>JBBHAA010000512.1:682500-3662500 GCA_037953035.1 Aquarana catesbeiana | reverse complement strand
ATTGGGGATCTGGGGATTAAAGGTTTTTCAGGGAATGTGGGGTTGTGATTTTTAAGTTTTTCTTTAGCATTCTTTTTGACATTTTTTAAACCAATAAATTTGTATTGAAATAAACAAGATACAGAAACATATAGACTGTGATGCTATAATTTACACAGCAGATAAGAAAAGTTGGTGGAGATTGTTCGCCCAGAAAGTATATCCTCGACAAACTCTCAAACATCTTCTAGAATACAATAATATTCTCCACCTACAAGTACATAACACCAGTCTAGAACTTATAAAGGTGAAGTAAAAAATATTGAGTAAACAGAACTAAAACTAACAACAAAAAGGTACATATCCCCATGTATCACAGATTGTATACAAAAAATAACAATCATATAAGAGGCAGCTTTGCAAAGTTTGCTAAACATTAACCAAGATTCCAACTCACTCCTAAATTTTTTATGGCTACCATTAACCACTGCAAAGAAATATTCATAAAACATTGTAGGTGCACTCTATCAATAACATCCGATATAGTTAGAGCAAGGCATTTTTTTTCATTTGTTCGAGACCGTGAGACGGGCTGCTATCAGGATGTGCATGACTACTTTTGGAATTGTTTAGGGAAGCAGATGATTTTGAATACCAAAAGGGCTTTTTTCAAATTTTAATCTTTAAACTTTTGAGACAATGCAGTGTGGTACTGCATAAAAGTTCACAAACTAAACCAGTGGCAGCTGGTATTTTTTTGGGGGGCAAACAACCCCCCTGATCGCTGTCTGCCAGTCGGTCCTCCGGCACTTACTCCATCTAGGTGGTGGGCATCTGGCATCAGGCAGCGGTGGGCATTGGTTATCCAGGCATCGGCAGACATCAGGCAGTGGCTTCTGTGTCTTCTCCTACTCCTCGTATTCGCTGTGTGTCTCCTCCCCTCCTCCTAGGCATCCGGTAGGATCGCCTGTCCTTTCAGCCAATCAGGTGAGGGGTCTCAGACCCTCTTCCTGATTGGCCGGGAGGAGGATCAGTGTTACAATAGTGAATATTCATTCACTATTGCAACACACCTGGGTGGGCTCTGGATGCAATGCACTGCGTCCATAACCTACCCTTTTTTGAACCCTATTAAAGCCTCTGGCTCTAATCAGGTGCTTAAAAAAAACACCCCCCATCAGAATTCTTGCGCCCGATGTCCTGCATGGGGCCAGGTGCATGGATAGAGGGGCGGGCCTTAATGGATGGGCCACCCCTAAATTTGACTATTAAACTTTTCTATAGCTTTTAAATCTGTTGTGGCTCCAACTATTACTGCTATATAAAGAATCAGATACAGTAGACAAAATTACCTCAAAGTGGTAGTAAAGTTTTGTCAGGCATTTTTACCTACAGGTAAGCTTATAATAAAGCTTACCTATAGGTAAAATGAATATCTCCTAAATGTGCACCGTTTAGGAGATATTCCATGGAGCAGCAGCCAGTGACGTCACTGGCGCACATGCTCTGAAGAAACAGCATACCCGTGCAGTTCCTTCAGAGCTTTGTACCTTAAACCATGACTCCCGTCCACATGTGCAGGAGTGACATCATCGCAGCTCAGCCAGTCGCAAACCCGAAAGGAAGTCCACATGAAGATGGAAGCCCCGTCAGGGCCTCCTTTTCCTTGTCAAAAGAAGTTTATTGAGTATACAATGTTATAAAGATACATAAAGTAAGTTTACAAGGATCTATAAAGTAAGCTCATTGTTTTACAGTAGGGTTTATATAGGTAAATATCATGAAATTTCAAATATTAAACATTGGGTTCACGAAAACCTAAATTAAAGATATATATCATTTCCTTAGTTACTTTTGTAGGTATTTAAATGATGTATACCTACTATACATATTGTTTACAAGTAGAGTGTATATAGGTCAAATAAATTCTGATAATGAGCTTTAATCGTAAGGTGGAGAAAAGGAAAGAGAAAGAAGAAAAAGGGTTGAAAGGTAGAGGTATGGTCCACAAGGTTGTCCCGCTCGTCAGTTTATTATTCTTTTTAGTTCTCTTTGAAGCCTTAGAATGGGTGTCTCTGTAAGTCATTTAATCTGTTACCATGGCAACAGGACAGAGTCATTGAAGTTTGACAGGAACTGTTGTTTTATCCAAGGGTGCCAAAGTTTTTCAAATTTTGGAATTTGATTTTGATCAATGGCTACCATCTTAGCATGGGACATTGTATTATTCATTCTGTGAACTGTTTCTGCTTGTACCAATGTAGGAGATTTCCATGCCTTGGCCACTGTTTGTTTTGCAGCCGTTATTAGTTGGATCATAAGTTTGAATTGAGAGAGTGTTAACCATTCCGGTTTTAGATTAAGTAAAGTTAAATATGGATCTGGTTGTATTATTTTTTTAAATATTTTAGATGCAATCACGAAGACTTCCTTCCAGAAGGTTTGGATTACTGGGCACGTCCACCATATGTGTAAATATGTGCCTATTTCTGGGCATCCTCGAAAACAAAGAGCTGAGGTATTAGGTGAATATTTTGCCACTCTAGCGGGTACAAGGTACCAGCGAGTTAGGACTTTATAATTTGTCTCCAGTGCTAAGATGTTGGGTGAAGATGACTTAGATGTGAGCCATATGTTAGACCAGTCCGTGTCTTCTAAAGTTCGTCCCAGGTCCTCCTCCCACCTCTGAACGTAAGAGGGTCTATTAAGATTTGCTACTCCATATAATTGATTATAAAGTGATGAAATTGTACCTTTAGCAAATGGATCTTTTGTACAGATTGATTCAAAAATGGATAATTGGGATAATGGTGTATCCCCCTTTAGGAATGGTGTATAGAAATTTTTGATTTGGAGATATCTAAATATCTCAGAGTTTGGTAGATCATATTTTTCTCTAAGCGATGGGAATGAAAGGAATGATTTAGATCCTATGAAGTCATTTAGTGTCTGAATGCCTGATGTTGTCCAAGCTTTAAAAGAATTTGGGTAGATCCATGCCGGATAAAAGGCCGGATTTCTGATAAAAGAAAGGAGAGGATTGTGTGGAGATTGTAACTGATATTTGGTTTTTAGTTTATCCCAGAGAGATAAGAAGTGTTTAGTTATGGGATTATGAATTTTAAAGCGGTCTTTAGGATCAAGCCATAATAAATTTGATATTAATAGAGGGTCATTTTCTGAAGCCTCTATAAATACCCATAATGGGATTTCCTGTTTTGCATGGTATTTGGACAGACTGGCCAAATGTGCTGCTCTGTAGTAGTTAGTAAAATTAGGGTATCCCAGGCCTCCTTTATTTTTGGGAATATGTAGTGTGTGTATAGGTATACGTGGTTTAGAAGAGCCCCATATAAACAAAGTTGCTCTTTTTTGTACTATTCTCAAAAAATAGGAAGGAATTGGAATAGGGAGGACTCTGAATAGATAAAGCAATTTGGGTAGAATAGTCATTTTGATTGCATTAATCTTCCCTATCCAGGATAAAGGAAGTTGCGACCATTGTTTTATTAGATTTGTGATCTGTCTTAATACAGGAGGATAATTGGTTGAGAATAAGTCAGAATGAGATGCTGTTAAATGAATTCCAAGATATGGGATTGATTTTTCTGCCCATGTGAATGGGAGTGCAGCCCTAGCCGGGATCAATTCCATGTTTGTGAGTGAAATATTAAGCACTAGGCATTTCTTAGGATTAATCATAAGGCCGGATAGGGCTGCAAATCCATCAAGAGCTGGTATTAAGTTAGGACCAGAGACCTGTGGTGATGATAGAAAAAGTAATATATCGTCTGCAAATATACATAATTTGTGTGTAATACCTCCTACTTCAATGCCAGTTATAGTTTGGTTTGTTCTGATGTATTGGGCCATGGGTTCGAGTATAAGGGCAAATAATAAGGGAGATAATGGGCAACCCTGTCGGGTACCTCTTTCGATATTAAAGGCTTCAGATTTGTATCCAGCATATTTTATATAGGCTTTGGGTTTATTATATAATGCTTTGATCCATGTTAAAAAGTGGGGTCCAAAACCCCATTTTTGTAATGAATATTGCATATATTGCCAGGATACTGTGTCAAATGCTCTCTTAATATCGAGAGATAGAAAACATAAAGGGATTTTCCGTTTTTTAGCAATATGTGCCAATAACACTGCCCTGCGTATATTATCGCCTGCCTGTCTATTTGGCATGAAGCCTACTTGATCTCTATGTATTAATTTTCCTATAATGCTATTGAGGCGTTTTGCTATTATTTTTGCTAATAATTTAATATTGAGGTTTAAGAGAGAGATAGGCCGATAATTCACACAGGAAGTATCATCAGAAAGGGGTTTTGGGATCATACAAACAATTGCCATTAGTGTTTCTTGCCAAAAAGAATGTCCATCTAGAAGTTTGTTAAAAGTTTCAGTGAGAATGGGAGAAAGTATTTCTGAGAATGTTTTATAGTATAAAGCCGAGTAGCCATCTGGGCCTGGTCTTTTGTTAAGTTTTAGGTCTTTTATGGCGTTAGCAACTTCATCTATAGTTATAGGCTCATCCAAACTGCTTTTTTGATTCTGAGATAACTCAGGTAAGGTTATTTTTGAGAAGAAGGATTCAGCTTCTGTAGGATTAAATTCATTGTTTGTCTTGTATAAAGTTGCGAGATGTGAGTGAAATTTATGGACTATTTTAACTGGATTACAAGTGTAAACATTTTTTGATAATTTCAAACGTATTAGTTTGAAAGATTTGTTAGTTGAATTTAATGCCCGAGCCAAATATGTACCTGGTTTGTTTGTATTCATGTAGAAATTGTGTTTGGAGCGTTTGAGGGATTTATCAACTGACTCAGTGAGAAATAGATCGTATTCCAATCTAGATTTTTCCAGATGAGATTTTGTACTCTGAGGTGGATTATCTTGAAATGATATGTAGGCTGCATTAAAATTGAGTTCTAGTTTTTTTGCTAGATTTTTGCGTTCCCATTTAAATAGTGCCATTTGTCTTTGTATTGTACCACGCAAGACAGGCTTATGAGCTTCCCACAGTGTTATTGGGGAGATGTCTGTTGTATTATTAATTGATATGTATTCCTTTAAAGCTTGTTCAATGGCCATCTGATGTAGTGGGTGTTTGAGCATTATGTCCGGTAAGTGCCATGTTGGGTCATGCGCTTTTGGTATGGCTGAGGCTATAGTAGTGTATACTGCATTATGGTCAGACCACGGAATCGGAATTATATCTGATGCAATAGTTTCTGGTATCATTCCTATTGTTAGAAAAATATGATCTATTCTGGTGAAGGTTTGATGAGGGTGCGAGAAATAAGTGAATTTCTTTTTCATTGGGTTACTTTCTCTCCACGAATCTACCAGATTGTATTTGGAAAGAAGTTGAGAAAAAGGTAATCTAGAGGTTATTTTGGATGGTGTAAAAGGTGATTTATCTAGAAATGGGAGGAGGACCTGGTTCGAATCCCCACACATTATCACTGTTCCTATTTTGTGTGTATTAATCACTTGTAATATATGTGAGAGGAATGGTGTAGGTTGTTTGTTAGGAGCGTAGTAGGAAATCACCGTGATTGCTGTATCCATTATATAACCCATGAGTATCAGGTATCTACCTTCTGGGTCTTTAATTTCTGATGATAAGGTGAATGGTGTGGATCGGTGAAATGCAATTAGAGTTCCCCTTTGCTTGGTACAGGCAGAAGCCGTGTGAATTTGTTGATAAAAAGGAGAAATATATTTTGGAGTAGAATCTTTGGTGAAGTGTGTTTCTTGGAGGCATACTATGTGAGCCTTCTTGTTATGAAAAGTACGGAAGGCTTTGGTCCTTTTTTGAGGGACATTTATTCCCTGAACATTCAGGGAAAGTATATTCAGTGGTGCCATGGCAACAGATCAAATAGTTTTGACTTACTTTTTGTTATGCAGAGCTGACTGCGCAGATCAACCTGTGTGGACTGAAGAGATGAATAGATAGAAAAGAAACCAGTGAATTCTGGAGTAAAGAGTAAACAAGAAACATATGAGATTAGATGATACATTGTATAAATTATTTTTTGCAAGTAATCACAATTTACCCGTGAAAGAGAGTAAATATCTCTCTCAGGGGAATAAGTGCCTTCGTCACACTCCCACATAATATGGTTGGAAGAATGAGGAGGGCTAATGGGGGTACACGGATCTTCCGCTTACAGGAGAGAAGTGCTATGTCAAAAGACATCAAAATGATGTTTCATTAATTGGAGTGCAGAATTTAGTTTTTGTTGAAATTATTTATTCCAGGGTGGTTGTATATGGTTAGTCTTGCCCTAGGCTAAATAATTCAGTTAGAAAGGTACTGTTAATAACTTTGGTATTGATGAAGATAGCTTGAATTATTTTGGGATTTTAACCCTTTTAGAGTAAACAATTACATATTTTATTCATATGCAACTGTTTAGATATGTTAACTCATAAAATTGAGGTTGTATTGCTTCAGATTAGAATAAACAAAAACATAATTCTAGGAACTAGTTAGGTAATAATATATTTGTTTTAAGAAAAGAAAGAAAAAGCTTCCATTACTTCTGGATTATTGAACATATTTGTCCTAAAAAGTAATAAATCTATTGTTATTACCTGATAATATATAACTGAACAAGAATTTCCTTATTTCACTTATATATTCTAAGGCTATATTAATCAGAAGTAATAAGAAATATAACTGGAATGTAACATGATCCCACACAGTGTGTGACTATCAGAATGCAGTTACATTCAGTTATAAATACAGGTTTTTTATAGAGAACCATCTCTTAGTATAATAAATGAAGAGATATCAGGAATTAGGATGTCAGTCCATTGAATCTTCTTGGTCCATGGATGATGTGGCATAACGGCCTCTTTTGTGAGAATGATGATTCCCATTTTGTTCTGAAATTTTCTGGGTGCTGCCTGAAGGTGAAGATGATGCCATTCTTTTGCGTGTGGGAGAGTTGCTGCTTGTGGGTTCTGTCAGATTTAATTTTAAAAGGGTTTGTTGTAGTTCATCTGCTGATCTGCTTCTGTAAATTGTACCTTGGTAGTTAAATCTGACTGAAAAGGGGAAGCCCCATTGATACATAATGTTGTGGCGTTGCAGTTCCATTAGTTGGGGTTTCATGGATCGTCTTTTAGTAATAGTAAGTTGGGATAGGTCAGCAAAAATTTGATAATTGTGTCCTTGAAAATTAAGTTCCTTTTTTTCTCTTGCAGCAATTAGTATTTGTTCTTTAGTTTTGTAATAATGAAATTTTGTGATTATATCACGTGGGGGTCCATCTTTCTTTTTGGCTGTGAGGGCTCTGTGTACTCTGTCCAGTTCTAAACGTTCAATAGGGATATCTGGCTTTAGTTCTTGTAATAGAGCAGTAATAGTAGATTGCAGGTCTGTCACAGTTTCAGGTATTCCCCTTATGCGCAAGTTTGAACATCTGGCTCTATTTTCGTAATCTTCGAGCTTAGTTTGAAGTATTAAATTCTCTTCTTTTAATTGTTCCAATTCAGTTATATTTTCTTGGGTTGTAATTTCAATTTCATCCATTTTTATTTCTTAGGCTGCGGTGCGGTTTCCCAGCTCTCTTATTTCTTTGGTTAGGCTTTTTGTTATTTGGTCTGAGGTTTGTTTTAAAGCCTTATGAAGCATCTTTTCAAATTGTAACAATATTACTGGGGATGCTGAGGAAGCTTGTGGAGAAGTTTGTGAGAGGATTTGTTCTGTATCTGACTCAAATGGAGAGTCTTGCTGTGACATTTTCTGTCTGTGAGAGCGCCCTGATGCTGTATATTGTGAGGTGACTGGAGCTGCCTTAGTTGCAGTGAGTGCCTGTGAGCTCTTTGTGAGGTGATTTTTATTTCTGCCACGGTTTCCTCCCAGTACCATATTTCCTGCCCAAACTTTCACAGTTTTTTCCCTGGGGTAAAAAGGTTCAAATGGATACCTTTTGAGCCTGCAGGCTCCGCTTTGTCCTTCTCTTCTCTCCTCAGCGGTGCAGAGCTCTAACAATGCATGTCTGCTCCGCTAGGCTCCGCCCATCTCCCCCTCCAGAGGGCCTCCTTTTAACCACTTCCGGACCTCCTAACTGTAAATGTACATCATCACTTTAACGTTTGTAGAATATTCAATTGTTCTGACGATATTCTGTAACTTATATTGATGAGAAAAGTCTTAAAATAGAAAGTCCGTTCAGTTCTTGTGTAAAAATTAAAAAATGGATTTACAAATAAAATTGCAAAATATTACAAGAACAATATTAAAATGCAGAATGTAAAAATAATACCAATAATGTAGTTATATTCTTGAAATGAAGATTGTGTATAAAATCAGATGTGTGTCTAGCAGTCTGCCCCAAATGTCCTTTTGTTGATAGCTTTTACTCCACAATTCAATCCCCACCTTTTCCTAAAAAGGGCTGGTTTCAAGTTGTTCTGGGTCTTATTGTCCCACAAACTCTAGTGACCAATGTATTGAACAACTTCAATAAACGTGGGCTTCAGATCAATCACCTCAGCCCTTCATCTAATAGTGGGTTGACCAGAAGGCTAGCTCCTGAAATTCTATCCTGAGGAATGTCTCTGCTAATGGAGGAGGAGAACCTTTCAACTAAACAACTAAATCCACAGCAGATCAATTCTATAATACTATTTATCATCTAAATCAAATATTGTTACATAAATCAATATGTATATATCGTATTCAATGAAAAGCCCTTGTTCTTATTAATATCTTAATCAAGAAGTATTACAGTATAAAGAACTTATATTGTCATACATATCCAAACCTCTATGTACAGTATCTTTAAGAAATGTGAAACCTTATTCCATTTGCGATGGGGGGGGGAGGCTAATTACTACCATATGTAAACTCTCCAAAGAGAAGCACAGGCTGTACATTGTATTTGTTACTTTTCCAAATCTAGAAGCGATAAATATATACAACTCAATCATACTATAAAGACCCAACCCATTCATACATATGTTAGTAATGTTAATTGATAAATTTTAGATATTAGATTAAGAAAGGCTTCAAACATAATTTGATTAAACAATCTTAATCATTTTCCTCTTATACCTTAAATGCATCACATTCGTATCCATACATGCGCTTTAGATCTTAAGATAATTGATTTGAATATATTTTCAATTTTCCTTTTCTTTTACCATATAATCAATCCCCTTAATAATTAATTCAAAAATTAAACACTGTAGTACAATACTTTGAAGTGTAGATGTCACTTCAGAAATAAATGTTCCATACTTTCCTTCCAAAATGTGTTTAGCATAAAATTCTATTATCCATACAACCTTTCAAATTACCTTATCAAAAACTAAACATAAAATATGTTTCTTAACTTCAATTCATTCATATATGTGAAATGATTTTAAAAATACATATTACAATGTGAAATTTGTCCTAACTTGTCTATATGTACTTTAGAAAGAAACGTATTATCTTAATTAACATCAGATGTTCCTCCTAGCTAAAGTGACTCTATTGTAAAGAGGTTTAACCCTTTAAACTCTAAAAGTACACAACATGTAATTGTAAACGTTAATGTCTAAAAAAACATTGCATCTTGATATGATACACATATCACGTCACATTAAAATGTATATACAAAAACTGTAATATATCTGATGGATACATTATTTCATCAGTAGTCAAAAGTCAATTGTTTTTAAGTTCCTCTTTTATAAAAAAAGTTGAGGTTTTTTTTTTTCTTCTTTTTTTCCTTCCTGCACTCTGTAAAGCTGGAAAAACTTTATTGAACATGAAAAGACAACAATAAGTATGATGAATGAAACTCTTGTGTTAAATCTTCTCACATAAAAGATGCTCTTAAGCTTCAAGGGTTTGTTTACCTCTGGAAGGTCTAGAAATATTAGATTCCTCTTCTATTGGTGACTCATAAGTCATGTCCTGCAACAATAATGCAGTATCTTTATTTTGGCATTGATACTATTTTACGCCCTTAGAAAGCCTGAAGGCGGTGATTGGTTTTCGGGGTCCTGTACAAAAAGTCTCACACATGTGATATCCCCGTACTCAGGAGAAGCAGCATAATGTATTTTGGGGTGTAATTCCACATATAACCAAGCCATGTTTGAACAATATATAATTTAGTGACAACTTTGTGTAAAAAAAAAATTGTAATTTTCCCAAAACTTGTGGCAAAATATTAAATATTTAATGGATACAACATGCCTCTCAGCAGAGCTTGAAGTGTCTTTTTTCCAAAATGGGGTCATTTGTGGAAGTTTTGTGCTATCTTGACATTTCCCGGGCTTCCGAAACTGTGATAGGTAGTGGGGAAGTGAAGCCACCATTTTACGCCCTTAGAAAGCCTGAAGGCGGTGATTGGTTTTTGGGGTCCTGTACACGGCTAGGCTCCCAAAAAGTCTCACACATGTGGTATCCCACACACTAAAAAGTGTCATATTCCCAAAACTTGTGGCAAAATAAAAAATATTCTATGGACTCAACATGCCTATCAGCAATTAGCTTGGGGTGTCTACTTTCAAAAAAGGAGTCATTGGGGGGGGTTTGAACTGTCCTGGCATTTTATGCACAAAATTTAGATGCTTATGTCACAAATCACCCACTCTTTTAACCACTTGAAGACAAAGCCTTTTCTGACACTTTTTGTTTACATGAAAAAATATTATTTTTTTACGAGAAAATTACCTTGAACCCCCGAACATTATATATTTGTTTAAAGCAAAGGCCCTACAGATTAAAATGTGGGTGTTGAAATGTTTTTTTAACACAGTACTTGCGCAGCAATTTTTCAAACGCAATTTTTTTGGAAAAAACACACTTTTATAAATTTTAATGCACTAAAACACACTATATTGCCCAAATGTTTGATTTAATAAAAAAGATGATCTTATGCTGAGTACATGGATACCAAAGACGACATGCTTTAAAATTGCGCACAAACGTGCAGTGGCGACAAACTACATACATTTTTAAAAGCCTTTAAAAGCCTTTACAGGTTACCATTTTATGCCGCGTACACACGGTCAGACTTTTCGTCTACAAAAGTCCGATGGATGCCGACGGACTAAAGCTGGCTGACAATCCGATTGTGTGTGGGCTTCCCCAGACTTTCAGCGGACTTTCAGCTGACTTTTCCAGCCTCAAATCTGACGGACTTTAGATGCTTCAAATCTTTACGTTGTAACTACGCCGGACCCAGAAAACCGCTCGTCTGTATGCTAGTCCGACAGGCAAAAACCCACGCTAGGGCAGCTATTGGCTACTGGCTATCAACTTCCTTATTTTTGTCCGGTGTACGTCATCATGTACAAATCCATCAGACTTTTGTGTGATCGTATGTAGGCAAGTCTGCTCGTAAGAAAGTCTGCTGCAAGTCCGCCAAAAGTCCGCCAAAAGTCCGCCAAAAGTCCAACAAAAGTCTGTCGGACAGGCTGTCGGACTTTTGTAGATGAAAAGTCCGACGTGTGTACGCGGCATTAGATTTACAGAGGAGGTCTACTGCTGAAATTACTGCCCTTGATCTGACCTTTGCGGTGATACCTCACATGCATGGTGCAATTGCTGTTTACATATGACACAAGACTGAGGCTTGCGTTTGCCTTTGAATGTGAGCATGGTGGGACAGGGGTGTTTTTTTTTTTTTTTGTTTTTTTTCTTTTTTTTTAAACTTTTCCTTTCATTTTTTTAAATCATTTTTATTGTTATCTCAGGGAATGTAAATATCCCCTATGATAGCAATAGGTAGTGACAGGTACTCTTTTTTTGAAAAAAGTGGGGTTTATTAGACCCTAGATCTCTCCTCTGCCCTCAAAGCATCTGACCACACCCAGATCAGTGTGATAAAATGCTTTGCCAATTTCCCAATGGCGCTGTTTATATCTGGCAAAACCTAAGACATGAAATGCTCGTAGCTTCCGGGTTTTTAGGCCATAGAGATGATTGGAGCCATTCTGGTCTCTGATCAGCTCTATGGTCAGCTGGTGGGACTACTGGCTGCATTCTTGGGTTCCCTGTTGGGACAGGAGAGCCAGAGAAAACCATGGAAGAAGGTGGGAGGGGGGGACGTTCCCTCCCACTGCTTGTAAAAGCAGTCTAGAGACTACTTAGCTGCTTGGATAGCTTTTACATGAAATCTGACCGCTGGTTGAAAACAATGATACCAAGATGATACCTAAACCTGCAGGCATCATTCTGGTATAACCACTTAAAGTCCAGCAACATACCAATATGTTGCTGGTCCTTGTTGGGCATACATTGTAATGTTCTTTTTTTCATGCAGCCTATGGGCTGCACGAAAAAAAGAGATTGATTGGTGGGTATGCCCACCATTAGAATACCGCCCTTCATCCACCCACTTCTAATGATGGGCATACATGCACCATTTTTTTTTTTAACTGTGATGGGGAAATCGCCTCCTACATCGCTGGAGTCGCTGATTTGCATATCATGGGAGCAAACACTGTTGCTGTCAAGATAAATAAATCAGTGCTGCAGCTGAATGGCGTACCTGAAAACAAAAAAATGGTTAACAATAAAACACAGTAAACAGTAATGTATAAAAGAATTACATACCTGAAAAGAAAACATGATAAAACATATTAACATTAAAACATTGCATTGTAGAATATAGTAAAAAGGAGCAGAACAATAGAGAGCCCATCATGAATGCTGCTGCCAGACTCATCCACCTTACCAACCGCTCTGTCTCTGCTACTCCTCTCTGTCAATCTCTCCACTGGCTTCCGCTCACCTAAAGAATTAAATTCAAAATACTAACTACCTACAAAGAAATCCACAACTCTGTCCCCAGCTACATCACTGACTTCTCAAAATACCAACCTAATTGTTCTCTTCGTTCTTCTTAAGACCTCCTGCTCTCTAGCTCACTTATCACCTCCTCCCATGCTCATCTCCAGGACTTTTCCAGAGCCTCTCCAAGCCTATGGAACTCCTTACCCCAATATGTCCATCTATCTCTTACTCTATTAGCTGATCCCTGAACACCCTCCTCTTCAGAGAAGCCTATCCTACCCACACCTAACAACTGTATTTTCATTTTGTCCATCTGATCATCCCCCACAGCTACTACCCTTTGATCCACTTGACCCTCCCTTCTAGATTGTAAGCTCTAACGAGCAGGGCCCTCTGATTCCTCCTGTATTGCATTGTATTGTAATTGTACTGTCTTCCCCGATGTTGTAAAGCGCTGCACAAACTGTTGGGGCTATATAAATCCTGTATAATAATAATAATAGAGAGAGAGAGAACAATAAAACGATAACTATTTTTGTTTTTTATATATATATATATATATATGCATATATATTGCACTTTTATTTGTAAATGTAATGATTGTAGTGGTTGTAATGGTTAGGTTCCAGGTTTGGGTCATCTCAAAATGCGATGGCATCTTTGGAGATCCCGTGAAAGTGTGTCCTAGTCTGTGCAGTGCTGTACCCTATGCTAATACTCCACTAGTGTGTGGTAGCATTCAAAACATTCACCAATGCAAAGACCAGGATTGTTAGGACAGGAGGGACAATAATAGTGGGTGTCACGCCTATATCCACGCTTTCTACAGACACAACATTTTCTCTGAGGGGCTGGTTTGGTAGGGGTACCAGGGAGGACATACGGAAAATGCCTCTCATGCAGCCGGCTTACTGCATTTGGATTGGGAAGTTGGGCCACAGCACCATCTAGAAACAGAAGGGCTGTGATGATCTCTTCCTGGAATTTAAGGAAGGATCCAGTTCGTCCTGTAGCACATAAGCATTCAGCAGAGCCAATTGGAATTAGTGGAATAGGAAGTATACAGACACTTTTTTGTACCAGCGTCTGGCAACTAGGTATGGTGCCAACAACTGGTCGTTAAGGTCCACCCTTCCCATATTAAGGTTATATTCGTGGACACAGAGGGGTTTCTCCACAACACCAGTCACCATAGGAATTAGAACCGTCGTGTCTGCGTGAAGGGAGGACAGAACTAAAACATTCTGATTATCCCTCCACTTCACAGCGAGCAAATTATTACACTTCAAGCAGGCTCTCTCCCCCAGCCTAAGACAGGAATCTACATGCCGCTAGGGTAAGCCCCGGACAATTAGATCGCATGGTGCCACATGCGCCAATTCCATGATAAAACAAGTGACTAAAAAGTAGCACGCTTGTGTAATAATTGTCCACATGCAAGTGGTAAGCCTTTCCGTATAAGGGTGACACCAAGTCCCACACAATCTTACCAGCGCTCCCTATGTAGTCCGGGCAGTTCTCCGGCTCTACGTGACTATCTCTTCCCTCATATTTGGCACGCTTGCTGGGAAGATACCGTTTGAAAGACAAAGGGCCAGAAAACGTAACCAGGGACTCATTAATGCAGACAACGTGATCGGGAGTAAACAAGGCTGCAAACTGTTGTTTGAAGTGCCTCTAAGTGCAGTATGTAAAATTTAATAGAGTGCACAAAGGGTTAAAAGCACTTACAAGATTGTTGAGTGTTAAAAGACATGATAAAATCAGGAGTCCTCATCTGTGGCATGTGTCCATCCTCAGCACGGTGGTAGAGAGCCGTGTAGAGCCGTCCAGCAGCTGTAAAGCGTTCTCATGCGTGTTGAAAAGAGGAGGCAGCAGGGAAGCCTGTATTCACTGCGGGACACACAAGGCTGATGGTGTCAGTGTAGAGAAGGGGGTGGTAACGCGTTTTGGAGCATGTGCGGCTCCTTCGTCAGACCTACGCCCACACTCCTCAAGCTGGCTTATAAATGGTGAGGGGGAGGAGCAAGGGGAGGAGTGTGGGCAGATACTAAATACACAATGATAAGGGAAGTGACAGATGTATTATGAGGACGGCCAAGACGACCGTGCACTCGCAAAATGGATTATTAACGTCAGTGCTATATACAATGAAGTCCTGAAGGAATTTGAAACAGGGGTACAGGGCACAGATGTCATTGGTTAAATTAACAATAATAAATAAATAAATATACAAACATAAGGTTGACATTGAATTAATATACAGGTGTGTTACATGGTCGGCCAGGTGTCTATATGAATGTGTTATAAAGGTGGCCGGGCATTTGTACACATGCAAATAGGGTCGTAAGTCTAATGTTGAGTTGACAATGAATAAATCTACAGCCGTGTTACAAGGGCGGCCAGGTGTATATACACATGTGTTACTGGGGCAGCCAGGCATCTATGTGCACGTGTTACAAAGGCAGCCGGGCGTTTGTACACATGCAAATAAGGTCGTAAGTCTAATGTTGAATTAACAATGAATAAATAATAAATAAATATGTAGCCATGTTACAAGGACAGCTGGGGAGCTATACACCTGTGTTACAGGGGCGGCCAGGCATCTGTTGTAAGGGGATAAAAAAAAAAAAAACTACAGAGGGATAATAGGAGGTGGTGGATACTTATACAAATAGTGCAGATTATGCCTGTAGCAATACTCTGACGATAATAGATAATAATAGATAATAATAGACTGTAAATAAGTATGCGAGTGTGTTACAGGGGCGGCCGGGCATTTACACACCCGCAAATAAGGTCACAAATCTACTATAAGGAATTAACTTATAGGAATAGGTAATAAGATGTAATGGATGCTCTACAAATAGTATTTGATTGTGACAGATGGCAGATATGTACATGTATAACAGACATACATATCTGCCATCTGTCACAATCAAATACTATTTGTAGAGCATCCATTACATCTTATTACCTATTCCTATAAGTTAATTCCTTATAGTAGATTTGTGACCTTATTTGCGGGTGTGTAAATGCCCGGCCGCCCCTGTAACACACTCGCATACTTATTTACAGTCTATTATTATCTATTATTATCTATTATCATCAGAGTATTGCTACAGGCATAATCTGCACTATTTGTATAAGTATCCACCACCTCCTATTATCCCTCTGTAGTTTTTTTTTTTTTTTTTTTATCCCCTTACAACAGATGCCTGGCCGCCCCTGTAACACAGGTGTATAGCTCCCCAGCTGTCCTTGTAACATGGCTACATATTTATTTATTATTTATTCATTGTTAATTCAACATTAGACTTACGACCTTATTTGCATGTGTACAAACGCCCGGCTGCCTTTGTAACACGTGCACATAGATGCCTGGCTGCCCCAGTAACACATGTGTATATACGCCTGGCCGCCCTTGTAACACGGCTGTAGATTTATTCATTGTCAACTCAACATTAGACTTACGACCCTATTTGCATGTGTACAAATGCCCGGCCACCTTTATAACACATTCATATAGACACCCGGCCGACCATGTAACACACCTGTATATTAATTCAATGTCAACCTTATGTTTGTATATTTATTTATTTATTATTGTTAATTTAACCACTGACATCTGTGCCCTGTACCCCTGTTTCAAATTCCTTCAGGACTTCATTGTATATAGCACTGACGTTAATAATCCATTTTGCGAGTGCACGGTCTTCTTGGCCGTCCTCATAATACATCTGTCACTTCCCTTATCATTGTGTATTTAGTATCTGCCCACACTCCCCCCCTTGCTCCTCCCCCTCACCATTTATAAGCCAGCTTGAGGAGTGTGGGCGTAGGTCTGACGAAGGAGCCGCACATGCTCCGAAACACGTTACCACCCCCTTCTCTACACTGACACCATCAGCCTTGTGTGTCCCGCAGTCAATACAGGCTTCCCTGCTGCCTCCTCTTTTCAACACGCATGAGAACGCTTTACAGCTGCTGGACGGCTCTACACGGCTCTCTACCACCGTGCTGAGGATGGACACATGCCACAGATGAGGACTCCTGATTTTATCATGTCTTTTAACACTCAACAATCTTGTAAGTGCTTTTAACCCTTTGTGCACTCTATTAAATTTTACATACTGCACTTAGAGGCGCCTTTCTTTTCCTTTTTTATATCTTCAGAGTTGCTTCTCCTCTAACCAAAGTGCTGCCAGAAGTGCCATCTCATCACTATCATCCCTCTGACCAGCTACCCACCTCCACCAGAGCGCCCTTATCACCTCTCTGTTGTTTGAAGTGGTTTACGAGGGGACGAATTTTGTAGAGCCAATTGTATCCAGGGTCAACCCGAGGACGACAGAGTTCATTATTAGGGATGAGCTTCGAGTTCGAGTCGAACTCATGTTCGACTCGAACATTGGCTGTTCGCAAGTTCACCGAACAGCGAACAATTTGGGGTGTTCGCGGCAAATTCGAATGCCGCGGAACACCCTTTAAAAGTCTATGGGAGAAATCAAAAGTGCTAATTTTAAAGGCTAATATGCAAGTTATTGTCATAAAAAGTGTTTGGGGACCTGGGTCCTGCCCCAGGGGACATGGATCAATGCAAAAAAAAGTTTTAAAAACGGCCGTTTTTTCAGGAGCAGTGATTTTAATAATACTTAAGAAGAAAAGAAGAAAAGAAGAAAAGAAGAAGAGAAGAAGAGAAGAGCGGGAGCCTCCCCCCATGCCATGGGTGCGGAGCGGCCCGAGGAGAAGAAGACAGAAGACGCCGCGGAGGAGATGCTGGACGAGAACGCCGGAGGAAGAACCAGAAGAACCAGAAGAGCCAGAAGAACCAGAAGATGAAGGAAGATAGAAGAAAGAAGAAGCATTTAAATAAAGGAATTGTCAAAAACTGTCTCTTGTCATTTTTAACATTTTTGACACTTTTTTCGTGAAATGGTAGGGGTACTTATGTACCCCCTTACCATTTCACACAGGGGGGGGGGGCCGGGATCTGGGGGTCACCTTGTTAAAGGGGGCTTCCAGATTCCGATAAGCCCCCCGCCCGCAGACCCCCACAACCACCGGCCAGGGTTATGGGGATGAGGCCCTTGTCCTCATCAACATGGGGACAAGGTGTTTTGGGGGGCTACCCCAAAGCACCCTCCCAATGTTGAGGGCATGTGGCCTGGTACGGTTCAGGAGGGAGGGGGGCCGCACTCTCGTCCCCCCCTCTTTTCCTGCGGCCTGCCAGGTTGCGTGCTCGGATAAGGGTCTGGTATGGATTTTTGGGGGGACCCCACGCCGTTTTTTTTTTTTTTTTTTGGCGCGGGGTTCCCCTTAAAATCCATACCAGACCTGAAGGGTCTGGTATGGAATTTAGGGGGAACCCCACGTCATTTTTTTTTTTAAATTTTGGCTGGGGTTCCCCTTAATATCCATACCAGACCTGAAGGGCCTGGTATGGAATTTAGGGGGACCCCCACGTCATTTTTTTTTTTTAATTTTGGTTCGGGGTTCCCCTTTGGGGAATTCCCATGCCGTTTTTATCAATGAACTTCTATGTGTATTGTCGGCAATGCAATAGCCGCGGGTAGTTTTAAATGAGTTTTTTCCTTCAAAATGTCATTTTGCTGTCAGACTGTTCTAAACACAGGAAACATGCGCCCCTTTACAGGCACACTATAGACACCCCCCAGGTACGAAGTTTAAAGGGATATTACACTTTTATTGATTGACTTTAAGCATTATTAAAATCACTGCTCCTGAAAAAACGGCCGTTTTTAAAACTTTTTTTTGCATTGATCCATGTCCCCTGGGGCAGGACCCAGGTCCCCAAACACTTTTTATGACAATAACTTGCATATAAGCCTTGAAAATTAGCACTTTTGATTATTCATGTTCGTGTCCCATAGACTTTAACGGTGTTCGCATGTTCGAACGAACTTTTTTCCTGTTTGCATGTTCTGGTGCGAACCGAACAGGGGGGTGTTCGGCTCATCCCTATTCATTATCATTGAAGTGCATGAACCGCAAGATCTGCTCGTATCGTGCCCTGGCCATGGAGGCAGAGAACACGGGCATATGGTTAACTGGGTCAGTGGACCAATATGACCGCAACTCACTCTTTTTAGTTATGCCCATGAGGAAGGATAGACCTAGAAAGGTCTTAAATTCGGAAACCGTAATAGGTTTCCATTCTCTGGCAAGGGTCAAATGGGTATTAGCAGCGATGAATTGACCAGCATACAAATTGCTTTGGTTCACAATGGATCTCTAGAGATCTTCCGTGAAAAACAGCAAATAAAAATCAAGTGACGTAAAATCAACTGTTTCCACCTGAATTCCGGGTTGGTCAGTGAATGGGGGAAGTACGGATGCTGCAGAAGTGGTGGGCTCCCAATTAGGATTGGCAAATGAAGCAGGAAGGGCACTATAGGTTCCACAGGCCTGTCTTTGTCTTCTTGGTGGCTGCGAGACACTAGTTGTGCTAGCCACCTCACCAGCTTGAACTGCACTTATGGGACTCGCCACATCACCACGTGATACTGCAGTACTGGTTTGACTACGACCAGGGTGTACTAGGCCGCTGGTGCTTGCCAGTTCACCAAAAGGATGAGCTGCACTAGTACTGGCTCTCTGCTCCATACAAGAGCCCTGCGGTTCTTGCACCTCAACAAAAGCAGAAGAACGGGGTCGGGTACACCTGACCTTGGCAGGGACCACAACTCCATCGTCAGAGCTATGAGTCAGGGTGCCGCTGCTATACACAAGATCGTAATCTGAGCTTGAATCTGACAGATGGGTGACTTCCTCTTCACTATCTGTCCAGCTCAGAAACGTGTAGACCTCTTCACTACTGTACCTTCGATTTGACATTTTGGTCTCTAAATTTATTGGTACACTAGTGAGACTCACAGGAAAAAGAGCTCTGGACTGTCAGCGACTGATTCAAACGCTACCAAAAAAACTGTTAGTGTTCGCAGGGATCAGGCCTGACTCTGTGAATGCTGCAGTTATGTGTGTTGTGTTTTTGTAAGTAACAGTGATCGATTGATACTGCACTTGGGTGGGCTGGACTGGGCTGGGGGGAGGGGCTAAATGCAGGTGCTAGCAGGTATTTGGGCTGATTCCACTAAAGCTGCATTTTTGGGAACCCTAAACTATTGGGGATGCTAATATAGTTATGATCAGATCACATATATCGATCCATTCAGACACTATACTACTAAGGGAGGTGTTTGGTGCGTGCATGGTTGTTGGCGCTACTGGTACTAATCTGACGCTACCTGGGGTGACGCAGACCCTGACTGATGATAAAACCTAACTTATATCACCCGCCGGGTGATCAGCGGGTTAAACTTTTATTGGGTAATATACGGCGGGTGCCTTGACTCTATAAAACACAAACTAACTAACCAGCGTGACCTGTAACACTAATACTGTGATCACTGGTGACAGGGGGTGAAAGGGTTAACTAGGGGGCAATCAGGGGGTTAAAACCTTTATTAGGTAATACATGGGGGTACCTGACGCTATAAAAACCTGATGGTGAAATTAATCAACTAACTGGCTAACTAACGTGAGACACAAATACGGCGATCAGAAAAAAGATCTATTAGTGACACTGGTGACAGGGGGTAAAAGGGTTAACTGGGGGGCGATCAAGGGGTTAAACCTTTATTAGGGGGTTTAGGGGGGTACCCTAGACCTACCTGGGCCTACTTCTAATGCCCCGTACACACGGTCGGATTTTCCGACGGAAAATGTGTGATAGGACCTTGTTGTCGGAAATTCCGACCGTGTGTAGGCTCCATCATACATTTTCCATCGGATTTTCTGACACACAAAGTTTGAGAGCAGGATATAAAATTTTCCGACAACAAAATCCGTTATCGGAAATTCTGATCATGTGTACACAAATCCGACGCACAAAGTGCCACGCATGCTCAGAATAAATAAAGAGATGAAAGCTATTGGCCACTGCCCCATTTATAGTCCCGACGTACATGTTTTACGTCACCGCGTTCAGAATGATCGGATTTTCTGACAACTTTGTGTGACCGTGTGTATGCAAGACAAGTTTAAGCCAACATCCGTCAGAAAAAATCCTAGGATTTTGTTGTCGGAATGTCCAAACAAAGTCCAACCGTGTGTACGGGGCATTAGTGTAATGCCATGTACACACGGTCGGACTTTGTTCGCAATTTGTTCACAAATTACACCAATGCAGTAATCAGTGAAAAATCTGAAAACTGCAATTGGTGACACAGTGACAGGGAGTAAAGGGGTTAACTGAGGGGGTGATCGGGGAGTGACAAGCGTACCTATGTGTACTGGTGTTAGTGTAGTGTTGTGCAACTCACTGTTAGATGTCCTCTCTCCTCTCACTGGAATCGAAAAGACTCCACGAGGAGAGATAACATCACTTCCCCTGTCTGTGTTTACACTTACACAGGCAGGGGAATGATTTCATTCATTAGGACCAATCAGCAGGTCCAGGCCATAAATCATTGGCTGGGAACAGAGGACAATCGCTCCACCCGCCCACGGGGATGAAGGGACATACAGGTACACCCATTTGCTCACCCGTGCTATTCTGCCAACGTAAATCAGCGTGCGGTGGTCGGCAAGTGGTTAAGGGCAGCCACCCTACTGCCACACACCGCAGAGCTCCGCAGGTGCAGGGCTCTGCTGACTCCCCACTGATTTTGAAAAGTTCCTTGGTGTGGGCCTTTTTTGACACGTGTGCAGCAGATCGCACCATTGCTGTTTGCAACCTATATCTGAAGCGGATCAAGCATGGTCAGAACAGCAGCAGCTTGGGCACCACATGCTTGACCAGACACATGACGACCTCCCATGCAGTCCGTTGGCAACAGCACTTGAAAGACCCACATCAAAGAAAAGGCAGACTTTTTCTTGCTCCTCGCCTGGGATCTCCAACTCCACTATACCTCCAGTCCTCTCAAATTCCTGCACTGAGAAGAATGAAGGTATAGCAATACTTGTCCCAAGTACAACAAGGAAAGTAGGATAATGGGATTTTTAAGGTGCAAAATTCAACACACTAGGTATATCAAAAATAATATTTATTTAGAAAAATCTTATTAAAAACACGATAGAGTAAAAATCCATCCAAAGTTACAATACAGTTTCAGAATGTGCAGCTGAAAAATGTTCTCAACATGTTTCACCACGTCTAGTAGCTTCCTCAGGAGAATTACATTTATCGGGCACTATCTACTGAAATTAGAAAGAACAATGCACAAAAATTACAATATGAACAATGCAAAAATACACAACAAACCAAATATTCAAGAACAAAAGTATATAATTAATATCACATGTTTAGACTGATATCACAATGACAGACCTTTTGGAAGCAAATTTACCTGTATATAGATGGACTGATCATAATTAAGGATAATGTAGAGACTAATGATAAGGAGTGGTCAGAAGGAAACCCCCCAGGTGGATTATCTGGTGACCATAAAGGGTGGTATAAGATGAAAAAACATATATATTTGAGGCTGGTGGGTAAAAGGCCTAAATAGGGATGGAAATACAAACAAAAATAAATAAGATTTAGTGAAAAATAGAAAAATCAATCAAAAGTCCAACTTAGATAAATCTGAAGATATACCTGTACTAAGTTGAATACTCAGGACTCAGTTTAAAAATGAATTTCCACATGTCCAAGGTTTAAGGAAAACTGATACAACCCGAGATCCCCAAAGAAACATAAGGACCTAAAGGGAGGGATTTTTATAATCAATGATCCATATAAAAGATAGAAGTAAAGAATATCCCCAAAAAAATGGACAGATGAGAGATACCTGAAACTATAGTTCGGTGATAGAGCCTTCCTCCTCTCATAGCGGCCTTAGCTTCTGATTCCTTCACCAGGGTTCTTATACCTACCCCCCACCTCCCCAATTAGGCGCCAAAATGCAGGGTAGGAGCGGACGATGCAGTGGCGTCTACCTCGTGGATGGTTTCACCGGAAGTGACAAAAGATTCAGGGAAGGAAAAAACGGAAATGGCAAAGACGGCGCCGGATGGCGCACCGGAAGTGATGCAAAGGCGTCAAATCCTGGGAACCAGACATGCCGTCAATAGACAAGGCGGTATTGGCAAATAGATGTAAACACATTGCCAATATTCCAACCAAATTTAGGTCAAGATGTGGTATAAAAATATCCAGGCTAGGTGGAAGAAATTAGCTTGCAACCAGGAGGAAACCAGTTGGACTGAGTCAAAATGGTACCATATGAGGGAGACGCAAAGGCACCACCCAGTGGAGTCAAAGAAGATGACAACACTGAAACTGAAGCCCTGGTGGGTGCGTATGATCACCTGATCCTGGGGGAGCTTCTTAAAAGGCAAAATAAATAGGGAATACAAAGAATCCCTACAATTAAGAGATATATAATAAAGAATATTAATTGAACAAAAGCCTCATTAGAATTAAATATAATTATGCATGTATATATGCATATACATACACACACACATACATATGAAAAGACACACATAATCCAGGTAATCAAGCTCAAAAGTAAATCTTAAAGCTCCAATCGTCAAAGGCATAGTGGAAGCAGTCGAACTTTTAAACACATATAGCCAAAAGGGCTAAAAAAAGGAATCAATAAACAAAATTAATTCCTAAATGAACATCTGCAAGTAATGACCAATCAAAACCACTAAAGGAAGGGCTTATAACTGATGGACTCATTCAATTCTGGGAAAGATGTAGCTGCCAGGGAATGAATCCATCTCGTTTCTCTTTGCAAGAGGATCTTATCCACATCATCCCCTCTGTCGTGGGTGGGCAAAAACTGATACAAATTTCCCTGCCCCAGCTGCTGCACCGCCGAAAGAAGTTTGCTCCCAGCCATCCACATGCCCAGTGGTTGAATGCTAGCTTGGCAAAATTGCTAGCACTTCAACTGCTGCCTTTTCAGTTGGTAGACTCTGCCCCTTCCATGAGTTTGTGGAATGTGCGGTTCCTCAGTGGCAGGTACCCAAATGCCACTTTTTCTCATGGAAGGCGATTCCGGCTCTCTACCGGCATGTGGAAGGCAATGTACATGCCTCACTGGACAGGGCGGTCAGCGGTAAGGTGCATATTACCGCTGACTCATGGTCCAGCAGGCATGGACAGGGACGTTACCTAAGTTTCACGGCGCATTGGGTGACTCTGCTGGCAGCTGGGAAGGATGCAGTACAAGGTGCAGTAGTTTTGGAGGTTGTTCCGCCACCACGCCTCCAAAATGCTAATGATTGTGACACACCTCTCTCCTTCACCCCCTCCTCTTCTTCTTCCTCCATGGCCTCTTCCTGTGCTTTGTCCTCTAAACCAGCAGTGCTCCGTAGCCGTTCAAGGGACTACGCAAGTACACAGGCCAAAAGATGCCATGCGGTGCTTGAGCTGGTGTGCTTGGGGGACAGGAGCCACACTGGGGCAGAGGTTCTGTCAGCTCTGCAGGGGCAGGTTCAGAGGTGGTTGACGCCACGCCAACTTAAGGCAGGAATGGTGGTTTGCGACAATGGCACCAACCTCCTCTCTGCCCTCCGACAGGGACAAATGACCCATGTGCCCTGTTTGGCTCACGTCCTTAACTTGGTGGTGCAGTGGTTCTTGGGCAGGTACCCGGGCTTACAGGATGTCCTGAGGCAGGCCAGGAAAGTCTGTGTGCATTTCCGCCGGTCATATAATGCCAGTGCTCGGCTGACGGACCTCCAAAAGGAGTTTAACCTGCCCAAGAACCGCCTAATCTGTGACATGCCCACCAGGTGGAACTCAACGTTGGCCATGCTGCAGCGGCTGCACACGCAGCAGAGGGCCATCAATGAGTACCTGTGCGACTATGGCACCAGGACAGGGTCAGGGGACCTTGTTTTTTTTTCCCCACGCCAGTGGGCCATGATCAGGGATGCATGCACTGTCCTGTCACCATTTGAGGGGGCCACAAGGATGGTAGGCAGTGACAGTGCATGCATCAGTGACACTGTCCCCCTTGTCCACCTGTTGGAGCACATGCTGCGTGGAATAATGGACAGGGCACTTGAGGCAGAACAGAGGCAGGAAGAGGAGGACTTCCTTAGCTCTCAAGGCCCCCTTTATCCAGACAGTGTTCCTGCATGCCCGCCGATCACACAGGAAGAGGACGAGGAAGAGGAGGAGGAGGAAGATTGTGTCAGTATGGAGGTGGAGCCTGGCACTCAGCATCAGCAGCAGTCTTTAAGGGATCAGTCCCAAGAAACACATGGACTTGTACGTGGCTGGGAGGAGGTGGCTGCGGACCATGTCATCCTTAGTGACCCAGAGGACTCCGGACCGAATGCCTCAGCAAACCTACGCTGCATGGCCTCCCTGATCCTGCAAAGCCTGCGTAAGGATCCTCGTATTCGTGGTATCAAGGAGAAGGACCAATACTGGCTGGCAACCCTCCTTGATCCACGTTACAAGGGTAAGGTTGCGGACCTTATCTTGCCATCGCAGAGGGAGCAGAGGATGAAACATCTTCGGGAGGCCTTGCAGAAACGTCTGTGCAACGCGTTCCCAGAGACTGGGAGGTTACAAACTCCTGTTTCTGCACAACTTGTTGCTGAGGCTTCGGTCAGTCAAAGAAGGAGCGGTGGAGAAGGTGGCCGTCTGACCGATGCGTTCAGACAATTTTTTGGTCCGCAGCCCCAAGGTATGATTGGTTCCAGCAACCATCGCCAGTGTCTGTTTTACATGGTGCAGGAATACCTAGGGGCAAGATCAGACTTGGACACCTTTCCCACCGAAAAACCTCTGGGTTACTGGGTCTTGAGGATGGATCACTGGCCAGAGCTTGCACAGTATGCAATTGAGCTACTGGCCTGTCCTGCATCCAGCGTTCTTTTGGAACGCACATTCAGTGCTGCTGGAGGCGTGGTAACCGATCACAGGGTGCGTCTGTCCACCGACTCGGTCAATCGACTGACCTTCATAAAAATGAATCAGTCTTGGATCACCACCAGCTACCAAGCACCTGATGCTGATGTAACCGAATCATTTTTTTTTAAATCTCAGATCCCTTCAAAGACTGCTTATGCTGATGCTGAGTGACTATCCCTGAGTAATTATCCTCTTCCTCCTCAATGATCACGCTGATAGCTTGTAAGAACATTTTTGGTTCTGGGCGCCACCACCAGTGCCTAAGGCACAATTTTTCAGCCCCTGTTTAACAGGGGCGTGTAATTACAATTTTTGATGCAATACTTTGCAGCAGGGCTCATTTCAGCATTCCAACTAGAGTATCTGTGAGGGGTTGCAGTGTTGTGGCACCAGCACCAGTGCCTAAGGCCCAATTTTTCAGCCCTTGTTTAACAGGGGCGTGTAATTACAATTTTTGATGCAATACTTTGCAGCAGGGCTCGTTCCTGCGTTCCAACTAGAGTGTCTGTGAGGGGTTGCAGTGTTGTGGCACCAGCACCAGTGCCTAAGGCCTAATTTTTCAGCCCCTGTTCAACAGGGGCATGTAATTACAATTCTTGATCTAATATTTCACAGCAGGGCCCATTTCTGCACCCACCAAGAGCGAGTGAGGACTTACAGTGTTGTGGCACCAGCACCACCACCACCACCAAAGGCCCAATTTTTCTGCCCCTGTTCAACAGGGGCATGTAATTACAATTCTTGATCTAATATTTCACAGCAGGGCCCATTTCTGCACCCACCAAGAGCGAATGAGGACTTACAGTGTTGTGGCACCAGCACCACCACCACCACCACCACCAAAGGCCCAGTTTTTCTGCCCCTGTTCAACAGGGGCATGTAATTACAATTCTTGATCTAATATTTCACAGCAGAGCCCTGTGAGGGCTTACAGTGTTGTGGCCACAACAACACCTAAGGCCCAAATTTCTGCTGAGTATCTAGGGCAGGCCCCTACTTTCATACATCTAACTTACAAACGACTCCTACTTGCAAACGGAAGGAGACAACAGGAAGTGAGATGAAATCTACCCCTAGGAAGGGAAATTCTCTCCTGTAAGAGTTAATATGGGAAAAACATTTTTCCTTTCCACTGATGCTTTCCAATCCTTGTTCCACAAAAAACCCCAAATTTTCAAAAAACATTTGTCATTGGGACAAAAAAGTGAGGTGAAATCTTCTGAAGAGGAGAAAAGACAGCAAAACAAATGTCACAGGGGTGATAACCCTTCCCTATGTTTTCCAAAAAGCTTAAAAAAGA
Source organism: Aquarana catesbeiana (assembly GCA_037953035.1). Taxonomy (NCBI): domain Eukaryota; kingdom Metazoa; phylum Chordata; class Amphibia; order Anura; family Ranidae; genus Aquarana; species Aquarana catesbeiana. The sequence goes on along the minus strand of JBBHAA010000512.1, from coordinate 3,635,542 downwards.
TTTTTTGGCTGGAGCTAAACATGTTAAAAATGTACCCGTTCAAAATTACAAACAGATTCTACTTAACAACAAACCTACAGTCCCTGTCTTGTTTGCACCGCCTGTATACTGCTGTTCAGAGTATATAGGGCCTGGTGGCCCCACACCTTTCTTTATTTTAATTTGGGTGCAGGGTTCCCCTTAATATCCATACAAGACCCAAAGGGCCTGGTAATGTACCCATGCCGTTTGTCTCACTGATTTTCATCCATATTGCCAGGACCCCAACATTACATTAAACCCGCAAGCAGTTTTAAATGAGATTTTTTCCTTTAAAAATGACATTTGGTGCAGGGACTGTTCTAAACACGGGAAACACGCGCCACTTTACAGGCATACTATAGACACACCCCAGGTACGATATTTAAAGGAATATTTCACTTTTTTTTTTTTTACTTTAAGCATCATTAAAATCACTGCTCCCGAAAAAACGGCCGTTTTAAAAAGTTTTTTTTGCATTGATACATGTCCCCTAGGGCAGGACCCGGGTTCCCAAACCCTTTTTAGGACAATACCATGCAAATTAGCCTTTAAAATGAGCACTTTTGATTTCGAACGTTTGAGTCCCATAGACGTCAATGGGGTTCTAACGTTCGTGCAAATTTTTGGTCCGTTCGCAGGTTCTGGTGCGAACCGAACCGGGGGGTGTTTGGCTCATCCCTACTTGTGGGCACCAAGCTTCACACAGTAGTATAAACACAATAGCAGGAGCTAATTACAATTAACAATACAAACAACAATCTCCCCCCTCCTCAGCCTAGACTGTTCGTCTCCTAGCCAGCTAATGTGATCAGCTCATTCAATTAACATAAACACAGGTAGTTGGAGTTGATGACACCAGCATCTCCTCACAGGATGTGTCCCAACAGTATGAATCAGTCTTATCAGCAGGGGGCTGCTGGAGGAATCCCCCCTCCCTCTTCAGGGACACAAATCCCAAATGACCACAGCAAGGAGTCCCCAACAGAATCAAACAATATACAATATATACATATATACACGACTTAGTCTGATTAGTACAGTTCAGACTGGATTTCTAATTCACCTCACAAAGAGTATTGTTCCCTTGAAAATCCAGGGCCCATAATCAAAAGGCAAGAGGCTTGCATTCAGTCCTCTCCAACAGCCTCTGTCCCGGCTAGCTCTATCACATTTCTCCCCTTTCGGCAGGAGACTAACGCAGGAGGAGACCCCAGACGGGTTGACTCCGAAGTTAGTCCATAATTCCAGTCCTCTACTGCCTGTACCCACACAGTACCCCAAACAAATTGTTCCAAACAGGGCCTTACTCACCCAGCCAACCTCTGCCTCTCTCAGAGAACATATCTGCCGCTGGGGAGAGGCCTGGATTGGCCCTTCTCCCTGGAGTCCTTTCTGCCGCTGTAGAGAAGACAGGGGGGCTGAGCTCACTCCATCCTGCTGTTGGGGATCTGGGCCGACTGCCCAGAATCCCTGGGGTATACAGGTGGGGACTGAAGCCCCATCCACCGACACCAGATCAAGCTGCAGTTGTGAGGTGATGACTGCATTCTCTCCTTGGATCCTGATCTGCAGCTCGCGATAGACTGCCACCTCCTCAGCTTGGGCCTCCACAATTGCTGCAGGTGTGGGGCAGAGGTCTTGGACCCTCTGTGAGGTTGTCAGCACTTCTGCTGGGGATTTGCTAGGTGGTTCCTCCTCTACAGAAACGTCTATCAAATCCTCAGTCTCTGGAATTGCTAAAAGTGTGGGACAAAGGTCTTGGACCCTCTGTTCAGTTACCAGATCTTCAGGTGGAGAAGTTTGTTGTAACTCCATAGATGCTGCTGGCAGAAAATCACATGTCCCTGTCAGTGTTGTGGGAGAAAGACGGACTACCTCTTCTCTCAAGAACTCAAGAAGGCCGAAGCCACTGTTGGTGCTGGGCAGAGCACAGTGAACTTTGGCCCTGATAGCAGCTCTTCTGCTGGAGGCTCATCAGGGTGTTCTTCCTCAGCAGAAAATTCTATCAAATCCCATGTCTCTGCAACTGATGTCTGGGGATATAGGTTCACCATCTCCTGTCCATGGAACCCAGAAGATGCTATCATTTCTGGGCAGAGGTTAACAGAGCTCTGCCCTGTTGTCAGCACTTCAGGTTTGGGGACGGCAATCTCTGGATTTTCCACTGCCGATTCTCTGGCATGCTGCTGAACGTGTTCTAGCAGTTTCCTGTATGCCCTTTCCAGATGCTGTTCCTTCCTTAGCAAATGGTCCAGATCAGGTTTGAGCTCTGAGACCCCTGCAAGACCGAGCATAGCCTCTCTATATTCTCGCAGGTCCTCAAGGTCAGGTTCCCCTTCATCGCCAAACATAGAATGATCTGTATGGCCTCCCACAGCAATCCAGGGCCTCCAAAGTCATATCCCTCCGGAGAGCATTCTGTTGTCTCCCCTAAATACCCCTGCTCCGCGTGCCATTGCAGAGCCTGATAACGGTTGTCCAGCTCTATCTCCTGCTTGACCAGCCTGTCCAACTCAGTCACCCAGTGCTCCTGGGGCCGCTCTCCCAGGAATGCCATCCGCAATGCCCGTTGGTCACTGGCCCGTTGCTCTTGGGTTGGAAAGCACTTGCCCTGTTTTATACCAGTGAGCTGGAGGGCTCCAATCCAGAGCTCCCCCCGAATTTGCTGCCTGAGCTCCAGGTATTCATCCTCAGACACAGTCCTGGTGTATGTTGAAAGGATGATCCACAGCAGCCCCAGGAACTCTGATGCCAGGTCCATATCTCTGCTGGGGTGACTGAAGTCTGCTATGCTGATCTTGGATCCAGTTGGAGGTTTGGATGTCCCAGACTGCAGGAAGCTTTCCCACTGCTTGCCACCAATGTCACGGAACGTCCCACACTCCGCTTGAGTGCTTCCGTCAGTATACCGCTTCCTAAGTTCTGGAACATGAGTCCAATGGATCTGGCTATAGGAACCCCCAAGAACTAGACAACACCAGTCTTGGAGTACATCAGAACTAACTCTTTATTTGAGATCTCACACAAATTTATACACCAGGATGACTCAAAGCTAACCTAATTAACATGAGCTAATTTACTATTAAATTTGCCCAGACCAGATGACTCAGAGACATGACCTGTAGGACAGACTTGTGGACACCGAGCTTCACACAGTAGTATAAACACAATAGCAGGAGCTAATTACAATTAACAATACAAACAACAATCTCCCCCCTCCTCAGCCTAGACTGTTCGTCTCCTAGCCAGTGCTGGTGGCTAATGTGATCAGCTCATTCAATTAACATAAACACAGGTAGTTGGAGTTGATGACACCAGCATCTCCTCACAGGATGTGTCCCAACAGTATGAATCAGTCTTATCAGCAGGGGGCTGCTGGAGGAATCCCCCCTCTCTCTTCAGGGACACAAATCCCAAATGACCACAGCAAGGAGTCCCCAACAGAATCAAACTATACACAACTGAGTCTGATTAGTACAGTTCAGACTGGATTTCTAATTCACCTCACAAAGAGTATTGTTCCCTTGAAAATCCAGGGCCCATAATCAAAAGGCAAGAGGCTTGCATTCAGTCCTCTCCAACAGCCTCTGTCCCGGCTAGGTCTGTCACAATGAATATAATATTTTTATTCGTCAGATCTACCAAATAATTTTTTAGTTTTATATTTTTATATTTTTTATTATTTGGTGTTTGTCTTTTTAATCAAGATCTCCTTTTTTTATATTTTTTATTTTTTTTGTGATCTCCATAATTTTTTGGTGGGTTTTGTGTGTCAAGTTACCAAGACACCATTATTATCTTGTATTTTTGAATCTCAAGGAGGTTGGTTGGTGTCCCTTGTTAATTTGACATTGTATTTTGAAATGTACCTGCCTACTCACAAACAAACAGTCCTTTTTGAAGGAAAACACATAGGCAAGTATTAGTTTAAAAAACACCTTTATTATGGGTCATAACCAAATAAAAATGAAGCAACGCTGGAGAAACAGCTGAAATTGGCGAAGCCTTTGGCCCCCAGGGCACACATCAACTATTTTGAGGAGTCCATATATAACGGAGAACAATCTGGTCCAGAAGTCCAAGAGATCATGAACAGCAGCAGATGACATCTATGTCCCCAGGCTGTGGTCATACAAGAGCCTGCATCTTTTGTCAGACCAGACTGAACCCAGGTCATCACTTTCTTGTCTTCCTTCCACTCTTCCTTCCAGGCTGTGGCTGTGGTGTTGGAGGTGTGGCAGGAGGAGGAGGAGGAGGATGGTCCAACTCACACAGGTGGGTTTTGTTGGTGATTTGTCCCCTCAACCCTCCACTTCCCTCCCCTTCCTGGGTCTTTTGGTTGGAAGGTGGAGGGGAGGGACCTGGGATTCTGTGAGGCTCCTACTGGGCCCGGCCACCTCCTGGCTGACACTAACCCCCGCCATCTCCTGGCTGCCACATTCCACAGCCTCCTCCTGGCTGCCACTTTCCACAGCCTTCTCCTGTGTGCCACATTCTACAGCCTCCTCCTGGATGAGTTCTTCCTGTGTATGAAAAAGGGACATAGTTTTAGTTTTTGGTTCATCAATCACACACAATTTTCAGCTCATGACTGTTGCAAATTGAATGTTAATAAATAGAAAAGACTATCATTCTGACCCCATCATTTTTCATTCTTGTCAATTATTTTTGGCTACTACTATCTATTGATATGTAAAACACTTTATTAAAGCAGCAATTAGTGATCAATAATAACATCTAGTAAACATCATTTATTTTTTGACCAGAAATATGTTGAACAATGCTATACCTGGCTCAAGCTGGGCTCCTCCACTTCTTCCTAGCTGGAAGTCCCAGGTTGGACATCGGAAGCCTCAGCTGGGGTGGAAGGAAGAGTGGAAGGTAGGGTTGAGAGGGATTCCCTGACTTCAGTCTGGTCTGACAGAAAATTAGGTCTGTCATAGTACCACAGTCTGGGTACATAAACATCATCTGCTGCAGCTCCTGATCTCTGGCAAACCTGGACCTTCTTGCGCTCCCTAAGATAAGTGCTCCTCGGGTCACCAATTTTGGCTTTTAAATAGGGGATGGTTGCCGTGGGGACCTGCGGCTTCACCATCTCCAGCAGTTTCTCCAGCACTGCCTGCCTCTTTAGTTTGTTATTGTAATGCGGGTGTTTCACCTGCCACAGACAGGGCAGCTCCCTGTATTTATCAATGAAGGTTGGGAGGAAACCGTGGTCTTTGAAGCCATCCATTTTCTCTGCAAGACACAACAAAAGACAAACCCTAATATCAGGCTAAGCTCTCCTAATCTTGTCCCAAAATAGGCCTCAATCTATAAGCAGTATAGGCCCAAGTTAAAATTGTACCTTCATTATAACGATTGTCGCTTCCACTACTCCTTCAATCGCTCACAGATCGTACATACGATGCATGCGTGTTCCCCTTTTATACACTGCGCATGCGTGAAACTTCACCCGCTCCTGACGTCCTTTCTAGTCTATTCCCCACCCCTTCTCTTTCGGCGCAGTGGGGAGTGCACATGACGGAGACACAGCAGGTGCGTGATAATTTCAGCAACCAGGAGGAGGAAAGCCCGGAGCCAGAAACGTCCCGAACCCACAGGAGATTTAAGGCATCAAATGTGGCCTTTGTAGAGATGGTGGAGATGGTGTGCATCTTGAAGAGGGCCGACTATGATGGGAAGTATGGACCTTACCCAAACCCAAATTTGAGAAAGGCCAAGATCATGGCTAAAGTTGTGAAGAGTCTGCACAGGAATTTTGGGGTACGACGATCCAAGGATCAACTGAGGAAACGCTGGTCGGACCTGAAACTGAGGGAGCACGATCAGTACAGAAGGATCAGGAGAGTGCTGCAAAAAAGTAAATAGTTGTCCTGTGTTCCTATTCTTAATATTATTATGTTCGTGCTGCTCCATGTGCTTTTCTTTACTGTTGTACAGTTTAAAATGGCAACTTTCATAGTCATGGGCACATTAATCGTTTGTAGGAAACATTGTTCGTTCGGCCACTAAAATATGATGTTTTGGGCAGATGCAGTTCACTACATTTGTTCAGGCCTATTTGTATTGAAAGAAGTTTGTTGTCTAGATGGGTTTGTAACTAGAATGAAATGCAAACTTGATGCAGTGTAAGGAGATGACACTCAGCAGCTGTTTACACATCTGGACACAGGAGAACTAGTGTGGGACACCAGAACAAACTTTTCATTAGGGTGTCCCACACAGGTGCTCCAGTGGATACTATAGGGGTGTCTCCATCTGTGAAACTTGCACAAAACAGGTAAGTATTCCAGCTTTAGAAAGGGAAAAAATAATGTTTTCAGCTTGGAACTCTGCCAAAACAGACAATTGGACCCCACTTCCAAGCAATGTTTCATATTCCTATTTCTGCCATCAAATATCTGTGTGCTAAGTATACCTTTTTTTCACATAGGGGAGAAAAGACTCTGGACATCTGAGGAGACCAGGGACCCCCAACCTCCGGAAGAAGAGGAAATACCACCAACACAAGCAGAGGAGGAGGAGGGAGACATATTTGAAATTGGCAAAATTGTCACCACAACAAGTGAGTCTCTGCGACCACAGCTTCAGGTAATAGATGTATGCATGCATATTTATAATACATGGTGTATTTTTTTGTTTATTTTTAGGTGATGGGGATGTTGTGGAAGAAGAATGTCATTTCACCAGTGAAAGTATCCAGATCCTCATCGGGGAGATAATGGGGTGCAATCGCGATTTAGAACATCTAAAGTAAAACATCAATGATGTTCAAAAAAAATTAAGAACATCATTGATGTTTTAGGGAGAATATAAAACCCCCAAAAATAACACATTTTTTCTCGTCTAGTCTTGGTTTTCCTAATAATTTTTTACGTATTTTAAAAGCCAAATTTTGAAGATGCACACGGTGTGTCAACATGTGCTATCTGCCATCACGGAATATCAATGTACGCATTTTGTGTGTGCAACCCCTTCCTCGCTAATAAAGTAGGTGAGAGGAAGGGGTTGCACCCCCAAAACACCTCCATTGATCCCCCATGATGGGAGCTAGCACATGTTGACATTAAGCATGGGATCAGGAGGGAAATCCTCATTTTGAATCCCAATTTGTGTGCATCTTCAATATGTGGCTTTTACAGGGGTGACATCACCCCATCTGATGAAGGCAATATCAACACAGTTTGGACATACTAATGTCTGATATTGCCTTCACTTTATCAAAATTAAACTTTGTAAGTTCCTGAGTTGTGTATTGTTTTATGGTTTCAAACATGCCTGTTTTACCAATAAAAGGCTATTTCTAATTAATGTGACCAAAAAAATTTTTTATACACCAAAGATGTTGGTTTGTTCAAAAACCCTATTATAAACGCACATGTGATTGTGCTTTGAGTAAAAAGTTTTGATAATGAACAATGTGTGGCTTCTTCTTTCAATGCTCAAAAGCAGTTTTTGGAGTTAGGTTGGTGTTTTCAGTGACAATGGATGTTATTTACTAAAGGCAAATCCACTTTGCACTACAAGTGCAGTTTCAGTGCAGTTTCAAGTGCACTTTTGCAGTGCACTTGTAATGCAAAGTGGATTTGACTTTAGTAAATAACACCCACAGTGCTTTATAATTTACCACAATCACGCCATTTTCATGACTCCCCAAATTTTATGTCATGGTGCTGAAAATGATGAATATTTTTGTCAGTAATGCATTACATACATTAACAACAAAAACAAGGTGTGTGTGTAGCAGACCCACTAGTTAGCGGAAGAAGAGATTGTCACCTCCTGTCTCAAAGAAATTTTTTTTGCACTGTTGAAGAAAAAGGCCAAAAGAAATACTATTAATAAGATAACCAAGGAGACGGCTAAAGAAAGCCAAGTCAAAGCAAATATTTGTTCAGTTTCAAAAATTATTTTATTTTAAAAATGTCTCAGACATTTTTGGCATGTCTGGCATATCAATGCCCCCCCTACCCGCAAAATATTACATGTATTTTATAAGGACCTCGCGGGCGCTCTGGGGGGAAAGCCAGGACGGCCAGTTTCAAGCGCCGTCAGGGTTTGCTCATTAATAAGTCCGGCCTCAGGCCCAACTGAGGGTACATAATTCAAAGAATTTCTCCTTAAAAAGTTGTGGAGAACACAGCAAGAAAGGATAATATGATTCAGTTTATATTCCGCCATGTGTATGGGTGTAAGAAATAGGCAGAACTGGCTGGCCATTATTTTAAACATATTCTCCACTACTCTTCTGGCTCTGGCCAGCCGGTAATTAAAAACCCTCTGGTCCGGGGTGAGGGTCCTCATAGGGAATGGCCGCACAAGATGGTCCCCTAGCGCAAATGCTTCATCCGCAACAAAGATGAATGGGAGTCCTTCCACATTGTCTTCTAGAGGTGGCAAACCCAAGCTGCCATTCTGGAGACTCCACCATCCGACATCTGGCCATTTTTCCCCACGTCCACATACAGGAACTCGTAAGTATCCGACACCACCGCCAACATCACAATACTATTAAACCCCTTGTAATTATAATAGTATGACCCCGAGTTGGGGGGTGGGACTATGTGGACATGTTTCTCATCAATTGCCGCTCTGCAGTTGGGAAAGTCCCAATGGGTGGCAAAGTGGGAGGCCATAGTCTGCCATTCCTGTGGCATTGAAGGAAACTGTGGAGTCAAACAAGACAAAAAAATTAGTCATTTTGCACCTAAACATTGAAAGCAGATTAGACACAAACATTCTTGGCCAACATCATTATAACATTTATTTTAAGGAGTATTTAAAGACAAAAGTATAAGGTCCACCTATCAGATTCCTCACCCCCCTGATGGCCGATTGAAAAAATTTTAGGGGGGGAGATGTTTTGGACAGGTAACCCTCTCCACTTCATTGAGAGCTGAATGCATAAATAATGTGTGTTACTTTGGACAGCCCCTCCTTACTTACACTACTGACAGCCCACTGGACAGGTAAGAAGTGTCATAATACAAAAATATAAATACACACTGTATAAATGGAAGCACATTTTTACATTCTGCAATTACCTATCAAGATAATAGGAGAACAAAACTTACCATTTGAAAGTATTCAGGCAGGTCCTTTCACTACATGCTTTGGTGAATTCATCCATAAATATGAACACAAAAGAGGTAGGTATAGTGTGTATGGGTTTGGCAAAGTCAGCAGATCGAGGATTGTTATCAGCTGACTTAACGGTTGGGGGGAGGGAGGGTTCCAAGTGATTTTGGGACCCCCAAAAAAAGCCTCTGGTACTCTGCATTAATTTAAGGATACAAATAACATTTGGGCACATTTTAAGGGGGTATTTGGGGTAAAGCACTACAATGGAGCTGAGAAAATATACCTTGTTGTGACTAGGTTAGGTGTATATGTGCGTGTATATGTATATGTGTGTGTATATAGGTTAGGTGCCAAATACCGCAACGTGGCGACTAGCCTCTGCTCCGGAGTGATGGCTTGCCGCATTCAGGTATCCTGCCTGCTAATATAAGGGGTCAGCAAAGCCAATAAACAGTGAAAAACGGGGTCCGTCATCCTGAGAAAGTTCCTGAAATCAGCAGGATTATTCTCACGGATCTCACAAAGCAAAAGCATGTGAGAGAATTGGTCACGCTGGAGCAACCAATTCTTGGTCCATGAACTCCTCCTTGCCCTGTTCATGGACTGGGCTTGTGTCAAAGCTAAAAGCCCAACACCAAGCCCCTGCACAGCACGAACTCTACGACTAGTACGTACCCGCAACATGGATTCAAAAAGGTCAGCTGGTCAGAACGAAGTAACAGAACGCACTGAAGAACAACAAGGCCTGTGAAGAGTGAGCTGAAAATCAGCAACGAGTAGACAAAAACGCAATGATAATCAAATACGAACTCACTGCACGCACTATAGAGTAGGGAGGTTCGGAGTCTCAACAATCAGAAATTCACATGTCTTCTTGTCAATCAGGTCATTATTGAAAGCCCGGGTGACAAGAATCCGAAATTTGGTTTCAGCGTATTTGATTTGGGCTAGAGGTACAGGCCGATACCAGTTACGATTCCGCAGGAGATCCATTACCATACTTTTATAATGATTAAGGTCCATTACCACTATATTCCCCCCTTTATCAGAGGGTTTAATGACAATGTGATCATTTTGTTTTAGGGATGACAGAGCTTTACGATATGCTGGTTTTAAATTGTATTGTCCGCTGAATCGCTTCCAATTTGTGGCTTGTATTTCTTTCGTCACCTGTTGGGTGAAGACCCAAACGTTAGGATTGCCTTGTAAGACAGGAAAAGATCTAGATTTTGGTTTGTAGAGGCTTGGTGGGGGAAAAATTCTCCCAATCTGAGAATTGAGAGATGGATCCATAGCAGGTTCCTCAAGGGATCATCAAAAGGGTTACTTTCCTCCCATAATTCCATAAAATCATTGAGGGCTTTTACCTCATTTATAGTTTTATTCATCCAGAGGTTCTCAGGGCAAATGTCACCTGAGAGACCCTTGGTGTACTTGTCATAGATGACTTTAAACATTAATTTTCTGGCAAAGAGATGCACATCCTTTATAATCTCAAAAGCATCAACCTCCTGATCTGGACAGAAGGTCAAGCCCAAGCTTAAAACCTGGGCCTGATCCTCCATCAAGATACAGGAAGATAAATTTATCACCTGGAAGCTGTTTTGCCTGACCCCTTCAGTGTTGGGGGTAAATTTGGGACTTTTTTGGTGTCCAGATTTTGTGTTAGTGAAAAAATTGGTGCTGTGCGAAGATCCCCTACATTGGGGATAGCTTGTAAGTCCCCCGAGGAGATATTACCAGATGCCTGGCTTACCTTAGGTGCTGTCAAAGAAGTTAACACAGAAGCAGAAGAATTTGAGTGACCATCACCAAGAGAAGTAGAAGAAGAGGGTGCACTTTTAGTTTGTGAACGAGGACCAGGACAAATAATGTCCTGCTGAGTGTGTTTTGCAGCCGAGACAGTTGATGCTGATCGATTAATTTTACGCTTCTGCGTACCTGTTGATAAATTAGAAGTGGCACCTGCTAAAGATGAAGAAGAAAGAGAGGATTCATCAGAGTCAGTTGGATCATGATTGGAGTTATTTTGTCTACGAGGGAATGGTTTATTCTTTTTTTGTAGATTGTCAGTAGACCATTTATATGCAGTGTTGGTCTCATAGGCCAATCTGTCTCGATTTTTTGTCCTTGGTTTTGAGAATATCTGTAACAAACTGTTCCAAATATTTTTCCAGAACTAATTCCCTATCTCCAAAAGTGGAGTCAGAGAGACTGCTATTATCTGCATATAGTTTTTCAATTTTACCATTAATGATTTCAAGTTCCTTCAGATAATTCTGACAAAGGGCATCCATCATCTTAAAGGAACAAGACTGGAGATTCAACTCCCAATCAATCTTGAAATCAGATGAAATTTTTGATAAATTTGGACAAATTTGTATTCACAATCCCCAGGGAACAATTTTATCTTCTATGTATTTCTGGAAATATTTGTTATACCAGAAAATACGGGCCTTTTTTTCCCAACTTTTTTTTTTAAACTACCGAAAAAACGATCCATAGTGATCCCACCATATGAGGAGCCTTGAGCTTGATGAATTTTGCCCATCAGTCCCTCAAATCCCATTCCTCTATAGGTGGCCATATTTAAATGCAGATGTTACAATTGAACAAAAACAATTTATGCTTAAGAGAATGAAAACAATAAACAATATTAATAGAAACAATTAATAAATTTAGAAATGACAAGCAAAGAAAGTATGGGTGTTTACCACCCTAGTAAATCCATAGGAGAGAAAATATATATTTGCTTATCACCTATAAGTTATATTGGCATCCCTTTAATTAAAGAACAACAAGGAAAGTAGGATAATGGGTTTTGTAAGGTGCAAAATTCAACACACTAAGTATATCAAAAACAATATCTATTTAGAAAAATCTTATTAAGAACTTGATAGAGTAAAAATCCATCCAAAGTTACAATACAGTTTCAGAATGTGCAGCTGAAAATTTTTCTCAACATGTTTCACCACGTCTAGTAGCTTCCTCAGGAGAATTATATTTATCAGGCACTATCTACTTAAGTTAGAAAGAACAATACACAAAAATTACAATATGAACAATGCAAAAATACACAACAAACCAAATATTCAAAAACAAAAGTATATAATTAATACCACATGTTTAGACTGTTTAAGCTGCACATTCTGAAATATCCTATTTTTAATAAGATTTTTCTAAATAAATATTATTTTTGATATACCTAGTGTGTTGAATTTTGCACCTTAAAAATCCCATTATCCTACTTTCCTTGTTGTTCTTTAATTAAAGGGATGTGGTGCCAATATAACTTATAGGTGATAAGCAAATGTCTTTAGGTGTCCCAAGTACTTGCAGCCAATCTGCTAGCAGTACACCACCATCTGATTTTAGCAGTCAAATTCCTCTACCCCAGTTGCTAAACCGTAAAAAGAAATTCGGTCCCAGCCATCCACATGCTCAGCATCTGAATGCTAGCTTGGCCAAATTGCTAGCACTGCAACTGCTGCCTTTTCAGCTGGTAGACTCTGCCCCCTTTTGTGAATTTGTGGAATGTGCTGTACCTCAGTGGCAGGTTCCAAAATGCCATTTCTTTTCAGGTGCATATTTCTTTTCAAGGTGCATATTACTGCTGACTCATGGTCTGGCAGGCATGGGCAGGGACTTTACCTTTCCTTCACGGTGCACTGGGTAACTCTGGTGGCAGCTGGGAAGGATGCAAGACAGGATTCAGTATTGTTGGAGCTTCAAAATGCTAGTGGTGATTCTGCCACAGCTCTCTCATCCACCCCCTCCTCTTCTTCTTCATCTATGGTCTCTTCTGCAGATTTGTCCTCTGAACCAGTGGTGCTCCGTAAGCGTTCTAGGGGCTACGCAAGCACTCAGGCAAAAAGCATGTGGTGCTTGAGTTGGTCTGCTTAGGGGACAGGAGCCACACTGGGGCAGAAATTCTGTCAGCTCTGCAGGGGCCGGCTCAGAGGTGGTTGATGCCATGCCAGCTTCAGCCATGAATGGTTGTATGTGACAATGGCACCAACCTTCTCTCCGCCCTCCGACAGGGACACTTGACCCATGTTCCATGTTTGGCACACGTCCTGAATTTGGTGGTGCAGCAGTTCTTGACCAGGTACCCAGGCTTACAGGATCTCCTGAGGAAGGCCAGAAAAGTCTGTGGTCATTTACGCCGGTCATACAATGCCAGTGCTCGGCTGGCATTGTATGAAATTCAAAGGGAGTGCAACCTGCCCACCAACTGGCCTCATTTGTGACATGCCCACCAGGTGGAACTCAACATTGGCAATGCTGCAGTGGCTGCACATGCAGCAGAGGGCCATCAATGAGTACCTGTGTGAGTATGGCACCAGAACAGGGTCAGGGGAGCTTGGCTTCTTTTTGCCACGCCAGTGGCTTCTGATTAGGAATGAGCTTCGAGTTCGAGTCAAACTCATGTTCGACTCGAACATCGGCTGTTCGCCAGTTCGCCGAACAGTGAACAATTTGGGGTGTTCACAGCAAATTCGAAAGCCACGGAACACCCTTTAAAAGTCTATGGGAGAAATCAAAAGTGCTCATTTTAAAGGCTTATATGCATGGTATTGTCATAAAAAGTGTTTGGGGACCTGGGTCCTGCACCAGGGGACATGGATCAATTAAAAAAAAAAAGTTTTAAAAACGGCCGTTTGTTCGGGAGCAGTGATTTTTATAATGCTTAAAGTGAAACAATAAAAGTGTAATATTCCTTTAAATTTCGTACCTGGGGGGTGTCTATAGTATGCCTGTAAAGGGGCGCATGTTTCCCGTGTTTATAACAGTCTGACAGCAAAATGACATTTCAAAGAAAAAAAAGTAATTTAAAACTACTCGTGGCTATTAATGAATTGCCGGTCCGACAATACACATAACAGTTCATTGATAAAACGGCATGGGAATTCCCCACAGGGGAACCCCAAACAAAAAAAAAAAAAAAAATGACATGGGGGTCCCCCTAAATTCCATACCAGGCCCTTCAGGTTTTGGGGTAGCCCCCAAAACACCTTGTCCCCATGTTGATGGGGACAAGGGCCTCATCCCCACAACCCTTGCCCGGTGGTTGTGGGGGTTTGTGGGCGGGGGGCTTATCGGAATCTGGAAGCCCCCTTTAAAAAGGGGACCCCCAGATCCCAGCTCCCCCCTGTGTGAAATGGTAAGGGGGTACAAAAGTACCCCTACCATTTCACAAAAAAGTGTCAAAAATGTTAAAAATGACAAGAGACAGTTTTTGACAATTCCTTTATTTAAATGCTTCTTCTTACTTCTATCTTCTTTCTTCTATCCTCTATCTTCTATCTTCCTTCGGTTTCTTCCTCCATCTTCTTCTTCTTCTGGTTCTTCCTCCGGTGTTCTCGTCCAGCATCTTCCTCAGCGGCGCCTTCTTCTCTTCATCTTTATTTCTCGGGCCGCTCTGCATCCACGATTGGATGGGAGGCTCCCACTGTGTGACGCTTCACCTCTTCTGGCGGTTCTTAAATAACGGAGGGCGAGGCCACCCGGTGACCCCGCCCCCTTTGACACACAGGGACTTGATGGGGACTTCCCTGTGGCATTCCCCGTGATGTCAGAGGGGGTCACTCGTTACGTAACGGGTGACTCCGCCCCCTTCTGACATTACGGGGAATGCCACAGGGAGGTCCCCGTCAAGTCCCTGCGCGTCAGAGGGGGTGGGGTCACTGGGCGGCCTCGCCCTCCGTTATTTAAGAACCGTCAGAAGAGGAGAAGCGTCACACAGCGGGAGCCTCCCATCCAATCATGGATGTGGAGCGGCCAGAGAAAAGAAGATGAAGAGAAGAAGGCGCCGCTGAGGAAGATGCCGGACGAGAACACCGGAGGAAGAACCAGAAGAACCAGAAGAAGAAGAAGATGGAGGAAGAAACCGAAGGAAGATAGAAGATAGCAGAAAGAAGATAGAAGAAAGAAGAAGCATTTATATAAAGGAATTGTCAAAAACTGTCTCTTGTCATTTTTAACGTTTTTGACAGTTTTTTTGTGAAATGGTAGGGGTACTTTTGTACCCCCTTACCATTTCACACAGGGGGGAGGGCCGGGATCTGGGGGTCCCCTTGTTAAAGGGGGCTTCCAGATTCCGATAAGCCCCCTGCCCGCAGACCCCCACAACCACCGGGCAAGGGTTGTGGGGATGAGGCCCTTGTCCCCATCAACATGGGGACAAGATGTTTTCGGGGGCTACCCCAAAGCACCCTCCCAATGTTGAGGGCATGTGGCCTGGTACGGTTCAGGAGGGGGGGCCGCACTCTCGTCCCCCCCTCTTTTGCTGCGGCCTGCCAGGTTGCGTGCTCTGGTAAGGGTCTGGTATGGATTTTTGGGGGTACCCCACGCCATTTTTTAAAAAAATTTTGGCACGGGTTTCCCCTTAAAATCCAAAACTATAATTAGTTGTTGGTCCGGCAATACACATAAAAGTTCATTGATAAAAACGGCATGGAATTTCCCCACAGGGGAACCCCGAACCAGAATTTAAAAAAAATGCGAGGGGGTCCCCTATATTCCATACCAGGCCCCTAAGTTTGGTGTGGATATTAAGGGGAACCAAAATAAAAAAAAATGGCATGGGGTCCCCCTCAAAATCCATACCAGAGCCTTCAGCTCTGGTATGGATTTTAAGGGGAACCTCGTGCCAACATTTTTTTAAAAATGGCGTGGGGTCCCCCCAAAAATCCATACCAGGCCCTTATCCGAGCACGCAACCTGGCAGGCCACAGGAAAAGAGGGGGGTCGAGAGAGCGCCCCCCCTCCTGAACCATACCAGGACACATGCCCCCAACTTTGGTAGGGTGCTTTGGGGTAGCCCCCAAAGCACCTTGTCCCCATGTTGATGGGGAGAAGGGCCTTATCCCCACAACCCTTGCCCGGTGGTTGTGGGGGTATGCGGGCGGGGGGCTTATCAGAATCTGGAAGCCCCCTTTAACAAGGGGACCCCCAGATCCCGCCCCCCGTGTGAATTGGTAATACCCCTACCATTTCACAAAAAAGTGTTGAAAAGGTTAAAAAACACAAGAGACTGTTTTTGACAAGTCTTTTATTAATCCCTTCTTCTTTCTGCTTCTTCTTCCATCTTCTTTCTTCTGGTGTTCCTTCGGTGTTCTTTTTCTTCCTCCATCTTATTCTTCTCCATTATCTTCTTCTCCATCTTCTTCTTCCTCCACTCTTCTAGTCCCGCATCTTCCTCCGGCTTCTTCTCTGCTCTGTCCGCACGATCTGCCTCAGTGGGAGTCTTCCGCCGCGTGATGCTTCGGTTCTTCTGACACTTCTTATATAACGGAGGGCGGGGCCACCCGGTGACCCCGTCCTCCTCTGACACACGGGGACTTCACAGGGACTTCCCTATGGCTTTCTCCGTGTTGTCAGAGGGGGCGGGTCACCCGTTTATGTAACCGGAAGGGTCTGGTATGGATTTTGAGGGGGACCCCCATGCCATTTTTAATTTTAATTTTGGCACGGGGTTCCCCTTAATATCCATACCAGACCTGAAGGGCCTGGTATGGAATTTAGGGGGACCCCCACGGATTTTTAAAAAAAAATTTGGTTCGGGGTTCTCCTGTGGGGAAATTCCATTTTTTATCAATGAACTTTTTTTTTTTCCCAATAATATTTTTATTGAGTATAAATGATGAACATTGTATAAACAATCATACACGACTAAGGACTGTACAGACAATCATGAGTCAAGATAATGGCATCTTGTGTGCAGGATTACACATAAAGTAGCATAGGAGAGTTCTAAAGGAGAGCTCGAGAAAAATAAAGATAAACCATTTTCAGTGAGCTCGTATTGTCTGATCGGGACTGTCAGGGGGACTATCACTGAGGGAAAAACATTAAAGGTAGAATTTTGTCTCTCGGAGATGGACACACCACCCCTGTGGGACCTTCCTATAGGTGTATACAGTGTCCTCCCAGAATCCACGGCCACTCCCGTAGCTGAGGTCGCTTTGGATAGAATGGAAAGGCTATAAAAGAGGAGCTCTCCATTTCTAGATTACTACCAAGTTGGCAGAGTAAAAATTGTATAATAGAAAGAACGAGATCCTGTTGACAGCCCAGATATCAGTCTCTAAATTTTCCCCGTGGGGGGAAGTACAGGTCATTTTGTACTAAAGGAATGGAAGGGACTAGGTAGTCCCAAGAGGGAGAGAGAAGAAACGTGTGAAATGGAAGGAGAGGTGAAGAGAAGAACAGGGTGTGGTTCAAGGAGGAGATGGAGCATTTCCATTTCCAGACTCCAAACCTGGGAGGAGTGTTATGTTACAGAGTGTGGCCCAAGGTTCCCAGGTGGCACTAAACCCTCCAATCTTGTCATCAATCTTTGCTACTATGTGCTCCTGAGACATAATCCATGATACTTTACTCCTACAACACTGGAAGGAAACTGTGGGCCTCTTCCAGGCTTTAGCTATAGTGATTTTAGCTCCGAACAAAATGAAGAAGGAGAGTGCCTGTAGGTGTTTAGGTAAATTAGAGATAGTGTGGTTAAGTAGGGCTATGTGGGGGTTGGGAGCAACTGTTTCATTTGTTAGAGTACTAATAGTATGGAAGATTTTCTGCCAAAAGGCCCTAATGCGGGGACAGGTCCACCAAATATGTAGCATTGTGCCCTCAAGCTCACAACCTCTAAAGCATAGTGGAGTTGTCTTAGGGCAAATCAATGCCAATCTGGATGGAACATAATACCACCTGGTCAAAACCTTTAGACTGGCTTCTATAAGGGAAATGTTGCAAATACCTTTGTAGGAGCCTATCCAAGAACAGAACCAGTCCGTTGCTGTTCACGTTCTGCCCGTGTCCTCCTCCCAGGTCTTAGCGTAGGTCGGCTTGTCCAGATTCGTCAGGAGTGCTGTATATATCAAGGAAATACCTCCTGATCTGAAATATTGGAGCACCAATGCTCGTAGGGGGTTATCGAGGGAGGTTCCAGTTTAGTAATCCAGATGGAATTTAAGAAATGAGAGATTTGGGTAAATCTGAACTTTTCCAATTCAGGCATGTCCAATTTGCATTTACAGTAGGACAAGGTAAGAGGGCCCGCTGGGGTAAGAAAGTGTCCTATGCGGTAGAGACCTTTGTCTGTCCACCATCTGAATGCCTGAATATTTAATCCCAGGGGGGAAGTTAGCATTATGAAAGATATGAGACAATGGTTTTAGGGGGGAAGTCAGGGAGGTGTGTGTGAAAAGTTTAGTGCTTAATGAAATGGAGTGAGATAGGGTAGGAACCATTATGGCCGGTCTATGTTTGGGATCACATCACAGAAGATAATCAATGGTGTTGAGGGGGGTTGCCCTACTTTCCATGGAGAGCCAGTCTGGCTTTGGGCCTTTGGAAAAGATCATTGAGATTTGTGACAATTGTGCCGCCTGGTAGTATCCCCAGAGATCCGGTAAGCCCAAACCACCCTGGGACTTTAGGCGAAGTAGTATTCTGGACGGGCACCTATATCTCTTGTTGCCCCAAACAAAGCGTATTATCTCTGACTGAAATTTACTGAGGAAACTCTTCGTAAGTGGGATTGGTAGCGAGCGGAACAAGTATAAGAGACGGGGGAGGAGTGTCATCTTCACTGCGTGAACCCTGCCCAGCCAGGACAGACCACACCTAGACCACTTTTCAAGTTCTCCCTTATATTTGAGAATCATGGGGGGGTAATTAGCTTTAAAGAGGTTATTTATATCCGGGGTTAGATTGATCCCTAGGTGGGGATAGCCGTGGGGGCCCAGGAAAATTCAAAGTTGCTAGTAAGCTGTGTGAGTAGGTCAGGAGGGACCGTGATATTTAAAGCAGTTGATTTATTCATGTTGACCTTCAAGGAAGAGATTTCTCTGAATGAGCTCAGCACTCTGTATATTCCTGGAGTGAAGATTAGGGGAGAGGTGATATACAGTATGAGGTCATTCACGTAAAATGCACATTTGTGTTCCCGGTCCCCGCAGGTCACCCCCTTAATATCGGGATTTGCTCTGATTGCTATGGCCAGAGTTTCTATGGCCATTGCAAAGAGAAAGGGGGAGAGTGGGCAACCCTGTCTGGTATTGCAAGAGGGGGTGGAGAAAGGAAGTGCCACCTGAGTGCAGTATTAATATGAACGTTTTAATGACACATAAAAAATAACACTTACTTAAGAAGGACATGATTAAAAGGCTCATCTGTGAGTAGGCAGTCTGTGTGTATTCCTCGAGCTCCAGTCCGGAAGGTGTATCAGCGTTTTAGGGCTGCAGGTGGAAGCTGTTTAGCTGGTTGTTCTTCCTGTGGCCATCAGGGAGAAGCTGGGACCGGCGTGGAGCACACGGAGGATGTGCGTGACGTAACAGGTCATCCAACGGCTTCCGTGTACACTCCAGGGGGAGGGTTAACACCGAGGGAGGGTTCTGGAGCTGGATAAGCTAGGCAACGCGCTCGGAGCTGTTGCTCCTTCAATAGGCCTGAGGGGGAGTGTGTCAGTGGTGTGCTATTTATATGCTGGTGCTGTGGAACAACAAGGCTCAGCGCCGACTAACACCACAGCACTGATAAGGGCTGTGAGAGGCTGTGAACTCGAATGGGGGGGAAATCTAAAGCAAGAAATTATGGTATACATGTATTAGAAGACTTAGTTACATATAATAGTATAATCGCACTGGAGTAATATGGTGGACACTAAGAGGCACATAAGAGCTAAATATAAAATATAGGATCAAAAAATATATATATGTTTAAAACATTAGAAAATAGCTAAAAACTTGGTAAATTTAGAAGAAACCTATTCGACTACAACACCAACCAAATTTTCAGTTGGAAAAAGAACAAGCACCCCAGCCATAACCCAGGTCTAGGTCCTCGCCCACTCATGTCCATCCAGACCCATGGGAGCCTCTCTACATCCCAAATAGTACCCAAACACATGCCGCCACCTCTATCCCAATACATGTCCAGACCCAGGCTGGTGTCCCATCACACCTCACACTTTCCAACTGGACCCAAGCCACTCACTCCCAAACCCAAACGCCTCAGGAATAGACAGAAGAAAGTCTCTGCCGGTCCGGCTCAGGCGCCGATACTTTCTACCAATTAGGACAACCAAACACAGCAACCTGCCTCTACCCAAGGTATAGATCACACTAATGTCTCTCCACACATCCCAGTACCAGTGCCAAACCCGGAAGTAAATCCCCTTGATAACTCACACAGTATTACTTATGATCACCTTGAAGCAACCAGTGAACCACAGCCATTAGCCTGGATAGAGAATCTTCCTCTCACACAGTTGCATAAACCCAAATCCCCGATAAACATAGCTACCAATCTAGAAAATGATTTTTTAGCACTTACCCCCCCCCCCCACCGCTCCTCACCAAAAGAAAATACATAGAAGAGGACGGAGGGGGGGGGACAAGGAAGGAAGGTTAGGAAAGATGCGGAAACTGTAAAAATTTACAATCTATCCCATACCTCTCTAACCACATATTACATATCCCTCCTCAGTTAGGGCCTCACCTTCGCCCCAACCATGCAACCTAACAGCTTCACTTTATTCAAAGATCTCAATAAATTTATTAGAAACCTTACAGTCCAGAGACACTTCAATATCCAATCATCCAAACAGGCCTCCACTTCTGATACCATCCACCCTACTCCTTGTACTACAGACCTTGATCCATGTGATGAATCGGACAGACCCGTACTTGCCCTACTGGAGGAGTTATATGCTGAGAACTACAATGCTGGCCTTGAATGGCTTACCCAACATGGTTTTACTTCACCCCCAGTCAGACATACTTCACTACGCCCCAAGTCCATCTTTAATCCAACATCCAATAAGGGCCCGTACCTACAGACTTTTTATCAGGTAGTCTATACAGACCTCATCAAAATGTGCAACAGCATCCCCAAGCACACCTACATCAAATCCAACCTTTTCTCACTGGAACGCAAGGCCCTAGAACAGCTGACTCACAACGAGTCTATCGTCATCAAACCGGCGGACAAAAGAGGCAGCATAGTGATTCAAGAAAGAGAAGATTATATTCTCGAATCGCAAAGACTACTCTCGGACACAAGCACCTATGCCAGGCTCCCCAGTGACCCCACATCCCAGTTTTTGCTTGAAGCAACCACACTGGTCAACAAAGCTCTCACCGGTAAAATTATTTCCATATCAGAAGCCGCATTCTTTAAAAGAAACTTCTACAAAGTCTCATATTTCTACCACTTGCCAAAAATCCATAAGGATCTCATCCATCCCCCAGGCCGTCCAATAGTAGCTGCCATGGACAGTGTCACCAATGGCTTTTCCATAGACATCGACCAATTTCTCCAACCCCTAGCACAGAACCTCCCTTCCTATATACGGGACGGACCCCATCTACTTGATATGCTTAAACCCTATACATGGAATAAGAACTACTGGTGGCTTTCCCTTGATGTGTCATCACTTTACACATCGATACCCCATGATGTAGGGGTTAGGGCTGTTGAGCATTTTTTGGCGAACGATCCCCTTACCAATCCCCGGCAAGCCAATTTTATACTCAAAGCCCTAGTTTTCTGCCTCAAACATAACTATTTTGAGTCAGAAGGGACACACTACCTTCTGATTAATGGTACAGCCATGGTGGCAAACTTTGCCCCCAGCTACGCGAATCTCACCATGGGATACTGGGAACACATGTACCTCGCAGCCGACCACCCCTTTGCCGCACATGTAATATATTATGGCCGATATATCCATGACATAGTGATCATCTGGGATGGCACCCTTGAAGGCATTCTAACCTTTGTTCAGTATTGTAACACCAACACCCTGGGCCTATCCTTCACCTACGTGGCTGATCCCGACACTCTGGCATTCCTAGACCTTGAACTTTGCCATGACAATGAAACCATATACGCCAAGAATTAAATCAAACCAACTGCAGGCAATGCCTTCCTTCACTACACCAGTTGCCACCATCCCAGATGGGCGAATAATATCCCCCCGGAGCCAGTTTTGTCGTCTTCGGAGGAACTGCACCAGAGACTCTGACTATGAAGTCCATGGCCAAATTTTGTCCAAAAAATTCCAAGACAAAGGATATCCTGTTCCACTCATAGACACGGCCTTCAAAAACTACCGCAAGCCTCCCACCAGTCGCCATAACAGTCCTCACCTGTTGTCAAGCAACCAACCTGTTTCATCACACAATATCATGATAAACATAAGAAAGTCACACTGGTCTATTCACCTGGAAGACCCTCACCTGAAAACCACAGTTGGTATCAAACCCAAAGTAACATATAGAAGATCAAGGAACATCAAGAGCAAAATTGCACCTAGCAAAATCAAGTCCCTTCAACCCATCCCTCCACAACCTGTCCTCATACCCCTCAGACGGATGCATCAATGTAAAAAATCCCTCTGTCTCACTTGCCAATTCGTACACCATGGTCAAAAAACCTTCAACATCAAAGGAAAAAGTTACACCCTCAAAGAATTCTTCAATTGCTCCACGGACTTTGTCATATACTGCCTTACCTGCCCCTGTGGGTTATTTTATGTTGGTTGGACCATAAGGGCACTCAGAGCGCGGTTTGTGGAACATCGGCGCTTTATTGAAAAGGGCCGAGACCACCACAGCATCCCCAAACATTTCCTTACACACCACGGCCGGTCTACGGCTGGCCTTGGTGTATGGGTTATCAAATCCATTCCCGCCACATATCCTGCAGCCGAATGTTACAAACGTTTGTGCCAACAAGAGACCTACTGGATCTATTCTTTGGGTACCCTTACACCCAGTGGGCTGAACGAGGAAATTGAAGTACACACACTACTATAAGCCACCTTGCCCCCCCTTCCCCCCCTCCCCCCCTCCCCCATGAGACTATGCTAACCCCCTGCTCCCCCGTCTCCTCCCCACCCTCCCTCCTATCCCTTCTCCTTTCCTTTCCCCTTCCCCCTCCTTCCATACCCCCCCTTCCCCCCCCATCCACTTTTCATTTTATCATCCCATACCATTACACAGCCCACTACACATGGACACAAGGCATATATATACCTTCTCCTTATCATATACTGCTCTACCTCATCTCAAATTACCAGTTCTCATCACCAGTCCTATTTTATGATTATAGATACACATATATATTCTCTGTATGCCTTATCCAATATTTTTCTCATATTTTATTTTTATTTTCATTTTTTATTTAATATGTTTATATTTATATTGTTCATCTTTTATTTTAGAATGTTTTATTTCTCTTTTTTAGATATTTTCTAATGTTTTAAACATATATATATTTTTTGATCTTATATTTTATATTTAGCTCTTATGTGCTTCTTAGTGTCCACCATATTACTCCAGTGCGATTATACTATTATATGTAACTAAGTCTTCTAATACATGTATACCATCATTTCTTGCTTTAGATCCCCCCCCATTTGAGTTCACAACCTCTCACAGCCCTTATCAGTGCTGTGCTGTTAGTCAGCGCTGAGCCTTGTTGTTCCACAGCGCCGGCATATAAATAGCACACCACTGACACACTCCCCCTCAGGCCTATTGAAGGAGCAGCAGCTCCGAGCGCGTAGCCTAGCTTATCCAGCTCCAGAACCCTCCCTCGGTGTTAGCCCTCCCCCTGGAGTGTACCCAGAAGCTGTTGGATGACCCGTGACGTCACACATATCCTCCATGCGCTCCACGCTGGTCCCAGCTTCTCCCTGATGGCCACAGGAAGAACAACCAGCTAAACAGCTTCCACCTGCAGCCCTACAACGCTGATACACCTTCCGGACCGGAGCTCGAGGAATACACACAGACTGCCTACTCACAGATGAGCCTTTTAATCATGTCCTTCTTGTAAGTGTTATTTTTTTATGTGTCATTAAAAGGTTCATATTAATACTGCACTCAGGTGGCACTTCCTTTCTCCACCCCCTCTTGCAATACCACAGAGCCAGCTCTCTGAGGACAGCAGCCGCCTTTTAGACCAACCACCCCACCAGCCAGCTTTTCATATCCTGAACGGTCAGAGACTTAATTAACCCCTGGACTGCCACTACTATGGCCATGGACTAAATGCCTGGCAAATCTAATATACCCCCAGTATTGTATGCATTTTTCTGTATATGCACTTACAGTTATTATTACCTTTACCCCTGTCTGGTACCCCTTCCTATAGGGAATGAGGAAGAGTATCTGCCCATCAGGCGTACTTGGGCTGATGGATTGGAGTACATTGAGTGTATTAGGTTTAGAAAGTACTGTATGGGCCAAAGCCCCATCTCCGCAGGATATCAGACAGGTATGCCCAGTCTATGGAATCGAATGCCTTGTGTAGGTCAATCGATAATAGGAAGCCCTTTTGAGGGGGATCTCCGTCCCATTGCGATTTAAGAGGTGAGATGAGGTCTATAATCCTTCTAATCTGGTCAGGGCCTTGTCTTCTAGGGATAAAACCCACCTGATCTCCATGAATATATGAGGGGATAAAACTTGCTATCCTATTTGCTAGTGTCTTAGTCATAATCTTAATATCGTTGTTGATCAGAGATATTGGCCGGTAATTCCCAACCTCGCTTGTGTCTCTCCCTGGTTTAGGAATCACCGAGATATAGGCTGCATTTAGATCTGCCCCCAGAGGAGAACCCTCCCTAAAGAAGTTGAAAAACTTTGTTAGATGCGGGGCCAGGGTGGGACCAAATTTTTTATAGTACCCGGTGGAGAACCCATCCAGTCCGGGGGAGGAGCTGACTTTCAGAGATTTGATTGTATCTAGGACCTCTGTTAGGGTGAATGGGCTATCAAGTAGTTCCCTATGGTCTTTAGACATGGAGTCTAGAAACCCACTCTGTGACTGTCCTAATGGTGGGGGTTGTGATTTGTAAAGTTTGGAATAGAACTGAAGGAAGGCTTCCATAATCTTAGAAGGATTCTGGGTCAGGTCCCTCGAGTGTAGCATAATTTTTGGGAATGCCAGGGAGCGAGGTTTAGGACTAAGCTTGACCACTAGTCTTGATCCGATCCTATCCTTCTGGGAATAGAATTCCGCCCCTGTCCACCTGAGGTTCTTTTCAGCGGCTGTTGTTAGGGTCAGGTTGAGGAGGGCCCGGGCCTTGTCTAAGTTAGCTAGGGATTCCGGAGTGGGATTTAGTTTGTGTGCCTTTGCAAGGGATCTAAAATCTGCAGTAAGTTTAATCGTGTCTGTTTTGTGTTCCGCTCTAAGTTTGGCTGTCAATTGAATCAGTTTTCCCCTGATAACCGATTTATGCGCAGCCCACGCGGTCGCTGAGGAAACGTCAGTCGTAGTATTGATGCTGAAGTATTCCTTAATGGACTCCTCTATTGTGGTACACTGTATTGGGTCACTAAGAATGGATTCCTGCAGGCGCCAGCGAGGGGGGTCTCTACGTTCCAAGGGTCTTTGGGTGATCAGAGTGATCATCGAGTGGTCCGATAGGGGGGTATCTACAATCTTGGCTCCCACAATTAAAGGGACCGTGGTGGTGCGTGTGAATATGTGGTCTATCCTGGCATAGGAGTTATGGGGTGCCGAGAAATGCATGTAGTCCTTAGAATGAGGGTTAGTCTCCCTCCGGACTTCTATCAATCCCACATCATGTAGAATATTCACTATTTTAACGCTTTGTTTGTAAGGGCGCTTAAGTTTTGGTATCCCAATTCCAGATTTATCCAAGGAGAAATCAAAGCTATGTTAGAGTCCCCACCAAAAAAGATTGTGCCCTTAAGGTGTGGTTGAAGTTTGTGTAGCAATGAGTCAAAAAAGGCTTTCTGACCCTTGTTAGGGGAGTAATAAGAGACAAAGGTGTAAAATTCACCATCAATGTTCCCCAAGACTAGAATGTAACGTCCCAGAGAGTCTACAACAGTCTCTGGTTGGGAGAGATTAATATGATTAGCAAAGCAAATGGCCACACATTTTGTTTTGTTGGTCGCTGAGGAAACAAACAATTGGGGGAAGTGTTGGTGGAGGAACGTAGTTTGATACGATGTGGGGAAGTGAATCTCTTGGAGAAAGAGGATGTCTGCGTGCATGGACTGATAAAGTTGGAATAGCTTTCTCCGTTTGATGGGGGAGTTAAGTCCCTGGGTGTTTTGCAATATAATTTTGAGGGTGGGAGCCATGTTACAAGGGTTTGGCATGGTATGGAAGATGTGAAGCTATGCTTATGTTACAAGTCTTAACTTGTCGATGTAAGGAGAGAACCCCAAAGGGCCCGAGGGGTGTGCTTGCCGTAGACATGAGACCTGGGAGGAGAGACCAGAGGTGAACACGGAGCCTAGGAACACTCAGTTGAGTAGTGGAAGAGGAGGAGAGGAAAGGGTTGTAAGAGAAAAGGAAAGAAAATAAGGAAGTTACAGAGATCTGATTCATTAAACATTCCTGCATGTGACAATAACACAAGGAGAAAACGCGGGGGTCCCCATACCCCGCAAACCCCGGGGCAGGATGGACTAGCCATACCTTACCCCTAAACCTGACCAGTGCCCTTACTATAGGACAGCCGGGTAAGAAACCAAGGGCACTATAGGTGCTCCTGATTCCCACTGGATGTGCACTGGGACCACCACGGCCCCACCACCTATAGTGCAAGTTAACTGAAGACAATCAAGCAGTCTAAAAAATCCCAAAAACGGAACATCCCAACTAGGATATCAACATAAAAACAGATAACTAGCCGCAAGCTTCCCACCATGTCCCACCCAGGGTCCCCGCCTTCCCACCTAGGGGCCCAGGGGTGCAGGCAGACACAATACGGGGTGAGATCTATGGCCTAAGACACAGTGCATGCGATGGTCTCCCTCTGTGTGTTGAGAAATTCTGTCGCACTGCCAATACAGCAAGCCAAACCAGCTGCGCAGGAAAGACTGTATGAAGGGGGGCAAGGCTATACATTAAACTTTAAGCAAACTGATGCCCTCAAGATTCCCCATAAGTAACACATGCTAAAGTTCCAACTGAGGGGAAAAGGACAGCCCAGTGATGGTATCCTAATAATGCTATTGTCCATCTACTAGTGATTCAGGACTAGCAAGGGGGTAAGAACTCTCCTTCCCCTGTTCCAGCCCTGTATTCACACATA
The DNA here is from genome assembly GCA_037953035.1 of Aquarana catesbeiana. Classification (NCBI taxonomy): domain Eukaryota; kingdom Metazoa; phylum Chordata; class Amphibia; order Anura; family Ranidae; genus Aquarana; species Aquarana catesbeiana. The sequence continues at coordinate 3,608,346 of JBBHAA010000512.1, read as the reverse complement.
AATGGCTGCTGCCTGTCCTGATACATCAGGGAGTGGGATTACGGTTGAGTCCGTGTAGGAGAGGTGGCAGTTCCATTATGGGGAGATCATGGAAGGAGGGACAATTGGAGGACCCGGAAAGTTCCCTGTGGACCGGGAGTTAGCATAAAGAGAGTTCTGGATCAGGGCCCTGATCCTTGGGAGGGCCAGAGCGTCATGGCGGGAAATTTTCCTTGGATCGTTTGGAGCTTTGTTTCAGCCAGGTAGGTTGCAGCGGGTTCGCTGGCGAGGGCCTCTTTGTAGATGAGGGGGTGTTTCTGCCGGTCTGGGAGGGGGATGGATCCTGTGTAATCAACCCAGTTGAAGCAGCAAACGTTCTCCCTCTGCAAATGAGGAGAAGCCGTGACTTTTATTTCTGTAGAAGAAATTCAGTTGCAGGGGAAATGACCAGCAATATGTAATTTCTTTTTCATTCAGAAGTTGGAGTAACGGTTTGAAAGAGCATCTTTTTTGCACCGTGTATGGTGATAGATCTGCGAAAATCTGGATCCTGTGTCCAAGCAATGTGAGGTCATCTGAACCCCTGGACCTCCTCATCACCTCCTCCTTAACGGAGTATAAATGGGGTTTCACAATTATGTCTCTTGGGATCGAGGGGGTTGCAGGGCTCTGTGAGCTCTGTCAAGCTCCAGGCGGTGCTCTGTAATATCTGGCATAAGGCCCCTCAGGAGGGTTTTCACAGATGCATGTAGATCCTTTTCAGATTCGGGGAGCCCGCAATTTCGAAAATGATAACGTCTTGATCTATTTTCAAGGTCGTCGATCTTTGCAAAAGCTGTTTCCAGCTGATCCTGCATGTCTTGTATTCTTGCTGAGTTTTGATTGATACGTGACACTGCTTGATCAGCCTTCTTTTCGATTATGTCCATTCTCAGCCCTAACTGCTGCAGATCAGCATGGATTGATGAAGTAATTTGGGGTGCATTTAGGGCCAAGTTCTTGGAAAGAACTTGAGAGAAAGCTTCCATCATGGAAGGGAAATCAGTGGGCACAGGGGTGGCAGCGTTTGCTTCTGTCACAGACAGTAACATGCCTGTATGCGGGTCTATCATAGGTGTGGTGGGGAGGCTGGAACCCAGTCTGCCCAGCAGGGACTCCGTGAATGAGGGAGAAGTGGCCAGGGACAAGGGAGGAAAGTCTGCACCTGGGGATTGCAGGGGCAGTGAGTCTTGATCCGCGATAGAGTCCTCTGCTTCCCCTATGCTGTGAGAGCCTCGTGGAGCTGCCACCATCTTAGCATAGCTGACCGGGATGGCTGCCACCATCATGTGGCTCATGAGGTTCCTCCTGGCTTGCGCCGTTTTCTGCTGTGGGATCTCGGGGGGTCTCCCCTGCTCATGCGTCCCGGTTAGGTGCTCGGGAGACCGCTCTGGAGGCTCCGGTGGCGGTTACTGGGCCGTGGTGGAGCAGAGCTCTAGTAGCCAGTGGCCATCTTGGGAGCTGCTGGGCATGCGCCTTTATCAATGAACTTTTATGTGTATTGCCGGACCAAAAATTCATTATAGCCGGCGCTAGCGATAGTAGTTTTACATGACTTTTTTTCCTTTAGAAATGTCATTTTGCTGTCAGACTGTTCTAAACACGGGAAACATGCGCCCCTTTACAGGCATACTATAGACACCCCCCAGGTACGAAATTGAAAGGAATATTACACTTTTATTGTATCACTTTAAGCATTATTAAAATCACTGCTCCCGAAAAAAACGGCCATTTTTAAAACTTCTTTTTGCATTGATACATGTCCCCTGGGGCAGGACCCAGGTCTCCAAACACTTTTTTTGACAATACATTTTTTTAAATGGGTCTTTAACAGGGGCATGTAATTACAATTTTTCATCTAATATTTCACAGCAGGACCCGTTTCTGTGCCCCCCAAGAGTAACTGTGAGGGCTTACAGTGTTGTGGCACCACCACCACCACCAATGGCCCAATTTTTCTGCCCCTGTTTAACAGGGGCATGTAATTACAATTCTTGATATAATATTTCACAGCAGGGCCCGTTCCTGTGCCCACCAAGAGTAACTGTGAGGGCTTACAGTGTTGTGGTACCGCCACCACCAAAGGCCCAATTTTTCTGCCCCTGTTTAACAGGGGCATGTAATTACAATTCTTGATATAGTATTTCACAGCAGGGCCCATTCCTGCGCCCACCAAGAGTAACTGTGAGGGCTTACAGTGTTGTGGCACCACCACCACCACCAATGGCCCAATTTTTCTGCCCCTGTTTAACAGGGGCATGTAATTACAATTCTTGATATAATATTTCACAGCAGGGCCTGTTCCTGCATTCACCAAGAGTAACTGTGAGGGCTTACATTGTTGTGGCACCACCAAAGGCCCAATTTTTCTGCCCCTGTTCAACAGGGGCATGTAATTACAATTCTTGATATAGTATTTCACAGCAGGGCCCATTCCTGCGCTCACCAAGAGTAACTGTGAGGGCTTACAGTGTTCTGGTACCACCAACACCTAAGGCCCAATTTTCTGCAGAGTATATAGGCCAGGGCATATAGTATATATACTGCTGTTCAGAGTATATAGTGCCTGGGGGCCCCCACTCCCTTTTTTTTTTAATTTAGGTGCGGGGTTTCCCTTAATATCCATACCAGACCCAAAGGGCCTGGTAATGGACTTGGGGGGGAAACCAAGTCAATTTTCTCAATGATTTTCATCTATATTGCAGGGACCCGACAATACATTATAACCACAAGCAGTTTTAAATTACTTTTTTTCCTTTAGAAATATAATTTTATTTATTTATTTATTTATTTATTTCAGGTACTTATATAGCGCCGTCAATTTACGCAGCGCTTTACATATACATTGTACATTCACATCAGTCCCTACCCTCAAAGAGCTTACAATCTAAGGTCCCTAACTCACATTCATACATACTAGGGACAATTTAGACAGGATCCAATTAACCTACCAGCATGTCTTTGGAGTGTGGGAGGAAACCGGAGTACCCGGAGGAAACCCACGCAGGCACAGGGAGAACATGCAAACTCCAGGCAGGTAGTGTCATGTAATTTTGCTGTGATATTGTTCTAAATACAGGAAAACTGTGCCACTTTACAGGCATACTATAGACACCCCCCAGGCATGATATTTAAAGGAATATTTCACTTTTATTGTTTCAATCCAAACACTTTTTATGGCAAAAACTTGCATACAAGCCTTTAAAATTAGCACTTTTGATTTTTCACGTTCGTGTACCATAGACTTTAACGGTGTTTGCGTGTTCAAACAAACTTTTTGCCTGTTCACTTGTTCTGCTGTGAACCAAACTGGGGGGGGGGTGGGTGTTCAGCTCATCCCTAGTTAAGAAATACCTTCATTTAATTATCAATTTTTCATATCACAATCTTAACATTTTTATCATGACATGAAAGATATATTTTGATAATATGTGTATATAAAGTGAAGTAATGCTAATTACTATCAACAAAGCCAAATATTATATACTAAAGTGAAAGATAATCTCAAATAAGTCTCATCAAGAGACATAAATAACCTGTGTTCAATAAAATTGTGTATAAAATGAAATTGTGTCATAACATGATACCATACAATAATCGTTCAATATAGATAGTCCAATAATAAAGTGCAAGTCCAAAAGGAATCTAATGATTCAAAGTAGTAATTGATCTCTTGTTCAGGATGTAAACCACTATTTTCCTGTATAGACAAATAAAGATGAGGGGGAAAGGGACAAATGTGGGAGTCCAATTTTCAGGTGTAAGGTGATCACACACAAACTTGATACAATCCTCCCCCAGTAGTGCTAGCCTCTCACCTTAAGGATAGACCCCAATGGGTCTAATGGTGCATCGATAGCCGTCAAGGCGGTGGCTTAATCCTCCTCATTATATCCAAGGGAACACTGCAGCTTTTCCCGGTCTCCACGGTCTCTTGTCCTAGAAGGAATTATCTCCAAGTCCACGGTATTAAAGGTAAAAGCAAAAAAGAAGGTTCTCCATAGTGTAGTAATGTTAAAAGATTATCAGCATTTATTAAAATGATCTTTCAAGGTTAAAAATGGCATAACAAGCCAAACAGCAGACAAAAAACCTATCAAACAAGTAGTGACCGTAACCGGAAGTGACATCTCTAAGTTCCTCCTGACGCGTTGCATCACAACACACATGACTTAAAGTTTAAGCCGCTTTTTACTTCATTAAGCACTGTTCATTTATGCACTTTTAGCACATTAGCACCTTATTAGTTTGTTAACACTATTTTGGTAGCGCATTAGTACCCTTTTTCAACATATTTTAATAATAATATTTCTAATTACTTGCATTGCTCTATTTTTCTTAAAATGGCCTACACTCTTATGCTATTATTCTGTGTATTTTAAATATAACAGGATGCAATTTCTCCTTTTGGTCATGACTGAAAACCTTGTTTTCACAAACAAAGTAAGGTTAGAGTCATGCGTGCTATACTGTAACGTTTGGCATCTTCCAATCCAGCATTTTCTGTATAATTTTTGCTGAATAGCATAACCATTCTTTGGGTAACACATAGGAAGACCTGCTTGACGAATCTTGATAGCATCAACAAATCCTGGCTCAAAAGCTCTCTCAGCACCTGTTCTAAAAACACAATTTACAGGTTTTCTGGATGCATTTGTAGAAGCATCAATTTGTGCAAATTGCTGAGAATGTTCTGTTATCAGATCTACCTGTATAGATTTCAATTGCAGAGTTTTTAATAAGAGTAAAAATCTCTCACAAAATTTTCCTGAACTAATTTCCTCTAGAAGAAGTTTTAATGATAGATCATGTGTCTGTAATATGATCTTACTAGATCTCACAATGTTTTCTGTTACTTTGACTGCGAAATAAACACTTAACAATTGCTTAATATGTGCATCAAAGGTCTTTTTCATAATTGTCAAACGTCTGGAGAAGAAGCCTATTATTTTCTGATCACCTTATTTTAATTGAGACAAAGTCACTGAGATCAAAGTCTCAGTTACAAAGTTTGCAATACAAAGGGAATAGAAGAACAACGTTCAACAGTATTCAATGAAGGAGCTTTCTGCAGATCCCTTTTTATAATTATAAAGGCATCTGTCTGGGCTTGAACCCATTGATCAAACACAACATCTTTTTGTCTCAAAAGATCAAATAGTGGTTTAACTTTATCCTTAAATTTCTGTACAAACTCTCAGCAATCATTTACTTAACTCAAAAATGTATGTAATGCCATATGAGTTATTGGAATTGGGGTTGCAGAAATGGGCCCAACTTTTTCCTGTGATAATTGTCTCTGTCCATGACTAATTTGCATATGAAGGAATTCTACCTGACCTTTCATCAACTGAACAATCTCTGTGTTCAGTTTCAGCCCTGCCATTTGTAACAAAATAAATAATTCAGACAAAAGAGTGATATGTTCCTCTATACTTTGTGTAGTCAGCAAAAATGTATCCACATGCCGAAAAATACATGGGCCAGCACAAAGGGACTTTAGAAAAGAAGACACCAACAACAGATCATTTCAAACAAATAGTATATGTATTTGGCAATTTAATTAATGGCCACAGTGTTATCCAAGGGGTAACCTGATAATAACTCAAAATTAAAATGAAATATGAATACTTAAACAAAATGTCACCGTGTCCATCCAGACAATGCTGGACGACTACGCCCCCACTGAACAACACCATGACTTCTTCCGGAAATTAGGGAGGGTGGGTGGGAGTCGCGGTCCGGTCCTAACGGTCTGTGAGAGACGGTCCTAAGCTCCCTTTTGACAGCTTCTTCCGAACGGGCTTTTCGCCCACCCAATTAGACCAATAGGCTGCTCGATCGTTCTGACCAATCCCATGGCTGTTGTTGCCCAGGGATACCGCTGCAGCCAATGGCAACCTGCAATTAAATAACAAGCAGAAGAAATCTGCAGCCCCCTCTTGTACTATCCCATGAGTGCCCAGCATATTGCTATGACCTTACATGGGCCAGTACAAAGGGAATTTAGAAAAGAAGACACCAACAACAGATAATTTCAAACAAATCATATATTTATATGGCAATTTAATTAGTGGCCATGGTGTTATCCAAGGGGTAACCTGATAATAACTCAAAATTAAAATTAAATATGAATACTTAAACAAAATTTCAGGGTGTCCATCCAGACAATGCTGGATGACTACTCCCCACCTGCTGAAGCCAGAATAGAAGCTACTGGCTGAGGCCCCCCCAACACTGTGGCTGTTTCTATCAAATTTTGCAGTCCTATATTAAAAATGTCCAGACCTATTGCAGATAAATGAACCAAATCAGGGCGAAATAAACCCGGAACAAAACCCTCCAATTCCGTGTGGCAAAATGAAATTCCACTAGACGAGACTAGAAAGCTATGAATGGTCCTATTAAGGCGTCTTCTTATCCTATCTATAAGATAAGCTACCATGGGGAGACCATATGGGCCTAGGTATCATCTCAGAGAACGCCGAAATGGCACATGGGAACATAAGCCATTAAGTCTCTCTTTATTTCGCAGAGCAGATCCCATGTCCTGACTTTCCCAATATCATTACCCCCAGCATGAATAATTAAAACATGGGGAGAGGGCCAGATACCTGACAAGTAAATTAAATGGTCTCTAAGGTTCCTCCACCATAAATCCCTAATGCCCAACCAGAGAACTGAAAATTCGTTACCATGTAGACCTAGATTAGCTGAGTAGGTCCTAGTTCTGGCATGTTTAGCAGCCCAGAAAATTTAGGAATGTCCTACTTTCAGATATTGGTGTTGGGAGAATCTGAAAGATAAAAATATAACATTAGTAGATCGGGGTGGAAATAGATTTTATACCTATCACTGCCCCAACGGCCTAGTCGTTTCAACACCTCTTCAGAGAAACCCAGAGAATCAGCTGTAGTGGCCGCCCCAATCCTAAATGAATGGGATGAAAAACAAAAGCCCGAAAGATTCAAGAGTTTCAAAGAGGAAGCCAATACAGCTGAAAACTGGTACCTGGTTAAGGGGAACAGGTCTGGTGAATAAAGAAAGAACCATTAGAAGAAGGCCTAACAGAAAGATATCTAGAAACATTCAAGACTGGACATATTAACGGATTCATGGAAAAGGAAAGTGATAACCACTGTCCTTTACCCAAGGGCCGGGATTTAGACCTGCAGAGGAAAATCTTTAGTAGATCTCCTTCCAAAGAAACGAGAGAAATGAGAAAAAAGAAGAAAGGAGCTAGATTTTTTATTTACTGCTGTAAACTCCCCAATCCTAAGGGCTCCGAAAAAAGCGATGGAAAAGGAAGCTCTGAAAAGCAAGAGCTCAAATTCCGAAAAACAAACCATCTTTAAAGTCTCAAGAAGATCTCCTAAAAGTGTAACTGATATGGGACGCCTATTATCTCAAGTAGGTTTGGATCTCCGAAAATCTTTTTATCACCTGACTAACCTGTAAAAAGTTAACGAAGGCAAGCCTGCAAATGTCAGAAAAAAATGACACACCTGCTAGAATATTTTGCACTGAGGCAGGACTGAGTTTTGATTGAATCAAGTTGGACACGAACACCAGAGAGATTTAAGCATTCACCTCCAAAGTATCCAAGCTCAGCTCCTGACAAAATTAACCCAATCTAGACCAGGAAAGATGATAGTCCATCCATGTCTTCCGTGCCACTGAGTTTTCAAGGCTAGTCATTATCAGTTCCAAATTAAGCCCCAGAGGAAATCTGGGCAAGGTGCACCACATTGATCTGCCCATGGAGCCAACTCCCGAAGCTTCGTGAACTCTAAACGAGATAAAGCGTTAGCTAAGTTATTATGAATTCCTGCTATGTGTTCCGCTCTCAGCCAGATATTAAAATGCAGGCAGTGCAAAACTAGAAAACGCAGCAATTTAATAACTGGTATAGATTTCAATGACAATGTATTAATAGCAAAGAAAACACCCCAGTTGTCCGTGTGCACCAGAACTCTGCGGTTCATGAACTGAGCCTTCCAAACCACTATGGATACTATGACTGGGAATAACTCCAAGAGAACAAGGTTCCGTAAAATGTCCTGATGCAACCAATCTGAATGCCACTCAGCGGCGCACAAATGGCCGTTCATAAATGCACCAAAGCCCGAAAAGCCTGCAGCATCTGTGAAGAATTGTAACAGATAATTGCTGATGAAATCTTGCTGCCATATGGTTGAACCAATAAAATTACCTGAAAAAGAAGTCCCAGACTTTCAGATTGTCTCTAATGCTTTTAGATTTACGAACATGGGCATATAGATTCTTAAGACCTCTGATAGCCAAAGAAAAGCTACACGAAAATACCCTGACCATAGAAATGACCCTGGTTGCGAAAGCAAATAAACCCAATATTGATCTCATCTTCTGTAATTTATCTGCAGTTAACCTAAACTCCATGAATGCGGAGTCAGTTGTGATCCCCAAAAATTCAATAGTGGTGGAAGGAAGAACCATCTTTTCATGTGCAAGCGGAACCCCAAAGTATTCACATATGCCAAAGAATACATTTAAAGATTCGTAGTAAGTATTAGAGCCCGGGGCCTGACAAATAAAAAATCATCTAAATAGTGCAAAAACCCCCCAAAAGGATAAAGTGCTGACAAAACCCAATGTAAATATTTGGAAAAGGCTTCAAAATAAAAACAGGATAAAGAAAACCCCATAGGCATACATCTGTCAAAATAGAATTGACCCTAAAATTGAAAACCCAATGAATCAAAACCTTGCAGGTGAACTGGGAGCAAACAAAATGCCGATTTGATATCACTCTTCACCATCAAAGCTCTGCGACCATACTTCCTTAAGGTGACAAGAGCTTCATCGAGTCCAATGGGTAGGAAAGATGGTGTATCAAACTAAAACTACCACGCTCTTTTTTGAGAACAATACCCAAAGGGGAGAGCCTAAAATTTGAAAATGGGGGTTGAGGAAAGCGACCAGCTATCCTACCATCTACAATTTCTTTAGCTGATGAAATCTTGCTGTCATATGGTTGAACCAATAAAATTACCTGAAAAAGAAGTCCCAGACTTTCAGATTGTCTCTAATGCTTTTAGATTTACGAACATGGGCATATAGATTCTTAAGACCTCTGATAGCCAAAGAAAAGCTACACGAAAATACCCTGACCATAGAAATGACCCTGGTTGCGAAAGCAAATAAACCCAATATTGATCTCATCTTCTGTAATTTATCTGCAGGTAACCTAAACTCCATGAATGCGGAGTCAGTTGTGATCCCCAAAAATTCAATAGTGGTGGAAGGAAGAACCATCTTTTCATGTGCAAGCGGAACCCCAAAGTATTCACATATGCCAAAGAATACATTTAAAGATTCGTAGTAAGTATTAGAGCCCGGGGCCTGACAAATAAAAAATCATCTAAATAGTGCAAAAACCCCCCAAAAGGATAAAGTGCTGACAAAACCCAATGTAAATATTTGGAAAAGGCTTCAAAATAAAAACAGGATAAAGAAAACCCCATAGGCATACATCTGTCAAAATAGAATTGACCCTAAAATTGAAAACCCAATGAATCAAAACCTTGCAGGTGAACTGGGAGCAAACAAAATGCCGATTTGATATCACTCTTCACCATCAAAGCTCTGCGACCATACTTCCTTAAGGTGACAAGAGCTTCATCGAGTCCAATGGGTAGGAAAGATGGTGTATCAAACTAAAACTACCACGCTCTTTTTTGAGAACAATACCCAAAGGGGAGAGCCTAAAATTTGAAAATGGGGGTTGAGGAAAGCGACCAGCTATCCTACCATCTACAATTTCTTTAGCTCATTTCTTCTGAACCACATCAGCATGGATATAGGCCGAATGCAAATTCTGGACCATGGTAAAGCCCGATCCGTTGAAAGAGGGAACTAAAAAAAACATCTCTAAAACTTCCAATTAGTAGAGCTGCATTCCTTCGATCTGGATATAGCTCTAACCAGGGGAGCATTCTTAGTAGGCATACTGGGGTCGAGGCTTTTCCCACTAGAGTCCCTGGGAACTGACTGAAAAGAGGCTGCAGAAGATCTTAGAAAGCACCTATTGGCCGAATGGTTCTCATTACAGTAAGAGCACTCATGCCTATATCTGCAATTGGAGAGGGATTTTTATTGTCCTTCATTGAAGGCAAAACAAAATCCCTTCCGAAATGAAGTCTGTGGATTAGCCTTGGGGTGAATTGAGGCTTTTGTGGTAACATGAGATTCAGCCAAAGGCCTACATCCTTAGATCCCAAGTTAAAGATGGGTGGACTGACAATTTTTGGTGAAAATTCTCGTGATAGGTACACCATGCTGTACCCCCAAAAGGGCGAAAAGCTTCTGAAATTATGTTCAAATGCTGGAATAAGCCTGAGCATTTGCCTGGTATACGTTCTCCCATGACAGCCACATAAATGCAAAAGGCCTGTAACCAGTTCTGGAAAGTTTTGGGAAAAGCTTTCCTCCTCTCCTCCTCTGTCCGCTCCCCAGCCTGTTTGTCAGATTGAGCTAAAAATTCTTTTGATGCAGGTAATAATGACAATATGTCAATAAATTCACCTTTCCAGAATTTGTCTTTGACTGACTTAGCTAGTTGAAAAATGCCTATTCCAATATATAAAGTATATGTTTCAGCTTTGCTTATCAGCCTTAAACCATATTCAATAGAAATCTGCGAGCTCCCTTACTGTGGAACTGAACTGCAAAGAGTTAAAGAAGATTGCACCTGCTTTCGAGACTACACCCAAGATAACATCAAGATTTTGGAAGCAAGATACCCTACATAGCTATGATCGGTTGCTACTCCCTATATATGATAATGAAATATCCGGCTCCAAGTATATAAGCTGTGAAAAGAGGAAATAATAAACAGAAGTAACTTTACACTGAACTGTGTGTCTGTCTCAGTGAATTGCTTTGGTGTGCACACTTTGCATTTAAACCAATTTGACCAGGGGGCAGATATAAAAATACCAGACAGCTTGGTTCGGTCCAAAACAATTGGCACCCAAAGTGGGGCTCTGGGCTCGGCTCGAAGGATAGCCGAACAGGAGGAAACTGGGAAGGACCAACACGGACAGGTCGGAGACTGATCACCTCTGAGAAAATGGTAAGACACTTTTCAATATCTTGTCTACTGTTTATCCTGTGCCCGTGGCTGGTTAATCTGTGTCCATATAGGCTTCCTGCGGTCCACAAAGACAGGTATATATCTTGCCCAGAGTCTGTTGATATAATAAGGAATCTGCAATTAAATCTGCTGCCTGTATTCTTGTATGTTCTGTTCTGTTGATCTTGTGTCTTGTGGCGGCTGTTAGGAATGAGGGATTGGTTATATAGTCACAGACAAGGACAATTGACGTGGATAAAACTCCTCCTGGGGGAATAAATAATTGAGCTGTGAAGCACTGGAGGACCAGGAGGGGGCGTCAGGAACACGCACAGCAGCGTGGGGATCCTGTGAGGAACTGAGTAATCCTGTATTCTACTACGGCTGTCACATACCTTGTTGTTAGTAATGTCATGTCCAAAGTGTGTTTGCGGACTGTTATTTGGGATACATGAAGAAGGCTGGGGTCTCATCAGAGTAGTAGAGCGAGGGTATAGGAGGGAAGTAGTTGGTTACAAACCCCTACTGCCAGAGGCTGCACATGTATTGGTATTCAGGTTGAATGTACATTATCCAGTCAAAGTTGCTGTTGGCAAGTCATTGGAAGTCATAGAAGCTGAGGCTAGGATAAAGGGACTAGGAGCCAAAAGATGCCCCTTGCAACCCGAACAACCAGAAGGGTTTGAAGAAAGGGAGAAAGCCAGAGTGAGAAGGTTGGGTTTGTGCTGGGACATGTAAATGACATTTGAAGTGGTACGTTAAATATTAACTGCTGTATTCCTTATCTGTCTGTTAAAAGTCTTGTTGAGATAATAAGTGGTCACATATTACTTGCCTCCCCAACTTGTGTCCACCTCGGGTGGGCAAGATCGTGACTAGTCTACGTTTTGGGAAGATGCACACAAGGAGGCTTGCATGGCAGTCAAACACAGTAGACACTCTTTTCTCTCTCTCTCTATCTCTTTTGTCTTCGTTAACTTGAGATTGTGATATAGTCTGAACTGGTACCAGGTAATGAATAGAGGAATTTCCAGACCCCTTTCAGAATCCAAGGCAACCTCATGACCCGTCTAAAATCCTGAGCAGACACATAAATATCCCAGTCATCAAGACAGACAGTAGCAAGGCAGCCTTATATATTGGAGAGTGGTCCAAAAGAGAGACAGGTGATGGTCAGAGAATTGTCGGACCCTTGAGACCAAGACAGCTTCAAAAAAATGCCATACAATTCCTGAGCCCGAACACATAAACCCTCCAATAGCTAACGATGGGGCAAAAGTTAGAGAAACCCAAAGAGGGCAGCCTGGCTTGTACTGGAGAGGGAAGGAGAGGATGCTGTCAAAAAGGGAAAGAAATTGGCAAAAGTGTGTGGGGTCACTATGCATTTAGGTGGGCGGCTATAGCCGGATGTATGGCACACTCTTTTGAGGAGAAAAAGGGGTTTGTTGTCAGACCATGGACTACTGCGTGCAGCAGACGCTTGGTTCAAAGTTGCAAAAGCCATTCATGAAGAAGGGTGGACAGAACAGGAGGTTAATCAAAATGGTTATATTGTATATGTGTATAAAAAAACAGAAAAGAAGCCAAAACCCGAGCCAGGCAGTCAGCCTCCGCCCTATGATGGCGTCTGGTCCTCAGGAGTTAGGTACCATCCTTCATCTTTAGCCATAGACTTTAGCCATCCAGAAACTTGAGGATTTGTCCAAGGAATTAAAAAAGAATTCAGGGCTCACCAACCCCTGCGATCAGTTCTTCACCTGGATCAAGGGGGGATGGCAGGGATTATTAACACAGATAGGAATAGCCATCTTGATAATGGCTGCCATAATCTGCTGTACTCTCCCCTCTCTTAAGAAGTGTGTAGAAAAAGCTGTTGACCAATCCACTCCCATGTTTGTGAACCAGGAAATACCAGATTGATGATGATTATGTAAGACTCGATGATGGTTATGTGAGATGTGAGGCTTTACACTCCATTACAGACACTCCATCCCCGAGATGCAACACCATAGGGTTATAGGGATAGATAGCACCTGATTGCCCCTCTCTAAGCTGTATGAGGAACAGATTGAAATAGACATTTCAAGGGGGGACTGTAATGGATGTGATTAAAGTATCATGATGAAATGCCTTTTCCAATATATAAAGTATATGTTTCAGCTTTGCTCATCAGCCTTAAACCATATTCAATAGATATCTGCAAGCTCACCCCTCCCTTACTGTGGAACTGAACTGCAAAGAGTTAAAGAAGATCGCACCTGCTTTCGAGACTACACCCAAGATAACATCAAGATTTTGCTAGCAAGATACCCTACATAGCTATGATCGGTTGCTACTCCCTATATGGACATCCTAGCTAAAGCTCATACATTGTCACAATATATATATATATATATATATATATATATATATATATATATATATATATATATATATATATATATATATATATATATGTTTTGTGGTTTGCATATGCCTTGCCTTATCTGATAACGAAATATCTGGCTCCACGTATCCACGTATACAAGCCGTGAAAAGAGGAAATAATAAACAGAAGTAACTTTACACTGAACTGTGTGTCTGTCTCAGTGAATTGCTTAGGTGTGCACACTTTGCATTGAAACCAATTTGACCAGGGGCAGATATAAAAATACCGAACAGCTTGGTTCGGTCCAAAACAACACATCACAAGGCATTGCCTCTTTAAAAGAAGATTAAAAGAAAAATTGGCAATCATACCCGCTGGGTGCTTCAGAGGCAGGGAGTGATTACCTTGTATAGAAAAATCAATGAGCATTCTAGAGCGGAATGAAATTCCATTATCCGCAATATCATCCTGAATAGCAGAATCAGTGAAATCCTGCCATACATTACCAATGTCTGTTAATGAATAGTCAGAATTAACTTTCACTTGTGCACCATAAGAATGTGCCCCTGTAACAGCTGTAGTATTAGTAGACATACCCAAAGCACCAGGTACCTGTGCCCCTACAAACTCAGTATTATCAGCACCAAATGACTGTGCCCCTTTAAATTGCTGTAACACATTAGATAAAGATGCAATTAATATAGATAGATCAGAAACATTATTACTAGAACAGGTCTCACCACCAGAAATGCCTGCTGTATGCCCACTGCTAGCGCCACAAGGGCAGGCTGAATAGCGTTGCTCTGCCTCATTTCAGGTGCACTCTGCAGCTCAGCATTGCCAGCTCCCTCCTTAGCTCTCATTTCTGTGGTAGCAGAAGTTCTCTGCTTCTTCTTTTTTCTTCCTGGCTGTTGCTGAGTCCCGCTCCTGGCCTCAGCTGTCTCCTCCTCTTCATTAGCCTCTGCTAGGGCCGCCCCAACAGGCGGAACCGCGCTCCATCCCTCCTCCAGACAGCGCAGTAGCCATTCTTCACCTCCCTCACCTTCAGCATTTTCTATCAGGCGGCATAGGAGGCTCTCACGTCTACCCGGCAAACTGCGCTTCATTGCTCAGAGCACTGCAGTCGTGGTCCAGTCCTAACGGTCAGTGAGAGACAGTCCTCAGCTCCCTTTTATCAGCTTCTTCCGCGTGGGATTTACGCCTGCACAATTAGACCAATAAGCTGCTTGATCGTTCTGACCAATCTCATGGCTGTTGCTGCCCAGGGATACTGCTGCAGCCAATGGCAACCTGCAATTAATTAACAAGCAGAAGAAATCTGCAGCCCCCTTTGCGCTATCCCATGAGGGCCCAGCATATTGCTATGACCTTACATTCTGGTCTAGAGAATTTTGATAATATTTTCTCTAAACACTCGTGCACTATACCATCACTAATGTCCAATCCTGGAATTATTCTAGTGAATGCATAGATTTCTTTATTAAAGCTGAAGGCAAGTTTATATTGACAGCTTTTGGATAATGGTACTGAAAAATGGCTATTTGAGATATCCGGTACAGAGAATACTTTGGCCTTGGCATCCAGGTGTGACATTAAATTTAAATCAGGAACAACAGGTTTGTTATTTGTAATCAGTGATCAGTGATCTTAAATCAACTGATAAAGAATATGAATGATCATCATTCTTGATAGGCCAAATACAGTTATTTACCACTGATTGTGCTTTCTTCTATATACCTTGTTGTAAAACACTCTTGTATAATGGCAGAAACTGGACCTATTGATTCTTCTGGCAACTTATATTGAATTTGAGGTTTAGGGTCTCTACACTCAATATCTACTTCAATATCTTTAAACAAGCCTGTATCAATTTTGGTATAACTCCAAATATTTTTATGTGATCGAACCAATTGTTCCAATTCGAGATTCCTGTATGTGGTCAATTACAGTATAATCTGATGACATGTCAGCAATTGCTGCACAAATACTTCCAACATTACTGTACGTGGAAGGATCAATTAACTGATGGGCACTGATGAGCACTGATAGAAGGCACTGATGGGCACTGATGAGCACTGATAGAAGGCACTGATGAGCACTAATAGAAGGCACTGGTGAGCACTGATGGGCACTGATGAGCACTGATAGAAGGCACTGATGAGCACTAATAGAAGGCACTGATGAGCACTGATAGAAGGCACTGATGGGCACTGATAGAAGGCACTGATGGGCACTGATGAGCACTGATAGAAGGCACTGATGAGCACTAATAGAAGGCACTGATGAGCACTAATAGAAGGCACTGATGAGCACTGATAGAAGGCACTGATGAGCACTGATAGAAGGCACTGATGAGCACTAATAGAAGGCACTGATAGAAGGCACTGATGGGCACTGATGAGCACTGATAGAAGGCACTGATGAGCACTGATAGATGGCACTGATGAGCACTGATAGACGGCACTGAAAGAAGGCACTGATGAGCACTGATAGAAGGCACTGATGACCACTGATAGGAGGCACTGATGGGCACTGATGAGCACTGATAGAAGGCACTGATGGGCACTGATGAGCACTGATAGAAGGCACTGATGAGCACTGATAGAAGGCACTGATGAGCACTAATAGAAGGCACTGATGAGCACTAATAGAAGGCACTGATGGGCACTGATGAGCACTGATAGAAGGCACTGATGAGCACTGATAGAAGGCACTGATGAGCATTGATAGAAGGCACTGATGAGCACTGATAGAAGGCACTGATGGGCACTGATGAGCACTGATAGAAGGCACTGATGAGCACTAATAGAAGGCACTGATGAGCACTGATAGAAGGCACTGATGGGCACTGATGAGCACTGATAGAAGGCACTGATGAGCACTGATAGAAGACATTGATGAGCACTAATAGCAGGCACTGATGAGCACTGATAGAAGGCACTGATGGGCACTGATGAGCACTGATAGAAGGCACTGATGAGCACTGATAGAAGACACTGATGAGCACTAATAGCAGGCACTGATGAGCACTGATAGAAGGCACTGATGGGCACTGATTAGCACTGATAGAAGGCACTGATGGGCACTGATGAGCACTGATAGAAGGCACTGATGAGCACTAATAGAAGGCACTGATGAGCACTGATAGAAGGCACTGGTGGGCCACATTGATGAGCACTGATAGGCAGCACTGATAGGAGGCACTAATGTGCACTGATAGGGTGCACTGATAGGTGGCATTGATGGGCACTGATAGGTGGTACTGATGGGTACTGAGGAACACTGATAGGCAGAACTCAGGCAGTATTGATGGACTTTGATGGCCAGAATTGAAGAGTACTGTTAGGTGGCACTGATAGACGCTGTTAGGCGGCATTAATGAGCACTGATAGGTGGTGCTGATGGGCAGAATTGATAGGCTCGTATAGGTGGCATTAATGAGCACTGATAGGTAACACTTGTCGGTGGAAGTGATGGGCACTGATAGGCGGCATTGATGAGCACTGATAGGCAGCACTGATGGGCACTGATAGATGTCACTGATGATTGGGGCACTGATTATCAGTGTAAACAATTTACTGACATTCTTGACAGTTAACGGCAGTCCTTTCCTAACACACACACAGCGTGTGAGGAAAGGGCTGTGGATAACCGGCAAGTCTGTTTACATGGGATCAGCTGATCACATGGTAAAAGGCCGATATGATTGCGCTGGATGCATGTCCCAGGGGGCATGCAAGAAGCACGGTTTTGGGAGGATGTCCATGGACAACCTCCCAAAATTGGAAGCCTGGGGCTTGGATGGAAGGGGGGCCCATCATGGTTTCTTGCACCGGGGCCCTGAAGGTTCTAGTTATGCCTCTGAATTTTGGAGAATTAGCATTCACAGATAATCTGTGTTTAGTTAAACTGAGTTAAGTTCCTAAATCTATTAACCATTTAGTTTTCCTACCATTCAATAAACCTTGAACATACGGTCTTCCACTTTCATCCAATAAAATAGGTGCAACATAATTTAATGTTAGATGAGTTAAAACTTGATTTAATACTGATTTTGGCAATGGAAGTAAATCATCTCTGTCATTGTTTGTCATATTGATTGAACTGTCATTAACAGTCAGTGTACTGATCTGTTTGACTTCTGAGGCATAAAGCACTTCAATCAGCCTATTGTTTGAACAAGGATGAATAGATTGCTCAGAAGTTTTCTCATTTTCTAATTTATATTTTAACCACTCCAGCCCCGAAAGGATTTACCCCCTTCCTGACCAGAGCACTTGTACAATTTGGCACTGCGTCACTTTAACTGCTAATTGCACGGTCATGCAATGCTATACCCAAACGAAATTTGCGTCCTTTTCTTCCCACAAATAGAGCTTTCTTTTGATGTTATTTGATCACCTCTGCGGTTTTTATTTTTTGCGTTATAAACGGAAAAAGTCCGAATATTTTGAAAAAAAAATGATATTTTCTACTTTTTGTTATAAAAAAAATCCAATAAACTCAATTTTAGTCATACATTTAGGCCAAAATGCATTCAGCCACATGTCTTTGGTAAAAAAAATGTCAATAAGCGTATATTTATTGGTTTGCGCAAAAGTTATAGAGTCTACAAACTAGGGTACATTTTCTGTAATTTACACAGCTTTTAGTTTATGACTGCCTATGTCATTTCTTGAGGTGCTAAAATGGCAGGGCAGTACAAACCCCCCCCACAAATGACCCCATTTTGGAAAGTAGACACCCCAAGGAAATTGCTAAAAGGCATGTTGAGCCCATTGAATATTAATTTTTTTTTGTCCCAAGTGATTGAATAATGACAAAAAAATAAAAAAAATTACAAAAAGTTGTCACTAAATGATAATTTGCTCACACAGGCCATGGGCATATGTGGAATTGCACCCCAAAATACATTCAGCTACTTCTCCTGAGTACGGGGATACCACATGTGTGGGACTTTTTAGGAGCCTAGCTGCGTACGGGGCCCCGAAATCCAATCACCGCCCCCAGGATTTCTAAGGGCGTAAATTTTAGATTTCACTCCTCACTACCTATCACAGTTTTGAAGGCCATAAAATGCCCAGATGGCACAAACCCCCCCAAATGACCCCATTTTGGAAAGTAGACACCCCAAGCTATTTGCTGAGAGGCATGTTGAGTCCATGGAATATTTTATATTTTGACACAAGTTGCGGGAAAGTGACACTTTTTTTTTTTTTTTTTGCACAAAGTTGTCACTAAATGATATATTGCTCACACAGGCCATGGGCATATGTGAAATTGCACCCCAAAATACATTTAGCTGCTTCTCCTGAGTATGGGGATACCACATGTGTGGGACTTTTTGGGAGTCTAACCGCGTACGGGGCCCCGAAAACCAATCACCGCCTTCAGGATTTCTAATGCCCCGTACACACGGTCGGATTTTCCGATGGAAAATGTCCGATCGGAGAGTGTTGTCGGAAATTCCGACCATGTGTGGGCTCCATCGGACATTTTCCATCGGATTTTCCGACACACAAAGTTTGAGAGCAGGAGATAAAATTTTCCGACAACAAAATCCGATCGCGTCAATTCCGACCGTGTGTGGCCTGTTCCGACGCACAAAGTGCCACGCATGCTCAGAAGAAATTCCGACACGGAACAGCTCGTTCTGGTAAACTTAGCGTTCGCAATAGATACAGCACTTTCGTCACGCTGCAATGTCAAAAATGGTTTAATACAGCGCACTCTCTTCTTCTTTATAATGTGAGAAGAATTAAGTAGTTTTGCTGCTCATATTCACACACACTTCTCACAAACTTTTTTTTTTGTTTTTTTATTGGGATTCCCTGAATATATTGTTATTTGTCACATCTGACATAATGTTTTTTTTTATTATTTATTTTTTTGGGGGATTTTTTTTTTTTTTTTGTGCCACTTCAGCCAAGTACAATTCATGGGAAAATGTTGTATCAACTTTCCAGTCAACCTTATCCCTCAATACTTTCACATCATTGTGGCCTTTTCTCTTTGCACCTAATCTTTATTAACCAAATAATATAAGATACAAAAATATTACCCTCTACCATTGCTGGTTCCTCATTACAATACCTCAATATCCCTCCCCCCCCCCAACCCCCTCCCCCTCATCCATAATCCCCCCAACCCACCCATCTCCACCTCCCTCCCCGCCCCTCCCCCGAGAGTCCCAACGTCACCCCTCCTTGTCTACCAACTCTTCCTAGAGCCTGTTTAGATGTCTAACTTGATTTTAAATTTTTACAAATTTTTGTATTTTAATATTTTTGTTAAGGCGAGTTGTCTGACTTTTCCTCCCACACCTCTGCCAACTGGTTTGAAGTTTTGAACCTAACCCAATCTCTCCATGTCTCCTCGTATTCCTCCATCTCCAACCCTTCACTATATCTTAGGTATTCCATACAATAAATTTCATCTATTTTGCAGAACCACTCCCGCATTGAAGGACTCCTAGTGTCCCACCAATGTCTAGGGATGAGACTCTTAGCTGCGTTGAGGAGGTGTGGCAGCAATATTTTCCGATAACACTTGGAGGGGACGTTGCTGCCGTGGTGCAAACATACTCAGGGGTCATCTGGTACAGTCTGGTTGGTAATCAGATATGTGGTCCTCCTTATCTCCTCCCAAAATTTTTTCAATACCGGACACGTCCACCAGATGTGTAACATTGTCCCTATTTCCCCGCACCCCCTCCAGCAATACTGTGAGGTCTCATCCTGGATCTTATGCGCTAGATCCGGGGTGACGTACATTCTGGCCAGGATTCTAAAATTCATTTCCGCTATCTTGTAGTTTACTGATGTAGCGTTTACTCTACTCAGGACCCTCCTCACCTCCTTATCATTAATCTTGTTTCCTATTTCCTCCTCCCATTTCTTAATAAATCCTGGACGCTCGGCCTCCCCCATTCCTATCAAAGTTCTATAGATCCTGGATATTCCTCCTCTCCTATTTTTTTTTATACAAACTTTTTCAAGGGGGTAGAGGTCTTCCATCGACCTAATTGGCTGCGGGAGGGATTCTACAAAGTGTTTCAATTGCCTGTATTTCCAATTATCCAAAATAAACCAATTTTCTTTTGCCTTGAGTTCCTGGTAGGTACGCAGCGTTCCCTGACTGATGATATCTTTAAGCTGGACTTCTTCACTCAGAATCCATCTCCCAGCTATGTCCTCCCTCCCCGGGGGAAAATAATCCGTATCCTTAATTGGGACTAGGGGCGAGTTGTATCTCCACTTCTCTTTAGTGAATATTGTGTCCCAAGTGTTCAAAACGTGTTTCGTAATATCAAATACATTTGTGCTCAATTTTCTAAATTGTGGTGGTATCCAACCATTTTTTCCTAAATCTACCCCACTCCTTGTGTTCTCTATTTTCACCCATTGCTTGTCTTTGTTATTATTGATCCATTCCGGGATACGTGATAGTACTATTGCTGTGTAATATTTTTTAATATCTGGTGCCCCCCAACCCCCCCTCCTTTTGGCATTCACTAATTGTGCATACTTTACTCGTGGCTTCTTCCCCCTCCATATAAATCTTAGAAACAGTGTGCGCATTTTGTTCAAAAAACTCTGTGAGATTGCTATTGGGAGCATTTGAATTTTGTATGTGATTTGGGGGAGAATTGACATTTTAAGTAAGTTTATTCTGCCTCCCCAAGATAATCGGTTCCGTGGGAATCTGTTTAACTCAGCCCCAATCTCATTAAGGAGGGTCATGAAGTTGACTTGGAACATTGTCTCTTTTGTTAATGATATTTTAACCCCCAGATAGCTCAGTTCTTTTGTCCCCTATTTAAATGGTAAGCTCTTTTGGTAGGCCTTATCCCCTTCCTTGTCTTTTACAACTTCCATTACTTCCGACTTGGTCGCATTTACCCGAAAGTTGGATACTTGACCGTAGTTTCTGAGGGTCACAAGTAAATTGGGGAGGGTAATCCTCGGACGGGTGACATATAAGAGGAAATCATCTGCAAATGCTGCGATTTTAAACTCGTCTTCCCCGATTTTTACTCCGCTAATATCGGGGCTAAGTCTTATCATAGCCAACAGCGGCTCCAATGTCAACACAAACAGCAGCGGGGAAAGCGGGCATCCCTGCCTGGTACCATTCTGCAGCACAATGGGCCCGGACAGGGTGCCGTTGATTTTCACTCTGGCGGTGGGGTGGGTATATAGGGCCTTAATCCTTCTAATCATTTTGTTGCCTAAGCCTATCTCTTCCAGGGTATTCCACATGAAGCCCCAGTCTACCCTGTCGAATGCTTTTTCCGCATCCATTGACAGGAGTAGACCTGGGGCTCCCCTGTCCTTCATTATTTGGGTCAGCATTAATGTTTTAATGCTGTTATCTCTCCCCTCCCTCCCGGGTATGAATCCTACTTGGTCGGGGTGGATCACTTCTTTTATAACCTTTTTAAGTCTATCTGCAAGAATTTTTGCGTAGATCTTCGTATCTACGTTCAGGAGGGAGATGGGTCTGTAGCTGGAGCACAAGGTGCCATCCTTTCCCTCCTTTTTTATAACGGCGATGTGCGCTTCTAGGGCTTCCTTTCGCATTTCCCAGCTTTCCCCAATCCCATTAATATAAGAACACAGTATGGGGAGCAGTGGTTCCTGCAACTTTTTATAGTACAGGGCAGTCAACCCATCGGGCCCTGGGCTTTTCCCATTTGGGATATCCTGGATGGCCCTCCTTAGTTCCTGTAGGGTCACAGGGGCATCTAGCATATTACTGTCTTCTTCCGTGATCTTTTTTAAGTTTGCCTCCTTTAAAAACATTTTGCTCGCCTCATGCTTATGTTTGTCCCGTTCCCGAGGGTCGTCCGCATTAATTGCGTACAATGTCCTGTAGAATGCTTGAAAAGCATTAGCTATATCTCGCGTTCTATGCTTGATTTCCCCCGAACTGGTCCTAATTTTTTCAATATATTGGCTCATTTTCTTCTTTTTTAAGGCACTTGCTAAGAGTCTGCCGGGTTTGTTACCGTTGATATATCTCTCTTTTTTAACCAAAAAATAAGTTTTGCGTGTCTCATATTCCAGGGAGGTCCTCAGCTCTTCCCTCCTTTTAAGTAGGTTTGCCCATATCTCCCTCCCTCCTAATACTTTATGTTGTTGCTCCAATTCTTGTACCTCCTTGATCAGGGCTATCCTATGATTTTTCAATCTCTTATTTTTTCCCCCCCCAATCATCAAAAAGATACCCCTTATATATGTTTTATGGGCTTCCCAGATTGTTGCCTCATTTACCTCCCCGGGGGTATTGATTTTGAAAAACCACTCCAGCTCTTCTTTTATTCTCCTTAACGTGTCATTATCAGCTAACAGATCCTCGTTCAATCTCCACCCCGTACTCTGTATGTCAGTTTCTCCTAGCTTTATATACAAGCTCACGGGTGAATGATCCGAGAATGTCATGTTGCCAATGATAACCCCCGTGATCTCTTCTAGCAACCTATGCTCTACCAAGAAAAAATCAAGTTTTGAGTATGTCTCATGCACGGGGGAGAAGTAAGTGTAGTCCCTTGTATCCCCCTGCTGTATCCTCCAGACATCCACTAGCTGGAGTTGATGCAACTTTTTTTAAGTTTCTCGGCCCACACTCCTCCTCTCCCCCGCGCACGAGACGAACAATCTCTCTCCGGGTCTAGACACAGATTAAAATCTCCTCCTACTATGGCCCTCCCCGACTTAAATATCCCAAATTTGGTCAGTATGCTCATTACACATCTGTGAGTATTTTTGTTTGGCCCATAGATGTTTGCCAGGGAACACTTCCAACCATTGATTTTTCCTTTAAGGAAGAGAAACCTCCCTTCCGGGTCGGATAGTCTCTCCTCCAATTCAAATCTAGTTCCCTTGGCAAACCCTATGGCCACTCCTCTTGCGCCACTGATTGGTGTATCACTGTAGTACCACCTTGGAAAATCTCTAGAATAGATTTTTTGGTTCCTGTTGGCACTGAGATGTGTCTCTTGAAGCATTGCTACCTCAGCCTTCAGGAACTTCAATTCCCCCAGAATGTTGGCTCGCTTTACACAGGCATTTAAACCCCTTACGTTATAAGAGATAACTTTTAGGCTAGATGTCATCACACTCTATTATTTGCATTCTGTTTACTAACAGGCAAGCTCCCAGCACTGTTGGCTCTGTTGTCCCCCAACCCCCTTCCTCCACCCGCCCCCCCATCCTCAAAAACCCCCCACTCCCCAGCACCCTCCCCCATTCCCTTCCCCAGACTTTTGGGGGTAAAGCAGGTCTTAACTCGACCCAGAAAATAACCGTGGCCCCCCTCCACCTCCTGGCCCCCCGGTCGTCTCCCAGAGGTTGAGCTCGGGTGGAGTTTGGTCGATACCGCAGGTTTTTCATTGCTTGTGCAGTAACTGTCAGTCCCGGCAATCCCCCCCTCGTACCTCCTGCCTCCCCCATACCGGTCACCCCCCCTCAACCCCCTCCCCAACGACTCCATGACCTACTGAAACATCACTGAGTGGTTTACACATAAGTCCATGATTAAACTTCGTTGAGTCCACAGTACCTTTTCTTTTCTTTTTTTTTTTTTTTTTTTTTTTCTTTTTAACCCTTGTGTTTAATTTAGATTTAGATTTACTGCAGGTCTATTACGAATTACCTACAAGTCTCCAAGTAGGTATTTCCCCTATTAGTTCCTGGCTGGTGTTCCTCTCCCACCAGCCTGGGATTTCCACTAGGGGTATCTCTAAGCACTCACAGAATTTTTGTGTCTCTTCCGGAAATCTAAGCACGGCCTTTTGGCCTTCTTTACGTCCAATTAGGCAAGCTGGGAAGCCCCAGGAGTATTGAACTCCATGCGATTTTAGCTGTTGCTAGAAGGGGTTTCTGAATTCTTCTCCTATTGAGGGTCGCCGCTGCAAGGTCTTGGAAGATGTGTAGATTTGTTTCTCCATATTTAGCCTGGCGATTTCTCTTTAGATTAGAGGTTATCTGTTCTTTATCCGCAAAGTTGTGAAATCGCACGATGATATCTCGTGGTGCATCCCCCCTAATTTCTGTTGGTTTTCTTATTCTGTGCACTCTGTCCAATTTGAGCTTTCCGCCGGCTTCTGTTGGATCCATCAAATCTCTGAAGATTTCTTCCATTTTAAGTTGTAAGTTCTCTGTTCCGTCTTGCGATTCCGGGAGACCTCTAATCCAGAGGTTTTTTCTTCTGCTGCGGTTCTCCTGATCTTCCAAAGCGTATTTGATGTTTCTTTGTTCCACCTGCATAGCTTCCATCTTGTGTTTCAGATTTTGGATTTCAACTCCATGTTTGTCGGCTGAAGATTCGACCTCCTCCACTCTTTTCAGAATGTGCCCCATATTTTCACGCACCGTGCTGATCTCTCCCTTGATTGAAATCTCCAGCCTAGCAAACATCTCTGCTATTTCCTCCTTGGTGGGAAGTGTTCTATCATACTGAGTTTCACCTGGCGATTCTGTTTCTATGTTGCTTCCTGGGTGTCTTGCATCCCCTTCAGCCATTTGCCTTCTTGACCCAGTTTTACCTGAGCGTTCTGGTGTTTTACTTTTTGCGCCTGTTGCCGCTGTTGCCCCTATTAGTTCCCCCGGATTCTCCTTCCCACCATCATTTACCATATATCTCCTAATTGTGTCTGGGCTTGCGCTGGTCCTGGATGGGTTCGCTGTGGTCCCTCTCGTTGACTTGCCTCTCATTTCTCTGTTTATTTCGGCCCCTAGAGGAGCAGGCCGGTAATGTAGACAGTGTAGGCGGATCACCAGATGGGGGATTACAAAAATGGCGATAGCGCGTAGCTGGTTGGCGATTTTTATTTGCGTTTTCTCCTTTAATTACACAAATATATTCTGAATCTTCTAAGTACCTTCTCCCTGTCTTATGCAGCCATTTCACTCCCGCCTGGACCCTCGGCCTTGGGATTATACTGCTCAGCTAGTTGCCCTTTATTCCCGAATAGCCCCAGGCCCGGGGAAGCAAAACCCCTTCTCCCCCTCCCAGGTACAAGCAACGGCAAGGGGGACTAGGACTGCTTATATCTTTTACCTCCCCCCAGCCTTCACCTCTATCCACACCTCTACCCACACACACCCCTCTGCCAAATTTGTCTTTATATACACTTAATAGAAATTACTGCAAAAGGGATATAGGAGTATTGAACGATCAGTCATATGGAATTTACAGGTAGAAAAGCAACTATGGGTAACATTCCTTAGAGGCCGGGGAAACAAATATATCTATACAATTTGTTCTTGAGTAGGAGGTTGAATAGAAAGTCACTTACCCTCCTTGTTGAAAAAGGAAACTTTACAAAATCTTACCCACCAGGCTTCCTGTTATGCTGTTGCCTTTTTTTTTTTTTTTTCCTTGTAGTCTCCTTATAACTCCTGGGTGCTTCCACTAATGCCCAATTTCACACTCACGATGCTGTCGTTTGTTATCTTCAGCCCCTGCAGCACGGGCTTCGGCAGCGCTTCCTTGTTATGGAGCTCGCCCCTGGTGGTCCGCTGGCTTCTGCATCGGGTGGGGGGATGGCACGGCGAATCCGAGCATACTCTCGGCCACAGCTGCCCTTGTCTGCTGCTGTGTCTGCTGCTGCCCGGGAGCGCCGCTCCCACCACCCACTCCCTTACTGCTGTTTTCCGGAGCCAGGGAGAGGTCTCAGGAGAAGAGAAGAGTGAGAGCCGCGTACACTGCACGGCTCACTGGGGTGAGGGAGGCTAGATTTCGCTCCGTGAGCCCCAGGTGTGCATCTCGGCTGGAGGGACGCCGAGCTCCCGGCTCACAGCACTAGCAGTCCGACCTCGCCCACATCCGGCTCCTCCCTCCTCGTCTGTGATTTTTTTGGGGGATTTTAAGCCATTTTTGTTTTAGATTTTATGTTTGTATTTTTTCCAAGGCTGATCTTTGTTCAATGTTATTTTTATTTTTACTCCAGACTATTTTTGTGTGTGTTTTGTGTGTCAAGTTACCACAACACCATTGATATCTTTTATTATTTAATCTCAAGGAGATTGTTTGTTGTTGGTGTCCCTTGTTCATTTCACATTGTATATTTGAAATGTACCTGAATCCTCACAAACAAACTGTCCTTTTTGAAGTAAAACACATTGGAGAGTATACAGTAATTCAAACCAAAATTCCTTTATTAAGGGCTCAGAACCAAACAAAGAGGGCGGCAACACTGGATCAACAGGAGAAATTAGCGAAGCCTGGGACCCCCACGGCAGACATCAATTCTTGAACATCAAAATTGGTGGCCTGAGGAGTCCATATGTAAGGGAGGGCAGTCTGGTCCAGAATTCGCAGAGATCCGGAAAGCAGCAGATGACATCTGTGTCCCCAGGCTGTGGTACCACAAGAGGCTGCATCTTTTGGCTGACCAGACTGGATCCAGGGTCCTCACTTTCTGGTCTTCCTTCTACTTTTCCTTCCGGGCTGTGGCTGTGCTGTTGGAGATGTGGCAGGAGGAGGACTGGGAGGAGGAGGAGGAGAAGGAGGAGAAGGAGGAGGACCTGCAGGAGGAGGAGGAGGACCATGTGGGATTTCGCAAAGGTGTGTCTGAGATGTAATTTGGCCCCTCATACCTTTGTTAAGAGCCTCCAATATGAGCGACTCACACATGACTTGTTGTCCCTCCTCCATCCTCTGCATTTGAAAGGTAATGGTGGCAGCAATGTCCTCCTCCACGGTGTGTGGTGCTCCCAGGACCTCTTTAGTCCTCCAAAAGAGTCCTCTGCCAGCCTCCTCTAGGGCACTCCTCCTGCCACTTTCTCTTTCCAGGGGGAGTGGAGGGACCTGCAGATCAGCCAGCCACCTCCTGGCTGCGACTTTCCTGTGTATGAAAAAGGGACATGGTTTTATTTTTTGCTTCATCAATCACAATCCTAAATTAGTACTCCCAACTAACATCTAGTTAACATCATTGATTGTACAACCGGAAATATTTAGAGGAATGCTATACCTGGCTCAATCTGGGCTCCTCCACATGTTGCCTGGAAGGCCCAGGTTGGGCATCAGAAGCCTCAGCCGGGGGGGAAGGAAGCGTGGAAGGAAGACTGGAGAGGGATGACCTGGGTTCAGTCTGGCCTGCCAGAAAATGCAGCCTGTCGTAGTACCACATCCTGGGGACATAGATGTCATCTGCTGCTCCGGATCTCTGCGAATCCTGGACTTTCTGGCGCTCCCTTACATATGTGCTCCTCAGGCCACCAATTAGGATCTTCAAATATGTGATGTCTGCCGTGGGGATCACCTGCTTCACAATTTCACACAATTGCTCCAGTGCTGCCTTCCTCTTTGCTTGGTTCTTGTAATGTGGGTGGTTAATCTCCCACAGACATGGCAGCTCCCTTAACATATCAATGAATAGTGACATGAAGTCATTGTCTTTCAATAGCATATCCATGTTCACTGTAAGACACAACACAAGACAAAGCCTAATGTCAGACAAAACTCTCCTAATATTGTTACAATATAGGCCTCAATGAAGAAGCAGTATAGGCACAAGTTTGTCTCTTACCTTCGTTCTTATGATCAGTGCATCCAATGCCCCTTCCTCCGCTCACAGATCATACGTAATACGCACGTGTGTTACGCTTTATATACACTGCGCATGCATGTAACTCCGCCCGCCCCTGACATTCTTTCTATTTTATTCCCCGCCCCTTCTCGTTCGGCGCAGTGGGGGAAGAGCACATGGCGGAGTCACAGCAGGTGCGTGCTAATTACAGGAACGAGGAGGAGGAGGAGGAGGAAAGCCCGGATCCGGACACATCCCGATCCAGAAGGAGAAGATTTAAGGCCACAAATATGTCCTTTGGGGAGATGTTGGAGATGGTGGACATCCTGAAGAGGGCCGACTATGATGGAAAGTATGGGCCTTACCTCAACACCAATATCAGAAAGGCCAAGATCATGGCAAAAGTGGTCAAAAGTCTTCACAGGAATTTCGGGGTACGATGATCGAAAGATCAGCTCAGGAAGCAGTGGTCGGACCTGAAATTAAGAGAGCCCGAGCAGTACAGAAAGATCCGGAGAGTGCTGCAAAAAAGTAAGTAGTTGTGCTGTGTTCCTATTCTTTTTGTCTTTCTTACGTTCGTGCTGCTCCATATGCTTTTCTTAATTGTTGTACAGTTTAAAATGTCAATTTTAATGTTCATGGGCCCATTATTTGTTTGTATCAAACATTTTTTTGGACCCCTCTAAAACACCATTGTTTAGGCCATATGCATTTTCTGACATTTTTTAGGGCCTACTTGGATGCAAAATATTTGGTTGTGTAGATGGGTTTGTTACTAGAATGAAATGCAAACTAGATTCTGTGTAAGGAGAGGACACTCAGCAGCTGTTCTCACATCTGGACACTGGAGCACTAGTGTGGGACACAAGAACACCATTTTTATTAGGGGGCCCACACAGGTGCTCCAGTGTATACTATAGGGGGGGGGGGGTCTCCATCTGTGAAGCTTGTACTAAACAGGTAAAGCATTGCAGCTTGACAAAGGCCAATAAAAAAGCGACATCTTGGAACTCTGCTAAAATTGACAATTGTACCCCACTTCCAAGCAATGTTTCCTATTTCTAGTTCTGCCATCAAATATCTGTGTGCTAATTATACCATTTTTATTTTACATAGGGGAGAAAAGACTCGGTGGACACCCCTCATCCGAGGAGACCACAGACCCCCCACCTATGGAAGAAGGTGAAATACCCCCAACCCAAGAAGAGCAGGAGGAGGAAGAAGATATGGTGGAAATTGGCACCACAACAGGTGAGTGTCTGCGACCACAGACTCAGGTAAGAGATGGATGGTGGCAGATTTTTGATACCTGTTTTTGTTTGGTTTCTCTCTTTTTAGGTGATCGTGATGTTAGGGATCGAGATCCTTTCACATCTGAAAGTGCCCAGATCCTGATCGGGGAGATCATGGGGTGTAATGTAGAATTGCAAAACATCCAGAAAAAAATAAATGATGTGATTCAAAAGAATAATAACATCATTGATGTTTTGGGGTGAATTTTAAA
This sequence comes from Aquarana catesbeiana, assembly GCA_037953035.1. NCBI lineage: Eukaryota > Metazoa > Chordata > Amphibia > Anura > Ranidae > Aquarana > Aquarana catesbeiana. Next base: position 3,578,804 of record JBBHAA010000512.1, on the reverse strand, counting down.
CCCCCACAAAATCACTTTTTTTAGTGTGGTCCAATGTTTTAAATATTTTAGCAATGTTTCGAAAAGCCGAATTTGGAGGAGGCACACAGTGTGCCAACATGTGCTATCTGCCATCACGGGAGATCAATGGACGCGTTTTGAGGGTGCAACCCCTTCCTCAATTATAAAGTAGCGGTGAGGAAGGGCTTGCTCCCCCAAAACACGTCCCTTGATCCCCCGTGATGGCAGCTAGCACATGTTGACATTCGTAAATTGGTGTGCATCTTCCAAATTTTCCTGGGGTGATTTGACCCCATCTGAACGCAATATCAAACACAGTTCCTAAATACTCATGTCTGATATTGCCTTCAAGTTTTACCATATGTGAACTTTGTAAGTTCAAGTTTTTTTTCTTTCTTGTTGGTTTTACACAGGCCTGTTTTATCTTAAATGGACATTTATATTTTTGATAATGCCACCCCAAAAATTGTTATACAACAAACATGTTGGTTTGTTTTAAAAACCTTTGGTAAATGCACATGTGATTGTGCAGGTATAAAAAAGTTTGTTAATCAAGAATGTGTGGATTATTGTCTCAACACTACAACACTTTTGGGGTGATGTAATTGCTGTTTTCAGCGAAAATGGGGGTTATTTCCTAAGGGCAAATGCTCTTTGCACCACAAGAGCATTTTCATTGCAGTTTCAAGAGCACTTGTAGTATAAAAAGTGTATACGCCTTTAGTAAATAACAGCCAACAGTGCTTTGTATAAGGTTACACAATCACGGCATTTTCAGGACTCCCCACATTTCTGTCAGGGTCAGCTAAAACAAACACAAGCAGTAAATGTCCACAAAGATTTTTATTTTTTTGCTTTTTAATTGGAAAAAGGCTTCACAAATTTGAAGGCATATTGATAGTCCCACTACCCGCAAAGAACTCCAGGTATCGTAACCGGACATCACGGCACTCAGGGAGGGCAAGCCAGGACGGCCGCTTTCAAGTGCCGTCAGTGTTTCAGGTATCACTGCGGCCTCAGGCCCAACTGAGCCAGCATAGTTGGCCAAATGTTTCCTTAAAAAGTTATGGAGAATACAGCATGCCAGTATAATATGGTTCAGTTTATACTCCGCCATATGGATAGGTGTCAGAAATAGGCGGAACCGGCTGGCCAGGATTCCAAATGTGTTCTCCACCACTCTTCGGGCTCTGGCCAGCTGGTAATTAAAAACCCTCTGTTCCGGGGTGAGGGTCCTCATCGGGAATGGCCGCATCAGGTGGTCCCCCAGCGCAAACGCTTCATCAGCAACGAACACAAATGGGAGTCCTTCCACATTGTCCTCTGGAGCTGGCAAGTCCAAGCTGCCATTCTGGAGATGCCTGTAGAACTCCATCTGGGCGATGACTCCACCATCGGACATCCGGCCATTCTTCCCCACGTCCACATACAAGAAGTCGTAATTAGCCAACACCACCGCCAACATCACAATACTATTGAACCCTTATAGTTGAAATAGTACGACCCCGAGTTGGGTGGTGGGACAATGTGGACGTGTTTCCCATCAATTGCCCCTCCGCAGTTAGGAAAGTCCCAGCACTGGGCAAAGTGGGAGGCCACAGTCTGCCGTTCCTGTGGCGTGGAAGGAAAATGTGGAGGAAAAAAAAAAATTACTATTTTTGCTCAGAAACATGGCAAGCAGATTAGGCGCAAACATTATGGGGCAACCTCCAGATAGCATTTATTAAGGGGAATTTAACAACGCCAAAGTATAAGGTACACCTATCATATTCCCCCTCCCCCCTCTCATGGGCCATTTCTAACATTATGGGGTGTGTGGAAATCTTGGACAGCTAACCCTCTTCACTTCATTGAGAGATGAATGCCTAAATACAGGGTATTACTTGGAACAGCCCCTCCTTAGTTACACTATTGGCAGCCCACTGGACAGGTAAGAAGTGTCATAATACAAAGATATAAATACACATTGTACACATTTGAGGACATTTGGACATTCTGCTATTACCTGTCAAGATAATAATAGGATACAAAAACTTTAAACAGTACCATTTGAAAGTATACAGGCAGGCCCTTGCACTACATGCTTTGGGTAATTCATCCATACATCAGAGCACAAAACAGATGGGTATAGTGTGTATGGGTTTGGCAAAGTCAGCAGATAGATGATTGAGGATAGATAGAGAATTTGTATCAGCTGACTTAGCAGTTAGGGGGAGGGAGGGTTACTAAAAATGATTTGGGGACACCACAAAAAAAAAGCCTCTGGCACTCTGCCTGAATTTAAACCTAAAATAACATTTCAAAACATTTTAGGGGGTGTTTGGGGTAAAGCACTACTATGGATCTGATAAAATACATTGTTAAGTGACTACATGAGGTGAATATAGGGCCAGGAGAGAACATGCTGGGGAGGTTATTGAAGGCCAATCTGTATGAAGGACCTAAAAAAATAATTACATAAAAATCCTGCATGCATGAGAACAAAGGGGACATTCACAGCATATTCCAATCATGGTCATTAGGGAATGAGGAAAGAAATACAATATATTATCAAACATTCAATACAATAACATGTGATATTAAAAGAAAAAAATCTTACCTCCATATACTCCTTCTGCAGGACCTGGATGATGGCAGAACAGGTCTCTGGGATAATGATCCCCAGAGCCCGGGGGGAGATGCCTGTCGAGAACTTGAGGTCCTGCAGGCTTCTCCCTGTCGCCAAGTACTGCAGGGTAGCGACCAACCTCTGCTCCGGAGTGATGGCTTGCCTCATGCAGGTATCCTGCCTGCTAATATAAGGGGTCAGCGAAGCCAACAGATGGTGAAACACGGGGTCCGTCATCCTGAGAAAGTTCCTGAAATCATCAGGATTATTCTCACGGATCTCACGGAGCAAAGGCATATGAGAGAACTGGTCACGCTGAAGCAAAGAATTCTTGGTCCATGAACTCCTCCCCACCCTGTTCATGGACTGGACTTGTGTCAAGGTCAGGACCCCAACACCAAGCCCCCGCACAGCACGAACTCTATGAGGAGTACGTATACGCAACATGGCTAGAAAACGGTCGGCTGCTCAGAACGAAGTAACAGAACGCACTGAAGAACAGCAAGGCCTGTGAAGAGCGACCTGAAAAACAGTAACGAATGAACAAGAATACAATGACTAATTAAAGTCACGCGGAACTTGCTTGCACGCACTGAAGAGCAGATACAAACCCACAAGCACAAACTGAACGGCAGAAAACGATCTGAAAGCCACGAGTCTGAAAAAGCGTGAATCGTCTCTCACCAAACTTTTACTAACACAAGATTAGCAAAAGGAGCCCAAAGGGTGCCGCGCTTGGTTCTGAACTGGCCTTTTCTAGTCTCGTCGTGCGTGCTTGACGTCACTGCGTTGTTGGCGATTGGAAATTCCGACAACTTTGTGCGACCGTGTGTACGCAAAACAAGTTTGAGCGAACATCCGTCAGAAAAAATCCTAGGATTTTGTTGTCGGCATGTCCGTACAAAGTCCGACCGTGTGTACGGGGCATAAGAGTGTAAATTTTTGATTTCACTCTTCACTGCCTATCACAGTTTCAGAGGCCATGGAATGCCCAGGTGCCACAAACCCCCCCAAATGACCCCATTTTGGAAAGTAGACACCCCAAGCTATTTGCTGAGAGGCATGGTGAGTATTTTGCAGCTCTCATTTGTTTTTGAAAATGAAGAAAATTTTTTTTTTTTCTTTTTTCAATTTTTAAAACTTTGTGACAAAAAGTGAGGTCTGCAAAATACTCACTATACCTCTCAGCAAATAGCTTGGGGTGTCTACTTTCCAAAATAGGGTCATTTGGGGGGGGGGGGTTTGTGCCACCTGGGCATTTCATGGCCTCCGAAACTGTGATAGGCAGTGAAGAGTGAAATCAAAAATGTACGCCCTTAGAAAGCCTGAAGGCGGTGATTGTTTTTCGGGGTACCGTGCGCGGCTAGGCTCCCAAAAAGTCTCACACATGTGGTATCCCCGTACTCAGGAGAAGCAATAGAATGTATTTTGGGGTGTAATTTCACATATTCCCATGGCATGTTTTTAGCAATATATCATTTAGTGAACTTTGTGCAAAAAATAAAAAAAAAATTGTCTTTTTCCCGCAACTTGTGTCACAATATAAAATATTCCATGGACTCGACATGCCTCTCAGCAAATAGCTTGGGGTGTCTACTTTCCAAAATGGGGTCATTTGGGGGGGTGGTTTGAACTGTCCTGGCATTTTATGCACAACATTTAGAAGCTTATGTCACACATCACCCACTCTTCTAACCACTTGAAGACAAAGCCCTTTCTGACACTTTTTGTTTACATGAAAAAAATTTTTTTTTTTGCAAGAAAATTACTTTGAACCCCCACACATTATATATTTTTTTAAAGCAAATGCCCTACAGATTAAAATGGTGGGTGTTTCATTTTTTTTTCACACAGTATTTGCGTAGAGATTTTTCGAACGCATTTTTTGGGGAAAAAACACACTTTTTTAAATTTTAATGCACTAAAAACACACTATATTGCCCAAATGTTTGATGAAATAAAAAAGATGATCTTAGGCCGAGTACATGGATACCAAACATGGCATGCTTTAAAATTGCGCACAAACGTGCAGTGGCAACAAAATAAATACATTTTTAAAAGCCTTTAAAAGCCTTTACAGGTTACCACTTTAGATTTACAGAGGAGGTCTACTGCTAAAATTACTACCCTCGATCTGACCTTCGCGGTGATACCTCACATGCATGGTGCAATTGCTGTTTACATTTGACGCCAGACCGACGCTTGCGTTCGCCTTAGCGCGAGAGCAGGGGGGGGACAGGGGTGCTTTTTTTTTTTTCCTTTATTATTTTTTTGCTTTTTTATCTTATTTTTAAACTGTTCCTTTCATTTTTTTTAATCGTTTTTATTGTTATTCCGGGGAATGTAAATATCTCCTATGACAGCAATAGGTAGTGACAGGTACTCTTTTTTGAAAAAATTGGGGTCTATTAGACCCTAGATCTCTCCCCTGCCCTCAAAGCATCTGACCACACCAAGATCGGTGTGATAAAATGCTTTCCCAATTTCCCAATGGTGCTGTTTACATCCGGCGAAATCTAAGTCATGAAATGCTCGTAGCTTCCGGTTTCTTAGGCCATAGAGATGTTTGGAGCCACTCTGGTCTCTGATCAGCTCTATGGTCAGCTGGCTGAATCACCAGCTGCATTCTCAGGTTCCCTGTTGAGACAGGAGAGCCAGAGAAAAACATGGAAGACGGTGGGGGGCATTCCCTCCCACTGCTTGTAAAAGCAGTCTAGAGGCTAATTAGCCACTAGGATTGCTTTTACATGAAAGCCGACTGCTAGCTGAAAAAAATGATACCAAGATGATACCTAAACCTGCAGGCATCATTCTGGTATAACCACTCAAAGTCGTGAATTGCGTACCTGAAGACAAAAAATGGTTAACAATAAAACACAGTAAACGGTAAAGTATAAAAAATTGCATACCTGAAAAGCAAACATGATAAAACATAATAACAATAAAACATTGCAGAATAGAATACAGTAAAAAAGAGCAGAACAATAGAGAGATAATAGAGAGAGAGAGAGAACAATAAAACAACAACTTTTTTTTATTTTATATATTTGTTTGTGTTTTTTTTTTTTTTTTTTTACACTTTTTTTTGTAACTGTAACTTTTGTAACTGTAACTGGTTCCAGGTTCGGGTCTCTCAAAATGCGATGGCATCTTGGGAGACCCTGTGAAAGTGTGCCTAGTCTGTGCAGTGCTGTACCCTACGCTAATACTCAACTAGTGAATGGTAGCGTTCAAAACATTCACCAATGCAAAGACCAGGATTGTCAGGACAGGAGGGACAATAATAGCGGGTGTCACGCCTATATCCGCACTTGCTGCAGACACAACATCTTTTTTGGAGGGGTTCGTTGGGTAGGGGTACTCGGGAGGACATAAAAATGCCTCTCATGCAGCTGACTGCATTTGCTTGGGGATGTGAATGGGGGAAGTACGGGTGCTGCAGAAGTGGTGGGTTCCCAATTAGGATTGGCGAATGCAGCAGGAAGGGCATTATGGGCACGACGGGCCTGTGTTTGTCTTCTTCTTGGTGACAGCGGAACAATACTTGTGCTTGCCACCTCACCAGCTTGAACTGCACTTATGGGACTCGCCACATCACCAAGTGTTACTGCAGTGCTGGTTTGACTACGACCGGGGTGTACTAGGCCGCTGGTGCTTGCCAGTTCACCAAAACACTACCAAAAAAACTGTTAGCGATCGCAGGGATCAGGCCTGACTCTACGAATGCTGCAGTTATGCGTTTAGTGTTTTGTAAGTGACAGTGATCGATCGATACTGCACTTGGGTGGGCTGGGCTGGGCCGGGCGGAGGGGCAAAACGCAGGTGCTAGCAGGTATCTGGGCTGATCCCGCTAACACTGCGTTTTTGGGAACCCTAAACTGCCGGGGACGCTAGTATAGTTCTGATCGGATCAGATATTGATCCGTTCAGATACTATACCACTAAGGGAGGCGTATGCTGTGTGCGTGGGTGTTAGCGGTACTGTCGCTAATCTGACGCTGCCTGGGGTGATGCATATCACCGGCGATCAGGGGGCTAAACCTTTATTCGGTAATAAACGGCGGGTGCCCTGAGACTATAAAAAAAAAAAACTAACCAGCGTCACCCGTAACAGTTATAATAATTGAAAAAAGTGCTCAATGTCACTGAGTATCCGCTAAACTATCCCCCATCCCGAGTAACAAAACATTGAAAGAATTGAGTTTCCTCTGAGTGGGACTTTTGAAAAGGGATAGATAACGCAATGAGGTATGAGAGTAATATAAAAAGTATGTAGAATTTTATTAGAAAACATAAATTTAAAATGGTAAGCACATATATACACTACACATATCAAAAAATCATGATTGAGTACTGGACAAGACTATTCAGAGAATAGCAGTTCAGAAGGGACAACTGATAATCACAAGGATCTGGTATGTTGAAGATGAACATAACAGACTGGACCCAACGCGTTTCGAAAATGCTATTTCTTCATCAGGGGTGTATGCGATTTTGTCGCAGAACCTAAAAGCGTCTGCAATTAAGACAAATGAACACAAATTACAATGCATAATATTGATTAAACACAAGCAGGTAAGTACGTATGTGGTCACATCGCACTTTGCATTATAGTGTGTTTGGGCACTGACCGTGTGAGCTGTGTAGTTCTAGAATAGATTTCTTATCCAGGGTTTAACATTTAAAAGCAGTTGTGTATTGCAGCTGTCAGCCTGTGGAGCCCCCGGCCCGGCGGGGTAAGCCGGAGCACCAGCGCAGGTGGATAAATCCAACGGCAGTAGGAGGGGGAGCAAAAGCAGAATCCCACACAAAGTACAACCCAAGCTGGCCCTCCGAGATGCACCCCTAGACCGTAATGAAAAAAGGAAAGAAATACAAAAAAAAGGGGCAGGTTTTAATTGGTTACTGGGATTGTGAAGCCCCCATAGACCCAAACATTCAAGGTACCTAACTATAAAGGGTCAATAAGCATGCATTCATGCACATGCACACATGCACCAATGTATACGTGCATATGTGCACATGTGCGTCTAGTCAATTGAATTTGCCATATGGAATTGACAAACAACCAAAGCAGCATCCACTGCAAAGTAAAAAATATATATGAACGATGAGTGTGCATGCATCCACATGCATACACACAAATGCACATGTAAGCATGCACATGTACACATGCACAGACATCCGTCTGGACAATTCCAATAGTATATATAAAGGCTGACATGAAGATATGTACCTTGCCTCGGGGCGGTCACAGTGAAGGGGGAGAAATGGATGCCAAAACCAAAGAGATAGTGATCTGTTTGTATGCAGCTCTACACATCCATGAGTCAGCAGACCAGCAATGATGCCCAAGGGGGTGAGCTATGATAGTAAGAAAGAGACATTGCATTAAAAGGCGTCAGCCATTGGGGTTGGCCATGGGAGCGCATAAGGCAACAAGCCTAAGTGCCTCCCTAGTGTGGTCATGGTACATATAAAAAAGGATCCAAAAAGGAAACAAAAAAAGCAAGAAGTCTAACCTGATGGATGTAGGAGCTCAGTGAAAAACGATCCTGTGCAATGTTCACCCTCACAGCAGACAAGTAGCAGCTGGAGGGTGGAGGGGTTTAAATCAGTATGAGTGATTGGCAGTGAGCCAATCACTACATGCATCTACTCGGAGGGGCGGGGCTAGCCGGGGCGTCCCCCGAGACGGCGGCTCGCAGACGGCGCCTCTAAGCACCACCAGGGGGCGTGTCGTGAGTGACGCACTGCTCCCGAGAGATGCAGTGACGTCATGCCCTGGAATCCCCTGTATGATAGGGGAACCTAGTGAGCCCGCTGTGTCGCCACGCGTCGCCCTCCCACGGGGCACACGACATGGAGCGCATGACCCTGGGGAGGGGCAGGCAGAATCATGTCAGCAAAAGGAGGCCACCCTTGCCAGGGCATTGGGCGGCCCCCGTGCGTCGAGTGTGGGACTCAAACTACCGTGGACCTGAAGCGCCGCTGCACAAGCACCCTGCTGCGCATGGAGCCACACACAGGCCAATCAGATAGCAACATTTCAATGATGGACAACATTATAAGGATAGGCCTCAAAGATAAAAGAAGGAGCAGCATATTTGATAGAAACCAGCCATGTATCTATGTTCACTACAACAATAAATAAATGAAAAATGATGATAATAATAACTTGCATTGCAGTAGTACAGTTAACATTATTTTACATGTATGTCAAAGCCCAAAAATATAATAAGTATATGTTATTCTAGACAGTACATAGAGCCAAAGAAAGATTGGTATCATGGTATAGAGATTTAGATTGCTAGCAATACATTAGATCTAGAATACAATATGTGTCATCGTATAGGCATTTGCATTGACAATAATGCTAAACATAACGCAAGCAAGCATTTAAGGTTGTAAAAGGTACAGGCCATAGAAGATGAGGGGAAAAGAGAACATTGGTGATGGGGAAGACACTGAGATGTTTCAATATGGAGAGAAACAGACATTGATGATGGGAGGGACACTAAGATGTTTGGTGAGAACATAAAGCCAAAAACCCGGGCGCTAAGGATGTACAGTGATAGTAAGTCAAGAGATTGTGAATTGCTCAAGTTGGGTCTGGTGGTTCCCATTCTGACCCTCAAGAGGAGAAACCCTCTAGAAAAGGGCTATAGGAAATTGACCCCTTTAGGCCGGGTGGCGAGGTGGCGTTTAAACGGAAAATCCGTTGGAGCAAGGTTTTGTTCCAATCACCACCTCGCATCCCAGGATGAACACGGTCAAGAATCACGAAAGAAACCTTAGGAAAGATGCCATTATGGACATTTGTGACGTGTCGTCCCAGGGGGAGACTGGGATTACACGTCCGCATGGATGCAAGATGGCGATACGCACGTCGCCAAAATTCTTGAGCAGTTTTGCCAACATAAAAACACCCACACGCGCATAAAAGGAGATAGACTACACCGGACGTGTTGCAATTCGCAAAATGTCTTGGTGAGTATTTTTCACCATTAGGGAGTAATAAATTCCTTGAGGTGTTCATAAAGCTGCAATAACCACAGCCCCCACATGTAAAGGAGCCAAACAATTTGCATGGATCCTTACGGCCCCCTTCTTTGAACTCGCTGGCCACCAATTGATCCCGTAGTGACCTTGCCCTTCTTAAAGTAAAAGAGGGGATATTGGGCACGAAAGGGCCTACATTTGGATCCATCTTCAAGACATGCCAGTATTTGTTTACAATGGCTTTGATTTTTTTATGTTGGTTGGAGAAACCTGTAATGATTGATATGGGGTTCTCTTTTTGAGTCTTGGATGACGGATTATACAGTAGGTTTTGCCAGGTCTTTTTACATGCCCTGTTCTAAGCTTTTTTCAAGCATGACTTAGAGTAACCTCGATTTCCTTAATAGGGATGAGCTTCGTGTTTGAGTCGAACCCATGTTCGGCTCGAACATCGTCTGTTCGACCGTTCGCCGAATTGCGAACGATATGGGCTGTTCGCGCCAAATTCGTGTGGCGCGTCACGGCCCATAAGTCACTGCGGCATCGCAGTGCATTGCTGGCTGATGATTGGCCAAGCATGCACTATGACACGCATGCTTGGCCAATCACAGCGCTGTCTGAACAGAGACCCGTAATTGGCCAAAGCCAAGGAGGCTTTGGCCAATTATGGCTCAGGGGATGTAGTACACGCCCCACACTATATAAGGCCGCCTGCACGGCGGCCCTGTGTAGTGTGTGTTCCGGCGTTCATAGAGAGAGAGAGAGACAGACAGTGACATTTGATTTAAGTTAGATAGATTAGGCAGAACAGTCAGTCAGTTAGCTGCATTTACAGTGTATTGTGTATATATATGCATCCCAGGTGTTGCATATATATATATATTGTAACATCGGGGGTTGGTTTAGCTTAAAGGTAGAGCTTACCAGTGAGCCGAGTCCACGCCAGATACGCAGTTTTAAGGGCTTGTAGGCCCACTTTTATTAAAGAAAGAAAATGTCCGATAACAGAAGTGTTGCCCACACAGGGGTTTCAGCTTTCCACAGCAACAATGTAAGTTCAATCAGAAATACCAAGCCACCTGGCTCTCTTTAGCAGCACTGCTGCTCAAGCTTATGCTTCAGCCCTCTCGGCTCTATAACAGAGTTCCTGTACACCCAGTACCTCAGCACTCTTTTCCAGCTTCCTTTTCCAGCCCACAGGCTTGGGCCCTCTGTCTACTCTGACAGACCTGTGCAGACATGCACACTTCTCCCTTGCTTGCCTGGACTCCTCGGGAGGGTGGAGCCCAGAACTATGGTCAGGTGTCTACAAATAGCCCAACACACACCTGACCAGTCAATCTGCTGGTGGATCTCAAAACCTGGAGAAAGCTGCAAAAGCAGTTTTCTCCAGTCCACATTTATGCTCTGAAGCCTTGCCTCAAGCAAATGTGCATACCCTATGTCCACTTTAACCCCATTTTTATAGCGACAGGGACTCTCACTATTACATATCCCCCCCCCTTTGTTTCGATCCGGAGGGAGGAACACCAGCACCTGTCATGGTTGGGACACCTCTGTGCTGGCTGTCAGCCACGTAGGCCCAACCTTTTTTTCGGGTGCGCTTCCAGGTACGTCCCACCCTGGATCTTAACAGGGTCCTACATTTCCCTATACTCAGCCTTCTCCCTCTTCTTTTTGGGTGCCTGGGCTTATTCATCTTTCTAGGGGAAACTCTGCTTTCCCTGATCCTTTCTTTCAACTCACTGACATCAGCTTTAACCTTCACTATAGGTTCTAATATCTTTCTCTGGTTGTCTACGGCAACCACGTCATTATTAACAGCACCAATCATCAGATCACCAATTTTGAGATTCCAACTTCCGATACCACCAGTGCTTTTTTCAGAGTTTGTTAGGACCTGTCCTGAGGAGGGACCACACACAGGCGAGTGACTATGCTCCATGGAACTATCACCAAGCTCCACCTCACCTGCTGTCCAACGCTCCATGGGCGGCTGTCCTAACAAACACAGACCCAAGCACAAATCATTCCTTACTGCGATAATGCCAACTGGTGTACACATTACATTGCTACAGCAACCTTCAGCACTTTCTCCTACAGTGTCTCCGGGTACCTTAACCTGTACCTCTTGGCCAGTGACAGAAAGCATCTCGACTACTGCCGCGTCCATTCTGGGCCCTTCCTTTTCATGAGGTCTAGCAGGTGAGACAGTGTCTGTGCCCTCTACTGACCACTGCTCAGCCGCACCTCGGACTGCACCAGCAAAGATGTTCTCAGTCACTGCACCAGGCGGAGAGACCTCTGATATCTCCAACAGTTCCCCTGAGCGACCTCCATACCAATCAACAACTGGAAGTACTCTCACCGGGAATCGAGAGATCCTGTGCCAAATGGTTAATAAACATTGGTTCAACCAATTCCACTCTTGGGCAAGGTTTTCCAGCACCGCCTGTATCACCTGGCTCCACCCATTGGTACTACGCAGCACCACCTGGTCCGACCACGATGGAGACACCCAAGTGTACAGTGAGCGTGTTTTTGCCAACTCCAGCATTTCAAGTAAAGTTTCTGTCATTTCAATACATTCCAAGTCTAAATTTGTGACCTCTTTAGGGACCTTTCCCTCCTCCGAGACATGGAGGGGCTCATCCACTGTAGTCTGAGAGGTTGAGACCTTGGAAGAGACCTCCACCTCTTTGGAGGTACTCACCATCACTGCCTGTTGCTCCCCTGGAGCACTGTCAGCCACATGTCTCCTCTTCCCCTCCAACTCAACAATGAGCCTCTGCAGGTCAATAGTCACATTGTCACCTTGACACTTGCTATTACTTAGTTGCTGGGCTGTGGACAACCCATCTGCCATGCCTGCGCCCAGAACCGTTCCTTCAGACTGGAGGGCCTCAGTCTTTACAGGGGCTAGCGTACCCATGAGCATCGGCCATTCTGTGACCCCTCCAATGGGCATAGCAGGTGTTCTGTCCACACCTTTGTTACACATCATTGTTTCGTAAGTCTTTGTCACTTGGTCTAGCGCTGCAAGTGTTTCCTTGCACCAATCATCCCAGTCCCTTGTGGTTCCATCACCAGTGCTCCACAGCACTGCATCAACTGCTCTAGAAGGCCCCACAGGAACCTGGGATTCACTAGCCAAAACAGCACACTTGTCACTTCTACCTACCTCACATTGTGACAATATTTTTTTACTCGCATCAACTTGAGAAATTGCATCCTCAACCAAGGCAATGTGCAATGCCTTATTTTGACCACCTTGCTCTGGTGGCGCTACAAACACATCTAGCTTTGAACTCTCAGCTTTTACAGGCTGAATTAACCCCTTGCCAACTGGGCTACACTTAGGGTTGTCAGGTTGTGCCCACACACACTCACTGTGTGACTCAGTCCAACCTTGTTCCACCAGAGTAGGACCAGAACCATCCTGGACAGACTCTGGCTTCATCACATGGAGACCCCCTGAGACCTCCATGGACAATCCTATGCCTCTGCCTGTCACGTGAGATCTACTCTCATCATTGGTAGTGAACACATTACCAACCTCACTCTCAGATATGACATTACAAGAAATACCTGTTTCAATGTCATTACAATCCACATCACTTTTACCCATAGTAACACTTTTGTCAAAACAATCATTAGCCTTTTCATTGCATGTTGACACAACTGCCGTTTTTATGGGTTGTCTATGAGCCACCATAACCTCTGAGTGACTCTTCACAGTGCCTGCTCTCGGTAAAGGGGCACTCTTACCTATTTGGGCAGCTCCATAGCTGACCTGGGAAACTCTCTGCTCCGTCACTGCGAGCTCCTTGGAAGTTTCCCTGGGCAACCCTGCAGCACCTGTAACTAGGGAACATGGCACCAACACTGTTTTGGTCACCCCTAGCTCAATTTTTCCAGCCATCTGCTGGATTATAGCAGGCACTTGCAGAGTCCCCATGTCCTTTCCAGTCTTTAGCCCTGCAGCTACTTGGGCTTTACGCTGTGCCTCCCCACTGCTCTGGGTAGCACACTGCAGCAAGTCTATGTCCATTTGTACTGCGGATCTCCCCACTGGACATACTCCCACTTCACTGGGTTCAGCATCATAAACTGAAACAGTCTTACCCGTTCCTGCAGCTGGTGTCATAGCCTTCACTTGAGTGCGATGTCTTTCATCTGTGGTGTCTCCACAGGCTGACACCCCCATGTGGTCACAGAGCAACACTGCAGCCTTTCTAGACCCACTGATGCCCCCTGTAGGCAACACAAGATTCCTGTTGCTAGGGGTAACAGCAGACTTGCACTCCAAAACTGGTTGGCTATACCTCATGCAGGATGTAGACTGTTGCACCCTCCTTTCTGGGCTGACCACTTTCCCTAAGCGGCCATGACACGAAACTTTGCATTTCTCTGCATTTCCAAAATCTTGGTCTTCCGGTGACACCTCTCCCATCCTGGAGCATTGCTGGTGGCCCATGATACGCTGGAACACTCCTCTAAGAAGAATTTCCTCTTTAAACTTGCAGTAGTCATCCTGTTCCCAATCCATCAAATGGTAAACCGACCGGAACTCTATCCGTAACAAGGGTTGCAACAATTTTGGCCACCGATCCCTAGGCCATTTTCTCCTTACAGCAACTTTTTCAAATTTTTTCAGGAAGTCCCCAACCTCCTCTGTAGGTAGCATGGGTTGCACATAGTCAGAGGCCACAATCTCAGCCCCTTGCACTGCGCCCCACTCTTTGCGATTCCGCTTGAACCATTCATTTACTGCATCGCACATCACTAGGCCTTCTGGACTGGCCCTCCTAGGTGGCGACATCTTCTCAGGCCACGCTGAGCTCACTTCCACCACACTTTTGCGCTTTCCAGCAAAAAAAAAAAATGAAGCACTGTTACTTTAAAGCAAGTTGCTTTTCACTTCATGCAAGATTTCCTCACCTGCACAGTGCACACACAGATTGTGCTGTCTCATGCACACAAACACAGTTCATAGCAGAAAAAAAATAAGTTTGACTTTTCATTCACAGGTACACCACCTGCAACACGCAATGCCTTTTGCCTGGCTGCACTTCCACACACAGCCAATAGTTCCTGACTTGAACTCACTGTGGAGCAAGGACCCGGATTCCACCGTCTTCTGCCCGCATTCTCCACCACTTGTAACATCGGGGGTTGGTTTAGCTTAAAGGTAGAGCTTACCAGTGAGCCGAGTCCACGCCAGATACGCAGTTTTAAGGGCTTGTAGGCCCACTTTTATTAAAGAAAGAAAATGTCCGATAACAGAAGTGTTGCCCACACAGGGGTTTCAGCTTTCCACAGCAACAATGTAAGTTCAATCAGAAATACCAAGCCACCTGGCTCTCTTTAGCAGCACTGCTGCTCAAGCTTATGCTTCAGCCCTCTCGGCTCTATAACAGAGTTCCTGTACACCCAGTACCTCAGCACTCTTTTCCAGCTTCCTTTTCCAGCCCACAGGCTTGGGCCCTCTGTCTACTCTGACAGACCTGTGCAGACATGCACACTTCTCCCTTGCTTGCCTGGACTCCTCGGGAGGGTGGAGCCCAGAACTATGGTCAGGTGTCTACAAATAGCCCAACACACACCTGACCAGTCAATCTGCTGGTGGATCTCAAAACCTGGAGAAAGCTGCAAAAGCAGTTTTCTCCAGTCCACATTTATGCTCTGAAGCCTTGCCTCAAGCAAATGTGCATACCCTATGTCCACTTTAACCCCATTTTTATAGCGACAGGGACTCTCACTATTACAATATATATATATACACTGTATTCAGTTTAGCTAGATCCGTTCTTGTTATCTTCCTACTGACAGGCAGGCTTGTCTTGTTATAGTATTTACAGCTAACTGAAGAAAATTAATGGTGTTCTTTTGATCCTATTAGTACCACAGTCAGGCAGCTAGACTATTTACAGTTAGTGCAGTGCATCCTGCTCACAGTGTTCAGCTAAAACTACAAGTTAGTGGGGTGCGTCCTGCTCACAGTGTTCAGCTAAAACTACAAGTTAGTTCGGTGCGTCCTGCTCACAGTGTTCAGCTAAAACTACAAGTTAGTGCGGTGCATCCTGCTCACAGTGTTCAGCTAAAACTACAAGTTAGTGCGGTGCGTCCTGCTCACAGTGTTCAGCTAAACCTACAAGTTAGTGCGGTGCGTCCTGCTCACAGTGTTCAGCTAAAACTACAAGTTAGTGCGGTGCGTCCTTCTCACAGTGTTCAGCTAAAACTACAAAGTAGTGTAGTGAGACCTCTGCACAGTGTTCATCTAAAGCTACAAGTTAGTGCAGTGCGCCCTGCTCTCAGTGTTCAGCTAAAACTACAAGTTAGTGGGGTGCGTCCTGCTCACAGTGTTCAGCTAAAACTACAAGTTAGTGGGGTGCGTCCTGCTCACAGTGTTCAGCTAAAACTACAAGTTAGTGCGGTGCGTCCTGCTCACAGTGTTCAGCTAAAACTACAAGTTAGTGCTGTGCGTCCTGCTCACAGTGTTCAGCTAAAACTACAAGTTAGTGTGGTGCGTCCACCTCACAGTGTTGAGCTAAACCTACAAGTTAGTGTAGTGAGACCTCTGCACAGTGTTCATCTAAAGCTACAAGTTAGTGCAGTGCGTCCTGCTCACAGTGTTCAGCTAAAACTACAAGTTAGTGCGGTGCGTCCTGCTCACAGTGTTCAGCTAAAACTACAAGTTAGTGCGGTGCGTCCTGCTCACAGTGTTCAGCTAAAACTACAAGTTAGTGGGGTGCGTCCTGCTCACAGTGTTCAGCTAAAACTACAAGTTAGTGCAGTGCGTCCTGCTCACAGTGTTGAGCTAAAACTACAAGTTAGTGCTGTGCATCCTGCTCACAGTGTTCAGCTAAAACTACAAGTTAGTGGGGTGCGTCCTGCTCACAGTGTTCAGCTAAAACTACAAGTTAGTGCGGTGCGTCCTGCTCACAGTGTTCAGCTAAAACTACAAGTTAGTGCGGTGCGTCCACCTCATAGTGTTCAGCTAAACCTACAAGTTAGTGTAGTGAGACCTCTGCACAGTGTTCATCTAAAGCTACAAGTTATTGCAGTGCGTCCTGTTCACAGTGTTCAGCTAAAACTACAAGTTAGTGGGATGCGTCCTGCTCACAGTGTTCAGCTAAAACTACAATTTAGTGCGGTGCGTCCTGCTCACAGTGTTCAGCTAAAACAACAAGTTAGTGCTGTGCGTCCTGCTCACAGTGTTCAGCTAAAACTACAAGTTAGTAGGGTGCGTCCTGCTCACAGTGTTCAGCTAAAACTACAAGTTAGTGGGGTGCGTCCTGCTCACAGTGTTCAGCTAAAACTACAAGTTAGTGTGGTGCGTCCACCTCACAGTGTTCAGCTAAACCTACAAGTTAGTGTAGTGAGACCTCTGCACAGTGTTCATTTAAAGCTACAAGTTAGTGCAGTGCGTCCTGCTCACAGTGTTCAGCTAAAACTACAAGTTAGTGGGGTGCGTCCTGCTCACAGTGTTCAGCTAAAACTACAAGTTAGTGTGGTGCGTCCACCTCACAGTGTTCAGCTAAATCTACATGTTAGTGTAGTGAAACCTCTGCACAGTGTTCATCTAAATCTACAAGTTAGTGCAGTGCGTCCTGCTCACAGGGTTCAGCTAAAACTACAAGTTAGTGTGGTGCGTCCTGCTCACAGTGTTCAGCTAAAACTACAATTTAGTGTGGTGCGTCCTGCTCACAGTGTTCAGCTAAAACTACAAGTTAGTGGGGTGCGTCCTGCTCACAGTGTTCAGCTAAAACTACAAGTTAGTGCGGTGCGTCCTGCTCACAGTGCTCAGCTAAAACTACAAGTTAGTGCAGTGCCTCCTTCTCACAGTGTTCAGCTAAAACTACAAGTTAGTGGGGTGCGTCCTGCTCACAGTGTTCAACTAAAACTACAAGTTAGTGGGGTGCGTCCTGCTCACAGTGTTCAGCTAAAACTACAAGTTAGTGGGGTGCGTCCTGCTCACAGTGTTCAGCTAAAGCTACAAGTTAGTGGGGTGCATCCTGCTCACAGTGTTCCGCTAAAACTACAAGTTAGTGTGGTTGGTGGTGTTTTCCTGATCCTATCACTACCGCAGGCAGATGAAAAAGCTACAAGTTAGTTTTTTGCGAGTTCTGCACAGTGTTTAGCTAAAGCTACCTGTAGAAGGTTGGTGGTGTTCTCATACTACAGGCAGGCAGTTAATTTTTCTAGCTGTAGTATCAGTATATATATATATATATATATATATATATATATATCCCAGCTTAGTGCAGCTACAGGCCATTAGTATGTCTGGAAGGCCAAGAAGGAGAGGCAGACAGTCACAAGCCAATAAGAGAGGGCAAGCAGGCTCTGTGTCTAGTGCTGGTCATGGAGACGGTGCATCCTCATCAGCACGTGGCCGTGGGACACGCTTGGCCTTTTTTTCGGCAGCTGGCCATGTTGAGCCGCAACATGCGGAAGACTTGGTCGAGTGGATGACCAAGCCGTCCTCATCCTCCTCATCCTCTCTCACCCATGCCCAGGGTACATTGTCTGGCAAAGCAGCAGCCTCTTCCCTCGGCTCAATGTCATCAGTGACTCCTTCCCTAGCCCCACTATGTCCTCCTGAGGAGTCCCTCGAACTGTTTGACCACAGTGTTGGGTACATGCTCCAGGAGGATGCCCAGCGTTTGGAAGGCTCTGATGATGATACTGAGCTCAATGAAGACAGTAACATGAGCACGGACAGAGGGGGTGCCCAAGAAGGACAGCAATCTGGCAGTCATGCTCCCCCTGCTGCAGCATACTGCCAGGTTTGCTCCAGTGATGAGGAGGGAGGGGATGATGAGGTCACTGACTCAACGTGGGTGCCTGATAGGAGAGAGGAGGAGGAGGAGGAGGAGGCGGCACATCACCAACGAGGCAGGTTGCCCTCCAGGGGCCTGCCTAAGGGCAGCACATTGACTGCATCACACCCCAAAGCTCCACATGTGCAGGGCGCTGCAGTCTCTGCGCGTTATTCAAAAAGTTCTTTGGTGTGGGCCTTTTTTGAGATGAGTGCATCAGATCGCATCGCTGCTATTTGCAACATATGTCTCAAGCGTATCTCGCGTGGCCAAAACATCTCCCGCTTGGGTACCACATGCTTGACCAGACATATGTTGACCTGCCATGCAGTTCGTTGGCAAGCATATCTAAAAGACCCACACCAAAGAACAAAGAGGACCTCTCCTTGCTCCTCATCAGCTGAGATCTCCAACCCCACTATACCTTCAGTCCTCTCTGAGACCTGCACTGAGAGGAATGAAGGTGTAGAATTAGGTGTGTCACAGCCAAGTACTTGTGGGCAATCTACTTTTGGTACACCGATGTCACATTGTACCAGGCAAATTTCCCTGCCCCAGCTGCTGCACCGCCGAAAGAAGTTTGCTCCCAGCCATCCACATGCCCAGCGGTTGAATGCTAGCTTGGCAAAATTGCTAGCACTTCAACTGCTGCCTTTTCAGTTGGTAGACTCTGCCCCCTTCTGTGAGTTTGTGGAATGTGCGGTTCCTCAGTGGCAGGTACCCAAAAGCCACTTTTTCTCACGGAAGGTGATTTCGGCTCTCTACCGGCATGTGGAAGGCAATGTCCATGCCTCTCTGGACAGGGCGGTCAGCGGTAAGGTGCATATTACCGCTGACTCATGGTCCAGCAGGCATGGACAGGGATGTTACCTAAGTCATTGGGTGACTCTGCTGGCAGCTGGGAAGGATGCAGGACAAGGTGCAGTAATGTTGGAGGTTGTTCCGCCACCACGCCTCCAAAATGCTAATGATTGTGACACACCTCTCTCCTCCACCCCCTCCTCTTCTTCTTCCTCCATGGCCTCTTCCTGTGCTTTGTCCTCAGAACCAGCGGTGCTCCGTAGCCGTTCAAGGGGCTACGCAAGTACGCAGGCCAAAAGATGCCATGCGGTGCTTGAGCTGGTGTGCTTGGGGGACAGGAGCCACACTGGGGCAGAGGTTCTGTCAGCTCTGCAGGGGCAGGTTCAAAGGTGGTTGACGCCACACCAACTTAAGGCAGGAATGGTGGTTTGCGACAATGGCACCAACCTCCTCTCTGCCCTCCGACAGGGACAAATGACCCATGTGCCCTGTTTGGCTCACGTCCTTAACTTGGTGGTGCAGCGGTTCTTGGGCAGGTACCCGGGCTTACAGGATGTCCTGAGGCAGGCCAGGAAAGTCTGTGTGCATTTCCGCCGGTCATATAATGCCAGTGCTCAGCTGGCGTACCTCCAAAAGGAGTTTAACCTGCCCAAGAACCGCCTAATCTGTGACATGCCCACCAGGTGGAACTCAACGTTGGCCATGCTGCAGCGGCTGCACACGCAGCAGAGGGCCATCAATGAGTACCTGTGCGACTATGGCACCAGGACAGGGTCAGGGGAGCTTGTTTTTTTTTCCCCACGCCAGTGGGCCATGATCAGGGATGCATGCACTGTCCTGTCACCATTTGAGGAGGCCACGAGGATGGTGAGCAGTGACAGTGCATGCATCAGTGACATTGTCCCCCTTGTCCACCTGTTGGAGCACACGCTGCGTGGAATAATGGACAGGGCACTTAAGGCAGAACAGAGGCAGGAAGAGGAGGACTTCCTTAGCTCTCAAGGCCCCCTTTATCTAGACAGTGTTCCTGCGTGCCCGCCGATCACACAGGAAGAGGACGAGAAGGAGGAGGAGGAAGATTGTGTCAGTATGGAGGTGGAGCCTGGCACTCAGCATCAGCAGCAGTCTTTAAGGGATCAGTCCCAAGAAACACATGGACTTGTACATGGCTGGGAGGAGGTGGCTGCGGACCATGTTGTCCTTAGTGACCCAGAGGAATCCGGACCGAATGCCTCAGCAAACCTACGCTGCATGGCCTCCCTGATCCTGCAAAGCCTGCGTAAGGATCCTCGTATTCGTGGTATCAAGGAGAAGGACCAATCCTGGCTGGCAACCCTCCTTGATCCACGTTACAAGGGTAAGGTTGCGGACCTTATCTTGCCATCGCAGAGGGAGCAGAGGATGAAACATCTTCGGGAGGCCTTGCAGAAACGTCTGTGCAACGCGTTCCCAGAGACTGGGAGGTTACAAACTCTGGACAACGTGTTGCTGAGGCTTCGGTCAGTCAAAGAAGGAGCGGTGGAGAAGGTGGCCATCTGACCGATGCGTTCAGACAATTTTTTGGTCTGCAGCCCCAAGGTATGATCGGTTCCAGCAACCATCGCCAGCGTCTGTTTTACATGATGCAGGAATACCTAGGGGCAAGATCTGACTTGGACACCTTTCCCACCGAAAATCCTCTGGGTTACTGGGTCTTGAGGATGGATCACTGGCCAGAGCTTGCACAGTATGCAATTGAGCTATTGGCCTGTCCTGCATCCAGCGTTCTTTCGGAACGCAAATTCAGTGCTGCTGGAGGCTTTGTAACCGATCACAGGGTGCGTCTGTCCACCGACTCGGTCGATCAACTGACCTTCATAAAAATGAATCAGTCTTGGATCACCACCAGCTACCAAGCACCTGATGCTGATGTAACCGAATAATTTTTTTTGAAATCTCAGATCCCTTCAAAGACTGCCTATGCTGATGCTGAGTGACTATCCCTGAGTAATTATCCTCTTCCTCCTCAATGATCACGCTGATAGCTTGTAAGAACATTTTTGTTTCTGGGCACCACCACCAGTGCCTAAGGCCCAATTTTTCAGCCCCTGTTTAACAGGGGCGTGTAATTAAAATTTTTGATGCAATACTTTGCAGCAGGGCTCATTTCTGCGTTACAACTAGAGTATCTGTGAGGGGTTGCAGTGTTGTGGCACCAGCACCAGTGCCTAAGGCCCAATTTTTCAGCCCTTGTTTAACAGGCGCGTGTAATTACAATTTTTGATGCAATACTTTGCAGCAGGGCTCATTTCTGCATTCCAACTAGAGTATTTGTGAGGGGTTGCAGTGTTGTGGCACCCGCACCAGTGCCTAAGGCCCAATTTTTCAGCCCCTGTTCAACAGGGGCGTGTAATTACAATTTTTGATGCAATACTTTGCAGCAGGGCTCGTTCCTGCGCTCCAACTAGAGTGTCTGTGAGGGGTTGCAGTGTTGTGGCACCAGCACCAGTGCCTAAGGCCTAATTTTTCAGCCCCTGTTCAACAGGGGCATGTAATTACAATTCTTGATCTAATATTTCACAGCAGGGCCCATTTCTTCACCCACCAAGAGCGAGTGAGGAATTACAGTGTTGTGGCACCAGCACCATGACCACCACCACCAAAGGCCCAATTTTTCTGCCCTTGTTCAGCAGGGGCATGTAATTACATTTCTTGATCTAATATTTCACAGCAGGGCCCATTTCTGCACCCACCAAGAGCGAGTGAGGACTTACAGTGTTGTGGCACCAGCACCACTACCATCACCACCAAAGGCCCAATTTTTCTGCCCTTGTTCAACAGGGGCATGTAATTACAATTCTTGATCTAATATTTCACAGCAGGGCCCATTTCTGCGCCCACCAAGAGCGAGTGAGGACTTACAGTGTTGTGGCACCAGCAGCACCACCACCACCACCAAAGGCCCAGTTTTTCTGCCTCTGTTCAACAGGGGCATGTAATTACAATTCTTGATCTAATATTTCACAGCAGGGCCCTGTGAGTACTTACAGTGTTGTGGCCACAACAACACCTAAGGCCCAAATTTCTGCTGAGTATATAGGGCAGGCCCCTACTTTCAAACATCTAACTTACAAACGACTTCTACTTGCAAACGGAAGGAGACAACAGGAAGTGAGATGAAATCTACCCCTAGGAAGGGAAATTCTCTCCTGTAAGAATTAATATGGGAAAAACATTTCTCCTTTCCACTGATGCTTTCCAATCCTTGTTCCACAAAAAAACCCAAATTTTCAAAAAACATTTGTCATTGGGACAAAAAGTGAGGTGAAATCTTCTGAAGAGGAGGACAGACAGCAAAACAAATGTAACAGGGGTGATAACCCTTCCCTATGTTTTCCAAAAAGCTTAAAAAAGATTTTTTGGCTGAAGCTAAACACGTTAAAAATGTACCCGTTCAAAATTACAAACAGATTCTACTTAACAACAAACCTACAGTCCCTGTCTTGTTTGCACCGCCTGTATACTGCTGTTCAGAGTATAAAGACCTGGTGGCCCCACACCTTTCCTTATTTTAATTTGGGTGCAGGGTTCCCCTTAATATTCATACAAGACCCAAAGGGCCTGGTAATGGACTGGGGGGTACCCATGCCGTTTGTCTCACTGATTTTCATCCATATTGCCAGGACCCGACATTACATTAAACCCGCAAGCAGTTTTAAATGAGATTTTTTCCTTTAAAAATGACATTTTGTGCAGGGACTGTTCTAAACACGGGAAACACGCGCCACTTTACAGGCATACTATAGACACACCCCAGGTACGATATTTAAAGGAATATTTCACTTTTTTTTTTACTTTAAGCATCATTAAAATCACTGCTCCCGAAAAAAACGGCCATCTTAAAAAGTTTTTTTTGCATTGATACATGTCCCCTGGGGCAGGACCCGGGTCCCCAAACCCTTTTTAGGACAATACCATGCAAATTAGCCTTTAAAATGAGCACTTTTGATTTTGAACGTTCGAGTCCTATAGACGTCAATGGGGTTCTAACGTTCGTGCAAATTTTGGGTCCGTTCGCAGGTTCTGGTGCGAACCAAACCGGGGGGTGTTCGGCTCATCCCTAGTCCTTAATGCGTCAGCTTCTTTCTTAAAAGTAGCACTATCCGAACAGTTCCTTCTGATCCTTAAATATTGACTGTAGGGAATGGAGTTTGTGAGTGACCTAGGGTGAAAACTGCTTGCGTGTATAATAGAATTACCCGCTGTCGGCTTTCTATGAAGACTACTACTCAGGAAGCCATTTGTATCTTTGTGTATGGTCACATCAAGAAAGGTAATGCTGGAGGTATCATGAGTCATAGTGAACTTGAGGTTGAACTCATTATGGTTAAGTTCAACCAATAAAATTGTCCAGTAGCTCAGCAGATGTGTCCCATATCAGGAGTATATCATCAATATATCGCATCCACAGTACCACATGCTCCATAAAAGGTGCAAGATTGTCATCTTGGCTTAACGCCAGCTCCCACTCCCCCAGGTACAGATTGGCATACGATGGGGCACAAGAACTCCCCATCGCAACACCCTGCACCTGGAGGTAGTGGGAGCCATTAAAGACAAAATAATTATGGTGAAGAATGTATTCCAATGCTCCCAGGACGAAGTCTTTCGTGGGTTGATTGACTGCGTTGTCCCGCGACAGAATATGTCGAATACAGAGGAGCCCTTTGTCATGTGGAATACTACTATACAGTGCCTCCACATCGATTGCCACTAGGGATGATGATGGAGATATGCAGATGCCGTCAATGTTTTGGAGTAGTTTCAAAGTATCTTTTATAAAACTGGGGAGTTCAGCCACATACGGACGGAGATAACCATCTACGTATTCACTCAGTTTTTCAGAGATTGAACCGTTACCCGATATGATCGGTCTACCGGATGGTTTCTGGAGGCTCTTGTGTAATTTCGGTAGGCAGTAAAAAGTTGGTGTGCGTGGATTCTTGGTTCTTATATATTCCCATTCATTTTTACTGAGTGTATTGGAGGCCATGGCCTTGTCGACCAAATCATAGAATTCTTGGTTGAACTTTATGATTTTGGTGTCTGATATCTTCTGGTACCAAATTTTGTTATTAAGGATTTTGTTACA
Organism: Aquarana catesbeiana; assembly: GCA_037953035.1. Classification (NCBI taxonomy): domain Eukaryota; kingdom Metazoa; phylum Chordata; class Amphibia; order Anura; family Ranidae; genus Aquarana; species Aquarana catesbeiana. The sequence continues at coordinate 3,554,437 of JBBHAA010000512.1, read as the reverse complement.
CATGTCAACATAATAGGCATTGTCCATGACCACTATGTTTCCACCTTTATCGGATGGTTTAACGGTTATGGATGTATTGCTCGATAATGATTTTAGTGCATCTCGTTCCGTTCTTGATAGGTTATCTTGATCTGAGTGCGAGGTCTTAATCTTACATATTTCATTGTACGTCAATTTGATGAAAGCTAAGACATTTGCGTTGGTACTTAGCGGAGGAAATTTGTTCGATTTCTTTTTCAATAGAGGCCTGGAAGTTGCAATGGGTTCAGTTTGGTCATGCCGTCCAAGCAGTTGTTCCAGATTAATTTGGTCAATCAGATCTGGGGGATCGTTTTCTTCAAGAAGGTCAATGAGATCATCCAGGGCCTTCAGTTCCTTGGGTTCGAATTCTGGTTTCATGGGTTTTTCCTTTGAGTATAATTGTTTTAAAATGAGTTTCCTAGCAAACAACTGTAGTGCCGCGTACACACGGTCGGACTTTTCGTCTACAAAAGTCCGACAGCCTGTCCGACAGACTTTCGGCGGACTTGCGGCGGACTTGCGGCAGACTTTCTAACGAACGGACTTGCCTACACACAATCACACAAAAGTCCGACGGATCCGTACGTGATGACGTACACCGGACTAAAATAAGGAAGTTGATAGCCAGTAGCCAATAGGTGCCCTAGCCTGGGTTTTTACCAAGTGTTACTGCAGTGCTGGTTTGACTACGACCGGGGTGTACTAGGCTGCTGGTGCTTGCCAGTTCACCAAAACGCTACCAAAAAAACTGTTAGCGATCGCAGGGATCAGGCCTGACTCTGCGAACGCTGCAGTTATGCGTTTAGTGTTTTGTAAGTGACAGTGATCGATCGATACTGCACTGGGGTGGGCTGGGCTGGGCTGGGCCGGGCGGAGGGGCAAAACGCAGGTGCTAGCAGGTATCTGGGCTGATCCCGCTAACACTGCGTTTGTGGGAACCCTAAACTGCTGGGGACGCTAGTATAGATCTGATCAGATCAGATATTGATCCGATCAGATACTATACCACTAAGGGTGGTGTACGGTGTGTGCGTGGGTGTTAGCGGTACTGGCGCTAACCTGATGCTGCCTGGGGCTGGTGCTTGCCAGTTCACCAAAACGCTACCAAAAAAACTGTTAGGGATCGCAGGGATCAGGCCTGACTCTGCGAACGCTGCAGTTATGCGTTTAGTGTTTTGTAAGTGTCAGTGATCGATCGATACTGCACTTGGGTGGGCTGGGCCGGGCGGAGGGGCAAAACGCAGGTGCTAGCAGGTATCTGGGCTGATCCCGCTAACACTGCGTTTGTGGGAACACTAAACTGCTGGGGACGCTAGTATAGATCTGATCGGATCAGATATTGAAGCGTTCAGATACTATACCACTAAGGGAGGTGTACGGTGCGTGCGTGGGTGTTAGCGGTACTGGCGCTAACCTGACGCTGCCTGGGGCTGGTGCTTGCCAGTTCACCAAAACGCTACCAAGAAAACTGTTAGCGATCGCAGGGATCAGGCCTGACTCTGTGAACGCTGCAGTTATGCGTTTAGTGTTTTGTAAGTGACAGTGATCGATCGATACTGCACTTGGGCTGGGCCGGGCAGAGGGGAAGAACGCAGGTGCTAGCGGGTATCTGGGCTGATCCCGCTAACACTGCGTTTTTGGGAACCCTAAACTGCTGGGGACACTAGTATAGATCTGATCGGATCAGATATTGATCCGTACAGATACTATACCACTAAGGGAGGCGTATGCTGCGTGCGTGGGTGTTAGCGGTACTGGCGCTAATCTGATGCTGCCTGGGGCGACGCATATCACCGCCGGGCGATCAGGGGGCTAAACCTTTATTAGGTAATAAATGGCGGGTCCCCTGACACTATAAAAAATAAACGAACTAACCAGCGTCACCCGTAACGGTTATACGGTGATCAGTGGTGAAAGGGTTAACTAGGGGGCAATCAAGGGGTTAAAACATTTATTAGGTAGTATATGGGGGTCCCTGTCACTATAAAACGCTGACGGCGAACCTAAATATTTACGTTCCTAACTAGCGTCACCAGTGACACTAATACAGCGATCAGAAAAATGATCGCTTAGTGACACTGGTGACAGGGGGTGATCAAGGGGTTAAAACTTTATTAGGGGGGGTTAGGGGGGTATCCTAGACCTAAAGGGGGGTAATATTCACTGCCCTAACACTGTAACTGTCACAAACTGACACCATGCAGTAATCAGAAAAAAAAAAAAAAATACTGCTTGCTGTCAGTTTGTGATGGGGGGGGTGATTGGGGGGGGGTCGGGGGGCGATCGGGGGGGGATCGGGGGTGTAAAGTATGCCTGGCATGTTCTACTGTGTGTGTTTGTGTGTGTTGTGCACTTACATGTCTTCTCTCCTCGGCGCTGGACGGAAACTGCCAAGCCGAGGAGAGATGACATCACATCCTCTGCCTGTGTGAAACTACACACAGGCAGGGGAGGATTCCGATTGGCTGGGAGCGATCGCGAGGGGGGGCCACGATCGGATGGTCTCCCCCTCGCCTCCCGACGCTCCCAGTCAAATGCCGACCGCCGCTGGCACCGGGGGGGGTCCGATCGGACCCCCCGCCCGCGGGAGGCAGATCACGTACAGGTACGTGATTCTGCCTGCCCGTGCCATTCTGCCGACGTATATATACGTTAGGCGGTCGGCAAGTGGTTAAACTCTCTTCTGCGAAAAAGTTTTATCCCTATTGTGGGGTCACCAGTACAGTATTTGTAAATTGAAATCATATCCCCTCTCAAGCGTCTCTTCTCCAGAAAGAATAAGTTCAGCGCTCGCAACCTTTCCTCATAACTAAGATCCTCCAGACCCTTTATTAGCTTTGTTGCCCTTCTTTGTACTCGCTCCATTTCCAGTACATCCTTCCTGAGGACTGGTGCCCAGAACTGGACAGCATACTCCAGGTGCGGCCGGACCAGAGTCTTGTAGAGCGGGAGAATTATTGTTTTATCTCTGGAGTTGATCCCCTTTTAATGCATGCCAATATTCTGTTTGCTTTATTAGCAGCAGCTTGGCATTGCATGCCATTGCTGAGCCTATCATCTACTAGGACCCCCAGGTCCTTTTCCATCCTAGATTCCCCAGAGGTTCTCCCCCCAGTGTATAGATTGCATTTATATTTTTGCCAGCCAAATGCATTATTTTACATGTTTCTACATTGAACCTCATTTGCCATGTAGTCGCCCACCCCATTAATTTGTTCAGGTCTTTTTGCAAGGTTTCCACATCCTGCGGAGAAGTTATTGCCCTGCTTAGCTTAGTATTGTCTGCAAATACAGAGATTGAACTGTTTATCCCATCCTCCAGGTCGTTTATGAACAAATTAAATAGGATTGGTCCCAGCACAGAACCCTGGGGAACCCCACTACCCACCCCTGACCATTCTGAGTACTCCCCATTTATCACCACCCTCTGAACATGCCCTTGTAGCCAGTTTTCAATCCATGTACTCACCCTATGGTCCATGCCAACGGACCTTATTTTGTACAGTAAACATTTACGGGGAACTGTGTCAAACGCTTTTGCAAAATCCAGATACACCACGTCTATGGGCCTTCCTTTATCTAGATGGCAACTCACCTCCTCATAGAAGCTTAATATGATTCTTCATGAATCCATGCTGATTACTGCTAATGATATCGTTCTTATTACTAAAATCTTGTATATAGTCCCTTATCATCCCCTCCAAGAGTTTACATACTATTGATGTTAGGCTAACTGGTCTGTAATTCCCAGGGATGTTTTTTGGGCCCTTTTTAAATATTGGTGCTACATTGGCTTTTCTCCAATCAGCTGGTACCATTCCAGTCAATAGACTGTCTGTAAAAATTAGGAACAACGGTCTGGCAATCACCTGACTGAGTTCCCTAAGTACCCTCGGATGCAAGCCATCTGGTCCCGGTGATTTATTTTCTTCATGTAAATTAAATCTTTCTGAATTTAATTCAAAATGTTCTGCATTATCCAAAACATTCTTATTCTCATCATAAGACAAAATCTCTTTAGCTATTTTCATGAGCTGATCAAATATATTAAGATTTAATTCTGCCACTTTATCCTTTAATTTTGTTTTGAGCAATACTTCATGGTCCTGTAAGTCAATTTCTGTATACCACATGTCTGGTACAAAGGACTTCTGTTCAGAGTCTGAACTCTTGCTTGGCTCTACTTTAGAATTTACACAAATCCTTTTTACATTATCCTGTAATTCAGACAACTGAATATCTTTTATTTGGATTGCACTTTGCAAGTCATCTATTTGCTCAATCAAAATCGTGCAATTAGCACATTCACAGTTATCTTGCTGTCACTCTGTCATCTCTTCTGTACAAACAACATTCCTACAGTAGTAGGAACTTCTAATATCATTGCATTAAAAACTTTACCTAACTTCATTACATTTCTAACCTGAACATTTAGATTTTTGTATCTTAACCACTTGCCAACCGGCTCATAGTCGAATGACGGCTACAGGGCGGTTGCATAACTCTGGGAGGGCGTACAGTGAAGTCCTCCCAGAATCTCGCACGCCCCCTGGGGTGCGCACCCAAACACATCCATGACCGCATCACAGATCCGCATCCATGATGTGGATCACGGTAAACGGCCGTTTATCGCGGCCGTTTACCACATCAAATGACGGAGCGATCAAGTATAAATAAACCTGCGTCATGTCATGACGCCGGTTCCTCTCTCCCCTCTCTGTACCGATCGGTACAGTGTGAGAGGAAAGGGGGAGGGATCGGATGGCAGCAGCGCTGTGGGCTGGATCTGTAGTGCCCACAGAGCTGCTCTGTGACAATTGCAGTCACATCCATCCATGATCAGCCATCCCTCCATGCTCAGCCATACTCAGTAATACTCTGCAATACCCTGAAATACTCTGCCAAAACCTGCAATATTCTGCAATACCCTGATTTACTCTGCAATACCCTGCAATACTCTGCAATACCCTGCAATACTCTGCAATACCCAGCAATACCCCGCAATACCCTGCAATACCCCGCAATACTCTGCAATACCCTGCAATACTCTGCAATACCCCGTAATATCCCGCAATACCCCGCAATACTCTGCAATACCCTGCCACACTCTGCCATACTCTGCAATACTCTGCAATACCCTGCCATACCCTGCAATATCCTGAAATACCCTGCCATACTCTGCAATACCCTGCAATACTCTGCAATACCCTGCAATACTCTGCAATACCCTGCCATACCCTGCAATACTCTGCAATACCCTGCAATACCCTGTCATTCTCTGCAATACCCTGCAATACTCTGCAATACACTGCCATACTTTGCAATACCCAGCCATACTCTGAAATACCCAGCCATACTCTGCAATACTCGTGATACCCAGCCATACTCATCGATACCCTGCAACACCCTGCCATGCTCAGCCATACTCGGCCATGCTCAGTCATACTCGGCTGTACTCGGCCTCTGTATGTGGCCAGGCTGTGGAAGTCTCACACATGTGGTATCGCCGCACTCAGGAGGAGTAGGAGAATCAATTTTGGGGTGTCATTTTTGGTATGTACATGCTATGTGTTAGAAATATTGTATAAATGGACAACTATGTGTTAAAAAAAATGTGTTTTAACCACTTCCCGCCCGCCGGCCGTCATACAACGTCCTTGACTTTGTGCGGGGATATCTGAATGATGCCTGCAGCTACAGGCATCATTCAGATATCAGCTTTTTTAGCTATCGATTCCCTACACCATAGGAATGATCATATTGGCTGTTCCGCTGCTTGATCGTTCTTATGGGAGGCGAGAGGGGAAGTCCCCCCCTTCCCGACATCCTCCGGTGCTTCTACCGACTCACCGCTATGATCTAAGCCAGGATTTTTTTTTCTATTTCAGGCTTCCCAGCCTAGAGGTGAGATGTGGGATGTGGGGTCTTATTGACCCCATATCTCACTGTAAAGAGGACCTGTCATGCCATATTCCTATTACAAGGGATGTTTACATTCCTTGTAATAGGAATAAAAGTGATCAAAAAATGTATTTTTTGGAAAATAATGTCAAACTAAAATAAATAAAGTAAAATGAACAATAAAAAAAAAAAAATGAAAGCGCCCCTGTCCACGTGTGCTCGCATGTAGAAGCGAACGGATACGTAAGTCCCGCCCACATATGAAAATGGTGTTCATGTTTGTATCGCTGCCAACGTGAGTATGAGAGCAATAATTTTGGCCCTAGACGTCCTCTGCAACTCAAAACATGTAACTAGTAAAAAAATTTATAGCATCGCCTATGGGGATTTTTAGGTAGTGAAGTTTGGCGCCATTCCACGAGCGTGTGCAATTTTGAAGGGTGACATGTTAGGTATCTATTTACTCGGCATAATGTCATCTTTCACATTATTCTAACTTTACTGTTTTGTTTTAAAGCACAAAACTATTTTTTTTTTTTAAAAAAAACACGTTAGAAAAATTGCTGCGCAAATACCGTGCGAGATAAAAAGTTGTAACGACCGCCATTGTATTCTCTAGGATCTTTGCTAAAAAACATATATAATCTATGTAATTTTCTAGCAAATAAATGATGACTTTTAAATGTAGGAGAGAAATGTCAGAATTAGGGATGAGCTTCGTGTTCGAGTCGAACCCATGTTCGACTCGAACATCGGCTGTTCGATCGTTCGCCGAATTGCGAACGTTATGGGCCGTTCGCGCTAAATTCGTGTGGCGCGTCACGGCCCATAATTCACTGCGGCATCGCAGTGCATTGCTGGCTGATGATTGGCCAAGCATGCACTATGACCCGCATGCTTGGCCAATCACAGCGCCGTCAGTAGAGAGAGCTGTAATTGGCCAAAGCCAGGGTGGCTTTGGCCAATTATGGCTCAGGGGATTTAGTACACACCCCACACTATATAAGGCCGCCTGCACGGCGGCCCTGTGTAGTGTGTGTTCCGGTGTGCTGAGAGATAGAGAGAGAGAGAGACAGTGTCATTTGATTTGAGTTAGATAGATTAGGCAGAACAGTCAGTCAGTTAGCTGCACTTACAGTGTATTGTGTATATATATGCATCCCAGGTGTTGCATATATATATATACACTGTATTCAGTTTAGCTAGATCCGTTCCTGTTATCTTCTATCTAGACTATTTACATTTAATGCAGTGCGTCCTGCTCACAGTGTTCAGCTAGATCCGTTCCTGCTATTTACATTTAGTGCAGTGCGTCCTGCTCACAGTGTTCAGCTAGATCCGTTCCTGTTATCTTCTAGACTATTTACATTTAGTGCAGTGCGTCCTGCTCACAGTGTTCAGCTAGATCCATTCCTGCAATTTACATTTAGTGCAGTGCGTCCTGCTCACAGTGTTCAGCTAGATCCGTTCCTGCTATTTACATTTAGTGCAGTGCGTCCTGCTCACAGTGTTCAGCTAGATCCGTTCCTGCTATTTACATTTAGTGCAGTGCGTCCTGCTCACAGTGTTCAGCTAGATCCGTTCCTGCTATTTACATTTAGTGCAGTGCGTCCTGCTCACAGTGTTCAGCTAGATCCGTTCCTGCTATTTACATTTAGTGCAGTGCGTCCTGCTCACAGTGTTCAGCTAGATCCGTTCCTGCTATTTACATTTAGTGCAGTGCGTCCTGCTCACAGTGTTCAGCTAGATCCGTTCCTGCTATTTACATTTAGTGCAGTGCGTCCTGCGCACAGTGTTCAGCTAGAGCCGTTCCTGCTATTTACATTTAGTGCAGTGCGTCCTGCTCACAGTGTTCAGCTAGATCCGTTCCTGTTATCTTCTAGACTATTTACATTTAGTGCAGTGCGTCCTGCTCACAGTGTTCAGCTAGATCCGTTCCTGCTATTTACATTTAGTGCAGTGCGTCCTGCTCACAGTGTTCAGCTAGATCCGTTCCTGTTATCTTCTAGACTATTTACATTTAGTGAAGTGCGTCCTGCTCACAGTGTTCAGCTAGATCCGTTCCTGTTATCTTCTAGACTATTTACATTTAGTGCAGTGCGTCCTGCTCACAGTGTTCAGCTAGATCCGTTCCTGCTATTTACATTTAGTGCAGTGCGTCCTGCTCACAGTGTTCAGCTAGATCCGTTCCTGTTATCTTCTAGACTATTTACATTTAGTGCAGTGCGTCCTGCTCACAGTGTTCAGCTAGATCCGTTCCTGTTATCTTCTAGACTATTTACATTTAGTGCAGTGCGTCCTGCTCACAGTGTTCAGCTAGATCCGTTCCTGTTATCTTCTAGACTATTTACATTTAGTGCAGTGCGTCCTGCTCACAGTGTTCAGCTAGATCCGTTCCTGTTAAATTCCTACTGACAGGCAGGCTTGTCTGGTTACAGTATATAAAGCTACCTGAAGAAAATTACAGGTGTTCTATTTGATCCTATTAGTACCACGGTCAGGCAGCTAGACTATTTACATTTAGTACAGTGCGTCCTGCTCACAGTGTTCAGCTAGATCCGTTCCTGTTATCTTCCTACTGACAGGCAGGCTTGTCTGGTTACAGTATATAAAGCTACCTGAAGAAAATTACAGGTGTTCTATTTGATCCTATTAGTACCACGGTCAGGCAGCTAGACTATTTACATTTAGTACAGTGCGTCCTGCTCACAGTGTACAGCTAGATCCGTTCCTGTTATCTTCCTACTGACAGGCAGGCTTGTCTGGTTACAGTATATAAAGCTACCTGAAGAAAATTACAGGTGTTCTATTTGATCCTATTAGTACCACGGTCAGGCAGCTAGACTATTTACATTTAGTACAGTGCGTCCTGCTCACAGTGTTCAGCTAGATCCGTTCCTGTTATCTTCCTACTGACAGGCAGGCTTGTCTGGTTACAGTATATAAAGCTACTTGAAGAAAATTACAGGTGTTCTATCCCAGCTTAGTGCAGCTACAGGCCATTAGTATGTCTGGAAGGCCAAGAAGGAGAGGCAGACAGTCAATAAGAGAGGGCAAGCAGGCTCTGTGTCTAGTGCTGGTCGTGGAGACGGTGCATCCTCATCAGCACGTGGCCATGGGACACGCTTGGCCTTTTTTTCGGCAGCTGGCCGTGTTGAGCCGCAACATGCGGAAGACTTGGTCGAGTGGATGACCAAGCCGTCCTCATCCTCCTCATCCTCTCTCACCCATGCCCAGGGTGCTTTGTCTGGCAAAGCAGCGGCCTCTTCCCTCAGCTCAATGTCATCAGTGACTCCTTCCCTAGCTCCACCATGTCCTCATGAGGATTCCCTCGAACTGTTTGACCACAGTGTTGGGTACATGCTCCAGGAGGATGCCCAGCGTTTGGAAGGCTCTGATGACGATACTGAGCTCGATGAAGGCAGTAACATGAGCGCGGACAGAGGGGGTGCCCAAGAAGGACAGCAATCTGGCAGTCATGCTCCCCCTGCTGCAGCATACTGCCAGGTTTGCTCCAGTGATGAGGAGGGAGGGGATGATGAGGTCACTGACTCAACGTGGGTGCCTGATAGGAGAGAGGAGGAGGAGGAGGAGGAGGAGGAGGAGGCGGCAGCACATCACCAACGAGGCAGGATGCCCTCCAGGGGCCAGCCTAAGGGCAGCACATTGACTGCATCACACCCCAAAGCTCCACATGTGCAGGGCGCTGCAGTCTCTGCGCGTTATTCAAAAAGTTCTTTGGTGTGGGCCTTTTTTGAGACGAGTGCATCAGATCGCACCGCTGCTATTTGCAACATATGTCTCAAGCGTATCTCGCGTGGCCAAAACATCTCCCGCTTGGGTACCACATGCTTGACCAGACATATGTTGACCTGCCATGCAGTTCGTTGGCAAGCGTATCTAAAAGACCCACACCAAAGAACAAAGAGGATCTCTCCTTGCTCCTCATCAGCTGAGATTTCCAACCCCACTAGACCTTCAGTCCTCTCTGAGACCTGCAGTGAGAGGAATGAAGGTGTAGAATTAGGTGTGTCACAGCCAAGTACTTGTGGGCAATCTGCTTTTGGTACACCGACGTCAGATTGTACCAGGCAAATTTCCCTGCCCCAGCTGCTGCACCGCCGAAAGAAGTTTGCTCCCAGCCATCCACATGCCCAGCGGTTGAATGCTAGCTTGGCAAAATTGCTAGCACTTCAACTGCTGCCTTTTCAGTTGGTAGACTCTGCCCCCTTCCGTGAGTTTGTGGAATGTGCGGTTCCTCAGTGGCAGGTACCCAAACGCCACTTTTTCTCACGGAAGGCGATTCCGGCTCTCTACCGGCATGTGGAAGGCAATGTCCATGCCTCGCTGGACAGGGCGGTCAGCGGTAAGGTGCATATTACCGCTGACTCATGGTCCAGCAGGCATGGACAGGGACGTTACCTAAGTTTCACGGCGCATTGGGTGACTCTGCTGGCAGCTGGGAAGGATGCAGGACAAGGTGCAGTAGTGTTGGAGGTTGTTCCGCCACCACGCCTCCAAAATGCTGATTGTGACACACCTCTCTCCTCCACCCCCTCCTCTTCTTCTTCCTCCATGGCCTCTTCCTCAGAACCAGCGGTGCTCCGTAGGCGTTCAAGGGGCTACGCAAGTACGCAGGCCAAAAGATGCCATGCGGTGCTTGAGCTGGTGTGCTTGGGGGACAGGAGCCACACTGGGGCAGAGGTTCTGTCAGCTCTGCAGGGGCTGGTTCAGAGGTGGTTGACGCCACGCCAACTTAAGGCAGGAATGGTGGTTTGCGACAATGGCACCAACCTCCTCTCTGCCCTCCGACAGGGACAAATGACCCATGTGCCCTGTTTGGCTCACGTCCTTAACTTGGTGGTGCAGCGGTTCTTGGGCAGGTACCCGGGCTTACAGGATGTCCTGAGGCAGGCCAGGAAAGTCTGTGTGCATTTCCGCCGGTCATATAATGCCAGTGCTCGGCTGACGGACCTCCAAAAGGAGTTTAACCTGCCCAAGAACCGCCTAATCTGTGACATGCCCACCAGGTGGAACTCAACGTTGGCCATGCTGCAGCGGCTGCACACGCAGCAGAGGGCCATCAATGAGTACCTGTGCGACTATGGCACCAGGACAGGGTCAGGGGAGCTTGTTTTTTTTTCCCCACGCCAGTGGGCCATGATCAGGGATGCATGCACTGTCCTGTCACCATTCGAGGAGGCCACGAGGATGGTGAGCAGTGACAGTGCATGCATCAGTGACACTGTCCCCCTTGTCCACCTGTTGGAGCACACGCTGCGTGGAATAATGGACAGGGCACTTGAGGCAGAACAGAGGCAGGAAGAGGAGGACTTCCTTAGCTCTCAAGGCCCCCTTTATCCAGACAGTGTTCCTGCGTGCCCGCCGATCACACAGGAAGAGGACGAGGAGGAAGAGGAGGAGGAGGAAGATTGTGTCAGTATGGAGGTGGAGCCTGGCACTCAGCATCAGCAGCAGTCTTTAAGGGATCAGTCCCAAGAAACACATGGACTTGTACGTGGCTGGGAGGAGGTGGCTGCGGACCATGTCGTTCTTAGTGACCCAGAGGACTCCGGACCGAATGCCTCAGCAAACCTACGCTGCATGGCCTCCCTGATCCTGCAAAGCCTGCGTAAGGATCCTCGTATTCGTGGTATCAAGGAGAAGGACCAATACTGGCTGGCAACCCTCCTTGATCCACGTTACAAGGGTAAGGTTGCGGACCTTATCTTGCCATCGCAGAGGGAGCAGAGGATGAAACATCTTCGGGAGGCCTTGCAGAAAGGTCTGTGCAACGCGTTCCCAGAGACTGGGAGGTTACAAACTCCTGTTTCTGGACAACGTGTTGCTGAGGCTTCGGTCAGTCAAAGAAGGAGCGGTGGAGAAGGTGGCCGTCTGACCGATGCGTTCAGACAATTTTTTGGTCCGCAGCCCCAAGGTATGATCGGTTCCAGCAACCATCGCCAGCGTCTGTTTTACATGGTGCAGGAATACCTAGGGGCAAGATCAGACTTGGACACCTTTCCCACCGAAAATCCTCTGGGTTACTGGGTCTTGAGGATGGATCACTGGCCAGAGCTTGCACAGTATGCAATTGAGCTACTGGCCTGTCCTGCATCCAGCGTTCTTTCGGAACGCACATTCAGTGCTGCTGGAGGCGTGGTAACCGATCACAGGGTGCGTCTGTCCACCGACTCGGTCGATCGGCTGACCTTCATAAAAATTAATGAGTCTTGGATCACCACCAGCTACCAAGCACCTGATGCTGATGTAACCGAATAATTTTTTTTGAAATCTCAGATCCCTTCAAAGACTGCCTATGCTGATGCTGAGTGACTATCCCTGAGTAATTATCCTCTTCCTCCTCAATCATCACGCTGATAGCTTGTAAGAACATTTTTGGTTCTGGGCGCCACCACCAGTGCCTAAGGCACAATTTTTCAGCCCCTGTTTAACAGGGGCGTGTAATTACAATTTTTGATGTAATACTTTGCAGCAGGGCTCGTTCCTGCATTCCAACTAGAGTGTCTGTGAGGGGTTGCAGTGTTGTGGCACCAGCACCAGTGCCTAGGGCCCAATTTTTCTGCCCCTGTCTAACAGGGGCGTGTAATTACAATTTTTGATGCAATACTTTGCAGCAGGGCTCGTTCCTGCGTTCCAACTAGAGTGTCTGTGAGGGGTTGCAGTGTTGTGGCACCAGCACCAGTGCCTAAGGCCCAATTTTTCTGCCCCTGTCTAACAGGGGCGTGTAATTACAATTTTTGATGCAATACTTTGCAGCAGGGCTCGTTCCTGCGTTCCAACTAGAGTGTCTGTGAGGGGTTGCAGTGTTGTGGCACCAGCACCAGTGCCTAAGGCCCAATTTTTCTGCCCCTGTCTAACAGGGGCGTGTAATTACAATTTTTGATGCAATACTTTGCAGCAGGGCTCGTTCCTGCGTTCCAACTAGAGTGTCTGTGAGGGGTTGCAGTGTTGTGGCACCAGCACCAGTGCCTAAGGCCCAATTTTTCTGCCCCTGTCTAACAGGGGCGTGTAATTACAATTTTTGAAGCAATAATTTGCAGCAGGGCTCGTTCCTGCGTTCCAACTAGAGTGTCTGTGAGGGGTTGCAGTGTTGTGGCACCAGCACCAGTGCCTAAGGCCTAATTTTTCAGCTCCTGTTCAACAGGGGCATGTAATTACAATTCTTGATCTAATATTTCACAGCAGGGCCCTGTGAGGGCTTACAGTGTTGTGGCCACAGCAACACCTAAGGCCCAAATTTCTGCTGAGTATATAGGGCAGGACCCTACTTTCAAACATCTAACTTACAAACGACTCCTACTTGCAAACGGAAGGAGACAACAGGAAGTGAGATGAAATCTACCCCTAGGAAGGGAAATTCTCTCCTGTAAGAGTTAATATGGGAAAACAATTTCTCCTTTCCACTGATGCTTTCCAATCCTTGTTCCACAAAAAAACCCAAATTTTCAAAAAACATTTTTCATTGGGACAAAAAAGTGAGGTGAAATCTTCTGAAGAGGAGGAAAGACAGCAAAACAAATGTCACAGGGGTGATAACCCTTCCCTATGTTTTCCAAAAAGCTTAGAAAAGATTTTTTGGCTGGAGCTAAACACGTTAAAAATGTTCAAAATTACAAACAGATTCTACTTAACAACAAACCTACAGTCCCTGTCTTGTTTGCACCGCCTGTATACTGCTGTTCAGAGTATATAGGGCCTGGTGGCCCCACACCTTTCCTTATTTTAATTTGGGTGCGGGGTTCCCCTTAATATCCATACAAGACCCAAAGGGCCTGGTAATGGACTGGGGGTTACCCATGCCGTTTGTCTCACTGATTTTCATCCATATTGCCATGACCCGACATGACATTAAACCCGCAAGCAGTTTTAAATGAGATTTTTTTCCTTTAAAAATGACATTTGGTGCAGGGACTGTTCTAAACATGGGAAACACGCGTCACTTTACAGGCATACTATAGACACCCCCCAGGTACGATATTTAAAGGAATATTTCACTTTTTTTTTTTTTTACTTTAAGCATCATTAAAATCACTGCTCCCGAAAAAACGGCCGTTTTTAAAAGTTTTTTTTGCATTGATACATGTCCCCTGGGGTAGGACCCCGGTCCCCAAACCCTTTTTAGGACAATACCATGCAAATTAGCCTTTAAAATGAGCACTTTTGATTTCGAACGTTCGAGTCCCATAGACGTCAATGGGGTTCTAACGTTCGTGCGAACTTTCGGTCCGTTCGCGGGTTCTGGTGCGAACCGAACCGGGGGGTGTTCGGCTCATCCCTAGTCAGAATTAGCCTGGGTGCTCCAGAACGCCTGAAGGTGCTCCGTGCATGTTGGGCCTCTGTATGTGGCCACGCTGTGTAAAAATATCACACATGTGGTATCGCCATATTCGTGAGTAATAGCAGAATGTGTTTTGGGGTGTAATTTGTGGTATGCATATGCTGTGTGTGAGAAATAACCTGCTAATATGACAATTTTGTGAAAAAAAAATTTAAAAAAATCTTGATTTTGCAAAGAATTGTGGGAAAAAATGACAACTTCAAAAAACTCACCGTGCATCTTTCTAAATACCTTGGAATGTCTTCTTTCCAAAACGGGGTCATTTGTGGGATATTTGTACTTTTCTGGCATGTTAGGGTCTCAAGAAATTAGATAGTCCGTCACTACTTCAGGTGTCATCAATTTTCAGATATTGGCACCATAGCTTGTAGACTCTATAACTTTCACAAAGACCAAATAATATACACCAATTTGCACTTATTTTTACCAAAGATATGTAGCAGTATAAATTTTGGACAAAATTTATAAAGAAAAATTACTAATTTGCCAAATTTTATAACAGAAACAAAGAAAAAATCATTTTTTACAGAATTTTCAGTCTTTTTTTCTTTATAGCGCAAAAAGTAAAAAAAAAAAAAAAAACGGTGATTAAATACCACCAAAAGAAAGCTCTATTTGTGTGAAAAAAACTAAAAAAATGTCATATTGGTACAGTGTTGTATGACTGAGTAATTGTCATTCAAAATGTGAGAGCACCGAAAGCTGAAAATTGGTCTGGTAAGGAAGGGGGTTTAAGAGTCCAGTGGTCAAGTGGGAAATATTCGCCTGTAAGCATTCATTGAACATACAGTATGTAAAGGGTATATCCACGCTAGGAACTAAAATGAATAAGCAGCTGTGCACTATAACCCAGACACCAGGCGCAGATAATATATGTAAAAAGAGTGCAGCGCTAAACAATAAAGTGTATTCGTGCGAATACAGACAAATATCAAAATATACTAATGTGCAGATAATCAATAGTATATAAGCAATATTAACTGTGATCAAAGTTTGAAGACATATATGCTAAATTACATAACATGTGAATAAAGTGCAATTTTGCAAACAAAAAGTTCATATAAAGCTGGATTCCATCAAAGAAAGTCTCATGGAAGAAGAGAGTGTTTGGAAATGACAATCATACACCTGATGATGTGACACCCATCACCATAATAAAAAATGGAGGCTTACCAGAAAGCCAGCGACTCCTCTTATTCAGAGAGGTCACACAGTGCTTGGATGGATCTCTGATCCACTGAGAAATAAATGTGGACGTTTTTCTCCTATGGCCGTGGATGGTATACACCGGGAGGTTCACAGCAACTCGGATGCAGGATACAGTGTAGGTCGGAAGCCTCGATATCAGAATGTTTAGGAGACAAAAGGACTCCACATAGTGTGATATTGTCTCAACATCCAGTTTATTAAGCAGTACACTTACATAAAAGTCCAGGCTATGATCATGTCACAATCAACAGATCAAACAGATAACATCCTTGTGAGTTTCATGCAGCCATCATGCAAGTGCAGCAGCATGTGTACGTAGCTATCCCGATGATCATTTAGTCATAAACGACATCATCAGGGTATGCGCGCCTGCTATGGCTCTTAAAGGAGCCGCTGTACATATACGCCGATTTGCGCAGGAGAGCCATTCTGCTGCCGTATATGTACAGGAGCCGGACGGGAATTGATTAAAGTGCCTTGTGCCTCCGAGCTTGCGCACAGAAGCGAATGCATACGCAAGTTGTAGCCACATATGTAAACGGTTTTCAAACCACACATGTGAGGTATTACAGTAAACATGGGCACGAGAGCAATAATTCTAGCACTAGACCTCCTCTGTAACTCTAAACATGTAACCTGTAAAATTTTAAGCGTCACCTTTGGAGATTTTTAACTACCGTAGTTTGTCCCCATTCTACAAGCGTGCGCAATTTTAAAGCCTGACATGTTAGGTATCAATTTATTCTGCGTAACATCATTTTTCACATTACACAAAAGAATTGGGCTAACTTTACAGTTTTATTATTTTTTTCATTTAAAAAACTGTATTTTTTCCCAAAAAATGTGTTTGTAATACCTCTGCACAAATACTATGTGATGTAAAGTATTGCACTGATCTCCATTGTATTTTCTAGGGTTTCTGCTAAAAAAATATATATAATGTTTGAGGGTTATAAGTAATTTTCTAGCAAAAAATACTAATTTTAACTTGTAAACAATAAATGTCAGAAATAGGCTTGGTCCTTAAAGCGGAGTTCCACCCAAAAGTGGGACTTCTTCTAATATATGCTTCCCCCCCTCCAGTGCCACATTTGGCACCTTTCAGGGGGGGAGGGTGGGATGAGGGAGGAGGAATGGGGACCTGTTTTTGAGAGGCTCCCTTCTGGGGCTGTGGCCCGTCTCTCGGAAGTTTGGTCCCCTCCTCCCTCCCCCCGCCGCCGGGCCAATTAGAAAGTGCAGCGCACTTCGTGCACCCCAACAGAGACCCCGAAAATGTAATCCAGCAAAAAAACGTGAGATACATGAATACAATAATTTCATTTTTGAAGGTCAGTTCTATCTACAAAATTAAAGGCACAACTATGGGGGCAAATGTTGTCCTCAGCTATGCAAATATGACCATGGGCTTATGGGAGTTTACTTACATTCACCTTTATAATTCTTTTGCCGAGCACATTGTGTTTTTTGGCAGATATAGCGATGACATCATATGGGATGGCCCCTCCTCCACTATTGCTGATTTTGTTGTCTATTGTAATAACAAATATGGGCTAGCCTTTAAACATGTGATTAACATTAAGTCCCTGCTTCTTTCTCGACCTTGAATTGAGTTTTCAATTCAAGGCAGATAACTCCTATGTCATGTCACAAATGTCACCCTACCCCAACGCAGGTGGTCAGACACTATAGCTAGATACTGTGTGCTTCACCTAAAGCAGACCCCTTCCCTTAAGACAAGCAGGCCTACCGGTACTTGGTTGCCCCCAGGACTTATACACAATGCTATAGTGTCTGGCCACCAGGAAGATGCGAACTGAGAAAAGCAAACAGATACTTGCAGTTTAGCAGACAGATAGCGTGGTTCTAAGACAGTTCAAGTAAAGGCAGGCTAAGTTCAGGGGATATTCCAATATCCAATCTGGCTCATACACAGGGAAGTCTACCAGCAAAGCAGGGCAGACAAATGGGAGGCTTGATCAGAACAATGCAGGTCTCTGTCTCTATCACAAGCAATAGGGTTTGCTTATATCAGGTGACTGATCAGATCAATCATTTTGCAGGTGAACACAGATAGGGGAAAGGCAACAGCCAACACCCGGGTGCTGGAATGAGGAACAGGGGCACATATTTTTTTTGCCATGTTGTACAAATTGGCAGGTGAGACAATTCAATAAGTGGCATTGGAACATACCAAATAGATTCTGGCAAAATAACCTGGCAGGGGGCCTCTACTATACCATTTCTTAAGTTGGCTGGAAGCTATTCAGCTCCTTATATTATGGGCTCTCTGATAGGTGAACATAGGTTTGGGATAAAGGGCCCTAGTATTAGATCCTGTGGAAGGATCCCCCAATGTTTACCCAAGATCTTTTCCATATGTTTTTGACCAGGACACGATACAAGCAGATCTTGCGGTTCATGTATTTTAATGACAATGAACTCTGTCGTCCTCAGGGTGACCCTTGATATGATCGGCTCCACAAAATTCGGCCCCTCGTAAACCGCTTCAACCAACAGTTTGCAGCCTTGTTTACTCCTGATCAAGTTGTCTTTGTTGATGAGTCCCTGATTAAGTTTTCTGTCCGCTTCTCATTCAAACAGTATCTTCCCAGCAAGCGTGCTAGATATGGGGTCAAGATATATAAGCTATGTGACAGGGCAACAGGCTATCCATATAGATTTATGGTTTATGAGGGAAAAGATAGTCAAGTGGAGCTGGACAACTGCCCAAACTACATAGGGAGTGCTGGTAAGATTATGTGGGACTTGGTGTCACCTATATTTGGAAAGGGGTACAACTTGTACATGGACAATTATTACACAAGCTTGACACTTTTTAGTCACTTGTTTGATCATGGAATTGGCGCATGTGGCACTGTGCGATCAAATCGCCGGGGCTTACCCCAGCGGCTTGTAAATTCCTGTCTTAGGCTGGGGAAGAGAGCCTGCTTGAGAAGTAATAATTTGCTTGTAGTGAAGTGGAGGGATAATCGGAATGTTTTCGTTCTTACCTCCCTTCGTGCAGACACGACAGTCCAAATTCCTATGGCGTCTGGTGTTGTGGAGAAACCCCTCTGTGTCCACGAATACAACCTTAATATGGACCTCAACAACCAGTTGATGGCACCATACTTAATTGCCCGTAAGGCCAGACGCTGGTACAAAAAAGTGTCTGTATACTTATTTCAATTGGCTCTGCTGAACACTTATGTGCTATACAAAGCGCCAGGATGAACTGGATCCTTCCTTAAAGGGGTTGTAAAGGTAAAAGTTTTTTCACCTTAATGCATTCTATGCATTAAGGTGAAAAAACTTCTGACAATACTGCCACCCCCAGCCCCCCCGTTTTACTTACCTGACCCCTCGAAAGTCCCCCGCTCGCTCCCGACATCCATTTCGCCGCTCAGCTTGGCCGCTGATTAGCTACAGTGGATGGATTGAAAGCAGCGCAGCCATTGGCTCGCGCTTCTGTCAATCACATCCAATGACGCGGTGCACTGGGGGGCGGGGCCAAGTGATACAGTGAGTGGCTATGGCCGCCGGCTGTATCATGGAAGCGCGCCCGCAAGAATTAACCACCATGCGAGGGAGCTCGCATTAAGGTGGTTAGTTCTTGCAGGGAGGAGATGAAACAGCCGCCGAGGGACCCCAGAAGACCAGGTTCGGGGCCACTCTGTGCAAAACGAGCTGCACAGTGAAGGTAAGTATAACATGTTTGTTATTTAAAAAAAAAAAATAATTACCTTGACAACCCCTTTAAATTCCAGGAAGAGATCATCACAGCCCTTCTGTTTCCAGACAGTGCTGTGGCCCAACTTCCCAATCAAAATGCAGTGAGCCAGCTGCATGGGAGGCATTTTCGGTATGACCTCCCTTGTACCCCTACCAATTGATCACCCCAAAGGAGATGTTGTGTCTGTAGCAAGCGTGGATATAGGCGTGACACCCGCTATTGTTATCCCTCCTGTCCTGGCCAACCTGGTCTCTACATTGGTGAATGGAAATGGAGAAATCCCCTAGGGGTGGGATTTTAAAGGCACTACCATAACAAAAATTATGTAAAAACGTATAACGTTTATTGTACATAGAAAAAACACATAATAAATAAAGAATGAACAAATAAAGAAGGATGCATAATAATGTACAAACGTTTAGCGAAAAGACATGATACACAATCCTAAACCCAACAACGTTTCAGAGATGAGCTGTAGTCTCCTTCATCAGGGGTTTTCATAGGAAGTACAGTGTCTATGAGATTTAAATGCACAATGATCAGTCAATAGGTCCTAACACATAATGCTGCATATTGAACGAACATACATACCGTAACAATACTTACATCATAATAGCAAAGAAGTACATAAACGCATCCAAACAAACTTTAAAAGGTGAGGAATAATTGAGGCGAGGGGTCTCCCACCGACCCCATCTACTGGATAGCAGTCAGTGTAAAAAAGAGGAATTAGCATAGAGGGAGGGGAGAAAAAGTAAAGACTGTCTCCTTCCTCACACCCAACAGCCCCACTGGATTCCGAATTTCAGACCAGCAGCAAGCTGACACATGCAATGGGGCCCAAGATATATGGAGGTTCTGGAAAGAGAGCAGGTAGAGGAGAAAATAATAATAAAAAATATATGATGAGTCTGAAGATAACAACGTATCTATACAAAAAAAAGGAAAGAATATATATATATTGCCCCTCCAAGAGAGAGGTTTCCAGGGATGTGGGCTCCGTCACTCCATTGTGGACATCCCTTTCCCTTGGTGTCCATGGTGATCTCTGATGAGATCATCTTGTCGCGCCGGTGGGACGCCGCTGCGTTGTGCCCCTCTTCTTTGTGATTCTTTGTGACTGAGAGTCCTGCTGCACTGGTAAGATGCATTTTTTACTTTCCTTGATGTTACACCAATCTGCAGAGCTTCATGCTCTCTGCTTTGCATACCTACCCTGTTGGGCGCTCTTCAGCTGCTAATACCTTCTCTATTCAACAGTGGCTACCTGCAGCTTGTGGCTTCTCAGACATCCTAGGAGCCTTCCCCCATTCCCCACCGGTCTGTGTACCTTTTCATCCTTACAACCTAGGTAGGTTTCTCCATTTTTGGATGTCACTTGCTTTTTGTGATCTCTTGGAGTGGCAATATATATATATATGTATATATGTATATATATATATATATATATATATATATATATATATTCTTTCCCCTTTTTTGTATAGATACGTTGTTATCTTCAGACTCATCATATATTTTTTATTATTATATTCTCCTCTTCCTGCTCTCTTTCCAGATCTTCCACATATCTTGGGCCCCAGAGCATGTGTCAGCTTGCTGCTGGTCTGAAATTCGGAATCCAGTGGGGCTGTTGGGTGTGAGGAAGTGGATAGTTTTTACTTTTTCTCCCCTCCCTCTAAGCTACCTCCTCTATTTTACACTGACCGCTATTCGGTGGATGGGTTCTGTGGGAGACCCCTCGCCTCAATTATTCCCCACCTTTATGTGTTAGGACCTATTGACTGATCATTGTGCATTTAAATCTCATAGACACTGTACTTCCTATGAAAACCCCTGATGAAGGAGAGTACAGTTCATCTCTGAAACGTCGTTGGGTTTAGGATTGTGTATCATGTCTTTTCGCTAAACGTTTGTACATTATTATGCATCCTTCTTTATTTGTTCATTCTTTATTTGTTATGTGTTTTTTTCTATTTACAATAAACTTTATACGTTTTTACATAATTTTTGTTATGGTAGAGCCTTTAAAATCCCACCCCTAAGGGGTTTCTCCATTTCCATGCTTATTTGGGATGTGGCACACCTTTATTGTAAACAGCTCTATTTGGACATCCTCGTTTCATTCATGTTTTTGGTAGCAAATATCTTCCCCTGTCCTTTACAAACAGACTGCTTTCTGTGGTTCATACTGACGGTCTGATTATCCAGATTTGTATGCAGTATTGAACCATAGTTATATACTAAATTACCTAATTACTACTTTTGTTATTTTTCGCTTTCAATATCCTTTTTTTATTTTTTGTCTTTCGATTTTGCCTTCTTTGAGCCGGGACATGGCAAACTATTTGGGTAATGATTGGGACACCTTGATGTCCAACAATCTTAAGAATTTTGGCAAAAATCAATATATTGACTCTGAATTGAGCACTTTGTTCTCGAAACTGACCAGAGCTCTGGAAAGGAAATCTTCAATGTTTTGGCACATCAAATCCTTTGAAGATTATCTTAAGGAGGATATGAATCCTCTAGGACTCAGAGTCCAGATCTTTCCCAATCTGGAGGGACTGGACTCTGACTTCAAATGTGCTTGGGAAAATATCCTACGCACTTGCTCAAGGGAAATGATGCAATTAGTAATTAGTGAATACACTAAATGCTCCAGGGCCCTGGACAGCGAAATTGAGAGCATTTGCTCACAACTTCAAACACTTAAGACCCATAAAACTTTTGAAGAGAGGGAAATGGAACTTCAAAAACATCTTGAAAGTTTCAATAAAAACACCTGAATTAAAAAAGATGGCAAATACAGCAGGCACAAGTCAGCCTTCCAGGAGAATAGTGCATATAAGTGGAATACAGGTCAACAACAGCGTAACAATAGATTTAAAAACAATAAAGAACACTATGCTGCGATTTCACACTTGTCTTCTAGTCTGTCTTCTGTTTCATCACAGAAGTCAGCCAAGAACAAGAAAACCCCCCGTACCAATTGGGGTCGTGACCCCCTACAAGGGACTAAGGTCAATACTGGAAATTCGTCTGAATGCCCCCCCGGAACATCAGTGGAGTCAGGTAGAATTTCTACGGTAGCGATGGGTCCCTCCGCACCCCCACCTTCCCAGTCTCACGGGAGTAGCTCTGCCACTTGCCCACTCACTAGATTGAAAACCATACAGGGAGTTGAGAAACGTAACCCTCCCCCTTTTGTGGAGGCGCTTTTAATCAGTATCAAAGCAACCCATCTTACTTAGATGGTTCCTCTGGTCAACCCTATAGTCCATCCCCCAAAGCAGATTCCCACACCAACATGAACATAATGAATCTTTCATCTCATATTCTCTCCTCGGAGGAGGCTCAGATACTTCACAAAGGTCTGGGGTTCTGTCCAAATGAGAATGTTGATAAGTTTGAATTTGTAAAAGACCTCCAACTCTTTGCACGCAGACTTATCCATAAGAACATGTATCACAAACCTGGAGGAAGAACTGACCTCCCGCCTAGTGAAAACAGGGCAATGGATCAGTTGGTCTCTCTGTTGGAGGAGAGTGACACCACTGACTTGATCGATAGTATCGATCTGTCTCAGGTGCTCTCTCTATCCCAGGAGGCCATAGCAGGAACAAACAAAGATACCCCTTCGGGATATAAATTGAAGAAAAAATCTTCTTTGTTTCCACCTCCCAGTTCTAATCCCAACATTGCCACTTTTCTAAGGTTGGTCAATGGTGACATTGACAAACTTCACAAAAAATCCCCAAAATCCACAAATACCAGCTCCTCTGAAAGGCTGGCTTTAAAGTCTCTGAGTGATAACACCTCTGTCATAATTAAACCTGCAGATAAAGGGGGTAATATTGTCCTCATGGACAACTCACAGTATGTTGCCATGTGTTCTAAAATCCTAAGAAACAAAAATTGGTACAGAAAGATAACCCCTGATATAATCCAAAAATTCAATTTGGAATATTATCAATTAGTGGACCAGGCCTATTCCAGTAACATAATCAACAAAACTACGTGGGAATATATCAGAACAACTTTCCCCAAGGTACCGAACTTTTATTCATTACCTAAGGTCCACAAGGATGTACATAACCCCACAGGCAGACCAATTATATCCGGCAGGGGGTCCATCAGTGAGAATGCCAACTGACTTATAGACGAGTACCTCAAACCATATGTGGCCGGTTTGCAGTCATATGTAAAAGATACCATCCACTTCTTGAGGATCATTGAGAACCTTGTGATTCCAGATGGGGCATACCTTGTCACCATTGATGTAGAGGCACTCTACAGCTCCATCCCCCACCACAAGGGGGTGGCAGCAGTGAGGCACACCATTTTCCAATGTAGTGATGTAGATTGGGGATATAATGAATTCATTTTGTCACTCCTCAAATACAATCCATCAACACAACTTTTTCACTTTCCGCGGCTCCCACTACCTCCAGGTACAGGGGGTAGCGATGGGGACTTGCTGCGCCCCATCCTATGTCAACCTGTACCTGGGGGAGTGGGAGAACATGTTCTTGAGTGATGAAGCCTTGTCGATGTACACAGAACACCTACTAGTGTGGTTTAGGTACATTGGCGATATCTTCACCATTTGGGATGGCCCCCTGGAGTTATTGGACCAATGCTTGGGGAGAATGAATCGCAACAAATTTAATCTGACTTTTACGATGTCTTCTGACACCAGCACCATTTCATTCCTCGATGTGCAGGTCTCTAGGAACCAGGACGGTACACTCAGCAGCAGCCTGTACCGCAAAACGACCGCAGGGAACAATATTTTACATGCCTCCAGCTTCCACCCTGAGACTCTGATTAGGTCCATACCATACAGTTAATATTTAAGGGTGAGACGCAACTGTACCAACAATGAGGTTTTTTTGCTTGAGGCAGGGAAACTGCGTGACAGGCTTCTGCTGAGAGGTTACTCCAAAACATCTTTGAAAAAAGCATTCCAACGGGTTACCTCCCAAAGTAGACAAGATCTCCTTTATTCCCAGCAGCAAAAAAGTCAGATAGTTCCTTGCGAATAGTAACCAAGTACTGCAACCAACATATTGAAATCTGAGAAATTGTCTCCAAATATTGGCACACTCTTACGATGGACCCTAGTCTAAGATGTTTATTACCAGAGACACCTTGTAAGAGAACTGTCAGGATGCGCCCGGCACGCACACGTGTGCATGCACGCATTCACGGGCATCAGCAGATTTCCTTGCGCAGGAACACACATCTGACCACAATTGGCATCTGACAGCCTATTTAATGGTTGCTCTGATTTCTGACAGGTGCTGCTTGATCTTCAGCTGTGTCCTGAGATTCTGAAACCCTGTTTGTTTGACTTGACTTCCTGTTGCTGAAACCCTGGCCTTCCTGACCCTGTTTCTGGACTCTGATTACTGGTTCATGATCCTGGCTTCCTGTTTGACCTTGCTCCTGTTTATACCTTGGTACCTCGCTGCCCGCCCGTTACTGAACCCGGCTTACCTGATGACCTCGCTCCTGTCTCCTGTTTGGCTCCACGCTGTTTCCGAGTACCTGTGCTGGCCGTCCATCCTCTCAGCTGTGCTGGTTCCAGCTCTTCACCAGAAACCCTGCCTGCACTTCCCAGTCTGCAACACTTCCGGCAAGTCCTGCATGCAGCATTCACAGGCACTCGTGTTCCTCCTGATCCTTGCCA
The DNA here is from genome assembly GCA_037953035.1 of Aquarana catesbeiana. Taxonomy (NCBI): domain Eukaryota; kingdom Metazoa; phylum Chordata; class Amphibia; order Anura; family Ranidae; genus Aquarana; species Aquarana catesbeiana. Next base: position 3,529,516 of record JBBHAA010000512.1, on the reverse strand, counting down.
CCATCTGTTCCATCTTCAGTGGGGCTTGGATTGGAGATACAAGAGAGGCTGACCTCGTCATTTCAGACTCCTACCAGGTACGTGACACACCTTTTAGAAGAGCCAATTCAATTGCCTCCAGACTGGTAAAAAGCAAATATAGGGGAGATAAGGAGGTGGTTCACTGCAAATACAGGGGCACATATATGTGCGGTGCGTGTGGCTACTGCAGATATATGGACACCAGCAGGAGCCCAATTCTACCCAACGGCCAGACTTTCATTTTGCGAACTGCCAAACTTGCCTACCTCCTCAAGTGTGACTGTGAGTGCTTCTATATTTGGAAAAGAGCATATCGTCATATTCACAGTATGCAGGTCTGTGACCCAGACCTGCCTCTTGGGAGACACACTACCCTGGTTCATCAGGTGTCTTTTCCAGAATTAAGTTTCTGATCTATGACTGTATCCACCCCAGCTCGAGAGGGGGGGACTGTAACAAGAGTCTCCTCCAACTTGAGCTGAGGTGGATATATACCTTGAAAGCTACCCGCCCCCCTGGATTAAATGATGCAGTTTGCTTCAGGTCCTTCCTGGAGGGATTCAATTCAGGAGGAATGGAAGAATAGCACAATTTACCAGCTTTTTGTCTTCTCCATTCTTCTCTTTAATTATCTGATGGTCTGGTTATACCTTCTTACCCCTCTTCTCTGCTTTAACTATGTTCCTCTGCTTTCCACTTACATTTGGTTCTTTTTTAAGTCATTATGCTTCTATTTATTTATTTTTATTTGCATTTATGCCGCTGTACATTGATGTCTGTAGTTTTTAGCCTTTTTCACCTGGCCTTTTGTCCCCCTGTTTCATTGCCCTTTTGTTGGTTGCTTTTTTTTGCTCAGAAGGTGTGAGGATTTTGGCGTGGGGTCCCCTCCCGACCACCACCACTCGAGATGGTCTACTTTTTATTAGGCCCAATTGGTTGCTTGCCTTGTGGGACTGCCTTAGTTTTGCATTCCCTACTTTTCAACTTTATTACCATTTTTCTTACTCACATTTTTCACCCTTTCACACATGCACCCGATGCGGCTGGACAACCTCTTTTGAGGTTTCCAGGGATGTGGGCTCCGTCACTCCATTGCGGACATCCCTTTCCCTTGGTGTCCATGGTGATCTCTGATGAGATCATCTTGCCGCGCTGGTGGGACGCTGCTGCCCCTCCACGGCGGTTGCTCATGACATCGGCGCGCGTGCGTCGCTCGGCCTGCTTGATTGTGCAACTTTTACTTTCCTTGATGTTACACCAATCTGCAGCGCTTCATGCTCTCTGCTTTGCATACCTACCCTGTTGGGCGCTCTTCAGCTGCTAATACTTTTTCTATTCAGCAGTGGCTACCTGCAGCTTGTGGCTTCTCAGACCTCCTAGCAGTCTTCCCCCATTGCCCACTGGTCTGTGTACCTTTTCATCCTTACAACCTAGGTAGGTTTCTCCATTTTCGGATGTCACTTTCTTTTTGTGATCTCTTGGAGGGGCAATATATGTATATTCTTTCCCCTTTTTTGTATAGATATGTTGTTATCTTCAGAGTCATCATATTTGTTTTATTACTATTTTCTCCTCTCCCTGCTCTCGTTCCAGATCCTCCATATATCTTGGGCCCCAGAGCATGTGTCAGCTTGCTGCTGGTCTGAAATTCAGAATCCAGTGGGGCTGTTGGGTGTGAGGAAGTGGATAGTTTTTACTTTTTCTCCCCACCCTCTATGCTAATTCCTCTACTTTACACTGACCGCTATCCAGTGGATGGGGTCTGTGGGAGACCCCTCGCCTCAATTATTCCTCACATTTTAAAGTTTGTTTGGATGTGTTTATGTACTTCTTTGCTATTATGATGTAAGTATTGTTAGGTATGTTCGATCAATATGCAGCATTATGTTAGGACCTATTGACTGATCATTGTGCATTTAAATCTCATAGACACTGTACTTCCTATGAAAACCCCTGATGAAGGAGACTACAGTTCATCTCTGAAATGTCATTGGGTTTAGGATTGTGTATCACGTCTTTTCGCTAAACGTTTGTACATTATTATGCATCTTTCTTTATTTGTTCATTCTTTATTTATTATGTGTTTTTTCTATGTATAATAAACTTTATACGTTTTTACTAGGGGGTTTCTCCATTTCCATGTTTATTTGGGATGTGGCACACCTTTATTGTAAGCAGCTCTATTTGGATACCCTTGTTTTCTGCATCGGTAAATGTTTTGAACGCTACCACACACTAGTGGAGTTTTAGCGTAGGGTACAGCACTTCACAGTCTAGGGCACACTTTCACAGGGTCTCCAAAGATACCATCGCAATTTTTAGGGACCCAAACCTGGAAACGTTACAGTTACAAATAAAAGTGTAAAATAAAAAAAAGGTAATATATATATATATATATATATATATATATAATAGAAAAGCCAAAAATAGTTCTCTATTCTATTCTCTATTCTCTCTCTATTGTTCCGCTCTGTTTTATTGTATTTTACTACAATGTTTTATTGTTACTATGTTTTATGTTTGCTTTTCAGGTATGTGATTCTTTTATACCTTACTGTTTACTGTGTTTTATTGTTAACAATTATTTTCTTTTCTGGTACACCATTCAGCTGCAGCACTGATTTATCTATCTTGACAGCAACAGCGTTTGCTCTCACGATACCTAAATCGGCGACTCCAGCGCTGTAGGAGGTTATTTCACCACTACAGTTAAAAAAAAGAGCATATATGCTGAAGCATGGGGGCAGGGGTGGAGGGCTTTTTGCCCTAACATTAGGGGCAGATTGCCTCCATGCTTCGGCATATATTTTTTACTCTTTTTTTGGCATAGATTGTTGTTGTTTTATTGAGTTAATGTTTTATTGTTACCATTGTTTGCTTTTCAGGTATGCCATTCAGCTGCAGCACTGATTTATTTATCTTGACTGCAACAGTATTTGCGATATGTAAATCAGCAACTCCAGCACTGTAGGAGGTGATTTCACCACCACAGTTAAAAAAAAAAAAATGGTGCATGTATGCCCATCATTAAAAGTGGGTGGATGCAGGGCGGTATTCTAATGGTGGGCATATCCACCGGTCAATCTCTTTTTTTCAATCAGCCCACAGGCTGCATGAAAAAAAAGAACATTACAATATATGCCTAACCAGAACCAGCAACGTACCGGTTAGGGATGAGCCAAACACCCCTCCAGTTCGGTTTGCATCCAGAACATGCGAACGGATCGAAAGTTTGCGCGAACATTCAAACACCGTTAAAGTCTATGGGACTCAAATGTGAGAAATCAAAAGTGCGAACTTTAAAGGCTAATATGCAAGTTATTGTCCTAAAAAAGGGTTTGGGGACCCGGGTCCTGCCCCAGGGGACATGTATCAATGCAAAATAAAGTTTTAAAAATTACAGTTTTTTTGGGAGCAGTGATTTTAATGATGCTTAAAGTGAAAAAATAAAAGTAAAATATTCCTTTAAATATCATACCTGGGGGGTGTCTTTAGTATTCTTATAAAGTGGCACGTGTTTCCCGTGTTTAGAACAGTCCCTGCAAAAAATGACAGTTCTAAAGGAATAAAAGTCATTTAAAACTGCTTGCGGCTGTAATGTAATGTCGGGTCCCGGCAATATGGATGAAAATTATTGAGAAGGGGGCGTGTCCTAGCTGCTGAGAGAGATGGCTGACTGATCTTACCGCTCTGCACTATCGAGGGTGATAACAGCGGCCAGGAGCAGAACATACTGCCGAAATCACCTCCATCTAGGAGGGGGAGACAGCGGGCACCTCACAGGCTATGTCCCGCAAGAAAAACAGAAATACAGCGCCGCGTTGTCTCACACACTATTACGCTATGCAGGCAGGGGAAGGAAGGAAAGATGGCGCTGAGGAGAACGGCCGTTCCTCCTCTCTGACACACACGCCAGAGGATCACACAGAGCGGGAGCTCCCTGACGCGATGGAGGAGACAGCACAGGATGCAGCTACCATCACCTCTGCTGACAGAGGTAAGAGAATGGCTCTGTCACCAGATCATTCACCTTATAAACCTCCTCAGACCAAGAAATATCACTGCGCAGCCTCCTCACAATCACAAGCTGACACTGCAGCAGTACATACAACGCCATTAGCTGCATTTCCTGCCTCTGATGCTCCAGCCTCAGAAATCTCACTGAAAGCAATGCTATTATCCTTGCAAATTGGCTTGCAACAAGAAATGCGCACTTCTATCTCTCACCTAACCAATCGCATTGACTCTATTGAGGATTGCACTGATATCTTAGACACACAGATGGGAAAGGTGGTCAAAGCGCATGATGAATTGCTGGACGCACACGAGGAACAAACCGAAACAATCTGCAAACTCCAACTTAAAGTGACAGATCTCGAAGATCGCTCCCACCGAAACAATATCAAATTTAGGGGTGTCCCTGAGGCGGTGAAGCAAAATGACCTGATTGCTTATTAACACCAACTTTTCCTCAAACTCATCCCAGACCTAACACCAAGGGATATGCTACTCGACAGAGCACATCGGATTCCTAAACCGACCCACCTGCCCGACACGATCCCTAGAGATGTTCTTGTCAGAGTACATTTCTACCATATTAAAGAACGTCTGCTACGTGCAGCCAGATCAGACCGTTTGCTACCTCCCCCTATGCCAACATTGCGCTCTACCAGGATATCTCTCCAGCAACATCTCAAAGGAGGAAAGAATTTGCACCCATAACTGCAATCTTAAGGGAGCGTGAAATTCCGTATCGCTGGGGTTTTCCGACGAAACTTTTGGTAACTTACCAATCTCAACTATTGGTCATTACCTCCCCCAAAGATGGCCTCAAACAACTGCAAAATTGGGGTATGAATACCAAAACCCCCCAACAGGGGGCAGGAGACAACCGTACTCACAGTGGCGTTCGACACTCCCGCTCATAGGTGTTTGGTAACTATTTACTGCTGTAATTAATAATTTTCTTTTCTTCTTCCATGTTTATTGGCAGCAGGCCCTATAGGTGCCTAAGCAACATTTTATATATCACCCTCGGGTGCAGTTTTGTATTATCGCGCATTTTTACCTGTTCACACGTACCCCGATACGTTGTGTGCTACGCACACCTTACTCTCTTTTACGTATATTTTATTCTATTTCTCTTCCCTCAAATAGTTTGTTTCAAGTGTTTCTGAACCTTAACATAAGGCTATACAATTGATTTGTTAGTTTATACTTAAACTCATTTGACCCGCACCTTCTGACCTTTGGGGCCATAACTTTTCTTTTTTTATCACAATGACGCTCCATATAACCTCCATTAATGTGAGGGGGCTTAACAGCCTGTTTGAGAGATCAAGCCTATGGAAGGAAGCCCTGTTGCTGAAAGCAGATCTTTTATGTGTGCAGGAGACGCATTTTGCACAAGGGAAAGCCCCCTCCTGTACTCATCGCACATTTCCCCAACATTTCTTTGCTAATAATACTAAGAAAACGAGAGGGGTTATGATTGCTGTACGGGGATCCATATCCTTTCAGCTCCAGCACACAGAAAGTGACCCTATGGGCCGATATCTCATTCTGTCCGCCCTCTTTGACAATGTGCACTATGTGATAGTTAATCTATATGCTCCTAACACACATCAGAAATGATTTTACTGTATGATCCAAAACAAATTATCTCACTACCCCAAAGATAGAATAGTGCTCTGTGGTGACTTCAATGATATCGTAGACCCGACTCTAGATTCCTCCTCCACCAGTAGAAAGACACCGACAGCTCTTCACTCTTTTATGCTCCTAGAAGACTTCTATGATCCGTGGCGGTGCTTGCACGGCACAGAAAGAGATTACTCCTTTTTTTCTGCTGCCCAGGGGTCCTATTCTAGAATTGATCTGTTTCTGTTGCATAAAACCACTCTCCAGACAGTATCTCAAGCCAATATAGGTCTAATCACCTGGTCGGATCACGTGCCAGTATCCTTAACAATTTCTACTAACCCAACAACTCAGAGAGGAACAACCTGGCGTATGAACACCTCTCTACTCTCACACCCATTGCATCAGAGACAGATCAAGTCAAAACTGGAGTCTTTTTTTTGCCTGAACGACGGATCTGTAACCAATGCCCCGCTACTGTGGAATGCCCAACGCGGTTGTGGAATGCTACAAGGCGGTTGTTAGAGGGATTTTAATAAATCTGGGTGCCCATGAGAAGAGAAAACGAGCAGAGAGGCTTACTTCCCTTACTGACCAAATTCGCAAGGATGAACAGAGTAATAAAACCCGACCTAATACAACTGATGCGGCCCTTCTCCGTACCCTTAGAGAGGACCTCCGTAACCACATGCACTCATCTTTTGATTACCACATTAAAAAATTACGACTAAATTGGTATGCTTATGGCAACAAACCTGGAGCCCTACTGGCCAAACAGGTTAAAAAGAAAGCAGCCCTTTCTAAAATTCCCACACTCCACAGGGTCACAGAATCAGCAATCCCAAAGATATTGCGGACTGTTTTAGCGACTTCTACTCGAAATTATACAATCTGCGCACATCTAGCTCAGAGCCCAAACCAGAACCAGCCCGAATAGACACATTTTTGAAATCTCTACAACTCCCTGCTCTGACTCCAGATCAACTACAAACAATCAATCAACCAGTCTCTGACACTGAAATTTTAAAAGCCATTCGATTGCTTCCACTACATAAGGCACTTGGACCCGATGGGTTCTGCAGCGAAAACTTTAAGACTTATGCTTTCATCCTGACTCCATACCTGCGTCAAACCTTTGACCATTTTATTGTATCTGGAGAAATACCTGCAGAATCCCTGGAAGTGCTGATTGTCACTATCCCTAAATCAGACAAGCCATCAGATAACCCAGCCAATTACAGACCTATTTCGTTACTAAACACAGACATTAAACTATATGCCAAAATTCTAGCTTCCCGGATTTCTCCCTATATCCCCACATTAATACATCCAGATCAAGTCAGATTCGTCCCGCACAGACAAGCGTCTAATGGAACCAGAAGGTTCATTGATATTATTCAGTGGCCTGAACATCATCACACGCCTTCTCTGCTCCTCTCTTTGGATGCAGAGAAGGCATTTGATAGGGTGCATTGGACCTATCTAAAAGCAGTTTTGCAAAAATTTGGTCTTACAGGTCACATATCCGCGGCTATTCTAGACCTATACTCATTTCCGTCTGCCAGAGTCCTGACCTCCGGTATGGTCTCTAAACCCTTTTACATTTCCAATGGTACGAGGCAGGGCTGCCCTTTATCGCCTCTTATCTTTGCTCTAATAATGGAACCATTGGCCGAAGCAATCAGAAGCCACCCACAGATTACAGGCTTACAGATAGGTGAAACGGCCCACAAAATAGTGCTTTATGCAGACGACGTAATAGTCTTCATGACTAATCCAGAAAAATCCCTTCCTGTCCTTCACGACCTACTTCTTCTCTTTGGACAACTATCACTGTATAAAATTAACTGTACCAAATCTACTATGCTTGGTGTAGGCCTTAGCAGCTCTCTGAAACAATCACTATCATGCTCGTCCCCCTTCCCATGGGCCCCAGCTGCATCTATTACTTACTTAGGTGTTAAATTAACTGTTCCATCCACAGGTACGCTACGCCTTAATCTTGAATGTTTACTTCAGAAATTAAACAACCTATGCTCTGACCTATGCAAGCTGAGATCGTCCTGGGCTGGTAAGATCACCCTTACCAAGATGTTTTTGATGCCACACATATTATATCTTTTTCAGACACGTCCGCTCGCCTTCCTCTCATCGCAACTTACCTCAATACAACAAATTCTCAACAACTTCATCTGGGGCAATAAACACCCTAGAGTTCAGGCCTCCACTCTCTGCACAGCTAAAACACAGGCGGGACTAGGAGCACCAGATGTCCGAACTTACTATAAAGCTATACTCCTCAACCAAGCCAAACAATGGTGGACATCCTTGTCTACAGCATCGTGGGTGCAAATTGAAGACACACCCTTCAGGCTAAAGGCTCACAACTTCTTGCTGCACATCTATTATATCACAGACCGCAACGCTCTTTCCTCAACACAGTCAATGCAACTATTAAAGTATGGGAATCCACAATACAACAAACCAAGGGCCTGCCTCATAAGGCTTTAAGCCACATCCCAATCTCAGTCCTTGAATTTATCTGCCCAAATCTTACCCTCTCAACCTGGCAAGAGCAGGACTATGCAAAATAGGAGACCTTTACAAAGAGAAAACCCTGCAATCCTTTCCAGAACTGCTTACTAAATTCTCTATCCGGCAGCAGGACTTTTACAAATATTTACAAATACGCCAAGCACTTCAAGAGGTACGGTGGTCGGAATCCAACCAGATTGTAGGGATACTACAAGTTTATGAACAACCTAATCCCTCTCATAAGGGGATCTCACATCTATATAAACTCCTAAACTCCCCTCCGACTATGCAAAAACTCCCAGGGATGTATAAATGGGAAAGAGCTTTCAACTTCTCCGCTCCCTCTAAAATATGGCAGCATGCAGCCTGCACCACCCTACAGTTTTCCAGATGCCTTTCCCATTGGGAAACAACTCAGAAATTGCTACATTTCTGGTACTACACTCCAGAAAAATTGTGTAAAATTTTCCCGTCTTCCCCCTCGACCTGCTGGAGGGCTTGTGGAAACCCAGGATCTTCTGCACACATATGGTGGGCTTGTCCTGCAATCTCAGGATTTTGGAAGGATGTACAAACTTTGCTTGGAGAAATCACTGGAGTAACTTGTAGGTTCACACCACAACTGGCCCTGTTGGGAGTAGTACTCGAGGACTGTCCACATCAACTCCACTCAATTGTCACTCATATTCTTATTGCGGCCCGGCTTTCCATTGCCCGAAAGTGGAAATCTGCCACCCCTCCGACCATAACCCAGCTGATCACAATACTAAACCAGCATACATGTTTGCCAAGGCACATCTCACCATCTCCAAGTTCCTCCATCAGTGGGCGATCTGGATAGCCGATACAAGAAGCACCCCACTCATTTAAAGAAAAGTTATATCCTTCGCAACTGACCTATGCAATTACAGTACTACATGATGCTCCCCCAAACCCCAGCACTGACAAATTCGAGAGCATTACTCGACAGCCTACCTATTATCTGTTACTTGTTCCTTGTTCTGTATAGCCTATGGTCATTTAGCCATGACTGCCTGTTACAAATATCTTGCATCTTTCTGCATTTACTAACTCTAATGCACTATATTTACATCTTAATTACAACCCTTGTAACCTTTCTGTTACCAATGTATACTTCTGAAAATGTTGTTTCTATACCTGTAGACTGTAAAATCTTAACAAACATCATAAGTTAAAAAAAAAGAAAATTATTGAGAAAGACGGCATGGGTAGCCCTTTGGGTCTTGTATGGATATTAAGGGGAACCCCGCACCCAAATTAAAAAAAAAAAGGAGTGGGGCCCCCAGGCCCTATATATTCTGGACAGTTGGTCCAAACAGGCGGTCCAAACAAGACAGGGACTGTAGGTTTTTTCTTAAGTTGAATCTGTTTGTAATTTGGAACAGGTACATTTTTTAAGTGTAGCTTCAGCCAAAAAATCTATTTTTAATCTTTTTGGATAACATAGGGAAGGGTTATCATCACCCCTGTAATTATTTGTTTTGCTGTGTGTGCCCCTGTTTAGAATATTTCACCTCACTTTCTGTCCCAATGACAATTGGATTTTGAAAATTTTGGGTTTTTAGGGAAACAAGGATTGGTGATAATAAATCATCAGTGGAGACACCTTTTTCCCATATAACTCTTACAGGAAAGAATTTCCTTCCTAGGGGTAGATTTCCTCTCACTTCCTGTTGTCTCCCTTCGTTTGTAAGTAGGAGTCATTTGTAAGTCGGATGTTTAAAAGTATAAATACAAGAGTTTGCCTCATTTAACTGACTGGACTGCCTGTGTGTCCCATCCCAAAATGGATTAACAAACAAGATTTCTCAGAAAATGGGACTTCGAAAGGACGCAAGGCAGTAATAGTAAAAAATTACAAAATTTATTGTGCAATCGATAAATTACAACATGAAACACATAGAGCTGATGATAAAAGCATGTATAAGGAGAAAACCAGCTGGTGAAAGGGAGGGAGCTCGCAAATGAATGTCCGACGCATTTCAATTGCACAGTAAAGTGCAGATCTTCCTCAGGGACCTTGCGATTACCACTCCAAATGCTGTAATTCCCAAACAAAAAATAATTTCACCAGCAGCTGAAGAAAAGACACCCAAGTACTGGGAGTGAAGTATCCATCCAGGCCAGACCAGGAGCATCACCCAGAGACAGCCCTAGATCCACCTGTGCTCCCAAGAATTGCTTGTGGTCATTAGGAGGGGATTTTGTACAACTTGTTTTTGAAAGCCTGTATATATATATATATATATATATATATATATATATCATGGAAGATGTATCCAACCAGAGCAGAGTTCTCATATTATGCGATGGAGCTGTGTCCAACATGCAATCATATACGGTAAAGTTTTCATCCTCATGAACAATTACTTAAGAAATGGCAATTGTCACCATCTTAGTGGATGGAACAGGAGTGTGCGGTCAGTCAGCTGCAAAGTCAAAGAGGTCGAAGATGTTTGAAAGTAGGGGACTGCCTGTATATACTATATGGCCTGTGCTATATACTCTGCATAAATTTGGGCCTTAGGTGTTGGTGGTACCAGAACACTGTAAGCCCTCACAGTTACTCTTGGTGGGCGCTGGAACGGGCCCTGCTTTGAAATATTATATCAAGAATTATTACATGCCCCTATTAAACAGGGTCAGAAAAATTGGGCCTTTGGTGGTGGTGTGGTGGTGTTACCGCAACACTGTAAGCCCTCACAGTTACTTTTGGTTGATGCAGGAACAGGCCCTGCTGTGAAATATTAGATCAAAAATTGTAATTACATGCCCCTGTTAAACAGGGGCAAAAAAAATTGTGTCTTAGGCAGTGGTGGTGGTGCCAAAACACTGTAACCCCTCACAGATTCTGTTGAGTGCAGGAACGAGCCCTGCTAAAAAATATTAAATCAAAAATTGTAATTACGTGCCCCTGTTAAACAGGGGCCGAAAAATTGGACCTTAGGCACTGGTGCTGGTGCCACAACACTGCAACCCCTTACAGATACTCTAGTTGAGCGCAGGAACATGCCCTGCTGCAAAATATTACAACAAAAATTGTAATTACGTGCCCCTGTTAAACAGGGGCAGAAAAATTGGGCCTTAGGCGGCGGTGGTGGTGCCACAACACTGCAACCCCTCACAGATACTCTAGTTGAGCACAGGAACGAGCCCTGCTGCAAAATATTACAGCAAAAATTGTAATTACATGCCTCTGTTAAACAGGGGCAGAAAAATTGGGCATTAGGCACTGATGGTGGTGCCCAGATCCAAAAATTTTCTTAGAAGATATCAACATGAACATTGAGGAGGAATAGGATAGTCACTCAGCATAACAGGATAGTCACTCAGCATCAGCATAGGCAGTCTTCAAGGGATCTCATATTCATAAAAAAATTAATTTGTTACATCATCATCAGGTGCTTGGTAGCTTGTGATCCAAGACTGATTCATTTTTATGAAGGTCAGCCGATCAAGCAAGTCTGTGGACAAGTGCACTCTGTGATCGGTTACAAAGCCTCCAGCAGCACTGAATGTGCGTTCAGATGCAGGACAGGCCAGTAGCTCAATTGAATACTGTGCAAGCTCTGGCCAGTGATCCATCCTCAAGACCCAGTAACCCAGTGGATTTTCGGTTGGAAAGGTCTCCAAGTCTGATCTTGTCCCAAGGTATTCCTGCACCATGTAAATCAGACGCTGGCGATGGTTGCTGGAACCAATCAGACCTTGGGGCTGCAGACTAAAAAATTGTCTGAACGCATTGGTCAGACAGCCACCTTCTCCAATGCTCCTTCTGTGACTGACTGAAGCCTCAGCAACACGTTGTCCAGGAGGACCAGGAAATTGTAACCTCCCAGGCTCTGGAAACGCGTTGCACTAACCTTTCTGCAAGGCCTCCTGAAGATGTTTCTTCCTCTGCTCCCTCTGCGAAGGCTGCAACCTTACCCTTGTAACGTGGATCAAGAAGGATTGCCAGCCAGTACTAATCCGAGGGTCCCTTCGCAGGCTGTGCAGGATCAGGTAGGCCATGTAGTGTAGGTTTGCTGAGGCATTCGGTCTGGAGTCCTCTGGGTCACTAAGGACGACATGATCAGCAGCCACCTCCTCCCAGCCACTACAAGTCCATGGGTTTCTGGGGACTAAAAAGGATCCCTTAAGAATGTTGCTGATGCTGAGTGCCAGGCTCCACCTCCATGCTGACACAATCCTCCTCCTCTTCCTGTGTGATAGGCGGGCCTGCAAGAATACTGTCTGGATAAAGGGGGCCTTGAGAGGTAAGGAAGTCCTCCTCTTCCTCCCTCTGTTCTGCCTCAAGTGCCCTGTCCATTATTCCATGCAGCGTGTGCTCCAACAGGAAGACAAGAGGGACGGTATCACTGATGCATGCACTGTCACTGCTCACCATCCTCGTGGCCTCCTCAAATTTTGACAGGACAGTACATGCATCCTTGATCATTAGCCACTGGCGTGGCGAAAAAAAGCCAAGCTCCCCTGACCCTGTGGTGCCAAACTCGCACGGGTACTCATTGATGGCCCTCTACTGCGTGTGCAGCCGCTGCAGCATTGCCAACGTTGAGTTCCACCTGGTGGGCATGTCACAGATGAGGTGGTTCTTGGGCAGGTTGTATTCCTTTTGAAGGTCAGCCAGCTGAACACTGGCATTATATGACCAGTGGAAATGCCCACAGACTTTCCTAGCCTGCCTCAGGAGATCCTGTAAGCTCGGGTACCTGCATAAGAACCGCTGCACCACCAAATTAAGGACGTGAGCCAAACAGGGAACATTTGTCAAGTGTCCGTGTCTGAGGATGGAGAGGAGGTTGGTGCCATTGTCGCAAATCACCATCCTTAGTTGAAGCTGGCGTGGCATCAACCACCTCTGAACCTGCCCCTGCAGAGCTGCCAGAATCTCTTCCCAAGTGTGGCTCCTGTCCCCTAAGCAGACCAACTCAAGCACCGCATGGAATCTTTTTGCCTGAGTGCTTGCGTAGCCCCTAGAATGCCTACGGGGCACCGCTGATTCAGAGAACAAATCTGCACAGGAAGAGATCATAGAGGAAGAAGAAGAGGAGGGGATGGAGGAGAGAGGTGTGGCAGAATCACCACTACCAGCATTTTGGAGGCATGGTGGCGGAACAACTTCCAACATTACTGCACTCTGTCCTGCATCCTTCCCAGCTGCCAGTGGGGTTATCCAGTGTGCCGTGAAGAAAGAAAAGGAAAATAGAGGGCGGAGCCTGGCCACCGGGCAGTATGGCCGCTCAATCTAGGAGCTCCGGTGGGGAAAAGCAACATACAGAGCGTCGTCTCTTCCACAAACACCCAGACCTGACTGCCTTCAGCCCTCTGACATCTGGGGATGTATGTGAGCTCCACTGCATGCCGATCAACACACCCGAGGTGGCTCACAGACTATTTCCACAGGCTTTGCAACATGGCGATTTCAGCAGATGGAGGGGAGAGCGAGATGGAGTCTGCCCCCTTCTCACAGTGCTCCAGGTCCACAGATCCATGCTGCTGCTGTGGATACAGCCACACAAAAGGAGGACAAAAACTCCCAGAAAAGACCTGCACTGTCGCCGGCAGCATCTCCACTATCCAAAGGGCCGGTGAGTAAGAAGCAACTGGCTGCAGATGAGGATAATTTTACCATGACACACACATCCCCTCAGTCACAATGTCTAACTGCATTCCCAGCTTCGGATCAGCCTGCCTCAGAATTCAACATAAAGGAAATGCACGAAAAATGGGAAAATTCCCTGACCTTTTCTCCAAATTTCAGATCTTCACCGACCTCTCAGCAGCAACCATGCAACAACGCAAGCAGTTTTCCCCATAACTGTTCAAATACGGGAACGGAAAATCACCTATCAGTGGGGCTACCCCACCAAACTAACCATGACACATCAAGGCCACACATATATCCTCAACCCACTAGAAGAGGCCAAAAAGCTTAATCCCCAGTGGGGAACCTCCCTGGAAAATAGCAGCAAATCTCCACGCACCAGACCACCCCAACGCATCTCAGGAGGCTGGTCAGTGGTTGGAAACACCTGACAATTCTATCTCAGTCAGTAATGGTTTATTGGCCATCATAAATACTTACGAAAACGAATGCCACGTACACACGTTTGGACATTCCGACAACAAAATCCTGGATTTTTTTCCGACGGATATTGGCTCAAACTTGTCTTGCATACACACGGTCTCACAAATGTTGTCGGAAATTCTGATCACCAAGAACACGGTGACGTACAACACGTACGACGGTACTATAAAAGGAAAGTTCAATAGCAAGGGCTACTTCTGCTAATCTCTTGTTAGTAGAAGTTTGGTGTGAAATGATTTTCAGCCTCGTGCTTTTCAGTCCATTACTGCTCTTCAGTTTGTGCTTGTGGGTTTGTATCTGTTTTTCAGTGCGTGTAGTCAGTTTGTATCTATTTTTAATGGGTTGATTTACTAAAGGCAAATAGACTGTGCACTTTGCAAAGTGCAGTTGCCCTCTGCAAGTGCAGCTGCTCCAGAGCTTAGTAAATGAGGTAAGGCTTCACTTTGCAAAGAGTACCCAATCACATGCAAGGAAAATAAAAAAAAAATGCATTTTTGCTTGAACATGATTGGACGATGGACGTCAGCAGAGCTTCTGCTCATTTACTAAGCTCTGGAGCAAGTGTACTTGCAGAGTGAAACTGCACTTTGCAAAGTGCACAGTCTTTTTGCCTTTAGTAAATCAACCCCCAAGTGCGTTCTTGTCCGCTCGTTTCTGATTTTCAGCTCGCTCTTCTCATGCCTTTCTGTTTTTCAGTGCGTTCTGTTAATTCGTTCTGACCAGCCTACCATTTTCTAGCCATGTTGTGGGTACGTACTCGTTGTAGAGTTTGTGCTGTGCAGGGGCTTGGTGTTGGGGCTCTTACTTTGACCCAAGCCCAGTCCATGAACAGGGCAGGGAGGAGTTCATGGACGAAGAATTGATTGCTCCAGCATGTCCAATTCTCTCATATGCCTTTGTTGTTCTCAACAGGCATCTCCCCCAAGGCTCTGGGGATCATTATTCCAGAGACCTGTTCTGCCATTTTTCAAGTCCTGCAGAAGGACTATATTAAGATAAGTTTTCTTCTTTAACATCATATTCTATGTATTTAATGTTTACTAATGTATTGTAGTTATTTCATCATTCCATAATTACCATGATTGGAATATGCTGTGAATGTCCTCTTTGTCCTCATGCATGCTGGAAGTTTTTAATGCTCCTTTTTTGTCCTTCATGTTTATTTGCCTTCACTAACCTCCCCAGCATGCTATCCTGGGCCCATACACACATAGCCTAGTCACTTAACAATGTATTTTGTCAGCTCCATTGTAATGCTTACCCTAAACACCCCCTAAAATGTGTAAAAATGTTATTGTTGTCCTTAAATACAGGTAGAGCGCTAGAGGCTTTTTTTGGTGTCCCAAACTCATTTGGAACCCCCCACCCTAAAATATTTACAATGGGCCATCAGAGGGTGTGAGGAATCTGATAAGTGGACCTTATATTTTTGTCTTTAAATACTCCTTAAAATAAATGTTATACTGATGTTGGCCAAGAATGTTTGTGTCTAATCTGCTTGCAATGTTATGTGCAAAATTACTAATTTTTTTCTTGTTTGACTCCACAGTTTCCTTCAATGCCACAGGAATGGCAGACTGTGGCTTCCCAATTTCCGGTGGGACTTTCCCAACTGCGGAGGGGCAAGCGATGGGAAACACATCCACATCATCCCACCCCCCAACTCGAGCTCATACTATTACAACTATAAGGGGTTTAACAGCATAGTGATGTTGGCGGTGGTGTCAGCGACATACGAGTTTCTGTATGTGGACGTAAGGAAGAATGGCCGGATGTCGGAGGGTGGAGTCATCGCCCAGACTGAGTTCTATGGGTGACTCCAGAGTGGTGACTTGGGATTGCCACCTCCGGAAGGCAACGTGGCTGGTCTACTGTTCGTCTTTGTCACTGATGAAGCATTTGGGCTTGGTGAACACCTGATGCGGCCATTCCCCATGAGGATCCTCACCCCAGACCAGAGGGTTTTTAACTACCGGCTGGCCAGAGCCAGAAGAGTGGTGGATAATGGCCAGCCGGTTCTGCCTATTCCTGACACCAATCAACATGGCGGAATATAAACTAAACCATATAATACTTGCATCCTGCATGCTACACAACTTTCTAAGGAAAAATGCTATGAACTATGTGGCCTCAGTTGGTCCTGAGGCCGGATTTCAAGAACAAACCCTGACGGCACTTGAAGCTGGCCGTCCTGGCTTGCCCCCCCAAAGCGCCCGCGAGGTCCGTCAATAATATATGGAGTACTTTGCGTGTAGGGGGGCCATTGATATGCCAACAAATAATTGAGAAACATTTTTAAAATAATTTTGGTTTTAAACTGAAATAATATTTATTTGATTTACTGCTTGTGTTTCTTTTAGCTGTCTAATAGGTTCTCCAATGGGCTTTTCTTTTTGGCCATTTTCTTCAATAGTGCTAACGTAATTTATTTGATACATGAGGTGACAATCTCTTCTTCAGCTAACTATTATGTTGTGGGTCTGCTACACACACACACACCTTTTTTTTGTTGTTAATGTATGTAATGCATTAATGATCAAAAAATATATCCTTTTCAGCACCATAAATTAATTGTTTGGAGTCCCGAAAATGGCCCGATTGGGGCAAATTTTAGAGCACTGTGGGGGTTATTTACTAAAGGCAAATCCACTTTGCACTACAAGTGCACTGCAAGTGCACTTGAAAGTGCACTGAAACTGCACTGAAAGTGCACTTGTAGTGCCAAGTGTATTTGCCTTTAGTAAATAACCCCCATTGTCACTGTAAACACCAAATTACTCCAAAAACTGGTATTGAGCATTGAAAGAAGAAGCCACACATTGTTGAGTAGAAAACATTTTACTCTGTGCACATTTACATTTGAGAAGGATGCGGGGAATATACTAGAAAGAAGGTCAGGGGCAGGCGGAGTTTCATGCATGCGCAGTGTATATAAAGTGTAACACGCGTGCGTCGTACGTACAATCTGTGAGCAGAGAAAGGAGTAGCGGAAGCACCAAACGTGATAACTAAGGAACAATTTTAACTTAGGGCATCAGTGGCCTATACTGCTTATAGATAGAGGCCTATATTGGGACAAGATTTGGAGAGTTTAGTCTGACATTGGAGTTTGTCTTGTGTTGTGTCTTGCAGAGAAAATGGATCGCTTCAACGATCTTGACTTCCTCCCCCTATTCACTGATATGTACAGGGAGCTGCCCTATCTGTGGCAGGTAAAACACCCCTTTTATACTAATAAAAGAAAGAGAAAGGCAGTGCTGGATCAATTGCTGGAATTTGCGAAGCCGCAGATCCCCACGGCAACCATACACTATTTGAAGGACAAAATTGGTGTCCTGAGGAGCACATATAATAGGGAGCGCAAAAAGGTCCAGGATTCCATGAGATCAGGAGCTGCAGCAGATGACGTTTATGTCCCCAGGCTGTGGTACTATGACAGGCTGCATTTTCTGTCAGACCAGACTGAAATCAGGCAATCGCTCTCAACTCTTCCTTCCACTCTTCCTTCCACCCCAGCTAAGGCTTCCGATGTCCAACCTGGGCCTTCCAGCCAGGAAGATGTGGAGGAGCCCAGTTTGAGTCAGGTATAGCATTATTCAACATATTTCTTGTCGTAAAATTAATGATGTTAACTAGATGTTATTATTGATCACTAATTTCTGATTTAACAAAGTATTTTACATATCAATAGAAGTAGTGGCCAAAAATGATTGGGACAAGAATGAAAAATGCTGGGGTCAGAATGATAGTCTTTTCTATTTATTAACATTCAATTTGCAACAGTCATGAGCTGAAAATTGTGTGTGATTGATGAACAAAAAAATAAAACTATGTCCCTTTTTCATACACAGGAAAGCCCCAGCTAGGAGGAGGCTGTGGAAAGTGGCAGCCAGGAGGAGGCTGTGGAATGTGGCAGCCAGGAGGAGGCAGGGGTAAGTTGCAGCCAGGAGGTGGCCGGGCCCAGTAGCCTGACCGAATCCCAGGTCCCTTCCCTCCGCCTTCAAGCAAAAGGCCCAGGAAGGGGTGTAGGAGGCATCACTTGGGTTAATTCAGCAGGCCACTGCGGCCCTCAGAACCCCCCCCAATCTTCAAGAGGCCTATGCCTGCATGGCAGCCTGCAAAATGCAGGAAATGGAGGAGAGCCAATGCCTCTTCTATGAGGAAGTGTTCTATCTGGCCTTAAATAACGGGTTGAGGGGCAAACTCACAAGCAAAACCCACCTGTGTGAGTTGGACCATCCTTCTCCTCCACCCCCTGCCACAACTCCAACACGAGAGCCACAGCCTGGAAGCAAGCGTGGAAGGAAGAAAAGAGTGTGATGGCCTGGGTTCAGTCTGGTCTGACAAAAGACGCAGGCTGTGGTATGACCACAGCCTGGGGACATATATGTCATCTGCTGCTGTTCCCGATCTCTTGGAGTCCTGGACCGGATTGTGCTCACTATTATATGGACTCCTCAGGCTAACAATTTTGCCTGTAAAATAGTTGATGTGTGCCCTAGGGTACAAAGGCTTCGCCAATTTCACCAGTTTATCCAGCATTGACTTCCTCTTTATTTTCTTATGACCCATAATAAATGTCTATTTTTTTTTGCACAAATACTTGCCTATGTGTTACACTTCAAAAGGACAGTTTGTAAATAGGCAGGTACATTTCCAAAACACAATGTCAAATTAACAAGGGACACCAACACTAAACAACCTCCTTGAGGTTAAAAAATACAAGATAATAATGGTGTTGTGGTAACTTGACACACAAAACAACAAAAAATATTATGGAGATCACTAGAAAAAAAAAATTAGAACAAAAAACAGGAGATCTTGATAAAAAAATAAATAAAAAAAGATCACTATAAAAATAAATTCTAAACATTATTTTGGAGATCTGACGAAAAAAATAAAAAATATTATTCAGGAGATCACGAGAAATAATAAAGAAATCAGTTTGTCAGAACTCTGTGTGAATATCAGAAGCAAAACAACTTCATTATTCTAGAATTATAAAGAAGAAGAGAATGTGCTGCATTAAAAATAAAAAATTTGCACTGTGACTAATGTGCTATCTCCATTACGAACGCTAGTTTTACCAGACCGAGCGCTTCCATCTCATACTTGATTCAGAGCATGTGTGGAATTTTGTGCGTCGGAATTGTCTACACATGGTCGGAATTTACGAGAACGGGTTTTGTTGTCGGAAAATTTTTGATTCAGCTCTCAAATTTTTGTTGTCGGAAATTCCGACAGCAAATATCCGATGGAGCCTACACGCGGTCGGAATATCCGACAACAAGCTCCCATCGAACATTTGTTGTCAGAAATTCCGAGCGTGTGTACGCGGCATACCTGTTCTCATTAGGCGCCCATCTTATCACCTTGGATTTCCCTTAACACTGGGCTTCCTGAAGTTTCCGCACCGCCAATTTGCAAGTAGAGAAAGTTCATTGTATGATTGTATCCTGCACATTGTCAGTTCAAGTTCAACATTTGATCTTTGTTCTTTTTCACACTGTTTACCATTTAGCGTTTTAACTATTACACTATGCTTTGTTATCGGTTACTCTTTAACCCTGGGAACCCCATAAATGAGAGCTATGCAATCAGCTTCTTTATACTTTTGACTACCTCTGATACCATTTTTCTGTACTTGCTGTGTGTCCGAATGTATATTTTGACTTTATCTGAGTTAACCATGAAGTGCTATCCCACGCATCCTTCCCAAATTTTCAATGGCACTTAAGATTACCTCCCTCAATGTCAACAGCCTCAACAGCCCATTTAAGAGGTCCATGATCTGGAAAGAGGCTGTCTCCCAAAAATGTGACCTGGCGGGCACGATCGCCTCTTGCCATGTGCGATCGCGCGCACGAGCGACAGCACGGGGATTTGTGTGTGTAAACAAATCCCCTCTGTCTCTTAAACAGAACTGTGGGATAGAGGGTTTAGGGCCAGGACACCTTTAGGCAGATGCAATAGTAATTGGCAGACTCTGAGACAAAATAATAGACAGACAGCTACAGTGCTTTGCAAAAGTATTCACCACCTTGGCTTTTTACCTATTTTGTTACATTATAGCCTTTAGTTCAATGTTTTTTTTAATCTGAATTACATGTGATGGATCAGAACACAATAGTCTAAGTTGGTGAAGTAAAATTAGAAAAATATATACATAAAACTATTTTTCAGAAATAAAAAAATGATAATTGGCATGTGCGTATGTATTCACCCCCTTTGTTAAGAAGCCCATGAAAAGCTCAGGTGCAACCAATTACCTTCAGAAGTCACATAATTAGTGAAATGATGTCCACCTGTGTGCAATCTAAGTGTCACATGAACTGTCATTACATATACACACCTTTTTGAAAGGCCCCGGAGGATGTAACACCTAAGCAAGAGGCACCACTAACCAAACACTGCCATGAAGACCAAGAAACTCTCCAAAAAAGTAAGGGACAATATTGTTGAGTACAAGTCAGGGTTAGGTTATAAAAAAATATCCAAATCTTTGATGATCCCTAGGAACACATCATATCACCCAAAGAACACCATCCCCACACTGAAACATGGTGGTGGCAGCATTATGCTGTGGGGATGTTTTTCAGCAGTCGGGACTGAGAAACTGGTCAGAGTTGAGGGAAAGATGGATGGTGCTATATACAGAGATATTCTTGAAGAAAACCTGTACCACTCTGTGTGTGATTTGAGGCTAGGATGGAGGTTCACCTTCCAGCAGGACAATGACCCCAAACACACTGCTAAAGCAAGTGGTTTAAGGGGAAACATGTAAATGTGTTAGAATGGCCTAGTCAAAGCCCAGACCTCAATCCAATAGAAAATCTGTGGTCAGACTTAAAGATTGCTGTTCACAAGTTCAAACCATCCAACTTGAAGGAGCTGGAGCAGTTTTGCAAGGAGTAATGGGCAAAAATCCCAGTGGTAAGATGTAGCAAGCTCATAGAGACTTACCCAAAGTGACTCGGAGCTGTGATAGCCACAAAAGGTGGCTCTACAAAGTATTGACTTTAATGGGGTGAATAGTTATGCACATTGACGTTTTATTTTATTTTGTCCTATTTGTTGTCTGCTTCAAAATAAAAATAAAAATATCTTCAAAGTTGTGGGCATGTTCTGTAAATAAATGATGCAAATCCTCAAACAACCCATGTTAATTCCAGATTGTGAGGCAACAAAACACGAAAAATGCCAAGGGGGTGAATTCTTTTGTAAGGCACTGTATACAGGTAGAGAGCCTTTAACCTGAATGCAGCTACTGTATTTGTAGAACTGCTATCTCCTATGGCAACTGAACTTTCAACAGTCAATAGAGATCTGTACACATAACTCACAGTACCCCATTATAGATCTTCTCTCACAGCTCACAGTATTCTACTGTAGATCTTTACTCACTGAGCTCTCGGTCTCTCACTAGACTTCAAGATCTCATTCATCTCTGGATCACCTGAGCTCTTCCACAGCTAACCCGCTGTATACTCCTCAAGCATCACCCCTGCTAACCCACTGGGTCCCTGGCTTGGCACTCTGCTGAAGCTTTTCCACTTCTTCACCATCCCTGGCTGGTGAAAAGGCTGCTCTGGTACTTTTTCAGACTTCTATACTGACCTCTGGTAACAGGAGTGATTGTTCCTTGTTGGCAACTGTTCCTTCCTTTACCTCTGGTCTTGATCATCACTTTCCCCTGGTGACAGGAGTGGTCGTCCCTTGTGGCAACTGCTTCTCCCTCACCGCTGGCAACAATCCAGTTCCCCGTCCAGCGAAACCTCTGCAACTTGGTTGAGCTTCCAGCCTGAAGCCCCAACCCCACACTGCCGCTCTCAAACCTGGATATGCCTCAGACAGCCTAGCAGCCAGGTGCTCCTGGGATAGGCCTCAGGCTTCTGGCCTCCTAGAAACCCAGAGCCTTGTAACAGACAGCCGCCCAGGTGGCACAGAGCCCTGATCACCTTACTGCTCCCGAAATAAATAGGCACTCCCAGCAGGCCAAGAGGCTGAGTTGACCTATCCACTCCTAGTCTGGATTCATTATGCCTTTATCATTCTAATGACACAGGCAACAATGCCACCTAGTAACAGAAGATAGAGGTGCATCAAATCCAGAGTTAGGGAAAAGCCAGTGAATCCCCTATCAATCAGCCAGGCTAGTTACCACCTAGCAAGCTAAATTTGTTAGGAACCCTGCCTATTACCAGGGTGCTACATCCTCCCCCTGTCAAGGGAAACTATGTCTCAGAGTTTGCAACAAAAAAAATATATTCTTAATTCTGAGAATGAATGTCCTGGAAAAACATAGATAGGTAGGTTAACAGGGAAGGATGAAAAATGGTAACAACACATGTACCACATGAAATGAGTAAACATAGCTTATGTACAAAGGCAAGTGGCAATTCACACAAGTGCAATAAATATAAGACAGTATTTACAGTTTTATGTGTGGCAGACCACCCGAACAAATGAGGGAAAAATACAATAACAGTAACCTTATATCCTATCTATTTAGTATATACATAATAGGAAATAGAAAAATTAGCATTAGTATACAGGTCAAGTTTATTGTCTCTCCTTAGCCAAGGAAGATGCAATGGGGGCTGGAACACCTGAAAGAGAAGAAATAGACATCATATAAACACATCCTATTCCTACAGAAATACAGTGCAATATGTACATAAGTGAAGTTTGTTCACTCTCAGCCGAGAGCAACAGGTGATGAAAAATGAACACAGTGATATATCTCAATTTACATATATACCTTTATCAAATGACTATATCTAGACATATGTACTGTTAAAAATGGGCCCCACCCCCTTGAGGGTGCCACCCCTTTTCCAAAACAATTCTAGAAAAATATTTCAGTTATTTAACCTATTCAGGAACTTTAGCAAAGCTTAACTTAGGACTCACTCAGGCTGGTGCTCTCATGCCACCTGGTGGTCAGTATATCAGAGAAGAGTCCTTGTGTAATATTTCAGTCAAATGATCAACTTTAAGGTAAGAACTTGCCCTTTTTACCACAGTACAGTATACCTAACTAACTAATCACCCCATTGTTCTTGGTGCCCTAGAGTCAAATGGTCAGTTCATTTAAGATGCAACAACATGGCAACAGTTTTGTTTTCCAGCAGTTTCTATACGCTGGCCTCTGATAACAGGAGTGGTTGTTCCTTGTTGACAACCATTCCTCCCTTTATGTCTGTCCTTGATCATCACTTGCCCCTGGCGACAGGAGTGGTCGTCCCTTGTGGCAACTGATTCTCCCTCACCGCTGGCAATGATCCAGTTCCCCGCTGGCAACGATCTAGTTCCCCGCTGGCAACGATCCAGTTTCTGCAACTAGGATGGGCTTCTCTCAAACCTGCCTCTCTCAAACCTGGATAGGCCTCAGACAGCCTAGCAGCCAGGTGCTCCCAGGATAGGCCTCCAGCAACCTGGAGCCTTGTAACACAGCCATCCAGGTGGCACAGAACCTCCGATCACCTAACTCCTCCCAAATAAATAGGCGCTCCCAGCAGGCCAAGGGACCAAAAAGACCCCTGCCAATTGGCTGAGTCGACCTATTCACTCCTAGTCTGGATTCACTATGCTCTTATCATTCTAATGCCACAGGCAACAATGCCACCTAGTGACAGAAGAGAGGGGTGCATCAAATCCAGAGTTAGGGAAAAGCCAGTGAATCTCCTATCAATCAGCCAGGCTAGTTACCACCTAGCAAGCTAAATTTGTTAGCAACCCTGCCTATTACCAGGGTTCTACAAGTAAAATTATTTTTTTTTTCTGTAAATGAGTGTAAATGAGAGATCTGAGGTCTTTTTGACCCCAGATCTCGCATTAACCGCATTAAAGAGGCCCTGTCCTGCTTATTTCTATTACAAGGGATTTATATTAATAATGTCAAAATCAGGTATATAGAAAATCCGACCCCTCCTACACCCAAAACGCTGCGCTGATGGAAAATGAAGCTTAAATCTAAGCTGCTGCTTGAAGTGTAACAACCATAAATGCAAAAATTTGATTCACCACAATCTAGCCCCAAGTGAACTCAAATAGCAGCGCTAAATAAAATCCTAATCATAAATGAAATAAAAGAGTGATGAAATTAAATAATCCACCAGGTGAACTATTGGAGACCATTTATTTCCCCTTTCTGTGTGGGATAAAGCTTTGTGGCCCAACACAAGAGTGTGGGCGAAAGGAGCTGGTGAGTGTATTAACCTAAGGGGAGTGGATTCACAGTCACAGAGGTGCGGTGGAAGAGTTACTTTAAGTGGAGATCTACACTGTATCACATCACAGATCAATACTTTTGGACTTTTTGTACACATTTGTGGACTTATTTACACTGGTGTTTATATATATAAATTTTTTAATTTTTATATATATTTTTGTGTACAGCTATGATATTCACGTAATTGGTTATGCGCACTATATTTGTGAATATAGATCATATTATTTTGATGCACAGTACTAGGAAGGAGTGATTATATAAGTTCATCACTGGTGGATTATTTAATTTCATCACTCTTTTATTTCATTTATGATTAGGATTTTATTTAGCGCTGCTATTTGAGTTCACTTGGGGCTAGATTGTGGTGAATCAAATTTTTGCATTTAAGGGATTTATATTGCTTGTAATAGGAATAACAGTGATAAAAACTAAAGGGGAAGTGTAAAAATAAGAAAAAAAGGAAAACAAATAAAAAAAAAAAATTAAATGCGCCCTGTCCCTCCGAGCTCGCGCGCAGAAGTGAACGCATACGCAAGTCATGCCCACACATGTGAGGTATCACAGCGAACATTAGCGTGAGAGCAATAATTCTAGCACTATACCTCCTCTGTAACTCTAAACTGGTAACCTGAAAAATGTTAACGTGTCACCCATGGAGAATTTTCAGTACCGTAGTTTGTTGCCATTCTATGAGCATGCTCAATTTTAAAGCATTACATGTCAGGTATCAATTTAGTCTGCGTAACATCATCTTTCACATTACACAAAACAATTGGGCTAACTTTACTGTTTTCTTATTTTTTTATTTAAAAAGTGTATTTTTTTTTTTAAATTGCGTTTGTAAGACCTTTGCACAAATACGGTGTGACATAAAGTATTGCAAAATTAAAAATTCGATCCAGCAAAAAACATGAGATACATGAATACAATTATTTCATTTTTGAAGGTCAGTTCTATCTACAAAATTAAAGGCACAACTAGAGGGGCAAATTTTGTCCTCAGCTATGCCAATATGACCATGGGCTTATGGGAGTTTAATTACATTCACCTTCATTAACGTTTTGCTGAACACATTGTGTTCTTTGGTAGATATATCTATGACATCATGTGGGATGGCCCCTCCTTCACTATTGCTGATTTTGTTGTCTATTGTAATAACAAATATGGGCTAGCCTTTACACGTGTAATTAACATTATGTCCCTGCTGTTTCTCAACCTTGAATTGAGTTTCATAGGTTCCAATATCATTTCTAGCAACCATTTTAACCCTTTCATGACTAAGCCTATTTTTGAAATTTGCTGTTTACAAGTTAAAATACGTATTTTTTGCTAGAAAATTACTTCGAACCCCCAAACATTATATATATATATATTTTTAGCAGTGAATCTAGAGAATAAAATGGAGATTGTTGCAATATTTTATATCACACGGTATTTGTGCAGCAGTGTTTTAAACGCAAATTTTCATGAATTTTAAAAAATCCAAACAGTAAAGTTACCCCAATTTTTTTGTATAATGTGAAAGATGATGTTACGCTGAGCAAATAGATACCAAACATGTCACGCTTTATAATTGCACGCACTCGTGGAATGGCGACAAACTACGGTACCTAAGAATTTCCATAGGCGACACTTTAAATTTTTTTTTACGGTTACCAGGTTAGAGTTACAGAGAAGGTCTAGTGCTAGAATTATTGCTCTTGCTCTGACTATTGCGGCGATACCTCACATGTGTGATTTGAACACCGTTTACATATGCGGGCGCAACTTCCGTATGCATTTTCTTTGCTACACGAGCTCGCGGGGACAGGGGCTCTTTAAAACATATTTTTTTTTCTTATTTATTTTATTTATTTTTATATTTATAAATTGTGTTTAAAAAGAAAAATGTTTTGATGACTTTTATTGCTGTCACAAGGAATGTAAACATCCATTGTGACAGTAATAGGTAGTGACAGGTACTCTTTATGGAGGGATCGGGCGTCTAAAAGACCCCCGATCCCTCCTTTGCACTTCAAAGTATTCAGATCGCTGAAAACAGCGATTCTGAATACTGTGTATTTTTTTAAAACCGGCGCCATTAGCAGCCGAGTAAATGGGAAGTGACGTCATGACGTCGCTTCCGCGTTTACAATTAGAAGGCTGGAACAAAGCCACCCACGGCTTCGTTCCAGCCCGCCCCCAGCCGCCGGAGGTCACCGGGACTCCCGATCGAACGGGAGGCCCGGTAAGAGCCGTGGGAGGCGGCAGGAGGGGGGGACGTCCCCTCTCGCTCCTCCGGTATAACAGCCGAGCAGCTTTTAACCGCATCGGTTGTTATACTCGGATAGCCGATCGCCGGCTCTAAACAACGGTACCGGGATGATGCCTGCAGCTGCGGGCATCATCCCGGTATAACCCCGGGAAGCCAAGTACTGTATGCACCTCTGCGTACGGTCGGCAGGAAGGGGTTAAAAACACATCAGATAACTCCTATGTCCATTCCCATAGTTGCCATCATCCCAGGTGGAAAGCCAATATCCCAAAAAGTCAATTTCATCGACTTTGCACAAACTGCACCCTTGATGAGGACTATGTAAAACAGAGTAAGGTTCTAAAACAAAAATTTATAAAAAAGGATATCAAGCATAACTCATTGAAGAGACATTTGTCACATATTTGGGTAGTTCTGGAAAAACCCAGGACCCCGCATCTTTACCTAGTTTAGATACAACATCAATTTAATTCATTACCCAATCTCACTCGAAATATAAACATATGGAAATGATCTTGGGTAAACATTGGGGGATCCTTCTACAGGATCCAATACTATGGCCCTTTATCCCAAACCTATGTTCACCTATCAGAGAGCCCATAATATAAAGAGCTGAATAGCTCCCAGCCAACTTAAGAAATGATATAGAAAAGACCCCCCACCAGGTAATTTTTCCAGAATCTATTTGGTATGTTCCAATGCTGCATATTGAAGTGTCTCACCTGCCAATATGTACAACATGGCAAATGTATGAGTCTAGCAGCAGCCTTCATAATAGACTGAAGGATGGATAGCCTGTGTAAGGATAGGCTGGTGAGGAGAGAGTTGCAATAGTCGAGGCGGGAAATAACCAAGGGTGGATAAGTTGCTTAGTGGTGTCGTTAGTCAGGAAGGGGCGATTTCTGGAGATGTTGCAGAGGTTAAGGCGGCAAGATTTTTTTTTTTTAAAGGTATAATTTTTTTTATTGTTTACATACAAATAAACAAACAGACAAAAACATAAGTGCGTATATAGCATTAAAGGAGCAAACAGTGCTCACTCAGCAATGAGGTACAGTTACATGGTATCCAGACAGTGAGTACAGATTGATTGACGAGTTTCATTGTTACCGTCTAAATTCCAGTATAACAACTAAAAGTCATCTAACATTTTCAGAGAACTCAAGGAGCAGGTGGTATAGTGCAATCTGAACTAACCCATGGACTCCAGATCTTATGAAACTTGTTTGAGCATCCTCTGGCCTCATACGTCAATTTGTATAAAGGTATAACTTGATTGACTATAGTGAGCCAGAAGGCTATAGTAGGTGAGGATTGGGATTTCCAATGCATATTTATTGTTTTCTTTGTATAAAACAGGATCATTCTTATAAAGGTTTGTACACTCTTATGCTGCGTACGCACGATCGGACATTCCGACAAAAAAATCCATGTTTTTTTCCAACGGATGTTGGCTCAAACTTGTCTTGCACACATACGGTCACACAAATCTTGTCGGAAGTTCCAAAAGTCAAGAACGCGGTACAACGCGTACAATGAGCCGAGAAAAAAGAAGTTCAATAGCCAGTGCGACTTTTCTGCTTGATTCCGAGCATGCGTGGAATTTTGTGCGTCGGAATTGTGTACACATGATCGGAATTTCCGACAATGGATTTTGTTGTCGGAAAATTTGAGATCCAGATTTAAAATTTTGTTTGTCGGAAATTTCGACTGAAAATTTCCGATGGAGCCTACACACGGTCGGAATTTCCCACAACAAGCTCCCATCGAACATTTCCTGTCGGAAAATCCGACCGCGTGTACGCGGCATTGGATATATTTTCATTGTCTATATATCCTAGCAGGCATCTCA
Organism: Aquarana catesbeiana; assembly: GCA_037953035.1. Lineage (NCBI taxonomy): Eukaryota > Metazoa > Chordata > Amphibia > Anura > Ranidae > Aquarana > Aquarana catesbeiana. The sequence goes on along the minus strand of JBBHAA010000512.1, from coordinate 3,500,868 downwards.
GGGCATTACAAATGTTAGACAACTGAGTGAGGGAGCTGATAAGGGCTGTGACCCCCGACCAGAATTTCCTAATTGGCTGGCATTCCCACATTAAAGCGGAGGTTCACACAAAAATGGAACCTCCGCTTTTTGGAACCCTCCCCCCTTTCGGTGTCACATTTGGCACCTTTCAGGGGGGAGGGGGGTGCAGATACCTGTATAATACAGGTATTTGCACCCACTTCCGGGCATAGACTCCCATGGGAGTCTACTCCTTTTCCCCGTCCCCCCCCCGCTGTCTGCTGGGAAACACACAGGTCCCAGAGACAGCAGGGACCATCCAGATTGCGCAGCGTGACTCGCGCATGCGCAGTAGGGAAGCGGGAAGTGAAGCCGCAAGGCTTCACTTCCCGCTTCCCTTACCGAAGATGGCGGCAGCAGCACCCAAGAGCCGAGCGACAGATCGGCTTCGGGTGCCGACATCGCGGGTGCCCTGGACAGGTAAGTGTCTATATTTTATATAGAAGTCAAGTACAGCGCTGCGCTAGGAATAAGACACAAACAGCAGCCAACACACCCGTAGACTCAGGATCAAACTAACAATAAAAATTCAAAAGTGTGGCGCTATGAGCTACGTGAAAAAGTGATAAATAAATGATATGAAAAAATTATTTTAAGTATTCAGTGACTTCAAAACAAGTATTTCGGTATGAACCAGAAAAATGCTACGTGAATGAATGTGATAGTGAATAAAATGATAACACTTAAATACATATACTAAATCAGGTGATGTAAAAATCACAGAATGATATTGAATACAAAGTCCAAATGGGTGAACAAACAAAAGCAAAGAGTCTGTGATAACAGTGCAAAAATAATGATGAACAGGTATCTCCTGAGCATGCAGGGGGATTGTTCAGACCCGGCAACCTGGTAGATAAATGGGCCGTAGGGAGACCAGAAGTGCACAGAGGATTGAAATCGGTGCCAGGACCATCACCAGAAACCAAGGAGGCTTACCAGAAGTATTGGCCTGAAATGGCGTATGCCATACAGGTCAAAAGGGCTTGATGACCAACAGGTCTAGGTATTATATCTGGTCAGATGTCATCAGGGGAGGATTGGCCCAGGTCTTAAGCGTATTCCTCATTCTATTAATGAGTAGATTTAAATTAATTTTGATGTATGAGGAGATAGACCGTTGTATCTCAATACCTAGATAGCGATATGTATAATCTGTAATGGACATGAGGGTGGTAGTGTAATTGGGGTGGATTGGTATCAGGCTCCTACTTACCAGACCGGCGAGTCCTGTCGGGCAGAGGGTAGGCTCCCTTACCCTCCGACTATCGGCCCCCTGATAGAGTAAACAGGGGGTACAACAGTACGGAGTGGTATGAAGACCTGTATGGCTGTTCAGTTATTGCTGTCCGGGTGTCACAGGGTTAACTGTAGCAAAGACTGAGTAGACTGGAGCACCTTCACTGAGTGGAGCAGGCTGGTGTGGACAACAGGCAGGAAGACTGCAGACAGGCTGACAGGATCCCAGGGAGCAGGCAGATGGATGGTCAGGAGACTGGCCGGGTTTGGCAACAGGCAGACGGCAGAGGTACAGTGGAAAAGGCAAGCGGATGGTCAAACAAGCAAAGGTCGGTGCAGGCAGAGTTCAGAGAGTGGTCGGGGGACAAGGCCGGGTCAGTAGGTATAACAGGAACAAACAAGGTACACGGTCAGGCTCTGGAACTACTAGCTGTTGATTAGGCAGCACTGGTCACCAGAACTCACTGGCTTAAATAGGGCTTTTGGCGCCAAACGACGTGCACGCGCGCGCCCCGGCACACACAGGCACGCGCGCCCGCCAACGCCCGCGCGCGCGCCCCCGCACACCGGCGTGCACAGTGAAACGATCCCGGACACACACACCGGCGCCGCGAGGAGCCCGCACGGCGAGGTCCGCAGAAACGCGCGCGCCAACGCGCGCCGACGCACCCTGACGCACACCACCGCGGGCGCCCCGCCTGCCAAGGTAAGAACCCTGACAGTGCCCCCTCCTCAAGGGCAGCCTCCGGATGCCCAGCTGGGCCAGCCTGGGAGCATGGGAGTTCTTGAAGGTTTGTAGCAATTCGTTGGCATGCAGGTTACCTTCGGGTTCCCAGGAATTATCCTCGGGTCCATACCCCTTCCATTTGATGAGGTACTGGAGCTGATTCTGCCTTTTCCTACAGTCCAGACTGACTTCGAACTCCTCCTCATTGTTGACCAAAACAGACCCCGGTGGCTTGGCCTTACGGTCAGGAAAAGGATCGTGGATAACTGGTTTCAGTAATGAAACGTGGAAGACCGGGTGGATTCTAAGGGACTCTGGCAGACTAAGTTCAAAAGCAACATCATTCACCTTTCTCTTCACCCGAAATGGGCCCAGAAACTTAGGTCCCAACTTTTTGGAGGGACAAGCCAACTTTAGATTAGTTGTAGAGAGCCATACTTGGTTGCCAGGTTCAAGGACGAGTTCTCCTCGCCTTTTCTTATCGAACATCCTCTTGAAGGAAGCCTGGGATTGGGCCATGGTTTCCTGCAAGATCTTACAGTTACTAGAAAAGAACTCCATTGTTTCCGTTACTGCGGGTAGAGAACATTCCGGGATAGAACTGGGAAGGAAAGAAGGATTGAATCCATAATTCGCAAAGAAAGGAGTCTGGTTGATGTCAGAGTGTAGGGAGTTGTTATATGAGAATTCGGCGACTGGTAACAAGGACACCCAGTCGTCTTGAGTAAATACAGAAAAACAACGGAGGTATTGCTCCAGCGTCTGGTTAGTTCTTTCTGTCTGGCCGTTCGTCTGAGGGTGGTAGGCCGAGGAGAACGCCAATTCAATTTCCAAAGCGGCACACAGTGCTCTCCAAAACCGGGAGGTAAATTGAACACCTCGGTCGGATACGATATTCGCGGGCACCCCATGTAACCTTACTACTTCCTTGACGAATATCTTCGCCGTTTCTACGGCTGTGGGAGTACCCTTCATAGGGATGAAGTGTGCCATCTTGGATAGCCTATCAATCACCACAAAGATGGTTGAGAAACCTTCAGAGGGGGGTAACTCCACAATGAAATCCATTGATAGCATTCTCCAAGGCCTGTCAGGAATCGGTAAGGGTCTCAATAAACCCCAGGCCTTTGAGCGGTTGCATTTATTCCGGGCACAAGTGCGGCAAGAACCCACATACCTCTTACAGTCCTCCAGAAGACATGGCCACCAAAAGGTGCGTAGTACCAATTCTGAGGTTTTCCGGGCTCCGAAGTGACCCGCCAGCTTGTGGTCATGACATAGTTCCAGTACCAGTACCCTACATCTTTCAGGTACGAAAATCTTGCCTTCATGCCAGAGCAACCCATCATTTAAACTGGTTCCAGTAGGTAGAGGAATTTCAGAGGAGGCCTGTTTAATCCTGGAAATTAAATCTCCCTGGAGAAGTAAGAAACTACCTGCAGGCAGAATAGTATCAGGAGGAGTACTTTCCTTGGAGTCGTGGAACATCCGTGATAGAGCATCAGGTTTTCCATTCTTGGATCCGGGCCTGTACGTGATATGAAAGGAGAAGCGGGAAAAAAAAAGTGCCCATCTAGCCTGTCGTGGTCTGAGTCGCTTGGCTGCTCTTAAGTATTCCAAGTTCTTGTGGTCGGTAAAGATGAGAACCGGATGTACCGCACCCTCTAGTAGATAGCGCCATTCTTCCAAAGCCGCCTTGATGGCCAACAGTTCCCGGTCTCCGACATCATAATTTCTCTCAGATGATGAGAGTTTACGGGAAAAGAATGCTACAGGAAACAAGAGGGCCTTGGGCCCCTGACGTTGAGAAAGTACTGCCCCCACTGCGATCTCCGAAGCATCCACTTCCAGTACAAACGGTAACGCGGGATCCGGGTGCTTGAGAATAGAGGCAGAAGTAAACAGTCCCTTTAATTTCTCGAACGCTGCCTGTGCTTGGGATGACCAACAGAATCGTGCCCCCTGTTTAGTAAGTTCCGTTATTGGTGCAATGATCTTAGAAAAGTCTTTAATGAATTTCCTGTAAAAGTTGGAAAATCCTACGAAACGTTGGACTCCTTTCTTGTCTGTAGGAGCCGGCCAGTCCAGGATGGCCGATACTTTTTGTGGGTCCATCTTGATTCCTTCAACAGAAATAATGAGTCCCAAGAACTGAATACTCTGGCGTTCGAACTCACATTTATCTAGTTTAGCGTATAAGCCATGTTGCCTGAGCCGGACGAGAACATTCCTGACGTGCCTGCGATGATCCGCCAAAGAAGAGGAGAAGATGAGTATATCGTCCAGATAAACGATGACATAAAGGTCCAGGATATCTCTAAAGATGTCGTTCACAAAGTGCTGGAACGTAGCCGGGGCATTACAAAGACCAAAGGGCATGACCTGGTACTCAAAATGCCCGAAACGAGTGCGAAACGCAGTCTTCCACTCGTCACCCTCTCGGTTGCGGATTAAGTTATAAGCACCCCGGAGATCCAGTTTAGTAAAGATTCTGGCAGTGCCCAGCCTTTGGAATAACTCAGGTACCAGAGGGAGCGGGTAGCGATTTTTAATCGTGATCTTGTTCAGTTCGCGGTAATCAATACATGGCCGCAGGGAATGATCCTTCTTTTCCACAAAAAATAAACCCGCACCGGCCGGAGAGGTGGACGGGCGGATAAATTTCTTTTTCAGATTTTCATCCAAGTACTGCTTCAGGGTGCCCAGTTCCTGCTCAGTCAAGGGGAAGATCCGGCCAAAAGGTACCTCGGTTCCAGGAAGCAATTCAATTGGGCAGTCGTAGGGCCTGTGTGGTGGTAGTAATTCTGCCCCCTTCTTGCTAAACACATCCGCAAAGTCTTGGTAAGGCTCAGGAATAGCTTGAAGCAGATCAACATCTGGATGTAGACAGAGGAGTTGGGCAACCTCACGGCCTGTCCCTTGCAAGCAGTGTTGAAGACAGTATCCAGAGAGGAACTCGACATTACCTGAAGCCCAGTTGATTTGGGGGTTGTGCGCTTGTAGCCAAGGTATTCCAAGAATAACTGGAAAGAGGGGGGACGAGATGGCATCCAGACAGAGATATTCATGGTGTTGCTGGCCCATGATGGCTTCTAAAGGGACAGTCTCCTGAGTAACTGGGCCGGAGCGGAGAGCAGAACCGTCAGCGAGATGAACAGCAAGGCTTTGAGTTTTGGTTTGGAGAGGAATGGCATGTTGAAAGGCAAAGGTCCGGTCAATAAAACAGCTGCAGGCTCCAGAATCAATGATAGCTGGGACTTGGATGGTCTTTCCGGGAAGCTGTAAAGTGACAGAAATGGTTAGGTGCGTGCCCAAAGAGGGTACAATAGTAGCACAGGTACGAACATCAGAACGACACTTACGCATCTTGTTGGGGCAACCGCTGGCGTAGTGCCCCGATTCCCCGCAGTAGAGGCAGAGGTTGTGTGCCCGCCTACGTGTCTTCTCCTCTGGGGTCAAAGAAGGACGGAACAGACCAAGCTGCATTGGTTCAGGTGCATCATAGGTTGAGGCAGGTGGTGGAGCAGGAGATCTACTGGGAGGACAGGGTACTTGTGGAATCATCCAGGTGGGACGAAAGGTACTGGTGGTTCTTTCGGTACGTCGTTCTCGCAGTCTACGGTCTATTTGGATGGACAGATTGATAAGGTCTTCCAGGGTCTGTGGTACCCCTACTCGTGCCAACTCATCTTTGAGAGGTTCTGACAACCCCATCCTGAACTGATGGCGCAATGCAGCGTCATTCCAAGCCGTGTCAGAACTCCAGCGTCTGAACTCGACGGCATAGTCTTCAGCTGCTCGGCGGCCTTGACGAAGGGCCTGTAAGGAAGCTTCTGCGGTGGCAGTGAGCTGGGGGTCTTCGTATAGTTGGGACATGGCTCCAAAGAAGGCCTCCAGACTATCCAAGACGACAGATTTTTGCTCCAGGAGCCGGTGGGCCCATGTTTGTGGTTCACCAGACAGTAAGGAAATAACAAAGCCCACCTTAGTGGCTTCCAGGGAGAACGTGCGTGGCTGAAGGGCGAAGTACAGGTTGCAAGCATTCCGGAAGGCACGATACTTACTCCGGTCTCCGAGAAATCTTTCGGGTACTGGTACTTTGGGCTCAGGAGGTAACATGACCACAGAAGGTGTTGAGGTGGCTGCTGCGGACCCTGGTGGACCGGTAGGTGCGGACAGAGCCTGCACCCGTTCTTCCAAGCTGGAATATCCCTCTTGTAGGCTTTTCACTGCCTGGGTTAGACCCGCCAAATGTCGGCAAAGTTCATCCATGGGGGAGGCCCCCTGCCCGGACTCGGTCATGGCTGCCTAATACTATCAGGCTCCTACTTACCAGACCGGCGAGTCCTGTCGGGCAGAGGGTAGGCTCCCTTACCCTCCGACTATCGGCCCCCTGATAGAGTAAACAGGGGGTACAACAGTACGGAGTGGTATGAAGGCCTGTATGGCTGTTCAGGTATTGCTGTCCGGGTGTCACAGGGTTAACTGTAGCAAAGACTGAGTAGACTGGAGCACCTTCACTGAGTGGAGCAGGCTGGTGTGGACAACAGGCAGGAAGACTGCAGACAGGCTGACAGGATCCCAGGGAGCAGGCAGATGGATGGTCAGGAGACTGGCCGGGTTTGGCAACAGGCAGACGGCAGAGGTACAGTGGAAAAGGCAAGCGGATGGTCAAACAAGCAAAGGTCGGTGCAGGCAGAGTTCAGAGAGTGGTCGGGGGACAAGGCCGGGTCAGTAGGTATAACAGGAACAAACAAGGTACACGGTCAGGCTCTGGAACTACTAGCTGTTGATTAGGCAGCACTGGTCACCAGAACTCACTGGCTTAAATAGGGCTTTTGGCGCCAAACGACGTGCACGTGCGCGCCCCGGCACACACAGGCACGCGCGCCCGCCAACGCCCGCGCGCGCGCCCCCGCACACCGGCGTGCACAGTGGAACGATCCCGGACACACACACCGGCGCCGCGAGGAGCCCGCACGGCGAGGTCCGCAGAAACGCGCGCGCCAACGCGCGCCGACGCACCCTGACGCACACCACCGCGGGCGCCCCGCCTGCCAAGGTAAGAACCCTGACAATTGGTCTAGCATAAACAACAGGGATTTGTCCCAGTTTACAAGGTGGCAAGATTTAGACAGTGATTGGATGTGGGGGCTGAAGGAGAGGTCAGAGTCAAGGATTACACCCAGCACCCTGGCATGTGTGGAGGAACCAATGGTTGTGCTGTTGATCTTAATGGTAAAGTCATCGGGGGGGGACCCGGGAAGGAGGAAATATAACAAGTTCAGTTTTAGAAAGATTGCGTTTGAGAAAGTGGGGTGACATCCATACCGATATGTCATTCAGTAAGTTTGTAATCCATGAGGAGATCGAGGGGGTGAGTTGAGGAGTGGAGAGATAGATCTGTGTGTATTTGGCATAGAGGTGGTATTGGAAGCCATGGGAAGTTATCAACTGGCCCAGGGAAGAGGTATAAAGAGAGAATAGGAGGGGCCCAAGGACAGAGCCTTGGGGTACCCCAACAGAAAAAGGAGTGGAGGAGATGGAGTTGTAAGTGACACTGAAAGTGCGCTGAGATAGGTAGAAGGAGAACCAGGATAAAGCAGTCACGGAGGCCAAGGGTGTGAAGTTTGCTGAGGAGGAGCAGGTGGTCGACTGTGTTGAAGGCAGCAGAAGAAAAGATTGTAATGAATACAGTCTTATAATAAACCTTAAGGCTGGGTTCACACCTATGCAAATTGGATGTGGGTTTCCCTGCATCCAATTCGCATACCAGGAGAATGTGTCTGGCTCTCTATGGAGCCGGTTCACATATCTCCGCAGCAGGTCCAGTGCGTTTTGCAGGAAAAACATGTGCCTTTTTTGGTCCGTTTCAGGTCCGAATTCAGCCCAAAATTCGGGCTGAAATTAGACCTGAAACGGTGAACCAGGATGCACCGGACCCCTGCTGTGCAACGCATCCATCTTAGGTGTGAACCCAACCTTATAGTCCAGTTTTCACATTTGCACATTTGTATTCAGCATTTTTTCAATCCTCATGTTTTTATGCCATTCATTATTATTTTTTAATATTTTTTTTTTTTATACATGCCGACTTTATATAGAGATAATATTACTTTTTTATGTTTTTTTATTGAAGTTTTTAACAGGAACAAAATAAGTGCAGTGAAACAAAGTCCGTCATACAATGAAACACGATAAAGGGTAAACATTTGAGTAAGGGCGTGTGACATAGCAAGTCAACGGGTATAGGTGAACCATATAAACAATACTAGGTATTAAGCATAGTGTAAAGTGTGTTGTTCCATACCCCCAGACACCCCATCTGGGAGCAAGCTGTGCCAGGGGGCGAGGAAACAACACACCCCATTTTCATTATGCAAAGATTGATTTGAGAATATGAAAGATAGAACAGGTAAGTGCATGAAGGCGGGCACAGCCGCTGTGCTAAACATATGGAAGGAATAACATTAATTGAGGAAAGAAAAAAAAAGAAAAAATTTACATATAGTAACATAACTGATAAAACAGTGTAAATCATTGTTTTATAGGCAATCGGTCTCATAGAATTCAGGTGGGTATGTCATATCGACAGATGGACTGAAGTGTTTTCATAGTGGGTCTTATGCAGATTTGCTGATGTAGAGATCTGAGATATTGGGATAGGGGTAGGGTCAAGAGAGTGATGGGGAGTATATTGTGAAGGAGGAGTATATTGCGAAGGGTGAGCAAGGAACATTGGATTGTGTTTAGTAAAAAGCTGGATGCAGTGGTGGGGGGGGGGGCTTGGGGATAAAACCCAGTTCATTCTTCAGTCACAGCGCCCAAGGCCTCCTCAGGCCAATGCCTGCTTGTATTCATCTGTAGTGGTAAAATGTAACCAGCAAGACCAGAGGTTCCTAAATTTGGAGGAGGTGTCTTTTGCTTGGTGTATCAGTTCATCCATTTCTGCTGTCTTTTGAATGTGTCTGAACCAGTCTGCTCTAGACAGTGGTTCTGGGGAACGCCATTTAGCTGGGATACACATCTTCTCTGCGTTCACCATATGCATGGTGAGCGAGCAAGGGTAAGCTGCGTTCGAGGAAGAAGAATGGTGTAGTAAGAACTGCGCTGGAGAGTATTCGAGATGTAAGTGGTTATCCGATTATTTAGTTGGTGAACCTCTTTCCAGAAGGTTTGTATTTTGGGACATGTCCACCAAATATGTAGTAGGGTTCCTGGGTCCTCCTCACATCCCCAACAGTGTGGGGAAAGTGAAAGATAAATTTTGTGCAACCTAAGGGGGGTCCTGTACCATCTGGAGAATATTTTGAATGCGTTCTCTTGTGTGTAAACGTTAACCGTTCCTTTGTGTATGCATGTATATATTTTTTCCCAGTCGTGATCTGAGAGGTTAATTGAGAGTTCTAGTTCCAATTTACAGCTGGCCCAGTTAGATTTGGGGTTTTGGTCTGTGAATAGTAAAGCGTATGACAGAAGACTTGATGGAAAAGGGCAGGAAAATGCCCAGGACACGCACAGGAAGTGACCTCAACCTGATGAAAAAAGGCAGGAAAATACCCAGGAGGTGCACAGGAAGTGACATCAACCTGATGGAAAAAGGCGGGAAAATGCCCAGGAGGCGCACAGGAAGTGACCTCAAACTTCCCTATACAGTATAAGCCCAGACATTGCCAAATTGCTGGATTATCTTCAGTCCCCCCTTGTTCCTGTGCTAGTGTGTGATCTGTCTGAACCTGTTGTGACCTGGAAACCTGTTTGACTACTCTTGATTGCTGCTTGCCTTTGACCTCGGATTTGTACTTTAACCATTCTACTTCTTTGCCCCTTTTGTACTCAGCTGCCAGATTGGAACCGACCCCGGCTTGGATCTCGACCATTCTTCTGATTAGCCCTTTTATGTTTCGTTGCCCAACTGGACTGGCTCGGATCCCGGACTAAGGCTTGCCCCACCAAGTCTCTGTCTCCATCTCCAGAGGCTTTAAGGACCCGAGCTACAAGGGAGGCCTCCCCACGACTTCGGTCTCACATCAGGTACATGGCCCTCATGACACAATGGTGTATGTTGAAGAAGTCGATTGGCTAGAATTTTGGCAAACCACTTAAGGTCCACATTTAGCAGTGAGATTGGTCTATAATTGGTGACCAGGGAGGGGTCTTTTCTTGGTTTCTGAATAACTGCTATGTGTGTGTTCAGTAGGTCCCATGGGGGTTCTGTCGGTGAGACAAAAGAGTTGAATGTTGAGATAAAGTGGGGGGTGAGAAGTTCCGCATAGGTTCTGTAATATCCCACTGTTAGTCCGTCTGGGCCTGGGCTTTTGCCCGGTTTCATTTGTTTCAGTGCCAGTTTGGCTTATTTTTCTGTCAGAGGAAGGGGGTAGCTGACAAAGGAGGGGGGGTCTCTGACAGAGGAGGGGGGTAGCTGACAGAGGCGGGGGGTAGCTGACAGGGGGGTAGCTGCATGAGGAGAGGGGCTGACAGAGAGGAGGGGGTAGCTGACAGAGAGGAGGCGGTTCGACAGAGTGGAGGGGGGTGGTTGACAGAGGAAGGGGGCTGACAGAGGAGGGGGGCCGACAGAGAGGAGGGGGGCCGACAGAGAGGAGGGGGGTCGACAGAGAGGAGGGGTGGCTGACAGAGGAGGGGGGCTTACAGAGAGGAGGGGGGCTGACAGAGAGGAGGGGGGTGGCTGACAGAGAAGAAGGGCACTGACAGAGAGGAGGGGGGCGGTCAGAGAGGAGGGGGGCTGACAGAGGGGGGTGATTGACAGGAAGGGGGCTGACAGAGAAGATGAGAGCGACCTCATGAGACACACAGCTTGAGGCAGGACTCCGGGAGCAAGCAGGCACGATTATCCACAGTCCAGCCCTACCTCCACATGTGACCAGCTCCACCGGGCCAGTCACAGACCCTCACGTCTGCCGCCCCGCACATGACCCGTTCCGTTCGGCCAATCACAGGGCACCCACTGGGCTCAGAGTGCACCGATGTTCTGGCACTGTTTGACAGTGGTAGCACAGCGTCTCTCTAGATGTTGTGACCAGGGCCAGAGATCCGCTGACATAGGTTGGACTTGATGGACTTGTGTCTTTTTTCAATCTCACCTACTATGTAACTATGTAACTATGTAACTGGCCACAGGACAGTGGTATGTGTGCCCAGGTTTCTGGCGGGTGGAAACCCGGGCACGTGTCAAAACCTGACAGATGGCAACCCTATATGGGACAGCAAGTGAAGGTAAGTCTTCACAATGGGACATGAAAAAAAAATCTGACAAGGGTTATAACTCTCCCTTACTCTATCCAAAATGAAAAAAAAAGTTTTGCCTATAGTTCTTGTCACGGAACGCCCCACACTCCGCTTGAGTGCTTCCGTCATATACCGCTTCCTAAGTTCTGGAACACGAGTCCAATGGATCTGGCCATAGGAACCCCAAGAACTAGACAACACCAGTCTTGGAGTACATCAGAACTGTCTTTATTTTGAGATCTCACAGACCTTTATACAGCAGGGATGACTCAAAGCTAACCTAATTAACATGACCTAATTTACTACAAAATGTACCCAGACCAGATGACAGTCTTGTGGGCACCGAGCTTCACACATTAATACAATTAACAATACAAACAACAATCTCCCCCCTCCTCAGCCTAGACCATTCGTCTATTAGCCAGGGCTGGTGGCTAATGTGATCAGCTCTCTCAATTAACATAAACACATGTTGATAACACCAGCATCACCTCACAGGATGTGTCCCAGCAGAATGAATCAGTCTTATCAGCAGGGGGCTGCTGGAGGAATCCCCCCTCCCTCTTCAGGGACACAAATATACAGTAAGGAGTCCCCATACAATATATACATGACTGAGTCCGATTAATACAGTTCAGACTGGATTTCTCATTCACCTCAAATGCTAGGGCCCATAATCGGTGGGCAACAGGCTTGCACACAGTCCTCTCCAACAGCCTCCGCTCTGGCCATGCCCGTGACAGTTCTACTTTAGAGTAAAGATCATTCTGTGTAATAAAAACAATATTCTTTATAAAATTCTGGGAAACATGCCATGTTTATAGACATGTTGTAAATGGAAGAGTAGCTTTGGTTATAAGGTTGTAAGTGTTAATAATTGTATGACGATAGCATAAAAGTTTATTACTTTACCGTTGAGATAAGAACATCTGTGAAGGAGAAAAATTACTTATTTACAAAATGTTATAACAGAAGCTAAAAAATACCTATTTTTTTCAATTTTTTCAGCCTTTTCTCCTTTTTTAGCAAAACATTCAAAAAACAGTGGTGATTAAACACCACCAAAAGAAAGCTCTGTCTTAAAAAAATGTTAACATTTTATTTTGGGTACAGAATTGCATGACTGCACAATTGTCATTCAAAGTGTGACAGCGCTGAAAGTTGAAAATTGGCCTGGGCAAGAAGGGGGTAAAAGTGCCCAGTAAGCAACTGGTTAAAGATTGCCTTGTCTTCACTAGAGCTCCTGGTGGTGGCGATGGATTTTACTGCAGGACAGGTCCCAGGTTGCGGTCCCCAATCACACCCATGCAAGCTACTGCTGAAAAGATTCATAGAGGCACAGGATTCACGAATTAAGAAGGAACAAAAATGCTGGGCTCACAGGAAGGCAGGGATGCTATCAGGAGTTTACAGGGGCACACAGGGGCTGGAAGATTGGATGTGGATGGAGTGCACACTGCACAGGGAACACAATGGTGCTGAAAGGCTGGATGCAGCTAGGGTGCGCGGGGCACATATGGGAATTGGAAGGCTGGACATGGTTGGGGTCAGTGGCGGCAGCTCCATTAGGGGCGCATGGGCGCTGTTCCCCCAATCCATGCGCCCAGCCCCTAATCTACATGCAGTGTCCCGGACGCATGGATTTCAATGTTTTTTTTTTAAGCACATGATTAGAGCCTGAGGATTTTTATTGGCTTCAAAAAGGTTGGCCCATCCACTTGTGTAACAAAAGCGAATTCATTTTCTCTATTGTCTTCCTGCTTCTCCTCCTGGCAAATCTGGAAGCGGTTCTTAAGACCCGATTGGCCGAGAGGAGAAGCAATCATATTGGTCGGCCGGGAGCAGAAGCAGGGGGAAGCCACCATGGAGGAGATGCAGGGTGGAAGCCGCCAAAGCTGCCTGCAACCTGGATGTGGTAAGCGGGGGGCTGGTGGGTGGACATGCTAGGGATGGGGAGATTTGTTCACAGAGGGACGGGGTGGGGAGTTTGATTGATCAACCGACTGACCAAACCAGAGGGGTGATTTGTTTGCAGCCCCCCCGAAAAATGGAGCACCAGCCACCACAAATGCAACACACAGAAGGAGGAGTACTGGATCTGACTGGAGTTCTGGATGCAGCTGGGGTGCACAGGGAACACAGTGGAGATGGGACAAGTACTAAGAAGTGGAACAAATACTAGGAATTGTAATGGGTACTAGAAATGAATAAGATCTGGAACCGATTCAACAGGGGCTGGAACAAACACTTGGAGCTAGTACAGATACTAGGAATGCTGAACACGTCCTAGGAATTTGGAACAGGTATGATGAACTGGGGCCTGTGGCTTGAAAGGTTACCAACTGCTCAAAAGAAAAGATTGGTAATCTGAGCAAAGCTTAAATAGCAGTGCTGATTGACAGACTGGTCAGGGACTATCTGGGAAGATTTGAGATTAATCAACAGGGGGGATCAGATGATGCCTAAATCTCTTGTCTTTGAACTGATGTCTGTTGGACAACAGGTAACAGAAGAGCTTCACATGTAGAGCTGTGAAACTACTGTACAAATAAGTAACAGATAAGCTACAGATAACTGTCTGAGTAATTGATAACAGGTCAGCCATGCATGTCAATAGAACAACAGGTGATAAATCAACTTTTTAATTGATCTGTAAAAGATACCTGGCTGAGGCCCAGTTCACACTGGTGCGACATACGCCCCGACTTTGGGAGTACATGATTCCCCCCTAATTCCATACTAGGCGCTTTGGGTCTGGCATGGATCTGAGGGGAAATCCCACTCCAAAATGTTTGAAAAAAAAATGGCATGCCCCCCTCCCCCTCAAGACCATACCAGGCCCCTAGGTCTGGTATGAATTTTGAGGGAAACCCCCACACCAATTTTTTTTTTTTTAAATGGCATGGGGTCCCCCCAAAAAGGGTCTGGTATTAATTTTAGGGGGACCCCATGCATTTTTTTTATTTTGGCATGGGGTTCCCCTTAAAATCTATACCAGACCGAAGGGTCCGTTATGATTTTGGAAAGGGGAGGACCTCACGCCCAAAAAAAACGGATTGGGTCACCCCCTCAAGATTCATACCAGACCCAAAGGGCCTAGTATTGTCGGATCAAAGTCGGATCCCAATCATTGAAGTCACATGGAAGTCAGACATGAAATCGTAGGGCAAAGTCGGAGTGGAAGTCATCTGACTTCCATGTCATGTCAGTGTGAACCCAACCTTAGGCTGGATTCACACCTATGCATTTTTAGTGCTTTTTGCATTTTGCAGATTTGCACTACAGTCCATTCACCATGGTTTCCTATGGAACATGTTGTGTAGTGCAAATCTGCAAAATGCAAAAAGCACTAAAAATGCATAGGTGTGAATCCAGCCTAAAAGGGGAATTCAGTGCTAAGTAATTTAAACAATATGTGATCTAAACCAAATGCTGAGTGTAACGGTGCAAATATGTGCCATATGTCATTACATCATGACATACGTACCAATAGTTCAATAATATTGTCACTATCCAAAAAATCTAAAAAAAACATTTCCTCAAAATTACAATCCATTAAAGTGTGTGTGCATAAAAAAGGACCCAATATGTGCCATAAACAAATTCATCAAAACATATATAGGAATAGAAAATCAACAGATGTGCTAATGAGCCAAAACAATAAAAACAAAAACTAAAAACATATCATCAGATAACAATAAAATGAATTAAAGTGCTTGTGCATAAAAATAGTCTAAATAGTGCATATAACAATATAGTCCTTACCACAAAACCCATGAAGAGTGGTTGCAGGTGGAATGGACTTCAAAGGTGAAATAATAGTTCATATAAATGAATGCAGAGGTGTCACCATAGAAGGGAAATACAAAAGATGTCCAGACGCCCAAAGAGAAATGGATCACACCACCCTAGAAAGAGGGAGGCTTACCATAAAGCTTTTGACCCCAATAAGATGATCAATACACGCCTTGGTGAATACAATCATCCGTTAACTGTCTCCAATCCTGATCACTCATTCCATAAAAAAAGCCTCTTAATATTTGTGTCCACTCAAATGTACATGGTATCCAGACCAGCCCATCAAATACAATTAGCCCCGCCTTCTGTACTGCAGGAGGTGACATTACTATCCTTCTGATGGGATCCCGGGGAATGTTGAGTTCTCCAAATCTCATGAGAAGATGTTTTAGATCAATTCAGGATTGTCTTCTTGGGAGATGCTCAGTGCTGTCTGGAAATGTGGATGTCTTCGCTCTTCAGTTGGTTTCAATGGCTGGAATTTGTGTCCTTTCTTAGTCTTCACATGGCTGTTTAAAAAAAAAAACTTCATTACTTCTGCCTTATTTTACAAGGATGAAGACAATCCTGCAGGAGGTGTAGGAAAATGTACCCAATGGTATACAGACAGCACAATAATACACTGGTAGGGTTTTCATGCTTTCCTACTGTACCCCCAACAAAAGTTTTGGCTACACATACATTTTAAACAGTGGGAGTACTTTTACTTCTGATTAAAGCTCCAGGTTAGGGATGAGCGAACTTATCCAATTTCAGTTTAGCAAATGGTATCAGGCTCAGATCACACTGCAGCGCGCTCCGGCTCACAGCAGAGGTCCAGTGCGTCTCCATTCACCGTTTAAGGTCCGATTTCAGCTTGAATTTTTGCCTAAATTCGGACCTGAAACGGACCAAAAGACGAACAAGACTCCTGTGCAATTCGCACCAGAGCCTTGCAGAGATGTGTGAACTGGTTCCATAGTGGCCATTTTCTAAACTAAGGCTGGGTTCACACTAGCTGCAGCCGTGGCTCACAGCAGGGGGTCCAGTGCGTCCCTGTTCTCCTTTTCAGGTGTGAATCAGGTCCGGATTTCAGGCTGAATTTGCACCTGAAACGGACCAGAAGACGCATAGGACCCTTTTCCTGTGAGGACTGCGCCTGCCCCGGAGCTATGTGAACCAACTCCATTAAGAGCCAGTCACATTCTACCTTTCATTCGAATTGGATGCAGGGAAACTCACCTCCAATTGCATCAGTGTGAACCCAGCCTAAAAGTCAAGATTGACAAAGAGGGTGTGGGGAGCGTTTGCAAGAACAAACCTGGGGAACAACTACCACAAACAAGAATGTATTAAAAGTTATCCTTCAATGAGGAAGGCCATCCATTTTAGAACCGCTCAAACTGCATAAATTATGTAATTCTTTTAAATAGGTCTCCTTATTCCACCTCTATTATCACAATACCAGGTGCTGGCCCTGTCCATCAGAGGTTCCATGTTGCAAAGAAAGTTTTGGTTGGCTACACATTAAAATCACCTTTATTGTAGCATACTTCATAAAAGCAACTCCAGAATACAAAAATAGGGGAACAGCATAACAAGCTCTTTTCCTGGACCTCCCCATGTCAGCCTACTATGGGTCAGCTCCACCCCCTCCAGGACCACCTCTTTTCTAGCCCATAAAAGGGCAGCTGTCTGCTCACACCAGTGTTCTTTTTTCGTCCTCGCTCCGGACGGCTTTTAATGTTTATTTTTATTTATTTTATTTATTTATGTATTTATTTATTTATTTATTTATTTATTTATTTATTTATATTTTTTTTCTCTTATCCATCCATCCATCCTGTCGGGTTCAGCCTCTCCCGATTCAGAAGACCCCCCCATATAGGCTGTAAATCTCCTGAGGAGGTGGGTTCCCGTGGTGTTGGGATAATAACGTACAGTATAAATGACTGTGTATTACTGGCAAAGGTCACTGGCAGTATAAATGACTGTATATACCATCGTTAGGCAGGTGCTGGCACTCTCTCCTTCCATGTTTTTGTGTGTTCATGGTTTGGCTCGCTGGGTCTTGTAGTTCACCTCCTCCACATGTACTCCTTTCAGGAAGCTCAGAGTTGAGCAGGTGAGGTCAGAGGTAGCTTCCTCTTTGGGTTGTCTAGCAAACACCAGAATGCTCACTGCTGATTGCAGCAGCCTCTGTCCTCTAGGCTAATCTCAGTCTCCAGCTGGTCAATCTGCTTCTCTGCTCTGCTCTGGTAAGCCTCCTTCCAGGTACTTTCCACTGTGTTACTTGTCTGTCAGAGTATTTTTATTATCCTGTACCTTCTAGGACTGCGGAATTTTGCCTGCCTGCCAACTGCCTTGAGCGCCGAAGATTTGGATGGAGAAGTTTATTTTAATTGTAGTTATTTATTTATTTTTTTAAAAGAGAGCACATCCTCTGTGTTTTAAAGAGAGAAGGGCCCACTGCGAGATAAACTCCCGCAAAGAAGTTCCAAATCAGCATTCCAGCCTCAAAAGAGTAAAGAAGGGACTAGACATGACGAGTCGCATGCAGCTGGATAGATTCCTGTTGTCACGGCATTCCGGATCTCCCTCGCTCTTACCTCACTTTAGTCGCTCGGACCCAAGCCAAGAGAGGTCAAGACATCAGACGGCTCAGGACAATGGTGCAAAACCACGCCAGGTTAAATCCTACATTAAGCACGCAGTCAAGGAAGGGTTAAAGAGTGTTTCAAGGAATCCTGCTCTGTAGCGAGCCCCTTGCTCGCTCAGTTCCACTCTCCCGACACTCCTCTGTGGCTATAGAATCAGATTGCAGATCGCAACATCTGATGGTTCGGTCATCTGATGCTCCGGGACTAGAACTACAGCTATGTGCCGTTCTAATCCAGTTGTGTAGCTCAGAACAAACACCAGGCAGGCTGTATGTAAGTTCAACCAGGAATCTCTTTTATTGGAAAATACAGGCTCTTTTATACAGTAAAAGAGGAGGTGCATAACTCCTGCTCATATTACTCTGAACATACACCGGTGACCAGAAACCTAATTAACATGGGCTAATTAACTAATCCCTTTAGACAGGCTAGATGACTCAGACATGACCTTTAGGCCAGACTGGCCGTCTTGTAGCTCAGAAAACCCAATCAACATGATCACAAATCAACACAGACTCTTCTTCACACAATAGCAGAGTTAATTAACACAAACAACAATGGGGATCTAATGACTCTTAGATCCCATACTAGACTTATTTACAATACACATTTGTGACAGACCTAGCCAGGAGGGAGACTTTTGGAGGGGACTGTATGCTAGTCTCTTGCTGATCGATCGTGGGCCCTGGCATTTGGGGGAACGGTGCTCTTTGTGAGCTGTATGCCTGGGGACCCTTGAGGTGGTATTACTGTGGATCCGGGTCCTGGTCCCCCAGGACACACAGACTCTGGGGACCCTGGATTTGCCATATTGGAATAGTGACTGATTCATACCGTTGGGACTCCTAATGTTAAATGCTAATGTCATCAATTCCAGCTACCTGTCTGTTGTCTGCTAAAATGTGTATTGTAAATAAGTCTCTAGTATGGGATCTAAGAGTCATTAGATCCCCATTGTTGTTTGTGTTTAATTAACTCTGCTTTTGTGATAATGTTGATTGGATTTTCTGAACTACAAGACGGCCAGTCTGGCCTAAAGGTCATGTCTGAGTCATCTAGGCTGTCTAAAGGGATTAGTTAATTAGCTCATGTTAATTAGGTTAATTAGGTTACAGCTGTATTGTTAGAGTAATATGAGCAGGAGGTCTGCACCTCCTCTTTTATTGTATCAATAAGACTGTATTACTGTCAATAAAGAGAGATTCCTGGTTGAACCTACATACAGCCTGCCTGGTGTTTGTTCTGAGCTATCACAACTGGGTTAGAACGGCACATAGCTGTAGTTCTAATCTTGGAGCATTGGATGACCGAACCATCAGATGTTGCGATCTGCAATCTGATTCTATAGCAGCAGAGGAGTGTCAGGCAGTGGCGGCTGGTGCTCAATTTTTTTGGGGGGGCGCAAAGCCCTAACCAACCCCAGCCACACACCCCCCCCCCGCCGGTCTCTCGCCCGCGATAGATAAATAGACAGATAAATGGACACATAGATAGACACTGGGTGGGATGGATGGATGGATAGACACTGGGTGGGTGGGAGAGAGAGATATACACTGGGGGGTGGGAGAGAGAGATATACACTGGGGGGTGGGAGAGAGAGAGATATACACTGGGGGGTGGGAGAGAGAGAGAGATATACACTGGGGGGTGGGAGAGAGAGAGAGATATACACTGGGGGGTGGGAGAGAGAGAGATATACACTGGGGGGTGGGAGAGAGAGAGATATACACTGGGGGGTGGGAGAGAGAGAGATATACACTGGGGGTGGGAGAGAGAGAGAGATATACACGGGGGGGTGGGAGAGAGAGAGAGATATACACGGGGGGGTGGGAGAGAGAGAGATATACACTGGGGGTGGGAGAGAGAGAGAGATATACACTGGGGGGTGGGAGAGAGAGATACACTGGTGGGTGGGAGAGAGAGATATACACTGGGGGGGTGGGAGAGAGAGAGATACACTGGTGGGTGGGAGAGAGAGATATACACTGGGGGGTGGGAGGGAGAGATATACACTGTGGGTGGGAGAGATATACACTGGTGGGTGGGAGAGAGAGATATACACTGGTGGGTGGGAGAGATATACACTGGTGGGTGGGAGAGAGAGATATACACTGGGGGGTGGGAGAGAGAGATATACACTGGGGGGTGGGAGAGAGAGATAAACACTGGTGGGTGGGAGAGAGAGATAAACACTGGGGGGTGGGAGAGAGAGATATACACTGGGGGGTGGGAGAGAGAGAGAGATACACTGGGGGTGGGAGAGAGAGATATACACTGGGGAGTGGGAGAGAGAGATATACACTGGGGAGTGGGAGAGAGAGATATACACTGGGGGGTGGGAGAGAGAGATATACACTGGGGGGTGGGAGAGAGAGGTATACACTGGGGGTGGGAGAGAGAGATATACACTGGGGGTGGGAGAGAGAGATATACACTGGGGGGTGGGAGAGAGAGAGATACACTGGGGGGTGGGAGAGAGAGAGATATACACTGGGGGGATGGGAGAGAGAGAGATATACACTGGGGGGATGGGAGAGAGAGAGATATACACTGGGGGTGGGAGAGAGAGAGATATACACTGGGGGGTGGGAGAGAGAGAGATTATACACTGGGGGGGTGGGAGAGAGAGAGATATACACTGGGGGTGGGAGAGAGAGAGAGATACACTGGGGGGTGGGAGAGAGAGATATACACTGGGGGTGGGAGAGAGAGAGATACACTGGTGGGTGGGAGAGAGAGAGAAATACACTGGGGGGTGGGAGAGAGAGATATACACTGGGGGGTGGGAGAGAGAGATATACACTGGGGGGTGGGAGAGAGAGATATACACTGGGGGGTGGGAGAGAGAGAGATATACACTGGGGGGTGGGAGAGAGAGAGATATACACTGGGGGGTGGGAGAGAGAGAGATATACACTGGGGGGTGGGAGAGAGAGAGATATACACTGGGGGGTGGGAGAGAGAGAGATATACACTGGGGGGTGGGAGAGAGAGAGATACACTGGGGGGTGGGAGAGAGAGAGATACACTGGTGGGTGGGAGAGAGAGAGATACACTGGTGGGTGGGAGAGAGAGAGATACACACTGGGGGTGGGAGAGAGAGATATACACTGGGGGGTGGGAGAGAGAGATATACACTGGGGGGTGGGAGAGAGAGATATACACTGGGGGGTGGGAGAGAGAGATATACACTGGGGGGTGGGAGAGAGAGATATACACTGGGGGGTGGGAGAGAGAGAGATATACACTGGGGGGTGGGAGAGAGAGAGATATACACTGGGGGGTGGGAGAGGGAGATATACACTGGGGGGTGGGAGAGGGAGATATACACTGGGGGGTGGGAGAGAGAGATATACAATGGGGGGTGGGAGAGAGAGATATACACTGGGGGGTGGGAGAGAGAGAGATATACACTGGGGGTGGGAGAGAGAGAGATATACACTGGGGGGGTGGGAGAGAGAGAGATATACACTGGGGGGGTGGGAGAGAGAGAGATATATACACTGGGGGGGTGGGAGAGAGAGAGATATACACTGGGGGTGGGAGAGAGAGAGATATGCACTGGGGGTGGGAGAGAGAGAGATACACTGGGGGGTGGGAGAGAGAGATATACACTGGGGGTGGGAGAGAGAGATATACACTGGGGGTGGGAGAGATATACACTGGGGGGTGGGAGAGAGAGATATACACTGGGGGGTGGGAGAGAGAGAGATACACACTGGGGGTGGGAGAGAGAGATATACACTGGGGGTGGGAGAGAGAGAGATATACACTGGTGGGTGGGAGAGAGATACACACTGGTGGGTGGGAGAGAGAGAGATACACACTGGGGGTGGGAGAGAGAGATATACACTGGGGGTGGGAGAGAGATATACACTGGTGGGTGGGAGAGAGAGATATACACTGGGGGGTGGGAGAGAGAGATATACACTGGTGGGTGGGAGAGAGAGAGATACACACTGGGGGTGGGAGAGAGAGATATACACTGGGGGGTGGGAGAGAGAGATATACACTGGGGGGTGGGAGAGAGAGATATACACTGGGGGGTGGGAGAGAGAGATATATACACTGGGGGGGTGGGAGAGAGAGAGATATACACTGGGGGTGGGAGAGAGAGAGAGATATACACTGGGGGTGGGAGAGAGAGAGAGATATACACTGGGGGGGTGGGAGAGAGAGATATACACTGGGGGGGTGGGAGAGAGAGAGATATATACACTGGGGGGGTGGGAGAGAGAGAGATATATACACTGGGGGGTGGGAGAGAGAGAGATATACACTGGGGGTGGGAGAGAGAGAGATATACACTGGGGGTGGGAGAGAGAGAGATTCACTGGTGGGTGGGAGAGAGAGAGAAATACACTGGGGGGTGGGAGAGAGAGATATACACTGGGGGGTGGGAGAGAGAGATATACACTGGGGGGTGAGAGAGAGAGATATACACTGGTGGGTGGGAGAGAGAGATATACACTGGGGGGTGAGAGAGAGATACACTGGGGGTGGGAGAGAGAGATATACACTGGGGGGTGGGAGAGAGAGATACACTGGGGGGTGGGAGAGAGAGAGATACACTGGGGGTGGGAGAGAGAGATATACACTGGGGGTGGGAGAGAGAGATATACACTGGGGGGTGGGAGAGAGAGATATACACTGGGGGGTGGGAGAGAGAGATATACACTGGGGGGTGGGAGAGAGAGATATACACTGGGGGTGGGAGAGAGAGAGATACACTGGGGGGGTGGGAGAGAGAGAGATATACACTGGGGGGGTGGGAGAGAGAGATATATACACGGGGGGTGGGAGAGAGAGATATATACACGGGGGGTGGGAGAGAGAGAGATACACACTGGGGGGTGGGAGAGAGAGAGATACACTGGTGGGTGGGAGAGAGAGAGATACACACTGGTGGGTGGGAGAGAGAGATATACACTGGGGGGTGGGAGAGAGAGAGATATACACTGGTGGGTGGGAGAGAGAGATATACACTGGTGGGTGGGAGAGATATACACTGGTGGGTGGGAGAGAGAGATATACACTGGTGGGTGGGAGAGAGAGATATACACTGGGGGGTGAGAGAGAGAGAGATATACACTGGTGGGTGGGAGAGAGAGATATACACTGGGGGGTGGGAGAGAGAGGTATACACTGGGGGTGGGAGAGAGAGAGATACACTGGGGGTGGGAGAGAGAGATATACACTGGGGAGTGGGAGAGAGAGATATACACTGGGGAGTGGGAGAGAGAGATATACACTGGGGAGTGGGAGAGAGAGATATACACTGGGGAGTGGGAGAGAGAGATATACACTGGGGGGTGGGAGAGAGAGATATACACTGGGGGGTGGGAGAGAGAGATATACACTGGGGGGTGGGAGAGAGAGATATACACTGGGGGGTGGGAGAGAGAGAGATATACACTGGGGGGTGGGAGAGAAGAGATATACACTGGGGGGGTGGGAGAGAGAGATATACACTGGGGGGTGGGAGAGAGAGAGATACACTGTTGGGTGGGAGAGAGAGAGATACACACTGGGGGTGGGAGAGAGAGATATACACTGGGGGGTGGGAGAGAGATATACACTGGGGGTGGGAGAGAGAGAGATATACACTGGTGGGTGGGAGAGAGAGAGATATACACTGGGGGGTGGGAGAGAGAGAGATATACACTGGGGGGTGGGAGAGAGAGAGATACACACTGGGGGTGGGAGAGAGAGATATACACTGGGGGGTGGGAGAGAGAGATATACACTGGGGGGTGGGAGAGAGAGATATACACTGGGGGTGGGAGAGAGAGAGATATACACTGGTGGGTGGGAGAGAGATACACACTGGTGGGTGGGAGAGAGAGAGATACACACTGGGGGTATGAAAGAGATATACACTGGTGGGTGGGAGAGAGAGATATACACTGGGGGGTGGGAGAGAGAGATATACACTGGTGGGTGGGAGAGAGAGAGATACACACTGGGGGTGGGAGAGAGAGATATACACTGGGGGTGGGAGAGAGAGAGAGATATACACTGGGGGGTGGGAGAGAGAGATATACACTGGGGGGGTGGGAGAGAGAGAGATATATACACTGGGGGGGTGGGAGAGAGAGAAATATACACTGGGGGTGGGAGAGAGAGAGATATACACTGGGGGTGGGAGAGAGAGAGATATACTGGGGGGTGGGAGAGAGAGAGATACACTGGTGGGTGGGAGAGAGAGAGAAATACACTGGGGGGTGGGAGAGAGAGATATACACTGGGGGTGGGAGAGATATACACTGGTGGGTGGGAGAGAGAGATATACACTGGTGGGTGGGAGAGAGAGATATACACTGGGGGTGGGAGAGAGAGAGATATACACTGGGGGGTGGGAGAGAGAGAGATACACTGGGGGGTGGGAGAGAGAGAGATACACTGGGGGTGGGAGAGAGAGAGATACACTGGGGGTGGGAGAGAGAGATATACACTGGGGGTGGGAGAGAGAGAGATATACACTGGGGGTGGGAGAGAGAGAGATATACACTGGGGGTGGGAGAGAGAGATATACACTGGGGAGTGGGAGAGAGAGATATACACTGGGGAGTGGGAGAGAGAGATATACACTGGGGGGTGGGAGAGAGAGATATACACTGGGGGGTGGGAGAGAGATACACACTGGTGGGTGGGAGAGAGAGAGATACACACTGGGGGTGGGAGAGAGAGATATACACTGGTGGGTGGGAGAGAGAGATATACACTGGTGGGTGGGAGAGAGAGATATACACTGGGGGGTGGGAGAGAGATACACACTGGTGGGTGGGAGAGAGAGATACACACTGGGGGTGGGAGAGAGAGAGATACACACTGGTGGGTGGGAGAGAGAGAGATACACACTGGGGGTGGGAGAGAGAGATATACACTGGGGGGTGGGAGAGAGAGATATACACTGGGGGTGGGAGAGAGAGATATACACTGGGGGGTGGGAGAGAGAGATATACACTGGGGGTGGGAGAGAGAGAGATATACACTGGGGGGGTGGGAGAGAGAGAGATATATACACTGGGGGGGAGAGAGAGAGAGATATACACTGGGGGGGGTGGGAGAGAGAGAGATATATACACTGGGGGGGGAGAGAGAGAGAGATATACACTGGGGGTGGGAGAGAGATATACACTGGGGGGTGGGAGAGAGAGAGATACACTGGTGGGTGGGAGAGAGAGAGATATACACTGGGGGGTGGGAGAGAGAGAGATACACACGTGGGTGGGAGAGAGAGAGATACACACTGGGGGTGGGAGAGAGAGATATACACTGGGGGGTGGGAGAGAGAGATATACACTGGGGGGTGGGAGAGAGAGATATACACTGGGGGGTGGGAGAGAGAGATATACACTGGGGGGTGGGAGAGAGAGAGATATACACTGGGGGTGGGAGAGAGAGATATACACTGGGGGGTGGGAGAGAGAGATATACACTGGGGGGTGGGAGAGAGAGATATACACTGGGGGGTGGGAGAGAGAGATATACACTGGGGGGTGGGAGAGAGAGATATACACTGGGGGTGGGAGAGAGAGAGATACACTGGGGGGATGGAGAGAGAGATATACACTGGGGGGTGGGAGAGAGAGAGATATACACTGGGGGTGGGAGAGAGAGAGATATACACTGGTGGGTGGGAGAGAGAGAGATATACACTGGGGGGTGGGAGAGAGAGAGATATACACTGGGGGGTGGGAGAGAGAGAGATATACACTGGTGGGTGGAAGAGAGATATACACTGGGGGGATGGACACACACACATAGATCAGTGATGAGGACTTACATATTAATGAGGCTCTGTCTTGCAAGCTGCAGTCCATGGCTAGTGACAGGCAGCTGTCCTGACACCTCCTCTGCCTCCTTCCTTCCATACACTGGCTGGGAAGGATGTCTTATCTCGTTCTTATCTCCATGCATTCAGTCACACAAGGCTGGTCTCCTAATTTCTACAGGATGGATGGATGGGGATGATTCACAACATGGGCTGTGTGTTTAACAAGAGCCTCCACTGACACTGCCAAACCGAGACACAGCAACACCAGTGGAGATAATAGAAGCACTGACGATCGGCACTTGTGAAACACACAGCCCATGTGAAGCTTCCCATCCATCCTGTAGAGTGTAGAAATAAGGAGACCAGCCTTGTGTGATCGTCAGTGCTTCTATTATCTCCACTGGTGTTGCTGTGTCTCGGTTTAGCAGTGGAAACATTCGGCTTTGCCTCTTTGAAGTTGAAGGCAGTGGAGGAGTCCGCTCCTCCGCTCAGGCGCACTGCTCTGACACAGGGAAAACCGGAAGTGACAGACTACTAACTAGTCTGTCACTCAAAGCACAGAGCCATAGTAATACACTATGGGCGCTGGGCGGATGCCGATCGGCGTTTTGCTTTGCGCCACAAGGCGGGTTAAAACCCCGCAAATGAAGCGCCTCGTCTGCAATCTTGTGATTGCATAGACGTGGTGCTTTCCATAGTGCACTGTGCCCGGCGCCCCTAACACAGTGCACTTAAGGACTTTTTTCAATTTTTTTTTTTTTTTTAAAGGGCCATTTAAAATTTTTTTTTTTTTTCAAATTTTTTTTTTTTTTTTTTCAAATTTTTTTTTTTTTTTTTTCAATTTTTTTTTTTTCAAAATTTTTTTTTTGACTGCCTGGAGGGTGGGGGGGCGGCGCCCGGGCGCCCCCTATGGACGGTCCGCCACTGTCAGGAGAGTGGAATCGAGTGAGCAAGGGGCTCGTTACAACATTCTAGCAGGCAACAGACAGACAGGTGGCTGGAATTGACATCAGCATCAGTATTTGTCCCAGCATTATGAATCAGCCACTATTCCTAATATGGCAAATCCAGGGTCCCCAGTGTCTGTGTGTCCTGGAGGACCAGGACCCGAATCCACAGTAATACCACCTCCAGGGTCCCCAGGCATACAGCTCACAAAGAGCACCGTTCCCCCAAATGCCAGGGCCCACGATCGATTGGCAAGAGGCTAGCATTCAGTCCCCTCCAAAAGTCTCTCTCTCAGCTAGGTCTGTCATATGCTCATCCTGCTGTATCTTCACCATCTGCAGATTCAGATCATGTGTTTTCAGTGCGTTTTAACTCTAAAGTCGATAACAATTCGGATCCATCTGAGGCTGAGATGGTCTCAGAATCGCATACGTTTGATCTTTGCGCTGGTTCCCCCCTTGGTGGAGGCTGTTAAGGAAAGAATCTTCGCCTCCAAAGAAACAGCAAAGATACTACCCATATTTAAAGAAATTGTTACCCTCCTTCCCATTTCATTTCTGAAATTAAAAAAGTAATTGACGATGAGTGGGGGGGGGTCTGAGAAGAAGCTCAATGTGCATAATGGAGTATCGAAGCTGTACCCCTTGGGACACTATGCCTAAGGTGGATGCTTCATTACGTATATTCGCCCGCCACATTGCGCTTCAGCTGGAGTATTCGGTCTCTTTTAGGGATCCTATGGATCGCAAAATAAACGCAGACCTAAAAAGGTTGTATAGTTTGGACAGCAGCCTGCAGACCGGCGG
Source organism: Aquarana catesbeiana (assembly GCA_037953035.1). Taxonomy (NCBI): domain Eukaryota; kingdom Metazoa; phylum Chordata; class Amphibia; order Anura; family Ranidae; genus Aquarana; species Aquarana catesbeiana. Next base: position 3,473,625 of record JBBHAA010000512.1, on the reverse strand, counting down.
TAGCACTCACTCCTGTGGCAGCAGCCCTTGGGCTGGGTTCGCACCTGTTTTTGGTGCTTTTTGCGTTTTGCGGATTTGCACTACCGTCCGTTTATCATGGTCTCCTGTGGAACATGTTCTGTGATGCGGTTATGCGGAATGCGCTGGGAGTGCATGGGTGTGAATCCAGCCTTAGAGTGTGGGTAGCAAAGCTGGTGGATAGATGTTTGGATGAAAGTCTGGAAAGTGGCAGTTCTCCTTTGCAGACTGCTGTAGAGTTGTGGCTGAAGTGGCTGTCGACCAGGTCAAGATGACAGCAACGATAATGGCTCTTTAAGACACAGCAGCCCTTTCGGTTTAACAAGCGATCCAAAGAAGGATTCAGAGAGGCCAGGGCTTACAGACAATTTTTCAGACAGTGGAGGGGAGCTGGTTCAACCTTCCAGAAACCTTCCAAGCCCAGGGCCAACAAAGCTCCTGGGGCTGTTTCCACTGCTGCGTCCCCAGAGTCGCGTGATTTACACTGCGACTTTGCTGTGCGATTTGTGATGCAATGTCATTCGACCTGTGAAAACCATGTGAGAACAAATCGCACAGATGTCGGAACAAAGTAGTGCAAAAAAAACATTGAAATACATGGGTTTTGACTTGTCATGCGACTTCGCATGTGTCAGGTCGCACAACAACTCGCATTAGTGGAGACAGAGCCTAAGGCTTCAAATAAGTCCTTCTGAAGCTGTCTTCGGTTAACCCTCTCAAGTAGGAGCAAGACTAGCCCAATTCAGGGGGGGTTTGGGCTGACAAATTACATGATGCCTGGATTGTAGCCGTCATTCGATCATGTTATTGTCTCGAGTTCAGAACAAGGCCCCCTCAGACCTTGTTCATAGAAACTGGACTTTCTACGGATTTGGAAAGGAGGCAATGTTTGCAAGGATATATAGGGGAGCTGTTGGCAGCAAGGGCCATCCTTCCGGTTCCAAGGCACAAATTGGGTCAAAGAGTATGTTCCCCCTCTGTTTTTGGTCCCAGAGGCTTCAGGGGGTTTTGGACCAGTTTTTGACCTCAAAGTCCTGAATTCTTACATGAAGGTTACACCATTCAAAATGGAGTCGTTGGAAATGATCGTTTCGGTTGTGGAGTCGGGAGACTGGATGGTTTCCATCGATATGGCGGATGCGTATCTTCATGTCTCTATAGACGCATCTCACCATCGCTTTCTCAGGCCTTCCGTGGAAGGCTTTCATTTTCATTTTTATTCTCTCCCATTCGGTCTCTGCGCGACTCTGAGAACGTTTTTACAACTACTGTCTGCTGTCGTTGCGACTCTCAGGGTCAAGGGAGTGCAAATATTTAATTATCTAGGTGACATGCTACTTCTGGGTCGGTCAAATGAGCTCCTTCTAGTTCATGTGAATTCACCTGCAAAACACTAACTCGTTTCGGTTTGTTGATCAATTTTCGGAAGAGCCAGATGCATCTGACCCAAATGTTGGAGTATTTAGGAGTACAATTCAACATGGATCGGGGTCGTGTTTCTCTTCCTCAGAGGAAGGTCCAGGGGATCCAATCTCAGACAAAGCAGTGATGGCCAGGCCTTCTATGATGCTGAAGGAATCCATGCAGTATCTGGATCTGGATCCCCATTCAGTGGGATCATCTGCCAATTCCGATAATCTGGTCCCTGTTGAAGGCCTCAGAACCAATAGTGGTGTCGACCAATGCCAGTCTGGCAGGCTGCAGGGCACACTGCCTGGGACAGCAGGTTCAAGGCCAATGGTACTTTTGTGGGGCGAAGAGTTCAAATTTCCTGGGATTGGATGCTGTCAGACGCGCTCTTATGCCCTGTACACACGGTCGGATTTTCCGATGGAAAATGTCCGATTGGAGCGTGTTGTCGGAAATTCCGACCGTGTGTGGGCTCCATCGGACATTTTCCATCGGATTTTCCGACACACAAAGTTTGAGAGCAGGATATAAAATTTTCCGACAACAAAATCCGTTGTCGGAAATTCCGATCGTGTGTACACAAATCCGACGGACAAAGTGCCACGCATGCTCAGAATAAATAAAGAGATGAAAGCTATTGGCCACTGCCCCGTTTATAGTCCGGACGTACGTGTTTTACGTCACCGCGTTTAGAACGATCGGATTTTCCGACAACTTTGTGTGACCGTGTGTATGCAAGACAAGTTTGAGCCAACATCCGTCGGAAAAAATCCTAGGATTTTGTTGTCGGAATGTCCGAACAAAGTCCGACCGTGTGTACGGGGCAATAGTGTTCCAACCTATGTTGCGAGGTCGAGCTGTCAAGATTCTTTTGGACAACAAAGCTACGGTGGCTTATGTGTCTCATCGAGGGGCCACAAGAAGTCACCCTCTCCTTCAGGTGGCATGTCAATCTTCCTCTGCACAGAGAAGAATATTGGCTCTCTTACAGTATCTTAACTCCCAGGGCCTGGCAATGATTTAGCAGATCGCTTGAGTCGAGGCTTTGGGGGTCACAACAAATGAGGCCTCAACCCCAAGTACCTACGCAAGATCTTCAGGATCTGGGGGACATCTTCGATAGATCTTATGGCATTGGAGAATTGTCAACTGCCTTGCTTCTTCACCTGGACCTAGCATCCACAGGCATTGGGTCAGGGTGCTCTGTCCAGGTCTTGGAACTTCCCCTTGGTGTATGTGTTCCCGCCACTTCTATTGGCTCTCAAAACCCTGCTGAAGATTCAGCGAGAAAGGGTTACAGCAATAGTATTCCTACCTTACTGGCTCAGGGAGCTGTGGTTCCCTCTGGCTTGGAGGATAAGTTGGGCTCATCAATCCCTCTGCCTCCTTGTCAAAATCTCCTTCTGCAGAGTGGGGCCTGACACCCGAACCGCAGGAGGATAAAGTTGATGACATTATTACAGGATCGTCAGAAGGAATGTAACCTATCACCGGATCTGGAATACTATGAAAAGGGGTTGGGACCTTGGATCTCCTTCAGTATCTAACATTTTGGAGTTTCTGAAGAGTAGTCTCCAAGGGTTAGCTTATAATTCCCCGAAGGGTCAAATCCCTGCCTTGACGGCTATGTCATGTACAAGATATGCTCTACAACCGTTGGTGATCTGATTTTTTTTTTTAGGTGCAGCCATAGAAATCAGACCTCCATTGAAATAGTTTTTTCTAAAAGAGGACTTAACACTAGTCTTGGGAACATTGCTGGTTCCTCCGTTTGATCAAGCTTTCTCTTGTTCATTTCTTTTAACAGTTTTGTTTTTTACTAGCCGTGGCCTCGGCCAGAAGAGACTCCGAGTTGTGCGCCTTCTCATCTAAAGAACCATGTTGTTTGGTGCTCCCAGACAAGATAGTCCTTAGGCCGATACCGAGGCTACCTAAGGTGGCCACATAATTTCGTATGAACTGGGAGGTCATTCTCCCAGCCTTTCCGGCGGATACAGCTGATGAGTGGAGTAGGTTAGACCTGGTCTCTGCGGTTTCAAACCTACCTGAAACGGACTAAAAGCTTTGGCAAACAAGATCATCTGTAGGTTTTCCCAATGGGGCCTAAAAAGGGTATGCCAGTAACATCCAGAGTTGGGTCTTCCTGGTTTTGTCAAGACCATGCATATTGCTTACAAAACGCTGGGCCTTCCTCCTCCTTCAGAGATCAAAGCACATTCGACAAGGGGTATGGCAGCATCCTGGGCATATGCGAAGGTCGCCCCTGTGGTAATTTGCAGAGCAGCAAGCTGGAGCGTGCCCAACACCTTTTTATTAGGCATTACAAGCTTAATATGGCTTGTCCGCCTGAGTAAACATTTGGCTCTACAGTATTACGGCGGCTGTTGCCCATTAAAAATTTTGAGTAGCATTGCATTGAGGGTTTGGCTTATTTTTTATTTTTTGTCTTCCCTCCCTTCTTAATATTGCTTGGTACATCCCATAGTAGGCTGACATGGGGAGGTCCAGGAATAAGGAAAATTGTTGTCCATACTTACCGTAATTTTCCTTTCCTGGATCCTCCCCATGTCAGCCGGAGGATTCCCACCCAGTTATTCCATCGCGAGGCGCAGTTTTTTTGAACACTGGTATGGGCAGACAGCCGCCCTTTTATGGGCTAGAAAAGAGGTGATCCTGGAGGGGTCAGAGGGGGCGGAGCTGACCCATAGTAGGCATGGGGAGGATCCAGGAAAGGAAAATTACGGTAAGTATGGACAACAATTTTCCTTAATTTTGTTCCCTGATTTTTGCACTCTGGAGTTGCTTTTATGAAGTATGCTGCAATAAAGGTGATTTTAATGTGCGGCCAGCCAGAACTTTCTGTGTGTCAATGATACCTTATTCTGGCATCACAGAATTTGCATATTGATTACTTTACTTTTTTATAATTGCTTGGATTGCATACAGCAGTAGCAATCAAATAAACTTGACTTCCACTCCAAAAGAAATGTGCAGTAGGTAGTTCTTTTTTAAAAAATAAAGTTTTTTTTTGTGTAGCAGTAATAATTCAGTGCTAGAAGCAGCAGCGACAAAACATCCAAAAATGTTCATATGAATTGCCAAACAGTTGCTAATCAAGTCACAGAGCATAGCTTATTGTTATCGTCTATTCATTAACAAACTATACTATATCGCTTTAATGGCATCCCAGTCGTAGTTGTTCAATCGTTCAATATTCAGTTGGCCCACCCTTTGCAGCTATAACGGCTTCAACTCTTCTGGGAAGGCTGTCCACAAGGTTTAGGAGTGTGTCTATGGGAATGTTTGACCATTCTTCCAGAAGCGCATTTTTGAGGTCAAGCACTGATGTTGGACGAGAAGGCCTGGCTCACAGCCTTCACTATAATTCACCCCACGGTGTTCTATTGGGTTGAGGTCAGGACTCTATGCAGGCCAGTCAAGTTCCTCCACCCTAAACTCGCTCATCCATGTCTTTATGGACCTTGCTTTGTGCACTGGTGCGCAGTCATGTTGGAACATGAAGGGGTCATCCCCAAACTGTTCCCACAAAGTTGGGAGTATGAAATTGTCCAAAATGTCTTTGTATGCTGACGCCTTAAAGCCTCTTACACATGATCTGATTTTCCAACCAGAATTGTGTGATGACAGGCTGTTGGCGGAAAATCTGACCGTTTGTACGCTCCATCGGACAATTGTTGTCCGATTTTCCGCGGACAAATGTTGGATGGCAGGCTTATAAATTTTCCACAGATAAATATCTGTTGTCGGATTTTCCGATCGTGTGTACACAAGTCTGTCGGACAAAATTCCAAAGTACAAACACGCATGCTCGGAAGCAAGGACAAGCCGGAAACGGTCGGTCTTGTAAACTAGCGTTCGTAATGGAGAATTAACATTTGTGATGTGGCAAATTATGAAATCTCGAAATGCAGCACACAATTCTCTTTTTCTTTAATGGGATGATAATGAAGCTGCTTTGCTGGTGATACTGATGGAGTTCTGCCAAACGTATTTTAAAAGGCTCTTATTTTCTAGTGCTATCAAGAATAATATTATGTTTTTTTGTTTTTTTTTGGGCAAGTTACCACAACACCATTATCCTGTAGTTTTTAAGATCAAAGATACAACTATGTTGATGCCCCTTGTTAATTTTACATTGTATTTTTTCTAAACTTAACTGCCTACTCCCAAACTGTCATTTGAAGTAAAACACATAGCCAAGTATTATTCTCCACAATTTTTTATAGTGCATTAAAAAAAGAAAACAAATAAAATTAGACATGCTATCTGCCAATAGAACTTAACCAAAAAGTGCATTCTATGTATCCAAAAATATAGAAAATATAACAAATCAAATCATTATTCAACCAAAAAATTAAAAAAAAACCTCATGCATGTGTCCTGCTAATTAATATCGGGGGTCAACAGTGCCAAGAGTTGGTGAAAGCAGGGGTCCGTCATCCGGAGATAATTCCGAAAATCATCCGGATTATTCTCCTGGAGCTCCCGCAGCAAAGGCATATGACATAATTTGTCACAATTAATAAAGCAACCAATTTTTGGTCCAAGAAATCCTCCTCCTCCTTCTGTTCCTGGGCTGGACTTGGGTCAAAGCAATAACTCCAAGGCCAACAGTAAATAACACGTTATCTCCTCCGATTCCGCAACATGTCTGGTTGACGAACAGCCATTCAGAAACGAACAGAAAAGTGCAAAAAGAAAAGCGCAAATCAACACTCACCAAACTTCTACTAACACAAAATTAACAAAAGGAGCCCAAAGGGTGGAGCATGACAATTTACCTTCCTCTTTATCATCTCATAGTACGTCTAGTACGTCACTATGTTTGTGTTTGTTGGCCGACAATTGCTTGCTGTTTGTATGCAAGACAATTTTTTGGCCAACACCCCCCGGACAAAAGTCTGAGGCTTTGTCTGCGGAAAATCCGATCGTGTGTACGAGGCTTTAGAGTTCCCTTCACTGGAACTAAGGGGCCAAGCCCAACCTCTGAAAACAACTCCACACCATAATCCCCCCTCCACCAAACTGTACAAATGCCCCAATGCAGTCAGGCAAGTATCGTTCTCCTGGCAACTGCCAAACCTAGACACGTCCATCAGATTTCCAGACAGAGAAGTGTGATTCGTCACTCCAGAGAACACATCTCCGCTGCTTTAAATTTCAGTGACGGTGTGACTTACACCATTGTATCTGATGCTTTGCATCACATCTGGTTGATGTAAGGCTTGGAAGAAGCTGCTCGACCATAGAAACCAATTCCACTGTAAGCTTCAGCATGTGCTGACCCCACTCTGTCATTTTACATGGCCAACCACTTCGTGGCTGAGTTGCTGTTGTTCCCAGTTGCTTCCACTTTTTTTATAATACCACTAGCAGTTGACCATGGAATATTTTTAATAGCAAGGAAATTTCATTAATGGACTTATTGCACAGGTGACACCCTAGCATGGCACCACGCTTAACTTCACTTAAATCAACCCATTCTTTCACAAATGTTTGTAGAAGCAGTCTGCATGCCTAGGTGCTTGATTTTATACACCTGTGGCCATGGAGGTGATTGGAACACCTGAATCCAATGATTTGGAGGGGTGTCCCAATACTTTTGGCAATATAGTGTATATACAGGTATCTTAGTAAGGTTCTACCCCTACGGCAAGTGTTACTTGTGTTCTGTCACAGTACAAAGTCTGGCGTTGGGAGGATATGCTGCCGGAGAATATTTTACAGTAACATTTATTGAATTTCAGCACAGCCTTGATTTTAACAGATATCTACAAAGACTTTACCAGCACAGAGCACATAACCTCTATCTTGCTAACTGCTTCAATTCTAATGGCACTTAGAGATAAAATGTCATTAATAGTGATACTGTATAAAGTGTAGGGCTGAATTTAGTAGTAGTTTACCAGAATATGTATATGGATGAATGATCATAGCTTGCAAGTCAGCAATATTCCAATGTTTTTCTAATGGGAGTATGTTATACAAGTCAAGTTGTGCATTTTACATTTATACAGTAGAAGCTGCTAGCATTACTACATGCTATTCTGATTTCTGCTTATCAAACCAACGCCACCCCCCTCGGCAGGAGATGGAAATTAACACTGGGAACACCCCGTGCCACCGCCATGGGAGACGGACGACCTCCTTACCTCTGTCCTGCCCAGACTCTGATATCCCCTCCTCAAGCCGGGGAGTGCTGGATGGCTAATGCCGCGTACACACGGTCGGAATTTTCGGCTACAAAAGTCCAACAGCCTGTCCAACAGACTTTCGACGGACTTTCGGCAGACTTTTGGCGGACTTGCAGCAGACTTTCTAACGAACGGACTTGCCTACATACGATCACACAAAAGTCCGACAGATTCGTACGTGATGACGTACACCAGACTAAAATAAGGAAGTTGATAGCCAGTAGCCAATAGCTGCCCTAGCGTGGGTTTTTGTCCGTCGGACTAGCATACAGACGAGCGGATTTCTGGGTCCAGTGTAGTTACGACGTAAAGATTTGAAGCATGTTTCAAATCTAAAGTCCGTCAGATTTGCGGCTGGAAAAGTCCACTGAAAGTCCGGGGAAGCCCACACATGATCGGATTGTCAGCCGTATTTTGTCCGTTGGCGTCCGTGGGACTTTTGTAGACGAAAAGTCCGCCCGTGTGTACGCGGCATAAGCCGGATGCTGGATGGTGAGCCATCCCTGGAGTTGCGGCTGGTGGGTCCGTCGACCTTCCCCTTGCTTCTCCCCCGGCTGCGCGTCTCCTTCTTCCTCCTCCTCCCCCTTGGCCAATAACATTGCTTCTCCTTTCGGCCAATTGGGAAACGGGTCTCACAACCCACTTCCTGGTTGTCTGGGAGGAGAATCAGTGTAAAAAAAGTGAATATTCATTTGCTATTATCACACAACTGGGTAGGCTTGGAGCGCAGTGTTCTGTGCCCTGAGCCCACCTTTTTTTGAAGCCTATTAGAGCCTTTGGCTTTAATTACATGCTTCAAAAAAAAAACAAAAAAAAAACACCCCCCATTGGAATCTATGGGCCGGCGCCTTGTATGTAGATCAGGGGGCCAGACGCATTTGTAAGGGGGGAGGGCGGCGCCCCTAGTGGACAGGCAGCCACTGGTGTAGCACTAACTCCAGTAGGAGCCACTGATATTTGCTCAGGTTCTTCCCCAGTGAATCGCCCCGCAGCTGGGCACACAATCTCAGCCACACATTTCCTCAATAATCAGTCAAGGGGTGTTGTTTTGTTGTTTTTATTTTTGGAGAACTTGGATAAGGTTGAGGGAATTGAGTGGGATACTCCAAACACAGAACTATGTACAAGTTGAGGCCAGTGAACTCCTTTCTCTAAAGCTGAAGCAGAAGCAGAAGTCCTTGCGTATAGCAAACTATGGACTTGGCTTGTAATGGCTGCAGTTAAAAGTGGGCTGCGAACCGTGAAATGCATCAAAGTCACAGCAAGCAACTCATTACCCATTCACAGCAGGAATGATGAGCAAATTACTTAACAGTATCATATAATTTTTATCTGGCATGTTTCTATTAGTTTTTCACTGTGTATATCTATTTTAACCTTTGTAAAACAAACATTTAATATTTTTTACATTACTTTAGTATTACCGTTAATGTCTTTAAAGTGTTTGTTAACCTTAAAAAAAAATTGGATCCTGTTCCCTTAAAGCATGTTATACAGCTTGAAGCCTATTAGAGCCTGGCTGATCCTGACAGTTTCTGCCATCCCCCCTGTAAACTGACTACGGTATATCATGGCTGATGAGCCCTGACACCGTGGTCTACGTGCTTCCATCATCCACAACTCTCCTTTCTCTCCTCTGCCCCAATCCCCCCTCCCTGCCTGTTAGCTCTACCCACTCCACATATTTCCCCTCCTGCTGCTATCATAATCTCATAATATCACAACATTGCAGTCCCCTACGCTGTATTAAACAAAGTCCCCAGTATACTGCTGTGTACCTGATTTCATAGATTAGTGCTCTCTCCTCCTCTCCCCCTCCTGGTTGACGTAAGCAGGGGTTTCCCAGCCCTGCCCACTCGAGCTGTCAGATCAAGAGATGAGAGAGGCAGCCGGTCATGTGAGCGTCGATCAGGTAGACAGTGGTATTAAAAAAAAAATTCACTGAGGTCATTATTAGACATAGCAGAGGGGATTTTTGCAAAGTTGTTTCAATGCCTTAACAACCACTTTAATTTAGTAGTTAGGGGTATTGTGTTAGGCTGGGTTCACACTATTGCGAATTGGAAGAAGGTTTCCCTGCATCCAGTTCGCATAGCAGGAGATTGTGACCGACTCTCTATGTAGCCAGTTCACACATCTCCACAGCAGCTCCGGAACGAATTGCACAGAAGTCTTGTGCATCTTCTGGTTTGTTTCAGGTCCGAATTTATCACAAAATTCAGGCTGAAATCGGACCTGAAATGGTGAATAGAGATGCACCGGACCCCCGCTGTGAGCCGGAGTTTGTTGCAGTGTGAACACAGCCTAAAACTTTTTTCTTGGATGTGGTACTAGATAAATAGTGTCATACATTTAGAAGGTTCCCTTTTGGGGTTCCCTTCCTCCCATCATTCATTTTTTTAGTCTCCACTCTCCACTATTGCCTGTGGTCTTGCTGCAGCTGATCTTTTCCTCATCATTTACTTACTATGCCTTGTTCTGCACTGTGTCTCAGTGTGGAGAAGACCATCTTGTTAGAAGCAGGGTTTCTGTTTCCTGAAGACAGCATCTCCAGCAAGAACAGTGAGCAGCACAATAGTGACATCACCATATCTCACTCCAAATCTTGTGAGACTAGCTGTCCGCAGTGCCTTAGAACTCACACTACAGAGATACAGCTATAAGAGAGGAGAACAGGAGTGCTTAGGAGGAATTCCAGAGAAAAGGTTGATTTTTCAGGGTATTGCTTAGGCACAATTAAAGCAGTAATAAAGTCTGCTTTGTGATTTGTACCTACAGGTAAGCCTATAATGAGGCTTACCTGTAGATAAAATGAATATCTCCTAAATGGGCACCATTTAAGCAGGTGAAGTCACCGGCCAATGCACTTTGAAGGTCCAGCATACTGTGCCTTAACGCAGGGCGCCCCTGCAGACAGGAGTGACATCATCATGGTTCTCGCCACTCACACAAAGTCTGCAAACCTGGAAGGAAGACCGGGGGAAGATGGAAGCCCTCTCAGCGCTGACAGCACAGAAGGCTGTGTTTATGTTATACTGTATGTAACATTTTGACGCTGTGCAAAGGAAACGGAAGATGGGGTTAAAGGCTCAAAGCCATTGCAGGTGACAAGACTGCTGTGCTCCTTGAGGCGAGGTGAACGTGGATAGCCCCGAAACAGCAGGAACTAGCAGGTTGCTGTATCTCCAGTGCTGGATGGGCAGCTCCTGACCTATGTGAAGCACACAACGGCTTTTATTCTGGTGTCAGGCTGCCGACAGTTGCCACAGCGGTGACTGTTCTCAGAGTGGTGGAGGGAGCCTTAAAGGGACCACTACCACAGTTTACCAAAATTAACTGAACAGGACCAGGACCAAGCTAACATCGATGGAGGATGGTTTCTAAGTGTAATCAAAAGTGCATATGATTACTCACTAATAGGGTATAGTACAAAATTATATTTCTAAAGGAAAAAAAGTCATTTAAAACTACTCGTGGCTATAATAAATTGTCAGTCCCAGCAATACAGATAAAAGAAGTCATTGAAAAAAAAGGGCCCCTTTGGGTCTGGTATGAATATTAAGGGGAACCCCGAACCAATATTAAAAAAAAAAATTGCATGGGGGTCCCCACAAATTCCATATCAGGCCCTTCAGGTCTGGTATGGATATTAAGGGGAACCCCGCACCAAAATAAAAAAAATGGCATTGGGTCCCCCTCAAAATCCATACCAGACCCTTCAGGTCTGGTATGGATTTTAAGGGGAACCCTGCGCCAATTTTTTTTCTTTAAATGGCATGGGGGTCCCCCCACAGATCCATACCAGACCCTTATCCGAGAATGCAAACTGGCAGGCCACAGGAAAGAGGGGGGAGGAGAGAGTGCCCCCCCTCCTGAACCGTACCAGGCCACATGCCCTCAACATAGGGAGGGTGCTTTGGGGTAGCCTCCCAAAGCACCTTGTCCCCATGTTGACAAGGGCCCATCCCCACAACCCTTGCCCGGTGGTGGTCTGTGGGTGGGGGGCTTTTCGGAATCTGGAAGCCCCCTTTAACAAGGGGACCCCCAGATCCCGGCCTCCCCTCCTGTGTGAAATGGTAACGGGGTACAAATGTACCCCCAGCATTTCACAAAAAAAGTGCCAAAATGGTAAAAATGACAAGACACGGCTTGGGACAAGTCCTTTATTAAAAAATTAAAAAATAAAAATGTCCAGGAAGTCTTCTTCTTCTCTTGCTTTGCCGACGAACCAAAAAAGAAAAAAAACGCGATCGACCCGCCTCCATGGGGGGCTCCTGCCGTATGACGCGTCTTCGCTTTTACAGTTCTTTTATAACTGAGGGTGGGGCCACACCGTGATGTTCCCGGGTGACCCCGCCCCTCTGATGCACGGGGACTTCCCAAAGACTTTCCCAGGGCGTCAGAGGGGGGGAGGGGCCACTCGGTTACGTAAACGGGTGGCCCTGCCCCCCTCCATGGAGCTTTAAGGGGTATAGGGGCATGCGTGCGCATCCGCTGCATCACGTAGGAGCCAATATGCGTGCCCAGTGGTCATGATGTCCGCCAGGCACCTGCGATCACTCCTGACAGACAGAATGGGGATCTGTCAATGTAAACAGACAGATCTCTGTTCTGTCAGGGGAGAGGAGGCAGATCGTGTGTTCCTAGTATTTAGGAACACAATCGGTCTCCTCCCCCAGGCAGTCCCCTCCCCTCCACAGTTAGAAACACTCCCTAGGACACACATTTAACCCCTTGATCGCCCCCTAGTGTTAACCCCTTCCCTACCAGTGACATTTATACAGTAATCAGTGGCTATTTATAGCTCTGATCAATGTATAAATGTCAATGGTCCCAAAAAAGTGTCAAAAGTGTCTGATGTGTCCGCTGCAATGTCACAGTCTCACTAAAAGTTGCAAAGTCGCTGATCGCCGCCATTATTAGTAAAAAAAAAATAATAATAAAAATACCAAAAAAATATGTAAAAGAATACATATAGGCCTAAACTGAGGAAGAAATTATTTATTTTTTTATTTTATAGAAAATTTATTATAGCAAAAAGTAAAAAATATTGTGTTTTTTTTTTTTTTCAAAATTGTCGTTCTTTTTTTGTTTATAGTGCAAAGAATAAAAACCGCAGAGGTGATCAAATACCACCAAAAGAAATTGGGAAAGACATTTTGTTTGGGTACAGCTTCGAATGACCGCGCAATTGTCAGTTAAAGCGAGGCAGTGTCGTGTCACAAAAAATGGCCTGGTCATAAAGGGGGCAAATCCTTCCGGGGCTGAAGTGGTTAAAGATCACAGGGGTTCAACAGCCTTTTTTAAATAAAAAAAATTAAAACTAGAAAGGCCTAAATAAATAGTATGGATGACACGAGGAAAACTTTTAAAATATAAACTTAGCCTACCTTAAAAGTTAACGTCAGTGAGCTACTCATTCACTTCCATTCATAATTTTTTCATATGTAGCCAGTAGCTGGCTAATGCTGCCTGCACTGTCAGAAGACACTGTGTAACATCGCTGCTGTAAAGCTGTTCTCTCCTAGTGTTCAGCCTGGACTCTGTGTTGTCATATCCTGGATATAGAGTGCCTGGGTTCTAAGAGTAAAGCATCTTGGGACGTGTAGTCCAAGGAGCCAAGATTTGCATTCAGCTGGACTGTTTTGAACTACAAATACCAGTCGGCTGGGGAAGAACAGGATGCTGGGAGAGATGATAAAAGGCCTGTGTGTGGGTGGGATAATCTTCTTGGGAAGAAAAGATACAGGTGCCTCAGAGTGTAGACTGTTAGATTGTATTAAAACTTCACAATAAGTAAACTCATTTGTTAGAGAGCAATAACAGGCACATCATGGTGTAAGGATTGTCCGGTGGTGCACCAATTGCATGGTAGAGCTGTCCCAGCCGCTCTGATGGCTGTGTTGGCCGTAAAAATGGTGGAGGAACATGCCTGGAAGTAGTTCCTCAGTTTCCCCTGCACCTTCAGCCATGCTGACCATCCATCCATGTGACAGCAGGTCGGCAAGCCTAGGCGATCTTCCAGTCACCTGGTGGCAATCGACTGGTAGATGGCGGCACACGAGTTGCCCACTAGACATGTGCACTGCTGAAAATTTTGGGTTTTTTTTCATTTTCGTTTCATTCGTTTTTTCATTTTTTTAAAAATCCAAATATTTGAAAGAATGAAAACTCGAAGATTCGAAAGAACAAAAATCCGAAATTAGAAAATCCAAAAATTTTAAAATCAAAGAACGAAAATCCGAAAATAAGAACAAAAATCTGAAAATTTTAAAATATTAATAATAATAATAATAATAATCACTATAATAATAGTTTTAAACTAATAAATTAAAGGTATTGGAATTGCCTTTCAAATTTGGCTGTTAGTGAACGTAACAAATACAAATATATCCAAAATAACGAATGCCAGATAATTGGTCATTTCTGATAAATTTGTATTCGTTACATTCACTAACAGCTAAATTTGAAAGGAAATTCCAATACCTATTAATTTAAGAGTTTATAACTATTATTATAGTTGTTATTATTAATATTATTTATTATTATTATTTATTATGTTCCATTCTTTTAGATGCAGCATTCGTTATTTTGGATCATTCGTAACTTCGGATAAATTGATATTTGTTACGTTCACTAATGACCAAAATTTGAAAGGAAATCCCAATACCTATAAATAGTTTATAACTATTATTATAGTTTTTTTTATTATTATTATTAATAATAAAAAATAGAAGGGTGGTAGTGTGGCTTGGTGACAAAATCAAGGCAAGCACCAACATCCCTGAATAAACAATATATATACTTTATTTATTCTATATATTGTTTATTTATACTATATTTATAATTATATATTTATAATAATGAATAATAATAATAAAAAACTATAATAATGGGTAATAAACTTAGTGTTTTAATTATAATAGAAATTATCCAAATACTTTTTTGTTCTTTCGGATTTTCAAATTCTCGGATTTTGCATTTTTGGATTTTCGTACTTTCTAATTGTTGGATTTTCTAATTTCGGATTTTTGTTCTTTCAAATTTTCATTCTTTTAGAACATTTGTTTTTGAAAAGCTTCCTTAAACGGTCTTTCGTCAGTTTGGATGTTTCCGAATTAACGAATATGCTGAATTTTGATGAACGAACAAATTCGGAACAAAATCGATTGCACATGTTTATTGCCAATCTGGGTTTAGAGTATGGATAAAAGATTTAGTGAGGTATAATAGTTTGGGGAGGTAAATCTGATCCAAAAGAGTGACAGCAAAAGAGGACGTGGCTTTAACAGTTTCTTAGCCTGAAGGACAGTTGGGAGCGATGGTTGCAGCTGAGTAGAAGTGAAAGTGAAAGAAATTCTGATAAATACAGATCACACAGCCATTTCCGTGCACTGAAGAAAGTTACAGACACAGAGTGACATCCCCGGAGCAGAGAAAAAAAAGTGATAATATCACTATGCAAGACAATGGATTTTCAGATAGAGGGAGATTGGATCCACAGGCAGAAGGAAAGATAAAACAAAATAAACCGTAAGTACTTTAAACCGACTAAAATGTCCATTAACCGCTTAGAATGGCCAATAATAGGGCTTTGTTATGTGCCAGCCCCCCTCACTTTTAAAGGGTGGGTTCCCAGGAGCCTTTTGTCATTGTGTGTTGGAGAAGTTTAGAGAGAGAGCTGACAGTCTGTGTAAGGAGAGTAATGTCATGTACACACGACCGGACTTTTCGACCGAACTGGTGTGTGGGCTTCATTAGACCTTTGCTGTCGAAAAATCCGACGGACTTTAGATTTAGAACACGTTTCAAATCTTTCCAACGGACTCGAGTCCGGTCGAAAAATCTGTTTTTTTGTATGCTAGTCCAACGGACGAAAACCGACGCTAGGGCATTTATTGGCTACTGGCTATGAACTTCCTTATTCTAGTCCAGTCGTATGTAATCACGTTAGAAACGATCTGACTTTGGTGTGATCGTGTGTAGGCAACTCCAATTGATTGGAACTCCGTCGGAACTCCGCCGAAAAGTCCTTCGGAGTTCAGGTGGATGAGAAGTCCGCTCGTGTGTACACGGCATTAGTTGTTATACAGCACTCTATATTGTGATATATGTATATGAAGTTGTGATATATATAAAAAATAAGTACACCCCTTTGAAACTGACATGGTGTATTCATTTCCATGGTGTTCTCTTTCTATTGATGTGTGTAGTGTCATCCTACACTAGAATACCAAAAGTATTGGGATGCCTGCCTTTACAGGCACATGAACATTAATGCCATCCCATTCTAATGCCCCGTACACACGGTCGGATTTTCCGACGGAAAATGTGTGATGGGACCTTGTTGTTTGAAATTCCAACCTTGTGTAGGCTCCATCACACAATTTCCACCAGAATTTCTGACACACAAAGTTTGAGAGCAGGCTATAAAATTTTCCGACAACAAAATCCGTTGTCGGAACTTCCGATCGTGTGTACACAAATCCGACGGACAAAGTGCCACGCATGCTCAGAGTAAATTAAGAGACGAAAGCTATTGGCTACTGCCCCATTTATAGTCCTGACGTACGTGTTTTACGTCACCGCGTTCAGAACGATCGGATTTTCCGATAACTTTGTGCGACCGTGTGTATGCAAGACAAGTTTGAGCCAACATCCATCGGAAAAAATCCATGGATTTTGTTGTCGGAATGTCCGATCAATGTCCAACCGTGTGTACAGGGCATTAGTCCATAGGGTTCAATATTAAGTTGGCCCACCCTTTGCAGCTATAAAAATTTCAGCTCTTCTGGGAAGGCTGTCCACAAGGTTTAGGAGTGTGTCTATGGGAATGTTTGACCATACTTCCAGAAGCGCATTTGTGAGATTAGGCACTGATGTTGGATGAGAAGGCCTGGCTCGCAGTCTCTGCTCTAATTCATCCCAAAGGGGTTCTATTGGGTTGAGGTCAGGACTCTGTGTAGGCCAGATAAAGCCGAGTTCCACGGAAAAAAAATAAAATAAAAGTCAGCAGCTAAAATACTGCAGCTGCTGACTTTTAACATTAGGACACTTACCTGTCCTGGGCGCCCGCAATGTCCTCACCCAAAGCCGATCTGTCCCTCGACTCTCGGGTGGAGGCACCTGCATCTTCGGTAAGGGAACCAGGAAGTGAAGCCTTGCAGATTCACAACCTGCTTCCCTACTGCGCATGCGCGAGTCACGTTGGTGTGATAATATAGTGTACCAAGATCAGTAGAGGAAATTATAGTGTATAGACTCCTATTGCATGTGTGTGGAATTCCTATGTATGACTTTTGCCTTCTGCAAATGAATAGCTGTGTTTTATCTTTCTTCAATGCCACACTCCAGAAAAATGTACACTTTCTTTATGGTTATGTAAAATTCCTACAAGACATCGTTTCTGCTAAATGGAGCAATGCCAGCTTTTAATGTCATGTTTGTACTTGCTTTCTTAACAGTACACCATTACATGTATTGATGTTTTTATTTGATAAACGAAAAGGCAAATTTTTATTATGTTTTTATTCAATTAGATCTCCTTATTCTGTAGGCATAGCTTGAAAAAAAATGTAATGTTGGTCTGTAAAAATATATAGAAAAAGTCCACAACTTCCATGGGGTGTACTTTTTTGCACATAACTATAGAATGTTTTTTTTGGGAGGTATATCTTATTTTATTTCATTTTTGATCGGGGCCTTTTTTCGAGATCCATAATGTACACTTGTTATACAGTACAGTGAGTTTAGCATTGTCAGCCTAGGATGATGAGATGGCAGAGTGTCCATGAGAATCCTATAAGGGAGGATCCATGAGGGGAGGTTGAACAGTAGTAAGGGTAGTGCCGAATTTAGACCTGGGGGGGCAGGGCACTTTAAGATCAACAAATGACAAATAAAAAAGTGAGCTGAAATGAATGATAAACTGCATTTGTTCTAAAAAAATAGGTTAGGTTCCGAAGAAGATACTTGTCTGATTTTTTTTCTCAAGTTTATTGACTGTTATGCCGCGTACACACGGTCGGACTTTCCGAAGGGGAAATGTTGGATGTGAGCTCGTTGTCGGAAAGTCCAACCGTGTGTATGCTCCATTGAACATTTGCTGATGGACTTTCTGCCCAAAAAATGTTTGCTAGCATGTTCTCAAATTTTCCGCCAACAAAACGTTGTTGTCGGAAAGTCCGATCATGTGTACACAAGTTCGCGCACCAAAGTTCACGCATGCTCGGAATCAAGTACGAGCCGGAAGCGCTCGGTCTTGTAAAACTAGCGTTCATAATGGAGATAACACATTCATCATGCGGGAAATTTTGAAATCTCTCAATGCAGCACATTCTCTTCTTCTTTATAATGCTATAATAATGAAATTGCTTTGCTGCTGATATTTACACAGAGTTCTGACAAACTGTTTTTTTATTATTTCTTATGATCTCCTGAATAATCTTTGTTTTTGTTGTTTTTTTTTCTCGTGATCTCCAGAATAATATTTTTTGTTATTGTGTGTGTCAAGTTACCACAACACCATTATTATCTTTTATATTTTAACCTCAAAGGGATACAACTATGTTGGTGTCCCTTGGTAATTTGACACTGTTTTTGAATGTACCTGCCTACTCACAAACAAACTGTCCTTTTTGAAGTAAAACACATAGCCAAGTTTTTGTCAAAACAAAAATTAGAAATTTAATAGGGGTAATTACAAAATAAAGAGGAAGGCAACGCTGGAGAAACAGTTGGAATTAGTGAAGCCTTTGTACGCCAGGGCAGACATAAATTATTTGACAGGCAAAATTGGTAACCTGAGGAGTCCATTTAATATGGAGCACAATATGGCCCAGGACTCCAAGAGATTGAGAGCAGCAGCAGATGACGACATATATGTCCCGAGGCTGTGGTCTTACAACAGCCTGCATCTTTTGCCAGACCACACCAAACCCAGCCCATCACTCTCAACACTTCCTTCCATGCTGCTGTGGTGGGTTGGGTGGTTGTGCTGTTGGTGGTGTTGCTGGAGGTGGTGGAGGAGTAGTATGGTCGAACTCACACAGGTGGCTTTGATTTGTAAGGTTGGACCCTCATCCTCTTGTTTAGGGCCTGAAGAATGATCTCCTCACAGATGAGGTGTTGGCCCTCCTCCATCCAGTTTACTCGCTTTCACGCAGCCAAACGACTCATGGACACCAGGGGTCATTGTAAGTACCACAGTAGCCTGGCGAATTAAAGTAGTCGCTGACTCCTCCAGGTTTCTCTCCTTTCTGGTCCTTTTGGTTGGAGGGGAGGAACCTGGGATTCCGTCAGGCTGCTTTCCATGGCCACCTCCTGGCTGCGGCTTTCCTGTGTATGAAAATGGTACATAGTTTTAGTTTTTTGGTCATCAATCACACACAATTTTGAGCTCATGACTGTTGCAAATTGAATGCTAACAAATAGAAAAGACTATCATTCTGACCCGAGCATTTTTCATTCTTGTCCCAAACATTTTTGGCTTCTATTATTTATTGATATGTAAACCACTTTGTTAATTCAGAAATTAGTGATCAATAATAGCATCTAGTTAACATCATTCAATTTTGGACAAGAAATATATTGAACAATGCTATACCTGGCTCAAGATGAGCTCCTCCACATCTTCCTGGGTGGAAGGCCCAGGTTGGACTTCAGGAGCCTCATCCGATGTTGAAGGAAGTGTGGAAGGAAGTGTAGATAGTGATGGCCTGGGTTCACTCTGGTCTGACAAAAAACACAGTCTGTCGTAGTACCAGAGCCTGGGGACATAAATGTCATCTACTGCTGCTCCTGATCTCATGGAATCCTGGACCTTTTTGTGCTCCCTATTATATGTGCTCCTCAGGTTACCAATTTTGACCTTCAAATAGTTGTCTGCCGTGGGATACACTGGCTTTACAAATTCCAACAGTTTCTCCAGCGCTGCCTTCCTCTTTTGCTTGTTGGAGTATTCTCTGCATGTCACTTGCCACAGACATGGCAGCTCCCTGTAGATGTCCAAGAATTTTGGCAGGAAGTCCGGGTCAGTCCGGGTCAGTAAATTTTTCCACCATTTTATCTGCAAGACACAACACAAGATAAACCCTAACGTCAGGCTAAACTCTCCTAATCTTGTCCCAATATAGGCCTCAATCTATAAGCAGTATAGGCCACTACCCACTGATGCCCCAAGTTAAAATTGTACCTTTGTTTGCACGATTGGCGCTTATGATCCTTTGTCCTCCACTCACAGATTGTACGTACAAGGCACGCATGTTATGCTTTATATACACTGTGCATGCATGAAACTCTGCCCCTGTCCTTCTTTCTAGTGTATTCCCGGCCTCTTCTCTTTCGAGGCAGTGGGAGAGCACATGGTGGAGATACAGCAGGTGCATGCAGAGAGCAGCAACGATGAGGAAATCCCGGAGCAAGGCAGTTCCAGATCCAGGAGGAGATATAAGGCCTCAAATATGTCCTTTGTAGAGATGGTGGAGATGGTGGACATCTTGAAGATGGCAAACTGTGATGGGAAGTATGTACCTTACACAAACCCTAATGTGAGAAAGGCCAAGATCATGACTAAAGTTGTGAGAAGTCTGCACAGGAATTTTGGGGTACAACGATCCAAGGAGCAATTGAGGAAATGCTGGTCAGACCTGAAATTGAGGGAGCACGATCAGTATAGAAGGGTCAGGAAAGTGCTTCTAAAAAGTAAGTATTTGTCCTGTGTTCCTATTATTATTACTTTAATGTTGTGCTTTTCTTTACTGTTGTACAGTTTAAAATGCCAAGTTTGAGGTTTGTGGGCATAGTAATCGTTCGTAGTAAACATCGTTCATTCAACCACTAATACGACGCTTTTGGCAGATGCAGGTTAACTACATTTGTTCATGCCTATTTGTATTAAAAGAAGTTTATTACATTGTTGTCTAGATGTGTTTGTAACTAGGGCTGAAACAACTAATCGATTAATCGACAACTAATCGATTATGAAATTAATCGATTACTATTTTCATAATCGATTAATCGGCCAGTAACATAATGGGGTTAAAAAAAACTAAAATAATCCCTTAATAGTACAAAAAGAGCAAATAATCTCTACTGTAAATATTACTTACACTACAGTAAAAAAAATGAACCCCTTACAGTAGTGATGATCTGTTTTTCTTTGTACTAAAAAGGGCTAATTTTAGTTTTTTTAACCCCATTATGTTACTAAACGTCTTAGACCTGGTTCACATCTATGTGTTTGGTGCTTTTTTGCAGAAACGCACTACAGTTCATTTACATGGTTTCCTGTGGGACACGTTCACATCTATGCTTTTTTCAGCCGCTGCGTATTTGGAAAGGGTCGGGGACTTTTTTTTAATGCGAAACGGTGCTTTTTTTGGTTCAATATACTTCAATGAAAAAGCTGCAGAAAAGCATGTAATTATTGCAGCAGTTTTTGTTTTTTAATCTTCCCAACAACAAATTGGCCAAAAATAAATGCAAAAACGCAGCACAATCACGTACACAAAAGTCAAAACGCACAGCAAAAAGCACTGCAGAAACAGATCAAAAGCAAACTGCATAGGTGTGTACCGAGCCTTATGCTGGCCACACGGATCAATTTTCAGACAAAATATTCAGACGAGAAATCTTTGTACATTCGCTGAATGAAAGAATGTTGTTTGAAATTTTCACTTGTTTTTAACATTCTGTGTTTAAAATGAATGTAATTTCTGAACGAAAACCACATACACTGTCTGATAATTCCTTTCACCAAGAAGTTTGCTATTATTTCAAAATTTTCCCATCACTGTGGTTGAAAATGAACGTAGTTTTGACCCCACTAACGATTAGAAAATCGAACAAACGTTCTTAAAATAACATTTTTTTCTGATATTTACCAGATTCACATTTTAATAGTATATACAGTATATATCCTCTAATAGTATATACAATATATATCTCCTCTAATAGTATATACAGTATATAGCTCTTCTGTCTGTTATTCTCAGAGTGGATTAGATATTTTGCTCCCTAACCTTATAATGTTGGTTATTTATATTTACCACTGCATAGAGATATATAGGAATAAATTGCCTTTTTTTTAAAACTTTACATATTAACTAAATTATACACCACACTTTTTTATAAGATTATTAACCGATTAATCGATTAATCGAAACAATAATCGGTCAACTAATCGATTACGAAAATAATCGTTAGTTGCAGCCCTATTTGTAACTATAATGAATTGAAAAACTTGATTAAGCTGTTTACACATCTGGACGCAGGAGTACTAGTGTGGAACATCATAACAACCTTTTTATGGTGTCCCACGTAGCTGCTCCAGTGGATACTAGGGGTCTCCCCATGTGTGAAACTTGCACAAAACAGGTAAGTATTCCAGCTTTTGAAAGGAAAAAATCATGTCTTCAGCTTGGAACTCTGCCAAATCAGACAATTTGATGACACTTCAAAGCAATGTTTCATATACCTATTTCTCACCTCAAATATCCGTCTACTAAGTTTTCCTTTTTTTGTATTCACATAGGGGAGAAAAGAATCGGGACATCTGAGGACACCAGGAACCCCACACCTACTGAAGAAGGGGAACAACTCAGCACACAACCTGATGATGTGGATTCCGAGGTTCAGGAAGTGGTGGGTGAAGTGGTCGAAATGGTGACCACAACAGGACAGTGTCTGAGACCACAGCTTCAGGTAATAGATGTGTATGCCTGCATATTTATATTTATTATTTATAATACATGGTGTGTTTTTTTTTTTTAGGTGATGTGGATGTTGTGGAAGAAGAAACTCACTTCAAGTCCTCATCAGTGAGATAATGGTGTGCAATCGGGATTTAGAGAAGGTCAAGCAAAACATCAATGATGTTCAAAAAAGACTGACCAACATCATTGATGTTTTAGCCAAAATCTTAAACCACCAAAAAATGTAAATGTTGTTGTTATTGTTTTTCGTGTTTTAAAAAGTTTTAAAGTAATTGCAAAGCCAAATTTTGAATATGCACACAGTTTGTCTACATGTGCTATCTGCTATCATGGGATATCAATGTACGTGTTTTGTGGATGCAACCCCTTCCTCACAACTAAAGTAGGTGAGTGGAGGGTGTGTCCAAGATGGCAACCTGAGAGAACACAGGATCCAGAGCTCTGCTGGTTACATGGCATTTATCCTCACTCCTGACTGATCTTTTGCTATAAAAACTACCCTGGTTTGCTCCGGATGTCCTACCTAACACGGCACAGGGGAAAAAAGCTTTGTTTCCCACTGAGTGCGGAAGATACAGCCCCACAAGTGGCTCCCCACATGGCGGACTCCCCTAGGCATGCAAACAACATGGTGTCACAGACCGAGATGGAGGACCAGACGGCTGAGACCTGGCTTGGATTTCAGGAGGTAATGGCGGCGATCGCATCCTGCCAGGCAGCCCTGATCAACAAAATAGAAGCCGTGCAGCTGGATGTTGGTCTCATCCGGCAGGGTCTGGATAAGCTCTGCTCGAGGGTATCGGAGGTGGTGCAGCGCTTCGGGCAGACTGAGGACACCGTTGTGGAGCACACAGCATCTATCCGCTTTCTCCAGACCAAGGTCCGAGCCTTGGAATACAAGGTGGACGATGCCGAAAATAGGAACAGGAGGAACAACCTCTGGATCGTGGGTATGCCTGAATGAGTGGAGGGGAAGAACCCTACGGTGTTCGTGGAAGAGCTACTGAAAGCCCTGCTACCGGCCGCTCAGTTATCTCCATATTTTACAGTGGAGCGCGCCCATCGTATTCTTCCTGTCCCTGGACCGCCAGGATCTAACCCCCCCGCACCCTGATCTTTTGGATGCTGAACTTCAGAGACCGTGACGAGATTGTCAGGGCTGCTTGTAGGGCGGGTGAGTTAAAGCACCAGAATGCCAATCTGCTATTCTTTCCTGATTACTCTTTATAGACACAAAAACTCTGCAGATCTTTTGATCAGGTTAAAGTGGGGCTACGGGCACGGAACATTAAGTATAGTGTTCTTTTTCCCGCCAAACTGAGGGTCCAAGATGGGGAGACTGTTAAGTTTTTTACCGCACATCAGGACGCTGCTGCCTGGCTGGAGTCGCTACCTCCCCTCCATTAACTGTCAGCTACTCGTCCATCTCCAGTTTCTCTCCTAATTCAACCGTGGGACTTGCTGTGGAATACTGTCGGGTGCACCCTCCTAGCTGCACAATAGCTAGATCTAAACCCAAGTATCTTATAAATTAGAGGTCTCAAGCATACTTTGGAGTCCTTTTCTTTTTCTGTTTTATCTGACCACAGCTGCTGCAATGTATTGGTCTTTGACTAAACCCTGTATATGATGTCGGGGTCAGAATGGTAAAGGTCTCTATGGATACTTAATGCCTTTTAACTCCGTTACTGTTAATGGGGTCATGTAACCCATACCTTGCCACCGGGTCTGATTATCTCACATAGGTATGAGGTACTAATGGGTAGAACTCCGCAGAGAAACAGTGACTCTGACTAAACACCCATTGCTGCCTATGACCCCGTCGCATATTTTCCTTCACCCATATTTACATGGTACTATTTCATGTGTCATCAGGGTATGTCTGGTATGCTCCCGTGTCCTGGCTCATAACTTACTGTGGGCAACCAAGTCTCCAAAGATATAGAGATGCCAGGTTGGGAGCCACACGGAACCACACTTGTTTCCAAGAGGCCGATACTTCTTCAGGTTATAACACCATTGCTACAAACCTGACTACTGGAGACATAATTCTGTGGAACAAGACTGGGTTTGTTTTAGTTCTCTGACTCACAGCTGTGAGCGGATTTTGCAGTAGGTTTCACATTTTTGAGTTGCAAGTGAATGTTGTACTGTTCAAAGGTTGATATATAAGTAACCTATGTACCCCTGGGATCACCCAGGAGAATAATTATTCAATCTTAACCAGTATCTCTGTTGCCCTGTTAGGTAACACCTCCTTGCTCTGAGTTCATGCCCTCTCTAAACATTGTTATAGTTAGGGGTAGGGATGAGCCGAACACCCCCCGTTTCGGTTCGCACCAGAACATGCGAATAGGAAAAAAGTTTGTTCGAACACGCAAACACCGTTAAAGTCTATGGGACATGAACATGAATAATCAAAAGTGCTAATTTTAAAGGCTTATATGCAAGTTATTGTCATAAAAAGTGTTTGGGGACATGGGTCCTGCCCCAGGGGACGTGGATCAATGCAAAAAAAACTTTTGAAAACGGACGTTTTTTCAGGAGCAGTGATTTTAATAATGCTTAAAGTCAAACAATAAAAGTGTAATATCCCTTTAAATTTCGTAGCTGGGGGGTGTCTATAGTATGCCTGTAAAGGGGCGCATGTTTACTGTGTTTAGAACAGTCTGACAGCAAAATTACATTTCAAAGGAAAAAAGCCATTTAAAACTACTCGCGGCTATTGCATTGCCGGTCCGACAATACACATAGAAATTCATTGATAAAAACGGCTTGGGAATTCCCCACGGGGGAACCCCGAACCAAAATTAAAAAAATAAAATGACGTGGGGGTCCCCCTAAATTCCATACCAGACCCTTCAGGTCTGGTATGGATTTTAAGGGGAACCCCGCACCAAAAAAAAAAAAAAAACGGCATGGCGTCCCCCAAAAATCCACATCAGACCCTTATCCGAGCACGCAACCTGGCAGGCCGCAGGAAAAGAGGGGGGGATGAGAGAGCGCCCCCCCCCGAACCGTACCAGGCCACATGCCCTCAACATTGGGAGGGTGCTTTGGGGTAGCCCCCCAAAACACCTTGTCCCCATGTTGATGAGGACAAGGGCCTCATCCCCACAACCCTGGCCGGTGGTTGTGGGGATCTGCGGGCGGGGGGCTTATCGGAATCTGGAAGCCCCCTTTAACAAGGGGACCCCCAGATCCCCCCCTGTGTGAAAACCTACCATTTCACTAAAAAACTGTCAAAAATGTTAAAAATGACAAGAGACAGTTTTTGACAATTCCTTTATTTAAATGCTTCTTCTTTCTTCTATCTTCCTTCATCTTCTTCTTCTTCTGGTTCTTCTGGCTCCTCTGGTTCTTCCTCTGGCGTTCTCGTCCAGCATCTCCTCCGGGGCGTCTTCTATCTTCTTCTCCTCGGGCCGCTCCGCACCCATGGCATGGGGGGAGGCTCCCACTCTTCTCTTCATCTTCTTCTCTTCTTCATCTTCTTCTTTTCTTCTCTTCTTCTCTTCTTCTCTTCTTCATCTTCTTCTTCGGGCCGCTCCGCACCCATGCTGCCATGGAGGGAGGCTCCCACTGTGTGACGGCGTCTCCTCTTCTGACGGTTCTTAAATAACGGGGGGCTGGGCCACCCGGTGACCCCGCCCCCCTCTGACGCACGGTGACTTGACGGGGCTTCCCTGTGACATCACGGGGAATGCCAGAGGAAAGTCCCGTCATGTCTCGTGCGTCAGAGGGGGCGGGGTCACCGGCTGGCCCCGCCCCCATTATTTAAGAATCGTCAGAAAAGGAGACGCCGTCACACAGCGGGAGCCTCCCTCCATGCCAGCATGGGTGCGGAGCGGCCCGGAGAAGAAGATGAAGAAGAGAAGAAGAGAAGAAAAGAAGAAGATGATGAAGAAGAAGATGAAGAAGAGAAGGAGATGAAGAGAAGAGCGGAAGCCTCCCCCCATGCCATGGGTGCAGAGCGGCCCAAGGAGAAGAAGATAGAAGACGCCGCGGAGGAGATGCTGGACGAGAACGCCGGAGGAAGAA
Source organism: Aquarana catesbeiana (assembly GCA_037953035.1). Taxonomy (NCBI): domain Eukaryota; kingdom Metazoa; phylum Chordata; class Amphibia; order Anura; family Ranidae; genus Aquarana; species Aquarana catesbeiana. Next base: position 3,447,230 of record JBBHAA010000512.1, on the reverse strand, counting down.
CCAGAAGAGCCAGAAGAACCAGAAGAAGATGAAGGAAGATAGAAGAAAGAAGAAAGAAGAAGCATTTAAATAAAGGAATTGTCAAAAACTGTCTCTTGTCATTTTTAACATTTTTGACAGTTTTTTAGTGAAATGGTAGGGGTACCACCTTACCATTTCACACAGGGGGGTGGGATCTGGAGGTCCCCTTGTTAAAGGGGGCTTCCAGATTCCTATAAGCCCCCTGCCCGCAGACCCCCACAACCACCGGCCAGGGTTGTGGGGATGAGGCCCTTGTCCTCATCAATATGGGGACAAGGTGTTTTGGGGAGCTACCCCAAAGCACCCTCCCAATGTTGAGGGCATGTGGCCTGGTACGGTTCAGGAGGGGGGGGCGGTCTCTCGCCCCCCTCTTTTCCTGCGGCCTGCCAGGTTGCCTGCTCGGATAAGGGTCTGGTATGGATTTTTGGGGGGGACCCCACGCCGTTTTTTTTTTTTTTTTGGCGCGGGGTTCCCCTTAAAATCCATACCAGACCTGAAGGATCTGGTATGGAATTTAGGGGGACCCCCACGTCATTTTTTTTTTTACATTTTGGTCGGGGTTCCCCTTAATATCCATACCAGACCTGAAGGGCCTGGTATGGAATTTAGGGGGACCCTCACGTCATTTTTTTTTTTTTAATTTTGGTTGGGGGTTCTCATGTGGGGAATTCCCATGTCGACTGACCGGCAATGCAATAGCCGCGTTTTAAATGTTTTTTTTCCTTTGAAATGTCATTTTGCTGTCAGACTGTTCTAAACACGGGAAACATGCGCCCCTTTACAGGCATACTATAGACACCCCCCAGCTACGAAATTTAAAGAGATATTACACTTTTATTGTTTGACTTTAAGCATTATTAAAATCACTGCTCCTGAAAAAAACGGCCGTTTTTAAAAAATTTTTTTGCATTGATCCATGTCCCCTGGGGCAGGACCCAGATCCCCAAACACTTTTTATGACAATAACTTGCATATAAGCCTTTAAAATTAGCACTTTTGATTTCTCCCATAGACTTTTAAAGGGTGTTCCGCTGCATTCGAATTTGCCGCGAACACCCCAAATTGTTCGCTGTTCGGCGAACTTGCGAACAGCCAATGTTCGAGTCAAACATGAGTTCGACTCGAACTCGAAGCTCATCCCTAGTTAAGGGTTAGAGGATATTATGCATCACCAGTTTCAACGGGGGATGTGGAGTGGGAGGGAATGTTTTCTGCTGTTTCAGATATTAATTTGTTACTTTTTTATTTTTGGAGTTGCTTTATTACTATTGGAGACCTGTTGTCTCACATGTGCAATATTTCTGTAATACTGTATTGCTTGACCTGGCATTGCTCTTAACAAGACCGGTGTGATTGAGGGGTGGAACTGTTTGGGTTGGTTCTCTGCCCCTAGGGAGTAGGGGCATGCGGATCATGGCCATTTATTTACAATCAATAACTTATGTCTAATATATCCATCACCTCATGGAATGTTAGGGGTCTAAATTCAAAAGGTCCCTGGATTTCAAATTTTTACAAAAATATAATCCTCACATATGCATCCTCCAAGAGACTCATTTGACAGGTTCCAGGGTCCTTGGTCTCGGGGGAGCATGGTTGGGAGCCCACTATCATTCCACATATTCAAATTACACCAGGGGAGTAAGCATTTTGATCTGTAGGTCCCTCCCACTCCAGATATTGGACGTACAAACAGACCCTGGGAGTAGATACGTGATCATATACGCTCTATTTGTATGCTAAACAGCTGGTGTTGGTGGGCCTATACCTACCTCCCCCGGCTAATGTACAACTTCTATATGATATCATGCAGATTGTGATGGGCTATAATACTCAGAAGGTTTTTCTGCTTGGTGTCTTTAACTTGGTGCTTTCACAGGACCTGGACAGACTACACACAGTGGCCCGCCCTTCCTCAGACCTACAACACTGGGCAGACACGCTTGCTCTGACGGACATATGGCGGCACTTTCACCCACAGGACAGGGAATACACCTGTCACTCTACCTCTTATTGAGCCCTATCCCATATAGATCTGGCTTATGCCTCCTCTGGTGCTTTACGCTGGACAAGGGAAGCTTGTATACTTGTACTGTATACTTGAGTAGTGCACGTAGGTCTGCGACTGTTCTGCGATTGCACCTAGGTCTGTGAGTACCTGTGTATTGTCTTGAGTATTAGTGCCAGGAAGCTAGCTATTAGGTAATTTGGACAGGGTAAAATCCCCAAATGCTCACTAAATTTAATAGGTACGATGCCCGGCGGGTGTGGAGAGGCGACTCTTTGTACATCTTGCGGCATGTATGCGTTCCTTGATCATCCGATCGAGGGCGAATACTGCTGTGCAAAATGTAAGCACATTGTTTCCCTGGAAGCCCAGGTTCTGAATCTGGGGAAGCAACTGTCAGCACCGAGAAGTCCCTCCATACTAAAGGTGAGCCAGGAACGTACATGGCAGGTGCCGGCAGGGGCCAGCACAGAGGCGGGTGGAGACAAAGAGGTGCAGGCACTAGCAAAGAGTAGATGGGTGACAGTCAGGAGGGGTAGAGGGGGAAGTGCCAGAGAGGCCGATCCAGGACTGGAGCATCCCAATAAGTACGCTTAGGGAAGTAAACAAGTGGCTGAAGAGCTGGTGTAGTAAGGAGGGGTTTGGGTTCCTGGAGGACTGGGCCGACTTCTCAGTCGGTAACCGGTACTATAGAAGGGACGGACTGCACCTAAATGAGGAGGGTGCAGATCTGCTGGGAATAAAGATGGCCAAAAAGTTAGAGGGGTTTTTAAACTAGGCGATGGGGGGAGGGTCCAGAGACAGTTATAGCCAGCGCGGCAGATATTCCAGAGGGTAGTATTGGGGGCATTAGTGGTAGGTTAACCAAAGCACAAAAACACAAGGTGAGTATAGTAGCAAGTCCTAGTTGCAATCTTGAAACACCCAATACGAGGACAATATGCGACCGGTCTAAACTATGTGGCATGTTCACCAATGCCAGGAGCATGGCGGACAAGATGGGTGAACTAGAGATACTGTTGTACAAGGAGGATTTGGATTTTGTGGGAATTTCAAAGACCTGGTTCAACAGCTCTCATGATTGGCTGGCAAACATTCAAGGGTATACCCTATACCGCAAGGATAGAGAGGGTAAAAAAGGGGGAGGGGTATGCCTATATATCAAGAATAATGTACAAGCGAATGTGAGAGATGACATCACTGAGGGAGCTAGAGAGGAGGTGGAATCCTTATGGGTAGAGCTCCAAAGGGATGAAGCTAAGGGGAAAATAATACTGGGAGTATGCTATAGGCCCCCTAACCTGAGGCAGGAAGTGGAGACGGATCTCCTATCACAAATTGGATTAGCAGCAAGAATGGGAAGTGTTATCATAATGGGGGATTTTAATTATCCAGACATAGACTGGGCGGAGGGAACCGCGCATTCATTTAAGGCTCGCCAGTTCCTTAATGTCTTGCAGGACAATTTTATGGGTCAGATGGTAGACGCACCAACTAGAAATAAAACATTACTGGATCTACTGATTACCAACAATACAGACCTGATCACAGATGTGGAAATACGGGGCAATTTAGGTAACAGCGATCACAGGTCAATTAGTTTCAGCATAAATCACACAAATAGGAAACATAAAGGGAATACAAAGACACTGAATTTCAAAAGAGCCAACTTCCCTAAACTACAAACCTTGCTAAAAGGCATAAATTGGGATAAAATATTAGGAACAAAGAATACGGAGGAGAGATGGGTTTGCTTTAAGAGCATATTAAATAAGGGCATTAGCCAATGTATCCCATTGGGTAATAAATTTAAAAGAGCGAACAAAAATCCTGGATGGCTTAACTCCAATGTAAAAATGCATATAAAAGCAAAGGAGAAGGCCTTCAAAAAATACAAGGTTGAGGGATCATCCTCAGCATTCAGACTTTATAAAGAATGCAATAAGAAATGTAAGGGTGCAATTAGGACGGCTAAGATAGAACATGAAAGACACATAGCGGAGGAGAGCAAAAAAAATCCCAAGAAATTCTTTAAGTATGTAAACAGTAAAAAAGGGAGGACAGATCATATTGGCCCCATAAAGAATGAGGAAGGACATCTGGTTACAAAGGATGGGGAGATGGCAAAGGTATTGAATTTATTCTTCTCCTCAGTCTTCACGAGTGAATCGGGGGGCTTCAGTAACCAAAACTGCAGTGTTTATCCTCATGACACAACACAGGAAGCACCTCCATGGTTAACAGAGGACGGAATTAAAATTAGACTTGAGAAACTTAACATTAATAAATCACCGGGACCAGATGGCTTGCATTCGAGGGTACTTAGCGAACTCAGTCAGGTGATTGCCAGACCGTTGTTCCTAATTTTTACAGACAGTCTATTGACTGGAATGGTACCAGCTGATTGGAGAAAAGCCAATGTAGCACCAATATTTAAAAAGGGCCCAAAAAACATCCCTGGGAATTACAGACCAGTTAGCCTAACATCAATAGTATGTAAACTCTTGGAGGGGATGATAAGGGACTATATACAAGATTTTAGTAATAAGAACGATATCATTAGCAGTAATCAGCATGGATTCATGAAGAATCGTTCTTGCCAAACCAATCTATTAACCTTCTATGAGGAGGTGAGTTGCCATCTAGATAAAGGAAGGCCCGTAGACGTGGTGTATCTGGATTTTGCAAAAGCATTTGACACAGTTCCCCATAAACGTTTACTGTACAAAATAAGGTCCATTGGCATGGACCATAGGGTGAGTACATGGATTGAAAACTGGCTACAAGGGCGAGTTCAGAGGGTGGTGATAAATGGGGAGTACTCAGAATGGTCAGGGGTGGGTGGTGGGGTTCCCCAGGGTTCTGTGCTGGGACCAATCCTATTTAATTTGTTTATAAACGACCTGGAGGATGGGATAAACAGTTCAATCTCTGTATTTGCAGACGATACTAAGCTAAGCAGGGCAATAACTTCTCCGCAGGATGTGGAAACCTTGCAAAAAGACCTGAACAAATTAATGGGGTGGGCGACTAAATGGCAAATGAGGTTCAATGTAGAAAAATGTAAAATAATGCATTTGGGTGGCAAAAATATGAATGCAATCTATACACTGGGGGGAGAACCTCTGGGGGAATCTAGCATGGAAAAGGACCTGGGGGTCCTTGTAGATGATAGGCTCAGCAATGGCATGCAATGCCAAGCTGCTGCTAATAAAGCAAACAGAATATTGGCATGCATTAAAAGGGGGATCAACTGCAGAGATAAAACGATAATTCTCCCGCTCTACAAGACTCTGGTCCGGCCGCACCTGGAGTATGCTGTCCAGTTCTGGGCCCCAGTCCTCAGAAGGGATGTACTGGAAATGGAGCGAGTACAAAGAAGGGCAACAAAGCTAATAAAGGGTCTGGAGGATCTTAGTTATGAGGAAAGGTTGCGAGCGCTGAACTTATTCTCTCTCTCTCTGGAGAAGAGACACTTGAGAGGGGATATGATTTCAATTTACAAATACTGTTCTGGTGACCCCGCAATAGGGATAAAACTTTTTCGCAGAAGAGAGTTTAATAAGACTTGTGGCCACTCATTACAATTAGAAGAAAAGAGGTTTAACCTTAAACTACGTAGAGGGTTCTTTACTGTAAGAGCGGCAAGGATGTGGACTTCCCTTCCACAGGCGGTGGTCTCAGCGGGGAGCATTGATAGCTTCAAGAAACTATTAGATAATCACCTGAATGACCGCAACATACAGGGATATGTAATGTAATACTGACACATAATCACACACATAGGTTGGACTTGATGGACTTGTGTCTTTTTTCAACCTCACCTACTATGTAACTATGTAACTATGAAGCAAAGCATTTACCCCGGGGAATCTCGGACCATGCCCCCCTTAATCTTACTGTCTCCCTAGCCAGGTCCCCTGGTCTGAAATTGTTACGTCTGTCCAGGTTCTGGGCACTAGATGAAAGGATACAGGAATCAATGTTGGAAGCCATTTGTAACTTTTGGGTCTTAAATGGGGAATCTGCTAATGCCACGACCCTATGGGATACATTTAAATCCTGGATAAGGGGGGGCATCTCTTCTCTGCAGAGAGAGGCCTCTTGGTCCTTAGAGGTACTACAGGGGGAGACTGCAAGGTGTGAGGCAACATACAGTGGGGACAGAAAGTATTCAGACACCCTTACAATTTTCACTCTTTGTTATATTGCAGCCATTTGCTAAAATCATTTAAGTTCATTTTTTTCCTCATTGATGTACACACAGCACCCCATATTGACAGAAAAACACAGAATTGTTGACATTTTTGCAGATTTATTAAAAAAGAAAAACTGAAATATCACATGGTCCTAAGTATTCAGACCCTTTGCTCAGTATTTAGTAGAAGCACCCTTTTGATCTAATGCAGCCATGAGTCTTTTTGGGAAAAAACAGGTTTTTCACACCTGGATTTGGGGATCCTCTGCCATTCCTCCTTGCAGATCCTCTCCAGTTCTGTCAGGTTGGATGGTAAACTTTGGTGGACAGCCATTTTTAGGCCTCTCCAGAGATGCTCAATTGGGTTTAAGTCAGGGCTCTGGCTGGGCCTTTTAAGAACAGTCACTGAGTTGTTGTGAAGCCACTCCTTCGTTATTTTAGCTGTGTGCTTAGTGGTCTTGTTAGAAGGTAAACCTTCGGCCCAGTCTGAGGTCCTGAGCACTCTGGTGAAGGTTTTTGTCCAGGATATCCCTGTACTTGGCCACATTCATCTTTCCCCCCGATTGCAACCAGTCATCCTGTCCCTGCAGCTGAAAAACACCCCCACAGCATGATGCTGCCACCACCATGCTTCACTGTTGGGACTGTATTGGACAGGTGATGAGCAGTGCCTGGTTTTCTCCACACATACCTCTTAGAATTAAGGCCAAAATGTTCTATCTTGGTCTCATCAGGCCAGAGAATCTTATTTCTCACCATCTTGGAGTCCTTCAGGTGTTTTTTAGCAAACTCCATGTGGGCTTTCATGTGTCTTGCACTGAGGAGAGGCTTCCATCGGGCCACTCTGCCATAATGCCCCTACTGGTGGAGGGCTGCGGTGATGGTTGACTTTCTACAACTTTCTCCCATCTCCCGACTGCATCTTTGGAGCTCAGCCACAGTGATCTTTGGGTTCTTCTTTACCTCTCTCACCAAGGCTCTTCTCCCCCGATAGCTCAGTTTGACCGGACGGCCAGCTCTAGGAAGGGTTCTGGTCATCCCAAACGTCTTCCATTTAAGGATTATGAAGGCCACAGTGCTCTTAGGAACCTTAAGTGCGGCAAAAAATTTTTTGTAACCTTGGCCAGATCTTTGCCCTGCCACAATTTTGTCTCTGAGTTCTTCAGGCAGTTCTTTTGACCTCATGATTCTCATTTGCTCTGACATGCATTGTGAGCTGTAAGGTCTTATATAGACAGGTGTGTGGCTTTCCTAATCAAGTCCAATCAGTATAATCAAACACAGCTGGACTCAAATGAAGGTGTAGAACCATCTCAAGGATGATCAGAAGAAATGGACAGCACCTGATTTAAATATATGAGTGTCACAGCAAAGGGTATGAATACTTAGGACGTTATTTAAGCAAATGGCTGCAATATAACAAAGAGTGAAAAATTTAAGGGGGTCTGAATACTTTCCACCCCCACTGTACATTGAATCTCCCAATGTCACCAATCACCTGACATGGCAGAGGGCCCTACGGGACCTCTCCTTATATAATGTTGAACAAACCAAAAAATCTGTACTATATTCCACGCAGAGAATATTTAAACATAGTAATAAAAATGGAAAACTCCTGGCTTGCTTGGCAAGAGGTCAGACAGCCTCCACACACATAGCAAGCATTCAGGATGCTAAAGGGCAGCTGTTGTCCTCTCCTGAGGTCATCAGCTCCAGATTCTTCAAATTCTTTCAGGAAGCTTATACCTCTAGGGCCCCCAGGAATGTGCATCATACAGACCCATTTCATTGCTCAATGTGGATGCTAAAATATTGGCGAAAATACTCGCCACTCATCTATCTTTGGTTATCTCCACATTGATCCATGTTGAGCAGACCGGGTTTATGCCGGGCAAGGGCACAGATATAAATATTAGGCACCTCTTCCCCAACCTATCCCTAACCCATGACAATGCTGGTTCCCGGGTGATTGCCTCCCTAGACGCCGAGAAGGCATTTGATGCAGTGGAGTGGGAGTATCTTTGGGGGGTGCTGCAGCACTTTGGCTTCGGCCCTAACTTTCTGCGCTGGATACAATTACTTTATCGGGCACCAAAGTCTAGGGTGCACACCAATGATTGGATCTCTGACTCCTTCCCGCTACACAGAGGTACTCACCAAGGGTGTCCCTTATCTCCCAGTCTGTTTGCCCTGGCACTGGAGCCCCTGGCGATATTGGTCAGGGAGTCTCTGGAGGTTCAGGGGATGCAGATTGGTAGTCTGGAAGAGAAAATATCCCTCTATGCAGATGATGCCCTACTCTACCTGAATGATGCCGGCCCGTCACTAGCTGCTGCCCTAGAGCTTTTTGATGAATTTGGAACCCTATTGGGTATCCGCATAAATTGGTCAAAATCTGTCCTTTTTCCTCTAGCAAACCAGACCCCTGCCACAGCCAACCCCACACAATTGAAATGGGTCGCAGAGTTTAAATACCTTGGAGTAAAGGTGGCTAGGGATACCTCCCAGTACCATGTTCTCAACATACTCCCCTTACTCTGTCTCCTCAAGGAAGGGTGCCAATCCTAGTCCGGACTCCCGCTGAACCTACTGGGCCATATCAACATCTTAAATATGGTGATTCTACCTAAATTCAATTATCTTTTCTGGAACAGCCCGGTTTGGATACCGGCATCTTTCTTTCGGGATGTGGACAGATGTATAATTTCCTTCATATGGAATAGGTCCATTCCACGATTTGCTAAATCCACACTGTATCTACCGACACACCTGGGGGGTCTGGCCCTTCCAAACCTATGGGTTTACTGCTGGGCAGCGATGCTGGTTACGGCGTACTGGTGGTTCGAGGTGAAACGTTCCAACGCTGTGGTCTGTGTGGAGGCGGCTCGGCTGGGCTCCTTGCAGGCACTACAAAACCTAGTATACAGGGGCGTAAGGGCATATGTGGACCTGCCTGCTCCAACCATGGCGACGGTACAAGTGTGGATTGCGGATCAACGCCGGTTCTTCCAGGCAGAGTGCTTGTCCTTGGTCCAGCCTCTCTGGGGGAAACCTAATCTGCCTCACTTTAGGTTGATTCCGGATCTCCATGTATGGGCAGGATTCGGTATCAAGTCATTGAGAGATATCATACCTGCAGGTACATTACTGACATTCTCCTAACTCTCCAGGACTCACAACCTACCTGGCTGGATGTATTTCTGGTAAGCCCAACTCCGTCATGCAGCCAGGGCTCAATTTCCTGCACCTCCACTTCTTCAATTAGACCCGGTGGAAGACCTCCTGTCCTGTGGTGATCTGGTGAAGCCTCTCTCTGCTCTATATGGTACCTTGCTTGCCACAGACTCCCCAAAAATGGATAAGCTGTGGGATTTGTGGAAAGCAGATGTCCCTGCTCTGGATAAGGAGGACTGGGTGGACTGTTTAGAACAAGGTCCCAAATTGGTAATCTCTGCAGGGGACAAGCTAATACAAATCAAATTTCTCCACAGGGTATATTTAACCCCGTGCACATGTCCAGAATATATCCTGATAGGGATCCACACTGTCCCCAGTGTCGGACACACTTGGGTACCTATCTACACATGTTTTGGGACTGCCCCACTCTATTGACCTTCTGGTCGGGGATATTTGAACAATTAATTGTCCGCCTTAAACTCTCTGTTCCCATGACACCTGAACTAGCTCTGCTAGGTATTCATGAGGACGAACAAAGATTTCACCATAGAAAACTGCTGATTTCATATCTTCTTTTCTATGCCAAAAAGGAAATCCTCTGTAAATGGACTTCCCCTGCTCCCCCTGCTTTGTCCTCCTGGGAAAGCAGAGTCAATACTGCTCTGCCTCTCTATAAGCTAATGTACATTAGTCATGGCTGCCCCTGGAAGTTTGATAAGGTGTGATTGCCCTGGACAGTTTTTTAGGGCTGTCATACTGCATACTCACTTTTCCTGCCTGATAGGTAGGAAATGACTGGATGTAGTTGTATATGATCCTTCTCCCCCTTCTCCCTCCCCCCCTCACCCCTCCCTCTCCTCACCCCCCACCCCCCCTCTTACCTGGGCCATACTCCTAAACATAGTGCTTTTTCGTTGCACACATTTTTTTACTGACTCACTGTTCCTACTGTTATTCACTGAATTCACTGTAATATACCATGTCGGTTCCATTAGATGACTGCATATTTTATTGTACTGTAAATTTTCCTTCAATAAAGCACTCCTGATTGTTAAAAAAAGTAGGTGAGAGGAAGGGGTTGCACCCCTGAAACATGTCCATTGATCCCCCATGATGGGATCTAGCACTTGTTAACACACTGTGGCTTATTTAAAAAAAGCCAAACAACTTTGCACTACAAGTGCAATGCAAGTGCACTGGTAGGGCAAAGTGGATTGTCCTTTCTGAAATAAGGCCCAGTGTGTCAACATGTGCTAGCTCACATCATGGGGGATCAATGGACATGTTTCGGCGTTGCAACCCCTTCCTCTCACCTACTTTAGTTGCGAGGAAGGGGTTGCACCCACAAAACGCTTACATTGATATCCCATGATGGCAGATAGCACATGTTGACACACTGCGTGTTTTGTGGCTTTATCAAAATAGATGTAGGGAAAAGGCACACATTTTAGGCATGGGATCATGATGGAAATCCACATTTTGAGTCCCAATTTGTGTGCATCTTCAAAATTTGGCTTTTATAGGGGTAAGAACACCCCATCTGATGAAGGCAAAATCAACACAGTTTTGACATACTAATGTCTCATATGGCCTTCACTTTGTAAGTTCCTGAGCTGGGGATGTGGATGTTATGTTTTTAAACATGCCTGTTTAGCCACAAAAAGGCTATATCTACTGTCAAACATACATGTTATACACCAAAGATGTTGGTTTGTTTAAAAACCCTTTTATAATGCACATGTGATGTGCTTGGAGTAAAATGTTTTATACTCAACAATGTGTGGCTTCTTCTTTAAATGCTCAATACCATTTTTATTTAGTAAGTTGTTGTAGTTACAGGAGCAATGGGGGGTATTTACTAAAGGCAAATCCACTTTGCACTACAAGTGCACTTTCAGTGCTGTTAAATTTGCCAAAATCAGGCCATTTTAGGGACTACAAGCAATTAATTCATGGAACTTAAAAGAATGATTATTTTTATCATTAATGCATTTCATTAACAACAAAAATATTATGTGTGTGTGTAGCAGACCCATAGCATAACATAATAGTTACCTGAAGAAGAGATTGTCACCTCATGTATTAAATAAGTTACATTTGCACTATTGATGAAAATGGCCAAAAATAAAAGGCCATTGGAGAACCTAGGAGACAGATAAGAAACACAAGCAGTAAATCAAATGAAATATGAGTTCAGTTTTTCACAAAAAATGTATTTTAAAGAGCTTTTAAAGATTATCTGGCATATCAATTGCCCCCCTACCCGCGAAGTACTCCACATAGCTTTGCCGTACTTCGCGGGCGCATTGGGGGGGCAAGCCAGGACGGCCAGCTTCAAAAGCCGTCATGATTTCTTCCAGTGAGCTGGCCTCAGTCCCCACTGAGGCCAGATAGTTGGCTGCATTTTTTCTCATAAAATTGTGCAAAATGCAACAGCATAAAATTATATGGTTCAGTTTGTATTCGGCCATATTTATGGAGGTTAGGAATAGCCGGAACCGGATGGACATTATGCCAAAGGCATTCTCCACCACTCTTCTGGCTCTGGTTAAAAACCCTCTGCTCCGGGGTGAGGGTCCTCATGAGGAAAGGCCAAATCAGATGGTTCCCCAGTGCAAATGCCTCATCTGCCACAAACACAAATGGGAGGCCCGCCACATTGTCTGCTGGAGGTGGCAAGCCCAAGCTGCTATTCTGGAGCCGTCTGTAGAATTCAGTCTGGGCGAGGACTCCACCATCTGACATACGGCCATTCTTCCCCACTGTAACGATATCACGTACGGGACATGAAAAGCTGTAGCTAGCTGCCATCTTGTGTGGAAGTAGCCATGACAGTTTGGCTAACCATGTAACCTCACAGAGAACTCTGAACTCCCTCCTTCCTCATCTTAGGAATTCAAAGCTTTTTAAGTTCAACAGAAAAGGTTATCTCAACAGAGAAAACAGAACCAGGTTAGGTCAGTAGAAAACATTTGTTGTAAGGGCAGTGTTCAGGCCTGTCGTAAAACTGTCACCCTCCCCATTCAGAGACCTAACAGGCCTCGGTCGTAAATTGTCGGAATACACCTCAGTAGAATAAGTATGAAATTTCAGCATGTTTCATAACTTCTGACTTAGTAATAGCACAGCCATAATATGGACATATTTAGTTTCCTCAGATAATATGGAACGTTTCAAGTCCAGACACCCCTATGTCAGGTCATATGGGAAACCCCTGGGATCACTTATTCCTCCAAAGCAGGCTATACGTTATAGAGATGGCATGTTTAGACTTGTTTTGAAGGAAATCTCAAGTTGAATAATAATATGGATATTTGGAGTCTGTAAACACTATAGATGCAGATATATGAATATGTATTACAAAATCTACCTGGGACGTGGTCATGAGTGTAGACACCTCCCAGCAACCAACCCCTACACCAGATGACCAGATGATTGGTTACTGGTCGCTGTCAACACCCCCTTTGATTTGACAGAAAAGAGGAGATGCCAAGACAATGGTCAGTTCTCCTTTTACCATCCAAGAAGAAACATCTGCCAAGTCGAGAACCAATTTCCTAGCTCATCGATCGAACTCTGATCAACCCTCGGACATTAATTGCAAGTATTCTTCCTTCCCAATTCTACCTTATTGCTTTGTGGCTGTATATTGTCTTTATCTTTTGAAACATCTTTTTTCTGTAAATATTTTATTTGCATCAACTTTGACCTTTTCATAATAAACCCTTATGTTGAAAAGTGTTAACCTTGTCTCTAAAGCTCTTAATGCAAGCTATAAACGAACCTGCCTCTTGAAGGGCGCTACTGTTGTAGAGTAAGACTCTGAGCAAACCTGTCTGTGGTGGCAGTGTGTGTGGCAGACGCTTATTCTAAAATTATAATTGGTATTGCTAAAATTATGAGTCTCCCCCGGCTCGGTCTTTTAAACGGGGGTGGTGGCAGTTAAAGGGTTAATTGGGTAATTAGCCCAGTGACAATCACTCTCAGGTTGCTCGCACCTAGATTGTGGTCCTGCAAGCTGGAAAATCTTTGTGCTGGGCGCAGCTGAGAGTGGCATTGTTACGTAAGTGACAGCGTGGTGTGAGGTTGACCGGTCCTTTGTCGCAAGTAGCGGGGAGGGCGGGGATCTGACACCCGCGTTCGTCACACCCACGTCTAAAAAAAAACCAACTAATTAATTTTTTTAATTTGGATGACAGAATGCAATAGTTTGAGCTTTTTGGTAATGTGTGCAGCATTGAAAACAGCATAACAACATATAAAATGATCCAAATTGTTTCAGATCCATTTAGTTTTTATGTTGTATTCACTTTTTTCATTATTATAAAAAATGCACTACATATGTGATGGAAACATATTGCAATATATACAGTAAGGCATAAAAGTGAAAAATCACTACTTATTGTGTTTGGGTTGGATGGAGGTGGATCAATCAGAATCTAAGAATCATAACATAACAAATTAATCTGAAATGTATTTGAAATTTGAAATTAAAGTGATTGTAAAGTCTCATTTTTTTTTAAAAAAAAATAACAAACATTTTATTCTTACCTACTTTGTTGCAGTGGATTTGCACAGAGCAGCCCCGGATCCTCCTCCTCTCAGGTCCCTCTTTTGTGATCCTAGCCCCTCCCTCCTGTTCAGTGCCCCCACAGCAAGCAGCTTGCTATGGGGACACCCGAGCTAAGTCAGAGCTCCCTGTATCCATTCAGATATGGAGCCCCGGCCCGATCCTGTCCCATCTCTCCACTGATTGGCTAGCTGAATTTGATTGACAGCAGCGGGAGCCAATGGAGAGACTGCTGTGTCTCAGCCAATCAGGAAGGAGAATCTCAGATGGCTGAGACACTCATGGACATCACTGGAGAGAGAGGGGCCTCAGGTAAGTGTAAGGGGGCTGCTACACACAGAAGGCTTTTTATGTTAATGCATAGAATGCACCTTCTGCCTTTACAACCCCTTTAATCAATTTGTTACTTTTGGATACACTCGACTCCAGTCAATATCATCCAATCACCTCATTACATTTCTTTTTGTGTGTTGGACTAGCAGGGATGACTCAGAGTGCATAATATTCTGAAATAGCTTACTAAAATATGAATCAATTCCAAACAACTAATGTATGAAACAAAACCTAATATATGAAATTAATTCCAAAAATGAATCATTCTAACATAACAAATATGATGAAACAAAATTATTTACTTAACGAATGGATACAAAACAAAACACATTTTTCTGTTGTGCACATCTCTAGATTTAAAGTAAAACTGGTAATATATGGCTAAACCAATTCCCCCATCTACAAAATCGATGTGGATGGGGGAATCCTTTCCACTGTGTTATTGTATTCTGGCAGGGGGACTCCTCCACTGTCAGAATACACTGATCATTGCTGCAGCCAATTGGCTGTAGCCCTGATCAAGGGTAAGTTTTCCAGCAAGCCTGTTCAAGAGAAGATGATCATTAGATTGACTTCTCTTGATCAGAAATGGCCCTAGATAGATCGAAATTTGGCTGGACCCTACTGAACCCGCCCAATTTCAACCCATCTATGGTCTGCTTAGAGCAAAACTAAAGTGAGCAATACTCACCTTTTCATAGCTCCCTTGCCAGCTCTGGCATCTTTTCCTATATGCTGGGTTTCAGCCATCTTCATTGGCCAATGAAGGATGACATCACTTCTGCACGTGCTCAGGAGCTAGTCATTCTGGCACATAGGGTCAACTTGGCCACTGTAAGCTTGCCTCTGCATACATCATGGGGTCACTGTGAGCAGGTGGGTGGTTTTGCTTTATTGTAGAGGAGACATTGCGTGTCTTTTCTTCAATAAAATATCTGCCTGCTCACAGTGTATCATAATGTAACTTTAAGACTTTATTGAGTTTGGGAAGAAGATGATGATTATGGAGGTTTGAAGGAGGAGCAGGAAACATTCTGAAATACACCCTAACCTGGATGCCATATATAGGTTCTATTAGCCATATCCAAATAATCTGTCCATGGCTATCACTTTGGACAATTGTGCAAAGTGATGGGGGTTATAAGAGATGGAAGTGGTGAGATAGGAAACAATGGTTAGGAGGGTGGGGGTACTAAAGAAGAGCTCCAAGCTTTTGCGGATTTTTTTTTTTAAGTTTAGCAGCTACACATACTGTAGCTGTCTTTTAATATTAGGACACTTACCTGTCCAGGAATCCAGCAATATCTTCACCCAAGCTGATTTTTTAAATCGGCTCTTGAGTGCTGCTGCCACCATTTCCACTAAGGAAAACTGTCAGTGAAGCCTTGCAGCCTCACAGCCGGCTCTCCACTGCACCTGCGCGAAGTGCACTTCACTTTGTCATTGGGCTGGCTGAGGGGGTAGGAGGAGAGGAGCCAAACTCCCCCAGAAGTGGGAGCGGGTACCTGTCAAAACCATGTACCAGCTCCCCCCCAAAAGGTGCCAAATGTGAGCTTTCCTTTTGGGTGGAGCTCCACTTTAAAATGATTGTAAAAGCTAAAGTTTTTTTACCATACTGCATTCTCTGCCTTAGTGTGATAAACCTTTCCTGTTCGTCTCCCCCTCACCCAGCCCCCCTAAATACTTACATGAGCTTGATCTCGATCCAGCGATGTGGTCAAGAGCAGCAGAACTTCTCTCTCTTTCCTCACTGGGCATGGAGGTAGCAGTGGCAGCCTTTGGCTGCTGCTGTCAATCAAATCCAGTGAAGAGGGAGCGGGGTTCGGGGACAATAGATGAATACAGCCTGACTTCGGAATGAGCCTGCATGAGTACCTCCATAGCAAGCGGCTTCTTATGGTGGCACTTGGAGATGAGGAGGAGCCAGGAGTGCCATTGTGGACCCTGGAAGAGGAGGATCGGGGCTGCTCTGTGCAAAAACCACTGTCTAAGTCGGAGGCAGTGGGTAGGCTGCCCAGGTGCTGATGATTTATTGAGTTTAATTATAACCTATATTATGTCCTAATTTTATTAAGGTTAGTACTTCTCTCTCTCTGTTAATGCAGTAATGAACAAATAAACAAGTCCCCAGGATTTTTCTTCTGGGACAAGAATACTGAGATACAGTGGCTGCAAGATTTTCTATCAAAGACTTCCATCACCGGTGCCTCTATTTGCTGTATTTCACATCCTCCTGGGGAGGACTGGAAAACTCTAGCTTGGAGGTCCTCACCCATCATTCTGTGTCACTCGTTCTCTACAAACACTGAGTGGACCTGTCTAGAGGAATTCCTTACACACTGCAGAGCCCTACCTTGTAAGTAATATACAGTGTTAGATAGATTTCATCTGAGTTCATATGGAGTTACAGTATTGTACTATATGGGTTATTAGCTATGGTTAAGGGTACACTCCAAAAACGCGTAAGCCCTGTATTGTTTTGTGCTACACCTGGATTAATAAACTCATTTATTGCACTAGATTGAGTTGCCGGCTCTCTTTTACCTGTATGCTTGCTCAGATGCCAGGAGGACACTACAAGCCAGCGAACCGACGGCTCTCCACCACGGGGAATTACAATAGGTGTCTTCTACTATATTATATGGGGTTAAGAATGTAGGAGTAAAGCCCAGCTCATGCTAACTGGAACAAGCAGTGGGCAAAATAAAAAAAATGACATATAATACAGCTCTGTCAAAAGCATTAACACAGCATTTATTTTTTCTGAGCCTCTCCAAGCCCGCCCCCCCATCTTAAAGCGGAGTTCCACCCAAAAATGGAACTTCCGATTTTCCAGTTCCTCCCCCCCTCCGGTGTCACATTTGGCAACTTTCAAGAGGGAGGAGGGAGAAGATACCTGTCTAATACAAGTATTTTGCTCCCACTTCTGGGCTTAGATACCCGAGCCACCCGCGGGTATCTACGCCACTTCCCATCCTCCCCCCGCTTTATTCTGGGAGACACACGGGTCCCAGAAAACAGCAGGGACCAGTGGGATAGCGCAATATGAATCGCGCATGCACAGTAGGGAACCAAGAAGTGAAGCTACAGGGACAGATCGGCTTCAGGGACAGATCGGCTTCAGGTGCCGACATCACGGTCGCCCTGGACAGGTAAGTGTCCATATTTTAAAAGTCAGCAGCTGCAGTATTTGTAGCTGCTGACTTAAAAAAAAAAAAAAAAACGGCGGAACTCCGCTTTAACATAGTTATACTACTATTGATCCTGCCAATAAGTCTATTTCTTTTGTCTGGACCAGCTCAAAGTGGAAGTTAATTCCCCCTCTCTCCAAGCAAAACTATAGGAAATTATGTTAGATTTTTTTTTCTATCCTTTTTAAAAATTGGTTATTTTAGCCCTGCCCCTCCATCATTCTGGTCTAGGCTACTTACATCTCTCAGGAAGCTGCAGGATCAGTACACAGAGCGATCAAAGGGCGGACTGGGCGGTGGGCAGGGGGAATCTCGGCCCCGCCCGCTGTAGCTGTCAGATCAGGAGAGAGGAGAGTCGGCTGGTCACATGAGCACTGAGCGGCACTATTAAATAAGGTATAGAACGGCTTTTTTTTTTAATTAAAGTACATATACAGGACACTTAGGGGTTGATTTACTAAAGGCAAAAAAACTGTGCACTTTGCAGAGGGCAGTTGCCCTCTGCAAGTGCAATTGCTCCAGAGCTTAGTAAATGAGGTAAGGCTTCACTTTGCAAAGAGTACCCAATCCCGTGCAAGGAAAATTAAAAAAAAATGCATTTTTGCTTGCACATGATTGGATAATAGAAGTCAGCAGAGCTTCTGCTCATTTACCAAGCTCTGGAGAAACTGCTCTTGAAGAGGGCAACTGCACTTTGCAAAGTGCACAGTCTTTTTCCCTTTAGTAAATCAACCCCTGAGTATTATGAAAGCCAGGGGATTGCGTGATTTTTACTAAGTGGGTTTACAACCACTTTAATGCATTAAGATAAAAAAAACTTCTGTGCTCAGCAGCCACCCTCAGCTCCCCTAATACTTACCTGAGCCCCATCTAGATCCAGCGACGTTGTAGGAGAGTCTCAGCTGCCCCAGGACTCTCCCTCCTTATTAGCTGAGACAGCGGTGCAGCACAATTGGCTCTCACTGCTGTCAATCAAGGTCAGTGAGCTAATGAGGAGAGAGAGGGGGTAGGTCCGAACCGCGGCTTCGTGTCTGAATGGACACGCAGAGCAGTGGCTCGGCTTGGGTGTCCCCACAGCAAGCTGCTTGCTGTGGGGGTACTAAGCAGGAGGGAGGGGCAAGGAGTGCTGGTGAGGGACTCAAGAAGAGAAGGATCCAGGCTGCTCTGTGCAAAACCATTACACAGAGCAGGTAAGTATGACATGTTTGTTATTTTTAAATAAAAAAAAGTCTTTAGTATTTAGTATTAGTATTAGTACTTTTAAGGTAAAAAAACTATGCATACCTTTTCTGCGGCCGCTCCGGTTCGGTCCCAAGCTGAGCTGTCAGCGGCAACTTCTGTGTATAGGCGTGTGCAGAAGAGGCCGCCAACAACAGAAGCCCCATAGTAACGCGGTGACGTCACTTCCCAGGCATTTCCCAGCCATGGTCAGGTGTCTCCTGCACACAGAGTGTAAGTCATAGCACGCGTTGGGGAAGATTTACTAATACTGAAGAGTATAAAATCTGGTGCAACTGTGCAGAGAGACCAATCAGTTTCCAGGTTTTATTGTCAAACTTAACAAGCTGAAGTTAGAAGCTGATTGGTCTCTTTGCAGAGCTGCACCAGATTTTGCACTCTGCAGGTTTAGTAAATTATTATTAT
This sequence comes from Aquarana catesbeiana, assembly GCA_037953035.1. Taxonomy (NCBI): domain Eukaryota; kingdom Metazoa; phylum Chordata; class Amphibia; order Anura; family Ranidae; genus Aquarana; species Aquarana catesbeiana. Next base: position 3,428,088 of record JBBHAA010000512.1, on the reverse strand, counting down.
TATTATTATTATTATTATTATTATAAGAGATTTATATAGCGCCAACAGTTTACGCAGCGCTTTACAATGTATAAGGGGGACAACACAATTACAGTACAGTTCAATACAAAAGGTACAGGAGGGCCCTGCTCGTAGAGCTTACATTCTAAAGGGAGGGGGTGGTGGTACAAAAGCTAATAGCTGCAAGGAATGATTTGATGGGGGTGGCTCAGGGAGAGTTATGTGGGTGTGGGATAGGCTTCCCTGAAAAAAATAGTTTTCAGGGATCTCCTAAAGGTGGACAGGGTAGGGGCTGATCGGACATACTGGGGGAGGGAATTCCAGAGGATGGGAGAGGCTCTGGAGAAGTCCTGAAGGCGAGCATGGGAGGAGGTAACAAGGGAGCTAGAGAGCAGGAGGTCCTGGGAGGAGCGGAGGGGGCGATTTGGGCGATATCTACAGATGAGGTTGGTGATGTAGATGGGGGCGATGTTGTGAATGGCCTTGTATGTTATGGTTAGCATTTTGAATTTTACACGGTGGGGTAGGGGAAGCCAGTGAAGGGATTGGCAGAGAGGAGCAGCAGTCACGGATCAATTAGTGAGGTGCATTAGTCTAGCAGCAGCATTCATAATAGACTGAAGGGGAGGAGCCTACTTAAGGGTAGGCCATTAAGGAGAGAGTTGCAGTAGTCGAGGCGGGAAATAATCAAGGAGTGAATAAGTTGCTTTGTGGTGTCATTAGTCAGGAAGGGTCGAATTCTGGAGATGTTGCGGAGATTAAGGCAGCAGGATTCAGCCAGTGATTGGATATGGGGGCTGAAGGAGAGGTCAGAGTCAAGGATTACACCCAGGACCCTGGCATGTGTGGAGGGACCAATGGTTGTGTTGTTGATATTAATGGTGAAGTCACAGGAGGGGAACCGTGAAGGAGGAAATATAACAAGCTCAATTTTAGAAAGATTAATTTTGAGGAAGTGGTGTGACATCCATATCGATATGTCATTCAGCAAGTTTGAGATCCGTGAGGAGAGAGTGGGGGTGAGTTGAAGAGTGGAGAGATAGATCTGTGTGTCATCTGCATAGAGGTGGTATTGGAAGCCATGGGAGGTTATCAACTGGCCCAGGGAAGAGGTATAGAGTGAGAAAAGGAGAGGCCCAATGACGGAGCCTTGGGGTACCCCAACAGAAAGAGGAAGGGGAGCGGAGGAGATGGAGTTGTAAGTGACACTGAAAGTGCGCTGAGATAGGTAGGAGGAGAACCAGGATAATGCAGAATCACGGAGGCCAAGGGAGTGTAATTTACTGAGGAGCAGCAGGTGGTCAACTGTGTCAAAGGCAGCAGAGAGGTCTAAAAGTATGAGTATGGAGTAGTGGCCATTGATTTTGGCAGTTATTAGGTAATTGGTGAGTTTTAGTAGGGCAGTTTCAGTAGAATGTTGTAGGCGGAAGCCAGACTGTAGGGGGTCGAGAAGGTTGTTGTCCGTGAGGTAGCGACTCATTTGGTCATAAACAAGGCGTTCGATGAGCTTGGAGGCAAACGGGAGCAGGGAGATAGGTCTTAAGTTATTCAAACAGGTGGGGTCTAGTGAGGGTTTTTTGAGTATGGGGGTAACCAGTGCATGTTTAAGCGGGGAAGGAAAGGTGCTGGAGGAGAGGGAGAGGTAAATCAACCCCTTTGTTTTACTTGGCGTCTAGGTGGGCTATGCATAAGGAAAGGATAGTTCAAGATGTACTAAATTTTACACAGATCAAAGTCACAAGGTTTGATTTACCAAAGGCAAATAGACTGTGCTCTTTGCAAGTGCAGTTGCTCCAGAGCTTTGTAAATGAGGGGAAGTTCTGCTGACTTCCATCATCCAATCATGTGAAAGCAAAAATGTTGTTTTTTTATTTTCCTTTGCATGTGATTGGGTGTTCTTTGTAAAGTGAAGTTTCTCCTCATTTACTAAGCTCTGGAGCAACTGCACTTGCAGAGTGCACAGTCTATTTCCCTTTAGTAAATCAACGCCATAGTAACATAGGTTAGATAAAGATGCCTGTCCAATAAGTTCAACCAGAAGACAAACATAAATAAATGAAAACAGCATGCCTCATCAGAAACCTAAACCCTCAGTTTATGCAGAAGAAGGAACCAACTCTTACAAAGCATGGTTTTATTTGCTGCAACGGAGAAGAAATCTTCAGGTTCCCCAAAAGCAATCAGATACTCCCCGGGTTAAAAAATACAAAATATACAGTGCCTTGAAAAAGTATTGATACCCCCCAAAATTTTCCACATTTTGTCATGTTACAACCAGAAATGTAAATATATTTTATTGGGGTTTTATGTGATAGACCAACACAAAGTGGCACATAATTGTAAAGTGGAAGGAAAATGATAAATGGTTTTCATTTTTTTTACAAATAAATATGTGAAAAATGTGGTGTGCATTTGTATAGTGCCCCCCTGAGTCAATACTTTGTAGAACCACCTTTCACTGCAATTACAGCTGCAAGTCTTTTTGGGGATGTCTCTACCAGCTTTGCACATCTAGAGAGGGACATTTTTGCCCATTCTTCTTTGCAAAATAGCTCAAGTTCTGTCAGATTGGATGGAGAGCGTCTGTGAACAGCAATTTTCAAGTCGTGCCACAGATTCTCAATGTAATTTAGGTCTGGACTGTGACTGGGCCATTCTAACACATGAATATGCTTTGATGTAAACCATTCCATTGTAGCCCTGGCTGTATGTTTCGGGTCGTTGTCCTGCTGGAAGGTGAACCTCCGCCCCAGTCTCAAGTCTTTTGCAGACTCTAATGCCGCGTACACACGAGCGGAATGTCCGTCAGAAAAAGTCCGATGGGAGCTTTTCATGGTATATTCCAGCCTTGTGTATGCCCCATCGGACTTTTTCCATCGAAAATTCAGACAGACTTAGATAGAGAACATGTTCTAAATTTTTCTGACGGAACTAATTATTATCGGGAAACCCGCTTGTCTGTATGCTGTTCCAATGTACCAAAAACGACGCATGCACAGAAGCAAGTACGAAACAGAAGCGCTCGGTCTGGTAAAACTAGCGTTCGGAATGGAGATAGCTCATTCCTCACGCTGCAAATTCGGTGATCTTTTAATGCAGTGCATTCTTTTGTGCTTTATAATGCTAGAATAATGAAGTTTCTGCTGATATTCACAACAGAGTTCTCACAAACTTATTTCTTTATTATTTCGCGTTATCTCATAAATAATTTTTTATTTTTTTAAAGCCAGATCTCCAGAATAATGTTTAGAATTATGTTTTATAGTCATTTTTTTTTTTTTTTTTATTTCATCAAGATCTCCTTTTTTTGGATTATTGCAAAATTAGTTTCTAGTGATTTCCCTATTTTTTTATTTATTTTTTGTGTGTCAAGTTACCACAATAACATCATTATCTTGTATTTTTTAACCTCAAGGAGGCTGGTTGGTGTCCCTTGTTAATTTCACATTGTATTTTTGAAATTTACCTGCCTACTCACAAACAAGCTGTCCTTTTTGAAGAAAAACACATAGGCAAGTATTTTCCGAAAATAAAATCTCCATTTATTCTGGGTAACAAAATAAAGATGAAGGCAACGCTGGAGAAACTTTTGGAATTTGAGAAGCCTTTTGGCCCCCAGGCAGACATCAAGTCTGTGGAAAAAAAATTGGTATCTTGAGGAGTCCATATAATAGTTATCACAGAAGATGACATATATGTCCCCAGGCTGTGATACTACACCAGCCTGCGTCTTCTGTCCGACCAGACTGAACCCAGGCCATCACTTTCTTCTCTTCGCTGCAACCTTCCATCTACGCTGCCCTGCACCCTTCCCTGCAGCCTTTCTTGGAGGCTGTGGCTCTGGTGGTGGACTTGTGGCAAAAGGAGGAGGAGGATGGGTAAGATCATATATGTGGCTGTTCTCTGTCAGCTGGCTCCTCAACCCTTTCTGAAGGGCTTCACCAAAAATTCCCTCACAGAGGAGGCGTTGGCCCTCCTCTAATTTCAACAATCTTGTGGCTAGATAGCAGCCATAGGCCTCTTCAGCGTCGTGGGGGCTTCGGAGGACATTGTTTGCTTCCCTAATGAGGCCGAGTGCTGCCTCCTCCGTCATCGTCCCCTTCCTGGGCCTTTTCGTTTGAAGGTGGAGGGGAGGCACCTGGGATTGGGTGAGGCTCCTACTGGGGCCAGCCACCTCCTGGCTGGCACTGGGCCCACTCACCTCCTGGCTGACACTGGGCATGGCCACCTCCTGGCTGTCACTGGGCATGGCCACCTCCTGACTGTCACTGGGCATGGCCTCCTCCTGCCTGCCTCTTTCCAGACCCTCGTCCTGGCTAGGCTCATCCTGTGTATAAAAAAGGGACATAGTTTTAGTTTTTGCTTCATCAATCACACACAATTTTTAGCCCATGACTTTCAAATTGAATGTTAAAAAAGACTATCATTCTGACCCCAGCATTTTTCATTCTTGTCCAAAACATTTTTGGCCACTACTGTCTAATGATTTAAAACAAAGTGATTTACATATCAATAATTAGTTATCAATTATAACATCTAGTTAACATGATTAATATTAGGACAATAAATATGTATAAAAATAATATACCTGGCTCCGGCTGGGAGCTTCCACTTCTTCCAGGATGGAAGGCCCAGGTTGTTCCTCATCAGCCTCTGCTGGGGTTGAGGGAAGGGTGGAAGGAAGGCTGCAGGGAAGGGTAGAAAGTGATTCCCTGGCTTCAGTCTGGTCATCCAGAAACCGCAGTTTGTTGAAGTACAGTAGGTGACCGCGATATTGTGTCAATCCCGCCGCATTTATCGGCAAGATTTGACACCTGCGAGCCCCGTCGCGGGAGCCAGCGCCGAGATGGCTCACTCATCGGGAAAGGAAAACTTTTTTTTCCTTTTGCGATGAGCGACAGGCAGTGCTGACAGCTGTCTGGTATGAATCCTGAGGGGGAACGCCCTGCCAAATTTTAAATGAAAAAAATGGCGTGGGTTCCCCCCAGGGGCATACCAGGCCCTTAGGTCTGGTATGGATTGTAAGGGGAACCCCCTATGCCGAAAAATCGGCGTGGGGGTCCCCCCAAAATCCATACCAGACCCTTATCTGAGCATGCAGCACGGCCGGCCAGGAAAGGGGGTGGGGACGAGCGAGCGCCCCCCCTCCTGAGCCGTACCAGGCCGCATGCCCTCAACATGGGGGGTGGGTGCCTTGGGGGAGGGGGGCGCCCTGCGGGGCCCCCCACCCCAAAGCACCATGTCCCCATGTTGATGAGGACAAGGGCCTCTTCCCGACAACCCTGGCCGTTGGTTGTCGGGGTCTGCGGGCGAAGGGCTTATCGGAATCCGGGAGCCCCCTTTAATAAGGGGGCCCCCAGATCCCGGCCCCCCACCCTATGTGAATGAGTATGGGGTACATCGTACCCCTACCCATTCACCTGGGGGAAAAAGTGTCACTAAAAAAAAACCACACTACACAGGTTTTAAGAGTAATTTATTAGGCAGCTCCGGGGTCTTCTTCCGACTTCCAGCTCTTTTGCCAGCGGGGGCCCGGTTTGCTGCCGCTGTCTTGTCGCCGCTGTCTTGTCGCCACTGTCTTGTTGCCGTTCCTCCTTCCTCCGCACACAGAATATCAGAAGAGGTACTCACCGAGGCCGAAATGCAGAGAGCGGTTCACCCTTTGCGACTAAGCGCAGTCCACCCCCTGGAGATGTGACAGGGAATGAATGCACAAAGAGGCACAGGCTACCCAGGAAACAGGTGGTTGCTGGCGTGATGTCCTTGTCAGAGAGGAGTAGCTGTGCAGTGATTGGTAAATGGAGGGACAGCAGAGCAGGTACAGGATAAAGTCCAGAACCAGGCTGAGGGTCAAACACACAGGTAGATTATCCAAAACACAGGCTGAAGTGTAACTGGCAAGTAGATACAAGAGAAGTCCAAGATACAGGCAATGGTTCAAGGGCAAGGAGACAGCAGGCAGGTCCGGGTCACAGGCAGAGGGTCAAACACCGGAGAAGAGCGGAATCCGTTAAGCAAGCCAAGGGTCAGGTTCAGGAGACAAGCAAAGTAATCGAGGTCAATCCGGGTCAAAGACAGGTAATCAGGTCACATTCAGGAAGCAGAGATACACAGGAAGCTGAACCAGCAAAGATCCTGTGTGCCAGAGTCCTTTTTATAGGCAGCCTAAGGGTCACATGGGATGTGCGCTAGTGAGCATGTGCGTGCGCCGGATTGCCGGAACCCGAATGCGCATGCACCGGAGCGCTGTTCTGCCGTGCATGCGCGCAGGAACACGGCTTTGATGCCTGGAAACACTATTTTCCTGACAGTGCCCCCCCCGCCCCGAGGGGTGGCCTCTGTACACCCAAGCTGGACATTAATTCAGGATGTTCCTGGTGAAAGATCCGGACTAAACGTGAGGCATGCACATTTTTTGAAGGTTCCCAGAAATTGTTTTCAGAGGGATACCCCTTCCACTTGATTAAGTACTGGAGCTGTCTTCCCTTCTTCCTGCAACTTAGTATGTTTTCTACTACAAATTCATCTTCACTGTCCACTTGGACCGGTGGAGGAGGTGTTTCTTCTCTGCCCGGGAAAGGACTAGGAACCCTAGGTTTTAGAAGAGATGTGTGGAAAACTGGGTGTATCTTGTACAAGTTGGGTAAGGCCAATTCAAAAGCTACATAATTGATCATCCTTTTGATTTTGAAAGGCCCTATGAATTTTGGTCCAAATTTCCGTGCTGGAACTGACAGTCTAATGCCGCGTACACACGAGCGGACTTTACGGCAGACTTTGCCCGGCGGACGGGATTTCGTCTGACAATTCGATGTGTGTGGGCTCCAGCGGACTTTGTTTTCTCAAAAGTTGGACGGACTTAGATTTGAAACATGTTTTAAATCAATCCGTTGAAATCGAGTCCGGTCGAAAAGTCCGCTCGTCTGTATGCTAATTCGACGGACAAAAAGCCACGCTAGGGCAGCTATTGGCTACTGGCTATGAACTTCCTTGTTTTAGTCCGGTCGTACGTCATCACGTACGAATTCAACGGACTTTGGTGGATTGTGTGTAGGCAAGTCCGTTCATTCAGAAAGTCCATCATAAAGTCCGTCGAAAAGTCCGCCGGGCAAAGTCTGCCGTAAAGTCCGATCATGTGTACGCGGCATAAGATTAACAGCTGACAGCCACACTTCTTCACCCACCTTGAAGACTGGATTCTCCTTCCTACCTCTGTTATAATACTTGCTGTAGTCCTCTTGGGCCTTTTGCATGGCTTCCTGGATTTTCCGAAAATTCAGCTGAATGGAGCTTACACGATCTTGTACCGCAGGAACAGATGTTTCTGAAAGAGAACTCGGGAGAAATGAAGGGTGAAAACCGAAAGTTGACCAGAAAGGTGTTTGATTAGTGGCAGAATGAACGGAATTATTATACGCAAACTCAGCGTAAGGTAAGAGGGAGGACCAATCATCCTGGGAGCTGGAACAAAAGCAGCGGAGATACTGCTCCAGAGTCTGGTTCGTTATTTCTGTCTGTCCGTTACTCTGTGGGTGGTATGCGGAGGGGGGGGCAAATTTTTATTTCCAAAGATTTACAGAGTTCCTTCCAAAACTTAGATGTAAACTGGACCCCTCTGTCAGAGGTGACACTGACAGGAACACCATGGAGCCTAACAACTTCTTTGAAAAAGATATCAGCTGTAGCTGAAGCAGAGGGAGTGCCCACCATGGGCAGGAAGTGTGCCATTTTGGAGAGACGGTCAATGATAACCAGGATAGTGGTGAACCCTCCTGAGGGTGGTAGATCCACAATGAAGTCCAAGGAAATGTCTGCCCATGGACGTTCAGGAATGGGCAGAGGTCTTAACAAACCCCATGACTTCATATTTGGACCTTTACTGCGCTGACATGGGATACAGGAAGCCACATAGTACTTACAGTCTTGTCTCCAGCCTGGCCACCAGAAGGAACGGGATACTAATTCTACAGTCTTTAGTGTTCCAAAGAATTAAGGGTCTTGTCTCTGGTGGGACAAAGATCTTCCCCCATGTCCAAAGAAAGTCATCTTTTCTCCGTAAAAAAGGCATTTTAGGGTCATAAAAGTGACTGGATGCACTTTTAATCGTGGTCAACAGATCAGTCTGAGTGATCATACAAAAATTCTGTGGAGATAAAATGGTGCTGGCTTCAATTTCTTGGGTAGTTTCATGGAACATTCGAGAAAGCGCATCTGCTTTACCGTTCTTTGAACCGGGCCTGTATGTGATGTGAAAATTAAATCTTGAGAAAAAGAGAGCCCACCGAGCCTGTCTGGGTCTTAAACGCTTGGCGGTTCTGAGGTACTCCAAGTTTTTATGGTCTGTAAAAATCATGACAGGATGGGATGCTCCCTCTAATAGATACCTCCACTGTTCCAGAGCAAATTTAATGGCTAGCAATTCTCTATCCCCCACATCGTAGTTACTCTCTGGTGCACTTAACTTCCGGGAAGCAAAAGCTACAGGGTGCAGAAGGGCCTTGGGACCTTGCCTTTGGGAGAGAATGGCTCCAGTGGCTGTTTCAGAGGCGTCAACCTCGAATACGAAGGGCAGGAGAGGATCAGGATGCCGTAAGATTGGCGCGGAACAGAATAAGGTCTTCAGTTTAGTAAAAGCTTCCTGGGCTTCCGAGGACCACAGAAACCGGCTATGTTGGTGTGTGAGCTGGGTAATGGGTGCTACTATTGTTGAAAAGCCAGCGATAAATCTTCAGTAGAAGTTTGAAAATCCGATGAAACGCTATATTCCTTTTATATCCGTGGGAGCTGGCCATTCCTGAATCGCCTTGACTTTTTGGGGGTCCATAGCAACCCCATTGGTGGAGATGATGAATCCCAAGAACTGAACCGTTGTTTTCTCAAACTCACACTTTTCTGCTTTGAGATACAGCTTGTGTTTTCTAAGGATTGCGAGGACCAGCTTAACATGGACTTGGTGCAGTTCATTAGTGGCAGAAAAGATGAGAATATCATCTAAATACACGACCAGAAAGTCATCAAGGTATTCCCGGAAAATGTCATTTACCAGGTGCTGGAAGGTCGCCGGGGCGTTATAGAGCCCAAACGGCATCACTAAATACTCATAGTGCCCGAACCTGGACCTGAAGGCGGTCTTCCATTCATCGCCTGCCCAGATCCGGATGAGATTATAGGCCCCTCGAAGATCCAACTTGGAAAAGACCCTGGCGGACCGGAAGCGCTGGTGGGAGTTTGGATTAAGTCCTCTAAAGTTGCAGGGGTCTCCATTCTGGCCAGTTCATCTTTAAGGACTTCAGACAGCCCTTGGTGGAATTGATACTTAAGGGCCGGCTCATTCCAACCGGTATACTCTGATAGGGGAATTGGCGCTGTTCAAAAAAATGTGTGTTTAAATGTGTATTAAATAAAGAGTGTGTATACGTGAAAATGCACTAAAATATAATACTATCCTGTAAGGTGCTAAATGCTAGAAAATGTGTATATCAATGAAATGCAATACATGAAAAATCAAATAAACTGAGGCTCAGATGATGTCTTGATGACGAAACGCGTAAGGCGTGGTCACGTGGTACGCATACGTCGCTTCTGTGTGGCTTTTGCTAGAGACTTCCGGTTTTTGGTAGGCATGCTGTGGAACGCACGCCGCTACCACGCTGTTGCAGCGGTGATTGGCTTTGAGCCAGCCGGTGGAGCACTGTCAGCTCCATTTTAATTAACTGTTTTTTATAATAAACATTGCTTTTTTGGATTTACGCTATGAGGCTCCTCTTTTTTCACTATATATGGATATATTTCGGTGGGAATTATTAAGAGGACATCACTGGCATATTGGAAAAGGAGAGACACAAGGGAAAGGGGGACACCTTAAATTCATCCAAATTAGGTTAAAGGTATAGCCAAGGTTAAATTAACGGCCTAAAGTTGCCTACCTTGAATATTATACCCTTAATACCACAGATACCATTTGTTGATTGGATCGGCAACAATCAAAAAAATGGTTGTTCAAGGAACCATATTGCATATACAAAAGAAAGGGAGGAGGAGGAGACCTCCAAAAGACAGTCCACTTGAGAACAAGCGAGTGTTAACCTAAATATCTTTATTAATTGTCCCAATTAAAACAGTACATCTATCCAAAACCCATAAGTTAAAAATAGGACAGAAGTCCTATATTGCATAGGTGGCCACCAAATCATTCCACATACACCAATCACTCATACACTTGCACACATGTATAACATAGGAGACCCGGGTCTAATCTGAAAATCATAAAGTTCCTGAGTGAGGTTATAGATAAATTGTTATAAAGCCTTCGGTCCTCGCTAAATAAAGTGCAAGTGCTGGTGATTGAGAAATATCCGTCCGGATATGGACAATGAAGAAAACAACTACAGATTCAAATGCTGGAGCAAAGTGATGAAATGGGATGTCCCAGTGTTACCAGCTGTATAAGGAAAAGGAGAACAGGACACCGTTGCGAGGAACATCAATCGCCAAGGAACATCACTACTGGATCCCCATCTACATGCCTATTACCCCTGCAGGGGTTAGGCGCTCTGGTGAGTGAGGGCACGATTGGGGGTGCAACAGAAGACGGGGAACACTTGTCACAGCATTATATAAAGATTTTTATTGGATTTTTTGGATTATCACATTACAACCTTGTTTCAGACTTTTAACATTTTTAGGACACTGTAATAGCACTTTTTTTTTTTCATCTTTCAATTTTTTATTCTTATTTTTGTTTTTTAATTCATTAATACACTGATTATCACTATTTTGGCATTTTTGTCATTTTCTCACAGTGGTTGAGAGCATAAGTTTTCAATAGATGTCATCCGATGTTTTATTTCATTGTTAACACTGTATAACACTGTTTACACTGATTATTACTTTTTTGATATTTTTGTCATTTTCTCACAGTGGTTGAGAGCATAAGTTTTCAATAAATGTCATCCGATGTTTTATTTTACTGTTTATTTTATTTTTCGTGTATTGCATTTCATTGATATACACATTTTCTAGCATTTAGCATCTTACAGGATGTAGCCATGCATTGGGGATCATCGTAGAGTTGCCCTATACTGTCAAAGAAAGAGTCTATGGTGTTTAGTATTGGATTCCTTTTTTCTATCAGGCTGTGGGCCCAGGCTTGTGGTTCATCAGTTAAAAGGGAGATGACAAAGCCTACTTTTACCACCTCAGAGGAAAAAGTCCTAGGCTGCAAGGCCAAGTATAAAGAGCAAGCGTTTTTGAAGGCTCGGAATTTCTTGCGATCGCCAGAAAATCGCTCGGGTATGGGAACCCTGGGTTCAGGAGTAGCCATGACCACTGTAGGACTAGAAGCCACTTGAAAGGAGGACCCGCTGGTGGGTGCAGGTGCCGAGATAGGAGCTGCGGAAGGGCCAGCAAGTTGTTGGAGGCGACCATCTATCTGGGTGTAGCCATCTTGTAACTTTTGCACAGCATCCGTAAGCGCTGATACTTGCTGACAGAGGATCTCAAGGGGTTAATATGCTCTGTCGGCCTGAGACATGGCTGGTTTGTACTATCAGAAGAGGTACTCACCGGGGCCAAAATGCAGAGAGCTGTTCACCCTTGCGACTAAGCGCAGTCCACCCCCTGGAGATGTGACAGGGAATGAATGCACAAAGAGGCACAGGCTATCCAGGAAACAGGTGGTTGCTGGCGTGATGTCCTTGTCAGAGAGGAGTAGCTGTGCAGTGACTGGCAAATGGAGTAACAGCAGAGCAGGTACAGGATAAAGTCCAGAACCAGGCTGAGGGTCAAACACACAGGTAGATTATTCAAAACACAGGTTGAAGTGTAACTGGCAAGTAGATACAAGAGAAGTCCAAGATACAGGCAATGGTTCAAGGGCAAGGAGACAGCAGGCAGGTCCGGGTCACAGGCAGAGGGTCAAACACTGGAGAAGGGCGGAATCCATTAAGCAAGCCAAGGGTCAGGTTCAGGAGACAAGCAGAGTAATCAAGGTCAATCCGGGTCAAAGGCAGGTAATCAGGTCACAATCAGGAAGCAGAGATACACAGGAAGCTGAAGACAAACCAGCAAAGATCCTGTGTGCCAGAGTCCTTTTTATAGGCAGCCTAAGGGTCACATGGGATGTGCGCTAGTGCGCATGTGCATGCGCTGGATTGCCGGACCGTGAATGCGCATGCGCCAGAGCGCTGTTCCACCACGCATGCGTGCAGGAACACGGCTTTGATGCCTGGAAACACTATTTCCCTGACACAGAACGTATGTACGACACATGCGTGTTAGCTTGACATACACTGCGTATGTGTCAAACTCCGCCCACGTCGCCTGCCCCTAAAGTTCTTTCTAGAATATTTCCCGCCCCTTCTCTTTAGGCGCATAGTAAGAACAACATGGCGCAGAAAGAGCAGGTGTGTGTTAATTCCACTAACGAGGAGGAGGAAAGCCCAGGGACAGAAATGTCCCGATCCCGAAGATTTAAGGCCTCAAATATGGCCTTTGAAGAGATGGTGGAGATGGTGGACATCTTGAGGAGGACTGACTATGATGGGAAGCATGGACCACACACCAACCCTAATGTGAGAAAGGCCAAGATCATGACTAAAGTTGTGAAGAGTCTGCACAGGAATTTTGGGGTACAACGATCCAAGGAGCAATTGAGGAAACGCTGGTCAGACCTGAAACTGAGGGAGCAGGATCAGTATAGAAGGATCAAGAAAGTGCTTCTAAAATGTAAGTATTTGTCCTGTGTTCCTATTATGATTATTACTTGCATGCTGCGCCATGTGATTTTCTTTACTGTTGTACAGTTTAAAATGGCAACGTTCATGTTCGTGGGCACAGTAATCGGTCATCGTAAACATTGTTCGCTTATTAAGTAGGATGTTTTGGGCAGATACAGGTTAAATACATTTGGTCATGCTTATTTGTGTAAAAATAAGTTGGGGACATTGCTGTCTAGATGTGTTTGTAACTAGAATGAAATGCAAGCTTCATTCAGTGTAATGTAAGGAGAGGACACTCAGCAGCTGTTTACACATCTGTACTCAGGAGCACTAGTGTGGCACACCAGAACAAAAACTTTTTAAGGTGTCCCACACAGGTGCTCCAGTGGATATTTGGGGTGTCTCCATGTATGAAATTTGTCAGAAAAAGGTAAGTATTCCAGCTTTGGTAAGGTAAGAAATCAGGTCTTCATCTTGGAACTCTGCCCAAAACAGAAAATTGTACCCCATTTCCCAGCAATGTTTCATATTCCTAGTTCTGGACACAAATATCTGTGTGCTAAGTATACCTTGTGTTTCATTCTCATAGGGGAAAAAAGACTCGGAGGACACCACTCAGAGGACACCAGGAACTCCCCACCTCAGAAACAAGGGGAACTCAGAACAAGACCACACCCCGAGGATCTTGAGGAAGCAGAGGTGGAGGAAGTCGGGGAGATTGGCACCACAACAGGTCAATAGGTCAGTATCTGACACCCCAGCTTCAGGTAATATATGTATGCCTGCATATTTTTAATGCATGTTTTTAATCCAATTTTGTGATGTGCTGGTTGTTGTAGAGCAAGCTGAACATTTCACAAGTGACAGTGCACAAAGGCTAATCCAGGACATCATGGTGTGGGATGGTGAAATTGACATCATAAGGAAGAAACTCAATGTTATGGAACAACAAATGAGGAACATGATTGATGTGTTGGGGAGAATCTGAATTTCTTCCAAATGCCACTATTTTACCATTTGTTGGACTAAACCAAACCTTTTTTTTTACATTTTCAAAGCCAAATTTTGAAGATACACACGGTGTGTCAACATGTGCTATCTGCCATCAGGGGATATCAATGTATGCGTTTTGTGGGTGCAACCCCTTCCTCGTAACTCTAGTAGGTGAGAGGAAGGGGCTGCACCCCCAAAACTTGTCCATTGATCCCCCATGATGGGATATAGCACATGTTGACATTAGGCTTGGGATCAGGAGAGAAGTACCCATTTTGACTCCCAAACTGTGTGCATCTTCAAAATTTGGCTTTTACAGGGGTGACATCACCTCATCTGATGAAGGCAATATCAAGACATTTTTGACACTATAATGTCTGATATTGCCTTCACTTTTTCTACGTTGAACTTTGTAAGTTCCAGAGTTGGGTATGTTATGTTTAGAAACATGCGTGTTTATAACAAAAAAAAAAAAATTAAAAATGCTAAAAAAAAAAATTTCAGCAAAATGTTATAACACACATGTGAATGTAAAACGTTTGATAATCAACAATGTGTGGCTTCTTTTTTCAATGCTCAATACCAGTTTTTGAAGTAATTTTGTCTTTACAGTGACAATGGGGCTTATTTACTAAAGGAAAATCGACTTGACACTGCAAGTGCACTAAGAGAACCTAGTAGACAGCCAAAAAAAACACAAGCAATAAAGAAAATTCAAGATTTTATCAGATCTTTTTTTTTTTTATTATTAAAAAAATATTTAGACATTGTCTGGCATTGCAATGGCCCCCCTACCTGTAAAATAATTAACATATTTATCCCGAACGTCATGGGTGCTTTGGGGTGCCAAGCCAGGATGGCCAGTATCCAGGCCCATCAGAGGATTTGAAGGAAGTCCGGCCTCAGGCCCAATTGAGGCTATATAATTTTGGGCATTTTTTCTTAAAAAGTTGTGCAATATGAAGCAGCATAAGATTATGTGGTTGAGTTTGTACTCCGCCATGTGTATGGCTGTCAGAAACAGGAGGAACCGGCTGGCCATTATCCTGAAGGAATTCTCAATGACTCTTCTGGCTCTGGCCAGCCAGTAGTTAAAAATCCTCCTCTCCGGGGTGAGGGTCCTCTGGGGGAATGGCCTCATCAGGTGCTCGCCCAGACTGAACACCTTATCAGCTAGAAAGACGAACGGGAGTCCATCAACGTTGTCTGCATCAGGTGGCAATCCCAGGCCACCACTCTGGAGATGTTGGTTAACTTCCGTCTGGGCGAAGACTGCTCCATCCGACATTCGGCCATTCTTCCCCATGTCCACACAGAAGAACTCGTATTGTGCCAATACCACCACCATTAACACTATACTATTAAACCCCTTATAGTTGTTATAGTAAGACCCCGAATAGGGTGGTGGCACAATGTGGACATGCTTCCCATCTATAGCCCTTCCACAGTTGGGAAAGTCCCAACGGTCGGCAAAATGGGAGGCCACAGTCTGCCATTCCTGTGGTGTTGAAGGAAACTTTGGAGTCAAAAAAGAAAAATCAATATTGGTACTTTTGCACATAACATTGCAAGCAGATTAGACACAAACATTTTTGACCAACATCAGTATAACATTTATTTTAAGGAGTATTTAAAGGCAAAAATATAAGGCCCACTTATTAGAATTATCCCCCCCTCTGATGGCCCATTGTAAAAATTTTAGGGGGGGTTCGAGATGAGTTTGGGCCCCCCAAAAAAAGCCTATTCCACTCTGCCTGAATTTAAGGAAAACAATAACATTTGTACACATTTTAGGGGGTGTTTAGGGTAAGCACTACAATGGAGCTGACAAAATACATTGTTACATGACTAGGCTATAGGTGTATATGGGCCCAGGATAGCATGCTGGGGAGGTTAGTGAAGGGAAATATGCATGAAGGACAAAAAAAGGAGCATTCCAAAAGATTACAGCATGCATGAGAACAAAGCGGACATTCACAGCATATTGCATTCATGGTAATTAGGGAATGAGGAAAGAAATACAATACATTAGCAAACATTAAATACATTAGAATGTGATGTTAAAGGAGAAATCATACCTTAATATAGTCCTTCTGCAGGACCTGAATGATAGCAGAACAGGTCTCTGGGATAATGATCCCCAGAGCCTGGGGGGAGATGCCTGTTGAGATCTTGAGGTCCTGCAGGCTTCTCCCCGTCGCTAAGTACCGCAACGTGGTGACTAGCCTCTGCTCCGGAGTGTCAGCTTGCCTCATGCAGGTATCCTGCCTGCTAATATAAGGGGACAGCAAAGCCAACAGACTGTGAAAAAGGGGGTCCATCATCCTGATAAAGTTCCTGAAATCGTCAGGATTATTCTCCTGGATCTCACGAAGCAAAGGCATATGAGAGAATTGGTCAGGTTGGAGTAACCAATTCTTGGTCCGTGAACTCCTCCCCACCCTGTTCATGGACTGGGCTTGGGTCAAAGAATGAACCCCAACACCAAGCCCCCACACAGCACGAACTCTATGACAAGTACATACCTGCAACATGGATTCAAAGCGGTCGGCTGGTCAGAACGAACTAACAGAACGCATTGAAGAACAGCAAGGCCTGTGAAGAGCGAGCTGAAAATCAGAAACGAGCGGACAAGAACACACTGAAAAAACAGATGCGAACTGTCTACACACTCTGAAAAAGGCTGGCTCCACATCCAGAGGGGGAAGGGTGGGATGGCTCAGCACAGTGCAGTCTCCTTCAGAAATCCAGTCTAATTTATATCCTAGTCAGATGGGGACGGATGGTGTCCATTATACAAGGATATGGGTTCCAGAGAAGGGGGTGAGACGCTAGAGCTACTGGCTTGCCGCGCTGCGGCTCTACAGTTAGTGGTTGCACCTCGGTAATGTAGAAGGAAGACACGGCCGTGTGTAGAGTCAAAACAAGGCTTGGGGAGCAAACACAGCACGGCGCCCGGCAGCACGGCATCCCACCCTTCCCCCTCTGGATTCTATGTGGAGCCAGCCTTACAGGAACTGCTGTGACCTGTAGTCCCACTGCATCTCTCCAGCCCAGCTAAAAGACCAGAACACAACTCTTCTTGCCCACATGTGAGTGGATATTGCTGTTTTAATAAATTGATTTTATGATACATACTCAGAGGCGCCCCTCTCATTGTTTTTTGTGGACAGATTCTCCACCTGAGCTGTGGATCTTTGCAGCTCCTCCAGAGTTACCATGGACCTCTTGGCTGCTTCTCTGATTAAAGCTCTCCTTGCCCGGCCTGTCAGTTTAGGTGGACGGCCATGTCTTGGTAGGTTTGCAGTTGAGCCATACTCTTTCCATTTTCAGATGATGGATTGAACACTGCTCCATGAGATGTTCAAAGCTTGGGATATTTTTTCACAATCTAACCCTGCTTTAAACTTCTCCACAGCTTTATCCCTGACCTGTCTGGTGTGTTCCTTGGCCTTCATGATGCTGTTGGCTCACTAAGGTTCTCTAACAAACCTCTGTCGGCTTCACAGAACAGCTGTATTTATACTGAGATTAAATTACACACATGTGGACTCTGTTTACTAATTAGGTGACTTCTGAAGGCAATTGGTTCCACTAGATTTTAGTTAGGGGTATCAGAGTAAAGGGGGCTGAATACAAATGCACACCACACTTTTCACATATTTATTTGTAAAAAAATTGAAAACCATTTATCATTTTCCTTCCACTTTAAAATTATGTGCCACTTTGTGTTGGTCTATCACATAAAATCCCAATAAATACATTTACATTTTTGGTTGTAACATGACAAAATGTGGACAATTTCAAGGGGTATGAATACGTTAAAAAAAAAAAAAAAACATTCAGCCTTTTCTTGAAGCAATTTATTTAGCTGGCAAGAACAAACTCCTATTAAAGCCTAAAATAAAATAAAGCCTTAAATAATTTGTTTGGACCAAGTTGGTTTTCCTGAGGTGGAGCTGCGGGCAGATGACATCACTATCCCTACCTCATCCAGTAAGAGGAAGCTTTGTATTGATAAAAATACAAGGTTTCCTGTGATTGGCTTAGCAGTGCTCAGCCTTAGTTGATTTTTTTTCTGGAAATGGGACAGGAAGTCTCCATACCACTGTTGGAACACAGTGCTGTATATTGTATGTAGCTGATGATGCGTACAGTTTATACAGTGCTAACAGTGGCCACGTTTCTTAGTGAAGGAAATAGTTTATTTGGGCCAACTTGGTTGAAATGGACTATTTAAAAGAGAAGTATGGGTTTGTATTTTTTTCCCCAATCATACTTACCTAGGTGGATGCTACATATGTCCCCCGGTGCCTCTTCACTGAGAACTGAGTGAACGAACATCACCAATGGCTCGGTTCTCACAGCTCTCCAAGGAGAGAACTGCTGACTGTCAATCAGAAGCTCTCCTCTCTGCTCCTCCACGCTCACTGGAATGCTGAGCTGTAGAGGGGCAGGGAGTGGCCATCTCAGGCTCTCTACAGCTCGCTGAGAGGCTGAGACAGGCATCAGTCCAGGCACCTGGCGGTTTCAGACTTTATTGTCATGATGACACGGTGCCTGGACTGATTCCAGTGTAGTCAGCAGAGATCAGAAAAATGGGACACAGGAGTGCAAAACAAATTTCACTCCTGTGACCCATAGGAGAAGCCCAGCCAAACGAGCCCAGGCTGGACTTCTCCTTTAAAGTGAGACCCTTGCAAACCCATGCAAAAGTCAGTCACCTCCCCATACCATACCCCCCCATACCAGGCTTTGCACTCCCATCGGAGGGACCCAGGAATGGCATGGCAATTGTCACCGGGTAGAGGGGAGGGAGGTCTGCTAAAATCTGTCCTACTAAGTACCCAGGAAAAACGTGTAAAATGCTACTACTGGGTTCTTCTGTCACTTACTGCTGGGAAGAAGTTAATGGAGCTGTGCTTCATTAGCTTCATTAGAGGGCAGGTAATACCCATGATGACTCCTTAATGCGGAGCATCATCCAAAAGGGGAAGCTCCACTGCTACATTTGACACTTTTTTGGGGGATGGGGGAGCGTGTACTTCAGGTTCAGATCCGGAAGTTTGGCCCCCTCCTTCCCCCGCAGTCTTCTGGGACACATCAAAGAAGACTACGTGACCATTCATAGGGTGCAACACAACTCGCGCATGCTGGCACTTGCACCCCAAGCTGATTAAAGAACCAGCTTGGGTGAATACATTGCGGGATCCCTGGACAGGTAAGTGTAACTGGTTACCTCGACTCTGCAAATCCTCTCTTACCTCTGACACCCTGGGTCCATCATGTCACCGGCTGTGATAGTAAATAGAGACTCACACAATATTAAAGAAGCAGTTCAAATATGTTTACTGTAATGTCAAAAACACAAAATACATATATATATATCAATTTGGTCCTAAATGGAGACACTCCTGTATACCCCGCCCCTTGTCACAAACTTAAGTAAACTTAAGTAAACACAATATATTAATGAACAAAGGTCCCTTGATTGTGAATGTACAAAAGTATTTCCTCAATACAGGAACCTATGTGAACAGGTTTACAGGAGAGTAAACACCCGGCACTATAGCTTATGTGTCAAGTGCCTCCCTTCTGTCTCCTCAACCCAAGGGCCAGCAAATCTTGCACAATATGGAAACAGTATAAACAATATTACTTTCAATAGGATGGCTCCCTTTAGCAGTTCAGCACAATAGGGCAAAAGAGGAAAGAGGATTATAAAAGGAATGTGAGGAAAAGGTGTTCCTTGAAATCCAGATATCGTCAGCTAGCCTCTTTATGTTGTAAATGAAGTAATCCAAAATGGCAAGGTGTAACAAAATTAGCAAAGCTGTGGTTTATCCTGGTTAGGGATGAGCTGAACACCCCCCTGTTCAGTTCACACCAGAACATGCGAACAGGCAAAAAATTTGTTTGAACACGCGAACACCATTAAAGTCTATGGGACACGAACATGAATAATCAAAAGTGCTAATTTTAAAGGCTTATATTCATGGAATTGTCACAAAAAGTGTTTGGGGACCTGGGTCCTGCCCCAGGGGACATGGATCAATGCAAAAAAAGTTTTAAAAACGGACGTTTTTTCGGGAGCAGTGATTTTAATAATGCTTAAAGTCAAACAATAAAAGTGTAATATTCCTTTAAATTTTGTACCTGGGGGGTGTCTATAGTATGCCTGTAAAGGGGCGCATGTTTCCCGTGTTTAGAACAGTCTGACAGCAAAATGACATTTCAAAGGAAAAAAAGTAATTTAAAACTACTCGCGGCTATTAATGCATTGCCGGTCCGACAATACACATAAAAGTTCATTGATAAAAACGGCATGGGAATTCCCCACAGGGGAACCCCGAACCAAAATTTAAAAAAAAAAATGACGTGGGGGTCCCCCTAAATTCCATACCAGGCCCTTCAGGTCTGGTATGGATATTAAGAGGAACCCTGGCCAAATTTTTTTTTTAAAAATGGCGTGGGGTCCCCCTCAAAATCTATTCCAGACCCTTATCCGAGCACGCAACCTGGCAGGCCGCAGGAAAAGAGGGGGGGACGAGAGTGCGCCCCCCCTGAACCATACCAGGCCACATGACCTCAACATTGGGAGGGTGCTTTGGGGTAGCCCCCAAAAACACCTTGTCCCCATGTTGATGAGGACAAGGGCCTCATCCCCACAACCCTGGCCGGTGGTTGTGGGGGTCTGCGGGGGGGCTTATCGGAATCTGGAAGCCCCCTTCAACAAGGGGACCCCCAGATCCTGGCCCTCCCCCCTGTGTGAAATGGTAAGGGTTTTGTACCCCTACCATTTCACTAAAAAACTGTCAAAAACGTTAAAAATGACAAGAGACAATTTTTGACAATTCCTTAATTTCAAATGCTTCTTCTTTCTTCTTTTTTCTTTCTTCTTTCTTCTTTCTTCTATCTTCTATCTTCTATCTTCCTTCGGTTTCTTCCTCCATCTTCTTCTTCTTCTGGTTCTTCAGGCTCTTCTGGTTCTTCCGGTGTTCTTGTCCGGCATCTCCTCTGCGGCATCTTCTTCCCTTCTCCTCGGGCCGCTCCGCATCCATGATGGCATGGAGGGAGGCTCCCGCTCTTCTCTTCATCTTCTTCTCTTCATCTTCTTGCCTTCATCTTCTTCTCTTCATCTTCTTGTCTTCATCTTCTTCTTTTCATCTTCTTTTCGGGCCGCTTCGCATCCATGCATGGAGGAAGGCTCCCGCTGTGTGACGCTTCTCCTCTTCTGACAGGACTTAAATAATGGGGGTGGTGGGGCCACCCGGTGACCCCGCCCCCCTCTGACGCACGGTGACTTGACACGACTTCCCTGTGGCTTCACGGGGAATGCCACAGGGAAGTCCCATCAAGTCACCGTACGTCAGAGGGGGCGGGGTCACCGGGTGCCCCCCCCCATTACTTAAGAACCATCAGAAGAGGAGAAGCGTCACACAGCGGGAGCCTCCCTCCATGCATGGATGCAAGTGGCCCGAAAAGAAGATGAAGACAAGAAGATGAAGACAAGAAGATGAAGAGAAGAAGATGAAGACAAGAAGATGAAGAGAAGAAGATGAAGACAAGAAGATGAAGAGAGAAGCGTCACACAGCGGGAGCCTCCCTCCATGCCATCATGGATGCGGAGCGGCCCGAGGAGAAGGGAAGAAGACGCCACAGAGGAGATGCCGGACGAGAACACCAGAGGAAGAACCAGAAGACCCAGAAGAACCAGAAGTAGAAGAAGATGGAGGAAGAAACCGAAGGAAGATAGAAGATAGAAGAAAGAAGAAGCATTTAAATAAAGGAATTGTCAAAAACTGTCTCTTGTCATTTTTAACATTTTTGACAGTTTTTTAGTGAAATGGTAGGGATACTTTTGTACCCCCTTACCATTTCACACAGGGGGGAGGGCCAGAATCTTGGGGTCCCCTTGTTAAAGGGGGCTTCCAGATTCCGATAAGCCCCCTGCCCGCAGAGCCCCACAACCACTGGCCAGGGTTGTGGGGATGAGGCCCTTGTCCTCATCAACATGGGGACCCTCCCAATGTTGAGGGCATGTGGCCTGGTATGGTTCAGGAGGGGGGGTGCTCTCTCGTCCCCCCCTTTTCCTGCAGCCTGCCAGGTTACATGCTCGAATAAGGGTCTGGTATGGATTTTTAGGGGGACCCCACGCCGGCTTTTTTTTTTAATTTTGTCCGGGGTTCCCCTTAAAATCCATACCAGACCTGAAGGGTCTGGTATAGATTTTGAGGGGGACCCCACACATTTTTTTTTAAATTTTGGCTGGGGTTCCCCTTAATATCCATACCAGACCTGAATGGCCTGGAATTTAGGGGGACCCCCCACGTCATTTTTTTTTTAAAATTTTGATTCAGGGTTCCCCTGTGGGGAATTCCCATGCCGTTTTTATGAATGAACTTCTATGTGTATTGTCGGACCGGCAATGCATTAATAGCCGCGAGTAGTTTTAAATGACTTTTTTTCCTTTGAAATGACATTTTGCTGTCAGACTGTTCTAAACACGGGAAACATGCGCCCCTTTACAGACATACTATAGACACCGAAAAAACGGTCGTTTTTAAAACTTTTTTTGCATTAATCCATGTCCCCTGGGGCAGGACCCAGGTCCCCAAACACTTTTTATGACAATACCATGAATATAAACCTTTAAAATTAGCATTTGATTTCTCCCATAGACTTTTAAAGGGTGTTCCACGGCATTCGAATTTGCCACGAACACTTCAAATTGTTCGCTGTTCGGCGAACTTGCGAACAGCCAATGTTCGAGTCGAACATGAGTTCGACTTGAACTCGAAGCTCATCCCTAATCCTGGTAGTAGTATAACTCAGTGTTTCTCAACTCCAGTCCTCAAGGCGCCCCAACAGGTCATGTTTTCAGGATTTCCCTCAGATGAAACAGCTGTGGTAATTGCTAAGGCAGTGAAACTGATCAAATCACCTGTGCAAAATAATGGAAAGCTTGAAAAAATTACCTATTGGGGTGCTTTGAGGACTGAAGTTGAGAAACACTGGTATAACTTCCTACTTTTATGAACCCAAAGGTGTCAACTGATGTAACTACTGAAATCAGTAATGTGTACTGAGCATAGGCATCTGCTTGCTGTGTCTATTATAACAGAGGATGTAACTTCTGTGAGACTACAAGTACAACCAGCTAGACTGTGTGGTTTATGTCAAACAGCAGTGTCCTTAACTATAAAATGGGCTATGCCCGCTCACCACTCCGGATCTCAGATGCATTAGATGACAGTGTAGATGATGGGAAGACTCCAGCCAGAACTCTCTCTCTGTGTCTTTACTACGGATAATGGCGGGAGCCACGCCACGCTGCAGCTCACTGGATCCTGAATTGCAGGTGCCTCTGGATGACCTGGAACACCCTCCGGTCCACTGCACTGAAGAAGCGATGCTGTCCGCAGAGATCCCTCTGGGTGTAGCTACCTGGCTCCCTGCTGTGTAGGCCACAAATCATCAGCAAACTCCCTGTCACACAGACCTCCTGCTGGCAGAGTCAAAACGGCATCCAGAGAGATTGATCTAGGCCACGCCAGGCTCTTTTATATCCTCTACCAGCAGTCTGTTCTGTTCACTCAGCATTCTGTTCCTTGTAGTTCAGATCAGTCCAGCTGGCAGAGTCACTTCAGCATTCTGAACTACACATCCCATGATGCTTTGCTCTATATCCTCACACAGGAAGAAAGAAAATTCACACAGAGTCCACCAAACACTAGAGGGAGCCAACCTCACATTACCAACACAGAAAATGTTTCTAACTTATAAGTAAGGATGGGCCGAACATTTTCCTGTTCGGTTCGCAGCAGAACATGCGAACAGGCAAAAAATTTGGCAGAACACGCAAACACTGTTAAAGTTTATGGGACATGAACATGAATAATTAAAAGTGCTAATTTTAAAGGCTTATATGCAAGTTATTATCATAAAAAGTGTTTGGGGACCCAGGTTCTGCCCCAGGGGACATGTAGCAATGCAATTTTTTTTTTAAATGGCAGTTTTTTTCGGGAGCAGTAATTTTGTTAATGCTTAAAGTGAAAGAATAAAAATGAAATATTCCTTTAAATATCGTGCCTGGGGGGTGTCTATAGTATGCCTTTAAAGTGGTGCATTTTTACTGTGTTTAGAACAGTACCACAGCAAAATGACATTTCTAAAGGAAAAATTGTCATTTAAAACTGATCGCGGCTGTAATGAATTGTCGGGTCTCGACAATATAGATACAACTCATTGAAAAAAAGAGCATGGAATCCCCCCCAGTCCATTACCAGGCCCTTTGGGTCTGGTATGAATATTAAGCGGAACCTCAAATCAAAATTTTAAAAAAATTGCGTGGGGGTCCCCCTAAAATCTATAAAAGAGAAAACAAACGTGCGCTCATAATGAACATAATCTGTGTAAAAAATACATAATCTAAATCCCTGTAAGAAAATCAAAAATGTGCATCAAAAAATATTGATAATTAATGAATGGTAAAAAGCTGTGAAAAAAATATGCTTAAAAAGTGTCATAACATTTCAAGAAAAATTTTCACAACCCAAATGGATAAGGAACAGTCCTTAGATAAGATACTCCTAGGAGCAAAAGTTCTTATGATGAACAGTAGGAGAAGGAGTCCCATATATAAACAATCACTTCACAGAAGCAGTAGGAAGCATCCACCTTCCGACCAGTCAGACACTGCACATATATATGGAGAAGGAGGGAAATGTGGATAAGAGCTCTCATATAGTCCCACAGTATTAAAAGGTGGACCCTTACCCTCAGTGATGGACCTCCTCTCTGGCGAGGTCTCACACGCAGGCAGACTTTGCCCTCTGCAGGGACTGTGGATGGAGGATGTCCGAATCCAGCTCATACAGTGTGCGTCTCCAGCTTGGCTTCTACCAACTCGTCCACCTGGGGGGGGGAAGGGAGTGACAAGCACACTTGTCCCAAAGGGAGGTGGATAAAAAACAAAAGAGGGGCTCCAATGGTGTAATAAAGTTTTGGAATTTATTGCTAGTTAAAACAGTGGAGTCACAGCAAGTGAACTCCGTGAATACAATATAAAAAGCCGGCATAAAAAAAGTGCCCCTTTGAAGATGTTAGATATAACAAAACTAGTAGGGCGTGGCTACGCATCGTAAGCCATCACTCAGTCCGCCCCATGTTTTGTACGGGTGTTTGCTATTTTTATGCCAGCTTTTTATATTGTATTCACGGAGTTCACTTGCTGTGACTCCACTGTTTTAACTAGCAATAAATTCCAAAACTTTATTACACCATCAGAGCCCCTCTTTTGTTTTTTATCCACCTCCCTTTGGGACAAGTGTGCTTGTCACTCCCTCCCCCCCCCAGGTGGACGAGTTGGTAGAAGCCAAGCTGGAGACGCACACTGTATGAGCTGGATCCGGACATCATCCATCCACAGTCCCTGCAGAGGGCAAAGTCTGCCTGCGTGTGAGACCTCGCCAGAGAGGAGGTCCATCACTGAGGGTAAGGGTCCACCTTTTAATACTGTGGGACTATATGAGAGCTCTTACCCTCATTTCCCTCCCTCTCCATATATATGTGCAGTGTCTGACTGGTCGGAAGGTGGATGCTTCCTACTGCTTCTGTGAAGTGATTGTTTATATATGGGACTCCTTCTCCTACTGGTTATCATAAGAACTTTTGCTCCTAGGAGTATCTTATCTAAGGACTGTTCCTTATCCATTTGGGTTGTGAAAATTTTTCTTGAAATGTTATGACACTTTTTAAGCATATTTTTTTCACAGCTTTTTACCATTCATTAATTATCAATATTTTTTGATGCACATTTTTGATTTTCTTACAGGGATTTAGATTATGTATTTTTTACACAGATTATGTTCATTATGAGCGCACGTTTGTTTTCTCTTTTATTTTTACTGTACACAGGTATTGGTGTTTTATTCGTGCAGCTTTAAGTGTTTATATTATTTTTCAGCACGTTTTTTTCTTTTATTTATACCCCTAAAATCTATACCAGGCCCCTTGGGTCTGATATGGAAATTTAGGGGAACCCTGCGCTAAATTAAAAAAGAAAAATGATGTAGGGATCCCCCCCAAAATCCATACCAGACCCTTATCGAGCACGCAACCTGGCAGGCCGCAGGAAAAGAGGGGGGGACGAGAGAGCACCCCCCTCCTGAACCGTACCAGGCCACATGCCCTCAAGATGGGAAAGGTGCTTTGGAGTAGCCCCCCAAAGCACCTTGTCCCATGTTAATGGGGACAAGGGCCTCATCCCCACAACCCTTGCCTGGTGGTTGTGGGGGTCTGCGGGCAGGGGGCTTATCAGAATCTGGAAGCCCACTTTAACAAGGGGACCCCCGGATCCCGGCCTCCCACTCCATGTGAAATGGTAATGGGGTACAAGTACCCTACCATTTCACAAAAAAAGTGTCAAAATGTTAAAAAAGACAAGACTCAGCTTGGGACAAATCAAAAAAGATTTTCACTTTGACACTTTTTTTGTGAAATGGTAGGGTATACTTTTAATATACCATTTCACACGGGGGGAGGCTGGGATCTGGGGGTCCCCTTGTTAAAGGGGGCTTCCAGATTCCGATAAGCCCCCCACCCACAACCACCGGGCAAGGGTTGTGGGGATGAGGCCCTTGTCCCCATCAACATGGGGACAAGGTGCTTTGGGGGCTACCCCAAAGCACCCTCCCCATGTTGAGGGCATGTGGCCTGGTACAGTTCAGGAGGGGGGGCGCTCTCTCATTCCGCCTCTTTTCCTGCGGCATGCCAGGTTGTGTTCTTGAATAAGGGTCTGGTATGGATTTTGGGGGGACCCCTACGCCTTTTTTAAAAAATTTTGGCACAGGGCTCCCCTTAAAATCCATACCAGACCTGAAGGGTCTGGCATGGATTTTGGGGGGGACCCCTACGTCATTTTTTTTTAAATTTGGGGCAGGGTTCCCCTTAATTTCCATATAAGACCTAAAGGGCCTGGTATGGATTTTAGGGGGACCCCCACGCAATTTTTTTTTACATTTTGGTTCAGGGTTCCCCTTAATATTTATACAAGACCCAAAGGGCCTGGTAATGGACTGGGGGGGGATCCCATGCTCTTTTTTTAAATGAGTTTTATCTATATTGCCGAGACCCGACAATTCATTACAGCTGCGATCAGTTTTAAATGACAATTTTTCCTTTAGAAATATCATTTTGCTGTGGTAGTGTTCTAAACACGGGAAAAATGAGCCACTTTACAGGCATACTATAGACACCCCCCAGGCACGATATTTAAAGGAATATTTCATTTTTATTCTTTCACTTTAAGCATTAAACAAAATCGCTGCTCCTGAAAAAATGGCAGTTTTTAAAAAAAATGTTTGCATTGATCCATGTCCCCTGGGGCAGTACCCGGGTCACCAAACATTTTTTATGACAATAACTTGCATATAAGCCCTTAAAATGAGCACTTTTGATTTTTCATGTTAGTGTCCCATAGATTTTAACGGTGTTCCGGCAGCTTTCAAATTTGCCGCAAACACCACATATTGTTTGCTGTTAGACGAACAGACGAACACCCGATGTTTGAGTCGAATTTACGTTCGACTCAAACATCGGGCTTATCCCTACTTATAAGCATTATAGCTGACCTTGGCTACATATTTTAAACCAAAAATCATATACTATATTGTGTGCACTAAAATTTACTTTTATGTATTTTTTACTGAAATCTTGCCCTTGATAAACCTTTGCGCTGATATTATGTGACATAAAAATTTGGAACTACAATTATAATTTGCAGAAACCAATTAGAACAATTTACTATTCCTGATTATTATGAGTTCTAAACTTTATGCAAAAAAAAGCCTGCCTATTAGAGTTGATATAAACAGTATGTATATATATATGTAATCTAATTTGTAACATTTACATGTTTAGGTAGACGAGTGATCGTCATTATTACTGATGTGAAGGATAGCAGTTCTGAGAAATCAGTAAAAGAAGAATGGGGAAAATGGAAATTTCCTGATTTTAAACTCATCACCCTGACATGTCAAGAAATAGACTCCATCAGTACATACATATCAAAGGATATCAGATCAAAAATTCATGTTCTGAAAAATATTCTTCAAACAACTGCAGGTAGACGTGGGGTGTTATCTGTTGTATCTAGTGGTGGGCAAGTCTGCAAATTTTTAAATATGAAAGATGTCAGATCTGAGCTGCTTTATACTTTATACTGTGTGGAATCTGTCTCAACTATATCCTTCATTGTTGTAATAACATACAATATTTATTGTTGTAAAACCGGCCGTAGATGATGCAATTTCCTCTGCAAGTGCAGTTGCTCTAGAGCAGGGGGCTCAAACTAGCGGTCCGCTAGCTAATGCAAAACTACAAGTCCAATGAGGCATTGCATGGCTGACAGTTACAAGCATGACTCCCACAGGCTGAGACATGATGGGACTTGTAGTTTCACAACAGCTGGAGGGCCGCCAGTTTGAGATCCCTGCTCTGGAGCTTAGTAAATGAGCAGAAGCTCTGTTGACTTCCATCGTCCAATCATGTGCAAGCAAAAATGCAGTTTTTTTCATTTTCTTTGCATGTGATTGTGAACTCTTTTCCAATTGAAGCCTTACATCAGTTACTAAGCTCTGTAGCAAAGTGCACAGTCTATTTGCCCTTAGTAAATCAACCCCACTGTGTTCTCCAGGCAGGGGATGGGGAGAGACAGGAGTCGTCCCTGCTGGGAGAACACAGTGGTTGTTGCTAGAGGCTATAGCCACAGGCAATAATTGCATACTAGAAATCCAACATGCTGGATCAGCATGTTGGACCAGTCCCTGCTGAACTGGCTGAGATTTGAACCATCTATGGTCGGCTTAAAGCGCAACTCCTCTTTTGTTGAGAAAAAAGACATTCCCCTCAATGTGATCTCTGTACATTACAGGGATTTTAACAAACTTCGGTGCAGATTTCTACCTTTTGTTATTTTGAAGAAATCACCGTTTGTTCCTCTGTGTCCAGGTGTCGAGTGAGTCTAATGGGTGTGGTTTCATAATTATCAACCAGCTGTGCACCTGCAGGACTCTAATAAGGAAAATTGCAGGGCCTGCATCCCTTTAGCCATGATTTCCTATTGGGAGTATCTCACCAAAAATGATATTTTTTGTTGCAGGGGTTGCCTGAAATCTGACTTGTATGCAGACTTCTGGGAAAATCAGAGACTATACGGAAAAATGTTGTAGCATCGTTGGGGAGGGCAGTTAGCCACAAGGTCCACATTACTGCTGACACGTGGTCCAGATAGCATGGGCAGGGACGATATATTTCACTCACAGTACACTAGGTAACTCTGTTTGCAACTCGGAAGGATGCAGGACAGGGCTCAGTGCTGGAGCTTGTTTTGCCACCACATCTCCATACAGCCAGTGGTGATGATGTGAGATTTGTCAGCTCCGCTCCTCCTCCTCCTCCTCCATGCCCTCCTCTGCTGAATTGTCCTATGAACCACCAGTACCCCCTAAGTGTTCAAGGGGCTATTCAATGAGTCAGGCTAAAAGATGCCAGGGGACAGGAGCCACACCGGAGCAGAGATTATTTCAGCTCTGCGGGGACAGGCCCAGAGATGGTTCATGCCACGGAAGCTTCAACCAGGAATGGTGGTGTGTGATAATGACACTAACCTCCTGTCCGCCCTTAGACAGGGAGTTGACACATGTATCATGCCTGGCACATGTCCTCAATATGGTGGTGCAGCATTTCTTAAACAGGTACCCAAGTTTGGAAGATCTGCTAAAGCAAGCCAGAAATGTTTGTAGTCATTTCAGGCAGTCATTCACATCCAGTGCACGGTTGACTGAAATTCAGAGGGAATTCCACCTAAGCCTGTAAACCACCTGATTTGTGACATGAATTGGCAAACTTTGCTAATGTTAACACAATTTAAAGTGATATAAAAGGCTCTTGTTTTTTAAAATAATAAACATGTTCTATTCACATGCTCTGTGCAGTGGTTTTGCACAGAGCAGCCCCTATACTTCTCTTCTTAAATCCTCCGCCGGCGCTCCTGGCCCCTGATTCAAGTGTCCATAAGACACAGAGCGCTGCTTGACCCCGCCCCTTGCTCCCTCCTCACTGGCTGTGATTGGTTGTGAGCCAATGGCTCCCGCTACTGTATCCCAGCCAATGAGGAGGTAGAAGCTCGGGAGAGACGCTGCTCTTATGCACATCACTGGATCAAATGGGGCCCAGGTTAGTATTGGGGAAGTTGGGGGGGGGGTGCTGCACACAGAAGGTTTTTTTTACCTTTATGACCTCTTTAAATATTTACAGTCTAGTCAAGGGGTCGCCAAGCTTTCCCAACAAATATCCTTTAGGCTTTTGGGGGGCTGGACTGTGGCCAGTGGGAGTAGAAAATGACCCAATGTCAGAGAGAGTAAAAAATGCCCCATGATTGGTTTCAAAGGGAGGGATAGTTCCCTATCATTGATTTTAGTGGGAGGAATAGTGTCCCATCATTGGTATTAGTGGGAATAATAGTGTCACATCATTGGTATTAGTGGGAGGAATAGTGTCCTATCATTGGAGTCAGTGGGAGGAATAGTGACCCATCATTGGTATCAGTGAGAGGAATAGTGTCCCATCATTGGTATCAGTGGGAAGAATAGTGTCCCATCATTGGTATTAGTGGGAGGAATAGTGTCCTATCATTGGTGTCAGAGGGAGGAATAGTGCCCCATCATTGGTGTCAGTGGGAGGAATAGTGCCCCATCATTGGTTTTAGTGGGAGGAATAGTGCCCCATCATTGATGTCGGTGAGAGGAATAGTGTCCCATCATTGGTGTCAGCGGGAGAAATGGTACCGCATATTCTTGTCAGTGGATGGAATAGTACCCCGAGGGCTGGATAGTGGCAAGCATAGGGCCACATCCACCCCCAAGCCACCACTGGTCTAGCCAATAACAGAACTATGTGCTGACTCATTAAATAACTTGAGTATAAATTAACTGAGATTTGGGAACCTAGACCATGCATAAAAACAGAAAAAAAAAATTTACAGACGCTCCCAAAATTAAGCAGTTTACCCTCCTGCAGTCCCAAGTCTTCTCTCCTCTTCTGATTACATGAAGCAGGGTCCTTCTTTGGGTGTCTACATCATTGCCAGCATTAGGTTGGCACTTTCTATTGGCTGTCCAGTAGTGGGATCTCTCAGCATCCAGAATATGAGTTTGCAGTAATGATGTCAACATGAGGGGACTGTCAGGGACCAAGTGGTGCAAAAACATCTGCAGCACTGCATTAGCAGTCCCCTGAACCCAGAAATGGTGCCAGTGAGGGACCTAGATTGTGGCCTTAGGTGATCATATCTTGATCATATCTTGTTTTACAGGGTAAGGAAAAAAACACACAAAATAGGTTAGCAGAGGATGGGAGAGGTTCATGTTTGGCTGGAGATGAGCTCTAAGACTATTTGCTTTCATTTTGACATATCATTGCCAGCATGTTGTTGATATTGTTGTTAGAAGTGCAGAAGCCTCAGCATGTTTTTATACATTTCTGTGCTCACCCTTCATTTTATGAACAAAAAAATCACTACAGCTGTGAGGTGATGAGGAGGGAATGCTAATAGGAAGGCTGAGCATTAAAAGTGAGCTGTTATGGGATCTAAAGGACCAAAGCAGATCAATTTACCCATCATGGCCGATCTGTGGCAAATATCACTGTGGGTCCCTAAGTTGGGTGATTCTTCTTGGCACTCCTCTCAGACCCCTAATAGGGATGAGCTTTATGATCGGGTCAAAAATGAGTTCGACTCGAACATTGGCTTCTTCGCCCATTCGCCGAATAGCGAACAATTTGGGGTAGTTACATAGTTACATAGTAGGTGAGGTTGAAAAAAGACACAAGTCCATCAAGTCCAACCTATGTGTGTGATTATGTGTCAGTATTACATTGTATATCCCTGTATGTTGCAGTCATTCAGGTGCTTATCTAATAGTTTCTTGAAGCTATCCATGCTCCCCGCTGAGACCACCGCCTGTGGAAGGGAATTCCACATCCTTGCCGCTCTTACAGTAAAGAACCCTCTACGTAGTTTAAGGTTAAACCTCTTTTCTTCTAATTTTAATGAGTGGCCACGAGTCTTGTTAAACTCTCTTCTGCGAAAAAGTTTTAACCCTATTGTGGGGTCACCAGTCCGGTATTTGTAAATTGAAATCATATCCCCTCTCAAGCGTCTTCTCCAGAGAGAATAAGTTCAGTGCTTGCAACCTTTCCTCATAACTAAGATCCTCCAGACCCTTTATTAGCTTTGTTGCCCTTCTTTGTACTCGCTCCATTTCCAGTACATCCTTCCTGAGGACTGGTGCCCAGAACTGGACCGCATACTCTAGGTGCGGCCGGACCAGAGTCTTGTAGAGCGGGAGAATTATCATTTTATCGCTGGAGTTGATCACCCTTTTAATGCATGCCAATATTCTGTTTGCTTTGTTAGCAGCAGCTTGGCATTGCATGCCATTGCTGAGCCGATCATCTACTAGGACCCCCAGGTCCTTTTCCATCCTAGATTCCCCCAGAGGTTCTCCCCCCAGTGTATAGATTGCATTCATATTTTTGCCACCCAAATGCATTATTTTAAATTTTTCTACATTGAACCTCATTTGCCATGTAGTCGCCCACCCCATTAATTTGTTCAGGTCTTTTTGCAAGGTTTCCACATCCTGCGGAGAAGTTATTGCCCTGCTTAGCTTAGTATCGTCTGCAAATACAGAGATTGAACTGTTTATCCCATCCTCCAGGTCGTTTATGAACAAATTAAATAGGATTGGTCCCAGCACAGAACCCTGGGGAACCCCACTACCCACCCCTGACCATTCCGAGTACTCCCCATTTATCACCACCCTCTGAACTCGCCCTTGTAGCCAGTTTTCAATCCATGTACTCACCCTATGGTCCATGCCAATGGACCTTATCTTGTACAGTTAACGTTTGTGGGGAACTGTGTCAAATGCTTTTGCAAAATCCAGATACACCACGTCTACGGGCCTTCCTTTATCTAGATGGCAACTCACCTCCTCATAGAAGGTTAATAGATTGGTTTGGCAAGAACGATTCTTCATGAATCCATGCTGATTACTGCTAATGATACCATTCTTATTACTAAAATCTTGTATATAGTCCCTTATCATCCCCTCCAAGAGTGTACATACTATTGATGTTAGGCTAACTGGTCTGTAATTCCCAGGGATGTATTTTGGGCCCTTTTTAAATTTTGGTGCTACATTGGCTTTTCTCCAATCAGCTGGTACCATTCCAGTCAGTAGACTATCTATAAAAATTAGGAACAACGGTCTGGCAATCACTTGACTGAGTTCCCTAAGTACCCTTGGATGCAAGCCATCTGGTCCCGTTGATTTATTAATGTTAAGTTTCTCAAGTCTAATTTTAATTCCGTCCTCTGTTAACCATGGAGGTGCTTCCTGTGTTGTGTCATGAGGATAAACACTGCAGTTTTGGTTACTGAAGCCCCCTGATTCACTCGTGAAGACTGAGGAGAAGAATAAATTCAATACCTTTGCCATCTCCCCATCCTTTGTAACCAGATGTCCTTCCTCATTCTTTATGGGGCCAATATGGTCTGTCCTCCCTTTTTTACTGTTGACATACTTAAAGAATTTCTTGGGATTTTTTTTGCTCTCCTCCGCTATGTGTCTTTCATGTTCTATCTTAGCCGTCCTAATTGCACCCTTACATTTCCTGTTGCATTCTTTATAAAGTCTGAATGCTGAGGATGATCCCTCAACCTTGTATTTTTTGAAGGCCTTCTGCTTTGCTTTTATATGCATTTTTACATTGGAGTTAAGCCATCCAGGACTTTTGTTCGCTCTTTTAAATTTATTACCCAATGGGATACATTGGCTAATGCCCTTATTTATTATGCTCTTAAAGCAAACCCATCTCTCCTCCGTATTCTTTGTTCCTAATATTTTATCCCAGTTTATGCCTTTTAGCAAGGTTTGTAGTTTAGGGAAGTTGGCTCTTTTGAAATTCAGTGTCTTTGTATTCCCTTTATGTTTCCTATTTGTGTGATTTATACTGAAACTAATTGACCTGTGATCGCTGTTACCTAAATTGCCCCGTATTTCCACATCCGTGATCAGGTCTGTATTGTTGGTAATCAGTAGATCCAGTAATGTTTTATTTCTAGTTGGTGCGTCTAACATCTGACCCATAAAATTGTCCTGCAAGACATTAAGGAACTGGCGAGCCTTAAATGAATGCGCGGTTCCCTCCACCCAGTCTATGTCTGGATAATTAAAATCCCCCATTATGATAACACTTCCCATCCTTGCTGCTAATCCAATTTGTGATAGGAGATCCGTCTCCACTTCCTCCCTCAGGTTAGGGGGCCTATAGCATACTCCCAGTATTATTTTCCCCTTAGCTTCATCCCTTTGGAGCTCTACCCATAAGGATTCCACCTCCTCCCTAGCTCCCTTAGTGATGACATTTCTCACATTCACTTGTACATTATTCTTGATATATAGGCATACCCCTCCCCCTTTTTTACCCTCCCTATCCTTGCGGTAAAGGGTATACCCTTGAATGTTTGCCAGCCAATCATGAGAGCTGTTAAACCAGGTCTCTGAAATTCACACAAAATCCAAATCTTCCTCATACAACAGTATCTCTAGTTCACCCATCTTGTCTGCCATGCTCCTGGCATTGGTGAACATGCCACAAAGTTTAGACCGGTCGCATATTGTCCTCGTATTGGGTGTTTCGAGATTGCAACTAGGACTTGCTACTATACTCACCTTGTGTTTTTGTGCTTTGGTTAACCTGCCACTAATGCCCCCAATACTACCCTCTGGCTATCTCTGCCTCTGGACCCTCCCCCCCATCGCCTAGTTTAAACCCCCTCTAACTTTTTGGCCATCTTCATTCCCAGTAGATCTGCACCCTCCTCATTTAGGTGCAGTCCGTCCCTTCTATAGTACCGGTTACCGACTGAGAAGTCGGCCCAGTCCTCCAGGAACCCAAACCCCTCCTTACTACACCAGCTCTTCAGCCACTTGTTTACTTCCCTAATCTCCCTCTTCCTTTCTGGTGTGGCTCGATGTACCGGTAATATTCCTGAGAATACTACCTTGGAGGTCCTTTTCCTCAATTTAGCTCCTAAGTCCCTAAAATCGTTCTTTAGGACACCCCATCTGCCTCTGACTTTGTCATTGGTGCCAACGTGCACCATGACAGCCGGGTCTTCCCCAGCCCCTCCCAGTAATCTGTTCACAAGATCCGTGATGTGCCGAACCCGAGCGCTCGGTAGACAACATACTGTTCGACGCTTCAGGTCTTGGTTACAGATTGCCCTCTCTGTCCTTCTAAGAATTGAGTCCCCTACCACCAGAATCTGTCTTTCCTTTCCCTTTGCTGCCCCCCCACTCTCACTGGAGGAGTTCCTCCCCTGGCAGCTAGGAGAGTCCCTCATCTCCAGCAGTGCTGGTCCCTGACTGGTTTCACCAATGTCACTCAATGGAGCGTACTTATTGGGATGCTCCAGTCCTGGATCGGCCTCTCTGGCACTTCCCCCTCTACCCCTCCTGATTGTCACCCATCTACTCTTTGCTAGTGCCTGCACCTCTTTGTCTCCACCCGCCTCTGTGCTGGCCCCTGCCGGCACCTGCCGTGTACGTTCCTGGCTCACCTTTAGTAGGGAGGGACTTCTCGGTGCTGACAGTTGCTTCCCCAGATTCAGAACCTGGGCTTCCAGGGAAACAATGTGCTTACATTTTGCACAGCAGTATTCGCCCTCGATCGGATGATCAAGGAATGCATACATGCCGCAAGATGTACAAAGAGTCGCCTCTCCACACCCGCCGGGCATCGTACCTATTAAATTTAGTGAGGATTTGGGGATTTTACCCTGTCCAAATTACCTAACAGCTAGCTTCCTGGCACTAATACTCAAGACAATACACAGGTACACAACAAGACAATACACAGGTACTCACAGACCTACGTGCACTCGCAGAACAGTCGCAGACCTACGTGCACTCGCAATACTCAAGTATACAGTACACAATACACAAGTACTAACGATCCACACACACTACTCAGTAGGGCTGAAACAACTAATCGATTAATCGACAACTAATCGATTATGAAATTAATCGATTACTATTTTCATAATCGATTAATCGGCCAGTAACATAATGGGGTTAAAAAAAACTAAAATAATCCCTTAATAGTACAAAAAGAGCAAATAATCTCTACTGTAAATATTACTTACACTACAGTAAAAAAAATGAACCCCTTACAGTAGTGATGATCTGTTTTTCTTTGTACTAAAAAGGGCTAATTTTAGTTTTTTTAACCCCATTATGTTACTAAACGTCTTAGACCTGGTTCACATCTATG
Source organism: Aquarana catesbeiana (assembly GCA_037953035.1). NCBI lineage: Eukaryota > Metazoa > Chordata > Amphibia > Anura > Ranidae > Aquarana > Aquarana catesbeiana. The sequence goes on along the minus strand of JBBHAA010000512.1, from coordinate 3,391,969 downwards.
TGTTTGGTGCTTTTTTGCAGAAACGCACTACAGTTCATTTACATGGTTTCCTGTGGGACACGTTCACATCTATGCTTTTTTCAGCCGCTGCATATTTGGAAAGGGTCGGGGACTTTTTTTTAATGCGAAACGGTGCTTTTTTTGGTTCAATATACTTCAATGAAAAAGCTGCAGAAAAGCATGTAATTATTGCAGCAGTTTTTGTTTTTTAATCTTCCCAACAACAAATTGGCCAAAAATAAATGCAAAAACGCAGCACAATCACGTACACAAAAGTCAAAACGCACAGCAAAAAGCACTGCAGAAACAGATCAAAAGCAAACTGCATAGGTGTGTACCGAGCCTTATGCTGGCCACACGGATCAATTTTCAGACAAAATATTCAGACGAGAAATCTTTGTACATTCGCTGAATGAAAGAATGTTGTTTGAAATTTTCACTTGTTTTTAACATTCTGTGTTTAAAATGAATGTAATTTCTGAACGAAAACCACATACACTGTCTGATAATTCCTTTCACCAAGAAGTTTGCTATTATTTCAAAATTTTCCCATCACTGTGGTTGAAAATGAACGTAGTTTTGACCCCACTAACGATTAGAAAATCGAACAAACGTTCTTAAAATAACATTTTTTTCTGATATTTACCAGATTCACATTTTAATAGTATATACAGTATATATCCTCTAATAGTATATACAATATATATCTCCTCTAATAGTATATACAGTATATAGCTCTTCTGTCTGTTATTCTCAGAGTGGATTAGATATTTTGCTCCCTAACCTTATAATGTTGGTTATTTATATTTACCACTGCATAGAGATATATAGGAATAAATTGCCTTTTTTTTAAAACTTTACATATTAACTAAATTATACACCACACTTTTTTATAAGATTATTAACCGATTAATCGATTAATCGAAACAATAATCGGTCAACTAATCGATTACGAAAATAATCGTTAGTTGCAGCCCTACTACTCAGACAACACTCAGATACTCACACTACACAGGTACTATGACCCCTGTTATAACCTCCTGTTTTAAACTCTGGTTTTTAACTCACCACTTAGAAAAGTTCCACTTGGTTTAAGTTCCTACAGCTTCACAATGAGCAGGCTCAGGATGAGTCCTACACACAGTTATATAGACTGCAGGCACCTGTTAGCAATTACCCCCTCCCCCTAATTAATAGCCTGAATGAACCAAAGAAGAAGAAAAAAAAAAGCTATTTAAAAAGTGACAGAAAAAAGGTGATTGCTAAGCTAAAAGGAAAAGCCCCAAAAATGCTTCCCAGCAAACAACAAGCAAGACTTGTTCACTCTCCCTCTGGTTTTTACCTCACCACTTAGAAAAGTTCCACTTGGTTTAAGTTCCTACAGCTTCACAATGAGCAGGCTCAGGATGAGTCCTACACACAGTTATATAGACTGCAGGCACCTGTTAGCAATTACCCCCTCCCCCTAATTAATAGCCTGAAGGAACCAAAGAAGAAGAAAAAAAAAAAAAAAGCTATTTAAAAAGTGACAGAAAAAAGGTGATTGCAAAGCTAAAAGGAAAAGCCCCAAAAATGCTTCCCAGCAAACAACAAGCAAGACTTGTTCACTCTCCCTCTGGTTTTTAACTCACCACTTAGAAAAGTTCCACTTGGTTTAAGTTCCTACAGCTTCACAATGAGCAGGCTCAGGATGAGTCCTACACACAGTTATATAGACTGCAGGCACCTGTTAGCAATTACCCCCTCCCCCTAATTAATAGCCTGAAGGAACCAAAGAAGAAAAAAAAAAAAAAGAAGCTATTTAAAAAGTGACAAAAAAAAGGTGATTGCAAAGCTAAAAGGAAAAGCCCCAAAAATGCTTCCCAGCAAACAACAAGCAAGACTTGTTCACTCTCCCTCTGGTTTTTAACTCACCACTTAGAAAAGTTCCACTTGGTTTAAGTTCCTACAGCTTCACAATGAGCAGGCTCAGGATGAGTCCTACACACAGTTATATAGACTGCAGGCACCTGTTAGCAATTACCCCCTCCCCCTAATTAATAGCCTGAAGGAACCAAAGAAGAAGAAAAAAAAAAAAAAGCTATTTAAAAAGTGACAGAAAAAAGGTGATTGCAAAGCTAAAAGGAAAAGCCCCAAAAATGCTTCCCAGCAAACAAGCAAGACTTGTTCACTCTCCCTCTGGTTTTTAACTCACCACTTAGAAAAGTTCCACTTGGTTTAAGTTCCTACAGCTTCACAATGAGCAGGCTCAGGATGAGTCCTACACACAGTTATATAGACTGCAGGCACCTGTTAGCAATTACCCCCTCCCCCTAATTAATAGCCTGAAGGAACCAAAGAAGAAAAAAAAAAAAAGAAGCTATTTAAAAAGTGACAGAAAAAAGGTGATTGCAAAGCTAAAAGGAAAAGCCCCAAAAATGCTTCCCAGCAAACAACAAGCAAGACTTGTTCACTCTCCCTCTGGTTTTTAACTCACCACTTAGAAAAGTTCCACTTGGTTTAAGTTCCTACAGCTTCACAATGAGCAGGCTCAGGATGAGTCCTACACACAGTTATATAGACTGCAGACACCTGTTAGCAATTACCCCCTCCCCCTAATTAATAGCCTGAAGGAACCAAAGAAGAAAAAAAAAAAAAAAAAGCTATTTAAAAAGTGACAGAAAAAAGGTGATTGCAAAGCTAAAAGGAAAAGCCCCAAAAATGCTTCCCAGCAAACAACAAGCAAGACTTGTTCACTCTCCCTCTGGTTTTTAACTCACCACTTAGAAAAGTTCCACTTGGTTTAAGTTCCTACAGCTTCACAATGAGCAGGCTCAGGATGAGTCCCACACACAGTTATATAGACTGCAGGCACCTGTTAGCAATTACCCCCTCCCCCTAATTAATAGCCCGAAGGAACCAAAGAAGAAAAAAAAAAAAAAAAGAAGCTATTTAAAAAGTGACAGAAAAAAGGTGATTGCAAAGCTAAAAGGAAAAGCCCCAAAAATGCTTCCCAGCAAACAACAAGCAAGACTTGTTCACTCTCCCTCTGGTTTTTAACTCACCACTTAGAAAAGTTCCACTTGGTTTAAGTTCCTACAGCTTCACAATGAGCAGGCTCAGGATGAGTCCTACACACAGTTATATAGACTGCAGGCACCTGTTAGCAATTACCCCCTCCCCCTAATTAATAGCCTGAAGGAACCAAAGAAGAAGAAGAAAAAAAAAAAAAGCTATTTAAAAAGTGACAGAAAAAAGGTGATTGCAAAGCTAAAAGGAAAAGCCCCAAAAATGCTTCCCAGCAAACAAGCAATACTTGTTCACTCTCCCTCTGGTTTTTAACTCACCACTTAGAAAAGTTCCACTTGGTTTAAGTTCCTACAGCTTCACAATGAGCAGGCTCAGGATGAGTCCTACACACAGTTATATAGACTGCAGGCACCTGTTAGCAATTACCCCCTCCCCCTAATTAATAGCCTGAAGGAACCAAAGAAGAAAAAAAAAAAAAAGAAGCTATTTAAAAAGTGACAGAAAAAAGGTGATTGCAAAGCTAAAAGGAAAAGCCCCAAAAATGCTTCCCAGCAAACAACAAGCAAGACTTGTTCACTCTCCCTCTGGTTTTTAACTCACCACTTAGAAAAGTTCCACTTGGTTTAAGTTCCTACAGCTTCACAATGAGCAGGCTCAGGATGAGTCCTACACACAGTTATATAGACTGCAGGCACCTGTTAGCAATTACCCCCTCCCCCTAATTAATAGTCTGAAGGAACCAAAGAAGAAAAAAAAAAAAAAGCTATTTAAAAAGTGACATAAAAAAGGTGATTGCAAAGCTAAAAGGAAAAGCCCCAAAAATGCTTCCCAGCAAACAACAAGCAAGACTTGTTCACTCTCCCTCTGGTTTTTAACTCACCACTTAGAAAAGTTCCACTTGGTTTAAGTTCCTACAGCTTCACAATGAGCAGGCTCAGGATGAGTCCTACACACAGTTATATAGACTGCAGGCACCTGTTAGCAATTACCCCCTCCCCCTAATTAATAGCCTGAAGGAACCAAAGAAGAAAAAAAAAAAAAAAAAAAGCTATTTAAAAAGTGACAGAAAAAAGGTGATTGCAAAGCTAAAAGGAAAAGCCCCAAAAATGCTTCCCAGCAAACAAGCAAGACTTGTTCACTTTCCCTCTGTTTTTTTTTTAAATTTAAGATTTTTATTATGTTTTTCAAAAAGAAAAGAAAAATACAGAAACATCGCCAATTGGGCATACCCTGGGGTCTTAGCATTTATGTAAACGGCAGTGAGAAAAGAGCTTATTTAAGTGTAATTTTAATTGATCTAAAGCAAACAAAAAGAAACAATCGATGAGTAGTAAGTAAACAAGCATACTACAGATAACTATGGTAGCATAAAGTATTCCTGTACTAGTAGGTTAAGTACTGTTTGGGGGGAACACCTCTGTATAACCTAAATCATGGTGTAACATTGTAACCTATATTACGTGTTTTAATAAATGTCCATGAGACCGTAATAAGATAGTGGGGGCTGGTGTATAAGCTAGCCGAGCTAGGGGCTGGGCTATTACAACAGTGGTGTACTTCTAGAGTCCAAAATCCAAGGGTGCCAGTTTCTATTGAAGCGCTCAATGGACATGTTGGCTTTGGCAAAAGAGAATTCCATCTGAAAGTGTTGGTTAAGTAGGTTAAAAGCATCTTTAAGGGTCGGTTGATTTCCATTTTTTTGCGATTGTCAGTCTTGCGGCAATGAGAATATGTGTGACCATTGTTTGCCGATGGATGGGCATTGTTGGGATCGAGAGACCTAGGAGTAGGTCAAGCGGGGACAAAAATTGGGGTGTACCACACAAAGCTTCAATTAGGTTATGTACCTGTCTCCAGAAATTTTTAACTAGGTGGCATTCCCACCATATATGTGAAAGAGATCCAATGTGAGCACATCCCCTCCAACAGTTCGGGGAGGTGTTCGGGTATATTTTTGCCAGCCTTTCTGGGGTGAAGTACCATTTGTGAAAAAGCTTTTGTGTTGCTTCCCAGTGGTTAATGCAATGCAACAGGCGTAGGGGCAATGTGAGGGCCTTTGGCCATTGTGTTTCTGAGGGTGGTTGGTCTGACAGAGAGGACCAGTACTGTACGGAAGAAGCCAGATGGTTAGTAGTTGGTTTAGTGAGTAGTTTGTACATAAAGGAGATTCCTTTGGTCTTGGGTATAGCTATATTGTAGAATTTGAGTATAGGGAGTGAGATATCGTCTGCAGTTGTCCAGGAAATTTTTGATAAGCTAGATCTGATCCTTAGGTAGAGAAAAAACGTGTGTTTGGATAATCCATATTTTTGCATTAATTGCTCAAATGAAAGCAGAGTTGATGATGAAAAGAGCATACCTAGATGGGAGATGCCGGCTTTTGTCCATTCTGAGAGAGGTAAGTCCGGGGAGATGAGGTGTAATGCCTCAGTGGGTATTGCTGTCAGAGTGTCCTTTGATATCCCTCCCTTGAGTTGCAGTACTGAAGTCCAAATTCTTGTGGAGGATGTGATAGTGTCAAGCGGGTATCTTTTGGGGTGGGGGTTGAGCCACAGTGCGGCTAGGAAGTTTTTAGGATCCGCGGGTAGTAGGTTGGTTTCAATTTGTTTCCAGGTTGTGTGGTGTTTGTCTGACCACCATGTTTTCAGTTGGTCTAGGATAGTTGCTCGGTGGTAGGCTTGAATATCTGGGGCGCCCAGTCCTCCATGTTGAACTGGGGTTGTGAGTATGACTTTTTTTATTCTAGGTCTCTTTTGTTGCCAAATAAAGCCGTTGATGATCCCCTGGATTTTTTTTATTTGATTTTGCGCTAGAGGAAGAGGCAATGTACGGAAAAAATATAGGACATGGGGAAGTAAATACATTTTTGTCTGAGCTATCCTACCAGCCCAGGAAGCTGGAACCCTACCTAGATCTTTTGCTAGTTGAGTAAGCTTGTCCACGAGGTCTTTAAAATTAATTCTTAGTAGCATTCGGCTTGGGAAAGTTAATTGGATACCCAAGTATGGGAGAGAGGAGTTGGAAGCCCAAGCAAAGGGGGAGCTAGTGGTAATGGTATTTAGAGTTTGAGAATCAAGGCCGAGGTTAAGCATTAGGGATTTACTGTGATTTAGTTTGTACATTGATACTGCGCTGAACTTGTCAAGGATTAGTTGGACTGCTGGGAGAGACAATAGTGGATTCGTTAGAGCAATAATCACGTCATCTGCGTACAGACCAATTTTATGATCGGTCTGTCCAATTGTTATACCTGTAATCGAGGGGTCAGATCTAATAATTTGTGCTAGGGGCTCCATTATCATGGCAAAAATTAGGGGGGACAGCGGGCACCCCTGTCTCGTGCCATTAGTGATTTGGAATGGGTTGGAGACAACCCCTGACGTCCAAATGCGTGCAGATGGGTGAGTGTACAGACCTAGTATGGCAGAGAAAAAGGTGCCCGAGAGTCCAAATTTTTGGAGTACTGCCTCCATATACGGCCAGTATACTCTATCGAACGCCTTCTCTGCGTCCAAAGATAGGAAGAGAGAAGGCGTTCGAGTGTGCTCCGTCCATTGGATAAGGTCAATGAAACGTCTAGTACCATCTGAGGCTTGTCTGCCGGGTACAAATCCTACTTGGTCGGGATGAATAATCTGGGGGATGATGGTGGAAAGGCGTTGTGCTAACAGTTTAGCATAGATTTTGGTGTCTGTGTTGAGGAGTGAGATTGGTCTGTAGTTGGCTGGATTGTCTGGGTGTTTCCCCGGTTTGGGAATGGTAACCACTAGGGCATCGAGAGATTCCCTAGGGATTATGCCTGTAGTAGCAAATTGATTATACATGGCACGTAGGTGGGGGACTAAGGGTTGAGCAAAACGTTTATAATATTCGTTGGGTAGTCCGTCAGGTCCTGGTGCTTTATGTAGAGGTAGGTTGTTTATCACTTTTTGAATTTCAGTCTGTGAAAAGGGAGTCGTGAGAGAGTCTAGTTGCTCTGGGGAGATCGAGGGGAGGGAGATAGAGGCTAAAAAGTTCTTTATATCATCTTGGGTGGGTGTGAGATGGGGGTCTGTTTTCGTAAGGTTGTAAAGTTTGGTGTAAAAATTACCAAATTCGTTGGCAATGTCTAGTGGTTTGGTCAGGTGTTTGCCTTGGGGGTTTGTGATAAATGACATTTTTTTATTAGAAAGTTGTTTTTTGAATTGTTTGGCCATAAATGCTCCTGATTTATTGGCCGATGAGTATATCTGAAGTCGTAGTCGTTTGATAAAGTAATCAAAATTTTTGTGAAGATGACTACTGAGTTGGGATCTCAGCTTTCTAAGTTCTGAGGAGGTAGTGTTAGTGGGGGATTTCTTGTTTATTGTTTCAAGAGATCGAATTTGTTTCAGGAGGGACTCTGTTATAGAGGAGTGTTGTTTTTTAGCCTGGGCTCCAAGTTTAATGAAAAGACCCCGTAGACAAGCTTTGTGAGCATTCCAAACAATAGCACAGTCAGTTACAGAGTTGACATTTTGGTGGAAGTAATTATCGATCTCGGATTGTATTTGAGACTCAAAGGAGGGGTTGTTGAGAATGGAGGTATTTAGTCTCCAGACCGTGTGTCTAGTGGCTTGGGAGGGGGATGCTATTTTGATCGTGACTGGAGCATGGTCAGACCATGATATAGTGCCTATGGTAGAGGTAGTGATAGCTTGTAGTAGGTGTTTATCTGTAATGAATAGGTCAATACGGGAGTAAGATTGGTGTGGGGGGGAAAAGTAGGTGTAGTCTCTCTCCTCATCATGCATGCACCTCCATATGTCATAAAGATCTTCTTTTTTGAGGATATTTGATATTGCTGAGGGCCTATTTCTCGCAGGATTGGAGGTATCGAGTGTAGGGTCAATTACTTCATTAAAGTCTCCACACATTACCAGGGGGGAAGATCTGTAAGGGGCCAGTTTGGCAAAGAGAGTGGCGTAAAATCTTTTTTGTGCTGTATTGGGGCATAAACGTTGACTATAGTGAGAGGGCGGTTGTCAAATGTGGCTGATAGGATTAAGAATCTACCATCTTCGTCACTTTCACAGTGATGAAGCTTAAAGTTTATTGCTGCGTTTATGGCAATAATTACTCCTCTCTTTTTTTTAGGGGCACTTGCGAAGAAGCAATGGGGATATTTTTTGTGACTACATTGGGCATTGGGGTTGATTGAGCTTAGTAAAGTGTGTTTCTTGGGCGCAGATTATGTCTGCCCGTTGTTGTAGTGCTTCTTTCCATAAGAGGTTGCGTTTAAATGGTGAATTTAGGCCTTTAACGTTGAGGGAGGTAATCGAGAGTGTCATATTGGTATTGTAGCTATGAGGGCCTGGGCAGAGGGAGAGAGACCTCACCTACTGTTGATGGATGTGAATACACAGTTAGATAATTAAATGCTGTATATGGTACAAGTATATTACCAAAACCAGTTGCTTAATACAAACAGTCTACAATTCTAGGAGAAATTTATAATCAATGCCGATTAATCTGTGCTGTAATCAAGAAAAAAGGAACAGAAAGTAAGAAAAAAAACCAGAGACAAAAAACGTGTGCTTAGCACAACTGTAAACCTGAGGGGTGGTGAGGAAAAGGAATAGATGTGGCGCCCAGGCTGGATATAGGTAGATCTGGGGATCCGGGCTTGTATCAAAGTTAGGTCTTTTTGGGAGCTTTATTCGCCATATTTCTGGAGTCAGATGACTTGTAGGAGGGAGTAGCATGTTCCACTTCTCTGGGAGCAATGGGGAGAAAACCCCAATTGGTGAGCTTTTTGTAGCCATCCTTCGGGGAGAGAATAGGTACTATCTTTTGTTGGTGAGTGACCAGCAATTTCGTAGGGAAGCCCCATTTGTAGGTTATTTTTCTTTGTTGGAGTATGGAAGTCACTGGGGCGAATGCTCTACGCATCTCCATTGTAGCCGGGGACAGGTCAGTGAACAGCTTGACATTATTGTAAGGGGCTGGCAGGGGTGTCACGGATCTGGCGGCGGAGAGAACTTGTTCCTTCACATGGAAGAAGTGTATACGTGTCAAGATATCTCTGGGGATATCATCAGGGAGGTGTGGCGGTTTAGCAATTCTGTGGGCTCGGTCAATTAAAGTGTCGTGGGCGTTGAGGCGTGGGAGTAGGGCCGAGATAAGTTGTTGCAAGTAGGGGGTTATTTCGTTTGGTTTAACCGATTCCGGGATGCCCCGGAATTTGATGTTATTCCACCTAGAGCGGTCTTCCAAATCCGCCAATTTCATTTTGATACGGTGATTTTCTTCCGAATGGTGCTCATGAGCATCTAACATTTCGTTGTGTGCCTTAGAGTAATATTGCAGATTTTTATTCTAGAGCACCTGTGCGCTCTTCTAGGCAGTCTATTTTATCATGCATCTGTGATAATGACATTTGGAGCTCTCTATGCAGATCTTGCTGCAGTGTAAGAAGCATAGATTTCAGCATAGCTTCAGACACTGTATTGTCAGTGACAGGTATAGCAGCCAGGGAGGGAGTATTTTGGGCGCTGTGTGTCCCTGCAACAACATGGGACCACAGCTGCTTCTTTACATGAGGCTCTTTGTTGGGGGAATGTGCAGGGGAGGTAGCCAGCCTCTTACCTCTGTCCTGTTGCAGTCCTCCTGGGGAATCCTCTGGAGGGGGGTGAATGTCCATGCTGTCCCTGTCTTTTGAGGTGGTCACAGTGCCATGGAGAGGGAGTGCTGAGGAGGTAGCCGGCAGGTCCTCTGTGCTGTTGTTGGAGCGGGCGCCGTCTCCTTCATCGGCGCCATCTTGGGCCTTCTGCATGGCCGCGGCCGTCGGATAATAATCGGTGAGACGGCGGGGGTTTGGCGGCTTGTACCGCTGCATCGGTGTGCCTGAGAGGTTCCCCAATCCTTCCCCGCTGTTGTGATGTGAGCAGCGGGAAGGATGGTAGCTAGGGGTTGCTGATTTCCAGGCCGTGGAGTGGAGCTCAGACTTCAGGCAGCCATCCTGGTCCGCAGCAGGCCACGCCCTCCCTCCCTCTGGTTTTTAACTCACCACTTAGAAAAGTTCCACTTGGTTTAAGTTCCTACAGCTTCACAATGAGCAGGCTCAGGATGAGTCCTACACACAGTTATATAGACTGCAGGCACCTGTTAGCAATTACCCCCTCCCCCTAATTAATAGCCTGAAGGAACCAAAGAAGAAAAAAAAAAAAAAAAAAAGCTATTTAAAAAGTGACAGAAAAAAGGTGATTGCAAAGCTAAAAGGAAAAGCCCCAAAAATGCTTCCCAGCAAACAACAAGCAAGACTTGTTCACTCTCCCTCTGGTTTTTAACTCACCACTTAGAAAAGTTCCACTTGGTTTAAGTTCCTACAGCTTCACAATGAGCAGGCTCAGGATGAGTCCAACACACAGTTATATAGACTGCAGGCACCTGTTAGCAATTACCCCCTCCCCCTAATTAATAGCCTGAAGGAACCAAAGAAGAAAAAAAAAAAGAAGCTATTTAAAAAGTGACAGAAAAAAGGTGATTGCAAAGCTAAAAGGAAAAGCCCCAAAAATGCTTCCCAGCAAACAAGCAAGACTTGTTCACTTTCCCTCTGGTTTTTAACTCACCACTTAGAAAAGATCCACTTGGTTTAAGTTCCTACAGCTTCACAATGAGCAGGCTCAGGATGAGTCCTACACACAGTTATATAGACTGCAGGCACCTGTTAGCAATTACCCCCTCCCCCTAATTAATAGCCTGAATGAACCAAAGAAGGAAAAAAAAAAAAAAAAAAGCTATTTAAAAAGTGACAGAAAAAAGGTGATTGCAAAGCTAAAAGGAAAAGCCCCAAAAATGCTTCCCAGCAAACAACAAGCAAGACTTGTTCACTCTCCCTCTGGTTTTTAACTCACCACTTAGAAAAGTTCCACTTGGTTTAAGTTCCTACAGCTTCACAATCAGCAGGCTCAGGATGAGTCCTACACACAGTTATATAGACTGCAGGCACCTGTTAGCAATTACCCCCTCCCCCTAATTAATAGCCTGAAGGAACCAAAGAAGAAAAAAAAAATAGCTATTTAAAAAGTGACAGAAAAAAGGTGATTGCAAAACTAAAAGGAAAAGCCCCAAAAATGCTTCCCAGCAAACAACAAGCAAGACTTGTTCACTCTCCCTCTGGTTTTTAACTCACCACTTAGAAAAGTTCCACTTGGTTTAATTTCCTACAGCTTCACAATGAGCAGGCTCAGGATGAGTCCTACACACAGTTATATAGACTGCAGGCACCTATTAGCAATTACCCCCTCCCCCTAATTAATAGCCTGAAGGAACCAAAGAAGAAAAAAAAAAAAAAAGCTATTTAAAAAGTGACAGAAAAAAGGTGATTGCAAAGCTAAAAGGAAAAGCCCCAAAAATGCTTCCCAGCAAACAAGTAAGACTTGTTCACTCTCCCTCTGGTTGTTAATTCACCACTTAGAAAAGTTCCACTTGGTTTAAGTTCCTACAGCTTCACAATGAGCAGGCTCAGGATGAGTCCTACACACAGTTATATAGACTGCAGGCACCTATTAGCAATTACCCCCTCCCCCTAATTAATAGCCTGAAGGAACCAAAGAATAAAAAAAAAAAAGCTATTTAAAAAGTGACAGAAAAAAGGTGATTGCAAAGCTAAAAGGAAAAGCCCCAAAAATGCTTCCCAGCAAACAACAAGCAAGACTTGTTCACTCTCCCTCTGGTTTTTAACTCACCACTTAGAAAAGTTCCACTTGGTTTAAGTTCCTACAGCTTCACAATGAGCAGGCTCAGGATGAGTCCTACACACAGTTATATAGACTGCAGGCACCTGTTAGCAATTACCCCCTCCCCCTAATTAATAGCCTGAAGGAACCAAAGAAGAAAAAAAAAAAAAAAAAGCTATTTAAAAAGTGACAGAAAAAAGGTGATTGCAAAGCTAAAAGGAAAAGCCCCAAAAATGCTTCCCAGCAAACAACAAGCAAGACTTGTTCACTCTCCCTCTGGTTTTTAACTCACCACTTAGAAAAGTTCCACTTGGTTTAAGTTCCTACAGCTTCACAATGAACAGGCTCAGGATGAGTCCTACACACAGTTATACAGACTGCAGGCACCTGTTAGCAATTACCCCCTCCCCCTAATTAATAGCCTGAAGGAACCAAAGAAGAAGAAAAAAAAAAAAAAGCTATTTAAAAAGTGACAGAAAAAAGGTGATTGCAAAGCTAAAAGGAAAAGCCCCAAAAATGCTTCCCAGCAAACAAGTAAGACTTGTTCACTCTCTCTCTGGTTGTTAATTCACCACTTAGAAAAGTTCCACTTGGTTTAAGTTCCTACAGCTTCACAATCAGCAGGCTCAGGATGAGTCCTACACACAGTTATATAGACTGCAGGCACCTGTTAGCAATTACCCCCTCCCCCTAATTAATAGCCTGAAGGAACCAAAGAAGAAAAAAAAAATAGCTATTTAAAAAGTGACAGAAAAAAGGTGATTGCAAAACTAAAAGGAAAAGCCCCAAAAATGCTTCCCAGCAAACAACAAGCAAGACTTGTTCACTCTCCCTCTGGTTTTTAACTCACCACTTAGAAAAGTTCCACTTGGTTTAATTTCCTACAGCTTCACAATGAGCAGGCTCAGGATGAGTCCTACACACAGTTATATAGACTGCAGGCACCTATTAGCAATTACCCCCTCCCCCTAATTAATAGCCTGAAGGAACCAAAGAAGAAAAAAAAAAAAAAAGCTATTTAAAAAGTGACAGAAAAAAGGTGATTGCAAAGCTAAAAGGAAAAGCCCCAAAAATGCTTCCCAGCAAACAAGTAAGACTTGTTCACTCTCCCTCTGGTTGTTAATTCACCACTTATAAAAGTTCCACTTGGTTTAAGTTCCTACAGCTTCACAATGAGCAGGCTCAGGATGAGTCCTACACACAGTTATATAGACTGCAGGCACCTATTAGCAATTACCCCCTCCCCCTAATTAATAGCCTGAAGGAACCAAAGAAGAAAAAAAAAGCTATTTAAAAAGTGACAGAAAAAAGGTGATTGCAAAGCTAAAAGGAAAAGCCCCAAAAATGCTTCCCAGCAAACAACAAGCAAGACTTGTTCACTCTCCCTCTGGTTTTTAACTCACCACTTAGAAAAGTTCCACTTGGTTTAAGTTCCTACAGCTTCACAATGAGCAGGCTCAGGATGAGTCCTACACACAGTTATATAGACTGCAGGCACCTGTTAGCAATTACCCCCTCCCCCTAATTAATAGCCTGAAGGAACCAAAGAAGAAAAAAAAAAAAAAAAAGCTATTTAAAAAGTGACAGAAAAAAGGTGATTGCAAAGTTAAAAGGAAAAGCCCCAAAAATGCTTCCCAGCAAACAACAAGCAAGACTTGTTCACTCTCCCTCTGGTTTTTAACTCACCACTTAGAAAAGTTCCACTTGGTTTAAGTTCCTACAGCTTCACAATGAGCAGGCTCAGGATGAGTCCAACACACAGTTATATAGACTGCAGGCACCTGTTAGCAATTACCCACTCCCCCTAATTAATAGCCTGAAGGAACCAAAGAAGAAAAAAAAAAAGAAGCTATTTAAAAAGTGACAGAAAAAAGGTGATTGCAAAGCTAAAAGGAAAAGCCCCAAAAATGCTTCCCAGCAAACAAGCAAGACTTGTTCACTTTCCCTCTGGTTTTTAACTCACCACTTAGAAAAGATCCACTTGGTTTAAGTTCCTACAGCTTCACAATGAGCAGGCTCAGGATGAGTCCTACACACAGTTATATAGACTGCAGGCACCTGTTAGCAATTACCCCCTCCCCCTAATTAATAGCCTGAATGAACCAAAGAAGGAAAAAAAAAAAAAAAAAAGCTATTTAAAAAGTGACAGAAAAAAGGTGATTGCAAAGCTAAAAGGAAAAGCCCCAAAAATGCTTCCCAGCAAACAACAAGCAAGACTTGTTCACTCTCCCTCTGGTTTTTAACTCACCACTTAGAAAAGTTCCACTTGGTTTAAGTTCCTACAGCTTCACAATCAGCAGGCTCAGGATGAGTCCTACACACAGTTATATAGACTGCAGGCACCTGTTAGCAATTACCCCCTCCCCCTAATTAATAGCCTGAAGGAACCAAAGAAGAAAAAAAAAATAGCTATTTAAAAAGTGACAGAAAAAAGGTGATTGCAAAACTAAAAGGAAAAGCCCCAAAAATGCTTCCCAGCAAACAACAAGCAAGACTTGTTCACTCTCCCTCTGGTTTTTAACTCACCACTTAGAAAAGTTCCACTTGGTTTAATTTCCTACAGCTTCACAATGAGCAGGCTCAGGATGAGTCCTACACACAGTTATATAGACTGCAGGCACCTATTAGCAATTACCCCCTCCCCCTAATTAATAGCCTGAAGGAACCAAAGAAGAAAAAAAAAAAAAAAGCTATTTAAAAAGTGACAGAAAAAAGGTGATTGCAAAGCTAAAAGGAAAAGCCCCAAAAATGCTTCCCAGCAAACAAGTAAGACTTGTTCACTCTCCCTCTGGTTGTTAATTCACCACTTAGAAAAGTTCCACTTGGTTTAAGTTCCTACAGCTTCACAATGAGCAGGCTCAGGATGAGTCCTACACACAGTTATATAGACTGCAGGCACCTATTAGCAATTACCCCCTCCCCCTAATTAATAGCCTGAAGGAACCAAAGAATAAAAAAAAAAAAGCTATTTAAAAAGTGACAGAAAAAAGGTGATTGCAAAGCTAAAAGGAAAAGCCCCAAAAATGCTTCCCAGCAAACAACAAGCAAGACTTGTTCACTCTCCCTCTGGTTTTTAACTCACCACTTAGAAAAGTTCCACTTGGTTTAAGTTCCTACAGCTTCACAATGAGCAGGCTCAGGATGAGTCCTACACACAGTTATATAGACTGCAGGCACCTGTTAGCAATTACCCCCTCCCCCTAATTAATAGCCTGAAGGAACCAAAGAAGAAAAAAAAAAAAAAAAAGCTATTTAAAAAGTGACAGAAAAAAGGTGATTGCAAAGCTAAAAGGAAAAGCCCCAAAAATGCTTCCCAGCAAACAACAAGCAAGACTTGTTCACTCTCCCTCTGGTTTTTAACTCACCACTTAGAAAAGTTCCACTTGGTTTAAGTTCCTACAGCTTCACAATGAACAGGCTCAGGATGAGTCCTACACACAGTTATACAGACTGCAGGCACCTGTTAGCAATTACCCCCTCCCCCTAATTAATAGCCTGAAGGAACCAAAGAAGAAGAAAAAAAAAAAAAAGCTATTTAAAAAGTGACAGAAAAAAGGTGATTGCAAAGCTAAAAGGAAAAGCCCCAAAAATGCTTCCCAGCAAACAAGTAAGACTTGTTCACTCTCTCTCTGGTTGTTAATTCACCACTTAGAAAAGTTCCACTTGGTTTAAGTTCCTACAGCTTCACAATCAGCAGGCTCAGGATGAGTCCTACACACAGTTATATAGACTGCAGGCACCTGTTAGCAATTACCCCCTCCCCCTAATTAATAGCCTGAAGGAACCAAAGAAGAAAAAAAAAATAGCTATTTAAAAAGTGACAGAAAAAAGGTGATTGCAAAACTAAAAGGAAAAGCCCCAAAAATGCTTCCCAGCAAACAACAAGCAAGACTTGTTCACTCTCCCTCTGGTTTTTAACTCACCACTTAGAAAAGTTCCACTTGGTTTAATTTCCTACAGCTTCACAATGAGCAGGCTCAGGATGAGTCCTACACACAGTTATATAGACTGCAGGCACCTATTAGCAATTACCCCCTCCCCCTAATTAATAGCCTGAAGGAACCAAAGAAGAAAAAAAAAAAAAAAGCTATTTAAAAAGTGACAGAAAAAAGGTGATTGCAAAGCTAAAAGGAAAAGCCCCAAAAATGCTTCCCAGCAAACAAGTAAGACTTGTTCACTCTCCCTCTGGTTGTTAATTCACCACTTATAAAAGTTCCACTTGGTTTAAGTTCCTACAGCTTCACAATGAGCAGGCTCAGGATGAGTCCTACACACAGTTATATAGACTGCAGGCACCTATTAGCAATTACCCCCTCCCCCTAATTAATAGCCTGAAGGAACCAAAGAAGAAAAAAAAAGCTATTTAAAAAGTGACAGAAAAAAGGTGATTGCAAAGCTAAAAGGAAAAGCCCCAAAAATGCTTCCCAGCAAACAACAAGCAAGACTTGTTCACTCTCCCTCTGGTTTTTAACTCACCACTTAGAAAAGTTCCACTTGGTTTAAGTTCCTACAGCTTCACAATGAGCAGGCTCAGGATGAGTCCTACACACAGTTATATAGACTGCAGGCACCTGTTAGCAATTACCCCCTCCCCCTAATTAATAGCCTGAAGGAACCAAAGAAGAAAAAAAAAAAAAAAAGCTATTTAAAAAGTGACAGAAAAAAGGTGATTGCAAAGTTAAAAGGAAAAGCCCCAAAAATGCTTCCCAGCAAACAACAAGCAAGACTTGTTCACTCTCCCTCTGGTTTTTAACTCACCACTTAGAAAAGTTCCACTTGGTTTAAGTTCCTACAGCTTCACAATGAGCAGGCTCAGGATGAGTCCAACACACAGTTATATAGACTGCAGGCACCTGTTAGCAATTACCCACTCCCCCTAATTAATAGCCTGAAGGAACCAAAGAAGAAAAAAAAAAAGAAGCTATTTAAAAAGTGACAGAAAAAAGGTGATTGCAAAGCTAAAAGGAAAAGCCCCAAAAATGCTTCCCAGCAAACAAGCAAGACTTGTTCACTTTCCCTCTGGTTTTTAACTCACCACTTAGAAAAGTTCCACTTGGTTTAAGTTCCTACAGCTTCACAATGAGCAGGCTCAGGATGAGTCCTACACACAGTTATATAGACTGCAGGCACCTGTTAGCAATTACCCCCTCCCCCTAATTAATAGCCTGAAGGAACCAAAGAAGGAAAAAAAAAAAAAAAAAAAGCTATTTAAAAAGTGACAGAAAAAAGGTGATTGCAAAGCTAAAAGGAAAAGCCCCAAAAATGCTTCCCAGCAAACAACAAGCAAGACTTGTTCACTCTCCCTCTGGTTTTTAACTCACCACTTAGAAAAGTTCCACTTGGTTTAAGTTCCTACAGCTTCACAATCAGCAGGCTCAGGATGAGTCCTACACACAGTTATATAGACTGCAGGCACCTGTTAGCAATTACCCCCTCCCCCTAATTAATAGCCTGAAGGAACCAAAGAAGAAAAAAAAAATAGCTATTTAAAAAGTGACAGAAAAAAGGTGATTGCAAAACTAAAAGGAAAAGCCCCAAAAATGCTTCCCAGCAAACAACAAGCAAGACTTGTTCACTCTCCCTCTGGTTTTTAACTCACCACTTAGAAAAGTTCCACTTGGTTTAATTTCCTACAGCTTCACAATGAGCAGGCTCAGGATGAGTCCTACACACAGTTATATAGACTGCAGGCACCTATTAGCAATTACCCCCTCCCCCTAATTAATAGCCTGAAGGAACCAAAGAAGAAAAAAAAAAAAAAAGCTATTTAAAAAGTGACAGAAAAAAGGTGATTGCAAAGCTAAAAGGAAAAGCCCCAAAAATGCTTCCCAGCAAACAAGTAAGACTTGTTCACTCTCCCTCTGGTTGTTAATTCACCACTTAGAAAAGTTCCACTTGGTTTAAGTTCCTACAGCTTCACAATGAGCAGGCTCAGGATGAGTCCTACACACAGTTATATAGACTGCAGGCACCTATTAGCAATTACCCCCTCCCCCTAATTAATAGCCTGAAGGAACCAAAGAAGAAAAAAAAAAAAGCTATTTAAAAAGTGACAGAAAAAAGGTGATTGCAAAGCTAAAAGGAAAAGCCCCAAAAATGCTTCCCAGCAAACAACAAGCAAGACTTGTTCACTCTCCCTCTGGTTTTTAACTCACCACTTAGAAAAGTTCCACTTGGTTTAAGTTCCTACAGCTTCACAATGAGCAGGCTCAGGATGAGTCCTACACACAGTTATATAGACTGCAGGCACCTGTTAGCAATTACCCCCTCCCCCTAATTAATAGCCTGAAGGAACCAAAGAAGAAAAAAAAAAAAAAAAAGCTATTTAAAAAGTGACAGAAAAAAGGTGATTGCAAAGCTAAAAGGAAAAGCCCCAAAAATGCTTCCCAGCAAACAACAAGCAAGACTTGTTCACTCTCCCTCTGGTTTTTAACTCACCACTTAGAAAAGTTCCACTTGGTTTAAGTTCCTACAGCTTCACAATGAACAGGCTCAGGATGAGTCCTACACACAGTTATACAGACTGCAGGCACCTGTTAGCAATTACCCCCTCCCCCTAATTAATAGCCTGAAGGAACCAAAGAAGAAGAAAAAAAAAAAAAAGCTATTTAAAAAGTGACAGAAAAAAGGTGATTGCAAAGCTAAAAGGAAAAGCCCCAAAAATGCTTCCCAGCAAACAAGTAAGACTTGTTCACTCTCTCTCTGGTTGTTAATTCACCACTTAGAAAAGTTCCACTTGGTTTAAGTTCCTACAGCTTCACAATGAGCAGGCTCAGGATGAGTCCTACACACAGTTATATAGACTGCAGGCACCTATTAGCAATTACCCCCTCCCCCTAATTAATAGCCTGAAGGAACCAAAGAAGAAAAAAAAAAAAAAAAGCTATTTAAAAAGTGACAGAAAAAAGGTGATTGCAAAGCTAAAAGGAAAAGCCCCAAAAATGCTTCCCAGCAAACAACAAGCAAGACTTGTTCACTCTCCCTCTGGTTTTTAACTCACCACTTAGAAAAGTTCCACTTGGTTTAAGTTCCTACAGCTTCACAATGAGCAGGCTCAGGATGAGTCCTACACACAGTTATATAGACTGCAGGCACCTGTTAGCAATTACCCCCTCCCCCTAATTAATAGCCTGAAGGAACCAAAGAAAAAAAAAAAAAAAAAAAAAGCTATTTAAAAAGTGACAGAAAAAAGGTGATTGCAAAGCTAAAAGGAAAAGCCCCAAAAATGCTTCCCAGCAAACAACAAGCAAGACTTGTTCACTCTCCCTCTGGTTTTTAACTCACCACTTAGAAAAGTTCCACTTGGTTTAATTTCCTACAGTTTCACAATGAGCAGGCTCAGGATGAGTCCTACACACAGTTATATAGACTGCAGGCACCTGTTAGCAATTACCCCCTCCCCCTAATTAATAGCCTGAAGGAACCAAAGAAGAAAAAAAAAAAAAAAAAGCTATTTAAAAAGTGACAGAAAAAAGGTGATTGCAAAGCTAAAAGGAAAAGCCCCAAAAATGCTTCCCAGCAAACAACAAGCAAGACTTGTTCACTCTCCCTCTGGTTTTTAACTCACCACTTAGATAAGTTCCACTTGGTTTAAGTTCCTACAGCTTCACAATGAGCAGGCTCAGGATGAGTCCAACACACAGTTATATAGACTGCAGGCACCTGTTAGCAATTACCCCCTCCCCCTAATTAATAGCCTGAAGGAACCAAAGAAGAAAAAAAAAAAGAAGCTATTTAAAAAGTGACAGAAAAAAGGTGATTGCAAAGCTAAAAGGAAAAGCCCCAAAAATGCTTCCCAGCAAACAAGCAAGACTTGTTCACTTTCCCTCTGGTTTTTAACTCACCACTTAGAAAAGTTCCACTTGGTTTAAGTTCCTACAGCTTCACAATGAGCAGGCTCAGGATGAGTCCTACACACAGTTATATAGACTGCAGGCACCTGTTAGCAATTACCCCCTCCCCCTAATTAATAGCCTGAAGGAACCAAAGAAGGAAAAAAAAAAAAAAAAAAGCTATTTAAAAAGTGACAGAAAAAAGGTGATTGCAAAGCTAAAAGGAAAAGCCCCAAAAATGCTTCCCAGCAAACAACAAGCAAGACTTGTTCACTCTCCCTCTGGTTTTTAACTCACCACTTAGAAAAGTTCCACTTGGTTTAAGTTCCTACAGCTTCACAATCAGCAGGCTCAGGATGAGTCCTACACACAGTTATATAGACTGCAGGCACCTGTTAGCAATTACCCCCTCCCCCTAATTAATAGCCTGAAGGAACCAAAGAAGAAAAAAAAAATAGCTATTTAAAAAGTGACAGAAAAAAGGTGATTGCAAAACTAAAAGGAAAAGCCCCAAAAATGCTTCCCAGCAAACAACAAGCAAGACTTGTTCACTCTCCCTCTGGTTTTTAACTCACCACTTAGAAAAGTTCCACTTGGTTTAATTTCCTACAGCTTCACAATGAGCAGGCTCAGGATGAGTCCTACACACAGTTATATAGACTGCAGGCACCTATTAGCAATTACCCCCTCCCCCTAATTAATAGCCTGAAGGAACCAAAGAAGAAAAAAAAAAAAAAAGCTATTTAAAAAGTGACAGAAAAAAGGTGATTGCAAAGCTAAAAGGAAAAGCCCCAAAAATGCTTCCCAGCAAACAAGTAAGACTTGTTCACTCTCCCTCTGGTTGTTAATTCACCACTTAGAAAAGTTCCACTTGGTTTAAGTTCCTACAGCTTCACAATGAGCAGGCTCAGGATGAGTCCTACACACAGTTATATAGACTGCAGGCACCTATTAGCAATTACCCCCTCCCCCTAATTAATAGCCTGAAGGAACCAAAGAAGAAAAAAAAAAAAGCTATTTAAAAAGTGACAGAAAAAAGGTGATTGCAAAGCTAAAAGGAAAAGCCCCAAAAATGCTTCCCAGCAAACAACAAGCAAGACTTGTTCACTCTCCCTCTGGTTTTTAACTCACCACTTAGAAAAGTTCCACTTGGTTTAAGTTCCTACAGCTTCACAATGAGCAGGCTCAGGATGAGTCCTACACACAGTTATATAGACTGCAGGCACCTGTTAGCAATTACCCCCTCCCCCTAATTAATAGCCTGAAGGAACCAAAGAAGAAAAAAAAAAAAAAAAAGCTATTTAAAAAGTGACAGAAAAAAGGTGATTGCAAAGCTAAAAGGAAAAGCCCCAAAAATGCTTCCCAGCAAACAACAAGCAAGACTTGTTCACTCTCCCTCTGGTTTTTAACTCACCACTTAGAAAAGTTCCACTTGGTTTAAGTTCCTACAGCTTCACAATGAACAGGCTCAGGATGAGTCCTACACACAGTTATACAGACTGCAGGCACCTGTTAGCAATTACCCCCTCCCCCTAATTAATAGCCTGAAGGAACCAAAGAAGAAGAAAAAAAAAAAAAAAGCTATTTAAAAAGTGACAGAAAAAAAAGGTGATTGCAAAGCTAAAAGGAAAAGCCCCAAAAATGCTTCCCAGCAAACAAGTAAGACTTGTTCACTCTCTCTCTGGTTGTTAATTCACCACTTAGAAAAGTTCCACTTGGTTTAAGTTCCTACAGCTTCACAATCAGCAGGCTCAGGATGAGTCCTACACACAGTTATATAGACTGCAGGCACCTGTTAGCAATTACCCCCTCCCCCTAATTAATAGCCTGAAGGAACCAAAGAAGAAAAAAAAATAGCTATTTAAAAAGTGACAGAAAAAAGGTGATTGCAAAACTAAAAGGAAAAGCCCCAAAAATGCTTCCCAGCAAACAACAAGCAAGACTTGTTCACTCTCCCTCTGGTTTTTAACTCACCACTTAGAAAAGTTCCACTTGGTTTAATTTCCTACAGCTTCACAATGAGCAGGCTCAGGATGAGTCCTACACACAGTTATATAGACTGCAGGCACCTATTAGCAATTACCCCCTCCCCCTAATTAATAGCCTGAAGGAACCAAAGAAGAAAAAAAAAAAAAAGCTATTTAAAAAGTGACAGAAAAAAGGTGATTGCAAAGCTAAAAGGAAAAGCCCCAAAAATGCTTCCCAGCAAACAACAAGCAAGACTTGTTCACTCTCCCTCTGGTTTTTAACTCACCACTTAGAAAAGTTCCACTTGGTTTAAGTTCCTACAGCTTCACAATGAGCAGGCTCAGGATGAGTCCTACACACAGTTATATAGACTGCAGGCACCTGTTAGCAATTACCCCCTCCCCCTAATTAATAGCCTGAAGGAACCAAAGAAGAAAAAAAAAAAAAAAAGCTATTTAAAAAGTGACAGAAAAAAGGTGATTGCAAAGCTAAAAGGAAAAGCCCCAAAAATGCTTCCCAGCAAACAACAAGCAAGACTTGTTCACTCTCCCTCTGGTTTTTAACTCACCACTTAGAAAAGTTCCACTTGGTTTAAGTTCCTACAGCTTCACAATGAACAGGCTCAGGATGAGTCCTACACACAGTTATACAGACTGCAGGCACCTGTTAGCAATTACCCCCTCCCCCTAATTAATAGCCTGAAGGAACCAAAGAAGAAGAAAAAAAAAAAAAAGCTATTTAAAAAGTGACAGAAAAAAGGTGATTGCAAAGCTAAAAGGAAAAGCCCCAAAAATGCTTCCCAGCAAACAAGTAAGACTTGTTCACTCTCTCTCTGGTTGTTAATTCACCACTTAGAAAAGTTCCACTTGGTTTAAGTTCCTACAGCTTCACAATGAGCAGGCTCAGGATGAGTCCTACACACAGTTATATAGACTGCAGGCACCTATTAGCAATTACCCCCTCCCCCTAATTAATAGCCTGAAGGAACCAAAGAAGAAAAAAAAAAAAAAAGCTATTTAAAAAGTGACAGAAAAAAGGTGATTGCAAAGCTAAAAGGAAAAGCCCCAAAAATGCTTCCCAGCAAACAACAAGCAAGACTTGTTCACTCTCCCTCTGGTTTTTAACTCACCACTTAGAAAAGTTCCACTTGGTTTAAGTTCCTACAGCTTCACAATGAGCAGGCTCAGGATGAGTCCTACACACAGTTATATAGACTGCAGGCACCTGTTAGCAATTACCCCCTCCCCCTAATTAATAGCCTGAAGGAACCAAAGAAAAAAAAAAAAAAAAAAAAAGCTATTTAAAAAGTGACAGAAAAAAGGTGATTGCAAAGCTAAAAGGAAAAGCCCCAAAAATGCTTCCCAGCAAACAACAAGCAAGACTTGTTCACTCTCCCTCTGGTTTTTAACTCACCACTTAGAAAAGTTCCACTTGGTTTAATTTCCTACAGTTTCACAATGAGCAGGCTCAGGATGAGTCCTACACACAGTTATATAGACTGCAGGCACCTGTTAGCAATTACCCCCTCCCCCTAATTAATAGCCTGAAGGAACCAAAGAAGAAGAAAAAAAAAAAAAAAGCTATTTAAAAAGTGACAGAAAAAAGGTGATTGCAAAGCTAAAAGGAAAAGCCCCAAAAATGCTTCCCAGCAAACAAGTAAGACTTGTTCACTCTCCCTCTGGTTGTTAATTCACCACTTAGAAAAGTTCCACTTGGTTTAAGTTCCTACAGCTTCACAATGAGCAGGCTCAGGATGAGTCCTACACACAGTTATATAGACTGCAGGCACCTATTAGCAATTACCCCCTCCCCCTAATTAATAGCCTGAAGGAACCAAAGAAGAAAAAAAAAAAAAAAAGCTATTTAAAAAGTGACAGAAAAAAGGTGATTGCAAAGCTAAAAGGAAAAGCCCCAAAAATGCTTCCCAGCAAACAACAAGCAAGACTTGTTCACTCTCCCTCTGGTTTTTAACTCACCACTTAGAAAAGTTCCACTTGGTTTAATTTCCTACAGTTTCACAATGAGCAGGCTCAGGATGAGTCCTACACACAGTTATATAGACTGCAGGCACCTGTTAGCAATTACCCCCTCCCCCTAATTAATAGCCTGAAGGAACCAAAGAAGAAGAAAAAAAAAAAAAAAGCTATTTAAAAAGTGACAGAAAAAAGGTGATTGCAAAGCTAAAAGGAAAAGCCCCAAAAATGCTTCCCAGCAAACAAGTAAGACTTGTTCACTCTCCCTCTGGTTGTTAATTCACCACTTAGAAAAGTTCCACTTGGTTTAAGTTCCTACAGCTTCACAATGAGCAGGCTCAGGATGAGTCCTACACACAGTTATATAGACTGCAGGCACCTATTAGCAATTACCCCCTCCCCCTAATTAATAGCCTGAAGGAACCAAAGAAGAAAAAAAAAAAAAAAAAGCTATTTAAAAAGTGACAGAAAAAAGGTGATTGCAAAGCTAAAAGGAAAAGCCCCAAAAATGCTTCCCAGCAAACAACAAGCAAGACTTGTTCACTCTCCCTCTGGTTTTTAACTCACCACTTAGAAAAGTTCCACTTGGTTTAAGTTCCTACAGCTTCACAATGAGCAGGCTCAGGATGAGTCCTACACACAGTTATATAGACTGCAGGCACCTATTAGCAATTACCCCCTCCCCCTAATTAATAGCCTGAAGGAACCAAAGAAGAAAAAAAAAAAAGCTATTTAAAAAGTGACAGAAAAAAGGTGATTGCAAAGCTAAAAGGAAAAGCCCCAAAAATGCTTCCCAGCAAACAACAAGCAAGACTTGTTCACTCTCCCTCTGGTTTTTAACTCACCACTTAGAAAAGTTCCACTTGGTTTAAGTTCCTACAGCTTCACAATGAGCAGGCTCAGGATGAGTCCTACACACAGTTATATAGACTGCAGGCACCTGTTAGCAATTACCCCCTCCCCCTAATTAATAGCCTGAAGGAACCAAAGAAGAAAAAAAAAAAAAAAAAGCTATTTAAAAAGTGACAGAAAAAAGGTGATTGCAAAGCTAAAAGGAAAAGCCCCAAAAATGCTTCCCAGCAAACAACAAGCAAGACTTGTTCACTCTCCCTCTGGTTTTTAACTCACCACTTAGAAAAGTTCCACTTGGTTTAAGTTCCTACAGCTTCACAATGAACAGGCTCAGGATGAGTCCTACACACAGTTATACAGACTGCAGGCACCTGTTAGCAATTACCCCCTCCCCCTAATTAATAGCCTGAAGGAACCAAAGAAGAAGAAAAAAAAAAAAAAGCTATTTAAAAAGTGACAGAAAAAAGGTGATTGCAAAGCTAAAAGGAAAAGCCCCAAAAATGCTTCCCAGCAAACAAGTAAGACTTGTTCACTCTCTCTCTGGTTGTTAATTCACCACTTAGAAAAGTTCCACTTGGTTTAAGTTCCTACAGCTTCACAATGAGCAGGCTCAGGATGAGTCCTACACACAGTTATATAGACTGCAGGCACCTATTAGCAATTACCCCCTCCCCCTAATTAATAGCCTGAAGGAACCAAAGAAGAAAAAAAAAAGCTATTTAAAAAGTGACAGAAAAAAGGTGATTGCAAAGCTAAAAGGAAAAGCCCCAAAAATGCTTCCCAGCAAACAACAAGCAAGACTTGTTCACTCTCCCTCTGGTTTTTAACTCACCACTTAGAAAAGTTCCACTTGGTTTAAGTTCCTACAGCTTCACAATGAGCAGGCTCAGGATGAGTCCGACACACAGTTATATAGACTGCAGGCACCTGTTAGCAATTACCCCCTCCCCCTAATTAATAGCCTGAAGGAACCAAAGAAGAAAAAAAAAAAAAAAAAAAAAGCTATTTAAAAAGTGACAGAAAAAAGGTGATTGCAAAGCTAAAAGGAAAAGCCCCAAAAATGCTTCCCAGCAAACAACAAGCAAGACTTGTTCACTCTCCCTCTGGTTTTTAACTCACCACTTAGAAAAGTTCCACTTGGTTTAAGTTCCTACAGCTTCACAATGAACAGGCTCAGGATGAGTCCTACACACAGTTATACAGACTGCAGGCACCTGTTAGCAATTACCCCCTCCCCCTAATTAATAGCCTGAAGGAACCAAAGAAGAAAAAAAAAAAAAAAAAAAGCTATTTAAAAAGTGACATAAAAAAGGTGATTGCAAAGCTAAAAGGAAAAGCCCCAAAAATGCTTCCCAGCAAACAACAAGCAAGACTTGTTCACTCTCCCTCTGGTTTTTAACTCACCACTTAGAAAAGTTCCACTTGGTTTAAGTTCCTACAGCTTCACAATGAGCAGGCTCAGGATGAGTCCTACACACAGTTATATAGACTGCAGGCACCTGTTAGCAATTACCCCCTCCCCCTAATTAATAGCCCGAAGGAACCAAAGAAGAAAAAAAAAAAAGCTATTTAAAAAGTGACAGAAAAAGTACTAGTTACTTACCGGTAACTGTCTTTCTGGGAAATCTTCCAGGACGGCACACCTGAGAGATGAGAGGCTCCTCCCGACAGGAAACACAATCAATCAACAGCTGTTTTAAGTCCACACCCTTCCCCTTGATCCTCAGTTTGTAGAGAAGTAACTCCTGAACCTGTTTCACAAGGGAAATCATTCCTCATAGGTACTCACCTTCTAGTGTTCTAAAATTTTCCCTCCTCCAATGGGTGGGAAGTAGGCCTGCCGTCCTGGAAGATTTCCCAGAAAGACAGTTACCGGTAAGTAACTAGTACTTTTCTCAAGTCATCTTCCAGGACGGCACACCTGAGAGGATAATCAAGTAACTCAGGCCTACCTTTAGGGTGGGACCACTGCAAGACCCTCTTGGCGAACCTCGGTTCTGCAGTGAGCTTTACCTTCACTCCATATGCTTGATGAAGGTATCTTAGCTGGATCATGCGGCTGATCTGCCAGTCTACTCCACCGGTGTCCCTGCCTTCTCTGCTTCGGATGCAGGATCTAGGTGGAGTGGGCTCTTAAAGATGGAATCAGAAAACATGTTAAACTTGTAGGTTATCAATGTTGCCTGTCACACATCTAACAATGGCCTATTCTGCCTATAGGTGCTGCTTAGAACCACTAAAAAGATTAATCGGAGACCTGTGTTGTAAGACAAGGACACTACATTGATCAATAAGGGAGCCTGTCTTAACACAACCCTGTCCAGGGAAATAAAACTGCCAAAAAGGGGGCCCCTGACAGATAACCTTTTTTGTTCATTTTTATCTTTACGTAAGCAAAGACTGAAGGGAAACCTACTTAAGGGAAATAGATTAACAAAAACTTAATCCCTGGGTTTAAGGCATGCCCAATCTATAGTTTTACTTATGCCTGAGAGCCTACTCAGGAGATTAACATCCGTAGCAGGAGGGGAACACTCATACTGCTACATCTAGTTTTGCTAGAAGGGCAAAATGAAGGCCATGCACCGAGCTGTAACCAATTTGGTCGGGTATACATCTTTATACTTCATCTTCAGGCCATAAAACTCCTCTGAACCGAACTTCCTAAGTTCTTATTACAGGGCGACTCATTATCGCCTTCCTCCAGTGACCCATAACTCTACCGGGCTTCAACCCTAGGAAATGGCTCTGGCATCCCTGAAAGTAAGGGGTCGAGGCTTTCTGACATGTGACATTTGCAGCCAGAACTCCTGGCCCTTCCACGGAAGAGAAGGCTAAAATACAAAAAGGTGATACATGTATTATTAATATCACAAATAAAAAGAAAAAATCATAGATTGTGGACATAGCACAATAGATTTAAACAGAAAGGACACAAATATAGACAAAAATGTTGTGTATCTGAGTGTGACTAGCTAAATCAACATATCAAACATGGGAAGAGACCCAAATCTGAACCTCACAGTCTGGTTTTCTGATGTGCGGCCCATATGTAAACATTAAGACACAAACACACCTTAAATGCTGCGCATTTCTGAAGTGCAGCTAGCTAGGTCATAACTGGTAAATACAGAAAGGACGGGAACCCCCTTTTACAATGGTGTTTTACTGATGTACAGCAAAACAAGGCCTTAAAGAGAAGACAGAAAGACCCAAACTTCTATGTTGCATATTTATGACGAACCACCAAGTACAGTTATAAGACAATCCTTCCTGTTATGCAGTTCTGTAGTGCAGTTACATAGAACCAACACAGAAAGAACACAAGCAACCTACAGCATTGGGTTTTTCTGAAGTGCCATAAGGTAAGGCAATATAAAACAGAAAGCACCAACAAGCTTCAATGTTGAGTATTTCTGCTGTGCAGCAACATAAAAACAAAGAAACAACAGACAGCCTTTACAGCTGCGATCTTTCTGGTCTACTGCAAAATAAGCCAATAACTCCACAATGAGTATTCCTGCTGCGTAGCAAAACCTCAACCAGAAGGGACAGATAAGCTTAGGGTTCCCACACCCGTGCGACCCAACCTGCCACTTGGGACTGCAAGACGCATGAGAAGTCATATACTATGGCTTCCAAAGGGTACCATTCGTGACTGTGCGACTCCAGGTCGCAGCGTCTCCAGCAGTCCCTGCTTACGGAACCACAGACCTCAAGATTACACAGGTCGCAGGAAAAGCAGTTTTCAGGTCAAACAAACAAGGGGTCCCCATGCTGTGGCTCCCTGGAGGAGTGCAGCCAACAACCCCCTACTGTGTATACCTAAGAAACAGCAAGGAAGATCAATGAGAAACACCACTTACTGCTGTGCCTGATATACAGACGATAAGGCAGTAAATATAGGACATACAGGACACAAACAATGTTCAATCTTTGTGTATGTCTGATGTGTAGCATATACCAATACTGAGCCATCACGCTCAATGTGTCTCCCTGCTGAGCAGCAAAAAACAAATCAGAAAAAGATAAACAACCTTCACTGTTGTGTCCTTTCTGATATGCAGCCAATAAGGCAGTAAATGTAAGACATAAAGGACAGACAACCTTCAATCTTGTATGTGTCTGATGTGCAACAACAATCTTGAATAGAGATAGCACATCCATATTCAAGTGATTTGTCATGCGACCCAACATGTCAAATCGTATGCCTAAAATCGGCAGCCATTGCCGTTAATAGCACTGTCTGAATCAGTATGGGCCACTTTGTGGTGCTGCACTGATTACCAATGGAAGTATGTGTACTACCCCTGGCACAGGTTCAATTTTGTATTTTCCAACAAAATCAGGACCATCCATCTTCACTGCTGCCTTTCTGATAAGCAACCAATAAGGCAGTAATACAGGACCCACAGACAGACCTCAGTCGTGTATATCTCTGATGTGCAACAATCTAACAATTCTGAATAGAGATAGCACATCCATCTTCAAGCGATTTGGCATGCGACTCAACATGTCAAATCGCATGCCTAAAATCGGCAGCCATTGTCGTTAATAGCACTGTCTGAATCAGCACGACGCCACCTTGTGGTGCTGTACCGATTACCAAAGGCAGTATATGTACTACCCCTGGCACAGGTTCAATTTGTACTTCTGTTATGGAGCCCGACAAATCAGGACCATCAATCTTTCCTGCTGCCTTTCTGATAAGCAACCAATAAGGCAGTAATACAGGACACAAAACCCCCACAGACAGACCTCAATCTTGTGTAGGTCTGATGTGCAGCAATATAACACTTATGAGCAGAGATGTCTTTACCAGACTCAATGATGTGCGTTTCTGCCGTGCGGCACAAAACCAGAAAGTACAGACCACCTTCCCTGTTGTATTTTTCTGATCTGTAACCAAACAAAGCAGTACCTTTAGGACATAAAGGACACCCAACAAGCTTCAGTGCAGTGCATTTCTGATGTACAGCAATATACCCCTTATGAGCAGAGATGTCACAAATCTCAATGTGTATTTCTGCTGTGCCACCAAACACCCCAGCAAGGACAAACCTTCACTACTGAGGTCTACTGGTGAGCAGCCAAGGAGTCATGGTGTATCCCTTTATGAAATAACCAAACAGGGGCAATTTATTTCATAGGCCTAGCCTGGGCTGTAGATACTAATCCTTCACCACCAGTGAAGGAACCAATCCTAAAATGGTTGGACACCTTACTATAGTAGCTGTTGTCCTACCTTACCTCCGCAGATTGAGCAAACGCTAGCCAGCTCATACACGGGTGGGGCTGATTAGTAACTAAAGTCTCAATGAGCCCAGCCCTAGAGACCAATTTAAGACCCCTAGAGAGGGTGGTTACCAATTTAGCCTGGAGGTAAATAGCCACCTGAAGGCCTTAAACAAGCAATCATATAGCCATCTAGCTCTTGCATATGTTTGCACAGAAAAATCCTTATTCAAAGGATATAGGAAAACGATTTATGGTAAATCGCTTTTAGATCTGTCACTGAGTGGACTGTAGCCCAAACCAACAAAAAGGTTTTTCTTACCCCCTGCATTAAAATATAACCACAATGTAAGAGTGGAGTGGGAGGTTGGAGCTTATGAAAAGTTACCCATAGCAAGCAACCCCCAAAAGGAGGATCTGTCACAAGGGAACCCCTACTGTGCCACACAGAAGCTTGGTCCCTGCCACATTGTTGAAGGTTAGGTCAGCTTTTAAGCATCTTGGAGCAACTTCAGATTCCTAGCAGCTGGGCTAATAGGGCCAGATAACCTAGTGCACCTGCTGAGCAAGGGAGCTTACTCCTGAATCCTTCAACCATTGCACCATTAATAATTTGTTCAGTGGTATACCTGGCCAGTAAGGAACTCTTTGTTCTACCAGGTCACCCTCTTTGCTATATTCACCCCTACTAATGTACCACAACTGGGTATGTAGGGAGAGGCTGGCAACCTACTATTGTGATAACCACAGTGTCTCTGCTGTAAGAGGGAGCTGTGGCTGGTGGTTTTTAGCAGTAGCTTCTGGGCTGTTTTGTTATGCAGACCCCAGGCCCTGCACTGCACCACTCAGTAAATATAGGTGGAAGTGGAAAAAATGCCTTACCTACCTCTTTCCCATCTGAGGTGGTTTAGGCACATTCGCTCCTCTGCACCACTTGTCCACCATACAGCATCATTGATGTAAGAGGGAGCTGTGGCTGGTGTTCTTAGCAAAAGCTTCTGGGCTATTTGAATCCAGACCCCAGGGGAGATTATCTCAAATGCCCAGAAACCATCTGGCTGGGATTGGGGATTTTTGACTCACCGTTGTCGTCTTCCCCCTTTTGCCACAGCCACCGGGCTTGCTTTTCCATCCTTATGGTCCACACGCAAGGAGGATAGCCGCCAAAGTGCCCCTCCCCCCCCCAACTGCTGTCCCCTTAGGGAGCTGCAAGGTTAGGCTGTGTCCTGCACTGTACCAGTCAGTATATACACATGGGGGGGCAATGCCATACGTTCCTCATTCCTATCTGAGGTGGTTTAGGCAGACAATTACCATAGTGAATTGGTGCCTCCTCGAAAGGAGGATGTGGGCGCCTGCTCCTGCTGACTCTCAGCCTTCCCTTCTGGGTAAGAACGCGGGTCGTTCAGGCGGTGCCCTCCCCAGCAGCCCACGCGAGCTACCAGGGGCCCAGAAGTCAGGGGATACGATCCCCCTGGAAAGAACCGACGGCCAGCACCCCCGTCTGAACGGACGCCCGGACAGGTAAGGGGGGAGACAGGATAAAGGCCCCTGAAGTTCTGGGTACACCACTGTACCCAGGGGCCTTCAGCTATCAGGGGGGCTTTCCCAGTTTTTGCTGCCCCCCCTGAAGAAAGGATAGGGGAACCCCCCGGGAGGGATAAATATATCCTGCCAGACCCAGAGGCTTCCCAGGCATTTGGTCCGGCTCCCAGGGGGAGACCACCAGCCCCAGGCTTCGGTCATTTGGAAAAAAAACAAACAGTTTCGCTGTGTAGGGAGAAACACAATCAAAAACTGAGGATCAAGGGGAAGGGTGTGGACTTAAAACAGCTGTTGATTGATTGTGTTTCCTGTCGGGAGGAGCCTCTCATCTCTCAGGTGTGCCGTCCTGGAAGATGACTTCCAAGGAACCAAAGAAGAAAAAAAAGCTATTTAAAAAGTGACACAAAAAAGGTGATTGCAAAGCTAAAAGGAAAAGCCCCAAAAATGCTTCCCAGCAAACAACAAGCAAGACTTGTTCACTCTCCCTCTGGTTTTTAACTCACCACTTAGAAAAGTTCCACTTGGTTTAAGTTCCTACAGCTTCACAATGAGCAGGCTCAGGATGAGTCCTACACACAGTTATATAGACTGCAGGCACCTGTTAGCAATTACCCCCTCCCCCTAATTAATAGCCTGAAGGAACCAAAGAAGAAAAAAAAAAAAAAAAAGCTATTTAAAAAGTGACAGAAAAAAGGTGATTGCAAAGCTAAAAGGAAAAGCCCCAAAAATGCTTCCCAGCAAACAACAAGCAAGACTTGTTCACTCTCCCTCTGGTTTTTAACTCACCACTTAGAAAAGTTCCACTTGGTTTAAGTTCCTACAGCTTCACAATGAGCAGGCTCAGGATGAGTCCTACACACAGTTATATAGACTGCAGGCACCTGTTAGCAATTATCCCCTCCCCCTAATCAATAGCCTGAAGGAACCAAAGAAGAAAAAAAAAAAAAAAAAAAAGCTATTTAAAAAGTCACAGAAAAAAGGTGATTGCAAAGCTAAAAGGAAAAGCCCCAAAAATGCTTCCCAGCAAACAACAAGCAAGACTTGTTCACTCTCCCTCTGGTTTTTAACTCACCACTTAGAAAAGTTCCATTTGGTTTAAGTTCCTACAGCTTCACAATGAGCAGGCTCAGGATGAGTCCTACACACAGTTATATAGACTGCAGGCATCTGTTAGCAATTACCCCCTCTCCCTAATTAATAGCCTGAAGGAACCAAAGAAGAAAAAAAAAAAACTATTTAAAAAGTGACAGAAAAAAGGTGGTTGCAAAGCTAAAAGGAAAAGCCCGAAAAATGCTTCCCAGCAAACAACAAGCAAGACTTGTTCACTCTCCCTCTGGTTTTTAACTCACCACTTAGAAAAGTTCCACTTGGTTTAAGTTCCTACAGCTTCACAATGAGCAGGCTCAGGATGAGTCCTACACACAGTTATATAGACTGCAGGCACCTGTTAGCAATTACCCCCTCCCCTAATTAATAGCCTGAAGGAACCAAAGAGAAAAAAAAAAAAAGCTATTTAAAAAGTGACAGAAAAAAGGTGATTGCAAAGCTAAAAGGAAAAGCCCCAAAAATGCTTCCCAGCAAACAACAAGCAAGACTTGTTCACTCTCCCTCTGGTTTTTAACTCACCACTTAGAAAAGTTCCACTTGGTTTAAGTTCCTACAGCTTCACAATGAGCAGGCTCAGGATGAGTCCTACACACAGTTATATAGACTGCAGGCACCTGTTAGCAATTACCCCCTCCCCCTAATTAATAGCCTGAAGGAACCAAAGAAGAAAAAAAAAAAACTATTTAAAAAGTGACAGAAAAAAGGTGATTGCAAAGCTAAAAGGAAAAGCCCCAAAAATGCTTCCCAGCAAACAACAAGCAAGACTCGTTCACTCTCCCTCTGGTTTTTAACTCACCACTTAGAAAAGTTCCACTTGGTTTAAGTTCCTACAGCTTCACAATGAGCAGGCTCAGGATGAGTCATACACACAGTTATATAGACTGCAGGCACCTGTTAGCAATTACCCCCTCCCCTAATTAATAGCCTGAAGGAACCAAAGAAGAAAAAAAAAAAAAAGCTATTTAAAAAGTGACAGAAAAAAGGTGATTGCAAAGCTAAAAGGAAAAGCCCCAAAAATGCTTCCCAGCAAACAACAAGCAAGACTTGTTCACTCTCCCGTGGCAAATTTGAAAGCCACGGAACACCCTTTAAAAGTCTATGGGAGAAATCAAAAGTGATAATTTTCAACATTAATATGCAAGTTATTGTCATAAAAAGTGTTTGGGGACCTGGGTCCTGCCCCAGGGGACATGTATCATTGCAAAAAAGTTTTAAAAATGGCCGTTTTTTCGGGAACAGTGATTTTAATAATGCTTAAAGTGAGACAATAAAAGTGAAATATTCCTTTAAATTTCGTACCTGGGGGTGTCTATAGTATGCCTGTAAAGTGGCGCATGTTTCCCGTGTTAAGAACAGTCTGTGAGCATAATGACATTTCTAAAGGAAAAAAAGTCATTTAAAAGTACTCGCGGCTATAATGAATTGTCGGTCCCGGCAATACACATAAAAGTCATTGAAAAAAATGGCATGGGATTCCCCCACAGTCCATTACCAGGCCCTTTGGGTCTGGTATGAATATTAGGGGAAACCCTGAACCAAAATTTTTAAAAAAATTGCGTGGGGGTCCCCCCAAATTCCATACCAGGCCCTTCAGGTTTGGTATGGATATTAAGGGGAACCCCATGCCAACATTTAAAAAAAAAACAGCGAGGGGGTCCCCCTCAAAATCCATACCAGACCTGAAGGGTCTGGTATGGATTTTAAGGGGAAACCCGCGCCAAAATTAAAAAAAGAAAAATGGAGTGGGGTCCCCCCAAAAATCCATACCAGATCCTTATCCAAGCAGAAAAAGAGGGGGACGAGAGAGCGCCCCCCCTCCTGAACCGTACCAGGCCACAAGGGCCTCATCCCCACAACCCTTACCTCTATCTTCCTCTGCTTCTTCCTCCGGTCCTCTGCTTCTTCCTCTGGTCTTCTCCTCCGGCATTTTCTTCTGTCTTCTTCTTTCCTGCTTCATCCTCTGGACGATCCGCCTCAATGGAAGTCTCCTGCTGTGTGACGCTTCTGTTTTTGTGACAGCTCTTATATAACTGAGGGCGGGGCCACACGGTGACCACGCCCCCTCTGATGTATGGGGACTTCCCTATGGCTTTCCCCGTGGTGTCAGAGGGGTCACCCGTCTGGTATGGATTCTGAGGGGGACCCCCACGCCATTTTTGTTTTAATTTTGGTGCGGGGTTCCCCTTAATATCTATACCAGACCTGAAGGGCCTGGTATGGAATTTGGGGGGATCCCACGCAAGTTTTAAAAACAATTTTGGTTTGGGGTTACCCTTAATATTCATACCAGACCCAAAGGGACTGGTAATGG
Organism: Aquarana catesbeiana; assembly: GCA_037953035.1. Classification (NCBI taxonomy): domain Eukaryota; kingdom Metazoa; phylum Chordata; class Amphibia; order Anura; family Ranidae; genus Aquarana; species Aquarana catesbeiana. Next base: position 3,357,438 of record JBBHAA010000512.1, on the reverse strand, counting down.
AATGTGGGGGAATCCCATGCCATTTTTTTCAATGACTTTTATGTGTATTGCCGAGACCCAACAATTCATTATAGCCGCAAGTAGTTTTAAATGACTTTTTTTCCTTTAGAAATGTTATTTTGCTCTCGGACTGTTCTAAACACGGGAAACATGCGCCCCTTTACAGGCGTACTATAGACACCCCCCAGGTACGATATTTAAAGGAATATTTCACTTTTATTGTTTCACTTTAAGCATTATTAAAATCACTGCTCCCGAAAAAACTTTTTTTTGCATTGATACATGTCCCCTGGGGCAGGACCTAGGTCCCCAAACACTTTTGATGACAATAACTTGCATATAAGCCTTTAAAATTAGCACTTTTGATTATTCATGTTCGTGTCCCATAGACTTTAACAGTGTTTGCGTGTTCGAACAAATTTTTTGCCTGTTCGCAAGTTCTGCTGCGAACCGAACCGGGGGGTGTTCGGCTCATCCCTAATCCCTAATCAATTTTAACTAACAAGATGAAAAACATTGTTACCAGTATACATCTTTAGCTACAATTAGATACATATTTTAAAAACACTGGTACACAAATTGAAGGTCTTGAAGCAAAAAGGAGGCAACTCCAGTTTCACATTTTTTTTTCACAACTCTTAAATTTGTTTTTTCAACTTGAGTGTTTTACCCACTTCTTGTCAATGTATTAACACATGATTCAGCACTGTCAGCACACAAATATATTTTTTCAATAAAGCAGGGCACATTTTAATGTTTTGAAGCTGCCTACTTCTTTCATCAAACATTTTAGACAGGAATATGGCAATCAATGCAGATTTTCCTGAACAAGATAGGACAGACATATAACCGAAAAAGTGAATACAATTATGCATCCTCCTTTTTGCTGAAAGCCCTTCAATTGTCATGTATATTTTTGGCTTGTATTCACTTGTATGGCTGTAGACCAGTGATGGTGGACCTGATCACCCCAGATGTTTTGGAACTACATTTCCCATGATGCTCATGCATTCTGCAGTGTGGTTGAGCATCATGGGAAATGTAGTTCCAAAACATCTGGGGTGCCAAGGTTTGCCATCACTGCTGTAGACTGTAGATTTAGGCAATCATAAATGTCACTGCACTGGAGGCCCAGGGGGACAAGACCTCTGCAAAAGACAAATATTGTATTGTAGGTCATTTGCAATAAGCTTACCTATATACAGTATGCTATTTTGAACCAAAGCACAAGCTGTTTTCCTCAGTTTTTCTGTATCTTGTTTCTACCTAACAGAAAGAAGGAAGGTGGTCACTAAGAGATGTAAGTTATTAAAATATTTGTACACTTGGGACACTATAAGCGAAATAGAAAAATGGAAAATGATGTGTTAGGTATTTACGTAATTACTTTTCATATGTGTATGTACTATACATTTTAATGAATAATACATCTGTAAGTCAAAATATATTACATACATTTTCGTCGTAGGATTGTATGCTTAATTTTGTTGTTGTCCGTCCTTCCCCTCTTGACCCTGGAGAAAGGCTCATAGGACAAAGTAAACAAGGCCTGATTTTTTTTTCTCCCTATGCTAAGCCTTAATCATCTCAACAAGGGCTGAATAGGAATTCAAATGAGTTTCCAACCAAATGTGGTGGTCCCCACATATTATATTCGGGTTCCCCTTGTAGCATACTACCCAGCTGACAATATTTGTACCCATTCTGCATTGCTGTCCTTGCCTGTGTTTGTTTTTCCTGACTGTATGAGTAGAAAAAATGAAATCAAAATTAATAGCATTTACGTTCTAAAAGTTAATCTGTAAATATTTTATAAGAAAAATGATAATTCCTAAAAAAAAAAAAAAAAAAAACTATTGATGGAGGGAAAGAATATGTTAAGTTAAAATAGTCTTTATATTATATAAATTATAATTTATATAAAAGAAGGAAAAGAATATGTTAATGTGGGACCCCCCTCAGGCCATAACCTGGAGGAAGGGGGCTGTTTTCACCATGTATGATTCAGTGACATTATTCTTATTGCTTAACACAGCATGTTATTCCACGGAAAAGACTACAGGGGTTGCTCTGCATGCTCCCACAAACAGAACACAAATATAAGTTGTGGATTTGTAAAATATTTAAATTGCTGCCCCTGCCCATGTTCGCTTGACATGGCAGGGATGGTGTTACAAGAAAAAAATAAAACTAAGTTTTAAAAAATTGTAAATATGTGCACAATGAAAATAACAGAAAAAGTGATGGTGGTTAAATATATTATGGGGTTGCCCAGGTCAGAACATCTGTGCTAAATATGGAAGGAGTTTCAGTTCATTTCCTATGTGACAGATTAACCACTTCACCCCGGAATGTTAACACCCCCTCCCCCCACCTTCATAACCAGGCCACTTTTTGTGATACGGTACTGGGTTACTTTAACTGACAGTTGCACATTTATGCGACACTGTACCCAAATAAAATGTATGTCCTCTTCCCCCACAAATAGAGCTTTCTTTTAGTGGTATTTGATCACCCCTGCGGTTTTTATTTCTTGCGCTATAAACAAGAAATTGTTTTGGAAAATAAACAATATTTTTTACTTTCTGCTATAAAACATATCCAATAAATATTAATTAAAATTCTAATTTCTTCATCAATTTAGGCCAATATGTATTCACCTACATTTTTTTGGCAAAAAATCCCAATAATTGTATATTGAGTGGTTTGCGCAAAAGTTATCGCATCTACAAACTATGGGATATTTTTATGGCATTTTTATTTTTACTAGTAATGGTCAGCGATTTTTAGCGGAACTGAGACATTGCGACAAATCGGACACTTATGCCATACACACCAGCGGACTTTTCGACCGGACTGGTCCGACGGACCGAGTCCGGCAGACAATTCAACTGTGTGCGGGCTTCATCGGACCTGCAGCGGACTTTTTTGATCTGACGGAGTTTAGATTTGGAACATGTTTCAAATCTTTACTTTGGAACTCCACCGGACCCAGTTCCTATCGAAAAGTCTGCTTGTCTGTGTGCTAGTCCGATGGGCGAAAACCAACGCTAGGGCAGCTATTGGCTACTGGCTATCAACTTCCTTATTTTAGTCCGGTCGTATGTCATCACGTACAAATACGTCGGACTTTGGTGTGATCGTGTGTAGGCAAGTCTGTTCGTTGGGAAAGTAAGTTGGAAGTCCACCGAAAGTCCGTCGGATAGTCCGTCGGACCAGTCCGGTTGAAAAGTCAGCTCGTGTGTACGCGGCATAAGTGACACTTTTTGGGAAACAGTGACACTAATACGATGATTAGTGCTAAAAAAATGTACTGTCACTGTGCTAATCACACTGACAGGCAAGAGGTTAACATCAGGGGTGATCAAAAGGTTAAGAGTGCTCCTAGGGTGTGCTTTCTAACTGTGTAGGGGATAGCTTAACTGGAGGAAGAGATAAATCCATGTTCCTGCTTAGCAGAAACACAAGATCTTCATCTTCCTCTCTGACAGAACAGCGGTCTGCCTTGTTTATATGGGCAGACTGCCATTCTGCCTCTCCTGTCAACGATCGGCAGGTCCAATCAAAGCTGGAGTAGGGCGCAATCAAACCCGGAAGATGCCACAACGTACAGGTACATTGTTTCAAACAACCGGGCCACCCTGCTGCAGTATGTGCGATGGGCGGTCCGGAATTGGTAATGGCTTTGTGAAATGATGCATCACATGACCAAGATGCAGTCTCCAGACATTTTCTCTGCTTTAGCACTGATTTTGAAGGCTGTCGATGCTCCCGAACTCCCCCAGTCCACTACGATCTACCCAGTTTGCTATAGTTCACCCAGTCGAATACAGTCTATCCAGTCTGTCATAGTCCCCCCCAGCCTGCTACAGTGTTCCAAGTTTGCTAGAGTCCACTTCAGTCTGCTACAGTTTCTACCAGTCTGCTTTAGTCTCTAAGGTACTGTTCACATCTCCATGTTTTCAATCATGTGGCAAACTGCACAGAAGATGTGCACATGTTTTGGAAACAGGCTGCAAATGTGCATTGCACTTGCATTGCCATTGAATGTTAAACTGCGGGTACCCTGTGCACATTTGCCATGTGTTTCGCCGCATGACAAGCGTGCTGCAAATGCACCAAAAAGCAATGTAAAATGCACCGCGCTTTGCCCAAAAAAAAGTACAGCTTATTTGGAATGTTTGCCAGGCGTAGTGAATGGGCTGCCATATGTGTGAAAAATGCACAAAAAAGTAAGTGGAAATGCAAATTCCCACTAAGCGCAAATGTGAATCCAGCTTCAATGTTTGCTACAGTCACCACAAGCCTGCTAAAGTCTCTACTAGTTGGCTCCATTCTGCTACCAGTTGGCTCAGTTATGATTGGCCTGCTCTGTCTGCTCTACAGGCACCTGTCCACCTGTACCTCCATAAGTACCTGTCGGGTAACTTGGGAGTAGCCTGCAGCTACAAACAAGTCACCCGAGTTCAAATTTCTGTGAGGGGTTCCCTGGAGTAACCACAGCTATCCCTTAGACTCCATCCTCATGGAAAGCAGATGTTTCCAGGGTTGGGCCTACACTTGTGACAGCGGATCAACACCCACACTCAGAGTTACCTCTTAAAAGGGGCCAAAATGGTTCAGAGATCCTAGATGATAAGTCACTGGTGGGGTGAAGAAATCCCAGCTCCCCAGAGCCTCTTTACATAGAAGGAGGAGGAGGTGGAGGTGGAAGAGCTAAAGAAGAAGGAAGAGCAGTAGTGGAGGGAGGAACAGGTGGAAGAGGAGAATGAGGTCACATAATCAGGGTTTAGCATGTGGCAGCACCTCAACCTCTCCTTATAGGCTTGTCTTTCATTTTTTTGCCAGTCCTTATTTATAGAATGGCAGTCCATGACCTATATAGAATACACTGGGCTTTCATCACAAGTCCCACCAGATTTTTCTTTTATAATGCGACTGTCTCAGATCTCACCCTAGTCAGTGAAAATAGGACAAGTTCCCGATCTGAGATTATTGGAGCACTGCTATGAGAATTTTTGAGCTTTAAACATTTGACTGCTTTAGGTAATATCGCCTGAGAAAAGGGGAATACCACAATCCTGGCTGCCGTCCTCATACCTTTAAAGATACATACTTTGACTGTGGGGGAAAAACCTGCTAAGACCTTTTACAATATTAGGGTCCATCTATCAAGCTTGTCCATTAGTGGGTATTTATGTTTCCACAGAATGGTGCACTTCATTAAAGTGGATCACAGAAATAATTTTCTACACAGTATATATTGTATTGGAAACCACAACAATGTTGTGGACTTTTACACATTGCTAATTTTTTTTTGCACCATTTTATTTTTTTTATATATCCCAGCAAGCAATTGAGCTGCAAGTTTGAAAATGACCTGCTAAGCTATTGCTAGACTTGCCAGGCTTCACAAATGTGTTGCACAATTGCAGCAAGTCCACATTGCATGACTCCAGATCAACTTTCTTTGCAAACATTCTGCAAGTCTGCTGCAAGTTCTGGTTCAGTTATCTAGTGCAATAGTCATCCCACCACAGGGGGCACTGTGACTTGCAGAGCTCTTGCTATAGACTCACCACTGCAACTTTGCTCTTGCTAGAGACTTGCCACACAAATTTGCTACAAATTGGAAAAGTGTCAACTAGAACTTGTGCTTCAAGTGCTCTGCAAGTGTACAACTTGCCAGTAAAAATGTGCAGCAAGTTAACAAGACTGATGCCCCGTACACACGGTCGGATTTTCCGATGGAAAATGTCCGATCGGAGCGTGTTGTCGGAAATTCCGACCGTGTGTGGGCGCCATCGGACATTTTCCATCAGATTTTCCGACACACAAAGTTGGACAGCAGGAGATAAAATTTTCCGACAACAAAATCCGATCGCGTCAATTTCGACTCATTCTGGTAAACTTAGCGTTCGCAATGGATACAGCACTTTCATCACGCTGCAATGTTCAAAATGGTTTAATACAGCGCACTCTCTTCTTCTTTATAATGTGACAAGAATTAAGTAGTTTTGCTGCTCATATTCACACACACTTCTCACAAACTTTTATTTGTGTTTTTTTAGTGGGATTCCCTGAATATATTGTTATTAGTTGTCACATCTGACAGTTTTATATATATTTTTTTTTTTTTTTTTGATTTTCAGCCTTTTTTTTTCTTTAATGTTTGGATTTTTTCTAAGGCTGATCTTTGTTCAATGTTATTTTTACTCCTGAATATTTTTGGGTGTGTTTTGTGTGTCAAGTTACCCCAACACCATTGATATCTTATATTATTTAATCTCCAGGAGATTGTTTGTTGTTGGTGTCCCTTGTTCATTTCACATTGTATATTTGAAATGTACCTGAATCCTCACAAACCAACTGTCATTTTTGAAGTAAAACACATAGGAGAGTATAATTCAAAACAAAAATCCTTTATTAAGGGATCAGAACCAAACAAAGAGGAAGGCAACACTGGATCAACAGGAGAAATTAGCGAAGCTTGGGACCCCTGCGGCAGACATCAATTCTTCAACATCAAAATTGGTGGCCTGAGGAGTCCATATGTAAGGGAGGGCAGTCTGGTCCAGAATTCGCAGAGATCCGGATAGCAGCAGATGACATGTATGTCCCCAGGCTGTGGTACCACAAGAGGCTGCATTTTTTGGCTGACCAGACTGAACCCAGGGCAATCACTGTCTGGTCTTCCTTTCACGCTTCATTCCCGGCTGTGGCTGTGCAGTTGGAGATGTGGCAGGAGGAGGAGTAGGACCTGGAGGAGGAGGAGGTGGAGGAGGACCTGCAGGAGGAGGAGGACTGGGAGGACCTGGAGGAGGACTGGGAGGACCTGGAGGAGAGGGAGGAGGAGGAGGAGGACCTGCAGGAGGAGGAGGACCATCGCGAAGGTGTGTCTGAGGTGTAATTTGGCCCCTCATACCTTTCTCCAGAGCCTCCGATATGAGGGCCTCACACATTACTTTTTGGCCCTTCTCCATCCTCTGCATTTTATATGCAATGAAGGCAGCAATGTTCTCCTCCATGGTGTGGGGTGCTCTCTGTAACAGCCTCCTCTAGGGTACTCCTCCTACTGCCACTTTCTCTTTTCAGGGGGGTGGAGGGATCGGCATATCAGGTAGCCGGCTCGGCCCGGCCACCTCCTGGCTGAGACTTCCCTGTGTATGAAAAAAGGACATGGTTTTAGTTGTTGCTTCATCAATCCCAATCCTAAATTAGTACTCCCGACTAACATCTAGTTAACATCATTGATTGGACAAGCAGAAATATTTAGAGGAATGCTATACCTGGCTCAATCTGGGTTCCTCCACATGTGGCCTGGAAGGCCCAGGTTGGGCGTCAGAAGCCTCAGCCGGGGGGGAAGGAAGCGTGGAAGGAAGACTGGAGAGGGATGACCTGGGTTCAGTCTGGCCTGCCAGAAAATGCAGCCTGTCGTAGTACAACATCCTGGGGACATAGATGTCATCTGCTGCTCCGGATCTCTGTGAATCCAGGACTTTCTTGCGCTCCCTTAGATATGTACTCCTCAGGCAACCAATTAATATCTTTAAATAAGTTATGTCTGCCGTGGGGATCACCTGCTTCACAATTTCACACAATTGCTCCAGTGCTGCCTTCCTCTTTGCTTGGTTCTTGAAATGGGGGTGTTTAATCTCCCACAGACAGGGCAGCTCCCTTAGCATCTCTATGAATACTGACATGAAGTCATTATCTTTGAGTACTATATCCATGTTCATTGCAAGACACAACACAAGACAAAGCCTAATGTCAGACAAAACTCTCCTAATCTTGTTACAATATAGGCCTCAATGTAGAAGCAATATAGGCACAAGTTTGTCTCTTACCTTCGTTCTTACGATCGGCGCGTCCAATGCTCCTTCCTCCGCTCACAGATCGTACGTAATACACACACGTGTTACGCTTTATACACACTGCACATGCATGTAACTCTGCCCACCCCTGACGTTCTTTCTAGTCTATTCCCCGCCCCTTTTCGTTCGGCGCAGTGGGTGAAGAGCACATGGCGGAGTCACAGCACATGCTAATTATAGCAACGAGGAGGAGGAAAGCCCGGATCCAGGCACGTCCCGATCCAGAAGGAGACATTTTAAGGCCACAAATATGTCCTTTGGGGAGATGCTGGAGATGGTCGACATCATGATGAAGTCTGACTATGACGGAAAATATGGGCCTTACCCCCACCCCAACATCAGAAAGGCCAAAATCATTGCTAAAGTGGTCAAAAGCCTTCACAGGAATTTCGGGGTACGAAGATCTAAAGATCAGCTCAGGAAGCGGTGGTCGGACCTGAAGTTGAGAGAGCCAGAGCAGTACCGAAAGATCCGGAGAGTGCTGCAAAAAAGTAAGTAGTTGTGCTGTGTTCCTATTCTTTCTGTCTTTATTCCGTTCGTTCTGCTCCATATGCTTTTATTAATTGTAACGTTTAAAAGGGCAACTTTAAGGGCAACTTTAATGTTCATGGGCCCATTATTTGATCGTATCAAACATTTTTCTTTCGCCCTCTAGAACACCATGGTTTAGGCCATATGCATTTTCACACATTTTTTTTGGGCCTACTTGGATGCCAAATATTTGTTTATGTAGATGGGTTTGTTACTAGAATGAAATGCCAACTAGATTGTGTGTAAGGAGAGGACACTGAGCAGCTGTTTTCACATCTGGACACTGGAGCACTAGTGTGGGACCCCAGAACACCATTTTTATTAGGGGGGCCACACAGGTGCTCCAGTGTATACTATAGGGGGGGCTACATCTGTGAAGCTTGTACTAAACAGGTAAAGTATTGCAGCTTGACAAAGGCCAATAAAAAATATACATCTTGGGACTCTGCTAAAATAGACAATTTTACCCCACTTCCAAGCAATGTTTCCTATTTCTAGTTCTGCCATCAAATATCTGTGTGCTAATTATACCATTTTTGTTTTACATAGGGGAGAAAAGACTCGAAGGACACCCCTCATCTGAGGAGACCAGAGTCCCCCCACCTATGGAAGAAGGTGAAATACCCCCAAACGAAGCTGAGCAGGAGGAAGAAGAAGATGTGGTGGAGATTGGCACCACAACAGGTGAGTGTCTGCGACCACAGACTCAGGTAAAAGAGATGGATGGTGGCAGATTTTTGATTTTTGAGACCTATTTTTTTTTATTTATCTCTTTTTAGGTGATCGTGAGGTTGTGGATCCCCAACGCTTTACTTCTGAAAGTGCCCAGATCCTGATTGGGGAGATCATGGGGTGTAATGCCGAACTGCAAAACATCCAGCAAAAAATCCATGAAAAAATAATAACATCATTGATGTTTTGGGGCGAATTTAAACCCCACAAAATAACTTTTTGGATTGTGGTTCAATCTTTTAAATTTTTTTGCAATGTTTAGAAAAGCCATATTTGGAGGATGCACACAGTGTGCCAACATGTGCTATCTGCTATCACGGAAGATCAATGGACGCGTTTTGGGGGTGCAACCCCTTCCTCAATTATAAAGTCGCGTTGAGGAAGGGCTTGCTCCCCCAAAACACGTCCCTTGATTCCCCCCTGATGGCAGATAGCACATGTTGACATTCGTAAATTGGTGTGCATCTTACAAATTTGGCTTTTCCAGGGGTGATTTCCCCCCATCTGAACGCTATATCAAACCCAGTTCCTAAATACTGATGTCTGATATAGCCTTCAGGTTTTACCTAATGTGAACTTTGTAAGTTCAAGTTTTTTGTCTTTCTTGTTGGTTTTACACAGGCCTGTTTTATCTGAAATGGATATTTCGATTTTTGATAATGCTACTGCAAAAATTGTTATACAATAAACATGTTGGTTTGTTTTAAAAACCTTGGGTAAATGCACAGGTAATTGTGCAGGTATAAAAAAGTTTCTTACTCAAGAATGTGTGACAAAAATTACTATGTAGCTGGGTGGCCCTCAATGTGATACAGCACCTCATCCCAAAAATTTAACAATCAAACCAAAGAAAAGGGAATATAGGGATTATGACGGTGCCAGGAAGAACACAATATGTTCAAATATTAAAATAAGTAATTTTTATTAATACACAGAAGTTGTAAAAAATAAACAATAGAATCACAAGGACATGGTGTGCATAAATGCTAAAAACATATCTGTAGCGAGCTTCACGTCACTTGGCCTCATGGATGTAACGGCCAATGCAGTAGGTAGGTATTTTAAGTACCCGACATGTTTCGCCAGTATTGGCTTCTTCAGGGATAGATTATTAATACCTAGAGCGCTACAGTAATTCTATGAGAGAAATATAACAATCAGTAATTATACTAGGACAAATGATACATCGAATACAGGAAGAAATATCAAAGATCTAAATATATACATGTTTGCGTGCCGTCAGTGTGGACTGACCCCCACCACCAATCAAAGAGCACCAAGGGGACCTCCTCACACATACAACACCGGATAACCAGAAGCCCCCCCCACACCAAAACAACCACCCAACCAGACATTCTAGAGATGGAAAAGAGGTACCTGCAAGTCACCAAGGGGGTGCCACACACTTCCAGGGCTAAGCCTCCAGCATAGATCACAGTAGATAGCTGCAGGGGGCAATGGGAAGGACCTGGCCGAATGTATGTCTAAAAGGTATAATTATTTGCAAATGAGTTCATTATCATAATTTTTCTAGGGGGGTCATATGGCTCCCATTAGTTAATAAATAAAGAGATTATATAGGACTAACATAGTCTCTAATTAATTTACTTACAAGAAAACACTCTTTAAAATGAATAACAGGACACCGATAGATCCCTAGCGTTGAGAAAAACTTTTTTCTTTCAACAGCAGCAGAAAACGTGTCTCTATAGATTAAATAAAAAGCGGGAAAGAATTTTGTGGCATTATGAGATTATCTAAGGGGAAGTGTGATTGCAAAGTACACTTTAGCTAATCAGTGAATAGATTAAACCAACAATGAACAAAGTAAGTTTAACACTTACCACTAAGTAGATATAGAGTGAGATGCTGGGCTAAGAAAAAGCCTGCAGCCAGTTACAGCGCCAAATGAATTAAGCTGAAGAACAGAGGATAGTGTCAGCAAAAAGTAAATCTATTCATGCCCCAAATATAGATGGTCCATAAAGATGCCTACCGGATCAGATGGCAATGAATACATCGGTGTCCTATGACATCCCTGGCGTGTGTACTGGCCTGGGATGCCGGCGTTCTTATGCCCCCCACACACGTGCGGCGTCTGACGTCACCGCACGTGTGAGCGGACGAAAAAGAGCCACAGCGCATGCGCCACTCGCATATCCGTCCAGGCCTACAAGGTCCAGAGGGCACTGTGGTGGTGTCCATGGTGATGTACAAACACATCACAGACAAGACGCGGTACCAGACGCCGCAAAGGGCAGCGTGATACCTGGAAGGAGGCATCAATTCCCAGTGCGCCGTGGCTGGGGCGGGCAGAGGAGAATCCAATGCCCTTGAGTGTCCATACAGCTAAATGTGTCCTTGACAGGGGGCTAGAGGCACCAGATCGGGTGCATATCCCCCACAGCGGAGTGCAGGGGCCCAAAGACAGTAGAGAAACCAAAAGGGGGGAGAGAGAGAAGGGAGGAGAAGGGAGGAAAAAAGGGGGAGGAAAAGGAGGAGAAACGAAGGGGGGGGGAAAGAAAAAAAGGGTGGAGGAAGGACTTAGGCATCCGGAGGTACGAGGATGCCACCAAGGTACAAAAGGGGAGGAGGTAGAGGTAGGTGAGAACAACCCAAGGATATATATAAAACCCCAAAAGAGCGCCTGCACACATGGCATGAAAAATGGGACAGAATTCAGAAGGAAAAGTAGAGAGGGGCTAAATCCCTGGGGTGTGCTCACACAGATCACCCTGACAGCTCGCAAAGACAATACTTAAATAATAACACAGAATATTCATAAATTGCAAATCAAACAGTTAAAGTCAGAACCTATATTTACAGTAATGTACATGTCATGGTAATGGAGAAGATATATCTTAATTATACATATATCATATACAGTCATGTACCCAATGGTGAAAAATTAAATAGAAACAGAAAGGAGAAGGGGACTGTATCCTAATCTAACATCTCATACGTGGGAAAGGCCAAAGGGAGGAGAATAAAGAAACGTAGACAAAATAAAATGATAAGGAATATATACTGAGATGCAAGAGGACTTGAAAGAAGATTTTTTTGAAAAATCGTAAAGAGAAATATATATTATTTTACGGTCTGCCCCCAAAGAGGGTTTTTCATAAAAAGGGTTTAAAACTAATATTTTCATTGAGCCCAGGATATGTGGTAGCGTCCAGAATGTGTATCCACTTGGTTTCCAATTGTAAGAGTTTCTGGTCAATGTCTCCACCCCTCACATGTACAGGGATGTGTTCCAATGCTGTAAATCCCACAGCATGGGGATTAGAATCATGGTACTGTGCTATGTGTCGATTGATAGAAGTAGAAGTCTTACCCTTGAATAAAGGTTTGATATGATCTCGAATCCTAACACAAAATTGGCGTTTGGTTTTGCCTACATAATAGCTACCACAAAAACATGTGGCAAGGTATACTACACCAATAGTTTGACACGTGATCTTATGTTTGATTTTATGTGTTTGGCCATTGGGAAGCGGTTTCTCGCATGTATCATAAATGAACTCACATATGTCGCAATGGCCACATGGGAATGTGCCAAACACAGTTGAAAGACACTCTAGTTTGGGTGTATGATGGCTCGCCGTGACTTTGTCCCTTAGGGACGGGGAACGACGGTAGGTGATTTGAGGCTGGGACTGAATGTATTTTTTGATGGTGTTATCTGCTGTTAAGAGGGGCCAAAATTTGCATAAAATATCCCTTATCTCCTTATAATGTTGGGAGTATTGGGTTATAACCCGAACCGGTTGAATGTCGTCCTTCTTTTTGGTAGAGAATATCAATTTTCTGCGATCCAATTTTTTAACTTTGTTGAAAGCCTGCTTCAACAGATTATGGCTATACCCTCTTCTTTTTAGTCTTTCATAAAGTTCATGTGAGGCCCTAAAGAAATCTCCCTCATCAGTACAATTTCGTTTAATGCGCAAATATTGGCTGTAAGGAATACTATTAAGCAATGGTTTGGGATGAGCGCTATTAGCGTGTAAAATAGTGTTCCCTGACGTTTCTTTACGATACAGGGACGAAGAGAGATTTCCTTCAGGGTCCAGTCGTATTTCCAGGTCAAGGAAGGTGATCCTTGTCTGGCTACACTCCATTGTGAACTTGAGGTTATAAAGATTAACCGCCAGAGTATCTACAAATCTTGAGAGATGTTCTCGAGTGCCCGACCAAAAGAAAATGATATTGTCTATATACCTGTGCCACGAAATCACGTGGCACAGGAAATCGACTAAATCACAATTAGAAAACAGGTCCTTTTCCCAGCCCCCCAGGTACAAATTGGCGTAGGATGGCGCACATTTAGTGCCCATGGCCACGCCTTGTACCTGGAGGAAGTGGGAAGTACCAAATACAAAGTTATGTTCAGATAAAGTTCAGGAGATCAACAACAAATTGATTGTATGCCTCAGAACTGGGGCCTCTATCCTGTAGCAATTTAGAGATGACTTTAATACCAGTACCATGAGGTATAGTGTTGTACAGACTTTCTACATCTAAAGCCACCATTCAGGTGTTCTTTGGAAGCTTTAGGTTCTCAAAAATACGGAGAAGGTGTACTGTGTCCTGTACATAGGAGGGAAGGGCCTGAACATGTGGATTCAAATATTTGTCCACCAAAGCACTCGCATTTTCTGTCAAACTTGAACATCCTGATATAATCGGATGCCCAGGAGGGTTTTTTAAGGACTTATGAAGTTTGGGCAAAGCATAGAACGTGGGTATTCTTCCATCTTTAACATTTAAGAATTTCCAGGTATTAATGTCTATGATTCCCTTCTGATAGGCAGAGAAAATAAGTTCATAATATTCGCGAGCGTAATTTTCAATAAGTGTGCGTGAAATGGGTCTGTACCAGTCAGGGTTGTCAAGGATGTTGCGGCACATGATTTCATATGCCGCAACATCCATGACAACCACGTTGCCACCCTTGTCGGCAGGTTTTATAACCAAACCTGGGTGGTTTTGAAGAGGCCAAGTGACGTGAAGCTCGCTACAGATATGTTTTTAGCATTTATGCACACCATGTCCTTGTGATTCTATTGTTTATTTTTTACAACTTCTGTGTATTAATAAAAATTACTTATTTTAATATTTGAACATATTGTGTTCTTCCTGGCACTGTCATAATCCCTATATTCCCTTTTCTTTGGTTTGATTGTTCAAGAATGTGTGGATTATTGTCCCAACACTACAACACTTTTGGGGTGATGTAATAGCTGTTTTATGCAAAAGTGGGGGTTATTTCCTAAGGGCAAATCCACTTTGCACTACAAGTGCAGTTTCAGTGCAGTTGCAAGTGCACTTGTAGTGAAATGTGTTTTTGCATTTAGGAAATACCAGCCAACAGTGCTTTGTATAAGGTTACCCAATCACGACATTTTCTGCACTCAAAACATTTCTGTCAGGGTCAGCTAAAACAAACACAAGCAGTAAATGTCCACAAAGAATTTCTTATTTTTTTATTTGAAAAAGGCTTCACATATTGTCAGGCATATTGATAGCCCCCCTACCCGCAAAGAACTCCAGGTATCATAACCGGACATCACGGGCACTCAGGGAGGGCAAGCCAGAAGCGCCGTCAGTGTTGTTGGATGTAGGATTCCGGCCTCAGGCCCAACTGAGCCAGCATAGTTGGCAGAATGTTTTCTTAAAAAAGTATGGAGAACACAGCACGCCAGTATTATATGGTTCAGTTTATACTCCGCCATATGGATGGGTGTCAGAAATAGTCGGAACCGGCTGGCCAGGATTCCAAATGTGTTCTCCACCACTCTTCGGGCTCTGGCCAGCCGGTAATTAAAAACCCTCTGTTCCGGGGTGAGGGTCCTCATCGGGAATGGCTGCATCAGGTGGTCCCCCAGCGCAAACGCTTCATCAGCAACGAACACAAATGGGAGACCTTCCACATTGTCCTCTGGAGCTGGCAAGTCCAAGATGCCATTCTGGAGACGCCTGTAGAACTCCGTCTGGGCGATGACTCCACCATCGGACATCCGGCCATTCTTCCCCACGTCCACATACAAGAAGTCTTAATTAGCCGACACCACCGCCAACATCACTATACTATTAAACCCCTTGTAATTATAATAGTACGACCCCGAGTTAGGTGGTGGGACGATGTGGACGTGTTTCCCATCAATTGCCCCTCCGCAGTTAGGAAAGTCCCACCGCTGGGCAAAGTGGGAGGCCACAGTCTGCCATTCCTGTGGTGTGGAAGGAAACTGTTGAGGAAAAAACAATAAACATTACTATTTTTTCACAGAAACATGGGAAGCAGATTAGACAGATTAGGGGCGGCACAGTGGTGCAGTGGTTAGCACTCTCACCTAGCAGTAAAAAAAAAAAGGGTCGCTGGTTCGAATCCCAACCACGACACTACCTGCCTGGAGTTTGCATGTTCTCCCTGTGCCTGCGTGGGTTTCCTCCGGGTACTCCGGTTTCCTCCGGGTACTCCGGTTTCCTCCCACACTCCAAAGACATGCTGGTAGGTTAATTGGCTTCTGTCCAAAATTGGCCCTAGTATATGAATGGGGACCTTGGATTGAGGGTAGGGATTGATGTGAGTGTGTGATGTTCAGGGTTAGGGACAAGGGTCAGGGTTGTAGACCCACACTCACTCAGGTTGAACTGGATGGACTGGTGTCTTTATTCAACCTTACTAACTATGTAACTATATGTAACTATGTAACAAACATTCTGGGGCAACCTCCAGATAGCATTTATTAAGGGGAATTTAACAAGGCCAAAGTATAAGGTACAACTATCATATTCCCCCTCCCCCCTCTCATGGGCCATTTCTAACATTATAGGGGGGGAACTGTTGGACAGGTAACCCTCTTCACCTCATTGAGAGATGAATGCCTAAATAATGGGTATTACTTGGAACAGCCCCTCCTTAGTTACACTATTGGCAGACCACTGGACAGGTAAGAAGTGTCATAATACAAAGATATAAATACACATTGAGGACATTTGGACATTCTGCTATTACTTATCAAGATAATAATAGGATACAAAAACTTTAAACAGTACCATTGGAAAGTATACAGGCAGGCCCTTGCACTACATGCTTTGGGGAATTCATCCATAAATCAGAGCACAAAAGAGATGAGTATAGTGTGTATGGGTTTGTCAAAGTCAGCAGATAGATGATTGAGGATAGAGAATTGGGATCAGCTGAGGGTTACTAAAAATTATTTGGGGACACCACAAAAAAAAGCCTCTGCCACTCTGCCTGAATTTAAATCAAAAATAACATTTACAAACATTTTAGGGGGTGTTTGGGGTAAAGCACTACTATGGAGCTGATAAAATACATTGTTAAGTGACTACATGAGGTGAATATAGGTCAGGAGACACCATGCTGGGGAGGTTATTGAAGGGCAAATATGTATGAAGGACCTAAAATAATAATTACATAACAATCCAGCATGCATGAGAACAAAGGGGACAATCACAGCATATTACAATCATGGTAATTAGGGAATGAGGAAAGAAATACAATATATTATCAAACATTAAATACAATAAAATGTGATGTTAAAGGATAAAAATCTTACCTTCATATACTCCTTCTGCAGGACCTGCATGATGGCAGAACAGGTCTCTGGGATAATGATACCCAGAGCCTGGGGGGAGATGCCTGTCGAGAACTTCAAGTCCTGCAGACTTCTCCCTGTGGCCAAATACTGCAAGGTAGCGACCAACCTCTGCTCCGGAGTGATGGCTTGCCTCATGCAGGTATCCTGCCTGCTGATATAGGGGGTCAGCGAAGCCAACAGACGGTGAAACACGGGGTCCATCATCCTGAGAAAGTTCCTGAAATCATCAGGATTATTCTCACGGATCTCACGGAGCAAAGGCATATGAGAGAACTGGTCACGCTGAAGCAACCAATTCTTGGTCCATGAACTCCTCCCCACCCTGTTCATGGACTGGACTTGTGTCAAGGTCAGGACCCCAACACCAAGCCCCCGCACAGCACGAACTCTACGAGGAGTACGCATACGAAACATGGCTAGAAAACGGTCGGCTGCTCAGAACGAAGTAACAGAATGCACTGAAGAACAGCAAGGCCTGTGAAGAGCGACCTGAAAAACAGCAACGATCAGGCAAGATCACACGGAAAACTCTGATACGAACTGACTGCACGCACTGAAGAGCAGATACAAACCCACAAGCACAAACTGAACGGCAGAAAACGATCTGAAAGCCACGAGTCTGAAAAAGCGTGAATCGTCTCTCACCAAACTTTTACTAACACGAGATTAGCAAAAGGAGCCCAAAGGGTGCTGCGCTTGGTTCTGAACCGGCCTTTTCTAGTCTCGTCCTACGTGGTGTACGTGACCGCGTGGTTGCCGATCGGAAATTCCGACAACTTTGTGCGACCGTGTGTAGGCAAAACAAGTTGGAGCCAACATCCGTTGGAAAAAATCCTAGGATTTTGTTGTCGGAATGTCCGAACAAATTCCGACCGTGTGTACGCCCTATTACAATTCAACACTGCCACAGATTTTTTGACAAGTTATACGTTTCTATCTGGGGTATCTCTTTTTTGCCAATAGCTTGTTTATTAGCCCCACAAAAGAAACATATTGAATATCAGTATTCACTTTTCTCCCCCAATTATAGACTTCAATAGGGTTCAAGTTCAGATTTTCAGAATCTTAAGGATGTTTTGCAGAACTGGCTGCAAATCACATCTGGGCAGATTCACTCACCCCCATAATCAAGCACCACTTTTTTTGTCCTGGGGAAGATGATAGTGTTTGTGGACATGCAGAGAGGGCTGCTAGGATAGGAGGACATCAGCTCATGTATTTACAGTCAGATATTAACATGTTTTCTCTTTTCTTTTACATTTGTATTTAAAGTGGAAAAAGATCAAATTGGAATCTTCTCCAGATCGGGTAGCAGTGAATACTCCTGGTTGGTGAAGTTGCTCACATCAATGAATTTCCGTGGTTGGGTTCTGAGTGCCACACCGTATTATATAGCTAACCAACAATTCGAAAAGTTCAAAAATGATGTGTCTCAGTGCACATTCGGTATATTATATCATACGAAGAACAGTGGAAGGATCAATGTGACCAATGTACCAAGTTCTCTGTATGATGAGGAGCTGAAACATCTTTATGAAAAACTTGGTAAGAGTTACATTATTATGCAAATTAATTAGCACTTATGGTGTTTTATCTTCTTTCCTTCTTTTGCCAAAAAAAAGACAAACTAAATTATTACATCATTAGTCATATTCATTTGAAAAAAAAAAGTGCATCCATAATACTTAGTAAACATTGTGGCAATCTCCTTTAACCACTTCAGCCCCGGAAGATTTTACCCTCTTCCTGACCAGAGCACTTTTTACAATACGGCACTGCGTCGCTTCAATTGACAATTGCGCAGTCATGCAATGCTGCACCCAAACGAAATTTCATCCTTTTTTTCCCACAAATAGAGCTTTCTTTTGGTGGTATTTGATCACCTCTGCGTTTTTTTATTTTTTGCGTTATAAACAAAAAAAGAGCAATAATTTTGAAAAAAAAAAAACCTATATTTTTTACTTTTTGCTATAAGAAAATATCTCGAAAAAGGTTTTTAAAAAACTAATTTCTTCATCAGTTTAGGTCAATATATATTCTTCTACATATTTTTGGTAAAACATTTGCAATAAGCGTATATTGATTGGTTTGCACAAAAGTTATAGCATCTACAAACTATGGGAAACATTTATGGCCTTTTTATGGCATTTTTATTATTTTTATTCTTTATACTAGTAATGGCAGTGATCTGCGATTTTTAGCAGTACTGCGACATTGCGACGGACAGATCAGACACTTTTGACACATTTTTGGGACCATTGACATTTATACAGCGATCAGAGCTATAAAAATGCACTGATTACTGTAAAAAATGTCATTGGTAGGGAAGGGGTTAACACTAGGGGGCGAGCAAGGGGTTAATTGTGTGTTCCCTCAGTGTGTTCTAACTGTATGGGGATAGGACTGACTGGGGGAGGAGACATATTGTTGTTCCTACTTAGTAGGAACAAACTATATGTCTTCTCTCACCTGACAGAACAGGGATTTGTGCTGGCTCTCATGCCCACGATCGTGCCCACGTGCATCGAAGCAGCGGTTCTTAAAGGGAACAACGTATCCTACGTTGTTTTTCCCAGCGGAGCCATTCTGCCGACGTATATCGGCGTGAGCCGGTCAGCAAGCGGTTAAATATGTATTGTATAATGATTAAAAACAGAACAGAAATTTGGGACTTTAAATGAGGTTTAGTAGGGGGCGTTCAAATCCCCTCCTCCATCCCGGTTCAATATATACGAAAAAAGAGAGCAAAGGGCGGGACTTTAAATGAGGCACACGGGGGCAAATACAAAAATTAAGTAAAAAACTGATTTTATTATAAAAATGGTCATATATTCACATAGTTTTATTGCACAAAGCTACTGTTATTAATCTATATTTCATCAAAGTATACATTCCAACAAGGACTTTGGTTACAATTACATGAACAGTTAAATAGCTAAAAATCACAAATAGGAGATATATGACACATTCAAGTGTCAAATGAAAAAGGTTACAGAAAGGGAACACAAATGAAAATGAAACGTTCATACATGATTATTAGTGAGGTACACCTATGGGTAGTTGTAAGCTCTACGCGTTTCGGGACCTTATAGCCACTCGTCAGGAGCAAAACCAAGGGTTACCAAAGGATATGGAAAATAGTCATATTTAAAAGGGGAAAGATTAAGGGAAAATGGTGGGTAAATGTAGAGTATGTCTCCCACATAGTACACTTAACCCATCAAACTTACACACATATACTTGCGCACAGGCGGCGGGGCCCTGCAGGTCAGGCCAGCCAATGATACCACGCCCCGGAGCTGAGGGGGCCCATCCAGGCGACACACCAACAGCCCAAGCACCACCCCAGATGGGTCACAGAGGGGAATGGCAATGGTGAGTAGTGAGATGAGAAAAAGGGGACGAGTGGGGCAGTTGTCCCCAAGGAGAAGGAAGCCTGTGAAAAATAGATGACATGTATGTTAAACTGGTAATAAAAGAATGTGAGGTAAGTGGGAAAAGGTGAAAGGAAAGGGAAAGAAGGAGAAAAGGGAGAGTAAGAAACGACCAGAGAAAAGAGAAAAACTGGGGGAAAAAGGAAAGAAAAAGAGATACTGAGAATGGTGAAAAGAAAATTTACCTGCTGCAAGGTGAATGGAGGCGAGAATGCCATGATACGTATGATTGCCAAAGAGGAAGGTGATCGGAAGAAACCATAGTGGGGGACCCAGATCAGGGGGAGGCTCAGGCGGGACACGCCGCCACAAACGAGCCCCCAACGTCATGCACCAGCAGAACATGGGGGCGAGGGAGGCGCAATGGTGAAGATGGCTGGATAAACCAAGCCACTCAACCAGATGCGTCATGACAAGCCCACCGAGCGCTGGAGATGGTAAGCTAACCAGCCGGCTTAAGTACACCACGAGGACACCAAGCCGCCGGCACGGGCGGCATGACGTCGACACGCAGTGGAGGAAGCCCCTCCCCCCACATCACATCAGGGGCGAGGTGAAGCCCCCAGCGCGCGTCGCAGCTCCGGGACGTGAAACGAAGGCACGGCCAGGACAAACGACGGCCCAACCGACCATGCGCACATACAGTGTGCATAGTTAAATAAAGAACAATGGGAAGATAAGGCATCAACTAATAATATAGGGGCAAATTGTATGTATGTATGCATGTATTGTATAATGCAATTTGCATGACTGTAAATGGAAATATTAAGCTGACACTCCCACAGAGTTCAGGGAGGTTGAAGGAGTTGTGAACATCCAAAGAAAAAAATGATGGCCTTGGGTAAAGAAGACCCAACAAATGGGTCGGGTTTATAAAAACTAGAAGAAATCTTGTTGCAATGCAGCTGGTTTGTGTGTCTAGAATTCGACCGGTTGGGACCAATGACTTGTATCCCATCTACAGGGAGGGACAATGTGATTGTGGTGATTGATGATCTGGAGGAAAGCACAGATCGGGTGAAAGATCAGATCCTGAAGGAGCAGCACAGTATTAAGGAATGGGCCCGGGATCTTTTTATTTTTTGCCAAGAGGAAAAAAAAACTGATCCACATATCATACCAAGTATGGAGGAAAAGATGAAGCATCTGGAAGCCATGATAACAGGTAATAATCACACATTATGTTCATCAGTTGTGATTCAGAACTAATTAATAAAACTTTTTTTTAGCACAGTACCTAGTTCATTTTAACTACCAACAACTCTACTTTTTAAAACACACATTTACAGAAGACGGACTGCAGACAGGTAGATGTGCCTCTTTCCAGATCTATTGTCACATCCTGTGCCACCGATGCTGTAGAAGTGTCTATAGATGATCGAGGGAAGATGGATGTCTCAATATGGTCATAGGCTTTATAAATGCTAATGTGGAGTTGATGGCTGGGGATATCTTCTTCCCCACCCCCATTGGCTGGGAATATTACAAGATCCATTGCATGTTACATTCACGCATGGTGACACAATATTGGCATTTATAAAGATTTCCTAAAGGTTAAGGGCACAAAAAAACAAAACAAAAAAAAAACTTGTAATCCAACTAATAATAAAAGCTAAGTATGCATTGGGCCTTTCATCACATCTATATATCATATTACAATAAACTGTATACTGCTGTTCATATAGTTTTGATCCTAAGTAATTTAAACGATAACCTTAGTATGTCCGTTTGACGACCAGCGATGTACCGTTACGTCGCTGGACTTTGAGGCTGGATTTACACTATTGGGAATTGGAAGAATGTTTGTCGGCATCCATTTCACATGTCAGGAGATTGTGACCTCAATGGAGCCGGTTTACACATCTTCAGAGCGGCTCCGGTGTGAATTGTACAGGGGTCCTATGAGTTTTCTAGTCCATTTCAGGTCCGAATTCAGGCCAAAAATTTGGACCAAAATCTGACCCTAAATGGTAAACAGGGATGCACCGGACCCCTGCTGTGAGTGGCTCAGTACAGCAGTGTGAACCCAGCCTGAATGATTATACCAGGATGATTCCTACAGGCATCATCCCAATAGAGCTGCAGGCATCAACCCAGTATTGTTTTTTCAGCAGTTGGCTTTTTTAAAAAGCAATCCTAGTGGCTAATTAGCACAGGATTTATTTTACAAGCAGCAGGAAGGGTGCTAGGATTGCTGTTACAAGAAAGGCGACTGCTGGCTGTATTAGCTTACAGCGGCTCTCGGGCTTTCCTGTCACACTGGGGAATTTGAGAGTGCAGCCGGCGGCTGACCAGAGACCAGAACAGCTCCATTCATCTTTATGGTCTAAGAAACCAGAAATGATAAGCATTTTATTTTCACGGTTGTAAACATACCCTTAGTGGTTTGAAAAAAGCATCAGATCTTACTGAACTTGGTATGATCTAAAGCTTTTAAGGACAGAGGAGAGATCTGGGGTCTATTAGACCCCAGATCTCCCAGTAAAGAGTACCTGTCACTGCCTATTGCTCTCACAGGGGATATTTATAATCTATGTGATAACAATAAAAGTGATCAAAAAATAAATTAAGGTGACAGTGTAAAAATATATAAAATAAAATAAATACATTTTAAAAAAATTAAAGCGCCACAGCATGTAAAGGCGTGTTGGTCCCGCACACGGTCAAACAGCTTTCACACCACACATGTGAGTTATCACCACAAACGTCACATTAATGGCAATAATTCTAGCACCAGACCTCCTGTTTAAATTTAACCAACTCAATACAGTGCACTTACACCCCCTTCCTGCCCAGACCAATTTTCAGCTTTCAGCGCTCTCACATTTTGAATGACAATTACTCAGTCGTGCAACACTGTACCCATATGAAATTTGCGTCCTTTTTTTCACACAAATAGAGCTTTCTTTTGGTGGTATTTAATCACTAGTGGGTTTTTTATTTTTTGTGCTATAAATAAAAAAGACCGTAAATTTTGTGAAAAAAATGCCTTTTTCTTTGTTTCTGTCATAAAATTTTGCAAATTAGTAATTTTTCTTCATAAATTTTGGCCAAAATTTATACTGCTACATAGCTTTGGTAAAAATAACCCAAATTAGTGTAAATTATTTGATCTTTGTGAAAGTTATAGAGTCTACAAACTATGGTGCCAATCACTGAAAATTGATCACATCTGATCACACAGATGTAGTGATGGTCTATCTCAATTCTTGGTACACTAACAAGTCAGAAAAGTACAAATACCCCCTAAATGACCCCTTTTTAGAAAGTAGACATTCCAAGGTATTAAGTAAGTAGCATGGTGAATTTTTTTAAGTTGTAATTTTTTCCCACAATTCTTTGCAAAATGAAGATTTTTTTTTTTTTTTTAATTTTTTTACAAAATTGTCATATTAACAGGTTATTTCTCTCTCAGAGCATATGCATACAACAAATTACACCCCAAAATACATTCTGCTACTCTTCCTGAGTATGGCGATACCACATGTGTGAGACTTTTACACAGCCTGGCCACATACAAAGGCCGAACATTGAAGTAGCATCTTCATGCGTTCTACGAGCCTAAATGACACATCTCATTTCTCAACCACCATTTACATTTTTGAAGGTCCTGGAGCACCAGGACAATAGAATTGCCCCCAAACTGACCCCATTTTGGAAAGCAAACACCCCAACGTATAATCTATGAGGCATAATGAGTCTTTTGAACGGTTCATTTTTTTCCAGAAGTTTTTGGAAAATGTGGAAAAAAATGAAAACGCATTTTTTTTTACACAAAGTTGTCCATTTATCAGATATTTCCAACACATAGCATGTACGTAGCAAAGATGACACCCCAAAATACATTCTTCTACTTCTCCTGAGTATGGCGATACTACATGTGTGAGACTCTTATACAGCCTGGCCACATGCAAAGGCCGAACATTGAAGTAGCATCTTCATGCGTTCTACGAGCCTAAATGACACATCTCAGTTCTCAACCACCTATTACACTTTTGAAGGCCCTGGAGCACCAGGACAATGGAATTGCCCCCAAAATGACCCCATTTTGGAAAGCAAACACCCCAACGTATAATCTATGAGGCATAATGAGTCTTTTGAACGGTTCATTTTTTTCCAGAAGTTTTTGTAAAATGTGGAAAAAAATGAAAACGCATTTTTTTTTACACAAAGTTGTCCATTTATCAGATATTTCCAACACATAGCATGTACGTAGCAAAGATGACACCCCAAAATACATTCTGCTACTCCTCCTGAGTATGGCGATACCACATGTGTGAGACTTTTACACAGCCTGGCCACATACAAAGGCCCAACATTGAAGTAGCATCTCCATGCGTTCTACGAGCATAAATGACACATCTCAGTTCTCAACCACCTATTACACTTTTGAAGGCCCTGGAGCACCAGGACAATGGAATTGCCCCCAAAATGACCCCATTTTGGAAAGCAAACACCCCAACGTATAATCTATGAGGCATAATGAGTCTTTTGAACGGTTCATTTTTTTCCAGAAGTTTTTGGAAAATGTGGAAAAAAATGAAAACGCATTTTTTTTTTACACAAATTTGTCCATTTATCAGATATTTCCAACACATGGCATGTACGTAGCAAAGATGACACCCCAAAATACATTCTGCTACTCCTCCTGAGTATAGCGATACCACATGTGTGAGACTTTTACACAGGGTGGCCACATACAAAGGCCCAACATTGAAGTAGCACCATCAGGCGATCTACGAGCATAAATGACACATCTCATTGCTCAACCACCTATTGCATTTTTGAAGGCCCTGGAGCACCAGGACAATGGAATTGCCCCCAAAATGATCCCATTTTGGAAAGCAAACACCCCAACGTATAATCTATGAGGCATAATGAGTCTTTTGAACGGTTCTTTTTTTTCCAGAAGTTTTTGGAAAATGTGGAAAAAAATGAAAACACATTTTTTTTTACACAAAGTTGTCTATTTATCAGATATTTCCAACACATAGCATGTACGTAGCAAAGATGACACCCCAAAATACATTCTGCTACTCCTCCTGAGTATAGCGATACCACATGTGTGAGACTTTTACACAGCGTGGCCACATACAAAGGCCCAACATTGAAGTAGCACCATCAGGCGATCTACGAGCATAAATGACACATCTCATTTCTCAACCACCTATTGCATTTTTGAAGGCCCTGGAGCATCAGGACAATGGAATTGCACCCAAAATGACCCCATTTTGGAAAGCAAACACCCCAACGTATAATCTATGAGGCATAATGAGTCTTTTGAACGGTTTATTTTTTTCCAAAAGTTTTTGGAAAATGTGGAAAAAAATGAAAACGCATTTTTTTTTTTTACACAAAGTTGTCTATTTATCAGATATTTCCAACACATAGCATGTACGTAGCAAAGATGACACCCCAAAATACATTCTGCTACTCCTCCTGAGTATGGCGATACCACATGTGTGAGACTTTTACACAGCCTGGCCACATACAGAGGCCCAACATCAAAGTAGCACCATCAGGCGTTCTAGGAGCATAAATGACATATATAATTTCCTGGCAACCTATCATTTTTGAAAACCCTTCATATTTCTAACACATAGCATGCACATACCAAGAATTACAATCCAAAATAAATTCTATTGCAGAAAGGGTAAAAAAAAAGCATTACCTGTGCTTTTAGTAGTATCCACAGAGGAGAGCACTGGTCCAGGCAGCAGGCAGGGAGGTGCTTAGCGACAGCAATATTAACTATCCAGGCAGCAGGCAGGAATATTGTCTATAGTCGACACAGCACAGTCCATAGAAATTGGCCAGGCAGAGACAGCCAGCACAGCCATAATATTGGTCCTGGTACACTGTTAACTGCAGACACTCATTATTGTACCACGACAGGCATGGGCATGGTGGCAGTAAGTCAGCAGCAGGCTGAGGGCCACAATCAGGTAAGACCTGTGCACAGGGGCACAGGGGTAGAGGCTTGTACCCACCCAAATCTCTATGAAGCCTCCGGACTCCAGACCCTAATTCCGAAACCCGGAGAAAACAAAAATAATTGTTTTCTCCAACCGGAAAAACAATTCTGGAGCCCCTCACATATGTGAGACCCCTGTGTACTACAGTAGCAGGGCAACAGATCAGTCCAAGTGGTAGGCAAAAGCATAGTCCATAAAACAGGCCAGGGTCGGTTCACATGTAAGCAGTCCAAGCGGTAGGCAGTAGAGTAGTTGATAAAACAGGCCAGGGTCAGTTCACGTGGAGGCAGTCCAAACGGTAGGCAGAAGCATAGTCACAAAACAGGCCAGGGTCAGTTCACATGAAAGCAGTCCAAACGGTAGGCAGAGGCATAGTCAAAAAACAGGCCAGGGTCAGTTCACATGGAAGGCAGTGGCATGGTTATTTGGGAAAGAATGGAAAATGGTCAGCACAGATGATGAGAATGGGGAAATGGTTAAAAATATGGGCTAATATTTTATGGATGTGTGATAAATTTGGAAGCATTCACCAATGCAAAGGCCAGGTTGGGAGGGACACTGGGGACAATGGTAGCTGGTATCTCTTCTAAATCCTCTTTTGGTGCACACGCGACATTTTTTTTGCCGTCTTCGGCCTGCTTCAGATGGTGGAATGCTGAAGAGGAAGTGGCGCTCATGGAGTCGGCAAACAGCCTCAGAGCGAAGGTCTTCTTGGGGGGGTCTTTGGTGATAGATGAGGGACGTGACAACTTCTTCTATGAATTTTAGGAAGGGGGCGGGGCTTTCAATGGATTTGGTGTAGACTACGTAGGAATTGTAAATGGCCAAATGGATGAGATAAATTGCTACCTTCTTATACCAGAATCGGGACCTCCTGATTGACAAATAGGGCTGAATCATTTGATCGTTAAAATCTACCCCCCCA
Source organism: Aquarana catesbeiana (assembly GCA_037953035.1). Taxonomy (NCBI): domain Eukaryota; kingdom Metazoa; phylum Chordata; class Amphibia; order Anura; family Ranidae; genus Aquarana; species Aquarana catesbeiana. Next base: position 3,330,339 of record JBBHAA010000512.1, on the reverse strand, counting down.
TGTAGAGATTATAATCTTGGACACATGTTGGCTTTTCAATGGGACCTTGTCTTCTTTGTACCACAATTGCAGTGTCTTCATGGATGGTGGACATCATGTGCACGTCCCTCTTATCCTTCCACCTCAAGGCCAGCACTTCGTTGCATCTCAATGATGCTCTTTCCCCCCTTCGCAGCTTTTTGTTCACTAAAGATTGTGGGAAGCCCTTTCTATTTTTTCTGGAGGTTCCACAGGCCAGGGTTTTTGCGATGTATAAGTGTTTGAAAAGGGGCAGGCTGGTGTAAAAGTTGTCAACGTAAATGTGATATCCTTTGTTTAGAAGTGGGTATGCCAGGTCCCATACAATCTTTCCAGTTGTGCCCATGTAGGCCGGGCACTCAGGGGGCTGGAGCTGGGAATCTTTTCCTTCATATATGCGGAATGCATACAAATATCCCGTGGCTCTCTCACATAGCTTGTATAACTTTACTCAGTATCTGGCCCTTTTGCTAGGAATATACTGCTTTATTCCTAGCCGGCCTGAAAAGGGTACCAGGGACTCATCGACACAAATTTTCTGATCGGGGACATAGAGTTCTGCAAATTGTTGAGAAAAGAAATTTATCAGTGGGCGAATCTTGTATAACTTGTTGTAATTTGGATGATTGTGGGGAGAGCACTGGGTGTTGTCGCTGAAGTGAAGAAAGCGCATTATCATCTTGTATCGGGACCTGGACATTAGGGCAGAATAAATGGGCATATTGTGGATGGGGTGGGTGGACCAATAGGCATGTCCTTCATTTTTTTTTGTAATCCCCATGTTTAGGGTGAGGCCCATAAACATTTTGAAATCCTCCAAATTCAGATCTCTCCACTCAAAAGGACGGGCATAGGATGATTGGGGGTTGTTGGCAATATATTGCTGGGCATACAAATTTGTCTGGTCCACAATAAATTGCAGCATAGTGTCGGGCAAATACATATGAAAGAAATCAATCTCTGAGAAATTTTGGGTGTTGGTCTGCACACCTGGCAGTGCTGTGAACGGGGGAATAATTGGCGATGCCGAGTTGGAAGGCAGCCATATTGGGTTGGCAAGACCATCTGGCATGTATGTAGAGGCCCTGGCTCTTGGGGGGTGTGACACTCCAGTAGTTGGATTGGAATTTCCTGTGCTGGTACTCAGGCGTGATGTGGCAGGACTGGTACTGGGTCTGGGCATTTGTTCCTGGGGCCTATCGCCGGCGGCAGCGCTGGTACTGGGCAATTGTTCCCGGGGCCTAACGCTGGTGGTAGCGCTGGTACTGGGCCTGGGAATTTGTTCCTGGGGCCTATTGGTGGTGGCAGCGCTGGTACTGGGCATTTGTTCCCGGGGCCTAACGCTGGTGGCATGGGTGATGGGTGACGGTCACTAAAAGGTGACAGGTGATCGGTGATGGCTGACGGTCACTGATGGGTGACAGGTGATGGGTAACGGGTGATGGCTGGCGGTCACTGATGGGTGACGGGTGATGGCTGGCGGTCACTGATGGGTGACAGGTGGCGGTCACTGATGGGTGACAGGTGATGGCTGGCGGTCACTGATGGGTGACGGGTGATGGCTGACGGGTGACAGGTGCACCGCTGATGGTCACTGATTTGTGACGGGTGACAGGAGCACCGCTGGTGGTCACTGATGGGTGACGGGTGATGGCTGGCGGTCACTGATGGGTGACGGCTGGCGGTCACTGATGGGTGATGGCTGGTGGTCACTGATGGGTGACGGGTGACGGCTGGCGGTCACTGATGGGTGACGGGTGACGGGTGACGGCTGGCGGTCACTGATGGGTGACGGCTGGCGGTCACTGATGGGTGACGGGTGACGGCTGGCGGTCACTGACGGGTGATGGCTGGCGGTCACTGATGGGTGACGGGTGACGGCTGGCGGTCACTGATGGGTGACAGCTGGCGGTCACTGATGGGTGACGGGTGACGGCTGGCGGTCACTGATGGGTGACGGGTGATGGCTGACGGGTGACAGGTGCACCGCTGATGGTCACTGATTTGTGACGGGTGACAGGTGCACCGCTTACGGTCACTGATGGCAGTCTCTTATGTGACAGGTGCACTTTATTGGGTGACACTGTTGACTGTTGGGTGACAGATGACAATTGGGGGGGCGATGGGACAGGTGTGGTGTTGGTGCAGACACTACAGAACACAGATCGGTAACTCACTGCTTCTGGCTCTTCTCTCCTCACACTGGAAACGGTGTGTGAGGAGAGAAGAGCTGGTAACAGCTAGTTACCGCTCTGTGTTTACATTTATGATCGGCTGTGAATGGATCACAGCCGATCACGTGGGTAAACAGCCAGCCAATTGCTGTTTACCGGCGTCGGCGACGAGTAGTGTTCCCGGGAACACTCCGTCACCGACGTGCACGCGCAGCGCGCTCGCGATCGCGCGCATGCGCCGTGCACAATGGGGTGGACCTATCTGTGATCGGCCGTGATGAAGTCACGGCCGATCACGTGGTAAACAGCCATGTCCAATGGCTGTTCACCCCCTCGGTGGCGAGCGGTGTCTCCGTGACACGCCGCCACCGAAGGAACAGGGATGCGCGCGCACGATCGCGCGCATTCCCTGTTTAAATGGGAGGACGTCATATGACGCCCTCCCGCAACGAGAGCCGCGCCGCCTTGCCGTCAATTGACGGCCGGTGGTCGGCAGGCGGTTAAAGAGGCAACCTGTAAAGGCTTTTAAAGCATTGCCTATGGATAATAAAATTTACGTAGTTTGTCACCATTGCACGGGTATGTGCAATTTTAAAGCGTGACATGTTTGGTATCTATTAACTCATCAAAAGCACAATTGCACTTTATTGATTGGAGCACATTATTCATCATTATATGGACGTTTTATTAATTTTCACTCATCAATTTGATTGTTTTGTATTATTGTGAGTGCTGTAATTTTATCTACTTTTTATTTGTTAATAGCACCTTGTGTACAGAACCTACAATCACCAGTATTACTAATTTCTTTCACTTCTAGCATGAGTATATCTATATATCTGATATATTTTTTCACGTATTAACTCATTGTAACATATTTTACCAAACAATTGGGTATTATATTGTGGTTTTGTGCATTAAAATTCTGACAAGTGTATTTTTTTCCCAAAAATATTGCATTTGAAAAACCGCTGCACAAATACCATGTGACCTACAAAATTGCAACACCCACTATTTTATTCTCTAGGGCCTCTGCTTTAAAAAAATATATATAATGTTTGGGGGTTCTAAGTAATTTTCTTGCAAAAATACAGATTTTTACATGTAACCAAAAAGTATCAGAAAAGGCCTGGTCTCATCCAGATCAGTTTATTATTTTCACATAATTAAAAACAACAAATAATGCTAAAGTTCTGTGCACTTGAAAGTCATTGCTGGAGGGTCCTTCTTTGCATATACGCCTTCATTGCACCGGAGAGTACAAGCTGACTTATGTAACTTCCCTTTTTAGGAATGTGTGGTACTAGGGGGAGTGGATGGTTCACCCCTAGACCCCCCTTGGGCCAAAATTTTCTTTCAGTCAGTCACGAGGATGTACCATTTTATCAAACTCTGTGTTGCAGATTCAACAGGATGTTTCCTTGCCTCCACAGGTTCATCAGGACAATATGTCCCAGCTCCTGCAGCTTCCACAGGTCAATGCAGCTCTGCTTCTCCACTTTCATCAAGACAAAATGTCCAAGCTCCTGTTAGTTTAACTGCTTCAGCCCCGGAAGATTTTACCCCCTTCCTGACCAGAGCACTTTTTTGCGATTTGGCACTGCGTTGCTTTAACTGGCAATTGCGCAGTCGTGCGACGTTGCACCCAAACAAAACTGACGTCCTTTTTTTTCCCACAAATATAGCTTTCTTTTGATGATATTTGATTACCTCAGCAGTAGGGTTGAGCCGAACACCCCCCGGTTCGGTTCACAGCAGAACTTGCGAACAGGCAAAAAATTTGTTCGAACACGAGAACACCGTTAAAGTCTATGGGACACGAACATGAATATTCAAAAGTGCTCATTTTAAAGGCTTATATGCAAGTTATTGTCATAAAAAAGTGTTTGGGGACCTGGGTCCTGCCCCAGGGGACATGTATCAATGCAAAAAGAATGTTTAAAAAACGGCCATTTTTTCAGGAGCAGTGATTTTAATAATGCTTAAAGTGAAACAATAAAAGTGTAATATTCCTTTAAATATCAGACCTGGGGGGTGTCTATAGTATGCTTGCAAAGAGGCACGTGTTTCCCGTGTTTAGAACAGTCTGACAGCAAAATGACATTTGTAAAGAAAAAAAAGTCATTTAAAACTACTTGCGGCTATAATGAATTGTCGGTCCGACAATACACATATAAGGTAATTGATAAAAATGGCAGGGGATTTCCCCACAGGGGAACCTCAAACCAAAATTTAAAAAAAAAATTGGTGTGGGGGTCCCCCTAAATTCCATACCAGGCCCTTCAGGTCTGGTATGGATATTAAAGGGAACCCCGTGCCAAAATTTTTTAAAAAATGGCGTCGGGGTCCCCCTCAAAATCCATACCGGAAGGGTCTGGTATATATTTTAAGGGGAATCCCGCGCGGAAATTTTTTTAAAAATGGCATGGGGTCCCCCCAAAAATCCATACCAGACCCTTATCCGAGCACGCAACCTGGCAGGCCACAGGAAAAGAGGGGGGACGAGAGAGTGCCCCCCTCCTGAACCGTACCAGGCCACATGCCCTCAACATTGGGAGGGTGCTTTGAGGTAGCCCCCCAAAGCACCTTGTCCCCATGTTGATGGAGAGAAGGGCCTCATCCCCACAACCCTTGGCTGGTGGTTGTGGGGGTCAGCGGGCAGGGGACTTATCGGAATCTGGAAGCCCCCTTTAACAAGGGGACCCCCAGATCCCGGTTCCCCCCTGTGTGAATTGGTAATGGGGTACAAATGTACCCCTACCATTTCACAAAAAAAGTGTCAAAAAGGTTAAAAAACACAAGAGATGGTTTTTGCAAGGTTTTTGGAGGAAGATGCAGGACGAGAAGAGCAGACGAAGAAGAGGAAGATGGAGAAGAAGAAGATGAAGAAGAAGATGGAGGAAGAAGCAGAACACCGAAAGAACACCAGAAGAAAGAAGATGGAAGAAGAAGCTGAAAGAAGAAGAAATTAATAAAGGACTTGTCAAAAACCGTCTCTTGTGTTTTTTAATCTTTTTGACACTTTTTTGTGAAATGGTAGGGGTACATTTGTACCCCATTACCAATTCACACAGGGGGGGGCCGGGATCTGGGGGTTCCCTTGTTAAAGGGGGCTTCCAGATTCCGATAAGCCCCCTGCCCGCAGATCCCCACAACCACCGGGCAAGGGTTGTGGGGATGAGGCCCTTCTCCCCATCAACATTGGGGAAGGTGCTTTGGGGGACTACCTCAAAGCACCCTCCCAATGTTTAGGGCATGTGGCCTGGTACGGTTCAGGAGGGGGGGCACTCTCTCATCCCCCCTCTTTTCCTGCGCCCTGCCAGGTTACGTGCTCGGATAAGGGTCTGGTATGGATTTTTTGGGGGGACCCCACGCCATTATTTATTTAAATTTTGGCACGGGGTTCCCCTTAAAATCCATACCAGACCTGAAGGGTCTGGTATGAATTTTGAGGGGGACCCCATGCCATTTTTTTTTAAATGTTGGCGCGAGGTTCCCCTTAATATCCATACCAGACCTGAAGGGCCTGGTATGGAATTTAGAGGGACCACCACACCATTTTTTTTTTAAATTTGGTTCGGAATTTCCCTGTGGGGAAATTTCATGCTGTTTTTATCAATGAACTTTTATGTGTATTGTCGGACTGACAATTCATTATAGCCGTGAGTAGTTTTAAATGACTTTTTTTTCCTTTAAAATGTCATTTTGCTGTCAGACTGTTCTAAACACGGGAAACATGCGCCCCTTTACAGGCATACTATAGACACCGCCCAGGTACAAAATTTAAAGGGATATTACACTTTTATTGTTTCACTTTAAGCATTATTAAAATCACTGCTCCCGAAAAAATGGCCGTTTTTAAAACTTCTTTTTGCATTGATACATGTTCCCTGTGGCAGGACCCAGGTCCCCAAACACTTTTTATGACAATACCATTTATATAAGCCTTTAAAATTAGCATTTTTGATTTCTCCCAAAGACTTTTAAATTGTGTTCCGCGGCTTTTGAATTTGCCGTGAACACCCCAAATTGTTCGCTGCTCGGCGAACTGGTGAACAGTCGATGTTCGAGTCGAACATGAGTTCGACTCGAACTCGAAGCTCATCCCTACTCAGTGGTTTTTATTTTTTGCGCTATAAACAAAAAAAGAGCGACAATTTGGAAAACAATGTCATTTTTATTATTTTTTTTATTAGTAATGGCGGTGGTCTGAAATTTTTATCGGGACTGCAACATTTTAGCGGACACATTGGACACTTTTGAAACTTTTTTGGGACCATTGTCATTTATACAGAGATCAGTGCTATAAAAATGCATTGATTACTGTGTAAATGACACTAGCAGGGAAGGGGTTAACACTAGGGGGTGATGAAGGGGTTAAGTGTGTCCTAGAGAGTGATTCTAACTGTGGGGGGATGGGCTACTAGTCACATGACAGCGATCACTGCTCCCGATGACAGGGAGCAGTGATCTCTGTCATATCACAAGACAGAACGGGGAAATGCCTTGTTTACATAGGCACTTCCCTGTTCTGAGGCTCCGTGACACGATCAGCGGGAGAGCGGTGGACATCGAGTCTGCCGGTCCCACGGGCACAGTCATGCTGTACGCAGCGGGCACACACGCGTGCCTGCTATCCCCGGCTCTTAAAGGGGATGTACAGGTATGCCCATTTGCCCACAGCTGCCATTGTGCCAACGTATATCGGCGTGCGGCGGTCGGCAAGTGGTTAACACCATTTTCTCCTAACAATTCTTTCACCAGCCAGGCACAAAGCAGGGTATTAGGTAAGTCCCCACCTCCCAGCACTGAGTGGCCAATCAACAGTACTGTCACATAAGAGGGAGGGGAAATACTTTCCGTATATAGCAGTCATGTTTTTTTCACTTTTCTTTTGATTGGAAAAAGGAATGGTGGGGAGCAAAAGGAGGGTCGGTATGTGCTTATGGGAAAAAGACAATGAGGTTGATTTACTAAAACTGGAGAGAGCAAAATCTGGTGCAGCTGTGCATGGTAGCCAATCAGCTTCTAACTTCAGCTTGTTCAATTAAGCTTTGGCAAAAAAACTGGAAGCTGATTGGTTTCTATGTAGAGCTGCACCCGATTTTGCACTCTCAAGTTTTAGTAAATCAACCATATTGAATAGGTCATTGCTAATAGGCAAGGGACTGTCAAGGATATGGAATGGGGAGGGGGGCTGGGCATTGCCTTGAGGGACATGTATTAAAAACAAAACAATTGTTTAAAAAAGTTCTGTTGGACAAGGGCCAGCTATTTTAATAATGCTTAAAGTGTTTTACTAAAAATGTAAAATTCCTTCAAATAACATGCCTGGGGGATGCCATTGCCCATAGCTCATCTGTACAATGTATACAACCTACTACAGCAACACTGACATTTACAAATATAATTGCTGGCATATGACAGCTTCAGACACTCTTTTCTGTTCGTATCTTAGATAAGGGTCTGCTGGTGTAGATGTCAGTTGGGAAGCCCATGGTTTGGGATTCCCTCTATATTTCTTACCAGGCCCTTCAGGTCTTCAGGTCTGGTATGAATGTTAAGTATAACCCCATGCAAAAAAAAGCAAAAACAGTGTGGTATCTAGGGATGAGCCCGACTCGAAAGCCGTGGAACCACGTTAAAGTCTATGGGACACTAACATGAAAAATCTAAATTTTAAAGGGTTATATGCAAGTTATTGCCATAAAAAGTGTTTGGGGACCCGGGTCCTGCCCCAGGGGACAAGGATCAATGCAAAAAAAAGTTTTAAAAACGGCCGTTTCTTTCTGGAGCAGTGATTATAATATTGCTTAAAGTGAAACAATAAAAGTGAAATATTCCTTTAAATATCGTGCCTGAGGGGTGTCTATAGTATGCCTGTAAAGTGGTGCAGTTTTCCTATGTTTAGAACAGTACCACAGCAAAAAAATCATTTAAAACTGATCGCGGACTGTTGGGACTCGTTTGGCAATATAGATAAAACTCATTGAAAAAAATGGCATAGGATCCCCTCAGTCCATTACCAGGCCCTTTGGGTCTGGTATGAATATTAGGGGATCTCCGAACCAATTTTTTTTAAATTGCGTGGGGATCCCCCAAAATCCATACCAGGCCCTTCAGGTCTGGTATGAAAATTAAGGGGAACCCTGCGCAAAATTAAGGAAAAAAAAGGTGTAGGGGTCCCCCCCAAAATCCGTACCAGACCGTTCAGGTCTGGTATGGATTTTAAGAAGAACCCTGCACCAAAATTAAAAAAAAAGCCTTGGGATCCCCCCAAAATCTATACCAGACCCTTATTCGAGCATGCAACCTGGCAGGCCATAGGAAAAGAGGGGGATGAGAGAGTGCCCCGCCTCCTAAACCGTATCAGGCCACATGCCCTCAACATGGGGAGGATGCTTTGGAGTAGCCCACACAAAGTACCTTGTCCCCATGTTGATGGGGACAAGGCCCTCATCCCCACAACCCTTGCCCGGTGGTTGTGGGGGTCTGCGGGCAGCGGGCTTATGGGAATCTGGAAGCGCCCATGCAATTATTTTTTTTATTTTTGGTTTGGGGTTCCCCTTAATATTCATACCAGACCCAAAGAGCCTGGTAATGGACTGGGGGGGAACCCATGCCTTTTTTTCAATGAGTTTTATCTATATTGCCGAGACCTGACAATTCATTACAGCCGCGATTAGTTTTAAATGACTTTTTTTCCTTTAGATATGTCATTTTGCTGTGGGACTGTATTAAACATGGGAAAACTGTGCCACTTTACAGGTATACTATAGACACCCCCCAGGCAGCAAATTTAAAGGAATATTTTACTTTTATTGTTTCACTTTAAGCATTATTAAAATCACTGCTCCCGAAAGAAACGGCTGTTTTTAAAACTTTTTTTGCATTGATACATGTCCCCTGGGGCAGGACCCAGGTCCCCAAACGCTTTTTATGACAATAACTTGCATATAAGCCTTTAGAATGAGCACTTTTGGTTTTCATGTTAATGTTCCATAGACTTTAACGGTGTTCAGCCACTTTCAAATTTGCCACGAACACCGCATAATGTTTGCTGTTCGGCGAACACACGATGTTCGAGTCGAACTTACGTTTGACTCAAACATCGGGCTCATCCCTAATTCAGATGAATTCTTGAACAAGCAAAGTTTTATCCAAACGAGATTTCGGATAAAACCAGGAGCTCATCTTTAAATATTGGAGTCGCAGTGAGAGAAGACAAATTTGGCTACAGGTATTTTTCAGACATACTAAAATTTAACTTTTTCATGAATGGGCTAAGGAGAACCAGATGGAATAGCAATAATGTGAAATGGCAATATTTATTAGAAATCTAAACACACCAAGTAATCATGATGATAATTTGAAGTACAAATAAAGACAAAACTTTTATTTTAGTTTTGGATAGAGTGGAGAAGGATTAGATCAGCCCCCCCTCCCACATGAGACGGACAGTGGCGATCAGCCCACCCCCGCAGGAGATGGCCGGTGGCGATCAGTGGCCTTACCTTAGGAGGCCGATGCCGATGCTGCTCCTTGCTACAGGGAAGAGCTGGGGCCGTTGCTTCTTCTCCCGAATAGGAAGTGGGTCCTCCTGAGACCCAATTGGCTGGGAGTCCTAAGACTCCCTGGCCATTCGGGTCTCAGGACTCACTTCCTGATTGGCCGGGAGGAGAATTACGAAGACGATAGCGAATTTTAACTCGCTATTGTCACACAACTGGGTGGGCTCACGGCGCATTGCTCTGCACCGCAAGCCCACCTTTTTTTTTAAGCCAATTAGAACCTCAGTCTATAATCATGTGCTTAAAAAAACCCTATTGAAATCCATGCGTTCGGCACCCTGCATGTAGATTAGGGGCCGGGCGCATGGATTAGGGGGGGCGTGACCCTATGCCCCTAATGGACAGGCTGCACTGTTTTTCTCTCACTTTCAGTTTTGCCTATAGGACAGAAATGTGAAGAGAAATCTTCCCAATAGGAAACAGGAAAAATATTACAGGGATTATAACCCTCCCTTACTCTATCCAAAGTTTGCCCTTAGTACTACTTAAGACTGAATATTGAGATTCTTTCAAAAGCCAAATTGAAACAAATTCTCTTTTATGTATTGCATGATGTATGACAGATTAGAAATAATTATACTACTATTTCTAATGGCTAATTATACCAGCAAAAAAATAAATAAATATAAAGACAGTTATTCATATGACCATGTCACTGTCAAATGCACAGGTTTGCAGAATGCAAATTGTTATTAGTATAGTATTTTTTTTATATTTTTTATATTATTAATGGTGTTGTTATTATTTATTTATTTTTTAGGATACAATTCAAGTAAAGAACAAAGTACAGAGAAACATAGATTAATGAGTTTTATATGTAATGACATGTTTAAGGTAAGTAAAGCCTCTACAACCTATTTATTTGTGAATGTTTTCTCCAAGCTTCCACACATACAGTACTGGACCTGATTTACTAAAGCTTATGCACATATGACAGTGTATTCAATGAACACAGACTACCAAATTATGCCTGTCTTTACAAACACAAGGGAACGCAAAGCTTAGTGAATGAGGTGAAGCTAAGTGCAAATTCACCTTGCCAAGTGAACAGCCTTTTCTCCTTTAGTAAACTGGTGAGATAAAAACACTTAAAAGAGAAGTATGTTTTAATTATTATTAGATCCATACTTACCTAGGTGGATGCAGCATCAGTCTGATACTGCATCTGTCCCCTGGCGCCTCTTCACTGAGAATCGAGTGATCAAACACTGCTCGGTTGTCACAGCTTCATAAGCAGAGGTTACTGTCAGTCAGCAGCTCTCTGCTCTGCCCCCCCTCCTCGTGCTCATTGGAGCGCTGAGTTGTGGAGGGGGTGAGAGGCTGAGAGGCTGAGCCAGGTTCCGGTCCAGGGATCTGGGCAGATCCCGACTCTATGATCATGATTAGGGATGAGCCGAACACCCCCCGGTTCGGTTCGCACCAGAACCTGCGAACGGACCGAAAGTTCGCACGAACGTTAGAACCCCATTGACATCTATGGGACTCGAACGTTCAAAATCAAAAGTGCTCATTTTAAAGGCTAATTTGCATGGTATTGTCCTAAAAAGGGTTTGGGGACCCGGGTCCTAACCCAGGGGACATGTATCAATGCAAAAAAAACTTTTAAAAACGGCCGTTTTTTCGGGAGCAGTGATTTTAATGATGCTTAAAGTAAAAAAAAAAAAAAGGTGAAATATTCCTTTAAATATCGTACCTGAGGGGTGTCTATAGTATGCCTGTAAAGTGACGCGTGTTTCCCGTGTTTAGAACAGTCCCTGCACCAAATGTAATTTTTAAAGGAAAAAATCTCATTTAAAACTGCTTGCGGGTTTAATGTAATGTCGGGTCCTGGCAATATGGATGAAAATCAGTGAGACAAACGGCATGGGTACCCCCCAGTCCATTACCAGGCCCTTTGGGTCTTGTATGGATATTAAGGGGAACCCCGCACCCAAATTAAAATAAGGAAAGGTGTGGGGCCACCAGGCCCTATATACTCTGAACAGCAGTATACAGGCTGTAGGTTTGTTGTTAAGTAGAATCTCTTTGTAATTTTGAACGGGTACATTTTTAACGTGTTTAGCTCCAGCCAAAAAATCTTTTTTAAGCTTTTTGGAAAACATAGGGAAGGGTTATCACCCCTGTGACATTTGTTTTGCTGTCTTTCCTCCTCTTCAGAAGATTTCACCTCACTTTTTGTCCCAATGGATTGGAAAGCATCAGTGGAAAGCAGAAATGTTTTTCCCATATTAACTCTTACAGGAGAGAATTTCCCTTCCTAGGGGTAGATTTATTCTCACTTCCTGTTGTCTCCTTCCGTTTGCAAGTAGGAGTCGTTTGTAAGTTAGTTGTTTGAAAGTAGGGTCCTGCCCTATATACTCAGCAGAAATTTGGGCCTTAGGTGTTGCTGTGGCCACAACACTGTAAGCCCTCACAGGGCTCTGCTGTGAAATATTAGATCAAGAATTGTAATTACATGCCCCTGTTGAACAGGAGCTGAAAAATTAGGCCTTAGGCACTGGTGCTGGTGCCACAACACTGCAACCCCTCACAGACACTCTAGTTGGAATGCAGGAACGAGCCCTGCTGCAAAGTATTGCATCAAAAATTGTAATTACATGCCCCTGTTAAACAAGGGCTGAAAAATTGGGCTTTAGGCACTGGTGCTGGTGCCACAACACTGCAACCCCTCACAGACACTCTAGTTGGAATGCAGGAACGAGCCCTGCTGCAAAGTATTACATCAAAAATCGTAATTACACGCCCCTGTTAAACAGGGGCTGAAAAATTGTGCCTTAGGCACTGGTGGTGGCACCCAGAACCAAAAATGTTCTTACAAGCTATCAGCGTGATGATTGAGGAGGAAGAGGATAATTACTCAGGGATAGTCACTCAGCATCAGCATAGGCAGTCTTAGAAGGGATCTGAGATTTCAAAAAAAATTATTCGGTTACATCAGCATCAGGTGCTTGGTAGCTGGTGGTGATCCAAGACTCATTCATTTTTATGAAGGTCAGTCGATCGACCAAGTCAGTGGACAGACGCACCCTGTGATCGGTTACCACGCCTCCAGCAGCACTGAATGTGCGTTCCGAAAGAACGCTGGATGCAGGACAGGCCAGTAGCTCAATTGCATACTGTGCAAGCTCTGGCCAGTGATCCATCCTCAAGACCCAGTAACCCAGAGGATTTTCGGTGGGAAAGGTGTCCAAGTCTGATCTTGCCCCTAGGTATTCCTGCACCATGTAAAACAGACGCTGGCGATGGTTGCTGGAACCGATCATACCTTGGGGCTGCGGACCAAAAAATTGTCTGAACGCATCGGTCAGACGGCCACCTTCTCCACCGCTCCTTCTTTGACTGACTGAAGCCTCAGCAACACGTTGTCCAGAAACAGGAGTTTGTAACCTCCCAGTCTCTGGGAACGCGTTGCACAGACCTTTCTGCAAGGCCTCCCGAAGATGTTTCATCCTCTGCTCCCTCTGCGATGGCAAGATAAGGTCCGCAACCTTACCCTTGTAACGTGGATCAAGGAGGGTTGCCAGCCAGTATTGGTCCTTCTCCTTGATACCACGAATACGAGGATCCTTACGCAGGCTTTGCAGGATCAGGGAGGCCATGCAGTGTAGGTTTGCTGAGGCATTCGGTCCGGAGTCCTCTGGGTCAATAAGGACGACATGGTCCGCAGCCACCTCCTCCCAGCCACGTACAAGTCCATGTGTTTCTTGGGACTGATCCCTTAAAGACTGCTGCTGATGCTGAGTGCCAGGCTCCACCTCCATACTGACACAATCTTCCTCCTCCTCCTCCTCCTCCTCTTCCTCCTCGTCCTCTTCCTGTGTGATCGGCGGGCACGCAGGAACACTGTCTGGATAAAGGGGGCCTTGAGAGCTAAGGAAGTCCTCCTCTTCCTGCCTCTGTTCTGCCTCAAGTGCCCTGTCCATTATTCCACGCAGCGTGTGCTCCAACAGGTGGACAAGGGGGACAGTGTCACTGATGCATGCACTGTCACTGCTCACCATCCTCGTGGCCTCCTCAAATGGTGACAGGACAGTGCATGCATCCCTGATCATGGCCCACTGGCGTGGGGAAAAAAAAACAAGTTCCCCTGACCCTGTCCTGGTGCCATAGTCGCACAGGTACTCATTGATGGCCCTCTGCTGCGTGTGCAGCCGCTGCAGCATGGCCAACGTTGAGTTCCACCTGGTGGGCATGTCACAGATTAGGCGGTTCTTGGGCAGGTTAAACTCCTTTTGGAGGTCCGTCAGCCGAGCACTGGCATTATATGACCGGCGGAAATGCACACAGACTTTCCTGGCCTGCCTCAGGACATCCTGTAAGCCCGGGTACCTGCCCAAGAACCGCTGCACCACCAAGTTAAGGACGTGAGCCAAACAGGGCACATGGGTCATTTGTCCCTGTCGGAGGGCAGAGAGGAGGTTGGTGCCATTGTCGCAAACCACCATTCCTGCCTTAAGTTGGCGTGGCGTCAACCACCTCTGAACCTGCCCCTGCAGAGCTGACAGAACCTCTGCCCCAGTGTGGCTCCTGTCCCCCAAGCATACCAGCTCAAGCACCGCATGGCATCTTTTGGCCTGCGTACTTGCGTAGCCCCTTGAACGACTACGGAGCACCGCTGGTTCCGAGGAAGAGGCCATGGAGGAAGAAGAAGAGGAGGGGGTGGAGGAGAGAGGTGTGTCACAATCATTAGCATTTTGGAGGCGTGGTGGCGGAACAACCTCCAATACTACTGCACCTTGTCCTGCATCCTTCCCAGCTGCCAGCAGAGTCACCCAATGCGCCGTGAAACTTAGGTAACGTCCCTGTCCATGCCTGCTGGACCATGAGTCAGTGGTAATATGCACCTTACCGCTGACCGCCCTGTCCAGCGAGGCATGGACATTGCCTTCCACATGCTGGTAGAGAGCCGGAATCGCCTTCCGTGAGAAAAAGTGGCGTTTGGGTACCTGCCACTGAGGAACCGCACATTCCACAAACTCACGGAAGGGGGCAGAGTCTACCAACTGAAAAGGCAGCAGTTGAAGTGCTAGCAATTTTGCCAAGCTAGCATTCAACCGTTGGGCATGTGGATGGCTGGGAGCAAACTTCTTTCGGCGGTGCAGCAGCTGGGGCAGGGAAATTTGCCTGGTACAATCTGACGTCGGTGTACCAAAATCAGATTGCCCACAAGTACGTGGCTGTGACACACCTAATTCTACACCTTCATTCCTCTCAGTGCAGGTCTCAGAGAGGACTGAAGGTCTAGTGGGGTTGGAAATCTCAGCTGATGAGGAGCAAGCAGAGGTCCTCTTTGTTCTTTGGTGTGGGTCTTTTAGATACGCTTGCCAACGAACTGCATAGCAGGTCAACATATGTCTGGTCAAGCATGTGGTACCCAAGCGGGAGATGTTTTGGCCACGCGAGATACGCTTGAGACATATGTTGCAAATAGCAGCGGTGCGATCTGATGCACTCGTCTCAAAAAAGGCCCACACCAAAGAACTTTTTGAATAACGCGCAGAGACTGCAGCGCCCTGCACATGTGGAGCTTTGGGGTGTGATGCAGTCAATGTGCTGCCCTTAGGCTGGCCCCTGGAGGGCATCCTGCCTCGTTGGTGATGTGCCGCCTCCTCCTCCTCCTCCTCTCTCCTATCAGGCACCCACGTTGAGTCAGTGACCTCATCATCCCCTCCCTCCTCATCACTGGAGCAAACCTGGCAGTATGCTGCAGCAGGGGGAGCATGACTGCCAGATTGCTGTCCTTCTTGGGCACCCCCTCTGTCCGTGCTCATGTTACTGCCTTCATCGAGCTCAGTATCATCATCAGAGCCTTCCAAACGCTGGGCATCCTCCTGGAGCATGTACCCAACACTGTGGTCAAACAGTTCGAGGGACTCCTCAGGAGGACATGGTGGGGCTAGGGAAGGAGTCACTGATGACATTGAGCCGAGGGAAGAGGCCGCTGCTTTGCCAGACAAAGTACCCTGGGCATGGGTGAGAGAGGATGAGGAGGATGAGGACGGCTTGGTCATCCACTCGACCAAGTCTTCCGCATGTTGCGGCTCAACATGGCCAGCTGCCGAAAAAAAGGCCAAGCGTGTCCCATGGCCACGTGCTGATGAGGATGCACCGTCTCCACGACCAGCACTAGACACAGAGCCTGCTTGCCCTCTCTTATTGGCTTGTGACTGTCTGCCTCTCCTTCTTGGCCTTCCAGACATACTAATGGCCTGTAGCTGCACTAAGCTGGGATATATATATATATATATATATATATATATATATATATGTACTGATACTGCAGCTAGCAAAATCAACTGCCTGCCTGTAGTATGAGAACACCACCAACCTTCTACAGGTAGCTTTAGCTGAACACTGTGAGGTGGATGCACCCCACTAACTTGTAGGTTTAGCAGAACACTGTGAGCAGGACGCACTGCACTAACTGTAAATAGTCTAGCTGCCTGACTGTGGTACTAATAGGATCAAAAGAACACCAGCAATTTTCTTCAGGTAGCTGTATTTACTGTAACAAGACAAGCCTGCCTGTCAGTAAGAAGATAACAGAAACGGATCTAGCTGAACACTGTGAGCAGGACGCACCCCACTAGCTTGTAGGTTTAGCTGAACACTGTGAGGTGGACGCACCCCACTAACTTGTAGGTTTAGCTGAACACTGTGAGCAGGACGCACCCCACTAACTTGTAGGTTTAGCAAAACACTGTGAGCAGGACGCACTGCACTAACTGTAAAAAGTCTAGCTGTCTGACTGTGGTACTAATAGGATCAAAAGAACATCAGTAATTTCCTTTAAAATACTGTAACAAGACAAGCCTGCCTGTCAGTAAGAAGATAACAGGAACGGATCTAGCTGAACACTGTGAGCAGGACGCACCCCACTAGCTTGTAGGTTTAGCTGAACACTGTGAGGTGGACGCACCCCACTAACTTGTAGGTTTAGTTGAACACTGTGAGCAGGACGCACCCCACTAACTTGTAGGTTTAGCAGAACACTGTGAGCAGGACGCACTGCACTAACTGTAAATAGTCTAGCTGCCTGACTGTGGTACTAATAGGATCAAAAGAACACCAGCAATTTTCTTCACGTAGCTGTATTTACTGTAACAAGACAAGCCTGCCTGTCAGTAAGAAGATAACAGGAACGGATCTAGCTGAACACTGTGAGCAGGAAGCACCCCACTAGCTTGTAGGTTTAGCTGAACACTGTGAGGTGGACACACCCCACTAACTTGTAGGTTTAGCTGAACACTGTGAGCAGGACGCACCCCACTAACTTGTAGGTTTAGCAGAACACTGTAAGCAGGACGCACTGCACTAACTGTAAATAGTCTAGCTGCCTGACTGTGGTACTAATAGGATCAAAAGAACACCAGCAATTTTCTTCAGGTAGCTGTATTTACTGTAACAAGACAAGCCTGCCTGTCAGTAAGAAGATAACAGAAACGGATCTAGCTGAACACTGTGAGCAGGACGCACCCCACTAGCTTGTAGGTTTAGCTGAACACTGTGAGGTGGACGCACCCCACTAACTTGTAGGTTTAGCTGAACACTGTGAGCAGGACGCACTGCACTAACTGTAAATAGTCTAGCTGCCTGACTGTGGTACTAATAGGATGAAAAGAACACCAGTAATTTTCTTTAAAATACTGTAACAAGACAAGCCTGCCTGTCAGTAAGAAGATAACAGGAACGGATCTAGCTGAACACTGTGAGCAGGACGCACTGCACTAAATGTAAATAGTCTAGCTGCCTGACTGTGGTACTAATAGGATCAAAAGAACACCAGTAATTTTCTTCAAAATACTGTAACAAGACAAGCCTGCCTGTCAGTAGGAATATAACAGGAACGGATCTAGCTGAACACTGTGAGCAGGACGCACTGCACTAAATGTAAATAGTCTAGAAGATAACAGGAACGGATCTAGCTAAACTGAATACAGTGTATATATATATATATGCAACACCTGGGATGCATATATATACACAATACACTTTAAGTGCAGCTAACTGACTGACTGTCCTGCCTAATCTAGCTAACTCAAATGAAATGACACTGTCTCTCTCTCTCTAAGCACACCGGAACACACTGCACAGGGCCGCCGTGCAGGCGGCCTTATATAGTGTGGGGCGTGTACTAAATCCCCCGAGCCATAATTGGCCAAAGCCTCCTTGGCTTTGGCCAATTATGGCTCTCTGTTAAGGCGGCGCTGTGATTGGCCAAGCATGCGGGTCATAGTGCATGCTTGGCCAATCATCAGCAAGCAATGCACTGCGATGCCGCAGTGAATTATGGGCCGTGACGCGCTACACGAATTTGGCGCGAACGGCCCATATCGTTCGCAATTCGGCGAACGATCGAACAGCCGATGTTCGAGTCGAACATGGGTTCGACTCGAACACGAAGCTCATCCCTAATCATGATGATGCCAGAGCCTGGACTGGCTCCATGATGTCAGCAGAGAGCGGACATCAGCCTCTGCCGAATGCAACTCTCTGCTGAAAATGGGTCACAAGAGTGAGAAACGAACTGCACTCCTGTGAACCACAGCAGAAGTACAGCTAAAGGAGCTTTGGCTGTACGTTTCCTTTAACTTCCCTAACTCCTCTAATAAAAACACTTTGCTCCCCTGTACACCTGGATAGGAGGAGCGGCAAGGGGGCATATAGAGGAAACGATAATCTCCATTTTTCTCCTGCAGCTGCTGAAAGCCTGTTTCTCCCCCTCTCCATCTCCCCTGCATTTAGCAGCTGCAGGAGGAAAATGGAGGGGATTGGTTCCTCTATATGCCACCCCTCTTATCCAGGTTCTGCTGCCCTCAGACTCCTGTGTACTCTCCTGCCCCCCCCTCGTCCCCCGCAGTTTTGCCAGGTTCCCACCTCCCCTCTCCTGCCAGCTGCTGTGGGTGATGCTTTTAGGATGGAAAGCAGGGAAGGGGCCGGTAAATATGTCATTTAACAGCCCCTTACTTTTCTGAATGGACAGAGTCAGTGATCAGTACCGACCATTGACTGTTTTCATTCATAACTGAAGCATAGCAAACTGTGTTTACTATGCTTCAGTTTGTGAATGACCAGGACGCTCTGTACAGAGCTATTCCTGTCTATTCATTCTGAAGATGTAGAGATGAGGATTGAGGGCTATGTCTTTCTTCTTTCTCTGTCTCAAAGGTGGAACATCAGAAGTCAGTTTAGACCCCTGATATCTAACCTAAATAAATGTAAATAATTGTAAAAAAAAATAGAATTGTAAAAAACAAATAAATAAAATGGTAAAAAAATAATAACAAAAATCACTGACACCACTGGCAGAACACCAGTGTCACAAAGCTCGCACTTTTTTAACCTGGCGTTCCACCACCACAGGGGGCTCAAGACGGCAGGAAGGGGCCATCTGCAGAACATGTGAATGTGTCCCATTGCAGGACTGTAATAAATTAATAAGTGTGAAGGGCCCCAGGCCCAGAGGGAAGGGCTCCTGGCACTGTTTAATTGGACTAAATGTAATGTTTTGCATTTGAGGGCTAAGAATATGCATGCATCATACATACTAAGGGGAGTACAACGGGGGGGGATCTCCAGCAAATAACAATAGTGCAATATTATAATAGCATAGTAATGCAATAATAATCAAAAACTAAATGAATATCTTTACTAAAAAGTGATTGTGAAAAAATGCTGTGCAAAAAACGCCATTAAAAACAACTTCCAGATGATTATACAGTACACTGTAACCATAGGAACCAGACTCCATGGCAAATTCTCCATCTAGCGGTCAGTTCTAAAATGCTTCTCATTAAAAACTAATGATACAAATAATAAAATATTAAAATCAATATATGTCCACAATAGACAGAAGAAGCTTGCCACATTGCTGCACATGCACTTTATTATTGGATGGGACAGTCTGCATGTTTTGATTGAGCACTTGATTTGAGTTATTGCACTGTATCAAGAGACTTTATTTCACATTTTTGGACTTGATTGCTATTGCTATTTTGCACTATTTCAGATTTACAATTGCACCTTTATGTCAACTTTATCATCGCATTTTTGCTGTTTGCATGTTATTATCTGTTGGATATCATTATCTTTGTACCGGTTTGCATATTTGTTTTTAATGGTGTTTTTTGCACAGCATTTTTTCACAATCACTTTTTAGTAAGATATTCATTTAGTTTTTGATTATTATTGCATTACCATGTTATTATAATATTGCACTATTGTTATTTGCTGGAGATCAACATTTGCACGGATTTGCAGTATTTGCCCATTTGTTGCTTTTTTGCACAGTATACTTTGCATATTAATTTTTAGTGTTACATTAAGATATTTTTTGCATATTTAGTTTAGTCAAGAGCCGCAGTTTTTTATACTACATGTTCAAACCTTACTACCAGAAATAATAAACGTGTTATTAGATTTTTAGTCCAGAAGTATATAATGTTTGGCAGTTCTAAAGAAATAATGCATTAAAATTTAACTAAACCCATTAGATTTTAGTCTAATAAAATGAACTGGAGATTTTAGTCGAGTAAAATGTGACTAAAACAACTCAGATGACTAAAATACGACCAAAACTAAATTGGCATTTTAGTGACAAAACTATAACTAAAACTAAATCGAAATTTGGTGTCAAAATTACCACCGCTGATAAGTCATCGCTTGTTAAGGACAGGGCCTCCGGCTTCCCGGCCCGCTCATTAACAACCAGCTATTCATTTAAACGAATACACAAAACAAAATTAAACCAATTTTAACGGAATTCGTTACTTTTTCATTCAGAGATTTGTATTCATCTGAATCTCAGAATAACCCAAAATTTGTCTGAATTTACATTCGGACCGAAACGAATTGCACATGTCTAGAGGGTGTAACCCTTCCCCAATGTATCCAAAACTAAAAAATAAGGTTGCTTAGAGATACACTCAAAGTGTAAATATGTCTCAAAGTGCTTATTTTGGTTTAACAAGAATGAAATAATTGTATATTTACTGGACGGCTGCATGTATGATTATTGATATTATTTCTTGACTCTCATAGCCCAAACGAGTCCATACAGTTGGTATCTTCTCAGTAACTGAAGACACCGAGTACAACTGGCTGAAGTCTCTGCTTGGAAAAAAATTTAGGAATGTCAAATCCTTCTACATCTCCTTTAGCCGGTTTCATCAATTCCAGAATGATTTGTCTCAGTGTTCACATGGAATCCTGTATCACACCAAGAACAGAGGACGCATCAATGTGACCGATGTCACCGACTCCTTGTACGATAAACATCTGAAACATATGTCTGATACACTTGGTATGTATTTAGTAGACATGTGCATTCGTTTTCTTCCGAATGCATTTTCGTCCGAATTTCGGGTATTTTCATTATCGTTTTAATAAACAATAATGAACGTGCAGAATCCGAAAACTGAAAGATCAGACATAAACAAATGCTTTATTTTCGTTTTATTGCGACAATGGTCAGATATAGATAGGAGATTCGACATGACGCTGACAATAGCGATCTGTGTCCATCGAACAAGTGGTCGAATGTGCCTAACCTTAGCTCTATTAGTCCAAGATTATTCTACATAGAGAGAAAAGATTCGACATAGAAGATTCAACGAAGCAGTCCCCGCGAGCGGACATTTATGGTCAAATGCTCCACCCATAGGCTATAGAAGAATTCTAATGTTGGTTGACTAGTAATAATAATTAATAAATATAATTATTACTAGTGTCATACAAGATTAGAATTCTACTTTAGCTTGTAGGCAGATGCATTTGACCGGAAATGTACGATCGCGGCGTCGTACAGTTTAGCTGCTCTGTCGAATCTTCTTAGAACATTCGACAGACACTATAAGCTTTCAATGACAGATTCGACCTTAATTATTTTGGATTTTCCGAAGAATGCATTTTTTAACTAAACAAAATAAATAAAAATGAATTTCGGGAGTAACTAAATAAATGTATTTTTCGGACGAAAATGAAATTCCGAAACAAAATATTTCAGTGTGCACATGTCTAGTATTTAGCTTACATTATACAGGTATACTATCAATATCAATTCCAGTGTTTTTCTTTTTTATTTAATAATTTTTTTATTGCTATTTTAAGTAGAAAAACAGTTAAGAAAACAGTACAATGTAGTATATGTCAGACCTCATAAATACCATTGGAACATCTCATAAATCATATGTTCCTATTATTAGCAAAATTGTTCCCTACAACGGATGTAGTTAAAATGTCAACATGTTCCAATCGTAAAAATACCTTACATTTACTTTAAACACATACCATATACATTTAAATGTTTACTTCCCACCCTCCTCCCTTCAAGGGAATAGAAGGGAAGTTGGAGCGAATAACAAATAAGAGAAAGGAGAAAAAAAAAAAAAAAATCAATTCCAGTGGTGGGGGACAGCAGCACTAAAGATTTCTGAAGTTTTACAAATTTGTTCTGGTAGCAATTTGGCCCAATATGGGTCAATGAGGCTGTTCATCCAATCCTATGTTAGCAACCATTATCAATAAAATACCCTAACCCAGATTTTTTTAACCACTTCATTTTTTGTGATTCGGCACTGCGTCGCTTTAACTGACAATTGCGCGGTCCTGTGACGCTATACCCAAACAAAATTGATGTCCTTTTTTTCCCACAAATAGAGCTTTCTTTTGGCGGTATTTGATTATCTCTTCGCTTTTTTTTGCGCTATGAACAAAAAAAAGTGACAATTTTGAAAAAAACACAATATTTTGTACTTTTTGCTATAATATCCCTATTTTTTTTCTAAAAAAAGCAAATTTTTTTTCCTCAGTTTAGGCTGATATGTATTCTTCTACATATTTTAGGTAATAAAAAGTGCAATAGGTGTATATTGATTGGTTTCCGCAAAAGTTATAGCGTCTACAAAATAGGGGAAAGATTTATGGCATTTTTTTAATTATAATTTTTTTTACTAGTAATGGCGGTGATCTGCAATTTTTATCGGGACTGCAACATTATGGTGGACACATCGGACACTTTTGACATATTTTTAGGACCAGTGACAAATACAGCGATCAGAGCTATAAAAATGCACTGATTACTGTATAAATGTCACTGGCAGGGAAGGGATTAACACTAGGGGGCGATTAAGGGGTTAACTGTGTTCCCTCAGTTTGTAGGGGGATGGGACTGACTGGAGGAAATGACAGATTTTTGTTTCTAGCTAATAGGAACTGTCTCTCTCACAGAACAGGGATTTGTGTGTTTACACACACACGGCCCTGTTCTGGCTCTCATGCCCATGATCGCGTGTGGCCGGCGGTCATCACGACTGCTGGCCACACGCATCAGCACCCCCACAGTGCAGCGTGCCTGCTATCCCGCTTACAGGAGCCAACGTACAGCTACGACGGTTCGCGGGAATGTGCCGACCTGCTGCAGTATAATGACGGAGGCTGGTCAGCGAGTGCTTAATTACCGTCATGACATGTTGAGTAATGATGGCGTACTTAGGATAACATGAGCTTCTACCATGCACAGAAACTCTCTCAGTATCTGCCAAAGCTGCCTTACTCTCAATGATACAAACATACATCTGGTATGTCAAAGAGCTGGCAAGCATGAAGAGCAAAGCAGTAACCATAGGTGTGTGCAGCCTATTGCATTACGGTGTGCACCCCAGAGCACAAACACACATCTGCGTATATCAGCAGAGCAGCGGGTGGAGTCAGTAGAGCAGAGATTGATGCCAGTAGTTTTAAAAAAATAATTTTATTTGTTATTTTTTACAAGATTATTTTTTAATATGTTTTACAATTTTTTTTAGGAGCCCCGTTGGTGGGCTTTGGTGAAATATCAAGGGTCTAAACCAGGGGTAGGCAACCTTACAGAGGTGGAGATCTACCTAAACAAAACGGGAGAAGTCAAAGATCACTGGCACAGTGTCACCTCCTCACACCTGATTTAAGCCTCTAATAGCGGCACTACTGTGTTGCAAACGTGTGCATTGCATGGCAATCATGGGTTTAAATCAGGTGTCAAGAAGGCAACATATCACCTCCTCACCACCGGATTGCTTTTTAGAGGAGCAGCACTTAGTTGCATTCGGCAATGGCACCATTAGGGCTCATTCACAGTTGAGGTGGTGAAAACAGCAGGATGTAATAGAGTCGATGGCTAAGTGCATCAAACCTGCAGATGCACTGCGCCCACGGTGTGAGTAAACTGCAGCACTTAAGTGTGAAAGAGTGACTTGTATAGCGCTACCTACGCAAACTGAATTGCCTCAGGGTGTTTTTGCTGCTGGTGTCCATCTGCGGTATAGCACAGTCCTTTTACCCTGTGGGGTCCCGACGTGCTTACAAACACACACATATTTGTCCAATTTTTTTGACAGGATCTAATTAACCTACAAGCATGTCTTTGGAGTGTGGGAGGAAACCCACGCAGGCACAGGGAGAACTTGCAAACTCCAGGCAGATGGTGTCGTGGTCAATGTTTGAACCAGTGACCCTATTGCTGCTAGGTGAAAGTGCTAACCACTACACCACTGTGCTGCCCTGTGAAAGCAGCCCTATGTATTGCAATTAAAGACTTATGCCCCGTACACACGATCGGACATTGATCGGACATTCCGACAACAAAATCCATGGATTTTTTTCGACGGATGTTGGCTCAAACTTGTTTTGCGTACACACGGTCGCACAAAGTTGTCGGAATTTCCGATCGCCAAGAACGCGGTGAAGTACACCACGTAAGACGAGACTAGAAAAGGCCAGTTCAGAACCAAGCGCGGCACCCTTTTGCTAATCTCGTGTTAGTAAAAGTTTGGTGAGAGACGATTCGTGCTTTTTCAGACTCGTGGTTTTCAGATCGTTTCTGCTGTTCAGTTTGTGCTTGTGGGTTTGTATCTGCTCTTCAGTGCGTGCAGCGAGTACCATTGACTCTTGTCATTGTGTTCTTGTTCGTTCGTTACTGTTTTTCAGGTCGCTCTTCACAGGCCTTGCTGTTCTTCAGTGCGTTCTGTTACTTCGTTCTGAGCAACCGACCATTTTCTAGCCATGTTGCGTATACGTACTCCTCGTAGAGTTCGTTCTGTGCAGGGGCTTGGTGTTGGGGTCCTGACCTTGACACAAGTCCAGTCCATGAACAGGGTGGGGAGGAGTTCATGGACCAAGAATTGGATGCTCCAGCGTGACCAGTTCTGTCATATGCCTTTGCTCTGTGAGATCCGTGAGAATAATCCTGATGATTTCAGGAACTTTCTCAGGATGATGGACCCCGTATTTCACCATTTGTTAGCTTTGCTGACCCCTTATATCAGCAGGCAGGACACCTGCATGAGGCAAGCCATCACTCCGGAACAGAGGCTAGTCGCCACCCTGCGGTACTTGGCGACAGGGAGAAGCCTGCAGGACTTGAAGTTCTCGACAGACATCTCCCCCCAGGCTCTGGGGATCATTATCCCAGAGACCTGTTCTGCCATCATCCAGGTCCTGCAGAATGAGTATATTAAGGTAAGATTTTTATCCTTTAACATCACATTTTATTGTATTTAATGTTTGCTAATATATTGTATTTCTTTCCTCATTCCCTAATTACCATGATTGTAATATGCTGTGAATGACCCCTTTGTCCTCATGCATGCTGGATTTTTATGTAATTATTTTTTTGTCCTTCATACATATTTGCCTTCACTTACCTCCCCAGCATGGTCTCCTGACCCTATATTCACCTCATGTAGTCACTTAACAATGTATTTTATCAGCTCCATAGTAGTGCTTTACCCCAAACACCCCTAAAATGTTTTTAAATGTGAATTGTTTTTTAAATTCAGCCAGAGGCTTTTTTTGGGGGGGTCCCCAAATTATTTGGAACCCTCCCTCCCCCCAACTGCTAAGTCAGCTGATAACAATTCTCTATCTATCCTCAATCATCTATTTGCTGACTTTGCCAAACCCATACACACTATACCCATCTCTTTTGTGGTCAGATTAATGGATGAATTCCCCAAAGCATGTAGTGCAAGGGCCTGCCTGAATACTTTCTAATGGTACTGTTTCAAGTTTTTGTATACTATTATTATCTTGATAGGTAATAGTAGAATTTCCAAATGTGCTCAAATGTGTACAAAGTGTATTATTATCTTTGTATTATGACACTTCTTACCTGTCCAGTGGGCTGCCAATAGTGTAACTAAGGATGGGCTGGCCAAAGTAATACACATTATTTAGGCATTCATCTCTCAATGAAGTGGAGAGGGTTACTTGTCCAAGAGCCCCCCTAAAATGTTAGAAATGGCCCATGAGGGGAGGGGAATCTGATAGGTGTACCTTATACTTTGGTCTTTAAAAACTCCCTCAAATAAATGTTATCTCGATGTTGGTCAAGAATGTTTGTGTCTAATCTGCTTTCCCTGTTTATGTGCAAAATGACTATTTTTTTGTTGTTGTTTGACTCCACAGTTTTCTTCCATGCCATAGGAATGGCAGACTGTGGCCTCCCACTTTGCCCAGCGGTGGGACTTTCCTAACTGCGGAGGGGCAATTGATGGGAAACAGGTCCACATCGTCCCACCACCCAACTCGGGGTCATACTATTTCAACTATAAGGGGTTCAATAGTATTGTGACGTTGGCGGTGGTTTCGGCTACTTACGAGTTCCTGTATGTGGACGTGGGGAAGAATGGCCGGATGTCCGATGGTGGAGTCATCGCCCAGACAGAGTTGTACAGGTGTCTCCAGAATGGCAGCTTGGACTTGCCACCTCCAGAAGACAATGTGGAAAGACTCCCATTTGTCTTTGTTGCAGATGAAGCGTTTGCACTGGGGGACCATCTTATGCGGCCATTCCCGATGAGGACCCTCACCCCGGACCAGAGGGTTTTTAATTACCGGCTGCCCAGAGCCAGAAGAGTGGTGGAGAACACGTTTGGAATCATGGCCAGCCGGTTCCATCTATTTCTTACACCCATACACATGGTGGAGTACAAACTGAATCATATCATCCTGGCGTGCTGTGTTCTACACAACTTTTTACGGCAAAATTCTGCCAACTATGCTGGCTCAGTTGGGCCTGAGGCTGGAATTCAAAATGAACCAACCCTGACGGTGCTTGAAAGTTGCCATCCTGGCTTGCCCCCCTGAGTGCCCGTGATGTCCGTCTAAGATACCTTGAATACTTTGCGGGTAGGGGGGCTATCAATATGCCAGACAATGTCTGAAACATTTTCCAAATAAACAAAAAAATTTAACTACTAAAATCTTTGGTGCCTTTTTCTGCTTGTGTTTCTTTTAGCTGACCCTGACATAAATGTGGTGAGTCCTGAAAATGGCGTGATTGTGTAACATTACAAAGCATTGTTGGGTGTTATTTACTGTTTATGTTTATTGTTTATTTAAGACACTTTGCACTACAAGTGCACTTGAAACTGCACTTGTAGTGCAAAGTGGATTTTCCCTTAGGAAATAACCCCCATTGTCACTGAAATCACCAATTAGAGCACAACAAAAGTGTTGGAGCGTTGAGACAATAATCCACACATTCTTGATTAACAATCTTTTTAATACCAGCACAATCACATGTGCATTTAGAAAAGGTTTTTAAAACAAACCAACATGTTTGTTGTATAACAATTTTTGGGGTCACATTAGAAAAAGTAGAAATGTCCGTTTAAGATAAAACAGGCATGTTTAAAACCAACAAGAAAGACACAAATCTTGAACTTACAAAGTTCACATTTGGTAGAACTTGAAGGCAATATCAGACATGAGTATTTACAAACTGTGTTTGATATTGCATTCAGATGGGGTGAAGTCATCCCTAGAAAAGCCAAATTTTGAAGATGCACACCAATTGCGGAATGTCAACATGTGCTACCTGCCATCATGGGGGATCAAGGGACGTGTTTTTGGGGTGCAACCCCTTCCTCACAGCTACTTTATTATTGAGGAAGGGGTTGCACCCCCAAAATGCGTCCATTGATCTCCTGTGATGGCAGATAGCACATGTTGACACACTGTGTGCATCTTCAAAATTTGGCTTTTCAAAAATATGTCAAAAAATGGTAAAAATTTTTAGCTCACAAAAAGCACAAACAAAAAAAGGGATTTTGAGGGGTTTTAAACTCTCCCTAAAACATCAATGATGTTCTTCATTTGTTGTTGAACATCATTGATGTTTTTAAGGATGTTTTCCAAGTCCCTATTACACCCCATGATCTCCCCGATCAGGATCTGTGCACTTTCCTGAGGTGAGATGCCCTGGATCCACAACATCACGATCACCTAAAAAGATAGAAACAAAAACACACCATGTATTATAAATATGCTGGCATCCATCTCTTACCTGAGCCTGTGGTCGCAGACACTCACCTGTTGTGGTGTCAATTTCCACCACATCTTCCTCCTCCTACTCTGCTTAGCTTGGGTGGATTTCCCCTTCTTCCAGAGGTGGGGGGGTCTGTGGTCTCCTCGGATGAGGGGTGTCCTCCGAGTCTTTTATCCCCTATATAAAAATAAAATAGGTATACTTAGCACACAGATATTTGATGGCAGAAATAGGAATATGAAACATTGCTTGGAAGTGGGGTACAATTGTCTATTTTGGCAGAGTTCCAAGTTGTAGAATTTTTAGTGTCCTTTGTCAAGCTTCAATACTTTACCTCTTTTGCACAAGCTTCACAGATGGAGACACCCCTATAGTATACACTGGAGCACCTGTGTGGGCCCCCTAATAAAAAGGGTGTTCTTGTGTCCCACACTAGTGCTCTAGCGTCCAGATGTGAAAACTGCTGCTGAGTGTCCACTCCTTAGACAGAATCTAGTTTGCATTTCATTCTAGTTACAAACCCATCTACACAAACAAATTATTTGCAGACAAGTAGGCCATAAAAAAATGTGGGCAAATGCATATGTCCTAAACAATGGTGTTTAGGCCAAACGAACAATGTTTTATACGAACGAATAATGTGCCCATGAACATGAAAGTTGCCATTTTAAACTAGATAACAGTTAAGAAAAGCACATGGAGCAGCACGAACATAATAAAAATAAAGAATAGGAACACAGGACAACTACTTACTTTTTTGCAGCACTCTCCGGATCTTTCTGTACTGCTCACACTCTCTTAAGTTGAGGTCTGACCACCGCTTCCTGAGCTGATCTTTCGATCAGCGTACCCCAAAATTCCAGTGCAGACTTTTGACCACTTTCACCATGATCTTGGCCTTTCTGACATTGGGGTTGGGGTAAGGTCCATACTTCCCGTCATAGTTGGCCTTCTTCAGGATATCGACCATCTCCAACATCTCCCCAAAGGACATATTTGAGGCCTTAAATTGCCTCCTTCTGGATCAAGACGTTTCTGGCTCCGGGCTTTCCTCCCCCTCCTCCTCATTGCTGTAATTAGCACGCACCTGCTGTGTCTCCGACATGTGCTCTTCCCCCACTGCGCCGAATGAGAAGGGGCGGGGAATAGAATGGAAAGAACGTCAGGGGCGGGCGGAGTTTCACGCATGTGCAGTGTGTATAAAGCACAACACGCGTGCGTAGTACGTACGATCTGTGAGCGGAGGAAGGAGTATCGGAGGTGCCGATCGTGATAACGAAGGTAAGATCTAAACTTGGGCCTATACTGCTTCTAGATTGAGGCCTATATTGTAACAAGATTAGGAGAGTTTTGCCTGACATTAGGGTTTGTCTTGTGTCTTTCAGATAAAATGGATGACTTCAATGACCACAACTTCCTCCCCCTGTTCATAGACAAATACAGGGAGCTACCCTGTCTGTGGCAGGTGAAACATCCACATTATAATCATAAACAAAAGAGGCAGACAGCGCTGGAGAAACTGCTGGAGTTGGTGAAGCCGGTGGTTCCCACAGCAACCATCCCCTACCAAAATTGGTGGCCTGAATAGCACTTATCTTAGGGAGCGCAAGAAGGTCACGGATTCCCAGAGATCCAGAGCAGGAGCAGATGACATTTATGTCCCCAGGCTGGGGTTCTATGAGAGACTGCGATTTCTGTCAGACCAGACTGAAGTCAGGGAATCCCTCTCAACCCTCCTTCCACTCTTCCTTCAACCCTATCTTCCACCCCAGCTGAGGCTTCCGATGTCCAACCTGGGACTTCCAGCCAGGAAGAAGTGGAGGAGCCCAGATGGAGTCAGGTAGAGCATGTGTCTCTTGTTAATTTCACATTGTATTTTTGAAATGTACCTGCCTCCTCACAAACAAACTGTCCTTTTTGAAGGAAAACACACATAGGCGAGTCTGAATTGAAACCAAAAAACCTTTATTAAAGTGGAGTTCCACCCAAAAGTGGAACGGATTTCTACAGATTTCTGGTCAATAAAGAAATGATCTTTACTAGATGTTATTATTGATCACTAATTGGTGATTTAATAAAGTGTTTTACATATCAATAGACAGTAGTGGGCAAAAATAATTGGGACAAGAATGAAAAATGCTGGGCTTAGAATGATAGTCTTTTATATTTGTTAACTTTCAATTTGCAACAGTCATGAGATGAAAATTGTGTGTGACTGATGAAGTAAAAACTAAAACTATGTCCCTTTTTCATACACAGGAAGACCTCAGCCAGGAGGAGGCTCTGGAATGTGGCAGCCAGGAGGAGGCTGTGGAATGTGGCAGCCAGAAGGAGGCGGGGCTAAGTGGCAGCCAGGAGAAGCCTGGGACCAGTAGGAGCCTGACCGAATTGCAGGTCCCTCCCCTCCGCCTTCCAACCAAAAGACCCAGGAAGGGGAGTCACGTGCAGGATTCAGCACTCAGGCTCATTCAGGAGGTTTCTGTGTCCCTCAGAGCCACCCCCACTGCTGAAGAGGCCTTTGCCTGCATGGCTACCACCAAACTGCAGAGCATGCAGGAGGGTCAACGCCAGCTTTGTGAGGACCTTCTTTATAAAGTCTTAACTAAAGGGGGGGGCGGGAAATCACACCCAATACCCATGTGATTGAGTTGGAACACCCTCCTCCTCCTGACACAACTCCACCACCACAGCCACAGCGTGGAAGGAAGCGTGGAAGGAAGACCAGAGAGTGATGACCCTGGGTTCAGTCTGGTCTGGCAAAAGATGCAGTCTCTTGTATGACCACAGCCTGGGGACATACATGTCATCTGCTGCTTTCATGATCTCTGGGACTTCTGGACCAGACTGCACTCCCTTAGATATGGACTCCTCAGGCCACCAATTTTGCAGTAAAATAATTGATGTGTGCCCTGGGGGTCAAAGGCTTCACCAATTTCTGCTGTTTCTCCAGCATTGCCTCCCTCTTTGTTTGGTTGTGAGCCCTTAAAGCGGAGCTCCGCAGAAATTTTTTTTTTTAAAAGTCAGCAGCTACAAATACTGTAGCTGCTGACTTTTAAAACATGGACACTTACCTGTCCAGGGCGCCCGCGATGTCGGCACCCGAGGCCGAACCGTCTCTCCGTCCTCGGGTGCTGCCGCCTCCATCTTCGGTAAGGGAATCAGGAAGTGAAGCCATGGGGCTTCACTTCCCGGTTCCCTACTGCGCATGCGCATGCGCGAGTCGCGCAGCGCAATACGGATGGTCCCTGCTGTCTCTGGGACCCGTGTGTTTCCCAGCAGGCAGCGGGGAGGGAGCAGGAAGTGGCGTAAATAACCGCAGATTCTGCGGCTATCTATGCCGGAAGTGGAAAGGTGAAAGGTGCCAACTGTGTCACCAAAGGGGGGAGGAATCTGATGAGTGGAAGTTCCACTTTTGGGTGGAACTCCACTTTAATAAAGGTTTTTTGGTTTCAATTCAGACTCGCCTATGTGTGTTTTCCTTCAAAAAGGACAGTTTGTTTGTGAGGAGGCAGGTACATTTCAAAAATACAATGTGAAATTAACAAGAGACACCAACAGCCGGGAAGGAAGCGTGAAAGGAAGACCAGACAGTGATTGCCCTGGGTTCAGTCTGGTCGGCCAAAAAATGCAGCCTCTTGTGGTACCACAGCCTGGGGACACACATGTCATCTGCTGCTATCCGGATCTCTGGGACTTCTGGACCAGACTGCCCTCCCTTACATATGGACTCCTCAGGCCACCAATTTTGATGTTGAAGAATTGATGTCTGCCGTGGGGGTCCCAGACTTCACTAATTTCTCATGTTGATCCAGTGTTGCCTTCCTCTTTGTTTGGTTCTGATCCCTTAATAAAGGATTTTTGTTTGGAATTATACTCTCCTATGTGTTTTACTTCAAAAAGGACAGTTGGTTTGTGAGGATTCAGGTACATTTCAAATATACAATGTGAAATGAACAAGGGACACCAACACCAAACAATCTCCTTGAGATTAAATAATACAAGATAATAATGGTGTTGCGGTAACTTGACACACAAAACAAACACAAAAATATTCTGGATGTTAAATAACTTAAAAAAAAAAAAACAAGATCAGCCTTTAAAAAAATACAAACCAAAAAAAACAAAAAAAAACCACAGGCTTAAAAAAAAAAAATCACATCAGGCTTTAAAAAAAAAAAAAAAAAAATGATATAGATTTTTGGTCAGATGTGACAAATCATAATATATTGAGGGAATCACGATAAATAAGAAAGAAATACGTTTGTGAGAAGTCTGTGTGAATATCAGCAGCAAAACTACTTCGTTCTTCCTGCATTATAAAGAAGAAGAGAGTGCGCTGTATTAAACAATTTTAAAGATTGCAGCGTGACGAAAGTGCTATATCAATTCCGAGCGTTACTGTGAAGAATATGGGCCCTTTCACACGGGCAGATCCTTTTTTAGACATCCGCTTGCTCAGTAAGGATCGCTCCGTTGATCCCCGCTGAGCCCTGCACTGTGCATAAACAGACCGGTCAGATCTCCACTTTCCTCTATGGGGCGGATCAGATGAAAACGGACCATAGAGTCCGTTTTCATCTGATCCGCCAGACGGATGGAAAATAGGCTTTCCATCCGTCTGGATCGGGGCGGATTGGATGTCAGCGGACATGTCACCACTGCCATCCGTCGCTCCATAGAGATGTATGATGAGATAGAGATGTCCGCAGAAAAAAACTGACAGGCGGATCTGAACGGTCCACCTATCTCATAGTAGAGCTGCTGTTTTTTTGTATTTCACGTTACACACTATTTAATTGATGTATTTTTAATTTTGAGTTAACACCCAAGCGCAGTTTTTGGGTTTTTTAAATTCTTATTAATGAAGAATTAAAATTTTCTTCAGCTCTGTAACACTGGTGGAATAGTCAAATCAAGGGTGAGATCTCCTTCCTCGCTTCTCTGGGTACACATAGAGCTCGTTCTACCATGTTAAGCCTGCGGAGGCAGCAGTCTTTCTTCAGAGGTGCAATACACCCTCTTCTGAGTCACAGCTAGAGCTGTCCAATCAGCAGGGAGAATGAGGTTTGCCAATTGGAGAGCTCTAGCACTGACTTAGCAGGGTGTTGGACCTCGGCAGAGAGGCCACTGCTTCACCACAGAGAGCAAGGATCCATTCTGGCAGGGGAAAGGTTTTTGCTTTCAGACTGTGGCTGCTTTGTAAGGGAAACAAATTGTAAGACTTTAAACATGTTGTGCTTTTATGCACCTGGAATTTATTGAGCGCGTTTAAACTGAAAGTTCAGTTGGAGTTCAATGAATCCACAAATGTAGCATAAAACTGCCTGGGAAGGGGGGGGGGTACAAGCCAGAAGTTGATATTGGAACATTGGGCAATTTACTAAAACTGGTGCATACAGAATCTGGTTCAGCTGTCCATAGCAACAATTCAGCTTCTAACTTCAGCTTGTTAAAGCAGAGTTCCGCTCACATTTTCTACTTTGCATCATCCTCTTCAATCCAGCAAGTTAGAACAAAATTGGCATTTTTTTTTCGAGTTTTCTTTACCTTCTTTTCAGGGTGTATTTTTTTTCTTCCTGTACAGGGTGCGGCAGCGCGTTTCGTTATATCCTGCGGCGCCCTGGCTCCTGGGAGATGTGTGTCATCATTCCCAGGAATCAAGAGTGGGGCCGATGCTGTCATTGTGATGGCAACCAGAGATAAAAACATGCGCCGCACCTCGGGTTTTATGCGGATGCAGGAGATCGGGTGATCAGGAGGTGCATGCTGGGTAACCAGCAGCACCTTATCCCGCAATATAAAAAGAAAAATCAGTGCTACTATCCATACAATACATAGATAGCAGAGCTCCCGGGTGCTCAATCCACAGTCGCTGGCTGAGTAAAGTAATGTAGGAAAAATGATCCGCACTCCAGTTGTTGCTCTTTTAAAAAAATGTTGTTTTATTGAAAAGCCACAGTGAGCAAATGCAGATGAAGTCAGTTGACGCGTTTCTGCCTATAAGGCCTTAGTCATAACTCTTACCCCGGAAGACTACACTAGTGGGCTTCACATGCCCACAATGAATCCCTTCCCGTCCGCGCTATAGCTGAATGACGGCTACAGTGCAGACCTACATTGCCAGGAGGCCGTCAATAGATGTCCTCCCCTTTGCATGCTCTGTGATCACCGAGTCAATGAGACTCAAGTGATCACAGATTGGAGTAAGGGGCCGGTCCTGGCCCCTTACCATGTGATCAGCTCTCAGATAATGACAGCTGATCATGTGATGTAAACAGAAGATCCATAATTTTTTTTTTCCCGCGCTGACAGCTTCTGTGAAAGGGACATCAGTCCCGAAGAGGAAGAGGTGCAGCCACCTCAAATCTGCCCACCAGTGCCGCCTGCCAGTGCCACTGCTAATGCCCACCTGTGCATATCAGGGCCACCTTCCTGTGCCCACCAGTCAGTATCAGTGCCACCTGCCAGTGCCCACCTGTGCATATCAATGCCACCTGCCAGTGCCCACCAGTGTGTATCAGTGCCACCAATCAGTTCCACCTATCAATGCCCACCAGTGCCACCTATAAATGCCCACCGGTGGTGCCAATCAGTGCTTCATCAGTACCACCTAGCGGTGCTGCCTATCAGTGTCACCTACCAGTGCGCATCAGTGCCCATCACTGCCACCCATCAGTGCCCATCAGTGCCAGCTATCAGTGCCAGCTATCAGTGCCCTTCGGTGGCACCTATCAATGCCCTTCAGTGCCACATTTCAATGCCCATCAGTGCCACCCACCAGTGCCACCTCTCAGTGCCACCTATCAGTGCCCACCAATGCCATCTATCAATGCCACCTTATCAATGCAGCCTATTGGTGCCCATCAGTGCCACATATTAATGCCTATCAGTGCAGCCTATTAGTGCACATCAGTGCAGCCTCATGAGCGTACATCAATGAAGGAGAAAAATTACCTGTTTGCAAAATTTTATAACAAAATATAAAACCGTTTTGGTTTTTTTTTATCTAAATTTTCAGGCTTCTTTCATTTTTTTTACAAAAAATAAAAAACCCAGAGGTGATCAAAAACCACCAAAGCTCTATTTGTGGGGAAAAAATGATAAAAATGTAATTTGGGTACAGTGTTGCATGACTGCACAATTGTCATTCAAAGAATGATAGCACTAAAAGCTGAAAATTGGTCTGGGCAGGAAGTGCCCAATAAGCAAGTGGTTAAGATGGAAGCGTGCAGCCAAAGGATTATAAAGGTTAATTTTATTTAAAAAAATACTATAATACTACAGCGACTTTGCATATAGTTAGCGTTTTAAAAACTTAGTGATAATAATATCTTGGCTCTCTTTTTAAAAAAAATAAATAAATTACGGCTGGAACACCGCTTTAGGCTTTGACAATAAAACCTGGAAGCTGATTGGTAACTATGCACAGCTTCACCAGATTCTGTGTGCTCCAGTTTTAGTCAATCTCCTCCATACTGTCCAGTATCTCAGAAGGTTGCACCTTATTGTCACTGCTACTAATTACAGTTATTATACAGGAAAGAATCGGGTGATCGTGGTCCTTGATGACTTGGATGACAACAGCTATGAAATGAAGAGGACCATACAGCAGCAGCAGCCCAAAATATATCAACTGGCATGTGATCTCTTCCTCGTCAAGAAAGGAACAGACCAACAGAAAATGTGTTACTTTGAACATAACAGAAAACCAGACTTTTCATAAATTTAAAGCGATATACTGTATTTTTTCGCTCCATAAGACACACCTGACCATAAGACACATTTAGGTTTGAGGAGGAAAACAAGAAAAAAAATATTCTGAGGTGGTTACTACACATTACCATTCCCCATTCGTTTGCTAGAGGTTCCTACACAATACTGCTCACTGATTGATTGCTAGAGGTTACTACACATTGCTACTCACCATTCGGTTGCTAGAGGTTACTGTACATTACTGCTCGCTGATTGGTTGCTAGAGGTTACTACACATTGCCACTCACCATTTGGTTGCTAGAGGTTACTGCACACTAATTGCCTGAAACTCTGTGTCCCCCTCTGCAAGCTGCTCAGTCCTACCACTGCTTTATTAATCCCCAGCCCCGCTGCTGACAGAAGAAGTGTGAGGAAATAGAATGCACACACATTGTGTGTCTTTGATCTCTGTGCTCGGCTTGTGCTGCTGACCGGAGAAGGGGGAACACAGTGAGCCGGCTCTGCCTCACTCCCTGTCACAGACTCACAGCCTCTCCGGACCTGACAGAGGGAGAAACAGGCTCTCTGGAACAAGCAACCCACAGCTGAGGAGCCGAGCGGCCGGTTTGGTATTTGAAAATGGCAGCGGGTGGGGGGGTTCCTGCACAGTCATTTCCCCCCACTTTTTTGGGGTAAAAAAGTGTGTCTTATGCAGTAAAAAATATGGTATATATATATATATATATATTGTCTTTCTTTGCTTAATACGTTCAGGACTAAAATAAAAATGTTAGGTAAATGTAAAACACTGTATATGGATATTTTGTATTTTATTAACAATAGATCCGCTTCAGATGTTTTCTTTATTGACCATTGAGGGACATAGTGACAAATAGCTCCCACCTGTCCCTGATTTCGAGGGACTGTCCCTGATTTGGAACAAAGTCCCTCTGTCCCTCTTTCCTCTTCATGTGTCAATCATTTTGGTCTGATCTATATAATTGTATATAAAATGTACTATTTATCTTTCAAAAAGTGTCCCCCAGTGCTAAACCTTTCATCCAATTTCTAAATTGCTGCATTTGTAAATTTTAAATGCCAGCATAAAGGAATATTAGTAGAAAAAAAAAGCACTTGTGGGTTTAACTAATTTTTTTTTTATAATTCTCCTTTAAGGGGGCGTGGCAATAGGTGTCCCTCTTTCCCATCTCAAAAAGTTGGGAGGTATGGTAATACAATGAATCATGGACATAGTAAATCAAAACTGTTGAAGACCTGCCTCTGTATACCTCTACCCCTAAGCATGAAGCTTCACTTTTTTACTAATGTCTTTTTAGGTTGGATGCTAAAAATGTTAAAATGTTCTTGCTTTATTGTACCCTTTGTGGATGTTTTTTTCTTTTCAGTTAAGATACATACTATGCTATTTGAGGTAATCTCTATAAAGCAGCTATCTGTATTGGCTAATTTTTGGCACTGTCTAAAAAGTTACACTTGGATCTGGCTGGGTTGAAGATTGTAGGCCTGCCTGTAACACCCTTGGGCACTGGGCTCTGGTTGTGATGATTCCAATACGTAGTGTACTGGTTTACACAGAGAGCTTTACATATCCATAGCTGTGGCACAGTCTTTGATGTGGCCTAGTCTCTGAAGGCAAAGCTCCCAACGGTCCCTGAGTTTGAGGGGCTGTCCCTGATTTGGAGCAATGTCCCTCTGTCCCTCATTCCTCCTCATTTGTCCCTCATTTTGGTCTGATCTATATAGTTGTATATAAAATGCACTTTTTATCTTTCAAAAAGTGTTTCCCAGTGCTAAACCTTTCATCCACTTTCTAAATTGCTGTATTTGTAAACTGCAAAAACCAATATAAAGGAATAGTAGTGATAAAAATAAGCCCTTGTGGGTTAGGGTGGCAGGGTGTGTGTCCTATGTCTACATTATTTTGATAACAGTATGTGTCCCTCATTCCTATCTTAAAAAGTTGGGAGGTGTTCTGAAGGCTCCCTAGAGAGTCTGCCCATGGACAGGGTGAATATTGGCTGGAGTGAGCTTCAGGCCCTGGACTCTCCATGTTGGCGCTTTCCAGTCTCCTGATTCCATGTCTGTTAGCCACAGAGAGATTTCAAGTTTCAGAGTAGTGGTAAAGTCTGGTGCACCCCAGTCTCTATGTACTTACTGTATATGTGACAACCATATCCCAATATGCAGTGTTGAGCCCCATGCCCTCCCCAGCCCCTTGGAGTCTTGAGGCACATCCTAATATTAAAAAGAAAAATGGAAACCTGTAGTTTCATCTACAGCACAATGATATGAAAATGTACGTGTTTGGATCATCTGCAGCCACATATTTTCAAGTGTGTAATTAAAGCATCCCGCTTGTACATTTCCCATTGGATAAAATGGAGTCATGTGGGATTTTCTTATTCCAGCTACTTGTAACAATTCTGTGATCAGTTCAATTAGATCCTCTGTTTGAATGCAACTTTTCAGGAAATCCATAAATACAGAATAAATTATCACAAAGTCTGCGGCTATTTGTTTTGCAGTTTGGATTTGACATTGGAATGCAAGAGCTAGTTTTATAAAATGGTCTGTAACTACGAACACATCAATACTTTCATTTGTATTATTTTTTGCTGACCAAAAGTCATCGCATACAAGTTCTGATGGGAGAGAAGTTACAATAGATTTAAGAGGCACCCATCCTTCCATCCCAGGAATTTTACTCATTGCACGTCTCTTAGGCTCGATTCACACAGGGGCAACACTACTTCAGTGCGACTTTGCAAGGCGACTTCAACCCGGCTTCAACACGACTTCAGTGCGACTTTAAGCAGTTTACAACGCGACTTCAAGTCGCCTCCAGGACAGGCGACTTTGGCTGTGGCCAATCACAGAATAATCAGCTCTGTGGGAGGGAGGGGTTTGCCTGGGTAAACTAATTTCTTTTCCTGTAAAGTCGATTCAATATAGATGGAGATCCGACTTGGAAGCGACTTCCATTGAATTTTATGGGTACAGGTCACCTAGAAGTCGGATTGAAGTAGTACAGGAACCTTTTCTGAAGTCGGAGCGACTTCAGTAGTTTACATTAAGACGGCTCTCATTGACTATAATGCATTTCCCAAAGTCAAGCGACTTGGGGCGACTTCAGGGCTGACAAGTCAGATCCCAAGTTGTTGTAGTGTGAACCGACCCTTAATGTCTTACTCCATTGAGATCCAAATAATCTGTCATAGGCTAATAATTGTGTTCTTTCTTGACCTTTGTGTCCATCATCATCATCATCAATACATTTTAAAGCATCAGACATTAGAAAGGATTACAGATTGGTGTCTCTTAGTTCCAGATCTGTTATATATATACAGTATAATGAAATGTGAATAAACTATATATTATACAAGACAGTAAAAGTGTCAATAAAACGTGTATCCAAATAGAATAGCACAATCCTTCCTTAGAAATCCTTCATCCATGAAAGAATCCAAGTGTGCATAGACATCACCCTTCATCAATTCATGCAATATAATCCACCAATAATAAAGGAGATTCCACCACCCTGTGACATGGTTAAAAGTGCCTCTTACCAGATCTGATGGACCATCACATATTAAAGGATCATAAAAAAAAGGGAAGGAAAAATATTTTTTTGTGTGTGTGACTTTTACACTAACAAATGCACAATAAAATTGTGGTTCTTCTCATCCCTCCTCCACCCCTTTTTTGAAATTAGGGGTATAATGATTGATTGGTGCACTGAGAGATATTAGGAACATGAATATCTAGGGAGGTTGGGGCCCTCAACTGGGAGGGGTGTCGGAGCAAATTCAACTTTTATAATATATTGTATGTTAAGAGGGAAAGTGATTTTTACCTTCTTTTTTTTCTCTCTTTTTTCTCTTTTCTCTTGTTTTTTTTTTTAATAGAATATTTTGATATGTGTATATAGAGTTTTGGATATTATGTAAATGTTATATATGGACATATGTCTTTGTCCTTAGTTGACTGTTAAGCTGAATTCTAATAAAATAAAAATGTAATTATAAAAAAATGAAAAAAATGGTCATAATACGTGCATTACATCAAGGCCAGTGACGACTTCACCACGTCATACAAGCGCCCTCAACACCGATGTCACATTGGATAAAAATAAACAATCTCCCATCATGAAATATGTTACAATTCTCTCCTTTTACTGATAAAGATTAATGTCCACATCCACTTTAAATATGGTGCAAAAATAGCAAAAAAAAGTTGCCTTACAAATAATAGTATTGTAGCAGTCTTATAGCTTGAGCTTGGAAGGATGCTAGACCGGCAAATAGCACGCAACAGCGACAGCATGTAAAGATGTCACGAACAAGCCACGCCCAGCATGTTTTGTTGGAATGACGTCTTCGGGGGGACAGGCTGGCTTGTTTGTGACATCATCACGTACTGCGCACTGGTCCGTGCTGTTTGCCGATGTCATCTTTGAGTATTTTCATACATGTCTGCCAGGTCTTCGAGACTCAGCAGACACCTGCGGCACATCTTTTAGATTGTAAGCTCTAACAAGCAGGGCCCTCTGATTTCTCTTGTATTGAATTGCATTGTGACTATATTGTCTCCCTCCATTTTGTAAAGTGCTATGCAGACTGTTGGAGCTACATAAATCCTGAATAATAATTTACATGTGAATACACATACAATGCTGGACCTTGATATCAGCAGTGTCTGTACACGTGTGGTATACCCCATGTGTATGTAGCTGAAAGCCCCTGTGACACATCTGCACATGCTTTAAATCCTGTGGCCCATATGCACCCTTCAGTACAACTGCCATCCCAAGAGGGCAACAGGGGAATGAGGGATGCTATGTCATTCTCTACCACCTTCAGGGGTACCGCCGTACTAGAAATGCTTACACCCGCCGGCTGTTGTATGCACAAGGTGTACACCAGGCCCCTTTTCAATTCTTCTCAACTGGTTGAGGTTGTTTAGAGACTCTAGTTATCCGGTTGTAGGTTAATTTAGTCTTGCTATAACCTTTGAGTGCAGCTAGTAGGTAATTGACCTTTTCACCCTTTATAGCACTCTTAAAGTGGTTCTAAAGGCTCAAGGTTTTTTACCTTCTTGCATTGTATGCATGAAGGTAAAAAACCTGCTCTGTGCAGCAGCCCCCTCAGCCCCCCAATACTTACCTGAGTCCCATCTTGATTCAGCAATATGCACAAGATCCTCGGCTCCGGGGACTCTCACTCCTCATGGCTGAGGCTGCAGTGGGAGCAATTTGCAATCACAGCCAGTAAGCTAATGAGGAGAAAGAAGAGGTGGGGCCCAGCTGTGGCTCTGTGTGTGAATGGAGCAGTGGCTCAGGAGTGAGCCTGCTTGGGTGCCCCCCACAGCAAGCTGCTTGCAGCAGGAGGGAGGGGCCAGGAGCGGCAACCGGGGACCTGAGAAGAGGAGGATCCAGGCTGCTCTGGGCAAAACCAGTACACAGAGCAGGTAAGTATAACATGTTTGTTATTAAAAAAAGCCTTTAATATCACTTCCATTCTGTTGATTTACATGTTTATTGATTTACCCTTTGCTTGTTTGAATTGTCTTAACCACTTGTTTACTGGGCAATTATACCCCCTTCCTAACCAGGCCAATTTTCAGCTTTCAGTGCTGTCACACTTTAAATGACAATTGGGTGGTCATGCAATGCTGTACCCAAATTGCACTTTTATCATTTGCTTCACACAAAAAAAAGCTTTATTTTGGTGGTATTTAATCACCACTGGGGTTTTCTATTGTTTGCGATATAAGCAAAAAAAGTGCAAAAAGGTTGAAAAAAAACATATTTTTAGTTTCTATTATATGATTTTGCAAATAAGCAATTCCCTTTCAAAAATATAGGTTAAAATGTATACTGCTACATATCTTTGGTAAAAAAAACCCAAATTAGTGTATATTATTTATTATGTGTGAAAGTTATAGAGTCTACTAACTATGCTACGTATCATTGAAAATTGACCAATCCTGATGTACTGACGGCCTATGTAATTTCTTGATACCCTAACATGCCAGGACAGTACAAATATCACCCAAATTACCCCTTTTTAGAAAGTAGACAGTCCAAGGTATTTAGTAAGAGGCATGGTGAGTTTTTTGAAATTGTAATTTTTTCCCGCAATTCTTTGAAAAATTAAAAAATGTATTTTATTTATTTTTTACACAAAATTGCCATATAAACAAGTTGTATCTCACACACTGTATAGGCATACTTGCAATTACACCCCGAGACACATTCTGCTACTCCTGCTGAGTACGGCGATACCACATGTGTGAGACTTTTCCACAACCTGGCCACATAGAGAAGCGCAAATTACATACAGTATTTATTTTCCTGACTACCTATTACATTTTTGAAGGCCCTGGAGAACCAGGGCAATGGAAACACCCACAAAATGACCCCATTTTGGAAAGCAAACACCCCAACGTATATTCTATGATTCATAATGAGTCTTTTAAACATGTCATTTTTTTCCACAAGTTTTTGGAAACTGTGGAGAGAAAATGAAAATGTGTTTTTTGTTTTTTTTTACATAAAGTTGTAAAGGCTGAACTGATAGGCACTGATCAGGCTGCACCAATCGGCACTCATGAGGTTGCATTGATGTGCACTAATTAGGCTGCACTGATTTGCACTAATGCACTGCACTGATAAGTTACACTGATTTGCACTGATGGGCATCACTGATAATCTATACTGATGAGGCACCGCTGATGAGGTTCCATTGATGGGGTGGCACTGATAGGCAACACTAATGAGACAGCACTGATTGGCACTGATGGGCACCTAGAAGTGGCATTGGTGAGGTAGCACTAATGAGGCAGCACTGATTGGCACTGATAGTTGGCACTGGTGAGGCGGGACTGATGGGCACTGTGACTGACA
Organism: Aquarana catesbeiana; assembly: GCA_037953035.1. Lineage (NCBI taxonomy): Eukaryota > Metazoa > Chordata > Amphibia > Anura > Ranidae > Aquarana > Aquarana catesbeiana. The sequence goes on along the minus strand of JBBHAA010000512.1, from coordinate 3,287,652 downwards.
GAAATCCGCCCACACCATGTTATTGCCGAAAACATAATAATATTAATTTGATTTCAAATATATATTTGTATGACAATTTAAAACAGTTTATTGATATTAATTATTTATTTTTACTCTGTATTCCGAAGGCTGTTTTTTTTTTTAAACATGTGACCAGCAGCAGAGGACTAGAAGTTCCTCCTCCTTATGTTTCCCTGCAGACAAGCTGGGAGAGAGCTGGGTCATGTGACAGCTGTATATCAATTAGGAAAAATGTATTTGGATGGGGTATTTTAATTAAAATAATTACAGTGCCATCATCCACATACGGAAAGAAAAGGGACAATGTAAATTAAACAGTGTGTGTTTAGTATCACTTTAATACATTTGATTAACTACCTCAATACAGGGCACTTTCATCCCCTTCCTGCCCAGGCCATTTTTCTGTTTTTAGCACTGTCACACTTTGAATGACAATTGTGCGTTCATGCTACACTGTAACCATGTAATTGTTTTATGATTTTCTTCACACAAATAGAGCTTTCTTTTTTCTAAAAAAAAGTTTTTCTTAGTTTTTGTCAGCAAACTTTTCTCCTTCACTGATGGGCACTGATGAGGTGGAACGGATGAGGAGGCACTAATATGCTGCACTTATGGGCACTGATAGGTGGCACTGAAGAGCACTGATAGGCTGCACTGATGGGTGGCACTGGTGGGCCCTGATAGGTGCCACTGGTGGACACTGATAGGCTGCACTGAGGAGGTGGCACTTATGGGCACAGATGAGGTTGCATGGTGCCTTGCAAGCCATTTCATACTCAGCCCTCGATAGCACTGCCATGAATTATTTCTCATATGGTGACCCACAAGAGCACTTCTCGTAATGTTATTATGGCCACAAATGCCATTGTGGTTTGCTGACTTTCATATATACAACCACTTCCCCTCTTGTGTTCTGTCTATACCATTATGAACTTTGTTTACACAGCTCCTCTTCATTCCGTCATATAAAAATCTGTATTTATATTCACACTGTCAGAAATGCCAAAAATATTTAGCTATGAATGTTTTAAGAAATTCTCCCTAAATTTATGGTCTAAACTTTCATTTTATAACATCAGTATTTTAATACAAACAATAGTTATTAGTTATATTCGACAATCAAATATATGCCTACTAGAAAGCTCTCCTTTCATGTTGTGAGTTCTGCCTGTCTGCTGGTTGTCCCTCCCCACGACTTCCTGGATTGCCGGCATGCTTTACCCAGTTCGGCTCCAGAGCAATTTTTTTTTTCCGCTTACATGTAAAATTTTAATTTCTGGCAATAAAATTAATTAAACCCCCAGAACATTCTATATTTCCTGAAAGCAGAGGCCCTGTAGAATACAAAGGTGATAGTTGCAAGTTTTTGTTTCACATGATATTTGCGCAACTGCATTTGACACAGTTCCCCACACACGGCTCATGTGTAAGGTAAAGTCTACAGGCTTGGAAAGATCGGTTTGTAAATGGATAGAAAATTGGCTAAAAGACAGAATTCAGAGAGTTGTGGTTAATGATCCTTACTCTGAATGGTCTAAGGTTATCAGTGGTGTACCCCAAGGTTCAGTGCTGGGACCCTTATTTTTTAATATCTTTATAAATGATATAGGATCTGGGATTTCAGTCTTTGCAGATGACACCAATCTATGCAGAGGAATAACGTCCTTACAGGATGTCCCCAACTTACAAGTCAACCTCAATGCACTTTTTAATTTGTCAACTATGTGGCAGATGAGGTTTAATGTTGATAAATGTAAAGTTAGGCACTTGGGGGCTAAGTATATGCATGCATCATAACAGGGACATGTGGTGAGGTGAGTGGCTGGTGAGGCACTGGGTAGTATCAGAGGCAGATACACACAGGTTACAAACTTTTGAGCGAGAGCAATAATTCTAGCACTAGACCTCCTCTGTAACTCTAAACATGTAACCTGTAAAAAAATTTAAAGCATCACCTATGGAGATTTTTAAGTACTGAAGTTTGGTGCCATTCCACAAGTGTGTGCAATTTTAAAGTGTGACGTGTTAGGTATCTTAACATCATCTTTCATAATATACAAAAAAAAATCAGGTTAACTTTAGTAGGTTTTTTTTTATTCTTGAAACAGTTTCTTTCCAAAAAAAAGTGTTTGAAAAATAGCTGCGCAAATAACATAAAAAGTTGCAACGACCACCATTTTATATCCTAGGGTGTCTGCTAAAAAAACATATATAATGTTTGGGGGTTCTGAGTAATGTTCGAAACAAAAAACTGATAATTTTTGTCAGAATTGGCCTTGGTGGCAAGGGGTTAATTACGGTTCCGTAAGTAAGTAATATACAAATAATTATTATATTTTGTTTTTAAGATAATTTACTATATTTTCAAAAACTGTAGTCAAGCAGGTGGCTTAACAGACAAACTACTGAAGTTTGAAGTTATAACTTCCAACCAGTAATTTCACAGTAAATAGAGATAAATGATAAATGATTATGTTATAACATATAGAATAATAATATATGATTTAACTTGTACCTTTTCAGCAGCAGCAGATTCTCATTCTCCCTCTTAACTGTGAGAAAAACATGGGATTGTGGGTAAATCTTTTATACATAAACACATGTATTTCCTTGTAGATAAGAGGGCTGGGCTGGAAGGGAGCATTTGTCTTTTAGACACACACCCCCTTCTATGACACTGCAGTGAGAGGCGTGTCTCCACTGCAGCATTTTTATTGGACAGCTTGTTCCAATGGTGCTTTACAATTGGTCCAAGGCTCCAAGCTGTCCATTGAGCTCAGTGCCTCTGATAAGAAATGAGGAGAGGCACTGTGAGCTCATCCTCTCAGTCTGCTGCAAACAGTGTGTGCCAGCTTGTATTTAAACTGGCCGCTCTGAAGGTAGCTTCTCCATAACTAAGTCCCGGGGGCGGAGTGAAACACTTTGGGGGCGTGTCCTGGTTGGAGTCCAGGCTGAGGTTGCCACTCTCTTCACCTCTCTAGAACATCTTGGATGAGCGACTTCCAGAGGCTACCCTTTTCTCTTCTGCATGTAGCTTCTGACAGGCTGAGCAAGGAGCCCTGTATCCCTGGAACCATACATGATAGGAGCCCCAAATTTTGACCAGTGTTGGAGTAGGACTTCAGCTACCCCAGGTCGCCAAGCTATGACCCTCAAAGTTAATCATTTTTTTTTTTTATTTTTTATTTTTTTTGTTCATGGCAGCTCACCTGCCTCCCCTGACTGCACCTCCCTGCATCATACATACTAGGGGGAGTACAACTTGGCATCTTGCTGGAGGCCTTTCCCTGCATGGCTGTGCTCCTATTAAAGTCTCAGTGTCTGCTAATTGCACAACTACTCAAGGGTGTCATGGCCCTAATCCTCTTTCCCCAAAAGGTTTGTAAGAGAAATAAACATCTCTTTTGCATTCAAGAAGTGTCTGGTGCCCAATAACTTTATCCACCTTGAACCCACTATGCCTCACAATCCACCACATACAGAAGGATATCAGCTATCTCTGGCCCTGGAGGTTCTCATTAGACTGAAGGAGGCCGGAGACCTTGCTACATCTGTATCAACTGTGGGTGAAGGATTGTGTATATGCTGCTGACTCTGTGAAAGTGATCAGCAGCTACGGAGTTCCAACATCACTTTCACTTTGAAGCTGGTTGCCAGCTGAACAAAACACACACAAGCTAATGGCTGCTACTACAGCCATCAGCTTGTGATTAAAGGTTCACTCTTTCGACATACATAGTACACCCAAAGAGCTGAATTGATTACAGCTTTTCTTCAATTTCTAAGGACTACATATCCCATGGTAACTTGCTGTCAGAAAGATGTGCCCCCTGGCTGTACTGGCTAGGAAAGGGTTCATCTTAAACCAGAAGTGACATCACTTCCAGTTTCACTGTTTGCAGGTGAGATGGAGGCATGGAGTTGCTTTGGTCTCACTGCAATCTCTCTTCCCCCCGCTGCCAGATGTGTTCCCGGGTAACGGTGAGCACGGGACAGCCCGGGAACCACGGAAGAAGGGGGGGCGCTGGCAGGGTGGGGGCTCACTGAGCTGCCGGCTCTGTGACAGTTATCAGAAGCTATGAAGCTACTGCATCAATTTGCTGCTACTGTCATCAGCTTGTGATTAAGGTTCACTCTTTGGACATACATAGTACGCCCAAAGAGCTGAATTGGTTACAGCTTCTCCTCAATTTCTAAGGACTACATATCCCACAATACCTTGCTGTCAGCAAGATGTGACTCCTGTACTGACTCCGCCTCCTGAGACTCCTCCTCTCGGAAGGTGGGCTCTGTGAAATGTGTGACACAGCAGCGCCTACTCACAGGGCATAGTGAATATGTGTCACAGAATTCAAGGTAGTGAATGTGTGAGGTTCTTCACAAAGTAAGTTTACAACCTTCAAGATCATTCGTATTAATAGGTGTAGGCTAGATATCATTGGAACACATAGTTACAGGTTGTCAGGTTGAAAAAAAGTCCATCTAGTTCAACCAATAAAAGGGGGAAAAAAACACAATATGGAAATTAATATTTTTATGATTATTAATTAATAATATGATTTTACATTTTGACCATAGATAAAGGAAAGCTGTCATAGATGAAATAGTATGGACAGGTCTGTAATTAGACATCCTGTTCCCCTAACCATGCCGGAATGATAGAATAAAAACTACAATGTAATCAGTGATTGTGAGGCTGTGCTTTGTGTTCAAGTTCACACAAATCTAACTGCAGCAGAAAATGTATGAAGGAAATGTATTACTGGAAAGTGCACAGTAAAAGGTCTATTGACTGTCCAGATGACCTCCAGAAAAATGTCCCCCCCTAATGACTAGGCCATTTTTTGCTATTCAGCACTGTGCTACTTTAACTGATAATTGCTCAGTCATACAATGCTGTACACAAATAAAATATATGTTATTTTTTTTTTTTCTACAAATAGACCTTTCCCCTGTGATTTTTTTATTATATAAATTAAAAAAAAAAACAATATTTTCACTTTCTGTTATAAAACATATAAAAAAAAAAAAAAAATTAAATTGAATTTCTTCCTAAGCTTAAGCCAAAATGTATTCTGCTACATGTGTTTGGTAAAAAAAAAAAAAAAAAACAACAATGCCGCGTACACGCGAGCGGACTTTATGGCAGACTTTGTCCGGCGGACTTTTCGACGGACTTTCCGAATGAACGGACTTGCCTACACACGATCAACCAAAGTCCGACGGATTCGTATGTGATGACGTACGACCGGACTAAAACAAGGAAGCTCATAGCCAGTAGCCAATAGCTGCCCTAGCTTTGGTTTTTGTCTGTCGGACTAGCATACAGACGAGCGAACTTTTCGACCAGACTCGAGTCCATCGGAAAGATTTGCAACATGTTTCATTTCTAGGTCCGTCGAACTTTTGGGGAAAAAAAGTCCGCTGGAGCCCACACACACGATCGAATTGTCCGACGGACTCCGGTCCGCAGGACCAAGTATGCCGTAAAGTCCGGTCGTGTGTACGCGGCATAAGTCTATATTGATAGGTTTGTGTGAAAGTTATATCATCTATAAGCTATGAGAAATACTGTAGACTGGAATTTTCTTTTTTTTTTAATACTAGTAATAGTGGTAATCAGCGACTGTGTGGGACTGTAATGGGACTGTGATAGTGTGGTGAATAATCTGACACTAACTGACACTGACATCAATAGTGACACTAGTACAGTGATCAGTGCTAATACTATACACTGTCACTGTACCAATGACACTGGCTGGGAAGGGGTTAACATCTTGGAGCAATGAAAGCGTTAATTGTGTGCCTAACAAGTGTAATGTGTGCTGCTTTTACTATTAGATGTGGCTAATTTTTCTCTGCCACATCTCTGCTCCGTGTACAGAGCTCTGTGTTGTTAGTAAACACAGGCTTCGGTGCTGTGATTCCCCAAGCCGATCAGCAGGTCCCAGCCATAAATCATTGGCTAGGACCTGATGACCGACTTGTGCTGTACCGAATCACAGCACAAATAGGGCGGCGGGCACACGCTGGTGGTCCCTTCCTGGAAATGCCGTATCATGCACATGTCCTGGCAAAGAGCGGCCGCCCCACCGCAGTATATGTACATGGGACAGTCTGCCAGTGGTTGTAAGTATACCTCAAAAGTTTAATACACTGGGACTGGAAGTATATAATTAAGGGCCTATGACTGTGTATGGAAATTTACAGTAAAGGGTTAATTTACAGTGACTGGAAAGTGCCAAGTAAAAGGTTAATGTTCAATGACTATACAAATACAACAAAGGCTTAATAAACTGGGACTTTAAGTGAATTGTGAACTCACAATGGGTGTTAACTGGAAATGTACGGCAAAGGGGTAATATACAGTTACTAGAAGTGTACAGTACAGCAGGGCTCGAAATTTCAATCCCTGAGCTACTAGCCAGCCTTAAGAGTTATGCCCCGTACACACGGTCAGACATTCTGACGTAAAATGTGCGATCAGAGCTTGTTGTCGGAAATTCCGACCGTGTGTAGGCTCCATCGGACAGTTTCGGAATTGCACAAAATTTGAGAGCTGGTTCTCAAATCTTCCGACAACAAAATCCGTTCTCGCAAATTCCGATCGCGTGTACACAATTCCGACGCACAAAGTGCCACGCATGCTCGGAATCAGGTAGGAGAGCAGCACTGGCTATTGAACTTCATTTTTCTCAGCTCGTTGTACGTGGTGTACGTCACCGTGTTCTTGACGTTCGGAATTTCCGACCAACTTTGTGTGACCGTGTGTATGCAAGACAAGTTTGAGCCAACGACCATTGGGAAAAAAATCCATGGATTTTGTTGTCGGAATGTCCGATCCGATTGCCCCACCCACCCCCTACCCTGCCCCACCCCTAGTTTTGCCCCTGAGCATGTCCTCGTAAATTATCTCATGGAATGACACTGTTAAATGTTTTATTCAGAATTGAGTTGCAAAAATACACAGTATATTAACAACAACTTTAACAATATTAACACAAAGCATATCAGTACCCATCAGAGCAGCCTCATCAGTGCCCATCAGTGCAGCCTCATCAGTGCCCATCAGTGCAGCCTCATCAGTGCCCAACAGTGCAGCCTCATCAGTGCCCAACAGTGCAGACTATCAGTGCCCACCAGTGCAGCCTCATCAGTGCCCAACAGTGCAGACTATCAGTGCCCATCAGTGCAGCCTCATCAGTGCCCATCAGTGCAGCCTCATCAGTGCCCAACAGTGCAGCCTCATCAGTGCCCATCAGTGCAGCCTCATCAGTGCCCAACAGTGCAGCCTCATCAGTGCCCATCAGTGCAGCCTCATCAGTGCCTAACAGTGCAGCCTCATCAGTACCCATCAGTGCAGCCTCATCAGTGCCCAACAGTGCAGCCTCACTAGTGCCCAACAGTGCAGCCTCATCAGTGCCTAACAGTGCAGCCTCATCAGTGCCCATCAGTGCAGCCTCATCAGTGCCCAACAGTGCAGCCTCATCAGTGACTAACAGTGCAGCCTCATCAGTGCCCATCAGTGCAGCCTCATCAGTGCCCAACAGTGCAGACTATCAGTGCCCAACAGTGCAGACTATCAGTGCCCATCACTGCAACCTTATCAGTGCTCATTAGTGCAGCCTCATCAGTGCCCATCAGTGCAGCCTACTGGTTCCCATCAGTACAGCCCTATTAGTGGCCATCAGTGCAGCCTCATCAGTGCCCATTATTGCCGCCTCATCGTGGCCATTAGTGCCGCCCCATCAGTGGCCATCAGTGCAGCTTTATCAGTTCCCATCAATGCAGCCTTATTAGTGCCCATCATTGCAGCCCCATCAGTGCAGCATCAGTTCATCAATGAAAATATTACTGCATGGGAATCACAGGAAGGAATCTTGGAGGAGAGCCGAGCTGAATATGCACTGAACAGACAGGGGTTTATTTAGTAATGGCAAATAGACTGTGCACTTTGCAAAGTGCAGTTGCACTCTGTAAGTGCACATGCTCCAGAGCTTAGTAAATTAAGTAAAGCTTCACTTTGTAAAGAGTACCCAAACACATGCAAGGGAAAAAAAAACAGCATTTTTGCTTGCACATGATTGGATAATCTAAGTCAGCAGAGCTTTTTCGCATTTAATCACTTCCCGCCCGGCCCATAGCAGATGACGGCTGGGCGGTGATTCAGTTATCCTGACTGGGCATCATATGATGTCCAGCAGGATAACATGCCGCTGCGCGCCCGCGGGGGCGCGCATCGCGGCGATCAGTGGAGCGGTGTGTCAGTCTGACACACCGCTACACCGATCTTGGTAAAGAGTCTCCAGCGGAGGCTCTTTACCACGTGATCAGCCGTGTCCAATCACGGCTGATCACGATGTCAATAGGAAGAGCCGTTGATCAGCTTTTCCTCACTCGCCTCTGACAGACGCGAGTAGAGGAGAGCCGATCGGCGGCTCTCCTGACGGGGGGGTCTGCGCTGATTGTTTATCAGCACAGCCCCCCCTCAGATCACCACACTGGACCACCAGGGATCGCCACTAGGACCACCAGGGAAGGGGAAAGATGTGGATGGCCAGGTATGTACCCCATGGCCATCCACATGTACCCAATGTGCCCAATCTGTGCCAATCAGTGCCCACAAATGGGCACTGATTGGCACCATTATGTTTCAGTTCTGCCCAGCAATGCCACCATTCAGTTATATCAGTGCCACCAATCAGTGTCATCAGTGCCACCTGTCAGTGCCATCTGTGCCCATCAGTGTCCACCTATCAGTGCCCATCAGTGCCACCTTTTCAGTGCCACCCATAAGTACCCATCAGTGCCACCCATAAGTACCAATCAATGCCACCTACGAAAAATTTAACAGAAACAAAGAAAAACTTGTTTTTTTTCAAAATTTTCGGTCTTTTTTTATTTGTTGCGCAAAAAATAAAAACTTCAGAGGTGATCAAATACCACTAAAAGAAAGCTCTATTTGTGGGAACAAAATGATAAAAAATTTGTTTGGGTACAGTGTAGCATGATCGCGCAATTGTCATTCAAATTGCAACAGCGCTGAAAATTGGCCTGGGCGGGAAGGTGTCTAAGTGCCTGGTATTGAAGTGGTTAATACCCTGTTTCCCTGAAAATAAGACCTAGCGTGACTGTCAGTGATGACTGCAATATAAGCCCTACCCCCCAAATAGGCCCTACCCTGTTTCCCCGAAAATAAGCCCTACCCTGAAAATAAGACCTACAAGGACTTTAACTAGGGCTTATTTGGGGGGTAGGGCTTATATTGCAGCCATCACCGACAATCACGCTAGGTCTTATTTTCGGGGAAACAGGGTAAGCTCTAGAGCAGCTGCACTTTGCAAAGTGCACAGTCTATTTGCCTTTAGTAAATCAACCCCACAGAGAGAGGATTTCCCGCTATGAGACAGCTTGGATCTAAAATGCCGGCAACTGTCAAACAAAGTCCTGCCTCCTGGACTGGCTCCTATGATAGATAGCACACTGATTACATATCCTGGCATTGAACCAGGAAATGTAATCAGTAAGAGCCGGACCAGCAGATGGGCATTGTTTTGGCCGGCTTATCAGGTCCAAGCTTTGTCACAGCGGGAGATCTTCTCTCTGTGTGATCTGACCGGCTCTCCTCCCGACAGTTTCCTGGATGATCACTTCTGGCAGAGGCAACCTTTTTTACAGGGCATCAGAGCGGCCCTGGAGGGCACTTGCCTCCCTGCCCCCTGGCCCAGTCCACCCCTGCTCCACACTTGCCCTCAGCTTATTTCCACTCACCTAATGCAACCAGGCGAGTGGACATTGTGATGTACGGTAAATAGAAGTGTACAGTAAAGGGTTAATATATGGTGAAGTGAAGTGTATAGTAACAGGTTAATGTTCAGTAAATTTAGGGGAGGGGGTTGTTTGGATTTTAGGGATTAATGATAGTACAGAACACACCCTACAGGCGTGGAAACATTTAGAACTCTATATACATCACATTTACAGTTAATGTAAAATTACTGGAAATACAGAGTAAAGGGTGATATACAGTCACATGAAGTGTATATGAAAGGTATATATACAGTAACCAGAAGGGTACGGTAATGTCTTCAGTATACAGTAAAGGATTAACATGCAATGAAATTATGGGAGGTGGATATGGAGGGATTGAGAGGGATTTGTGTATGATTGTGTACATTGATCATGTCTATGTTGGCAGCATTGTGTGTGATCGGTGGGCAGGGAGTAGAGGTGGTGGAACAATGTGTGTTTTATTGCTCAAAATTTTAATTAAAGATCAGTCACTGGTTTGCAATTGTTTGTATGTAAATCTATTACAAATCACTAAGTGCATGTATGACCTTCTGTAAACTTCTACTGTGTATGGAGTGCAGGTGGTGGGTGAGTATTGTGCACCCATCTACTATTAGACTACAATACTTCTACTGTGTATAAAGTGCAGGTGGTGGGTGAGTATTGGGCTCCCCTCTTCTCTTATGCCGCGTACACACGAGCAGACTTTACGGCAGACTTTTCAACAGACTTTATGACGGACTTTAAGAATCAACGGACTTGCCTACACACGATCAACCAAAGTCCGACCGATTCGTACGTGATGACGTACAACTGGACTAAAACAAGGAAGTTCATAGCCAGTAGCCAGTAGCCAATAGCTGCCCTAGCGTTGGTTTTTGTCCGTCGGACTAGCATACAGACGATCGGCCTTTTCGACTGGACTCGAGTCCGTCGAAAAGATTTGAAACATGTTTCATTTCTAGGTCCGTCGAACTTTTGAGGAAAAAAAGTCCGCTGGATCCCACACACGATCGAATTGTCCGACGTACTCTGGTCCGCAGGACCAAGTATGCCGTAAAGTCCAGTCGTCTGTACGCGGCATTAGACTACAATACTTCAACTGGAGTGCAGGTGGTGGGTGAGTATTGTGCACCCCTCTACTAGTATGCCGCATACACGCGATAAGATTTTCCGACAACAAAACCGTGGATTTATTTCCGACGGATGTTGGCTCAAACTTGTCTTGCATACACACGGTCACACAAATGTTGTTGGAAATTCCGAACGTCAAGAATGTGGTGACGTACAACACGTACGACGAGCCGAGAAAAATTAAGTTCAATAGCCAGTGCGGCTCTTCTGCTTGATTCCGAGCATGCGTGGAATTTTGTGCATCGGAATTGTGTACATACGATAGGAATTTCTGACAACGGATTTTGTTGTCGGAAAATTTGAGAACCAGATCTCAAATTTTGTTTGTTGGAAATTCCAACGGAAAATGTCCGATGGAGCCTACGCACGGTTGGAATTTCCGACAACATGCTCCCATCGAACATTTGTTGTCGAAAATCTGACCATGTGTACAGGGCATTAGACTGCGATAGTTCTACTGTGTATAGAGTGCAGGTGGTGAGTGAGTATTGTGCTCCCCTCTTCCCTTAGACTGCAATACTTCTACTGTGTATAGAGTGCAGGTAGTGGGTGAGTATTGTGCACCCCTCTTCTCTTAGACTGCAATACTTCTACTGTGTATAGAGTGCAGTTGGTGGGTGAGTATTGTGCACCCCTCTTCTCTTAGACTGTAATACTTCTACTGTGTATAGAGTGCAGGTGGTGGGTGAGTATTGTGCTCCCCTCTTCTCTTAGACTATAATACTTCTACTGTGTATAGAGTGCAGGTGGTGGGTGAGTATTGTGCTCCCCTCTTCTCTAATGCCCCGTACACACGGTCGGACATTGTTCGGACATTCCGACAACAAAATCCTAGGATTTTTTCCGACGGATGTTGGCTCAAACTTGTCTTGCATACACACGGTCACACAAAGTTGTCGGAAAATCCGGTCATTCTGAACGCAGTGACGTAAAACACGTACGTCGGGACTATAAACGGGGCAGTGGCCAATAGCTTTCATCTCTTTATTTATTCTGAGCATGCGTGGCACGGATTTTGTTGTCTGCTCTCAAACTTTGTGTGTCGGAAAATCCGATGGAAAATGTCTGATGGAGCCCACACACGGTCGGAATTTCCGACAACACGCTCCAATCGGACATTTTCCATCGGAAAATCCGACCGTGTGTACGGGGCATTAGACTGCAATACTTCTACTGTGTATGGAGTGCAGGTGGTGGGTGAGTATTGTGCTCCCTTCTTCTCTTAGACTGCAATACTTCTACTGTGTATAGAGTGCAGGTGGTGGGTGAGAATAGCACACTCTTCCTCTCTTTGGCCTCATTATGTCTAATGTGTATACTGTAGAGGGCAGGTGGTGGTTCACTATCTTGGTGCACTAATTGAGGGCAAGGGTTAAAAGTCCACACTGCAGGTTTTATTTCACAAGACACTCCGCATTAAATCGTGTGAAATTTCAGAAGTGGTAGTTCTGGACTGTAAGTGTGATGCATAGCGTGCCGTGTAAGTGTAATAACATCTGCATTCACAACTGAGGTCTACCACTGAGTTCTGCAAGTGTGACACAATAGTCCTAATAAAGAGGCATTCTGTGTATTTCACACGTAGAAGGAGTTAACAAGAGCCCACAATCATATTATTCTATGCTACTGCTGCTTTCAGTTTCCTTTTTGCACACACCCCTGTTTAACTATTACAAGTGTTGATAATGCTGTTAGATACCTGAGGAGAATACTGCTAAACAACATGTGAGCCGGTCACTGCTCCTGAAGCCACTTTCTTGGATCTAAGTGAATAACTTACAAGACTAAAGAAATATTAAACATTTGAAGAAGAACTCTTTGCCTACTGAGCAGACCAGTAAAGAGGTAAGAATACATTTGGGTGGAGGTTAGTTTCAATCAGGAGATTCAGGTTGTGCTACAAATTGCCTGTGTACAAACAGACTTATTTGGATTCTTCCTAGGTCTTCATAAAGATGTCTATCAGAATGGAGGCTCCAGTGTGCCTGATTGAGAACCGTGAAGATGGTACGCTCCAAGTCAATCCTGTGGCTACAAGCATCCTGTCCAGTATAGATCAGCCGGTGGTGGTGGTGGGAATTGTAGGAATGTACCGTACAGGGAAGTCCTACCTGATGAACAAGTTGGCTAAAGCCCAAAGAGGTGAGCTAAGGGGTCAGGCGCAAAGATATTTTGTTATTAATACTTTACATACAGTATAATATATATATATATATATATATATACATATATATATATATTTTTTTTTTTTTTGTTTTTTTGCTTTTTGTTTTTTTGTTGTTTTTTTAATCCACCTTATTGCTGCAGGTTTTGAACTGGGGGCCACCGTGCAATCGCAAACCAAAGGTATCTGGATGTGGTGTGTTCCCCACCCCACTAAGAAGAGCCATACACTGGTTTTGTTGGATACAGAAGGCCTGGGTGACGTAGAGAAGGTGAGTCATAACTAATTGCCTTCCATGACCCTTAACATCTGAGACATATTATCTTATCCACTAAAGGGGTCTTAAAACCCATCTACAGCTCAGTGTCATTCAGTCTGGAAGAATCTAGATGATAGGACTTATTTTACTCTTACTTTCTCTTCAGTGTACTCCCCAGGTCATATTTTGTCTAAAAATATACCAAACAGGTAAAGGTGCCACACTACAAGCCATACATTGTATAGTCACATACACTTTAATGGTCCAGCCCACTTTGGTCACACCCCCACAAAAACCATAAGGATTTTTCTTCTTTAACGCTTTAAGGTGTCGCTCCTAATTATTTTCAAATTTTGGCAATTTTTTTGGGTGCTGCTAGTGTTGCCATGGTAACGGGTTGTTCCTGGGGAGGCTATGATCAGTTGACAGGTGTGTGCCATTTGGAATCTTTCTGAAAGCATGTTGGAGGAAAGTAAGAAAAAATGCATACATCTGACAAGATCTGGAAAAAGTAAATGTCCCTCAGCCTAGGGTTGTGTGCTGTGTTGGCTGGCAGGTCAGATTGGCCAGTCTTCCAAACTTCCTTCCCCTGCATGTGTAAGAAAGTGGAGTGGTGTGAAAGTCAGTTAGCTGCATGAGGTGACCACTGTAATTGCAATGTGGCAAGGCTAACCCCAGTCCTGATAGAGTTCTGCATCCTGCTGCCTCAAGAGATAGAGTGAGATGACCATCTCTGGGAATATCAGGTGGGCTGTATGATGTCCCATGATTTCTAATGGTGGGCCTACACATGAATTATAGCTTAAAAATAAAGAGAACTCTTTTAATATTGAAGAGTGTGATGTTTCATGTATGCTCCCATGGATGGCACTGATAATGATTTGAGGTTCTCAATCCATCATATACATCATACACGTGTGCAAAGCTAGAGAGTATGGTTGCACCGATACTGGTATCGGTATAAGTACTCCTACTCATGCAAATGCGCCCGATACCCGGAACTGATACCTTTGTGGTACAATTTGAGCCTATACAAAATAAATGAGCTACTTATGCAAATGGTCCCGATACCCAAAATCGATACCTTTGCAGTGCGATTTGAGCCCATACAAAATGAATGGGTTTTAAACCGCACTGAAAAGAATTGCATATATTATACCCCTAGAAGACTGTACAGGTTCGGGTGTAGGCCAGACGATAGATGTCCTAGGTGTTATAGGTCAGGAGATCTCATACACATGGTTTGGAGATGTCCAAAATTGGTAAGATATTGGTCGGAAGTGGTCGGGAAAATAAACCGTAGATTTAATGTAAACTTGGAATTAGATGCTAAGGTGTGCATACTGGGGTTGGTAGGGGCTAGCACGGGCAGTCCCAGCACAATCACTGCCATAATAAGGTGCCTATATCAAGCGAGAAAGTTGTTAGCACAATCCTGGCTCTCAGCAAATTCTCCAACTATAGGGGAATGGCTTAAAACAATGGACTCTCTGGTCTGGACAGAAAGGACGGTACACATTAAAAAAGGGAATTATAATAAATTTCTTAGAATATGGAAGCCCTGGCTTCAGGAGCTGAATACAGGGCATCTCTTCCGAACTAATTACCCCCTGACCCCTTATGAGTGCAGGGCGAACAAATGCCCAAACCGGATAAACCCGGGAACATGCTCTACCGGGACTTAGACAGACGTAGAATGCCGTGAGTCTCAGTGCTAATAAATGTAACTATTGCGCTGTTTATTAGGGAGGGGAGGGGGGTGGCAAGATGGGTAGTAGATTAAGGGTGGGTGGGAAGTGTAGGGAAGTAAAAAAAGGGGGTAAAACAATATATTGTAAGTTGTTACTTCTTATACCTTTATAAATGTTTGTAATTATCGCAGAGCACGGCAGAGGCGGCTGCTAATTAGTTTTTCTTTTGTCCTTGTAATATGCTTTATTGTCTTGGATAATTGCACTTTAACACAGCGTGCTATGCAATGTTTGTAACTTTTAACATATTGCTATCAATAAAAAAAGATTTGAAATAAAAAAGAAAAGAAATGCATACGTTTTGAGCAGTTCCTGTCCGGATAGCATGCGGTTTCCCCCACCACTCCTGTGTGATCCCAGTATAGGAAGACAGGGAATCACTATCTAAGAAGTTCAGCAATGACCAAACAAACAGTTTATTAAAAAATGTTATCACAACTCACATGATAAAAGTACGCTCACAGGGCTGGAGGAAATGTATAGGTGCAGGGCTGTTTTTAATGCAGGGCAAAAGGGGCAGCAGCCCCGGGCCCAGTCATTGTTGTGGGACCCAAAGCAGCTGCCCCTTAAGCCCGGACTGCCAGCAAATAGTTGATAAGTGGATAAGTGGATTTGGGAGGGCCCATTATTACATATTATAGGCAGACCTCCCCCTTTACCCACAAGGGTCCTGGAACTTCCTACATCTCCTCCAGCCATGTGAGCACCGCAAGCAGCTGTGGTTTTGGATTTGACATGCAGGATTTACAGTATTGGTGGTGATTTATTAAAACTGGAGTGTGCAAAATCTGATGCAACTCTGCACAGGAACCAATCAGCTTCCAGGTTTTATTGTCAAGGCATAATTGAACAAGCTGAAGTTAGAAGCTGATTGGCTACCATGCACATCTGCACCAGATTCTGAGGGCACCAACCCCCCCCCCCCCCCCCCATTAATGAACTTTTAACATGTGAGCTGTGATAACATTTCTATTAAACTGTTTGTTTGCCCATTGCTGCACTTCTTAGATGGCCCTTCCTTGCCTTTCTATACTGGGATCACACAGGAGTGGTGGGGGAAACCACATGTGATTCCGGCAAGAATCGCTCACATTCCTGTTCAAATCAAATGCAATTCTTTGCAGTGCAGTTTGAGCCCAATTCATTTTGTATGGGCTCAAATCACACCGCAAAGGTATACTTGGTATAAGTATAAGTGAGTACTTGGCCAAAAGTATCAGGACTGGTGCAACCCTACTAGAGACTACAAAGATATTTGGTGGTGGCCTAAAACTTCTCAGGCTTTGGCAAAAGTCCACTTTTCTTCTACCAGTAGAGCTCCCCCACATGAATGATCCAATCTTCTGATTGTCCAAAGCAGAATTATACTTGCGCAGCTGGTAAGATGCACAAATACCACCCATGTTCTAACTTCCCATCTCCAACTGTCATTTTTTATTGTTCAGATTTGAATATATTTGGAGATTCTGGTAGTCATTATTTTAGACACACACTGATAAATTCCAATATTATTTTACAGGGAGACGAGAAGAATGACTTGAATATTTTCTGTCTGTCCGTCATACTGAGCAGCACTCTGGTCTACAACAGCAAAGGCACAATTGACGAGGACGCCATTAAGAAACTCCGGTATTATACTTCATGTGCATTAATTAATATAAAGTGATGTATTTATAATTGGAATAATAATGAACTGTTACAGAATATTTCCTGTGAAGCGTAAGTATTGTATTTTCAAGCGGAACTCCACTTTAAAAAAATTATTAAAAGCCAGCAGCTACAAATACTGCAGCTGCTGACTTTTAATAAATGGACACTTACCTGTCCCAGGGTCCAGCGATGTCGGCAGCCGAAGCCGATCGATCGCTCATCTCTCGGCTGCCCCCTCCGCCATCCTCGTTCAGGGAATCAGGAAGTGAAGCGTTGCGGCTTCATTGCCCGGTTCCCTACTGTGCATGCGCGAGTCGCGATGCGTGTCTTCACTGGTCCCCGTTGTGTTTCCCAGAACACAACGGGGGGGGGGGCGGGCAACTGCCGCTATTCTGCGTCTATCTATGCCCGGGTGCATGGGTGCAGATACCTGTATTAGACAGGTATCTGCACCCCCCTCCCCCCTGAAAGGTGCCAATTGTTGCACCGGAGGAGGGGGGGAATCCGATGAGCGGAAGTTCCACTTTAGGGTGAAACTCCGCTTTCAAGCCAAATATTACAATTAAATCAAAATCTGATTAGTGTGACCAAAGATGGCTTAGTAATTACAAGTGATAGTCCTGATTGTGTGCCTTCTTTGCAAATATGTGGCTGTTTTTGAACCCTTATTGGATGATTTACAGCAACTGTGGAGTTCACGGGAATTTACACGCTCACTGGGTTTCTAGCAGGGGTAAAAAATTTTGTGTTTATCAAACAGATATTCAGGATGTTGTCAATGGTGTATTTAACAGATGAAAGGGAGCAAGACATGCTCATTGTTATAGGGCGTACACACGGTCGGACTTTGTTAGGACATTCCGACAACAAAATCCTAGGATTTTTTCCGACGGATTTTGGCTCAAACTTTTTTTATCTACACACGGTCGCACAAAGTTGTCAGAAAATCCGATCGTTCTGAACGCGGTGACGTAAAACACGTACGTCGGGACTATAAACGGGGCAGTGGCCAATAGCTTTCATCTCTTTATTTATTCTGAGCATGCGTGGCACTTTGTCCGTCGGATTTGTGTACACACGATCGGAATTTCCGACAACGGATTTTGTTGTCGGAAAATTTTATCTCCTGCTCTCCAACTTTGTGTGTCGGAAAATCCGATGGAAAATGTCCGATGGAGCCCACACACGGTCGGAATTTCCGACAACACACTCCGATCGGACATTTTCCATCGGAAATTCCGACCGTGTGTATGGGGCATTAGTGTGTATGGTGTTACAGAGCTCAATACCTTAAGCTTAGGTAACATACACACAACTGAATGAGAAGTAAAACAAAATAAAATAAATCCAGTGATTGGTAAACACCCTGTGTTAAAACAATTATTTATTTGCTTTTTAAGCTTTTTTTTTATATCGACAGAAACAAGTAAAAAAAAAAAAAAAAAGAGTTTACAATCTGCTAAAATGAAAAAATCAAGAAGATTGCCACTGGTTCTAAAGTATCCCTGTAGACATAATAAGAAAAATGAGCTGCACACTAACAACCATTCAACAGGTTTATTGAGAGACTGCCACCAGGACCAAGGGGTGACAACGTTTCACACATACATTGTGCTTCTTCAAAAAGAGTTTTCATGGCCCTTGCTACCAGTGTAGGCTATTTATGTACCTCCCGCAGCCTGACCAAGAAACTCCCAGAGATGGCATCATCCTGGCTTGTTGCTAGGTCATAGCAAAGAGTCTCCCAGCTGTTAGTTCTTACCCCCACCAACACAGGAGCAAGCTCTTCCTCTGATTCAAACCCCCTCAAATGCGCTTTCTCTCCCCTGAAGCAATAGATCTGAGCTCAACATTTGAGAGCTTATTTTTGTGGTGATGGAGGTGAACAGTTACAACTGGGAGCCCCTAACATCATCCTAGCAACAAGGCAGAACGGGATGATGCAACCAGTCAGGCTTCACAAGGTACTTAAATGGCCTATACCTATAGCAAGGATATTATTCACCTTTGGTCAAAGCTGCACAGTTTGTTTTTATCTGCAGATGCACATTACCAGCATATACATTTTTTTTTTTGATAAAGGTGAACTTACCCTTTAAATCATGAAACAAAACTTGAAATTGGTCTTATGAATAAAAAAATAAAACATTTTATTTTTAGCATTTTTCTTACCTTTAACAGCTTTGTGAGTGAATTGGCCGATTTCATTAAGGTGAAATCCAAAGACAATGAAGATGAGGAGGATCAGTTCTCCAGACACTTTCCCATCTTTATCTGGGCGGTGAGAGATTTTGTTTTGAAGCTGGAGAGTGATGGAAAGAAGATCACTGAAGATGAGTACCTGGAGAGTGCATTGGCACCGCAAAAGAGTGAGTTATTTTATAGCAACTGTAGAGGAAATTTTATAGCAACTACATAGAAAGACAAACAGGGACACTTTAGGTCATGGTCCTGTCTATCATGGGCTCTGGCAGTGCTTACGCACTGAGATCCCATTGACGTGAATGTAGCCATATTCCTAGAGTCTCAAGTGTAGGAGTAAAGCCCTATTCAAGTCAATGGGGCATCACTGTGAAGGACCAGGCAATGCCACAGAAGATTTCTGGATGAGGAGAGTTAACAATAAAGGAGTCTGACACTGTCCTGGGGAAACAAGCAAGCACCTGGATGGGGTTTTTAGGTTGGAATGGATTAGAGGGCTAGTGATGGGAGCTAGGAGGTTAAGGTGATACTAAACAAAAAGAAAAAGAAAAACTGCGCTACAGAGCAAAAATTCAAGGTAGAAGCTGCACATAAAATACACCAATATCTGTGTATACCATGGAAAATAAAAATAAATAAAGTGCGCTAACTGTATGAGAATATACACATAAATGTGAATGCATATGGGTGGTAGTGAAAACCACAATCTACTGAGAGCAAATAAATGACTCAATGGGTGATGGAAAAATATACGTGCCAATCATAAAAACTCAAATAAAAAGAAAAAAGTGTACATGTGAAGTACAACAATAATAATGACGTTAAAACATGATAATCAAACAGACTCAGTCCATGAGTTCAAACATAAAACGTTCATCAGTGAAAAAATACTTCCATCCACTATACAGCTTAGCAGCAACCAATCTCCCTATGAGTGGATCGACAAAGGTGAGGGATGTGCAGGATGGTACAATTCCACTGGCGGTGACTCCAATAAGTGAGAAAAGTGGTAAAGATGGACTCTTACCCTCCGTGTTGGACCCCCTCCTTGGCAGGGTCTATCAGGCATGCAGATTTTGCCCTCTGCAGGGACCGTGTGATGAGAAGATCTCCCCAGCAGCTGTCAGGAATGCTGTCTCCGGTCTGGGCTAGTCCAAGTGAAACGCCTGAAGAGGGGGGGAAGGACAGCTCTCTTGCTCCCAGTGTGGCAAAGGAAAAAACAAAAGAGCGGAGCTCCAATAGTTTAAAAAGTTTCAGGATTTATTCAATAAAAGTACAGACCGCAACGGAGAGTGCACGCTCCGTGAGGTAGAAATACAATTAAAAACAAGCCGGCATATAAAAATCGCAATAACCTGTGCATAACATGGGGCAATCATGACGGTTTACAACATAGCCACACCCTACATGTTTCGTCATTAGTAGACGTCTTCAAAGGGGCACGGGCTACGTGTTAAGCCATCCCCTATATAGTATAACAGTGCGCACCAAGCCTCGCTTTCACCTCCGCTCTCAGGGAAGGGAAAACCAAGCCTCTACCTAGTGCTCCTCAGTAAATGGATGTTGCCAAGGTGACAAAATGAGATTGGAAGTAAACAAAACCTCAACCACTCCCAAAAGTGCCAGCCTCCCGCGCCATCTGGAGGAAAAAGTTAGTATTACTAGACACTTAATATGTCCTACAGATGCTAGTTCAAAACATAGAGCTGACAGGACAAAAAGGAAAAATCACTGAATCCCACCAAGGGGCACAGTGTGGAGGTTAATATTAAAAGTGTTAAAAAAGTATAAATGTAGAAGTATGCGGGAAAGAAAGAATTTTCCTATCCATAGAGACAATTATATATTAGAAAAACCCATTTATAAAAAATATATATGTATTAGAGTCACACCATAATACATGGAGGCCCATCCATGAACGTGAAGAGCACTCGGTATCACAATGATGCGACTAGATCCTTATAATGTATGAAATCTAAACATATCACTATGTTCCCATCCTCTCAGGACTACTGGAAGCCCTAATAGCTGGATCCTCCCCATGTCACAGAGAACCAGGAGCATGTAAGGAAGGAATAGATAATGCATCTTAATCCAACCGTTGCTGGGAGCAAAGTGAATGGATGGAAAGGTGAATGGACATAAAAAGTGAATGGATGGAGAAATACAATAAAAAAAGTGAATGGATGAAAAAACTAAAAAAAAGGTGAATGGATGGAAAAAAGGAAAAATGAAAAGAAGTGAGAAAAATCATGAAAGTGATAAAAGAGTGTACAAAAGAGGGAAGAGGGAGGAAAATAAAGAACCCAAAGCATCACCTATGAGTTTTCAATGAACGCATTCAACTCAATGTCAACATTTAGGCCTAAGGGTCTAAGGGAGCGGATCTTATAAATCCACTCCATCTCGAGTTTAGAGATCCCCCTCTCCATGGGAGTTTGAGTTTATGAATGCCCATGAACACAGTACCACTAGGATCTTTTTTGTGTTTGTCTAAATAATGTTTAGAGACTGGGTGGCCCAAAAAGCCCCTTCTGATGTTTCCAATGTGTTCCCCCAGTCTAACCTTTAACGGACGGACCGTGCGGCCCACATAATGGAGCCCACAAGGGCAAGTGAGTAGGTAGACCACATGGGTGGTTGAACATGTGATAAAAGATTTAATAAGGAAATTAAGTGGGGAGTTATTGGTACTGAATTGACACACCTTCCTCTCCGTTAAAGCATTAATAGCACAAACCTCACAGTTTTTACATTTGAAATAGCCTGTCATATGTTGAAAAAACATAGGTTTATGGACTGGAGGGTCGCATGCAGAAGATACCACCCGTGAACTAATTGAGGGGGCACCCTTAAAGACCAGCTGGGGTCTGTCAGGAAGAGATGGTCCAAGCACAGGGTCATTCTTAATAATGTGCCAGTGTTTGTTCAACATCCTCCTGACAGAGAAGTGTTGACAGGAGTATCTTGTAATCAAGGGACAGACTGACTGACAGTCCCTCTGTACCCTGGGTTTATCAGCCAGGAGAACGTCCCTGTCCAGTGATATAACCTGATTGAGTTTTTCAGTCAGAAACTGCGCTTCATACCCCTTCTCTATGAATCTGTCAGTCAAGACCTCAGACTGAGCAAGAAAGTCAGTATTGGTAGAACAGTTCCTTTTCAGTCTGATGTATTGACTTTTGGGGACAGAGTCCAGCCAAGCTTTATGATGGCAGCTGTCCCTCGGGATAAATGAGTTGCGGTCAGTGACCTTGAAATAGGTAGAGGTAAGTAGAGAATCATTTTCACCTCGTATCTCCAGATCCAGAAAGTGTATTTTTTCCTGGCTGGCCTCATATTTAAAGGATATACCCCTCTCGTTGGAATTAAGTCCATCCATAAAGGAACAGAGAGAATCATAGGAGCCATCCCATAGGAGGAGGACGTCATCTATATACCTGGCCCACAGGACCAATTCCGGTCTCCGGTGGGCATAGATGACGTCCTCCTCCCATTTCCCCATAAAGAGGTTCGCCAAGCTGGGGGCAAATTTAGCCCCCATGGCTACTCCCTTAGTCTGGAGATAAAACTATTTATTATGCCATAAGAAATTATGTGTAGTGGCATATTCTAAAAGTTCCATAATGAAACGTTTTTGCTTCTTGGTGCACGGATTATTGCGATTTTTATATGCCAGCTTGTTTTTAATTGTATTTCTACCTCACGGAGTGTGCACTCTCCGTTGCGGTCTGTACTTTTATTGAATAAATCCTGAAACTTTTTACACTATTGGAGCTCCGCTCTTTTGTTTTTTCCTTTGCCACACTGGGAGCAAGAGAGCTGTCCTTCCCACCCCTCTTCAGGCGTTTCACTTGGACTAGCCCGGACCGGAGACAGCATTCCTGACAGCTGCTGGGGAGATCTTCTCATCACACGGTCCCTGCAGAGGGCAAAATCTGCATGCCTGATAGACCCTGCCAAAGAGGGGGTCCAACACGGAGGGTAAGAGTCCATCTTTACCACTTTTCTCACTTATTGGAGTCACCGCCAGTGGAATTGTACCATCCTGCACATCCCTCACCTTTGTTGATCCACTCATAGGGAGATTGGTTGCTGCTAAGCTGTATAGTGGATGGAAGTATTTTTTCACTGATGAACGTTTTATGTTTGAACTCATGGACTGAGTCTGTTTGATTATCATGTTTTCACGTCATTATTATTGTTGTACTTCACATGTACACTTTTTTCTTTTTATATGAGTTTTTATGATTGGCACGTATATTTTTCCATCACCCATTGAGTCATTTATTTGCTCTCAGTAGATTGTGGTTTTCACTACCACCCATATGCATTCACATTTATGTGTATATTCTCATACAGTTAGCGCACTTTATTTATTTTTATTTTCCATGATACTAAACAAAGAAGTTTTAACTGCCATAATTCATTCACACAGATCATATTCTGTATATCGGTAGGAGGCAGCAAGAAAAAATGTAAAAATAATAAAAGTCAAAATATTATTATTATAAAGATCCAT
Organism: Aquarana catesbeiana; assembly: GCA_037953035.1. Lineage (NCBI taxonomy): Eukaryota > Metazoa > Chordata > Amphibia > Anura > Ranidae > Aquarana > Aquarana catesbeiana. Next base: position 3,264,157 of record JBBHAA010000512.1, on the reverse strand, counting down.
TTATATTAACAAAACATGATATATATGCTGTTATGATGGTACTGGCCTAAACGTTGAGTAGGCTGAGACTTTCTATCGATGAAATCAAGTTGTATGAGGGACGGCGGGACCCTCTACAAATTTTATAGAGAAATCAGCACATGGAATGAATAAGTGGGCCTAGAATATAATGATAATATTTTATTGAAATCACTGAGATGTGGTCATAACACAGTATGGATATCCAGGTCTTCATTTAGTCCACCTGGGGCCAGGGTGTCCAATGCAAAAATGCAGTATGTCTCCCTTCCACAGAGAAGTTTAAAACATTCTGCTACAGGGAAAATACGGGGCATAGCTTCTAATATCCACACAAATAGACCATCTGATGATTGGTTATGAAATTATATGAAGTGTCTGGGGACACTGTGTTTGTCTGAAACCTTCTACAATCCTCCGGTGTTCCTCAAATCATTTTTTTAAAGTACGTATAGTGTGCCTCACGTATAGTAATCCGTAAGGACAGGAAAGACAGTACAAGATAAACTCTGTAGAACAGTTGGAAAATTTGGAAAGAACATAGGTGGTACATTTGTGTGTGAAGTCTTTCTGTCCATGCCGGACATGTTTACACGTGAGGCACCTCAACTTCCAACACTGATACATGTCATTTAAGGCAAAGAAGGTGAGTGGATGATTGTTCTGATTCCCGTTACATTTCAATTTACTTGGTGCAATTTTGCTTTTGATATTTCTTGTCTGTCTGTATGAAATTTTAGGTTTGTCTGTCCAATCTCAAAACCACTCTGACAGACTAACCTAAAGTCTCATACAGACGGGCAAGAAATATCAAAAGCAAAATTCAGAACACACATTCTACACAAAACAAATGCGTAAGTGGTTTTGTGAGTATGAACACTCTGTTATATAGCGAATAATGAGAGTTTTTCATAGTCTGGAAAACCTAGTTTGGGCAGCACAGTGGTGTAGTGATTAGCACTTTCGCCTAGCAGCAAAAAGGGCCGCTGGTTCGAATCCCAACCATGACACTCTCTACCTGAAGTTTGCATGTACTCCCTGTACCTGCCTGGGGTTCCCCTGGGTACTCTGGTTTCCTCCCACACTCTAAAGACATGCTGGTAGGTTAATTGGATATCTGTCTAAATTGGTCCTAGTATGTGTATGTATAAATGTGATTTAGGCACCTTAGATTGTAAGCTCCTTGAGGGTAGGGACTGATGTACAATGACTATGTAAAGCATTGCATAAATTGACGGCGCTATATAAGTACCTGAAATAAATGAATAAACCACTTGACCTCCAGAAGGTTTTACCCCCTTCACGACAAAGGCATTTTTTGCTATTCAGCACTGAGCTACTTTAACTGGAAATTGGGCAGTCATGTAACACTGTACTCAAATGTACTTTTTTTTTACACACATAAAGCTTTCCTTTGGTGGTATTTAATCACTACTGACTTTTTTATTTTTTGCTAAATTTACAAATAAACCTATTTTTCTTAGTTTCTGTTATAAAATTTTGCAAATAAATAATCTTTCATCATAAATTTAGGCCAAAATGTATTCTGCTACATTTCTTTGGTGAAAATAACCCAAATCAGTGTATTATATTAAGTCTGTAGGAAAGTTATAGAGTCCACAAACTATGGTATATTGTATATCTAAAAATTAAAATCCTAAAAATCCTGATGTACTGACGGCCTCTTATTTCTTGAAACCATAAAATGCCAGGACAGTACAAGTATCCCAAAAATTACCTCTTTTTGGAAAGTAGACAGTCCTAGGTATTTAGTAAGAGGCATGGCAAGTTTTTTGATGTTGTAATTTTCTTGTTACAATTTTTTGAAAATTAAGAATTTTTTTTTCAGTATTTTTTTTTTAAGATACTGTCAGCAGGGCAGTACAGCATCATCCAATGAACGGTGTGGCAGTGACCATGGACACTGACTGGTGACAGTTTATAAAAATAAATAAATCATTTTTTATTTCACTTTTTAAACTTCTTTTTAATTTATTTATTTTTTTACATACTGTCATCAGAGTAGTTCACTGTCACCATAGTGAGGGGTGATTAGGGATTTGAACTATCATGAATGGCTTTCATTCATGACTCTTTCTTAACTATGGTGATGCTGTGATTGGCCCACTGTTGTTATATGGTACAGGGTGCTGTGATTGACCCAGGTACCATGTGATCACTGGTGACCAACTACAGATCACACATAGTAGTAAACAATGATGTTGTAAATGGATTCCATTCATGACTCTTGTTTACTATGTGTCATGTGATCGCACATCGGTCACATGGTATCTGGGCCACTTACAGCAGCCCAATACAGAGCACAACAATGGACAAAGCGGTTGTAAAGGGTATCACTGCATACCCCAGGGAAGGCGCACAGTGCGCATGAACACCACAATGTACAGGTATTTTGCGGTGCCTGGGGGAGCCGCAAGTGGTTAATGACACTTTAACCTCTTGCCATCCGCACTATAGCCGAATGACAGCCACAGCGCGGACCTGAATTCCCGGGAGGCCGTCATATGATGTCCTCCCCTGTGCACGCGCCCTGTAGGGCGAACGCGGGGTTCGCTGTGATCACCGAGTCACTGAGACTCGGGTGATCACAGATCCGAGTAAGGGGGTCGGCCCCTTACCATGTGATCAGCTGTCAACTAATGACAGCTGATCACATGATATAAACAAAAGATTGGTAATCGTTTTTTTTCTCCTCACGCTGACAGCATGAGGAGAAAGAAAAGCGGATCACCGGGTCAGCTTCAAGGGACATCGGCCCCGAAGAGGAAGAGGCACATCTGCCTCATCTTTGCCACCTAACAGTGCCCACAGTGCCACCTATTAATGCCCACAAATGCCACCTATCAATGCCCACAGGTGCCACCTATCAATGCCCACCAGTGGTGCCAATCAGTGCCACCTAGCAGTGCTGCCTATCAGTGTAACTGATCAGTGCCCATTATTACCACCCATCAGTGCCCATCACTGCCACCCATCAGTGCCCATCACTGCCACCTATCGGTGCCCATCAGTGCCGCCTCATCAGCGTACATCAATGAAGGAGAAAAATTTCCGGTTTTAAATTTTTTATAATAAAATATAAAAAAAAATTAAATTCGGTCTTTTTACATTTTTTTAACAAAAAATAAAAATCCCAGTGGTGATCAAATACCACCAAAAGAAAGCTCTATTTGTGGGAAAAAAAATATACAAATTTCATCTGGGTACAGTGTTGTATGACCGGGCAATTGTCATTCAAAGTGCGTCAGTGCTGAAAGCTGAAAATTGGTCTGGATAGGAGGGGGGTTTAAGTGCTCAGTAAGCAAGTGGTTAAAGATAGGCAGATCTAAAAGACACAAAAGAATTGAACTCTATAATCATAAATATATCCTGATTGTATTTTTTTTATGCAAGCAGTGTAAGTACCTGAATTTGGCCCAGATTCAGTCCTGCAGTTCCTGTAAAGCATATATCATAATAGGGGAGGGAGCATACAGATAAAGAACCAACCTTTTAAAACATGCATAGAGGGAGAAAGCAGATTGACAAATATAGTAGATACAAATTGTTTGGAAAGTAAAGCATCTTATCTGTGTATTTAATTGTTTACCTGCAGTTCAGATTTAACCTGTTGCACACTGGTTTTCCCCCTTCTTCAAAGGTTTTTTGTGAGACTATGAATTTCATTAACCTTTTTGGTAAAATAAGACTCAGACTGAATTCAATACATTTTGCCAGTTAGAAAACCTCAAATCCAGTACATTTGCCAACAGGGATACTATGGTACTGTACTGTATGGTAATTTATCTGTGAATTTCAGAATTTCCATAAAACACAACACCCCGTTTGTACTTCTGTACGAACTGAACCGGCAAAGGTATGCCCTTTTTTGTAAGGATAATGATTGCAATTATGGAATTTGATTTACTTGTTATTTTTTTTGTAAAGCTGAGGTTGTGCAAAACCCCAAAAGGGTAGAAGAACGTAACCATTGCAGAGGATGCATTCGCATGTACTTCAAGAACCGTAAATGTTTTGTTTTCGACCCTCCCTCCGGGAGCAGTAATGTGCTTCAGAAGATGGATGAAGTGTCCGAGGAAAAAATCAGCCCAACATTTCTGGCTCAGGCTGAGAAGTTCTGTACATACATTTACGAAAAATCTGAAGTGAAATATCTGGATCAAATTTACGAAGCGACGGGAAAAAGTAAGCTATCCTAACTTTTTGGTAAAGTGATTTAAAGTTAAGTACTTATTGCTTAGGAGTATGCTACTTTCTTAGTAGTAGATTACATCAAGGGGATGGTGGTTAATGTTTTTCATAACACCATTAAAGCTGGGATCCCCATATATTAAAGCCATCTCTGAGCAAAACGGCAGTCATGCATGGGTCTTCCATCCATCCTGCTGCCACCCATTTATAATTACAAAAAAACAATCAATAATCCCAAGCCAATTTTAACACCCCTAAATAAACCATTATGTGATGCCTCTTTTGGGACTGAAGACCAGTGCCCACTGTTGCAGTCGAGGCCCATTGACGATCACTATTGTTGTTGGCCCTTGTTGTTATATTACCACACCACCGACCTTGTGAGGAACCAATGGACCCAATGAGTAGAGTTGGGCGAACAGTTCAAACTGAGCAAAACTTTGACCAGAACCTCGCCTGTTCGTCTGATTGGCAAAAACAAAAATTTACGGGGTCCTCGGCGGGATGTTCATCCATGGAACAGCCCACAGTGCACTGTTCACTGCACAGTGCTTTCTAGGGCCCTAGTTGGAAGAAGATGATATATTTAGCTCACATCACACTGGGTAACTCTGCTTGCAACTAGGAAGGATGCAGGACAGGGCTCAGTGCTGGAGCTTGTTTTGCCACCACGTCTCCATAGAGCTGATGGTGATGATGTGAGATCTGTCAGCTCTACCCCCTCCTCCTCCTTTTCAATGCCCTCCTCTGCTGAATTGTCCTATGAACCACCAGTACCCTTTTTGACACCCTAGGCAAAACCTCATTTACGCCCATCAAATGCAGCCTACCAGCACCCATCAAATGCAGCCTACCAGCACCTATCAAATGCAGCCTACCAGCACCCATCAAATGAAGCCTACCAGCACCCATAAAAAGCAGCCTCACCAGCACCCATCAAATGCAGCCTCACCAGCACCCATCAAATGCAGCCTCACCAGCACCTATCAAATGCAGCCTCACCAGCACCTATCAAATGCAGCTTCACCAGCACCCATCAAATGCAGCCTGCCTCACCAGAGTCCCTCAAATGCAGCCTACCAGTGCCCATTAACAAATGTTTGCTTGGTTCCATTCAGTCGGGACACAGACATAGTCCTCCGCCACCACTGCGCCTCTGACACTATGCACGAACAGAGCGGCAGCTGCCTGCTGATGCTGAGACTTAGTTCCTTGCTGCAGAGAGATGAGAGTAGGAAAACCAGTGCCTGGGTGCCCCAGAGCACCGACCTTGTGAGGAACCCAAATAGACCCATTGAGTGTTCATAAAGCCCGGCACATACAGTAGTTGGGCACCCTAAGAAGAATTCTACTCTGCAGTCCAGGGGAGATTAGACCCAGGACCCAGCACATCACAAGGCAGTGGATTTAGGTGAATATTTGGGACACTTAACTTATATTATTGGAGCGATTAGCTAGAGAGGGTTGAGGGTATTGTTTTGGGATTGTGTTTAACTGGCAGGACTTCAACTTTATGGCCTAAGGTCTGCAATAGATGGAGCAATTTTTTTTACTGCAACCGCGGGTTGCAGGTAAGAAATTTGCTTGACTCAAAAAAGTAAGACCTCTTTCGCACTGGGGTGTTTTGCAGGCACTATAGCGTTAAAAATAGAGCCTGCAAACCGCCTTAAAACAGCTGCTCCATTCACTCCAGTGTGAAAGCCTGGGGCTTTCACACTGGAGCGTTGCGCTGGCAGGGCATCAGAAAAGGTCCTGCCAGAAACTTCTTTGGAGCGGTGAAGTCACCGCTCCTCTACCCAGCCTTCACATTGAAATCAATGGGGCAGCGCTGTCACACCACGGGCAAATTGCCGATGTGGCAGCATTTTGCCGGCAGATTTAAGCCCTTTTCGGCTGCTAGCGGGGGTTAAAACTGCCGAATAGCGCCTACCAAGATCTACCATTCATAGAAGCATACCGGTTCTGTGAATGAAATGGAGTATTAGCTGATGCCTGAAAGCACTGCTCCCATTCAGAGATCACTTTCCATTCATAGAAGCTGTAGTATGGCTATGAATAGGGCACCTGGGTAGAAAGGGTTGGCATAGTCAGGCTCTCTTGATGAGAGCCTGTGACACCCCTTTATTTTATTGCATAAAAAGGGAGTGTGGGACTTTAAATGAGGCAATTGACTTGTGGAGGTAGAGTATATATATTAATCATGTTTTATTTGTAACAATAGTATAAAAGTATTTTCATATGTATACATGCACAATGGCATAAACATAATGGATACATATACATTAGCTTGGCAACACATAAAATATAGCAAACGTTAATTAATATACTACAAGAGGTTTCATATTGGCAGGCATTAGTACATCATATGCAAAAGAGCTGCTATAAGATAGGTACACATACGCATTGATAACTACATAGTACTCAATGAATTTTGGATGTATAAAAAGTATATATGGGCCAGTAAGTAAGTAATAAGCCAGACTTGTCTAAGCACCCCATGGAAACTCGACGCGTTTCATGGCTACATGCCATTCATCAGGAGTTGGGTACAGAAGTAAACTGTAAATATAAATAAATATGTAATGTTAGCAAATATGTTCTACCCCTTTAGAGGGAGAAAAGACCTCATGGGGAAAGAGATCTATACTCACAGGTCAGCTGGAGCACTGTGCTTGGCTGGCATCGAGGAGCATGGGACCCCAAATGGTTGTCTGTTCCGGAGCTGAGGAACCCCACCCCAGCCAAGAAAACCTCCACGTAGCATGCCCGAATGCTGGAACACATTCCACATGTGTGGGGATGATTGTAAGTGTGGTGTTCTGAAAAAATGTGTGAAAATGAGAAAAATATGTGTAAAAACAGTGAAAAAAAATGAAAAAAGTAGGCAAGTCCGGTCATTAGAAAGTCAGTTGAAAGTCTGCCAAAAATCTGCCAAAAGTCCGTCGAAAGTCTGTCGAAAGTCTGTCGGACGGGCTGTCGGACTTTTGTAGCTGAAAAGTGTACGCAGCATATGACATCATAGCTATACAAGGCACACCAAAATAATAGTGTGGATGCTGAAAGAAACAGATTTTTCATTCTGGAAGGCTCCTAAATGTCTTTTCCATTCTTAGTGCTGGGAGAGCTGGCGACCCTCTACACAAAAGCCATAATGTCTTCTAAAGCCACTTCCATGGAGAATGTAGTAATGAGTATATCTCAGATAGAGAATGAAGCGGCTGTCCGGGAGGCAACTGAACACTATGAGAAGATGATGAAAAAAAGAGGACGATTCCCCACAGAGACGGACACGGCGTTTACAGAGTTGAGCATAGAGTGTGAGAAAGAAGCTCTTAAGATATTCATGAAAAAGTCCTTCAAGGACTCTGAACTCAGCTTCCAGAAAAAGTATATGGTAATGTTTTATCATGGTTACGTGATAGTTTACATTTTTGGGGTTGTTTTTGAGATGTGCAATGAAAGATCACACAAACACTTGTAGGTATAACATTTACATAGTTACATAGTTACATAGTAGGTGAGGTTGAAAAAAGACACACATCCATCAAGTCCAACCTATGGAGTAATGACCGATACAGATAACAAATGTAATAATATTAGAAAATATAACAGGAATACTTAACTAAAGATGATTTTTCACCACAGAGTCCTGCCCACTTGCGCTGTATGGCACAGATGATTAGACCAGATGCGTGCATGATGCAGCTCTGGAGACGATACTGAATATTCCAAGTTTTAGCTGTAATGTGTATAGGGCGAGTTGTTAAGATTTGATCAATTGTAAACAACATTACCTTCTAAGGAAGATAGCACATTCCTGAAAGAAAATTAGTGGGCCACCTTGTCCATATAGTCAATTTACAATTGCATTCTTATAGCATCAAGTCTTCTAAGGTAACTAGACTTTGGAGGCTTGCTTTCTTGTATATTGTGAGACAACTTTAATAAGGAAATATAACATTTCCCCATCAGGAAAGCATATATACAATATTTGTTTATATCATTGTATATTTGAAGGTCAAAAAATATTAGATTAGGCTTATGCCTAAATGTTTCATTGTTGAAATGATTTGAGCTCACTTATGAAAGTTGCATAAATATGCTTAATCAGGTTTAAATTACTTTTTCTGTGGACGGATCTGAAACTGGGAGGTCCCGGAAGTGATAGTTGTGGCCCTGATATCTGCCTAATGATATTATAATACTCAGTTCCTGGAATTCTTAAAGAGTTTTATACCTCCACCCAACGAATGTGGATAACAGGCCCATGAATTTATTGCACGGAGGCATGGTGGAGAGGATACTGAGACTGAAGTTTACATACCACAGACACTACATCTTCAGTGTATGTTCATCCGCTGGACCACACTGGTTTCTAGGATGTTGTCAGCTGCACAGCATCCTAGAAACCAATGTAACTGTATAGCCAATAATGTCCTAGAAACTAGTGACAGTTGTAGGAGTGGTACATGCAAATATGTATACACAATGTGGCCATGCTCAGAGCACTCTGGTTTGTCTCTGTACACCATCATAGAGTTGGCCTTTATCACCTCTAGTTTCCCTATGTCCAAACTAGAGGTCATTTTTTTTAATTCTTATGTAGCAATAGTGACCTATTGTGAAAATGGTGCACATAAGAACTACCTGAACCTGTTAAAACTCTTAACAAGACTGTCACAAGGTTTTCATGAAATATGTGCGGTACTTTTTAAAGGGACCATGCCTCCAGAAAAGTGTTGAAAATGCTTAATGAATTGTCCCATAAGTGTGTCTCATAATTCCTGAAGATGGATAACTGCACCAAACAATAGCTTTCCATGGTTATTCCTATACTATATATCAGCTCTTTTATTTGATATTGTTAGGTTTGATATTGTTAAGTTTCAAAAGAGAGCATCCGCTACTGCTAGCATGAAGTCAAACATTAAAGGGGGGAGTTAGCGAGTGTCTTTTGACACCTACCAAATGCGCTTGACAGATTGTACATATGGCCATGTTCCATGGATGTGTCTTTGTGTTGGGTCACTTTAGTCATTGAAGTACATCCTAAACAGCCCTAAATCTCCCAAATTTATAGTTTCATGTTAGGTCAATGGATGGACCCTCATATCATCAGTCTGTTTAACTTCCCAACAGGAGAACATGGAGCAGAAAAAACGTGAATTTTCTGAAATGAATAAGATGAAGTCCCTCAAATACTGTGAGGAGCTATTAAGGAAACATTCAAAAGACCATGAGGAAGCCATAAGACAAGGTCTGTACTGCACTCCAGGAGGGTACCAGAAGTTTCAGGAGGATATGGGGCAGATAGTGGAGAGATACAACAAGGAACCAGGGAAAGGTCTACAGGTCAGTGTTCTGTTTATGTGGCATAACAAGATTTCTTTTTTTTTTTTTTACATTAGGATGGAGCTATTTATCATTGCAAAAAAAACTCAATAAATCTGCATTTGAAAACTCATTCACAATAAAAGTGTTCCCAAAAAACTGACCGAAAAATTTAAAAAATCATTATTATATAAAATGTTCACGGTTTCTGGATCAAATTGGTGAAGATTTTTTAAAGATATATAATTATTAATTTATTTAATGTTTTTATAATGTTCTATAAGTTTTTCAAAATAATTAGATTCGATTTCATATTGCAGGCAGAGTCTGCGCTTCAGGACTTTATTATGACAAAAGAAACTATTAAAATCTCCATTATGAAGGCTGACGAGACTTTGACTGAGCAGCAGAAGAAAGATGAAGGTATCAAATTATTAATATTAAAACACAGCCATTATTGTTACTATTGTAGCGCTACCCCTTTAGGAGCCATTGGATTTTTGGGTCCCCCTCACAAGCACAGTCAGGCAACATTAATTTCCCGGAATTCACTCAGTAGTCAAGAACCAGTCCCAGGTGTTTTGTTTTTGGTTTAATAGGGATGAACTTGGATGAAGATAGCAAGGTATGGGATGCCCAGAACTGTAACTTGAATGCAACTTGAGGACTTGAAACTGTCACTGGCTACCAAAAATCACAAGGTTGTCCTCCCATAGGATAAACAGATCAGCTCAACTGGTAAAACAAGGTTTCCAATCACTGAATGCAGGTGCTCTATATCCGTAGAAAACGGAAAGGCACCTGACTGCTTCTTAAAGAACATAGGAGAAGCTGGGATTTTAAAGGTGCAATGGATAACACAAATTTTATGTAAGAAATTCACATTTTATTTAGAAAAGTTGATAAAAACATATCTATAAAGAGAGTCTATATTCAATGTAACAATACAATCTTGAATAGTGCAACCGAAGGAACTGTTTACGAACATGTTTCACCAAATGCAGTGGCTTCTTCAGGAGAGTAATATCTATCAGGCACTGAAGAGAGGAATACAAAAATTACACAATGAACAATAACAACATATAAAACAATCAAAAAATCAATATGAGTACAAATCAAAAATACCACACATCCGATCTGCCAACACAACACTTCAGCCAAAGGGGGATTTATTTACCTGTATGTAGGTCTTTCCAAAAATTGAATAATGAATTGAATATGAACTCTTATGTGTGAACCACTAAAATGAGGAAGCGAACCCATCCAAAGGATCATCTGATGACCACAGAGGGTAAGTAAGATCACGTTTTTAACTGATGGAAGAGATCCTAGAATCAGGAAGGAGAATGGGATGAAGAAATTTTCATGGTTGCAATCTTTGATTTTTATCATTTTTGATTCTTTGTTTTTTATCTATTACTTTTTAATTTTTGGTAAAAAAAAACAAAAAAAAACCACCGGAGTCTGTACCTGTAATAGGAACTAATTCTAAACCAAAGGTCCAAGCTGCTTTGCTACATTAATCAGTGTCCTTCCCAAGGCAAAGCCCCAAAAAGGGAAAAGACAGCAAAAAACCTAGAAAGACAAAGAAAGAAAAAAGGAATCAATCAAAAGAACCTGGACCAAAAGAAGGGTCCCTCAATAACTGGCATTAAATACCTGGATCAAATGGTGTATGAAGAAAATAGCATCCTCCTCCTTCTCAGGCTGGATCTCTATTGAACCACCACCAGAGTGCTTAAAGTGGAGTTCCACCCAAAAGTGGAACTTCCACTCATCGGATCCCCCCCCCTCCAGTGTCACAGTTGGCACCTTTCAGGGGGAGGGGGTGCAGATACCTGTATATTACAGGTATTTGCACCCACTTCCGGCATAGATAGCCGCATGAATCTGCGGTTATTTATGCAACTTCCTGTTCCCCCCCGCTGTCTGCTGGGAAACACACGGGTCCCAGAGACAGCAGGGACCATCCGTATTGCGCTGCGCGACTCGCGCATGTGCAGTAGGGAACCGGGAAGTGAAGCCGCAAGCCTTCACTTTCTGATTCCCTTACCGAAGATGGAGGCGGCAGCACCAGAGGACCGAGAGATGGTTCAGCCTCAGGTGCCGACATCGCGGGTGCCCTGGACAGGTAAGTGCCCATGTTTTAAAAGTCAGCAGCTGCAGTATTTGTAGCTGCTGACTTTTAAAAAAAAAAATTTCGGCGGAGCTCCGTTTTAAATACCCTCCCCCTCTACAAGTTTGGTGTCCAAAAAAATGGCACCAAAGACTTGAGGAGGGGCGGATGTTGCAGGGGCGCCTGCCCATAGGCAGAAATACCGGAAGTGACACTTCTGACTGAATCAGGAAGAGATCTACATCAATCAGATCAGCATAGATAATGGTGCAAAGCACACCAGAAGTGACACTAGGTGGCGTACCGGAAGTGATGAGACATCACCTCTAAGGACTGTAAGCAGTAATGTAAATGACCAACAAGGCCAAAAGAAACATAAAGAATAATATATGTAGAGAATATACCATTAATAAAGAAAGAAGTGCAACCGGGAAAGAAGGAAAATTAACTGCAGCCATTTATGTGGACAAAGTCCAAATAAAGGTTAGGGAAAGACGCAATTGGCGCCAACCAGTGGAAACAGGCCTACCGCTGAGATTGACGCCCTGGGCGTCCATATGGTCATCTGATCCTGGTAAAAATATTTTGTAATTTGTAAAATATAATTCAAAATCTAGAACTTCTTAGAGAGAGAAAAAAAAAAAAAAGACTGACTGCTTCTTAGATTCCCCAAGCAAGATGTGTAGGGTAGCTGTACTGGCTATAAGTGCGTCTCATTCTCCATGTAGTTTTGGATGTTTCACAGCTCTTTCACAACAACACAGATCTGGACACCACAACCCACACAAACCTCAGTACTCAAGCACATAGACCCAGCACATTGACCCAGCACATCGACCCAGCACATCGACCCAGCACATCGACCCAGCACATAGACCCAGCACATCGACCCAGCAAATAGAAACAGCACATAGACCCAGCACATCGACCCAGCACATCGACCCAGCACATAGACCCAGCACATAGACCCAGCATATCGACCCAGCACATAGACCCAGCATATCGACCCAGCACATAAACCCAGCACATAGACCCAGCACATCAACCAAGCACATAGACTCAGCACCTGTTCTTTTTTCAGGCTTCATGTGAAACTCCACAACTCACTAGAGTGTCAGGAGCTTTAGGTAGCACTCTCTCCTATCCCTCCCCATGTCAGAGACATCCCAGTCTCCTTTTCACCCTCCAGGGCAGAGTTCTTCTGGGACTTGTAGTCTCATTCAGTCTTCCTCTTGATGAGCCATGCCTGCCTGGGGACTACATCCCCCATTAGTCCTTGCAGCTCCCATCATTATTGGACAAGCCTCTCAGTGCCGCAACTGTGGCCAAAGACAGTGTTCACCTCTCCTGCTGTTTGGCGGGTGGAGCTTAAACCATGGTTACAGCCACAGCAGAGTCACTTTCCCTCTCTCCCCTGACCAGCCACAAATTTCAGCCATAGAGAGGGAAAGCCCAGGGCTGTATGACTGCAGTGACAGTAGTGCCGAATGCCAGGCAGCACAGACTACTGTATCCAGGGTCCCTGAGTCCTACACATTTATGGCAAATTTGCTCACACATGTGGACATGTGAGCCAGTCAAACTCCGTGATTTATCTATGCTTCCCTATCCTTCTTTTTTCTGGTGTTAGAGCTAAAAGTTATAAAATCTCTGCTTCAATCTTGGCTTTACAAGTAATTCAGAATGATATATCACCATCAAATTCAAAACCGATTTCCCTATTTGACAGAAAACAAATCATGTAGAAAAATGGAGAACTTGGAAAAGAAAATAAAGGAATTAAAATTGTCACAAGAGTCTAAAAAAGCTGAAGATGAAAAGCGAACTGCCGATATGAACTGTACAGCATTGCTGGAGAAGAAGTGGAGTGAGAACGTGATGCTGCAAGAAAAACTGAATCTAGTAATGCAAGCAAAGGAAAGAGTAAGTGCTATAGGAGCTCTATGTGAATCCAGGGATATGTGAGAGGTGAAGAACCCTCTATGATACTCAGGGACCTTTTTTCTCAGAAAATAAGTACAGGTACTCCTCTCTTCCAAGTCACCCCTTGTCTCCACCCCCTACCCATCTCCAAGTTCCGTCCTGTGGTCTCCCCCACCTCCCAGTACCGCCCCTTTTAGAGAAAACTGTATCAAGTATAATTTTGCTTTGTTAAGTAAATTGTATGTAATTTGTTAATGATAATAAGAAATGCAGTAAAAATAGACCCCCTGCAACCAGCAACAATACCCCCGCAAAACAACAATAGATCCCCCCAGCAACAATAGACCCTCCAGCAAAAATATACCCCCTAGCAACAACAGATCCACCCCAGGAACAATAGACCCCTACCAGCCAGCAATGGCTACTGGGAGACCGATATTTGGCCAACCACTACCAACCAGTCAACTGTAGATCTCCCAGAGGCCGTCATTAATAGACCCCCAGCAGCCAGCAACAATAGACCCCTCCCTCAACAGTAGATCCCTTCCAGCAACAATTGCCCCCCCCCCAGCAACATAAGACAACCCCAGCAACAGTAGACCCCTCCTTCAACAATAAACCCCCCAGCAACAATAGATTCCCCAACAGCAAGCATCAATGGACCCTCCAGCATACCCCAGCACCCCTTGCCATTACATAAATTCAGTGGTGGAGGTGCCGGAACTGCATTCCCCCCATGTTCCCGCTGAAAAAAAGCCCTGGTGATACTACAAGGAGAGGTCACCATCAGCTGTCACTGACAGGGACATAAAATATTATTGGGTAAATTGAATACAAAAGGAAAGTGGGGTGTTAATGGCTGGACATGATGGCAGTTGGGAATGCTAGAAAAGAAGGGATATGGTAGAGATTAAAGGCAATAGCAGTTATAGATAGAGACAAGTGTACCAAAATATGAAGGAAATTCAACAGAATTGGAGCTTTCTGAATAAAACTTCTTATGGCAGCTTTTCTATTAATCAGTTTTGTCATTTGTGTTTACGCAGGAACAAGGCTTGTACACCAGTCAAGGGTTTTATGAAGAAGCTGACATGTACCACCAACAGCTTAAGGACTTAAAAGGAGAGGCGGAAAAACTGAAAGAAACTTCATGGGTGGATTCTGCAGTTGATATGTTCTGCGGTATTGCACAATTTTTTTCATGGCAGGGGGCCGTTGTTGCGGGCGTGGTAAGGACGGCACATGGCTTCTTCAAGAAGAAGGCTTAATAAAAAAAATCTTATTTGATGACATATAGACATTGGGGGTTATTTACGAAAGGCAAATCCACTTTGCACTACAAGTGCAAAGTGCACTTGAAAGTGCACTGAAAGTGCACTTGGAAGTGCATTCGCTGTAGATACGAGGGGGACATGCAAGGGAAATAAAAAACAGCATTTTAGCTTGCACATGATTGGATAATAAAATCAGCAGAGCTTCCCCTCATTTCAGATCTACCCATCAGATTTACAGCGACTGCACTTCCAAGTGCACTTTCACTGCAATTCAAGTGCACTTTGCACTTGTAGTTTGCACTTGTAGTGCAAAGTGGAGTTGCCTTTCGTAAATAACCCCCATTGTGTTTATCGCTTTGAAATTGAACTGTGTTGGAGTGTTTTTTTATCTTTTAAATTACAACTGTTCTTGCTTCCTGTTTTTTTTATGTAGCAATAAAATATTCACCATAAACACATGAAGTCATCAGTATCTGTTCTCTTTTTCTCACTATATGCTTCCTCCACAATAAGGATGTGGGTTTTTCTTAGGCTCAATTCACATCTATGCATGTTGCTTTTGAGCATTTCTGCAGTGCTGTTTGCGTTGCTTGCCACAAGAATTGCAGACTAAAAAAATTGGTGAAAACTGTGTGCCCCCCCCCCCTCCATACTAGGCCCTTGGATATAGTATGGATTCGGAAGGGGACCCCCCATGCCTAGATTAAAAAAATAAAATGCTGTGCGGTCCCCCCAAAATCCAGAACCTTATCCGAGCATGCAGCCCAGCAGGTCAGGAAAGGGAACGAGCAAACACCCCCCTCCTGCTGAACCATACCAGATCGCATGCCCTCAACATGGGGGGGCACCCCACCCCAAAGCACCTTGCCCCCATGTTGGTGGGGACAAAGGCCTCTTCCTGACAACCCTTGCCCGGTGGTTGTCAGGGTCTGCGGGCAGGGGGCTTATCGGAATCTGGAAGCCCCCTTCAACAAGGGGGGCCCCCAGATCCCGACCCCCCCATGTGAATGGGTATCGGATACATTTCAACCCTACCCATTCACCAAAAAAGGTAGTGTAGTGTGACAAAACACAGTAGACAAGTCCTTTATTATTATTATACGAGATTTATATAGCGCCAACATTTTACGCAGCGCTTTACAATGTACAGGGGGGACAGCACAAATACAGTACAGTTCAATACAGAAGGGACAGGAGGGCCCTGCTCATAGAGCTTACATTCTATTATTAAAAATGTCTTCTTCTTCCTCCTCCAGGCTTCTCCCGCTTCTTCCTCCGGGCTTCTCCTTCTCCCGCCGGTCTTCTTCTTTTTCCTCCGGTCTTCTTCTTCTCCCACTTCTCCTTCCGGTCTTCTTTCTTCTGTCTTCTTTGTCCTGTGTTTTTCTTCCTCCATGCCGCTCCCGCCGACGACACTCCTGCAATGCTGCATCCTGCTCATCTGTCCTCGCCGATGTCAAGCATTTCTTAGATAATGATGGGGGCGTGGCCATCGGATGACCTCATCCGGACGTCTCCATGAGATCTTACTGGAAGGAGCATGATGTCAGTGTAACTTAAAGGATAAGTTCACTTTAAAAAACAAAAAAAGAAATGCACATTTTTTGCAGGTAAAAAAATGTTCACTAACTAATTTTTTTCTTAGGTAAAGCATTGCATCCATGATCAGCAGATGGGTTCATGGTCCGGCTCCTGCAGACTGTCAGTGTGGCTGTCTGCTCGTATATCCGATATGGACAGGCAGTTACTTGAGTCTAGGAAGATTAAGGCTAGGTTCACATCTATGCGGTTGCTGCCATTTTCAAGCACGTTTTGCAGTGTGTTTTGCATTTTTAAATCTGCGTTTTTGATGCGTTCGTTCAGTTTTGATGCATTTTGCATTTTGCTTTTTTTTTCTCTTTAACACACTGTAGAAAGCTGGCTAATAAGGAGCGGGCCGAGAAGATGTCCGCCGAATCCTTGACAACCGATGCCAGCAAAAAAAAATTGTGAAAAAAAAGGCTCTTTAGGTCTGGTATGAATTTGGAGGGGAACCCCAAGCAAAAATAATAATAAAATAAACCCCCCCCAAATTCTTACCAGATCTTTATCTGAGCATGCAGCCCTGCAGGTCAGGAAAGGGAGGGGATGAGCAAGCTCCCCCCTCCTGAACCATACCAGGCCCCATGTCCTCAATATGGGGGGGTGCTTTGGCCCCCACCCTTAAGCACCTTGTTCCCATATTGATGGGGACAAGGGCCTCTTCACCAAAACCCTGGGCTGTGGTTGTGGGGGTTTGCTGGCAGGAGGCTTATCAGAATCTGGAAGCCCCCTTTACCAAGGGGGTCCCCAGATCCTGGCCCCCCTCACCAAAAAGTGTCAATTAGAAAAAAAAACACCCCGCCCCTTACCTATTTAAGAACTGTCAGATGGCAAAGCAGGTAGACGGCGGTTAGCCTTCGACGAGTGCTGAGCTTCTTTTTCTTTTTTTTTGGGACCGACAGTGCAGCGAGCGGCGTGATTGACAATGGATCTACATCAGTGGACACTGTCTTTGGATTTTTAGTAAAGGAATTATCATAAACTGTGTTTGTGTTTTTTTTCTCTAATTGTAAGATCCCTGGCCCGCTGTCATGGGGCAATAGGGGGAGGAGGGGAATAGGGGGGAGAGTTGCAGAAGCAGGAACCACCCTAAAAACAGGTGGAACATGTCACATGTTCCCAAAGGTGAACTTATCCTTTAGCCACCTTCCTGCCCAGGCCATTTTTCAGCTTTCAGCGCTGTCACACTTTGAATGACAATTTCGCAGTCATGCAACACTGTACCCAAATGGAATTGTTATCATTTTTTCCACACTAATAGAGCTTTCTTTTGGTGGTATTTGATCACCTCTGCGGTTTTTATTTTTTGCGCTATAAATAAAAGAATAGTAAAAAGTTACAAGAAAACACAATATTTTTTACTATAATAAATATCCATTTTTTTTTTTAAACACATTTTTTTCCTCAGTTTAGGCCGATATGTATTCTTCTATATATTTTTGGTAAAAAAAAAATCGTAATAAGCGTATATTGATTGGTTTGCGCAAAAGTTATAGCGTCTACAAAATAGGGGATAGATTTATAGCATTTTTATTATTATTATTTTTTTTACTAGTAATGCGATTTTTATCATGACTGCGATATTTCGGGGGACATATCGGACACTTTTGACACATTTTTGGGACCATTCACATTTATACAGCGATCCGTGCTATAAAAATGCATTGATTACTGTATAAATGTGACTGGCAGGGAAGGGGTTAACACTAGGTGTGATCGAGGGGTCAATTATGTTTCCTAGGGAGTGATTCTAACTGTAGTGGGAGGGGACTCACATGGGGAGGAGAACGATCGGTGTTCCTCTGTACTGAGAACACACCATCAGTCTCCTCTCCCCTGACAGGACGTGGATCTGTGTGTTTACACACACAGATCCATGGCCCTGCTCTGTTACCAGGCAATTGCGAGTGCCCGTCGGACATCACGGGTGCCTGGCGGACATAGCGGCCGCCGGGCACGCACAACGGGTCCCCAGTGACGTGGCGGGTGCGCGCGAGTGCCGCTGGTGGAGCGTGTGCGCCTCCTGGTGGACCGGGAAGGGACGCCCTCCCAGAATGAGAGCCGCTCTGCCTAACCGTCATATGACAGCCAGCGGGGCGGCAATCGATAAGGGGCCACTGGTGGAAGATGGGGATAAGGTATGTAAAATATCCAGCTTTTCTTCCCACAGGTTTCTTTTCTGCTTTCATGTACCATTTTAGGAAGAGGTAGGTGGGCACCATTAGTGAGGTTTATTTAAACCCAACGTCTATTTTTAGTATACCGTATATACTCAAGTATAAACCGACCAGAATATAAGCCGAGGCACCTAATTTTACCACAAAAAACAGGGAAAACGTATTGACTCGAGTATAAGCCTAGGGTGAGAAATGCGGCAGCTACTGTAAGTGCAAAAGAGGGTCAACAATGCCCATCTCTTTGCCTCACTGTGCCATCTTCATGCCCCACTGTGCCATCTCCATGCCTCACTGTGCCATCTCCATGCCCCACTGTGCCATCTCCCTGCCTCACTGTGTCCATCTGCAGGCTCATGTAACTGATCTCACAGTGTTGTGACATGCAGTCAGTCTAGTCAGTGGCTGTGCAGTGTAACAAAGCCCCGCCTCCTTCTTGTCCTCGTTCGTGATGGAACACTGATTCAGCTTCCCAGCAGTGAGTCAGTGTTCCTCCTATCACGGACAAGGACGAGGAGAAGGCGGGGCTTTGTTACACTGCACGGCCACCGACTAGTTTAGGCGCATTATGCCCCCTACACACGGTCGGACTTTGTTCGGACATTCCGACAACAAAATCCTAGGATTTTTTCTGACGGATGTTGGCTCAAACTTGTTTTGCCTACACACGGTCGCACAAAGTTGTCAGAATTTCCGATCGCCAACCACGCGGTCACGTACACCACGTACGATGAGACTAGAAAAGGCCGGTTCAGAACCAAGCGCGGCACCCTTTGGGCTCCTTTTGCTAATCTCGTGTTAGTAAAAGTTTGGTGAGAGACGATTCGCGCTTTTTCAGACTCGTGGCTTTCAGATCGTTTTCTGCCGTTCAGTTTGTGCTTGTGGGTTTGTATCTGCTCTTCAGTGCGTGCAAGCAAGTTCCGCGTGACTTTAGGTAGTCATTGTATTCTTGTTCGTTCGTTACTGTTTTTCAGGTCGCTCTTCACAGGCCTTGCTGTTCTTCAGTGCGTTCTGTTACTTCGTTCTGAGCAGCCGACCGTTTTCTAGCCATGTTTCGTATGCGTACTCCTCGTAGAGTTCGTGCTGTGCGGGGGCTTGGTGTTGGGGTCCTGACCTTGACACAAGTCCAGTCCATGAACAGGGTGGGGAGGAGTTCATGGACCAAGAATTGGTTGCTTCAGCGTGACCAGTTCTCTCATATGCCTTTGCTCCGTGAGATCCGTGAGAATAATCCTGATGATTTCAGGAACTTTCTCAGGATGACGGACCCCGTGTTTCACTGTTTGTTGGCTTCGCTGACCCCCTATATCAGCAGGCAGGATACCTGCATGAGGCAAGCCATCACTCCGGAGCAGAGGTTGGTCGCTACCTTGCGGTATTTGGCCACAGGGAGAAGCCTGCAGGACTTGAAGTTCTCGACAGGCATCTCCCCCCAGGCTCTTCTTTGTGGACATTTACTGCTTGTGTTTGTTTGAGCTGACCCTGACAGTAATGTGTGGAGTCCAGAAAATGTTGTGATTGGGTAACCTTACAAAGCACCGTTGGCTGTTATTTACTAAATGCAAAGACACATTTCACTACAAGTGCACTTGCAACTGCACTGAAACTGCACTTGTAGTGCAAAGTGGATTTGCCCTTAGGAAATAACCCCCATTTTCTCAGAAAACAGCAATTACATCACCCCAAAAGTGTTGTAGCGTTGAGACAATAATCCACACATTCTTGATTAACAATCTTTTTAATACCTGCACAATCACATGTGCATTTACCAAAGGTTTTTCTGACAAACCAACATGTTTGTTGTATACAAATTTTTGTGGTGGCATTATCCAAAATCAAAATGTCCATTTTATAGAAAACAGGCCTGTGTAAAACCAACAAGAAAGACACAAATCTTGATCTTACAAAGTTCACATTTGGTAGAACTTGAAGGCAATATCAGACATGAGTATTTAGGAACTGTGTTTGATATTGCGTTCAGATGGGGTGAAGTCACCCCAGGAAAAGCCAATTTTGGAAGATGCACACAAATTTCACAATGTCAACATGTGCTATCTGCCATCACGGGGATCAAGGGACGTGTTTTGGGGGAGCAAGCCCTTCCTCACCGCTACTTTATTATTGAGGAAGGGGTTGCACCCCCAAAACGCGTCCATTGATCTCCCGTGATGGCAGATAGCACATGTTGACACACTGTGTGCATCCTCCAAATTTAGCTTTGGGCAAAATCACAAAAACATTTAGCACATTGTAGCACACAAAAGAAGAAAGTGATTTGGAGGGGTTTTAAATTCGCCCCAAAACATCAATGATGTTTTTATATTTTGGAATAACATCATTGATGTTTTTCTTGATGATTTCCAATTGTAAATTACACCCCATGATCTCCCCGATCAGGATCTGGGCACTTTCTGATGTGAAAGGATCTTCATCCACAACCTCACGATCACCTAAAAAGAGAGGAACCCCAAAATAAATTAGGTTTCAAAAAAATGCCGCCATCCATCTCTTATCTGAGCCTGTGGTCGCAGACACTCACCTGTTGTGATGACTAGTTCCACCACGTCTTCTTCCTCCTGCTCAGATTGTGTTGGGGGGATTTCCCCTTCCTCCGGGGGGGGGGGGGACTCTGGTCTCCTCGGATGAGGGGTGTCCTCCGAGTCTTTTCTCCCCTATGTAAAACAAAATGGTATAATTAGCACACAGATATTTGATGGCAGAACTATAAATATGAAACATTGCTTGGAAGTGGGGTACAATTATCTATTTTGGCAGAGTTCCAAGATGTAATTTTATTAGTGTCCTTTGTCAAGCTTCAATACTTTACCTGTTTAGTACAAGCTTCACAGATGTAGCCCCCCCTATAGTATCCACTGGAGCACCTGTGTGGCCCCCCTAATAAAAATTGTGTTCTTTTGTCCCACACTAGTGCTCCAGTGTCCAGATGTGAATACAGCTGCTGAGTGTCCTCTCCTTACACAGAATCTAGTTTGCATTTCATTCTAGTAACAAAGCCATCTACACAACCCAATTCTTTGAAGCCAAGTATAGGGCCTCAAAATGGTGGCCAAATGCATATGGCCTAAACAATGGTATTTTATAGTCCGAACTAAAATAGTGTGATCAGAACGAATAATGTGCCCATGAACATGAAAGTTGCCATTTTAAACTGTACAACAGTTCCTAAAAGCACATGGAGCAGCACAAACGTAATAAACATAAAGAATAGGAACACAGCACAACTACTTACTTTTTTGCAGCACTCTCCGGATCTTTCTGTACTGCTCATGTTCTCGTAATTTGAGGTCCGATCACCGCTTCCTGAGCTGATCTTTCGATCGTCGTACCCCGAAATTCCGGTGCAGACTCCTGACCACTTTCGCCATGATCCTGGCCTTTCTGACATTGGGGTTGGGGTAAGGCCCATACTTTCCATCATAGTCGGACTTCTTCAGGATGTCCACCATCTCCAACATCTCCCCAAAGGACATATTTGAGTCCTTAAATCTCCTTCTGGATCGGGACGTTTCAGGCTCCGGCCTTTCCTCCTCCTCCTCCTCGTTGCTACAATTAGCACGATCCTGCTGTCTATCTGCCATGTGCTCTTCCCCCACTGCGCCGAACGAAAAGGGGCGGGGAATAGACTAGAAAGAATGTCAGGGGCGGGCGGAGTTATACGCATGCGCAGTGTGTATAAAGCGTAACACGTCTTACGTACGATCCGTGAGCGGAGGAAGGAGCATCGGAGACGCCGATCGTGCTAACGAAGGTAGGATCTAAACTTGGGCCTATACTGCTTAGAAATGGAAGCCTATATTGTAACAAGATTAGGGGAGTTTGGCCTGACATTAGGGTTTGTCTTGTGTTGTGTCTTGCAGAGAAAATGGATGGGTTCAATGACCACAACTTCCTTCCCCTGTTTATTGACAAGTACAGAGAGCTGCCCTGTCTGTGGCAGGTCAGACACCCACATTATAATCACAAACAGAAGAGGCAGGCAGCGCTGGAGAAACTGCTGGAGTTGGTGAAGCCGGTGGTCCCCACAGCAACCATCACCTATTTAAAAGCTAAAATTGGTGGCCTGAGGAGCACATATCTGAGGGAGCCCAAGAAGGTTACAGATTCCCAGAGATCCGGAGCTGCAGCAGATGACGTTTATGTCCCCAGGCTGTGGTACTACGAGAGACTGCGATTTCTGTCAGACCACACTGAAGTCAGGGAATCCCTCTCTACTCTTCCTTCCACGCTTCCTTCCACCCCAGCTGAGGCTTCTGATGTCCAACCTGGGCCTTCCAGCCAGGAAGAAGTGGAGGAGCCCAGCTGGAGTCAGGTATAGCATTGTTCTACTGATCTCTGGTCAATAAATAAATGATGTTTACTAAATGTTATTATTGATCATTAATTGCTGATTAAAAAAAGTGTTTTACATATCAATAGACAGTAGTGGGCACCCAAAATTGGGACAAGAATACAAAATGCTGGGCTCAGAAGGATAGTCTGTTATATTTGTTAACATTCAATTTGCAGCAGTCAGGAGGTGAAAATTGTGTGTGATTGATTGAAAAAATACTAAAACTATGTCCCTTTTTCATACACAGGAAGACCTCAGCCAGGAGGAGGCTGTGGAATGTGGCAGTCAGGAGGAGGCGGGGCTAAGTGTCAGCCAAGAGAAGCCAGGGACAAGTCGCAGCCTGACTGAGTCTCAGGTTCCTCCCCTCCGCCTGCCATACAAAAGGGCCAGGAAGGTCACTCCCAGTCCTGTGCAGGATTCAGCGTACAGGCTGATCCAGGAGGCTTCTGCGTCCCTCCAATCCTTCCTCAGTCCTGCAGAGGCCTTTGCCTGCATGGCTGCCACAAAATTGCAGGGCATGAAGGAGGGCCAACGCAGGCTCTCTGAGGACCTGATTTATAAAGTCCTTTGTAAGGGGGAGAGTGGGGAACTAACACCCAAGACGGATGTCATTGAGATCGACGATCCTCCTCCTCCTCCTCCTGCTGCCACAACTCCACCACCACAGCCACCACGTGGAAGGAAGCGTGGAAAGAAGACCTGAGAGTGATGACCCTGGTTTCAGTCTGGTCTGACAGAAGATGCAGTCTCTCGTATGACCACAGCCTGGGGACACAGATGTCATCTGCTGCTTTCCGGATCTCTGGGACTTCTGGACCAGACTGCCCTCCCTTAGATAAGGACTCCTCAGTCCACCAATTTTGCTTTTAAATAATTGATGTCTGCCCTGGGGGTCCAAGGCTTCGCCAATTTCTGCAGTTTCTCCAGCGTTGCCTCCCTCTTTGTTTTTTTATAGTTGTGACCCCTTAATAAATTTTTTTGGGGGAAATTCTACTCTCCTGTGTGTGTTTTCATCCAAAAAAGACAGTTTGTTGGTGACGATTCAGGTACATTTCTAAAGTACAATGTGAAATTAACAAGGGACAACAACACCAAACAATCTCCTACAGATTAAATATAACAACATATTAATGGTGTTGTGGGAACTTGTCACAAAAAATACACAAACATTTTCGGGAGTACAAATCAAAATCACCAAAAAAAAAAAAAAGAAAGAAAAACACAAAAAAAGATTCTACATTAAAGCCAAAAAAAAAAATTAAAATATACAAAAATATGTTGTCAGATGTCAGAAATCAAAATATATTGAGGGAATCCTGATAAATAGTAAAGAAAGAAGTTTGTGAGAAGTCTGTGTGAATATGAGCAGCAAAACTACTTAATTCTTGTCACATTATAAAGAAGAAGAGAGTGCGCTGTATTAAACCATTTTGAACATTGCAGCGTGACGAAAGTGCTGTATCCATTGCGAACGCTAAGTTTACCAGAACGAGCTGTCCCGTGTCGGAATTTCTTCTGAGCATGCATGGCACTTTGTGCGTCGGAACAGGCCACACACACGGTCGGAATTGACGCGATCGGATTTTGTTGTCGGAAAATTTTATCTCCTGCTGTCCAACTTTGTGTGTCGGAAAATCCGATGGAAAATGTCCGATGGAGCCCTCACACGGTCGGAATTTCCGACAACACGCTCCGATCGGACATTGTGCATCGGAAAATCCGACCGTGTGTACGGGGCATAAGGCTGCAGATGGTCACAATGATGGTCACAATGACTCGAGTATAAGCCGAGGGGGCTTTTTCAGTACAAAAAAATGTGCTGAAAAACTCGGCTTATAATCGAGTATATACGGTAATTCTAATATTAACCACTTCCCACCTACCAAATAGCAGAATGACGACTGCAAAGTGGTTAAGTTATCCTGACTGGGCATCATATGACGTCTAGCAGGATAAGCTGCTTGCACGCACGTGGCCACGAGGGCGAGCAGCGCGACGATCAATACACCGCATCTCTGATCCTGATAAAAAGCCTATAACGTATGCTATTTGCCATGTGATTAGCTGAGTCCAATTTAAAGGTCATCACATGGTAACCAGGAAGTGCCGTTTATCAGCCTTTTTCTCTACCCACACTGACAAGACGCTAGTAGAGGAGAGCCGATCAGTGGCTCTCCTGACAGGGCAGTGCATTGATTATCAGTGCAGACCAACCACGTATGCCCACTAGAGCCCACCAGGGATGCCAACCAGTGCCCATTATGGATGCCTGTCAGTGCCTCCTCATCAGTGCTGCCTATCAGTGTCACTTATCAATGCCCATCAGTGCCGCCTGTAAGTGCCCATCAGTGCCACCCATGAGTGCCCATCAGTGCTGCCTATCAGTGCAGCATATAAGTGCCTCATCATCAGTGCCACCTCATCAATGCCCATCGGTGAAGGAGAAAACATACTTATTACACACTTTTATAACAGAAACAAAGAAAAACTTTTTTTTTTTCAAATTTTTTTTATTTATATAAGAAAGCTCTATTTGTGTGAAAAAAATGATATCAATTTTGTTTGAGTACAGTGTTGTATGACCGCGCAATTGTCTTTCAAAATGTGACAGCGCTGAAAGCTGAAAACTGGCCTGGGCAGAAAGGGGTGATAGTGGCCGGTATTGAAGTGGTTAACTGTGAACCTATGGAAAGTACAACTTGCTGGTTACTAATTACAGCTGCTAGACACTTACATATTTACTTTCCAGATAAAGAAGGTAGAGTTACTAGGCAGATAATCAAGAGGTGCAGCACTATATGCTCTAAACAAACATACTTCAAATAAAAAGATATCTAAATCCACACTGGTGTAAAATTATTCTCTGAGTGACAAATTAACCACTCGCCCTCTGGAAGAATAACCCCTATTCATGGCCAGGTCATTTTTTGCGACATGGCACTGCGTTACTTTAACTGACAATTGCGCAGTCGTGCAACGCTGTGCCCAAATAAAATTTATGTTATATTTTTCCCACGAATAGAGCTTTCTTTTGGTGGTATTTGATCACCTCTGCATTTCTGCATTTTTTTATTGCTTGCTCTATAAACAAAAAGGCCGACAATTTTGACAAAAGACCATATGTTGTAAAACATATCCAATAAAACCATTTATAAAATCAAATTTCTTCATCAATTGAGGCCAATATGTATTCTGCTACATATTTTGGTAAAAAATCCCAATAAGCGTATATTGATTGGTTTGCGCACAAGTTATAGTGTCTACAAACTATGGGATATACACTGGAGTTTTTACAAATTTTTTTTTATACTAATAATGGCGGCGATCAGAGACTCATAGCAGGACTGCGATATAAAGTGACACTTTTGACACTTTTTGGGGACCAGTGACACTAATACAGTGATCAGTGCTAAATAACATGCACTGTCACTGTACTAATGACACTGGCTGGGAAGGGGTTAAACATCTAGGGTGATCAAAGGGTTAACTGTGTGCCTAGCCAGTGTTTATGTGTACTGTATGTGCTGCTTTTACAAAGGAATGTGATGGATTTTCCCTCTATCACATCCCTCCCCTCTGACAGGACAGAGCTCTGTATTGTTTACATATGCAGAGCTCTGTCTAGCCTCTCTCCTCGATGGTCAGCGGGTGCCGGCGGACATCCATTGGCCGGCATCTGACTAATCACAGCAGAAGCGGTGTGCTGGCCTCCTACCCGGAAATGCAGAATCATGTATACTGTATATACGTAATTCTGCCCAGTTCGGCCGCCTTGTAGCAGTATATCTGCTATGGGGCGGTCAGCAAGTAGTTTTAATACCTGGCGCTTATAGTATAAATAAATACACAAATCTTCCTCATTACCTTTCTAGAAACTATGCATCTCAAAATGTTCATGTATAAATGTGCTACAGTACCTCATAATAGGTGCAAACCAATAAAGTGCTCAGTAAAAAAAGTGCTCTTGATATAATGTCAGTGTAAATATTAAAATCTTCAATGCCAATTCTGTAATTATAAAAATTTCACAGGACATTGACCTTCAACAAGAATCCAGTGACCGTAGCGATATGTGTGTAGGCAGGTTGAAGCTTGGGTGCCCAGCCTGGGGAAAGGGTTAAATGTTTCAAGCTCAGTTCCCTGGCTTTTGGTCCTAGCCAGTCCACCATTGCTCTAAAAAGGAGGATAGCTGAGGTCCAAAAAAGGCGGTGTTGAAGTGGGTCCAACTGTGAGCGGGCGTCCGCTGAGAGGACATCCAAGCCATGGACAATGCCATTATGGACTCTCACCTCATGGAGGTATGCCCGGGCAGCCAAACTACAGTATTAGGAGTTACATTAACTATTCTGAGCCTGGTCTATTTCAATATTTAAAAGGGTGCATGTTGGTTCTGGTGTATCCAAAAGAACCTGGGTCTGTAACAGCACTACAGAATATAAAGAAATGCCATTACATAAGGGTTAACTTGGAAAGTCAAGAAGAGGAGTGTAGATGCTAAGAGTAACCAAGTATAAGCTCAAGACATGGAGCAAATAGTTGGGCGTGGTTCCTGGTAAGTTGGACAGGTCCTCCGGTAGAGAGGGGGTCGATATGCTGGCTCCCTCCCTAAAGGTCAGTATTCAATAGCAACCGGATCTGAATCCGAGTTACAGAGATCTATGGCCTGGTCACAAGGTAGGGAAGGAAGAAGTTAATGAGCACACGTGAGGTCCATGCTAGGTGCTCGGCGGGACCCCATTCTATTACCGGGAGTGAGGTAACAGAGGTACGGTGGACTGATGGAGAGGGCACAGGCTCAGCACATCCTTCCTAATGCAGCATATAGGTTACATTGTGTAGTGACATACGACAAGTCACTTTTCAAAGGAATTCTGTATTATTACTGTACACAGTGACGGCTCATCTCTAAGTCAAGGAACTGCTTAATGTTAGATTTTTCAGTTGACCGCTGTCTCTGCCTGGTCCTGGATATTAATGAGCATGCTCTGCATGAGAGATAACCCTACGTGCATGAAGGCAGATGACCCACAAGTGCTTATCCACATACACCTTGTGGAAAACTCACTCACCGGATTTCCTGTGACCCGTTTTATAATAAGAGGGTCTCCATACTCATTTTTCTATTCCTGCTGTTTTTTTAGGTGAATGGGTAGGGTACAATGTACCTCATACTCATTCACATAGGGTGAGGGGCCGGGATCTGGGGGCCTCCAGATTCTGATAAGCCCCCGCCCGCAGGGTTGTCGGGAAAAGGCCCTTGTCCTCATCAACATGGGAACAAGGTGCTTTGGGGTGGGGGGTGCAGGGCCCCCTCTGCCCCAAAGCACCCACCCCCCATGTTGAGGGCATGTGACCTGGTATTGTCCAGGAGGGGGGGCGCTCACTCACCCCCCCCTTTCCTGACCTTCCAGGCTGCATGCTCAGATAAGGGTCTGGTCATTTTTTTTTTCATTTTGGGGGGGTTTCCCTTAAAGATCCTCAGCACACTGCAAGTGGGATCATCATGATCTGACTTCTGGTGCGACTTCTATTCAAATAAATTTGGGATCCCTTAGGGAACCATTGATTTTGAATAGAGGCAGATTAGGCTTTGCGCTCTGTATACAGCGTTAAGCCGCGTTTAACAGCTTTTACAGGCATCTGGCATTTTTATAGCTCTAGCGCTGGAGCCTCAGAACGCTCTGGTCCTGGGTTTTTTTGAAGCTTAAAAACGCCTATGCCACTTAGGCTGCATTCCCATCTGAGCATTTTCAGCTTGTAAAATGCTTGTAAAACGCCAGAAAAAAAACGCCCGAAATACGCCCAACAAGCAAAATCACATTCATTTAAATGGCCCCTGTTCACATCTGAGCGTTTTGTAGCCTGAAGCAAAATGCCTGAAGCTCAAAAAAGTACATGAGCTTCTTTTTGGGCAGATTACAGGCGTTTTCCTGCTTTTTACGTTGGTCACCTTTTGACCTGTGCAAAATCGCGGCAAAAACACAGCAGAAATCACTGAAAGGCGTTTTTAAGCTGTAAAAAAGCTCCTAAATGTGGCTGTAAAAATGCCTGTGGGCGTGAGGCCTTATACTCACCTAGGTGGATGCAGCATAGATCCGATGCTGTCCATCTGTGACTTTATCCAGTCACGTGTGGCGTGACGCAATGCGTCAAACTGTGAGGAGCCAGGTGCTGCTGCTTCTCGGGTACAGCTGAACCCGGAAGCCTCTTACTTTTATTGCTAACTGCTCTGTAAGTTACTATTAGCGTTTTTAATAAAAATCCTTTTAATTCTACTACACTATGGAGCCCATTTTCTTCCTTGTATGATCCATCTGAAAAACACCGGCCGAGTGTGGGAGAGCACCAGTTTCACACTCCCCCCCTCCTCCTGGGAGCTGGAACTAGGATTGTGTGCCGATCCTGGAAGCCGAGCCTGTGGATGCACTGCTGCCTACTAGTTGATTCAAGCGTGATTCGGCCCATTGGGGGCCGCTACTACAGGTGAGAGGCTGGGGGAAATAGTCACCGCACATCGGAGCAAGATTGGAAGAACTATATAAAGACATTCCGTTGCCACTGCACTTGCACCTTTCTCATTTTTAGAAGATTGGGAATCAGTCACATTGGAAGTCACATTGCATGTTTTTTGTACTACACTATTTTTCACTTTATTTTGTTTGTCATTTTTCCACCAGTTCACAATTGTTTGGACACGTATCATTTTTATGGCATTACTGACATTATTTGATTGATTTTTTTTTTTTTTTTGCCGGTTCAATATTCATGAATTATATGCACATTGCACTTTATAATCCTTTTTTTGGAGTCGCACTTATAATTACATTGCAACCCCCCTTTTTTATACATTTAATTATCTTCACATTTATTATTAGCTGTCAGTTCAGGTTTCACGTGATTGATTGGATTGATTGGATTATGTGACTATTTTTACATTGTTTGGGTATAGTGTATATTCTCTATATTGTGTGCACATTGCACTTTATTGACACACTCACTTATTTATTTTGAATATTATTTCAACATTATTTAGCAGATGTCAGTTTATGCTTGATGTGTTTGATCTATTAGACACCTTATTATCATGTGACATGGTCCACATTGATTTTGCTTATTGTGCATATTTCCTTTATTCTGTGCACATTGCACTATATGGATACACTTATTTAGTTATTTTTGAATAATACTTTGGATATTTGGGCATTTATTTAGTGTTCAACCTATTTATATATTTTGTTCATTTTCTGTCATATTGAGACTGAGGTAGCTTTGGCCATACTTCTCCTTTAAGCCCATGTGTGTAAAAGGAAGTGCTACAGATACTGAGCAGACATCTGCTTGTAATTGGCTAATTGACACATGTCACAGATTTATGGCTATGGAATGTAAAGGTCTGTAGATATAGGATTGACTATATATCAAAGCAGAACTATGGCCCCCTGTTAAAAAATGCACTGCAGACCTTACTGTAAGTAAATCTCTGCCTACAATGTACAATTAGTCTGTTTGCAAAGTCACACAATTATGTGTTGAGCCTGCCAGTGAATTTTACCTTTTATGATGGAGTGACAACATTATTGCACTGCTTTTGAACTCAAAGCAGGGTTGTCACTTTCATGTAGGATTTGCCTGTATGCTCTACAATGGGATGAGAAGATGACACAGGGGGTGTGGCTGTCAGAATTGTCACTTCTGTTTCACAAGCCTGCAGCTTGTCATTCAGCACATGACTACACTTAGTCTGATCCGCTGCTTTCTACATAGACAACACTTCCTCTGTTGCTGAACCCATCCCACTGTAAACTGCAGTGTCTGGGAGGGGGACAGTGTGAGATGCAAATAGGGAATTATTTGACTTTACTATATGAGGCTTGTGTGTAATTGGATTTGGGACTTATTTAAACTGCCACACAGGAGGATGTACTTTAAACCAGGTTCATAGGTGTCTGAAACCAGGAAATCAGACCGAGACAGAAGTACAGTTAAATCACACTTGTTTAATAATAAAAATAAAAAGAACAAATGTAGTTAAAACATAGCCAAAGTTCAGTAACCGGAATGGATAGTCAGCCAAGCCAGAAGTCAGGGATGAAAGTAGTGGAACAGCAAGCAGGATCTGGAGCCAGAAGGGATGTCAGCAAAGCCAGTCTTTAAACTGGAATGCAGGAGATAGTTTCTTGTGATGTGACCAAGGTGAAGACAGAGCTCCTCTGAACTGGACGGCTTAAGTAGGCAAGACTGAGGACCAGGATCATCAACAGCTGAGTAACTGTGGAGAGAGATGGGAGCTGGCAATTAGCCGACAGCTGAGTGGCCAGCTCAGAGAAGAAAGGGCTGAGCCCAGCCCTGACAATAGGCCAAGCTGACCACACAACTTACAAACCAATTGATGATCTCTTTTTGTTTTGACAAATTTAGGAGTGGGATTCTAGAGCTTGGAGACGTAAGCTGGATGCCCAGGTAAGATAGGGTGTCGAGAGGAGCCCATGAGAAAGCAGCAACAAACGTGATTGGGCGCTTGAGATAAGTGTTAAGCCCAATGGCTTACATTGTGGGGTTTGGAGTGATTTGATTTATATAGGGAAATTGATCCAAAATGGTCTAGAAGGTGACATAAAGGCAGCAGGGAATGTAAAGGGTTAGTTAGGAAGATGAAAATATTATCAGCATAAAGCTCTATTTTATGCTGTGTGGCTTCTATATTTAAGACTGTGGTCTGAGAATGAGATCTTATATGTTTGGCTAGTGGTTGTTTGATTAGCGAGAAGATGGGTGGCAAAGTGGGCATCCCTGTCTTGTTCTATTTGTAATAGGGAAGGAGGAGGATAGGAATCCTGAGGTCCAGTCTTTGGCAGTTGGAGTGGTATATAGAGTGGATGTGGCTGATAAAATGTGACTGGAGAAGCCAAATTTGGCAAGAACTGCTTGCATATATGACCAGTGGACTCGGTCAAAAGCTTTCTCCACGTCCACCAGCAGTGATGGAGTTTTATAATGATCCACCCATTGTATTAGACTGGCAAATCTTCTGGTGCTGTCAGAGGTTTGGCGACCGGAAAAAAACAACCTGGTCAGGGTGGATCAGTAATGGAGTAAGTTTAGGTAGGTGGTTAACAATGAGCTTGGCATATAGTTTTGTTTCTGCATTTAGGAGCGAGATGGGGTGGAAGTTAGCAGGGGAATTTGAAGGTTTGCCTGGTTTGGGGTTAGTGATTATAATAGATTCTAAGAATTCGGAAGGGCATGAACCTCGGTCGGCAATATGGTTTAGGGAGGTGGCGAGGTGATGGGTTAGGTGGGGCATAAAAGTTTCAAAGTTTTATAATATTCATTTAAGAAGCTGTCTGGACCTGGGGATTTATGAAGGAGCAGTTGAGTTCTGATTTTGTTGACTTCATCTTCTGTAAAAGGTGCCTAAATGTCGCGGAGATGTTCAGGAGTTAAGGTGGGAAGCCACATGGCATTTAAAAAAAGGGGGGTGGAGTTTTTTATGTGGGTGTTTTTTAAATTAGATTAAGTGGAATAGTAGTTGCGAAATTGTTCCGCAGCTTCGGAGGGGTTGATACATTTGCACCAAGGTAAATCTAAAAAGAAGAGAATTTTAGATGCAGCTGCACAAAGTTTATATGGTTTTGCTAAAAAAGCTCCTGGTTTGTTACCTAGCACGTAATCTCTTCTTGATATAGAATTCATAGCTCCTGTGCATAAGGGAGCTAAGCTGGTTACGGAGGGAGTAAATCTCATTGACAAGACGAGTGTCATGATGGGCTTTATTGTGGTATTACAGTAGTCTAATTTGGGTAAATCAGTTATTTCCTTGGGTGCATCACTTTTTCTCATGAGCAGAGAGTTTTATGAGACTGCCTCTGATGAAGGCTTTGTGGACATTCCAGAGTATGGTTGGGTCGGTGACAGACTCCTTGATAATATGAAGTATGAAAAAAGGAGCTGATCTCTGATTCAATTTGATGTTTGTAGAGTTGGTTGGTTAGCAGAGATGATTTAAGTCGCCATGGGGCTGGTGAGCCTGATGCATTGCCGGGCAGCACATCAATGGAGATAGGGTTGTGGTCTGACCAAGTAATTACCCCAAGAGCAGATACGGTAATTTTTTGAAGAGTTTATTTGTCTACAAAAAAACAATCAATCCTGGAGTAAACCTCATGAGCATGTGAGTAATAAGTAAAGTCTCTTTCCCCTCTGCATTTTTTCTACACTCTTTAGTCCATGACTGGTCCTCATTTGTGCTTCTAGCTTCACTCCCCAGTCTGACAGGTCCTTCTCTCCATCCTGTTCAAATGACACGTGATTACCTACTACTCACTGCTTCCCTCCACCCCTCACTATCAGTTAGTTCTTGCCTCTCCACTTCTCTCACCTTTACATTGTTAGCTCTTGCTTGTCTTCACCCACCAGCCACTGATTGGGCAGCAATGCGTACCTAAGTGTTTTGAGTCATTCAGATATCAAAAACCATTCAGCCAAAATGAACCTCTAACGTCTAAAATTCAGCATGGGCTACTTCACAGCAAAGTTTATCTGTAGACAATTTTTTTTTTTATTTTTTTTTATTTATCTAGAGTAAAGAAGAAATAGACTCTCTGGCAGGTTGTTTCTAACTGGATTCCTCATAGACAGATTATCCTTCACTTCCTGTTATGTTAGCAATTTTCTTATCTTGGTAATGCAACAGGAAGTGATCTGAAAGTTTTCCAATTGGGACCAGGGTTGCCAACTGTCTGTAAATTTAGGGACAATTTGTAAAAATTGTATGATTTTTACACTGTCCATAAATTTCTGTTATAGACGATCTATGTCCATGAAAAAAATGTCTTTCGGATGATTTTGAAACTATGCTTGCAGTTCCGAAGCTGGGCAGGTTTGAATGGGAGTGGGCTTGGATAGGGTTGGGCTTGTGTTGATGCTATGGTTATGAAATACTGGACAGGGAGCCGGAACATGGGAGCTGGTCAGGGAGCCGAGACACGGATGGGAGCTGGAATCCAGGCAAGTTTGAACAATTTTAAGGGCTGGTTCCACAGCCTTGTGCACATTTCTACTGGCCCATCACCATAATTAGGCTGCCTTAGATCAGCACTGGGCATGGCTCCCAGAGCCTGGCAATTGGTGGACAGACCCCCTTTCCCCCATCTATGCATTGGAGTGCAAAAAGAGGGAAGCTGCGCTAAATAAATTGACCTGTGAAGCACTGACCAATCATGAGCTAGTAAATGCACTCACAACTGAAGAAAAATGGTGAATAAAAAACCTAAGAATAATGTGACTAATAAGGTAAACCAAAAAAAATTGGATTAAAGTGAACAAAATACACCAGTATGGCAGATAATAAATCTAAAAATTGCACTGAAAGTATCAATTCAGAAAATATCCCAATAGTGTTAAAAAAAAACTAGACAATAAAAAATTGACAATGAATATGAAAATTCATAATAACAATTAACAACCTAATTAGGTGACAATAGTAAATATTGCTCATCAACCAAAAATGGTGTTAAATAATATCATGAGTGAGTCCATTTAAAAAATATAGAAAAAAAATGATGAAAAAAAACTTTCAGTGATTATAACTCAGTGTGATAGTAGTGGTTGTTGAGTCTTTGGTTGATAAAGATCAAAAATAGTAGTCCATGCTAGATGTATCAATGAATAATCCAAACATCCCAAAAAAAGCGAAAAATAGGAAAATGCCTCCACCTGAGCACACGCTGCCGCTTACCAGATCGGTATGATCCCTTATTACAGGGGACCAAGGAATGCCTATGGCTTATAACCCAGCCTAGGGTCTCTGTGCCGTGCACCGAACTCCTGAGCCTCAGCGGAAATTATCCTCATACGAATGGACACGATTAATGGATCCCCATCTAAGAGCAAAAGGCTTGCATAGTGTAAAACCTTTTTAAATTTATTAAGCTTTAAAAGACGAGTGGACACTTACAGTTACGTAAAAAAAAAACAGCAATAAGTTAATCAATAGCAGCCCATTGCTTCTGGGACTGCGTAACATGCGGTGACGTCAGCACGTGTTTTTTGGTTTAACTTATTAGTCACATTATTCTTAGGTTTTTTATTCACCATTTTTCTTCAGTTGTGAGTGCATTTACTAGCTCATGATTGGTCAGTGCTTCACAGGTCAATTTATTTAGCGCAGCTTCCCTATTTTTGCATTCTTGTTTGGTGTTGTATAACATCTTGCAGCTTGGTATATATAGCGCAGCTTTTTAATTTACCATGCATTGGAGTGCATGGCAGCTAATAGGAGGCTTATAACATAGTCTGGGAGAAACTAACTACATGAGAGGAGGCACGACAGGCAGTGGTGAGATTTTAACCATCTCCTGTTCCTGTATCATGTCTGCTGTCTGTAACCATCTCCTGTGTCCTGCTTGCAGCCTCTAACCATCTCCTGTATCCTAAATGCAGCCTCTAACCATCTCCTGTATCCACACTATAGCCTCTAACCATTTCCTGTATATTGTCTGCCGCATCTAACCATCTCCTGTATCCTGTCTGCAGCCTCTAACAATCTCATGTATCCTGTCTGCAACCTCTAATCATCTATTGAAACCTGTCCACAACCTCTAACCATCTCCTGTATCCTGTCCACAACCTCTAACCATCTCCTGTATCCTGTCCACAACCTCTAACCATCTCCTGTATCCTGTCCACAGCCTCTAACCATCTCCTGTATAATGTCTGCAATCTCTGACCATCTCTTTTCTTGTATCATGTCTGCAGTCACAGAGGCGGAGCCTGGAGAGGAGTCAAGAGTGGGTGCGCCTCCCTGATGGAGGAGTCAGGCGTGTGTGGACCATGGAGAGGAGAATATAGAATGAAACCAGAGCCACTAAGCTGGAGCCCGGAGAGGACAGTCTGACTGAGTCCTGCATGGTGCACCTCAGAGGAGATCAGTGACAGCGCCGCAGTACAGTAAAGGTTGCCCCTTATATCAGTAACCCCCCTTACATTATTCACTCTGTGGAAGGTAGTCTGTGATCACCAGCCCCCCCCCCACATAAGAGTTCCCAGCGTTCCACCTCAAATCAATGTCCTCAGAGTTCCCCTTTACATCAGAGTATGCGGGATACAGTGCAAGGGGAACTCTGCGGACCCTGATGTAAATGGCAAATCTGCAGACCCTGATGTAAGTGGGAACTTATGTAATGGGGAGCTCTGGTGATCAGAGACCGCCTTATATTAGATTTCCCTTTACACCAAAGTCTGCAGCATTATGATCCACAGTATTCCCCCTTACATCAGAGTTCCCCTTGCACTGTAAGGGGAAATCCTGCAGACTCTGATGTAAGGGGGAACTCTGTGCAGAGTTATTTTACCCTGACCTTCATGTACATGGAGAAATATGTTTTTGGACTTTTGTTATGACTTAAACACATTGCTAATTTCACCAACTATATGTTTGTAGCTTACATATTGATATTTGCACTGTTTTGCACGTCCATTTTTCTGTACTTTTTGAAGTGTCAGTAAAAAATATGGTTCTGCCAGTAAATTTCATGATTTTTGCCCCCAAAAATAATTGGTGCTGTCAGTAAATTTTGGGTGTCCTGTCAGTAAATTTTACTTTGGGGGGTTGATAACACTGATGGGGACACAAAGTGAAATAATGTATGACAAGTAGGGATGAGCTTCGAGTTCGACTCGAACATTCGACTCGAACATTGGCTGTTCACAAGTTCGCCGAACAGCGAACGATTTGGGGTGTTCGCGGCAAATTCGAATGCCGCGGAGCACCCTTTAAAAGTCTATGGGAGAAATCAAAAGTGCTAATTTTAAAGGCTAATATGCAAGTTATTGTCATAAAAAGTATTTGGGGACCTGGGTCCTGCCCCAGGGGACATGGATCAATGCAAAAAAAAGTTTTAAAAACGGCCGTTTTTTCAGGAGCAGTGATTTTAATAATGCTTAAAGTCAAACAATAAAAGTGTAATATCCCTTTAAATTTCATACCTGGGGGGTGTCTATAGCATGCCTGTAAAGGGGCGCATGTTTCCTGTGTTTAGAACAGTCTGACAGCAAAATGACATTTTGAAGGAAAAAACTCATTTAAAACTACCTGCGGCTATTGCATTGCCGACAATACACATAGAAGTTCATTGATAAAAACGGCATGGGAATTCCCCAAAGGGGAACCCCGAACCAAAATTAAAAAAAAAAAATGACGTGGGAGTCCCCCTAAATTCCATACCAGGCCCTTCAGGTCTGATATGGATATTAAGGGGAACGCCGGCCAAAATAAAAAAAAAAAAAATGACGTGGGGTTCCCCCTAAATTCCATACCAGACCCTTCAGGTCTGGTATGGATTTTAAGGGGAACCCCGCGCCAAACAAAAAAAAAAAAACGGCGTGGGGTCCCCCCAAAAATCCATACCAGACACTTATCCGAGCACGCAACCTGGCAGGCCGCAGGAAAAGAGGGGGGACGAGAGTGCGCCACCCCCCTCCTGAACCGTACCAGGCCACATGCCCTCAACATTGGGAGGGTGCTTTGGGGTAGCCCCCCAAAACACCTTGTCCCCATGTTGATGAGGACAAGGGCCTCATCCCCACAACCCTGGCCGGTGGTTGTGGGGGTCTGCGGGCGGGGGGCTTATCGGAATCTGGAAGCCCCCTTTAACAAGGGGACCCCCAGATCCCGGCCCCCCCCTGTGTGAAATGGTAAGGGGGTACTTACCATTACCATTTCACTAAAAAACTGTCAAAAATGTTAAAAATGACAAGAGACAGTTTTTGACAATTCCTTTATTTAAATACTTCTTCTTTCTTCTATCTTCCTTCATCTTCTGGTTCTTCTGGTTCTTCTGGCTCTTCTGGTTCTTCCTCCGGCGTTCTCGTCCAGCATCTCCTCCGCGGCGTCTTCTATCTTCTTCTCCTCGGGCCGCTCCGCACCCATGGCATGGGGGGAGGCTCCCGCTCTTCTCTTCTTCTTCATCTTCTTCTTTTCTTCTCTTCTTCTCTTCTTCATTTTCTTCTCCGGGCCGCTCCGCACCCATGCTGGCATGGAGGGAGGCTCCCGCTGTGTGACGGCGCTCCTCGTCTGACAGTTCTTAAATAACGGGGGGCGGGGCCACCCGGTGACCCCGCCCCCCTCTGACGCACGGTGACTTGTTGGGACTTCCCTGTGACGTCACAGGGAATGCCACAGGGAAGTCCCGTCATGTCCCGTGCGTCAGAGGGGGGCGGGGTCACCGGGTGGCCCCGCCCCCGTTATTTAAGAACTGTCAGACGAGGAGCGCCGTCACACAGCGGGAGCCTCCCTCCATGCCAGCATGGGTGCGGATCGGCCCGGAGAAGAAAATGAAGAAGAGAAGAAGAGAAGAAAAGAAGAAGAGAAGAAGATGAAGAAGATGAAGAGAAGAGCGGGAGCCTCCCTCCATGCCATGGGTGCGGAGCAGCCCGAGGAGAAGAAGATAGAAGACGCCGCGGAGGAGATGCTGGACGAGAACGCCGGAGGAAGAACCAGAAGAGCCAGAAGAACCAGAAGAACCAGAAGATGAAGGAAGATAGAAGAAAGAAGAAGTATTTAAATAAAGGAATTGTCAAAAACTGTCTCTTGTCATTTTTAACATTTTTGACAGTTTTTTAGTGAAATGGTAGGGGTACTTTTGTACCCCCTTACCATTTCACACAGGGGGGGGCGGGATCTGGGGGTCCCCTTGTTAAAGGGGGCTTCCAGATTCCGATAAGCCCCCCGCCCGCAGACCCCCACAACCACCGGCCAGGGTTGTGGGGATGAGGCCCTTGTCTTCATCAACATGGGGACAAGGTGTTTTGGGGGGCTACCCCAAAGCACCCTCCCAATGTTGAGGGCATGTGGCCTGGTACGGTTCAGGAGGGGGGGCGCACTCTCGTCCCCCCCTCTTTTCCTGCGGCCTGCCAGGTTGCGTGCTCGGATAAGGGTCTGGTATGGATTTTTTGGGGGACCCCACGCCATTTTTTTTTTTTTTTTGGCGCGGGGTTCCCCTTAAAATCCATACCAGACCTGAAGGGTCTGGTATGGAATTTAGGGGGAACCCCACGTCATTTTTTTTTTAAATTTTGGCCGGGGTTCCCCTTAATATCCATACCAGACCTGAAGGGCCTGGTATGGAATTTAGGGGGACTCCCACGTCATTTTTTTTTTAAAATTTTGGTTCGGGGTTCCCCTTTGGGGAATTCCCATGCCGTTTTTATCAATGAACTTCTATGTGTATTGTCGGCAATGCAATAGCCGCGGGTAGTTTTAAATGAGTTTTTTCCTTCAAAATGTCATTTTGCTGTCAGACTGTTCTAAACACAGGAAACATGCGCCTCTTTAAAGGCATACTATAGACACCCATCAGGTACGAAATTTAAAGGGATATTACACTTTTATTGTTTGACTTTAAGCATTATTAAAATCACTGCTCCTGAAAAAACGGCCGTTTTTAAAACTTTTTTTTGCATTGATCCATGTCCCCTGGGGCTTTTTATGACAATAACTTGCATATTAGCCTTTAAAATTAGCACTTTTGATTATTCATGTTCGTGTCCCATAGACTTTATTGGTGTTCGCATGTTCGAACGAACTTTTTTCCTGTTCGCATGTTCTGGTGCGAACCGAACAGGGGGGTGTTCGGCTCATCCCTAATGCTGAGTTAGCCTATCTTCTTACTCAACACACTGCCACTTCCCCCCTTGTTATACATACATCCTTCAGGCCTAAGTCTGTTTTCTATCCATCACAAGCTAAGGGCCCTTACATAGAGAGCTTCTACAGAGTCGTGTTCTCTGATTTTCAAAAGCTATGCTAGTCCTCTTCCACCAATAAAGCGAACAATTTAGAGATTCTAGCACTCAAATCTTTAATGGAAGCCGATGACTTGGTTATCAACTCGGCAGATAAGGTGGGGGAATCGTCATACAAGACAAAAGTGATTATATGGAAGAGGCAAAATTATTATTATCTGATGCCACCACATATCAGCCAATTAAGAAAGACCCTACTTCTATCATCTCCCAAAAGTTCATAAAAATCTAGATCATCCTCCCGACAGACCTATTGTAGCGGCCATGGACAGTGTTACCACAAGCCTTATCCTCTACATTGACCACTTCTTGCAGCCCATTGTCCATCAGCTGCAATCCTACATCAGGGATGGAAAACACCTCCTTGAATTGCTGTCTGCTTTCAAGTGGGAACAGACATATGTCTGGCTTCCACTTGACGTCAACTCACTATACACTTCCATTCCCCACTCCTTTGGTCTATTAGCATTAGATTTTTTCTTGGCTAAAGATCCTCTCATCAACCCACGCCAGGCCTTGTTCATTTTAGATGCCACTTCCTTCTGTTTAAGTCACAATTATTTTCAGTTTGATGGAGATTTCTTTCTACAGATACAGGGTACGGCCATGGGGGCCAATTTTGCGCCCTCCTATGCCAACCTGGCTATGGGCTACTGGGAGAACTTATATGTTCTCCATAACAACCCCTATGCCAATAACATTGTTTTCTTTGGTCGTTATATTGACAATATTATTATCATTTGGGATGGCCCCACCAATATGATTGATAGCTTTGTTTGTTATTGAAATAATAACAAATATGGTCTTTCATTCACCTATGTCACCAATCCTGACACACTGCCTTTCCTTGACCTTGACCTTGAATTGGGCCATGATCCAGCTACCTTTACCATCATCTCTAAGAATTAGGTTAGGCCCACTGTGGGTAACTCATTCTTGCATTACAACAGCTGTCATCTCCCGCAATGGATTAACAATATCCCGAAGGGCCAATTTTGCAGACTTAGACAGAATTGTTTGAGAGAACGTGACTATGTCAATCAAAGCACATTACTCATCAAGAAGTTTAGAGACAAGGTGTCAGGGTACCATTGGCGCCGGACCTGGGCGTCGGCGCGCGCCTATGCACCGGCGCGCTCCGTTACACACACTTCAGCAAAATCTTATTGTTCCCGGGCGTCAGCACGGCGCTAGGGTGCGCGCGGGTACGCGACGCTAGGGCACGCGGGTATGCGTCGCTTGGGCGCGCGCGCTTGTGCATGTGCGCGCGTACGGGCATGCGCGCGTTCGCGATAGCGCCGGTTTGGCGCCAAAGTGCACATAAAAGTCCTCCTGTGCCTCTGGCACATTGCTGCTTCGTCTCAGCTCCGTGATTCGTGTTAACCTGAACCTGATTGTTGTTACCCATCTGATCCGGCTTGTTTGACTATCCGTCCTGCTCCTATCCGACCCGGCCTGCCTGACTACTCCTCTTTTGCCTGCCTGATATCGTTGCCAACCTCTGCCTGCCTACCGACTCTGCCTCTGCCTGCTGTCTGTCTGTCTCATATCCCTGCCGACCCGGACCGTCTGACCCTGCTTGTGCCTGCTGTTGTTCTCGCTGTTGCACCTTCAGCTTCAGCTCCAGTGATCTCTGCATCTACAAGTGTTCTAGCTTGCTGCCTCCAGTCTCTACCTGATCTGCAGTCTAGCCATCCCTGTGGGATCTCTCATCACTTCAGCTCCAGAGACTCCGCTCTACAGGCAGTCCTACCCCACTGTGCTCAGGAGACCACTGTTCCCACTCCAGTGGCTCCTGAACCAACGTTGTATGAGAGGTCTTCTCCTACAAGTCAGGCTCTACTACCAGGTACCTAACACAAGGACTATCCCCCGGCTCTTATTGACCAAGCTTTTCAACATTACGGAAAAGGGTAACCACCAAAACCACCGGGTGAACCACACAATCATGCTGTTCGGTTTACCACCACTTTTCACCACCAGTTTAGGAAAATGGAAAAGATCCTGGCTGACCATTGGAGCATACTATTACAGGATCCATTTTTGAAACCTTGCATCGCCGATAGACCACATGTTACTTATCGGAGAGCGCCAAATCTCAAAACAAAAATAGCCCCCAGCAAAATTCGTCCCAGGAGCACTCCCTTGAATAAGCCTGTACTTTTTCCATTAGTTGGGATGTTTCAATGTAAAAAACCCCTTTGTAAAACATGCCAAT
Organism: Aquarana catesbeiana; assembly: GCA_037953035.1. NCBI lineage: Eukaryota > Metazoa > Chordata > Amphibia > Anura > Ranidae > Aquarana > Aquarana catesbeiana. The sequence goes on along the minus strand of JBBHAA010000512.1, from coordinate 3,222,159 downwards.
ATGTACAAGGGAAAAAGTCATTCACCACTAAGGGAGTCACCTACACACTGAAGGATTTCCACAATTGTTCCTCTGACTTTGTGGTGTACGGACTCACTTGTCCATGCGGCCTACTATATGTGGGCCGCACTATACGCCCTCTCAGGACCAGATTTGGAGAACACAGAAGGTCAATCGAAAGTGGCATTGACCCACAAAAAGTGGTCCATAGTGTACCCAAGCATTTCACCCTAGTCCTTCAAAAATCTACGGATGGCTTACAAGTCTGAGTGATCGAACAAATCCCCAATTCTCTTCCAGCTGTAGAGCGATTCAAACAACTCTGCTCTAGAGAAACTTTTTGGATCTACCATTTAGATGTCCTCTCACCTGGTGGAATGAATGAAGGCATAGAGATTTCCACCGTTCTTTAATATATAATTTAATATAATTTTTAATATACCGTATTTATCGACGTATAGCACGCACTTTTTTCCCCTTAAAATCAGGGGAAAATTGCGGGTGTGTGTTATACGCCGATAAAAGAGAAAGAACTGCTGCGCCAACTCAAATGGTGTCAAGCTGCTAACACTGACAATGACTTTCCCTGTGGTTAAATTTAAGAAGAATTACCCTGGATGGGGATATGTATACAGTGGTGTGAGATCAATATAGATGCCCTGCGATCACTTTTTCACCTGGATGAACTGTTTAAATCCCAGAGACTTGCTTAAATTTCTATTATGTTTTTTTAATATTGGTCACGTTTTCACAATGATGTTTTTTTCCTTTGAACAACATTTATATATTTGGTTCTAGGGGACTGCTTCAAACACAGTCACATTTTATTGAGAGAATTGGTATTACAATACTCACAGGTGTTGTTATAAGGTCTTTTTTATTTATTTATCTACCTACTGTGGTTTTGTTCTATTGATTTAGATGAAATCACAGTTTATATATGGGTAATTTATACTGAAGTCCAATTTCAGTTAATATATGTGTTTTATTTTATTATAGCGCTACACTTTTTATTTTTACTGTTATACGTTGATCCCCGCCGATCCCCCCGATCCCCCGGCTACGTTCGGCTAGCTCCGCTCACAGTCACGCCCAGTCCCGCCCTATGATGGACATAACACAGGGATTGGGCATGACTTTGAGCGGAGCGGAGCTAGCCGAACCTAGCCGAGTACACTTGGCTATGTATGAATGTCGGCGGCTCTCGGCTCCGCCCACAGGGCTAGGAGAGAAGCCGAAAAGCAGCCGAGAGCTGCCGAGAGACACGGGACCAGCTCTGTGTCTCTCGGCGGCGCCATATTTAAAAACGGCAGTGACACTACAATCTGCAGTGTCACTGGGCAAGGCTGCAAATGACACAAGGCTGCAGATGACACAAGGCTGCAGATGACACAAGGCTGCAAATGACACAAGGCTGAAAATGACACAACAAGGCTGCAAATGACACTGGACAAGGATGCAAATGACACTACAAGGCTGCAGATGGACACTGATAAGGCTGCATTGATGGGCATTTAAATGTAATGCCCCGTACACACGGTCGGATTTTCCGACGGAAAACGTGTGATAGGACCTTGTTGTCGGAAATTCCGACTGTGTGTAGGCTCCATCACACATTTTCCATCGGATTTTCCAACACACAAAGTTTGAGAGCAGGATATAAAATTTTCCGACAACAAAATCCGTTGTCGGAAATTCCGATCGTGTGTACACAAATCCGATGGACAAAGTGCCACGCATGCTCAGAATAAATAAAGAGATGAAAGCTATTGGCCACTGCCCCGTTTATAGTCCCGACGTACATGTTTTACGTCACCGCGTTCAGAATGATCGGATTTTCCGACAACTTTGTGAGACCGTGTGTATGCAAGACAAGTTTGAGCCAACATCTGTCGGAAAAAAATCCTTGGATTTTGTTGTTGGAATGTCCAAACAAAGTCCGACCGTGTGTACGGGGCATAAGTCTTTTTTCCTTAAAAAGTTTTTTCCTTAAAATTCCCTCCTAAACTTGGGGTGCGTGTTATACGCCGGTGCGTGTTATACGCCGGCGCGTGTTATACGCCGATAAATACGGTATATTTTATTGTCACTCTATCTCTACCACATACCTTTATATTTAACCCTTTTTTCCATTAATACTTTTATTACATGTGTTTTTGGGTATCATACTATGATATTCTATACATGTTTTTATTAGTGAATCCCCGCTTCTTATTATCTATATTTTTATCACTTATGCCCAGTCTTTTTTGTTTTATCTATTTTATATTTTATACATTTGTATTTTCAGTGGTTGTTTTGCCTGCCTGTTTTATGCACACTTACGTATACTATAATGCATGCATACACAGCCTTGTATATCGTTTTCCATATTGTAGGACAGTTAAATGTTCCCTGAATGTGCGCATGGGTACTCTGTGGGTCCTCCTTGTTAGTCCCTTTTTCCTCTTTATTTTTACTCAGCAGTATTAATACACAACTATATATGGATATATTCTTTATATATACTTATTTTTATATATATATATATATATATATATATATATATATATATATATATATATATATATATATATATATATATATATATATATATATATATATATATATATATATATATATATATATATATATATATATATATATATATATATATATATATATATATATATATATATATATATATATATATATATATATATATATATATATTTTTTTTTTTTTTTTTTTTTTTTCACCATCCCATATCAGGCCCCCCCTTCTTCTTTTTCTATGTTTCATAACAATTATCTTATTTTTACATTTCTATTTACATCCCTTGCCCCTATATTGCCATCCACAGTATCGTTTCACTACCCAATCATTTTTTATTCTTTCCCCCGTTCTAGTCACCCAGTCCCGCCCCCTTGTTTTTCCCTTTATCTACCCCTGTTTATTGGTATCAGACCATGTCTGCTGATGAAGGAGCACGACTTGCAGAGTATCCAAGTGCACACGCTCAGGAAACGCGTCCACCTCGGATGGCGTCATCCCCTGCAGCCAGCCGTTCGCTGTGATCCAAGCCTCGTTCTGAGGCCGCTCTTCCGGAGCCGGCATTACCATCACCCGGAGGATTTTTGACCATCACACACAGCACGGACATGCTCCAGGACCCAGGAACGTCATCCCAGACTCACTGATACCTCACCTGACACTTATTCACCATATGTGAGTTGATCTTATGATGTTTATTAAAATTGCTTTTTAATGGGGCGCATGCGCGGCGCGAACCGAGGAGGAAGCAAGGGCTGAGAGCTCCGTGAGCCGCGGAGACTAACGGCACTTCCCCGGGGCGATCAACGCATGTTATTCACCCAACTTATCCCCGCACCCCCGGCGGAACACTCAGCGCATGACGGGCACTAGAAATCGCCGTGGAAAACCGGCCCAAAGATCCTTAACGACCTATTTGTTGAGAGAGAAGGAGAGAAGCATGCAGGCCCAAGATGGCGCCCGGAAGACACAGTCACAGGCACATTCTCCTACAGCAGCTCCCTCACCACCGCACTCCCAGGGAGACAGTGAGTACACGTTTCAACTTACTAAGGCTGATCTGGATGAGAGCTTAACCTTAATGTATGACAAGATTGCCCAGAAATTTCAATCAGAACTCCACAAATCTACTAACACACTGTCCCTGGAGATCGCGGCCCTGGGTAGCAGAACTGACTTACTAGAAACAAAACACGATGAGCTCTCCTTGGTGTATTCTGACCTAAGGAAGGAGCATGAGTCCCTATCTGAAACGGTCCTGCAGCTCCAAGCCCACATTGAGGACCTCGACAACAGGAACCGCCGCAACAATCTAAGGGTACGCGGAGTGCCTGAATCGGTCACCGATCTACTACCCACGGTACAGAAGATATTCCAATCTCTTTTACCAGACTCCCCACTGTCGGCCTTCTTCTGTGATAGGATTCATAGGGCCCTTCGCCCTCCCCCTCCCCCAGAGAAACCACCAAGAGACATAGTGCTCTGCCTTAAGGACTTCCTGATCAAGGAGGAAATACTTAGAGCTTCACGGAACACCCCTAATATTCGCCTGGAAGGCACCCAGATTCAAATCTACCCGGATATCTCCCCTACCACCCTGGATAAACGCAGGAGGATGAAGGAAGTCACTGCTGTTCTTCAAAATGCCAGTATTCGCTACCGATGGGGCTTCCCCTTCAAACTGCAGGTGCCCCACAATGGCACAACGTACACCGTAACCACACTGATGGAAGGAAAAGAATTACTGGTGAAGTTGGGCCTCCTGGACGCGGCTTCCCTGCCCAGACTACCCTCCACTCCACGTCACTCAGCAATTTGGGCAACCCCTCCACCTAGAAGAGACCGCCGAGATCAACGCCGTGACTGACGACAAGACACACTTTTCTTTTTTTTTGTGTTTACTTTTTCCCCTACCCTTGTTTTTCTCTTTGTTTTTCTCCCTTCAAGGCATCGAGATTTGAACATCTCCCAACACGCTTAAAGAAAATTGGGCTCTCCCGGCTCATTACAGATTCCCGGTTGCATCCGCATGATTGTCCCTACACTCTTTCTTAAAAAGAACTGACTGGCTCCCCGTCTGGTTAGTGATGTCAGAGCTGGTTGATCCCCCACAGGTAAATTCCTCAGACGAATTTGTGTCTGCATGGATGACACGTACACTATCACTTAGAGTGTCGGACCTTTCGGTCCGAATGGACACTTTTTTTTGGGTCCATGGGAGGTTTTTCCCCATGACCCCCCGGAGCTATGTTTGGCCATTTTTTGGCCTAGTATTCAGGTTCCTTGTTCTTTTGTTTTTTTATGTTTCTGATCTTATACTTTCATTTTTTTCTTGTGTTATTCACACCAATTGGCTCATTCTTAGTGATTTATGTGCTACTGACTCAGAGTATAGATACGTGCAATCCCACGGGACTGTGCGTCATAGCTATGTCATGCCTCTGAAGAGGCCGGATTGCTGTTTGGCTGCTCCCTCTCAGCCTGGACCCTTTACTGATCCTAGCAGATTCATTATAAACTACCATGGGTATTAAAATAATTTCCCATAATGTTAAAGGGTTTAATATCCCTCAAAAAAGAAGAAAGGCGTTCAAAATGTACAAATCTCTTCGCAGATGTTATCTTGCTCCAGGAGACTCATTTCTCTAGAGATAATCACCCATTATACTTTGACAAATCTTTTAATCAAAGCTATTTTACCACAAGTGGGTCCAGGTCTAGAGGGGCGGCCATCTTTATCAAAAACTCAGTGATGTTTCAAGCTCAAAAGATTTACAAAGATCCCAACAGTCGTTTCGTGATAGTTCAGGGTACCATCCAAAATAAACTTCTAACTATGGCCTCAGTGTATGCCCCAAACGCCTCGCAGGCTACATTCTTTAAGGAATTCTTTCAGACCCTGGATAGGTTCCACTCCCCCCATATGTTAATTGGAGGGGACTTTAATTTAGTAGCCCACTCAGGACTTGATAGAAGCCGAACATGCCCGACATCTAAGGCCTTTCCCAAATCCCTTCAACATTCCCTGAAATCCTCCCAACTCATAGATATTTGGAGAGCCCACAATGTCGGCTCTAGGGAATATACGTTCTATTCACACCCCCATGACAGTTACTCCCGCCTAGATTATATTTTTGGCACCCCCTCTCTGACAGTAAATTCTACTACAGCCAACATACATGTTTGCCCCTGGTCGGACCATCACCTTGTATCCACCCATATCTCATGTTTAGTCCTCCCACATATAGCCAGGTCCTGGTGCCTTAATGACGCATTACTCACAGATCCTGTGATTATGGCTCAGTTGGTGGAACGTCTTAAAGAATATTTTAGGCTTAATAATGTAGAGAACATTTCTCCTATCTCTCTATGGGCAGCACATGAGGCTGTGATGAGGGGCCACCTGATAGAGATATCCACGACCCTAAAACGTCAAAAACAACAGGACACCCACAAACTCACTTTAGAATTAGAACAACTATATCATAGACACACTCAGTCCCCTACACAGGAGTTGCTCCTCCAAATCACCGAAAAAAGGAGAGCCCTAGATGACATACTGTCAGGTCACATCGAGAAATCACTTAGATGGTCTAAAGCTCGCTTCCTCCTATACAGTAACTCGGCTTCCACAATGTTTGCGCGAAAGCTTAAACAGTCTACCCAACCGACCCACCTCTACAAATTAAAGGATAGCCTTGGCAACCTAACCTCTCATCCAAAACATGTTCTACAGATTTTCTCCACCTTCTATCAAAAACTTTTTTCTGGCCCAGACTCTTCACACCCTCCCCCCCATGCAGTCCTGGCTGGATGCCCTCTCGCTTCCTCGACTTTCGGAGGAGCAATTGGATATCCTCAATGCCCCCTGCTCATCAGAGGAAGTTGCCTCCATTATCTCCTCTCTTAAACCCTCCAAAGCCCCAGGCCCTGATGGCTTCTCTCCTGTTTATTACAAAAAATTTGCTGAATCCCTACTCCCCACACTTACTAATATGTATAATCAAATACTCAAAGGACAATGTTTCCCTGAAGAAATGCTGCTAGCCAACATGTCCCTTATTCCCAAGCCCGGCAAAGATCATACCCTCCCCCAAAACGTTCGCCCCATTTCGGTTATAAATAATGATCTTAAAATTTTCGGGAGGATCCTGGCCGACAGACTGGCCAAAGTTATTATAACCTTGATATCGCCCGATCAAACCGGTTTTATCCCTTCGAGGCAGATCACAGATAATATACGTTTAGCCACTAATATCTTGCAGGACGCCCATATGAACTCAAACTCAGTATTGCTTTTGAGTTTAGATATCAACAAAGCATTTGATAGTGTCCTCTGGACGTATTTAGATACAGTCTTATCTAAGTTTGGTTTTAACGGGGCATTTATACATGGCTTCAAAGCCCTTTACCATAACCCAAAAACTCGAATTAAGCTTCCAGGATGTTACTCAGATTATTTTTCTCTGAGGTGTGGCACTAGACAGGGGTGTCCTTTATCCCCGCTTCTGTTTGAGCTGGCTATGGAGCCCCTGTCTAGATCCATCGCTAATGACCCAAACATCAAGGGCTACAGAAAGGGAGATCAGGAATTTAAACTTAGCCTCTACGCAGACGACGTTCTATTATTCATTTCAGACCCCCTGCTCTCCCTCCCTAACCTCATGTCCTCCCTTGACTCTTTCTATAAATTATCGGGCCTAGGCGTCAACCCCTCTAAATGTTCGGCTCTACCAATTCACCTCCCGCAACTCCTACTGACCACTCTTACAGATAAATTTAAATTCTTATGGAACCACATCTCCCTACAATATCTAGGTGTTAAATTAGCCCCCTCTCTGAAACAGCTATACTCATTGAATTATCCTCCAGCTTTTTCCAATGTCAAATACCTCTTAAATCAATGGTCCTCCTATCACATATCATTTCTAGGGAGAATCCAGGCAGTGAAAATGAGCATCCTTCCCAAGCTCCTATTCCTCTTCAGATCCCTACCTCTATATGTTTCTCGATCAGTCCTTCAGAAGGTTCAGATAGACCTGCTCAGGTTTATATGGCAAAACAAAAAACCACGAATGGGACAAGCACTGATGTATAGAGCCCAGAGGAGGGGAGGTTTGGGATGCCCGGATCTATGGAAGTACTTTCTGGCATCTCGGCTTATCCAAATGGCGCAGTGGCATACCATCCCTACCTCTGTGCCATGGCTACAATTTGAACAGATCTCGGTAACTCCATACTACCTCCCCGGTATTCTATGGTCCCGCTCAATCTCCTCCAAAGATATCACCCCATTAAACAATATTGTAGGCCAATCACTTTATCTATGGTCTCTTTATCGTAAAAAATTCAAGTTGCACTCAGATGTCCCCCTTTTATCCTCTTTTTTGGGAGAACCCTCATTCCCCCCAGCCTTTTCCTCTAGTTTGCCATATTGTAAATGGATTACACTAGGCTTGGTGAACCTCGCATCCCTGCTGCAGAACGCCTCCTTTTGTTCCTACACTCACCTGCAGCAGACTTATGATTTGGGCAGATCCGAGTTTCACCAATACCTGCAAATTCGACACTTCTACTCGACTCATATGATGGGCGGGGTGGAGATGTCGAAAACCCCATTTGAACTTTTATGTGGAGAAGAGGCGAGGGATAAGGGGACCATCTCCATACTTTATCGATACCTTAACGATTATAACTCCCCTCAAAAATCCCTAGCAATGGTGGCGTGGGAGGTGGAGATGGCCCAGGAGGTTCCTGACGGAGATTGGCAGGACATGATAGACAACATGCACAAATGCACACGTTCTGTGTCAATTAAGGAAACGGTACTCAAGCTTCACACTAGATGGTACTACACTCCAGAGCGTCTTCATAGAATATATCCCCTGGTCTCTGGCACATGTTTCAGAGGATGCCAGGACAGGGGTACCTTGCTGCACACATTCTGGAGCTGTAAGGCCTTAGACACCGTTTGGCACAAGACTACATCCCTCATAAGGCTTCTCTCCGGAATATCGCTTACACTGACATGTCAAATGTGTCTGCTGTTTGCGGAGCTTCCAGATGTTTCCTTCCCCCTACAAAAATTAATCCATACTCTCTTCAGTGCGATTCAATGGGCAATAGCATTGAATTGGAAACGCTCCCAAGTATCCTGGTCACAGGTGATTTCCCGTATGGAGTCCATCAGGTCTATGGAAAGAATACATCATACTCTCATGGATTCCATGCATATATTTGATCGAAAGTGGAACATCTGGACAGCTCATCTGCTTAGCAACAGTCTGGAAGACCCCTCAGAGCCCACGGCTGACTCCCATTAATGCAAAACTTAATTCTATTTGTTAGTACACGCAGAGGGGTCACTCTCAGGCCTTCACAGCATATCTGATTCTCACAATATTAGACACATCGTTTCTTACTCCCTGACAGCAATCTCAATTTATTAGAAATGCACATTTATCACAACTGTATGCTTCCTGTTTTCTTGTTTTTTCTTTGTCATTTTATTTCCTTTTTATTTTACTACCTTTGTTTTATGGGCTCATTTTGTACGATTATGAGAACTATGGTTCGCACTGTGTGTGATATATCATTTCTCTATTATGGGCTTTCTAGTCAATGTGTTTCATGCCACTACAGTGCCTGTACACCCAGATGTTATATTTTTCTACAATAAAAACGTTTGAAAACAAAAAAAATTGCTTTTTTAAAAAAACACTACTGCACCCAGAGGCGCCTCTCCACTTGTGTTTTATGACAATAACTTGCATATAAGCCTTTAAAATTAACACTTTTGATTATTCATGTTAGTGTCCCATAGACTTTAACGGTGTTCGCGTGTTCAAATAAATTTTTTGCCTGTTCGCATGTTCTAGTGCGAACTGAACAGGGGGGTGCTCGGCTCATCCCTAATGACAAGCTTGAATCCTTCCCCAGTTTACTCAAAATATAATATTTTGCTTATCTGCCGACATACTGGGTGAGGCTCCCTCAGAGATAATCATTGTCCTCACTACTTTCACCTGAAGTTACAAGAAATACCAATTGAAGTAAAGAAATGTGATAGACTGAGGAACGTGCCATGATAATAACACATCTGGTTATCTAACAACGTTGGACTGTTGTGGTAATTAAACTCCAGCCTGAAAAATTTATGAAGCACAGGAGGGGTGAGGAAGGGTGTGAGACACCAAGAAGACATAGAGGAACTTTGCATGGCCTGAGATTCAACAAGACATAGAGGAAGTTTGCAGAGCCACAGACCACCTGAAAAGGGAAGCAAATCTCTCTGAATATTTTCCTTAAAAATGAACTGTTAATGCAAACAAAGTATCACATACAGGACTCAGAAGAGATCCCGGTAGGTGGTGAGGCTCAAGGAAGCTCCAGAAAGTGTACCGCACAGGATTAACTCTTCCAGAACTACTGCATAGAAAACAGGTAACCTCTAGTGATTAGCAGTCATGTGTGTATGCTGATATTTTTGTTAAACCATCAATGCTCAATGTGAAATTTCTCTGTTCTGTCATTCCTCTCCTACATGTATAAAACATACTTTTTTTGCTAGAAAACTACTTAGAAACCCCAAAACATTATATATTTTTTTAAGCAGAGACTCTAGAGAAAAAAAAATGGGTTTTGCATATTTTTATTTTACATAGTGTTTGTGAAGCAGGTTTTCAAACGCCGGAGGAGGAAGTTTACGATAGAGCTGACCGAGGTACCTGGTCATCTCTATGACTCTCGGAGGCCAGGCGTGACGTTTGGCCCCTGTTGTTGTAAAGGCAGGTGCCTTTGGCCAATCATGGCTCAGGGGGACTAAGTCCATGTCCCACACTATATAAGGCTGCTTACATATCGGCCGTGTATAGTAGAGTGTGGACAGAGATAGATTGAGCTAGATTAAGCAGGTAGGTTAGTTAGTGGCAGTGTATTTAATATATATATACAGTCAGTGCAGGCAGTGTGGTGTATATATACAGTAACACAGTGTATTGAAGTGGTTAAGGGGAACCCTGCACCAAAATTTAAAAAAAAATGGGGGTCCCCCCAAAATCCATACCAGACCCTTAATCGAGCACACAACCTGGCAGGTGGTAGGAAAAGGGGGAACTAGAGGGTGCCCCCCCTGCAAAGCACCTTGTTCCCATGTTGATGGGGACAAGGGCCTCATCCCCACAACCCTTGCTCAGTGGTTGTGGGGGTCTGCGGGCACATCAAGGGGGCCCCTAGATCCTGCCCCTCCTATGTGAATGGGTAAAGGGTACATTGTACCTCTACCCAGTTACCAAAAAGTGTCAAAAAAGTCAAAACGACAGGAGACAGTTTTATGCAATTCCTTTATTAAAGAAAAAAAAAGTGTCCCGCGATGTACATCCATCGTCAATCACATCGTCCGACGGTCCCGAAAAAAAAAGGGTGACCCCTCCCCCTCTGTTGTCACTTGCCGTCACATGACGTCACTCAGTTACATCACCAGGTGGCCCCGCCCTTGCCCATATAAGAGCTGTGAAAGCAAAAAGAGAGCAGTCGCAGGGAATGCAGAGTTTCTCTGTGGTTTTTTTTTACATTATTCAGGACCACTGGGTGCCGCGATTGATGATGTATTACATCTTTTTTTTATAAAGGAATTGTCCAAAACTGTCTGTACCTGATACCCATTCACATATGGGGGTCCGGATCTGGCGGCCCCCTTGTTAAAGGGGGCTTCCAGATTCCAATAAGCCCCCCACCCGCAGACCCCCACAACCACTGGGCAAGGGTTGTGGGGATGAGGCGCTTGAGCCTATCAACAAGGTACTGTGGGGGGGACTCCAAAGCACCCTCCCCATGTTGAGGGCATGTGGCCTGATATGGTTCAGGAGGGGGGGTGCTCTCTTGTCCTCCCCCTTTTCCTGTGGCCAGCCAGGTTGCATGCTTGGATAAGGGTCTGGTATGGATTTTGCGGTAGACCCCATGCCATTTTTAAAAAAAATTTGGCACACGGTTCCCCTTAAAATCCACACCAGACCTGAAGGGCCTGGTATTGAGTTTGGGGAGGGACCCCACGCCAATTTTTTTAAAACTTTGGGCGTGGAGATCCCCTTAATATCTATACCAGACCTGAAGGGGGGGGGACCCACGCAGTTTATTTTCAATGATTTTTTATGTATATTGCCGAGATCCGGCAATACATTACAGCCGCAGGCAATTTTAAATGACATTTTTTCCTTTAGAAATGTCATTTTGCTGCTGTACTGTTATAAACATGGGAAAGGTGTGCTAGTTTACAGACTAAGGGGACCCCCAGGCACAATATTTAAAGATCATTATTGTTTCACTTTTAGCATTATTAAAATCACTGCTCTTAAAAAAGGTTTTTAAACGTTTTTTTTGCATTGATACATGTCCCCTGGGCCAGTACCCAGGTCCCCAAACACTTTTTATGGCAATAACTTGCATATAATCCTTTAAAATTAGCACTTTTGATTTTTCACATTTGTGTCCCATGAACTTTAAAGGTGTTCGCACAAATGTTTTGCCTGTTCGCGGTGTTCTGGTGTGAACCGAACCGGGGGGTGTACGGCTCATCCCTTCTTTCCAGCCTAGAGGAGAGATGTAGGGTCTTATAGACCCCACATCTCTCCATAAAGAGGACCTGTTATGCCCCATTCCTATTACAAGGGATGTTTACATAAAAAAAAGTGATAAAAAATTTTTTTTTAAGGGAAAGTGTAAAAATAAAAAAAATGAAAATAAAATAAACAATAAAAAGAAAATTAAAGCGCCCCTGTCCCCGCGTGCTCACACGCAGAAGTGAACGCACACATAGGTCACATCTGCAATTCTAGCACAAGACCTCCTCTGTAACTCTAAACTGGTAACCTGCAAACATTTTTAAAGCGTAGCTTATGGATATTTTTAAGTACCGAAGTTTGGAACCATTCCACAAGTGTGTGAAATTTTAAAGTGTGACGTGTTAGGAATCTATTTACTCAGTGTAACATAATCTTTCACATTATATAAAATAATTGGGCTTACTTTAAACTGCTGTTTTTTTTTTTTTAATTCATGAAAGTGTTTTTTCCAAATAAATCGCATTTGAAAAATTGCTGCACAAATACCATGTGACATAAAAAATTGCAATGACCGCCATTCCATTCCCTAGGGTCTCTGCTAACAAAATATATATAATGTTTTGGGGTTCTGAGTAATTTTTATATGTAGGAGAGCAATGCTGAAATTCACGGAGAATGGAAGTGGTTAATGAATTTTAATGCACAAAGCATAATATAATGTAATACAATACTACATTTTTTGGTAAAATCTAAAAGATGATGTTACGCGAGTAAATAGATACCAAACATGTCACACTTTAAAATCGCATCCATTTAAGCAACACTTTAAAAGCCTTTGGGCCCAGTTTACACTGATGCGACAATTGCTCTGACTTTGGTCAGACCACAGTTGGACCCCATTCTGTGCAATGGAACCATTCTAATTGATGCGATTTGAGTCGCACTGACTTAGAAAAAGGTTCCTACGTTATTTTTGGTCTGACTTTGGTACGCCTTGCATTGACTTCTACTGACTACAGAAGTTGCATGCAAGCTGTGCCAAAATCACGCTGGAGTCAGACTTCAAAGTTGCGCAGAGTTTGCGAGACTTTGAAGGTGGGTGCAGTGTGAACCCAACCTTACAGATTACCAGTTTACTTTTGCCGGCTTCAGAATTACCATCTGGAAGCACCGATACCTGGATCATCACTGCAGTTACAGCGATGACCAACATATCACCTTTCCTATCCAGTGACGTAGCACTACATCACTAGATGGGAAGTGGTTAAAATACATCTAAAGCCAAAACTTTGCTTTCTATTTCCTATAAAAAGTATGGAGGGATTGTGATGAGATTTCTCTCACTCCCTGTTGTATCTATAGGATAAGAAGTGAAGGGAATTCTTTCTAATGAGACATTATTTTCAATACTTTTTTAACCGATTCCAGACCGCCTACCACATAAATACTGTGGTAGGGTGGCCCGGCTGCATGAAATCATGTACCTGTGCATGATCTCATGCACAAGGTCTGGGGCACGTGCGAGCGCCACAGCGAAAGCCAATCAGCTTGTCCGGCGGCCACAATGGCCATCAGCCACCGGCGATCATTCTCTGGAGAGGCAGAATAGCAGTCACCGCAGAGGTGATGAAATACCACCAAAAGAAAGCTCTATTTGTGGGGAAAAAAGGGCATAAATTTTATTTGGGTACAGCGTTGCACGACCGCAGTGCCGTATCGCAAAATAATGGCCTGGTCATGAAGGGGGTAAAACAACAAATACCAATAATGTAAATATGTATAATAACAAGGAAAGGAAGTATCCAATCCTACGAAACTTACATGGAGCTAATAAGCAAGACATATGGTATGGTCCAACCAGGGACCCGTGGGATAGCCTGTCCCGGGGGCTGAGGTAAGGGACCCGCAAGCAACGCGGGATAGGATGGAGACACGTCTTTTGTGCCTCATTTAAAGTCCCACACATTTTTCTTTCATATTTTTTAGAACAATGTTATTAGCCAGTTTTCAAGGAACAACATAAGATCGTTTTTCTTTTTCTTTTTTTTTTTGTTGCTCTAGTTTACCATGGCTCACATACCAAGGTTGGTTGTAAATGAGAACGCCCAAACAATCCTGGCACAGATCACGCAGCCACTGGTTGTGGTTTCCATTGTGGGGCCCTACAGGACTGGAAAATCATATCTACTTAACAAATTATCAGGCCGGAAAAGAGGTAAGAAGAAAGAGACTTTAGAAATGTTCTTTTCCCATGGGATGTGTTTTAGGATTAAAGCCTAATGCTGCGTACACACGAGCGGATTTTCCGTCGGAAAAATCTTGGATGGTTTTTCCGACAGAATTCCGCTCAAACTTGGCTTGCATACACACGGTCACACAAAAGTTTGCTAAACTTTCGACCATCAAGAACGCAGTGACGTACAACACTACAACGAGCCAAGAAAATGAAGTTCAATGCTTCCGAGCATGCATCGAATTGTTTCCGAGCATGCGTAGGAACTGGTACAGACGATCAGAATTTCCGAACGGAAATTCTTCCAACTCAAAAATTGAGAACCTGCTCTCAATCTTTTGCTGGCTGGAATTCCACCAGCAAAAGTCAGATGGAGCATACACACGGTTGCATTTTTCGACCAAAAGCTCTCATCGGACATTTGCTGGCGGAATTTCCGGTCTTGTGTACGCGGCATTAGGATTAAAGCTTAACTATATGTTTATATAGTTTGTTTGATCTGGTCCAAGCAAACTATTTAAACTTCACTAAAACCTGGAGTTAGGCTTTAAAACTTAAAGTGGTTGTAATGGCTGAAGGTTTTTTACCTTCATGTATTTTATTTATGAAGGTATAAAACAGTATGCAGTCCCCCCCCCAAGCCCCCCATATACTTACTTACGAGAGTGCCTGCTGTCTCGGGTCTCTGCCTTCTCAATGGCTGAGACACAGCATTGGCTGTCAATCACAGCTAGTGAGGAGGGAGGTGGAGCTGAGCCACATTCTGTGTGCCCTTGGATGCTCTGTGCAAAACCATTACACAGAGCAGGTAAGTATAACATCCTGCCTTTAATGTCACTTTAAGTACTGAAATGATAAAACACAGGACATACATGTTCTATTCATATCTTCACATGTGCAGGACTTCTGTAAGGGCTGGCCACTTGATCAGATTTGATGACTGCTGCTACAACGGTTCTAATTAGCCACTGTCACCATATTCTTATGCCCAGGTACCTGCCATTATGTGGTCTACATATCTAGAGAGTCCACACGGGTGTAGCACCCTCTAGTGGTAATAGGATGTGTACAGGTAGAACTTTTGTAGTTTAGGAAAATGTAAGCAGCCTTGGCAGGCAGCCAAGCCTGTATGTTTGATTCTGGGTTGGCAGGAAGCCAGGAAGAGCTGGGTGACTCACAGGCAGCATCACTGAGACCTCCCACTTGTTTCAGAACACGCTAGAATCCTCTGGAAAGAAAGGGGGAGAGGAGAGGCAGAGCTCCCCAGAGTATTCTGAGGGCTCTGTCCAATCCTCAACTAGTATTGGCACGGTTCAGGCCCCCTCAATTACTCAGGGCCAGCCCAGATGGAGATGGAGTGTTAGGTTGTTGTGGCCTTTGAAGGAGCTCCCCAGCCTGGGGGGTGACCTTGGGCCTTGGCTCAGGTGCAGGCAGGACCCTCTTACAACCCACAGAGGTTTCCTAACCAGGAGGCACAGGAGGAGCAAGAGGGACAGCAGGAACACTGCCGGGCAAGTCTCCAGGAGTTCCACAGAGGCAACCAGGAGGGCTGGTGAGTGTTCATATGGTCAGGAGGACTGGGGAGGCATGCCTGAGAGGACTAGGAGAGTGCAGTCTGGGATGGGTGCAGAGCCAGTGTAGTGGACTGTGATGGCATGGGCAGTGGCGAAAGGCAGCTGCAGCCAGGAGGGCTGGCAGGGCCTGAAGATGTGGTGCTGGGATCAGTAGCCACATAGACAGCTAGTACTAGGACTCCCATTCTTTTTGCTACACCAAAGGGGCCCACGGTCTCTGCCTGCAAAGGGCATTTGCTAAGGCCTGGAGGAGCCAGTGTCAGGCCTAAACTATAATGCTAGCTGTTCCTGGAAGTGAGGAATCAAGTGATGTGCTGGAGGGTGAGATCAGCAAACAAGTGATGTGCTGAAGAGTGAGATCAGTAATCAAGTGATGTGCTGGAGCTGGAAGTGAAGAGGTGTATATACAAGGAGTGTATATAGTTAAAGTCCCTAATTTCTTATTTCTTCAATCAAGTGAGCATCCCAAACTTACCCTTACCCCATTCAAGTTTAATTCCCATGAATAAAACATAAAAACAAAGTACAAGGACTGCTTCTTGACTTCTGAGTGTCTGAAGATTGTGTACCTGGCTGTGCAGGGTGAGAGACAGACCACACTACTAGCAGCCCCTATGGGGGTATCGCTATACGGGCTCAGGTAAATATCTAAGAGACATGTAACCAGAGGTCAAGCCAGCTTTGTCGGAAGCAATGGCAAGGGTTTAAGTAGAAGCCTATTGGGACTTAAGACTTAAGCCACCCATACATTGATCAACATCTGGCCGGTTAAGCAGGAAGCGGACAAATTTTGATCCATGTATAGGCATTGAGGTTGTATGGTAGTCGATCTACCAATCAACTTCCGTACAACCACCATATTGGATTTTTGCCTCTTGATCAGTGTTGTAGGCTATAGCTAGCAGCCCTGATCTGTGAACTCTGATGACAGGAAAATCTCCCTTCTGACAGAAAACTGACTGCCTTATGGGCTGCCTTAGGACTGTGCCAGGAGATCCGTATTATAAGCAACTGTACAGGAATAAGAGATGGAAGAAAAAACACAGGTTGAGATGAATGCCAGGCAGTTTAGCCAAACACCAAGTACCTGCACTTTTTCTGTGTGCCTGAATACATACATAGAAAATGTGTGCCATGGTATTTGGATAAAACCAGGTTACTGTGGTAAGACGGAAGAATTTTAAGAAGGTGAAAGAGAGTTATGACAAAAATGCCAGAAAGTCCATAAGAAACTGATCATCTAATTCTAATGGATGGAGAACATACAGTCAACAGCTCAATGGATGACCTAACCACAGATGGATGAATAATGTACAAATGACCAGACAAATGACCTGAAAGTATGGTAGCCAGCAAATTCTTTGCACCTGATTACCATTGATCTAGGTACCTGAATGTGACTTCCTGTAATCCCCTGCATGTTAAAACAGTACTGGGAGAAAAGGGGCTGCACTAAGGGCCAGTGAGATGTGCTGGAATGCACATGCGATAACAAAGAATTTGACAAAAGGAGAGACATGAACTCCTCAGTCTTTTGCTACTGCTTCTTCCTTGTCTAACCACAGCTTGGGAACAGAGAGGTTATCTTGTTGTATTGCATAACAGTGTAGAAAGAAGTCAGGTCACCAACCTGGCCAACCTGTCTGTACAGCCTAGTAGAATTGTGTCAATCTCAGAACTAGATGGACAGAAAAACACATTTTTGGTGGGTAAAAACAGTGTATTTCATCTGTGTCACCTAGAAGTTTAGCTCTAAAATTACCTAAGGGCAGCAGATCTTTCTCTAAAATAATAATTGGTGAGATAGCTACACAACATCACTTTTATCCCTTAGCATTAGAATCCAACCGCAGTTTTTTTTTCTTTCAGCTAGAAAAACAGAGATCTGATTGGTGAAAGTCTTCATCTCTTTGTTTTTTTGTTTTTTTTTTTGAGAAATAATTGAAAAATTGTGTTTTATAAGGTAATTCAGCATGTTGGATAATCTCTGAGAATGGCAACAAGCACAAATTGACTGAACTCATTTAAATATTGCATATGCCAGTCATAGCATGACCAGCTTTAGGGTGTCACCATTGGGAAAAGTCAAATGTATGATGATTTTTTGAGCTATTAGAATATCTATAAGGCACTTAATTGTAATGGCCCAGTGCCTATTTTCACAAAATGGTTATCATTCTTATTACTGTGTATAAAAAAGGCTCCGCTGCTAGTAATAACTGGGTGCAAAGGTGAATCACTTATATAACAACAACTAATGCACCCATATGTGATAAATAAACAGTGAAGAGAGAAGTAAAATTAAAATATTGACAGAAATTCCAACATAACTCCCACAAATTAAACATGTAAAATAAACAATAAAAATTGAAAATTGAATTTTAAAAAATTAAGCATGAGAGGTCAAATATCATTCTTATTGTTGGGTTTTAATCACATGAATCTGCAGTTAAAGGTTAGTGGTGGAGTTCCAGGGAAGGTTCTGCTTCTGGGAAGAAGATAAATATTACATCTATAAGGCTTCTATAAGGAGTTGAATTGCCATCTAGATAAAGGAAGGCCCGTAGATGTGGTGTATCTGGATTTTGCAAAAGCATTTGACACAGTTCCTCATAAACGTTTACTGTACAAAATAAGGTCCGTTGGCATGGACCATAGGGTGAGTACATGGATTGAAAACTGGCTACGAGGGAGAGTTCAGAGTGTGGTGATAAATGGGGAGTGCTCAGAATGGTCAGGGGTGAGTAGTGGGGTCCCCCAGGGTCCTATGCTGGGACCAATCCTATTTAATTTGTTCATAAATGACCTGGAGGATGAGGTAAACAGTTCAATCTCTGTATTTGAGGACAATACTAAGCTAAGCAGGGCAATAACTTTTCCGCAGGATGTGGAAACCTTGCAAAAAGCTCTGAACAAATTAATGGGGTGGGCAACTACATGGCAAATAAGGTTAAATGTAGAACAAGGTAAAATAATGCATTTGGGTGGCAAAAATATGAATGCAATCTATACACTGGGGGGAGAACCTCTGGGGGAACCTAGGATTGAAAAGGATCTGGGGGTTCTAGTAGATGATAGGCTCAGCAATGGCATGCAATGCCAAGCTGCTGCTAACAAAGCAAACAGAATATTGGCATGCATTAAAAAGGGGATTAACTACAGAGATAAAATGATAAATCTCCCACTCTACAAGACTCTGGTCTGGCGGTACCTAGAGTATGCTGTCCAGTTCTGGGCACCAGTCCTCAGGACAGATGTACTGGAAATGGAAGGAGTACAAAGAAGGGCAACAAAGCTAATAAAGGGTCTGAAGGATGTTAGTTATGAGGAAAGGTTGCGAGCACTGAACTTATTCTCTCTGCAGAAGAAACGCTTGAGAGGGGATGATTTCAATTTACAAATACTGGTGACCCCACAATAGGGATAAAACGTTTTTTGCAGAAGGGAGTTTAACAAGACACGTGGCCACTCATTAAAATTAGAAGAAAAGAGATTTTACCTTAAACTACGTAGAGGGTTCTTTACTGTAAGAGCGGCAAGGATGTGGAATTCCCTGCCACAGGTAGTGGTATCAGTGGGGAGCATCAATAGTTTAAAAAAAATTATTAGAAAAGAACCTGAACGACCGCAAGATACAGGGATATACAATGTAATACTGACATATAATCACACACATAGGTTGGACATGATGGACTTGTGTCTTTTTTCAACCTCACCTACTATGTAACTATGTAACATCAAATGGACTTTATTATACTGTTATACTTTCACTGCACATAATTAAAACATTTTGAGCATTGTGTCTACTTATTCCAGGTGTTTTCTCTGTGGATTCTACAGTTAAGGCAAACATCAAAGGCATCTGGATGTGGTGCATGCCACACCCAATAAAATGTGATCATACCTTGGTACTTCTGGATACAGAAGGACTTGGAGACCCAGGGAAGGTAAACCTTGGATGATAATTTAAAACAGATTAATGCATACACTTCTAAATATTGACTTCAATATCTGTCTTTTAGGGAGACAAGGACAATGATTGTATGATCCTGTCATTGGCCATGCTCATGAGTAGTGCTGTCATCTACAACAGTAGTGGGGTTATCAATCAGGATGCCCTGGAGAAAGTAAAGTATCCTTTTTGTCAGAAGACAAGCTGTTCCTCCTGAAGCAAGCTTTCCATTTCCATTTCCTTTTATTTTTCCTTTCCTTTTCCTTATCACAGCATCCTGACTCAGTACTCCTTGCAAGAGCCTTCAGTCCAGATGCAAGCAGTGGGCTGGGTCTTGCGAGGAGTAAAGCAAAAATCAAAAATATCTTCATGGGTGAGTGTCAGTCTAGAGGAGTGGGCATCCTTAGGTAGACTGCATTTGCATGCAGACCTTCTTAGGTAATGTTAACATATGATACTGAGCCTCCATATTTGAAAGAACTGAAATGAATGAAAAAGAGTGCCAAGGACAATTAGGCTGGATAGGAAAGGAGTTCCCTTTTCTTTGCCCAATATCTGAGGAACCACCAGATTATCATTTATACCAGTATATGGGAAGGCTCTTCAGAGGGAGTGGCAAATTCTGAGTGATTTATGCCGAGCGTTTAAAGTATATGTGAAGCATAACCATTTGGTGAGTGTGATCACAGGGTGAGCACTGGAGGTGACTGCTTGTGGAGTGAGATAATAAAGTTATCCTTATTGCACAATTGGAACACAGCTATTTGCAGTTATATTATGTGTGGAACTCTTACACTGACTTTTTAATGAACTTTAACACTTCATGCTTTTTTGGTATTTCTTATAAAGGAGGCAGCAAGATTGTTTTCACTATTATAGAATCATTGTTAAAACACTTTATTTATCCCTATTTAATATAGTTTGAGTTATATGATTTAGTTATTTTTTACAGCGCAGTGTTTTTAGAGGTTTAATAACTGCTTCCTGCCTGCTGTATAGTGAAATGATGGGTGAGAGCACCCTCATTCTGGGATTCAAGCGTGGTCAGGGAGGCACGCAACACACCAATCAGTGGTGTGCCATGTCCCTCGAGCACATCGCAGCACCAATCATGGTAAAGATCACGTTAAAGAGCCTATCAAGAATATTTGTAGATATAGTCTCTTTGAAATTGTGTGATCTAACAGTGATTCCTTGATTATAAACAGCCTGCTCTGCACCCTATCAAAAAGGCATAAAAACTGTGCAGAAACTCTGTACAGTTTTTGTTTTCTGTCTCAGAAAAAAAAACAATTTTTCTATTCCTAGATGCGGTCTGCCTGCTCTCTCCCTCTGGAATGGTTTCTTATTAGAAAGGATAATACTCTGTGAATAAAATTTGTACTGTGTTTACTGTCTCAGAAAAATGCAGATATACACTGTTATAGGTAATTGCAGATTAAATCTGCCTGCTCTCTCACTCTGAAGTTACATCCTATTAAATATGATAGCATACTGTGCAGTAAACCTGTGCAGTAAAACTATTTATTATGCTTCTGTAAAATCTGCATTCTGTTCTGAAAGTACATCCAAGTAAAAAAGGGATAAATACTGTCTATCTGTCCAGTTTCCATGCCCTCAGTCTCACAAAATGTCACTGTAATATTTAATTTCTATATGAAATCTGCCTGCTCTTTCCCTCTGAAATTGCATCACATTAGAAAGGGTAACATAATGTGCAGCAAATCTGTATATTTTTTCTGAGTCTGAAAATAGACACTATGATTTTTAATTTCCAGCTGAAGTTTGCCTGCTCTTTTCCTCTGAAATTGCATTCTATTCAAAGGATAATGTAAAGTACAGAAAATCTGTCTCAGAAAAAAATACACTATAATTTTCAGATTACTTTTTGCTAACTCCTTCTGAAATTGCATCCAAGCAAAATAAGGAGCACAGACTATAATGCAAATCTGCACAATTTTTCTGTTCTCATTCTCAGAAAAAAGACACATTTTTTAATTTAAAGATTAAATCTACTTGCTCTCTCTTTCTGAAATAGCGGCCTATTAAAAAAGATAGCTGTGCTGCAAATATGTCCACATTTTAAGTCTCAGAAAAAAATACACTGTCATTTCCAGATGAAATTTGCCTACTCTACCCCTCTGAGAAGTTTTAGCATTGTCACCAGAACAAGAAGTGCCGGGAAATGTTTTAACTGGAACACCTATTCTGGTAATGACTGTCTAAGTGATGAAATCCCCAGTGACAGGGGTATTAACCCTTTCTTACTCTCTCTAAAAATAAAGAGAAAGTTTTGGCTTTGCACAGACTTTCAGACACAAACCCTGATCACTAAAGGTTTAATTTCCTTAATAAAATATGTTCACAGCTCTACATTAAATGTATATATCGAGATTGTACACAAATCCTCAGTTCAGAAGATGAACACTCAGAGTCAGGAAGATAAAGACAATATGACACCTCTCTTTGTCTGGGTCATACGGGATTTTACTCTTAAGTCAGACTTGGATGGGCACTCAGTCAACGCTGATGAATATTTGGAAAACTGTCTAAAGAATGTCCTACGTACATTTCTGACCTGTGGTTCAACTCTTTGGCATCTTTTTTCCTTGTCAAAAGAAGTTTATTGAGTATACAATGTTATAAAGATACATAAAGTAAGTTTACAAGGATCTATAAAGTAAGCTCATTGTTTTACAGTAGGGTTTATGTAGGTAAATATCATGAAATTTCAAATATTAAACATTGGGTTCACGTAAACCTAAATTAAAGATATATATCATTTCCTTAGTTACTTTTGTAGGTATTTAAATGATTTATACCTACTATACATATTGTTTACAAGTAGAGTGTATATAGGTCAAATAAATTCTGATAATGAGCTTTAATCGTAAGGTGGAGAAAAGGAAAGAGAAAGAAGAAAAAGGGTTGAAAGGTAGAGGTATGGTCCACAAGGTTGTCCCGCTCGTCAGTTTATTATTCTTTTTAGTTCTCTTTGAAGCCTTAGAATGGGTGTCTCTGTAAGTCATTTAATCTGTTACCATGGCAACAGGACAGAGTCATTGAAGTTTGACAGGAACTGTTGTTTTATCCAAGGATGCCAAAGTTTTTCAAATTTTGGAATTTGATTTTGATCGATGGCTACCATCTTAGCATGGGACATTGTATTATTCATTCTGTGAATTGTTTCTGCTAGTACCAATGTAGGAGATTTCCATGCCTTGGCCACTGTTTGTTTTGCAGCCATTATTAGTTGGATCATAAGTTTGAATTGAGAGAGTGTTAACCATTCTGGTTTTAGATTAAGTAAAGTTAAATATGGATCTGGTTGTATTATTTTTTTAAATATTTTAGATGCAATCACGAAGACTTCCTTCCAGAAGGTTTGGATTACTGGGCACGTCCACCATATGTGTAAATATGTGCCTATTTCTGGGCATCCTCGAAAACAAAGAGCTGAGGTATTAGGTGAATATTTTGCCACTCTAGCGGGTACAAGGTACCAGCGAGTTAGGACTTTATAATTTGTCTCCAGTGCTAAGATGTTGGGTGAAGATGACTTAGATGTGAGCCATATGTTAGACCAGTCCGTGTCTTCTAAAGTTCGTCCCAGGTCCTCCTCCCACCGCTGAACGTAAGAGGGTCTATTAAGATTTGCTACTCCATATAATTGATTATAAAGTGATGAAATTGTACCTTTAGCAAATGGATCTTTTGTACAGATTGATTCAAAAATGGATAATTGGGATAATGGTGTATCCCCCTTTAGGAATGGTGTATAGAAATTTTTGATTTGGAGATATCTAAATATCTCAGAGTTTGGTAGATCATATTTTTCTCTAAGTGATGGGAATGAAAGGAATGATTTAGATGCTATGAAGTCATTTAGTGTCTGAATGCCTGATGTTGTCCAAGCTTTAAAAGAATTTGGGTAGATCCATGCCGGATAAAAGGCCGGATTTCTGATAAAAGAAAGGAGAGGATTGTGTGGAGATTGTAACTGATATTTGGTTTTTAGTTTATCCCAGAGAGATAGGAAGTGTTTAGTTATGGGATTATGAATTTTAAAGCGGTCTTTAGGATCAAGCCATAATAAATTTGATATTAATAGAGGGTCATTTTCTGAAGCCTCTATAAATACCCATAATGGGATTTCCTGTTTTGCATGGTATTTGGACAGACTGGCCAAATGTGCTGCTCTGTAGTAGTTAGTAAAATTAGGGTATCCCAGGCCTCCTTTATTTTTGGGAAGATGTAGTGTGTGTATAGGTATACGTGGTTTAGAAGAGCCCCATATAAACGAAGTTGCTCTTTTTTGTACTATTCTCAAAAAATAGGAAGGAATTGGAATAGGGAGGACTCTGAATAGATAAAGCAATTTGGGTAGAATAGTCATTTTGATTGCATTAATCTTCCCTATCCAGGATAAAGGAAGTTGCGACCATTGTTTTATTAGATTTGTGATCTGTCTTAATACAGGAGGATAATTGTTTGAGAATAAGTCAGAATGAGATGCTGTTAAATGAATTCCAAGATATGGGATTGATTTTTCTGCCCATGTGAATGGGAGTGCAGCCCTAGCCGGGATCAATTCCATGTTTGTGAGTGAAATATTAAGCACTAGGCATTTCTTAGGATTAATCATAAGGCCGGATAGGGCTGCAAATCCATCAAGAGCTGGTATTAAGTTAGGACCAGAGACCTGTGGTGATGATAGAAAAAGTAATATATCGTCTGCAAATATACATAATTTGTGTGTAATACCTCCTACTTCAATGCCAGTTATAGTTTGGTTTGTTCTGATGTATTGGGCCATGGGTTCGAGTATAAGGGCAAATAATAAGGGAGATAATGGGCAACCCTGTCGGGTACCTCTTTTGATATTAAAGGCTTCAGATTTGTATCCAGCATATTTTATATAGGCTTTGGGTTTATTATATAATGCTTTGATCCATGTTAAAAAGTGGGGTCCAAAACCCCATTTTTGTAATGAATATTGCATATATTGCCAGGATACTGTGTCAAATGCCCTCTTAATATCGAGAGATAGAAAACATAAAGGGATTTTCCGTTTTTTAGCAATATGTGCCAATAACACTGCCCTGCGTATATTATCGCCTGCCTGTCTATTTGGCATGAAGCCTACTTGATCTCTATGTATTAATTTTCCTATAATGCTATTGAGGCGTTTTGCTATTATTTTTGCTAATAATTTAATATCGAGGTTTAACAGAGAGATAGGCCGATAATTCACACAGGAAGTATCATCAGAAAAGGGTTTTGGGATCATACAAACAATTGCCATTAGTGTTTCTTGCCGAAAAGAATGTCCATCTAGAAGTTTGTTAAAAGTTTCAGTGAGAATGGGAGAGAGTATTTCTGAGAATGTTTTATAGTATAAAGCCGAGTAGCCGTCTGGGCCTGGTCTTTTGTTAAGTTTTAGGTCTTTTATGGCGTTAGCAACTTCATCTATAGTTATAGGCTCATCCAAACTGCTTTTTTGATTCTGAGATAACTCAGGTAAGGTTATTTTTGAGAAGAAGGATTCAGCCTCTGTAGGATTAAATTCATTGTTTGTCTTGTATAAAGTTGCGAGATGTGAGTGAAATTTATGGACTATTTTAACTGGATTACAAGTGTAAACATTTTTTGATAATTTCAAACGTATTGGTTTGAAAGATTTGTTCGTTGAATTTAATGCCCGTGCCAAATATGTACCTGGTTTGTTTGTATTCATGTAGAAATTGTGTTTGGAGCGTTTGAGGGATTTATCAACTGACTCAGTGAGAAATAGATCGTATTCCAATCTAGATTTTTCCAGATGAGATTTTGTACTCTGAGATGGATTATCTTGAAATGATATGTAGGCTGCATTAAAATTGAGTTCTAGTTTTTTTGCTAGATTTTTGCGTTCCCGTTTAAATAGTGCCATTTGTCTTTGTATTGTACCACGCAAGACAGGCTTATGAGCTTCCCACAGTGTTATTGGGGAGATGTTTGTTGTATTATTAATTGATATGTATTCCTTTAAAGCTTGTTCAATGGCCATCTGATGTAGTGGGTGTTTGAGCATTATGTCCGGTAAGTACCACGTTGGGTCATGTGCTTTTGGTATGGCTGAGGCTATAGTAGTGTATACTGCATTATGGTCAGACCACGGAATCGGAATTATATCTGATGCAATAATTTCTGGTATCATTCCTATTGTTAGAAAAATATGATCTATTCTGGTGAAGGTTTGATGAGGGTGCGAGAAATAAGTGAATTTCTTTTTCATTGGGTTACTTTCTCTCCACGAATCTACCAGATTGTATTTGGAAAGAAGTTGAGAAAAAGGTAATCTAGAGGTTATTTTGGATGGTGTAAAAGGTGATTTATCTAGAAATGGGAGGAGGACCTGGTTCGAATCCCCGCACATTATCACTGTTCCTATTTTGTGTGTATTAATCACTTGTAATATATGTGAGAGGAATGGTGTAGGTTGTTTGTTAGGAGCGTAGTAGGAAATCACCGTGATTGCTGTATCCATTATATAACCCATGAGTATCAGGTATCTACCTTCTGGGTCTTTAATTTCTGATGATAAGGTGAATGGTGTGGATCGGTGAAATGCAATTAGAGTTCCCCTTTGCTTGGTACAGGCAGAAGCCGTGTAAATTTGTTGATAAAAAGGAGAAATATATTTTGGAGTAGAATCTTTGGTGAAGTGTGTTTCTTGGAGGCATACTATGTGAGCCTTCTTGTTATGGAAAGTACGGAAGGCTTTGGTCCTTTTTTGAGGGACATTTATTCCCTGAACATTCAGGGAAAGTATATTCAGTGGTGCCATGGCAATAGATCAAATAGTTTTGACTTACTTTTTGTTATACAGAGCTGACTGCGCAGATCAACCTGTGTGGACTGAAGAGATGAATAGATAGAAAAGAAACCAGTGAATTCTGGAGTAAAGAGTAAACAAAAAACATATGAGATTAGAAGATACATTGTATAAATTATTTTTTGCAAGTAATCACAATTTACCCGTGAAAGAGAATAAATATCTCTCTCAGGGGAATAAGTGCCTTCGTCACACTCCCACATAATATGGTTGGGAGAATGAGGAGGGCTAATGGGGGTACACGGATCTTCCGCTTACAGGAGAGAAGTGCTATGTCAAAAGACATCAAAATGATGTTTCATTAATTGGAGTGCAGAATATAGTTTTTGTTGAAATTATTTATTCCAGGGTGGTTGTATATGGTTAGTCTTGCCCTAGGCTAAATAATTCAGTTAGAAAGGTACTGTTAATAACTTTGGTATTGATGAAGATAGTTTGAATTATTTTGGGATTTTAACCCTTTTAGAGTAAACAATTACATATTTTATTCATATGTAACTGTTTAGATATGTTAACTCATAAAATTGAGGTTGCATTGCTTCAGGTTAGAATTAACAAAAAAATAATTCTAGGAACTAGTTAGGTAATAATATATTTGTTTTAAGAAAAGAAAGAAAAAGCTTCCATTACTTCTGGAATATTGAACATATTTGTCCTAAAAAGTAATAAATCTATTGTTATTACCTGATAATATATAACTGAACAAGAATTTCCTTATTTCACTTATATATTCTAAGGCTATATGAATCAGAAGTAATAAGAAATATAACTGGAATGTAACATGATCCCACACAGTGTGTGACTATCAGAATGCAGTTACATTCAGTTATAAATATAGGTTTTTTATAGAGAACCATCTCTTAGTATAATAAATGAAGAGATATCAGGAATTAGGATGTCAGTCCATTGAATCTTCTGGTCCATGGATGATGTGGCATAACGGCCTCTTTTGTGAGAATGATGATTCCCATTTTGTTCTGAAATTTTCTGGGTGCTGCCTGAAGGTGAAGATGATGTCATTCTTCTGCGTGTGGGAGTGTTGCTGCTTGTGGGTTCTGTCAGATTTAATTTTAAAAGGGTTTGTTGTAGTTCATCTGCTGATCTGCTTCTGTAAATTGTACCTTGGTAGTTAAATCTGACTGAAAAGGGGAAGCCCCATTGATACATAATGTTGTAGCGTTGCAGTTCCATTAGTTGGGGTTTCATGGATCGTCTTTTAGTAATAGTAAGTTGGGATAGGTCAGCAAAAAATTTGATAATTGTGTCCTTGAAAATTAAGTTCCTTTTTTTCTCTTGCAGCAATTAGTATTTGTTCTTTCGTTCTGTAATAATGAAATTTTGTGATTATATCACGTGGGGGTCCATCTTTCTTTTTGGCTGTGAGGGCTCTGTGTACTCTGTCCAGTTCTAAATGTTCAATAGGGATATCTGGCTTTAGTTCTTGTAATAGAGCAGTAATAGTAAATTGCAGGTCTGTCACAGTTTCAGGTATTCCCCTTATGCGCAAGTTTGAACGTCTGGCTCTATTTTCGTAATCTTCGAGCTTAGTTTGAAGTATTAAATTCTCTTTTTTTAATTGTTCCAATTCTGTTATATTTTCTTGGGTTGTAATTTCAATTTCATCCATTTTTATTTCTAAGGCTGCGGTGCGGTTTCCCAGCTCTCTTATTTCTTTGGTTAGGCTTTTTGTTATTTGGTCTGAGGTTTGTTTTAAAGCCTTATGAAGCATCTTTTCAAATTGTAATAATATTACTGGGGATACTGAGGAGATTTGTGGAGAAGTTTGTGAGAGGATTTGTTCTGTATCTGACTCAAATGGAGAGTCTTGCTGTGACATTTTCTGTCTGTGAGAGCGCCCTGATGCTGTATCTTGTGAGGTGACTGGAGCTGCTTCAGCTGCAATGAGTGCCTGTGAGCTCTTTGTGAGGTGATTTTTATTTTTTGGCATCTTTTTTCAATAATGCAAAATTATTTTACCTATTATTTGTATACCTAAAAATCATTTTAGGTCTTTTAGTTCCCATAGCCAGATAGCTTAGTCACTGGAATAAAGTTAGTTCTCCTCATTTACAGTGACAGTCCACCCAATGCTGATGTTATGGTTCCCAATACTGATATTTTTGTTAACCTCTTACACATATGTACAGCAACAAAGAGGGTTGGTTTTAACACCCACATGTCAAATATATGATGCTTGGATGGCTTAAGTTTCTGTATTTAGATTGCACTCCTGGTATCTACTAATGATAGGAAGTTGGCACAACCAGCTCCAGATCATGTGACCACCATGACAGCTAGTCATCCAGACCCAATTAAAGGGAACCCAGGGTTGGTTGGATAGAGGATTGGGGTTTTGGGCAAAGTTTATGGATTATATAACACTACATAATGTTACTTTGTTGAATAAGGCCAGCCATAGACAGTTAGAATCGAGCCATGTGTGGGTAGGCTGAATGTACCAAGTTGATCGATCAATCATCTTTGGTACAACCAGCCAGCCAGATTTTACATGTAATTATTACTAGCGGCTGGTATAGCTGCTAGCAATAATCACTGTCTTCTCCTGGGGCACCCCCCCTCGGCCTGGAGAACACAATGGCTCAACTTGTCAACGTTGTCTCTCTCACCTGTGGTTACAGGTAAGAAGTTTGCTATGTGTATGGCCTGCATAGGCCTAGCTTTTTAATTGTGGTTTTGTCCTATACTTACAGTTTCACTGTATTCAAGTTTATTAGTTTTAAGATTTTTTTCTCTTCATTTTAGCTGTGAAAACACCCAGGGGACACAGGCAAAATGAGATGCGTAGGACTATCAGAGCTCATTTTCCAAAGAGAAAGTGTTTTTACTTTGGATTTCCATCTGCGGACAAAGAGGTGTTGAGAAACCTGTCCCAAGTTCCTGAATCAGAGCTAGTGCCTGAGTTTGTCAGGAAGGCTGAGGATTTCTGCAAGTTCATTCTTCAAGAAGCATCAGCAAAAAGATTAAGAGATGACAGAATTATGACTGGATCTGGTGAGTTGAAAAGCAACCTAATGTCAGCAGGGATCTACAGGGCCATTATAAATGTAGCACCACCCTTGAAGGAGCTGCTGGATGTTTGGGCTTTTCTATTCTTGATGCTGACGGACCTACTAGGTGTTACCACACTCTTCAACACACCTTGAAGCTGAAAAGTGGTTATTTTTTTGGGCAAACAGTGCCCAGCTGGGTAAATAGTATAAATACTACAGCAATAAAGATCGACCAATGGCGTTGTGACAAATTATGCACAATACCTATGTAATAAGGAAGCAGATTTCAGGTATCAGTATGTCAGGGCTGAAGTAAGACCCCAAGGATAAGAACACAGGGGCGGCTATCAGAGATCCCTCCCTATACCACTTGTCAGTGGTTTCTTAATGAAAGTCGGGGTCTGAATACTGGAGCTTGCACCTGTTAAGGACACTTGTAATCGCATAGAGTAAAGCGAGACAGCAACAAGAAATGGCACAAGGAATCTCATCAGTGCAGCAGGCACCTGGGTAGTTCCACAGAGACCAACAAAAGGGTCCTCCTTCTTAAGCCAACTCCTTCCAGCTGTTACAGGCAGTCCTTTTAGCAACAGTGTAGATGAAAGCTCACCCCCTAGAATTAGCGTACCTGGAAACACAGATCTTGAATGGCAGTCTGTATAGTTCAATTTCATATGGACACAGTGATTCTTATAGTCCCATACATCACAGTTCAGGTCCCAGTAACACCAGCATAGTGTCCCCTGCAAGTAGGGATAAAATAGAACAATCCGTAAGCAAACCACTGTGACAGCAACCATGACATTAGCTGAGTCCACAAATGTAGGAATGCAAGGGGAAAGTCTCTGAGCACACCTGTTCACAGGCTCATAGCAGGCAGCACTTCTGGGCAACAATGCCAGCCCCTCAGTCAGCACACAGCAGCAGGATGGGGCAGTACGTCTCAGTAATCCCTAATTCTCCTGTCTAAGACCTGTAGCAGCAGAACAGATAAGTCAGGCAGAGCTAATCTCCCTGCAATTGCTCTCTGGCCACAGCACACCTACAACCTGTGCATCTCATTCTCCCCCCTCCCATGTCTGTCCTCCTTATGCATGATTTTCCTTCTCCCCCCTGCTCTCCAGGCACTAAGAGATCTGTAGTCTTAGTCCCCTTCTCGACAGATCTCTGTCTTTATGAAGGGACTACATCTCCCATACGTCTTTGTAATCCCCATCTCCTCCGGATTTGATAGGTGGTACTTCAGACCACAGCGCGGCTAATCAGAGTCCTTCCCTGTAAATTTCTCATTCCTTCCAAAATGGCCACCCTCTATGTTGAGGACACCTTTAGCATTGTCCATGGTTGCCTCCAATATGGGTGCTGCCACTTTTCACTCATTGACGCAATCTTCAACAAAGTAGTCACCACAACACCTGCACTGGGGACACTTTTTTCTGTCTAGCCAGTCCTCCCATCACAAAAAAGGAAGTAACAAGATGCATTGGAGAAATGTCCTGCAGGGTAAGTTAAAGGGGCCACAGTCCAGGCTGCAAAATATGACCACTGTGATCTAAACAATGTGGTGCTACTGTTATAGTCAAGCTCACACTTTAATTACAGTTGTAACCCCTCTCCAAACATAGCGCTTATGATTGTGACCATAAAGCTCTATTTTGATCTTGTCACTGCAGAATACAGTGTGTCCCAAAGTTGTCAAGGTTTTGTCAGCCATATTGTAACTGGGCTTTTTTTGTGGCATTGGCGCAGGAAAGGCTTCTTTCTGGCAACTCGACCATGCAGCCAATTTTTGTTCAAGTATCATCATGTGCTCCTTGAAACAACCACACCATCTTTTTCCACAGGTTACCTGTGGGTTCCTCTTTGTATCCCAAACTGGCATATTCAAGGCTTTGGATATATTTTTTGTATCCTTTTCCATCTTTATAAAGTTGCATTACCTTGTTATGCAGGCTTTTGACCGTACTTTTCTGCTCCCCATGGCTCAGTATCTAGCCTGCTCAGTACGTCCATGTGAGAGCTAAGAAACAACATTTATACACAGACACTAATTGCAATTGAAAAAGCCACAAATGTGGAAAATTAACCTTTTTTGCCATTTTAACCTGTGTGTGTCATCTTGTGTGTCTGTACCAAGGCCAAACATTTCAGGGGATGGAAACTTTTCATCGGGTCCATTTGGGGGATTTCTGTTATCATTATGACTTATGAGCGAAACAACTACTGTGATAATAAATGGCTTCATATGATCACTATCATTAAATAAAAGACAGTTTTTGGGCATGATCAGTCATATTTTCAATCTCAATGACAATATTTCATGATTTCTGCCATTGGATGCAAACTTTTGAGCACAACTGCATTAGTTTATATCCAAATCAACGCTGTTAAAGACCGGAATGGTTTTGTATTATGGCTTAAAAAATAATTACAGTGGAACCTTGGATTGCGATTAATGCAGTTTATGAACGTTTCGCAATACGAGCTATTTAAAAAAAAAATACTGACTCGATCTGCGAGCATTGTCCCACAAGTTGAGCAGGATTCAAGCCGCTGGTGTGTGCATTTCCGTATTTGGCCAGAGGTCTGGGGGCACTGTGGGCTCCCAGTGCTTTGTGGAAAACTCGGAGATGCTTGGAGACACTCGGAAAAACTCAGTTCCCAAGTGTTTCTGAGTGTTTCCTAGTGTTTCTGAGCGTCTTCGATCATCACCGGAGCCCCCGCACCTCTGGCCTCTTAGGGTACTTCATACACCGGTGCCCCCGCACCTCTGGCCACATACAGTACTGCATAGACCAGCGGTGGCTGTGGAACGGATTATCTGAGTTTCCATTATTTCCTATAGGGAAACTCGCTTTGATATGCGAGTGCTTTGGATTACATGCATGCTTCTGGAATGAATTATGCTCGTAATCCAAGATATTCCTGTACAACATTTGGGGGAGTCACAAGTAGATGTTTTGGGTTGTACAGTTTAGAGTATATAGAGTATATGTTTTGAAAGAGTTAAAAGGGTTTTTTTGCATATGGTTGTGTTCAGGAGATTTCTCCTTCGAGTATTTAAAACTGATACTTGCTTTATTGATTGATTGAATAATTGATTGATTGATTTAATAATGATAAAGTAGGGAAGGTTTACAACCTACCAAGAAAAATAGAGGGTGAATCTGCTTGATGGGGTCACAGTCAACATTATTATTATTATTATTATTATTATTATTATTATACAGAATTTATATAGCGCCAACAGTTTGTGCAGCGCTTTACAACATGAACATTACAGGGGCTCTAATCCTTACCTTCTATTTTTTTTTACTTTAGGGACTCTAATTGTGACAAGTCACAGTGTGCAATATGAGAGCTACCTAATGCTGAATATTTAAAAAAAAATACCAAACATTTATGGAGATGGACAGACTTTTTCAATGTTTTCCACAATGTTTTTCAGATTTCTCTCATCTTCTCAAGTCCTATGTTGATTCTGTCACTAAACGTGATATTGCCCACCTGGAGCGTTCCATGTCAAACATGACCCTGGAGAAGAATCAAAGCTCAATACGCAGATCTACATATGAGTCATATGAAAACAAAATGAAAGCTCAACAATTCAACACTGAAGAAGAGTTCCAAAGGCTGCATGAGAGTTTACAGGAAGAAGCTCTCCGTGAGTTTGAAAAGAAAAGAGCTATGTCACTCATGAGAAGAGTCAAGATGAATACCTCCATCAGCTAGAGGTAGTTCATGTGAAGGTTTTAATGTGCCCCAAAAATTTGATACATTTATTCATTTTGTGTTGGCAATTGTTTTGGCAGAAAGACCTAAAGGAAAAGAGGGGGGAGCTCTGGAAGTTTTGTGAGGATTCCTCTCTGAAAAAGTGTGAAAGATCTACTTAAGAAACTCAAGTGTGATGTAGACCAGGCCCTCAAGGAAAACAGATACCATGTCTCTGGAGGATATGATGCATTTTTAAAGGACAAGAATAATACAATAAGGGTGTATAATGAACAAACCGACAAAGGCATCAAGGTAAACTTAAATGGTCTTCCAAATTTCTTGCTCTGCAGATTTGGTATATTTTGATATCCCCGTTACATTGTTTTATACTAATATTACTCAATAAAATCTTCAAATGTAATATGCTATACTGGTTCCAAGCAGGTGTAAATCCTTGCTGGCACTGTGTATATTTTCAAGGACCAAATATACATGTAAGGATAAGAAACAGAAATAGAGTTCACTGTATAGTGCAGATTAAACCACTTTAACAGCGAGAAATTAAAATTGCACTTACAATACGTAAGACCAAAACAAATGATGAAGAGGCAAGGACACCAGAAACATGTTGGTTTGTAGAAGTACTGCATTACCCTACACACGGAGTCAGTCGACAGTCACGTTCCAGCTTGGGATATTTCTGCAGTCTCTATCCTCAAGACTTCCTGTGTCCACCACAGACTTTCTAGTGTGATTGATGTCTTCCCCACTTCCAGCTTCTACATGAGAGTACAATTGCATCTGTTGGCAGGACATGGTATTCCTCTGAATGAGCTGTTTTTGGTGGCATGCATGGAGCAAGTCACTTATATGTAAGTGCAATTTTAATTTATTATTAATATTATTTAAAATGTATATAGGGCCAGCAGTTTCCACAGCGGTTTACAGTATAAAGGGGCACAGTACAATTACAATACAGTTCAGTACAGAAGGAATCGGAGGGCCCTGCTGATGTAGCTTACATTCTAAAGGGAGGGGGAGGTGCTACAAAAGATCATAGCTGCAGGAGATCATCTGATGGAGATGGCCGAAGTACAGTTTTTAGGTGGAGGTGGGGTAGTTCTTTTACTATCCAATCACAGCCCTGACCAAGCTGTAATTTTATGACTGCAGTAGAGTAAAGTAAATTGTCGGGGTTTAGTGTCTGGCAGGGGTGTCTGGATTTTTTTTAATTTAAATGTTCTTAATTTTCACATACAAGGTACATATACTTTATTCAAAAAAAGACTGGTCCATAAAATCCCCATTTCCTCTCCTCCCCCTTTCCCCTAATCCCTCTTCCCCTTCAACCTTTATAAAGATACAAAATCTTTCTTCTTCCATTTCCACTACCTAGCCTTTTTCATACTCCCATTACCTCAGTATATCTCTTTGTCTTCTTAAACTCTATCCGACCTTTCCAGATATTTACAAATCTTTCTATTCTGTCCTCTCCATAATGATACAGTTCTTCCATATTATAGATACATTCAATCCTTTTTAACTCAATCTCTTAAAGAGGGAGTCCACCTAAAAAAAAAAATATTAAAAGCCAGCAGCTACGAATACTGCAGCTGCTGACTTTTAATAAATGGACACTTACCTGTCCCAGGGTCCAGCGATGTCGGCAGTCGAAGCCGATCAATTGTTCGGGTCTCGGCAGCTGCCGCCGCCATCCTCGGTGAGGGAATCAGGAAGTGAAGCATTGTGGCTTCACTTCCCGGTTCCCTACTGCGCATGCGCAAGTCACGCTGCGCATCCTAACTGGTCCCGCTATCTCCTGGGACCTGTGTGTTTCCCAGGAGACGGGGGGGTGCAGGAAGGGGCGTGACTCCAGCGGGAGTCTATTCCCAGAAGTGGGTGCAAATACCTGTATTAGACAGGTATCTGCACCCCCCTCCCCCTGAAAGGTGCCAATTGTAGCACCGGAGGGCGGGAGGAATTGGATAAGTGGAAGTTCCACTTTTGGGTGGAACTCCGCTTTAACGTTGGACTCTCTGGTACCTGCCAATCTTTTGGAATCATATATTTTGCTGCAATTATTAGGCGAGGTATCATTGTTTTCTTACATTACTTTATTGTAAGAATGGTATTAGGGAATAAGTACAATTCAGGACTTTTAGGTATGCTTTCTTCTGTTATTTCCTGTATCTGTTGTATAATTTCCTGCCAGAATTTCTGTATTTTTGGGCATTCCCACCATATATGTGTCATTGTCCCTCTCATCCCACATCTTCTCCAGCAGAGTGGTGATTTTTCCGGTTGGTATTTATGTGCCTTTGTGGGTGTTATATACAGTGGGGATGGAAAGTATTCAGACTCAGACTCAGATTCAGACAGATTTTCACTCTTTGTTATATTGCAGCCATTTGCTAAAATCATTTATGTTCATTTTTTTCCTCATTAATGTACACACAGCACCCCATATTGACAGAAAAACACAGAATTGTTGACATTTTTGCAGATTTATTAAAAAAGAAAAACTGAAATATCACATGGTCCTAAGTATTCAGACCCTTTGCTGTGACACTCATATATTTAACTTAGGTGCTGTCCGTTTCTTCTGAACATCTTTGAGATGGTTCTACACCTTCATTTGAGTCCAGCTGTGTTTGATTTTACTGATTGGACTTGATTAGGAAAGCCACACACCTGTCTATATAAGACCTTACAGCTCACAGTGCATGTCAGAGCAAATGAGAATCATGAGGTCAAAGGAACCTGCCTGAAGAGCTCAGAGACAGAATTGTGGCAAGGCACAGATCTGGCCAAGGTTACAAAAAAATTTCTGCTGCAATTAAGGTTCCTAAGAGCACAGTGGCCTCCATAATCCTTAAATGGAAGATATTTGGGATGACCAGAACCCTTCCTAGAGCTGGCTGTCCAACCAAACTGAGCTATCGGGGGAGAAGAGCTTTGGTGAGAGAGGTAAAGAAGAACCCAAAGATCACTGTAGCTGAGCTCCAGAGTTGGGAGATGGGAGAAAGTTGTAGAAAGTCAACCATCACTGCAGCCCTCCACCAGTCGGGGTTTATGGCAGAGTAGCCCGACGGAAGTCTCTCCTCAGTGCAAGACTCAGTGCAAGACACATGAAAGCCCGCATGGAGTTTGCTAAAAACACCGGAAGGACTCCAAGATGGTGAGAAATAAGATTCTCTGGTCTGATGAGACCAAGATAGAACTTTTTGGCCTTAATTCTAAGTGGTATGTGTGGAGAAAACCAGGCACTGCTCATCACCTGTCTAAAACAGTCCCAACAGTGAAGCATGGAGGTGGCAGCATCATGCTGTGGGGGTGTTTTTCAGCTGCAGGGACAGGAGGACTGGTTGCAATTGAGGGAAAGATGAATGCGGCCAAGTACAGGGATATCCAGAGTGCTCAGGACCTCAGACTGGGCAGACTGGGCTGAAGGTTTACTCTCCAACAAGACAATTACCCTAAGCACACAGCTAAAATAACGAAGGAGTGGCTTTACAACAACTCCGTGACTGTTCTTGAATGGTCAAGCCAGAGCCCTGACTTAAACCCAATTGAGCATCTCTGGAGAGACCCGAAAATGGCTGCCCACCGACGTTTACCATCCAACCTGACAAAACTGGAGAGGATCTGCAAGGAGGAATCGCCCAAATCCAAATCCAGTGTGAAAAACTTGTTACATCTTTCCCAAAAAGATTCATGGCTGTATTAGATCAAAAGGTTGCTTCTACTAAATACTGAGCAAAGGGTCTGAATACTTAGGACCATGTGATATTTCAGTTTTTCTTTTTTAATAAGTCTGCAAAAATGTTAAAAATTTTTGTGTTTTTCTGTCAATATGGGGCGCTGTGTGTACATTAATGAGGAAAAAAATGAACTTAAATGATTTTAGCAAATGGCTGCAATATAACAAAGAGTGAAAAATTTAAGGGGGACTGAATACTTTCCGTCCCCACTGTACCATCTTGATATGCACTTATAATTCATTTCTATTATGTTTGTTTCCATGGGGGTGTCTGGATTAAAAAAAAAACAAATTACAAATCACTGAAACACTGATATCAAGTCAAATTTCTACCATTCTTTTAGTAATTAAGCTGACTTTAAATTTGTAATTTTGCTATAGCTTAAAGGAAAACAAAGATAAAGAAATAAAATAATAGACATGTGCAATTCATTTTGTTTCAAATTAGTTTTTTAACAAATTTCGACAAATTCGTTAATTTGGAAATATCCAAATTAACGAAAAACCATTTAACACATTTTTCTGAATACAGGGGGTCCACTAGTTACAAACATCCGACTTACAAACGACTCCTACTTACAAACAGAGGGAGACAAGAGGAAGTGAGAGGACATCTACACCATAGGAAGGGAAATTCACTCCTGTAAGAGCTATTATGGGGAAAAGGTACCTCCACTGATGCTTTATCACCAAGGCTTGTTTCCACAACAACCCAAAATTTTCAATATCCAATTGTCATTGGGACAGCAAAACAAATGTTACAGGGGTGTTAACCCTTCCCTATGCTATCCAAAAAGCTTAAAAATTGTTTTTTTGGCTGGAGCTACACTTAAAAAATGTACCTGTTCCAAATTACAAACAGATTCAACTTAAGAACAAACCTACAATCCCTAACTTGTTTGTAAGCTGGGAACCCCCTGTATTCGTAATTTTGAATATTTGTAAATTCGTAAATGCGAAAATACGAAAATTCTAAATCTGAAATAATAACTAACTAATAACTAACTATAACTTACTATTAAATTATAGGTATTGGAATTCCCTTTAAAATTTGGCTGTTATGCCGCGTACACGCGAGCGGACTTTTCCACGGATTTTACGACGGACTATCTGAATGAACGGACTTGTCTACACACAATCCACCGAAGTCTGTCGAATTCGTACATGATGACATACGACTGGACTAAAACAAGGAAGTTCATAGCCAGTAGCCAATAGCTGCCCTAGCGTGGCTTTTTGTCGAACTAGCATACAGATGAGCGGACTTTTCGACCGGACTCGATTTCGACGGATTGATTTAAAACATGTTTCAAATCTAAGTCCGTCCAACTTTTGAGAAAACAAAGTCCGCTGGAGCCCACACACGATCGAATTGTCTGACGAAATCCAGTCCACCGGGCAAAGTCTGCCGTAAAGTCCGCTCGTGTGTACGCGGCATAAGTGAACGTAACGAATACAAACTTATCGAAAGTTACAAATTATCCAAAATAATGAATGCCATATCTCAATGAATCGTGGAACGTAACAAATTATTAATAATAATAAATAAAAATAATAATAATAAACATGTATTATTATAATTATTATTATTTATTATTAATTTGTTCCGTTCCATTTGTTTCAATGGAATTATTCCGTTATTTCGGATAATTCATAACTTCGGATAAATTCGTATTCATTACGTTCACTAACAGCCAAATTTGAAAGGAAATTTCAATACCTATAATCCAATAGTTAGTAATAGTTAGTTAGCTAGTTATTCTTTTGAATTTTCAGATTTTCTTTCTTATTTTCAGATTTTCAAATTTTCAAATTAATGAATTTTCGAATTTATGAATTGCGATCATAACAAATGACTTGAAAGAAAAACAAAAAAAATTAATGAAAAAGGAAAACGAACACATTTTTCGGCAGTGCACATGTCTATAAAATACCTCTTGATGATTTCAAACGCATTATATTTTTACAGGCCCAAGAATTTCTTAAGGAGCTTTCAGACTATTTAGAGGGCATAGAAAACACAATACTAAAGACTGTCCAAGCAGGTAAGTCTTCCTTCCTTGTTACTGCAATCTTATAAACACATTATCTTACGGCAAACACGTACAGTATCTTACATTTCAGCTGCTCTTGTAAAGGCAAATTTCTCTTACAGCTAAAAAGCGCAAACAACTAAAAAAAGGAGATTCCCAGGATTGCAACCAGCTGTCAGATTATTTTCAGGATTACCAGCTACCCGCTGGCCGTTTTGACCGTCTTCTTATCCAGTTCTTCGGTTACATTGGCCATGGAAAGTCCTCCTTTGTGAATTCCTGTGTCTATACATTGAGTAATGGCAAATTCCAGGACTGGGCAGGAGAAGGAATATCCAATGGTGGGAAGACCATGGAGAGGAGAGCGTATGAGCTCACCAGCACAATCTCTATTGTGGACAATCGTGGCTTTGCAACGTTGGGGGATGCAGAAGCTTGGGAAATCTATGCACAATTATGTAAGTTTATTTCTAATTCTAAACAAACATTGGAATTTCAGAACATAATTTCTCTGTCATTAAATGCACCTCGTGGAATTGATTATCGTGATTTGTTTACTATAGTCTCTGTGTACATAGTACCCCTGGATATTCATATACAAAAATAATTATCCTGAGATCTAATGATTATAATGTTTTTTTTTACATCAGACTATTATTTTATGTTGCATTGTAATTTATTTGCTGTTACTATTTTTTATTTTGTGTATTATCTTTATCTGTAAATATTTTTGTGTACCCCTCTTCGTGGCCATTTTTTGCGATACGGCACTGCGTTATTTTAACTGACAACTGCGCGGTCGTGCGACGCTGTACCCAAAGAAAAAAAATGTAATTTTTTTTCCACAAATAGAGCTTTCTTTTGGTGGCATTTGATCACCTATGCAGTTTTTATTTTTTGTACTATATATGAAAAAAGACCAACAATTTTGAAAAAAAAACTATATTTTTTTACTTTCTGCTTTAAAACATTCCCAATAAAAAAAAAATAAAAAAAATCTAATTTCTTCATCAGTTTAGGCCAATATGTATTCTGCTACATATTTTTGGTATAAAAAATCCCAATAATAATTTAAAAAAGGAAGCCTATTTCTGGCAAAGCCCTGTTTCTGGGGGTCCCACAATATATATAATATGGGGCTGACTTTGCTGATCTCTCAAGTTATTGATCTGGAACATACTTTCCATGGAAAAAAAATACTGTGCTCAGTCAGTGTGATCTTGGTGATGGACTACACTCAGGAAGGAAGGGGTGGGTCACATGCTCCCTATAGCTGGAGGTATTTGGATATTTCTAAGGGCTCTGACATTCATACAGCACATAGCATTAAATGAGGTAGGGAGGAGGAAGGAAGAGGGAAGGTGGGTTAGCAAGACATCCCAACACTTTGCCTATTCAAGGATTCCTTTTAAATAATGTTAGTTTACAGTGAAGAAATGATGAAATGATGAAGAAATGATGGAACATTTCAATAATCACTTTTTATAATGATAATTATATTTTTAAAAGGTAATTTTGCACCTTTTAATGAGAAGGTGGAGTGGAATAAAAGCTTTGAAGTACGAAATGATGGACTAATACGAAAAATGAAGGAAAATAAAACTCCTGACCTGATAGTTCCCGTCTTTGTGTGCAGGTAACTTTATAGCTTGTGAATCTGATCAGTGAAATCTAAATTATATTTTATTGTAAATATCAATGCTTTCAATTCTTTGTTATATTTGAACTAGTGATCAGCAAATCTACCCGGGTTTGATTTACCAAGGGTTTGGCGAATCTTTTGCAAGATTTTTCGAACCCAAACTTTCAAATTCAGAGGCGAATCCTATTAAAGTCTTGGGGGGGGGCTTGTTAAATTCTGTTAAAATCTATTAACAAATCTTTTGAAGCTGGGACTGCCACGGGTGACAAGTACCACTGCAAAAATTTTTTTGCAAAATACTGTTTAGAGAGAAGACAGTGTTTTAATGTGGCTTTGAGGATAATACACAAATATTTTTAATAATATACTTGGGGGATGCCCTAAAGCTGCATTTGGTCTTACAGATCAGTACGATTTTCATAGACAGTCTCAGAAACAGCATACATTGGCATCATATACTTGACTATGGAATTTATGGGTTTTTTTTCACAAGAAATCTGATTCATTCCAGTTTGAAAAAGTTTTTTCTTTTCGGTAGCTTAAAGCTGAGTTCCACCCAAAAGTGGAAGATCCGCTTATCTGCTTTCCCCCTCCCCCTTCCCTCATTTGGAACTTTTCAGGGGAGAGGGGGGAATGGGTACTCATTTTTGACAGGTACCAGTCTCCACTTCCATGAGACTGCACCACGGCAACATCCCTCAAAAGTTCGGCCCCCCTCCTTCTTCCTCTACCACCGAGCCAGTTAGAAAGTGCAGTATGCTTTGTGCATGTGCAGTAATGAACCGGCTGTGAAGCCGAAAGGCTTCACTGCAGGTTTCTCTTACCACGAATGGTGGTGGCAGCACCCAAGAGCCAATCCGAAAATCATCTGGGGTGCCAACATTGAGTGATCCCTGGAGAGGTAAGTGTCCTAATACTAAAAGGTTTAAATTTTTTTCATGGGGGGGCTCCGCTTTAAGCAGCAGGATTTTCATCAAATGTAAAAAAAGCTTGCTTTGTGTGGCAGATAGAAATTGGCCAGCAGCTGTGGTTGTCCCTTCTCTCAATGATACAGAGCTGTCCTTTCACTGGACAATTTATAACAAACCCCTATTATAAATTACGGGATTGTAAATAACATAGTCGTGTAAAATTGACCAGCAGCAGGACATTTTTAATGAGGAAAACATGACCAAAAAATACTGGAGACAATGATCACTTGCATGTGTTTTACTACAAGAATTAAGATATTGCAGAGAATACCGCACTGTAAATATGGCTGGTATCGGCCCTTTTTCGCTGATGGCCCTTTTTTTATAGTTTTTTTTACTTTTACACAAATTTTGGCCTTAAGAATATTTATAATCCCCATAACATTTTATATTTCTGAAAGCAGGGATCCTTTAGATTCCTTAAAGGATTGCACAGGCTTGCACATTTTTGTGTTGCAGGATATTTACACAACTGTTTATCAAACCTTTATTTTCAGCAAAAAAACATAAAAAAAGTACTGAACAGAAACACAATATAATCTCCAATTTTGTTAAAAGAAGAAGAGAAAAGAAACTCTTTTGCTGCCAGACCATTTTTATTATACACATGCTAAGATACATGTGTTTTGGCCTAAAGACTACATATAACCCCCAAAACATGTATTTTTGTAAGCAGGGATCCTACACAATAAAACATGGTAGTTGCAAATTTTTAAGTTGCGGGATATTTGCAAATATGTAAAACATATTTGTAAATATGTTTATCAAAACTTTATTTTCAGCAAAAAACATTAAAAAACTACTGAACGGAAACACAATATAATCTCCGATTTTGTTAAAATATGGGATTGTATTGAGTAAATAGATGCCAAATGTATCAGTTCTCAAAATGACATGCAACTGCTAAACTGCGACAAAATGTGCTACTCACAATTTTACTTATATGACACTTTAGGAACTTCTGCAGCTTATCAAATTATGGTTAACTTTATATAACAGCTCTAGAATTATCCCTCTGGCTCTGGAATCTGTGGTCATATGCAATATGTGATGCGCAATTGGCA
The DNA here is from genome assembly GCA_037953035.1 of Aquarana catesbeiana. Lineage (NCBI taxonomy): Eukaryota > Metazoa > Chordata > Amphibia > Anura > Ranidae > Aquarana > Aquarana catesbeiana. Next base: position 3,179,236 of record JBBHAA010000512.1, on the reverse strand, counting down.
GCAAGTAAGCTTTAATCAGGGATAGGGGACCTAACTAGTGTATGCCTAACTTTTATTTCACCTATATGGATTTAGGTGCACATTGCTCTTGCACTGGCAGGAACTGCAAATCTCAAACCTATTGTAGTAGTAAACACAAGATGTATCCCCTATTAGAACTAAGGATGTACAAGGTTACATGCAAACAACATGATGGTTGTGTATCTTTTTGACCCATCACTATGTAACCAACGGGTGACATAAACACTCTTACACTTGCATAAAGCAAACCCCTAGCCAAGCCCCCAAAAGTGTGGATACCAAAACCATAAGATAAATTGAATTAGCTTGCATGTGTATTACAGATTTGGGTATTTTTGTATATATTTTACTAACGCTGACCTACAGTATGTGCCCATAACATGTAAAGGGTCCCTAACAATGACGTATCCCTTTACACTTTAAGTGTATTGTATGTATGGTCAAAGTTTTCCTTTACTCCATAATCCAGATGAGCAAAAGTTTCAGTGCAACAAGTTTCCTCATTGGAATATTTCCCCTTACCCTTTGTTTTGGTGGCAGCTGTAACATTTTGGATTCCCCATTGCTTTTGTCGTGTGACAAATGTCATCAGCACAAAGAACTTGAATATTTTCAAGTTGGACACAGACAGTAGTAGTGGCAGGGAATCAAATCCCTTTCTACTCCATCCAAAACTAATTAAAAAAATGTTTTAAATTAAATCCCTAACCTAACTATAATGTATTATCCCTTTTCAATTACCCTGTCCTCTAAGCAAACTCTAAAAGACCGTAGGCTGCCATTATGCTGACCCTAATGCCCTGTACACACGATAGGATTTTCCGATGGAAAATGTGTGATAGGACCTTGTTGTCGGAAATTCCGACCGTGTGTAGGCTGCATCACACATTTTCCATAGGAATTTCCGACACACAAAGTGAGAGCTTGCTATAAAATTTTCCGACAACAAAATCTATTGTTGGAAATTCCGATCGTGTGTACACAAATCCGACGCACAAAATGCCACGCATGCTCAGAATAAATTAAGAGACAAAAGCTATTGGCTACTGCCATGTTTATAGTCCCGACATACGTGTTTTACGTCACCACGTTCAGAATGATCGGATTTTCCGACAACTTTGTGTGACCATGTGTATGCAAGACAAGTTTGAGCCAACATCCGTCGGAAAAAATCCTAGGATTTTGTTGTCGGAATGTCCGATCAATGTCCGACCGTGTGTACAGGGCATTACAGTAAACTAAACTGTTCAGAGAACTAACCTTCAAGCCCAACTGAGCTCTCAGTTTAAAGTAGCTAAATTCTTTCCAGGTACACCGAAAAAAAGGTCTGACATGTCTTTCAGTTTGTTATCATTAGAAAACAGCTACAGCCTGAGGAGAGGATTTGTTTGGACGCAATGGTCTTTCTGATGTGGTCTTGGACTTCCCTTGCTGAGTCAGATTTAGAGCTCTCCATTCAGTAGGGAAGATGAGCTTTGCTGATTGGAGAATTTTTCTTCTAAATCAGCAGGGGGTCAGACCTCTGCAAGGAGACCATTGCTTCCACACACAGAGCAAACTTTGCTTGCTTTCTTAAGAAAAACTATTTTTAGGATACTGCACACCGTTTATTTTTCATGCACCTGGAATGAATTTAGGTGTATTAAACTGAAAGTTCAATTGTGCTTTAACCCTAAACTAATCCCAAAATCTAAAGAAACCCCTCCAACAGAATAATTACCTTACTCCATGCCAGGCATGTGACAGTAATGAGGTATGATGAACCCAAAAACTGAGCAAGAAAAACAGTGGCACCCTCATTTTGCTAAAATTCAGCAGCCTATGACATAAATTAGCTTTCAATCTTTTTTTTCTGAGGTTGGTAGAGAATAGAGAACAGAAAAACAGTTTATCTCCAGCAAACAAAATAGTCCATCAATTTTGGCTCACTGCCAGTCACGCTTGTCCCTTAACAGGATCCTTGAAAGTTTCCATCTTCCTCCAGGATACCAAAGAGGAGGTCTCCACAGTTCAGCAACCATGTCTCAACCACAAGGTAGTTCACACTGATCCTTGTGTTCTGCACAACTCAACCTCACAGACAGGTGCTGGCTGTTTCCTCTTCTGGATGGGTTAACACTTTCAGCACCGAAGTCCCTGTAATCAGGGTTTAGAGGTTCTTTCCCATCCAAAAATCTCTCTGAGACTCTGAATACCAGGTCCCAAACAAGGACTTAAGAGTCCAAGAATGCAGCGCTACTGAAAAGCTAAGTTCATGTGTGATATTAGTCCATCAACCTGCAATTCAAAGGATAGAGGAAAAAAGGGGCACCACACCATATGCAATGCAATAGGACAACACACAGCACTGCAGTGTTTCTAGTAAGTCTCCTTACCAGAAATAAGATGTTAATAGGCATATACTGAGTGTGAATTCCACAAGTCAGCTTCGAAGATATGGCGGGCAGTTAACATCAATAAAGCACCAAGCAGGTGACTCCACATAATGTATCCAAAGTACCAGCTTCATGGGGAACCTCAGACTTACCGGGATAACAAATAAAGAGCCTTCATGGTGAAGTACATCAATCAAGTTTCACATTTAATAAAAGAAATGTACTTACAAAATGACTAGCCTGTTCAAACTTTTTAAAAACATTTAAGGAAATGCAGAGGCGTGATGTCTATTGAAGACGAAATGTGTAAGGCGTGACCTGGCGCAAGCACGCTATCAGCTGGCTGCCATTTCCTTGGATGTTTTTAAAATGTTTGAACTGACTAGTCATTTTGTAAATACATTACTTTTAATAAATTTGAAACTTAGCTGCCCACCAGATCTTCGGAGCTGACTTGTGGAATTCACACTCAGTATATGCCTATTAACATTTTATTTATGGTAAGGAGACTCACTAGAAACACTGCGCTGCTGTGTGTTGTCCTATTGCAATAGAGCTGGTGTGGGGCCCCTTTTTTTTTCATCTATCCTTTGAATTGTGGGTTGATAGACTAATATTACACATGAACTTTGCTTTTCAGTAGCGTTGCATTCTTGGACTCTTATGTGTTTTTTTTTGTAATCAACAAATCATTGCTGGCTGCTACCATATTCATTCATTCATTTTTCTTTGTGGGCAGCGCGAATGACTTGTTCCCAAACAAGGACTTACCAATCCTGAAATCACTGTAAATCAGTCCTCTCCAAGTGGATTATCCCAGAACCCCTCACCCTACATGGCTGAGAACCCCAAAGTACTCAAACTGAAAACAATCATTAGGGTCAAAACCCAAACAGTGGGGGAATATACTTGCTGTCCAGGACACATTCCCAGCATCCTGTACACTTATTTATTATTTAGAAATAACTTTCATATATATATTTTATATTTATATTTTATATAAATGATATTATATTATAATAAAATATATATTTATATATTTTTGAGCTCTTGAAGTAATCTAGAATAACTCAGAATTTTGATTTTCCTCTGCAGCTCCGAACATAACCTTAGTGATGCTGAATCCAGCTCCATCAAAATGTTCTTAAGAAAGGCTCATCAACTTACTGGTAAGAGAGCACTAAATTTGCTGTAATGGTAATTTTGATTTAAAAAATCTATTAAGTCAGCTAAAGCAATATTTTGGAATCTATTCTGTTTTCGAGAAAGCAGCCACAGCCTCAAGTAGAAAACCCTATTACCTGCCAGAATGCTACAGAGAAAAACCTTTGCTCACTGTGTGGAAGCAGTTGTCTCTCTGCTGCTTCAACACAAAAGTTCTTCTCTGTGGCATGCTAGCAAGGGGAAGTCCTTTCTACTTAGGCTGTGTCTCCTTTCAGCTTATAAGAGGGAGTACACTCCCACCAGTGGTGGATCGTGCTCTATTTTTGGGGGGCTGCAAACAGACCACCTAACCAACCTCTGTTCGTTCGGTCGGTCGATCGGTCGGACGGTCTGTCAGTTAAACCCTCCATCACTCGGTCGGTTGTTCAGTCAGTCAGTAGTCAAACCCCCTCCCCCATCACCCAGTTGATTGTCCGTCTGCCCATCAGCTCCGCACTTACCCCATCCAGGTCGTGGGCAGCTTCGGTGGCTTCCCCCTGCTCCTGGCCAATACGGTCACTTTTCCTCTTGGCCAATCGGGTCTTAAGACCTGCTTCCTGATTGTCCAGGAGGATAAGCAGGAAGACAATAGCGAATATTAATTTGCTATTGTCACACAGCTGGGTGAGCTCAGGGCGCAGTGCTCTGTGCCCCAAGCCCACCCTTTTATTAAGTCAATTAGATCCTCAGGCTTTAATCACGTGCTAAAAAAAAAATTAATTGAAATCCATGCGTCCGGTGCCCTGCATGTAGATTAGGAGCCAGTACATAGATTAGGGGGGGGGCAGTGCCCCTGCACCCCTAATGGAAAGGCCACCACTGCTATTAGTCCTTTTTACTAATTAATGTATCTATTCTTGACTCCGAAATTATGGCAAATCAACTGTTAGACATTTGCATTGACTGATAAGCCCCACCCACAGACCCCCACAACCCCAGGCAAGGGTTGTGGGGAAGGCACTGTTGCCCTTGTTGGGACAAGGTTCTTCACCGGGGGGGACTCCCCTGATGTTAAGGGCATTTGGTCTGGTGTGGTCCAGGAAGGGGAGGGTGGAGCACAACCTCATATATCCCCTTTCCTGACCATGCTGGGTACATGCTCTGATTAAGACTATAGTATAGATTTTTTGGGGTACCTTGCACATTTCTTATTTTTTTTTTCTTTGGGGCACCCCCTTAAAACCCACACCAAATGCAAAAGGTCTGGTATGAATTTTTGGGGGCTATACCCAATTGTGTTTTATTTTTGCAGTAGGATGTGCTACAGCTAAAGTGACATTTACAAAGAAAAAAAACAGCACACAGACCCCTTCTAATTTCCCCAAAATGCATAGCAGACCCTTTTTTTCCCATTTAAAAAGAAGCCAGCAATGAAAGGTCATTTGCCAGCCTTTTTATTTCCTTTGCAAATATCAGTGCTGCTGCAGCATTTTCTGTACACCACAGTGATGAGCCTCTTCAAAGGAAGGACTAGGAGACACTCCAGGCTTCTTATTTAGAGGAATTGGGAATTTTTAATCTTTCACTTTAAGAATTTAAAAAAATCACCTCTTCTGGCCAAACGCAATTTTGTAAAAATTGTTTTTGCAATGGTACATGCTTCCCCAGGGCAATGACCCCCTCCCTTCCTCATGCTATTTTTGAATCCCCCTTGCCTATTATTATTCTGCCCCCATTGATTACAGTGGAGTTTAAATTTGGCATCACCCAAACCCTGCTCAAGTTGGCCCCTGGACAGTTTGGCTCAGTCGTAGTCCTAATTATTAATCACAAATGTGCTTTTATTAATATAGAAATATAAGAATAAGCAAAGCTGATGTTGATGCTGATTATGTATATCTTTCCAGGTATTCAGCCCTTCGTTGTTCTGACCAAAGATAGAAAGGACTCCGGACTCAGAACCAAATTTGCCCATATGGGGATAGAGAATGTTCGTCCTGTAGAAAATTACATTATCTCCGACCATTTTAGTGACAGGCACAAGCATCTCAACTTTCTGAACTTTTTGAAAGACATCTTGCAGGCTGTAAACTTGCACCTGCAGGAGAGCGGCAACTTTGAAACTCAGCAGTATGAATGAATGAGCTTTCTGATGAAGATGGCCAACAACATTTGATATAGTTACCCCTGAAGCCCAACTCCCCCCAATCTCCTTGGAGCAGCCCGGCATCCTTAAAGTGATTGTAAAGGCAGAAGGTTTTTAATCTTAATGCATTCTATGCATTAAGATAAAAAGCCTTCTTTGTGCAGTAGCCGCCCTCAGCCCCCCTAATACTTACCTGAGCTCCCTTTAAGCCTCGTACACACGACGAGATTATCGGATGATTGATCGTCCATTTTTTTTGCACGCTAATCTCATATCAAAAATGAAAAGGTTACTAAAGTTACGAAAATTCTCGTATGACAGATAAAAAAATCGGAAGTGATGTCATGTTTTGTACTTGTATTGTATTTTTGGATGACAACTGTACTGATTAAATGAAAATCATACGATGTGGAAGGAAAATTTTTGCGCTTGCACCATCGTATAATATTGGATGACCTGTCATGATCGGCTTTAGAAACCTGTGTACTAATGATCAGATTATTGTATGGTCGCTTTGAAAGCTTTGGTTTGTACTTTGTCTGAAATTGGTACCTGGTTGTTTTGAGATTGTATCGTCAAATGAAAGTACCCTGAATCTTTAAGCTTTATAATTCTGAAGCTCCCTCCAGCAACCAAATTTCCATTTTCTACACCCTACTCCACAAACATAACCTACATCCGAAGCCTCCTTCGATACAGTACTGGGAATTAGAGCTCCACTTTCCTATACCATTGAAACAGTGGCATATCATCCTTAGAAAACCTCTACAGCACTTCAGATGTGTCTCCTATTGGAAGTCTTTGCAAAAATTGGTCTACAGGTGGTACTCTACACCTCATCAGCTTGCTTACATATTTCCACACTCTTCACCCCTTTGCTGGCAGAATTGTGGACTTCAGGGCACTCTTGTACATATTTTGGGGCAATATCCGATCCTTCTTAAATTTTGGAAACAAGTTTTTTGTTTTATTACTGCGGTCACACATATAGTGGGGAAAAATAATTATTAATTGAGTTGCAATTCAGTGAGTAAAATAAGTATTTGAGCCCCAAGCAAAACATGACTTAGTACTTGGTGGAGAAACACTTGTTGACAAGCACAGAGGTAAGTTGTTTCTTGTAGTTGGTTACCAGGTTTGCACACATCTCAGGACGTATTTTGATCCACTCTAGTTTACAGATCTTCTCTAAATTCTTAATGTTTTTTGGCTGTCGACTTGGCAACTGAAAGACCCATTCATAACCCATATTCAGTGTTCTGGCTGAGGGAAGAAGGTTCTCATCCAAGATTTTACAATACATGGCCCCGTCCATTGTCCCCTCAATGCAGCAAAGTCAGTCTGTACATTTAGCAGAGAAACAGCCTCAAAGCATAATGTTTCCACCTCCATGCTTGACTGTAGGGATGGTGCTCTTAGGGTCATAGTCAGCATTTTTCTTCCTCCAAGCATGCCGAATCCCCCTCCTCAAGAAGGCACATGTACAGTCATGCCAATGAACATCTAAATGATTCAGATAATAATGAGAGAAAGTGCTGTGGTCAGATGAGACCAAAATTGAGCTCTTTGGCATTAACTCGACTCCGTGTTTGGAGGAAGAAAAATGCTGACTATGACCCTAAGAACACCATCCCTACAGTCAAGCACGGAGGTGGAAACATGATGCTTTGGGGCTGTTTCTCTGCTAAAGGTACAGGCCAACTTTTCCACATCGGTCCAATGGACGGGACCATATATTGTAAAATCTTGGATGAGAACCTTCTTCCCTCAGCCAGAACACTGAAGATGGGTCGTGGATGGGTCTTCCAGCATGACAATGACCCAAAACATACCACCAAGGCAACAAAGGAGTGGCTCAAGAAGAAGCACATTAAGGTAATGAAGTGGCCTAGCCAGTCTCCAAACCTTAAACCTATAGAAATTTTATGGAGGGAGCTGAAACTTCGAGTTGCCAAAAGACAGCCAAGAATCCTTAAGGATTTAGAGAAGATCTGTAAAGAAGAGTGGATCAAGATCCCTCCTGAGATGTGTGCAAACCTGGTCACCAACTACAGGAAACTTCTTACCTTTGTGCTTGCCAACAAGGGTTTTTTCACCAAGTACTAAGTCATGTTTTGCTAGGGAATCAAATACTTATTTTACTCACTGAACTGCAACTTAATTTATAGCATTTGTTGTATGTTTTTTTTTCTGGATTTGTGGTTGATATTCTGTCTATCATTTAAAATACACCTATGATAAAAATGTATAGACTCTTCATTCCTTTGTAAGTGGGCAAACTTACAAAACCTGCAGGGGATCAAAGAATTATTTTCCACACTGTATATCCTGCTCCCTGGATCCCATACTTGCTCTACTTGGTGTTGGAATTGAACAGTGGCCACCACACTTTCAGACCTTCTTAATTCATACCTTTATAGAGGCCCGCCTATCCATTGCTAGACGTTGGAAAAACCTGATGGCCCCATCCATCTCTGAAATGGTTGCTAAATTCAACAACCACTTCTTTTAAGAATACTTATTTGCTAAAGCCCACATCCAGATACCTACATAGTTGGCATCCTTGGCTAACAGATCCCAGAGCTCGTCCCTTAGCTTAAGATTCTCCACACACATTATTCAATCTCATGGCATAACTACCCCCTTGCCTTGTCCGTTTACCCGTTATATTACGGATAGCAGGAAATATGGAGATTGTCTCCTGGTCTTGGTTGTTATCTTCAACTCCCTACACCTTTCTTTACCTTACTTATATTATAGGCTTTTCTTACTAGCACCCTCATCCCACCCCTTTTCCTACTGTTTCTTAGCATATACATTTTGATGGTGATCATGTGAGACGGTTGTGAGATTACTCTCACCTGGGCCACCTCTGTGGTCCATACGAACTCCTCTCTTCAGAATTATTACACCCTTGTAACTTTGACTCTTTATTTGCAATGTTTATATTGTATGTTCTGTATTGTCATCAAAATACTTCAATAAAAATGTATAGTATAAAAAAAAAAGAAAATACCCTGATTAAAAATTGTTTGGATCAAAAAACGAAAAGACGTGATTATCCATTGCCAATAAATAACCAGCATTTGTTTAACATAGAGTATAATCTGTCAGCCAAGGATGTGGAGAACAAGGCACCACATCCCAATAGATAAAAACTACAAAGAAAAAATTGGAATAGGGACTTTTAAGGTGCCTGAGTCAAGATAATACACTATACCATGTTTTAAAACATAACACATTTTATTTCATATATTTTTTAATGTATCACAATCTTCTCTAAAAGAGTTTTTCACAGAGATAAAAAGCAAATATGCTCAAAATATACTGTACAACAGTATTTGCTTGAAATGTTTTGTCAAGATATGGCTTCTTCAGGAGTCTTTATATTTAATTGTACAGAATGTTCACTGCAAACAGAGAGAATACACATTAGACATAATAAACAATAGGACTAAATACCCCTATTGGTTAATTTTATAAAACACATGGTTACATTGAATCATCTAAGACCATTCTTACCCCGAATATTCTTCTGGTCAGAGCACAGAAAACTAGCGGTGTTTAAAGGCTAATGCAGACGGATGCTGTGAGTGGCTACGCCCCTACGCGTTTAGTCAGCAGTGACATCTTCTGGGGAATGGGCCATACACCTAACATCCTTCCATCACACTAAAAATACACACAGCCTTGGCGGATTGAGTGGTACCTAATGGAATATGTTTACAGTGGGTTTTAACATGTATGCATCTATCTGACATATCTTAAATCTTGCACTGACTGTTATTGTGAAAAGGGGGCCTAATTACTATTATCTTAGTTTTTTCTTTTTCACTGAGTGAAGGTATGGAGGAAGGAGGAGAGAGTCCATGCTGAAGAAATGTAAATAGTTTATTTTGTGTGTGGCCCAATGGGTCTTATATGTACCTGTATGTTACAAAAGCAATAAATAAAACTTTTCAAAAAAAAAAAAAAAAATACACACAGCCTGCTCGGGAAATGCCATCCAGTTGGAAAAAGCTCAAGTGAACATACTCCCTCTACTGGTCAGATATCTGAACAGTACTAAAAATAAAACAACAAAAGAAGATACAATGCTCTCTTCTGGTCAAGAGAGAAAAGACAGAATTATAGATCGTGCACATGGAAATCATCGAATGCACAAAGCCCAATGTCCATGTTAATCCATCTAGTGGTTGATCAGTTGAATGAAATAAAAAAATATACCATAAAAAATGCAATTTTATTGAAATTAACCAACAGCCTGCTGTTGCATTAAAATCAATTGACATAAATCACAACCCATATAAATGGGTATTACAGAAAATTATTCTATACATTTTAATTGCAACTGTAAAAGCAAGATATAAAAAACATATAAATAAGTAGATCTGAGAAGACATATTAACAAGGAAGGTAAGTGTGGCATTCCTACTATCAGAACGAAAAAAATTGTATATAATCTCTAATTAGCCAAAAAACCTCACCCTAAACCTTGTACAGATGGATAAACAACCTCAGCGAATGCACAAGTAACCAGTATGCCATTGTTGAAATAAATGAAAGCAACAATATCACTATTTTGGTCCATAAAGACATGGATGAGTGAGTTTGGGGTGGAGGAACTTTACTGACCTGCACAAAGTACTGACCTCAACCCAACAAAACACGTTTAAGATGAATTTGAGTGGAGACTGTGAGCCAGGCCTTCTCTTCCAACATCAGAGTTGAAGCTGTTATAGCTGCAAAGAGTGGGCCAACTCAATAATGAACCCTACGGACTAAGACTGGGGTGCCATTAAAGTTCATGTGCGTATAAAGGAGGGTGTCCCAATACTTTTGGTAATATAGTATATATACAGTGGCATCATAGTATAATATAATAGTGTTATACAGTATATATGTCTTTTTTTTTCTCAAAGTGCGTTTATAATTGCAGAGAAAAAAAAAAGTCACAGGGCTAAACAAACATGGAAATGAACAGGCAATGCTGTGTAGTTTTACAGCCTTTCACACATTTCATAAACTTGATATACAAGAGATGAGGCCCTGATTACTATACAGGGGATATATATACATACAGAAAATCAGCCCGGAGCTGTCTGTCCAATAAAAGGGGGGCAGCTGGCATTTTACCATTGCTCCCAGCTAAAGTCGTCCCCTCTGCCAAAAACAATAAAAAAAATCCAAGGATTGTGAAAAAGATGACAGTGTTTCCGACGAGGCTCCCCAGTAGATCATTTTTATTCTGGCAAGTATAATGGGAAGGCCAAATGCTGAAACTACAATTCCAGTGGTGAAAAAGTAAGCCAACTGAGTCTTGAGTCTCTGAGCCTGAGTCTCTTGTTTCATCACTGAGTCTTGTGGCGATAAGGTTAGGAATGGGACTGATGACGTAGAATATAAAAAAAACAGATGCCAGTAAACTCTAAAACATTCTATGGCACATCCGAACATGAGAAAGGTCAGACCAGTGTTTCTCAACCTTTTTTCAGTCAAAGCATCCTTTAAAAATTATGGACAATCTCGAGGCACCCCATTCTAAAATGTAAAAGCTATTCTTATGCCCCGTACACACGATTAGACTTTCTGACAAAAAAACGTGGAATTTTGTTCGAAGGTTGTTGGCTCCAGCTTGTCTTGCATACACACAGTCACACAAATGTTGGCCAACAATTACAAACGTAGTGACATACCAGACGTACGGCGAGCCGATAAAAAGGAAGTTCAATAGTCATGCGCCACCTGCTAATGTTGTGTTTGGTGAGCATTGATTCCGAGCATGCGTGTTTGTACTTTGGACTTTTGTCTGACAGACTTGTGTACACACGATCGGAAAGTCCGACAACACACATTTGTTGGCAGAAAATTTGAGAACATGCTAGCCAACATTTGTTGGCGGAAAGTCTGACAACAAATGTCTGATGGAGCGTACACATGGTCGGACTTTCCACCAACAAGCTCACATCCAACATTTGTTGTCGGAAAATACGATCATGTGTACAGGGCATAATAGTTTTACAGCAACATCCACAAGTCCAAGTAGGACACCCAAAGTTAAAGATGATCTATTCTTCCAAAGAAAATTGGCTGAGGCTGTATGAATATGCAGGTGAGGATCTGCCTCCTCCACTTACTAAATTCTGGAACCTACCAGAATCCTTTGGGACGCAGCAGAGCCTGCAATCAGCAGAACCCAGAACAGCCAAAATTAATTGAACATTGCTCATCTGCTACAGAGGAGCCAAAAGTAAATTTGCCTCAACTATTAGCAACCTAGCTAGAAGGGTGTTACATAACTTTTTTTCTTTTATTTCTTTTCAATTTTCTTGGTTTTCTTTTTTTTTTTTTTTTCATGGGGTGTCTGGATCTGGTCAATGGTTCTAGATCCAGACTGCCCTACCCCCCTTCGCTTGTCCAACTGTGCAGTGGATCACTTCTATTAGTGATTTTTTTGCTGGATGCAATCAGTCTGTAATATGTCCCAATAGCAGTGATATGTTGCTGTTTGGACCGGAGGGACAGAACTGTAACATTTCCACCCGATCCACCATACTGACAGAGAGTGCCATGATGTCACATCCTTTCCTATGTAAACACAACCTGGAAGTGTTTTATTTACTTTTAGAACATTGTATCAGCTCCCGGGCTTGGCGCTGGACCCCAGCTGTCCCGAAATGAGCCCACAGAAGCCGCTGACACCATCAGTTGTTTATAAATAAGTGGTAGACAAGCAGCCCAATATTCAGCATTATTTAGCCTCGTCTAATTTTGCTGCATGCCTTCTTCATCCCAAGGTATCCCTCATTTTCAAGTTCCAAGTGGAGGTATGAGATAGAAACAAAAGTAAAAAAATAAGATGGACTGTGTAAGTGAAAATTATATTTTGGGATGACGGGTTCTTTCCGACAGGAGGTGTCTGATAAATGTCACTGTAAACACAGCCAGTACAGACTGCAGGAACTGCGGTGACTTTCCCTTGAGAATGTTCACGGTGCACTTCTGTTCTGTTTATCGCTTTTCATTTTCACTTTCACTTTGAATATTATAAAATCTGCAACTGCTTCAGACTGTGTATCAGAATTCTCCCAGCCACATCTCAGGAGGACACTGCAAGGAAGACATAATACTGTAAGTAACATTTTATATATCTGTTCCATTGTGTGTTATTGGCATCCAGCACACTTCTTTCTGCAGCACATCGCACCCAGCACAACACATGCTGCAGCATATTACACCCAACACACCACAGAACAGTAAACTCAATGCACCATAGAATGGTACACCCAACATGTCTTCACATTGTAGCATATTCCATGCAGTACAACTCACACTGCAGAACATTACACCAAGCACAGCTCACACTGCAGAATATTACACCCAGCACAGCTCACACTGCAGAACATTACACCCAGCCATGCTTCACACTGCAGAACGTTACGCCCAACCATGCTTCACACTGCAGAATGGTACGTCCAACCGTGCTTCACACTGCAGAACGGTACGTCCAACCGTGCTTCACACTGCAGAACGGTACGTCCAACCATGCTTCACACTGCAGAACGTTAAGCCCAGCACACCCTACCTTGTAGGATAATACACCCAACAGATCAAAGATACAAACATTTAGCCTTTGCACCCCTCTTTATACACAGTTTGCCCATCTAAGCCGGACTGAAGGGTCTGGTGGATAATTTATATATTTCAAGACATTTTTTCCTTGTCAAAAGAAGTTTATTGAGTATACAATGTTATAAAGATACATAAAGTAAGTTTACAAGGATCTATAAAGTAAGCTCATTGTTTTACAGTAGGGTTTATATAGGTAAATATCATGAAATTTCAAATATTAAACATTGGGTTCACGTAAACCTAAATTAAAGATATATATCATTTCCTTAGTTACTTTTGTAGGTATTTAAATGATTTATACCTACTATACATATTGTTTACAAGTAGAGTGTATATAGGTCAAATAAATTCTGATAATGAGCTTTAATCGTAAGGTGGAGAAAAGGAAAGAGAAAGAAGAAAAAGGGTTGAAAGGTAGAGGTATGGTCCACAAGGTTGTCCCGCTCGTCAGTTTATTATTCTTTTTAGTTCTCTTTGAAGCCTTAGAATGGGTGTCTCTGTAAGTCATTTAATCTGTTACCATGGCAACAGGACAGAGTCATTGAAGTTTGACAGGAACTGTTGTTTTATCCAAGGATGCCAAAGTTTTTCAAATTTTGGAATTTGATTTTGATCGATGGCTACCATCTTAGCATGGGACATTGTATTATTCATTCTGTGAATTGTTTCTGCTAGTACCAATGTAGGAGATTTCCATGCCTTGGCCACTGTTTGTTTTGCAGCCGTTATTAGTTGGATCATAAGTTTGAATTGAGAGAGTGTTAACCATTCCGGTTTTAGATTAAGTAAAGTTAAATATGGATCTGGTTGTATTATTTTTTTAAATATTTTAGATGCAATCACGAAGACTTCCTTCCAGAAGGTTTGGATTACTGGGCACGTCCACCATATGTGTAAATGTGTGCCTATTTCTGGGCATCCTCGAAAACAAAGAGCTGAGGTATTAGGTGAATATTTTGCCACTCTAGCGGGTACAAGGTACCAGCGAGTTAGGACTTTATAATTTGTCTCCAGTGCTAAGATGTTGGGTGAGGATGACTTAGATGTGAGCCATATGTTAGACCAGTCCGAGTCTTCTAAAGTTCGTCCCAGGTCCTCCTCCCACCTCTGAACGTAAGAGGGTCTATTAAGATTTGCTACTCCATATAATTGATTATAAAGTGATGAAATTGTACCTTTAGCAAATGGATCTTTTGTACAGATTGATTCAAAAATGGATAATTGGGATAATGGTGTATCCCCCTTTAGGAATGGTGTATAGAAATTTTTGATTTGGAGATATCTGAATATCTCAGAGTTTGGTAGATCATATTTTTCTCTAAGCGATGGGAATGAAAGGAATGATTTAGATGCTATGAAGTCATTTAGTGTCTGAATGCCTGATGTTGTCCAAGCTTTAAAAGAATTTGGGTAGATCCATGCCGGATAAAAGGCCGGATTTCTGATAAAAGAAAGGAGAGGATTGTGTGGAGATTGTAACTGATATTTGGTTTTTAGTTTATCCCAGAGAGATAAGAAGTGTTTAGTTATGGGATTATGAATTTTAAAGCGGTCTTTAGGATCAAGCCATAATAAATTTGATATTAATAGAGGGTCATTTTCTGAAGCCTCTATAAATACCCATAATGGGATTTCCTGTTTTGCATGGTATTTGGACAGACTGGCCAAATGTGCTGCTCTGTAGTAGTTAGTAAAATTAGGGTATCCCAGGCCTCCTTTATTTTTGGGAAGATGTAGTGTGTGTATAGGTATACGTGGTTTAGAAGAGCCCCATATAAACGAAGTTGCTCTTTTTTGTACTATTCTCAAAAAATAGGAAGGAATTGGAATAGGGAGGACTCTGAATAGATAAAGCAATTTGGGTAGAATAGTCATTTTGATTGCATTAATCTTCCCTATCCAGGATAAAGGAAGTTGCGACCATTGTTTTATTAGATTTGTGATCTGTCTTAATACAGGAGGATAATTGGTTGAGAATAAGTCAGAATGAGATGCTGTTAAATGAATTCCAAGATATGGGATTGATTTTTCTGCCCATGTGAATGGGAGTGCAGCCCTAGCCGGGATCAATTCCATGTTTGTGAGTGAAATATTAAGCACTAGGCATTTCTTAGGATTAATCATAAGGCCGGATAGGGCTGCAAATCCATCAAGAGCTGGTATTAAGTTAGGACCAGAGACCTGTGGTGATGATAGAAAAAGTAATATATCGTCTGCAAATATACATAATTTGTGTGTAATACCTCCTATTTCAATGCCAGTTATAGTTTGGTTTGTTCTGATGTATTGGGCCATGGGTTCGAGTATAAGGGCAAATAATAAGGGAGATAATGGGCACCCCTGTCGGGTACCTCTTTCGATATTAAAGGCTTCAGATTTGTATCCAGCATATTTTATATAGGCTTTGGGTTTATTATATAATGCTTTGATCCATGTTAAAAAGTGGGGTCCAAAACCCCATTTTTGTAAAGAATATTGCATATATTGCCAGGATACTGTGTCAAATGCCCTCTTAATATCGAGAGATAGAAAACATAAAGGGATTTTCCGTTTTTTAGCAATATGTGCCAATAACACTGCCCTGCGTATATTATCGCCTGCCTGTCTATTTGGCATGAAGCCTACTTGATCTCTATGTATTAATTTTCCTATAATGCTATTGAGGCGTTTTGCTATTATTTTTGCTAATAATTTAATATCGAGGTTTAACAGAGAGATAGGCCGATAATTCACACAGGAAGTATCATCAGAAAGGGGTTTTGGGATCATACAAACAATTGCCATTAGTGTTTCTTGCCGAAAAGAATGTCCATCTAGAAGTTTGTTAAAAGTTTCAGTGAGAATGGGAGAGAGTATTTCTGAGAATGTTTTATAGTATAAAGCCGAGTAGCCGTCTGGGCCTGGTCTTTTGTTAAGTTTTAGGTCTTTTATGGCGTTAGCAACTTCATCTATAGTTATAGGCTCATCCAAACTGCTTTTTTGATTCTGAGATAACTCAGGTAAGGTTATTTTTGAGAAGAAGGATTCAGCCTCTGTAGGATTAAATTCATTGTTTGTCTTGTATAAAGTTGCGAGATGTGAGTGAAATTTATGGACTATTTTAACTGGATTACAAGTGTAAACATTTTTTGATAATTTCAAACGTATTGGTTTGAAAGATTTGTTAGTTGAATTTAATGCCCGAGCCAAATATGTACCTGGTTTGTTTGTATTCATGTAGAAATTGTGTTTGGAGCGTTTGAGGGATTTATCAACTGACTCCGTGAGAAATAGATCGTATTCAAATCTAGATTTTTCCAGATGAGATTTTGTACTCTGAGATGGATTATCTTGAAATGATATGTAGGCTGCATTAAAATTGAGTTCTAGTTTTTTTGCTAGATTTTTGCGTTCCCGTTTAAATAGTGCCATTTGTCTTTGTATTGTACCACGCAAGACAGGCTTATGAGCTTCCCACAGTGTTATTGGGGAAATGTCTGTTGTATTATTAATTGATATGTATTCCTTTAAAGCTTGTTCAATGGCCATCTGATGTAGTGGGTGTTTGAGCATTATGTCCGGTAAGTACCACGTTGGGTCATGCGCTTTTGGTATGGCTGAGGCTATAGTAGTGTATACTGCATTATGGTCAGACCACGGAATCGGAATTATATCTGATGCAATAATTTCTGGTATCATTCCTATTGTTAGAAAAATATGATCTATTCTGGTGAAGGTTTGATGAGGGTGCGAGAAATAAGTGAATTTCTTTTTCATTGGGTTACTTTCTCTCCATGAATCTACCAGATTGTATTTGGAAAGAAGTTGAGAAAAAGGTAATCTAGAGGTTATTTTGGATGGTGTAAAAGGTGATTTATCTAGAAATGGGAGGAGGACCTGGTTCGAATCCCCACACATTATCACTGTTCCTATTTTGTGTGTATTAATCACTTGTAATATATGTGAGAGGAATGGTGTAGGTTGTTTGTTAGGAGCGTAGTAGGAAATCACCGTGATTGCTGTATCCATTATATAACCCATGAGTATCAGGTATCTACCTTCTGGGTCTTTAATTTCTGATGATAAGGTGAATGGTGTGGATCGGTGAAATGCAATTAGAGTTCCCCTTTGCTTGGTACAGGCAGAAGCCGTGTAAATTTGTTGATAAAAAGGAGAAATATATTTTGGAGTAGAATCTTTGGTGAAGTGTGTTTCTTGGAGGCATACTATGTGAGCCTTCTTGTTATGGAAAGTACGGAAGGCTTTGGTCCTTTTTTGAGGGACATTTATTCCCTGAACATTCAGGGAAAGTATATTCAGTGGTGCCATGGCAATAGATCAAATAGTTTTGACTTACTTTTTGTTATACAGAGCTGACTGCGCAGATCAACCTGTGTGGACTGAAGAGATGAATAGATAGAAAAGAAACCAGTGAATTCTGGAGTAAAGAGTAAACAAAAAACATATGAGATTAGAAGATACATTGTATAAATTATTTTTTGCAAGTAATCACAATTTACCCGTGAAAGAGAATAAATATCTCTCTCAGGGGAATAAGTGCCTTCGTCACACTCCCACATAATATGGTTGGGAGAATGAGGAGGGCTAATGGGGGTACACGGATCTTCCGCTTACAGGAGAGAAGTGCTATGTCAAAAGACATCAAAATGATGTTTCATTAATTGGAGTGCAGAATATAGTTTTTGTTGAAATTATTTATTCCAGGGTGGTTGTATATGGTTAGTCTTGCCCTAGGCTAAATAATTCAGTTAGAAAGGTACTGTTAATAACTTTGGTATTGATGAAGATAGTTTGAATTATTTTGGGATTTTAACCCTTTTAGAGTAAACAATTACATATTTTATTCATATGTAACTGTTTAGATATGTTAACTCATAAAATAGAGGTTGTATTGCTTCAGATTAGAATAAACAAAAACATAATTCTAGGAACTAGTTAGGTAATAATATATTTGTTTTAAGAAAAGAAAGAAAAAGCTTCCATTACTTCTGGATTATTGAATATATTTGTCCTAAAAAGTAATAAATCTATTGTTATTACTTGATAATATATAACTGAACAAGAATTTCCTTATTTCACTTATATATTCTAAGGCTATATGAATCAGAAGTAATAAGAAATATTACTGGAATGTAACATGATACCACACAGTGTGTGACTATCAGAATGCAGTTACATTCAGTTATAAATATAGGTTTTTTATAGAGAACCATCTCTTAGTATAATAAATGAAAAGATATCAGGAATTAGGATGTCAGTCCATTGAATCTTCTTGGTCCATGGATGATGTGGCATAACGGCCTCTTTTGTGAGAATGATGATTCCCATTTTGTTCTGAAATTTTCTGGGTGCTGCCTGAAGGTGAAGATGATGTCATTCTTCTGCGTGTGGGAGTGTTGCTGCTTGTGGGTTCTGTCAGATTTAATTTTAAAAGGGTTTGTTGTAGTTCATCTGCTGATCTGCTCCTGTAAATTGTACCTTGGTAGTTAAATCTGACTGAAAAGGGGAAGCCCCATTGATACATAATGTTGTGGCGTTGCAGTTCCATTAGTTGGGGTTTCATGGATCGTCTTTTAGTAATAGTAAGTTGGGATAGGTCAGCAAAAATTTGATAATTGTGTCCTTGAAAATTTAGTTCCTTTTTTTCTCTTGCAGCAATTAGTATTTGTTCTTTTGTTCTGTAATAATGAAATTTTGTGATTATATCACGTGGGGGTCCATCTTTCTTTTTGGCTGTGAGGGCTCTGTGTACTCTGTCCAGTTCTAAACGTTCAATAGGGATATCTGGCTTTAGTTCTTGTAATAGAGCAGTAATAGTAGATTGCAGGTCTGTCACAGTTTCAGGTATTCCCCTTATGCGCAAGTTTGAACGTCTGGCTCTATTTTCGTAATCTTCGAGCTTAGTTTGAAGTATTAAATTCTCTTTTTTTAATTGTTCCAATTCTGTTATATTTTCTTGGGTTGTAATTTCAATTTCATCCATTTTTATTTCTAAGGCTGCGGTGCGGTTTCCCAGCTCTCTTATTTCTTTGGTTAGGCTTTTTGTTATTTGGTCTGAGGTTTGTTTTAAAGCCTTATGAAGCATCTTTTCAAATTGTAATAATATTACTGGGGATACTGAGGAGGCTTGTGGAGAAGTTTGTGAGAGGATTTGTTCTGTATCTGACTCAAATGGAGAGTCTTGCTGTGACATTTTCTGTCTGTGAGAGCGCCCTGATGCTGTATCTTGTGAGGTGACTGGAGCTGCTTCAGCTGCAGTGAGTGCCTGTGAGCTCTTTGTGAGGTGATTTTTATTTCTGCCACGGCTTCCTCCCAGTACCATATTTCCTGCCCAAACTTTCACAGTTTGTTCCCTGGGGCAAAAAGGTTCAAATGGATACCTTTTGAGCCTGCAGGCTCCGCTTTGTCCTTCTCTTCTCTCCTCAGCGGTGTGGAGCTCTAACAATGCATGTCTGCTCTGCTAGGCTCCGCCTCCTGCCCCCCTTTCAAGACATTTTTTAATACTTTCAGTGGCAATTCTCTATAGCAAGAGGCATTTGCATTGGCTGGGAAAGGCAATAGGGCAAGAAGCTTGACATGAGCCTCAGGTGTCATCAGGATGTACACAAAGCTTTCCTTTGTTACAATTATTACCTTGGCGGTGTAGTGATTTGGGACTGTTAGTTGTTTAGTGATAAAAAAAAATGTTATCTAAAAGAACAAATTATACCGGGGTTGTATACACTGCACATTTAGTTTGCTTAATTAATTGTTCTGCCATTTTGTGTTGCCTTATTTAAATTGTAATTATGTTCTACTAAGGAGTCAGGGGAAGTAAATTCTGGCACATCTGTGGAACATAAAATGGAACAAAATAATAACATTTCTTGGCTGATAAAACATGGGTGGAGTACCTTATCCACATTAGATACCTAAGCAGTGGGGGCTGATGCTCAAATTTAATGGGGGGGTGACCTGCAGCCTCCACCCAGCCAGCCACCCCCCCTCCAGCCAGCCATCCGACCAACCCCAAACACCCCTGCCCCCTCATGACTCGATCGATCGCTGCTACCCTCCAACTACCCCCACCCCAACATCGCTGCTTTGCTCGCTCGCCCGCCAGGCCCCCACAGCTCCGCACTTACCTTCATCCCTGCATTTATCTCCCCGAGTCCCAGCGGTCTCCTACTGGTGTATCAGGAGTCCTGAAATCCGGCCAATGGGGTCTTAGGACTCTCGGCCAATTGGGTCTCAGGACCCGCTTCCTGATTGGATGGGAGGAGAAACAGGAAGACATTAGCGAATATTAATTTGCTAATGTCACACAGCTGGGTAGGCTCCAGGCACAGTGATCTGCGCCCCAAGCCCACCCTTTTTTGAAGCCAAGTTGAGCCTCAGGCTTTAATCATGTGCTTCTGAAAGAAAACATTTGTTGGAATCCATGCGTCCGGCACCCTGCATGTAGGTTAGGGGCCAGGCGCATGGATTAGGAGGGGGCAGTGTCCATGCACCCTGCTTGAGTGGTCGCCACTGTATCTAACCCATTGCTAGTTTGTATTTATAATGTGATACATTAGAGGGGATCTTATGCTTGGAGGTTCTACGTAATTCTCTAGCAAAAAAGTGCTGATTTTAACACATATACATGTGTGAAAATAAATTCTTTATTATCTATTATGATGTGAAGTACCCATAATAATAGTCCTTTCTTGCTTGAGGCATCTTGGGCTTTAGGCCACTTGAGCCAATGTTTGGAAGCAGCAGAATTTTAATTTATGGCAAGTACAAGGTATCTTTTACACAATAATCCACAATAATGGGATTGGCTGTTGATGACACATAGCCTATTGATTTACATTAATTATGTTGGGATGGTCACTATTTTTTCTTCATTCAGACCTGACTGTATCTTTCCCTATGGAGCCACCAATCAGAATGGAAGCCCCCATCTGCCTAATTGAAAACACAGCAAATGGAAAGCTTGTGGTGAACCCTGAGGCCATCAATCTTCTGTCTGAGATTAATCAACCAGTGGTGGTGGTGGCCATCGTAGGCATGTATCGGACAGGGAAGTCCTACCTGATGAACAAGCTGGCCGGAGTTCTGAAAGGTGATATACCAGTTAGTAGGGAGTTTTTGTTGCATGTTGATGATGTTAATACGGGTTTTCCATATTTAATTTCCATAGGATTCAACCTGGGTGCCACCATTCGAGCTGAAACTAAAGGCATCTGGATGTGGTGTGTTCCTCACCCCTTAAAGAAGGATCACGTTCTGGTTCTCTTGCACGCTGAAGGACTGGGGGATGTAGAGAAGGTGAGGATATAGGTCTGGAAATGATTTATTATAATTACCATAATTTCCTTTACTTGTATGTTCTGTAGTTTGTTTATGAATGTCATGGCCTGCTCCGTTTTGCAGGTATTGTTAGCAGGTCAAGTGAATTTTTTAAACTTCTATACTTCAACATATTTATACCTTTTTGTGTCACTATTCCACACACACCTACTTATGTTTTACTATTTCTGTTCTTCCCTTTTAGTTTTCCTTCCTGGTCCATTTTCCTTTGTCATAGTGCAAAATCTTCCAGCTCACATTTACAGAGTATTTCAAGAGCCCTGGGGTCCTTAAAACCCCAGGGTTTCCATGCTGAGAATTGTGACCAGAGCATGGTAGACCATGGCAGGCCACCTCATCCCTTGATATGTGCCTCATTATTGGCCATCAAATGTTATCCGTAGTCTCACCAGCCAACAGGGCCAGAGTGCTGTGTTCCCACCTCTGTTTGCTATTTGCACAATAGAGCACCAGATTTTTAGAAATACCATGAAATAATCTTAAAATGTGTGCAGACAACTGGAGGCGCTTGCACTAAGGTAAACAGAAATGTTTCAAAACTTTTGTTGGGATGAGCTTCAAGTTCAAATTAATTGTGAGTTCAGCTTGAGTCAATCCTGTTTGCTAGTGAATGGGTGAACAAACTGGGCATATTTTACTTTATATTTTTAGATGGTATACTGGCCCTTTAGGGAAAGACATTCAAATAAACAAAGAAAAAGTATGTTTTTTAAATCATTTCTGTAATTTTTACTGTTGTTCATTAAGTCTCATTCCCTACTGAATGGTGTTTATATTTATTTATTTTTTTTGCATTGGTACATGTTTTCTCTGGCAGTGACCAGATACCCATTTGTTTTTTATCAAAAGACTAAACATTTTTTCTTGACAGAAAAAAATAACAAGATTTTGCTTTCATAAACCTCAACCGTGTTCAGTGAATGTGCAGTGAACCAAACCTTGCCCAGTTTATTTAATACCAAAGCTTACCTATGTAACTACCACTTACTTTGTAAATAAGGCAATTCAAGATGTGTCTGGTCTGGTTTCCTGTAACATTTCAGGAACCCTAAAAAGTAACCTTCTGTGGTTGCCAATGTCGAAGTACCTGGGTTTGGTTTGGGGCAGGTTCGGTGAACATTACTAAAGTTTGGCGTAACACTTAAATAAATGACTCATAAATAATCCAAAGTACCATAAAATTGTGCTTTACATACACATGACCACATGATACACATGATCAATGACCTTCAAAAAATGTCTTACAGTATGTGCTAAATCAAGTTGAATAAAATTAAAAAAAAAAAAAAAATTATATTGTGTTGATAAATTTATCAAAATACCCTGTGTCTTCACTCTTCATGCAAAGTGTGCATCCATCACCAGGTGAAGGGCCTGCTCACCTCAATACAATGTTCAACATGCTCATCACTTGTCTCCTCAGGCACATCTCTCGTATCCTCCTTAACCAACACAGGACACCCGTCCCCTTGGCTTATCGAAGCTCACCACAGATTCAGCTCATCTGTCAAACAATGCAGAGAAGAACAAACATAGTGTACTCTGTAAATGTCTTTATTAAAACTCTGCAATAAAAATATACTTACAAAGTAGCAAAGTATAAAGCATTTATCAGAGCAATATCACAATCCGTCTCACCACCACTTGCGGCGCAACTCCAGCGTGATGTCACAGGCTCAGCTCCTCCCTTCAAGATGCGTAGGCCTACTAAGGAAGCCCAATCACGGGGTGCAATGCGCCTAGGAGGGAGGAGCTAGGCCTGTAACGTCACACAGGTGTTGCGCCGCAAGTGGCGGTGAACCGGATGGTGATATTGCTTTGATAAGCGCTTTATACTTTGCTACTTTGCAAGTGTATTTTTATTTCAGTATTTTAATAAAGAAATATACGGAGTACACTATGTTTGTCTCTTTCTGCCTTGTTTGACATATAAGCTGAGTCAGTGGTGAGCTTTGATAAGTCGAGGGGATGGATGCCCTATGTTGGTTAAGGAGGATACGAGAGATGTGCCTGGAGTAAAAAGTGATGAGCATGTTGAATACTGTATTGAGGTGAGCTGGCTCTTCATCTGGTGAAAATTTTTAAACATACAAGACCACTCTGGCAAAGCACCTTGTCCCCATTTGGGTGAGGGCAAGAACCTCTTCCCCACACAACAAGTGGTTGTGGGGATCTAAGGGAGGAGGTTTTATCGGAATCTGAAATAACAAAAAAGGAGTGCCCAGATTTCACCCCCATGTAAATGAGTAAGGGATGCATAGTACCCCCACTCATTCCCAAAAAAGTGAAAAGTAAATAAACACACAGATAGTTTATGACAAGTCCTTTATTAAAAAAAAATGTACAGCAATGTGGGTCAATGCAATCACAATGGACAAACCTACTGACCCTAACGTGACATATGCCACTTGCTGAATAATGGTTTCTCTAATGCCATGTACACACTGCCCTTGCGTCCTTTTTTTTTCCTTTGGAAAGATATGAAACATGTTCTATTTCTAAAGTCCATCTGATTTTTCGACAGCAAAGGTCTGATGAAGCCCACACACGATAGAATTGTCTGGTGGATTCGTTCCATCGGACCTTGCTGTCAAAAAGTCTGGTCGTTTGTACACGGCATAACGCTCATCAACAACATAAGAAAAGGGAGAAGATAAGGAAGACATCATTGCCCAAATTTGGCCATGGCACGATATTTTGGTAATGATATCACCCCTTAGCCCTGCCCCTTTGCTTATGTGGCTAGGGACTCCTAACCATGTAAGTGAATGGGCCAGGTGACATCAATGGTTGTTGGACTGAACACTCAGCTCATCCCTAGCTGATGACTATACTTAAAGTGGTTGTAAAGGCTAAAGTTCTTTATCTTCATGCATTCTAATCCTCACCTGAGCCTGATCCCGATCAAGCAATGTGCACGGGAGCCTTGGCTGTCCCGGGTGTCTCCCTCTTCAGTGGCTGAGTCAGCAGCGAGAGCCATTGGGTGATCCAGTGAGCCAATGAGGAGAGAGCAGGGGGCTGGACCAAGCCACAGTTCTATGTGTCTTATGGATGCAAACAGCGGGGTTCGGGAGCGAGCGCACACCAGTCCCCCCACAGCAAGCAGCTTGGTATTGTGGGGACTGGTCAAGGGGGAGGAGCCAGGAAGTATAACATGTTTGCTATTTTTATACTAAAAAACAAACCTATAATATCACTTTAAGCTGGCAATACATGGTTCAGTTTTGTTTCACTCAGCCAGTGGGTGGAACAAAAAAAATGAAACCATCAAATATATGGATGTAGGAATCTATACTAAAACTATTGTATTCTGACAGTGGGGAGACTCCCCTGCTGTCAGAATATGCATATCAGCCCTGCAGCCATTGGCGGCTATTATCCAACAGGGTGGTTGAACAGAAATTGATTGGTAGATTGACTTCTGTTCAACTGAAGTGGCCATACATGGATCAAAATTTAGCTAGTCCCTGCTGAACCAGCTGAATTTTACCTTCTTCCACAACTCACTATTGATGTAAGAGGCCCCCTTTCAAAGTGATTGACCAACAGAAAGGTGAAGGTGGCAGAAAGTTTAGTGTTAGACACAGATGGATTTAATTTGCAAATTAGAGTGCCCCAATTCACATGGCTCCCAAGGAAGCTCTAATACAACAATAGGAGTGATGTTTCATTTTTGACCTCCTACCTCCACCGTGCTGTCTCTCTATCATTCTGAGAGAAAAAGAATACCACCAACTATAACGCTGCATGAAGAGCCGCAGTGCTGGTACAGGTCTCCAGGAAAGTGCAGGAAGCTTCCATTTCAGTAATCCTGTCTTACCTTTCAGTGAATTTGTTTCTGCCTCTTTTTAGGGGGATGGCAAAAATGATATCTGGATTTTTACCCTCACTCTCCTGCTAAGCAGCGCCATGGTGTATAACAGCAAAGGAACCATCGACCAGTATGCCCTAGATAAACTAAAGTATCCTTTTTTATCCCAGGGTCCTGGTGTTTTATTGTATTCATGTTCTGTACAGGTTGCTTGTAGATCTTGAAGAAATTAGAGCGAAATGGCAGAAAAATGGATGAAAAAAGGGGGGCTCTCTCTCCTGCCGCCGATAAAAGTGATCTTTCAGTTAATCCGCTGCAGAGACCACTTTTATCTGAAAGCAGACCGCTCACCGAAGAAGAGGATACCGGGGTTATGGTCGCTGCCATAACAACATTATCCATCTTCAAACAGTCGACGTATAACGACGGCGGGCGGTCCGTAAGTGGTTAAAGTAGAACAAAGGGCAAAACCTTTTTTTATTTATTTTTTATTTGAAAGAGTATAAAGAGTAAGTAAAGATTACCACCCCTCTCATGTTTTTGTTTTTTTTTTGTTTGTTTTTTTTGCCTGTGCCCCATTGGGGAGATTTCCCTTCACTTCCTGTCCCATAGCCAACAAAGTAAGTGAGAGGAAATCCCTCCAAATTAAGGGAATTCCTTGGCAACCCTCGGGTCACCAGAACTAGTGTCCCCATCGGAGGATTTCCCCTCTATTACTTTTCTAGGGACATCCTAAAATTTGGGATTTTCTTTCACCCTTGGTAAAAACAGAAATAGAGATGACACATCTCCCTAATGGAGGCACAGGCCGCCATAAATACCTGACAGGGGTTCTAATCCATCTCCACTCTGTCCAAAACTAAAATAAATGTTTGCCTTTAGTTATACTTTAACTGGCTACATTTTGACCAATTATTATTCTAAGTGTCCCTCCATGGAGAAAAGAAGTATCTGTTTGTATCTCCCCAATAGTATAAAAAAGACAAAGGGACGGGTCACTTTGTCTCTTTACATGGTTACCAGTGGGAGTTAGGCCGGCCATAGACAGTGAAAATTTAATTAGCTTCACTCGATTTCCTCATCAACACAGTTAGTGTTGACGGTGGAATCCCTCCTGTGGAGCCATTGAGGTTGATTTATTAAAGGCAAATAGACTGTGCACTTTGCAAAGCTTAGTTACTTAGTAAATGAGCAGAAGCTCTGCTGACTTCTATCATCCAATTATGTGAAAACAAAAATGCTGTTTTTTTTTTTTTCCTTGTATGTGATTAGAAAGAAAAGGACAAAGGTGACCTGCCACAACTAGCACCAACATGCCTCCATCCCTAATATATAGATATATAGAAGATAGAGGGGGGGTGTTGGGACTTTGCATGAGGCATGTCTATGCGATATATATTAAATATGAAGTTAAAGCGGAGGTCCACCCTAAAATGTTTTTTTACATTAACAGTCTATTTAAAATATATTAAAAAAAATTTGAATAAAAAAAATGACTTACCAGGAATGGCTGTTGCTAGGCAGTCGTCCTAATCTGCCACTTCATTCTCCGCGGAGCTGTTCCTTCTCTTCATCCCTCGCGTTGCCCCCTGGGAAATAGGGCGCGCTGTCTTCTGGGACCTGTGTGTGTGTTCACGAAGCACCGCGCGACTTGCGACTCGCAAGGCTCCACTGCCTGTTTCCCTTCGTTAGGATGCCGGCGCCAGCACCTGATCCGATGGATGGATCGACTTCGGGGGGCTGATATCGCGGGCTCCCTGGACAGGTAAGTGTCTTTATTAAAAGTCAGCAGTTACAGTGTTACAGTTACTTTAAAAAAAAGAAAAAAAAATTGTGGCTGGAACACCGCTTTAAATGATATATAGTTCGATAAAAATGTATGCAAATCCCCATGACACCAACATTTTTTATACTTGGCGTATCACCATTACAAATTGCCAAACCATCCAAGAAGCTACTTAGACATGTCCTGACAGCTGCACGATGCCTGGTTGCTCTCAACTGGAAGCAGCGCTTCCCACCCTCCCAAGAAGATCTCTACGCCAGAATAAAAGATGTGCAACTAATGGAAAAAATGACAGCTAGATTACAGGATAGTTTGGAAATGCACGATAAGGTCTGGGATGAGTGGCACTGCCAGGAGGACCCGGCCTGGGCCGATGGTTGAGCTACTACCTTACTTTCCCATCTTCTATTTCTTATCTTACTTCTTCAACTCCTTTTTTTAATCTCTTCTATCTATCTATCTATCTATCTCTTCTATCTATCTATTCTATCTATCTATTCTATCTCTTCTATCTATCTATTCTATCTCTTCTATCTATCTATTCTATCTCTTCTATCTTATCTATTCTATCTCTTCTATCTTATCTATTCTATCTATTCTATCTATTCTATCTTATCTATCTATCTATTCTATCTTATCTATCTTATCTATCTTATCTATCTATCTAATCTATCCTATCTATCCTATTTATCCTATCTGTCTATCTATCCCCATCTATCTTATCCCATCTATCTTCTATGTTTTCTCTCACACTCCTTAGGCTTTCACATAGCCTAGGGAAAATTTCAATTATTATCTAACAGTTCATAGTATGATTTAGCAATGATCCTGCACCAATTACTGCTACAATATCTTTACTGGTTATATTCCTGTTCTAGTAATGCCTGAAACTTACTGTGTTCTGTCTATGTTCTTTTACCTGCTGAGATAACTAATAAAACTGTTATTTGAGAAAAAAAAATTGATGCAATGTAATGCCGCAATCATGCAATAAATTGCACAACTGCCCCACACATTTGATTATTTCATGAATGTTAATAATAATAATAATAATAATGATATTAAATATAATAACAATAACACTGATAATAATGAAAATAATAATAATAATAATAATAATAATGGTATTGACATTAATGTTCATATGTTTTAATTATAAATAATAAACGTATCAATAAACAGTCATACAATATGTAATAAACATGATTAGTGTAAATAGTAAAAATTTAATAATGATAATATAAATAATCACAATCATCAAAATAGATTCAAGATAGCATCATACATCCAATATGCATCTCAGTGCATGGTATTTAGAAAATGGAATATTAACGTATTAAAATCCATGATTAAGACAAAGTGATTTTGGCACCCTTGGTTGTAGACTCTACGCGTTTCATAGCCTGTAGCTACTCATCAGCAATGGGATGCAATATTTAAACTAAAGGGAGAAACAAAGAATAAAAAAATAAATAAAAATGTAATTGATATATGATGTCCTCCAAGGGACACAATTATGTACTGGAAAACGCAAACTAATCAAAGACTCATTATTATTATTGTTATTATTGTTGTCATTATTATCAGTGTTATTGTTATTAGATTTAATATCATTATCATTATTATCAACATTCATGAATCAATCAAATGTGTGTGCAGATAACGGTAAAATCGTGGTAAAAGCAAAGTAAAAATGCGTGTCCAAAAACGTGGCAAGCAACGCCAAAAGCACTGCAGAAACGCTCAAAAGCAACATGCATAGATGTGAATCGAGACTTACAGAGTGCAACTGCCCTTTACAAAGTGCACAGTCTTTGGCCTTTAGTAAATCAACCCCACTGTGTTCCCCAGGTGGGGGGGGGGGGCAGTGATTATTACAGCCACTTGCAATAATAGCATGTAAAACCTGGCAGGCTGGTTGTACCCAAGTTGATCGATCCATCAACTTGGGTACATTTAGCCTGCCCATACATGGTTTAATGTCATTTGAACGGTCTATGGCTGGCCTTACCCTGGATCCTGCCTCTAAAGAAGGAAAGAAGGACTGCAGAAGCCTTCAGTGTTTTTAACCCCATCTATTCCTATTGCTTCATGGGTTTTCTCTATGCATTTTTTTAGAGACTCAATATATTGCTACCAGGCTTTTTGTCATTGTTATTTTTGCACTCTTTGGTACTTTTTTCTTTTCTATATCTCCTTAATAATCTTTGATAGATTTGTAGGGGAACTTAGCGAAATAATAAAGGTGAAATCAAAGGACAATGATGATGAGGAGCCAACATTTTCAAGACATTTCCCCATTTTTATTTGGGCAGTGAGAGACTTCCATCTGAGTCTGCAGATCGAAGGGGGACGGGTGTCAGCAGACGATTACCTGGAGAATGCTTTAAAAATTAAAGAGCGTATGTATTCTGTGTTATCCATGCTCTAAAGCAGCCCAGTCACCTTGGTGAGAAAATAGATCATGGACAAAATGTAAAAGAAGATCGGAATGGATCTGTCCGGTGGACAGGTAAAATGTTAGTAACACCTAAAACCTTTGAAGGAACAGAAATATTGACTTACCAGTCACCGGACATGTGAGTATTGATCCTACAACCTGCCTATCAGCTATTTCTTTTCACCAAGGTGACAGGGACACTTTTTAAAATATTTATACAACTTGCGTTACTGAAGTAGTGGCTAAAATTTCCTGTTGAGATATTCAGGAGGACCTGAACAGGTTGCACATTACATGTATTATTATCCGAATGTTCCAATGCAGTTTTGGTTGGGCTCAGCCAAACTAAAGCTGAATTCTAGGTATGGCTTTTTGGCAAAGTTACATTTGCTCAGCTTGTACTAATGTAAGTATGTACAGTATGTGCCATACCTGTGAGATCCCCGTGGAAGCTACAGTAGAAGGCACCACTACTACATTGCTACTACCAGGGGCTGGGGCTACCCATAGGCAAGGTAGGCGCCGGCCTAGAGCACACATCAGTCGGGCTTGGCCCGCGCCGGCGTACCGCTGGCAACGGGGGACCATGCAGGAACTGCAAGCTGGGATAGAGGAGTTCAGGTGCGGGGCGGAGAGGCAGACATGCTGTGCCTAGCGGGGCCCCACTTCTGATCCATCACTGACATGCAGTGTGATAACTGGAGGATGCAGGAGCAGATGGACAAAGTCAGCTGCAGATGGAAATGTGGAAGTACTGAGCCGGGAGACAGGACAGAGCAGAAATGGACAGACCAGGTGCTCCAGCCAGGCGCTGCTCACTTTGTCCGGCAAGGTGACTCAGGTCAGTTCAATGATGGGGCAACACACATCACAGTGGGGTATAGTCAGGACTGGTGCTAGACTATTTTGCGCCCTTTCTATACCATATATAAAGTATATTTTATAGGTATAGAAGTATAGAAGTTTTTGGGGTTTTTTTGGTGGGAGGACGCAAGTAGCTGGTCTTGCCTAGGGCACAAAATAGTATAGCGCCAGCTCCGCTATTACACCGCTTCTACAGTGATCTCCACTAACTTCCAGATTCCATGGTGAGTGACTGCCCTGCTGCATTGTTAACACAGTAAGTTTGTTGCTGGGCATGGACGCCATTCAGAGAACACTTTGCATTTATTCAATTGATGAAATGCTTTCTCTGCTTGGACAAGGTGGAGATCATGATGTCACCACCTACTTCCCTGCCTCATCCAATCAGAGAATGCTTTGCACTCATTAAGGAAAAATGCAGAGTGCTCTTTGAATTGCACCTGTTCCAAGTAAGTGACTTTCGCTTCCATGGAGATCCCACAGGTATGGAAAATGCGGTTACATTGGGTCCAAGTTGGATTGATGTAACTATGCAAAAATATTCATAACCAAAAAACCTTAAACAATCTAAGCACATTGTAGCAATATTGTTACAATATATTATGTTCTGTTGCTTTTATGTACAGTAGATCAAAGGCAAATATCTGCATTTTTAAATCAACCAATCAATTTGATATCTTATGGCCTAACTCCAGAGTTGGGGTTGATTTACTAAAACTGGAGAGTAAAAAATCTGGTGCAGCTCTGCATAGAAACCAATCAGCTTACAAGTCTTTTTGTCAAACCTTAATTAAACAGGATGAAGTTAGAAGCTGATTGGTTTCTATGCAGAGCTGCACCAGATTTTGCACTCTCCAGTTTTAGTAAATCAACCCCAACTCTGGAGCTAGGACATAGAATACAACATTGATTGGTTGATTTAAAAATGCTGACAAGCCTTTGATCTACTGTACAGACTGTAAATGCAACAGAACATAATATATTGTAACAATATTGTTACAATGTGCTTATAAATAAAGCCCATACTGTAGCTGTTATTTGCAGTGTTCTTTATACACAAATTTGGATACAGCTGGTTAAAGATGATTACAGCAGATAAGGTGCAATAGGGTAATCCCAGAGCATACAAGGTATGCCCAAATTCTATAGATTAGGCTTTTGTGGGACCAGGGGATGCCAAACCCCACCACACCTGTTCCTCTGTTGGCAGGATCAGGGCTTCAAGAAAACAACATTCACTGCCCTTTAAAAATTGGAAAGGTGGTAAACCTTTGGTGGTGGTGGTGGTGGTGGAGGGGAGGCAGGAAGGAATGTCAGCAGATGTCAACAGTTAACAGCAAATCTACTAACACCTAAACACCTATCTTCTTCTACATCTCTTTATGTACACAGCTGAAACGTCACTGAGGAATATGACATATAATAATACCAAAAATTGCCTCAAGATGTATTTTAGAAACCGGAAATGCTTTGTGTTTGACTTTCCCACCACCGATAAAGAATTTCTTCAGAGATTGGAGGAAGTATCAGACGAAGAGCTCAATAAGAACTTTGTGGATCAGTGCAAGGAATTCTGTGACTACATCTGGAAAAATCCCGATACAAAGACAGTGAAGGACACAGTCATAGTGACCGGACACAGTGAGTTCATAAAATGTTTCTTCCTAAACTATTGTCCTTCTGTAGGAGGCTAAATCACGCACATCAGTCTCTGCACCAGAGGAGCTTACACTCTAATGTCCCCACCACAGTCAATCATGAATATTATTATTATTGTTTTCATACTTTTTTATAGATCTGACATATACCACAGTGCTGTAGAGAGAAGACACAGAGCCAGTCACAACAGTCACATGTACCAGAGGACCTTACATTCTAATATCCCGCCCACAGTCACCTACTATTATTATTTTACATTTATATAGCCGCAGTGGTGTACAGAGAACACTGAGCCAGTCACATAAGTCTCTGCACCAGAGGAGCTTCTCCACTAGGTGGTGCTGTTCTGTGCTGTTGGCTCAGGGTCGGTTCACACATGGGCAACACAACTTTAACGCGACTTTGTACCGCGACTTCAACGCGGCTTCAGCGCGACTTTGGCACGACTTCGGCAAATTACGAGGCGACTTCAAGTCGCCTCCATGACGGGCGACTTCGCTGGCGGCCCCCCCCCACCGTACCAGGCCGCATGCCCTCAACATGGGGGGTGCTTTGGGGCATGGGGGGCGCAGTGTGCGCCCCCCCCAAAGCACCTTGTCCCCATGTTGATGAGGACAAGGGCCTCTTCCCGACAACCCTGGCCGTTGGTTGTCGGGGTCTGCGGGCGGGGGCTTATCGGAATCTGGGAGCCCCCTTTAATAAGGGGGCCCCCAGATCCCGGCCCCCCACCCTATGTGAATGAGTATGGGGTACATGGTACCCCTACCCATTCACCTAGGGAAAAAAAGCGCCAATAAAACAAACAGTACACAGGTTTTTAAAATAATTTATTAGGCAGCTCCGGGATCTTCTTCCGACTTCGGGGGTCCTCTTCCGACTTCGGGGGTCTCTCCGCCGTCTCCTCCCGGTGTCCGCATCTTCTGCCGGCTCCTCCGCTATCTTCTGCAGCTCAATTGCTAGCGGTGGTCCGGACTTCTGCCTTCTTCTTTTCTTCCAGAGATGTTGACACGACGCTCTCTCCAGCTGGAATGGTCTCTGAACGCTCCGCAACGGACTTATATAGGCGGTGACCCCGCCCCCTTATGAGGTCACTGTCCCAGGGCATGCTGGGGCTGTGCCGTCATAAGGGGGCATGGTCATCACCCGGTGACCACGCCTCCTAAAACGTCACAGACCCAGCATGCCCAGGGACTGTGACGGCATAAGGGGGCGGGGTCACCGCCTATATAAGTCCCTTGCAGAGCGCACAGAAACCATTCTGGCTGGGGAGAGCGTCGTGTCAACATCTCTGGAAGAGAAGAGGGAAGAAGATGATCCAGAGGTCCGGACCACCGCTGGCAAAAGAGCGCCAGAAGATAGCGGTGGAGCCGGCAGAAGATGCGGACACCGGGAGAAGACGCCGGAGAGACCCCCGAAGTCGGAAGAAGATCCCGGAGCTGCCTAATAAATTATTTTAAATACCTGTGTACTGTGTTTTTTATTGACGCTTTTTTCCCTAGGTGAATGGGTAGGGGTACCATGTACCCCATACCTATTCACATAGGGTGGGGGGCCGGGATCTGGGGGCCCCCTTATTAAAGGGGGCTCCCAGATTCCGATAAGCCTCCTGCCCGCAGACCCCGACAACCAACGGCCAGGGTTGTCGGGAAGAGGCCCTTGTCCTCATCAACATGGGGACAAGGTGCTTTGGGGTGGGGGGGGCCGCAGCGCGCCCCCCTCCCCCAAGGCACCAAACCCCCCATGTTGAGGGCATGCGGCCTGGTACGGTTCAGGAGGGGGGGCGCTCGCTCGTCCCCACCCCCATTCCTGTCCGGCCGGGCTGCGTGCTCGGATAAGGGTCTGGTATGGATTGGGGGGGACCCCCCACGCCGTTTTTTTGGCGTAGGGGGTTCTCCTCAAGGTCCATACCAGACCCAAGGGCCTGGTATGCCCCTGGAGGGGGAACCCATGCCGGATTTTTATTTAAAATTTGGCGCGGAGTTCCCCTCAAGATCATCTGAGCACAAGTCGCATGCCGAAGTCGGATCATGCGAGACGGCGATCCAACTTTGATCCGACTTCAATGATAGTCAATAGGCTGAAGTCGGATCAAAGTCGGATCAAAGTAGTACAGGGAGTACGCTCTGAAGTCGGAGCGACTTCAGTAGTGTCTATTAAGACGCTAGCGTTAACTCCCATTGAAACTATTTCTGGAGCGACTTGGGGTGACTTGAGGGCGTACAAGTCGGATCCCAAGTCGCCCCAGTGTGAACCGAGCCTCACTCTCCTGTGATCTCAGCTGAGAGAAGCAGCAGAGCCTGGGGCCTCTCATGCAGACTTTTCCCAGGCAAGCATGGACCAAATTGGGGAAGACGAAGGTGGAGGCTCTCCAGAGGCACTGAGGCCTACTCCATGTGCTCAAGCTGCAATGGATCATGGGCCTGTCCCTATGCAAGAGAAGTCCTTAACGGTCTTCCAGGATAAAGTGGTGAACAGACTTTGCCGCATTGCTAAGGAGGAACAGAAACTTTCTGTCATGAAAGAAGATCTCAGGAAAAAAAAATCCCTGCATAGTAAGTCTGTAAACAGTAAGAGGGAAGTATCCAAGCTGAAGTCTCTGGAGAAGGCATTGAAAAAGCAGGAATACAGTACAGTATTCGATACAGTAAAGCCCATACCATCGAATCTGCGTTCCAGCCCTCCATTCGACTGCCCGGCGGAGGTGCAAGCCTCGTCTTGGATCACGATCGTATCCCGGAAGTCTCCGCCGAACACACAAGCTGGCAGCGCAGAGGAACAAGGCTCTTTTCCATCTGAGAGTGTAGAAACCACGTATGGTCTCTACTGAAACCACCCGTGCCGGACTAACAAGTTTTAATATGTGAGTGCTTTTAATGGAATTGTATCATTAAATTAAAGAGGTGCCTTTTGCTGTTTCTTCTTTTCTTACATATCTGGAGTGGCTTCACCTCCCTTCATAAGGCTGCCCTGCTAACAGACTGTATACATCTCACGAAGAGCTTTTCATTGCCCAAAGGACTTTTTTTAATGTGCATTGAGGCTTATTGTTTACATTGAAACCTGCGCTGCTCTTTGTTTTCTTATTTCTTTTAATTGAAAAAGCAGGAGAAGTTGGTGGCTTCTCTGAAGGAGAGAAGCGGTGTGTTCAGAGAAAAGTGTGAGAATGAGGAGAGATTCCAACAGATAAAGGAAAGTGCCTGTGCCAGTACCAGCCAGAGGGTGGATGCCACAGCAACGGCAACAGTATGGATGGGGGGTAAGGAAGTGGCTTCACATGGTAGCCCCAGTACTACCCCTGTCTCAGGATCTGTTGCACCTGAGTCAGTATCTGCCCCCCTCCCTCCCCAGCAGCCTGGGTCATCTCAGGAGGAGGAGGTTGAGGAAAATGGCAGATTGCTGCAGGCCATTACAGAAATGGAATCTCCCTTGAGTGGCACCAACCCATCAGATGAAGATCATGGGAATGCAGGAAAATATGGCATGTATCCAGACAGAGAAGTTTCCGCTAACTGTGAGGAGTCCCACATGGACATTAACAGTGCAAAGCAGGAATGCCGCATGAACATTGAAACTGCAGAGCAGGAGGTCTGTATGAATGCTTAAACAGCTGGTGTTTTTTCTAAACAGAAGACTTTACTTGATGACGGGACTGCTGGTATCTGTGGTACTTCTAGGACTATGGTGAGCGGGACTGTTGTGCTGGAGGGGGGGATGGAGGACGAAGTGGTGGGTAATTTACCAAACTAGATTTCAGAGGTTCCTATGCAGCCAGTTAATGTGTCATCTGTCCCAGTTATGAACTATGCTGAGGCTGTGTTGGGACAAAGTCATGCTGCTGCTGGTGGAAGGGAGCCAGTTGTGAGACTTTCACCTAATGTATCTTCCATTAAACACAAGAATGTGGTACAGCTCAGGTTGGAGGGAGAAGATATTCCACCTATCAGGAGGGTGGTTGTGGATAAGATCCTAGCCATGGGATTTAAAGCGGAGGATATTTATGCGCTTATCGGTCCGGCTGGTTCCTATGAATATGATTTGTCATTTGTGTTTCCAGAATCGCTGGATCTATTTTGGGGTGGTTTGAGCATGTATATAGAGGCCAGCCGGACTGGAAGGATCTTGTCCCCAAAGTTGTCTCACGTCAGCCCTTGATTAAGAATGTGACTATCCTGGAACTGAGGCATCTGGTGAGGGACTGTGACATAATTAAATGTAACCTATGTGATAAGGTTGGTCTCCCTTATAGCCAGTGCCCTGAGGCTTTGCACAATAAGCCAGAGTTAGTGGAGGAATTTTTGGATAGAGAAGAGTCTGGGTTGGCAGAGGTTGTACCAGGGGATCCTAGTGTCTCTTTCCCGTCAGAATCTGTGTCTGTGAGGCCCTCTGTGGTATCAGTGTCCCCCCAGTCTGTGGTTCCCCAGTCAGTGTCAGAAAGTGTGTCTGCACCTATTGTTTCTCCTAGTGTAATGAATGCAGTGGAGGGTGCTGGACCAGAGTGTATGGTGGTGCCAACCCCTCATCCTCCTTGGCATGGCAGAAGTGTGGCTGGAGGTCAGCAGACACAGAGGGGTGGAATGAGTGATGGATTGGATAATGATGGGGGTGGGGGGGAAGGGGAATGGGAATGGAATGAGAGTGGCTGGTGCAGAATGCAAGGTGAATGATTTGGAAGTCAGGGTGAAAGATGTGGGAGTTGGGTTGAATAATGTGGGGGGAGGGGTTAATGGGGGGGTTTTGGCTGAGGATGTCCTGGGGGTGGGGGAGGGGGTTCTGCTGTCGGGATTGTCGAATGAGATAATGGAATGGTTGGAGGCTAAAAGGAAGAAGGGTAAGAGACGAAAAAGGAGGAAAGTGTCAAAGCTCCTGAACCTAGGAGGGTGGAGGTGGCAAATGCTTTTGAGGTGGAGAGTGGAAGTTCTTCTGGTAATGAGTCTATGGAGGAAGAATCACAGGGGACATTGAAGCCTGTAGGGTCTCCAGGTAGGGAGGGGGGTAAGCAGGCTAAGACACGTATACCTCAATCATTCTGATGGCGGTTCCCACTCCACTGAAGGTGGCGACCATTAATGTTGCTAGCATAAAATCAATAAGTGCTCGTAATGCGGCCTTATTTTTGCTCAGCAGGTTTAATGCTGATATTTTTGCAAGAGACCCGGTTGTCTAGTTTGGCTGATGTTATCTGACGAAGAAGGAGTGGAGGCGCAGCCCCTCCTTCTGGTCTCTTGCGGCCGAGCCTTACACAGGAGTTAGGTATTTTTTTCCGGCATGGTAACCTGTCAGCAGATTATTGAGGTAGAAATGGGGAGATGCATGGTCTTGGACATCTCCATGGGGGGGCAACATCTATGGGCCCCAGACAAAGTGGGACAGGAAATGCCTCTTCTTTTTACAGCCCAGCAAGTAGTCTTCAGTGGTGATTTCAACAGCGTCACTAGGACTAAGGACAGGAGAAGTACCGGAGCCGGGCTGGACTGTGATGGCTTTTTTGAACAAAATAGCTAGAGAGGCAGGTCTGGTTGATGTGCACATTTATTGCTGCCCAGACGGCATGGGATTCACTTTTCAGCGAGGTAGTAGTCAGAGTAGAATAGATTGTTTTTTTTAAAAGGGAAACTCTGCCTTCTCGGCACCAGTGTGTCAGGCGGTGGAGTTTTCCGATCACTGTATTCTGTCTGTGACTCTGAATAGCCCACCTAGGGGGAAGGATACCTGGAAGCACTCCTGGACTATGTGAAGGTGAGTCAATCCTTTGAGGATTTTTTTCAGGCACAGGTATCAATCATGGACTTTTGCAGCAGTAAGTCAGAGTGGTGGGAGCTCGCAAAATGAAGGATCGTTGAGTTTTTCAAGGCCATAGGAAGAAATAAACAGCTTGATAAGTATGTCACCTACCAGTGTCTGCGGAGGAAGCTTGATAGGCTTGTGTCAAATAATGGAGATCCGGGGATGATCTCTGAGGTTAAACTCTTGCTCAGGGAGTGTCAATATGACAGGAGGCATGCCTCTTTGGTTTTGGAAAGGGATTATGGGAAATATCACTCACCCAAACCTTACCAGAACTGCAAACAATGTAGAGCAGTTAAGTCAGTTGTAGGTCTGGTTGACAGTATGGGTTCCTTGATGAAGTCCAAGTCAGGGATCCTTGAAACCACCAGGTCACATTATGCTGACCTCCTGGGCAGTTTTATGGATTCTATTCCAGGACTGGGAAATGGCAGTTCTCTTGCGAGTTTGACAGAAGACATCACTGCAGATGAGGTGGTTAAGGCTATTGATAAGCTTGCAATTAAGAAGTCACCTGGGCCAGATGGATTGACATCTGACTTTTATAACCACTTTAACGTTACTCTGGCCCCGTATTTGGTGGATGTTTTTAATGGCTGAGTTAGGGTTCGCTCTCTCCCTCCATGCGACAATCTGCAGTGATTCTGTCTGTTTACCTCTCTGGGACAGGGGAGGCGGAGGAGGTGGTCTCGGTGATGGTTCAGTATGCTAAGGCATCTGGCTCAGAGATCAATAAGGATAAAAGTGAAGTTCTTTGGATGGAAGAGGAAGGCAGACATCTTCCCAGAGCCCCGGCAGGGAATTAAAGTTTGAGGCATCAAATTTGGTCCCGGTGAATATGGCCTCGCAAATTGGGAAAGCAGGCTACAAGATGCTGATGCCAAGGTTGCCAGCTGGAAGGATTGGAAGCTCTCTTACAGGGAATGGATTGGCCTGATTAAAACGTACCTGATCCCGGTATTTCTGTATGTCAGCTTTGTCTGTTTTGCCAGTGTCTCTCTATGCGAGAATCTACAGCTGTTTCTTCCAACTGTTATGGGGGAACAAACTGAATCTTATTAAGAGGTCTTTGACCTACCTTCCCAGGCAGATGGGTGGCCATACCTATATGGTCAACCCTGTGGTATTCTTTTCTCTGATGTTTTTGAAACATAATTTTGCTAACATGCTGGCAGAGGAACCGCCTGGGTGGGTTGGTATTTTGCAGTCCTGGTTTAGGCCTTTTCTGTGAAGCTGGGAGAATGATGGGCCAGTAAAAAGCCTGAGGGTCTGACATGGTGAGCTCCCAGCTTATGTTGCCCTGTTGTCCTTTTTTTTTTTTTTTTTCAGAGATGAACACATGGAGACAGTCTTCTTCTCTTTTGGGCTACCTGGGCTTTCTATTGAGTACGTGGATACCGGAAGTGGGCCCTAGTGATTGATCCCCTGCCATCCGAATACTGTGATTCCCTGCCATCCGAATACAGTGATTTTCAACAAGCTTAGAGGCCTTGGCTGGGCTATAGCCATCTGCCTTATTAGGCTTGCCGTCTGGTAAGCTCAAGCAACAGCTACGGTGGTTGGGCACACTGTTTGTATATGCACACTGTGGTGTCATTGTTATTTTTCATATTCCCAATGGACATTTTGTTATTCCTGATGTCAACTGTTATGGACATTTTTAGCGCAGCTTTCCCCATTTCTTAGATGTTTTGGTGTTATCGCACTGTATGCTGCTGCTTCTTGCCACTTTTTTGTTAGCGCGATATTTCCACATTCCTTACGTTGCCCTGTGTCTGAAAACGCTTCGGCAGTGGCGAGTGACGGCAGAGGAAATTAAGTCTCTTCCTAGGAAGGTCCTGGAGAGGAGGGTTGTTGAATCTGCCTTTAGCAAGCCACTGGCCTTGAGGGATTGCCCAGGCCCTGTTATGAGGGAGGGTCTGCGTTTGCTCAATCTAGAAAGAATCCATTTAAAGTTTGGGGATTTGGCCTGGCACTCGTTCCATGGCAGATTCTATGTGAAGGGCAACCCGAAGCATCGCTCTCAGGAGAACAGTGGTTGTTCAAGAGTGGAGTGTGGTGGGGTGGAGGATACAATGGACCATTTCTTGCTTCAGTGCCCCTTCAATGTAGAAGTCTATAAGCGGGTGGGTGGGGCTCTGGGTATCCCTTTCCTTTCCCGCTTGAGTTATGCAGAGTGGTCGTACAGGGCCTTTGAGACACATCAGGATTTTGAGACACTTTTTCTAGTTAGCTTAGTAGCCTGTTTCTACACATGGAATGCACAGTGTCAGGTTTCCATTCGGAAAAAAAGTCCTTCCTGTCAAGGTGGTGGTGCACGACATTTTGTGTGAGGTTGGGAAGATTTGGGGTCTTGAGAAGGACAGGTGGCGGCCGGGGGCCTGGATGAAGGTGTGGAGGAATGTCAAGTCTCTGTAGCTGCTGTCTGTCAGTCTCTGGGTGTGCGGCCTCTCGTTCTGTCCTTTCACGTTCCCTAGATTTTTATATAAGATTGTATTTTTGAAAAAAGGCTGCATGCATTAGATACATGTGTAATTGTTTCCTTGCCTGAGGGTGTGTTTAGGTGGAGGTTAGGGCTTTGTTTAGTAATCGTGATAATAATAATAATAATATGAAAATGCGTCTTGGTTGGTATATTTAGTTTGGTGGAGGGGGGATTATGGTGTGGAGTAATTTTTCAGGGGTTTGGGCTTGGCCTCTTAGTTCCAGTGAAGGGAACTCTTAAGGCGTCAGCATACCAAGACATTTTGGACAATTTCATGCTTCTAACTTTGTGGGAACAGTTTGGGGATGGCCCTTTCCTGTTCCAACATGCCTGCGCACCAGTGCACAAAGCAAGGTCCATAAAGACATGGATGAGCGAGTTTTGAGTGGAGGAACTTGACTGGCCTGCACAGAGTCCTGACCTCAACCCGATAGAATACTTTTGGGGTGAAATAGAGTGGAGACTGCAAGCCAGGCCTTCTCATCCAACATCAGGGCCTGACCTCATGAATGTGCTTCTGGAAGAATGGTCAAACATGCCCATAGACACACTCCTAAACCTTGTGTTATAGCTGCAAAGGGTGGGCCAACTCAATATTGAACCCTACGGACTAAAACTGGGATGCCATTAAAGTTCATGTGCATGTTGTCAGCGAAATTTGGTTGTACGCAAAGCACACAGCCAAATCTCCTGTTTCTAATCATAATAACAATTTCGTCTAATGATATAAATGCATCTCACCTTTGGATCGTATCCATCCACTGGTGTGTGCCCCATCCAGACAACTAGACAAAACACATGGTTCTTACATTCTCATCTCAGCAAGACTGCCCTTACAGCTCTGTCTGCCTCCTTTATTCAAAAGACCACAAAAGCAATCACAAACAGGAAGCCCTGGCCCCAACAGCCAATCGCTTCCTTCACAGGGTATGACCTCAGCCTCACAGGATATGACCTCACAGGATGTGAGTGACCATATAAGGATTTAACAACAGAACACAAAACAACCAATGAACAATGACTACAGGACATGATACAATATACTAAATGACGATGACTAAAGTTCCTCGTGGATGGGAGATTATCTGCAGGTGTACGTCATGGCACCCCAAGCATGTTGATCAGGCATACCAGGGGTGACAAGAGCAAAACACCTCTAAACCGATAATGTCTTTGCAGAGTGAACACATCCCCACCAGACGATCGTTCTGTGCATTGCACAGGGGCCCTTTTGCTGGCGGACATGTCCTCTCTCCGCAAACACCTCTCTCCAAACACCAGGAAGTTTTCCACTACCTAACAGGTCTCAGCCAGCGTCAATCTGCCGCAGTCAGCTCTTTAGAGCGGGCTGTGGTTGAACACACACTGGGAGACTTATGACAACACATTAATATAAAATTTCCACAACAGTGTAAAGGCAAGTGTCCCAATACTTTTGACAATATAGTGTATATCGCTGCTGTACAGAGAACACTGAGCCAGTCACATCAGTCTCTGTGCTAAAGGAGCTTACACTCAGACACACTGTTATTACTATTATACATTTATATATCCCTGACATATGCCACATTTTCTGAAAAACTGTAAACTCTGCAAGTGAGCAATGGTCTTGGTGTTATTAAAACATTTCATCCAACTTTTTTAGCCATGCACAGTAAATGTGATTTGTTATTAGAGATTGCCTAAAAATATGACAAAATGATCCTAGCTCTACAAAATATGCAAGTCCTTCTCCACTCAACAGAAAACAAACATTGAATAATCCTATTGCAAGTATGATCCCCGGTATGCTATAAAAATGATGTCACACCCTGGTCTGCTTTAGCCACTTAAAGGTCATCCCAACATTACAGTATCCATGGTTATTTCTTGTTATTTAAATTAGTTTTGCTGAGTTATAAGGGATTTAGCAAACATAACATTTTGGAATAAAAAAAGTAAAATAAAACATCCATTTGTCTCCTCATCTCAGGGTTGGGTGAGCTGGCTAAAATTTACACTGAAGCTGTAAGCTCCTCCAACTTTGCCTGCATGGAGGAAGCCACAGTTGCTTTAGCTGAGATGGAGAACAAAGCGGCCGTCCAGGAAGCAACGCAGCACTATGAGGATAAGATGAAGGCAGTTGGGTTGCCCACAGAAACTCTTGATGACTTCATGACTCTGAGCAGTCAGTATGAGGATGAAGCTCGGAAGATATTCCTGAAAAGGTCCTTCAATGACAACGATCAGCAGTTTCTTCAAGAATATATGGTAAAAATGTCATTTTATTGGGTATAAAAAATCATGTTCTACCGAGCTACCAAACCTCCTCTTGCAATGATCATTTGGAGGTGTTTCAAAGGATATACCATAGCTGGTACATGACACCATATAGACTTTCTAAAATTGATCCTAATATATCTAATCTATGCTGGAGACAGTGTACCAAAATAGGCAACTTATATCATATTTATTGGGGTTGCGCATATATCCAGCCATTTTGGGAATCAATATCGAAATTACTTGGTCTATACCCCCTTAAATCCAGAACTAGCTTTGCTAAACTTGGGTATTGAACATTACCCCACCTCATACCGAACTATGCTTGCACACATTTTTTTAGCAGCCAGAATGACTATCGCCAGTAAATGGAAGTCACCCTTCCCTCCCAAGATTCAGGAGGTAATAGAGTTAATGTGCAGTGCCAGTTTGAAAAACGTCTTGCCTTTAAAGAACTTAGAGCCTCTGCTTTTTATAAGGCTTGGAATATATGGTTGTCTCATCCTAAAGCCCTTGCTGGTCTCGTAATGTAATATAGTTCAGAACACTATCTGTGTTTAATTGACTACTTACTAGTTCATACTGGTTCCACTTAGTATGCAAGCGTTACCTTGGTGTCTTTTGACCTTAGAATAATTGTTAGGTAGCCTCCTCTTTCCAAGACACAGTTTGCTCCCATTAGGGGTGTCGGGGTTCCAGAGGAATGCCTATCATCCTTGTGCTGTTACTTTGCCCCGATCTCTTATGCCCCGTACACACAATCGGAAATTCCGCCAGCAAAACTCCAATGAGAGCTTTTGGTCAGATATTCCGACCGTGTGTATGCTCCATCGGACTTTTGCTGGCAGAATTCCAGCCAGCAAAAGATTGAGAGCAGGTTCTCTATTGTTTGGTCGGAAAAAGTTCCTATCCGAAAGTGCGTTTGTCTGTATGCAATTCGGACGCGCAAAAAATCACCCATGCTCGGAAACAATTTGACGCATGCTCGTCAATCTCGGTTTGTCATAGTGTTGTACGTCACCACATTCTTGACGGTTGAAAGTTCAGAGAACTTTTGTGTGACCGTGTGTATGCAAGGCAAGCTTGAGCGAGCGGAATTCCATCAGAAAAACTATCCAAGATTTTTCTGACGGAAATTCCTACCGTGTGTACGGGGCATTAGACTAGGTATATTTTTTCATGTTATTGTATTTTCATTTTATTTATTTTATATATCTTTACTTATTTTTTTGTATTGTCTTTGTGTTGTTTATCTGACAAAGTCAATTACTTCTGTACTCTTCCATCTTGAGCGGAGTTATTTCTTTCATACATGCTGTAATGAAGTTTGCACTTGTTAAACTCAATAAAAAAATTAAAATCATGTTTTACCTCCAACAGTCACAATATTGGATAAATATTCTGGGACATTTCTAGTACTTTTGGCTTTTTTCTTGGGCTGAGATTCTGCGGTGACTATCGCTGTAACTTTCAGTCAACCAATTTGTTCATATAATCATTATTAACTGCTACGTTGATTGCACAAGGGGAAAAACTTAAATCAATAGCTTTTTGGCTGCCAGAGCCCTTTTTCATTTTTTTTTTGCAATTGTTTAAAAAAAAATCACTTTGGGCCCGAAGACTAGTTTAACTCCAAAAACACTATATATTTTATAAAAGCAAAGATGCTGGAGAATATAGTAGTGGTAGTTCCTATTTTTTTTTAACTCTACTTCAAATGATATTAGCGCAGTGGTTTATCAAGTCCAACATTTCAGTAAGAAGGTAATTTAAGGGCACACAAATGCGCTATATATACACATTTTTTTTGTAAAATACTAAAGATAAAGAGTAAATAGATACCAAACATGTCAGACCTACAAACTTTGGTACCCTATATGTTCCATTGGTGACACTTTAAAAGCCCCCTACAGGTCATTAGTTTAGAGGTAAAGAATTTGTAAAGCCTTTTTTTTAAACAAACATGTCATACTTACCTGCTCTTTGTAATGGGTATGAACAGAGCAGCCCCAATCCTCCTCTTTTCAGTTCCCTCGTCAGCGCTACTGGCCCCTCCCCCTTGCTGAGTGCCCCCATAGGAAGTTGCCCCTACTCATTGGCTGTGATTGACAGCCAATGGCTCTCGCTGCTGTGTCTCAACTAATGAGGAAAGAGATAGCATCTGCTCTGATGCACATGCTTCAGCCTTTAGAATCATTTTACCCGTGAATAATG
This sequence comes from Aquarana catesbeiana, assembly GCA_037953035.1. Taxonomy (NCBI): domain Eukaryota; kingdom Metazoa; phylum Chordata; class Amphibia; order Anura; family Ranidae; genus Aquarana; species Aquarana catesbeiana. The sequence continues at coordinate 3,134,280 of JBBHAA010000512.1, read as the reverse complement.
GGCCTAGAATTATTGTTCCCACGCTAATGTGCGATATATAGCGTGTAGATGCACCCAATGCATGTGTTTTGAATGCTTTCGTATGTGTGCTTATGAGGAGCTCAAAATTTTTTCAGAAGGGGTTTGAGTGTTTGGATGTAACAGTTTTTTTTTTAACCACTTCAGCCTCGGAAGGTTTTACCCCCTTCTTGAGCAGGCCATTTTTTTTAACTGACAATTGCGTGGTTGTGCGACCCAAATAAAATTGATGTACTTTTTTTCCCTCACAAATAGTCCTTTCTTTTGGTGGTATTTGATCACAAAAAAAAGACTGACAATTTTGAAAATCATAATATTTTTTACTTTCTGATATAAAAATTTTCCCTTTCATGACTAATGCCGCGTACACACGAGCGGACTTTACGGCAGACTTTGCCTGGCGGACGGGATTTCGTCGGACAATTCGATCGTGTGGGCTCCAGCGGACTTTGTTTTCTCAAAAGTTGGACGGACTTAGATTTGAAACATGTTTCAAATCTATCCGACGGACTCGAGTCTGGTCGAAAAGTCAGTTCGTCTGTATGCTAGTTCGACGGACAAAAAGCCACGCTAGGGCAGCTATTGGCTACTGGCTATGAACTTCCTTATTTTAGTCCGGTCGTACGTCATCACGTACGAATTCAACGGACTTTGGTTGATTGTGTGTAGGCAAATCTGTTCATTCAGAAAGTCCGTCGTAAAGTCTGTCGAAAAGTCTGCCGGGCAAAGTCTGCCGTAAAGTCCGCTCGTGTGTATGCGGCATTAGCCTATTTTTGAAATTTGTTGTTTACAAGTTAAAATCTGTATTTTTTGCTAGAAAATTACTTAGAAACCCCAAACATTATATATATATATATATATATATATATATTTTTTTTTTTTAAATATATGTTTAAAAAAAAAAAAAATTTTGATCACTTTTATTGCTGTCACAAGGAATGTAAACATCCCTTGTGACAGTAATAGGTGGTGACAGGTACTCTTTATGGAGGGATCGGGGGTCTAAAAGACCCCCGATCCCTCCTTTGCACTTCACAGTATTCAGATTGCCAAAAACAGTGATTCTGAATACTGTGTATCTTTCGCCATTGGCAGCCGAGTAAACGCGAAGTGATGTTATGGCGTTTACAATTAGAAGGCTGGAACAAAGCCACCCACAGCTTCGTTCCAGCCCGCCCCCAGCCGCCGGAGGCACCCGATTGGTCACCGAGCCTCCCGATGGCACGGGAGGCCCGGTAAGAGCGGCAGGAGGCGGCGGGAGGGGGGGACGTCCCCCCCGCTCCTCCGGTATAACAGCCGAGCGGCTTTTAGCTGCATCAGATGTTATATCTGGATAGCCGATCGCCCACTGTAAACAATGGTACCGGGATGATGCCTGCAGCTGCGGGCATCATCCCGGTATAACCCCGGAAAGCCGAGTACGCACATCTGCGTACGCTTGGCGGGAAGGGGTTAAACAGAAAAAAAATGTAAAAAAAAAACACATTTCTTCTTCAATTTAGGCCAATATGTATTCTGCTACATATTTTTGGTAAAAAAAATCCCAATAAGCGTATATTGATTGGTTTGCGCAAACGATATCACATTTACAAACTATGCCATTTTTATCCATTTTTTTTTTTTACTAGTAATGGAGGTGATCAGCGATTTTTAGCAGGACTGCGACATTGTGACTGACAAATTGGACACCTAACTGATACTTTTGACACTTTTTGGGAACCAGTGATATTATTAAAAATTTGCACTGTTATGCCCCATACACACGATCGCACATTCCGACAACAAAATCCATGTTTTTTTTTCTGACTGATGTTGGCTCAAACTTGTCTTGCATACACACGATCACACAAATGTTGTCGGAAATTCTGAACGTCAAGAACGCGGTGACGTACAACACGTACAACGAGCCGAGAAAAATGACGTTCAATAGCCAGTGCGGCTCTTCTGCTTGATTCCGAGCATGCGTGGAATTTTGTGCGTCGGAATTGTGTACATGCGATCGGAATTTCCGACAACGGATTTTGTTGTCGGAAAATTTGAGATCCAGATCTCAAATTTTGTTTGTCGGAAATTCCGACAGAAAATGTCCGATGGAGCCTACACACGGTCGGAATTTCTGACAACAAGCTCTCATTGAACATTTCCCGTTAGAAAATCCGACCGTGTGTACGGGGCATTATTTGTACTAATGACACTGGCAGGGAGGAGGTTAACATCCGATCAAAGGGTTACTGTGTCCCTAGGGGGTGGATTCTTACTGTGTGGGGGATGGACTCACTGTATGAACAGAGAGATCCGTGTTCCTGCTTAGCAGGAACACGGATCTCTCTGTTCATAACTGATGGGGCAGCGATCTACCTTGTTTACATCAGCAGATCTCTGTCCTGTCTCTCTGGAGAGCAATCGTGGGTGGCCGGCGGACATCGGGTCCACTGGAGCCGCTGATTGGCTCCCCCTGTGGCCAATTAGCACGTGCGCCGCCTGTAGTGCGCATGCCCCCCCCTCACTATTGCATGAAATGATATATAGGTACGTAATTTCGCGTAATAGAGTCGACCTGCCGGTCAGCAAGTGGTTGAATAAACTTTTGCCTTTTTAACTAAACTTTTGCAGGTTGGATGTTACCTTCCATGATATTTAATCCTAAGAAAAATTAGCCCTAGAAACATTCAACCCGAAGAAGAACATTTGATCAATAAAGTAAATAGCCCAACGCTACAGTCTAAAAACATTAATTAGAAGAGTAAATAATATGAGGGAGATGTTTGCACTGTAAACTAAGGTGTGTATTTATAAGCTATTCCTCCTGTGAAACTGCATGTACATTTTGTGCAAATGGGGGCAAAAATGAATGCTAGACAATGAGGGGGGGAGGGGTACAAGTAAAATATTTGATTTATTCATTTAGTCAGCCCTTAAAATGCAAATCCTGGCAAAACTTTTTTTAAAAAGAGAGGGAACGATTGGAACCAGGTTTGTTCTGATATCCAGGGTTCCATTGGAGAGATTCACCTTCACTGCCTGTCAGGGGTAGCCCATACATTAAGGGCGCACACCCACCTCCCTGTCTCCCCTATCTATGCGTGCAGCCCCTCTCAGGACACCGGTGCATGAATTCCAACCGGGGGGGGTTTAAAGCACCAATTAGAGCCAGAGGCTCTAATAGGCTTCATTTAGGGTGGGCTCGGAGCACAGGTGTGTTACAACAGCAAATTAATATTCGCTGTTGTAAAACTGATCCTCTGGCCAATCAGGAGGCGGGTTTTGACACCGGTCACTCGATTGTCTGAAAGGACAGGCGATCCGATTGGAGGCCTAGGAGGAGGAGGGGAGGAGCTGGAGGTCGCCATGGAGGAGAGGACTCGGAGCCGAGCCGCTGCACACTACCCACTACGATGGGGTAAGTACCGGATCGACCGCAAACAGCAGGTGGTCATTAGCCTGTGCGGTGTGCAGTGTCCTGTGCTGGTGTCAGGTGTCATAGATTGGCTGGACTCATCTCCCTCATTCCTCCAGCAGCAGTTCCCGGTGTCTGGCTGTCAGTCTGGGTGTGTTGATGGGAGATGGGTCGGCAAGTGGTTGTTTTCTGCCCCCCTCCAACAAAAAAAACACTGCCACTGCTGCCTGTTTTACTAATATTTTTCCACAGAGGTAAACTCTGCAATAGTAACAGCAAAATCAAAATTTGAGAGATCATTTTTAGCCGAAAAGGTTTCTAAATGAAAGGGACCAAAGACTTTTCCTACCTTATATCGGCTTCTGCTGTTGCCTGAACTCTCATCCAATGGAACTTGGATAAGAGGAAGCCAGCTCAGGTACTCGGAGATGGCGTGGAGTCAGACAGGAAACAGAAGCAAAGTTAAAGGATCAGCTGGAGTCAGCAGCGAGCGGGCAGCAAAGTACCAGAGCATCAGACAGAAGCAAAGTCAGGAATAAGTCAGGATCAGGAACCAGTAATCAGCAGTGTAATCAGAATCCAAAGGGTAGGTCAGTGGTAAGTCAGGTCAGCAACAGATAATAAACAGGATACACACAGGTCATAGGGAAATAACTGAAGACCAGTCAGCATTGAACAGGAGTCAGGGCACCCTTTAAATAGGCCACCTGGCACCAATTGGGACTAGGGATGCGCTCCTGCATGTGCAAGACTGACTGCGTGCCTACAGGAATCTGCAGTCGCCTGTAAGCGCATGCATTCCAATAGTTTTCTTACAGACACATAGAGCTGCTGCTCGGCCCCGCCCCTAACTCTGTTCTCATTGGCTCACTGGCTGTGATTGACAGTAGTGGGAGCCAATGGCTCCCGCTTCTGTCTCATGCCAATAAGGAGTGTGAGTCCTGGGATAGCCAAGGCTCTCATGCACATTGCTGGATCGAGAGGGGTCTCAGGTTAGTATTAGGGGGGACCAGTGATGGCCGTTCCATTAGGGGCACAGGGGCATGGCCCCCCTAATTCATATGCCCGGCCCCTAAGCTACACGCAGGCCACCAGACGCTTGGAATTCAATGTTTTTTTTAGAAGCACATGATTAGAGCCTGAGGCCAGCTACGGGTTAATATTCGTTAATGTCTTCCTACTTCTCCTCCCAGCCAATCAGAAAGCGGGTCCTGAGACCTGATTGACCAGGGAGTCTTAGGACTCACTTCCTGTTTGGCTGGGAGGAGAAGCAATGGCCCCGGTGTTCCCTTAGAATTGGTGACCTGTCACTAGGGATGAGCTTCGAGTTCGAGTCGAACTCATGTTCGACTTGAACATTGGCTGTTCGCAAGTTCACCGAACAGCGAACAATTTGGGGTGTTCGCGGCAAATTCGAATGCCGCGGAACACCCTTTAAAAGTCTATGGGAGAAATCAAAAGTGCTAATTTTAAAGGCTAATATGCAAGTTATTGTCATAAAAAGTGTTTGGGGACCTGGGTCCTGCCCCAGGGGACATGGATCAATGCAAAAAAAGTTTTAAAAACGGCCGTTTTTTCAGGAGCAGTGATTTTAATAATACTTAAAGTCAATCAATAAAAGTGTAATATCCCTTTAAATTTCGTACCTGGGGGGTGTCTATAGTGTGCCTGTAAAGGGGCGCATGTTTCCTGTGTTTAGAACAGTCTGACAGCAAAATGACATTTTGAAGGAAAAAACTCATTTAAAACTACCCGCGGCTATTGCATTGCCGACAATACACATAGAAGTTCATTGATAAAAACGGCATGGGAATTCCCCAAAGGGGAACCCCGAACCAAAATTAAAAAAAAAAAATTACGTGGGGGTCCCCCTAAATTCCATACCAGGCCCTTCAGGTCTGGTATGGATATTAAGGGGAACCCCGGCCAAAATTTAAAAAAAAAAATGACGTGGGGTTCCCCCTAAATTCCATACCAGACCCTTCAGGTCTGGTATGGATTTTAAGGGGAACCCCGCGCCAAAAAAAAAAAAAAAACGGCGTGGGGTCCCCCCAAAAATCCATACCAGACCCTTATCCGAGCACGCAACCTGGCAGGCCGCAGGAAAAGAGGGGGGGACAAGAGTGCGGCCCCCCCTCCCTCCTGAACCGTACCAGGCCACATGCCCTCAACATTGGGAGGGTGCTTTGGGGTAGCCCCCCAAAACACCTTGTCCCCATGTTGATGAGGACAAGGGCCTCATCCCCACAACCCTGGCCGGTGGTTGTGGGGGTCTGCGGGCGGGGGGCTTATCGGAATCTGGAAGCCCCCTTTAACAAGGTGACCCCCAGATCCCGGCCCCCCCCCTGTGTGAAATGGTAAGGGGGTACATAAGTACCCCTACCATTTCACGAAAAAAGTGTCAAAAATGTTAAAAAATGACAAGAGACAGTTTTTGACAATTCCTTTATTTAAATGCTTCTTCTTTCTTCTATCTTCCTTCATCTTCTGGTTCTTCTGGCTCTTCTGGTTCTTCTGGTTCTTCCTCCGGCGTTCTCGTCCAGCATCTCCTCCGCGGCGTCTTCTGTCTTCTTCTCCTCGGGCCGCTCCGCACCCATGGCATGGGGGGGAGGCTCCCGCTCTTCTCTTCTTCTTTTCTTCTTTTCTTCTTTTCTTCTCTTCTTCTCTTCTTCTTCATTTTCTTCTCCGGGCCGCTCCGCAATCCATGCTGGCATGGAGGGAGGCTCCCGCTGTGTGACGGCGCTCCTCGTCTGACAGTTCTTAAATAACGGGGGGGCGGGGCCACCCGGTGACCCCGCCCCCCTCTGACGCACGGTGACTTGACGGGACTTCCCTGTGGCATTCCCCGTGACGTCACAGGGAAGTCCCGTCAAGTCACCGTGCGTCAGAGGGGGGCGGGGTCACCGGGTGGCCCCGCCCCCCCCCCGTTATTTAAGAACTGTCAGACGAGGAGCGCCGTCACACAGCGGGAGCCTCCCTCCATGCCAGCATGGATTGCGGAGCGGCCCGGAGAAGAAAATGAAGAAGAAGAGAAGAAGAGAAGAAAAGAAGAAAAGAAGAAAAGAAGAAGAGAAGAAGAGAAGAGCGGGAGCCTCCCCCCCATGCCATGGGTGCGGAGCGGCCCGAGGAGAAGAAGACAGAAGACGCCGCGGAGGAGATGCTGGACGAGAACGCCGGAGGAAGAACCAGAAGAACCAGAAGAGCCAGAAGAACCAGAAGATGAAGGAAGATAGAAGAAAGAAGAAGCATTTAAATAAAGGAATTGTCAAAAACTGTCTCTTGTCATTTTTAACATTTTTGACACTTTTTTCGTGAAATGGTAGGGGTACTTATGTACCCCCTTACCATTTCACACAGGGGGGGGGCGGGATCTGGGGGTCACCTTGTTAAAGGGGGCTTCCAGATTCCGATAAGCCCCCCGCCCGCAGACCCCCACAACCACCGGCCAGGGTTGTGGGGATGAGGCCCTTGTCCTCATCAACATGGGGACAAGGTGTTTTGGGGGGCTACCCCAAAGCACCCTCCCAATGTTGAGGGCATGTGGCCTGGTACGGTTCAGGAGGGAGGGGGGGCCGCACTCTCGTCCCCCCCCTCTTTTCCTGCGGCCTGCCAGGTTGCGTGCTCGGATAAGGGTCTGGTATGGATTTTTGGGGGGACCCCATGCCGTTTTTTTTTTTTTTTTTTGGCGCAGGGTTCCCCTTAAAATCCATACCAGACCTGAAGGGTCTGGTATGGAATTTAGGGGGAACCCCACGTCATTTTTTTTTTAAAATTTTGGCCGGGGTTCCCCTTAATATCCATACCAGACCTGAAGGGCCTGGTATGGAATTTAGGGGGACCCCCACGTCATTTTTTTTTTTTAATTTTGGTTCGGGGTTCCCCTTTGGGGAATTCCCATGCCGTTTTTATCAATGAACTTCTATGTGTATTGTCGGCAAAGCAATAGCCGCGGGTAGTTTTAAATGAGTTTTTTCCTTCAAAATGTCATTTTGCTGTCAGACTGTTCTAAACACAGGAAACATGCGCCCCTTTACAGGCACACTATAGACACCCCCCAGGTACGAAATTTAAAGGGATATTACACTTTTATTGTTTGACTTTAAGCATTATTAAAATCACTGCTCCTGAAAAAACGGCCGTTTTTAAAACTTTTTTTTGCATTGATCCATGTCCCCTGGGGCAGGACCCAGGTCCCCAAACACTTTTTATGACAATAACTTGCATATAAGCCTTGAAAATTAGCACTTTTGATTATTCATGTTCGTGTCCCATAGACTTTAACGGTGTTCGCATGTTCGAACGAACTTTTTTCCTGTTCGCATGTTCTGGTGCGAACCGAACAGGGGGGTGTTCGGCTCATCCCTACCTGTCACCAGCTGGAGCGAGAAGCAGCAGGCAGAGAGGCAGCAACAGCCACTTCCAGGATCCAGCACTGCCTAGTCATCCAAAGGTAAGGCACGGAACGCCGCCTTCCTGTCCAATCTCCTGGGGGGTGGTCAATTGCCATCCCCTGACCTGCTTGGGGGGGTGTTTTCCGCCCCCCCAAAAAATATTCAGAACCAGCCACCACTGGGGGCGGGGGGGGGACTGTGGGGGGAGCAGCACAGAGAAGGTTTTTTACCTATAACAACCACTTTAAGCTGTTTTTTGGCCCTATTATTTCATCAGGCAGGGCTGCAAGGAGCTTCCCAAATCGATTTACACAATTTTACAACTTTTTCTGTTCTGTAATACAGTTTTAATTGGAGTTTTGTTTGGATTACTTTTAAATTAATGGAGCTTCCAGTTCAAACATGTGAAATTTCTTAGATTTGCAAATTTTTCAAAAGTTTGATTGAACCGTAAGTGATTGAACTTTTCAAAATGGTATTAATCTGTAGAGAAGACCAGTAACACAAATAGAAAATATTTTGTGTAAAAAGCTCTAGAAAAGAGATATTCCTTTAGGACCAATGTTTGTTTGCCAAAAGCTCCACTGTTTGAAATCCCATCGGGGTTACCAAAAATAATGGTTTAGAGGAGGAACTGAATAACAACACTTAACATGACCGTATATCTCCCCACCATCAGGAAAACATACATAAGAAGAAAGAGGAATTCAGTGCCATGAATGAGGCAAAGTCTCGGGAGGTATGTCAGGCTCTCATTAAGAAGCATTCAGCGGACTTTGAGAAAGCTTTGAAGGATGGAGCGTACCACACCCAGGGAGGACATGCAAAGTTCAAGGACGGCTTGAAAGCCATAGAAAAGAAGTACAAGAGGGAAAATGGAAAGGGTGTAAAGGTGGGTGGACTTATATAATTTAAAAATTGTTTAAATGCATCATAAAATTACAGACTTCAATTTTTGATTGTATTATGCCCTTTAGTCCCACTATCATAAACATACACATATCATTAATATTGTGACCCATTTGGCTTGCTTTTGGGTACCCCTGATTATATTTGAGGAACACACATATTAGGGGATATGTTGCTAAGGTATTGTGTCACAGGATCACATAGTAAATACCACAAGAAAATGTTTTGTTTGTCCATGAGCATATAATCTTTATTAAGGCAGTCCCTTTAGGTTGCAGTTATTTTTGGTGAACCACTTAAGCCTCGTACACACGATATGATTGTTGGCCAACTGAGCGTCTGATTTTTGTCAAAAGGGCATGTGCTAGGATCTTGTCTTGCATACTAACGGTACACAATTGTCGTGCAACAAACACAAACATAGTGACATACCACAAGGAATTTCAGCTCTTGAGCACCACCCTTTGGGCCCCTTCTGCTAATTTCGTGTTTGGTGAGCATTGATTCCGAGCATGTGTGTTTGTACTTTCGACTTTTGTGTGACGGACTTGTGTATTGACCATACGAAAATCTGACGTCAAACCATTGTCCGCCGAAAATTTACTAGCCTGTCATTCAACATTTGTTGGCCGAAAGTTGGACAACAATTGTCAAAAGGAGCGTACTAACGGTCAGATTTTAGGACAACAGTCTGTCAACAGACAATCCCCTGCCAACAATCGAACCGTGTGTACGAGGCTTAAGATAGCTGGGAACCTTATATATATAGGATTACTTTTTGATATATAGGATAACTTTCTAAGTAATTTTTTTTTTCTTTCTTCTTTTTTTTTGGGGGGGGGGGGTCTTAAGTTGATTCTTCAAATGTATCCAAAGCCAATACTTTCTTTTTTTTTACATTTTTGGATGGAGTGGTGAGGAGGTTGGGGCTTTTTTCAGGTTTTTATTGCTGTCTGTCTCCATAATCAAGAGATTCACCATTTGTATTAGCCCTGGAGGTGGTATATGCTCCTATATACTCCAAACCAAATACTTCTCTACTGTTCTTCAGGCAGAGGAGGTGCTACAGGAATTCATAAAGTCCCAACAAAGTTCTGAAATTATAATTATACAGAAGGACAATGCTCTCAACCAGAAACAGAAGGAAGAGGAAGGTCCGTGGTTTATGTAATCTCATTTACTCATTCCCTTGAAAAATGTAAACAGTTTACATACTGTACATGTTAAAACACTAATTGATATCTGAAAGTGAACCGTCTGAAAAAGTATATATATATATATATATATATATATATATATATATATATATATATATATATATATATATATATATATATATATATATTTTAGACTACTGTCTGTATGATAGCTGCCAAAAAGTGCTATTTTTTTCTTTTTTTTTGCTTTGTGAGCAACTTACCTTTTGGATATGGGTGAGCATGTGAACTCTCTCATTTCACAGTTCTGAGCAGCCAGTTAGCAGACAGGAAGATCATTTCTCCACCAGACTCAGTATAGCAACTTCCATGGTTTCCACTACCATTATTGTTCTGCAATGAGTACTTGTCAGTCTGAGCATGTAGTCATTTCCTATTGAAGGGCCAAAGAGGTACACCATATTTTTCCTTTTCCCCTATGCTGAACCAAAAAAAAACTGGTTATTTTTATTGTATTTCTTTTGTCAGAGGAAAATGCAAGGAAAAAAATTGTGGCAATGGAAGAAGAGTTGCGAAAGTTGCAGGAGACTCAACAAGAACAGAAGATAGAAGAGGAGAGGGACAATGTGGAAAAGATCTTTAACCAGCTCATGCAGAAGATGGAGGAAGACAAAAAAATACTGAATGAGAAACTGGAGCAAGTCATGCGACATAAGGAGAGGGTAATGCAAATAACCATTGTACAATTGTCTCACTTAAAGCGGAGTTCCACCCAAAAGTGGAACTTCCACTTATTTGATTCCTCCCCCCCTCAGGTGCCACATTTGGCACCTTTCGGGGGGAGGGGGGAGTGGGTAATTTACATTCCATGTTTAAACATGTACATCATGTGTAGACACAGAGGACCATAGGTATTAGAGTCTTACATCTGCATTATTATGGTCATTTGTAGGATGAGAGGTGCCATCCTGCCCCTCCAGGCACCCCATTGGGAACTATCTGTGTCCTGGTGGGGGGACAGCACCTACAGGCCCCGGATTCCATTGCAACAATCTCAGATGAGAGAAGTGTTAAACTGATCTCTCCTATCCTGTAGTATGGTCAACAGATTTGGTGCTATTACATCTATTCACCGAAAACCTAAAGCTTTAACAGAAAGTAAATAAATAAACAAAGAATAAGCTCGGAAACAAAAGAAAAGAAAAGAACTTGAACCTTATGTATGGTACATTTACTCAGGTCTCCACTGAAAGATCTATATATATGCTTCAAGAGTTAAGAAACCTAGCCTAAGGAGAGTCTACTTAATCTAGTTATGGCTTGTGTACATTATACCATTCTATCCATGGTTGCCAGCACAAAAGAAATTGTGCGTGTTTTCCCTCTATGGACGCCAACATACTCTCATAGGTATAGTGAATGAATAATGTGCAAATTGCCTCATTAGGCTCTGGAGGGTCAGGAGATCTCAATAGTCTAAGTATTACTAATTTAGCAGCTAAGAATAGATGGGTGGGGAATTTCCTGTGGATCAGTGGTATATCTTCAATGCCTACATTTAAGAGAGCTAAGGAAGGGGAGTATTGTATAGATAAGCCTGTCACTTGGCGGTGGATTGTAAATATACTGGACCAAAATCTAGCCAGCTTCCCACAAGTCCATAAAATATGAAAGATGGTGCCCGACATGTGCACAGTTCCTCCAACATTAATAGGGTGTGGAGGGGTCAAATTTGACTATTCTGTGTGGAGTCAGGTATCATCTTTGTGTTATCTTATGGGAGAGCTCCCAGAGGTTGGTGAATTTAATGGCTGAGTAGATGTGTTGTAAAGCTTTATGCCAGTGTACTTCCGAGAATGATTCATTGAGATCCCTCTCCCATGCTAACATGGAGTTTGTTTTTGTAAGTATGGATTTGTCATCTAAGAAATCATAGAACAGTGAGTGAATACCTCCTCTACGGCTATTCTTAGCAGTGAGGTGGATGTGGATCTTCCAGAATAAGTTATATTTAAGAGTGTTGTTTTTAAGATAAGATGTTACTCGGATATAGTTAAATTGCTCTGAAGTAGGTAGTCCATGTAGCACTGACTCCCAAAGGAGCTGCTGATATTTGATTGGGCCTGTACTCTGCTCTTACATCCCAATTACTTGGCTCAATCCCCTTGACACAGCTGTGGTGCAATGTTGGTGTGAAGCTCAATAATAAAAGACAGTTGAATAGTCACAAATATATTCACTTTACCTGTGTTGTCACCTGGGTATACACTGCTACACCTGTGTTGAGAATGAACAAGCCTCATAACAGATTGTATTAAACCAAAAGGTAAGTTTACTAGAACAGAGTTAATCACTAACACAAGGACAACAATTGGTATACAATAATGAGACAAGTAGTTGTGAATGGCTATCACCTGAGAGCTACCTGTATTGCTCCTGCAGGCATGTCTCCAAGTAGGACTAATACTCAGGCAACAACCTCAGCACTGGGCAACTTCCCACTTCCAGCACACTGCGTAGACACTATGAGATCAGCAATGCGACACGCAGTATTTGGCAAGAATGATATACCACAATATAATTAACTCAATATTCCCCCTACAGTCCCTAGTAGGTAATGGTAACAAAGTAAAGCCTTACAGTACGGAATATAGTCTCTGGTCTTCTTTCTTCTGTCTTCTGCTAGCTATTGTATTAAATTGATTATAATCCAAAGAAGTTAATGGCAAAGAGTACTGTAGAATAGTTATTGAGGCTGTTATAGTGATGTACAGTGGGGACCCAAAGTATTCAGACCTCCTTAAATTTTTCACTCTTTGTTATATTACAGCCATTGGCTAAAATCATTTAAGTACATTTTTTTCTCATTAATATACACACAGCACCCCATATTGACAGTAAAACACAGAATTGTTGACATTTTTGCAGATTTATTAAAAAAGAAAAACTGAAATATCACACGGTTCTAAGTATTCAGACCTTTGCTTGACACATTTATTTAACTCAGGTGCTGTGCCATTTATTCTGATCATCCTTGAGATGGTTCTACACCTTCATTTGAGTCCAGCTGTGTTTGATTATACTGATTGGACTTGATTAGGAAAGCCACACACCTGTCTATATAAGACCTTACAGCTCACAGTGCATGTCAGTGCAAGGCCATCCGGCCAAACTGAGCTATCAGGGGAGAAGAGCCTTTGTGAGAGAGGTAAAGAAGAACCCAAAGATCACTGTGGCTGAGCTCTAAAGATGCAGTCGGGAGATGGGAGAAAGTTGTAGAAAGTCAACCATCACTGCAGCCCTCCACCAGTCGGGGCTTTATGGCAAAGTGGCCCGACGGAAGCCTCTCCTCAGTGCAAGACACATGAAAGCCCGCATGGAGTTTGCTAAAAAAACACCTAAAGGACTCCAAGATGGTGAGAAATAAGATTCTTTGGTCTGATGAGACCAAGATAGAACTTTTTGGCCTTAATTCTAAGCGGTATGTGTGGAAAAAAACAGGCATTGCTCATCACCTTCCCAATACAGTCCCAACAGTGAAGCATGGTGGTGGCAGAATCATGCTGTGGGGGTGTTTTTCAGCTGCAGGGACAGGATGACTGGTTGCAATCGAGGAAAAGATGAATGTGGCCAAGTACAGGGATATCCTGGATGAAAACCTTCTCCAGAGTGCTCAGGACCTCAGACTGGGTCGAAGGTTTACCTTCCAGCAAGACAATGACCCTAAGCACACAGCTAAAATAACGAAGGAGTGGCTTCACAACAACTCCTTGACTGTTCTTGAATGGCCCAGCCATGACCCTGACTTAAACCCAATTGAGCATCTCTGGAGAGACCTAAAAATGGCTGTTCACCAACGTTTACCATCCAACCTGACAGAACTGGAGAGCATCTGTATACAGGAATGGCAGAGGATCCCCAAATCCAGGTGTGAAAAACTTGTTGTATCTTTCCCAAAAAGACTCATGGCTGTATTAGACTCATGGCTGTATCTACTAAATACTGAGCAAAGGGTCTGGATACTTAGGACCATGTGATATTTCAGTGTTTCTTTTTTAACAAATCTACAAAAATGTCAACAATTCTGTGTTTTTCTGTCAATATGGGGTGCAGTGTGTACATTAATGAGGAAAAATGAACTTAAATGATTTTAGCAAATGGCTGCAATATAACAAAGAGTGAAAAATGTAAGGGGGTCTGAATACTTTCCGTCCCCACTGTAACACACTTATTATTTCTTCCAGTGTAATTGTCTATGAATCACACAGTGTTAGTCCCCAGAGGAGTGTAGACTTTAGGCCTGCTGGTAATTCAGCCCAGCTGGATGAAATCTCTTCCGCGGAACTACAAGTTCCAGCGACACTGTGGTAATGAGTCTAAGTGTGAAAGTGTATCAAGTAGCTGTGGGCGACTGCCCTCTCACCACACTGGGCCTGGGAGGACTGGAAACCTCCTCTCCGGTCATCTCTGGATCCTGTTGTCATTCAGCGCAAGCACGGCGATCCACTTTACAGGAGGGCTGGGACCCGCAGATAACTCCATCAGGTGTCTCTGGATCCTGTTGTCCAGTCACACTGTCTCTTTTGCTCAGGGATGTAATGCAGGATTGTTGGATGTTCTGCTCTGCAGTGCTGTAGGCCGCACTCTCTGGGCCACCTCCTCACAGATCCCTGTAGGCAGGCCACACGTCCAGAAGAGACCCAAGATGGCCGCACGGGGACTTTTATAACCTACCCAGCATGCAGTTAGGTCTTTTGGTGCTTATGGGTAGGTCACTTGGCATTGTGGGTAGGTAAGTTCTTGTATAATGTAAACAAACAGTAACTTCCTGTAACATTTCTCCCTGTTCTTGAAATAGAAAAATAAATGAAGTCCAATTCACGTTTAAGCCACTAGATGGTGCCAAATACCAATTTATAACACTGCTCACAGGTTAACATTATATAACACTAGTAGGCAAAAATACCCACACTACCTCCGTATTCTAGTTGTAACGTTGCAAACCGTTTTATGAGCTTATCCGTATATAAATCCGATATCCATTTTATACCCTGTTTTATCCACCTGTCTAGGTTTATTAAAGGAATTATTAATGCTAATGTGGATGTGGGTATTGACAGGGGAATAGTAGGGGTTGACAGAGATTTTGGCAGCACCAGTTTTTTCCAAGAGTTTAAGGATGCTATAGCTGGGGGAGGGAAGTCTGTGGGTTTGGATTTAAGGTGTGGGAAGGCTAAGACAAATTCAAATAAGTTACCTCCTGGTATCAGAGTTTCCTCAATGGTCCCGCATAGCGGGGTGAATTGGTTTGGGAACCATCCTCTAAGTTGAGCCAGAATGGCAGCAGTATGATAGTCTGCAAAAATTGGTAGACCCACTCCTCCCACCTTTTTTGCCTTTCTGAGTTTGGAGAAGGCGCTCCTAGCTTTTTTCCCTTCCCAGAGAAAATTAATAAGTATAGTCTGTAAGACTTGAAAGAATTTTCGGGGAACAGGTATAGGTACAGTTCAGTATATGTAAAGGATTTGGGGCAGGAGTTGCATTTTGAAGGCTGCCAGCCTTCCTGACCATGATAATGTATGTTTGCTTAGGGATCGTAAACCTTCTGTTAGTTTCTTTTCCAGTGGGAGGTAGTTGGCCTTAAATAGTTGCATGGATTGGGAAGTTAGGTTGATCCCTAGGTAGGTGATTTCTTGGTCATTCCAAACATATGGGAATTTGGCTTGTAAGTGCAATTTATCTTGTGGGGATACTCCCAGGTCTAAGATGTATGATTTGGTGTCATTTTCTCTATAGTATGACACCATGCCATAGCTATGGAGTGCATGGGACACGTGCTCCGGGGAAGACACCGGATCTGTGAGCATTAAGATCACGTCATCTGCAAAAAGGCTTATGACATGTTTACGGTTATTGATCATAAACCCTTGTATATCAAGGTTCTGTCTAATACTGGCAGCTAGTGGTTCCATTAGTAGATTAAAGATAAGGGGAGATAGTGGGCACCCCTGGCGGGTGCCATTTGTGCTCCTAAAGGGTTTGGACAGCATGCCTGACGTATACACTTGAGCCGACGGAGAGGTATAGAGGGCTAGTATCGCAGAGAGAAAGTGGCCTGTGAAACCAAACTTCTCCAACGCTTTCGGCAGGTATTACCAATGCACTCTATCAAACGCCTTCTCTGCACCCAAAGCCAGAAGCAGAGAAGGCGTTCGTCCCCTCCTGGCAATATGGATTATATCCATTAAACGTCTGGTGGCATCCAACGTTTGTCTACCCTTAGTGAATCAAGATTGGTCTGGATCAATTAGAGTGGGTAAATTGTCTACCAGTCTTAATGCTATAATTTTGGCATAGAGCTTTAAGTCATTGTTTAGCAAAGATTTAGGCCTAAAGTTTTGGGGAACATCCAGTGTCTTACCTAGTTTAGGCAATGTTACTATCAATGCTTCTAACATCTCAGAAGGAAAGGAAGCTGAGGCAGCTGCGGCATCATACACCTTTAGGAGATACAGTCCTAGGATTAATTTGAAATTTTTGAAATACTCCCCTGTGAGACCGTCTAGCCCTGGGGATTTATTACTTGGGCGAGTGTCTATGACTTTTAATACTTCGGTTAGGGAGAAGGGAGAGTTTAGCTCCTGGAGTTGTGAAGGGGAAATTTGGAGCAAGTTGATGCCTTTTAGAAACTGTTCTACATCTGACAAAGAAGGTTGTGCGATAAGGCTATCCTGGTTAACATTGTATAGAGACCCGTAGTATTCACTAAAGGCATCTGCTCTGAGGGTCAAACACCTTTTGTTTAGATTTAGGGCTAATAAGATACGGTATTTTAGTTTTGAAGTGTTGTCCCTACAACCTGCGATCTAGGGTTTTTCCTGCCTTATTACCAGTAGAATAGAAGGACATTTTCATCCTCTTCTCGAATTGTTCAAAGGATTTAAGCAGAGCCAGTCTAAGGTCCTGTCTCAATAAAGTAAGTTTTGAACTTAGTGTAGGGGTAGGATTATTTTTGTTTTGAGCTTCTAGGGTACTGATTTCTGAGAGTAGGGTGTTAAGCCGCTGCTGCCTCTGTTTTTTGATCCTTGTACCTATTTGGATAAACATACCTCTAATGTAAGCCTTGTGAGCATTCCACAGTACAAAGGAGTTATCGGTAGTAGAGGATTTGATCTGAAAATAATCGGACAAGTGACCCTCAAGGATTTCTTTGGTTTCTGCATTTTGTATTATTTGAGAATTAGAGCGCCACATATAGGCACTGTCGTTAGGATAGGTATCTCCTAACGTGAGTAGAACTGAGGCATGGACTGACCATGTTATGTTGGTTATTTTGGTTTGAGTCACCTTTTGTAGCAGCCACTTGTTCATCAGAAACAGATCAATCCTTGTGTATGTGCAGTGTCTATGAGTGTCCTGGGCATGATGCTGGAGGGTGGGGGAGTCAATCTGCCATGCAGTGTCTCCAATTCGGTGCCCTGTGCTGCTGCGAGCCACTGTAGAGCTCGCCGATTGCCGGAGCTCCGGAATTACACCTCCATCACAGTGAAGGTCAGGCCACGCCCCTACAGTACGTATTATTAAGTCTGTGCACCTGTTGCTTAGCGTTTGAGCAACATATCTCCACGCTGAAACCGGAACCGCTTGTTCCTCTGGTGTTTGCTGTTTTGAGTATTCCCTCATTCTGTGTGTTGTTTGAACCTATCTTTGTTCTCAGTGTTTCCCTCTGACTTTGTTGTATATTCCCTTTTGGTTTCTGTCAGTGGTTTCCCCATATTTCCTGTAACTGTGTGTGTCTTTCTCTGCTTAGGCTGCTGTGTGTACCCTGTGTCCCTCCAGCATGCTATTTGGCAGCACTGTGCCCACACGGGTGTGCTAGAGAGCCTGGGGGGCTGTCACACAGCACAACATCCACACCACCAGTGGCTCCTTAGATTCTGCGACTCTGGCACACAACTGTTGCGTGCGGTCATGCATCTGTGAGGGCCCATACCCGGGTACACCTGTTTAGTTGTTGCATTGGCTGCTAGATCTTGAGCTACAGTCCCAGGTGATCTTACCCCCTGATCATGACACTTTGCAATTGCAATTCGGGCTGCAAACAGGATGAGAAAAACAACTGTTCTTAATAATGGGGGGTTGCCCTCAATCACAATGCTTAGTAAAGCTAAAGCAGGTGAGAGAGTTGTCTAATGCCGCATACACATGGTCGGACTTTTCAGCTACAAAAGTCCGACAGCCCGTCCGACAGACTTTCGACGGCCATTTGGCGGACATTTGGCGGACTTGCGGCAGACTTTCTAACGAACGGACTTGCCTACATACGATCACACAAAAGTCTGACGGATTCGCACGTGATGATGTACACCGGACTAAAATAAGGAAGTTGATAGCCAGTAGCCAATAGCTGTCCTAGCGTGGGTTTTTGTCCGTCGGACTAGCATATAGACGAGTGGATTTCTGGGTCCGGCGTAGTTACGACCTAAAGATTTCAAATCTAAAGTCCGTCAGATTTGCGTCTGGAAAAGTCAGCTGAAAGCCCACACACGATCGGATTGTCAGCCAGCTTCAGTCCGTCGGCGTCCGTCAGACTTTTGTAGACGAAAAGTCCGACCGTGTGTACGCGGCATTAGTCCCTGTTATGGAGGAAATAAGAGAGGATATCTCCTTTTAGAATCTTTGAAGCTTAGTACAGCCACACATAATATGATAAAGATTAAATATTTGTTGGCAATTTCTCCAACAAAATGGGCAAGTGGCTGGGTAATATTTATGCAACCTATAAGGAGTTATATACCATCTATAGTGAATCGTTTGTGTATTGTCCCAATGGTCTATACATGCTGATGAGCAAAAGGAAAAAAGGGGGAAAAAAGGGGGTTGAAAAAACCCCAGGGACTTTTAAGGTGCTGGTATATTGGTAATAGACAGGGTGAATAGACATGTACAATTTATCCATAAAAAAGATTTTATTACAATTGATATAATTTACACAACATAATTAAAAAAAATGTATCAATATCCACATCTCAAAAAAAGACAAGCAGTCAGAGAAATACCACTCAACGGAATACCACTCTACATGTTTCGCTCATTGGGAGCTTCTTCAGGAGTTTTGGTATATATTAAGGATTACTAAAGATAATCAAAGAACATGGATGAGATATCATAGAGAAGTTATTACACAGCATAAAAATGAGTTTACATGGATACTATATCATACATGAGTTTATATAAAAAAAGATCAAAAACATCAGAAAAATCAATCAAACGTCACATCATTGTATCAAGTTTCATAATCTTACCAGGCTGCCAAAGGTTAAGTGTGAATTGTATTGAATAAAGATATTGCCGATGAAAACATCAGAAATACACAGGCATCACGTAGGTCTCTCAAATAAAAGCATCCATCCAAAATTGGCCACAGAAGAACATAGAATAAAGTATATCCTTAATAGAGAGCACAAAAGAATATATATGAGAAACAGCAGAGATACTTAATACACAGAGGGAGACAAAGTCTGACACCCTGTTTGTATAGAGATTACCTTCAATAGAATCAAGGGGCTAGAATCCATAATCAGCAATCAGGTGCCCATAGATGGCAAAGCTGAGATCCAAAGATGTGTATATATAAGGATATGGCTGAAGGACAAAACACAACAGAGGTCCCCAGTCAGATAAATCAATGTAAGTAACCCATCAGGGAGTCATATAGAGCCATAAATGAGACACTTACCAGTAAAGTAAATTCAAACGGGCTTGTAGGTGAGAGGGAAATAATCTCTCCCTAGGACAGACAGCCGGGCGGAGGCAATCACAGAATGATGCTCACTGCGTCACAGTCTACAATGCGTATGCGCCAGAGATTAAGTCAAAGCAAGGCATGTCTTTTAAGACGGCTGAGGCTGAAATCGCCATCTTGGACAAGGGGAAAAAGAAAAAACGCACAAAAACCAAACAAAAAAAGCGATTTCCGAAATGGGGCCACTGGTACTGGCCTATACAAGGAGAAATGGAAATAAATTAATGATATTGTTAATTATAAAGATGGCGCATCGCATAATGTTATAAACGTATTAATGTTGTCCACACTGTAGTCATATCGGGGACTGACACCAAAAGGGCAACCAGAGACAGGGCGATTGATTATTCGCCCCTTTCTCTAGGTGCCCCTGGCGTCCGTGTGAGCCAATAATAAAAGGACGGGAAAGCAGGTAATTGAGGGTCCACGGAATGCCTGATTAGTAATGTCGTTTAACAAAAATTAGTTATTTGAATCCATTTGGAATAAAGCAATTAAGCCAAATTGAGAAATAGCCTGTAAGAAAATAAAGTCCAGTGCAGCGGGAAGGGCATAGGGATCGAGATCGCCTGAATGTGATCTCGGGGTAGGGTTTCAAATGTTTGAAGACTTTTGGGTCACCCATCAGTAAGTACCAGTATTTGCTCATGATATCTCGCACCTGTCGATGCTGATCCAAAAATGTAGTAATGAGTCGAACGCCCGAATTAGCCTTTTTGGGTTTTGGATCATGTATAAGAGAGGCTCTGTTTTGGTTTTTGGCCTTCAAATAGGCCTTCTTTAAAGATTTGTTGCTGTAGCCTCGCTTTTGCAGACGAGACTGTAGCAATTTGGCTTCCCTCTCAAAGTCCAGGTCTGAACTGCAGCTTCACCTGACTCTCAAATATTGCCCATAGGGCACATTGGCTATGAGGGGCGCAGGGTGGGAGCTGGTCGCGTGGAGCAGGGAGTTACCTGCAGAGGGTTTTTGATTTAGAGTTGTGCCTATGCTCCCATCTTTGTTGACCAGGATTTGAACATCCAAAAAAGTCAACTTCTGTTGACTGAGTTCATATGTAAATTTAAGGTTATATTGATTGGTTTTTAGGCTGTCAAGGAATAAAAGTAAAGTGTCCTTGGTGCCTAGCCGAATGAAAAAAATGTCATCAATAAACCTCCACACAGGAATCTGTTCAAAATAAGTCTGCACGTCATCTCTAACATTCACGCTCCCACCTCCCCTATACAGGTTAGCATAGGAGGGGGCACATTTGGTCCCCATAGCCACCCCCTGTATCTGGAGGTAGTGGGAGCCACCAAACAAAAACATTTTATTTGATAGGATGAATGAGAGTAAATCTAAAATAAATTGGTTGTATTGTTTGGGTGCCTCGGGATTTTCAGAAATGAAGCCCTTCACAACATCCACCCCCAAAATATGGGGTATGGAGTTATAAGGGCTTCCACGATGAGGGAAACCAACCAAGAGCCCTCTGGGATGAAAATGCCATCTAGGATTCGAAGAAGATCACTGGTGTCCTGAAGGTAGGACACCAGTCCCTCAACGTGAGGTCTTAAGAAGTCATCGACCAATTGACTGGCCGTTTCAGTGAGGCAACCATTCCCAGAAACAATTGGTTGCCCAATCTCATTCATCTTATCAAATAACATTTTTTTGTTTGGTGGCCCCCATGTGCCCGGGATCTCATGTGCATTTAAAAGGACAAAGCAACAACAACAACTTCACCCAACACACCCTCCACTCTCAACTGCCGGGGGTATGCTGCTGCTGCGGGCTTTGGTAGCAAGCGATGAAGGTGGAAAAATAATCCAGCATTTGGGTTTAGAAATCAAGTCAACCAGACTTTTGCCAGCTTCCTGGGCTCCAGTTGACACACATTGATGATCATAGAGAAGTTTGTGACAGTCAGAAGTTCTGTAGGATGTCAACATTGTTTGGCAAAATGAGCCTTTTGGTGTGATGCCTCGATTACAGCCGATCTACCAGTCTGTTGTTGGTCACGTTTTTGGGTACAGCCTCTAGAAGATCACTTATTGCCAGTGGTCGTTATCACCACACAAGCCTGTTTGACCCATTGAACGTAGGTTCTTTTGGGTTCAAACGCTCTGGTAAGCCTCCATTTCACCGGTGGTGGTGCTTTTTCACTTCATGTTTGCATCTATCAAGATTTCTACATTTAAGTTTTGTTTGGGACTTTATACTCTATCCATATTTGGGACTTTTTAGTCTATTCATATTTATCCACTTTGTTTTTATTCATTTGTTGGTGTTTACCCATTGGGTATATCCCTACCTATTTCATCTGTCTATACATGTGACTCACTTGTTTAGCGCTACACTTTTTTGTTTTATATCTCTTTGCAAACACCATTGGCCATGTTAGCTGCTTTTCTTTGTTTTAGGCAGCGCAGAATTATTTTGTATATTATTTTGAACAGATTCCTGTGTGGAGAAGGTTTATTGATGACATTTTTTTAATTTGGCTAGGCACCAAGGACACTTTACTTTTATTCCTTGACAGCCTAAAAACCAATCAATATAACCTTAAATTTACATATGAACTTTTTTGGATGTTCAAATCCTGGTCAACAAGGATGGGAGCATAGGCACAACTCTATATTGAAAACCCTCTGCAGGTAACTCCCTGCTCCATGTGACCAGCTCCCACCCTGCGCCCCTCATAGCCAATGTGCCCTATGGGCAATATTTGAGAGTCATGCGAAACTGCAGTTCAGACCTGGACTTTGAGAGGGAAGCCAGGTTGCTACAGTCTCGTCTGCAAAAGCGAGGCAACAGCAACAAATGTTTAAAGAAGGCCTATTTGAAGGCCAAAAACCAAAACAGAGCCTCTCTTATACATGATCCTAAACCCAAAAAGGCTAATTCGGGAGTTCGACTCATTACCAAATTTTTGGGTCAGCATCGACAGGTGCGAGATATCATGAGCAAATACTGGTACTTGCTGATGGGTGACCCAAAAGTCTTCAAACATTTGAAACCCTACCCCAAGATCACATTCAGGCGATCTCGATCCTTTAGGAATACTCTGGTACACAGCCACTATGACATTCAAACCAAAATCTCTGGCAAATCAAATAAAGGCAGCAAACCCTGTCACAAATGCAATTTTTGCAGGTTTATTTATGCAGCACGCAGCATCTTGCTCCCTAATGGCCGTCTATTTAAACCCAATTTTTCGGCAACATGTCAGTCTATAGGCATTGTATATATTATGCAGTGCAAATGCCAATTATTCTATATTGGCAAAACAAAACGACCTTTCTTTTGTTGAATAAGGGACCATGTTTCTTTGATACACAAAAAAAGAATGGAAACTCAGATTAGTCGGCATATTGGGTTATATCAAAACTTTGACAGTAGTAAAATGCCCTTTTTTGCCTTAGAACATATCCCTCCTGGTGACAGGAGGTGATTATGATAAATTACTTTTAGAAAAAGAGGCACGCTGGATACATGAATTGTCAGCTTTAAAATATCCTGGCCTTAATGATGCATTCAGCTTTAAACCCTTTCTTTAATAATTATCAATTTATCAAAATTGATTTTTCATTTTTTGTTTAATATTCATTTTATTATTTCTCTCCTCTTTCTTTCAAATATATTTGTCTTTGAATATTGTGAACAAATAAAAATTTCTTTGTATATTTATATGTTATATGCCCTTCCCGCTGCACTGGACTTTATTTTCTTACAGGCTATTTCTCAATTTGGCTTAATTGCTTTATTCCAAATGGATTCAAATAACTAATTTTTGTTAAACGACATTACTAATCAGGCATTCCGTGTACCCTCATTTACCTGCTTTCCCGTCCTTTTATTATTGGCTCACACGGACGCCAGGGGCATCTACAGAAAGGGGCGAATAATCAATCGCCCTGTCTCTGGTTGCCCTTTTGGTGTCAGTCCCCGATATGACTACTGTGTGGACAACATTAATACTTTTATAACATTATGCGATGCGTCATCTTTATAATTAACAATATCATTAATTTATTTCCCTTTCTCCTTGTATAGGCCGGTACCGGTGGCCCCATTTCGGAAATCGCTTTTTTTGTTTAGTTTTTGTGCGTTTTTTCTTTTTCCCTTGTCCAAGATGGCGATTTCAGCCTCAGCTGTCTTAAAAGACGTGCCTTGCTTTGACTTAATCTCTGGCGCATACGCATTGTAGACTGTGACGCAGTGAGCATCATTCTGCGATTGCCTCCGCCTCTTTGTCCACACGCCCATCGGGGCTTCCTAATTGTACATCAGACGCCACCGGGATGGAAGCACTATAAGAATGCAGCATGATGCCGCCATTCCCTCTGTCGTAGGCTGTCTGTCCTAGGGAGAGATTTTTTCCCTCCCACCTACAAGCCCATTTGAATTTACTTTACTGGTAAATGTCTCATTTATGGCTCTATATGACTCCCTGATGGGTTACTTACATTGATTTATCTGACTGGGGACCTCTGTTGTGTTTTGTCCTTCAGCCATATCCTTATATACACATCTTTGGATCTCAGCTTTGCCATCTATGGGCACCTAATTGCGGATTATGGATTCTATTTGACACATTGATTCAACATCATTTATGTTTTTGCAATGAGGACTTTTCACCTTTAGCAAAAAGCCCCTTGATTCTTTTGAAGGTAATCTCTATACAAACAGGGTGTCAGACTTTGTCTCCCTCTGTGTATTAAGTATCTCTGCTGTTTCTCATATATATTCTTTTGTCCTCTCTCTAAGGATATACTTTATTCTTGTTCTTCTGTGGCCAATTTTGGACAGATGCTTTTATTTGAGAGACCTGTGTATTTCTGATGTTTTCATTGGCAATATCTTTATTCAATACAATTCACACTTAACCTTTGGCGGCCTGGTAAGATTATAAAATTTGATACAATGATGTGACGTTTGATTTTTTTGACCGTTTTTTTTTATATAGACTCATGTATGATAAAGAATCCATGTAAACTCATTTTTATGCTGTTCTGCATGTTCTCTCATTATCTTTAGTACTCCTTAATAAATACCAAAACTTCTGAAGAAGCTCCCAATGAGCGAAACATGTAGAGTGGTATTCAGTTGAGTGGTATTTCTCTGACTGCTTGTCTTTTTTTGAGATGTGGATATTGATACATTTTTTTAACTATGTTGTGTAAATTATATCAATTGTAATAAAATCTTTTTTATGGATAAATCGTACATGTCTATTCACCCTGTCTATTACCAATATACCAGCACCTTAAAAGTCCCCAGGGGTTTTTTCAGCCCCTTTTTTCCCCCCTTTTTTCATTTTGCTTATCATTTTTATGGGATGTGTTGCTTTCTTTGACTGTTTCTGCCCTCATTTCTGTCTTTTTATACATGGTGATGATAAACTAGTATGCCTAATTGCTTTCCACCATTAGTCCAATGGGAATGTCTGGTCATAAATGGCTGCTCTTTTCACCTCACATTTTTACCTAAAATCCCACAGTGGTTAGAGGAGATCTTTGCTTTGGGAACAGTCTAATTGCTATATCAATCTTAGGCAGGCCATACATGGGTCGAATTTCGAAATAATTTTCTTTCGAAAATCTTATCTATGAATTTTCGTTCATATTTCTTACCATTAGTGGGCTGCATTTTCGTGCGGCCATCGAATTTGAGTAATCGGACATGTTGGAAATTTTATGAGAAACGAACAATTTTCTAATCAATGATGGGAGAATTGTGCTAGAAATGTAATCGAAAAAGAAATGCACATGTGCAAGAAAAGAAAATTTCTGGAAAAAGAAGAGAAGATTCCCAGCCACGAAAATTCTTTTCTGTAGCAACGTGAGGCGAAATTGAAGGCTTGGTTGGTTGAATTTTGAAATCAGTGGTGGCACCGTCGGATCACAAAATGCACTAATTTTCTGATTTTCAAAAGAAAATTCTTTCGAAATTCGATCATGTATGGCCAGCCTTACTAAACTTGCTGTGTAACACATCATTAGGACCTACAAGGTTCCTCAAACCAAGCATCATTTCTGATGATACCAGTTATCTTATGGTCAGTTACATAAAACACCGGGGAAGGAACCAGAGACCACTAATTCACAATTACCAAATCATCAACACTCAACATCATGAAATGCATTCATCACACAAAAACAGCCAATTCTGCTTATTAAATAGGGTATGAGCAAAATTGTGAAAATATGGGGCCAAAGTTAGTGACAAGGCTTGATTTGTTCCTATTTTTTTTTGTTATCTATTATTCTGTTCACCTTACTAAGTAGACAATCAAATGTTTGCTCCAAACAGTATCAAGACTGCATATCAGAGGAGAACTGTTGTGTATATATATATATATATATATATATATATATATATATATATATATATATATATATATATACACACATACTGACTCCCAATGTGTTCTTAGAATCAGCAGCTTTTCATGGACCAGGGACTTCCAAGGCACGCCAACATGTACCGTGAGCAGATCAAAGAAATACAGCAAGAGCAAAAAGAACAGAGCGATCCGGCCTGGTATAAACCCATCATAGACACTTTCAAGGAAGTTGCTGTTGCTGTGATTCCAGGATTACTTGAAAAGGGAGGAACAGTGCTCAAAGAAAAAATAAACAAAAAATATTTTAATACTGAAGGTGAGGCAGGTAACAAGTCTGCCCCAAAACAGGCCAATGCCTAACAGGAGCAGCGAGAGAGATTATGAGACAGAGTTATGATAATAAGACAGCTTCATTCATAAATCCCCCCTCCCCCACCTGCTCTGTACTATGACAGAATAAAACCTGCCCCGCCCACTTCTTAACAGTTCATCATCTTAATTAAAAAAGAAAGCAGTAGAAAGGAAAATAAACTCAAAACATAAACAAGAAACTGTTCTCTAGACTGTTTCCTCCATATAATACAGGAACTTTATCACCAATGCTTGGTTTATTCTCCAAGGTATATACATTATATTATAAAAAGTATTGGGATGCCTGCCTTTTACACGCACATTAACTTTAATGGCATCCCAGTCTTAGTCCGTAGGGTTCAATATTGAGTTGGCCCATCCTTTGCAGCTATAACAGCTTCAACTCTTCTGGGAAGGCCATCCACAAGGTTTAGGAGTAAGGATGAGCCGAACACCCATCCGGTTCGGTTCGCACCAGAACTTGCGAATAGACCAAAACTTCGCATGAATGTTAGAACCCCATTGAAGTCTATGGGACTCGAAAGTTCTAAATCAAAAGTGCTCATTTTAAAGGCTAATTTGCATGGTATTGTCCTAAAAAGTGTTTGGGGACCCGGGTCCTGCCCCAGGGGACATGTATCAATGCAAAAAAAAGTTTTAAAAGGGCCGTTTTTTCAGGAGCAGTGATTTTAATTTCTTTCTTTTAATTTTGATTATTATGGCTTACAGCTAGTGAAAACCCAGAATTCAATATCTCAGAAAATTAGAATATTACATAAGACCAATAAAAAAAAAAGATTTTTGATGGGGACAAGGGCCTCATCCTCACAACCCTTGCCCGGTGGTTGTGGGGGTCTGCGGGCGGGGGGCTTATCGGAATCTGGAAGCCCCCTTTAACAAGGGGACCCCCAGATCCCGGCCCTCCCCCCAGTGTGAAATAGTAAGGGGGTACAAAAGTACCCCTACCATTTCACAAAAAAACTGTCAAAAATGTTAAAAATTACAAGAGACATTTTTTATTACAATTCCTTTATTTAAATGCTTCTTCTTTCTTCTATCTTGTATCTTCTTTCTTCTATCTTCTATCTTCCTTCGGTTTTTCCTCCATCTTCTTTTTCTGGTTCTTCTGGTTCTTCCTCCGGTGTTCTCGTCCGGCATCTTCCTCCACGGCGTGTTCTTCCCTTCTCCTAAGGCCGCTCCGCATCCATGATGGCATGGAGGGAGGCTCCCTCTGTGTGACGCTTCTTCAGTTTTTATCAATGAACTTTTATGCGTATTGTTGGACCGGCAATTGTCAGACCGGCAATACATTGATAGCCGCGAGTAGTTTTAAATTACTTTTTTTTCCTTTGAAATGTAATTTTGCTGTCAGACTGTTCTAAACACGGGAAACATGTGCCCCTTTACAGGCATACTATAGACACCCCCCAGGTACGAAATTTAAAGGAATATTACACTTTTATTGTTTCACTTTAAGCATTATTATAATCACTGCTCCCGAAAAAACGGCCGTTTTTAAAACTTTTTTTTTGCATTGATCCATGTCCCCTGGGGCAGGACCCAGGTCCCCAAACACTTTTATGACAATAACTTGCATATAAGCCTTTAAAATGAGCAATTTTGATTCCTCCTATAGACTTTTAAAGGGTGTTCCGCGGCTTTCGAATTTGCCGCAAACACCCCAAATTGTTCGCTGTACGGCAAACTGGCGAACAGCCGATGTTCGAGTCGAACATGAGTTTGACTCGAACTCGAAGCTCATCCCTAGTCTTATGTAATATTCTAATTTTCTGAGATATTGAATTTTGGGTTTTCACTAGCTGTAAGCCATAATCATCTAAATGAAAAGAAAAAAATGATTGCAATATATTACTCTGTTTGTAACTCATCTATATAAAATATATGAGTTTACTTTTTGAATTGAATTACTGAAATAAATTAACTTTTTGATATTCTAATATATTGTATAGTGCAGTTGCTCCAGGGCTTAGTAAATGTGGTAAAGCATCACTTTGCAAAGAATACCCAATCACATGCAAGGAAATTTATTTTAAAAAAGCAGCATTTTTGCTTGCACATGATTGGATGATGGACGTCAACAGAGCTTCCCATCATTTACTAAGCTGTGCACAATCAATTTGCCTTTAGTAAATGACTCTTATTGCATGAAGTCTAGTTGTATTTAATAAAAGTCACAATAAAGCCATCAAACCAGTGTATATGTTGTTTTCTTCAGCATCTGTCAAGCCCTGATGAAGGGGGACCTTTTGAACCATTAAAACATGTTGGATTTAAGTGTATTGGACTCTCAATAAGTACAACTCTGTCTGGTGCTTTTTGGCTTGACACTGAACAGGGGGCCTTGCAATAACCTCCCTTAAAAACTGGTATAATAATCAAAATCTTTCCTCTTGTCTCTTTCCATGCCACTTACAAAATGCCTACAGTATTTGCACCCACTTCACCACAGTGGAATATTCTCCCTTCCCTATTTACACCTTAATCTGCACTCCCTCCTCTCATAGGCCAAAACTCTGACCCCTCAATGCAACATACCCTTCAAGATTGGGACTAGGGATGACCCGAACACCCCCCTGTTTGGTTCGCACCAGAACATGCGAACAGGAAAAAAGTTCGTTCGAACACGCGAACACTGTTAAAGTCTATGGGACACGAACATGAATAATCAAAAGTGCTAATTTTAAAGGCTTATATGCAAGTTATTGTCATAAAAAGTGTTTGGGGACCTGGATCCTGCCCCAGGGGACATGGATCAATGCAAAAAAAAGTTTTAAAAATGGACGTTTTTTCAGGAGCAGTGATTTTAATAATGCTTAAAGTCAAACAATAAAAGTGTAATATCCCTTTAAATTTCGTAGCTGGGGGGTGTCTATAGTATGCCTGTAAAGGGGCGCATGTTTCCTGTGTTTAGAACAGTCTGACAGCAAAATGACATTTCAAAGGAAAAAAGCCATTTAAAACTACTCGCGGCTATTGCATTGCCAGTCCGACAATACACATAGAAGTTCATTGATAAAAACGGCATGGGAATTCCCCACAGGGGAACCTCGAACCAAAATTTAAAAAAAAATGCCGTGGGGGTCCCCCTAAATTCCATACCAGGCCCTTCAGGTCTGGTACGGATTTTAAGGGGAACCCCACACCAAAAAAAAAAAATGGCGTGGGGTCCCCCCAAAAATCCATACAAGACCCTTATCCGAGCATGCAACCTGGCAGGCCGCAGGAAAAGAGGGGGGGATGAGAGAGCGGCCCCCTCCCTCCTGAACCATACCAGGCCACATGCCCTCAACATTGGGAGGGTGCTTTGAGGTAGCCCCCCAAAACACCTTGTCCCCATGTTGATGAGGACAAGGACCTCATCCCCACAACCCTGGCCGGTGGTTGTGGGGGTCTGCGGGCGGGGGGCTTATCGGAATCTGGAAGCCCCCTTTAGCAAGGGGACCCCCAGTTCCCACCCCCCCCCCTGTGTGAAATGGTAAGGGGTACCCCTACCATTTAACTAAAAAACTGTCAAAAATGTTAAAAATGACAAGAGACAGTTTTTGACAATTCCTTTATTTAAATGCTTCTCCTTTCTTTTATCTTCCTTCATCTTCTTCTTCTTCTTCTTCATCTTCTTCTTCTGGTTCTTCTGGCTCTTCTGGTTCTTCCTCTGGCGTTCTCATCCAGCATCTCCTCCGTGGCGTCTTCTATCTTCTTCTCCTCGGGCCGCTCCGCACCCATGGCATGGGGGGAGGCTCCCACTCTTCTCTTCATTTTCTTCTCCGGCCCGCTCTGCATCCATGCTGGCATGGAGGGAGTCTCCCGCTGTGTGACAGCGTCTCCTCGTCTGACGGTTCTTAAATAAGGGGGGGCGGGGCCACCCGGGTACCACGCCCCCCTCTGACGCACAGTGACTTGACGGGACTCCCCTGTGACATCACGGGAAATGCCACAGGGAAGTCCCGTCATGTCCCGTGCGTCAGAGCGGGGCAGGGTCACAGGGTGGCCCCGCCCCCCCATTATTTAAGAACCGTCAGATGAGGAGATGCCGTCACACAGCGGGAGACTCCCTCCATGCCAGCATGGATGTGGAGCGGCCCGGAGAAGAAGATGGAGAAGAGAAGAAAAGAAGAAGAAGAAGAAGATGAAGAAGAGAAGAAGATGAAGAGAAGAGCGGGAGCCTCCCCCCATGCCATGGGTGCGGAGCAGCCCGAGGAGAAGAAGATAGAAGATGCCGCGGAGGAGATGCTGGACGAGAACGCCGAAGGAAGAACCAGAAGAACCAGAAGAAGAAGAAGAAGAAGAAGAAGATGAAGGAAGATAAAAGAAAGGAGAAGCATTTAAATAAAGGAATTGTCAAAAACTGTCTCTTGTCATTTTTAACATTTTTTTTAGTGAAATGGTAGGGGTACTTTTGTACCCCCTTACCATTTCACACGGGGGGGCCAGGATCTGGGGGTCCCCTTGTTAAAGGGGGCTTCCAGATTCCGATAAGCCCCCTGCCCGCAGACCCCCACAACCACCGGCCAGGGTTGTGGGGATGAGGCCCTTGTCCTCATCAACATGGGGACAAGGTGTTTTGGGGGCTACCCCAAAGCACCCTCCCAATGTTGAGGGCATGTGACCTGGAACAGTTCAGGAGGGGGGGTGCTCTCTCGTCCCCCCTCTTTTCCTGCGGCCTGCCAGGTTGCGTGCTCGGATAAGGGTCTAGTATGGATTTTTGGGGGGACCCCACGCCATTTTTTTTTTAAATTTTGGTGCGGGGTACCCCTTAATATCCATACCAGGCCTGAAGGGCCTGGTATGGAATTTAGGGGGACCCAGACGCCATTTTTTAAAAAAAATTGGTTCGGGGTACCCCTGTGGGGAAATCCCATGCCGTTTTTATCAATTAACTTTTATGTGTATTGTCGGAACGGCAATTCATTAATAGCCGCGAGTAGTTTTAAATGACTTTTTTTCCTTTGAAATGTCATTTTGCTGCCAGACTGTTCTAAACACGGGAAACATGCACCCCTTTACAGGCATACTATAGACACCCCCCAGGTATGAAATTTAAAGGAATATTACACTTTATTTTTTCACTTTAAGCATTATTAAAATCACTGCTCCCAAAAAAACGTCCGTTTTAATTTTTTTTTTGCATTGATACATGTCCCCTGGGGCAGGACCCAGGTCCCCAAACACTTTTTATGACAATAACTTGCATATAAGCCTTTAAAATTAGCACTTTTGATTTCTCCCATAGACTTTTAAAGGGTGTTCCACGGCTTTCGAATTTGCCCCGAACACCCCAAATTGTTCTCTGTGCGGCAAACTGGCGAACAGCCAGTGCTAGCTCATTCCTAGTGCTGACCAAGTTGGTCCAAACAAACTATTTAAAGTGACATGAAACCTGGACATCAGCTTTAACTATTGATGGTATCAAATCCCTGCCTTATCCGAAGGAACATTGAAAGTCATCTGCAGGGGAACTTTTTTGTTATGCCCAAATAAAGCATTATCTCTCAAGCTTAATCTCATCACGCTGAGTGCCCTACGTGCTTGATGCCTTTTGAAAACCACTTTCGGAAGGGTCCCTGCGACGGACTGCTTGGTACCATGCCTGGGTGCCTCCGAAAAAAAAACGCAGAGGTACCACCAAAAGAAAGCTCTATTTGTGGGAAAAAAAGGATGTCAATTTTGTTTGGGTACAGCGTCACAATTGTCAGTTAAAGCGACGCAGTGCCGTATCGCAAAAAATGGCCTGCTCATTAAGGGGGCAAATCCTTCCGGTCATTAAGTGTTTAATATACATTCTTAAAAAATCAAATATGTGATGTACAGCCAAACACTATAAAGTGATTCCATAACACTAAAGTAATACACTCAACTAAATTCAGTGTGGCGCCACACCTAAATAAATGACTCATAAATAGTCTAAAGTCCCATAAAAATTGGCCTAACTTTACTGTTTTTTTTTTTTGTTTGTTTGTTTGTTTTTAATGCATTAAACTGTTTTCTTTCCAAAAAAACACCTTTGAAAAATTGCTGTGCAAATGCCATGGGAAAAAAACAGTTGAAATGACCACCATTTGTTTCTCTAGGACTAGAGAATAAAATGGCGGTCATTGCAATACTTTTTTTTAAACTGTATTTGCGCAGCGGTCTTACAAGCGCTCTTTTTTTGGAAAAAATTCACTTTTTTGAATAATAAAATAAGACAACAGTAAAGTTAGCCCAATTTCTTTTTTTTATATTGCGAAAGATAATGTTACACCGAGTAAATTGATACCCAACATGTCATGTTTCAAAATTGCGCCTGCTCGTGGATTGGTGTCAAAGTTTTACCCTTAAAAATCTCCATAGGCGACGTTTAAAATATTCTACAGGTTGCATGTTTTGAGTTACACCTCACATGTGTGGTTTGACCACCATTTTCATATGCGGGCGTTACTCATGAATGCGTTCGCTTCTGCGCGCGAGCTCGTCGGGACGGGGCGCTTTAAAATTTTTTTTTTTTACTTGATTTTATTTATTTTTTCACAGTTTTTAAAAAAAAAAAATTGGGTCACTTTTATTCCTGTTACAAGGAATGTAAACATCCCTTGTAATAGAAAAAAAGCATGACAGGACCTCTTAAATATGAGATCTGGGGTCAAAGAGTCCTCAGATCTCATATTTGGACTTAAATGCAATAAAAAAAAAAAAAAAATTTTGTCATTTGAAAAAATTACTTTGAAAACATTTAAGACGTATGGGCGGAAGTGACGTTATGACGTCGCTTCCGCCCTGCTATGGTATGGAGATGGGTGGGGGCCATCTTCCCCTCACTCGACTCCATA
Organism: Aquarana catesbeiana; assembly: GCA_037953035.1. Taxonomy (NCBI): domain Eukaryota; kingdom Metazoa; phylum Chordata; class Amphibia; order Anura; family Ranidae; genus Aquarana; species Aquarana catesbeiana. The sequence continues at coordinate 3,101,096 of JBBHAA010000512.1, read as the reverse complement.
CCAGGCCACGGACAGGTCCCGATCGCCTCCACCGCTGCCGACGGCTCTGGTAAGCGGCGGAGAGAGCGGGGGGGCACCTCGCGCTGCCGATAACGGTGATCTCACGACAAATCCGCTGCAGAGACCACCATTATCGTAAACACGACCGCTCCTGAAGAGATGGATACCTCGGTTGTGACAGCAGCTGCTGCTGTTACCGAGATATCCCTGCAGTAAAACTCCTTGAAGCAATATTGGTAATATCGGGCACGTTCATGACTGATACTTTAAAAAAGTGAATATCAATCGATCCTTATTGTGAAGGTAGAAGTCTTTTTATCTTAATGCATTCTATGCATTAAGATAAAAAGCCTTCTGTGTGCAGCAGCCCCCCTAATACTTAACTGAGCCCCATCTAGGTGAAACAATGTTGTAGGAGTGTCTTGGCTGCTCGAGACTCCCCTCCTTATTAGCTGAACCATTGGCTCCTGCTGCTGTCAATCAAAGCCAGTTGGCCAATGAGGAGAGAAAGGGGCGGGGCCACAGCTTTGTGTCTGAACGCACACATGGAGCTGTGGCTCGGCTTGGGTGCCCCCATAGGAAGCTGCTTGCTGTGGGGGGCACTCAACAGGAGGGAGGGGCCAGGAGCTCCGAAGAGGAACCCGAGAAGAGGAGGATCTGGGCTGCTCTGTGCAAAACCAACTTCAGAGGAGGTAAGTATAACATATTTGTTGATTTTAACTAAAAAAAAAAAATGAGACTTTACAATCACTTTAAGGTTTTCTTTTTCACATTGAAACCCGCAGAGCATTGCAACTAAGTTCAGAGATCAGACTGTTCCTCCAGCCCCAGGCCTGTACTGAGTTACCGATTGTCTACTATCGAGCTGGAGGAAGTAACCGAAGGACTACAAGTGTGTTGGTGTCACTGCTGTACTGCCGGTGCGATCCGTAAGCCGCCACATATAAAACGTAGTATGAAAAGTAGACTGTGCCTTTAAAAAATGAACGAACATTGAAAAATTCATATAAAACCACTTATCAGACAGATATAATCAAACACTTACAATGGTATATTTAACTGACCATATAAGAGAAGTTCATTTTTAGGGTTTAAATCCCCCTTGAATTGTCTTTGGTGGTCTGGATGTTTTTTTTGATGTGTTATTGGTGTACATCCAAAATTTCAAGTTAATTTTTTTTTTTTTTTTTGCACAGCGGCCTCAGCTACATTGCAGGATCCCAGGTGACCAAAGCAGCAGGTGGAGACACATTTTTTTTTTTAACCGAATTTTCAGTCTTTTTTGATATATAGCGCAGAAAATAAAAAAACCCAGCGGTGATAAAATACCACCAAAAGAAAACTCTGTTTGGAAAAAAGGAAAAACATTTCACATGGGTACAGTGTTGCATGACTGAGTAATTGTCATTCAAAGCGTGAGAGCACCGAAAGCTGAAAATTGGTCTTGTTAGGAAGGGGGTTTAAGTGCCCAGTGGTCAAGTGGTTAACTAGGCTGTTTGGCACCAGTACATGTGCATGCCCATCCGCATATGCACATTCTGTGTTTCGCACATGCTAATGCCCAACCTGTATTGAGCCTTTGCTCAGAATTATGAGCATGTCCATGGAATGGCCTTCTGGTTTCAGTATGCACTGAGCTTCTCTTACAAAGAGTCTCTGTGTGAAGATAGTGGTGTCCTCTAGCCAGGAGGGGTGACCACTCAGGAAAAGAGACCCTATGTTGGGGGGGGTTCTTTCCCACAAGACTGGGAAAGTCAGGACAGCTGTATGGGTCCAGTGAGACTGGGAAAGATCAGTTGACTAGCAAGTCCAGGGGGGCAAGAGGAATTCTGAGTACCCAAGAGGTGTGTGAGAACCCATGGTCTGGGAGACTGCTGCTAAAGTGTAGCCAGGTGGTCTAGCATTTTTTCATTATGTATGGTTGTTGGGGAAGAACCCCTGTGTGGGCCACCAGTTTGTGAACTGTTTTCCTTTTGAATAAAAGTGGGCTGCTGTGCCCTTAACCAATTCAATATCAGGCACTTTAGCCCCCTTCCTGCCCAGGCCAATTTTCAGTGTTGTCACATTTTGACTGACAATTGTGCGGTCATGTAACTCTGTACCAATAAGACATTTTTATCATTTTTTTCACGCAAATGGAGCTTTTGAAAAAAACAAAAAGCATTTCTTTTGTTTCTGTTATAAGTTACATTTTTTTGTCACATTTATTTGGAAAATGAAGAAATTAATAAAAACAAATTCACAATTTGTTTTTCATACTGTCACCAGTGCAATACAGTGTTATCATATAACTGGTGTGGTGGTGATCAGGGACACTGACTGGTAACAAAATGTAAAAAAAATAAAATAATAATAATATTAATTATTATTACTTTTTAATTTGTTTTCTTTTTTAACACTGTGACTAGAGCTACTACCATAGTAATACTGTACTTCTCTGGGGAAGTGATCAGGATTTTTTTTTTTTTTTTACACATTGTGATTGTTTATACCAGTGAATTTCATTGGCATAAGCAAATATTTTTACTGCATGAAACTGGTTTATTCAGTGTCTTTTGTTGTGATTTGCCAAAGTTAATCACATGGTACAGATGGGCTGTGATTGGCCCTCTCTGTACCATGTAATCACTGTGACCAATCACAGCTAGCGACACAATTCTATACAATGGATGGCATGAAAGGAAGCCATCCATTGTGTACGACTGTCATGTGACCTGAACAACAGTGGCCTTTATTGTGCTATAGGCCGGGCAGGAAGGTGTTAAACACAGTTCTGATTTACGTGGACTCACCACTTCTGAGCTCACCAACCCCCATATCACACTAGCTAGTGTCTGAATATAACTTTCTATATTTTTATAGCTATAAGTCTAGCTCAACACTTTGCCTACCTTCCCATAAGTAGAGTTCTGATGGTTCATATTACTGGAAGCAGTACTAAACTCCCTCTGAATGTCTTCATGCCGAGGTAAACTTCCTCTTTGTGGTTTTAAACCTCAACTAGAAAGTTTTGCAATCATATCATATGCTCTGTTTGAGTGAACAAACTTATTTTCATTACAAATCCATTGCCTGAAGGGAAAAGTAATTTGTGAATGTTAAAAATTGTAAAAACTACAACTCTTAAGCTTCGTACACACAACCTAATTGTTGGCCAACAGAGCGTCAGACCTTTGTCCGAAGGGTGTGTGCCGGGAACTTGTCTTGCATACAAACGGTACACAATTGTCGGCAACAAACATGAACATAGTGACGTACTACGTGGAATTTCTGTTTGATTTAACAAAACCCCTCACTTTCCACTTCTTGATTAGAATTTGAACACTGCTGATTGTCATTCTCAATTCCTTGGATATCTTTTTATATCCCTTTCCTGTTTTATACAGTTCAACTACCTTTTCCCTGGGGATCCTTTAACACGTTATCTCCTCCGATGTCTGGTTGACGAATGGCTGTTCAGAAATGAACTGAAAAGCGAGAAATGAAAAACGCAAAAAAGAAAAGCGCGAATCAACACTCACTAAACTTCTACCAACACAAAAATAGCAGAAAGAGCCTAAAGGGTGGCGCTAAAGAGCTGAAAAACCATGTGGTACGTCACTAAGTTTGTAATTGTTGGCCGACATTTGTGTGACTGTGTGTATGCAAGACAAGTTGGAGCCAACGCCCTTCGGACAAAATTCCACGGTTTTGTTGTTGTAAAGTCCGATCGTGTTTACGGGACATAAGAATAGGCTGGAGTAATATAATTTCTGAGGTGTCTGTCCAACCCCCACCAATCCCCTCCCCAACTCTACAAGGATCGCTGAACCTCTGAATCTTTAAAACACTAATGCCGTGTACACACGAGCGGACTTTACGGCAGACTTTGCCCGGCGGACTGGATTTCGTCAGACAATTCCATTGTGTGTGGGCTCCAGCGGACTTTGTTTTCTCAAAAGGTGGACGGACTTAGATTTGAAACATGTTTTAAATCAATCCGTCAAAATCGAGTCCGGTCGAAAAGTCCGCTCGTCTGTATGCTAGTTCGACAGACAAAAAGACACGTTAGGGCAGCTATTGGCTACTGGCTATGAACTTCCTTGTTTTAGTCTGGTCGTACGTCATCACGTACGAATTCGACGGACTTTGGTGGATTGTGTGTAGGCAAGTCCGTTCATTCAGAAAGTCCGTTGAAAAGTCCGCCGGGCAATGTCTGCCGTAAAGTCCGCTCGTGTGTACGCGGCATTACAAAAAACACATTTTGCTATTAGGTAATGTTATTTAGAGTCAATCAACACAATCTTTCATTATACAAATGAAAAGTAGTCCTAGAAAAGCTATATGAAGCATTCATTCAGACCCATCAGCATAAACTTTAATGACAGTGAGGTGATCACATGTATAGTGGAATCAAAAATACAACTGATACGTATGTACTTCAATAATATAATTATAACATATTAAATAAACCACCCCCCCCACCCCCAATAGAAGGTATCCAATCAAAGCTCTGCGGAATTTTCAGTCTAATTATGTATGAATATGTAGGACTATGTACAGTATTAAAATATAGAAAGACAATTACAACCCAAGACCACTTACCAGAGCTTGGAGGGTTGCTGGTTTCTAGAAAAAGAACAGAAAGTAAGACTTGGCTATGACATCATTATAATAATAAAGACCCCCAGTAAAAAAAAAAAAAATCACTGTGGCTCTACATAGAGCAGATTGGTTAGCCTTGAAGAGCAACTCATAAGCTGGGGTGATGATCACCCAACATGGGGCAAATCAGAATCTAAGCTCATGGGCAGATTTAAATCCAGTTAGTTCTCAGAACTATTTAACAAGGGAGGGAGCAGAAAAAGATTCTTAGCAGAGCAATAATACATAGCAAGTACAATATATAAGATTAACATGTATAAATGAAATATGTGGAGAATAGTATGCTGCATATTACTAAAATATACATGTTCAATGTAGTTTAGAACTAAGCAGCTTTCGCCTACATATCTAAAGATAAGTGGGATTTCCCAGGAAAACCCCGGGGTATTTCTCTGGAATTCATTGATTCTCCATCTTTGTTGATCATTTTTTTAAAAAAGATTCTCTGCAATGGTCCACCATATCAGGTGCTTATCTAATAGTTTTGAAACTAATAGTTACATAGTAGGTGAGGTTGAAAAAAAGACACAAGTCCATCAAGTCCAACCTATGTGTGTGATTATATGTCAGTATTACATTGTATATCCCTGTATGTTGTGGTCGTTCAGGTGCTTATCTAATAGTTTTTTTTAAACTAATAGTTACATAGTAGGTGAGGAAATCGGGATCTTTTTCACAGCAATAAATAAGCTGAGAAAAAAGCCTCATACACACGATCGGATTTCCACCGGACAAAGCGTAGGACTTTTGTCCAAAGGGCGTTGGCCGTGAACTTGTCTTGCATACAAACGGCAAAGAATTGTCTGCCAACAAACAAGAAACAACGTGGGTTTTCAGCTCTTTAGCGCCACCCTTTGGGTAACTTCTGCTAATGTTGTGTTATGGTGAGCATTGCTTCCGAGCATGCGTGCTTGTACTTTGGATTTTTGTCCGACGGACTTGTGTGCACGCGATCGGAAAATCCGACAAGACACATTTGTTGAAAATTTTAAAGCATGCTATCCCACATTTGTCGGCGGAAAATCAGACAATTGTCTGATGGAGTGTACAAACGGTCTGATTTTCCAAAGACAGCCTGCCATCAAACAATTCCCGTCTGAAAATCTGATCGTGTGTACGGGCCTTAAAGATGACTTTAAAGAGCTTTGATGAACACCTTGATGTTATATGGAATCCTAAATTGTTATAAAATGAATGTGCTGAAGGATCTAAAAAGTTTAGTCACAGGTACCCAACATGAAGTTTCTATGCTGGAGGCAAGTCTTCAATATTAGTGAATATTATCTAAAGTGAAGTAAACCCAAGTCCTGGGTATGGAGACAAGCTAGAATAAATCACTTTTTAAATAAGTTGTTTTCCCCCCATCCTTCTTCTTTCACTTATTTCAGTGCTATGTAACGATGCCAGATTGCAGACTCCACTACAAAACCAGCACCACATCAACTCATGGCATCCTCCTTCTCCTGTACATGGAGTATTGTTATCTAAGGCCTCGTACACACGATCGGATTTTCGGCAGGGAATTGTGTGATGACAGACTGTTTGCCTAAAATCCGACCGTTAGTATGCTCCATCAGACAATTGTTGTCCAACTTTCCACCAACAAATGTTGGATGACAGGCTAGTACATTTTCGGCGGACAACGGTCTGTTGTCAGATTTTCTTATCGTGTGTACACAAGTCCGTCACACAAAAGTACAAACACGCATGCTCGGAATCAATGCTCACCAAACACGGCATTAGCAGAAGGTGCCCAAAGGGTGGCGCTCAAGAGCTGAAATTCCCTGTAGAATGTCATTACGTTTGTGTTTGTTGGCCGACAATTGTGTACCATTAGTATGCAAGACAAGATCCTGGCACACGCCCTTCTGACAAAAGTCTGGCTCCTTGTCTGCCAACAATCCGATCGTGTGTAGGAGGCTTAAGACTAATCTACAGATAGAAGCTACCTTCTAAGTGATCATGCTTTCTTAATTTTGATTCTCATAGAAGATGAGGAGGAGTTGATGCTTCTCCAAAAGTATACCAACCCCCATCCCAGAATACATTTTATGTATACATAGAAAATTTTCAAGAGGAAAGTGTCCTAAAGACATTAAATATTCCTGAAGATACTTACGTGTCCATCCATTAGAGGAACACAGTAGGACCAGAAGGAAGGAGAGGGACCCTCGGCCTCTCACTGTGGAATTCTACTTTCTGTATTATTCTCCCCTACCATAAACTGCCCCCAACACCCTCTGTCCAGGGATGTAATAGTTCAGCTTTTCTGCCTTCTTTTTTTATAATGTTCCTCTACAAATGAGAAAAACACACCCTTTGGCACCTGCCACGGCAAATTTCAAATTGACTTCCTTATAATAATAATAATAATAATAATAATAATAATAATAATAATATCTATAGTCATATAAACAAGAAAGGTCATTAATATTGCTTGTAGCAAGAAAGAATTATGAAGACCTCATCAATTACGTTTTTATCACATCTTCAATATATGTATATAGAATAAGAACAACACTTTAGCCTTCTTCTTCTTCTTTTTCTTCTTCAGTACATTGCTCCATTGTGTGTATTGTGTTTTAAATTGCTTCTATTAATGCCAGGTAGGGATGAGCCGAACACCCCCCGGTTCGGTTCGCACCAGAACCTGCGAACGGACCGAAAATTTGCACGAACGTTAGAACCCCACTGACGTCTATGGGACTCGAACGTTCAAAATCAAAAGTGCTCATTTTAAAGGCTAATTTGCATGGTATTGTCCTAAAAAGGGTTTGGGGACCCGGGTCCTACCCCAGGGGACATGTATCAATGCAAAAAAAACTTTTAAAAACGGCCGTTTTTTCGGGAGCAGTGATTTTAATGATGCTTAAAGTAAAAAAAAAAAAAAAAGTGAAATATTCCTTTAAATATCATACCTGGGGGGTGTCTATAGTATGCCTGTAAAGTGACGCGTGTTTCCCGTGTTTAGAACAGTCCCTGCACCAAATGTCATTTTTAAAGGAAAAAATCTCATTTAAAACTGCTTGCGGGTTTAATGTAATGTCGGGTCCTGGCAATATGGATGAAAATCAGTGAGACAAACGGCATGGGTACCCCCCAGTCCATTACCAGGCCCTTTGGGTCTTGTATGGATATTAAGGTGAACCCCGCACCAAAATTAAAATAAGGAAAGGTGTGGGGCCACCAGGCCCTATATACTCTGAACAGCAGTATACAGGCGGTGCAAACAAGACAGGGACTGTAGGTTTGTTGTTAAGTAGAATCTCTTTGTAATTTTGAACGGGTACATTTTTAACGTGTTTAGCTCCAGCCAAAAAATCTTTTTTAAGCTTTTTGGAAAACATAGGGAAGGGTTATCACCCCTGTGACATTTGTTTTGCTGTCTTTCCTCCTCTTCAGAAGATTTCACCTCACTTTTTGTCCCAATGAAAAATGTTTTTTGAAAATTTGGGTTTTTTTGTGGAACAAGGATTGGAAAGCATCAGTGGAAAGGAGAAATGTTTTTCCCATATTAACTCTTACAGGAGAGAATTTCCCTTCCTAGGGGTAGATTTCATCTCACTTCCTGTTGCCTCCTTCTGTTTGCAAGTAGGAGTCGTTTGTAAGTTAGATGTTTGAAAGTAGGGTCCTGCCCTATATACTCAGCAGAAATTTGGGCCTTAGGCGTTGCTGTGGCCACAACACTGTAAGCCCTCACAGGGCCCTGCTGTGAAATATTAGATCAAGAATTGTAATTACATGCCCCTGTTGAACAGGAACTGAAAAATTAGGCCTTAGGCACTGGTGCTGGTGCCACAACACTGCAACCCCTCACAGACACTCTAGTTGGAACGCAGGAATGAGCCCTGCTGCAAAGTATTGCATCAAAAATTGTAATTACACGCCCCTGTTAAACAAGGGCTGAAAAATTGGGCCTTAGGCACTGGTGCCACAACACTGCAACCCCTCACAGACACTCTAGTTGGAATGCAGGAATGAGCCCTGCTGCAAAGTATTGCATCAAAAATTGTAATTACACGCCCCTGTTAGACAGGGGCAGAAAAATTGGGCCTTAGGCACTGGTGCTGGTGCCACAACACTGCAACCCCTCACAGACACTCTAGTTGGAACGCAGGAACGAGCCCTGCTGCAAAGTATTGCATCAAAAATTGTAATTACACGCCCCTGTTAAACAAGGGCTGAAAAATTGGGCCTTAGGCACTGGTGCCACAACACTGCAACCCCTCACAGACACTCTAGTTGGAATGCAGGAACGAGCCCTGCTGCAAAGTATTACATCAAAAATTGTAATTACACGCACCTGTTAAACAGGGGCTGAAAAATTGTGCTTTAGGCACTGGTGGTGGCGCCCAGAACCAAAAATGTTCTTACAAGCTATCAGCGTGATGATTGAGGAGGAAGAGGATAATTACTCAGGGATAGTCACTCAGCATCAGCATAGGCAGTCTTTGAAGGGATCTGAGATTTCAAAAAAAATTATTCGGTTACATCAGCATCAGGTGCTTGGTAGCTGGTGGTGATCCAAGACTGATTCATTTTTATGAAGGTCAGTCGATCGACCGAGTCAGTGGACAGACGCACCCTGTGATCGGTTACCACGCCTCCAACAGCACTGAATGTGCGTTCCGAAAGAACGCTGGATGCAGGACATAAAAAAAGGATAAATGGCGCTAGAACATACAAACATGCATATAAAGAGTCCAAAGTAAATGTGAAAAAACATCCAGGGTGTGATAGTCAATAAAATTATATATATATAGAAAAATTGTATGTATATATATATAAAAAAAGTCACTGAAATTAAAGATCTGATAAAAAGCACCAGCGGCAGCTCACTTGAGAGTGGAAGCAGGCAACTCTGAAAAAACAATTGAAAAAACAGCAAGAAGCGCCAATCTAAGTGCAGTATCATGAAACTTTAATGAGATAATTATAAACGGACAAACAGCCAAATGGCTACTCACAAAGATGAAATAGGTTAAGGCAAGGACAAGTAATGGGTCCAGGAACGTCCTCCTCAGATGTGGGCAAAGTGCATGGTGCAGGTTCTCCTGGAAGCGCTGTCCACGTTAGGATGTGCAAGTAGTCACCGGGGTCATCGCTGGGTGCTGGGCTGCAAAACGATGGAGGTGTCCGCAAAGACAACCAGCGTCTAAGTGGACATGGAGAGCCAGAGCCGTCGCAGTAGACAGGAACCGGAAGACAAGCGTGGAACGCAAGGCACTTAGTCCAGGAACCAACAAAGTGGAAGTGACGTATGGACGTGTTGGATGACGCGTTTCAATGCTTCCGCATTTTCTTCAGATCCGATAGGCTAATACAACAGGTGTCCTTTTATGGGAGCTATGGAGTCAGTAACTAGGCAACAGCTAAAAACAAAACACGATATACTAAATACAATAACAATGAGATGAAGAAAATGAGTTCAAAAACACCAGAAAAATGTGAAAGTGAGATATAAAAAAAGGGTAGAAAGAAAAGAAAAGAAAAAGAAAAACGGAAAAGGATGAATAAATAAAATAAAATAAGGAAAATTCAAAAATAAATAAAATTCAAAAAAATATATTAAAAATATACAAAAATATATAAAAAATATACGAAATAAAATATAAAGTAAAAATAATAAATAATAAATAATGAATAATATAAGAAAATTATAAAAAATTGTTGTTGGAAGAAATAAAGAAAAACCTTGGTAATAAAAAAGAGAGAAGAAAAAAATATATACATATAGAAACATATATATATATATATATATACACATATATATATATATATATATATATATATATATATATATATATATATATATATATATATATATATATATATATATATATATACATACATATACACACATATACATATAAAAAATTATTATAATAGAAATAATAAAATAATAATAATAAGTGGAAAAAGAAGAAAGAGAAAAAATGGGAAAAAGATCTGAGCGAGAAGACACTTCAATATTAAAGACAAAAAAACCCCCACTACAGCTACTTCTGTGTCCGATGATCCGCTATTCTCATTGGATAATTCAGTGGACCAACAAGCTATTCTTGATTTATGTGAACTATGGAATATCAATGAGGATGATGACCTGGTAGCATGGTCCCAATATTCTCAGCCCACTGTGCTAATACAACACACTTCTTTCAGACCGAAATCTGTATTTAACCCCACTCAATCCAAAGGCCCTTTTTTGACAACTTTCTATGAAGTTGTCTATAAGGACCTTTTAGGTCTTTGTGCTTCTGAATCTTCCAAAAACTCATATTCCACTCGCAATCTCAATCCCCAGGAACTCACAGCATTAAAATCACTCAGCACCAATATGGATATCATTATAAAATCTGCTGATAAAGGGGGTGGGATCGTACTACAGAATAGATCAGATTATCTCCAGGAGACGTACCGTCTTCTATCGGATACCAAAACCTATGAGAAACTGAAAACAGATCCACTAGCCAAATTCATTGAGGAATCTAAGACTCCAGTCACATTAGCACTTGGACAGGGAATCTTGACCAAACTAGAAGCATCATTTTTTCTTAAACCATTCTTCCAGGTCCCCTACCTGTATCATCTACCGAAGATACACAAAGATCCTAATAAGCCACCAGGTCGTCCCATAGTAGCATCCATGAACAGCATTACCACCAGCTACTCACTTTATATTGACCAGTTTTTACAGCCATTGGCCCAGTCCCTTCCTTCTTACATTAAAGATGGTACCCATCTGATCGATCTTTTACATCCTTACAGATGGGAGTCTTCGTACCTTTGGGTTTCTTTGGACGTTTGTTCATTATACACCTCTATACCTCACGAAATAGGCCTTCAAGCCATTTCTTACTACCTTCACTCCAACCCCCTGCTTAATCCATCCCAGATTGAGTTTATTATTTCTGCCACCAAGTTCTGTTTAGAACATAATTATTTTACTTTCGATGGTCAATTTTATCTACAAAAACAGGGGACAGCTATGGGCGCAAATTTTGCGCCCAGCTATGCTAACCTGACCATGGGACTGTGGGAGACCAGGTGTGTTTGGGAAAATAATCCCTTCTCTGCACACCTGGTCTTCTACGGTCATTACATAGATGACATTATTATCATCTGGGACGGCCCCCCTAGTTCTGTGCAAGAATTCATTGCCCATTGCAACAATAACTCTTTTGGCTTATCATTTACATCGACCATGGATCCCGAATCAATATGCTTTCTAGATTTGGAACTGTTCCACATAAATGACCAGATTGTAACAAAAAATTTTACCAAACCCACTGCTGGAAATTCTTTTTTACATTTTTCCAGTTGCCATCACCCCAGGTGGGTCAATAACATACCCAAGAGCCAGTTCCATCGGCTCAGGAGAAATTGTACCAGACTGGAAGATTATAGTTCTCAATGTACCATTCTTTCTAAAAAGTTCACAGATAAGGGTTATCCCCTTAGTACCATCAACGAAGCAGCCTCCTTCTATCTGACTGACACTTTACCCAACCCCAAGGCCCAGAAAACAGAACCTACCACTAGATTTATCACCCAGTTCCATTCTAGTCATAAAAGAATGGAACGGATCATTAAAAAACATTGGTCGATTCTAGCTCAAGATCCTCACCTAGCACCTTCCTTACCCGCTGTTCCTCAGTTTGCTTATCGGAGGGCCCCCAATGTCAAGACTAAGATTGCTCCCAGCAAAATCCCAGTTCAGAAAATATCATCTACATCTAAACAACTTACTCTTATTCCATTGTTAGGCATGTACAGTACCTGACCGCGAGATTGTGTTTCCAGCGCGATACCATCGCGCTGGTTCTCGGCGACAGGGTACTGTGAATGTCGCGCTGGCTCGCTCATCGGGAAAGGAAAACGTTGTTTTCCTCCCGCGATGAGTGACAGGCAGCGCTGACAGCTGTCTAGTATGAATCCTGAGGCGGGAACACCGCGCCAAATTTTAAATGAAAAAAACGGCGTGGGTTCCCCCCTCGGAGGCATACCAGGCCCTTAGGTCTGGCATGGATTGTAAGGGGAACCCCCTATGCCGAAAAATCGGCGTGGGGGTCCCCCCCAAATCCATACCAGACCCTTATCCGAGCACGCAGCCCGGCCGGCCAGGAAAGGGGGTGGGGACGAGCGAGCGCCCCCCCCTCCTGAGCCGTACCAGGCCGCATGCCCTCAACATGGGGGGGTGGGTGCCTTGGGGGAGGGGGGCGCCCTGCGGGGCCCCCCCACCCCAAAGCACCTTGTCCCCATGTTGATAAGGACAAGGGCCTCTTCCCGACAACCCTGGCCGTTTGTTGTCGGGGTCTGCGGGCGGGGGGCTTATCGGAATCCGGGAGCCCCCCTTAATAAGGGGGCCCCCAGATCCCGGCCCCCCACCCTGTGTGAATGAGTATGGGGTACATGGTACCCCTACCCATTCACCTAGGCAAAAGTGTCAATATAAAAAAAACACACTACACAGGTTTTAAGAGTAATTTATTAGTCAGCTCCGGGGTCTTCTTCCGACTTCGGGGGGTCTCCTTTCCGACTTCTCCCGGTGTTCGGCCTCTTCTCCCGGGCCCCGCCGCTATCTTCTTCCAGCTCTATTGCCAGCGAGGGGCCCGGTCTGCTGCCGCTGTCTTGTCGCCGCTGTCTCGCCGCCGCTGTCTCTCCGCTTCTTCTTTTCTTTTCTTCTTCCCCGATGTTGACACGACGCTCTCTCCGGCTCGAATGCTGTGTGCGAGCTGCGGAGCCATTTATATAGGCGGTAACCCCGCCCCCTTACGACGTCATGGTCCCAGCATGCGCAGGGACTCTGGCATCATAAGGGGGCGTGGCCCCAGAGTCCCTGCGCATGCTGGGACCATGACGTCGTAAGGGGGCGGGGTTACCGCCTATATAAATGGCTCCGCAGCTCGCACACAGCATTCGAGCCGGAGAGAGCGTCGTGTCAACATCGGGGAAGAAGAAAAGAAGAGAAGAAGCGGAGAGACAGCGGCGGCGAGACAGCGGCGACAAGACAGCGGCAGCAGACCGGGCCCCTCGCTGGCAATAGAGCTGGAAGAAGATAGCGGCGGGGCCCGGGAGAAGAGGCCGAACACCGGGAGAAGTCGGAAGGAGACCCCCCGAAGTCGGAAGAAGACCCCGGAGCTGACTAATAAATTACTCTTAAAACCTGTGTAGTGTGTTTTTTTTATATTGACACTTTTGCCTAGGTGAATGGGTAGGGGTACCCTGTACCCCATACTCATTCACACAGGGTGGGGGGCCGGGATCTGGGGGCCCCCTTATTAAGGGGGGCTCCCGGATTCCGATAAGCCCCCCGCCCGCAGACCCCGACAACCAACGGCCAGGGTTGTCGGGAAGAGGCCCTTGTCCTCATCAACATGGGGACAAGGTGCTTTGGGGTGGGGGGGCCGCAGGGGGCCCCCCTCCCCCAAGGCACCCACCCCCCCATGTTGAGGGCATGCGGCCTGGTACGGCTCAGGAGGGGGGGGGCGCTCGCTCGTCCCCACCCCCTTTCCTGGCCGGCCGGGCTGCGTGCTCGGATAAGGGTCTGGTATGGATTTGGGGGGGACCCCCACGCCGATTTTTCGGCATAGGGGGTTCCCCTTACAATCCATGCCAGACCTAAGGGCCTGGTATGCCTCCGAGGGGGGAACCCACGCCGGTTTTTTCATTTAAAATTTGGCGCGGTGTTCCCGCCTCAGGATTCATACTAGACAGCTGTCAGCGCTGCCTGTCACTCATCGCGGGAGGAAAACAACGTTTTCCTTTCCCGATGAGTGAGCCATCTCGGTGCTGGCCCCTGCGACGGGGCTCGTAGGTGTCAAATCTCGCCGAGAAGTGCGGCGAGATTGACACAATATCGCGGTCACCTACTGTACCGATGCAAGAAAGCATTATGTCTTACTTGCCCCCATGTCACACATGGTCAGAAATCTTTCTACACCAATGGGAACCAATATATCCTAAAATCATTTTTCAATTGTTCCACCACCTATGTCATATATTGCATTTCCTGTCCCTGCAGGCTGTTGTATGTAGGCAGAACCATCAGGACCCTACGGGCCAGGTTTGGGGAACACAGAAGAGCAGTACAGGCCAATAATCCCCTATATAGTACCGCTCGTCATTTTACCACCCATCATCAACAAAATATTGCAGACCTAAATGTGTGGGTTATCAAATCTATACCAGATCAATTCACTCCTGCAGAAAGATTCCAGCGCCTCTGCAGGCAAGAAACTTTCTGGATCTTTACTTTAAACAGTTTGGCACCTAATGGTCTCAACGAAGATATAGAGATCAATACAGTCATTTAGTTCAGTATGACCTAGTTTTAGGACTTATGCAAGTTCCTATTTCCCCTCTTATCATCATTTTCTCATTTATCATTACTTCATTTCATGTCATTCCCTTCCTTACTGCTACCTACTATTATTACTTTCCTCTCACTTTGGCCATACCCTTCCAGTCTATAGCCATATTCAGTTTCTGCTACCTTTGGGTATTTTTCTCCTACTCTGTTCTGAATTCATTAACAATAATATTTCCATCATGTGTGTTGTGTGTGTACATGGGGGTGTATACATACAAACACACAAGTTCATCGACAGGTTTTTAGGTTTTCATAATTTCTTATTTTTTAAGGTTACTATATTCCTCCATTTGTATGTAGATGTCCCCTTTTTTTAGGTGTAGTCAATATGTATGTTTCCTACATTTACACATGTGTGACTATTATAGCCCATATACAGTTTTTAATCAACTGCTCCCCTTTTAGGTTTCACTTTTTTTATATATATATTTTTATATATATATTTTTTTATATATATTTCTCGCTCACATCTTTTTCCCATTTTTTCTCTTTCTTCTTTTTCCACTTATTATTATTATTTTATTATTTCTATTATAATAATTTTTTATATGTATATGTGTGTATATGTATGTATATATATATATATATATATATATATATATATATATATATATATATGTTTCTATATGTATATATTTTTTTCTTCTCTCTTTTTTATTACCAAGGTTTTTCTTTATTTCTTCCAACAACAATTTTTTATAATTTTCTTATATTATTCATTATTTATTATTTATTATTTTTACTTTATATTTTATTTCATATATTTTTTATATATTTTTGTATATTTTTAATATTTTTTTTGAATTTTATTTATTTTTGAATTTTCCTTATTTTATTTTATTTATTCATCCTTTTCCGTTTTTCTTTTTCTTTTTCTTTTCTTTTCTTTCTACCCTTTTTTTATATCTCACTTTCACATTTTTCTGGTGTTTTTGAACTCATTTTCTTCATCTCATTGTTATTGTATTTAGTATATCGTGTTTTGTTTTTAGCTGTTGCCTAGTTACTGACTCCATAGCTCCCATAAAAGGACACCTGTTGTATTAGCCTATCGGATCTGAAGAAAATGCGGAAGCATTGAAACGCGTCATCCAACACGTCCATACGTCACTTCCGCTTTGTTGGTTCCTGGACTAAGTGCCTTGCGTTCCACGCTTGTCTTCCGGTTCCTGTCTACTGCGACGGCTCTGGCTCTCCATGTCCACTTAGACGCTGGTTGTCTTTGCGGACACCTCCATCGTTTTGCAGCCCAGCACCCAGCGATGACCCCGGTGACTACTTGCACATCCTAACGTGGACAGCGCTTCCAGGAGAACCTGCACCATGCACTTTGCCCACATCTGAGGAGGACGTCCCTGGACCCATTACTTGTCCTTGCCTTAACCTATTTCATCTTTGTGAGTAGCCATTTGGCTGTTTGTCCGTTTATAATTATCTCATTAAAGTTTCATGATACTGCACTTAGATTGGCGCTTCTTGCTGTTTTTTACGCTGGATGCAGGACAGGCCAGTAGCTCAATTGCATACTGTGCAAGCTCTGGCCAGTGATCCATCCTCAAGACCCAGTAACCCAGAGGATTTTTGGTGGGAAAGGTGTCCAAGTCTGATCTTGCCCCTAGGTATTCCTGCACCATGTAAAACAGACGCTGGCGATGGTTGCTGGAACTGATCATACCTTGGGGCTGCGGACCAAAAAATTGTCTGAACGCATTGGTCAGACGGCCACCTTCTCCGCTGCTCCTTCTTTGACTGACCGAAGCCTCAGCAACACGTTGTCCAGAAACAGGAGTTTGTAACCTCCCAGTCTCTGGGAACGCGTTGCACAGACCTTTCTGCAAGGCCTCCCGAAGATGTTTCATCCTCTGCTCCCTCTGCGATGGCAAGATAAGGTCCGCAACCTTACTCTTGTAACGTGGATCAAGGAGGGTTGCCAGCCAGTATTGGTCCTTCTCCTTGATACCACGATTACGAGGATCCTTACGCAGGCTTTGCAGGATCAGGGAGGCCATGCAGCGTAGGTTTGCTGAGGCATTCGGTCCGGAGTCCTCTGGGTCACTAAGGACGACATGGTCGGCAGCCACCTCCTCCCAGCCATGTACAAGTC
The DNA here is from genome assembly GCA_037953035.1 of Aquarana catesbeiana. NCBI lineage: Eukaryota > Metazoa > Chordata > Amphibia > Anura > Ranidae > Aquarana > Aquarana catesbeiana. Next base: position 3,083,976 of record JBBHAA010000512.1, on the reverse strand, counting down.
CATGTGTTTCTTGGGACTGATCCCTTAAAGACTGCTGCTGATGCTGAGTGCCAGGCTCCACCTCCATACTGACACAATCTTCCTCCTCCTCCTCCTCGTCCTCTTCCTGTGTGATCGGCAGGCACGCAGGAACACTGTCTGGATAAAGGGGGCCTTGAGAGCTAAGGAAGTCCTCCTCTTCCTGCCTCTGTTCTGCCTCAAGTGCCCTGTCCATTATTCCACGCAGCGTGTGCTCCAACAGGTGGACAAGGGGGACAGTGTCACTGATGCATGCACTGTCACTGCTCACCATCCTCGTGGCCTCCTCAAATGGTGACAGGACAGTGCATGCATCCCTGATCATGGCCCACTGGCGTGGGGAAAAAAAACAAGCTCCCCTGACCCTGTCCTGGTGCCATAGTCGCACAGGTACTCATTGATGGCCCTCTGCTGCGTGTGCAGCCGCTGCAGCATGGCCAACGTTGAGTTCCACCTGGTGGGCATGTCACAGATTAGGTGGTTCTTGGGCAGGTTAAACTCCTTTTGGAGGTCCGTCAGCCGAGCACTGGTATTATATGACCGGCGGAAATGCACACAGACTTTCCTGGCCTGCCTCAGGACATCCTGTAAGCCCGGGTACCTGCCCAAGAACTGCTGCACCACCAAGTTAAGGACGTGAGCCAAACAGGGCACATGGGTCATTTGTCCCTGTCGGAGGGCAGAGAGGAGGTTGGTGCAATTGTCGCAAACCACCATTCCTGCCTTAAGTTGGCGTGGCGTCAACCACCTCTGAACCTGCCCCTGCAGAGCTGACAGAACCTCTGCCCCAGTGTGGCTCCTGTCCCCCAAGCACACCAGCTCAAGCACCACATGGCATCTTTTGGCCTGCGTACTTGCGTAGCCCCTTGAACGACTACGGAGCACCGCTGGTTCCGAGGAAGAGGCCATGGAGGAAGAAGAAGAGGAGGGGGTGGAGGAGAGAGGTGTGTCACAATCATTAGCATTTTGGAGGCGTGGTGGCGGAACAACCTCCAACACTACTGCACCTTGTCCTGCATCCTTCCCAGCTGCCAGCAGAGTCACCCAATGCGCCGTGAAACTTAGGTAACGTCCCTGTCCATGCCTGCTGGACCATGAGTCAGCGGCATATTACCGCTGACCGCCCTGTCCAGCGAGGCATGGACATTGCCTTCCACATGTTGGTAGAGAGCCGGAATCGCCTTCCGTGAGAAAAAGTGGCGTTTGGGTACCTGCCACTGAGGAACCGCACATTCCACAAACTCACAGAAGGGGGCAGAGTCTACCAACTGAAAAGGCAGCAGTTGAAGTGCTAGCAATTTTGCCAAGCTAGCATTCAACCGCTGGGCATGTGGATGGCTGGGAGCAAACTTCTTTCGGCGGTGCAGCAGCTGGGGCAGGGAAATTTGCCTGGTACAATCTGACATCGGTGTACCAAAAGCAGATTGCCCACAAGTACTTGGCTGTGACACACCTAATTCTACACCTTCATTCCTCTCAGTGCAGGTCTCAGAGAGGACTGAAGGTCTAGTGGGGTTGGGAATCTCAGCTGATGAAGAGCAAGGAGAGGTCCTCTTTGTTCTTTGGTGTGGGTCTTTTAGGTACGCTTGCCAACGAACTGCATGGCAGGTCAACATATGTCTGGTCAAGCATGTGGTACCCAAGCGGGAGATGTTTTGGCCACGTGAGATACACTTAAGACTTATGTTGCAAATAGCAGCGGTGCGATCTGAAGCACTCGTCTCAAAAAAGGCCCACACCAAAGAACTTTTTGAATAACGCGCAGAGACTGCAGCGCCCTGCACATGTGGAGCTTTGGGGTGTGATGCAGTCAATGTGCTGCCCTTAGGCTGGCCCCTGGAGGGCATCCTGCCTCGTTGGTGATGTGCCGCCTTCTCCTCCTCCTCCTCCTCTCTCCTATCAGGCACCCACGTTGAGTCAGTGACCTCATCATCCCCTCCCTCCTCATCACTGGAGCAAACCTGGCAGTATGCTGCAGCAGGGGGAGCATGACTGCCAGATTGCTGTCCTTCTTGGGCACCCCCTCTGTCCGTGCTCATGTTACTGCCTTCATCGAGCTCAGTATCATCATCAGAGCCTTCCAAACGCTGGGCATCCTCCTGGAGCATGTACCCAACACTGTGGTCAAACAGTTTGAGGGACTCCTCAGGAGGACATGGTGGGGCTAGGGAAGGAGTCACTGATGACATTGAGCCAAGGGAAGAGGCCGCTGCTTTGCCAGACAAAGTACCCTGGGCATGGGTGAGAGAGGATGAGGAGGATGAGGACGGCTTGGTCATCCACTCGACCAAGTCTTCCGCATGTTGCGGCTCAACACGGCCAGCTGCCGAAAAAAAGGCCAAGCGTGTCCCATGGCCACGTGCTGATGAGGATGCACCGTCTCCACGACCAGCACTAGACACAGAGCCTGCTTGCCCTCTCTTATTGGCTTGTGACTGTCTGCCTCTCCTTCTTGGCCTTCCAGACATACTAATGGCCTGTAGCTGCACTAAGCTGGGATATATATATATATATATGTACTGATACTGCAGCTAGCAAAATCAACTGCCTGCCTGTAGTATGAGAACACCACCAACCTTCTACAGGTAGCTTTAGTTGAACACTGTGAGGTGGACGCACCCCACTAACTTGTAGGTTTAGCTGAACACTGTGAGCAGGACGCACTGCACTAACTGTAAATAGTCTAGCTGCCTGACTGTGGTACTAATAGGATCAAAAGAACACCAGTAATTTTCTTCAGGTAGCTGTAAATACTGTAACAAGACAAGCCTGCCTGTCAGTAAGAAGATAACAGGAACGGATCTAGCTGAACACTGTGAGCAGGACGCACTGCACTAAATATAAATAGTCTAGCTGCCTGACTGTGATACTAATAGGATCAAAAGAACACCAGTAATTTTCTTCAGGTAGCTTTATATACTGTAACAAGACAAGCCTGCCTGTCAGTAGGAAGATAACAGGAACGGATCTAGCTGAACACTGTGAGCAGGACGCACTGCACTAAATGTAAATAGTCTAGCTGCCTGACTGTGGTACTAATAGGATCAAAAGAACACCAGTAATTTTCTTCAAAATACTGTAACAAGACAAGTCTGCCTGTCAGTAAGAAGATAACAGGAACGGATCTAGCTGAACACTGTGAGCAGGACGCACTGCACTAAATGTAAATAGTCTAGAAGATAACAGGAACGGATCTAGCTAAACTGAATACAGTGTATAGATATATATATATATATATATATATATATATATGCAACACCTGGGATGCATATATATACACAATACACTTTAAGTGCAGCTAACTGACTGACTGTCCTAATCTAGCTAACTCAAATGAAATGACACTGTCTCTCTCTCTCTCTATCTCTCAGCACACCGGAACACACTGCACAGGGCCGCCGTGCAGGCGGCCTTATATAGTGTGGGGCGTGTACTAAATCCCCTGAGCCATAATTGGCCAAAGCCTCCTTTGCTTTGGCCAATTACGGCTCTCTGTTCAGGCGGCGCTGTGATTGGCCAAACATGCGGGTCATAGTGCATGCTTGGCCAATCATCAGCAAGCAATGCACTGCGATGCCGCAATGAATTATGGGCCGCGACGCGCCACACGAATTTGGCGCGAACGGCCCATATCGTTCGTAATTCGCTGAACGACCGAACAGCCGATGTTCGAGTCGAACATGGGTTCGACTCGAACACGAAGCTCATCCCTAATGACAGGTAGTCAGTACTGGGCCAAGATCATCCAGTGCCCGGGGCAAAAATGCCAAATTGTGCTCCCCCCCTCCCCTGGTTTATTGCAAATTAGTCAGTGTTATTTCAAAACAAGCACAAATTTAAAACATTTTACATTAAATTAGGCTTAATTAAAACAGGATTCACTCACACATTTTAACAGTATTTATTTTAGTAGTTTTGGTCCTAATTAGCCTCTTCATGCTGCATTAGTAGCCACTGGCAGTGTTTATTAACCCTCGCATCACTGGCTAGTAGAAATTTAAATTAACCGCCTCCCTCACCTAAGGTGATAACCAATTCTGTACAAAGCAGAAATGTCATGCATATCAGTTTGACTGCATCCGATTAAACCCCTATGCTATGTCTGCTGCTCTCAAGTCTGCGTTTACTTATCTAACTTCCATCCATCCCAGCTCCTGCAAGGTGCCATTCTTTTCATGGCCTGAGAATGACTCGCAGTCTCCATTCTAATCGGGTTGAGGTCAGGACTCTGTTCAGGTTAGTCATGTTCCTCCACCCCAAACTTGCTCATCCATGTCTTTATGGACCTTTCTTTGTGTACTGGTGCGCAGTCATATTGGAACAGGAAGGGGCCATCCCAAAACTGTTCCCACAAAGTTGGGAGCATGAAATTGTCCAAAATGTCTTGGTATGCTGACACCTAAAGAGTTCCCTTCACTGGAACTAAGGGGCCAAGCCCAACCCCTGAAAAACAACCCCACACCATAATCCCCCTCCACCAAATAATTTGGACCAGTGCACAAATCAAGGTCCATATGGACATGGATGAGCGAGTTTGGGGTGGAGGAACTTGACTGGCCTGCACATCAACCCGATAGAACACCTTTGGGTCAAAAAAAAAAGGAAAGAGGGGGATTCCTTATTCAAAATATTAATGTTCTTATTTATACCAATAGGGCACATTCTAGTATAACCTGATCCGCATAAAAAAGAGAAAAAGTACATTTAGCACAGCAAGCCAGGTAAGGATCTCCAATCAACTGAGCCACTCCACCAAAATATGGAAAAAAGCCTCAGAGTGTATAAAAGGACATGTAACATTCATCAAACGGTTGAGGATTATGAGTTGGTATAGGTCAACCTATTTGAAGCGATGATAAAATAATTATCCACAACGTTCCAACTTCCCACTAGAGGGCACCAAAAGACCTAAAATATATATAGTTATAGGTCTAATATAGTATATGAAAAATGTCATAGTATTGTATATTATGTTATATTTAGTGTGTTTGTTATATAGTATAATATAGTATAGTAAAAATGTTGTAGTATTATATAGTATGTTATATTTAGTGTGTTTGTTATATAGTATAGTATAGTATAGTATAGTATAGTATAGTATAGTATAGTATAGTAGTATTATCTATTAGATCCCAAATATCTCCTCTGGCCTCGATCAGACACAGATCGGTCTGATCAGCTGCTTTCCTGACGACTAACGGCCAGGTAAACAAGGAGCAGAAACCAGAAGTGATGACATAACCCACCGCTTCTGGTTTCTGGGGGTTACCGAGAGAACTGAACAACGTCAGTTCCTCTTTCTTTGTTCCTGGCAGCCATTGCCACCTGACGCATCTATCCTGGGCACCGTGGTAGAGCCCGGGATAGGAGGCGGGGGGAGGGGGGTGGGACCTATACATATACATGGGACCTATACATATGGGGATGATGCCTGTAGGTGCGACCATCATTCTGATATAACCACTGAAACCGTGGGATGCCTATGGACGTCCTCCCAGTGGGAAGTGGTTAACTTTTTTTCTTGGCTTACTATTTTTACATGCTTTCCTCGGAGTAGTTCAGTGTTTTTTTACATCTTCATTACTGTTATGCCCCGTACACACGGTCGGACATTGATCGGACATTCCGACAACAAAATCCAAGGATTTTTCCAACGGATCTTGGCTCAAACTTGTCTTGCATACACACGGTCACACAATATTGTCGGAAAATCCGATCGTTCTGAACGTGGTGACGTAAAACGCATACATTGGGACTATAAACGGGGCAGTAGCCAATAGCTTTCATCTCTTTATTTATTCTGAGCATGTGTGGCACTTTGTGCGTCGGATTTGTGTACACACGATTGGAATTTCCGACAACGGATTTTATAGCAAGCTCTCAAACTTTGTGTGTTGGAAATTCCTATGGAAAATGTGTGATGGAGCCTACACAAGGTCCTATCACACATTTTCCATCGAAAAATCCTATCGTGTGTACAGGGCATTAGTGTGGTGATCAGAGGGTTACATACATTACAATTGTGATTACTATTGTGTGCTGTGATTGGCCCAGGTACCATGTGTGGGCCAATCACAGCATCACTATAGGATTCACAGCGGTTATGAATGATATTCATTCATAACAGCTTTGTTGATATTGTCCGGGCGGCAACCAGTTAAGGTCCTAATGATTGTTTTTTTTTTAAATGTACAACAATAAAAACATATGAAATTTTATTCACATTGCATGTCCTACTGTATATATGTAAGGGAACCTAAAGGCCCCCTACAAATAATCGGACTTTCCAACAACAAAACCGTGGATTTTTGTTCGAAGGTTGTTGGCTCCAACTTGTCTTGCATACACACGGTCACACAAATGTTAGCGAACAATTACAAACGTGGGAACGCGGTGATGTACAAGACGTACGACGAGCCGAGAAAAATGAAGTTCAAAAGCCAGTGCGGCTCCTTCTGCTTTATTCCGAGCATGCGTGGAACTTTTGTGCACGGACATGTGTACACACGATTGGAAATTCCGTCAACAAAGTTTTGTTGGCAGAAAATTTGAGAACCTGCTAGCCAACATTTGTTGGCAGAAAGTCTGACAACAAATGTTCGATTTAGCAGACACACGGTCAGACTTTCAGCCAACAAGCTCACATCCAACATTTGTTGTCGGAAAATCTGGTCGTGTGTACGGGGCATTAGGCCCCATTCACACTTGTACGACCTGAAAGTTGCGTGACTTTGACGCAACAGCAGAGTGAAGAAATGTCATCAGCACACCAAGGATTCCTCGAAAGGGTCCAAAGCTTGATTCCATGGTCACAAGGCAAATATACAGCAAGGTTTCGGAGCCACGCAGGTCCCCTTTGTCAGGCAAGTCCTGCGTGGCTCGGAAATATTGCTGTATATTTATCATGTGACCATGGAATAAAGCTTTGGACCCTTTCGAGGAATCCTTGGCGTGCTGATGACATTTCTTCACTTTGAGTATCCACGAGTTCCAGCCTATGGTCATTACAGCGCCCGGCGCTACTGAACAGCTGGTTATCTTGAACGTTTGTGTGGGGAATATTGAGTTTGGATTTGACGCAACTTGAAGCAGAGGTCTATGCCTCATCAAAGCCGGGCCAAAGTAGTGCAGGGACTTGAAGTCGCACAGATATGAATGGTACTCATTGGAAATCATGGGGGTACGACTTGTCATGCGACTTTGCAGTCCCAAGTCGCAGGACAAGTCGCACAAGTATGAAAGGGGCCTTAAAGTCCCATTTATTTTTGGTCTTCTACCATTTATACTGTGATAAATGCACGTGCCAAACTGTGCAACCTCAACAACTTACATCCAGATTGGCTAGCTAAGAGCAGAAGTGAAGTGGAACTCCAGCATCAACCCTTTTTTTTATTTTTGGATGGAGTGTGGGAGAGTTATAACCTCTCAGAGATTCCAGTTACTACAGCCACTAGCAGATACAAAAACTTGTCTGGCATAATTTGGAATTAGAGCTCCTCTGGACCCAGCTTGGGAAGAGGAGCATGCAGAGGGTTATATATTGCATTTTTTTTGCATTCAAATTCATTTTCCCCAAATGAGAGATGCCTTAGAGAATTTTACTCTCTAAGGCAGTGGTCTCCAAACTAAGGCCCACTGTCCGAATGCAACCCTTTGCTTGCCTTTATCCGGCCCTCGGGGCGCTATTTCTTCCACTGACACCAACAAAGGGATCTTTTTCCTTCCACTAACACCAGTGATGGGACACTATTTCTCCCACTGACACAAGCAATGGGGCACTATTTCTCCCACTGACACCAGAAATGGGGCACTATTCATCCCACTAATACCAATGATGGGGCACTATTCCTCCCACTGATACCAATGATGGGGTACTACTCCTCCCTCTGATACCAATGATGGGGCACTATTCCTCCCACTAATACCAATGATAGGACACTATTCCCCCCACTAATACCAATGATGGGGCACTATTCCTCTCACTGACACCAGCAATGGGGCACTATTCCTCCCACTAATACCAATGATGGGGCACCATTCCTCCCACTGACACCAGCAATGGGGCATTATTCCTCCCATTGACACCAGCAATGGGGCACTATTCATCCCACTAGTACCAATGATGGGGCACTATTCCTCTCAATGACACCAGCAATGGGGCACTATTCCTCCCACTAATACCAATGATGGGGCACTATTCCTCACAATGACACCAATGATGGGGTAATATTCCTCCCTCTGATACCAATGATGGGGCACTATTCCACCCACTGATATCAATGATGGGGCACTATTCCTCCCACTGACACCAGCAAAGGATGCTATTCCTCCCACTGACACCAATGATGGGGCACTATTCCTTCCACTGATACCAATGATGGGACACTATTCCTCCTACTGACTACAGGCACCGTGTAATTTTTTTTTACTCTCACTGATGCTGGGGGCATTTTTTACTTCCACTACTGGCCACTCTGGCCCCCCTAAAGTCTCAAGGACAGTAAATCGGCCCTTTGTTTAGAAATTTGGAGAGCAATGCTCTAGGGCCTCTGCTAAAAAAAATATATAATGTTTTGAAGTAACTAGAAAGTAACTTTCTAGCAAAAAAATACTTATTTTTTACATGTAAACAAAAAGTGTCAGGATAGGCTTGGTCCTTTAAGTAGTAACTGTCACATGACCGCAGCGACTGCAGTTCCACTTCCCGCCATATTGGGCAATAATGCCCACAAGTATGCTGACTCTGTGATCTGCTCCACAATATCCAGAGCTGGAAGTGTTGTGTGATCTACATCAATGTTTCTCAACCAAGTTACCCTTTAACCACTTGCCTACTAGGCACTTACACCCCCTTCCTGCCCAGGGCATTTTTCAGCTTTCAGCGCTGTCACATTTTGAATGACAATTGCGCGGTCGTGCAAGACTCTACACAAACAAACTAATATGCCGCACTTATGGGCACTGAAAGGTGGCACTGATATGTGGCACTAATGGGCACTGTTAGGCAGCACTGGTGGGCACTGTTAGGCAGCACTGGTGGGCTCTAATAGGCGGCACTGGTGGGCTCTAATAGGCGGCACTGGTGGGCACTGATAGGTGGTACTGATGGGCATTGATGGGTGGCACTGATGGGCATTGATTAGCAGCAGTGATGGGCAACAATGATAGGCAGCACTGATTGCCAGCACTGACTGGCATTGCTAATGAGCACTGATTGGTGGCGCTTGTGGGCAGTGGTGGGCAATGATCGCTGGCATTGTTGGGCACTGATTTTTGACACTGTTTTTCACTGTTGTAATCAGTGCCCTGATTACATTCCTAAATGTTCCCTTGCATAGAGATGCTGCTGATCGGCTATTCTTTCCTCCCACTCTGTCAGTGTGAGGCGAGGAGAGCCGATTACTGGTACTTCCTTATTTACATGTGACCAGCTGTGATTGGACACTGATTTTGAGAAGCTGTCCCTGATTTAGAGAGGCTGTCCCTGATTTGGAGAGGCTGTCCCTGATTTGGAGAGGCTGTCCCTGAGACAGTCTCTACAAATCAGCGACAGTCTCTACAAATCAGGGACAGTCTCTACAAATCAGGGACAGTCTCTCCCAATCAGGGACAGTCTCTCCCAATCAGGGACAGCCTCTACAAATCAGGGACAGCCTCTACAAATCAGGGACAGCCTCTACAAATCAGGGACAGCATCTCTGAAACAGGGACAGTCTCTACAAATCAGAGACAGTCAGGAGAGAGTCCCTGATTTGAAGAGGCTGTCCCTGATTTTTAGAGACTGTCCCTGATTTGAAGAGGCTGTCCCTGATTTGGAACAGCTGTCCCTGATTTGGAGAGACTGTTGTTGATTTGGAGAGACTGTCCCTGATTTGGAGAGACTGTCCCCGATTTGGAGAGGCTGTCCCTGATTTGGAGAGGCTGTCCCTGATTTGGAGAGGCTGTCCCTGATTGGGAGAGACTGTCCCTGATTTGGAGAGACTGTCCCTGAGTCTCTCCAAATCAGGGACAGACTCTCCAAATCAGGGACTCTCTCTCCAAATCAGGGACTCTCTCTCCAAATCAGGGACCGACTCTACAAAGCAGGGACAGCCTCTCCAAATCAGGGACAGTCTCTACAAAACAGGGAAAGCCTCTTCAAATCAGGGACAGTCTCTACAAATCAGAGACAGCCTCTCCAAAGCAGGGACAGCCTCTCCAAATCAGGGACAGTCTCTCCAAATCAGAAAAAGGAAAGCAGCCCTGGGACTTTAAATGAGGTGGGAGAGATTGGGACACTTCCACAATAGGTGCAATAAAATGTTTTATTGATCACAGAATGCTGTGTAGAACACATGGGAACAGCAATAAATGTGTGTTACCCGGCATAGTGGCCTAGTTCCAAGCATACGTAAAAAACAACTACAATTCATAGCACTTGATATATACATCCATAAAAAACACTGTACATAAGTGCACATACATGATATAAATTGGTAAAATACATAATACATAATACACATGCATAAAATGAAGCAGTGTGTGACCAGCTTCAGGTACCCAACAATATGGGCATACACGTAGCATCGATGGTACCCTACGCGTTTCACGAGTCTTTTCTCGCTCATCAGGGGCCGATGCATGATTCATGTGTCTATAACAAAAATGTTGGAAATAATGATAATTATTCAGTGACTGAATAAATCGGGGTAAGGGTGAGTTGGCAAGGGAGGTCAATGAAACAACGACCTCATACTTACCACTGGGCTGGAGCAGGTCACCAAAACGCTGGGTGTCACAAATGGTGGCATTAAACAATGCCGGTCCGGGGGCTGAGGGGACGTGGCAACCAAAAGCCGCAGCAGGTGAACTCAGGATGCATAGCACAGACTGCAGGAGGCATGTGGTTGGTGGTCAGAGTGTATCCATAGCCATGTCTAGAAAAAATATATATATAAAAGGATGCATGAGTCTCAGCAGACATACTGAAACCAGACTAAGCATCAAAAAATATTCTCTAACCCTGAGAAATGACCAGGGAGGGTTGTGTTGAAAATAAAAAAATGTATATATATGAGATAAAATAGGTATCTAGTATGGAATATGGTGGGTGATGTAGAGATCGTCATGATGACAGATAGCTAATTAAGGGCAGGGCTGTGGAGAAGTGCAAGTACTTATTGATATATGATGGGAATTAAACCCAAAATGTATGTGGGTAAACGTGTAAACAAACAATACTAGGTGAGTAATATAGTGTGTAGTGAGATGGTAACACATACACAACAAGTATTGAGTGAGAGGAACCACTGTGCTATGCGTCCTGAGTTCACCTGCTGCGGCTTTTGGTTGCCACTTCCCCTCAGCCCCCGGACCGGCATTGTTTAATGCCGCCATTTGTGACACCCAGCGTTGTGGTGACCTGCTCCAGCCCAGTGGTAAGTATGAGGTCGTTGTTTCATTGACCTCCCTTGCCAACTCACCCTTACCCCGATTTATTCAGTCACTGAATAATTATCATTATTTCCAACATTTTTGTTATAGACACATGAATCATGCATCGGCCCCTGATGAGCGAGAAAAGACTTGCGAAACGCGTAGGGTACCATCGATGCTACGTGTACGCCCATAATGTTGGGTACCTGAAGCTGGTCACACACTGCTTCATTTTATGCATGTGTATTATGTATTATGTATTTTACCAATTTATATCATGTATGTGCACTTATGTACAGTGTTTTTTATGGATGTATATATCAAGTGCTATGAATTGTAGTTGTTTTTTACGTATGCTTGGAACAAGACTGTCCCTGTTTCGGAGATGCTGTCCCTGATTTGTAGAGGCTGTCCCTGATTTGTAGAGACTGTCCCTGATTTGTAGAGACTGTCCCTGATTTGGAGAGAGAGTCCCTGATTTGGAGAGAGAGTTCCTGATTTGGAGAGAGAGTCCCTGATGTGAAGAGACTGTCCCTGATTTGGAGAGACTGTCCCTGATTTGGAGAGGCTGTCCCTGCTTTGGAGAGGCTGTCCCTGCTTTGGAGAGGCTGTCCCTGATTTGTAGAGACTGTCGCTGATTTGTAGAGACTGTTCCTGATTTGGAAAGAGAGTCCCTGATTTGGAGAGGCTGTCCCTGATTTGGAGAGGCTGTCCCTGATTTGGAGAGAGAGGGATAGAGAAGGAAGCGCCACCTGAGTGTAGTATTAACAAATGATGTTTAATGACACCAGGTAAAAACACACTTACAGGATAAAAACATATAAAAGGCTCATCTGTATAGGTATGTGGTCCTCGGTGTTCCCTCTGATCCTGTGGTGGTGACGTTGCAGGGATGCTGGGCTGCAGAAGGTGGATTACCAGCCGGGAGCTCCTTCTGTGGCCATCAGGAAGAGACTAGGGGCCGGCGTGGAGCGCACATGAAGCGTGCATGACGTCACAGGTCGTCCGTCTGCTTCCAGGTTCGGTATCCAGGGGAGGGATCGTCCAGGGAGGAGGGCTAGCAGAGGGGTTGAGAGACGGCTACGCGCTCGGAGCCACTGTTCCTTCAATAGGCCTAATAGGGAGGTGTCTGCAATGTGCTTTTATATGGCAGTGCTGTGGGATAACAGGTCCCAGCGTCTATCACAAGAAAGCACAGTGCCACCTGTGGGTGGGAGGGGAACTAAAAGGTAACAATATACACAGAGAAAAAAACAGGAGGTTATATAATAGTCAGTGTCATGGAAACATATATATGAAGAAGTGCATGGTAGTAAACATGGAGACAATAATATTAACAATAGTAAAAATGGGAGTAACAATAGGGGCAACAGATGGAGGTAAGTATAAGCCCGGTTTCACACATGTGCCATGCAAATTGAGCTCAGGTTTCACTGGGGAGATAAAAGACTCCTGTTCAAAGGAATCATTGCGTTTTAGCTCAGGATCAGTGAGCAGGGAGAGGGGGAGGAAGAGAGGGGGAGGTGTAGTGAGGAGAAGTAGAAAATCCTTTTTCAGAACACAATGCATCTGCGAATCAGATGCGTTCCCATAGGAGATAATAGGCTTATAGTTCGCACCGCAATGCGCAGTGCGAATGCAACGCACATATGTGAACCAGATGCATTCATATGAATGTATTTTAAAATGTCCTGCGAATTAGATGTGGTGTAAGCCGCATCCAATTCGCATAGGTGAGAACCCGGGCTAAACGTATAAAAGTATCAGTATAAAAAAAAAATAAAAAAAATAAAAAATAAATACATATATATATATATATATATATATATATATACACATATATATACATACATACACACACACATATATATACATACACATATACAAAAATAAATAAAAAATAAATAAGTAGAGAAAGGCAAAAAAATGGTGAAAAAAATTATGGTATAAGTGGACTTGGATAGAGCATGCGTATTGGGAAAACACAAAAAACAGGGAAGCACGTATCTGTGCAGAGTTCTTAAAGATATATATATTGTAGCAATGCTACATCTGTAGGGGTGGTCTCATGAGGAAACGGGGTGGCTTAAAGTAGTGTGTGCACCTCAATATCCTCGTTCAACCCCCCAGGTGCTAAAGTGCCCAAAGAGTAGATCCAGTAAGTTTCTTGCTGGCAAAGACGTTTATACCGCTCAGCGGCAGGGTATTTGGCCGGGATAGATTCAATGACCCACACACTGAGGCCGGCTGTAGATCGGCCATGGTGAGTCAGGAAGTGTTTAGGGACGCTGTGGTGGTCACGGCCTTTTTCGATAAAGCGCTGGTGCTCCCCAAAGTGGGCCCTTAGGGCTCTGATGGTTGTGCCGACATATATTAGGCCACAGGGGCAGGTGAGGCAGTATATAACGAAGTCAGTTGAACAGTTGTAGAATTCTTTTAGGGTATAGTTTTTTCCTTTGACAGTGAAGGTTTTCTGACCGTGTTGTATGAACTGGCAGGTTAAGCAGAGGGGTTTTTTGCATTGATACATCCCTCTGAGGGGTATCAGGGCGAGTGGTGATGAGGTGGGTTGGGTAGGCTTAATTCTACTGGGTACAATTTTACTCTTAATGTTTCAGAATTTTCTATATGCCACTTTAGGTTTGGTATCGACTGTGGTTCTGAGATGAGGGTCTTCCAACAGAATAGGCCAGTGTGAAGCCAGGATCTTCTCCATTTTCTTGTATTTGTCATGAAATTGCCTGATGAAGCGGGTAGGTTGTTTACCAGTGGTAGGAGGACGGTTGGGGCCTGGGGATAGACTACGGTAATGATGGAAGGCCGTGTCTATAAGTGGGGTGAGGTATCTTTTGGCTAGGATTTTTTTTGACAGAAGTTGTCCATGGGTGTCATAGTCTGAGTCTCTGGTACAATTCCTTTGAAGGCAGCAGAATTGGCTGCGGGGGATGTTGTTGACCCATCTCGGATGGTGGCAGCTATCATAGTGTATAAATGAATTACCAGCAGTAGGTTTGGTAAAGTTTCTTGCATATATAGTTTTGTTGTCGTGGCAAAGCTCGAGGTCTAGAAAGGCCAAAGTGTCAGGGTCAGCAACGTGAGTGAAGGATAGGCCCAAGCTGTTATGGTTGCAGTATTGTACAAAGGTTATGATGTCATCAAACGTGCCATCCCAGATGATCACTGTATCGTCGATGTATCGACCGTAATATATCACGTGGGCGGTGTGGGGATGGTCAGCTGCAAGGTACATATGTTCCCAATATCCCATGGTGAGATTGGCATAGCTGGGGGCAAAGTTAGCCCCCATGGCTGTTCCATTGATCTGGAGGTAGTGTGTGCCTTCTGATTTGAAGTAGTTGTGTTTGAGGCAAAAGGTTAAGGCCTCAAGAAAGAAATTGGCTTGCCGGGGGTTGGTGAGGGGATCATTGGCCAGGAAGTGTTCAACAGCACGGACTCCCACATCGTGAGGGATGGAGGTGTATAATGATGAGACATCAAGAGAGAGCCACCAGTAGTTCTGTTCCCAAGTGTAAGGCTTCAGCATATCAAGTAGGTGGGGTCCATCACATATGTAGGAGGGGAGGTTCTGTGCCAGAGGTTGAAGGAATTGGTCAATGTAGATGGAGAAGCCACTAGTGACGCTGTCCATAGCGGCTACTATTGGACGGACAGGGGGATTGGTTAGATCTTTATGGATCTTGGGTAGGTGGTAAAAGTAGGGGACTTTATAGAAATGTTTTGTGATAAAAGAGGCTTCGGATTTGGAGATGATTTTTTCTGTCAGGGCTCGGTTGACCAGTGTTGCAACTTCAAGGGCGAACTGGGATGTGGGGTCACTGGAGAGGATGGAGTAAGTATTGGTGTCGGAGAGCAGTCTACATGATTCACGGACATAATCATCCTTTTCTTGGATCACTATACTACCCCCTTTGTCCGCGGGTTTGATGACAATGGACTGGTTGAGAGTGAGCTGTTCTAGAGCCTGGCGTTCTAAAGGAGAGAGATTGGATTTGATGTAGATGTGTTCACGGTTGGTGTTACACATTTTGATGAAGTCCGAGTATACTACCTGGTAAAAGGTTTGTAGGTAAGGGTCTTTATTGTTGGTGGGGTTAAAAATGGATTTGGGGCGTAGTGTGGTATGCCTGACTGGAGGAGAGGTGGGGCAGTGTTGGGTGAGCCATTCCAGGTCGGCGTTAAAGTTTTTGGCATATAGTTCCTCGAATTGAGCAAGTGCAGGTTGATCAGTCTCATCAAGTATGTCATGGTCCGTTGGTTGAGGTGTCTGGTAAGTATTGTCAGACACCTGTTTGGAGGATTGGATGCTGAAATATCTCTGAACAGTCAGGTCTCTGATAAATTTGTTGAGATCCTTGAATAGCGTAAAGGTATTGGGTTGCATGGTGGGGGCAAAAGTGAGCCCCTTACCAAGGAGGGATATGTCATATGAGGTGAGTACAGTGCGTGACAGGTTGTAGATTTTTACAGTTTCCGCATTTTTCCTGACCTCCCTTCCTCGTCCCCCCCTCCGTCCTCTCTTTTGTGTTTTCTTTTGGTGAGGAACGGAGGGGGGGTACATACTAAAAAATCATTATCCAAGGTGGAGGCTAATGTATTACTAGTGGTTGCAGTCTTAGGGGATTTGGGCTTGTGCAACTGGGTAAGGGGTAGATTATCCAACCAAGCTGGGGGTTGCTGCTCTTGGATGTGGTTAGGGTGATTACTAAGTGAATCATGATCGGAGTCCTGTTCTGGATTGGGCAACTGGGTGGACACAAGAACATCCGTGGAAACTACTCCTTGGGCAGGATAGGATGGTGATATAGAACTATCATTGGGGCAAGGTGCTGTTGTCTGAGTGATGGGGGCTTTTTTTGTTCTGTTCCTGGACCGTTTCGGCTTGGGGAAAAGAATTTGGGGATGGTAGGAGGCTGGAGAGTGTGCCATGACATTGACCAGGGTCTGGGTATGTTGTGTAGTGGGGGCCTGGGTTGGGGTTTCAAACTAGCTCCAGGGGTGTTCTCATGTAGGCGGATGGACATGAGTGGGCGGGGCCCAGGAAGTATGCCCTGATTGGGGTTTTTTGTGTGTTTCCAGCTGAATACTTGATTAGTGTTGTAATCAAACAGGTCCCTTCTAAATTTGCCAAGTTTGCTGGCAATGGTGTTATCTTCATTTCTAATTGTGTTTCTCTTAAGCATGCTAAACCATGTGAATGGTAAATGGGGAATGGTATCACAAATGGTTTTACAAAGTGTGATGATTTTATCTTTGAGAATCATATATTTCCTGTCTCTCTGTTGGATGATGATGCCCATCCATTTTGCTGTACAAAATTCGGATACGCGAGCCCATTCGGTTTGGAGGTCTGGGTCGAGGAAGGCACATTGTTTCAGGACTCTAAGTCCTCTGGGGGAGATTTTATGTTGTATGTATGACTGTAAGAAGAACTTGTCCCACCACTGCTGATTGGCAGTGGAGATCAGATCCCTCCCATGGATACCGAACCCGGAAGCAGACGGACGACCTGTGACATGATTCACGCTTCACGTGCGCTCCACGCCGGCCCCTAGTCTCTTCCTGATGGCCACAGAAGGAGCTCCGGCTGGTAATCCACCTTCTGCAGCCCAGCATCCCTGCAGCGTCACCACCACAGGATCAGAGGGAACACCGAGGACCACATACCTATACAGATGAGCCTTTTATATGTTTTTATCCTGTAAGTGTGTTTTTACCTGGTGTCATTAAACATCATTTGTTAATACTACACTCAGGTGGCGCTTCCTTCTCTACCCCTCTCTCATCCATCACAGAGCCAGCTCTCTGAGGAAACAGCAGCCGCCTAGCCTACCAGCCTACTTTAACCATTACATTACCGGTTACCACTTAACCCTTGAACTTCCAGCCTGTCCCCTATGGAATAAGTTGCTCAGAACTTTATATCTCCTGTTATATATGGACTTGTGTGTATGCACTTACAGTTACCAATACTCTGTTTCCCTGATTTGGAGAGGCTGTCCCTGATTTGGAGAGGCTGTCCCTGATTTGGAGAGGCGGTCCCTGATTGGGAGAGGCGGTCCCTGATTGGGAGAGGCGGTCCCTGATTGGGAGAGGCTGTCCCTGATTGGGAGAGGCTGTCCCTGATTGGGAGAGGCTGTCCCTCATTTGGAGAGGCTGTCCCTGATTGGGAGAGGCTGTCCCTCATTTGGAGAGAGTGTCCCTCATTTGGAGAGAGTGTCCCTCATTTGGAGAGGCTGTCCCTGATTTGTAGAGACTGTCACTGATTTGGAGAGAGAGTACCTAATTTGGAGAGGCTGTCCCTAATTTGGAGAGGCTGTCCCTAATTTGGAGAGACTGTCGCTGATTCGTAGAGACTGTCACTGATTCGTAGAGACTGTCACTGATTCGTAGAGACTGTCACTGATTCGTAGAGACTGTCACTGATTCGTAGAGACTGTCCCTGATTTGGAGAGAGAGTCCCTGATTTGGAGAGACTGTCCCTGATTTGGAGAGCCAGTCCCTTATTTGGAGAGCCTGTCCCTTATTTGGAGAGGCTGTCCATGATTTGAAGAGACTGTCCCTGATTTGGAGAGAGAGTCCCTGTATTGGAGAGACTGTCCCTGATTTGGAGAGACTGTCCCTGAGTCTCTCCAAATCAGGGACAGTCTTTTCAAATCAGGGACAATCTCTCCAAATCTGGGACAGTCGCTACAAATCAGGGACATTCTCCACAAATCAGGGACAGCTTCTACAAATCAGGGACAGTCTCTCCGTATCAGGGACAGTCTCTCCATATCAGGGACAGTCTCTCCATATCAGGGACAGTCTCTCCCAATCAGGGACAGTCTCTCCAAATCTGGGACAGCCTCTCCAAAACAGGGACAGTCTCTACAAATCAGGAACAGTCTCTACAAATCAGGGACAGTCTCTACAAATCAGGGACAGCCCCTCCAAATCAATGACAGTCTCTCCAAATCAAGGACAGTCTCTCCAAATCAAGGACAGTCTCTCCAAGTCAGGGACAGCCTCTACAAATCAGGGACAGCCTCTACAAATCAGGGACAGCCTCTACAAATCAGGGACAGCCTCTACAAATCAGGGACAGTCTCTCCAAATCAGGGACTCTCTCTACAATTCAGAGACAGTCTCTCCAAATCAGCGACTCTCTCTCCAAATCAGGGACTCTCTCTCCAAATCAGGGACTCTCTCTCCAAATCAGGGACAGTCTCTCCCAATTAGGGACAGCCTCTCCATATCAGCGACAGTCTCTCCCAATTAGGGACAGCCTCTAGAAATCAGCGACAGTCTCTACAAATCAGCGACAGTCTCTACAAATCAGGGACAGTCTCTACAAATCAGGGACAGTCTCTACAAATCAGGGACAGCCTCTACAAATCAGGGACAGCCTCTCCAAATCAGGGACAGCCTCTCCAAATCAGGGACAGCCTCTCCAAATCAGGGACAGCCTCTCCAAATCAGAGATAGCCTCTCCAAATCAGAGATAGCCTCTCCAAATCAGAGATAGCCTCTCCAAATCAGGGATAGCCTCCCCAAATCAGGGACAGTCTCGCCAAATCAGGGACAGTCTCGCCAAATCAGGGACTTTCTCTCCAAATCAGGGACAGTCTCTACAAATCAGGGAAAGCCTCTCTAAATCAGGGACAGCCTCTTCAAATCAGGGACTCTCTCCTGACTGTCCCTGATTTGTGGACACTGTCCCTGTTTCGGAGATGCTGTCTCTGATTTGTAGAGGCTGTCCCTGATTTGGACAGGCTGTCCCTGATTTGTAGAGACTGTCCCTGATTTGGAGAGAGAGTCCCTGATTTGGAGAGACTGTCCCTGATTTGGAGAGACTGTCCCTGATTTGGAGAGGCTGTCCCTGATTTGGAGAGGCTGTCCCTTATTTGGAGAGGCTGTCCCTGATTTGAAGAGACTGTCTTTGATTTGGAGAGACTGTCCCCGATTTGGAGAGACTGTCCCTGATTTGGGGAGGCTATCCCTGCTTTGGAGAGGCTGTCCCTGCTTTGGAGAGGCTGTCCCTGCTTTGGAGAGGCTGTCCCTGATTTGGAGAGGCTGTCCCTGATTTGGACAGGCTGTCCCTGATTTGTAGAGACTGTCCCTGATTTGGAGAGAGAGTCCCTGATTTGGAGAGACTGTCCCTGATTTGGAGAGACTGTCCCTGATTTGGAGAGGCTGTCCCTGATTTGGAGAGGCTGTCCCTTATTTGGAGAGGCTGTCCCTGATTTGAAGAGACTGTCTTTGATTTGGAGAGACTGTCCCCGATTTGGAGAGACTGTCCCTGATTTGGGGAGGCTATCCCTGCTTTGGAGAGGCTGTCCCTGCTTTGGAGAGGCTGTCCCTGCTTTGGAGAGGCTGTCCCTGATTTGGAGAGACTTTCCCTGATTTGGAGAGACTGTTCCTGATTTGGAAAGAGAGTCCCTGATTTGGAGAGGCTGTCCCTGATTTGGAGAGACTGTCCCTGATTTGGAGAGAGAGGGGTAGAGAAGGAAGCGCCACCTGAGTATAGTATTAACAAATGATGTTTAATGACACCAGGTAAAAACACACTTACAGGATAAAAACATATAAAAGGCTCATCTGTATAGATATGTGGTCCTCGGTGTTCCCTCTGATCCTGTGGTGGTGACGTTGCAGGGATGCTGGGCTGCAGAAGGTGGATTACCAGCCGGGAGCTCCTTCTGTGGCCATCAGGAAGAGACTAGGGTCCGGCGTGGAGCGCATATGAAGCGTGCATGATGTCACAGGTCGTCCGTCTGCTTCCACGTTCAAAATCCAGGGGAGGGATCGTCCAGGGAGGAGGGCTAGCAGAGGGGTTGAGAGACGGCTACGCGCTCGGAGCCACTGTTCCTTCAATAGGCCTAATAGGGAGGTGTCTGCAAGGTGCTTTTATATGGCAGTGCTGTGGGATAACAGGTCCCAGCGTCTATCACAAGAAAGCACAGTGCCACCTGTGGGCGGGAGGGGAACTAAAAGGTAACAATATACACAGAGAAAAAAACAGGAGGTTATATAATAGTCAGTGTCATGGAAACATATATATGAAGAAGTGCATGGTAGTAAACATGGAGACAATAATATTAACAATAGTAAAAATGGGAGTAACAATGGGGGCAAAAGATGGAGGTAAGTATAAGCCCGGTTTCACACATGTGCGGTGCAAATTGAGCTCAGGTTTCACTGGGGAGATAAAAGTCTCCTGTTCAAAGGAATCATTGCGTTTTAGCTCAGTATCAGTGAGCAGGGAGAGGGGGAGGAAGAGGGGGGGAGAGGGGGAGGTGTAGTGAGGAAAAGTAGAAAATCCTTTTTCAGAACGCAATGCATCTGCGAATCAGATGCGTTCCCATAGGAGATAATAGGCTTGTAGTTCGCACCGCAATGCCCAAAAAACGCACACGTTTTTTGTGCAATGCGCAGTGCGAATGCAACGCACATATGTGAACCAGATGCATTCATATGAATGTATTTTAAAATGTCTTGCGATTTAGATGCGGTGTAAGCCGCATCCAATTCGTATAGGTGTGAACCCGGGCTAAACGTATAAAAGTATAAGTATAAAAAAAAAAAATAAAAAAAAAAATAAAAATACATATATATATATATATATATACATATATATACATACATACACACACACATATATATAGATACACATATACAAAAATAAATAAAAAATAAATAAGTAGAGAAAGGCAAAAAAATGGTGAAAAAAATTATGGTATAAGTGGACATGGATAGAGCATGCGTATTGGGAAAACACAAGAAACAGAGAAGCACGTATCTGTGCAGAGTTCTTAAAGATATATATATTGTAGCAAGGCTACATCTGTAGGGGTGGTCTCATGAGGAAACGGGGTGGCTTAAAGTAGTGTGTGCACCTCAATATCCTCGTTCAACCCCCCAGGTGCTAAAGTGCCCAAAGAGTAGATCCAGTAAGTTTCTTGCTGGCAAAGACGTTTATACTGCTCAGCGGCAGGGTATTTGGCCGGGATAGATTCAATGACCCACACACTGAGGCCGGCTGTAGATCGGCCATGGTGAGTCAGGAAGTGTTTAGGGACGCTGTGGTGGTCACGGCCTTTTTCGATAAAGCGTCGGTGCTCCCCAAAGCGGGCCCTTAGGGCTCTGATGGTTCTGCCGACATATATTAGGCCACAGGGGCAGGTGAGGCAGTATATAACGAAGTCAGTTGAACAGTTGTAGAATTCTTTTAGGGTATAGTTTTTTCCTTTGACAGTGAAGGTTTTCTGACCGTGTTGTATGAACTGGCAGGTTAAGCAGAGGGTTTTTTTGCATTGATACATCCCTCTGAGGGGTATCAGGGCGAGTGGTGATGAGGTGGGTTGGGTAGGCTTAATTCTACTGGGTGCAATTTTACTCTTAATGTTTCTGGATTTTCTATATGCCACTTTAGGTTTGGTATCGACTGTGGTTCTGAGATGAGGGTCTTCCAACAGAATAGGCCAGTGTGAAGCCAGGATCTTCTCCATTTTCTTGTATTTGTCATGAAATTGCCTGATGAAGCGGGTAGGTTGTTTACCAGTGGTAGGAGGATGGTTGGGGCCTGGGGATAGACTACGGTAATGATGGAAGGCCGCATCTATAAGTGGGGTGGGGTATCCTTTGTCTAGGATTTTTTTTGACAGAAGTTGTCCATGGGTGTCATAGTCTGAGTCTCTGGTACAATTCCTTCGAAGGCGGCAGAATTGGCTGCGGGGGATGTTGTTGACCCATCTCGGATGGTGTCAGCTATCGTAGTGTATAAATGAATTACCAGCAGTAGGTTTGGTAAAGTTTCTTGCATATATAGTTTTGTTGTCGCGGCAAAGCTCGAGGTCTAGAAAGGCCAAAGTGTCAGGGTCAGCAACGTGAGTGAAGGATAGGCCCGTGGGCGGCGTGGGGATGTTCAGCTGCAAGGTACATATGTTCCCAATATCCCATGGTGAGATTGGCATAGCTGGGGGCAAAGTTAGCCCCCATGGCTGTTCCATTGATCTGGAGGTAGTGTGTGCCTTCTGATTTGAAGTAGTTGTGTTTGAGGCAAAAGGTTAAGGCCTCAAGAATGAAATTGGCTTGCCGGGGGTTGGTGAGGGGATCATTGGCCAGGAAGTGTTCAACAGCACGGACTCCCACATCGTGGGGGATGGAGGTGTATAATGATGAGACATCAAGAGAGAGCCACCAGTAGTTCTGTTCCCAAGTGTAAGGCTTCAGTATATCAAGTAGGTGGGGTCCATCACGTATGTAGGAGGGGAGGTTCTGTGCCAGAGGTTGAAGGAATTGGTCAATGTAGATGGAGAAGCCACTAGTGACGCTGTCCATAGCGGCTACTATTGGACGGCCAGGGGGATTGGTTAGATCTTTATGGATCTTGGGTAGGTGGTAGAAGTAGGGGACTTCATAGAAATGTTTTGTGATAAAAGAGGCTTCGGATTTGGAGATTATTTTTTCTGTCAGGGCTCGGTTGACCAGTGTTGCAACTTCAAGGGCGAACTGGGATGTGGGGTCACTGGAGAGGATGGAGTAAGTATTGGTGTCGGAGAGCAGTCTACGTGATTCACGGACATAATCATCCTTTTCTTGGATCACTATACTACCCCCTTTGTCCGCGGGTTTGATGACAATGGACTGGTTGAGAGTGAGCTGTTCTAGAGCCTGGCGTTCTAAAGGAGAGAGATTGGATTTGATGTAGATGTGTTCACGGTTGGTGTTACACATTTTGATGAAGTCCGAGTATACTACCTGGTAAAAGGTTTGTAGGTAAGGGTCTTTATTGTTGGTGGGGTTAAAAATGGATTTGGGGCGTAGTGTGGTATGCCTGACTGGAGGAGAGGTGGGGCAGTGTTGGGTGAGCCATTCCAGGTCGGCGTTAAAGTTTTTGGCATATAGTTCCTCGAGTTGAGCAAGTGCAGGTTGATCAGTCTCATCAAGTATGTCATGGTCCGTTGGTTGAGGTGTCTGGTAAGTATTGTCAGACACCTGTTTTGAGGATTGGATGCTGAAATATCTCTGAACAGTCAGGTCTCTGATAAATTTGTTGTAATCCACCTTCTGCAGCCCAGCATCCCTGCAGCGTCACCACCACAGGATCAGAGGGAACACTGAGGACCACATACCTATACAGATGAGCCTTTTATATGTTTTTATCCTGTAAGTGTGTTTTTACCTGGTGTCATTAAACATCATTTGTTAATACTACACTCAGGTGGCGCTTCCTTCTCTACCCCTCTCTCATCCATCACAGAGCCAGCTCTCTGAGGAAACAGCAGCCGCCTAGCCTACCAGCCTACTTTAACCATTACATTACCGGTTACCACTTAACCCTTGAACTTCCAGCCTGTCCCCTATGGACTAAGTTGCTCAGAACTTTATATCTCCTGTTATATATGGACTTGTGTGTTTGCACTTACAGTTACCAATACTCTGTTTCCCTGATTTGGAGAGGATGTCTCTGATTTGTAGAGACTGTCCCTGATTTGGAGAGACTGTCCCTGATTTGGAGAGGCTGTCCCTGGTTTGGAGAGGCTGTCCCTGCTTTGGAGAGGCTGTCCCTGATTTGGAGAGGCTGTCCCTGATTTGGAGAGACGGTCCCTGATTTGGAGAGACGGTCCCTGATTTGGAGAGACTGTCCCTGATTTGGAGAGACTGTCCCTGATTGGGAGAGGCTGTCCCTGATTGGGAGAGGCTGTCCCTGATTGGGAGAGGCTGTCCCTCATTTGGAGAGAGTGTCCCTCATTTGGAGAAGGTGTCCCTGATTTGGAGAGGCTGTCCCTTATTTGGTGAGGCTGTCCCTGATTTGTAGAGACTGTCACTGATTTGGAGAGTGAGTCCCTAATTTGGAGAGAGAGTCCCTGATTTGGAGAGGCTGTCCCTAATTTGGAGAGGCTGCCCCTAATTTGGAGAGGCTGCCCCTAATTTGGAGAGGCTGCCCCTAATTTGGAGAGGCTGTCCCTGATTTGGAGAGACTGTCCCTGATTTGGAGAGACTGTCCCTGATTTGTAGAGACTGTCGCTGATTGGGAGAGACTATCGCTGATTGAGAGAGGCTGTCCCTGAT
Source organism: Aquarana catesbeiana (assembly GCA_037953035.1). Lineage (NCBI taxonomy): Eukaryota > Metazoa > Chordata > Amphibia > Anura > Ranidae > Aquarana > Aquarana catesbeiana. The sequence continues at coordinate 3,059,469 of JBBHAA010000512.1, read as the reverse complement.
TTGGAGAGGCTGTCCCTGATTTGGAGAGGCTGTCCCTGATTTGGAGAGACTGTCGCTGATTTGTAGAGAATGTTCCTGATTTGGAAAGAGAGTCCCAGATTTGGAGAGACTGTCGATGATTTGGGGAGGCTATCCCTGATTTGGAGAGGCTATCTCTGATTTGGAGAGGCTGTCCCTGATTTGAAGAGGCTGTCCCTGATTTGGAGAGGCTGTCGCTGATTTGGAGAGACTGTCCCTGATTTGGAAAGAGAGTCCCAGATGTGGAGAGGCTGTCCCTGATTTGGAGAGGCTGTCCCTGATTTGGAGAGGCTTTCCCTCATTTGGAGAAGGTGTCCCTGATTTGGAGAGGCTGTCCCTGCTTTGGAGAGGCTGTCCCTGATTTGGAGAGGCTGTCCCTGATTTGGAGAGACGGTCCCTGATTTGGAGAGACTGTCCTGATTGGGAGAGGCTGTCCCTGATTTGGAGAGAGTGTCCCTGATTTGGAGAGAGTGTCCCTCATTTGGAGAAGGTGTCCCTTATTTGGTGAGGCTGTCCCTGATTTGTAGAGACTGTCCCTGATTTGTAGAGACTGTCACTGATTTGGAGAGAGAGTCCCTGATTTGGAGAGAGAGTCCCTAATTTGGAGAGGCTGTCCCTAATTTGGAGAGGCTGTCCCTAATTTGGAGAGGCTGCCCCTAATTTGGAGAGGCTGCCCCTAATTTGGAGAGGCTGTCCCTAATTTGGAGAGGCTGTCCCTAATTTGGAGAGACTGTCCCTGATTTGGAGAGACTGTCGCTGATTGGGAGAGACTGTCGCTGATTGGGAGAGACTGTCCCTGATTTGGAGAAGCTGTCCCTGATTTGGAGAGGCTGTCCCTGATTTGGAGAGGCTGTCCCTGATTTGGAGAGGCTATCTCTGATTTGGAGAGACTGTCACTGATTTGGAGAGACTGTCCCTGATTTGGAGAGGCTATCTCTGATTTGGAGAGACTGTCACTGATTTGGAGAGACTGTCACTGATTGGGAGAGACTGTCGCTGATTTGTAGAGACTGTTCCTGATTTGGAAAAAGAGTCCCAGATTTGGAGAGACTGTAGATGATTTGGAGAGGCTATCTCTGATTTGGAGAGGCTGTCCCTGATTTGGAGAGGCTGTCCCTGATTTGGACTGTCGCTGATTTGGAGAGACTGTCCCTGATTTGAAGTGGCTGTCCCTGATTTGTAGAGGCTGTCCCTGATTTGTAGAGGCTGTCCCTGGTTTGTAGAGGCTGTCCCTGATTCGTAGAGACTGTCCCTGATTCGTAGAGACTGTCCCTGATTTGGAGAGGCTGTAACTGATTTGGAGAGACTGTTCCTGATTTGGAGAGAGAGTCCCTGATTTGGAGAGACTGTCCCTGATTTGGAGAGGCTGTAACTGATTTGGAGAGACTGTCCCTGATTTGGAGAGAGAGTTCCTGATTTGGAGAGACTGTCCCTGATTTGGAGAGCCAGTCCCTTATTTGGAGAGCCTGTCCCTTATTTGGAGAGGCTGTCCATGATTTGAAGAGACTGTCCCTGATTTGGAGAGAGAGTCCCTGTATTGGAGAGACTGTCCCTGATTTGGAGAGACTGTCCCTGAGTCTCTCCAAATCAGGGACAGTCGTTTCAAATCAGGAACAGTCTCTCCAAATCAGGGACAATCTCTCCAAATCTGGGACAGTCTCTACAAATCAGGGACATTCTCCACAAATCAGGGACAGTCTCTCCATATCAGGGACAGTCTCTCAATATCAGGGACAATCTCTCCATATCAGAGACAGTCTCTCCCAATCAGGGACAGTCTCTCCAAATCTGGGACAGCCTCTCCAAAACAGGGACAGTCTCTCCAAAACAGGGACAGTCTCTACAAATCAGGAACAGTCTCTACAAATCAGGGACAGTCTCTCCAAAGCAGGGACAACCTCTCCAAATCAGGGACAGCCCCTCCAAATCATTGACAGTCTCTCCAAATCAAGGACGGTCTCTCCAAGTCAGGGACAGCCTCAACAAATCAGGGACAGCCTCTACAAATCAGGGACAGCCTCTACAAATCAGGGACAGTTTCTTCAAAACAGGGACTCTCTATCCAAATCAGGGACTCTCTCTCCAAGTCAGGGACAGCCTCTACAAATCAGGGACAGCCTCTACAAATCAGGGACAGCCTCTCCAAATCAGGGACGGTCTCTCCAAATAAGGGACTCTCTCTACAATTCAGAGACAGTCTCTCCAAATCAGCGACTCTCTCTCCAAATCAGGGACTCTCTCTCCAAATCAGGGACAGTCTCTCCCAATTAGGGACAGCCTCTCCATATCAGCGACAGTCTCTCCCAATTAGGGACAGCCTCTCCAAATCAGGGACAGCCTCTCCAAATCAGGGACAGTCTCTACAAATCAGGAACAGTCTCTACAAATCAGGGATAGTCTCTCCAAAGCAGGGACAACCTCTCCAAATCAGGGACAGCCCCTCCAAATCAATGACAGTCTCTCCAAATCAAGGACAGTCTCTCCAAGTCAGGGACAGTCTCTACAAATCAGCGACAGTCTCTACAAATCAGCGACTCTCTCTCCAAATCAGAGACTCTCTCTCCAAATCAGAGACTCTCTCTCCAAATCAGGGACAGCCTCTCCAAATCAGGGACAGCCTCTCCAAATCAGGGACAGCCTCTCCAAATCAGGGACTCTCTCTACAATTCAGGGACAGTCTCTCCAAATCAGGGACAGCCTCTCCAAATCAGGGACACTCTCTCCAAATCAGGGACACTCTCTCCAAATCAGTGATAGCCTCGACAAATCAGGGACAGTCTCTCAAAATCAGGGACTCTCTCTCCAAATCAGGGACAGTCTCTACAAATCAGGGACAGCCGTTCCAAATCAGGGACAGTCTCTCCAAATCGGGGACAGTCTCGTCAAATCAGGGACAGCCTCTCCAAACCAGGGACACCTTCTCCAAATCAGGGACAGCCTCTTCAAATCAGGGACAGTCTCTGCAAATCAGGGACAGCCTCTGCAAATCAGGGACAGCCTCTACAAATCAGGGACAGCCTCTGCAAATCAGGGACAGCCTCTACAAATCAGGGACAGCCTCTACAAATCAGGGACAGCCTCTGCAAATCAGGGACAGTCTCTCCAAATCAGGGACTCTCTCTCTAAATCAGGGACCGTCTCTACAAATCAGGGACAGCCTCTTCAAATCAGGGACAGCCTCTACAAATCAGGGACAGCCTCTACAAATCAGGGACAGCCTCTACAAAGCAGGGACTCTCTCTCCAAGTCAGGGACAGCCTCTCCAAATCAGGGACAGCCTCTCCAAATCAGGGACAGCCTCTCCAAATCAGAGATAGCCTCTCCAAATCAGAGATAGCCTCTCCAAATCAGGGATAGCCTCCCCAAATCAGGGACAGTCTCTCCAAATCAGGGACAGTCTCGCCAAATCAGGGACTTTCTCTCCAAATCAGGGACAGTCTCTCCAAATCAGAGACTCTCTCTCCAAATCAGGGACTCTCTCTCCAAATCAGGGACAGTCTCTACAAATCAGGGACAGTCTATCCAAATCAGGGACTCTCTCTACAATTCAGAGACAGTCTCTCCAAATCAGCGACTCTCTCTCCAAATCAGGGTATCTCTCTCCAAATCAGGGACAGTCTCTCCCAATTAGGGACAGCCTCTCCATATCAGCGACAGTCTCTCCCAATTAGGGACAGCCTCTCCAAATCAGGGACAGCCTCTCCAAATCAGGGACAGTCTCTACAACTCAGGAACAGTCTCTACAAATCAGGGACAGTCTCTCCAAAGCAGGGACAACCTCTCCAAATCAGGGACAGCCCCTCCAAATCAATGACAGTCTCTCCAAATCAAGGACAGTCTCTCCAAGTCAGGGACAGTCTCTACAAATCAGCGACAGTCTCTACAAATCAGCGACTCTCTCTCCAAATCAGGGACTCTCTCTCCAAATCAGAGACTCTCTCTCCAAATCAGAGACTCTCTCTCCAAATCAGGGACAGCCTCTCCAAATCAGGGACAGCCTCTCCAAATCAGGGACAGCCTCTCCAAATCAGGGACTCTCTCTACAATTCAGGGACAGTCTCTCCAAATCAGGGACAGCCTCTCCAAATCAGGGACACTCTCTCCAAATCAGGGACACTCTCTCCAAATCAGTGATAGCCTCGACAAATCAGGGACAGTCTCTCAAAATCAGGGACTCTCTCTCCAAATCAGGGACAGTCTCTACAAATCAGGGACAGCCGTTCCAAATCAGGGACAGTCTCTCCAAATCGGGGACAGTCTCGTCAAATCAGGGACAGCCTCTCCAAACCAGGGACACCTTCTCCAAATCAGGGACAGCCTCTTCAAATCAGGGACAGTCTCTGCAAATCAGGGACAGCCTCTGCAAATCAGGGACAGCCTCTACAAATCAGGGACAGCCTCTGCAAATCAGGGACAGCCTCTACAAATCAGGGACAGCCTCTACAAATCAGGGACAGCCTCTGCAAATCAGGGACAGTCTCTCCAAATCAGGGACTCTCTCTCCAAATCAGGGACCGTCTCTACAAATCAGGGACAGCCTCTTCAAATCAGGGACAGCCTCTACAAATCAGGGACAGCCTCTACAAATCAGGGACAGCCTCTACAAAGCAGGGACTCTCTCTCCAAGTCAGGGACAGCCTCTCCAAATCAGGGACAGCCTCTCCAAATCAGGGACAGCCTCTCCAAATCAGAGATAGCCTCTCCAAATCAGAGATAGCCTCTCCAAATCAGGGATAGCCTCCCCAAATCAGGGACAGTCTCTCCAAATCAGGGACAGTCTCGCCAAATCAGGGACTTTCTCTCCAAATCAGGGACAGTCTCTCCAAATCAGAGACTCTCTCTCCAAATCAGGGACTCTCTCTCCAAATCAGGGACAGTCTCTACAAATCAGGGACAGTCTATCCAAATCAGGGACTCTCTCTACAATTCAGAGACAGTCTCTCCAAATCAGCGACTCTCTCTCCAAATCAGGGTATCTCTCTCCAAATCAGGGACAGTCTCTCCCAATTAGGGACAGCCTCTCCATATCAGCGACAGTCTCTCCCAATTAGGGACAGCCTCTCCAAATCAGGGACAGCCTCTCCAAATCAGGGACAGTCTCTACAACTCAGGAACAGTCTCTACAAATCAGGGACAGTCTCTCCAAAGCAGGGACAACCTCTCCAAATCAGGGACAGCCCCTCCAAATCAATGACAGTCTCTCCAAATCAAGGACAGTCTCTCCAAGTCAGGGACAGTCTCTACAAATCAGCGACAGTCTCTACAAATCAGCGACAGTCTCTACAAATCAGCGACTCTCTCTCCAAATCAGGGACTCTCTCTCCAAATCAGAGACTCTCTCTCCAAATCAGAGACTCTCTCTCCAAATCAGGGGCAGCCTCTCCAAATCAGGGACAGCCTCTCCAAATCAGGGACAGCCTCTCCAAATCAGGGACTCTCTCTACAATTCAGGGACAGTCTCTCAAAATCAGGGACAGCCTCTCCAAATCAGGGACACTCTCTCCAAATCAGGGACACTCTCTCCAAATCAGTGATAGCCTCGACAAATCAGGGACAGTCTCTCAAAATCAGGGACTCTCTCTCCAAATCAGGGACAGTCTCTACAAATCAGGGACAGATGTTCCAAATCAGGGACAGTCTCTCCAAATCAGGGACAGTGTCGTCAAATCAGGGACAGTCTCGTCAAATCAGGGACAGCCTCTCCAAACCAGGGACACCTTCTCCAAATCAGGGACAGCCTCTTCAAATCAGGGACAGTCTCTGCAAATCAGGGACAGCCTCTGCAAATCAGGGACAGCCTCTAAAAATCAGGGACAGCCTCTGCAAATCAGGGACAGCCTCTGCAAATCAGGGACAGCCTCTACAAATCAGGGACAGCCTCTACAAATCAGGGACAGCCTCTGCAAATCAGGGACAGTCTCTCCAAATCAGGGACTCTCTCTCCAAATCAGGGACCGTCTCTACAAATCAGGGACAGCCTCTTCAAATCAGGGACAGCCTCTACAAATCAGGGACAGCCTCTACAAATCAGGGACAGCCTCTACAAAGCAGGGACTCTCTCTCCAAGTCAGGGACAGCCTCTCCAAATCAGGGACAGCCTCTCCAAATCAGGGACAGCCTCTCCAAATCAGAGATAGCCTCTCCAAATCAGAGATAGCCTCTCCAAATCAGGGATAGCCTCTCCAAATCAGGGACAGTCTCGCCAAATCAGGGACTTTCTCTCCAAATCAGGGACAGTCTCTCCAAATCAGGGACAGTTTCTCCAAATCAGAGACTCTCTCTCCAAATCAGGGACTCTCTCTCCAAATCAGGGACAGTCTCTACAAATCAGGGACAGCCTCTCCAAATCAGGGACAGTCTCTCCAAATTAGGGACTCTCTCTCCAAATCAGGGACAGTCTCTCCAAATCAGGGACAGTCTCTCCAAATCAGGGACAGTCTCTACAAATCAAGGACTCTCTCTCGAAATCAGGGACAGCCTCTCCAAAGCAGGGACAGCCTCTCCAAATCAGGGACAGTCTCTGCAAATCAGGGACAGCCTCCCCAAATAAGGGACAGTCTCTCCAAATCAACGACAGTCTCTAAAAATCAGCGACAGTCTCTCCATATCAGGGACAGTCTCTCCATATCAGGGACAGTCTTACCCAATCAGGGACAGTCTCTACAAATCAGCAACAGTCTCTCCAAATCAGGGACAGTCTCTCCAAATCAGGGACTCTCTCTCCAAATCAGGGACTCGCTCTCCAAACCAGGGACTCTCTCTCCAAATTAGTGACTACAAATTAGGGACAGCCTTTCCAAATCAGGGACAGCCTCTTCAAATCAGGAAATCTCTCTCCAAATCAGGGACTCTCACTCCAAATCAGGGACTCTCTCTCCAAATCAGGGACAGTCTCTACAAATCAGGGACTCTCTCTCCAAATCAGGGACAGCCTCTCCAAATCAGGGACAGCCTCTCCAAATCAGGGACAGCCTCTCCAAATCTGGGACTCTCTTTCCAAATCTGGGACTCTCTTTCCAAACCAGGGACAGTCTCTGCAAATCAGGGACAGTCTCTCCAAATCAGGGACGGTCTCTACAAATCAGGAACAGCCTTTCCAAATCAGGGACAGCCTCTTCAAATCAGGGACAGTTTCTCCAAATCAGAGACTCTCTCTCCAAATCAGAGACTCTCTCTCCAAATCAGGGACTCTCTCTCCAAATCAGGGACAGTCTCTACAAATCAGGGACAGCCTCTCCAAATCAGGGACAGTCTCTCCAAATTAGGGACTCTCTCTCCAAATCAGGGACAGTCTCAACAAATCAAGGACTCTCTCTCCAAATCAGGGACAGTCTCTACAAATCAGGGACAGCCTCTCCAAAGCAGGGACAACCTCTCCAAATCAGGGACAGCCCCTTCAAATCAATGACAGTCTCTCCAAATCAAGGACAGTCTCTCCAAATCAGGAACTCTCTCTCCAAATTAAGGACAGTCTCTAAAAATCAGGGACAGCCGTTCCAAATCAGGGACAGCCTCTCCAAAGCAGGGACAACCTCTCCAAATCAGGGACAGTCTCTCCAAATCAGGGACAGTCTCTCCAAATCAGGGACAGTCTCTACAAATCAAGGACAGCCTCTCCAAATCAGGGACAGCCCCTCCAAATCAGGGACAGTCTCTCCAAATCCGGGACAGCCTCGACAAATCAGGGACAGTCTCTCCAAATCAGGGACAGTCTCTCCAAATCAGGGACAGTCTCTACAAATCAGGGACAGCCTCGACAAATCAGGGACAGTCTCTCCAAATCAGGGACTCTCTCTCCAAATTAGGGACAGTCTCTAAAAATCAGGGACAGCCGTTCCAAATCAGGGACAGTCTCTCCAAATCAGGGACAGTCTCTCCAAATCAGGGACTCTCTCTCCAAATTAGGGACAGTCTCTAAAAATCAGGGACAGCTGTTCCAAATCAGGGACAGTCTCTACAAATCAGGGACAGCCTCTCCAAATCAGGGACTGCCTCTTCCAATCAGGGACAGCCTCTTCATATCAGGGACAGTCTCTCCAAATCAGGGACTCTCTCTCCAAATCAGGGACAGTCTCTACAAATCAGGGACAGTCTCTACAAATCAGGGACAGTCTCGCCAAATCAGGGACAGCTTCTCCAAAAAAGGGACACCTTCTCCAAATGAGGGACACTCTCTCCAAATCAGGGACAGCCTCTCCAAATCAGGGACAGTCTCTCCAAATCTGGGACTCTCTTTCCAAATCAGGGACATTCTCTACAAATCAGCGACAGTCTCTACAAATCAGGGACAGCCTCTCCAAATCAGGGACAGTCTCTCCCAATCAGGGACAGTCTCTACAAATCAGCGACAGTCTCTACAAATCAGGGACAGCCTCTCCAAATCAGGGACAGCCTCTCCAAATCAGGGACAGTCTCTCCAAATCAGGGACTCTCTCTCCAAATCAGGGACCGTCTCTACAAATCAGGGAAGCCTCTCCAAAGCAGGGACAGCCTCTCCAAATCAGGGACAGTCTCTCCAAATCAGGGACAGTCTCTACAAATCAGGGACAGCCTCTTCAAATTAGGGACAGTCTCTACAAATCAGGGACAGCCTCTGCAAATCAGGGACAGTCTATTCCAAATCAGGGACTCTCTCTCCAAATCAGGGACAGCCTCTCCAAATCAGGGACAGCCTCTGCAAATCAGGGACAGTCTCTCCAAATCAGGGACAGTCTCTCCAAATCAGGGACTCTCTCTCCAAATCAGGGACAGTCTCTATAAAATCAGCGACAGTTTCTACAAATCAGGGACAGTCTCTCCAAATCAAGGACTCTCTCTCGAAATCAGGGACAGCCTCTCCAAAGCAGGGACAGCCTCTCCAAATCAGGGACAGTCTCTGCAAATCAGGGACAGCCTCTCCAAATAAGGAACAGTCTCTCCAAATCAATGACAGTCTCTACAAATCAGCGACAGTCTCTCCATATCAGGGTCAGTCTCTCCATATCAGGGACAGTCTTTCCCAATCAGGGACAGTCTCTACAAATCAGCGACAGTCTCTCCAAATCAGGGACAGTCTCTCCAAATCAGGGACTCTCTCTCCAAATCAGGGACTCGCTCTCCAAATCAGGGACTCGCTCTCCAAATCAGGGACTCTCTCTCCAAATCATGAACTCTCTCTCTACAAATCAGGGACAGCCTTTCCAAATCAGGGACAGCCTCTTCAAATCAGGAAATCTCTCTCCAAATCAGGGACTCTCTCTCCAAATCAGGGACTCTCTCTCCAAATCAGGGACAGTCTCTACAAATCAGGGACAGCCTAACCAAATCAGGGAAGTCTCTCCCAATTAGGGACACCCTCTCCATATCAGGGACAGTTTCTCCATATCAGGGACAGTCTCTACAAATCAGGGACTCTCTCTCCAAATCAGGGACTCTCTCTCCAAATCAGGGACAGCCTCTCCAAATCAGGGACAGTCTCTCCAAATCTGGGACTCTCTTTCCAAATCTGGGACTCTCTTTCCAAATCAGGGACAGTCTCTGCAAATCAGGGACAGCCTCTCCAAATCAGGGACATCCTCTCCAAATCAGGGACAGTCTCTCCAAATCAGGGACGGTCTCTACAAATCAGGAACAGCCTTTCCAAATCAGGGACAGCCTCTACAAATCAGGGACTCTCTCTCCAAATCAGGGACTCTCTCTCCAAATCAGGGACAGCCTCTCCAAATCAGGGACAGTCTCTCCAAATCTGGGACTCTCTTTCCAAATCTGGGACTCACTTTCCAAATCTGGGACAGTCTCTGCAAATCAGGGACGGTCTCTACAAAACAGGAACAGCCTTTCCAAATCAGGGACAGCCTCTTCAAATCAGGGACAGTTTCTCTAAATCAGAGACTCTCTCTCCAAATCAGGGACAGTCTCTACAAATCAGGGACAGCCTCTCCAAATCAGGGACTGTCTCTCCAAATTAGGGACTCTCTCTCCAAATCAGGGACAGTCTCAACAAATCAGGGACTCTCTCTCCAAATCAGGGACAGTCTCTACAAATCAGGGACAGCCTCTCCAAAGCAGGGACAACCTCTCCAAATCAGGGACAGTCTCTACAAATCAGGGGCAGCCTCTCCAAATCAATGACAGTCTCTCCAAATCAAGGACAGTCTCTCCAAATCAGGAACTCTCTCTCCAAATTAAGGACAGTCTCTAAAAATCAGGGACAGCCATTCCAAATCAGGGACAGCCTCTCCAAAGCAGGGACAACCTCTCCAAATCAGGGACAGTCTCTCCAAATCAGGGACAGTCTCTCCAAATCAGGGACAGTCTCACCAAATCAGGGACAGTCTCTACAATTCAGGGACAGCCTCTCCAAATCAGGGACAGCCCCTCCAAATCAATGACAGCCTTGACAAATCAGGGACAGTCTCTCCAAATCAGGGACAGTCTCTCCAAATCAGGGACAGTCTCTCCAAATCAGGAACTCTCTCTCCAAATTAAGGACAGTCTCTAAAAATAAGGGACAGCCATTCCAAATCAAGGACAGCCTCTCCAAAGCAGGGACAACCTCTCCAAATCAGGGACAGTCTCTCCAAATCAGGGACAGTCTCTCCAAATCAGGGACAGTCTCTACAATTCAGGGACAGCCTCTCCAAATCAGGGACAGCCCCTCCAAATCAATGACAGCCTCGACAAATCAGGGACAGTCTCTCCAAATCAGGGACTCTCTCTCCAAATTAGGGACAGTCTCTAAAAATCAGGGACAGCCGTTCCAAATCAGGGACAGTCTCTCCAAATCAGGGACAGTCTCTCCAAATCAGGGACAGTCTCTCCAAATCAGGTACAGTCTCTCCAAATCAGGGACTCTCTCTCCAAATTAGGGACAGTCTCTAAAAATCAGGGACAGCCGTTCCAAATCAGGGACAGTCTCTCCAAATCAGGGACAGTCTCTCCAAATCAGGGACAGCCTCTCCCAATCAGGGACAGCCTCTCCCAATCAAGGACAGCCTCTCCAAATCAGGGACAGTCTCTCCAAATCATAGATTCCCTCTCCAAATCAGGGACTCTCCAAATCAGGGACAGTCTCTACAAATCAGGGACAGCCTCTCCAAATCAGGGACTGCCTCTTCCAATCAGGGACAGCCTCTTCATATCAGGGACAGTCTCTCCCAATCAGGGACAGTCTCTACAAATCAGCGACAGCCTCTCCAAATCAGGGACTCTCTCTCCAAATCAGGGACAGCCTCTCCAAATCAGGGACAGCCTCTCCAAATCAGGAACAGCCTCTGCAAATCAGGGACAGTCTCTCCAAATCAGGGACAGTCTCTCCAAATCAGGGACTCTCTCTCCAAAAAAGGGACAGTCTCTATAAAATCAGCGACAGTTTCTACAAATCAGGGACAGTATCTCCAAATCAAGGACTCTCTCTCGAAATCAGGGACAGCCTCTCCAAAGCAGGGACAGCCTCTGCAAATCAGGGACAGCCTCTCCAAATAAGGGACAGTCTCTCCAAATTAGCGACAGTCTTTCCATATCAGGGACAGTCTCTCCATATCAGGGACAGTCTTTCCCAATCAGGGACAGTCTCTCCAAATCAGGGACTCGTTCTCCAAATCAGGGACTCTCTCTACAATTCAGGGACAGTCTCTCCAAGTCAGGGACAGCCTCTCCAAATCAGGGACAGTCTCTCCAAATCAGGGACAGTCTCTCCAAATCAGGGACTCTCTCTCCCAATCAGGGACAGCCTCAACAAATCAGGGACTCTCTCTCCAAATCAGGGACAGTCTCTACAAATCAGGGACAGCCTCTCCAAAGCAGGGGCAACCTCTCCAAATCAGGGACAGTCTCTCCAAATCAGGGACAGTCTCTACAACTCAGGGACAGCCTCTCCAAATCAGGGAAAGCCCCTCCAAATCAATGACAGTCTCTCCAAATCAAGGACAGTCTCCCCAAATCAGGGACTCTCTCTCCAAATTAGGGACAGTCTCTAAAAATCAGGGACAGCCGTTCCAAATCAGTTACAGCCTCTCCAAAGCAGGGACAACCTCTCCAAATCAGGGACAGTCTCTCCAAATCAGAGACAGTCTCTACAAATCAGAGACAGCCTCTCCAAATCAGGGACAGTCTCTCCAAATCAGGGACAGTCTCTCCAAATCAGGGACAGCCTCTTCAAATCAGGGACACTCTCTACAAGTCAGGGACAGCCTCTCCAAGTCAGAGACAGTCTCTCCAAATCAGGGACAGTCTCTCCAAATCAGGGACTCTCTCTCCAAATTAGGGACAGTCTCTAAAAATCAGGGACAGCCGTTCCAAATCAGGGACAGTCTCTCCAAATCAGGGACAGTCTCTCCAAATCAGGGACAGCCTCTCCCAATCAGGGACAGCCTCTCCCAATCAAGGACAGCCTCTCCAAATCAGGGACAGTCTCTCCAAATCATAGATTCCCTCTCCAAATCAGGGACTCTCCAAATCAGGGACAGTCTCTACAAATCAGGGACAGCCTCTCCAAATCAGGGACTGCCTCTTCCAATCAGGGACAGCCTCTTCATATCAGGGACAGTCTCTCCCAATCAGGGACAGTCTCTACAAATCAGCGACAGCCTCTCCAAATCAGGGACTCTCTCTCCAAATCAGGGACAGCCTCTCCAAATCAGGGACAGCCTCTCCAAATCAGGGACAGCCTCTGCAAATCAGGGACAGTCTCTCCAAATCAGGGACAGTCTCTCCAAATCAGGGACTCTCTCTCCAAAAAAGGGACAGTCTCTATAAAATCAGCGACAGTTTCTACAAATCAGGGACAGTATCTCCAAATCAAGGACTCTCTCTCGAAATCAGGGACAGCCTCTCCAAAGCAGGGACAGCCTCTGCAAATCAGGGACAGCCTCTCCAAATAAGGGACAGTCTCTCCAAATTAGCGACAGTCTTTCCATATCAGGGACAGTCTCTCCATATCAGGGACAGTCTTTCCCAATCAGGGACAGTCTCTCCAAATCAGGGACTCGTTCTCCAAATCAGGGACTCTCTCTACGATTCAGGGACAGTCTCTCCAAGTCAGGGACAGCCTCTCCATATCAGGGACAGTTTCTCCATATCAGGGACAGTCTCTACAAATCAGGGACTCTCTCTCCAAATCAGGGACAGCCTCTCCAAATCAGGGACAGTCTCTCCAAATCTGGGACTCTCTTTCCAAATCTGGGACTCACTTTCCAAATCTGGGACAGTCTCTGCAAATCAGGGACAGTCTCTACAAATCAGGAACAGCCTTTCCAAATCAGGGACAGCCTCTTCAAATCAGGGACAGTTTCTCTAAATCAGAGACTCTCTCTCCAAATCAGGGACAGTCTCTACAAATCAGGGACAGCCTCTCCAAATCAGGGACTGTCTCTCCAAATTAGGGACTCTCTCTCCAAATCAGGGACAGTCTCAACAAATCAGGGTCTCTCTCTCCAAATCAGGGACAGTCTCTACAAATCAGGGACAGCCTCTCCAAAGCAGGGACAACCTCTCCAAATCAGGGACAGTCTCTACAAATCAGGGGCAGCCTCTCCAAATCAATGACAGTCTCTCCAAATCAAGGACAGTCTCTCCAAATCAGGAACTCTCTCTCCAAATTAAGGACAGTCTCTAAAAATCAGGGACAGCCATTCCAAATCAGGGACAGCCTCTCCAAAGCAGGGACAACCTCTCCAAATCAGGGACAGTCTCTCCAAATCAGGGACAGTCTCACCAAATCAGGGACAGTCTCTACAATTCAGTGACAGCCTCTCCAAATCAGGGACAGCCCCTCCAAATCAATGACAGCCTTGACAAATCAGGGACAGTCTCTCCAAATCAGGGACAGTCTCTCCAAAACAGGGACAGTCTCTCCAAATCAGGAACTCTCTCTCCAAATTAAGGACAGTCTCTAAAAATAAGGGACAGCCATTCCACATCAAGGACAGCCTCTCCAAAGCAGGGACAACCTCTCCAAATCAGGGACAGTCTCTCCAAATCAGGGACAGTCTCTCCAAATCAGGGACAGTCTCTACAATTCAGGGACAGCCTCTCCAAATCAGGGACAGCCCCTCCAAATCAATGACAGCCTCGACAAATCAGGGACAGTCTCTCCAAATCAGGGACTCTCTCTCCAAATTAGGGACAGTCTCTAAAAATCAGGGACAGCCGTTCCAAATCAGGGACAGTCTCTCCAAATCAGGGACAGTCTCTCCAAATCAGGGACAGTCTCTCCAAATCAGGTACAGTCTCTCCAAATCAGGGACTCTCTCTCCAAATTAGGGACAGTCTCTAAAAATCAGGGACAGCCGTTCCAAATCAGGGACAGTCTCTCCAAATCAGGGACAGTCTCTCCAAATCAGGGACAGCCTCTCCCAATCAGGGACAGCCTCTCCCAATCAAGGACAGCCTCTCCAAATCAGGGACAGTCTCTCCAAATCATAGATTCCCTCTCCAAATCAGGGACTCTCCAAATCAGGGACAGTCTCTACAAATCAGGGACAGCCTCTCCAAATCAGGGACTGCCTCTTCCAATCAGGGACAGCCTCTTCATATCAGGGACAGTCTCTCCCAATCAGGGACAGTCTCTACAAATCAGCGACAGCCTCTCCAAATCAGGGACTCTCTCTCCAAATCAGGGACAGCCTCTCCAAATCAGGGACAGCCTCTCCAAATCAGGAACAGCCTCTGCAAATCAGGGACAGTCTCTCCAAATCAGGGACAGTCTCTCCAAATCAGGGACTCTCTCTCCAAAAAAGGGACAGTCTCTATAAAATCAGCGACAGTTTCTACAAATCAGGGACAGTATCTCCAAATCAAGGACTCTCTCTCGAAATCAGGGACAGCCTCTCCAAAGCAGGGACAGCCTCTGCAAATCAGGGACAGCCTCTCCAAATAAGGGACAGTCTCTCCAAATTAGCGACAGTCTTTCCATATCAGGGACAGTCTCTCCATATCAGGGACAGTCTTTCCCAATCAGGGACAGTCTCTCCAAATCAGGGACTCGTTCTCCAAATCAGGGACTCTCTCTACAATTCAGGGACAGTCTCTCCAAGTCAGGGACAGCCTCTCCAAATCAGGGACAGTCTCTCCAAATCAGGGACAGTCTCTCCAAATCAGGGACTCTCTCTCCCAATCAGGGACAGCCTCAACAAATCAGGGACTCTCTCTCCAAATCAGGGACAGTCTCTACAAATCAGGGACAGCCTCTCCAAAGCAGGGGCAACCTCTCCAAATCAGGGACAGTCTCTCCAAATCAGGGACAGTCTCTACAACTCAGGGACAGCCTCTCCAAATCAGGGAAAGCCCCTCCAAATCAATGACAGTCTCTCCAAATCAAGGACAGTCTCCCCAAATCAGGGACTCTCTCTCCAAATTAGGGACAGTCTCTAAAAATCAGGGACAGCCGTTCCAAATCAGTTACAGCCTCTCCAAAGCAGGGACAACCTCTCCAAATCAGGGACAGTCTCTCCAAATCAGAGACAGTCTCTACAAATCAGAGACAGCCTCTCCAAATCAGGGACAGTCTCTCCAAATCAGGGACAGTCTCTCCAAATCAGGGACAGCCTCTTCAAATCAGGGACACTCTCTACAAGTCAGGGACAGCCTCTCCAAGTCAGAGACAGTCTCTCCAAATCAGGGACAGTCTCTCCAAATCAGGGACTCTCTCTCCAAATTAGGGACAGTCTCTAAAAATCAGGGACAGCCGTTCCAAATCAGGGACAGTCTCTCCAAATCAGGGACAGTCTCTCCAAATCAGGGACAGCCTCTCCCAATCAGGGACAGCCTCTCCCAATCAAGGACAGCCTCTCCAAATCAGGGACAGTCTCTCCAAATCATAGATTCCCTCTCCAAATCAGGGACTCTCCAAATCAGGGACAGTCTCTACAAATCAGGGACAGCCTCTCCAAATCAGGGACTGCCTCTTCCAATCAGGGACAGCCTCTTCATATCAGGGACAGTCTCTCCCAATCAGGGACAGTCTCTACAAATCAGCGACAGC
The DNA here is from genome assembly GCA_037953035.1 of Aquarana catesbeiana. Classification (NCBI taxonomy): domain Eukaryota; kingdom Metazoa; phylum Chordata; class Amphibia; order Anura; family Ranidae; genus Aquarana; species Aquarana catesbeiana. Next base: position 3,043,490 of record JBBHAA010000512.1, on the reverse strand, counting down.
CTCTCCAAATCAGGGACTCTCTCTCCAAATCAGGGACAGCCTCTCCAAATCAGGGACAGCCTCTCCAAATCAGGGACAGCCTCTGCAAATCAGGGACAGTCTCTCCAAATCAGGGACAGTCTCTCCAAATCAGGGACTCTCTCTCCAAAAAAGGGACAGTCTCTATAAAATCAGCGACAGTTTCTACAAATCAGGGACAGTATCTCCAAATCAAGGACTCTCTCTCGAAATCAGGGACAGCCTCTCCAAAGCAGGGACAGCCTCTGCAAATCAGGGACAGCCTCTCCAAATAAGGGACAGTCTCTCCAAATTAGCGACAGTCTTTCCATATCAGGGACAGTCTCTCCATATCAGGGACAGTCTTTCCCAATCAGGGACAGTCTCTCCAAATCAGGGACTCGTTCTCCAAATCAGGGACTCTCTCTACGATTCAGGGACAGTCTCTCCAAGTCAGGGACAGCCTCTCCATATCAGGGACAGTTTCTCCATATCAGGGACAGTCTCTACAAATCAGGGACTCTCTCTCCAAATCAGGGACAGCCTCTCCAAATCAGGGACAGTCTCTCCAAATCTGGGACTCTCTTTCCAAATCTGGGACTCACTTTCCAAATCTGGGACAGTCTCTGCAAATCAGGGACAGTCTCTACAAATCAGGAACAGCCTTTCCAAATCAGGGACAGCCTCTTCAAATCAGGGACAGTTTCTCTAAATCAGAGACTCTCTCTCCAAATCAGGGACAGTCTCTACAAATCAGGGACAGCCTCTCCAAATCAGGGACTGTCTCTCCAAATTAGGGACTCTCTCTCCAAATCAGGGACAGTCTCAACAAATCAGGGACTCTCTCTCCAAATCAGGGACAGTCTCTACAAATCAGGGACAGCCTCTCCAAAGCAGGGACAACCTCTCCAAATCAGGGACAGTCTCTACAAATCAGGGGCAGCCTCTCCAAATCAATGACAGTCTCTCCAAATCAAGGACAGTCTCTCCAAATCAGGAACTCTCTCTCCAAATTAAGGACAGTCTCTAAAAATCAGGGACAGCCATTCCAAATCAGGGACAGCCTCTCCAAAGCAGGGACAACCTCTCCAAATCAGGGACAGTCTCTCCAAATCAGGGACAGTCTCACCAAATCAGGGACAGTCTCTACAATTCAGGGACAGCCTCTCCAAATCAGGGACAGCCCCTCCAAATCAATGACAGCCTTGACAAATCAGGGACAGTCTCTCCAAATCAGGGACAGTCTCTCCAAAACAGGGACAGTCTCTCCAAATCAGGAACTCTCTCTCCAAATTAAGGACAGTCTCTAAAAATAAGGGACAGCCATTCCACATCAAGGACAGCCTCTCCAAAGCAGGGACAACCTCTCCAAATCAGGGACAGTCTCTCCAAATCAGGGACAGTCTCTCCAAATCAGGGACAGTCTCTACAATTCAGGGACAGCCTCTCCAAATCAGGGACAGCCCCTCCAAATCAATGACAGCCTCGACAAATCAGGGACAGTCTCTCCAAATCAGGGACTCTCTCTCCAAATTAGGGACAGTCTCTAAAAATCAGGGACAGCCGTTCCAAATCAGGGACAGTCTCTCCAAATCAGGGACAGTCTCTCCAAATCAGGGACAGTCTCTCCAAATCAGGTACAGTCTCTCCAAATCAGGGACTCTCTCTCCAAATTAGGGACAGTCTCTAAAAATCAGGGACAGCCGTTCCAAATCAGGGACAGTCTCTCCAAATCAGGGACAGTCTCTCCAAATCAGGGACAGCCTCTCCCAATCAGGGACAGCCTCTCCCAATCAAGGACAGCCTCTCCAAATCAGGGACAGTCTCTCCAAATCATAGATTCCCTCTCCAAATCAGGGACTCTCCAAATCAGGGACAGTCTCTACAAATCAGGGACAGCCTCTCCAAATCAGGGACTGCCTCTTCCAATCAGGGACAGCCTCTTCATATCAGGGACAGTCTCTCCCAATCAGGGACAGTCTCTACAAATCAGCGACAGCCTCTCCAAATCAGGGACTCTCTCTCCAAATCAGGGACAGCCTCTCCAAATCAGGGACAGCCTCTCCAAATCAGGAACAGCCTCTGCAAATCAGGGACAGTCTCTCCAAATCAGGGACAGTCTCTCCAAATCAGGGACTCTCTCTCCAAAAAAGGGACAGTCTCTATAAAATCAGCGACAGTTTCTACAAATCAGGGACAGTATCTCCAAATCAAGGACTCTCTCTCGAAATCAGGGACAGCCTCTCCAAAGCAGGGACAGCCTCTGCAAATCAGGGACAGCCTCTCCAAATAAGGGACAGTCTCTCCAAATTAGCGACAGTCTTTCCATATCAGGGACAGTCTCTCCATATCAGGGACAGTCTTTCCCAATCAGGGACAGTCTCTCCAAATCAGGGACTCGTTCTCCAAATCAGGGACTCTCTCTACAATTCAGGGACAGTCTCTCCAAGTCAGGGACAGCCTCTCCAAATCAGGGACAGTCTCTCCAAATCAGGGACAGTCTCTCCAAATCAGGGACTCTCTCTCCCAATCAGGGACAGCCTCAACAAATCAGGGACTCTCTCTCCAAATCAGGGACAGTCTCTACAAATCAGGGACAGCCTCTCCAAAGCAGGGGCAACCTCTCCAAATCAGGGACAGTCTCTCCAAATCAGGGACAGTCTCTACAACTCAGGGACAGCCTCTCCAAATCAGGGAAAGCCCCTCCAAATCAATGACAGTCTCTCCAAAGCAGGGGCAACCTCCCCAAATCAGGGACTCTCTCTCCAAATTAGGGACAGTCTCTAAAAATCAGGGACAGCCGTTCCAAATCAGTTACAGCCTCTCCAAAGCAGGGACAACCTCTCCAAATCAGGGACAGTCTCTCCAAATCAGAGACAGTCTCTACAAATCAGAGACAGCCTCTCCAAATCAGGGACAGCCCCTCCAAATCAATGACAGCCTCGACAAATCAGGGACAGTCTCTCCAAATCAGGGACTCTCTCTCCAAATTAGGGACAGTCTCTAAAAATCAGGGACAGTCTCTCCAAATCAGGGACAGCCTCTCCCAATCAGGGACAGCCTCTCCAAATCAGGGACAGTCTCTCCAAATCATAGATTCTCTCTCCAAATCAGGGACTATCCAAATCAGGGACAGTCTCTACAAATCAGGGACAGCCTCTCCAAATCAGGGACTGCCTCTTCCAATCAGGGACAGCCTCTCCATATCAGGGACAGTCTCTCCCAATCAGGGACAGTCTCTAAAAATCAGCGACAGTCTCTCCAAATCAGAGACTCTCTCTCCAAATCAGGGACAGTCTCTACAAATCAGGGACAGTCTCGCCAAATCAGGGACAGCCTCTCCAAAACAGGGACACCTTCTCCAAATGAGGGACACTCTCTCCAAATCAGGGAAAGCCTCTCCAAATCAGGGACAGTCTCTCCAAATCTGGGACTCTCTTTCCAAATCAGGGACAGTCTCTACAAATCAGCGACAGTCTCTACAAATCAGGGACAGCCTCTCCAAAGCAGGGACAGCCTCTCCAAATCAGGGACAGTCTCTCCAAATCAGGCACAGTCTCTACAAATCAGGGACAGTCTCTACAAATCAGGGACAGCCTCTTCAAATCAGGGACAGTCTCCACAAATCAGGGACAGCCTCTGCAAATCAGGGACAGCCTCTCCAAATCAGGGACAGTCTCTGCAAATCAGGGACAGTCTCTCCAAAACAGGGACTCTCTCTGCTAATCAGGGACAGCCTCTCCAAATCAGGGACAGCCTCTCCAAATCAGGGACAGTCTCTCCAAATCAGGGACAGTCTCTCCAAATCAGGGACTCTCTCTCCAAATCAGGGACAGTCTCTACAAATCAGGGACAGTCTCTACAAATCAGGGACAACCTTTCCAAATCAGGGACAGTCTCTCCAAATCAGGGACAGCCTCTCCAAATCAGGGACAGTCTCTCCAAATCAGGGACAGTCTCTCCAAATCAGGGACTCTCTCTCCAAATCAGGGACAGTTTCTACAAATCAGGGACAGCCTCTCCAAATCAGGGACAGTGTCTCCAAATCAGGGACAGTCTCTCCAAATCAGGGACTCTCTCTCCGAATCAGGGACAGCCTCTCCAAATCAGGGACAGTCTCTCCAAATCAGGGACTCTCTCTCCAAATCAGGGACAGTCTCTATGAATCAGGGACAGCCTCTACAAATCAGGGACAGCCTCTACAAATCAGGGACAGTCTCTACAAATAAGGGACAGTCTCTCCAAATCAGGGACTCTCTCTCCAAATCAAGGACAGTCTCCCAAAATCAGGGACAGACTCTCCAAATCAGGGATAGCCTCCCCAAATCAGGGACAGTCTCTCCAAATCAGGGACAGTCTCTACAAATCAACGACAGTCTCTTCAAATCAGGGACAGCCTCTCCAAATCAGGGGCAGTCTCTCCAAATCAGGGACTCTCTCTCCAAATCAGGGACAGTCTCTACAAATCAGGGACAGCCTGTCCAAATCAGGGACAGCCTCTACAAATCAGGGACACCATCTCCGAAACAGGGACAGTCTCTACAAATCAGGGACAGTCAGGAGAGAGTTCCTTATTTGAAGAGGCTGTCCCTGATTTAGAGAGGCTTTCCCTGATTTGTAGAGACTGTCCCTGATTTGGAGAGAGAGTCCCTGATTTGGAGAGGCTGTCCCTGATTTGGAGAGGCTGTCCCTGATTTGGAGAGACTGTCTTTGATTTGGAGAGACTTTCCCTGATATGGAGAGGCTGTCCCTGATTTGGAGAGACTGTCCCTGATTTGGAGAGAGAGTCTCTGATTTGGAGAGACTGTCGCTGATTTGTAGAGACTGTCGCTGATTTGGAGAGACTGTCGCTGATTTGGAGAGACTATCGCTGATTTGGAGAGGCTGTCCCTGATTTGGAGAGGCTGTCCCTGATTTGGATAGGCTGTCCCTGATTTGTAGAGACTGTCCCTGATTTGGAGAGAGAGTCCCTGATTTGTAGAGAGAGTATCTGATTTGGAGAGAGGGTCCCTGAGACTGTCTCTCCAAATCAATGTCAGTCTCTCCAAATCAGGGACAGTCTCTCCAAATCCGGGGCTCTCTATCCAAATCAGGGACAGTCTCTACGAATCAGGGACAGTCTCTACGAATCAGGGACAGTCTCTACGAATCAGGGACATCCTCTACAAATCAGGGACAGCCTCTACAAATCAGGGACAGCCTCTACAAATCAGGGACAGCCTCTAAAAATCAGGGACAGTCTCTCCAAATCAGGTACTCTTTCTCCAAATCAGGGACAGTCTCCCCAAATCAAGGACAGTCTCTCCAAATCAGGCACTCTCTCTCCAAATCAGGGACCATCTCTACAAATTAGGGACAGCCTCTCCAAAGCAGGGACAGCCTCTCCAAATCAGGGACAGTCTCTCCAAATCAGGGACAGTCTCTCCAAATCAGGGACAGCCTCTTCAAATCAGGGACACTCTCTACAAGTCAGGGACAGCCTCTCCAAGTCAGAGACAGTCTCTCCAAATCAGGGACAGTCTCTCCAAATCAGGGAGAGCCTCTCCAATCAGGGACAGTCTCTCCAAATCATCGACTCTCTCTCCAAATCAGGGACAGTCTCTACAAATCAGCGACAGTCTCTACAAATCAGTGACAGTCTCTGCAATTCAGGGACAGTCTCTCCAAATCAGGGACAGCCTCTCCAAATCAGGGACAGCCTCTCCAAATCAGGGACAGTCTCTCCAAATCAGGGACTCTCTCTCCAAATCAGGAACAGTCTCTACAAATCAGGGACAGCCTTTCCAAATCAGGGACAGTCTCTCCAAATCAGGGACAGTCTCTCCAAATCAGGGACTCTCTCTCCAAATCAGGGACAGCCTCTCCAAATCAGGGACAGTCTCTCCAAATCAGGGACAGACTCTCCAAATCAGGGACAGCCTCTCCAAATCAGGGACAGTCTCTCCAAATCAGGGACAGTCTCTCCAAATCAGGGACTCTCTCTCCAAATCAGGGACAGCCTCTCCAAATCAGGGACAGTCTCTCCAAATCAGGGACTCTCTCTCCGAATCAGGGACAGTCTCTACGAATCAGGGACAGCCTCTACAAATCAGGGACAGCCTCTACAAATCAGGGACAGTCTCTACAAATAAGGGACAGTCTCTCCAAATCAGGGACTCTCTCTCCAATCAGGGACAGTCTCCCCAAATCAGGGACAGACTCTCCAAATCAGGGACAGCCTCTCCAAATCAGAGATAGCCCCTCCAAATCAGGGATAGCCTCCCCAAATCAGGAAAAGTCTCTCCAAATCAGCGACAGTCTCTACAAATCAACGACAGTCTCTTCAAATCAGGGACAGCCTCTCTAAATCAGGGGAAATCTCTCCAAATCAGGGACTCTCTATCCAAATCAGGGACAGTCTCTACGAATCAGGGACAGTCTCTACGAATCAGGGACAGTCTCTACGAATCAGGGACATCCTCTACAAATCAGGGACAGCCTCTACAAATCAGGGACAGCCTCTACAAATCAGGGACAGCCTCTAAAAATCAGGGACAGTCTCTCCAAATCAGGTACTCTTTCTCCAAATCAGGGACAGTCTCCCCAAATCAGGGACAGTCTCTCCAAATCAGGGACTCTCTCTCCAAATCAGGGACCGTCTCTACAAATTAGGGACAGCCTCTCCAAAGCAGGGACAGCCTCTCCAAATCAGGGACAGTCTCTCCAAATCAGGGACAGTCTCTCCAAATCAGGGACAGCCTCTTCAAATCAGGGACAGTCTCTACAAGTCAGGGACAGCCTCTCCAAGTCAGAGACAGTCTCTCCAAATCAGGGACAGTCTCTCCAAATCAGGGAGAGCCTCTCCAAATCAGGGACAGTCTCTCAAATCAGCGACTCTCTCTCCAAATCAGGGACAGTCTCTACAAATCAGCGACAGTCTCTACAAATCAGTGACAGTCTCTGCAATTCAGGGACAGTCTCTCCAAAACATGGACTCTCTCTGCAAATCAGGGACAGCCTCTCCAAATCAGGGACAGCCTCTCCAAATCAGGGACAGTCTCTCCAAATCAGGGACTCTCTCTCCAAATCAGGAACAGTCTCTACAAATCAGGGACAGCCTTTGCAAATCAGGGATAGTCTCTCCAAATCAGGGACTCTCTCTCCAAATCAGGGACAGCCTCTCCAAATCAGGGACAGTCTCTCCAAATCAGGGACAGCCTCTCCAAATCAGGGACAGCCTCTCCAAATCAGGGACAGTCTCTCCAAATCAGGGACAGTCTCTCCAAATCAGGGACTCTCTCTCCAAATCAGGAACAGCCTCTCCAAATCAGGGACAGTCTCTCCAAATCAGGGACTCTCTCTCCAAATCAGGGACAGTCTCTACGAATCAGGGACAGCCTCTACAAATCAGGGACAGCCTCTACAAATCAGGGACAGTCTCTACAAATAAGGGACAATCTCTCCAAATCAGGGACTCTCTCTCCAATCAGAGACAGTCTCCCCAAATCAGGGACAGACTCTCCAAATCAGGGACAGCCTCTCCAAATCAGAGATAGCCCCTCCAAATCAGGGATAGCCTCCCCAAATCAGGAAAAGTCTCTCCAAATCAGCGACAGTCTCTACAAATCAACGACAGTCTCTTCAAATCAGGCACAGCCTCTCTAAATCAGGGGAAGTCTCTCCAAATCAGGGACTCTCTCTCCAAATCAGGGACAGTCTCTACAAATAAGGGACAGCCTGTCCAAATCAGGGACAGCCTCTACAAATCAGGGACACCATCTCCGAAACAGGGACAGTCTCTACAAATCAGGGACAGTCAGGAGAGAGTCCCTGATTTGAAGAGGCTGTCCCTGATTTAGAGAGGCTTTCCCTGATTTGTAGAGACTGTCCCTGATTTGGAGAGAGAGTCCCTGATTTGGAGAGGCTGTCCCTGATTTGGAGAGGCTGTCCCTGATTTGGAGAGACTGTCTTTGATTTGTAGAGACTTTCCCTGATTTGGAGAGGCTGTCCCTGATTTGGAGAGACTGTCCCTGATTTGGAGAGAGAGTCTCTGATTTGGAGATACTGTCTGTGATTTGGAGAGACTGTCCCTGATTTGGAGAGACTGTCGCTGATATGTAGAGACTGTCGCTGATTTGGAGAGACTGTCGCTGATTTAGAGAGACTGTCCCTGATTTGGAGAGGCTGTCCCTGATTTGGAGAGGCTGTCCCTGATTTGGTTAGGCTGTCCCTGATTTGTAGAGACTGTCCCTGATTTGGAGAGAGAGTCCCTGATTTGGAGAGAGAGTACCTGATTTGGAGAGAGGGTCCCTGAGACTGTCTCTCCAAATCAATGTCAGTCTCTCCAAATCAGGGACAGTCTATACAAATCAGGGACAGTCTCTCCAAATCAGGGACTCTCTCTCCAAACCAGGGACAGTCTCTACAAATCAGCGACAGTCTCTACAAATCAGTGACAGTCTCTGCAAATCAGGGACAGTCTCTCCAAAACAGGGACTCTTTCTGCAAATCAGGGACAGCCTCTCCAAATCAGGGACAGCCTCTCCAAATCAGGGACAGTCTCTCCAAATCAGCGACATTCTCTACAAATCAAGGACAGTCTCTCCAAAGCAGGGACTCTCTCTACAAATCAGGGACAGCCTCTCCAAATCAGGGACAGTCTCTCCAAATCAGGGACTCTCTCTCCAAATCAGGGACAGTCTCTACAAATCAGGGACAGCCTCTCCAAATCAGGGACAGTCTCTATAAATCAGGGACAGTTTCTATAAATCAGGGACAGTCTCTCCCAATCAGGGACAGTCTCTACAAATCAGCGACAGTCTCTCCAAATCTGGGACTCTCTCTCCAAATCAGGGACAGTCTCGCCAAATCAGGGACAGTCTCGCCTAATCAGGGACAGCCTCTCCAAATCAGGGACAGTCTCTAAAATCAGGGACAGCCTCTCCAAATCAGGGACAGTCCCTTGAAATCAGGGACAGTCTCTACAAATCAGCGACAGTCTCTACAAATCAGGGACAGTTGGGAGCCATGCAAAATACACACATTACTCAGTTAGGCACACATTTAACCCTTTGATCATCCCAGATGTTAACCCCTATCCAGCCAGTGTCATTAGTACAGTGTCAGTGCTTATTATTAGCACTGGTCACTGTATTAGTGTCACTGGTGATGTCAGTGGCAGTTATTCAGTTCCTCCCCAGCATCAGTTAGTGTCAGATTGACCGCCACACATTCACAGTCCCATTATAAGTCGCTGATGGCCGCCATTATTAGTAAAAAAAAGTAAAATCCAATATATCCCATAGTTTGTAGACGCTATAACTTTCACGCAAACCAATCAATATATGCTTAAGGGGGGGGGGGTTATCAAAAACATGTAGCAGAATACATGTAATACATGCAAAAATATATATATATATATATATATATATATATTTTTAAAATGTTGTATTTTTTCATTTATGTAATTAAAAAAAAACACAGAGGTGATCAAATACTGCCAAAAGAAAAGCTCTATATATAAAATAGTTGTGGTATTCTAATGCCGCGTACACACAAGCGTACTTCTCATCGGACTGAACTCTGACGGTCTTTCCAATGGAGTTCTGCTGAAACGGACTTGCCTACACACGATCACACCAAAGTCCAATCGTTTAGAACGCGATGACGTACGACGGGTCTAGAAAGAGGAAGTTCAATAGCCAGCAGCCAATAGCTGCCCTTGCGTTGTTTTTGGTCCGTCGGACCAGCATACAGATGAGCGGTTTTCTCGATAGGAACTGAGTCCGTCAGAAAGATTTGAAACATGTTCTATTTCTAGGTCCTTTAGAATTTTAGAAAGAAAAGGTCCAATGAAGCCCACACATGATCGGAACGTCCGACGGAATGATTCCGTCTGACCTTTTCTGCCGGAAAGTCCGGTCGTGTGTACGCGGCATTAGATTTCCGTTCTTCTGGGTGTGGAGTTACAGAACAAAATTCTTCCTCTTCGTTCTCACTTCCTCTCTGAATTGTTTACACGGCTGAAAACATTTTCTTAGCCACAGATAACTGAACTCTTATGGCTGGCTGGACAGTGAATTGGTTATTATAAGGCGGTTGTACAGAAATAAAATATTTTTACACAATTAACGAAAGAATTCAACCTACAAATTACAACCTACACATTATGCTTCAAAGACCTTATACGTCTGTGTCCTGTGTCATTAAAGGACCCGGTCTGTTGTGATACAAGTAAAAATCTGAATTTATTTGCTAGAAAATTACCTAGAACCCCAAACATAATATATATATATATATATATATATATATATATATATATATATACACACACACACACACAGTGGGGATGGAAAGTATTCAGACCCCCTTAAATTTTTCACTCTTTGTTATATTGCAGCCATTTGCTATAATCATTTAAGTTCATTTTTTTTTCCTCATTAATGTACACACAGCACCCCATATTGACAGAAAAATACAGAATTGTTGACATTTTTGCAGATTTATTAAAAAAAGAAAAATTGAAATATCACATGGTCCTAAGTATTCAGACCCTTTGCTGTGACACTCATGTATTTAACTCAGGTGTTGTCCATTTCTTCTGATCATCCCTGAGATTGTTCTACACCTTCATTTGAGTCCACCTGTGTTTGATTATACTAATTGGACTTGATTAGGAAAGCCACACACCTGTCTATATGAGACCTTACAGCTCACAGTGCATGTCAGAGCAAATGAGAATCATGAGGTCAAAGGAACTGCCTGAAGAGCTCAGAGACAGAATTGTGGCAAGGCACAGATCTGGCCAGGGTTACAAAAAAAATCTGAATTTCTGCTGCACTTAAAGTTCCTAAAAGAGCACAGTGGCCTCCATAATCCTTAAATGGAAGATGTTTGGGATGACCAGAACCCTTCGTACAGCTGGCAGTCTGGCCAAACTGAGCTATCTGGGGAGAAGAGCCTTGGTGAGAGAGGTAAAGAACCCAAAGATCACTGTGGCTGAGCTCCAGAGATGCAGTCGGGAGATGGGAGAAAGTTGTAGAAAGTCAACCATCACTGCAGCCCTCCACCATTCGGAGCTTTATGGTAGAGTGGCCCGACGGAAGCCTCTCCTCAGTGCAAAACACATGAAAGCCCGCATGGAGTTTGCTAAAAAACACCTGAAGGACTCCAAAATGGTGAGAAATAAGATTCTCTGGTCTGATAAGACCAAGATAGAACTTTTTGGCCTTAATTTTAAGCGGTATGTGTGGAGAAAACCAGGCACTGCTCATCACCTGTCCAATACAGTCCCAACAGTGAAGCATGGTGGTGGCAGCATCCTGCTGTGGGGTGTTTTTCAGCTGCAGGGACAGGACGACATCCTGGATGTAAACCTTCTCCAGAGTGCTCAGGACCTCAGACTGGGCCGAAGGTTTACCTTCCAACAAGACAATGACCCTAAGCTACAATAAGGAAGGAGTGGCTTCACAACAACTCGTGACTGTTCTTGAATGGCCCAGCCAGAGCCCTGACTTAAACCCAATTGAGCATCTCTGGAGAGATCTAAAAATGGCTGTCCACCAACGTTTACCATCCAACCTGACAGAAATGGAGAGGATCTGCAAGGAGGAATGGCAGAGGATCCCCAAATCCAGGTGTGAAAAATTTGTTGCATCTTTCCAAAAAAGACTCATGGCTGTATTAGATCAAAAGGGTGCTTCTACTAAATACTGAGCTGTGTTTTTCTGTCAATATGGGGTGCTGTGTGTACATTAATGAGGAAAGAAAATGAACTTAAATGATTTTAGCAAATGGCTGCAATATAACAAAGAGTGAAAAATTTAAGGGGGTCTGAATACTTTCCATCCCCACTGTGTGTGTGTGTGTGTATATATATATATATATATATATATATATATATATATATTTCCGTCCCCATTGTATATAAGCAGAGGACCTAGAGAATAAAAGGGCAGTCGTTGCTATTTTTTATGTCACACAGTAGTTGCACAGTGGTTTTTCAAACACAATTTTTTTTTAATTACACTTTAACCACTTAAGGACCAGAAGGATTTTCCCCCTTAATGACCAGGCCATTTTTTGGGATACGGCACTGCGTCGCTTTAACTGACAATTGCGCAAGTGGGACTGCGACATTGCGGCAGACAGATCGGACACTTTTGACACCTTTTTGGGACCAGTGACATATATACAGCGATCAGAGGTAAAAATAGACACTGATAACTGTATAACTGTCCCTGGCAGGGAAGGGGTTAACACTAGGGGGCACTCAAGGAGTTAAGTGTTCCCTGGGAGGTGTTTCTAACTGTGGGGGGGGGTGTAGTGACTGGAGGAGGAGACTGATCGCTGTTCCTAATCACTAGGAACAGCAGATCTGTCTCTCCTCCCCTGACAGAACAGGGTTATGTCTGTTTACATTGACAGATCCCCAATCTGGATCTCTCAGGAGCAATCATGGGCCAGTGGAAATCGCAACCCCCAGCCACACGCATTGGCTCAGGCGTCCCCTAATGGTCTTAAAGCGGCCGACTTACAATGATGGCGATTCCCCCAGGAGAGCCAACCCGCTGCAGTACAACTGCGGCGGCTGGTCTTTAAATGGTTAATAAATGTTAAAAAAAAACACAATATATAATCCATTATTTGGTAAAATATGAAAGATGATGTTACGCTGAGTAAATAGATACCTAACATGTCACGCTTTAAAATTGCGCACGCTCGCAAACTATGGTACTTAAAAATCTCCATAAATTTTTATGAGGTACAAATAAGTGCAGCGCTGAAATATCTAAACAGCCAATATTCATATCAGCATATCAAAGTGCACAGTGCAAATAAGAAGAACATAAGTGACAATAACGTTTATGAACAAATTGGTGAAAGTTCATGTTCAATAGTGGTTACAGGAACAAAATCCAAACGTTGACTTAAGGAGTCACCACAGCAGGTGCATCCACCACCCAGAGGAGGAGAAAAAATACGCTTTAAGCAAGCCTGTCGTGATGGTAGTCACAAGGACGATATCTAGGAATAGACCACAAGATTCTCCACACCAACCAGACTACTTCATAAACTCTCACGACCCCTCACGATCGCCGCTATTTGATATTTGAACTCTGTTTCGTTCTTCCAAAATGTGAGTCTGTTCTTTATTATTTTAATAAACCAGTGTTTTAAAACGTTTTTACGCTATGTGAGTTTTGTTTGCTCCTCGCATGGCATATGAAACTACACGTTTGGCTTATGCTGGATTACCTATGGGAGAGGAAGCCGTGTGGACCCCCCCTTTTCTTTCCACCATCTGTTGATGACATCTGACAAGACACATTTCCCAGAACCAGTGGTTATTATGCTTTTTTGACTTGTCTGGCGTACGCCATTTCAGGTCAATTCTTTCTGGTAAGCCTCCTCTACTCCTGGTGTTGGGCCGGCACTGATGTACAATCTATGCACACTTGTGGTCTCCCTTCTGCCCACTCGCCAGATTTGGTGCGACTAAAATTCTGTGAATACCATCTGGCCATGCATCACCCCTTTTGAACTCTGTTGATGTTTTCTTCACTATTTTTCTACACATTTTTTATGGACTTTTAAAGTTTTATGTTTTTGATGTTTGGTGTCTGGCTCATGGAACCAGCACGGGTTTCTACTAATCACTGGCACATCTGATGATTAAGTATTATTGTATATTTACCTTATATGTGATCAACACTGATTAATTATTTGACACTATCCATTTTATGGTCATACATTTTTTGGTAGTATTCACCATTTTTATATGTCTTCATTGTAATACACACGGCTGTGGATGTGATATATAGCGCCACACTTTTGTTTCTTTTACTTCATAAACTCTGACATCATAAGAAAGCTTTGGCCAAGCTTGTAGTGATGATGGTGATTAAGGGGATGGTATCCAAAAATAGGCCCAGGAGGTTCTCCACACCAGCTGGGCCGCTTGTCAGATCATGAACTTCAACATCCATTAAAAAAAAAACAAGAGACCTCCACATAGTGTAAAACCGTTTGGCCACGGATTTTATTAAAAGGCAGGGAACTTACATAGGTCCCAAAACAATGGGCATTGATAAAACATCTTCTTATAGTGATCGCACAAGCTTAAAACATGGAGAAAGAGCGCAATGATATGGAGCAGACTCATCTAAACTGACGCGTTTTGTCCACAAAGACAAAAACGTGGATGAAACAGGTCCTCTTTATGGAGAGATGTGTAGTCAATAAGACCCCACGTCTCTTCTCTGCAATGGAAAAACAAAACAAAACATTGACCTAATGCTTTAACCACTTGATCTCTGGAAGATTTACCCCCCCCTTCCTGACCAGGCCATTTTTTTGCAAAACAGCACTGTGTTACTTTAACTGACAATTGCGCAGTCGTGTGTCACTGTACCCAAATAAATTGTATGTCCTTTTTTTTCCTACAAATACAGCTTTCTTTTGATGATATTTGATCACCTCTGCGTGTTTTATTTTTTTGCGCTATAAACAAAAAAAAAAAACGACCGACAAATTTTGAAAAAAAAAAAAAAAACAATATTGTTTACTTTCTACTATAAAACACATCTAATAAAAAAATGTACAAAATCTCATTTCTTTATCAATTTAGGCCAATATATATTCTGCTACATGTTTTTGGTAAAAAAAAAAAAAAAATCCCCCATAAGCGTATATATATTTACGCAAAAGTTATAGCATCTACAAGCAATGAGATATATTTATTTATTATTTATTTATTTTTACTAGTAATGGCAGCAATCAGTGACTTATAGTGGAACTGCAATATTGCAGTGGACAATTTGGACACTAATTGGCACGCGTTTAGCCGCTTTTAAGCGTTTTTACATTATAGGGAGTGTTTTTTATGAATAAAACGTCCAAAAAAAAAAACGTCAAAAAACGCTAACGTTGCAAAACACGGCAAATCGCTTCCAAGCGTTTTAAAAACGTCCCGTGTGCATGAGCCCTAAGAGCTGTGAAAATGTGGAATAGACTCCCGCCAGAGGTGGTTCTAGCAAGTTCAGTAGATTGCTTTTAAAAAGGCCTGGATACTTTCCTAAATGTCCAGAATATAACTGGGTACTAACATTTATAGGTAAAGTTGATCCAGGGAAAATACAATCGCCTCTTGGGGGATCAAGAAGGAATTTTTTCCCCTGCTGTAGCAAATTGGAACATGCTTAGCTGTTTTTTTTTCCGCCTTCCTCTGGATCAACTGTGGGTATAGGATTGTGTATATGGGATTGTATGATATTAATTTTTTTTTTCATTTTTTATTGGTTTAACTAGACTTTTGTCTTTTTTCAAACTATGAAAATCTTTTTAGCTTACATATACCATTATACTCAATACCCCCTTAACAATGAAAGTCTTAAATAGTAATAAATGGTAAAACAGGACTATAGGAAATAATAGAACGGGAGCTTACAATCAACTGATTCCACTTTATTGGAGCAATGAACAGGTTACATTATTGATAAGGACAGAATAATCTCCAAGTACAATATGTCTGATTCAGAAAAAATATTAATACACGTTCATGTGCTTGGTACACAGATCACCTGGTGACAATCGCTCACGCCACGGGTAATCTCTTGCAGCTCTGCAAGTTCTCCCTTGGGCCTCTGTCATTTTTTACTTCCTGTGCCACCCCACTAATCAAACTGCCTGACCTCTCCTTAGGGCAGGATGGATTGATATACAATAGGATTTCTCATCTTACATAGTGGTTAATAACTATAAGTGAGTCTACCAATTTAGAGCAAATAAATATTAATTTTATATAAGTATATACATTGATTCATTTAAAAGATATACACACGTAATGTTACATATGATTTTTGTCACATAGTTGTAGATTTTCCTCCCATTTTGTCCTGAGGAAGCAGACTGGTCTCTGCGAAACGTGTCAGTTTTAAGACTATCACCATTCCAGTGTGATTTTCAGCTGGTTTATGGTGAAATTATGGCCCCAACAGTGCTCACTGGAACATTCAGTTTCAGAAATTACAGAAGTTTAGAAATCCTTCTGCAAGCAATGCCATCAGTATGTTTTGCAACAATAAGGTTGTGAAGAGCTCTTTGCTTTTACCCATCATGAGATATTTCTTGTGTGACGCCATTCTCATTTCTCTCACTTTTTCCATTTTTCGAAAGAATGTAATCTTTTTCTATTACTTCCACAAGCACTGTACATTTTGAAGTTATGGCCACTAACGTTTGTTTTATGGTACCCAACATCCTTGTACCCCAAGTAGCCTTGAAATGCTCCTCAAGTTTCAAAATTTTCTATACTTGAAAACTGTTTTCTGTCCTCACCTTAGTCCCCGTTCTGAAACTGATCTATTCTGGCCTGTGTAGGAAACGTACTTTTACTGGAGAATTTTTACCGGTACTAAATACAAAACTTTTTCTTGTATTTAATTTATAGTATGAGTTGAAGAAGAAGTGGCAATTCGACGTGCACAAGAAAAGCGAGCAGCACCTGGCAAGGGACAAATCTCCGAGTACTGATCGGAAGCAGCAGCAGCTCCTTAGAGATATGGTGTCATGGGAAATTCGGCCCGAGGTCCAGGAATTTTCCAGAGACATCACCATGGCTTTCCTTAAAGAAGGCATTCCGTTACACAAACTGGAGAAGGGTCCCCTGCGCAACATTTTTGACAAGTACTGTAGCGTCAAATTGCCAAGCGTGAGCACCCTAAGATGAATGGTACGTCAATTGTGTGAAAAGGTAAGCAACATTCAATGATAGTTTGTGTTCAAATCACGCATAGGTACCTTTGGATGAGCAACAATACCTTCTGCAAAAATTAAGATCAATGAGTAAAAATTTACAAACATGTCTACGTGTAGGTATGAAAAAAAAGAAATGTTTATGTTTTAAATGGTACCGACTGTATACGTGTATATATTTTTCTTTCTTAGAACTTGGAGAAAATTGGGACACTGCAGACGTGCTGGCAATGAAATAGGCGCCTGGAACATCAGCCGACGTAGAGAGGACTTTTTCAAAATTAAAGTACATCCTCAGCGACCGTCGCCTCAATTTTTCTATGGAGAGCATAGTCGCTCACATAAAATTATACTATAATTAAAACTAAAATTGTTGTAAATACCTGTAAATAGTAATGAAGTAGTTAATATGATTCAAGTTGCATGATTTAATATCCCTTTTATGATGGGAAGGGGGGTGGAAAGTTGAAAAGTAAATGCCACATTTGGCCAAAATAAATGCCACATTTGGCCAAAATAAGTGCCATATTGCCACGTTTTTTAGTGCCACATTTTGTAAAAATAAATGCCACATTTTGAAGGTCTCTGGTAATGAGACACCTTTTTTAGGCCATCAGTGGAGACTGAACCAACTGATAATTAATTTGCACCGACAAGGGGCAGGATTGCTTTCTAATTACTGATAGATTTCAGCTGGTGTCTTGGCATTCCATGCCTAGCTGTAAAGGTTGGGCCAACATAATATTGAAACCTATGGACTAAAGGCACACGATACGAAAATCGTAAGAAAAATTGCATCCGGCGAACGATCTGCCGATTTTAGGATCGTTAGTACGGTGCTTTCGACAGCCGATTTCGCTTTTTCGTCAGGCAAAAGCTGAATCTGCAGACTATAAAATTTTTGGCGGATGTGAACTCAACGTCCGATTTTCATTTAAACAATACATTTTTTGTCCGAAAAAAATCGCAAGAGCAAGACTACGCATGCTCAGAAACTAAAGAATACATACAAAACTATTCAACACATTACTGGTGAATAATATAAAATTTAAACTCACTCTGAATGGTGAAAAAACTGTGAAAAAGAAAACTAAAGCAGCTGCCACACACAAAGTGCTACTCGAAATGTAAAATTATGGAAATGTGGTGCTCTCAAATGTTATTAGACATGTGTGATCAAGTGTAGATGAGTGCAGATGTCAATATATAAAGCAAAAAACATATAAATAAAGTCCAAATAAATGTGCTGAATGTTCTGATCCACAATGGAAAAAATAACTTTTGAAGTGCAATGGACCACAGACGCTCCAGGACTTTTCAGGTGCAGAAACGCCACCCCCACATGCGTCCCCACTCAACAAATGGCGATGACCCCCAGCTTTGCAGTCTGGGGGTCACTTCAGGCTTATGTGATGATATCCAGAGAAGCTCAGGAGTGGTGTTGTGCACATCAGATCAAAGTATTTCTTGTTGGAATTTCTCAGCAGAATCACCAGGCACCAAAAAAGGATAAAAAATGGAACTAATAGTGAAAAGTACCGTTTGAAAAGGGTTTTATTCCATATACAAATGGGTACTTACAAAATGGTTGATAAAAACAGGCATGTAAAGGGATTAGAGATGGATCTGGACGCTGCTCATGGCATGCGTTCCAGAAACCAGGAAGTGCGTTCCAAGGAGCAGGGATTGATGTCAGTGCCACCGGAAATATGTTGACATGTTTTACCCACCTACAGGGCACTATCAAAGACCTATTTCCTGGCCTACTCGACCGTCTTAAAAAGAGGAAGGAGGAAACATCCCCCACACAGAGGACTAATCACCATCCACATGGGAACCATGCTGATGATGAAATGAAAAAAGGTCAGTCCCACAGGCAGAGAACAGCCGCTGGGAGAGACCAAAAAAAGTGCAAATAGCAATCTGCAAAAACTATTCCAAGGACTAAAGACGTCAGTTCCGGCTAAATGATGGAGCTCACTGGGAATATATTTACATGCAAAATGAAATTTAATATACATACAAGTAAAAAAAAATGAAAATATAAAAGGAAAAACTAATATTGAAAATGAAAATGAAATAAAAATAAAAATAAAAATGCAAATAAAGAAAAAAAGAAAAGAAAAAAAATAGAAAAAAATATAATAAAAATAAAAATAAATAAAAATAAAATAAAAATAAAAAATAAATAATAAAAATAAAATTAAAAGTAAAAAAAAAGAAAAAAAAAGAAAAATACAATGGATAAAAAGCACTATATTGTTCTAAAAACTTTTAAAACTTTTCTGGTGTAAAAGTGGCATCACCCCTAAATTGAAGATGCCCTGCGTTAGGTCTCTATTTTTCTTTTTCCTTTTACCTCCTCTGCAGCCTCTCTGTTTGCTCTACCTGGTTTGGCCACATATGGTCTGGGGATTCCTGTGGTTTGGGCCTTAAACAATACCAAAATGAAAAATAAACAAAAGGATTTTCTTGTCCATGCCCTAGATCTAGCCATGAGCCACAACTTCTTCTGGCATAAGCAATTCTTTAGACAGAAAAAGGGTGTGGCAATGGGCGCTAAATACGCCCCCTCAGTGGCAAATTTATTCATGAGTTTCTGGGAGAAGGATGCCATTTTTGGTGCGAACATTCCTCAGCTTAATTTTTACAAGCGTTATATAGACGATATCATCATTATTTGGGCAGGATCAAAAGAGTCTTTTTCTCAGTTTTTGTTGAAAATTGGTGAGAATAGGTATGGGATATCATTCTCGGCAACGTCCGACATTCATTGCATCAATTTTCTTGATCTAGTTATTTTTAAGGATAACCATACACTGTCTACTAAAACCTATTTTAAGGAAGTGGACAGAAATGGTTACCTTGGGAGCTGCCATCACCCTTGTTGGCTTAGTTCCATTCCTAAAAGCCAATTTCTAAGAGTCAGTACAGAGTGTACAAGAATCAAGGATTTTGACCTACAAGCGCACGTTCTGAGCGGTTCTTGGAAAAAGGTTACACCACACATGAGTTAAACAAAACCCTATTCTTGGTAAAGGGTATGAATAGGGACGATTTGTTTAAAAAGAAGGAAGTTGCCAAAAGAGATTTTGGTATTGCTTTTATGTCAGGTTTTACCCACCAATATAAACAAGTGGAACATATTGTTTGTAACGAGCCCCTGCTCGCTCGGTTCCACTCTCCTGACACTCCTCTGCTGCTATAGAATCAGACTGCAGATCGCAACATCTGATGGTTCGGTCATCCGATGCTCCGGGACTAGAACTACAGCTATGTGCCGTTCTAATCCAGTTGTGTAGCTCAGAACAAACACCAGGCAGGCTGTATGTAAGTTCAACCAGGAATCTCTTATTGAAAAATACAGGCTCTTTTATACAGTAAAAGTGCCTCCTGCTCATATTACTCTGAACATACACCTGTGACCAGAAACCTAATTAACATGGGCTAATTAACTAATCCCTTTAGACAGCCTAGATGACTCAGACATGATCTTTAGGCCAGACTGGCCATCTTGTAGCTCAGAAAACCCAATCAACATTATCACAATAGCATAGTTAATTAACACAAACAACAATGGGGATGTAATGACTCTTAGAAGACATACTAGAGACTTATTTACAATACACATTCTAACAGGCAACAGACAGACAGGTGGCTGGAATTGACACCAGCACCTCCCAACAGTATTTGTCCCAGCATTATGAATCAGCCACTATTTCTAATATGACAAATCCAGGGTCCCCAGAGTCTGTGTGTCCTGGCGGACCAGGACCCGAATCCACAGTAATACCACCTCAAGGGTCCCCAGGCACACAGCTCACAAAGAGCACCATTCCCCCAAATGCCAGGGCCCACGATTGATCGGCAAGAGGCTAGCATTCAGTCCCCTCCAAAAGTCTCTCTCCCGGCTAGGTCTGTCACATTTCTACCCTTTTGGCAGGAGACTAACACAGGAGGAGACCCCAGACGGGTTGACTCCAAAGTTAGTCAGTAGTTCCAGTCCTCTAATGCCTGTACCCACACAGTACCCCAAACAAATTGTTCCAAACAAAGCATTACTCACCCAGCCAACCTCTGCCTTTCTCAGAGAACATATCTGCCACTGGGGAGAGGCCTGGACTGGCCCTTCTCCCTGGAGTCCTTTCTGCCGCTGGAGAGAAGACAGGGTGTCTGGGCTCACTCCGTCATGCTGTTGGGGATCTGGGCCGACTGCCCAGCATCCCTGGGGTATACAGATGGAGACTGAAGTCCCATCCACCTTCACAGGAAATCCATCCTCTGTTAGTTGAGGGCAGAGTCCAGCAGTACTCGGCCCTGTTGCCAGCCCTTCTGCTGGAAAACCCACACCATCTGCTCCGGCTAACTGTTGGGGAGGGAGGCCGACTGCCCCGCCTCCCTGGGACTCTGTAGTTGTTGCCGGTGCTGGGCAGAGGTTGGTAGCACTCTGCCCTGTTGCCAGCACTTCTGCTCCAGCTAACCGTTGGGGCAGGAGGCTGGCTTCCTCCACTCCCAAACTGTGTAGCTGCCATTGGGGAGGTGAGCCGGCTGCTTCCTTTTCCATTCCATCATCTGGATGTTGGGACGATATGTCTGTGGTACTGTCTCCCAGATGCAGGGATATTTGCTGGGGAGGAAAGACCACTTCCTCCACCCTGGCCAACTGTTGGGGAGGGACGACAAACACCTCCTCTCCCTTCTCCCCCTGTATCCTGATCTGCTGCTGGGAAGTGTCCACCTCCTTCTCACCCTGAGCCTCCGGAACTGCCGCAGGTGTAGGGCAGAGATCTTGGACCCTCTGTCCGGTTGCCAGCGCTTCAGCTGGGGAAGTTCCTTGTAACTTCACAGATACTTCTGTTGGTGCTGGGCAGAGCACAGTGAAGTTTGGCCCTAATAACAGCTCTTCTTCTGCTGGAGGATCACCAGGTTGTTCTTCCTCAGCAGAAAAGTCTATCAAATCCCCTGTCTCTGCAACTGGTGTCTGGGGATAAAGGTTCACCATCTCCTCTCCGTGGTACCCAGAAGATGCTATCAGTGCTGGGCAGAGGTTATCAGAGCTCTGCCCCGTTGTCAGCACTTCAGCTTTGGGGATAGCAATCTCCAGATTTTCCACTGCCGATTCTCTGGCATTCTGCTGGACAGGCACATTCCTCCATCCAAGATCATCCAATGGAGAAACAGGTTCATCAAGGTCAGTCAGCACTTGCTGCATCTGCCATAAGACCTCCGCCTCCATAGCTGCGGGGGCAGGTTGGCAAAGCACACTGTTACTCTGCCACATTGTCAACTCTTCAGCCAGGATTTCAGAGTTGTCAACTGGTATTTCCTGATAGTCCCAGGCAAAGGGAGCCCCACCCTGCTGCTGAGCAGAGTCTAGCAGCTGTCTGTAGGCCATCTCAAGCTCCCATTTCTGAACAGCCAGAAACTTTAAATCTTCCTGTGCCCAGTGCACTTCCGAGACATTCAGTCTTCGCTCTCTGTGCTCCATTATTTCCTCCAAACGCCACTCCCGATCACTCCCAAAGTCAGGGTCCTCGGACAACCTCCAGTACAACAATCCCAGGCCATCGTAGTCAAATCCTTCCATGGGGCTGTCATCCGCTGTCCACGGGCACACTTGGGCTACATACCACTGGAGGGTTCTGTAGCTTTCGTCCAACCGCATTTCTGCCCGGATCAGCCTGCTTAACTTAGCTGTCCACTCCTGGTTTGGCTGTTCCCCCAATAACAGCATTCGCACTTCATACTGCGACCAGTACCTTACATGGATGGAGGGGAGAACTTTTCCCTGGTTTCGCTGCTCACGGGCTAGCGCTTCCTTCCAGAGTTCGCAGCGGATAGAATCAAACCTCCTAGCAGGACCTGCTCTGATACTG
The DNA here is from genome assembly GCA_037953035.1 of Aquarana catesbeiana. NCBI lineage: Eukaryota > Metazoa > Chordata > Amphibia > Anura > Ranidae > Aquarana > Aquarana catesbeiana. The sequence continues at coordinate 3,020,883 of JBBHAA010000512.1, read as the reverse complement.
GTCCTCTGTGCTGTATCTGCATCTCTCGCAACCTCCTTCTGAATTCCTATTCCATGGTGGCTGGTATCTGTACCTCTCCTCTCCTGCTATCTGGACCTTGGATCCAGGTGATGGTTTGGATGTGTTCACGGCAAGGAAGCACGATCCCACCATTCCCTCCACGGCTCCTAAGTAAGTCTTTCAGCGTGGCTCTCCTGCAGGCTGGTTTGGAGTGTCCTAGTAACCGGAGAGCAAATCCCACGGCTGCCAACCAATGTAACGAGCCCCTGCTCACTCGGTTCCACTCTCCCGACACTCCTCTGCTGCTATAGAATCAGACTGCAGATTGCAACATCTGATGGTTCGGTCATCCGATGCTCCGGGACTAGAACTACAGCTATGTGCCGTTCTAATCCAGTTGTGTAGCTCAGAACAAACACCAGGCAGGCTGTATGTAAGTTCAACCAGGAATCTCTTTTATTGAAAAATACAGGCTCTTTTATACAATAAAAGAGGATGTGCGTACCTCCGGCTCATATTACTCTGAACATACACCTGTGACCAGAAACCTAATTAACATGGGCTAATTAACTAATCCCTTTAGACAGCCTAGATGACTCAGACATGACCTTTAGGCCAGACTGGCCATCTTGTAGCTCAGAAAACCCAATCAACATTATCACAATAGCATAGTTAATTAACACAAACAACAATGGGGATGTAATGACTCTTAGATCCCATACTAGAGACTTATTTACAATACACATTCTAGCAGGCAACAGACAGACAGGTGGCTGGAATTGACACCAGCACCTCCCAACAGTATTTGTCCCAGCATTATGAATCAGCCACTATTTCTAATATGACAAATCCAGGGTCCCCAGAGTCTGTGTGTCCTGGGGGACCAGGACCCGAATCAACAGTAATACCACCTCAAGGGTCCCCAGGCACACAGCTCACAAAGAGCACCGTTTCCCCAAATGCCAGGGCCCACAATCGATCGGCAAGAGGCTAGCATTCAGTCCCCTCCAAAAGTCTCTCTCCCGGCTAGGTCTGTCACATTGTTCATAAGCATTGGCATCTTCTATTGAAAGATGATGATTTAGCCAGTGTTTTACCCTGTAGACCACAGTTCATTTACCCCAAGCCTTCTACGCTACGACTCAAGCTGGCACCCAATGTTGTTGACCCCCCGAAAAAGCTATGCACTTTTTTGGACCAGGTGGGTTTTTTCAGTTGTGGAAGATGTGTTATATGTAGGACATCTAAACACAGGGTGAGGAAAACAACTGAGTTTACAGCACACTCCACTGGTCAATCCTATAAAATTAAAAAATGTATTACATGTGGCACTACCCACGTTACCTACCTATTGTCCATCCCATGTGGGTTACAATACGTAGGTAGGACTACCAGAGCATTGGGAGTGAGATTACGCGAGCATGTTAATAGATTAAAAAAGGTTACAAACACCACAGTTTATCCAATCATTTCGGACTAGTTCACGGTAGGGACCCCTGTAGCCTCACCTTCTGTGGCATTGACAGAGTTGAGGGGCATTGGAGAGGAGGTAACCTCAAGCGAGCCATTTCTCGTAATGAGACCCAGTGGATTCATCGTTTAAAAACGATGATCCCCCGAGGGTTAAACATTGAATTGGATCTGAACTGTTTCCTGTCGAATTTTTAGAACAATATAGTGCTTTTTATCCATTGTATTTTTCTTTTTTCTTTCCATTTTATTTTTTTTTTTTTACTTTTAATTTTATTTTTATTTTTATTAATTATTTATTTTTTATTTTAATTTTATTTTTATTATTTTTATTTTTATTATATTTTTTTCTATTTTTCTTCTTTTCTTTTTTTCTTTATTTGCATTTTTATTTTTATTTCATTTTCAATATCAGTTTTTCCTTTTATTTTTTCATTTTTTTGGCTTGTATGTATATTAATTTAATTTTGCATGTACATGTATTCCCAGTGAGCTCCATTGTTTAGCCAGAACTGACGTCTTTAGTCCTTGGAATCATTTTTGCAGATTGCTATTTGCACTTTTTTGGTCTCTCCCAGCGGCTGTTCTCTGCCTGTGGGACTGACCTTTTTTCATTTCATCATCAGCATGGTTCCCATGTGGATGGTGATTAGTCCTCTGTGTGGGGGATGTTTCCTCCTTTCCTATATTTAAGACGGTCGAGTGGGCCGGGAATTAGGTCTTTGATAACGCCCTGTAGGTGGATAAAACATGTCAACGTATTTCCGGTGGCACTGACGTAATTTCCTGCTCCTTGGAAAGCACTTCCTGGTTCCTGGAACGCACCCTTGTGAGCAGCGTCCGGATCCATCTCTAATCCTTTTACATGCCTGTTTTTATCAACTATTTTGTAAGTACCCATTTGTATATGGAATAAAACCCTTTTCAAACGGTACTTTTCACTATTAGTTCCATTTTTTATCCTTTTTTGGTGCCTGGTGATTCTGCTGAGAAATTCCAACAATAAATCCTTTGATCTGATGTGCACAACACCACTCCTGAGCTTCTCTGGATACCATCACATAAGCCTGAAGTGACCCCCAGACTGCAAAGCTGGGGGTCATCGCCATTTGGTGAGTGGGGATACATGTGGGAGTGGCGTTTCTGTACCTGAAAAGTCCTGGAGCGTCTGTGGTCCATTGCACTTCAAAAGTTTTTGTTTCCATTGCGGATCAGAACATTCAGCAAATTTATTTGGACTTTATATGTTTTTTGCTTTGTATATTGACATCTACACTCATCTACACTTGGTCACACATGTTTAATAACATTTGCGAGTGCCACATTTCCATAATTTTACATTTCTATTGAGTAGCACTTTGTGTGTGGCAGCTGCTTTAGTTTTCTTTTTCACTGTTTTTTCACCATTCAGAGCGAGTTTAAATTTTATATTATTCACGATAAAAAATGGTTGAATGAAACTGCTATACACAAAGTGCTAGACACTTGAACATAGTGGTAAATATATATAAATACAGCGCTCACAAACAAAAACCCATAGTAAGTGATAACAAAACTATGAAGGTGCTTCACAAATAGTGTGTAAAAATGCAGGGAATGCTTCACATCTGGTGTGCAGAAAGTGCAGAGAAAATGTTGCAGAAAAATTTTCAGGTGTACCAAGACACCCTCACATGTGTCCCCACTCTCCAAATCAGCTTTTCAGTCTGAGAGTCGGTAAAAGCTTATAACGATATCCAAAGAATGTTGTAGAATGGCAGGTTCACTGATGAGATGATAAACAATCCTTCAACGGTAATACTCAGCCAAACAAAAAACAGGTACCCAAAAGGAAAGAAAAAGGGGGGACCAATAGTTAAGTATGCTAAGATTAAAAATTTATTGCACATAGAAGATTATACTTACAAAAGTAAGTTAAAATCAAGCATTGAAATAATCAGAGGATGCAGCAAACACCATTAACAGCATTCCCACGAGACCGGAAATGACGTCAGAACCGGAAGTGTGTCACTTCAATGTATTTCGCCCTCCCACAGGGCGTCATCAAAGGACCTATCCTCCAATTGGAACTGACTGCCTTAACTCACAACAGAGAGAGGTACACTCCCCTTCCTCAACCAATCATATCGGTACAGTAGCTATTTTGTTGGTTAGGAAAACATGTTGCCCCTATGGATAGAACACACTCCATATGAGGGACTAAACCACCATGGAATTGGTTGGATAAACCTGAACAGATGTCAGTTGCGGTGTCGTGGAAACAAATGGAAACATGTTCAATCCAATGCTTTAATATACAGGTAAGAATCACAAAAGACAAAATAATAAGAAAAATACAAATAAAAATAAGACCCTAAGGAAAAAAAAAAAGCCTAACCAGATCAATAGATGTGATTAAAAATTAGACAGGAAACAATTAAGATCTAATTCAATGTTCAACCCAGAGGGTTCATTGTCCTCAAACGATGAATCCACTGGGTCTCATTACAAGAGATGGCTCTCTTGAGATTACCTCCTCTCCAATGGGCTTTAACTCGATCAATGCCACAAAAGGTGAGACCACTGGGATCCCTACCGTGGAATAACCTAAAGTGGTTGGACAAGCTGTGATGTTTGAAGCCCTTTTTTATCTGGTTGATATGTTCAGGTAAACGAACCCCCAATGCTCTGGTGGTCCTGCCTACGTACTGAAGTCCACAAGGACAGGACAAGAGGTACGTCACGTGGGTGGTCCCACATGTGATGAACTTGTTGATCTTAAAGGACTCACCAGAGGAGTGGGATGTGAACTCAAGTGTCTTCCTTACTCTGTGTTTAGATGTTCTACACATTACGTGCCTCCCACAGCTGAAAAAAACAACTTGGTCCAAAAAGGTGTCTTCTTGGGGGGATCAACTACATTAGGTGCCAACTTCAGCAGTAACATAGGAGGTTTCGTGTAGATAAACATAGGTTTATCAGGTAGGGATTTGGCAAGATCATTATCCTTCAACAGTAAGTGCCAGTGCTTACAAATAATTTTTTCTACTTGTCTATATTGCCATGTAAAACCTGTTATAAAAGCAATTCCAAAGTCTCTCCCATTTGCCTCTCTTTTCCTAAAGAGATCATCTCTGTTCATATTCCTTACTGAGAGCAGGGTCTTGTTCAATTTTCATGGGGTGTAACCCTTTTCCAAAAATCTATCAAAGAGGACCCTCAACTGTAAATCAAAATCTTTAATCCTGGCGCAATTACACCTGACTCTCATGAATTGGCTCTTGGGAATGGAACTGAGCCATCGAGGATGGTGACAGCTCCCAAGGGAATATAACCGCTACGATCAACTTCCTTAAAAAAAGTTTAGGTGGACAATTGATGATTATCCTTAAAAATTACAAGGTCAAGGAAGTTAATACTCTGATTGTCAGAAACTGCCGAGAAGGAAATACCGAAACTATTCTCACCAATCTTTGACAAAAATTGTAAGAACGACTCTTTTGATTCTGCCCAAAGAATTATAATGTCATCGATATAACGCTTATAAAACTTTAGCTGAGGTAAGTGGCCCCCAAAAATAGCATCTTTTTCCCAGTGACTCATAAAAATGTTTGCCACTGAGGGGGCGTATTTAGCCCCCATGGCCACTCCCCTTTTCTGCCTAAAAAACTGTTTGTCATGCCAGAAAAAAATATGACTCATGGCTAGATCTAAAGCATGTACCAAAAAATATTTTTGTTTATTTTTCATTTTGGTATTGTTCAAAGCCCATAATAGCGTGTTTCTGTTGAATGTTGGTGTATAGGGAGTTGACATCAATACTGGCCAGAAGATGCTCATCACTGACCTCAACCCCCCGCAATAATTGCATGAGATCCCTGCTATCCTTCAGATAAGCTGGACAGCTCTGTGCCAACGGCTGTAGGAAACTGTCCAGGTATTCACCAATTCTGACAAACAGCAAATCTACCCCACTCACAGTATGTCTCCCAGGTGGTTTGGATGGATTCTTGTGAATTTAGGGCAATTGGTAAATTACCGATACTCTCGGAGCGTCAGGTACTAAGTATCTGGCATCTTTCTTAGTGACAATACCCTCGTCCAAGGTATTTTTTACCAAGCGTTTGAGTTTGGCTTTGAATTTGTTAGTGGGATTACCCCCCAATTGTTCATAGGTTTCGACATCATAGACTAGTTTATTAAGCTCAGCTAGATAGTCGGATTTATTAAGAATGACCAGACCACCTCCTTTGTCCGCACTTCTGATCACAATCTGTTTGTTTTTTTTCTAAAGATTTGAGCCCCCTTTCTAAATCGGTTTTGCACCTACTATGTTTTACGGGCAGACGTTCAAGGTCCTTTCGGACAAGGGATCTAAACAAAATGATTATTAGGATTTCTAGGGTTGAACACCAAATTATTTTTCAAAGTAGTATGACTATAAAAAGGGACTTCCTGTCCTACTTGGGGAGGAATTTTGCTAAAATGTTTCTTGATATTTATTTTCCTCATAAACTTCTGAAAACCAATAAAAAGATCATATCTATTACGTTCCTTATCAGGAGCAAATTTGAGGCCCAGCTCTAACACCTTAAGCTCATCTAAAGTGAAAGTGGCATCACTAAGATTGAAAATACCCCGCATTAAGTCTCTCTCTTTCTTTTTCCTTTTGCCTACTCTGCACTATAGTTTTTCCACTTTGTCCCTAAAATAAGAGAAGTGTTGGAGTCATGGTGAGCCTTTTCTGTGTAGATTATAGTATATTGTATACAACTAGGGGGGAAGAGGATGGAAGTGGGGTTTGAACAACAACAGCATAACCTTAAAATATGAAGGTATACCCATACTAAAAATACCCTATGCTAAAAAAGTGTGGAATATATTCAAAACCAGCTAAAAGGTATGAGTGAGCACTCAAAAAGAGATAGCAGCTAGCACAGAAGAAAGTGATAGATCAACCTTGTACTGAAAAAAATGTGATTGCGCAGCTCTCAAAATAGTAATGCAAAAAATCAAAATAACTATAAGTGGCTAAAAAAGTGCTAAAGTATTGCCAATAACTAAGTGTACAACAAATAGACAACGCAATAAAAAATTACTCATATAGTACTTGAGTGCTACTCAAGACAAAATGTAAATACATGAAAGCCAGTCTCTTATAACGTGTTGTTATTCTAATAAAAAGTCCTAAAATGAGCAAATGCAGCCTTCAGTTGTCTCCATCATAATGTGCATAAATAGTTCCCAAAGTATAAAAGGCACTCCACTCTGTCACCAGTAGTGTGCAAAAACTCCACCTCCTCTATGCACTCACCAGATGGCTAAAATATAGTGACGTGTATAATAACTAATCCTGTCTCATCAGGTAATCCTCAGTACCCCAGTCTAAGGCAACAGTATTGATCTCCTAAGTAAGAAAGCTCACATCATGGAGCCCAGAGATTATATAGTACAGTAATTTATTGCAAATAAAAAATGGCCAGTACATAAAAAACAAAAAAAGGTCTGGATTCACTCTGTTGGCCCCTGTTCTGGGTCGCAGAAGCAACAGCATGATGTCAGCAGGTAAATGACCTTCCCAACTAGTTTCGTGCGCACTCACATTCTCAGGGGATATGTTTTATTTTTTAAATAATTAGACTGTCAATCATGCTGCACCGAGCACAGAGATGGGTATACCGTTGCAGGTATTTAGGGCAATCCACATCGAAGACAGCCCCCCTGTTTATTTGCAACACTGCTTTTAAAAGTCATAGCCTATAAATGATCTATGGCCATAGGTTTCCAAAAAAAAAAAAAATGAATTTGGTATATGGGCAGGTAGAATCGTTTGGCTGCTGTCCATTATATGCAATTCCAACATGATGTTGAACAGTGGTACTTTTATGTTTAGGTCCAGTGTACTTAGTCTGCAGTACCATATGCTGATATGTGATCTTTAATGTCTAATGGGGCGTACACACGGTCGGACTTTTCACCTGCAAAAGTCCGACGGACGCCGACGGACCAAGTCCGGCGGACAATCTGACCGCGTGTGGTCTCCATCGGATTTCCGACGGACCGTTTCGGTCGGAAATTCGACGTACTTTAGATTTGAAACTTGCTTCAAATCTTACGTCGTAACTCCGCCGGACTCAGTTCCTGACGGAAAGCCCGTTCGTCTGTATGCTGGTCAGACGGACCAGATACGACGGAGGAGCAGGTTACTGCATTCTCGCGCTCGCTGCAATAGGAAAAACAAATTTTCCCATTGCGGGGAGCGCGGGGGGCATCCCAGGCCCTTAGGTCTGGTATGGAGCTTTAAGGGGAACCCCCCTACGCCGAAAAACCGGCATGGGGGTCCCCCCAAAATCCATACCAGACCCCGATCCGAGCACGCAGCCCGGCCGGTCAGGAAAGGGGGTGGGGACGAGCAAGCGCCCCCCCTCCTGAACCGTACCAGGCCGCATGCCCTCAACATGGGGGGGTGCTTTGGGGGAGGGGGCGCCTTGCGGTGCCCCCCCACCACAAAGCACCTTGTCCCCATGTTGATGAGGACAAGGGCCTCTTCCCGACAACCCTGGCCGTTGGTTGTCGGGGTCTGCGGGCGGGGGGCTTATCGGAATCCGGGAGCCCCCTATAATAAGAGGGCCCCCAGATCCCGGCCCCCCACCCTATGTGAATGAGTATGGGGTACATGGTACCCCTACCCATTCACCTAGGTAAAAAGTGTCAATAATAAAACACAACACAGGTTTTTAAAAAAAATTATTAAACAGCTCCGGGGGGGTCTTCTTCCGTCTTCGGGGGTCCCTCCGGTTCATCTTCTCCCGGCGTCCGGTTGGTTCTTCTCCGCTCTCCGGCCTCTTCTCCCGGTGTCCCTGGTCTTCGGCCGGCCCCTCCGCTGTCTTCAGGTAGCTCTATTGCCAGCGGAGGTCTGGACTTCTGGGCTTCTTGTCTTCTCTTCTCCCAGATGTTGACACGACGCTCTCTCTCATCGTGTCAACATCTGGGAGGGCCTGGGATGCCTGCGACGGGGCTCGCAAGGTTTCAATCTCGCCAAAAAAGCGGCGAGATTGAATTCCTTTTCTAGTCCCGTCGTACCCGAGTCACGTTCAAAATGAACGGACTTGTCCGTGTGTGGGAAAGTCCGTTCATTCTGAAAGTCCGGCGGAAGTCCGTCGGGAAGACCGGATTCCGGAAAGTCCGGCCGTGTGTAGGCAAGTCCGGCCGTTCAGAAAGTCCGGCGGTAGTCCGCCAGAAGTCTGGCGGCAAGTACGTCGGACCTAGCTTTCTAGAAAGTCCGACCGTGTGTACGCCCCATAAGGGTACTGCTAACTTCCAAATATCCCTATAGTTGAGATGTCACTCAACACTTGTGGTTTAGGTTTGGTTTATTAGCTGATTATACTGTAAGTATAAGGCTTTGCTACTTTGCTTTTCCTGCAATCAATAACCATAGTAAATTATGTAAATATGTATTTTTACAGACAGCTAGTTGAGAGAAGTTGGTGACCAACCTGTACCACTCAAATGCAGTGGTGAAAAATATGATTATTGACTTGTCTGGAAGAAGTGCTTGGGTCACAGGACTGGTTAAACAGAATTGGAAATCTTTAGGAAAAAAAATTACATATTTAAATTTAATTTGTATATTTAATGATTCATCAGCTTTATACATTCACTTAATTGTTTACCAGTTTAGCATTTAGCAGACCAAAGCTGTCAATTCATGACTGCTTTGTTATGTCATGTGACAAGTTCCTATTGATGCAACATCATTTTATCATTGACAGCATTATGCTTTATGACTGATGGGTTGTTTTCCTAAACTCATATGTTATATTTTATTTTTGTTGAATAGAAAGAGATCCCGGGCAAAAGCTTCTATTTTTGGCTGGTATTTCAGAATCTGTCTCTTCTCGTCATCACTGGTGTCCTCAAGATCATCAACAAGCACAATCACCTTCTCCTTCCCTGCACACAAGAGAGATAATTTCACTGAAAATACATACATATATCCATACAATAATATTTACAGCTACGGTGACAGTAGAAATAGTAGAGGTAGAAGAGCAGTAGGAGTAGTTGTGATAATATTATAAGTAGCAGTGATGGTGGTGATTGCAGTGGTAGTAACAATAGTAGCAACTGGATTATAGTTTTGACCTTTTTATGGTGAACCTTCTTTCTAAAAAAGGGATTCTGCTTTATTTAAAGCTGAACTCCAGCTTTTGTTATATTTTACACAGTTTGTTTGGGCCAGCTTGGTCCAAACGAACAATGTCCCTCACTAACATGCGAGGCTGATGGATGTGTGGTATAAACTATAAATAGTTGAGGCTACATACAGCATACCTCACTGTGTTCCAAGTTGGGGTGAGGACTTCCTGTCTCATACCCGGAACACAGTAGCATCTATCTGATGAGCTATCAACCATTCAGAGAAAGTGATATATTCTAGTGATGAATCCGAGCTTCCTCTGATTGGTGGAGTCAGGGAGGCGGGCTGATGATGTCTCAACCTCTGACTCAGCCAATAAGAGAAAGCTTTGTATTCATTGCTAGAATGCATCTCTCTCTCCGAATGGCTGAGTGCCGATCAGATAGACTCAATTGTGTTCTGGGTATGAGACAGGAAGTCTCGGCTTGAACCCGGAACACAGTGGGATGTGCTGTATGTAGCCTTAGCTACATACAATTTATACCGCACATCCAGTGGCTTCACATGTTAGTGAGACATAGACATAGGGGTTTATTTGTTAAAGCTGGAGAGTGCAAAAGCAGGCTCACTTTTGCATAGAAAACAATCAGCTTCCAGTTTTTATTGCCAAAGCCTAATTGAACAAGCTGTTAGAAGCTGATTGGTTTCTATGCAAAAGTGTGCCTGATTTTGCACTTTCCAGCTGTAGTAAATAGCCGCTATAGTTCATCTGGGCTGAGCTGGCCCAAAACAAACTATGTAAAGTCTAATAAAAGCTGGAGTTCAGCTTTAAAATAAAAGCCAGTCCCTGGGATTCATAAAGACTGACTCAGACAGATCTTGCGAAAGTGTCTCTCGTGCATTGTAAAAGTCATGCTGAATGCACCAAATTCATGTACCTGCCTAGAACTTTTACTTGAATTTGTCTCATGCTGCGCCACTTTTAGGATGCACTCGAGATACTTTCGTAAAATCTGTCTGAGCCAGTTTTTCTCACTGTACTCCAAATGAGAGTTGGTCTTATTTAGCTCCACTTTTACATTTGGCGCATTTAATACAACACAATGGAAAAGTAGCATGTGGGAATGTAGGCCGCACCTCTCCCTCCCCAATAGAAACACGTAATTAATTAAAGACACTCAACAACTTTGTTTGGCATATAATTGGCTGTGGCATGCTTAATGGTGTAATAAACAAATAAATTAACATCATTTTAATCATTTTTATTAATTCATGAAAAAGCCCCCTTAGTCCATTCTAGAACTACCTGAGTTTGGTGCACAAGTCGCTGTCTTAACCAAAAGTGTCACAAATGCTTCATGAATTTGGAGCAATACATTAACAAGCGGGATTTACACAAGAAAAATGGGGCAGCAGCTTTATTGAATCCCCCCCCCCCCCATGTGTTTTTAATTACTTTAAAGTGGAAATGAATGAAAATTGATTTAATGGAGTGGTGAATGGTTAAAGGTTCAGTTTGGTTTTATTGTCTCTCTGTGGCCTCATGAGGGAGGAATCCCCTCACTCTCAGTTGTGTAACAGAAAAGGAAGCTGGGCAAGCTAGCCTCGGCAATGAATAAAGCTCAGACATGGACAAGGATGCTCAATACTCAGAACTAGTGATGGGCTTCTTGTGGAAAGGAGAAAGGAGAGTCACATTTCCCTCCATACCCAGAACAATTGTATCTCCCACCTGGTGGGTAAGTAGAGAAAAAAAGATGAATGAGAAGCATAGGCAGTGGGCAGGTTGCAATCAAGTGAAATGCAAGGTCATAGCATAGGTTTATATTAAGATGATCAAGGGGTCAGCTTGTGTCTTCAGAATAATATAAGGGATCATCATAACCAAAGCACTCTGTAACATAACTAGAGGATCTCTACTGTCATCTGACCTTAAAGTGTTACCCACAACAGTAAAGTCAGTCTGTATATGCAGTAAAACATGTTTGATATACTCACTGTGGAACCTAAATGGTTAATCTTCTGCACTGTGTGAAAAGGCTGTTTGACCCCGTCTTCTCTGATCCTTCCCTTCTTCCACTGTCCCCAATCCTTCTCCTGATATACCAGAGCCATAGAAATCACTCTGCACATGCTCAGTTTGTTTTTCTTGGTGGGGGGTGCATGTGATCAGTACAGTATCAGCACTGTTCAGACAGAGGGTCAAGGGTCATGCCACCTCATAGAACAGTCAGAGAAGAATGAAAACTCCTCTTACAAGCTTTAACCAGTGCTTCGGCTAGACACTGATAGTCACAAGACAGATATATACCGCTGATGAGAAAAGGAATTTAGCAGTTTATATTTACTAAAATAATTGCATTTCCATGTTCTGTGTACTGTGGGAGACCAGATATAGTGAATGCAGAGTCCTGGGTCTAGTAACACTTTAATCTTACCATTTCTTGACTAGTGAGAGCTACCCTCTGCATGTACTATTGTGGACAGTACCATTGCTGCAGGAAGCTTCATAACTGAGAAAGTACAAGGGCCTCAGCCTCAGCTCCCTTATCTTCCCCATTCGTTATTGCATAATTAGGATTATAATTAGGTGAACTGCATCTGTGGGGACTGTGGAGGAACCCCGGTGGGATCAGAAACACACACATTGGATATCTTCTATGTTAGGAATTGGTCACATGTAAAATCCCTTACCTAAATGTTCAGACATATATTGCAGTTCTTTATCATACAAGGAGTCAGTGACATCTGTGATGTTCATTCTCCCTCTGTTCTTGGTGTGATACAAAATACCAAACGTGCATTGAGAAACGGCATCCATGAATTGTTGCCTCCCATTATTGGAGATGTAGTGAGGAAGGACAGTGGACACTATGCTACAGAAGGGCTCTGATTTCAGCTGGCTCATCAGCCATTTGTAGTCATCCTCTGGTGACCTTGAAAAGATCCCAACTGTGTGAGACCCTTGAAAAAAAGTCTAAATAATGAAAAATATCATAACAATAATTATTATATATCATTAAAAGAGATACATTATTAAGTAATAGACTAATTAAATAACTACAAATCCTGCAATGCCAGCAGTCCAGGAATTTTAAAAGTTATTTTAAGGGTCAGTCTACCCAAAATGAATATTTCATATACAGATAAAGTCTGGTGGAATAGGTCACTCCCTGGTTTCTTAAAGGAGTTGTAAAGGCAGAAGGTTTTTTTATCCTAATGCATTCTATCCTCCCCAGCACCCCAAATACCTACCTGAGCCTCTTCTCTCTCCAGTGATGTCCACAAATGTCTAAGCCGCCTGGGACACTCCTCCTGATTGGCTGAGACACAGCAGTGGTGCCATTGGCTTCCGCAGCTGTCAATCAAAGTCAGCTAGCCAATCAGGGGGGGGGCGGGGGCAGGTTGGGGCTCTGTGTCTGATTGGACACAGTGAGCTGCGACTCGGCTTGGGTGCTCCCATAGGAAGCTACTGGCTGTGGGGACACTCGATAAGAGGGAGGAGCAGCAAGGAGAGACCCGAGAAGAGGAGGATCCAGGTCACTCTGTGCAAAACCAACTGCACAGAAGAGGTAAGTATAACATGTCTGTTATTTTTTATTTTTTGAAAATGAGACTTTAAAAATCACTTTAAAGCTTTTGATGATTCCTGGAGTGTCAGCTTCCTGCCCTCATTAATTTTTTTGCCCAATGTGTTCCCAGTCTGACTCTTGCTCTCTCTCTGACATTAAATTAATTTAAAGCGGAAGTAAACCCATCCACAAAACAGTTTTATTTATGGCACGTGCCGGAAATGTAACACTCCCATTGGTTGTGCTCTCAACCAAACTGTCAAACCATCCAATGGCTGGTGTTATAACTGATCACATGTGCAGCATTATGGCAGTTGTAGATCAAACAGAGGCAAAGATGGCAGCTTCCTTGGCTGAAAATGATTGGGGGGTTTACTTGCACTTTAAAATCCAGCAGGGAAAGTGGATCCCTTCATAATGGAACTTTAAACATAGATCTCAGCGACTGGGTGAAATATCTTTGCTGTATGTTCTCAGTAAACCTTGAGATTTAGCGACGCTTTAAGGCTGTTTAAGTGGCACTTTGACGCTGCTTGTGGTGTGCTTTTAACCCCCCAAAGGGGTTTAAAAAGGGGGTTAAAACCGCCCTCAAAGTACCGCTGCTGAAGCGCTTTGTAGGCGCTTCAGCAGCGCTGCCTATTGATTTCTTTTTTTTTTAACCATAGATTTTTGTTATAAAATTTCAGTTTATACATAAAGTACAAAGCATTGTTTACAATATATGACATAAACAGGGTGAGTGTTGAATGACAGACAGAATTCCACAAAGAGATAAATCTACTTGAGCCACCCATAACCACGTAGCAAACAACCTCAACAGGAGGTAGGACCTGTCACCCCGACTGGGTACAAACTGTGAGCAGGAACCTCTAATAGTCTTAAGCAAGGTAGCCCTCTAATGACCTTAGTGAGGGTCAATAGTGAGGAAATACAGTATATGCTCATTTCGAACTTTGTAGACAGCTATCTTTGCCTATTGATTTCAATGGGCAGGGGCGGTGGGGGAACGGTATATGCACCGCCCCACTTTTTTTCCCGTTCTGCAAGCGCACCGCTCCAGTGTGAAAGCACTCAGGCTTTCACACTGGGGCTGCAATTGAGGCGGTTTTCAGTCGCTTTACAGATGCTATTTTTAGCGCTAAAGCACCTGAAAAATGCCTCCAGTGTGAAAGTGGCCTTACTGTGATTCTAGAGTTATCTGCTATCTTGTGTGGAGGGTTTGGACACCCATGATTGGAGGACGGAACATTAAAAATGTAACTCAAAAGCAATGAGATTGTAAATCTCAGATTAATTGTATAATAGTCTCTGTTCACATTAATTAAAAAAACAAAACGTGAAAACAAATCAATGGAGATCCAGCTATCACACGTGTAGAGGGGTTATGTCCTATTAGGTTATATCAAATTTATTGTAAATATCCTTACCCAATATCGTGAGGTACCTAAATGAAGTAGAAGAAGAACGTAAATATAAGACATTAGAAAATAATGAAGAGACGGGCTAAACTAAAGACACAGACAACTTACTTAGTATGATTTCTCTGATGTTCTCTATTTGTTTTTTGAATGACTTTCTTTCTTTACCATCATATTTATCAGAAACTAAAATAGATGCAAATAAGATAAAGTCATTAATAAGGCAGAAATTTTTAGCAGGGAACTATTTTTCGTTTGTGATAGAAAATACCTTTAATGCCTGGGAGAGATGAGTTCAGAGGAAATATATCATTGGAATGTCCAGCATTGGTAAGGGATTGATGTTCTGTAGTTCAAAAAAGTAATACATGGAAGTGTTATCAGGTTAAAGACCAACTCCAGAAATACATTTTTTATGTAAACTTCTGCACCCCTTACTGAGTTAAAAATAAAAAAAAAGGTTTTAAATCACTATTTACCCTCTCTATGTTCCAGTGTTGTCCTCCTTGTTCTCCTCCACTGCTGTTCATTAGGGATGAGATTTATGTTTGGGTCAAACATGAGTTCGACTTGAACATCGGGTGTTCACCCGTTTATCGAAAAATGAACATTATGGGGCGTTTGCGGCAAATTTAGCGCCCCATAATGCGCTGCAAGATAGCAGTATATTGCTGTATGATGATTGGCCAAAGCATGCACCATGACCTGCATGCTTTGGCCAATCCCAGTGCCCTCAGCTAAGAGAGCCATAATTGGCCAAAGGCAGGGTGTCTTTGGCCAATTATGGCTCAGGGGGACTAAGTCCACGCCCCACACTATATAAGGCTGCCTGCAGGTCGACCCTGTGTAGTGTGTTAGCGTGGACGGAGTGTGATTTAGATTGAGCAGGCAGGCAGTCAGGCAGGTTATGCAGTTAGCTGCAGTGTATTTAATATATATATATACAGTCAGTCTCATATATATATATATATATATATATATATATATACCCTGCATCCAGTGTAGCTATATCTGACTGCAGGCCATTCCTGGTATACTTTTTCTAATATACTTCAGGCAGGCAGGCAGGTTATTCAGTTAGCTGCAGTGTATTTAATACATATATACAGTCAGTCTTGTGTGGATAGATAGATAGATAGATAGATAGATAGATAGATATAGAGATATATAGATATATCTCTATAGATATATATATAGAGAGAGAGAGAGAGAGAGAGAGAGAGAGAGAGAGAGAGAGAGGAGAGATATTATATATATATATATATATATATATATATATATATATATATATATATACATAGAGAGAGAGAGAGAGAGAGAGAGAGAGAGAGAGAGAGAGAGAGAGAGAGATACCGCATCCAATGTAGCCAAGCCTATATCTGACTGCAGGCCATTCCTGGTGTACTTTTTCTAATATACTTCAGGCAGGCAGGTTATTCAGTTAGCTGCAGTGTATTTAATACATATATATACATATATTCAGTCTTGTGTGTATATATAGATCTATCTATCTGTCTATCTATCTATCTATCTATCTATCTATCTATCTATATATATATATATATATATATATATATATATATAGAGAGAGAGAGAGAGAGAGAGATATCTCTCTCTCTCTCTCTCTCTCTCTCTCTCTCTCTCTCTCTCTCTCTCTCTCTCTCTCTATATATATATATATATATATATATATATACTGCATCCAATGTAGCCAAGCCTATATCTGACTGCAGGCAATTGCTGGTGTACTTTTTATAATATACTTCAGGCAGGCAGGTTATTCAGTTAGCTGCAGTATATTAAATATATATATATATATATATATATATATATATATATATATATATATATATACTTCAGGCGGTGTACAATGTACACAGTACCATGCACCCATAGTATAGTTGCTACTACTTTAGTGGTGGTGTACACAAAACAGTGCACCCAAAGTTGTTATTACACTTCTGTTGGTGTACATAGTACTGTGCACCCATAGTGCAGTTGCTACTACTTTTCTGGTGGTGTACACAGTACTCAATACAGTGCACCCATAGTTGTTATTACACTTCTGTTGGTGTACACAGTACCGTGCACCCATAGTGCAGTTGCTACTACTTTTCTGGCAGTGTACACAGTACACAAAACAGTGCACCCATGCTGCAGTTGCTACTACTTTTTTGGCGGTGTACACAGTACACAATACAGTGCACCCATAGTTGTTATTACACTTCTGGTGGTGTACACAGTACAGTGCACCAATAGTGCAGTTGCTACTACTTTTCTGGTGGTGTACACAATACAGTGCACCCATAGTTGCTATTAGACTTCTTGTGGCGTACACAGTACCGTGCACCCATAGTGCAGTTGCTATTACTTTTTTGGTGGTGTACACAGTACTCAATACAGTGCACCCTTAGTTGTTATTACACTTCTGTTGGTGTACACAGTACCGTGCACCCATAGTGCAGTTGCCACTACTTTTCTGGTGGTGTACACAGTACACAATACAGTGTAGTGTGGTTTTGCTAAACAAAATTTACAGCATGTCCGGAAGGCCACCAAGGAGAGGCAGACGCTCACAGGCCACTAAAAGAGGGCAAGCAGGCTCTATGTTTACAGTCAACAGTGCTGGTCATGGACACAGTGCATCCTCAGCACGTGGCCATGGGGCACGCTTGTCCTTTTTTTCTGCAGCTGGCCGTGTTTTTGAGCCACAACATGCAGAAGAGTTAGTGGAATGGATAACAAAGCCGTCCTCATCCTCCTCATCCTCTGTCAGCCAGGCTCGGAGTAGTTTGCCTGCCAATGCAGCTACCATTCTATCGGCTTCATGTCAACAGTCACTCCTTCCCTAGCCCCACCATCATGCATGGAGGAGTCCCCCGAACTATTCGACCACAGTGTCAGGTACATGCTGCAGGAGGATATGCAGCGAATTGAAGGCTCCGATGATGGTACCCAGGTTGAGGAAGGGAGTAACGTGAGCCTAGAGAGAGGGGGTGCCCAAGAAGGACAAGAAACTGGCAGTCATGTTCCCCCAGCTGCAGCATACTGCCAAGTTTGCTCCAGTGATGAGGAGGGAGGGGATGATGAGGTCACTGACTCTACTTGGGTGCCTGATAGAAGAGAGGAGGCGGAGGCACATCTCCAATGAGGCAGGATGCCCTCCACAGGGCATCTTAAGGGCAGCCACCCTATTGCATCACACCGCAGAGCTAAGCAGGTGCAGGGCGGTGCTGACTCCCCACATATTTTGAAAAGTTCTTTGGTGTGGGCCTTTTTTGACACGTGTGCAGCAGATCGCACCATTGCTGTTTGCAACATATGCCTGAAGCATATCAAGCATGGCCAAAACAGCAGCCGCTTGGGCATCACATGCTTGACCAGACATATGATGAACAGTACTTAAAAGACCCACATCAAAGAACAAGGTGGACCTCTCCTTGCTCCTCATCAGCTGGGATCTCCAACCCCACTATACCTCTAGTACTCTCGGAAACCTGCACTGAGAGGAATGAAGGTATAGAATTAGGTGTCCCAAGTACTTGCGGTCAATCTGCTAGCGGTACACCAACATCGGATTTTAGCAGGCAAATTTCCCTACCCCAGTTGCTAAACCGTCGAAAGAAATTCAGTCCCAGCCATCCACATGCTCAGCGGCTGAATGCTAGCTTGGCCAAATTGCTAGCACTGCAACTGCTGCCTTTTCAGCTGGTAGACTCTGCCCCCTTTTGTGAATTTGTGGAATGTGCAGTACCTCAGTGGCAGGTTCCCAAACGCCATTTTTTTCATGGAAGGCCATTCCGGCTCTCTACCAGCATGTGGAAGGCAATGTCTTGGCCTCGTTGAACAGGGTGGTCAGAAGTAAGGTGCATATTACCACTGACTCATGGTCCAGCAGGCACACTGGGTAACTCTGCTGGAAGCTGGGAAGGATGCAGGACAGGGTTCAGTATTGTTGGAACTTGTTCTGCCACCACGCCTCCAAAATGCAAGTGGTGATTCTGCCACAGCTCTCTCCTCCACCCCCTCCTTTTCTTCCTCTATGGCCTCTTCCTCTGCAGATTTGTCCTCTGAACCAGCAGTGCTCCATAGGCGTTCAAGGGGCTACGCAAGCACTCAGTCAAAAAGATGCCATGCGGTGCTTGAGTTGGTCTGCTTAGGGGACAGGAGCCACACTGGGGCAGAGATTCTGTCAGCTCTGCAGGGGCAGGCTCAGAGGTAGTTCTCGCCATGCCAGCTTCAGCCAGGAATGGTTGTATGTGACAATGACACCAACCTCCTCTCCGCCCTCTGTCAGGGACACTTGACCCATGTTCCCTGTTTGTCTCATGTCCTGAATATGGTGATGCAGTGGTTCTTGAGCAGGTACCCGGGCTTACAGTATCTCCTGAGGCAGGCCAGAAAAGTCTGTGGTCATTTACGCCGGTCATATAATGCCAGTGCATATAATGCCTCGGCTGGCTGACCTTCAAAGGGAATGCAACCTGCCCAAGAACCGCCTCATTTGTGACATGCCCACTAGGTGGAACTTAATGTTGACAATGCTGCAGCAGTGGGCCATCAATGAGTACCTGTGTGAGTATGGCACCAGGACAGGGTCAGGGGAGCTTTGGTTTTTTTTCGCCATGCCAGTGGCTACTGATCAAGGATGCATGCACTGTCCTGTCACCATTTGAGGAGGCCACGAGGATGGTGAGCAGTGACAGTGCATCCATCAGTGATACTGTCCCTCTTGTCTTCCTGTTCGAGCACACGTTTTGAGGAATAATGGACAGGGCACTTGAGGCAGAACAGTGGGAGGAAGAGGAGGACTTCCTTACCTCTCAAGGCCCCCTTTATCCAGATAGTATTCCTGCGGGCCTGCCGATTATACAGGAAGAAGGAAAGGAGGAGGAGGAGGATTGTGTCAGCATGAAGGTGGAGGATAACACTCAGCATCAGCAGCAGTCTTCAAGGGATCGTTTTCAGTCCCCAGAAACCCATGGAGTTTTATGTGGCTGGGAGGAGGTGGTTGCGGATCATGTGATCCTTAGTGACCCAGAGGACTCAGGATTGAATGCCTCTGCAAACTTACGCTGCATGGCCTCCCTGATCCTGCAAAGCCTGCAAAAGGACCCTAGGATTTGTGGTATCAAGGAGAGGGATCATTACTGGCTGACAACCCTTCTTGATCCACGTTAAAAGGATAAGGTTGCAGAACTTATCCAGCCTTCGCAGAGGATGAAACTTCTTCGGGAGGCCTTGCAGAAAAGTTTCTGCAATGCGTTTCCAGAGCCTGGGAGATTACAATTTCCTGGTGCTAGACAACGTGTTGCTGAGGCTTCGTTCATTCACAGAAAGAGCTGTGGAGAAGGTGGCCGGCTTCAGTCCTCAGCACCAAGGTGTCATCAGTTCCAGAAACCATCGCCAGCGTCTGAATTACATGGTGCAGGAATATCTAAGGGCAAGATCAGACTTGGAGACCTTTCCAACAGAACATCCACTGGGTTACTGGGTCTTGAGGATGGAATACTGGCCAGAGCTTGCTCAATATGCAATTGAGCTACTGGCCTATCCTGCATCCAGCGTTCTTTCTGAACGCACATTCAGTGCTGCTGGAGGCTTTGTAACCGATCACAGAGTTTGCCTGTCCACAGACTCTGTTGATCGGCTCACATTCATAAAAATGAATCAGTCTTGCATCACCAGCTACCAAGCACCTGATGCTGATGTAACCAATTGATTTTTCTATGGATGTGGGATCCCTTGAAGACTGCCTGTGCTGAGTGACTATCCTATTATGCTGAGTGACTATTCTATTCCCCCTCAATCTTCATGATGATAGCTTCTAAGAATATTTTTGATTCAGGGCACCACCACCACTGCCTAAGGCCCAATTTTTCTGCCCCTGTTTAACAGGGGCATGCAATTACAATTTTTCCTCTAATATTTCACAGCAGGGCTCGTTCCTGTGCTCAACAAGAGAATCTGCAAAGCTTTACAGTGTTTTGCCACCACCGCCTAAGGCCCAATCTTTCTACCCCTGTTTAACAGGGGCATGTAATTACAATTTTTGCTTTAATATTTCACAGCAGGGCTCGCTCCTGTGCTCAACAAGAGAATCTGTGAGGGGTTACAGTGTTGTGGCACCACCACCACCAAAGGCCCAATTTTTCTGCCCCTGTTTAACAGTGGCATGTAATTACAATTCTTGATATAATATTTCACAGCAGGGCCCGTTCCTGTGCCCACCAAGAGTAACTGTGAGGGCTTACAGTGTTGTGGCACCACCACCACCACCAAAGGCCCAATTTTTCTGCCCCTGTTTAACAGGGGCATGTAATTACATTTCTTGATATAATATTTCACAGCAGGGCCCGTTCCAGCGCCCACCCAGTGTAATGCCCTGTACACACGGTCGGACATTGATCGGACATTCCAACAACAAAATCCATGGATTTTTTCAGACGGATGTTGGCTCAAACTTGTCTTGCATACACACGGTCACACAAAGTAAAACACGTACCTTGGGACTATAAACAGGGCAGCAGCCAATAGCTTTCCTCTCTTAATTTATTCTGAGCATGCGTGGCACTTTGTGCGTCGGATTTGTGTACACACAATCGGAATTTCCGACAACGGATTTTGTTGTCGGAAAATTTTATAGCAAGCTCTCAAACTTTGTGTTTAGGAAATTCCTATGGAAAATGTGTGATGGAGCCTACACATGGTCGGAATTTCCGACAACAAGGTCCTATCGCACATTTTCCATTGGAAAATCCTATTGTGTGTACAGGGCATTACTGTGAGGGCTTACAGTGTTCTAGTACCACCAACACCTAAAACCCAATTTTCTGCAGAATATATAGGGCAGGCCATATAGTATAAACAGGCAGTCCCCTATTTTCAAACATCCAAATTATAAACGACTCCTACTTACAAACGGAGGGAGACAACAGGAAGTGAGAGGAAATCTACTCCTGGGAAGGGAAATTCTCTTATGTAAGTGTTAATATGGGAAAAAGGTGTCCCCACTGATGCTTTATCACCAATCCTTGTTTCCCTAATAACCCAATAATTTTCAAAATCCAATTGTCATTGGGACAGAAAGTGAGGTGAAATCTTCTGAACAGGGGCAGAGACAGCAGAACAAATGTTACAGGGGTGATAACCCTTCCCTATGTTATCCAAAAAGCTTCAAAATAGTTTTTTTGGCTGGAGCTACACTTAAAAAATGTACCTGTTCCAAATTACAAACAGATTCAACTTAAGAACAAACCTACAGTCCCTGTCTTGTTTGTAAGCCGGGGACCGCGTGTATACTGCTGTTCAGAGTGAATAGGGCCTGGGGGCCCCACGCCTTTTTTTTCTTTTTTATTTGGGTGCAGGGTTTCCCTTAATATCCATACCAGACCCAAAGGGCCTGGTAATGGGCTGGGGGGGACCCATGCTTTTTTTCTCAATGATTTTCATCTATAGTTCCGGGACCCGACATTACATTACAGCCTCAAGCAGTTTTAAATTACTTTTATTCCTTTAGAAATGACATTTTGCTGCAGGGACTTTTCTAAACATGGAAAACATGAGCCCCTTTACAGGCATACTATAGACACCCCCCAGGTATGAAATTTAAAGAAATATTACACTTTTATTGTTTCACTTTAAACATTAATAAAATCACTGCTCCAGAAAAAACGGCCGTTTTTAACCTTTTTTCTGCTTTGATACATATCCCCTGGGGCAGGGCCCAGGTCCTCAAACACTTTTAATGACAATAACTTGCATATTAGCCTTTAAAATTAGCACTTTTTATTTCTCACGGTCGGGTCCCATAGACTTTAACATTGTTTGCGTGTTCGCACATCTTTTTGTCAGTTCGCATGTTCTGCCATGAACCGAACCGGGGGGGTGTTCGGCTCATCCCTACTGGTCATCAATCATCCTCCAGGTTGAATGATGTTCAGCATCTCTAGTGACCCTGGGGGGTTCATCATCATGCAGCCTGAGCTCACATTAAAATGCTCCATAGAACAGCACTAACACATCATTTTGTAAACCATGTTTTATCTGATAGTGAGGACTGCCCCACAGTGTTCATTTTGGCATCAAATTTCAAAGTTTTTAGTTTTAGTTATAGTCTTTTGACGATACTGCCATTTTAGTTTTGGTCCTATTTTAGTCATTTGAGTTGTTTTAGTTTTAGTTGTATTTTAGTCAACTAATACATCAATTACATTTTAGTTGACTAAAATCAAATGGGTTTAGTTACATTATAATGCAATGTTTAAGCATCTTAAAGGATGTTATTATTTCTGGTATTAGGGTTTAAACATGCACTACAGACACAGATTTAGCTGTTGTGATGTATAACATCTTTATAAATAAAATCAAGTTTCACAAACAAGCAAAAAAATAGCTTTTTTACAAACAGAAGTGCAACTTTAACATATAAAAAACTCCAAAAAGTGTAAACTCTATTTCCTGTAATGCCATTGCACATATTACCTGAATATATTACCAACATGAAATATTTGTTTCAATGTTTTTATTAACGTTTTCACATCAGGTATAAAAACAATGGCAAAATATTTAAACATTATATCAATTGCAGAGTTCCCAGTGTTCGTTTGTATGAGAAAGAACACCGGGTACCTTCTTTTTGGCACTTAGATGGTACTCATCAAGCTCCTTGTTAAACCAAGAAAATGTAAAGTGAGGGGAAGAAAGGAAAGAAAAGAGAGGGGGGTGGGAAAACCCCAAGCTCTGGTTCGTGCCGCTCAAAGGCTCCTCAGATCAGAGCCGTACGTGGATCTCCAGTCAGATAACTGATCTACGGGCCCCAAATTTTTTCAAAGACCTTTATTTTGTCATTAAAGACTGCCGAGATCCTTTCATTTATCATGAGCCAGGAGAGCTTGTGCTTAAGTTGGTCAAATGGGATGGCAGCCGACCTCCAATTTCTGTAGTGATAGTGATTCTGGCAGAGATAAATCTGAAAGTGAGAAGCCTTCTCTGTTTTTTTGAGGCCGCGTCAACTTTAAGCCCCAACAGGGCATGCTTAGGAGATTTAGTGAGGTTGATTTGGGTAAGGGTAAAAATAAAGTTGTAAACCCTTATCCAAAATCGTCGCACCTTGGGGCATTGCCACCATATATGGTATATCGTTCCATCTTGCCCACAACCTCAAAAGCACTTTGGAGAAGCTCCCGGAACATATGTAGCCAACTTGGTTGGCACCATGTACCATCTTAAAGGGCCTTATAGTTTTCCTCTATAATAGAGGTGTTAATAAGTGATTTTGAAGCTGCTTGGGCAATCGATTGCCATTCCTCTAATTCAAGGTTTTCTCGGAGGTCTTGCTCCCACTTGACCATGTAAGTTTGTTTGACTGAGGTATGCGTTAAGATAGTATACAATGCAGAAATATGACCTTTAGTTTTATCATATTTATGACATAGGTATTCCATGGGCGACATAGTCGTCAGATCATTATTGTGAGATAAAGTGTTTAGGTAGTGTTTCAATTGAATAAACCTGTATCTGGTATTTATCTATTAGGGTCTGTTTAGTTAACATGCCGTTATGATCACAAATGTGCAATGCCCAGGAGACCTTTATTGGTCCACCAGTTGAAGTTATGAGGGGTGAGGCCTGGGATAAAATCTTTGGTAACAAAGGGGCTAATGTGCCATGCAGGGACCTGAACAAATGAGGTTTAGATAGTCTAATAGTTGAGTGGCATAGAAATATTTAAGCAGATCAGGGACTCCCAGACCACCCTTCATCTTTGGGGTAGATAGTGTGCGTCTATTCACCCTAGGTCACTTGTCACCCCAGAGAAACTGAAAAAGCTTTCTTTGAAATTTTAATAAATCGGTTCTGACCAGAGCAATAGGCAACGTGCGAAAAAGGTAGAGAGTCCTGGGAAGGATATTCACCTTTATAGAGTGTAATGTTCCGAACCACGAACCAACATTAAATATTAAGAAAAAAAATAAGAAAAACGTTTCTTATTTTTTTTTTTCTTTCAGCAGCTTAGTAGATGCCTCCTACTTATTTTATGTGGTAGTGCAGTGTTAATTTTGACATCAAATTTTGATTTAGTTTTAGTCATAGTCTTTGACTAAAATGCCATTTTAGTTTAAGTCATATTTCTGTCATCAGAATTGCTTTAGCTTTAGTCATATCTTAGTCGACAAAAAAAGAGGTTCATTTAGTGAACGAAAATATTTTTTGTTAGCAAATTTAACGCTGCTGCCAAACAACAGTACTGGAGAAAAAGAGGAAGGACATTGCTCATCACATGGCTATCCAGCATACTGGAACTAAGGTATATTTGTTGCAATTTATTTTTAGATTCTGGGAAAAGCAGTTACAGGGAGGGTAATGGATTTGAATTTGAACTTTAATGTAATAATATTAGTAGTGTGCTTTCAGTCTGTTTTCATCCTAGCATTCATGATACATGTATATATAGGGAGTCATGATTGTTTATCACATGAAGTCCTGACTAGACCATTGTAGATTACTTTTAAGGCATTTTGTGCAGCAGGAACACTGTGATATTGCAAATAACATAACTTCCATGTTAGAATGGTTGCTGTACATAAGAAGAAATTCAAATTTATGTAAAAACATTTCCTTAACTCATTCATCACTTTCCTTGCAATACTAAAAAATCATCTCCTGTCCTGGATAGTAATGTGTATGAAAATATATGATCTGTAAAGGTCTGTAAAGGTCCCTTACCAGAAATTCTATGACTTCCTTTAATTTTTCTGATAAAGGCAAACAATCAATAGAAATTCTGTCACCAAACAGGGATGATGAGCCTATAATTCCCACCTCTTTTGATGTTAGCAGCCAAATAAGTAAGTGCTTATTTTTTTAGGAATGAGGATTCAAGTGGGTGGGGAGTCTTGTACTATAGTCCCCTGTAGACATTATATGATCAAAAGTTGGTGAACCCCTGACCATAACACCTATATGTGGCTATTGGGCATCCAATTTCAAAACCAAGGTCATTAATATGGAGTTGCCCCATCTTTGCAGTTATAACAGCCTCCACCCTTCTGGGAAGACTTTGAACTAGATCTCGGATGCTGTCTGTGGGAATTTGGGTTAAATTGTGAGGTCAGGAGCTGATATTGGATGAAAAAACCTGGCTTAACCTTAGAATTCCAATTCATACCGAAGGTAACTTGCAGGGAACTTGAGTTCCTCCACAAAAAAACTGGTCAAACTATGACTTTACGGTGCAGGTTTTGTACACAGGGTCACAGTCATGGTGGAACAGAAAATGATCTTCATTAAGTTGTTACCACAAGGTTGGAAGCATACCTCTTTAAAAAAAAAAAAGAATATTTGTGAGCAGGATTTTTTTTATATCTATGTCTCTTCTGCAAAAAAATCTTCTTACCTTCCTGCTTGCAAGTTTCTGTAGTTCGTAGACCGGGTTGTATATGCATGTGCTGGAGTAACATTATTTTAGCCCAGGAAAATAAGATGGGAGAAACTATGGGAGAAATTGCATGGCTGTAAGTTTATTTCCACCTTAACTGCACCCATCACTGGAAACACCTCAACTCAGTAATTTACAGGCTTGTCCACATACTTTTAGCCAAACAGGTAGGTTCAATGGTCAGTTGGCCACAAACATGGCAATGTTGTGTGCTTTATCATACACCACCCATTTCTCTGTCCAATCTAGGGATTCTGCATTTTTGGTATTACCAACAATAAAAACATTATACATTTTAATTTTTTTGTGAATTCGGTCTCTTCCCATTATCACTCAGACACATTTTCCTCATTGCTATTACAGATAATATAGGACAGGGCATATAATGTCGTAAAAATAGTAATTTACCTTCACCTGTAACTTGAAGGATTTCATAATCTTCATCATTGTTCACTTCACTTTTATTTCCTGGTAAACATATTTAATGTTAAATAGTTAAGCAGTTTAGTTAAGATGAAACATATGTAATACAAATCATATTACTATACTATATATAATTATATAAAATAAAGCAAGCAAATACATTGTAAATACTACCTAATAGATGTTTCAATGGAATTTACATTATTCACACAGATGATCAGGTGGGTTGAGCTCAGGGCTTTGTTCAGGCCCATCAAAACCTCTCACTCCCTGACAAATGATTGGCCACTGGTGACCAAGAGCACTGGTTAATGGGTCTCACCATTTTCAAGCTGCAACAGTGAGGAAATGTACTGTGCACCTGTCTGCTGCCAATGTACAAAGTTTAAATAATTTGAAACATTTTGGTACACACCTGCTAGTGTATCCAACATTAAATTAGAGGATGTTTGTACAAAGAAACTGATTATTGATATACCGGTAGTTCATCCTAATTTATCTCTCTGTACTGGATATTAAAAGGGCAGGACAGTTTAGAAGAATTGGCTGTGGTCTTTTGAGTCCCCCACCCCCTTGCCAAGAAGTTGTACCCTCTGTTGAGTATTTGCCTCTATTTATTTACCCTTCTATTTTATATTGCATGTTATGGTCACATCTGAATTATGAAACCACATTATCCAAGGATTAAGCCTTTTGCACAAATCTCATGTGCTCGATTTTACATAAACACTTAAACACTGACTCTCTGAAAACAAAACCTGAATTAATTCCCAAAACCAAAGCATCAAGAATATTTTTTTTGTTTGTTTAGGAATGTTACTTAAAGTGACCATAAGGCTTGAAAATGTATGAACAATAGTTGTACCTGGGAAGAAGATAATAAATACTTCCCTCTACCCATTTCTGCTCCGCTGAATTTCAATCTATTGATGAGATATCCTCCCATGAAGTCTGCGCAGAATCAAACACTTCCAGGGTTGTCAATCTTTTGTGTCCCTCGCTGTTCTCAGTGGTTTCTTCCACCATCCCCTACATCACTGTTTTGTGTACCTTGTTCTGATCATTTTTCATTATTGTTATTGCAGGAAAGGACTACCATTCTCTTATGGGATCCTTACCAGTTTGTTCTGTCCTAAAACAAAACACAAGTAAAGTGGAATACAAGCGTTATAGAAATGATAAGGGGTATCACAGAGTATGGTAATACAATGGAAAATTGTTATAAACTACTTACCACCTTTCCTGATTAAATCCATGGCAGCATATGAATGGGAGGACTCTGCCTTCTCTGCCACCCCAAAGGACCTCTCTCCCATAAATTTTAAGGCTGATCCAGTCTACGTGTTCCGTAACTAGCCCACTCTACACAAATATGGATCCTATGCTGCCTTGGAAATAATCAGGAAAGGAAAATAGGTTTTCCATTTTCCTGTCTAACTCTCCGGCAGCATACGAATGGGAAATAAATAGCCACAAACAAGTGTGGGATGCACAAAAAGTATGGCTTCAATCACAGCTCTAGCTAACAAAAACCTTAAGGCCAAAAATTAACAGGATAAGGATATTATCTTCACTTCACAATGATCTGTAAAGGTATTGGTGGAGGATCAGGCTGTCGCCCTACAATTGCTTCCAACGCCCATTGACAGAAAGCCCATGAAGTCCACATATTCCTGTTTGAGCGTTTTGGTTTTGCTTCTGTAGACCTACAATCCAGTTAACTATCCAGCATGATGTATCCAGCAATGAATCTGGATGATGTTTCCTCCCCTCTAATGCCCCATACACAAGAGCAGATTTTCCGTTGGAAAAAACTTGGATGGTTTTTCTGACGGAATTCCGCTCAAGCTTGGCTTGCATACACACGGTCACACAAAAGTTCGCTGAACTTTCGACCGTCAAGAACGCGGAGACGTACAACGCTACGATGAGCCCAGAAAATGAAGTTCAATGCTTCCGAGCATGCGTTGAATTGTTTCCGAGCATGCGTAGGAATTTTGCGCGTCGGAATTGGTACAAACGATCAGAATTTCCGATTGGAACTTTTTCCGACCGAAAAATTGAGAACCTGCTCTCAATCTTTTGCTGGCTGGAATTCAGTCAGCAAAAGTCAGATGGAGCATACACACGGTCGCATTTCCCGACCAAAAGCTCTCATCGGTCTTTTGCTGGCCGAATTTCCGACTGTGTGTACGCGGCATTATTCTTCCAGGGAAAGCAACAAAGAGACAGTATAAATCTCTAATGAAGATGAAGCTTATGGGCAGGCTCAAAGTATCCTGACATGTGGACTGGATCAGCCTCAGCATTTATGGGAGAGGGATCCTATTGATAGTAGTGAGGGCAGAAATACCCAGAACAATATAACGCAGTAGCTGGAGACAGCCCTGTGTGGTGAGCTGCGCCGCTGTCTCAATACGAAGTCATACTAAGACAATCGAGTGACCATTCGCCACACAGAGGACTCCCATCCTAGAGGTTTATGAGTGTCACCTTCCGGGTCCATACCCGAGGCTGGGGTTATACAGCCATATGCCTGCTTGATCTCCCGAAAAGAGATCTTTGGAGTCGGTAAGGGGACATCTTTCTACATAGGTGGAGGAGTTTTTTTCTATCATCACTGAACCCTGGGTGTTTTAATCATATGCTATACACCATTCGGAAGTTCACCACTCTCTTCCTGGCACTAATCCTGCCTCTATATGAACTATACACTTTTGTGCACTTTGCAGATTGGACTTTATGTTGTTTATTAAGTTTTTGGTTATTAAGTTTTTGGTTATTATTACGTGGGTCATGTCATTACTGCTATAACTCACGCACAGAAATAGATATTTGTCAATATGCATTTACTATTTCATTTGTTTTATGTTATTTATTGCAGCGCAGCCTTTAATTTTTGATTTGAGAAATACCCATTTGTATGCTGCCATGGAGTTAGTCAGGAAAACTAAGTATAAATACATCATAAAATAATAGACATTATAGGGTTGATTTACTAAAGGCAATTTGGCTGTCACTATTTTTTTTTTCCAAATGTAAAGTTGATTTAAGTCCCCCGAAAAGGTTGTCTGAAGTGGCTGTCACTATTAAGGTGAATTGTGACCAACTTGCTGAATAAGGTGAAGCTCTTATGACATCCATCATCCAATCATGTGCAAGCAAACAAAAAAAATTATGTGTGTGTGTGTATATATATATATATATATATATATATATATATATATATATATATATTTATATATATATATATATATCATATATATATATAAATATATATATATATATATATATATATATATATATATATATATATATATATATATACCTATATATATATATATATATATATTATACATATCTTCATTGCATGTGATTGGGTGTTCTGAATTTTAATTTTTACCACATTCACTAAGCTAAGTGAAGACTCCTTTGCAAGCTGAATTTTTTTTCTGAATATATTTTGCACATTTAGTAAATCAACCCCGCTGTAGTGAACATAATTTTTTTCTTTTTTTTTTTTATAATATTATATGATTTGCCTCCCCATGACTTCAAAGGGGTTTCCATTGACCCTTTCTCTGCCACAGATATAAGTACTACTTCTGTGGAAGCACCGCCCTGTAAACTGACTACAAGCTGCATTATCAGTTGGGAGTCTGTTTACATTCCTTCAGCCGTCTGTTGGTTTTTTTTTCTGTTCGCTGATCATCCTTGCGCTGAATGAAGGTGTGATGAAAATTTTGCCCCTTTTAGAACTGTCATGCCAGGCTTCTCTGGCTGGGAAAGAATCTAATCAAGTGATCTGTGCTTTTTAGCTTCAGTGGGGTGCAAAAGGTGGAACTGGGGATCTAATATACCCCTAATGTCTCTTTAAATCACATAGGGCGCTTTCAGTCTTTACACAAATATGAACATAAATACACATGTCAAGTGCACCTACATGTAAAAACAACGATTGCACTGCACATATTATGTGTCACTACACTGAATTGAGACAAATCATTTTAGATTCCTCATTCATGATTATCTTTAAAACTGTCACCGTTTCACAGGTGGGTGCAAATTTTGAGTTTGACATGTTTGGTATCTATTTACTCAAAACAACTTCATCATTTCTATTTGACCAAAAATGGGTAATATATTGTGTTTGTGTGCAATAAAATGAACTCAGTGTATTTTTTACTGAAAATATGGGTTTGATAACTGCGCAATTTTATTCTCCATGGTCCCTGCTTTAAAAAAATATATAATGTTGTGGGGTTTTAACTAACTTTCAGGACTGAAATGTACATTTAAGCATATGTGCAAATAAAAAAAAATTTAAAAATGGAAAGAATGCCTCTGGCTGCAAAAGAGTAAAGTTCAAAATTTGAAAATTTTACAATGATTTTTCTGAACATTTACACAAATTGAGCGCCAACAGATTCACCTTCACTAGTGAACAGCATTGGCCCACACCAGTGTAAATTGACCCTTATGCAGCGTACACACGGTCGGACTTTTCGACCGGACTGGTACGACGGACCAAGTCCAGCGGACAATCCGCTCATGTGTGGGCTTCATCGGACCTTCAGTGGACTTTTTCTGTCGAAAGTCTGACGGACTTTAGATTTGGAACATGCTTCAAATCTTTACATCGTAACTCCGCCGGACCCAGAAATCCGCTCGTCTGTGTGCTAGTCCGACGGACAAAAACCGACGCTAGGGCAGCTATTGGCTACTGGCTATCAACTTCCTTATTTTGGTCTGGTGTACGTCATCACGTACGAATCCCTCGGACTTTGGTGTGATCGTGCGTAGGCAAGTCCGTTCGTTAAAAAGTCCATCAGAAGTCCGTCAAAAGTCCGTTGAAAGTCCGTCGGACCAGTCCGGTCGAAAAGTCCGCCCGTGTGTACACGGCATTAGTGAAATAAACTAAACTACACTCATTTTAACAAAACTCACCAATCACTAAGGCCCCCTTCACACCTATGCTTTATTAACCACTTGCTGACCACTGCGCGCAGATATACGTCGGCACAATGGCAGCGATGGGCAAATGGGCGTACCTGTACGTCCCATTTAATTGGAGAGTACAGCGGGACCGTGCCCGTGGGTTCCGTGGACTTGATGTGAACATGGCATTACCCTGTTCTGCCTTGTGACATGACAGAGATCCACTGCTCCCATCCCCCCCACAGTTAGAATCACTCCCTAGGACACACTTAACCCCTTGATCGCCCCCTAGTGTTTAACCCCCTTCCCTGCCAGTGTCCTTTACACAGTAATCAATGCATTTTAATAGCACTGATCACTGTATAAATGACAATGGTCCTAAAATAGTGTCAAAAGTGTCCGATGTGTCCGCCATAATGTCAGTCACAATAAAAATCGCAGATCACCACCATTACTAATAAAAAAAATTAATAATAAAAATGCCATAAAACTATCCCTATTTTGTAGACGCTATAACTTTTGCGCAAACTAATCAATAAACGCTTATTGCATTTTTTTTAAACAAAGATATGTAGAAGAATACATATCGGCCCAAACTTATATATTTTTGAGGAATATTTATTATAGCAAAATGTAAAAAAAAATTGCTTTTTTTTCAAAATTGTCGCTCTTTTTTTGTTTATAGCGCAAAAAATAAAAACCGCAGAGGTGATGAAATACCACCAAAAGAAAGATCTATTTGTGGGAAAAAAAGGAATTGACTTGTAAGACTCCAAGTCACATGACATGTGAAATCCCATGTTAGTCAATAAGAAATGTCTTATTTAGCACTACTGAAGTAGCTCCGACTTTATAAAAGGTTCCTGCACTACTTCAAAGCAACTTCTATCCGACTTGTGCCCATAGACTTTAATGTAAGTTGCCTCCAAGTCTGATCCTTATCTTAATTTATGTGATTTGGATCCAACATTACAGGAAGATTACCCAAGTATTTCCTGAAGTTGCGTGGCAAAGTCGTGCTGACTTTCAGGTCGCAGTAGTGTGAACCACCTCTCTTCTCTTTTATACTCTGTAGCTACTGAAGCGCAGGTACATTTGTTTTATTTGTATAGTACAATTTATACTGTATTTTGTATTGCTGTAATCATTTTTATATGAATGAATGGTTGTGGAAAAAATCATCTGAGTTTCCATTATTTCTTATGGGGAAATTTGCTTTAAAATAAGTGTTTTGGATTACAAGCACGTTTCCGAAACAATTTATACTCGCAGTCCAAGGTTTTACTGTAGTATGTTTTTTTAGCTTTTTTACCTATCTTTTGTAATCCAGTGAGGACCTTTTGGACTTCACAGGCTAACTATAGTTGTCAGCCTTGCACTGATGAGATACAATAGACTGAAACCAGCATTGTTCAAAGTAACATGACAAGTCGCACCCCATTAAAGGGATACTAAAGGTACATTTAAAAGAAAACAAAAAAAAAAAACAAACATGTTATACTTACCTCTTCTGTGCAATTTGTTTTGCACAGAGTGGCTAGGATCCTCCTCTTCTGGGGTCCCTCAGCGGCGCTCGTGGCTCCTCCTCTTTCTGAGTGCCCCATCGGAAAAGCGCTCTCCCTCGGTGCACTCGTGTGGGCACGCTCCCGTGTCCGTGTCTATTGACACAGACAGTGGGACTTGGCCTCGCCCCTCTGTGCCTGCGTCAGTAGATTTGATTGACAGCAGCGGGGGGCCAATGGCTGTGCTGCTATCAATCTATCCAATTAGGACACGAAACACTGGCTAGAGCAGGTGTACTCATCCCTGGCACGAGAAAGACAGGCTTCAGGTAAGTAAAACGGGAGGCTCTGGGGGGGGGGGGGGGGCTTCTGCATGACAGGAGGTTTTAAACCTTAATGCATAGAATTCATTAAGGAGAAAAACCTTGAGGGTTTACAACCCCTCTAACTGCAATGGAACCGTTCTAATCGGTGCAGCTCAACTGGCTCCAACTAAGAAAATTGTTCCTGCGGTACTTTGGGGCGACCAACGCAACTTGCATTGACTTCAGTTAAAGAAGACGTATGGAAGCCATGATGAAGTCACACAGGGATGCTATCTGAGCTCTGACGAAGAAGGGATGCACCCTTCGAAACGCGTTAGCTGATTGTGATGCCTGTGCGGGCCATCCTTGGAAGGTTTCGCTCATCCTAAGTCGCATGCTGCTTGTCGGTGCACTTTTTTGTTGTGCCTTCTTCACCAATTGCTTGTGAGTTGTTTCTTTTTACTATTTTTATCTAATAAATGTTTTAAAAGGTAATACACATGGCTGGTGCGCCCCTGTTTCTTTTTTCTCTTGCTTGCATGGAGTTTGCATGTTCTCCCTGCGCATGGTTTTATCTGGTTTCTTTCCACACGCCAAAAACAGGCTTGTAGAATAATTGGATTCTGTCTAAACTGGCCCTAGTATGTGCAGGTGTATAAATGTAAGATGGGGCATTAGATTGAAGGCTCCGTGGGGCCAGTGCATGTATAAATGTAAAGCATTGTGTAAATTGTTAGTGCGGTATAAATACATGTAATAAATACATTCTATTAAATTTATTTCTTGACATAATCAATGGAATCAACTTACTTCGTAGCTGATCTTCGACACCCAAAACAACATGGATTATAGAAAATCTGTGATTGATCTTCCACTGGAACAGAAGTATCCATATGGCTGTAATGAAAATGATACAAGAAAACAAGTTATTCACAATATTTCTAGACAAAATGTGTTTCT
Source organism: Aquarana catesbeiana (assembly GCA_037953035.1). NCBI lineage: Eukaryota > Metazoa > Chordata > Amphibia > Anura > Ranidae > Aquarana > Aquarana catesbeiana. Next base: position 2,986,733 of record JBBHAA010000512.1, on the reverse strand, counting down.
TCCTATAGACTTTATCAGGAGCTCTCCTGAGTGGATGGTTTTTGCATTTAGAATTATGTATTTATGATTTTCACAAGTCACTTTATTATGGCATCAAACACTATATTCTTATTTTCCTAAAGGGATAGCTACAATATTATCCACTTGCCGCTAAATCACATACATGTACATGATTGCCTTCGAGTGGTTATACCAGGGTTATGGCTGCAGCTGTCAGCCATAACCCTGTATTGTTTTTTAGAGCCGGAAATGCTCTGCAACGCAAAAGCAACCCTAGTGGCTGATTAGTGGATTGCTTTTGGAGGTAAAAGAAGGGGGTTTATACCCCCCCCCCCATCGCCCCCTCGTGCCTCTCTGAGCTCTCCCATCCTGGCAGGAAGCCCAGGATTTGACCAGGAGGTTGCACCAACTTACAATAAAGGTGTTCGGAGACTGGATTGGGACTGATCACCTCTTTGGTCTAGGAGACCGGAAGCAACAAGCATTTTCTTCACTTCTGGTTAGGGCACATGTAAACAGTGCCTTTTTTTTTCTGGAAAGTATGAGATCAATGTTTTTTTTTTATCTCATGTTTTCAAGGTTAGAGATCTGGGGTCTTATAGATTATATAGACATATTTAAAGGATTGCCTATGAAGATTTGTAAGTATCATAGCTGGACGCCATTCCATTAGCGTGTGCAAGTTTAAAGTGTGACATGTTATGTATCTATTTACCAAGTGTAACATCATCTTTTATATTTTACCATAAAATTGGGTTATATTTATTTTTACATTAAAGTGAAATGACCTCTGCTAATAACCAGGGAAATGACCTCTGATAATAACCAGGGAAATGACCTGCTAATAACCAGGAAAGTGACCTCTGCTAATAACCAGAGAAGTGACCTGCTAATAACCAGGGAAGTGACCTCTGATAATAACCAGGGAAATGACCTCTGCTAATAACCAGGGAAATGACCTCTGCTAATAACCAGGAAAGTGACCTCTGCTAATAACCAGAGAAGTGACCTCTAATAATAACCAGGGAAATTACCTCTGCTAATAACCAGGGAAGTGACCTCTGATAATAACCAGGGAAATGACCTCTGCTAATAACCAGGGAAGTGACCTCTGATAATAACCAGGGAAATGACCTCTGCTAATAACCAGGGAAATGACCTGCTAATAACCAGGGAAATGACCTCTGCTAATAACCAGGGAAGTGACCTCTGCTAATAACCAGGGAAGTGACCTCTGATAATAACCAGGGAAATGACCTCTGCTAATAACCAGGGAAGTGACCTCTGATAATAACCAGGGAAATGACCTCTGCTAATAACCAGGGAAATGACCTGCTAATAACCAGGGAAATGACCTCTGCTAATAACCAGGGAAATGACCTCTGATAATAACCAGGGAAATGACCTCTGATAATAACCAGGGAAGTGACCTCTGATAATAACCAGGAAAGTGACCTCTGCTAATAACCAGGGAAGTGACCTCTGTTAATAACCAGGGAAATGACCTGCTAATAACCAGGGAAATGACCTGCTAATAACCAGGGAAGTGACCTCTGCTAATAACCAGGGAAATGACCTGCTAATAACCAGGGAAATGACCTCTGCTAATAACCAGGGAAGTGACCTCTGATAATAACCAGGGAAATGACCTCTGCTAATAACCAGGGAAATGACCTGCTAATAACCAGGGAAATGACCTGCTAATAACCAGGGAAATGACCTGCTAATAACCAGGGAAATGACCTCTGCTAATAACCAGGGAAATGACCTCTGATAATAACCAGGGAAATGACCTCTGATAATAACCAGGGAAGTGACCTCTGATAATAACCAGGGAAATGACCTCTGATAATAACCAGGGAAGTGACCTCTGCTAATAACCAGGGAAGTGACCTCTGTTAATAACCAGGGAAATGACCTGCTAATAACCAGGGAAATGACCTGCTAATAACCAGGGAAATGACCTCTGCTAATAACCAGGGAAGTGACCTCTGTTAATAACCAGGGAAATGACCTGCTAATAACCAGGGAAATGACCTGCTAATAACCAGGGAAGTGACCTCTGCTAATAACCAGGGAAATGACCTCTGCTAATAACCAGGGAAATGACCTGCTAATAACCAGGGAAGTGACCTCTGCTAATAACCAGGGAAATGACCTGCTAATAACCAGGGAAATGACCTGCTAATAACCAGGGAAATGACCTCTGCTAATAACCAGGGAAATGACCTGCTAATAACCAGGGAAGTGACCTCTGATAATAACCAGATAAATCATTATTAATATTATTATATAGGGTTTATACAGCACCAACAAATTACATAGCACTTTACAATGCAGAGGGGGGGGCAGTGCAATTACAATACAGTTCATTACAGAAGAAATAAGAGGGCCCTGCTCATAGAGCTTATAGTCTAATGCCCTGTACACACGGTCGGACTTTGTTCGGACATTCCGACAACAAAATCCTAGGATTTTTTCCGACGGATGTTGGCACAAAGTTGTCGGAAAATCCGATCATTCTGAACATGGTGACGTAAAACACGTACGTCGGGACTATAAACGGGGCAGTGGCCAATAGCTTTCATCTCTTTATTTATTCTGAGCATGCGTGGCACTTTGTGCGTCGGATTTGTGTACACACGATCGGAATTTCCGACAACGGATTTTGTTGTCGGAAAATTTTATAGCCTGCTCTCAAACTTTGTGTGTCGGAAAATCCGATGGAAAATGTGTGATGGAGCCCACACACGGTCGGAATTTCTGACAACAAGGTCCTATCACACATTTTCCGTCGGAAAATCCGACCGTGTGTACGGGGCATAAGTCCCCTTTCACACTTATACGACTTGTCCCACGATTTTCTACTGCAAAATCGCATGACAAGTCCTTCTCCATGATTTTCAATGACTACCATTCATATTGGCATGGCTTTAAGTCGTGCCGACTTCAAAGCAGTCCCTGCACTACTTTGGTCCAACTTCCATGCGAGTTGATGTCCATAGACCTCAATGTTAAACCCTCAAGTAGTAATCGTACCTGAATAATATAGACATGATTTCAGTACAACTTTGTAAGCACAAGCTGTAAGCACAAGCTGAGGGTCAAAGCATTTGTAAACCCCAACCCTGTAAAGTCGTACAAAGTAGTACTGATCCCAAATCGCCGCAAAATCGAGCAAAATCGTGGTAAAATCACGCGACTTTGAAGTCGCACAAGTGTGAAAGGGGTCTGAAGGGAGAGGAAAGTGGTACAAAAGGCAAGAGCTGCATGGGTTGATGGAGGTGACCTCTGACTATTACTGATAAAGGAATTTGCATAATTGCCCTTAAATCATTATTAACCTCTTCCATACCGGGCACTGAATAAATCTGTTTATTCATTGTTTATTATTGTAATTAGCTGTGACTGGCCACAGCTAATCACATGGTGTAGATTGCCCCTGTCTGTACCATGTGATCACCGTGACCAATCACAGTGATTGAGACGATAGTACACAATGAATTGCATCTATTTAAGCCATCCATTATGTACAATTGTCATGTGATCTGCTGTGATTGGTCACAGCTATCACAGGATACTGGCAGTGGACTGCTATAATGATCTGTCATCCTCTGCAGGGCCGCCATCAGAAATTTTGGGGGCCCCTTACACAGTTTTAGGCCTGGGCCCCCCCCCCATCCCCAGACTTCAAAATTTTGGGGCCCCTTACACAGTTTTAGGCCTGGGCCCCCCCCCATCCCCAGACCTGACCATCAACATTCCCCAGGGCCCGCCCACTGGCAGTCCCACCGAGTCCCATCCCATGTCCTCCTCTTTCAGTCTCATCTCCCCGATCCCATGTCCTTCTCCTCCACCTCCTCCAGTCCCATCTCCTCCATCCCATGTACTTATTCTTCTCCAGTCCCATCTCCTTCACCCTATGTCCTTATTCTCCTCCAGTCCCATCTCCTCCATCCCATGTCCTTATTCTCCTCCAGTCCCATATCCTCCATCCCATTTCCTTATTCTCCTCCAGTCCCTTCTCCTTCATCCCATGTCCTTATTCTCCTCCAGTCCCATCTCCTCCATCCCATGTCCTTATTCTCCTCCAGTCCCATCTCCTCCATCCCATGTCCTTTTTCTCCTCCAGTCCCATCTCCCCCCATCTCCTCCTTTTCAAGTCCCATCTCCATCTCCTCCATCCCACATCCTCCTCCTCCTTCATCCCACATCCTCCTCCTCCTCCAGTCCCATCTCCTCCAGACCCAATCTCCTCCTCCTTCTCCAGTCCATCTCCTCCATCCCACATCCTCCTCCAGTTCCATGTCCTTATCCTCCTCCAGTCCCATCTCCTCCATCCCATCTCCTTATTCTCCTCCAGTCTAATCTCCTCCTACTCCAGTCTTATCTCCTCCATCCCACATTATCCTCCGCCAGTCTCATCTCATCCATCACACATCCTCCTCCTCCTCCAGACACATCTCTCCCATCCCATCTCCTTCTTCTCCAGTCCCATCTCCTCCATCCCATGTCCTCTATCTCATGTTCTCCTCCTCCAGTCCCATCTCCTCTATCCCATATCCTCCTCCTCCTGTCCCATCTCCTCCATCCGGGGACTCTGGTTCTGGTGGAAACTGTCTCCAAGGGCATTTCTCTCTCACTATCTGTTGTGTCTATGGGACCCCACAATCTAGACGGGAGGTTGCAGAATGTGTGCCCAGTGAGGAGGAGGAGAGGATTAATTTAGGAGAGTTTGCAAGGAGAGACCTCTATATCGATGACCTGACCGAGGATGGAGAAGGAGCGAAGTCACATGTCTGAGAGGGGGAAAATACATATATACATTCCTACTATATCACATAAAACGCTTGGACGTGGACTGGTATGGAGCTTAGAATAATTAATTATTCATCACAGGACATACCTTCCAACTAGCCACTCCTCCCCATGTACACATGTCGGCCTACCGGCTCACACAGACTGTGCTCCTGTTCTCCAGGCTCTGATGAAGAGGTCACCCTCAAAACGCGTCAGCCTATTTTAAATACCTGCCTCAACATGGGCATACCCCAATTTTTACTTTTTAGTGCATATTTTCTCACCTATTTTTATGAAACATAGTATTTGTATTATTTATATGTTTGTATTCCATTTTACATGAATAAACCAAACATGTTTTGATGTAAGCGGTTGATCATGCGCCCTCCATCCACCTCTTACCTCACAATGGGACACAGATGGTAAAAAAAAAGAATGTGGTTTTAACATAATTAAGCCAAAATGGAAAAAAGTGCTTGCTTTATATATACTTTTTATACATAACTAGAACATCTAATAGGGTTATATCATTGCATGAGATTTTCCCTCACTTCCTGTCTTAGTGTCACCAGAACAGGAAGTGGGGGAATCTCACTGTGACCGCGAGAGATTCTCTGGATTCGTCCACCAGTGCAGACTCCTGCTCATTAGCGTTGTTAAATGGATTGTCTGGGAAAGATGTTGCCGCCTCCATTGTGTTAAGAATCCCATCTGGAAGTGTCTCAGGTGCCAGTGAGACCTGCAATTTCAGGCTCTGCCCTTCGGGCTGTGCACCTACCCTTGGGTGTTCACAAAAGTGTTGATATCTGTCTTGGCCCCTCTGAGAGAGAGGGGATTAAGAATTTATCACTATCTGGACGGTATCCTCTTGCTGTCAAACAACCCGAGCCAGCTTATAGCCCACAGAGAGATTCTTCTTCAGTCATAGTCAGAGTTGGGGTGGTTGGTGAACCATCGAAAGAGCCAATTAGTTCCAACACAACAGATGATCTACCCAGGAGCAATCTTCGATACGCACCTAGGCACAGGTACGTTCATAACTACTAATAACTACAGAAATTACCTCTGGCAAGATTCTGGGAAAAACTGTATATAAAAGAAAGTAAGTTGTCAAAGCGCAGAATTAATGAAAACTGGTTGAATTTATTTTTAAACAATATCCACACTTACGTGTAAAAACAGAGGCGTGCAGTATATAGCAAAGAGGCAGATGTCACCTTGTGTGGGCAAGGTACTAATATGCAAGGTGTGGATATTGTTTACAGATAATAGTTATTTTGATTGCTCATGCAGGTGTTGCTTGCTAGTAATTCTCCTAGTCCACAAATTACCGTATTTATCGGCGTATAACACGTGCCGGCGTATGACACACACCCCAAGTTTAGGAGGGAAGTTTAAGGAAAAAAACTTTTAGGAGGGAAGTTTATGAAAAAAACTTACATTTTAAATGCCCATCAATGCAGCCTTGCACAGCGACCGTCTGCAGCCTTGCCCAGTGTCCACCTGCAGCCTCCATCTGCAGCCTTCCCCAGTGTCCACCTGCAGCCTCCATCTGCAGCCTTCCCCAGTGTCCACCTGCACCCTTGCCCAGTGTCCGTCTGCAGCCTTGCCCAAAATTGCAGCATGTTTGTTTTTTAAATTTGCCGCCGCCGAGATATTCGGCTCCTCTCGCCGCCGACATAGAGTGAGCCGAGCTGAGTGTACTGTGTAAATGCACAGGCCCCCTTGGGTACATACAGATTATACATTAATGTATCACAATTAGTGCAGAGAATCTTTAAAAAGAATGAGTTCCGTGTATAATATATACAAAATTAGAAATATAAGTGTGAAGTATTAAAGAAATAGTCCATATTCCTGGAGGCGGGACTGGGCGTGACTGTGAGCGGAGCCGAGTACACAGTACACTCGGCTCGGTCAATGTCGGCGGTGCTCCTCTTGCCCAAAGACAGCGGAGTGATCGGTGTATAACACACACCCATGATTTTCTCCTGATTTTAAGGGGAAGAAAGTGTGTGTTATATGCCGATAAATACGGTAACCACTTGCCTACCAGGCACTTTCACCTCCTACTGGCCCAGGCCAATTTTCAGCTTTAATGCCGCGTACACACGGTCGGACTTTTCGTCTACAAAAGTCCGACAGCCTGTCCGACAGACTTCCGGCGGACTTTCGGCGGACTTGCAGCAGACTTTCTAACGAACGGACTTGCCTACACACGACCACACAAAAGTCCGACGGATTCCTACGTGATGACGTACACCGGACTAAAATAAGGAAGTTCATAGCCAGTAGCCAATAGCTGCCCTAGCATGGGTTTTTGTCCGTCGGACTAGCACACAGACGAGCGGATTTCGGGGTCCGTCGTAGTTACGACGTAAAGATTTGAAGCATGTTTCAAATCTAAAGTCCGTCGGATTTGAGGCTGAAAAAGTCTGCTGAAAGTCCGGAGAAGCCCACACACGATCGGATTACCAGCCAGCTTTAGTCCGTCGGCGTCCGTTGGACTTTTGTAGACGAAAAGTCCGACCGTGTGTACGCGGCATTAGTGTTTTGAATGACAATTGCCTGGTCATGCAGCACTGTACCCATATGGAATTGTTATAATTTTTTTTTTTACACAAATAGATTTTCCTTTTGGTGGTATTTAACCACCTAAGGACCGAGCCTCTTTCTGAGATTTGGTGTTTACAAGTTAAAAACTGTTTTTTTTTTGCTAGAAAATTACTTAGCATCCCCAAACATTACATATATATATCGAATAAAATGGCGGTCGTGCAATACTTTATGTCACACCGTATTTGCGCATCTGTCTTACAAGCGCATTTTTTGTTGGTAAAAATACACTTTTTTAAAATAAAAAATAAGATATCGGTAAAATTAGCCCAATTTTTTTTTATATTGTGAAAGATGATGTTACACCGAGTAAATTGATACCCAACATGTCATGCTCCAAAATTGCGCCCGCTCGTGGAATGGCGACAAACTTTTACCCTTAAAAATTTCCACAGGTGATGTTTAAAAAATTCTACCGGTTGCATGTTTTGAATTACAGAGGAGGAATAGGGGTAGAATTATTGCTCTCGCTCAACCGATCGTGGTGATACCTCACCTGTGTGGTTTGAACACCGTTTTCATATGCGGGTGCTACTCACGTATGCGTTTGCTTCTGCACGCGAGCTCAGCGGGATGGGGTGCGTTTAAAATTTATTTATTTTTTCCTCTTTATTTTACCTTTTATTTTTACACTGTCCTTTTAAAAAAAATGTGTCACTTTTAGAGCCCTTGCACACTGGGGCGGTTTGCAGGCGCTATTGCGCTAATAATAGCGCCTGCAACAAACGTGGCAAGCATATATTAAAAAGGATGGTAAATCTAAAAATTGTGAACGTAGTGGATATAGCTGCCTGTAACATTAGCTAGTAATAGAAACAATAAACATAAAAAATTCCAAGTAAAAACAACGTGCATCTATAAACCAACAAAGTGTGCAGTGCAAACACAAAAGTGCAATGTGCAACTTTACAAGGTGATGGCTAGCTAATAATCATATAATACATATGTAAAACTGACATCAAAAAAGGAAAATGACAAAGAAAAAAACGCATGAAAAAAAAATGCATATAAAAGTCCGTTTAAAAAAAATTAGTGACAGCAACGTGCTAGCATGCACACGTTGCAATTAAAGTGCTGAGGTGAGCCACATCCAGTGTTTTCTTCGTGCAAAAAAAAAAACCACTCAGGTAGGTAATGGCCCCTTACCTTAGGGTAATAGGGCAAAAGTATATATCAAGATGGTAATTAGGGCGTCCACCTATAGTCTCCAAAAGACACGTCCCTCACTGTCCTAGATCCAAGGATGGGGTCTCCTCAGGTAGAATGCGGGGGAGGATTGTAGGTATAGGGAGTAATCGGCAAAAGAAAAGCCAATAGTGTAATCCCGTTTAATGAGTAAATATCTCTTTATTAATAATAATAGGTACTCACATGAAGATAAAAGAACAGTGGTATCAATCCGACGAGCGGCGAGCTCGTATGCCTCTGTTAGTGTATTCAGCCTATCTCGTCCCTACGCGTGACGTCACACTACGTGACTTCATCAGGGGATAAACAATGGCTGAAATTGTGTCCTTAAATAGTCTAATATTAACCCCTATACGGCGGCCATTTTCCCGAAGTCTCATTGGATTGGTACGGCGGCCATTTTCCAATAGATTTGACCTTACCGCCATAGATGTATGTCTGTGTGGAGGTGTCAGCTGACATAGCGGAACCAATAAGCACCATCTGACTATATTGTCAGATGAGGAGCTGTCAGCAAAGGAAGTATCACCGTAATATATATACAGATAATAGCGGGGGGAAAATTGGAGGGGAATAATACAAATAAATAAATATTCCCCTCCAATTTTCCCCCCGCTATTATCTGTATATATATTACGGTGATACTTCCTTTGCTGACAGCTCCTCATCTGACAATATAGTCAGATGGTGCTTATTGGTTCCGCTATGTCAGCTGACACCTCCACACAGACATACATCTATGGCGGTAAGGTCAAATCTATTGGAAAATGGCCGCCGTACCAATCCAATGAGACTTCGGGAAAATGGCCGCCGTATAGGGGTTAATATTAGACTATTTAAGGACACAATTTCAGCCATTGTTTATCCCCTGATGAAGTCACGTGGTGTGACGTCACGCGTAGGGACGAGATAGGCTGAATACACTAACAGAGGCATACGAGCTCGCCGCTCGTCGGATTGATACCACTGTTCTTTTATCTTCATGTGAGTACCTATTATTATTAATAAAGAGATATTTACTCATTAAACGGGATTACACTATTGGCTTTTCTTTTGCCGATTACTCCCTATACCTACAATCCTCCCCCGCATTCTACCTGAGGAGACCCCATCCTTGGATCTAGGACAGTGAGGGACGTGTCTTTTGGAGACTATAGGTGGACGCCCTAATTACCATCTTGATATATGCTTTTGCCCTATTACCCTAAGGTAAGGGGCCATTACCTACCTGAGTGTTTTTTTTTTTTGTACGAAGAAAACACTGGATGTGGCTCACCTCAGCACTTTAATTGCAACGTGTGCATGCTAGCACGTTGCTGTCACTAATTTTTTTTAAACGGACTTTTATATGCATTTTTTTTTCATGCGTTTTTTTCTTTGTCATTTTCCTTTTTTGATGTCAGTTTTACATATGTATTATATGATTATTAGCTAGCCATCACCTTGTAAAGTTGCACATTGCACTTTTGTGTTTGCACTGCACACTTTGTTGGTTTATAGATGCACGTTGTTTTTACTTGGAATTTTTTATGTTTATTGTTTCTATTACTAGCTAATGTTACAGGCAGCTATATCCACTACGTTCACAATTTTTAGATTTACCATCCTTTTTAATATATGCTTGCCACGTTTGCTCCAGCCACTTTATTTATTGATTATTGTGGTTATATTTACATATATTTTTTAAGAAATTGCACTGAATTTTTGACACATTTACTTACACCTATTCTTGGATTAGCGCAGCACCACTCACTTTTACCATTTACTCAAAAAGGCCTGGTGTTCACCTTACCGGTGCATGCGGCTTTTCCAATCTTAGCCATTTCCATATCTGATAGCGCGGGAATAACTCTCTAAATCTACAAATAGCGCCTGCAAACCGCCCCGAAAGTGCCGCTGCTTTCATTCCAGTGTGCAAGCCCCGAGGGCTTGCACACTGGAGCGATGCGCTGGCAGGACGGTAAAAAAAGTCCTGCCAGCAGCATCTTTGGAGCGGTGAAGGAGTGGTGCGGCGCGGCTATACCGCCGGCAAAGCGCCTCTGCAGAGGCGCTTTGCGGTGGTATTTTACCCTTTCTCGGCCGCTAGCGGGGGGTAAAACCGCCCCGCTAGCGGCCGCATACCGACGGTAAAACGCCGCTAATAATAGTGCAAGGGCTCTTATTTCTATTACAAGAAATGTAAACATCCCTTGTAATAGAAAAAAAGCATGACATGACCTCTTAAATATGTGATCTGGGGTCAAAAAGACCTCAGATCTCATATTTACACAAAAATGCAATAAAAAAATAAATAAATGTAATTTGAAAAAAAAAAGTCTCTTTAAGAGCTATGGGCAGAAGTGACGTTTTGAGGTCGCTTCCGCCCTGCAATGGTATGGAGACGGGTGGGGGCCATCTTCTCCTCACTCATCTCCATACCTAACAGGGAGAAGACACGATCGCCTCTGCCGCTGTCGGGGGCTCCAGTAAGCGGCAGAGGGCACCGGAGCCCGCCGCTGATAAAAGTGATCTTGCGGCGAATCCAGAGACCACTTTTATCTGAAAGCGAACCACTCGCTGAAGGAGAGGATACCGGGGTTATGGTAGCTAGCTGCTGCCATGACAACCATATCCCTCTTCAAAGAACCCCTGTATAATGAGGGGCAGTGGGCAGTCGGTAAGTGGTTAATCACCACTGGGTTTTTTTATTTTTTGCTAAACAAACTAAAAAAGACCTAAAATTTTGAAGAAAAAAAAGTGTTTCTTAGTTTCTGTTATAAAATTTTGCAAACAGTTCATTTTTCTCCTTCACTGATGTGAGCTGTTAAGCAGCACTGATTGGCACTGATAGGCGGCACTAATGGGCACGAATGAGATGGTACTGATGGGCACTGATAGGCCACATTGATGAGCACTGATTAAAGGAATAGTAAAGGAGTAAAGGAATGCCGATAACCCGGAAAGTGTGCTCTTACATTGTGATCAGCTGTGATTGGCTCTTTACCCCAATGGGCGATAAGCTGTGTCCAAAGGACAGGGTGATTACAGAGCACACCAGGTGCATGCCACAGCTGGCACGCATGGGGGAGGCGTTTCTGGAAGGATGTCAATAGACGCCCTCCCAGAACTGGATGACTGCGCTGTAGTCCTCATGTGGCTATAGCGCGGTCAGCAAGTGGTTAACTTCCTTACACATATTCAGTCATGAAAGCCCAATTTTGAGTCCATTCAATTTTATTTTAAATTAAATCCTGTTGAATTTGGAGTGTCTTCTGGCTCCTGAAACACCTTAGTTATTTTTTTTAATGCATTTATAATTTGATCTGGCACTCCTTCCATTGCTTAATGTTTTTTTTTTTCTGGTAAACCTGGGACACAACCTTTGCCAATATCTAATGTAGTGCCCACCACCTTTAGGTGGGTACTAGTTAGTTAGGATAAGTGTCAGGTAAAGTTGCCAGCATTATACCCTGTTGGTGTAAGCTGGTTGGTTAATTTGGTTGGGAGATTTGATAGAATAGAGGAGGGTGTGGCCACCTACACTCTGCCCTGCAAGATTTCCATTACTTTCCCTGAAATGTTCTGGAAAGTGGGTGGGCCGGGGAAGCAGATTGGCAGGTAGTTTTTGGAAACCGCTCTGAGCCAATCATTGTTTTGTTGGGGCAGAGGCGGGACTGTTATAAAAATCAAGGTCACATGTTTCCTGGTGTGGTTGGAGATGGGAATTGAATCCAGAGGGGCTGCAGAGATGTGATCAGCAAGGAGCAGGCTTGAAGGCCTGGGGTGTAATGCTCTCAGTGCTGGATAGCAGAACTTGAACCTGAAGGCCTGAGGGTTCAGAGACCTCAGTGCTGGATGGTTCATCACCTTAAGTCAGTGTTTCTCAACTCCAGTCCTCAAGGCGCCCCAACAGGTCATGTTTTCAGGATTTCCCTCATCTAAAACAGCTGTGATAATTACTAAGGCAGTGAAACTGATCTAATCACCTGTGCAAAATAATGGAAAGCCTGAAAACATGACCCGTTGGGGCGCCTTGAGGACTGGAGTTGAGAAACACTGCCTTAAGTTACCGAAAGAAACTCCGGGAGCAATGGGCCAGCTGTCACCAGCTGGGATGGTTCTGGACATGCGGAGCAGGAAGCAGTTGCTAAAAGGATGAAGTAGATTGGGGTGCACCCGGACTTTTCCTGAACTGACCTGGGAGGATTGCAGGAGTTGAGATAGGCAGGTGAGGCCTGGTGCTTCTAACATCCACATACCAAGGTGTTTTTCAGAGAGGCACTGGTCAGTTCATTAAGGGAAAAGGATATAACTACTGGTAAAGGAACCAAAGATTAAGAGGCAACTCATACTTCCTGGAGTCATAGACTGTAAATATTGCGAGATCTTTTCTAACATGCTGCAAGGAAAAGAATAAAGTTTGTGTTCAAATGTTACTGGATTGTCTGCTGATGTTATTCATGCAGGGGAGGAAGAACGGAGAGCCACTGACAGAAAGGTATGAACTAACAGCAGCTCCCAAGGGAGTAGTGCACTACACTAATAAACATCTTCTGCTAACAACTGAGGACACAAGCTCACACCCTACACCAATACCCAGGGAAATGCCCTATAATTATAAAAATATGCTTACAGGTTATTAAATGAATAATTAGGGGAATTTGTTAAAGCATTTGGGCCACTTTTCTGAGTTTATAGCCCATTAACCACTTGCCGACTGCCGCACGCCGATGTACGTCCAAACTTTGGCGGCGGATATTGTTGTTATGGCAGCAGCTAGCTGCCATAACCCCGGTATCCCCGTTTTCGTGCGGCAGTCAGCTTTAGGATAAAAGTGGTCTCTGCGGCGGATTCGCCGCAAGATCACTTTTATCGGTGGCGAGAGAGGGCCCCCCGCCGCGATCCGGTGCCCTCTGCCGCTTACCGGAGCCGTCGGTAGAGGTGGAGGTGATCGCGTCCTTCTCCGTGCTGTGCCTGGAGATGAGTGAGGCTAAGATGGCACCCACTCATCTCCATGACACTGAAGGGCGGAAGCGACAAAACGTCACTTCCGCCCATACATCTTAAAAGGCACATTTTTTTCAATGTCATTTTTTTAAATGACTTTTTTTTTTATTGCATTTTAGTGTAAATATGAGATCTGAGGACTTTTTGACCCCAGATCTCATATTTAAGAGGACCTGTCATGCTTTTTTTCTATTACAAGGGATGTTTACATCCCTTGTAATAGGAATAAAAGTGACACAATTTTTTTTTTAAACTGTGTAAAAATAAATGAAATCATGTAAAATAAATAATAATAAAAAAAAAAAATTTAAACCCCCCCCCGTCCCGATGAGCTTGCGCGCAGAAGCGAACGCATACGTGAGTAGCGCACGCATATGAAAACGGTGGTCAAACCACACATGTGAGGTATCACCGCGACCGGTAGAGTAAGAGCGATAATTCTAGCCCTAGACCTCCTCTGTAACACAAAACATGCAACCTGTAGAATTTTTTAAACGTTGCCTATGGAGATTTTTGAGGGGAAAAGTTTGACGCCATTCCACGAGCAGGCGCAATTTTGAAGCGTGACATGTTGGGTATCAATTTACTTGGCGTAACATTATATTTCACAATATAAAAAATTGGGCTAGCTTTACTGTTGTCTTATTTTTTTATTCAAAAAAGTGAATTTCTTACAAAAAAAGTGCGCTTATAAGACCGCTGCGCAAATACGGTGCAAAAAAAAGTATTGCATTGACTGCCATTTTATTCTCTAGGGTGTTAGAAAAAAAAATGTATAATGTTTGGGGGTTCTAAGTAATTTTCTAGCAAAAAAAAATGTTTTAAACATGTAAACACCTAAAACTCAAAACGAGGCTGGTCCTTAAGTGGTTAAAAAGTCCTGCACTGAATACAAAATGCCCTGCCGTCAGTTTCAGTAGCCTTACCGAAACATGCAGCAGGTAGTTCTCAAAAAGTGGTGCAATGGCTGCACCAAATTCAAAAAGAATTACCTGCAGTTTTTAAATACCCAGACTGGAGGTAAGGTGGAGCTAAACTATATCTATGCACCACAAACTGAAAAGGATATTTAATTTGTTTTTAATATTTAAATCAAACTCCCCAATCCATCCATGTATCCATTCTATATTTTATTGAGAAATCACTGTGAAAAACAATTCATGTAGCATTTACTTCCTGGAATCCATCTGTCCTTAGCTCAGGCATGCAGGCAGGAGGGGGTGCACAGCTTGAAAAAGCTCCTCCTCCCCTCCTCCAGATGGAGGAAAAAAATGCCCATCATGACTCCTGTAATGTATGACATCATTTTGACCTAGGCCAGAAACCAGGAAGCTACTAAAGAGATGTAAAAAAATAAAAAAATAAAAAATGAAAGCAAGTAAATATAATACACCTATTTAATTTTTTACTAAGGCTGACAGCATAAGGATTAAGCTAATTACTGTTATGTTGATTGAGAGTGCTTAGTTCCACTTTAAGACCAACTGTAAGTTGGCGTACAGTGACAGGCAGCATGCAGTGTATGGAGAGCAGAATGCCCGTCTCTGTACACTCTCTAGCACAGCATCATGTTTGTCACCGTTGCCTCGTCCCATGCCAACCTGTCACAGGTCGTCAGAGATGCAGTGGGCTTCATAGCCGATGCGCTCCTTACAAACCATGATGCTGACAGTGGATGGAGTCTAATGTGGAAGCTGAGGAATTTGTTCTACATTAGGTCTGCTCGGGCTTTGTGATTGGCAGAAGGCAGTGGGTGGATGCCATACTCAATAGAAAGTTCTTATTGTCTATGAATCAGTCCACTGTCTGCTGCCACCCACAAAGGAAGCGGACCTGATGGGGCACTAGTGTCTCTAATTCCGCGTACACACGAGCTGACTTTTCGACGGACTAGGTCCAGCGGACCGGACTCTGGCGGACAATTTGACCGTGTGTGGACTTTTTCCCAAAAGTCAGACGGACCTAGAAATGAAACATGTTTCAAATCTTTCCGACGGACTCGAGTCCGGTCGAAAAGTCCGCTCGTCTGCATGCTAGTCCGACGGACAAAAACCGACGCTAGGGCAGCTATTGGCTACTGGCTATCAACTTCCTTATTTTAGTCCGGTCGTACGTCATCACGTACGAATCAGTCAGACTTTGGTTGATCATGTGTAGGCAAGTCCGTTCATTCGAAAGTCCGTCGGAAAGTCCGTCAAAGTCCACCTGTGTGTACGTGGCATAAAAAGTACATGAATTTGAGGCAATCACTGGCATTTGTCATGCAGAACCAAGAAGGTAATCTAAAGGGTGCCATAGACACTCTTTATGAATTCCCCCAAATTCACAGTTGTTTATATGGTACAGTGGAACCTTGGATTACGAGCATAATCCGTTCCAGGAGAATGCTTGTAATCCAAGGCACTCGCATATCAAAGCGAGTTTCCCCATAGAAGTCAATGGAAACTGAAATAAATGGCTTAATATTGTATAAAAAGCCTTCAATAATGATGATTCTCGTGAGACGAATTTTGGAATTATTTCTGCTTGAGTCAGCTTAAATCAAAACCGTGTGTTTTATTGTACACACATAAACTTGGAAAATACTTACAAAAATAGTACATTCATATTCAGAATTAGTGTTGTTTCATATATGCAAAAAATGTTCAAATATAGTTCATTTGTTTCAAAGATCTGAAAAAGTCCTTAAAGTCAGAGACATGTGCTTCCTTTGTCATAGCCTATTAAAAATGGCCGATTAACCTCTTGTGTCCTGGCTTGAATAGGTGTATGTCTTGGGAGGAAGATGTGTGAAGAGTGAGATGTGTCTTGAAGCAAGAGCTGTGTGCAAAGAGACACAGGACTGGATTCCTTGTGTCTATATGAACTCAGTCTTTCAAATTCGCGCCCAAACACAAATCCCTCCCATACACTCCCCTTCTCTCCGCCTTTAAAAAAGCGGGGGCTAACAAAGAGCAACATCTGTTTTTAACTGAACCAAACCTTTTAAACATGAAACCAGATATATGTGAGAGGCTTTCAGCAGACCTCTTAAAACATAAATGCATAAATCAAACAGAGTATCGTTTACATAGGAAAATTCAACCAAAACATATATTATTTACAAAATCCATCAAATTCTGACAGGGTCTTGACCTGCATTTTCAGTCAATGAATGGCCATTTGGGTATCACTAGCTCAAAGTCCTGTCATTCAAACACATATGGAAAATGCATATTCTTTTCAATAAAGCCAATTAAAATTTAGATATTAAGAATATAACATTCCCCTCTGAAATATGAATAACAATCATATTTTAATCATACATTCATAGCATACATGGCCCATTCATACCGACTTTGATCCAATAACTCCAAATGTATTTCCATCACCAACCGAATTTGCAATACCAAAACCCATCTTTCTCTTAAGCTTATTTTGCAATAAATCATCTCCTTTCTTGATTTCATTTCTAATTTGATAATATAATTTTTTCATTCTAAACATCAAACATAACTGGAATATAATGAATAACATAATAATAATAAAAGAATAACTATAGGATGTGATAAAATATTTCCTGCTGCTGAGGTTATTGAAGTTTTTCCCCAAATTGATACACTATTACTAAATTTTTTCCACCAATTACTTCCTGAAAATTCTGACCATTGATGAGATATCTCTTGCAAATTACCTTGTTCATGTTTAAACAATATTTCTGCATTCTGAAGTTCCTTAGCTAAAGCTATCAATAAACCTTTATCCTTCTGAATTACATTTGCCCATTCTTCCCAAGGAAATTCATCTATCTGAGATATATTATATTGTGTGGGAAGAGCACTTATATTTTTCATAAGCATGTTTGTTAAATTTGTTCTAAACCCATTAATACTTATTGCTACAATGTCTCCTTCTATACAATACAAGCCTTGATTTAGGTTTTCTGTATTTGTACAAGAAGAGAAAAAAGTTTTAACCCTTTCTGTATCTGACATGATCTGGAAACAAACTTTCTTTTTATCTACACGAGTAATTAATTCAGAAATTGTTTCAACTTTTTCTATTCTTGCTGAACATAATGTATGATTATGATAACAAGAATGAAAAATACGTTTATCTTGATTAGGTAAACAGATAACTTTAGACTGAAATTGTAAACATGATGACAAATCTAATTGTTCTAATTCAGAATTTTCATTGTTAAATGCAAAATCTGTATACTGTAATTTATAATACAATAATTGTGTATTGCTGACGGGTAATCCCAAGACAGTGATTGGAACCAAAATTTGTTCTTGTCCTGCTATTGGAATCATAGAAGAACTATAACAAACATCCTGTTTACATCCTATCCATTTATTTACCCATAAATCTGTATGATTTATAGCATATACATATTCTCTGGGTAAATTCTGTAAAATGTCAAGAGGGGTTATTCCACTCTGAAATGCTTGTGCAATAATTTTAAAATTAGTGGAATATTCAGTCTGGATCTCTAAACATGCTCTGGCAATATGAGAATGTTGTTCACTTAACATTAAATCAAGAGTAATATTTTGAAGATGTAAAATAGATGGACCCATTATATTAGCTGTTTTAATAACCATATTTTCTAAAATTTCATTTAAATTTCTCTGTATTTTAATCCCGTTACTACCCACTAAACCAGCTGTCTCAAGATCAGACTTTAAAGTATTAATGTCCATACTATTAGTAATACTCCCAATTGTGCCAATCCCTCCTAAAATACCTTCAACAATACCACGCTTATTTCTGTTATGATTTCTATTATTAATTCCAAACCATCTTTCAATACCCAATTCCATATTAACCAAATGTCCTTGACATTGTGGAAACCTTGTAGAAATTTTCCATTCTGAAACATTAAAGTTCCACAATATAATGACAAACTTTCCCTCTCTCAAAAGAGTTCTGGATTGGAAATGGTTAATCTGAAATGGATTTGCTGAGACACTTTTCTTACCAACACATGGAGTTTTCCTAGGAGACCTTACAACAACACTTCCCTTCGCACATTTCATTGGATAATTTACTATTGATATGCAACATTCATATATACCAGTATCATTCAAAGATACTCTAATTTGCTGATAAACAAATGTATTATTGATCCAATTCACACTACCATAAATTCCTTTATGAATCATCATAGTAGAACTGTGAAGAAAACTTCCCAAAAATTCATTGTTCCTTTTCCAAGTTACCAATGAATCTTGAGGTACAGATATTTTTGTTTTACATATCAAATGCAAACTATCATTATCTTCCAAAATGTTCAAAGATTGTGGGAAAATATAAATTTCTGGAATAATCATGTTGACCACAGAAATACTAACTTTAACCCTTATTTGTGTTAATTGTCTTGTTACTTTAAAATCCCATTTTCTTACAACATCCCCTTTTTCATCTCCAATTATATTTAAATGTTCTGGATCTAATATTTTTACGAAACTTTGAAAAAGGTAATAAAAATGATCTAGGGGGTAAAATACTTTCCCAGATCTTGACATAGTATTAGTAACATCTCCAGACCAAATTGTTGAGTCATTACCCTTTAAATATATAGCCCAAAAACTCCTTAACAATATATTGCATTCGAAACTTCCAGTTTTGTTGTTTAGTCTATAAGATCCCTGCATTTTAACAAAATTTGTTTTAGATTCTATTTTAACGTTGATTTCGATATTATTGCTATGAATGAAATACAATTGCAGACAGCAATCATATCCCTGACCTACACAAACATATCCATACAAATCTTCAGATGTATCAATATCAACGTATCTAAAATCATGATTCTTGTCAAATGCATTAATATCAATAACTCTCTCATTTTTGTCCTTTCTATTGATATTAATGTTTTTATCATTTTGTTCCTCTGAATTGACATCAATGTCTACATCTCTTTTGTCTCTGAATAATGTAATGTCTTTGTAGTGTAATTCTTCAATCCTGTTAACCTCTGCATAGCTGGAACAGTTGGTGATATATTTTACCACAAATAAAATTGTCACGAGAGAAAAGATGAATCCTGTGATGATGATGAATTTTCTCTCTCTAAAACCTTTTTGTTGAGCTGACATCTTTTCTTCCTTTTGGAATCCACAATTTCTCCAGGTTAGATTTTTGCAATTCATTCCTGGAAAAAGAAATGCAGCATCATTATCTCGGATTATAAAGTTTGCATTGATCAGTGTGCACCCACGTTTTTTGTTGTCTACGTGCATTTTTCACTGAATTGAGGGGCCTTTGTACCTGTACCATCACCCCTTGAACATCCAAGATGTCAAATGGACCTTCCCAATTACTTTGCCACGGTCCACTTTTCCTGAAACTTTTTACCATGAGCTGACCTCCTTTCTCAAACTTAGAAGTATGTGGAGGGACCATTTTTTGCATACAGGTAGCTGCATGTGGCAAAATACTATTCAAATTGTCCTGCAACATCTGCAACCATTTTGATTTCTCTATTGCCTCCCTTTGAGGTGTAGACAAAAAAGGTTCATGTGGAAACACAAGTGGCATTTTCCTCCCTGTCATCAATTCAAAAGGAGAATACTTTGTAGCAGCAGAAGTTGTGCTTCTTACACTCATTAAAATAAAAGGAATAACATAAACCCAAGTATTTCCTCTGTCTAACAACATTTTTGCAATTCTAGATTTGATAGTCCTATTCATCCGTTCAACAATTCCTGCAGACTGTGGATGATATGGTACATGAAATCTCTGTTCAATTCCCAAAATTTTACACATTGCCTGCATGATTTTACCTGTAAAATGGGATCCTCTGTCACTACTGAGGTTTGCTGGTATACCCCAGACTGGAAAAACATGATTAACCAACATCCTAGCAGTTGTTAAAGCATCATCTTTGCGTACTGGAATAATTTCAATCCACTTTGAAAAAATGTCAACTAGAATCAATGCAAATCTGAATCCATTTTTTCCTGATGGTAATGGCCCTATATAATCTATTTGTATAGAAGACCATGGTCCATCTCCTGGAGGAATTCTTTGTAAAGGAGGTTTTTGACCCTTTGGTCTAGGATTCACTTGTGCACAAATCAAACAAGATTTGATTACACTGTCCACTGTCTCTTCCATTTTGTCCCAATAGAATTTCTCTTTGAGAATTTCAAGCAATTTTTGCTTACCAATGTGACCTAAACTGTCATGGTTAAATTTAGTGAATTCCACCTGTAGGTGTTGTGGTACAACTGGACACAATAAACCGTCTGCGTCGTGACATAGGATCCCGTTTTCAAAAACCAAGGAAGATCCTAAATCATCCAATGAAGGGCAAGAGATGGACTTGTCTCTCTCTTGTTCCTCAGAAAACGAAGGTAAATGTGTGTCTGTCTTTTTCACAACATTAATTGAGACCGTTTCAGGTTGAATTACTAACTCTCCATGCAAAGCTGCTTCCTTTGCTAATGTGTCTGCCTTTCTATTGCCTACAGATAACTCATTATTATCTTTTTTATGTGCTGGAATTTTTACAATAGCATATGCAAGAGGATTACTCTCTGCAAGGTCAAAAACTGATTCTAATGTCTCTTTCTGTACAAGAGTCTTGTTGGATGAATCTACAAACCTCTTCGTTTCCAAATAGGTAAATAATCAGTAAGAGAACGAACAACATATGAGCTATCACTATAAATCACTAGTGAGCCTCTATTCTCTTCCTTGTCAGTTGTCAATACAGTTTTTACTGCTTCAAGTTCTGCTCGTTGAGCTGAAAAATGTCCTGGCAACTTGTGTTGTATGGCAAGATTACGCTTTGGATACCAAATTGCATACCCACTGTAATAATTACCTGACATACAATATCTCGAACCATCAACAAATACAGGTTCATCATTTTCCTCTGCCTCTCTACGAAAAAGAGGAGAATGTGTTTCATGGACTTCACACAAACATTCATGTTCTAGCCCATTGTATTCCATCAACTGAGGAAGGATATACTTGGCATTGTGTTCAACCTGTATTTGTTTAGGTGACAGAGCCACTAACCATTGAGAAAATCTTTGGTTAGAGACTCCAGGAACATTTTTCTCAAAAAGGAACTTCAAGGTACTATGTGGTGTTTGCAAAATGATTTTGTTAAATCCTACAATATGCTCTGTTGCTTTTACTGCATAATGCACACCCACTAATTGTCGAACACATTCATCAAGTCCTCTCTCCACTGAGGTAATTAAACGTGAAAAATACCCAAGAATTCTCCAATCTTCTCCCTGTTTCTGAAGCAAAACAACTGAGATGGCAATCTCTGAAGCATGCACTTGCAAAGCAAATGGTGCTTGTTTATCCACTGTCGCTAATGCAGGTGCTGACTGTAAATCATTTTTCAACATTTCAAAAGCTTTTTGCTGGACTTCAGTCCAAGGACCAAATTCACTATCCTCTGTATGTTTTAACAAGTCATATAGCGGTTTTGCCTTCTCTGCAAATGACTCGATAAAATCTCTGGAAAAATTTACCAATCCCAAAAATTGTCTCAATGCTTTGAATGTTGTTGGTACAGGTAAAGATGCGATAGCCTCTATACGTTCCTGTAAAGGCTGCTTCTTCCCTGGGCCAATTAAAATTCCTAGAAATTTGACCTCACTTTTCATAAGCTGAACTTTGCGTGTATTCAGCTTGAGAACTTCTTCTTGCAGAAGTGTGAACAATTCTGCCAGAAGAGTCAAATGCTCCTCCTCATTTTCACTTGAAAGAAGTATGTCATCTACATACTGAATTAAACAATCAGGTCTAGAGAATCTTGATAAAACATTTGCCAACGCCTGATGAAAAATAGACGGGGAACTATGAAATCCTTGAGGAAGTCTTGTAAAAACGTAAGAAACATTTTTATACACAAATGAAAATTTGTATTGACAGCTCTTGGCCAAAGAAATGCTAAAAAATCCATTTGCAATGTCTAATACAGAAAACACTTTTGCATTAGCATTTAATTGCGACATGATATCTGGTGTTTCCGCTACAATAGGCGAACAACATGGTATGTATTTGTTTAGCATTCTTAGGTCAATCAAAAGTCTGTATGCACTAGGATCATCTCGTTTAGCCACAACCCATAAAGGATTATTTGTTACAGAATTTGCTTTCCTGATGATACCCTGTTCCAAAAACTCTTGAATGATCAATGAGACAGGTTCATCAGAATCTGGTGGTAATTTATATGGCTTCACAAAAGGATGATCCTTGCCTTCAACATTAACTTCAATGCCTTTAAATAATCCAACATCATTCTTTTTTTGACTCCAAAGCTTTTTGTGTGACTGTACCACTTGTTTTAACTTCAAATTCTCTCCTGTATCAGGCCATTTGTAATCATTGTCAACTGTTTCTGTCAAACATATGCTTCCCACTTCTGAATAATCAGCTGGATCAATTACCACAGGCTTACGATTAGCTGAACCTTTCCAAAGCACTCCATTGCCTAAATCAATAATCCACCCTTTTTGGTACAAAATATCAGCTCCAATGATATTTTCAGATCCTTTACAAAACCACATGTCTATTTCAGTTTTCAAATGACCTGGGATTTCAAAAGAAACATTTTTACACATTTTAGCTTGAGAATCACCTGTTCCATTAAACCCAACAATTGTGCAAATTGCTGCATCCGATAAAACAGGTAATTTCAAACCAGTGACACTAATCTGAGCACCAGTGTCTAAAAGAGTTTTCACTTTTTGTCCATTAATTTTAACCTTTAAATAAGGTCGACCACTCTTGTCTAAAAATATAGGCGCTACAGGGACTAAAGAGTGGTATTCAATCTCTTTTTCCTCTATCTGTCATGGAGAAGATAACAATGGCTGTCTCCCACTGCTATCACTGGTTGAATGTGCATTCATATTTTTACCAATCTCTTTTAGCTCTTTCCTCAAAGGGGCATAGGGAGAAAAAGTTTGAACTTCTTCTGTTGAAGGTGGGGCAGAAGGTTTAGTAAATACTAATCCATTTTCTTTCCCAATGTTTTTCGACTCAATATATTTTAAATACTTCCTACATTGTGATTTATAATGACCAGGCTTCTGACAAAAGAAACAAGTCATTGGTCTTTTCTTATCAACCTGTCTTACCCTGTCGTTCCTAAAGGTGGCAGCACCGCCTGCTTTTACATTATTCTGAATGTCTATGTCAGAATTACTATTCTGAATGACAGCAATTTTTGTTTTCAAATTACTACGTTTCAGCTGTCTTCTTACAAGATCTACAACTGAAGTTGCATCGTCCAGAGTTTTCTTTTTGACTGGCTAACGCCATTGATGCAGGATCTAGATATGTAAATTTCCGAACAAATGCCCTTATTAATGCAGAATTCTCATCTCCCACTGCATATACCATTTTAAATGCCTTTGCAAATGTTTCACGAAAATGATATGGGTCGTCATGTATTGTAACCTTTAACGAATCCAAAATCTCAGCAGTCGGAGTTTCCTCCCCTGTGATCAGTAACTGACGCAATCTTTCAGATGCATCAGTATGTACTTCAGTTCCATATTCATCAATGTAAGGTGTTTTAACTAAACGTCTTGCTATATGATTAGGAACCCATAAACAGAAAATTTTATTCCTTTGCTCATCAGTCAAATTGAAACGATCACAAAAACTTTCAAAAACATCCCCATTGCGAAACACATCTGCTTTCAAGTCATAATGCGGGATATCTTTCAAAATTTTCATCAACTGATCGTGTATTTGCAATTTAAGTTTAGACGCTCTGTCTAATAACTTTTGCTTTAGAACGTCACATTCTGACGGTTCGTCTAACTCAACAGGATTCTCCGGTATAAGAGACGATGTTGCCGCAGCTGACTGTTTTCTCTTTGCAGCCTCCTTTGTAATTACCGAGATCTGTTTGTTTTTTGAAATTGTTTCATTCTGCATTTCTATCTCATTCTCTAAATGTTCAATATACGTACAAAAAGTATCACAACTTGAACAACTAGGTTCCAAAGGTACATTCTCTTGTGTTTGCATAATTTCCGTTACATTTTGACTTTCTGACTGATTCACTATACAAATCATTTGTTTATCTGGCTCATCAAAAACCATTGTATTAAAAACTGAAACTAATTTCATTATATTTCTTAATTTTCTCTTTGTTTTAGCTAATGAAAATCTAGTTTTATCAATTTCATTATTTGCCTGTAGGCATTGCTGAAACATAGATTTCCATAACTTAGCATCAGAAAAATGACTGGCTAAACCTTCAAATTCTAAATTACTTTCTTCAGCTAACACATTTATAAATTCCATATTTTGGTACTCACCGAATATAAAACTTTTCCGTTTTCCGCTGGACTCTAATTAAACCGTCTGTCAAGACTTCAGAATTTCCAAAATCCTCTGGTCTTCACGAATCAAAGTAGCGATTCTAGGTTCTTTCAATAATTGCAAAGTTTTTTCTGTTCCTCGCTTTCCCCTCTGAACAACGGAAAAGTGGCGAAAACTTTTGACGATTGAAACTGGCTGGCGTCCGCCAATGAAATATATGGCTTAATATTGTATAAAAAGCCTTCAATAATGATGATTCTCGTGAGACGAATTTTGGAATTATTTCTGCTTGAGTCAGCTTAAATCAAAACCGTGTGTTTTATTGTACACACATAAACTTGGAAAATACTTACAAAAATAGTACATTCATATTCAGAATTAGTGTTGTTTCATATATGCAAAAAATGTTCAAATATAGTTCATTTGTTTCAAAGATCTGAAAAAGTCCTTAAAATCATTAGACATGTGCTTCCTTTGTCATGGCCTATTCCAAATGGCCGATTAACCTCTTGTGTCCTGGCTTGGAAGAGATGTATGTAAAGAATAGATGTGTCTGGCTTGGAGGCAGGAAATGTAACAGCCATGTGTCTTGGAAGCAGGATGTGTGTGTAAAGAGAGCTGTGTGTGTAGAGAGTGAGCCCGAAGACTGGATTCCTTGTGTCTATATGAACTCAGTCTTTCAAATTCGAGCCCAAACACAAATCCCTCCCATACACTCCCTTTTTCTCCACCTTCTAACAGAGAGCAACATCTGTTTTTCACTTTAACCAAACCTTTTAAACATGAAACCAGATATATGTGAGATAGACGTTCAGACTAAACATCAGACCTCTTAAAACATAAACGCATAAATCAAACAAAGTATCGGTTACATAGGAAGACCCATACATATATTTACAAAATCCATCAAATTCTGACAGGGTCTTGACCTGCATTTTCAGTCAATGAATGGCCATCTGAAATCACTAGCTCAAAGTCCTCTCATTCAAACAAATATGGAAATGCATATTCTTTTCAATAAAGCCAATTAAAATTTAGATATTAAGAATATAACACTGACCAGAGCACTTTTTGTGATTCGGCACTGCGTCACTTTAACTGACAATTGCGCAGATCGTGCGATGTTGTACCCAAACAAAATTTATGTCCTTTTTTTCCCAGAAATAGAGCTTTCTTTTGGTGGTATTTTATCACCTCTGCGGTTTTTATTTTTTGCGCTAGAAACAAAAAAAAGAGCAACAATTTTGAAAAAAAGCAATATTTTTTACTTTTTGCTATAATAAATATCCACCAAAAATATATAAAAAAATATTTTTTTCCTCAGTTTAGGCCGATATGTATTCTTCTACATATTTTTGGTAAAAAAAAATCGCAATAAGCGTATATTGATTGGTTTGCGCAAAAGTTATAGAATCTACAAAATAGGGGATAGTTTTATGGCATTTTTATTTTAACTTTTTTTTTATTAGTAATGGTGGTGATCTGTGACTTTTATCATGACTGCGACATTATGGCGGACACATCGGACACTTTTGACACTATTTTGGGACCATTGTCATTTATACAGCGATCAGTGTTATAAAAATGCACTGATGACTTTGTAAATGACACTGGCAGTGACGGGGTTAACCACTAGGGCCGATGAAGGGGTTAAGTGTGTCCTAGGGAGTGATTCTAACTGTGGGGGGATGGGCTTCAACTCACATGAAAGTGATCACTGCTCTTGATGACAGAGAGCAGTGATCTCTGTCATGACACAAGGCAGAACGGGGAAATGCCTTGTTTACATAGGCACTTCCCCGTTCTGAGGCTCTGTGACACGATCGCCGGGAGACCGGCAGACATCGAGTCCACCAGTCACGCGGGCACGGTTACGCTGTACACGGCAGGTGCACGTGCCTCTGGCTGCCCGAGCGTGCCTGCTGTCCCCATACAGGTCACCCATTTGCCCACCGCTGCCATTGTGCCGATGCATATCGCCGTGCGGTGGTCGGCAAGTGGTTAAAGGGGTTGTAGAGAACATTAAGCTGAAAAACCTTTTGTGCTGCAGCACCCCCTCCCTCCCCTTTTTCTTACCTGAACCCAATTGTTCCAGCGACTGGGATGAGCACAGCAGCTCCAGCTGCTGTCTCTGGTCCTCATTGGACAGATTGACAGCAGCGGGAGCCATTGGCTCCCGCTGCTTTCAATCAAATCCAGTGACAAGGGAGCCGAGGGCAGGGCCGAGTCCTGCTGTCTGGGTCTATGGATGCAGCAGCAGGACTCAGGTGCCCCCCATGGAAAGCGGCTATCTGGGGGGAACTCGAGAAGAGGAGGAGCCAGGAGCGCCACGGGGGGGACCTCAGAAGAGGAGGTTCGAGGGCCACTCTGTGCAAAACCCTTGCACTTAGGAGGTAAGTATGATATGTTTGTTATTTTTTTTAAAAAAGAACCTTTACAATTACTTCAACGCTAAATTCTTAGTGAATTGAATTTTCACAACTGATTTACCGCATGCGTTATTTTACCGCATTTATTTACCGTCATTTAACTCTTAGTAAATCGACCCCTATGTGAGGTATAACAGTTTGGGGGGGGGGTAAATTTGATCTAAAAGAGTGACAGCAAAATAGGAAAAAGTAACGGAGGGTCATTGCTTTAAAGTGGTTGTAAACCCACTTTTTGGACTACTACCTATAAGTAAGCCTAGAATAAGGCTTACCTATAGTTAGATGAAATATCTCCTAAACGTGCGCCGTTTAGGAGATATTTCACTTGTAGTCCTCCAAAAATACCAACGGTGCATGTGCGGGGAAGAAAATAAAGTAAGTGCTGTTTCTTCCCTAGCCTGTGCCGTTAATCGAGGCTCCCGTGCGCATGCGCAGGAGTGACGTCACGCGTCTCCAACAAATCACAGAGCCGGAGTCCGCGGCCCCTTAAGGAAGAGGGGCCAGAAGATGGACGCTGCCTACACAGGGGACACCTCTGGATTCTTTTGCAGGTAAGTGGCACATAATGGGCTAGCATGCTATGCATACTAGCCCATTATGCTTTTCATTTGTAGGCTTTGCAGCGAGCAAAAGAGGAAGTAAAACCCATCAGGGTTTACGTCCTCTTTAACAGTTTCTTAGAATGAAGGCCAGTTGGGAGTGATGTTTGCAGCTGAGGGGAAGTGAAAGTGAAAGAAATTCTGATAAATACAGATCACACAGCCATTTCCAAACACCGAAGAAAGTTACAGACACAGAGTGACATCCCCGGAGCAGAGACCTTGGAATAACAGTAATTTCTAACATAATATTACTATGCAAGACAATCGATTTTCAGATGGAGGGGATTCGGATCCACAGAAACAGTAAGTACTCTAAACTGACTAACAAATCCCTTAGAATAACCGTTTAGAATGTCCAATAATAGGGCTTTGTTATGTGCCAGTCCCCCTCACTTTTAACCACTTCAGCCCCAGAAGGATTTGCCCCCTTAATAACCAGGCCATTTTTTGCGATAGGGCACTGCGTCGTTTTAACTGACAATTGTGCGGTCGTGCGGCGCTGTACCCAAACAAAACTGATGTCCTTTTTTTCCCACAAATAGAGCTTTCTTTGGGTGGTATTTGATCACCTCTGCGGTTTTTATTTTTTGTGCTATAAACAAAAAAAAGCAACAATTTTTAGAAATAAAACACAATATTTTGTAGTTTTTGCTATAATAAATATTTAAAAAAAAAAAAAAAATTCCTCAGTTTGGGCCGATATGTATTCTTCTACATATTTTTGGTAAAAAAAAAATCACAATAAGCGTACAATATATTGATTGGTTTGCGCAAAAGTTATTAAGGTCTACAAAATAGGGGATAGATTTATGTCATTTTTATTATTATTTTTTTTTGTTTACGAGTAATGGCGGCAATCTGCAATTTTTATCAGGATTGCGACAGACAGATCGGACACTTTTGACCCTATTTTGGGACCAGTGACATTTATACAGCGATCAGAGCTAAAAATAGCCACTGATTACTGTATAAATGTCACTGGCAGGGAAGGGGTTAACACTAGGGGGCGATCAAGGGGTTAAATGTGTTCCCTCCCTGTGTTCTGACTGTAGGGGGGAATGGGACTGTCTAGGAGGAGATAGAGATCGGTGTTATACAGCGCTCTACGATTCTATATTCTGATATATGTATATAAAGTAAGTTGTGATATATATAAAAAAATAAGTGCACCCCTTTGAAACTGACATGGTGTATTCATTTCCATGATGTACGTTAAAGTGATTGTAAGGGTTTTTTTGTTTTTTTAAATAACAAACATATCATACTTACCTGCACTGTGCAGCTCGTTTTGCACAGTGTGGCCCGGAGGATTACCTTGCGGGAGCGCTCCCAAGTCCAGCATTCAGCGCCCATAGACACGGATGCCGGACTCGGCCCCACCCCCCAGCACCCGCGTCATTGGATTTGATTGACAGCAGCGGGAGCCAATGGCTGCGCTGCTATCAATCTATCCAATCAAGAGCCGGGAGCTCCTGGAGAGAGGGAGAGCACGTCCCCACCGACTGAATGAATGGGGTTCAGGCAAGTAAAAAGGGGGGGCCGGTGACTGCCAGGTGTTTCTTCATCTTAATGCATAGGATGCATTGAGGTGAAAAAACACAAGGGTTTACAACCCCTTTAAAGTTCATGTTTTTCATATAGAAAAAAAAAAATACAATTACCAGCTTTACCAATGAATTTAACCTCAGCTATATAATGTCTGGTGTTCTCATTCTATTGATGTGCATAGTGTCATCCTACACTATATCACCAAAAGTATTGGGACGCCTGCCTTTACACGCACATGAACATTAATAACATCCCAGTCTTATGCCCCATACACACAGTCGGATTTTCCGATGGAAAATGTCCAATCGGAGCGTGTTGTCAGAAATTCTGACCGTGTGTGGGCTCCATCGGACATTTTCCATCGGATTTTCCGACACACAAAGTTTGAGAGCAGGATATAAAATTTTCCGACAACAAAATCCGTTGTCGGAAATTCCGATCGTGTGTACACAAATCCGACGGACAAAGTGCCACGCATGCTCAGAATAAATTAAGAGATGAAAGCTATTGGCCACTGCCCCGTTTATAGTCCCGACGTACGTGTTTTACGTCACCGCGTTCAGGACGATCGGATTTTCCGACAACATTGTGTGACCGTGTGTATGCAAGACAAGTTTGAGCCAACATCCTAGGATTTTGTTGTCGGAATGTCTGAACAAAGTCCAACCGTGTGTACGGGGCATTAGTCCGTAGGGTTCAATATTGAGTTGGCCCACCCTTTTCAGTTAAAACAGCTTCAACTCTTCTGGAAAAGCTGTCCACAAGGTTTAGGAGTGTGTCTATGGAAATGTTTGACCATTCTTCCAGAAGCACATTTGTGAGGTCAGGCACTGATGTTGGACGAGAAGGCCGGCCCCGCAGTCTCTGCTTTAACTAATCCCAAAGGTGTTCTATCGAGTTGAGGTGCAGGCCAGTCAAGTTCCTCCTCCCCAAACTCGCTCATCCATGTCTTTATGAACCTTGCTTTGTGCACTCATCCAAATCATTTGGCAGAGGGGGGATTATGGTGTGGGGTTGGCTTGGCCCCTTAGTTCCAGTGAAGGCATGGCTCCCAACTGTCCATGATTTCGAGGGACTGTCCCTGATTTGGAACAAAGTCCCTCTGTCCCTCTTTCCTCGTCATTTGTCCCTCATTTTGGTCTGATCTATAAATTTGTATATAAAAAGGACTAGATAAAAAAGCGTTTCACCAGGCCTGCAGAAAACACTACTCAGCGCCAAACACCCAAAAGAACCCAAGGTGTAGATATATTTGATATTAAAAAGAATGATCCAAAGTGTATACCATAAACACCCAACAGTCTACACTTAAAAGTTAAAAATACGATTAAACTCCACTGTGTCTGTCTAGGCAGAGAGACAATCTAGTGAGCAGCAGCTGTCTCAAACCAGAGGAAAAACAAAAAATAGTGTTATAAAGTAATCAACATTTAGACTAAATTATCCCACTAGACAGCGCTAATGTTGAGCAATTGAAACTTGTGGCCAACAACACATACAGGGACAGTCTTAAAACAGAAAAGAGTCCTTTAAAAGAAAATCCCTTGTAAAGGGAAGTGATGAAAAGTTCAGGGTGTAATTCAGATAATCTACAGGTGATCTTGAGAAAGAGTCCTCCACATGCACCTTCCACCAATCACTTGATCGTTTGTGAAATCCACCCGGTGACAAGCACTCACCCCCCTAGGGGGTTAAACTCACCAGAAAAGGGGAGTAATAGAGCCTTCAGCAGTAGTACGTTGTCATCATCACTACAGAACTATGAGGAATGATTTCCCTTGTGAACCAGGTTCAGGAGTTACTTCTCTACAAACTCAGTTTGTAGAGAAGTAACTCCTGAACCTGGTTCACAAGGGAAATCATTCCTCATAGTTCTGTAGTGCAGTCACATAGAACCAACACGGAAAGGACCCAAGCAACCTGCAGCATTGTGTTTTTCTGAAGTGCAGTAAGCCCTGCTAGCCTGAGACCCTGTGTATAGTGATGATGACAACGTACTACTGCTGAAGGCTCTATTACTCCCCTTTTCTGGTGAGTTTAACCCCCTAGGGGGGTGAGTGCTTGTCACCGGGTGGATTTCACAAACGATCAAGTGATTGGTGGAAGGTGCATGTGGAGGACTCTTTCTCAAGATCACCTGTAGATTATCTGAATTACACCCTGAACTTTTCAGCACTTCCCTTTACAAGGGATTTTCTTTTAAAGGACTCTTTTCTGTTTTAAGACTGTCCCTGTATGTGTTGTTGGCCACAAGTTTCAATTGCTCAACATTAGCGCTGTCTAGTGGGATAATTTAGTCTAAATGTTGATTACTTTATAACACTATTTTTTTTTTATTTTTTTATATAAAAAGGACTATTTATCTAATTCTTCTTTAGGGGGCATGGCAGGGTCTACATCTACATTTTTTTGCTAATAGGTGTCCCTCTTTCCCATATTAGAAAGTTGGGAAATTTGGTGAAGGGAACTCTTAAGGCATCAGCATACCAAGACATTTTGAACAACTTTGTGGGAACAGTTTGGGGATGGACCCTTTCTGTTCCAACATGACTGCACACCAGTGCACAAAGCAAGGTCCATAAAGACATGGATGAGCGAGTTTGTGGTGGAGGAACTTGACTGGCCTGCACAGAGTCCTGACCTCAACCCTATAGAACACCTTTGAGATGGATTAGAGTGAAGACTGCGAGCCAGGCCTTCTTGTCCAACATCAGTGCCTGACCTTACAAATGTGCTTCTGGAAGAATGGTCAAACATTCCCATAGACACACTCCTAAACCTTGTGGACAGCCTTCCAAGAAGAGGTGAAGCTGTTATAGCTGCAAAAGGTGGGCCAACTCAATATTGAACCCTACAGACTAAGAGTGGGATGCCATTAAAGTTTGCGTGTGTGTAAAGACAGGCGTCCCAATACTTTTGGGAATATAGTGTACCAAGATCAGTAGAGGAAATTATAGTGTATAGACTCCTATTGCTTGTGTGTAGGATTCCTATGTATGACTTTTGTCTTCTGTAAATGAATAGTTGTGTTTTATCTTTCTTCAATGCCACACTCCAGAAAAATGTACACTTTCTTTATGGTTATGTAAAATTCCTACAAGACATCGTTTCTGCTAAATAGGGCAATGCCAGCTTTTAATGTCACGTTTGTACTTGCTTTCTTAACAGTACACCATTACATGTATTGATGTTTTTATTTGATAAACGAAAAGGCAAATTTTTATTATGTTTTATATTCAATTAGATCCCCTTATTCTGTAGGCATAGCTTGAAAAAAAATGTAATGTTGGTCTGTAAAAATATATAGAAAAAGTTCACAACTTCCTCAACATTGTAGTTTAGAGTTTCAGGGGTTTTTTTCTGGGAGGTATGATGTGACGGGAGGGCCCGTGGAACCCAGAATCCCTTGGAAAGGTTGCAAAACCCTTGTTTCAGCTCCCCATGCACCTCTTATGTCTAAGTCACCCTGTGCCATCCTTGCACAGGGTGACTGAGAAAATATATCTTGGATTACTTAAAATGGGACAGTAATATTTATCCACAATATCTCCCAGGATATATGTAAAGACTATTCTTGGTTTGTTTGATTCTGAACTCAACATGTTAGTTCAGAGAGCTGATCACATTGGCCTCTGTACAATGTAGGAGACGGGCGGACTCCTGCTGGAGCTCCTGCTATTGTGAGAAGGTGTCCTGTGTTTATACTTTTGATAATGTATAATCTACTGTGTGAAGCTCGGTGACAACAAGTCTGACCTGTAGTAAAATCCTGATTAATCATAACAATGCTCAGGAGGGCACGGAGTTACATCAGCTGCTTTAAGGGATTAGTTAATTTGCTCATGTTAATTAGGTTTCTGGTTACAGTTGTATTGTTAGAGTAATATGAGCAGGAGGGGGGACCTCCTCTTCTACTGTATATAAGACTGTATTCTGGTTCTAATAAAGAGTCCATGTACAGCAACTAAACAAGTATTATCTTGTTTTGTGCTTGTGAGCGGTTGGAATATCTGATATCTATATTCAGACTGGGAGGAAGTGGTATATGACGAAAGCACTCAAGCGGAGTGTGGGACGTTTCGTTACATATATCAAATTTTATTTCATTTTTGATTAGGTCCTTTTTTCGGGATCCATAGTGTACACTTGTTATACAGTACAGTGAGTTTAGCATTGTCGTCCTAGGATGATGAGATGGCAGAGTGTCCATGAGCATCCCATAGGGGAGTATCCATGAGGGGAGGTTGAACAGTAGTAAGGGTAGTGCTGAATTTAGACCTTGGGGGGCCCAGGGCACTTTAAGATCAAGGGCCCCTTGACATAGAAATTAAATTGTATAACAAATAAAAAAGTGAGCTGAAATAAATGATAAACTGCATTTGTTCTAAAAAAATATGTTAGGTTCTCAAGAAGACACTTGTCTGATTTTTTTCTTAAGTTTATTGACTGTAAGAATACACATTGCGCAGGCATTACACATCCCGGTCATACATCACACTACAATATTTACAAAAAGTATTTTTTCATGAACTTAGCATCTGCAAAATCTGTAATTAACTCATCAAATCGTATCTTGAAGACACTGCTCAACCAGTGACTATCATGCTCAAATATATTCTTATGCCCCGTACACACGATCGGATTTTCCGACAAGAAAACCGTGGATTTTTTTTCGAAGGATGTTGGCTCAAACTTGTCTTGCATACACACAGTCACACAAATTTTGTTGGAAATTCCGAACGCCAAGAACGCGGTGACATACAAGACGTTCGACAAGCCGAGAAAAATGAAGTTCAATAGCCAGTGCGGCTCTTCTGCTTGATTCCGAGCATGCATGGGCAAGTTTTGTTATCGGAAAATTTGAGAACCTGCTCTCAAACATTTGTTGGCGGAAAGTCCGACAGCAAATGTTATATGGAGCATACACACTGTCGGACTTTCCGACAACAAGCTCACATCCAACATTTGTTGTCGGAAAATCCTATTGTGTGTACAGGGCAAAAGAGCTACATTAACACCTGAAAAGGTATCAGCAAGTCCTTCATCATGTAATAAAACTGCCTGTTGAGACATGACCAGAGCTTGGCAAAGGCTGCAAACTGGATGATTTCCTCAACAAACATACTACTGAAGACTCTAGGAAAAATATGTTTTATTTTTTATAAAATTGTCCATTTTGCCCTTTATATAGTGCATCCAGAAAGAATTCACAGCACTTCACTTTTTCCACATTTTGTTATGTTACAGTCTTGTTCCAAAATGGATTAAATTCAATATTTCCATCAAAATTCTACAAACAATATCCCATAATGACAACATGAAAGAAGTTTGAAATCTTTGTGAATTTATTAAAAATAAAAGACTAAATAAATCCCATGTACATAAGTATTTACAGCCTTTGCTCAATACTTTGGTGAAGCACCTTTGGCACCAATTACTGCCTCAAGTCTTTTTGAGTATGATGCTACATACTTGGCACACCTATTTTTTGGCAGTTTCTCCCACTTACCATTTATCTTTGCAGGACCTCTCAAGCTCCATCAGGTTGGATGGGAGCGTCGGTGCACAGCCATTTTCAGATCTCTCCAGAGATGTTCAATCGAGTTTAAGTCTTGGCTCTGGCTGGGCCACTCAAGGACATTCACAGAGTTGTCCCGTAGCCACTCCCTTGTTATCTTGGCTGTGTGCTTAGGGCAACCAAAACCTTATCCCAGATTGTTTTCGTCTACCTGCAAACTCCCAAAGAGGGGGTGGAGCGGAGACTGGCTGATGGATTAAGCCTGACTGGTTATGTACCTGGCATTTGGAGTCTTCCTATTCAAAGGGATTTAAAGCGGAGTTCCGACTAAAAAAAAAATAATTAAAAGTCAGCATCTACAAATACTGCAGCTGCTGACTTTTAATAATTGGATACTCACCTGTCCCAGGGTCCAGCAAAGCGGGGAAACAAAGCCCCACTCGTCTCTCCCTCCTCTCCGTGGTGCCGGCATTGTCACTGTGGCTTCACAGCTGGCATGCACTGCGCATGCACGAGCCGCGCTGTGCACTGTGACTGGCCAGGCAATCATCTGGGACCTGTGATGTGTCCCAGATGATTATCGAGAGGGAGGGGGTAGAGGTGAACTTCCTTCCAGCAGTGGTGCCCCGGGAGGAAGTGGGAGCTGGAACTCTCTAAAAAGAGACATGTGGCATGTCAGGGGGTCACCTTCCCTTAAAGCGCAAGTTCCATTTTTGGGTTGAACTCCGCTTTAACACACACATTGGACCATTTTATATGATGGTCCACAGGATCCGGTAAGAGGCTCATTTATCTGGTGTCACCCGTTGGTGGAAGCACTGAGTATTGAGAACGTGGGAACACTTATGGAATAATTGGATTGTGAATTGATTGTTCCTTTATTAACTTTGTTTTTCAGCACATTTTTTCTTATGCCCTTACTGATGGGCTTTTATGGACTGATTATTTTTGTCAAAAATTTGTTTGGTCATCATCCCACGTAATATTTTTGTTTTAACAAATATTGTTTTAGGATTTAATCACTGTTTATTGTTTTAGCGCTCCTTCCAAACGTTATTATATTTATTATATTTTGGCTGTGTCACAATTTGCTGCTCATTTTCAGCATATATGCTCCAGCGGAGGTTTTCTATACGATCAGCAACTGAAACTTGGATGAGGACCTCTGAGATTAGCAGTGAATTTGGGTGAAGTTAGGAGAGCATGAGGGGGCTACATGATGACAAGGCTAAAATTGGATGAGGAATATGTCATGATCAGAGGGTAAGATCACCTGGGACTGTAGCTCAAGATCTAGCGGCCAATGTAACAACTATAAACAAAATTCCAGGGACAGGGAGAAAGCAGGAAAGAAGCCCAAAGGGCTGAAAAAGGATTCGTCATCCAATGCAACAACTAACCAGGTGTACCTGGGTATGGGTCCTCACAGATGTGGGAGCAGTGTGACCACATGGAATGGTGGTGTGCCATAGTCGCAGGGCTAACCAGTCTTCTCTAGGGCCACTGGTGGTGGGGGTGTTTCGCTGCATGGCAGCCCTCAGGTTGTGGCTCTCTAGCACACCCATGGGGGCACAATAGCACGCTGGAGGGACACGGGGTACACACAGGAGCTGAGAAGCAGAGAAAGAAACAAACAGTGATAGCAAATACAAAAAAAAAACACTGACAGAAACCAAAGGGAATATACAGCAAAGTCAGAGGGAAACACTGATAACAAAGTCAGGATCAAACAACACCCAGAATGAGGAATACCCAGAAAAGCAAACTCCAGAGGAACAGGAGGGTCCGGCTTCAGCGCAGAGACACGTTGGTCGAACACTAAGCCACAGGTGCACAGGCCTAATAATACCTAGGTTCAGGGCAGATTGGCCGGAACCCGAGCAGCTCAAAGAGGAGGTAAAATGTACATTTAACCATAACAGAATGCTTATGATTTGAATAGACATGTGTGATTCGTTTTGTTATAAATCAAAATTTGGACCAAATTGTCATTATTTGGCGATTCGGATGTATACAAATCTCCAAATCACAATAGTAATGGATTTCAACTAATCTGAAATAAAGTATAATGAAAACAACAAATTTGTTTCATTTGGATGACAGGATGCAATAGTTTGAGCTTTTGGTAATGTGTGCAGCATCCAAAACAGCATAACGACATATCGAATGATCCAAATTGTTTCAGATCCATGTCGTTTTTATGTTGTATTCACTTTTTTCATTATTATAAAAATTGCACTACATGTGTGATGGAAACATATTGCAATAAATACAGTAAGGTATAAAAGTGAAAAATCACTACTTATTGTGTTTGGGTTGGGTGGAGGTGGATCCATCAGAATCTCCGAATCATAACATAACAACTTAATCTGAAATGTTTTTTAAATTTGAAATGAAAGTGATTGTAAAGTCTCATTTTTTTCCTATAAAAATAACAAACATGTTATACTTACCTGCTCTGTTGCAGTGGATTTGCACAGAGCAGCCCTGATCCTCATCTTCTCAGGTCCCTCTTTTGTGCTCCCAGCCCCTCCCTCCTATTCAGTGCTCCCACAGCAAGCAGCTTGCTATGGGGACACCCAAGCTGAGTCACAGCTCTAATGGCAGCGATCAGCGATTTTTATTGTGACTGCAACGTTATGGCGGACATGTCGGAATTTTTTGACACATTTTTGGCACCATTGTCATTTATACAGCGATCAGTGCGATTAAAAATGCACTGATTACTGTGTAAATGAAACTGGCAGTGAAGGGGCTAACCACTAGGGGGCGGGGAGGGGTTAAGTCAGTACTAGGGGAGTGATTCTAACTGTAGGGGGGATGGGCTGTGTGTGTCACTATGCTGATCACCGCTCCCAATGACAGAGAATTGTGATCAGTGACACTTGTCACTAGGCAAAATGGGGAGATGCTGTTTACATCATCTTCATCCTCTCCGCAAGGCGATCGCGGGTATCCCCGCGGCGATCAAGTCCGTGGGACCCGTGACCCGACTCACGGAGCTCCCGGCCGGCGCGCACGCAATGGCACGTTGGGGAATTCAAATGGACGTACCTGTAAGTCCATTTGCCCAGCCGTGCCATTCTGCCGACGTACTTCGGCGTGCGCCGGTCGGGAAGTGGTTAAATCAACTCAAAAAATGAATCATTCTAACATAACAAATATGATGAAACAAAATTATTTA
This sequence comes from Aquarana catesbeiana, assembly GCA_037953035.1. Classification (NCBI taxonomy): domain Eukaryota; kingdom Metazoa; phylum Chordata; class Amphibia; order Anura; family Ranidae; genus Aquarana; species Aquarana catesbeiana. The sequence continues at coordinate 2,948,567 of JBBHAA010000512.1, read as the reverse complement.
CTTAACGAATGGATACAAAACAAAACACATTTTTCCGTTGTGCACATCTCTAGATTTAAAGTAAAACTGGTAAGACATGGCTGAACCAATTCCCCCATCAACACAATCGATGTGGATGGGGGAATTATTTCCACTGTGTTATTGTATTCTGGCAGCGCGGACTCCTCCACTGTCAGAATACACTGATCGTTGCTGCAGCCAATTGGCTGTAGCATTGATCAAAGGTAAGTTTTTCAGCAAGCCTGTTCAAGAGAAGATGATCATTAGATTGACTTCTTTTGATCAGAAATGGCCCTAGATAGATTGAAATTTGGCTGGACCCTACTGAACCCACCCAATTTCAATCTGTAATGACACCCCGAGTATGAAAGGGGTTAAAGCCGTTTAGGACATTCCATTTCCGAACACAAAGGCAGCTACCGAACACTCCAATCAGCCAAACAAGAAACCCATACGAATAATTCTCCCCCCAAGTACGAGACGAGGCTCTGTATTGAGGGTCAAACAGGAATGAATCTATTTTGAGAACTCACACAAATATATACAGCAGGATGAAAATACAACCTCTCACCAGAAACCTAATTAACATGAGCTCATTAACTAATCCCTTTAAGCAGCCTGGTCATTGTTATGATAAATCAGGATTTCACTACAGGTCAGACTTGTTGTCACCGAGCTTCACACAGTAGATGATACATTATCATAAGTTTAAACACAGGACATTCTCACAACAGCAGGAGCTCCACTAGGAGTCGGCCCGTTTCCTACATTGTACAGAGGCCAATGTGATCAGCTCTTTCAATTGACATGTTGAGTTCAAACAAACCAAGAATAGCCTTTACATATATCCTGGGGGATATTGTGTATAAATATTACTGTCCCATTTTAAGTAATCCAAGATATATTTTCTCAGTCACTATTTGTAATATGGAATATCTTGGGTCCCCAGAGTCTGGGGGACATGGACCTGAATCTAAAGTAATGCCACCTCAAGGGTCCCCAGGCATACAGTTTACAAAGAGCACCGTTCCCCCAAATGCCAGGGCCCATAATCGGTAGGCAAGAGGCTGGCATTCAGTCCCCGCCAAAAGCCTCTGTCCTGGCTAGGTCTGTCACACAACCCATCTATGGTCAGCTTAGGGCAAAACTAAAGGGAGGAATACTCACCTTCTCATAGCTCTGGCATCTTTTCAGGTCGGCCTGGCCGCTGTAAGCTGACCTCTGCATACATCATGTGGTCACTGTGAGCAGGTGGGTGATTTTGCTTTATTGCAGAAGAGACATTGCGTGTCTTTTCTGCAATAAAATATCTGCCTGCTCACAGTGTATCATTATGTAACTTTAAGACTTTATTGAGTTTGAGAAGAAGATGATGATTATGGAGGTTTGAAGGAGGAGCAGGAAACATTCTGAAATACACCCTAACCTGGATGCCATATATAGGTTCTACTAGCCATATCCAAATAATTTGCCCATGGCTATCACTTTGGGCAGGTGTGCAAAGTGGTGAGAGTTATAAGAGATGGAAGTGGTGAGATAGCAAACAGTGGTTAGGAGGGTGGGGGTACTAAAGAGGAGCTCCAGGCTTCTGCAGAAATTTTCAGCAGTTCAGCAGCTACACATACTGTAGCTGCACTTTAATTTTAGGACAATTACCTGTCCAGGAATTCAGCAATATCCTCACCCAAGCTGATTTTTTAATTGGCCCTCGAGTGCTGCCGCCACCATTTCCAAAATTGTCAGTGAAGCCTTGCGGCCTCACAGCCGGCTCTCCACTGCACCTGCGTGAAGTGCACTGCAATCTGTCATTGGGCTGGCTGAGGGGGTAGGAGGAGAGGAGCCAAACTCACCCAGAAGTGGGAGCGGGTACTTGTCAAAACTATGTTAAAATGCTTGTAAAAGCTAAAGATTTTTTTACCATACTGCATTCTCTGCATTAGTGTGATAAATCTTTTCTGTTCGCCCCCCCCCAACCCAGCCTGCCTAAATACTTACATGAGCTTGATCTCGATCCAGCAATGTGGTCAAGAGCAGCAGCACTGCTCTCTCTTTCCCCATTGGGCATGGAGGTAGCAGTGGCAGCCATTGGCTGCTGCTGCTGTCAATCAAATCCAGTGAAGAGGGAGCAAGGGGCGGGGCCAATAGATGCACACAGCCTGGCCATGGATTGAGTCTGCATGGGTACCTCCATAGCAAGCGGCTTCCTATGGTGGCACTTGGAGATGAGGAGGAGCCAGGAGTGCCATCGGGGACCCCAGAAGAGGAGGATCAGGGTTGCTCTGTGCAAAACCACTGCACAGAGCAGGTAAGGATAACATGTTTTTTATAAAAATTAAAAACAAAGGATCCTTTACTATCACTGTAAGTACAGATAATATTGGTTTGGGATGCAGGAAGAGCAATGGGGGTTTGGGGATGGTAAGTCTGGGGCAGTGGGTAGGCTGCCCAGGTGCTGATAATTTATTGAGTTTAATTAAACCCTATAATATGTCCTAATTTTATTAAGGTTAATACTTCTCTTCCTCTGTTTTAGCAGTAATGAACAAATAAACAAATACCCAGTATTTTTCTTCTGGAACAAGAATACTGAGATACAGTGGCTGCGAGATTTTCTATCAAAGACTTCAATCACCGGTGCCTCTATTTGCTATATTTTACATCCTCCTGACTGGAAAACTCTAGCTTGGAAGTCCTCACCCATCATTCTGTGCCACTCGTTCTCTACAAACACTGAGTGGACCTGTCTAGAGGAATTCCTTACACACTGCAATGGATTACCTGGTAAGTAATATATAGTGTTAGATAGATTTGAGTTCATATGGAGTTACAGCATTGTACTATATGGGTTATTAGCTATGGTTAAGGGTACACTCCAAAACGCGTAAGCCCTGTATTGTTTTGTGCTACACCTGGATTAATAAACTCATTTATTGTGCTAGATTGAGTTGCCGGCTCTCTTTTACCTGTATGCCTGCTCAGATGCTAGGAGGACACTACTAGCCAGCGCACCGACGGCTAACCACCTCGGGGAATTACAATAGGTGTCTTCTACTATATAATATGGGGTTAAGAATGTAGGAGTAAAGCCCAGCTCATGCTAACTGGAACAAGCAGTGGGCAAAATAAAAAAAAGACATATAATACAGTCTGTCAGAAGCATTAACACAGCATTTATTTTTTCTGAGCCCTTCCAACCCGACTCCCCACCCCCCATCTTAACGTAGTTATACTACTATTGATCCTGCCAGTAAGTCTATTTCTTTGGTCTGTAACAGCTCAAAGTGGAAGTTAATTCCCCCTCTCTCCAAGCAAAACTATGGGAAATTATGTTAGATTTTTTTTTCTATCCTTTTTAACCACTTGACCACTGGGTACTTAACCACCTCAATACAGGGCATTTTCGCCCCCTTCCTGCCCAAGCCATTTTTCAGCTTTCAGCGCTGTCGCACTTTGAATGACAATTGCGCGGTCATATAACACTGTACCCAAATGAAATTGTTATCATTTTTTCCCCACAAATAGAGCTTTCTTTTAGTGGTATTTGATCACCTCTGCGGTTTTTATTTTTTGCGCTATAAACAAAAGAAGAGTGACAAGTTTTAAAAAAAACACAATAATTTTTACCTTTTGCGATAATAAATATCCATTTTTTTTTCTTTAAAACAAATTTTTTCTCAGTTTAGGCCGATATGTATTCTTGTACATATTTTTGGTAAAAAAATTCACAATAAGCGTATATAGATTGGTTTGCGCAAAAGTTATAGCGTCTACAAAATAGGGGATAGATTTATAACATTTTTATTTTTTTTTATTTTTTTACTAGTAATGGCGGCGATCTGCGATTTTTATCGTGACTGCAATATTGCGGCGGACACATCGGACACTTTTGACACATATTTGGGACCATTCACATTTATACAGCGATCCGTGCTGTAAAAATGCATTGATTACTGTATAAATGTGACAGGCAGGGAAGGGGTTAACACTAGGTGGTGATCGAGGGGTTAACTGTGTTGCTAGGGAATGATTCTAACTGTAGGGGGCGGGGACTCACTAGGGGAGGAGACCGATCGGTGTTCCTCTGTACTGGGAACACACCATCGGTCTCCTCTCCTCTGACAGGACCGTGGATCTGTGTGTTTACACACACAGATCCACGGTCCTGCTGTGTTACCGGTAATCGCGGGTGCCCGGCGGACATCGCGGCCGCCGGGCACGCGCACCGGGTGCCTAGTGACACAGCGGGCGCGCGCGATCGCCGGCGGCGGCGCACGCGCGCCCCCTGGTGGCCTAGGAAAGCGAGGACGTCATATGACGCCCGCCCGCCACGAGAGCTGCGCCGCCTGGCCGTCAATTGACGGCCGGCGGTCAGCAAGCAGTTAATCCCCCTTCCTAACCAGACCAATTTTCAGCTTTCGGTGCTCTCACATTTTGAATGACAATTACTCAGTCATGCAACACTATACCCATATGAAATTTTCGTTCTTTTTTCACACAAATAGAGCTTTCTTTTGGCGGTATTTGATCACCTCTGGGTTTTTTATTTTTTTGTGCTATAAATGAAAAAAGACCGAAAATTTTGTAAAAAAAAATAATTTTTCTTCATTTTTATTATAACATTTTGCAAATAAGTAATTTTTCTTCATAAATTTGGGCCAAAATTTATACTGCTACATATCTTTGGTAAAAATAACCTAAATTAGTGGATATTATTTAGTCTGTGTGAAAGTTATAGAGTCTACAAGCTATGGTGCCAATCACTGAAAATTGATCACATCTGATCACACCTGATGTACTGAGGCCTATCTCATTTCTTGAGACCCTAACAAGCCAGGCAAGTACAAATACCCACAAAATGACCCCTTTTTGGAAAATAGACATTCCAAGGTATTTAGTAAGAGGCATGAGTTTTTTGAAGTTGGTATTTTTTCCCACAATTCTTTGCAAAATTAAGATTTTTTTTATTTTTATTTTTTTCAAACCAATTTGTCATTATAACAGGTTATTTCTCTCAAATGGCATGTACATTACACAAATGACACCCCAAAATATATTCTGCTACTCCTCCTGAGTATGGCGATACCACATGTGTGAGACTTTTACACAGTCTGGCCACATACAGAGGCGCAACATTGAAGTAGCACATTCAGGCGTTCTAGGAGCATAAATTACACATCTAATCTCTCAACTACCTATTACACTTTTGAAGGCCCTGGAGCACCAGGACAATGGAAACGCCCACAAAGTGACCCCATTTTGGAAAGAAAACACCCCAACGTATAATCTATGAGGCATAATGAGTCTTTTGAACGGTTCATTTTTTTCCAGAAGTTTTTGGAAAATGTGCAAAAAAAATGAAACCGCATTTTTTTTACACAAAGTTGTCCATTTATCAGATATTTCCAACACATAGCATGTACATAACAAAAATGACACCCCAAAATATATTCTGCTACTCCTCCTGAGTATGGCGATACCACATGTGTGAGACTTTTACACAGCCTGGCTACATACAGAGGCGCAACATTGAAGTAGCACATTCAGGCGTTCTAGGAGCATAAATTACACATCTAATCTCTCAACCACCTATTACACTTTTGAAGGCCCTGGAGCACCAGGACAATGGAAACGCCCACAAAGTGACCCCATTTTGGAAAGCAAACACCCCAACGTATAATCCAGGAGGCATAATGAGTCTTTTGAACGGTTCATTTTTTTCCAGAAGTTTTTGGAAAATGTGCAAAAAAAATGAAACCGCATTTTTTTTACACAAAGTTGTCCATTTATCAGATATTTCCAACACATAGCATGTACATAGCAAAAATGACACCCCAAAATATATTCTGCTACTCCTCCTGAGTATGGCGATACCACATGTGTGAGACTTTTACACAGCCTGGCTACATACAGAGGCGCAACATTAAAGTAGCACATTCAGGCATTCTAGGAGCATAAATTACACATCTAATCCCTCAACCACCTATTACACTTTTGAAGGCCCTGGAGCACCAGGACAATGGAAACGCCCACAAAGTGACCCCATTTTGGAAAGCAAACACCCCAACGTATAATCTATGAGGCATAATGAGTCTTTTGAACAGTTCATTTTTTTCCAGAAGTTTTTGGAAAATGTGGAAAAAAAATGAAAACACATTTTTTTTACACAAAGTTGTCCATTTCTAAGATATTTCCAACACATAGCATGTACATAGCAAAAATGACACCCCAAAATATATTCTGCTACTCCTTCTGAGTATGGTGATACCACATGTGTGAGACTTTTACACAGCCTGCCCACATACAGAGGCACAACATTGAAGTAGCACATTCAGGCGTTCTAGGAGCATAAAGTACACATCTATTTTCCTTACAATCTATCACATTTTTGAAGGCTCTTCATATTTCTAACACATAGCATGAACATACCAAGAATTACACCCTAAAATACATTCTGCTGAGCAAAGGGTAAACAAAAGATTACCTGTGGTTTTAGTAGTGCAGTTGTTCACAGGAGGAGAGCCCTGATCCAGGCAGCAGGCAGGGACATGGTCAGCGACAGTGAATGGAATTGTCCAGGCAGCAGGCAGGAATATTGTCAATAGTACAGGCAGGGATAATGTCCCCTATACAGTCCAGGGTCAGTGCAAGTAGAGACATTGCCAGCAGTGCCAAAATATTGGTCCTGGTAGTAAGCAGGAACATGGTCCAAGTAGCAGGCCAGGAAAGAATGGGGACAGGGGTAGAGGCTTCTCCCACCCAAATCCTAAATCTGGGAATTAGAAAACTAAAAAATTAGTTTTCTTCATCCAGAAAAACATTTCTGGAGCCCCTCACATATGTGATACCCCTGTGTTCCCACTAGCATAGCAGGGTAAATGATCAGTCCAAGAGGCAGGCAAATAACGTGGTCAAACAGTCCAGGGTCAGTTCCAGAGCAGGCAGAGGTAGGTACAATTTAACGTTAGGCATAAGCTTGGTCGTATAACAGGCCAGGGTCAGTTCCGGAGAAGGCAGAGGTATGTTTATCGTTAGGCAGAAGTTTGGTCGTATAACAGGCCAGGGTCGATTCCGGAGAAGGCAGAGGTATGTACAGTTCAGCGCAGTGGCATAAGGGGTGTGGAGGAAAATGACAGGAAATGAGAATTACGTTTACCATACTTCCCTAATAATGTAGAGAAGTATGGTAACGGCGGAAACATTCACCTATACAGAGGCCTGGTTGGGAAGGACATTGGGGACAATAAAATGAGGTGTCTCTTCTAATTCCTCCTCTGGAGCACACCCGGCATCTCTTCTGACGTCTCTGGCCTGTTTCACTGGGGGGGATTTTGTCAGGAAAGTGGCGTTCGTGGAGTCTGCTCACGGAATCAGAGCGAATAATTTCTGGTGGGCTTTCAGGGCACAAAGTGGCGGAGATTACTTGTTCCTGGTAGTGCAGATAGGATACGGGGTTCTCTGTAGATTTTTGGTAAATAACATAAGTGTTATACATGGCCAAACTGAAAAAATAAATGGACACTTTTTTATACCAGTGGCGGGATTTTCTTGTGGGAAGGTAGGGTTCAATCATCTGATCGTTGAAGTCCACTCCCCCCATAAACAAATTATAATCGTAAACACAATCAGGTTTCTGGACTGGGCCGTTTCTTCTTGGGACTTCCACGTAGGTGTCATTATGGATTGTCGTGAGCATGTGGACGTTTCGTCTGTCCCTCCACTTAACAGCTAATAGCTCCTGGTTCCGCAAAGACGCCGTCTCCCCTCGGCGTAGCCTTTCATTGACCAGTTTTTGCGGGAAGCCTTTTCTATTCGTTCTTACGGTACCACATGCTGGGGTGTCTCTCCTGTGAAGATTGCGGAAGAGGGGCAAACTTGTATAAAAGTTATCCACATAAAGGTGGTACCCCTTTCCAAGGAGTGGATAAATAAGCTCCCAGACAACTTTGCCGCCTTACTCCAATATATTCTGGACATTCAGGGGGATGCAGTTGGGTGTCCTTCCCTTCGTACAACCGGAAGGCGTAAATGTACCCTGTGGCTCGGTCGCAAAGTTTGTACATTTTTACCCCATATCGGGCCCTTTTGCTGGGGATAAATTGTTTGATGCCGAGCCTGCCGGAGAATTTTACAAGGGACTCATCCACGGAAATATTCTGTTCGGGGGTATAAAATTGGGGAAATTTTTCAACGAAATTATTTAGGATTGGCCGAAGTTTGAATAATTTGTCAAATGCTGGGTCATTTCGGGGAGGGCACTGGGTGTTGTCATTGTAGTGGAGGAAGCGCAAAATCATAAGGTATCTTGATCTTGGCATTATCGAAGAGAAGAGTGGCATGTGGTGGATGGGGTTAGTTGACCAATATGAGTACATTTCGTTTTTTTTTGTGAGTCCCATTGTAAAAGTTAGGCCTAAGAAAATTTTAAATTCCTCTATGGTAAGCTCTCTCCACTCAAAGGGATGGGCATAACTAGAGCCAGGGTTGCTTACTATGTACCGCTGTGCATAGAGGTTGCACTGGGCCACAATGGACGATACTAAGTCTTTGGTAAAAATCAAATTAAAAAAATCAAGCATCACAAAATCATCGGTGTTCACCTGGACACCTGGCTGGGCGGTAAAAGGGGGGATATTTGCTGCTCCGGAATGAGGGGGAAGCCACAGGGGGTTTTGAAGGGCATAGGGAAAGGTGGCATGGCCTCTATCCTTTTGTGGCTGAGAGGACACTCTACTGGTACCTGAAAAATCAAAAAGAAAGCGCCTCTTAAGTATCAGGATTTATTGTAGTATAAAAATCACATCAAAGCACTTACATATAAGCTGGCGAATGAAGACTTCCAAGAAGAACTAATCCCAATGTCGTCAACCATCCAGGTGTATGTATGGATGAATAGGAGCCGGCTGTTGTGCGGTAGGCAAAGGGGACACTTCCGCGTTCCAACAGGGTCACGTGGTCGGTGACGTCAATCAGGCAGTTCTAGTAGCTGGGATCCACTACGCGTTTCTGAGCATGGGTCTTAAGAGAAGTAGATTTGGGCATCAATGTATGTCTTTAAACTGGTGTTGTGCGTTAAAGCATGCTGGTATGATGATGGCCGAATTGTCTTCTCAATCTGACAGTCGCCTGTCTCCATGTGTTCACTCTAGAGATGAACACATGGAGACAGGTGACTGTCAGATTGAGAAGACAATTCGGCCATCATCATACCAGCATGCTTTAACGCACAACACCAATTTAAAGACATACATTGATGCCCAAATCTACTTCTCTTAAGACCCATGCTCAGAAACGTGTAGTGGATCCCAGCTACTAGAACTGCCTGATTGACGTCACCGACCACATGACCCTGTTGGAACGCGGAAGTGTCCCCTTTGCCTACCGCACAACAGCCGGCGTCTCCGAGCGGAGGTCCGCGGCCATCCGCCCGGCTCCTATTCATCCATACATACATCTGGATGGTTGACGACATTGGGATTAGTTCTTCTTGGAAGTCCTCATTCACCAGCTTATATGTAAGTGCTTTGATGTGATTTTTATACTACAATAAATCCTGATACTTAAGAGGCGCTTTCTTTTTGATTTTTCATGTCTGTTATGGAGAGCTGACTTCGCTCATCAGGAAGCTGCCCTGGGTATTGGATGTACAGAGATCCATTTGACTCCCACATCCATTAACAACATCGATGGATTATATACTATAGACTTTACTTCGTTCTTTTTACATAGCATTGGACTATTTTTACTGGACATTGTTTCCACTTGTCTATTTATCCTTACTGATTGATTTTTCATTGATTGATTATACACACATATGTGTGTTCATATATTTGTACATTATCCCTTTATACACATGGACTGAGCGCTGCTACATTATATATTTTACTCTACTGGTACCTGGCCTTTGTTGCGGTGGCACTGCGCTTGAGGTGGACGGCACAGCTCTTGAGGTGGACGGCACTGCGCTCGAGGTGGTAGTAGGCTGCTGCTCCATGCCAGAACGCTTTCTTTTCACGGGCACACGTTCCTCTTCCGATTCTGTATCAGACTCGCTGCTTGTCACGGGTTCATAGGCTGAATCCGAATCAGACAGAGACTCAGAGAGCTCCCTGCTGCTCTCATTGGTCATGCTGAGACGCTGGTAGGGCTCCTCGGCCGTAAATAATTTTTTTGCCATATTGGTGGCTGGTGAGGTTGATGTGGCGGCGGCGCAGATGAGCACTGATGGGCACAGGTGGCACTGATGTGGCACTGGAGTGGGACTGGTGTGGCTCTGGTTGCACTGTAGTGGGACTGGTGTGGCTCTGGTTGCACTGGTGTGGCTCTGGTGGCACAGAGGTGGCACTGGTGGGCTCAGGCGGCATTGGTGGGCTCAGGCGGCACTGGTGGGCACAGGCGGCACTGATGTGGCACTGCAGTGGCGCAGATGAGCACAAGTGGCACTGATGGGCACAGTTGGCACTGATGGGCACAGGTGGCACTGATGGGCACAGGTGGCACTGATGGGGCACTGGTGTGCACTCTAGTGGCACTGGTGTGCACTGTGGTTGCACTGGTGTGGCTCTGGTTGCACTGGTGTGGCTCTGGTGGCACAGAGGTGGCACTGGTGGGCTCAGGCGGCACTGGTGGGCTCAGGCGGCACTGGAGGGCTCAGGCAGCACTGATGTGGCACTGCAGTGGTGCTGATGAGCACAAGTGGCACTGATGGGCACAGGTGGCACTGATGGGCACAGGTGGCACTGGTGTGGTAGAGGTGTGGCACTGTATTATCACTGGTGTTGCACAGAGGTGGCACAGGTGGTACAGATGGCACAGTTGTGGAACAAATGTGGAAAAACTCACTGATTGGCACCGTAAAGCTCTCCTCTCCTCTCACGCTGCATCGGTGTGAGGAGAGGAGAGCTGTAACCTCCTGATGACCCTGCTTTCCCTTTTTGTTTACATTTGTGATCGCTCCGTCATTGGACAGAGCGGTCACATGGTAAAGGGCCGCTGTCATTGGCCCTTTACCCTGATCTGTGTTGCGCCGGGTCCGAACACGGATGTTCCTGTGTGCGCGCCCTGGGGGGCGCGCGGGAGCAGTTTTCCGGGATCACGTCATATGACGTGATCCCAGAGTTATCCAACCGCCCTGCAGCCGTCATTCGGCTGTGAGCGGTTGGCAAGTGGTTAAAAATGGCTTTTTTTTTTAAATAAAGCACATAAACAGGACACTTAGTATTATGAAAGCCAGGGGATTGCGTGATTTTTACTAAGTGGGTTTACAACCAGTTTAATGCATTCTATGCATTAAGATAAAAAAAAACTTCTGTGCTCAGCAGCCCCCCTAATACTTACCTGAGGCCCATCTAGATCCAGCAATGTTGCAGGAGAGTCTCAGCTGCCAGGGACTCTCCCTCCTTATTAGCTGAGACAGCAGCGCAACACCATTGGCTCTCACTGTTCTCAATCAAGGTCAGTGAGCCAATGAGGAGAGAGAGGGGATAGGGCCGAACTGCGGCTCAGTGCATGAATGGACACATAAAGCAGTGGCTCGGGTGCCCCCATAGCAAGCTGCTGGCTGTGGGGGTACTAAGCAGGAGGGAGGGGCCAGGAGGGACTCGAGAAGCTGAGGATCAGGGCTGCTCTGTGCAAAACCACTACACAGAGCAGGTAAGTATAACAAATTTGTTATTTTTAAATAAAAAAACCTGAGAATTTAGTATTTAATATTAGTATTAGTACTTTTAAAATTAAAAAAACTATGCATACCTTTTCTGCAGCTGCTCCAGTCCGATCCCAAACTGAGCTGTCAATGGCAACTTCTGTGTATAGACATGTGTAGAAGAGGCCGCCAACAACAGAAGCCCCAAAGTAATTCTATGGGTGACGTCACTTCCCAGGCATTTCCCAGCCATTGTCAGGTGTCTCCTGCACACAGAGTGTATGTCATAGCACACGTTGGGGAAGATTTACTAATACTGAAGAGTATAAAATCTGGTGCAACTGTGCAGAGAAACCAATCAGTTTCCAGGTTTTATTGTCAAAGCTTAACTTAACAAGCTGAAGTTTGAAGCTGATTGGTCTCTGAGCTGCACCAGATTGTGCACTCTACGGGTTTAGTAAATCAACCCCTTTGTTCTACTTGGCATCTAGGTGGGCTATGCATAAGGAAAGGAAAGTTCAAGATGTACTAAATTTTACACAGATCAAAGTCACAAGGGTTGATTTACCAAATGCAAATAGACTGTGCTCTTTGCAAGTTCAGTTGCTCCAGAGCTTTGCAAATGAGAGGAAGTTCTGTTGACTTACATCATCCAATCAGATGCAAGCAAAAATACTGTTTTTTTATTTCCTTTGCATGTGATTGGGTGTTCTTTGTAAAGTGAAGTTTCTCCTCATTTACTAAGCTCAGGAGCAACTGCATTTGCAGAGTGCACAGTCTATTACCCTTTAGTAAATCAACGCCATAGTTACATAGGTTGGATAAAGATGCCTGTCCATTAAGAAAACCTAAACCTTCAGTTTATCCAGGTGAAGGCACCAACTCTTACAAAGCATGGTTTTATTTGCTGCAACGGAAAAGAAATCTTCAGGTTCCCCAAAAGCAATCAGATACTCCCCGGGTTAAAAAATACAAAATGTACAGTGCCTTGAAAAAGTATTCATACCCCCTGAAATTTTCCACATTTTGTCATGTTACAACCAAAAACCTAAATATATTTTGTTGGGATTTTATATGATAGACCAACACAAAGTGACACATAACTGTGAAGTGGAAGGAAAATGATAAATGGCTTTCAAATTTTTTTACAAATAAATATGTGAAAAGTGTGGGGGACATTTGTATGGCACCCCCCTGAGTCAATACTTTGTAGAACCGCCTTTCTCTGCAATTACAGCTGTAGGTCTTTTTGGGGATGTCTCTACCAGCTTTGCACATTTAGGGAGTGACATTTTTGCCCATTATTCTTTGCAAAATATCTCAAGCTCTGTCAGATTGGATGGAGAGTGTCTGTGAACAGCAATTTTCAAGTCTTGCCACAGATTCTCAATTGGATTAAGGTCTGGACTGTGACTGGGCCATTCTAACACATGAATATGCTTTGATCTAAACCATTCCATTATAGCTCTGGCTGTATGTTGAGGGTCGTTGTCCTGCTGGAAGGTGAACCTCCGCCCCAGTCTCAAGTCTTTTACAGACTCTAACAGGTTTTCTTCTAATGGGGCGTACACATGGGCAGACTTTTCGACTGGGCTGGTCCAACGGACTTTCAACGGACTTTCGACGGACTTTTTAACGAACGGACTTGCCTACACACGATCAGTGCGACGGATTCGTACGTGATGACGTACACAAACTAAAATAAGGAAGTTGATAGCCAGTAGTCAACAGCTGCCCTAGCATCGGTTTTTGTCCGTCGGACTAGCATACAGACGAGCGGATTTCTGGGTCCGGCGGAGTTACGATGTAAAGATTTGAAGCATGTTCCAAATTAAAAGTCTGTCAGATTTTTGACTGGAAAAGTCCGCTGAAGGTCCGATGAAGCCCACACACAATCGGATTGTCCGCCGGACTCGGTCCGTCGGACCAGTCCGGTGGAAAAGTCCGACCGTGTGTACACCGCTTAGGATTGCCCTGTATTTGGCTCCATCCATCTTCCCATCAACTCTGACCAGCTTCCCTGTCCCTGCACAAGAAAAGCATCCCCACAGCATAATGCTGCCACCACCATGTTTCACAGTGGGGATGGTGTGTTCAGGGTGATGTGCAGTGTTAGTTTTCCCGCCACACATAGCGTTTTGCTTTTAGGCAAAAAAGTTAATTTATTTTTCATCTGACAAGAGCACCTTCTTCCACATGTTTGCTGTGTCCCCCACATGACTTCTCACAAACTGCAAACAGGACTTCTTATGTCTTTCTTTCAACAATGACTTTCTTCTTGTCACTCTTCCATAAAGGTCAGATTTGTGGAGAACACGACTAATAGTTGTCCTGTGGACAGATTCTCCCACCTGAGCTGTGGATCTCAGCAGCTCCTCCAGAGTTACCATGGACCTCTTGGCTGCTTCTCTGATGAATGCTCTCCTTGCTTGGCCTGTCAGTTTAGGTGGATGGCCATGTCTTGGTAGGTTTGCAGTTGTGCCATACTCTTTCCATTTTCGGATGGTAGATTGAACAGTGCTCCGTGAGATGTTCAAAGCTTGGGATATTTTTTCATAACCTAATCCTGCTTTAAACTTCTCCACAACTTTATCCCTGACCTGTCTAGTGTGTTCCTTGGCCTTCATGATGCTGTTTGCTCACTAAGGTTCTCTAACAAACCTCTGAGGGCTTCACATAACAGCTGTATTTATACTGAGATTAAATTACACACATGTGGACTCTATTTACTAATTATGTGACTTCTGAAGGCAATTGGCTCCACTAGATTTTATTTCGGGGTATCAGAATAAAGGGTGCTGAATACAAATGCACACCACACTTTTCACAGTATTTTTTGAAAAAAATTTGAATTTAAAAAACATTGATCATTTTCCTTCCACTTCACAATTATGTGCCACTTTGTGTTGGTCTGTCACATAAAATCCCAATAAAATACATTTACATTTTTGGTTGTAACATCACTATCCCTACCTCATCCCGTAAGAGGAAGCATTGTAATCATCAATACAAATACAAGGTTTCCTGTGATTGGCATAGCAGTGCTCAGCCTTAGTTGATTATTTTCTGGAAATGGGACAGGAAGTCTCCATACCACTGTTGGAACACAGTGCTGTATATTGTATGTAGTTGATGATGCGTACAGTTTATACAGTGCTAACAGTGGCCACATTTCTTAGTGAAGGAAATAGTTTATTTGGGCCAACTTGGTTCAAATGGACTATTTAAAAGAGAAGTATGGGTTTGTTTGTTTTTCCCCCCATCATACCTACCTAGGTGGACGCTGGATCTGTCCCCCAGCGCCTCTTCACTGAGAACTGAGCCATCGAGCATCGCCGATGGCTCGGTTCTCACAGCTCTCCGAGCAGAGAACTGCTGACTGTCAATCAGAAGATCTCCTCTCTGCTCCTCCATGCTTACTGGAGCGCTGAGCTGTGGAAGCATGGGGATCGGCCATCTCAGGCTCTCTGCAACTCGCTGAGGGGCTGAGACAGGCATCAGTCCAGGCACCTGGCGGATTCAGACTTTATTGTCGTGATGATGCGGTGCCTGGACTGATTCCAGTGAGAGCAGAAAACGGGTCACAGGAGTGCAAAACAAATCTCACTCCTGTGACCCATAGGAGAAGCCCAGCCAAACGAGCCCAGGCTGGACTTCTCCTTTAAAGTGAGACCCTTGCAAACCCTTGCAAAAGTCAGTCACCCCCCCTTACCACACCCCCCATACCAGGCTTTGTACTCCCATCGGAGGGACCCAGGAATGGCATGGCAATTGTGACCGGGTAGAAGGGAGGGAGGTCTGCTAAAATCTGTCCTACTAAGTACCCAGGAGAAACGTGTAAAATGCTACTACCGGGTTCTTCTGTCACTTACTGCTGGGAAGAAGTTAATGTAGCTGTGCTTCATTAGCTTCATTAGAGGGCAGGTAATACCCATGATGACTCCTTAATGCGGAGCACCACCCAAAAGGGGAAGCTCCACTTATTTGCACCCTCCCTCCACTGCTACATTTGGCACTTTTTGGGGGGAGGGGGGAGCAGGTACATGCTCCCACTTCAGGTTCAGATCGCCACAGCCAACTGAACCATAGGGCCCCCCCTCCTTCCCCCGCAGTCTTCTGGGACACATCAAAGAAGACTACACAACCATTCACAGGGTGCAACACAACTCACGCATACTGGCACTTGCACCCCAAGCCAATTAAAGAACCAGCTCGGGTGAAGACATTGCGGGATCCCTGGACAGTTAAGTATAACTGATTACCTCGACTCTGCAAATCCTCTCTTACCTCTGACACCCTTGGTTCTGTCATGTCACCAGCTGTGATAGTAAATAGAGACTCACGCAATATTAAAGAAGCAGTTGAAATATGTTTACTGTAATGTCAAAAACACAAAGTACATAAATATATATATATATCAACTTGGTCCTAAATGGAGACACTCCTGTATGCCCCGCCCCTTGTCTCAAACGTATTAAGTAAACACAATATATTAATGAACAAAGGTCCCTTGATTGTGAATGTACAAAAGTATTACCTCAATACAGGAACCTATGTGAAGAGGTGAACAGGAGTGTAAACACCCGGCACTATAGCTTATGTGTCAAGTGCCTTCCTTCTGTCTCCTCAACCCAAAGGCCAGCAAATCTTGCACAATATGGAAACAGTATAAACTATATTACTTTCAATAGGATGGCTCCCTTTATCAGTTCAGCACATTAGAGCAAATGAGGAAAAAGGATTATAAAAGGAAAGTGAGGAAAAGGTGTTCCTTGAAATCCAGATATCTTCAGCTAGCCTCTTTATGTTGTAAATTAAGTAATCCAAAATGGCAAGGTGTAACAAAATTAGCAAAGCTGTGGTTTATCCTGGTAGTAGTATAACTCAGTGTTTCTCAACTCCAGTCCTCAAGGCGCCCCAACAGGTCATGTTTTCAGGATTTCCCTCAGATGAAACGGCTGTGGTAATTACGAAGGCTGTGGAACTGATCAAATCACCTGTGCAAAATAATGGAGAGCCTGAAAACATGACCTGTTGGGGCCCCTTGAGGATTGGAGTTGATAAACACTGGTATAAAATTCCTCCTTTTATGAACCCAAAGGTGTCAACTGATGTAACTACTGAAATCAGTAATGTGTACTGAACATAGGCATCTGCTTGCTGTGTTATAACAGAGGATGTAACTTCTGTGGGACTACAAGTACTCTGGATAATGGCGGCAGCCGCCCTACGCTGCAGCTCACTGGATCCTGAATGGCAGGCGCCTCTGGATGACCCGGAACACCCTCCGGTCTGCTGTACTGAAGAAGCGATGCTGTCCACAAAGATCCCTCTGGATGCAGCTATCCCCGCTGTGTAGGCCACAAATCGCCAGCAAACTCCCTGTCACACAGACCTCCTGCTGGCAGAGTCAAAACGGCGTCCAGAAAGACTGATCTAGGCCTTGCCAGCCCCTTTTATATCCTCTCCCAACAGTCTGTTCTGTTTGCTCAGCATTCTTTTCCTTGTAGTTCAGATCAGTCCTGCTGGCAGAGTCACTTCAGCATTCTGAACTACACATCCCATGATGCTTTGCATTGTATCCTCACACAGGAAGTAAGAAAATTCCAGCAAACACTAGAGGGAGCCAACCCCACATTAACAACACAGAAAATGTCTCTAAATTATAAGCATTATAGCTGACCTTGGCTACATATTTTAAACCAAAAATCGTATAATATATTGTGTTTGTGTGCACTAAAATTTACTCCTATGTATTTTTTACTAAAATATTACCCTTGATAAACCTTTGCGCTGATATCATGTGACATCAAAATTTGGAACTACAATTATAATTTACAGAAACCAATAGGAACAAATTTACTATTCCTGATTATTATGAGTTCTAAACTTTTTGCAAAAAAAAGCCTGCCTATTACAGTTGACATAAACAGTATGTGTATATATATATATATATATATATATATATATATATATATATATATATATGTAATCTAATATGTAAAATTTACATGTTTAGGTAAACGAGTGATTGTCATTATTACTGATGTGAAGGATAGCGGTTCTGAGAAATCAATACAAGAAGAATGGGGAAAATGGAAATTCCCTGGATTTGAACTCATCACCCTGACATGCGAAGAAATAGACTCCATCAGTACATACATATCACAGGACTTATCACCAGAGAGGAAAATGGCCAGAAAAATTCATATTCTGAAAAATATTCTTCAAACAACTGCAGGTAGATGTGGGGAGTTATCTGTTGTATCTAGTGGTGGGCAAGTCTGCAAATTTTTAAATATGAAAGATGTCAGATCTGAGCTGCTTTATACTTTATACTCTGTGGAATCTGTCTCAACTATATCCTTCATTGCTGTAATAACATACACTATTTATTGTTGTAAAGCCGGCCGTAGATTATGCAATTTCCTCTGCAAGTGCAGTTGCTCCAGAGCTTAGAAAGTGAGCAGAAGCTCTGTTGACTTCCATCGTCCAATCATGTGCAAGCAAAAATTCAGTTTTGTTATTTTCCTTGCACGCGATTGTGAGCTCTTTGCAAAGTGAAGCCTTAATTTACTAAGCTCTGTAGCAAAGTGCACAGTCTATTTGCATTTAGTAAATCAACCCCACTGTGTTCTCTAGACGGGGGGGGCAGGGAATCATCCCTGCTGGGGGAACACAGAAGGGCTATAGCCACAGGCCATAATTGCATACTAGAAATCCAACATGCTGGTCGTACCCAAGTCGATCGATGGATCAGCCTGCCCATGGATGTAACGAATCTCGACGAGTCCCTGCTGAACTGGCTGAGATTTGAACCATCTATGACCGGTTTAATGCGTAGCTCCACTTTTGTTGAGAAAAAAACATTCCCCTCAATGTGATCTCTGTACATTACAGGGATTGTAGCCTCCCTGGCGGTATGATTATGTCAGATTTTTGCATCTCAAAGCGGTACAATTGTTTTGCATAGAAACTTGGCATTTTATATTGTAGGCCTGTAATTCTTAGCAATAACACACTTAAATCTGTCCAAACAAGAGTCTAGTAAACAGCCTGGGTATGATACAGTTTGAAACACAAAATCATAAAATATAACCGCTTCAGCCCCGAACCATTTGGCTGGCCAAAGACCAGAGCACTTTTTGCGATTCGGCACTGCATCGCTTTAACTGACAATTGCGCGGTCGTGCGACGTGGCTCCCAAACAAAACCCCCCACAAATAGATCTTTCTTTTGGTGGTATTTGATCACCTCTGCGGTTTTTATTTTTTGCGCTATAAACAAAAAAAGAGCGACAATTTTGAAAAAAAAACACAATATTTTTTACTGTTTGCTATTATAAATATCCTCAAAAAATATATAATTTTTTTTTTTTTCCTCAGTTTAGGCCGATAAGTATTCTCCTACATATTTTTGGTAAAAAAAAAAAAAAATTGCAATAAGCGTATATTGATTTGTTTGCTAAAAAGTTATAGCGTCTACAAAATAGGGGATAGTTTTATGGCATTTTTATTAATATTTTTTTTTTACTAGTAATGGCGGCAATCAGCGATTTTTATCATGACTGCGACATTATGGCGGACACGTCAGACATTTTTGACACATTTTTGGAACCATTGGCATTAATACAGCGACCAGTGCAATTAAAAATGCATTGATTACTGTAAAAATTTCACTGGCAGTGAAGGGGTTAACACTAGGGGGCACTGAAGGGGTTAATGTGTGTCCTAGGAAGTGTTCTAACTGAAGGGGGAGGGGACTGTGCAGGGAAACTAACAGATCGTCTGTTCATACTCTGTATGAACAGATGATCTGTCAGTTCTACCCTCAGAGAACCGGAAACTGTGTGTTTACACACACAGATCCCGGTCTCCGTGTGCTGCTGGGCACTCGCATCAGCTCTGTTGGCGAGCAGGGTGCCCCCCTAGTGGCCGTCTATGGTACCGATGTACCATGACGGCGATTCGCCTGCCTGTGCCATTCTGCCACAGTATAACTGCAGCGGATGGTCAGCAAGCGGATAATATAATAAATAACTATAAATAATTATAAAAATAATAGTATAATAATAATAAAATTAATTTCCCCACGATTCACTCACTCAATTCTGCAAGTGCTCTAATTTACTATCGCTGTTTTCTAGCTGGTCTAAAACTACTTTTGACGTAAAGGGACAATTTTTGGTTGCTATGGACAATCTCAAGTTTCCAGGCAGAAAGAACAGTATATATCATAAAAAAATGCATGCAGGGCATTGAACAAAGCACTGGGGACAAAATGGATGTGAAATGATTTCATACAGTAATGTAATCTGTAAGATGAATTTTCTATTTTTTGAATTTGCAGCAGGGCTCCGCCCCCATGCGTTGCAACGCTCGCAGGGAACGGAGCCCGGCACACAGAGGCATCAGGCTAAGGACACAGCCTGCAGACAAAGCGGGGGGTATATCGCAGGATCCTGGGGACAAGGTAAGTACACTGCTCCAGGATCCTGCAATGCAATCCTGAGTGTGGCTCGGGGTTACCGCTAATGGTACTGAAATTTAACCCCGAGCCACACTCGGGAAAACCACCAGGGAGGTTAACAAACTTCGGTGCAGATTTCTACCTTTTGTTATTTTAAAGAAATCACTTTTTGTTCCTCTGTGCCCAGGTGTCGAGTGAGTCTAATGGAATTAGTTTCATAATTATCAACCAGCTGTGCACCTGCTGGGCTCTAATAAGGAAAATTGCAGGGTCCGCATCCCTTTAGCCATGATTTTCTATTGGGAGTATCTCACCAAAAATTATATTTTTTGTTGTAGGAGTTGCCTGAAATCTGACTTGTGTCTTACTGCAGACTTCTGGGAAAATCAGAGACTATACGGAAAAATGTTGTAGCATCGTTGGGCAAGGCAGTTAGCTGCAAGGTCCATATTACTGCTGACACGTGGTCCAGATAGCATGGGCAGGGACGATATATTTCACTCACAGTACACTGGGTAACTCTGTTTGCAACTTGGAAGGATGCAAGACAGGGCTCAGTGCTGGAGCTTGCTGCCACATCTCCATACAGCTGGTGGTGATGATGTGAGATTTGTCAGCTCCGCTCCTCCTCCTCCTCCATGCCCTCCTCTGCTGAATTGTCCTATGAACCACCAGTACCCCCTAAGTGTTCAAGGGGCTATTCAATGGGTCAGGCAAAAAGATGCCAGGGGACAGGAGCCACACCGGAGCAGAGATTTCAGCTCTGCGGGGACAGGCCCAGAGATGGTTCACGCCACGGAAGCTTGAACCAGGAATAGTGGTGTGTGATAGTGACACTAACCTCCTGTCCGCCCTTAGACAGGGAAAGTTGACACATGTGTTATGCCTGGCAAATGTACTCAATTTGGTGGTGCAGCATTTCTTAAACAGGCAACCAAGTTTGGAAGATCTGCTAAAGCAAGCCAGAAATGTCTGTAGTCATTTCAGGCGGTCATACACAGCCAGTGCACGGTTGACTGAAATTCAGCGGGAATTACACTTAAGCCCATAAACTGCCTGATTTGTGACATGAATTGGCAAACTTTGCTAATGTTAACACAATTTAAAGTGATATAAAAGGCTCTTGTTTTCTAAAATAATAAACATGTTCTATTCACATGCTCTGTGCAGTGGTTTTGCACAGAGCAGCCCCTATCCTTCTCTTCTCGCGTCCTCCGCTGGCGCTCCTGGCCCCTCCCCCTTGCAGAGTATGTGCATGCTCCCGAGCCCTGCTCCAAGTGTCCATAAGACACAGAATGCTGCTTGGCCCCGCCCCCCGCTCCCTCCTTACTGGCTGTGATTGGTTGTGAGCCAATGTATCCCAGTCAATGAGGAGGTAGAGGCTCGGGAGAGACGTTGCTGCACACAGAAGGTTTTTTTACCTTTATGACCATTTTAAATATTTACAGTCTAGTCAAGGGGTCTCCAAGCTTTCCCAACAAATGTCCTTTAGGTTTTTGGGGGCTGGACTGTGGCCAGTGGGAGTAGAAAATGACCCAATGTCAGAGAGAGTAAAAAATGCCCCATGATTGGTTTCAAAGGGAGGGATAGTTCCCCATCATTAATTTTAGTGGGAGGAATAGTGTCCCATCATTGGTATCAAAAAGGAGGGTTTCACCGTATCAGATCAAAGAGTGGTTGCCATATCCCTGATATACCGTATATACTCGAGTATAAGTCGAGTTTTTCAGCACATTTTTTTGTGCTGAAAGTGCCCCCTCGACTTATACTTGAGTCAAGCACTTTTCTGCAGCAAAAAATTTCATTTTCCGAACCGACTTTGGGGCCCCGTATCTCAGGGCCACTTGATTCTAGAAACCCCAAATTTGGTGTTCAAACCCAGTAGAACTGGTACCACAGGAGTTGGAGTTACTAGCACCAAGTGGCCCCGAGATACGGGGCCCCAAAGTAGGTTTGGAAAATGTCATTCTCTTGCAGAAAAGTGCTTGACATTTTCTGAACCGATTTTTGGGGCCCTGTATCTCGGGGTCACTTGGTGCTAGTTCCACTGGGTTTGCACACCAAATTTGGGGTTCCTAGCATTAAGTGGCCCTGAGATATGGGGCCCCAAAGTAGTTTAATTGTGTCCATCTGCAGCAATGTCATTTCGGGACCCTTTGGGTTCAGAGACCCCAAATTTTGGCTGCAGCTAGGGGGCATCTAGGAACCCTTAACTACCAAGTTTGAAGTTCGGGGGACATATGGCTGCAAATGGGCACAGGGAGGCATGCAAATGGGCACAGTGAGGCTGCAAATGGGCATTGTTGACCCTCTTTTCCACTTACAGTAGCTATGCATTTCTCACCCTCGTCTTATACTCGGGTCAATACGTTTTTCCCATTTTTTTGTGGTAAATTAGGGCCTCGACTTATACTCGAGTATATACGTTATACTGTAATTAAAAAAAAAGAGAAATCCCCCTTCATTGGGACTTTGTAGGCAACATACACATGTATTAAGCAAACGATATATTTATTGAATATGCATATAAACATACGATCATAAAATGATCAATATAAAAAAATCTGAATTTTTACAGAAAATGTACACAACAAAACCACAAAAAAAAAAAAAAACAAGTTACATGAAAAAATATGACAACAAAATTTGTACTCTCCGGTATATAGTGATCCCCGGTAACTGACGCGTTTCTGGTTAAACACCTTCATCAGGGGTATAAAGTAGGAGCATGTATGGTCGTAACTTTGTTTTTACTATAAAAGATAAAAAGGACATATCATAATGGTACAGAGAAACAGGGATATCCATGACAGCCATATAGAACAGTTGAACAATCACATCATCTGGGAAATACCTACCATGCAAATGATTCCTTAGAGGAAGATGGGTGAAGCAGCTGTGCCAGCGGGGGTGTAGACGGGCGCCAACCAAAAAGCGGTGAGAGTATGGGAACCAAATGTTCCCTATATTAACATTTGCCTGATGAACAGCAAAGGGTCAATTCTGGCAATATGACAGAACTAGCAGTGGAAAAAACAGAAAAAAACAAAAAATAGAAAAATAAAAAACTGTTTGAAAAAAAGGAAGTGTAAACCCCCTATAAGATTTCAATAGGGGCCATGATAGCTATTCCTAAACATAGGGTGTGTAGAACTCCTATCTTAAATGATGGTGTGTCACCTACATAACAGCATAAATAGAGCGGGGGGGGGGGCGAGAAAAGCAAAAAGTATATTTACCAAAGTCTGTTGATCTATACAGGATGGGAGGCTAAATATGCACAAGTCACTCAAAGATTCCTACCTTCTATAGTCTTCCTAAGGTCCACAAGGACCTTAAAAAAACCCAGGTAGACCCATTGTATCTGGGAGGGGGAGTATTACCGAACATCTTAGCAAATACATAGATGAACAGTTGCGTCCTTTAGTCACTAATCTCCCCTCATACATCAGGGATACAGCCCACCTGTTGCAAAATCTGGAAGGACTGTCTGTCCCACTAGACTCCATTTTGGTCACTGTGGACGTCGAAGCACTCTATAGCTCAATTCCACAAACAAAGGGGATTGAGGTAATCAAACATTTTATTTCCCAATCACATAGAGACGATAAACCATTACACCGGTTTATTTTGTCAGCCTTGGATTTCATCTTGTTGCACAATGCATTTGCTTTTGATGGCTCCCACTTCCTCCAGATACAAAGTGTGGCAATGGGGACCTGTTGTGCCCCATCTTATGCCAACTTGTATCTGGGGGAGTTGGAGAACTATTTTCTATCTGATGATAGATCCAGTGCGTTTACTGAAAAGTTATTAGTCTGGTATAGATATATCGACGATATCTTCCTTATCTGGAATGGATCAGTCGACACTCAGTCCACGGGTCGCACTGACTTTAACTTGAAATTTACGATAGCTTGTGATCATCACAAGATTACTTTCTTGGATGTCACTATTTTGAAAAATCCAGATGGTCACCTCTCAAGTGTATTGTATCATAAAGAGACAGCGGGCAATACAATTTTACATGCTACCAGCTTTCACCCCGCACCACTGATTAAATCTATTCCCTATACCCAATACCTTTGTATTTGTCTGAACTGCTCTGAGGAGAGTAGTTTTCAAATAGAGGTGAACAAACTACAAACTAGACTTCTACAACGGGGATATTCCTCTACAGGCTTGAAAGAGGTCTATAGAAGAGCCAAGGAAAAAAACAGACATATGGTGCTCTTTGACACCTCTAAAAAGGGACAAAATTGAAATAAAGAAGATTCACAGATAAGAATTATCACCACATTTAACAAACAACACAGTTTAAAAAAATGTTGGCTAGACATTGGCATATCCTCCGCATTGACCCGATCAAGTTAAATCAATTTATACCACATAATCCCCCGATTATGTACAAACGCACATGATCATTGAAAGATAGATTACTTATCAGTGAGTATACCAGAGTATTTAGAGGTGATCCATGTAAGAGGCGGGGTACCTTCAGATGCGGAAGGGGCCCCTATTGTCAATTTATCAATACTGAGAAGGACTATTTACTACCGAATAAACTCAAGTATAAGCCTTCTCACTATGCTAATTGTGGCACACCCGGGGTAGTCTACCTTGTAACCTGCCCTTGCGGCTGCTTCTATGTTGGGAAAACCAAGTTAGAGCTACATAAAAGAATGTACAGACATGTAGAACTTCCACTAGGTGGACACACCCGAGATGTACATCAGGGTAAGTTTCCCAATATAAAATTCTAAGTATTGGATCGCGTCCATCCCAACAACAGAGGGGGCCACATTACCACCAGGCCTTAATGACTGTATAAGCTATCGCCCACTTTTAGAAGGTTTCATATCTGGTGTTTGGGAAGGAGTGGGTTAGACACTCCTAGAGGGTTTTGTGTTATTCATTTTTGGATAACTCTGGATATTGGACTCCTCCTGCCCTTTGGAGTAGGCTGTTCTCTAGCAAATGGGTTATGCATGGATTTTCTCTCATACCCCTTATTTGCCAACTTTTGTTCTCCTTTTCTAACCAAATGAAACCCTATAAATCCTTGCATATTTAGGGCTACACTGCAAGGTGAGGTGTCTGAATATACATTGTTTACTATTGCTATTTTGTAATTTGATTCCATCTGATGTTTGAACATTATCTGGGTTATATACGTCCTTACCTACAATGCTTCCTTATTATGGTTTTTTCTGACTGTTGTATATTTTTCTTTCTAGGTGACGCTCTGACTGTGGGAATGTGTATGGGCATTCCACCAGTGGTTCTAATTTCTAACTCTCGGGCTCCCAGGGAGCCAATTTGCTCTAGCGGTTATGCTTGTTTGTTTATGTTTTATTTTTGTGCCCTTTTTTTCGGTCTGTGGCTTTCTAATGTGATCTGCCGCCTCTTGGGGCGTTCCTATGGTGGGACGCATGGCGACGCCTCTCTGGGAGACTGGTGGATGCGAGATGCATTCCATCTGTCCCTGATATGTCAGCGCCGCCTGTGCGTGCGGCCTCTTGTCGGTTGATCATTCATGCGTGGTCGCGCCGAGAATGCGCACGAGCGCGGGCGTCCGGCACCATTGTTTAAATGGTCCCCCCCCTCTGATGGTCTGACAAGCACTGCAGAGCGGGGAGACGCCAACCTTTGTGTTTTTTCACATGTACATGGTAAGCCCCTTCTTCTCAGACGGCATATTTAGATATTTATTTATATTTTTATATATATTTATATATATATATATACATATTTATATATTTTAGACTAAGGGCTGCCTGCTGACGGCCGCTTATATTTATGTTTTACCATTTGCCCTCTGAATCTAGCTCTGTCCCTTATTGGGGATATATACCCATAAGACCCATATAAGACCCATAAGACACGGGACGCCCTAGAGTCATTCACTGACCTGGAGCTTTATTCAAAGCTCTGATTAGCCTCCCATCCTGTATAGATCAACAGACTTTGGTAAATATACTTTTTGCTTTTCTCGCCCCCCTTGCTCTATTTATGCTATTATGTAGGTGACACACCATCATTTAAGATAGGGGTTCTACACACCCCGTGTTTAGTAATAGCTATCATGGCCCCTAATGACATCTTATAGGTGTTTTTCTCTTCCTTTTTTTCAAACAGTTTTTTTATTTTTCTATGTTTTGGTTTTTCTGTTTTTTCCACCGCTAGCTATGCAAATGGTAATATAGGGAACATTTGGTTCCCATACTCTCACCGCTTTTTGGTTGGCGCCCATCTACACCCCCGCTGGCACAGCTGCTTCACCCATCTTCCTCTAAGGAATCATTTGCATGGTAGGTATTTCCCAGATAATGTGATTGTTCATCTGTTCCATATGGTTGTCATGGATATCCCTGTTTCTCTGTACCATTATGATATGTCCTTTTTATCTTTTATAGTAAAAACAAAATTATGACCATACATACTCCTACTTTATACCCCTGATGAAGGTATTTAATCAGAAATGGGTGCCGGGGATCACTATACACTCGAGAGTACAAATTGTGTTGTCATATTTTTCATGTAACTTGTTGTTTTTTGTTTTTGTTATTTTTTATGTGTGTACATTTTCTGTAAAAATTCTTATTTTTTTTTAATATCGGTCATTTTTTTAAATAAATTCTATCTTTATTAAGATTTTTTCCATTATCAGGAAATACAAACAGGTAGTACATGTCAATCCAATAATACAGAGTAATAAGAACAGTCATTGAGAAGACATACAACAAACGTCAAACCTTAAGAGTGGTGTCACAGTGCTACCAGTCCATCAGAACATGGGATGTTTACCATACAAACCAGGGAGGGGAGGTTAAGGGAGGGAAGGAAGGACCCAGGGAGTGGCTGAACAAACAAAAATATTATTTCACATAAAAGAGTTTGTCGCTCACTGGGTCTAGTGTCAGTGGGGTCTCCAAGGCGCCCAAACTGAGAGGATCAGGGCGCCTCAGGGGGGACCCCACTTGGGGGGAAGGGGGATTGGGCTGAGATAGGGAGAACACCATGGGATCCCAACAGATTAATAGAAATGAGAAAGGATAGAGTTCAACATCTATACTTAAGAGGGCGCCACATAACCAGAGGGTAATAGAACAGTTCCTGGGTTAAGCTCTGAGTGATCCCACAAGTCCCAATTTTTTTTAAATTGAGGAAGTGTAATGTGAACTGTTGCAGTTAGGTGTTCCATTCTGCGGATGTGTTCCAATATTTGCAGCGTCTGTGCAAGGGTAGGAAGGGAGGTGGACAGCCATCTCAGGGATATAGCCCTTTTTGCTGCCAGAAGAATATAGGCAACTAATTTTTGGGTGTGTTTGGGGATGCCAGGGAACGGCAGACCCAGAAGAAACTGGATCTTGTCCAGGAGTAGAGTAATTTCAAGGAGTTTCTGTAGATGGGCATGTATAGAAGCCCAAAAGGGTTGGATAATGGGGCACTCCCAAAAAAATGTGAAAATGGGAGCCTGTGTCCTCCTGGCACTGCCAACACACCCAGGGAGTCTTGGGGTCATATCTATGTATGATCTCTGGGGTTCTATACCAAAAAGAGAAGTATTTTTTATGTTGTCTCCCTCTATTCCACACATCTTGAAGACTTGGAAGCTGTCTCCCATATCTTCCACCATTGTGGAAGTTGAATAGGCTGCTTAATGATCTGGGACCATTTCTGCATGTAGGAATGATATGTGTTAGTGAGTGAGAGAGCTTCATGTAGGTATCTATAGATATCAGAGATAAGATGAGCTTGGTATGGACCTTGAGAACATAGGAGTTCAAAAGGGGTGGGCTTATCCAAGGTTAAATCAGAGGATTTAGAGAGAAAATAGTGTTTAAATTGGAGGTAGGAATAGAATGATTGTTTAGAGAACTGGTATTTATGCTGCAGTTCATTGAAAGGTAGGAGTGTGTGGGTGAGTTAATGTACCAGATTTCGGAGCTGAAAAATTTCAGCCTGTGTCCATGGGAGCATTCGGGTATAGAAGAGGCTATCTGGGATGTCAGGATTAAACAATACATTCAATAGGGGTGGACATGGCGCGGAAAGGGTGAATTGGCGGGAACATTTTTTCCATATGGAGAGGGTGAATAGCATCGGGTTTAAACAAAGGCTTCAAAGTTGTGTCATAGAGGCCTCTAGATCTGTCCAAATCATGGAGCAGGGGTTAACCGGGCTGGTGATACTCATTTCAATCTCTGCCCAAATGCTGGATGCCATTCTGTAAGACCAGGTGATAATCGATTTGAGGTGAGTAGCAAAATAATATTTAATAAGGTCTGGGGCTCCCAATCCACTTCTGGACCTAGGATCTAACACTACTGAACTAGCTATTTGATGAGTCTTATAGTGCCAGATAAAGTTGAGGAATGACCTCTGAGTGGCTTTGAGTTGGGACATGGAGACAGGTATCGGTAGGGTTTTAAATAGATAAAGGAGTCTCGGCAAAATAGACTTCTTCAGGACATTGATGCGACCCAAGAGAGAAATGGGATATGTATCCCACTGTCGCAAGAGGTGGTCAATGTCACGGAAGAGTGGGGGAAAATTGGCCTGATAGAGGGAGTATGATGGGGTAAGATATATCCCTAAATATTTAAGAGAATTTGGGCACCAGTGATAGGAATAGTTTTGTTGAAGGGTGGCAAGGTCTCAGTGTGGAATATGTAGTGGCAGGGCCTCTGTTTTGCTTGTGTTGATTTTATATCCTGAGAGGAAGCTAAATTCTTTGAGTAGAGCATGTAAGTTCAGGAGAGAGGTGTGGGGTCTGGTCAGAGTGAGCAGAATGTCGTCTGCAAACAATGACAGTTTATACTCATTATGATGCAAGGAGACTCCACGGATGTCAGGATGAGTGCAGATAGCTGTAGCTAGAGGTTCTAGACAGAGGATAAAAAGTAGGGGCAAAAGCGGTCATCCCTGTCTGGTTCCATTACTCAAAGAGAAAGAAGGTGATAGATAGGATGATAGCTGAACTTGGAAGGAAGGATGGGAGTATAAGGCATGTAGTGCTGCCATAAAGGGGCCATCAAAACTATATTTGGAGAGTGTAGCAAACAGAAAGGGCCAGCTGAGCCTATCAAAGGCTTTCTGTGCATCAAGGCTCAGAATCAAGGCTGGGCGGGACGTTTTGTTTAACAAATCTATGAGGTCTATGATACGTCTTGTATTATCTCCAGCGTGTCTGGCTGTTACAAAGCCTACTTGGTCTTTATGTATGAGTCTGGGTATTAAGTGAGAAAGTCAGTTAGCTAAGATTTTTGTAAATATTTTGTAGTCGGAGTTAAGTAAAGCAATAGGTCTGTAGTTGTCAGGGAGGGAGGGATCTTTACCGGCTTTCGGGATCACAGAGATGTGGGTATGAAGGAATTGGGAGTGAGGTTCTGTGCCTTGAAATAAGGAAGTATACAGAGAAATCCAATGTGGACTTAAAATAGGTAAAAAGGTTTTATAATATGAGTATGGCAGGCCATCTGGGCCAGGGGATTTTTGGGTAGGAAGATTTTTAACTACTTCAGCTACAGTAATTCCTCAGGGGTAATTGCAGAGTTCAGAGAAAGGAGATGATCAGGGGATAGTTTGAGTAGATGTAGCGAGTCAAAGAGAGTCAAACCTCTTCTGTGTAAAATCATAGTTAGGGTCAGTTTGTAAACAGCTATATAATTTGTGATAGAATTCTCCAAAAGCTTTGGACATGGTGAGGGGGCAGTAAGTAGGAGTACCGTCAGTTTGTCTGAGGAAATCTGAAGATGAAATAGAAGGGCAAGGTTTTAGTTTATTCACTACCATTCTATGGGGCTTATTTGAATATTCATAGAATTTCTGTTTGGACCACAGGAGAGATTTGTCAATTTTTTTCAAATATAGTGATCCAAGTTGATTACGCAGAAAAATAACGGCTCGGAGCCCAGCCACCGTGGGGGAAGATACCAAGAGTTTCTCAGCTTTGCGGAGTTTAGACAAGAAGGAGGAGTGTTGGAATGTTGCATCTTTTTTTAAGCGAGAACCAGTGGCTATGCAATGTCCTCGAAAGACGGCCTTGTGGTCCTCCCATAGGGTGGAGGGCCCCGAGACAGTATCTACATTAAGTTCAAAGTATTCAGTTAAGCTTTTTGAGAGGAGGTCTCTAGTTTCAAGGGTGTGGAGAAATGACAAGTTCTGGGGGAGGTGGAAGAAAGGGCAATATCTAGTTGTCTGACCAAGTTATGGGGTTGATTTCCGAGGAGACCACAGAAGTCAGGAGGGCAGAGGAGATGGGGGTGAGAGTAGAACGTGTATTGTTTGTGCGTAGGATGTTTAATCCTCCAAATGTCTAGGAGGTTTTTCCCTCTGATAAGCTTATGGAAGGATTTGGAGAGGCGGTCAGATGACGGTGTTGTGGGTGGGAATAATATGTGTCTGTCTTTACTAGGTGACACTGTCATGTTAAAATCTCCGTCAATCACCAAAAAAGGCTGTGAAAATTTGTCTAGAGTGTCAAACATAGTGGTAAGGAACTGAACCTGACCTGAGTTAGGAGCATATACATTTACTATGGTAAGAGATTAAAATATTATCTGATCCAATATATCCTAAAATCCAACGCACCTTCTCCTAGATATATCAGAGCAAATAAGAGGCGCTCATATCCCTAGTGCTAGAAATCGCATGTGCTGGAATTTCATCAAAAATAAAGGTTGAAATTATCTTAAGTGTGCAAATTAATGCATGAAACTTAACGGTGTTTACCAATACTAATCAAACCATGCGAAAGTACATCCAAAGTGCACGTGAAAAAAGCTGTGACAGCAAAATAATAAATAAATGGCTAAAAATCCCCAGTTATTGTGTTTCATAAATTAAAGTGCAGAAAAAATTGTAATTGATTATATAATTATATTACAAACAAATTAATTGGTTAAAGCATGAAAAATCAGTCCTTTACAATCTTGTGACAAAATAACGTGATTAAATTTGTGACAGAAAAGTGCATAAAAATCGCATAAAAATCGCACAAATCTTCTAAGGTGCAGTGATCTTGAAAATGCTGAATTCCACGTGTCCTTCACCTCACCACCGTGATACGTGAATCCACTCCCAAAGGAATCTCACTCACCGAATAATTTTGCCAGCACTCTCATGCACGGCAAAAAACGCTTAGTAGCCACACTCCAGAGAACTCCAGCAAGCAGCAGCAGCAATGCCACAGTGTGTAGAATCAATCCACATGTAAAAAAATTGAGGAACTCACATAGCGTAAACCAGCACGGCAAGTTTATTTAAAACCACAACAATCTTCAATGGAAACACTCACATTTTAAAGATAAAAATCAGCAGTAAAACCAATGTGATTCACAGCAAGCTTCAATCATTAGTGGATACACTCAGAACAACAAATGGTCACGGCGGACCCGAGGTGTGTTGATGCTCAGACTCACGGTCTTTCTCACCCCCCTCCGTGGTGCGCCGTGCAATGACAGACTCTCCTTCGTATAGTGCGGCTCTCAGCGTTGCTTGTCACATCTCATAGCCACGCCCCCGACATGTTTCGTCATCGATCAGACTTATTCATGGGATTGGCTAACTAGGCCGTCCCTCAACCCTTATATCTCCTCCTCCCTGGTCTCCCATAGGTTGGTGAGTCCGCATGCGCACATCTCGTGTCCCCGCTCCTATAATAGACAAGAGACTACGGCGCGCCGCTGTACAGGGATGCGGTTAGCCTATATTTAACTGTGGACTGATTGCAGCAAATACCTTAGATGGATAGCTCAGCCATCATACATTCTGCATACCAGTGTGAACGGTCACAGTATTACTACCATGCTCACATCTGAAGCAAACCTAATTAACACTTACTGTATACCTGTATAAGTGATCATAGCGTTGCCCCCAAGGTTACGTCTGAGGCATACTTAGTCTGGATATTTCGCACACCAATATAAGTAACCATAACATTACTGCTACGGCCACATTTAGAACGACCTAATTTTATATTTATCCAACAACATCTCATCATAAACATATCGGTCTATAATTTGCTAAATCAGAGGTTTACACTTTGATCACTGAAATATTCACCATTGGATGGACCTATACCCCCAGGTAATTACATGTTGGATACAATTCAAATAAAGTGCGAGTGTATTAAAACAAGATAAAATTATTAAATAATCCTTGAATAACCCTACGATTGTCCCAAATATTAGCAACATGGTGAGAATCTAATTAAATAAATACCTTAAAATAAAACTCCATATCAAATAATACATGAATAATTACACAGTCACAATTTAGTATTTACACTTATATGACGAAGCTATAGCTCATGACAAGCTGTTGAGCTCCTATCAATTACTCCACTCCCCTACTGTGAGGGTTTAGTGATGAGACCCACATCTGGTACCTCACTCACCCCCCCTCTTAATGTTTAGGGCTGCTTCGCCAATAAGCCTTTAAATTGACCAAAATGAAGCATATTACGATATACTCATGCAAAACCTATATCTGGAATACTTAAAATAATATCTATCTCCATTAAAAAATATATATATATCACATCCAAACCCTCATAATCCAGGGTCTCTAAATAAGAAAAAATGACCAGATAATCATAACAGGGTCACACACTGTTTTGGAAGTGTGTGACCCTGTTATGATTATCTGGTCATTTTTTCTTATTTAGAGACCCTGGATTATGAGGGTTTGGATGTGATATATATATATTTTTTAATGGAGATAGATATTATTTTAAGTATTCCAGATATAGGTTTTGCATGAGTATATCGTAATATGCTTCATTTTGGTCAATTTAAAGGCTTATTGGCGAAGCAGCCCTAAACATTAAGAGGGGGGGTGAGTGAGGTACCAGATGTGGGTCTCATCACTAAACCCTCACAGTAGGGGAGTGGAGTAATTGATAGGAGCTCAACAGCTTGTCATGAGCTATAGCTTCGTCATATAAGTGTAAATACTAAATTGTGACTGTGTAATTATTCATGTATTATTTGATATGGAGTTTTATTTTAAGGTATTTATTTAATTAGATTCTCACCATGTTGCTAATATTTGGGACAATCGTAGGGTTATTCAAGGATTATTTAATAATTTTATCTTGTTTTAATACACTCGCACTTTATTTGAATTGTATCCAACATGTAATTACCTGGGGGTATAGGTCCATCCAATGGTGAATATTTCAGTGATCAAAGTGTAAACCTCTGATTTAGCAAATTATAGACCGATATGTTTATGATGAGATGTTGTTGGATAAATATAAAATTAGGTCGTTCTAAATGTGGCCGTAGCAGTAATGTTATGGTTACTTATATTGGTGTGCGAAATATCCAGACTAAGTATGCCTCAGACGTAACCTTGGGGGCAACGCTATGATCACTTATACAGGTATACAGTAAGTGTTAATTAGGTTTGCTTCAGATGTGAGCATGGTAGTAATACTGTGACCGTTCACACTGGTATGCAGAATGTATGATGGCTGAGCTATCCATCTAAGGTATTTGCTGCAATCAGTCCACAGTTAAATATAGGCTAACCGCATCCCTGTACAGCGGCGCGCCGTAGTCTCTTGTCTATTATAGGAGCGGGGACACGAGATGTGCGCATGCGGACTCACCAACCTATGGGAGACCAGGGAGGAGGAGATATAAGGGTTGAGGGACGGCCTAGTTAGCCAATCCCATGAATAAGTCTGATCGATGACGAAACATGTCGGGGGCGTGGCTATGAGATGTGACAAGCAACGCTGAGAGCCGCACTATACGAAGGAGAGTCTGTCATTGCACGGCGCACCACGGAGGGGGGTGAGAAAGACCGTGAGTCTGAGCATCAACACACCTCGGGTCCGCCGTGACCATTTGTTGTTCTGAGTGTATCCACTAATGATTGAAGCTTGCTGTGAATCACATTGGTTTTACTGCTGATTTTTATCTTTAAAATGTGAGTGTTTCCATTGAAGATTGTAGTGGTTTTAAATAAACTTGCCGTGCTGGTTTACGCTATGTGAGTTCCTCAATTTTTTTACATGTGGATTGATTCTACACACTGTGGCATTGCTGCTGCTGCTTGCTGGAGTTCTCTGGAGTGTGGCTACTAAGCGTTTTTTGCCGTGCATGAGAGTGCTGGCAAAATTATTCGGTGAGTGAGATTCCTTTGGGAGTGGATTCACGTATCACGGTGGTGAGGTGAAGGACACGTGGAATTCAGCATTTTCAAGATCACTGCACCTTAGAAGATTTGTGCGATTTTTATGCGATTTTTATGCACTTTTCTGTCACAAATTTAATCACGTTATTTTGTCACAAGATTGTAAAGGACTGATTTTTCATGCTTTAACCAATTAATTTGTTTGTAATATAATTATATAATCAATTACAATTTTTTCTGCACTTTAATTTATGAAACACAATAACTGGGGATTTTTAGCCATTTATTTATTATTTTGCTGTCACAGCTTTTTTCACGTGCACTTTGGATGTACTTTCGCATGGTTTGATTAGTATTGGTAAACACCGTTAAGTTTCATGCATTAATTTGCACACTTAAGATAATTTCAACCTTTATTTTTGATGAAATTCCAGCACATGCGATTTCTAGCACTAGGGATATGAGCGCCTCTTATTTGCTCTGATATATCTAGGAGAAGGTGCGTTGGATTTTAGGATATATTGGATCAGATAATATTTTAGTTTGGTAGCTTCTTAAAGGGGCAGCTCTCTTTTTCACTTTTCATTTAGTGAGTTATATATGGTTACACATATTTTGTTATACACCAAATGAGCCATTCACTGGATCTTATTTCTGTTTGTTGCAAATTCTATTCATTGGCGCAGTGGGGGTTGTTTTGAATTGAGGGCGGCTCACCATTCTGACTACCCATTTTTTTATGGTAAGAGATTGGGTGAGAAATGCACAATCTAGGATAATAAATCTGCCCTGGGGGTCCAGGTGTGAGGATTTGGCTCTTAAAGGACAGGAACGATTAATTAAGATTGCAACACCTGCTTTCCCAGAGGGGTCAGAGGCCATGAAGGATATCGGGAAATATTTGCTAGCAAATTTAGGGGATCCCCCAGGGCGGAAATGAGTCTCCTGGACCAAAATTAAGTCAGCTTTGGAAGCTTTAAACTCTTTCAGAGCCAACCATCTCTTACAAATAGAGTTTAAACCTTTTCCATTGCAGGTAACAAATTTTATTGCCATATTAAACTAGTATGGTAAATAGGCAAAAGGTAAACAGCGTAATATACAGTAGGTGAGGGATACCATTGTGTAATGATCAGTATGTGGTATATGTAGTATAGTAGTAGCATTGTGACAAAAATATACACAGTCCAAAAAGTGTATCAGCCTTAGGTCAAAAAAAGGGGGGCCTGAGGAAAAGCAAAATGAAAACAAAAATGAAAATAAAAGTAGAAATAAAAATAAAAATTGAAAAAGGACAAAAAAGAAAAAAGGAAAAATGTATCTGTGTCAAAAAAGAAGCCTGGAAGGCTAAAAGCCTCCAGGAAACCCATGTCTGAGCCTAGGGGTGGGAAGGGGAGCATGAGGACCTCCAAAAATGGGGGACGGACGTCCCCCCTCACCCTCCAGATATCAAGGCCTGGGTCACAAAACAGGAACTATAGAACAAACTAACTTGTGAGCTAGGGTGCCATAAAAACAGCAAGCAGCACACCCCATGGGCAAGGGGTGAATTAATCCATCACAGGATGATGGGTTAAACAAGAACCTCAAAAGGTCATGTAAAGTGGGAGTCAAAGCTTTATCCAGATCACAGGGTCTTCAAGTCGGGAACCTGGAGGTGGGGCGCCTTTGAGGTGTGAAGTTGGCTTTGGATGATTTCTGTTGAACCGAGGTCCAGATGCGACTCTGAGCTGTTGGAGGCTGAGGGGTAGCAGGGAGCAGCAGAGGGTCTTCGTCTGGAAGCGGCAGAAGGCCTAGGTTACGTAGAAAGTTGTCACTTTCCTGGAGATCCTGTAGTGAATACTGTATGCCTTCACGGGAAGCAGAGAGGCAAAACGGGAATCCCCAGTGGTACATAACTTTGTGGATTTGAAGGTGTAGTGTCAGCGGGTGTAAATTTCTCCACCTGGCAAGGGTGATAGGTGAGAGGTCTTTGAAAATCTGGATCTTAGAACCCTTGAAGTCCAATCTGGATTGGTTGCGGGTGGCAATAGTAAGTGCTTCTTTGCTGTCATAGTAGTGAAACCTGGCAATCACATCCCTCGGATTGGCTCCAGCGTGGGATGTGTGGGCCCTGTCTAAACGTCAATCTATGTCAGGGATATTAGGGGCCACCCACCACATTGAACAGGCTTAGGAGGTATGAACGGAGGTCTCTATCCTCTATTGCTTCAGGAATACCTCTGATTCACAGGTTCTGCCTGTTTTCAAAGTCCTCCTGTTGTGCTTGAAGCTGGGTGACTGAGTGCTTCATGGCAGCATTATCTTCTTCCAAAACTTGAACATATTGCACTAGTTCATCAAACTTGGACTCCAGTGTATCATTGCGGTCTCCCAATTGGCCTATTTCCCCTCTCAGTTCCTTGGCAAGTTTACCCACCTCATGTGCAATGTTATGGGTGATGGCCTGGAGCAGGGAGTGCAGTTTAGTGTCCAAAACCTCTGCCGTTAGTGGGGGATGATCCCTGTAAGGGCGTGGGGACATAATCAAAGAGTACCTGTCATGGGCTCAGAGCGCTCCGGAGGGTCTTGCACCCAGTCCTGGCTACTCGAGGCCATGGATGAGGGCCTGTGAAGGAAGCGGTCTATGGTGGAGGAGGCCCAGGGCTGGAGGACTGCAGCGTAGGTCTGTCTCTGGTCTCCAATCTTGCCCGTGGTGTGCTCGGGCACTGCGGGAGACGAAGGAGGTGACTCCCGTGGTTATCAGAGCTTCGGATTGGTCAGCGGGAGTCCCAGGAAGGCGGCGGGGGATGGAGCTCTAGTCTTACACATCCACCATATTCAGAAGCCACGCATGCGCCTACCACCGATCATTTTATGATCATATGTTTTTATGCATATTCAAAAAATATAATCTTTTATTAATACATGTGTGGGTTGCCTACAAAGTCCCAATAAAGGGGGATTTCTCTTTTTTTTTTAATCATTGGTGTCAGTGGGAGGAATAATGCCCCATCATTGGTGTCAGCGGGAGAAATGGTACCGCATCATTGGTGTCAGCGGGAGAAATGGTACCACATCATTCTTGTCAGTGGATGGAATAGTACCCCAAGGGCTGGATAATGGCAAGCAAAGGGCCACTTCAACCTCCGAGCCGCAGTTTGGAGACCAATGATCTAGCCAATAACAGAAATATGTGCTGACTCATTAAATAACTGAAGTATGAATTAACTGAGATTTGGGAACCTAGACCATGCTTAAAGAAAAAAAAAATCAATTTTACAGACGCTCCCAAAATTAAGCATCTTACCCACCTAGAGCCCCATGGTGTGACCCTGCAGTCCCAAGTATTCTCTCCTCTTCTAATTACATGAAGAAAGGTCCTTCTTTGGGTGTCTACATCATTTCCAGCATGAGGTTGGCACTTTCTATTGGCCTTTTCAGTAGTGGGATCCTCTCAGCATCCAGAAGATGAGTTTGCAGTAATGATGTCGACATGAGGGGACTGTCAGGGACTGAGTGGTGCATAAACATCTGCAGCACTGCACTGAACCCAGAAATGGTGCCAGTGAGGGACCTAGATTGTGGCCTTAGGTGATCATATCTTGTTTTACAGGGTAAGAAAAAAAACATACAAAATAAGTTAGCAGAGGATGGGAGGGGTTCATGTTTGCCTGGAGATGAGCTCTAAGATTATTTGCTTTCAGTTTGACATACTATTGCTATCATGTTGTTGTTAGAAGTGCTGAAGCCTCAGCATGTTTTTATACATTTCTGTGCACAACCTTCATTTTATGAACAAGAAATCACTCCAGCTGTGAGGTGATGAGGAGGGAACGCTGATAGGAAGACTGAGCATTAAAAGTGATCTGTTAAGGGGTCTAAAGGACCAAAGCAGATTCATTTACCCATCAATGGCCCATCTGTGGCAAATATCACTGTGGGTCCCTAAGTTGTGTGATTCTTCTTGGCACTCCTCTCAGACCGATAATGAATCTTATCTAACAAGATGAAAAACATTGTTACCAGTACTGCATCTTTAGCTACAATTAGATACATATTTTAAAAACACTGCTACATAAATTGAAGGTCTTGAAGCAAAAAGGAGGCAACTCCAGTTTCACAATTTTTTTTTCACAACTCTTAAATTATTTTTTTCAACTTGGCTTTTTTACCTACTTGTTGTCAATGTATTAACACATGATTCAGCACTGTCAGCACTCAGCGCACAAATATATTTTTTCAATAAAGCAGGGCAAATTTTAATGTTTTGAAGCTGCCTACTTCTTCCATCAAACATTTTAGACTGGCAGTTCTATCTGTTGAGGAACATGGAAATCGATGCTCAAAGTTGTCTCCTTTTTGGACCAATCAAAAGAGCAGATTTTCCTGAACAAGATAGGACAGACATATAACTGAAAAAGTGAATACATTTCAGCTTTCTCCTTTTTGCTGCAAGCCCTTCAATTGTTATGTATATTTTTGGCTTGTATTCATTTGTATGGCTGTAGACCAGTGATGGCGAACCTCGTCACCCCAGATGTTTTGGAACTACATTTCCCATTTACTCTGCAGTGTAATTAAGAATCATGGGAAATGTAGTTCCAAAACATCTGGGGTGCCAAGGTTTGCCATCACTGCTGTAGACTGTAGATATTGGCAATCATAAATGTCACTGCACTGGTGGCCCAGGGGGACAAGACCTCTGCAAACGACAGATATTGTAGGTCATTTGCAATAAACTTACACTTACACAGTATGCTATTTTGAACCAAAGCACAAGCTGTTTTTCTCAGTTTTTCTGTATCTTTTTCTACCTAACAGAAAGAAGAAAGGTGGTCACTAAGAGATGTAAGTTATTAAAATATTTTTACACTTGGGACACTATAAGCAAAGTAGAAAAATGGAAAATGATGTGTTAGGTATTTAATTACTTTTTCATGTTTATGTACTATACATTTTAATGAATAATACACCTGTAACTCAAAATATATGACATACATTTTGCACTGGTTGAGTTTAGCCATCATAAATTAATCAGCCAATTTGGTTTTACTTGTATTTTTGGAATCCCAATAAAATTCCAGGAACTTGAGTTGCATTAAAGTCAATGGGCGGGACACATTTTGATAGTCACTTGTGGTCCTTTGGGGCCCTCTAGGCTACCTTTTGTCCCTCAAGACTGAGATTCCAAGACTTCATTCTGGGGAAAGATGGACAGTTTAGAGTCGTAGGATTGTATACTTAATTTTTGCTGTTGTCCATCTTTCCCCTCTTGACCCTGGAGAAAGGCTCATCGGACAAAGTAAACAAGGCCTGATTTTTTTTTCTCCCTATGCTAAGCCTTAATCATCTCAACAAGGACTGAATAGGAATTCAAATGAGTTTCCAACCAAATGTGGTGGTCCCCACATATTATATTCGAGTTCCCTTTTATTACATACTACCCAGCTGACAATATTTTTACCCATTCTGCATTGCTGTCCTTGCCTGTGTTTGTTTTCCTTGAATGTATGAGTAGAAAAAATGAAATTAAAACCATGAATGATTCGGTGACATTATTCTTATTGCTTAACACAGCAAAGTTTTCCAGGGAAAAGACTACAGGGGTCACTTTCCACTGCATGTTCCCACAAACAGAACACAAATGTAAGTTGTGAATTTTTTAAATATTTAAATTGCTGCCCCTGCCCATGTTTGCTTGACATGGCAGGGATGGTGTTACAAAAAAAAAATATAATGTTTAAAAAATTGTAAATATGTGCACAATGAAAATAACAGAAAAAGTGATGGTGGTTGAAAATATCATGGGGTTGCCCAAGTCAGAACATTTCTGCTAAATATGGGAGGAGTTGTAGTTCATTGTCTTTGTGAAAGATTAACCACTTCCCCCAGGAATGTTAACCCCCCTTCGGGACCAGGCCATTTTTTGTGATACGGCACTGTGTTACTTTAACTGACAGTTGCGCGGTCGTGCGACGTTGTACCCAAATAAAATGTATGTCCTTTTCCCCAACAAATAGAGCTTTCTTTTGGTGGTATTTGATCACCTCTGAGGTTTTTATTTTTTGCGTTATAAACAAGAAATTATGAAAAATTTTGAAAAATAAACAATATTTTTTACTTTCTGCTATAAAACATATCCAATAAATAAAAAAAATAAAAATCAAAATCAAATTTCTTCATTAATTTAGGCCAATATGTATTCAACTAAATTTTTTTGGCAAAAAATCCCAATAATTGTATATTGATTGGTTTGTGCAAAAGTTATCGCGTCTACAAACTATGGGATATTTTTATGGCATTTTTATTTTTACTCGTAATGGTGGCGATCAGCGATTTTTAGCAGAACTGCGACATTGCAACAAATCGGACACTATGTGACACTTTTTGGGAACCAGAAACCGGGTTTATTCACAGTAAGAGCCGTGAAAATGTGGAATAGACTCCCTGCAGAAGTGGTTCTGGCCAGCTCAGTAGCTTTCTTTAAGAAAAGCCTGGATTCTTTGCTAAATGTACATACTATAACTGGGCACTGACATTTATAGGTAAAGTTGATCCAGGGAAAATCCGATTGCCTCTTGGGGGATCAGGAGAGAATTTTTTCCCCTGCTGTAGCAAATTGGAGCATGCTCTGCTGGGGTTTTTTGCCTTCCTCTGGATCAACTGAGGGTATAAAATTGGGCATATTGGATTGTACGATATTTTTAATTTTATTTATTGTTTTTAAGGTTGAACTGGATGGACTTGTGTCTTTTTTTAACCTGACTAACTATGTGACACTAATACAATGATTAGTGCTAAAAAGATGCACTGTCACTGTACTAATGACACTGGCAGGGAAGGGGTTAACATCAGGGGCAATCAAAAGGTTAAGAGTGCTCCTAGGGTGTGCTTTCTTACTGTGTGGGGGATGGCTTAGCTGGAGGAAGAGATAAATCCATGTTCCTGTTTAGCAGAAACACAAGATCTTCATCTTCCTGTCTGACAGATATGGGCAGACTGCCGTTCTGCCTCTCCTGTCAATGAGCGGCAGGTTCAATCAAAGCGGGAGCGGTCAGCGGTTGCACGAGTGTGCCCCAAACCCGGAAGAATCCACAATGTTCAGGTACAGTATCTCACACAAGTGAGTACACCCCTCACAATTTTGTTAATATTTTATCTTTTAATGTGACAACACTGAAGAAATGACACGTTGGTACAATGTAAAGTAGTGAGTGTACAGCTTGTATAACAGTGTAAATTTGCTGTCCCCTCAAAATAACTCAACACACAACCATTAATGTCTAAACCTCTGGCAACAAAAGTGAGTACACCCCTAAGTGAAAATGTCCAAATTTGGGCCAAAGTGTCAATATTTTGTGTGGCCACCATTATTTTCCACCACTGCCTTAACCCTCTTGGGTATGGAGTTCACCAGAGCTTCACAGGTTGCCACTGGAGTCCTCTTCCACTCCTCCATGACGACATCACAGAGCTGGTGGATGTTAGAGACCTTGCCCTCCTCCACCTTCCGTTTGAGGATGTCCCACAGATGCTCAATAGTGTTTAGGTCTGGAGACTTGCTTGGCCAGTCCATCACCTTTACCCTCAGCTTCTTTATCAAGGCAGTGGTGGTCTTGGAGGTGTGTTTGGGGTCATTATCATGTTGGAATACTGCCCTGTGGCCCAGTCTCCGAAGGGAGGGGATCATGCTCTGCTTCAGTATGTCACAGTACATGTTGGCATTCATGGTTCCCTCAATGAACTGCAGCTCCCCAGTGCCGGCAGCACTCATGCAGTCCCAGACCATGACACTCCCACCACCATGCTTGACTGTAGGCAAGACACTCTTGTCTTTGTCCTCCTCACCTGATTGCCGCCACACACGCTTGACACCATCTGAACCAAATAAGTTTATCTTGGTCTCATCAGACCACAGGACATGGTTCCAGTAATCCATGTCCTTAGTCTGCTTGCCTTCAGCAAACGGTTTGCAGGCTTTCTTGTGCATCATCTTTAGAAGAGGCTTCCTTCTGGGATGACAGCCATGCAGACCAATTTGATGCAGTGTGCGGCGTATGGTCTGAGCACTGACAGGCTGACCCCCCACCCCTTCAACCTCTGCAGCAATGTTGGCAGCACTCATATGTCTATTTCCCAAAGACAACCTCTGGATATGACGCTGAGCACGTGCACTCAACTTCTTTGGTGGACCATGGCGAGGCCTTTTATGAGTGCAACCTGTCCTGTTAAACTGCTGTAAGGTCTTGGCCACTGTGCTGCAGCTCAGTTTCAGGGTCTTGGCAATCTTCTTATAGCCTAAGCGATTTTTATGTAGAGCAACAAATCTTTTTTTTTAAATCCTCAGAGAGTTCTTTGCCATGAGGTGCCATGTTGTACTTCCAGTGACCAGTATGAGAGAGTGAGAGCAATAACACCAAATTTAACACACCTGCTCCCCATTCACACCTGAGACCTTGTAATACTAACAAGTCACATTACACCGGGGGAGGGAAAATGACTAATTGGGCCCAATTTGGACATTTTCACTTAGGGGTGTACTGACTTTTGTTGCCAGTGGTTTAGACATTAATGGCTGTGTGTTGAGTTATTTTGAGGGGACAG
Organism: Aquarana catesbeiana; assembly: GCA_037953035.1. Taxonomy (NCBI): domain Eukaryota; kingdom Metazoa; phylum Chordata; class Amphibia; order Anura; family Ranidae; genus Aquarana; species Aquarana catesbeiana. The sequence goes on along the minus strand of JBBHAA010000512.1, from coordinate 2,905,720 downwards.
CAAATTTACACTGTTATACAAGCTGTACACTCACTACTTTACATTGTAGCAAAGTGTCAATTCTTCAGTGTTGTCACTAGGGATGAGCTTCGAGTTCGAGTCGAACTCATGTTCGACTCGAACATTGGCTGTTCGCAAGTTCGCCGAACAGCGAACAATTTGGGGTGTTCGCGGCAAATTCGAATGCCGCGGAACACCCTTTAAAAGTCTATGGGAGAAATCAAAAGTGCTAATTTTAAAGGCTAATATGCAAGTTATTGTCATAAAAAGTGTTTGGGGACCTGGGTCCTGCCCCAGGGGACATGGATCAATGCAAAAAAAAATTTTAAAAATGGCCGTTTTTTCAGGAGCAGTGATTTTAATAATGCTTAAAGTCAATCAATAAAAGTGTAATATCCCTTTAAATTTCGTACCTGGGGGGTGTCTATAGTATGCCTGTAAAGGGGCGCATGTTTCCTGTGTTTAGAACAGTCTGACAGCAAAATGACATTTTGAAGGAAAAAACTCATTTAAAACTACCCGCGGCTATTGCATTGCCGACAATACACTTAGAAGTTCATTGATAAAAACGGCATGGGAATTCCCCAAAGGGGAACCCCGAACCAAAATTTAAAAAAAAAAATGACGTGGGAGTCCCCCTAAATTCTATACCAGGCCCTTCAGGTCTGATATGGATATTAAGGGGAACCCCGGCCAAAATTAAAAAAAAAAAATGATGTGGGGTTCCCCCTAAATTCCATACCAGACCCTTCAGGTCTGGTATGGATTTTAAGGGGAACCCCGCGCCAAAAAAAAAAAAAAAAACGGCGTGGGGTCCCCCCAAAAATCCATACCAGACCCTTATCCGAGCACGCAACCTGGCAGGCCGCAGGAAAAGAGGGGGGGACGAGAGTGCGGCCCCCACTCCCTCCTGAACCGTACCAGGCCACATGCCCTCAACATTGGGAGGGTGCTTTGGGGTAGCCCCCCAAAACACCTTGTCCCCATGTTGATGAGGACAAGGGCCTCATCCCCACAACCCTGGCCGGTGGTTGTGGGGGTCTGCGGGCGGGGGGCTTATCGGAATCTGGAAGCCCCCTTTAACAAGGTGACCCCCAGATCCCGGCCCCCCCCTGTGTGAAATGGTACCATTTCATGAAAAAAGTGTCAAAAATGTTAAAAATGACAAGAGACAGTTTTTGACAATTCCTTTATTTAAATGCTTCTTCTTTCTTCTATCTTCCTTCATCTTCTGGTTCTTCTGGTTCTTCTGGCTCTTCTGGTTCTTCCTCCGGCGTTCTCGTCCAGCATCTCCTCCGCGGCGTCTTCTATCTTCTTCTCCTCGGGCCGCTCCGCACCCATGGCATGGGGGGAGGCTCCCGCTCTTCTCTTCTTCTCTTCTTCTCTTCTTCATCTTCTTCTCTTCTTCTTTTCTTCTCTTCTTCTAATCTTCATTTTCTTCTCCGGGCCGCTCCGCAATCCATGCTGGCATGGAGGGAGGCTCCCGCTGTGTGACGGCGCTCCTCGTCTGACAGTTCTTAAATAACGGGGGGCGGGGCCACTCGGTGACCCCGCCCCCCTCTGACGCACGGGACATGACGGGACTTCCCTGTGGCATTCCCCGTGACGTCACAGGGAAGTCCCGTCAAGTCACCGTGCGTCAGAGTGGGGCGGGGTCACCGGGTGGCCCCGCTCCCCGTTATTTAAGAACTGTCAGACGAGGAGCGCCGTCACACAGCGGGAGCCTCCCTCCATGCCAGCATGGATTGCGGAGCGGCCCGGAGAAGAAAATGAAGATTAGAAGAAGAGAAGAAAAGAAGAAGAGAAGAGCGGGAGCCTCCCCCCCATGCCATGGGTGCGGAGCGGCCCGAGGAGAAGAAGATAGAAGACGCCGCGGAGGAGATGCTGGACGAGAACGCCGGAGGAAGAACCAGAAGAGCCAGAAGAACCAGAAGATGCAGGAAGATAGAAGAAAGAAGAAGCATTTAAATAAAGGAATTGTCAAAAACTGTCTCTTGTCATTTTTAACATTTTTGACACTTTTTTCGTGAAATGGTAGGGGTACTTATGTACCCCCTTACCATTTCACACAGGGGGGGGCCGGGATCTGGGGGTCACCTTGTTAAAGGGGGCTTCCAGATTCCGATAAGCCCCCCGCCCGCAGACCCCCACAACCACCGGCCAGGGTTGTGGGGATGAGGCCCTTGTCCTCATCAACATGGGGACAAGGTGTTTTGGGGGGCTACCCCAAAGCACCCTCCCAATGTTGAGGGCATGTGGCCTGGTACGGTTCAGGAGGGAGGGGGGGCCGCACTCTCGTCCCCCCCTCTTTTCCTGCGGCCTGCCAGGTTGCATGCTCGGATAAGGGTCTGGTATGGATTTTTGGGGGGACCCCACGCCGTTTTTTTTTTTTTTTTTGGCGCGGGGTTCCCCTTAAAATCCATACCAGACCTGAAGGGTCTGGTATGGAATTTAGGGGGAACCCCACGTCATTTTTTTTTTTAAATTTTGGCCGGGGTTCCCCTTAATATCCATACCAGACCTGAAGGGCCTGGTATGGAATTTAGGAGGACTCCCACGTCATTTTTTTTTTTTAATTTTGGTTCGGGGTTCCCCTTTGGGGAATTCCCATGCCGTTTTTATCAATGAACTTCTATGTGTATTGTCGGCAATGCAATAGCCGCGGGTAGTTTTAAATGAGTTTTTTCCTTCAAAATGTCATTTTGCTGTCAGACTGTTCTAAACACAGGAAACATGCGCCCCTTTACAGGCATACTATAGATACCCCCCAGGTACGAAATTTAAAGGGATATTACACTTTTATTGTTTGACTTTAAGCATTATTAAAATCACTGCTCCTGAAAAAACGGCCGTTTTTAAAACTTTTTTTTGCATTGATCCATGTCCCCTGGGGCAGGACCCAGGTCCCCAAACACTTTTTATGACAATAACTTGCATATTAGCCTTTAAAATTAGCATTTTTGTTTATTCATGTTCGTGTCCCATAGACTTTAACGGTGTTCGCGTGTTCGAACGAACTTTTTTCCTGTTCGCATGTTCTGGTGCGAACCGAACAGGGGGGTGTTCGGCTCATCCCTAGTTGTCACATGAAAAGATAGAAGAAAAGATTTACAAAAAATGTGAGGGGTGTACTCACTTTTGTGAGATACTGTATGTTGCTTCAAACAGCTGGGCTGCCCTGCTGCAGTAAATGTGCAATGGACGGTCCAGAACTGGTTAATGGCTTTGTGAAAGGATGCATCACATGACCAAGATGCAGTCTCCAGACATTTTCTCTGCTTGAGCACTGATTTTAACAGCTGTCGATGCTCCCGAACTCCCCCAGTCTGTTATGATCTACCCAGTTTGCTATAGTTTACCCAGGTGAATACAGTCTATCCAATCTGTCATAGCCCCCCCCCCAGCCTGCTACAGTTTTCCAAGTTTGCTATAGTCCACTTCAGTCTGCTAGTCTCTACCAGTCTGTTTTAGTCTCTAAGGCACTGTTCACATCTCCACATTTTCAATCATGCGGCAAACTGCACAGAAAATGTGTGCATGTTTTGGAAACAGGCTGCAAATGTGCATTGTGCTTGCATTGCCATTAAATGTTAAAGTGCGGGTACCCTGTGCACATTTGCCATGTGTTTTGCTGCATGGCAAAAGTGCTGTAAACGCACCAAAAAACATTGTAAAAAAATGCACTGCGCTTCGCTCCAAAAAAGTACAGCTTCTTTGGGACGTTTGCCGGGCGCAGTGAATGGGCTGCCATATGTGCGAAAAATGTGAAAAATGCACAAAAAAGTAAGTGGGAATGCAAGTTCCCACTAAGCGCAAATGTGAATCCAGCTTCAAAGTTTGCTGCAGTCACCACAAGCCTGCTAAAGTCTCTACCAGTCGGCTCCAGTCTGCTACCAGTTGGCACTGTTATGATTGGCCACCCTTGTCTGCTCTACAGGCACCTGTCCACCTGTGCATCCATAAGTACCTGCTTGGGAGTAGCCTGCAGCTACAAACAAGTCACCCAAGTCCAAATTCCCTGAGGGGTTCCCTGGAGTAACCACAGCTATCCCTTAGACTCCATCCTCACGGAAAGCAGATGTTTCCAGGGTTAGGCCTACACTTGTAAAAGTGGGTCAACCCTCACACTCAGAGTTACCTTTTAAAAAAGGGCCAAAATGGTTCAGAGGTCCCAGCCCCCCCAGAGTCTCTTTACATAGAAGGAGGTGGAGGTGGAAGAGCTAAAGAAGAAATAAGAGTAAGGGAGGAACAGGTGGAAGGGAGGAACAGGTGGAAGAGGAGAAAGAGGTCACATTAGCAATGTTTAGCATGTGGCAGCACCTCAACCTCTCCTTGTAGGCTTGTCTTTCATTTTTTCACTATTTCACTATTTTGTCCTTATTTGGAGAATGGCAGCCCATGACCTATGTAGAGGATGCTGGGCTTTCTTCACAAGTTTCTCAGATCTCACCCTAGCCAGTGAAAATAGGACAAGTTCCCAATCTGAGATTATTGAAGCACTGCTATGAGATTTTTTGAGCTTTAAACATTTGACTGCTTTAGGTAATATCGCCTGAGAAAAGGGGAATACCAAAATCCTGGCTGCCGTCCTCATACCTTTAAAGATACATACTTTGACTGTGGGGGAAACACCTGCTAAGACCTTTTACAATATTAGGGTCCATCTATCAAGCTTTTCCATTAGTGGGTATTTATGTTTGCACAGAATGGTGCACTTCATTAAAGTGGATCACAGAAATAATTTTCTACACAGTATATATTGTATTGGAAACCGCAACATTGTTGTGAACTTTTACACATTGCTAATTTATTTGCATTTTATTTTTTTTATATATCCCAGGTAGCAAGCAATTGAGCTGCAGGTTTGAAAATGACCTGCTAAGCTATTGCTAGACTTGCCGGGCTTCACAAGTTTGTTGCACAATTGCAGCAAGTCCACATTGCATGACGCCAGATCTTTGCAAACATTCTGCAAGTCTGCTGCAAGTTCTGGTTCAGTTATGTAGTGCAATAATCATCCCACCACAGGACTTGCAGGGCTCTTGCTATAGACTCACCACTGCAACTTTGCTCTTGCTAGAGACTTGTTAGAGACTTGCTAGAGACTTGCCACCCAAATTTGCTACGAATTGAAAAAGTGTCAACTAGAACTTGTGCTTCAAGTGCTCTTCAAGTGTACAACTTGCCAGTGAAAATGTGCAGCAAGTTAACAAGAGTTACAATTCAACACTGCCACAGATTTGTGACAAGTTATACTTTTCTATCTGGGGTATCTCTTGTTTGCCAATATCTTGTTTATTAGCCCCACAAAAGAAACATATTGAATATTGGTATTCACTTTTCTCCCCCATTATAGACTTTAAGTTCAGATTTTCCAAATCTTAACCACTTGTCGCCCGCCATATAGCAAAATGACGGCGGCAAAGAGGTTTCAATATCCTGACCGGATGTCATATGAGGTGATCAGGATATTAAGCCGCTGCGCGCCCTTGGGGTCACGAATCACGGCCATCGTTGTTGCGGTGCGTCAGTCTGATACACCGCAACCCCGATTTAGGTAAAGAGTCTCTGACGGAGACGCTTTACCATGTGATCAGCCATGTCCAATCACGGCTAGTCACGATGTAAATAGGAAGAGCTGGTGATCTGCTTTTCCTCACTCGCATCTGACAGACGCGAGTAGAGGAGAGCCAATCGACTGCTCTCCTGACAGGGGGGTCTGTGCTGATTGTTTATCAGCACAGCCCTCCCTCGGATCCCACCCAGGACCACCAGGATGGCCACCACACTGGACCACCAGGTATGTCCCCTAGACCCCCAAGGAAATACCAATCTGTATTATCTGCCTATCAATGCCCATCAGTTCTGCATATCAGTGCCACCAATCAGTGCCGCCTACCAGTGCCCATCAATGCCACATATCAGTGCCCATCATCAGTGCCCACTCATTGGTGCCACCTCATCGGTGCCGCCTTATCAGTGCCTGTCAGTGCCGCCTTATTAGTGCCCATCAGTGAAAGAGAAATCTTACTTATTTACAATTTTTTTAACAGAAACAAAAGCAAAACTTTTATTTTTTTCAAAATTTTCGGCCTTTTATTTGTTTAGCAAAAAATAAAAACCGCAGAGGTGATCAAATACCACCAAAAGAAAGCTCTATTTGCAGGAACAAAATGATACAAATTTAGCTTGGGTACAGTTTTGCATGACCGCGCAATTGTCATTCAAACTGCGACAGCATGAAAGCTGAAAATTGGTCTGGGCAGGAAGGTGTATAAGTGCCCTGTATTGAAGTGGTTAAGGATGTTTTGCAGAACTGTCTGCAAATCAGATCTGGGCATATTCACTGACCCCCATACTCAAGCACCCCTTCTTTTGTCTTGGGGAAGATGATAGTGTTTGTGGACATGCAGAGAGGGCTGCTAGGATAGGAGGACATCAGCTCATGTATTTACAGTCAGATATTAACATGCTTTCTCTTTTTTTTTTACATTTGTATTTAAAGTGGAAAAATATAAAATTGGAATCTTCTCCAGGTCGGATAGCAGTGAATACTCCTGGTTGGTGAAGTTGCTCACATCAATGAATTTCCCTGGTTGGGTTCTGAGTGCCAAACCGTATTATATAGCTAACAATAAATTTGAAAAGTTCAAAAATGATGTGTCTCAGTGCACATTCGGTATATTATATCATACGAAGAACAGAGGAAGGATCAATGTGACCAATGTAACAAGTTCTCTGTATGATGAAGAGCTGAAACATCTTCATGAAAAACTTGGTAAGAGTTACATTATTATGCAAATGAATCAGCACTTTTATGCCCTGTACACACGGTTAGATTTTCTGATGGAAAATGTGTGATAGGACCCTGTTATTGGAAATTTCGACCGTGTGTGGGCTCCATCACACATTTTCCATCTGAATTTCAGTCACACAAAGTTTGAGAGCAGGCTATAAAATTTTCCTACAACAAAATCCGTTGTCAGAAATTCCGATCGTGTGTGCACAAATCCGACGCACAAAGTGCCACGCATGCTCAGAATAAATTAAGAGACGAAAGCTATTGGCTACTGCCCTGTTTATAGTCCCGACGTACGTGTTTTACGTCACTGCGTTCAGTACGATCGGATTTTCCGACAACTTTGTGTGACTGTGTGTATGCAAGACAAGTTTGAGCCAACATGCGTCAGAAAAAATGCATGGATTTTGTTGTCGGAATGTCCGATCAATGTCTGATCATGTGTACGGGGCATAAGAGTTTTATCATCTTTCCTTCTTTTGCCCAAAAAAGACAAACTAGATTATTACATCATTAGTCATAGTCATTTGAAAAAAAAAAGTGCATCCATAATACACAGTAAACATTGTGGCAATCTCCTTTAACCACTTCGACCCCCGAAGATTTGACCCCCTTCTTGACCACAGCACTTTTTACAATATGGCACTGCGTCGCTTTAACTGACAATTACACGGTCGTGCAATGTTGTACCCAAATTAAATTTGCATCCTTTTTTTCCCGCAAATAGAGCTTTCTTTTGGTGGTATTTGATCACCTCTACATTTTTTATTTTTTGCGCTATAAACAAAAAAAAGAGCGACAATTTTGAAAAAAAAAATAAATAAATTTTTTACTTTTTGCTATAATAATTATCCCCAAAAATGTTTTTAAAAAACATTTCTTCATCAGTTTAGGTCAATATGTATTCTTCTACATATTTTTTTGGGGAAAAAACGCAATATTGATTGGTTTGCGCAAAAGTTATAGTGTCTGCAAACTATGCAAATCCTTTATGGCATTTTTTTTATTTTTTATTTTTTTTAAAGTAATGGCGGTGATCTGCGATTTTTAGCGGTATTGCAACATTGCGGCAGACAGATCGGACACTTTTGACACATTTTTGGAACCATTGACATTTATACAGCAATCAAAGCTATAAAAATGCACTGATTACTGTATAAATGTCACTGGTAGGGAAGGGGTTAACACTAGGGGTTGATCAAGGGGTTAAATATGTAATCCCCCAGTGTGTTCTAACTGTGTGGAGATAGGACTGACTGGGGGAGGAGACATATTGTTGTTCCTACTTAGTAGGAACAAACGATATGTCTCCTCTCACCTGACAGAACAGGGATTTGTGTGTTTACATACATAAATCCTCGTGCTAGCTCTCATGCCCACGATCGTGCCCACGTGCATTGGAGTGGCGGCTCTTAAAGGGAACAACATACCCATACGTTGTTTTGCCCAGCGAAGCCATTCTTCCGGCGTATATCGGCGTGAGCCGGTCAGCAAGCGGTTAAATATGTATTGTATAATGCAATTTGCATGACTGTAAACTGAAATATTAAGCTGACAGTCCCACAGAGTTCAGGAAGGTTGAAGGAGTTGTGAACATTCAAAGAAAAGAATGATGGCCTCGGGTAAAGAAGACCCAACAAATGGGGCGGGTTTATAAAAACTAGAAAAAATCTTGTTGCATTGCAGCTGGTTTGTGTGTCTAGAATTTGACTGGTTGGGACCAATGACTTGTATCCCATCTACAGGAAGGGACAATGTGATTGTGGTGATTGATGATCTGGAGGAAAGCACAGATCAGGTGAAAGATCAGATCCTGAAGGAGCAGCACAGTATTAAGAAATGGGCCCGGGATCTTTTAATTTTTTGCCAAGAGGAAATAAAAACGGATCCATATATCATACCAAGTATGGAGGAAAAGATGAAGTATCTGGAAGCCATGATAACAGGTAATAATCACACATTCTGTTCATCAGTTGTGATTCAGAACTAATTAATAAAACTCTTTTTTTTTAGCACAGTACCTAGTTCATTTTCACTACCAACAACTCTACTTTTTAAAACATACATTTACAGAAGACGGACTGCAGACAGGTAGATGTGCCTCTTTCCAGATCTATTGTCACATCCTGTGCCACCGATGCTGTATAAGTGTCTATAGATGATCGAGGGAAGATGGATGTCTCAATATGTTCATAGGCTTTATAAATGCTAATGTGGAGTTGATGGCTGGGGATATCCCCCCCCCCTCATTGGCTGGAAATATTACAAGATCCAGTGCATGTTACATTTATATATCGTGACACAATATTGGCATTTATAAAGATTTCCTAAAGGTTAAGGGCACAAAAAAAAAAAAAAAAAATCTGTAAACCAACTAATAATAAAAGCTATGTATGCATGGGGCCTTTCATCACATCTATATATCATAATACAATTAACTGTATACCGCTGTTCATATAGTTTTGATTCAGTAATTTAAACGATAACCTTAGTATGTCCATTTGACGACCAGCGATGTACCGTTACGTCGCTGGACTTTGAGGCTGGATTCACACTATTGGGAATTGGAAGAGGGTTTCTCCGCATCCAATTCACATGTCAGGAGATTGTGACCGGCTCTCAATGGAGCCGGTTTACACATTTCTGAAGTGGCTCCAGTGTGAATTTCACAGGGGTCCTATGCGTTTTCTGGTCCATTTCAGGTCCGAATTCAGTCCAAAAATTTGGACCGAAATCAGACCTTAAATGGTGAACAGGGATGCACCGGACCCCTGCTGTGAGTGGCTCAGTACAGCAGTGTGAACCCAGCCTGAATGATTATATCAGGATGATTCCTGCAGCTACAGGCATCGTCCAAATAATGCTGCAGGCATCAACCCAGTATTGTTTTTTTCAGCAGCTGGCTTTTTTGTAAAAAGAAATCCTAGTGGCTAATTAGCCACTGGATTTCTTTTAAAAGCAGCAGGAAGGGCGCTAAGATTGCTTTTACAAGAAAGGTGACTGCTGGCTGAATTAGCCTTCCGAGGCTCTCTGCTTTCCCGTCACACCAGGAAACTTGAAAGTGCAGCCGGCGGCTGACCATAGAGCTGATCAGAGACCAAAACAGCTCCATTCATCTTTATGGTCTAAGAAACCAGAAATGATAAGTATTTTATCACTTCTGGTTTCACGGTTGTAAACAAACCCTTAGTGGTTTGAAAAAAAGCATCGGATCATACTGAACTTGGTAGGATCCAAGGCTTTTAAGGGCAGAGGAGAGATCCGGGGTCTAATAGACATGGATGGGCAAATGGTTTGACCCGAGCATAAGTTCGGGTCGAACTTTGGTTGTTCGGATGTTCTGCAGAAAAAATTTGAAAGCCGCGGGAACACCGTTAAAGTCTATGGGACACTAACATGAAAAATCAAAAGTTATCATTTTAAAGGTTAATATGCAAGTTATTGTCATAAAAAGTGTTTGGGGACCCGGGTCCTGCTCCAGGGGACATGTATCAATGCAAAAAAAGTTCTAAAAACAGCAGTTTTTTTCGGGAGCAGTGATTTTAATAATGCTTAAAGTGAAACAATAAAAATGAAATATTCCTTTAACCACTTAAGGACTAGCCTCGTTTTGGATTTTAGGTGTTTACATGTTTAAAACAGGTTTTTCTGCTAGAAAATTACTTAGAACCCCCAAACATTATATATGGTTTTTCTTCTAACACCCTAGAGAATAAAATGGCGGTCATTGCAATACTTTTTTTTGCACCGTAATTGCGCAGCGGTCTTAAAAGCACACTTTTTTTGGAATAAATTCACTTTTTTGAATAAAAAAATAAGACAACAGTAAAGTTAGCCCAATTTTTTTTTATATTGTGAAATATAATGTTACTCCAAGTAAATTGATACCCAACATGTCATGCTTGAAAATTGCGCCTGCTCGTGGAATGGCGTCAAACTTTTACCCTCAAAAATCTCCATCGGCGACGTTTAAAAAATTCTACAGGTTGCATATTTTGTGGTACAGAGGAGGACTAGGGCTAGAATTATTGCTCTCGCTCTACCGGTCACTGCAATACCTCACATGTGTGGTTTTACCAACGTTTTCATATGCGGGCACTACTCGCGTATGCGTTTGCTTCTGCGCGCGAGCTCGTCGGGACAGGGGGGTTTTAAATTTTTTTTTATTATTATTATTTATTTTACAATATTTTATTTATTTTTACACTGTTTTGAAAAAAAAATAGTGTCACTTTTATTCCTTGTAAATCCCTTGTAATAGAAAAAAGCATGGCAGGACCTCTTAAATATGAGATCTGGAGTCAAAAAGACCTCAGATCTCATATTTACACTAAAATGCAATAAAAAAAAATAAAAAAAAAGTCATTTAGAAAAATGACATTTGAAAAAATGTGCCTTTAAGAGGCGTGGATGGAAGTGACGTTTTGACGTCTCTTCTGCCCACCAGTGTCATGGAGATGAGTGAGCGCCATCTTAGCCTCACTTGTCTCCAGACACACCACACAGAAGGACGACTCCGGTAAGCGGTGGAGGGCACCGGATCGCGGCGGGAGGGGGGGCCTATCCCGCCACCGATAAAAGTGATCTCGCGGCCAATCCGCCGCAGGGACCACTTTTATCTGAAAGCCGGCTGCCACACGAAAACGGGGATACCGGGGTTATGGCAGCTAGCTGCTGCCATAACGATATCCCCGTTCAAATTTGGACGTATATAGTCGTGCACCGGTTTTGAAGTGGTTAAATTTCATACCTGGGGGGTGTCTATAGCATGCCTGTAAAATGGTGCATTTTTCCCATGTTTAGAACAATACCACAGCAAAATTACATTTCTAAAAGAAAAAATGTCATTTAAAACTGATTGCGGCTGTAATGAATTGTTGGTTCTCGGCAATATAGATAAAAATCATTGGAAAAAAAAACAGCATGGGATCCCCCCGTCCATTACCAGGCCCTTTGGGTCTGGTTTGAATATTAAGGGGAACCCTGAACCAAAAAGTAAAAAAAAATTGTGTGTGGGGGGGGGTCCCCCAAAATCCATACCAGGCCCTTCAGGTCTGATATGGATATTAAGGGGAACCCTGCACCAAGTTTAAAAAAAATGGCGTGGGGTCCCCCCAAAATCCATACCAGACCCTTCAGGTCTAGTATGGATTTTAAGGGGAACCCTGCGCCAAAAATTTAAAAAAAATGGTTACTGTTTCACTGTGAGCATTAAAAAAATCACTGCTCCCAAAACAACAGCCGTTTTTTGTTTAAAAAAAAGTTTTGCATTGATACATGTCCCCTGAGGCAGGACCCGGGTCCCCAAATACTTTTTATGACAATAACTTGCATACAGTGGGGTAAGAAAATATTTAGTCAGCCACCAATTGTGCAAGTTCTCCCACTTAAAAAGATGAGAGAGGCCTGTAATTGTCATCATAGGTATAACTCAACTATGAGAGACAAAATGTGGAAACAAATCCAGACAATCACATTGTCTGATTTGTAAATCATTTATTTGCAAATTATGGTGGAAAATAAGTATTTGGTCACCTACAAACAAGCAAGATTTCTGGCTCTCACAGACCTGTATCTTCTTCTTTAAGAGGCTCCTCTGTCCTCCACTCATTACCTGTATTAATGGCACCTGTTTGAACTTGTTATCAGTATAAAAGACACCTGTCCACAACCTCAAACAGTCACACTCCAAACTCCACTATGGTGAAGACCAAAGAGCTGTCGAAGGACACCAGAAACAAAATTATAGTCCTCCACCAGGCTGGGAAGACTGAATCTGCAATAGGGAAGCTGCTTGGTGTGAAGAAATCAACTGTGGGAGCAATAATTAAAAAATGGAAGACATACAAGACCACTGATAATCTCCCTCGATTTGGGAATCCATGCAAGATCTCACCCCGTGGGGTCAAAATGATCACAAGAATGGTGAGCAAAAATCCCAGAACCACACGGGGGGACCTAGTGAATGACCTGCAGAGAGCTGGGACCAACGTAACAAAGGCTACCATCAGTAACACACTACGTCGCCAGGGACTCAGATCCTGCAGTGCCAGACGTGTCCCCCTGCTTAAGGTGTCCTTTTATGAAAGTGCGGTAAAATACCGCTTTTCAGTTCTCAGGCATTCTCAGAGGAGATCGCTCTCCTCTGAGTGCCTGTTTATGAAAGTGTGTAGATCGCTTCTCATGTTGAGTTGAGGAGCGATCTACAAACGCCGGGAACTCCTGAGAATGGCTCCTCTCACTATAATCTCGTGTGATATAGCGGGATTACAGTATGAGGAACCATAAAATACAAAAGTTTAACACAAATCAGCACACATTATTCCCCAACATATTAATAAAATAATAAAGATAAATTCCCCCTACACAATATACATTAACCTAATTATAAAAAAAACATTGTTTTTATCAATATTTAATTTAACCATGTGAATGGTGTATAGTAAATGAATGTAATGCACATATGTAATGCAGCTATACACCATTCATATAAATGCAAAATACATTTATAATCATTAAAAAAATAATTTTAATAAAGTATACAAGTATAAATATTTATTAATAAATTAAAATAAAATATATTTCATTATAGATAAACATAAAAATTGATAAACTGGTGCGATGCGAGAACAATGCGAATCCACTGCGGGTTCCCGCATCGCACCGACTCGCATGTCAGTTCACACTGCCATATGCGAATCGCTGGGGAGTGTCAATACATTGTTAAGGACACCCCCAGATCAGCTTGCATATCGCACTGTGAACTGACAGTTCGGACATGAATCGGATCGCATATGTGTGAACACACATGCGATCCGATTCTGGTCCGAACAGAAAAAAGGGTCCTGTGCATGTTTGCACCGAATGCGGTGCGATATCAGCCATACTATCTGTACAGCTGATATCGCACCGCACAGACATCGCATGTAATGTGAATGGCAGTGTGCTTCAAATAACATGCGATGCCTGTGCGATGTCCGGCATCGCACAAGTGTGAACTGGGCCTAAAAGTTAACACCCCCAAATCAGTTTGCATATCGCAGTGCGATCTGCAAACTTGGACAATAATCGAATCGCATGGGTGTGAACACCCATGCAATCCGATTCTGCTGTGGACCAAAAAAAGGGTCCTGTAAGAGTTTGGTCCGAGGGCAATGCAAATTTAGCAATACTATTTGTATGGCTGAAATCGCATCGCACAGAGATCGGATGTGATTTTGCACTGCGGTGCGAATCACATCCGATCTCGGACACCGCAGCAGTGGGAACTGGCCCTAAATCATATTGGATTTGCACCAAAATGGTACAGGACCCTTTATTTGGTCCGCACTGGAATCGGATCGCATGGGTGTGAACACCCATGCGATCCGATTCCTGCACCATTACATAGTTCGCACTGCGATCTGTGAAATGATCTGGGGGTGTCATTAACTTTACATTGACACCCGCAGTGGTGCGCAGATGTCAATGTAGGTGCGATGTGAAAACCCGCACAGGAATCACGCTGGTTCACGCATCGCACAAGTGTGAACCCAGCCAGAGACGTGAACATCTAAAAAAAAATATATATATATATATATATCGATACATATATACATATATAGATACATATGTATCTATATATAGCTAGATAGATAGATAGATAGATAGATAGATAGATAGATAGATAGATAGATAGATAGATAGATAGATAGATAGATAGATAGATAGATAGATAGATAGATAGATAGATAGATAGATAGATAGATAGATAGATAGATAGATAGACTATAAATTCCTATCCTGCTGGTTTTGGGGTGTGTAATGGTGGGGAAGGTGTGCTCTGACTGTTTGGTGAAAGAAAGAAGTCAAAAGACTTCTTGCTTTCTCCAGAATATCAGCCAGTTTCAGGCTTCTCACTCTGATTCTCCACTTCTGAAATGGTGAATCAGAAAGTGAGAATTCTGCCACAGATCGCCAGTGAGGTGCGGAGATCGCACCTTCATAAACTGTCCGTTTCTGTGAAGTCAGTTACAAATTCTCACTGTGCTGAGATAATCAGCGGAGAACATGTTCTCCGCTGATTATCTCAGTTTCATAAACTGGTAAAGCGCTGAGATCAGCGGTGAGACTCGGGATCGCCGCTGATCTCAGTTTCATAAAAGGACACCTAAGCCAGTACATGCCCGGCCCATCTGAGGTTTGCTAGAGAGCATTTGGATGATCCAGAAGAGTATTGGGAGAATATCATATGGTCAGATGAAACCAAAGTAGGTAGAAACACAACTCGTCGTTTTTGGAGGAGAGAGAATGCTGAGTTGCAACCAAAGAACACCATACCTACTGTGAAGCATGGGGGTGGCAACATCATGCTTTGGGGCCGTTTCTCTGCAAAGGGAACAGGACGACTGATCCGTGTACATAAAAAGAATGAATGGGGCCATGTATCGTGAGATTTTGAGTGCAAACCTCCTCCCATCAGCAAGGGCATTGAAGATGAAACGTGGCTGGGTCTTTCAGCATGACAATGATCCCAAACACACCGCCCGGGCAACGAAGAAGTGGCTTCGTAAGAAGCATTTCAAGGTCCTGGAGTGGCCTAGCCAGTCTCCAGATCTCAACCCCATAGAAAACCTTTGGAGGGAGTTAAAAGTCCATGTTGCCCAGCGACAGCCCCAAAACATTACTGCTCTAGAGGAGATCTGCATGGAGGAATGGGCCAACATACCAGCAACAGTGTGTGACAACCTTGTGAAGACTTACAGAAAACATTTGACCTCTGTCATTGCCAACAAAGGATATATAACAAAGTATTGAGATGAACTTTTGATATTGACCAAATACTTATTTTCCACCATAATTTGCAAATAAATTCTTTCAAAAATCAGACAATGTGATTGTCTGGATTTGTTTCCACATTTTGTCTCTCATAGTTGAGGTATACCTATGATGACAATTACAGGCCTCTCTCATCTTTTTAAGTGGGAGAACTTGCACAATTGATGGCTGACTGAATACTTTTTTGCCCCACTGTATAAGCCTTTAAAATGAGCACTATTGATTTTTCATGTTCGTGTCCCATAGACTTTAACTGTGTTTGTGTGTTCTTCCGAATTTTTTGCCTGTTCGGATGTTCTGGTGTGAACCAAACCGGGGGGTGTTCGGCTCATCCCTACTATTAGACCCCAGATCTCCCAGAGTACCTGTCACTGCCTATTGCGCTCACAGGGGATATTTATATTCTATGTGATAACAATTAAAGTGATCAAAAAATAAATAATAGGGACAGTGTAAAAATAAATAAAATAAATACATTTTAATAAATGTAAAGGCGCGTCGGTCCCGCACATGCACAAATAGCATTCACGCCACACATGTGAGGTATCACCCCAAACGTCAGATTAAGTGCAGTAATTCTAGAAGCAGACCTATGGATAAAAATTTACGTAGTTTGTCACCATTGCACGGGCATGTGCAATTTTAAAACGTGACATGTTTGGTATCTCTTAACTCATCGTAACATATTTTAGCAAACAACTGGGTATTATATTGTGTTTTTGTGCAATAAAATTCAGAAAAGTGTATTTTTTTTCCAAAAATAGTGCATTTGAAAAACCCATGCGCAAATACCGTGTGACCTAAAAAATTGCAACACACATTATTTTATTCTCTAGTGCCTCAGCTTTAAAAAATATATAATGTTTGGGGGTTCTATGTAATTTTCTAGCAAAAAAATAAAGATTTTTACATGTAAACAAAAGGTGTCATAAAAGGCCTGGTCTTCAAGTGGATATTTAGTCTCATCCAGATCAGTTTACAGTAGGCCTATTATTTTCACATAATTAAAAACAACATAAAAAGCCAAAGTTCTTTGCACTTGAAAGTCATTGCTGGAGGATCCTTCTTTGCATATAGGCCTTCATTGCACCTGAGAGTACAAGCTGACTTATGTAACTTCCATTTTTAAGAATGTGCGGTACTAGGGAAGTGGTTGGTTCACCCCTAGGCCCCCTTGGGCTAAAATCTTCTCTCAGACAGTCAAGAGGATGTACCACTTACTCAAACTCTGTGTTGCAGATTCAACAGGATGTTTTCTTGCCTCCACAGGTTCAACAGGACAATGCGTTGCAAGTTCGACAAGACAACGCACCCCTGCTTTTCCAGATTCATCAAGACAAAATGTCACAGCTTTTGCTAGTTCAACAGGGCAACGTCCTTCTGCACCAAAGGTTTTCACAGCACCCAAGTTATCTTTTCTTAACAATTCTTCCACCAACCAGGCACAAAGCATGGAATCAGGTAAGTTGCCATCTCCCAGCACTGAGTGGCCAATCACCAGTACTGTCACATAATAGGGAGGGGAAATACTTTCCATATCCAGCAGTAGAGATGCACGATTCTGGCTAAAATGAGGGTCACAATTTTTTTGCTTAGAATAAAGATCACGATTCTCGCGGCGTAACATCATCTTTCACATTATACAAAAAAGTGAGCTAACTTTACTGTTTAGTTTTTTATTTTTAATTCATGAAAGTGTATTTAATAATAAAAAAAATTAAGATTGAAAGATGGTTGTGCAAATACAGTGTGACATAAAATATTGCAATAACTGCCATTTTAGTCTCTAGGGTCTCTGCTAAAAAAATATATATAATGTTTAGGGGTTCCAAGTAATTTTCTAGCAATAAATACTGACTTAACTTGTAAGCAACAAGTGTCAGAAAAAGGTTTAGTCTTTAAGTGGTTAACCAATTCCCGCCTGTCGGCCGTCATATGACATCCACCTAGAATGACTGCTCTTGCGCGCCCGTGGTGGCACGCATCCGGGCGATCGGTGGTGCGGTGTGTCAATCAGACAGTAAAAGAGCCTCTGACGGAGGGTTTTTACCACGTGATCAGCCGTGTCCAATCACGGCTGATCACAGTGTAAACAGGAAGGGCCGGTATTCTTTTTTTCATCACTCGCGTCTGACAGACGCGAGTAGAGGAGAGCCGATCGGCTGCTCTCCTGACAGGGGGGGTCTGTGCTGAATGTTTATCAGCACAACCCTCCCTCGGATCCCACCCAGGACCACCAGGATGGCCACCACCTAGACCACCATGTATGCCCCCTAGACCCCCAGGGAAATACCAATCTGTGCCCAGGCAGCTGCCAATCAATGCCCTGGCAGCTGCCAATCAGTGCCCACTCACAATGCCTACCACTGCCAGTGCCACCAGGGATCAGTGCCTCATATCAATGCCGAATATCAGTGCCCATCAGTGCCACATATCAGTGCCCATCAGTGCCGCCTATCAGTGCTACCCATAAGAACCCATCTTTGCAGCCTTTCAGTGCCCATCAGTTTTGCCTATAAGTTCCCATCAGTGCCCACCAGTGCCACCTAAGAGTGCCCATCAGTGCCGCCTATCAATGCCCATCAATGCTGCATATCAGTGCCAACCATCAGTGCCGCCTACCAGTGCCCATCAGTGCCACCTACCAGTGCCCATCAATGCCGCATATCAGTGCCCATCATCAGTGGCCGTCAGTGCCTGCTCATTGGTGCCACCTCATCGATGCCGCCTTATCAGTGCCTGTCAGTGCCGCCTTATCAGTGCCCATCAGTGAAAGAGAAAACTTACTTATTTACAAAATGTATTTGTTTCTTTTCAATTTTCTTTATTAAAGGTTTTGCAAATTATACAAAATGGCATGAACAATCAGTCAGCAAACATATTTTCTGTTAAATGACACAAAAGTGTTGTACAGAACACAAAGGAAAAAAAAAAGGGGGGGGGGGAGGGGGGATAAAGAAGATAAATTTGCCCCGTAAGCGGAGTACTCTTAACTTCTTGGTAATATTAAATCAAGTTGTAGTACCTTTAGTACATCTCAGTATCAGGGTCCTTGGCGTCAAAGGAGGTTAGGCCTTTAAAATGAGTTCACCTTGTTCCTCCCTCGGGGCCAAGAGAGGCTTCATAACTCTCCACTTGTATCCATAAGTAGAGTTTTTTTAAACATAAAAAGAGAAGAAAGGGAGGGGAGAAGAGAAGTGATATAAAGTAAGGTTAAGATGAAGGAGGAGAATGGAAAGGAGAGAAAGAGAAAAAAATATAAAAGGTCCAGAATCCAAAGAAGAAGCCGTTTCCCTCGGCCTGGGTCCCCCACCATACAGTTCTAGAGACTATGGGGCTTGGAGGTATTTGATCCAGGGGGACCACACCCTGTGAAATCTGGCCTGTCTGTCTTTAAGGATACTGGCCAATTTTTCGTTGACCATGATCCAAGATATTTTATTCTTTACCAGTGCAAGGTTGACCACTGGAGTTTTCCATGCTCGTGCTATTGTGATTTTAGCTGCTGAAAAAATAAAGAAGATGAGAGTTCGGAGATGTCTAGGGGTCCCATCCGGCAAGTCTGCAAATAGCGCCGTCTTGGGATTTTTAGGTAGATTTTGTCCTGTCACTGAGTAGGCCAAGGTGAATACTCTGATCCAGAAGCGCTGGATTTTGGGACAGGACCACCAAACATGTAACATGGTACCCTCCTGCCCGCATCCTCTAAAGCAAAGGGGCGAAGTTCCGGGGTACATCCTCGCCAGCCTCGCCAGGACAAGGTACCACCTGGACAACACCTTGTAGTTTCCCTCCACCAGGGAAGTATTAAGTATTCCCTTATGCACCATGGTCGACCATTTCCCCCATATCTCCTCGTCTATAGTCTCTCCTAGATCAGATTCCCATGCTATTTGGTATGAAAGTTTGGTCTGTTGGGTATTGAAGAGGGCATAGAGCTCAGAGATCCCTCCCCGTGACTCAGTTCTGCGTAAGCATTTATTCTCAAACAAGGTCCTAGTAGTTATGTCTATCAGATCAGTAGCTAGGGATTTGATGAAGTGAGTGATTTGATATAGACGGAAAGATTCCGTCTGTGGCATCTGTAATGTCTCTTGAAAATAAGCCTGTTGCTTGATCCCTTTGTGATCTATGAAATGTGCTATCCTATAAAGGCCTTTGTTAACCCACCACGTAAATTGCTGGGGATTTTGTCCTGGAGGGAAGTGTGGGTTATTGAGTATAGGGGCTACAGGAGAATGAGGAGATTTCAATGAGTGTATTTTGTTCACCGTGTCCCACAGACGCAGGGAGTGGGATAAGGAAGGGCACAATATGGCCCGACGTTCTCTTGTCGGGAGCCACAGCAGGAGGTCTATTGGTAGTGTGGGACTGGCTTGTGCTTCCAACCGAACCCAGTCTGGTTGGTATGTTGTAGAAAAAATTTGGTAAAGTTGTACCAGTTGGGCCGCCCTATAATATTTCACGAAGTGGGGAACTCCCAGTCCTCCCTTCCCTTTGGAAATATAGAGAGTGGAGTGAGCTACTCTGCATCCCCTACCACCCCAAATGTATTTATATATTAGCGTCTGAAGTTTTCTAAGGAATGCAGATGGTATCGGGATCGGTAATGATCGGAAATAGTAAAGGATTCGGGGGAGTACCGTCATCTTTATGGCTGCTATTCTACCCATCCAGGAAAGATCATGTGACTGCCAGTTCTTTAGTTCTTGTTCAATGGACTTAAAAAGTGGGGTATAATTAACCTGAAACAGTGTAGAGACATCCCGAGTAAGTTTAACTCCCAGATAAGGGAGTGCCTGTGTGCACCATTTAAAGGGAAACGACTGTTGTATTGCATCACGTACCGGGCCAGGAAGGTTTATGTCCAACGCTTCAGATTTAGATTGGTTAACCCATAGACCAGAGACAGTTTCAAATCTAGAGAGTGTAGCAAATAAATTAGGTAGAGTTGTAATCGGATCTGTTACAAATAATAACAAGTCGTCAGCGAATAAAGCACATTTATGTGTCCTGCCGCCGCTAGGTACCCCATGAATGTTGGGGTTAGCACGGATTGCCGCTGCCAGTGATTCGATCGCCAGAACAAAAAGGAGAGGCGAGAGAGGGCATCCCTGCCTGGTTCCTTTCTTTATCTGTATAAGATCAGACTTGTGTCCATATGCAAGAATGTTGGCCGAAGGATTAGAGTATAATGTGCCAATAAGGCTCATAAATTTAGGCCCGCAGTTCCACTGTCTCAATGTATGGAAGAGGAAGGGCAAGGAAATGGAGTCAAAGGCCTTGTGAAGGTCCAATGACAAAAGCATTCCTCACCTAGCGCCCATCCCATCCCAATTAGAGCGTAAAATAGAAATCAGATCAGTGGCCCGTCGGATCTGGTCAGCAGCTTGCCGCTCCATGACAAATCCCACTTGGTCTATATGGATATATTGCGCCAGAAATGTATTAAATCGGTTTGCATAGATTTTTGTGAGTAGCTTCAGGTCGCTATTGATCAGTGATATCGGGCGATAGTTTGCCACTTCACTATGATCCTTGTCTGGCTTGGGGATCAGACTGATGTGAGCTCTGTTAGAATCTGTATCAAGTTGCACCCCGTCACGAAGGGCATTAAAGAATTTTAGTAGATGAGGTGCCAATAGTGGAGCAAATTTCTTATAATAAGAGGCTGAGAAGCCATCCGGCCCCGGAGTCCTGGATGCATTAGCCTGTTTTATTGCAGACAATATTTCTGTTACGGTGATGTCTCCTTCCAAGACCTCTCGGTGAGAATCCGAGAAAGATGGTAGGGCCACGTCTTTAAAAAAGTCATCCAGGGCTCCGGGAGGGGGGGCCTCCTGTGTAGAGTATAAGGAAGTATAGTAGGAGTGGAACAATTTTGTGACAATTTGTGGGTTCTGTGTCAAGTTTCCATTAGGCTGTCTGAGTTTTGGGGGTACCGTCCGACGGGTCCTAGGCGTTAGTCTGCGAGCCAGCATAGTACCAGGTTTATCCTTCAACGTATAGAAGGAAGCCTGGGTCCATCTAAGGCTTTTTTCCGCTTTAGTTGTCAAGCAAAGGTTTAATTCCAACCTAGTGGAATCTATTTTGTCTCTCAAGTCTAGGTCAGGGCACTGTTTGTGCTGGGACAATAGATCATTTAATTCCCGTTCTTTTTCCTGTATTAATGAGTTAGAGTGTTTCTTAATTCGGGACGCTATTTGTATGAGATATCCTCTAATTGTGGCCTTGTGAGCAGCCCAGTTGGTCACAGGGGAAGTATCTTCCGAGTCGTTCAATGAGAAATATTCCTTAAGGTGCTGCTCCACATCAAAACAGACAGAAGGGTTGCTCAGAAGAGAATCATTTATTCTCCAGGGAGCCGGACCCCTAGTGTCTCGTAGAGAGTCACACGTGGTCCAAAGCAAGGAGTGATCTGACCAAGTCACTTCCCCTATTTTACTGGCCCGAAAAAGAGGAACACTTGTGGGGTTTGTGAAAAAGTGGTCTATTCTGGAGTAGGTATTGTGGACATGGGAAAAGAATGTGTAATCTTTCCTGGATGGGTTTAACTCTCTCCAGACGTCGATCAAGTTGTGATAATATAACATTTTGGCTAATTTAGATCCAACTTTGGGGAAGTGTCGTGGAGCCGATGAGGGCCTCCTGGTTTTGTCGAAAATAGAGTCTAGGGCCACATTGGAGTCTCCTCCAAAGAGAACAACTCCTCCTAGGTCAGGGGACACGGGGTGCAGTAGTTTACGAAAAAAAGGTAGTTGGCCTGTGTTGGGTGCATAGTAAGAAATTAAGGTAACGCGGGAGCCCTCTAGGTTTCCTATTAATGCTAGGTATCTGCCCTCTGGATCACTAATTTGTTTCTCCAGTGAAAAGGAGACCCGCTTGGAAAAACATATTGCCACCCCCCCAGTCTTACCCGGGCCGTTCGCTAGATAAAAGTGGGGGTAGTAGTGGTGTAGAAATTTAGGATTGTAATTCGAAGGAAAGTGCGTTTCTTGAAGGAAAAGCACGTCTGTGTGTAGGGATTTGTAGTGTTGAAAAGCCATTCTGCGTTTAACTGGAGAATTAAATCCCTGAACATTATGTGTAACAATTTTAAAGGGGAGGTCTGTATTCTGGTTCGCCATGGTGCACTCAAGAAGCAATAAACGCACTCACCTATGCCCCAGAGGATGGTCTCAGGGTTGTCCAACTGGCGAAGTTCACTTAGTGGTCAGGACCCAGGACCGAGGGACTCCAAGGGAAAGATTTAGGAAGAGGAAGAGAGAGAAAGGGAAAGAAAGAGAGGTAGAGAGTAGAGATGGAGTTTACAACCTGAATAGGTACTGTCCTACAAAATGGAGAAAACAATATTAGAACAAGTCACTTATATTGTTAATGATAGCTAAATTGTAATAACAAGGGGGGGGGGGAGGGGGTATAAGCCCCTTGTCGTCAGTAACAGCCTTGGGTTAGACCCAAGGCCAGGTTTGATCCCAGTCTCCTCAACAAGGGGGGAGAGCAAAATCAAACAGGGCAGATGACATCCGCCACCGGCCATTAGAACACCCTTGAATCATTAACTGTAGAACCATACTTTTTTAACAAGGAATGGAAGTCCCATTGTTGTTGTACACTATATTAGAGGATAGTGTTTGTTTGTAAGGGAGGGTTTCCCTCTTTCTGTAACATAACTGTAAACTTAGGAACCCTCAATGGTTCTAACTGTGATTCTAACTGTGATCCCGCCCTAGGATCAATTAGGGAAATTAGCGACAAAGAAGAAATTTTTCATCATCCCAAAAGGGACCTTGACAGCCGTCGTCGTCAGGGAGGTTGAGCCTTGAGCTTGGCCTTGCTTCTTGTGGAGCGCCGCACCTGGGATAGGGGGCTCTGCAGTGGCACGCTGGTTGGAGGTTTGGATTGTGGGGTATGGGGGGAGCCTCTAGGTTCAGTGGAGATCAGGCCCAGACTTCTCAGCAATGTTTCGCCATCAGGAAAGGTCGAGAAGGTGTGTTTTTTGTTACGGAAGGTAAAATTCAGTCGGAACGGGAAGGTCCAGTGATACTTTATGTTGTTAGCAATGAGTGGTTGTAGCAGCGGTTTCAATGCTCTGCGTTTTTGTACGGTGACAGGCGAGATGTCGGCAAAAATCTGGATAGAGTGCTCTCTCAGGTGTAAGTCCGCGATCTCCCTTGCTTTAGCCATCACTCTTTCCTTCACCTCGTAATAGTGAGGTTTTACAATGATATCTCTTGGTAGACCATCGGGACGGGGAGCAGTCAGGGCCCTGTGGACTCGATATAGTTCCATTCTGTGGGGGGGTATATCTGGAATAAGGTATGAAATCAGTTCCTTGACAATAGCCTCAGTGTCTGTGAAACTTTCAGGGATGCCGCGGACCCGAAAGTTGTAGCGGCGAGAGCGGTTCTCCAGGTCATCGATCTTGTTTAAGGCGTCATCAAGCCTTTTGTGGATATTCTCTATGCAGTCAGTATTTTGGTTGGTCCTCGTAATAGTATCATCCAGCGTGTTTTCTAACGTTCCTATGCGGGTACCCAATTCTTGAAATTCACGTTTAAGTTCGGAGGCTATGCGTGTAGTGGCCTTTTCCAGACCTTGGTCAAGCAATGCAGAAAATCTGGCTAAGAGTATAGGATCCCCAGAATATTCAGCGGGTGGTGGAGCCGCCTGCACATTGGATGGATAGCTAGGGCTATTATCTGGGCTCCCCTGGCTGAATAGCATGTCCCCCAGAGCCCTATCCACATCAGATTGTGAGGAGAACATGTCCCGTTCTGGTGATAGTGAAGCTGCTTGGGAGGTCGCCTCATTTGCCTCCCCTGCCAAGCTGTGGAATAAGGCATTCTCAGGCTGTGTCTGCGGTGGGGGCTGCTGTTTGTTAGTGAGCCGCGCTGCTGCTGCCGCCGCCATCTTGGTGTTTCAGGCCCTCTCTGGCCTATGTCAGAGCGGCAGCTGGGGGGGCTAATCTGGCCTACCTCAACCTGTGGTGAAGATTCCCAGGGCTGCAGGTGTCCGGGGGCTGCTCGTTGTGATTAGCAGGGTTACTGGAAGCCCAGGTGAGGAGGAGCGATCGGGCCGGCGGGTAGTGTAATTGAGGCCGCGGCTTCCGGCCTTCCCTGGTCCCCGCTCCAGCGGCTAACGTGGGGACAGTTTATGGTGCGTCCGGGCCGCGGATCAGGTTCCCGGGGTAGCGGTGGTCCGATCAGGGCTTTTTTTCACCGGGGGGCGGGATCGTTATCTGTCTGGGTGAGTGACGAGCAGGCCGGTGGGGAGCGGAGCCGAGACTTCACACAGCCGCCATCTCAGCCTCGCGCATGCGCCCTCCAAAATGTATTTGTTTAGCAAAAAATAAAAACCGCAGAGGTGATCAAATACCACCAAAAGAAATCTCTATTTGCGGAAACAAAATGATACAAATTTAGTTTGGGTACAGTGTAGCAATTGTCATTCAAACTGTGACAGCGCTGAAAGCTGAAAATTGGTCTGGGCAGGAATGTGTATAAGTGCCTGTTATTGAAGACAAACTAAATTATTACATCATTAGTCATAGTCATTTGAAAAAAAAAAGTGCATTCATAATACACAGTAAACATTGTGGCAATCTCCTTTAACACCTTCAACCCCGGAAGATTTTAGCCCCTTCTTGACCAGAGCACTTTTTACAATATGGCACTGTGTCACTTTAACTGACAATTGCGCGGTCATGCAATGTTGTACCCAAATTAAATTTCCTTTTTTTCCCACAAATAGAGCTTTCTTTTGATGGTATTTGATCACCACTACGTTTTTTATTTTTTGCGCTATAAACAAAAAAAGAGCGTCAATTTTGAAAAAAAAAAAATACATTTTTTACTTTTTGCTATAATAATTATCCCCAAAAATGTTTTTAAAAAACAAATTTCTTCATCAGTTTAGGTCAATATGTATTCTTCTACATATTTTTGGGGAAAAAAAACGCAATATTGATTGGTTTGCGCAAAAGTTATAGCGTCTGCAAACTATGCAAATCATTTATGGCATTTTTTTAATGGCATTTTTATTATCTTTATTTTTATTTTAAGTAATGGCGGTGATCTGCGATTTTTAGCGGTATTGCGACATTGCGGCGGACAGATAGGACACTTTTGACACATTTTTGGGATATTGATATTTATACAGCGATCAGAGCTATAAAAATGCACTGATTACTGTATAAATGTCACTGGCAGGGAAGGGGTTAACACTAGGGGGTGATCAAGGGGTTAAATATGTGTTCCCTCAGTGTGTTCTAACTGTGTGGGGATAGGACTGACTGGGGGAGGAGACATATTGTTGTTCCTACTTAGTAGGAACAAACGATATGTCTCCTCTCACCTGACAGAACAGGGATTTGCGTGTTTACACACACAAATCCTCGTGCTAGCTCTCATGCCCACGATCGTGCCCACGTGCATCGGAGTGTTGGCTCTTAAAGGGAACAACATACCTATACGTTGTTTTGCCCAGCGGAGCCATTCTTCCGACGTATATCGGCGTGAGCCGGTCGGCAAGCGGTTAAATATGTATTGTATAATGCAATTTGCATGACTGTAAACTGAAATATTAAGCTGACAGTCCCACAGAGTTCAGGAAGGTTGAAGGAGTTGTGAACATTCAAAGAAAAGAATGATGGCCTTGGGTAAAGAAGACCCAACAAATGGGGCAGGTTTATAAAAAACTAGAAGAAATCTTGTTGCAATGCAGCTGGTTTGTGTGTCTAGAATTTGACAGGTTGGGACCAATGACTTGTATCCCGTCTACAGGGAGGGACAGTGTGATTGTGGTGATTGACGATCTGGAGGAAAGCACAGATCGGGTGAAAGATCAGATCCTGAAGGAGCAGCACAGTATTAAGAAATGGGCCCAGGATCTTTTTATTTTTTGCCAAGCGGAAAAAAAAAATGATCCACATATCACACCAATCAGTGCCCAGGCAGCTGCCAATCAGTGACAATCCCCAATGCCTGCCAGTGCCATCAGTGATGTCTATCAATGCCAGTGCCATCAGTGATGCCTATCAATGCCATCTAGCAATGCCGCATATCAGTGCCACATATCAGTGCCCATCAGTGTCCAGCAGTGCCGCCTGTCAGTGCCACCCATAAGTACCCATCAGTGCAGCCTTTCAGTGCCCAGTGTCGCCTATCAGTGCCCATCAGTGCAACCTATCAATGCCCATCAGTGCTGCATATCAGTGCCACCCATCAGTGTCGCCTATCAGTGCCCATCATCAGTGCCTATCAGTGCCACCTCATCAGTGTCACCTTTTCAGTGCTGCCTTATCAGTGCCCATCAGTGAAGGAGAAAACTTATTTAATTTACAAAATTTTATAAAAGAAACACAAGAAAAAAGTTTTTTTCAAAATTTTAGGTCTTTTTTTATTTGTTTAGCAAAAAATAAAAAACACAGAGGTGATCAAATACCATATAAAGAAAGCTCTATTTGTGGGAACAAAATGATAAAAATTCTGTTTGGGTACAGTATAGCATGACCGCGAAATTGTCATTTAAACAGCGACAGTGCTGAAAGCTGAAAATTGGCTTGGGCAGGAAGGGGGTGTAAGTGCCTGGTATTGAGGTGGTTAAACTGACTTCATTTACAGACCAAAGTTCATCCCTTTGATCTAAAAGAACTAAATGTTACAACATTTCTCTTTGTCTCCGCTTAAGTGATGTTATGATAAACTTTGCAGGCTGCCTGTTTTTTTTTTTTTTTTTTTACTGCTGTCAGCAGTGAGCAGAGAACTCTCTGCACTGAATCGAGGAAATTATTTTTTAAGATCATGAGAGGGGAAGAATTGTGATCTTGATTCTTTAACACTTAACTATGAAGCTCTATCTAGCAGCCATGTTCTTTTCACTTTTCTTTTGATTGGAGAGAGGAATAGTGGGGAGCAAAAGGAGAGTTGGTATGTGCTTATGGGAAAAAGACAATGAGGTTGATTTACTAAAACTGAAGAGAGCAAAATCTGGTGCAGCTGTATAAGGTAGCCAATCAGCTTATAACTTCAGCTTGTTCAATTAAGCTTTGACACAAATAAAAACTGGATGCTGATTGGTTTCTATGTAGAGCTGCACCAAATTTTGCACTCTCAAGTCGGGATGAGCCTGATGTTCGAGTCGAACGTAAGTTCGACTCGAACATCGGGTGTTCACCTGTTCCCCGAATAGCGAACAATTTGGGGTGTTTGTGGCAAATTCAAAAGCCGCGGAACACCCTTTAAAAGTCTATGGGATGGGGGAGATGGGCGGAGCCTAGCAGAGCAGACATGCATTGTTAGAGCTCTGCACCGCTGAGGAGAGAAGAGAAGGACAAAGCGGAGCCTGCAGGCTCAAAAGGTATCCATTTGAACCTTTTTGCCCCAGGGAACAAACTGTGAAAGTTTGGGCAGGAAATATGGTACTGGGAGGAAACCGTGGCAGAAATAAAAATCACCTCACAAAGAGCTCACAGGCACTCACTGCAGCTGAAGCAGCTCCAGTCACCTCACAATATACAGCATCAGGGCGCTCTCACAGACAGAAAATGTCACAGCAAGACTCTCCATTTGAGTCAGATACAGAACAAATCCTCTCACAAACTTCTCCACAAGCCTCCTCGGCATCCCCAGTAATATTATTACAATTTGAAAAGATGCTTCATAAGGCTTTAAAACAAACCTCAGACCAAATAACAAAAAGCCTAACCAAAGAAATAAGAGAGCTGGGAAACCGCACCGCAGCCCTAGAAATAAAAATGGATGAAATTGAAATTACAACCCAAGAAAATATAACAGAATTGGAACAATTAAAAAAAGAGAATTTAATACTTCAAACTAAGCTCGAAGATTACGAAAATAGAGCCAGACGTTCAAACTTGCGCATAAGGGGAATACCTGAAACTGTGACAGACCTGCAATCTACTATTACTGCTCTATTACAAGAACTAAAGCCAGATATCCCTATTGAACGTTTAGAACTGGACAGAGTACACAGAGCCCTCACAGCCAAAAATAAAGATGGACCCCCACGTGATATAATCACAAAATGTCATTATTACAGAACGAAAGAACAAATACTAATTGCTGCAAGAGAAAAAACGGAACTTAATTTTCAAGGACACAATTATCAAATTTTTGCTGACCTATCCCAACTTACTATTACTAAAAGACGATCCATGAAACCCCAACTAATGGAACTGCAACACCACAACATTATGTATCAATGGGGCTTCCCCTTTTCAGTCATATTTAACTATCAAGGTACAATTTACAGAAGCAGATCAGCAGATGAACTACAACAAACCCTTTTAAAATTAAATCTGACAGAACCCACAAGCAGCAACTCTCCCACACGCAGAAGAATGGCGTCATCTTCACCTTCAGGCAGCACTCAGAAAATTTCAGAACAAAATGGGAATCATCATTCTCACAAAAGGGGCCGTTATGCCACATTATCCATAGACCAAGAAGATTCAATGGACTGACATCCTAATTCCTGAAATCTCTTCATTTATTATACTAAGAGATGGTTCTCTATAAAAAACCTGTATTTATAGCTGAATGTAACTGCATTCTGATAGTCACACACTGTGTGGGATCATGTTACATTCCAGTTATATTTCTTATTACTTCTGATTCATATACCCTTAGAATATATAAGTGAAATAAGGAAATTCTTGTTCAGTTATATATTATCAGGTAATAACAATAGATTTATTACTTTTTAGGACAAATATGTTCAATAATCCAGAAATAATGGAAGCTTTTTCTTTCTTTTCTTAAAACAAATATATTATTACCTAACTAGTTCCTAGAATTGTTTTTGTTTATTCTAATCTGAAGCAATACAACCTCAATTTTATGAGTTAACATATCTAAACAGTTACATATGAATAAAATATGTAATTGTTTACTCTAAAAGGGTTAAAATCCCAAAATAATTCAAACTATCTTCATCAATACCAAAGTTATTAACAGTACCTTTCTAACTGAATTATTTAGCCTAGGGCAAGACTAACCATATACAACCACCCTGGAATAAATAATTTCAACAAAAACCATATTCTGCACTCCAATTAATGAATCATGATTTTGATGTCTTTTGACATAGCACTTCTCTCCTGTAAGCGGAAGATCCGTGTACCCCCATTAGCCCTCCTCATTCTTCCAACCATATTATGTGGGAGTGTGACGAAGGCACTTATTCCCCTGAGAGAGATATTTATTCTCTTTCACGGGTAAATTGTGATTACTTGCAAAAAATAATTTATACAATGTATCATCTAATCTCATATGTTTTTTGTTTACTCTTTACTCCAGAATTCACTGGTTTCTTTTCTATCTATTCATCTCTTCAGTCCACACAGGTTGATCTGCGCAGTCAGCTCTGCATAACAAAAAGTAAGTCAAAACTATTTGATCTGTTGCCATGGCACCACTGAATATACTTTCCCTGAATGTTCAGGGAATAAATATACCTCATAAAAGGACCAAAGCCTTCCGTACTTTCCATAATAAGAAGGCTCACATAGTATGCCTCCAAGAAACACACTTCACCAAAGATTCTACTCCAAAATATATTTCTCCTTTTTATCAACAAATTTACACAGCTTCTGCCTGTACCAAGCAAAGGGGAACTCTAATTGCATTTCACCGATCCACACCATTCACCTTATCATCAGAAATTAAAGACCCAGAAGGAAGATACCTGATACTCATGAGTTATATAATGGATACAGCAATCACGGTGATTTCCTACTACGCTCCTAACAAACAACCTACACCATTCCTCTCACATATATTACAAGTGATTAATACACACAAAATTGGAACAGTGATAATGTGTGGGGATTCGAACCAGGTCCTCCTCCCATTTCTAGATAAATCACCTTTTACACCATCCAAAATAACCTCTACATTACCTTTTTCTCAACTTCTTTCCAAATACAATCTGGTAGATTCATGGAGAGAAAGTAACCCAATGAAAAAGAAATTCACTTATTTCTCGCACCCTCATCAAACCTTCACCAGAATAGATCATATTTTTCTAACAATAGGAATGATACCAGAAATTATTGCATCAGATATAATTCCGATTCCGTGGTCTGACCATAATGCAGTATACACTACTATAGCCTCAGCCATACCAAAAGTGCATGACCCAACGTGGTACTTACCGGACATAATGCTCAAACACCCACTACATCAGAGGGACATTGAACAAGCTTTAAAGGAATACATATCAATTAATAATACAACAGACATCTCCTCAATAACACTGTGGGAATCTCATAAGCCTGTCTTGCGTGGTACAATACAAAGACAAATGGCACTATTTAAACGGGAACGCAAAAATCTAGCAAAAAAACTAGAACTCAATTTTAATGCAGCCTACATATCATTTCAAGTTAATCCATCTCAGAGTACAAAATCTCATCTGGAAAAATCTAGATTGGAATACGATCTATTTCTCACTGAGTCAGTTGATAAATCCCTCAAACGCTCCAAACACAATTTCTACATGAATACAAACAAACCAGGTACATATTTGGCTCGGGCATTAATTTCAACTAACAAATCTTTCAAACCAATACGTTTGAAATTATCAAAAAATGTTTACACTTGTAATCCAGTTAAAATAGTCCATAAATTTCACTCACATCTCGCAACTTTATACAAGACAAACAATTAATTTAATCCTACAGAGGCTGAATCCTTCTCAAAAATAACCTTACCTGAGTTATCTCAGAATCAAAAAAGCAGTTTGGATGAGCCTATAACTATAGATGAAGTTGCTAACGCCATAAAAGACCTAAAACTTAACAAAAGACCAGGCCCAGACGGCTACTCGGCTTTATACTATAAAACATTCTCAGAAATACTCTCTCCCATTCTCACTGAAACATTTAACAAACTTCTAGATGGACATTCTTTTCGGCAAGAAACACTAATGGCAATTATTTGTATGATCCCAAAACCCCTTTCTGATGATACTTCCTGTGTGAATTATCGGCCTATCTCTCTGTTAAACCTCGATATTAAATTATTAGCAAAAATAATAGCAAAACGCCTCAATAGCATTATAGGAAAATTAATACATAGAGATCAAGTAGGCTTCATGCCAAATAGACAGGCAGGCGATAATATACGCAGGGCAGTGTTATTGGCACATATTGCTAAAAAACGGAAAATCCCTTTATGTTTTCTATCTCTCGATATTAAGAGGGCATTTGACACAGTATCCTGGCAATATATGCAATATTCATTACAAAAATGGGGTTTTGGACCCCACTTTTTAACATGGATCAAAGCATTATATAATAAACCCAAAGCCTATATAAAATATGCTGGATACAAATCTGATGCCTTTAATATCGAAAGAGGTACCCGACAGGGTTGCCCATTATCTCCCTTATTATTTGCCCTTATACTCGAACCCATGGCCCAATACATCAGAACAAACCAAACTATAACTGGCATTGAAGTAGGAGGTATTACACACAAATTATGTATATTTGCAGACGATATATTACTTTTTCTATCATCACCACAGGTCTCTGGTCCTAACTTAATACCAGCTCTTGATGGATTTGCAGCCCTATCCGGCCTTATGATTAATCCTAAGAAATGCCTAGTGCTTAATATTTCACTCACAAACATGGAATTGATCCCGGCTAGGGCTGCACTCCCATTCACATGGGCAGAAAAATCAATCCCATATCTTGGAATTCATTTAACAGCATCTCATTCTGACCTATTCTCAACCAATTATCCTCCTGTATTAAGACAGATCACAAATCTAATAAAACAATGGTCGCAACTTCCTTTATCCTGGATAGGGAAAAATGACTATTCTACCCAAATTGCTTTATCTATTCAGAGTCCTCCCTATTCCAATTCCTACCTATTTTTTGAGAATAGTACAAAAAAGAGCAACTTTGTTTATATGGGGCTCTTCTAAACCACGTATACCTATACACACACTACATCTTCCCAAAAATAAAGGAGGCCTGGGATACCCTAATTTTACTAACTACTACAGAGCAGCACATTTGGCCAGTCTGTCCAAATACCATGCAAAACAGGAAATCCCATTATGGGTATTTATAGAGGCTTCAGAAAATGACCCTCTATTAATATCAAATTTATTATGGCTTGATCCTAAAGACCGCTTTAAAATTCATAATCCCATAACTAAACACTTCTTATCTCTCTGGGATAAACTAAAAACCAAATATCAGTTACAATCTCCACACAATCCTCTCCTTTCTTTTATCAGAAATCCGGCCTTTTATCCGGCATGGATCTACCCAAATTCTTTTAAAGCTTGGACAACATCAGGCATTCAGACACTAAATGACTTCATAGCATCTAAATCATTCCTTTCATTCCCATCGCTTAGAGAAAAATATGATCTACCAAACTCTGAGATATTTAGATATCTCCAAATCAAAAATTTCTATACACCATTCCTAAAGGGGGATACACCATTATCCCAATTATCCATTTTTGAATCAATCTGTACAAAAGATCCATTTGCTAAAGGTACAATTTCATCACTTTATAATCAATTATATGGAGTAGCAAATCTTAATAGACCCTCTTACGTTCAGAGGTGGGAGGAGGACCTGGGACGAACTTTAGAAGACACGGACTGGTCTAACATATGGCTCACATCTAAGTCATCTTCACCCAACATCTTAGCACTGGAGACAAATTATAAAGTCCTAACTCGCTGGTACCTTGTACCCGCTAGAGTGGCAAAATATTCACCTAATACCTCAGCTCTTTGTTTTCGAGGATGCCCAGAAATAGGCACATATTTACACATATGGTGGACGTGCCCAGTAATCCAAACCTTCTGGAAGGAAGTCTTCGTGATTGCATCTAAAATATTTAAAAAAATAATACAACCAGATCCATATTTAACTTTACTTAATCTAAAACCAGAATGGTTAACACTCTCTCAATTCAAACTTATGATCCAACTAATAACGGCTGCAAAACAAACAGTGGCCAAAGCATGGAAATCTATTACATTGGTACTAGCAGAAACAATTCACAGAATGAATAATACAATGTCCCATGCTAAGATGGTAGCCATCGATCAAAATCAAATTCCAAAATTTGAAAAACTTTGGCATCCTTGGATAAAACAACAGTTCCTGTCAAACTTCAATGACTCTGTCCTGTTGCCATGGTAACAGGTTAAATGACTTACAGAGACACCCATTCTAAGGCTTCAAAGAGAACTAAAAAGAATAATAAACTGACGAGCGGGACAACCTTGTGGACCATACCTCTACCTTTCAACCCTTTTTCTTCTTTCTCTTTCCTTTTCTCCACCGTACGATTAAAGCTCATTATCAGAATTTATTTGACCTATATACACTCTACTTGTAAACAATATATATAGTAGGTATAAATCATTTAAATACCTACAAAAGTAACTAAGGAAATGATATATATCTTTAATTTAGGTTTACGTGAACCCGATGTTTAATATTTGAAATTTCATGATATTTACCTATATAAACCCTACTGTAAAACAATGAGCTTACTTTATAGATCCTTGTAAACTTACTTTATGTATCTTTATAACATTGTATACTCAATAAACTTCTTTTGACAAGGAAAAGTCTATGGGACAAAAAAGTGTTTGGGGACCCGGGTCCTGCTCCAGGAGACATGTATCAATGCATAAAAAGTTCTAAAAACAGCAGTTTTTTCAGGAGCAGTGATTTTAATAATGCTTAACGTGAAACAATAAAAATGAAATATTCCTTTAAATTTCATACCTGGGGGGTGTTTATAGCACGCCTGAAAATGGTGCATTTTCCCCGTGTTTAGAACAGTACCACAGAGAAATGACATTTCTAAATGAAAAATTGTCATATAAAATTGATCGTGGCTGTAATGAATTGTCGGGTCTCGGCAATATAGATAAAAATCATTGAAAAATGGCATGGGATCCCCCCAGTCCATTACCAGGCCCTTTGGGTCTGATATGGATATTAAGGGGAACACTGAACCCAAAATTTAAAAAAAAATTGTGTGGGGGTCCCCCCAAAATCCATACCATGCCCTTCAGGTCTAATATGGATTTTAAGGGGAACCCTGCGCCAAAAATTTAATAAAAAAAGGTTATTGTTTCACTTTAAGCATTAAAAAAATCACTACTCCCAAAACAACGGCCGTTTAAAAATAAAATGTTTTGCATTGATCCATGTCCCCTGTTGCAGGACCCGGGTCCCCAAATACTTTTTATGACAATAACTTGCATATAAGCCTTTAAAATGAGCACTATTGATTTTTCATGTTCGTGTCCCATAGTCTTTAACTGTGTTCGTGTGTTCTTCCAAATTTTTTGCCTGTTCGGATGTTCTGGTGTGAACCAAATCGGGGGGTGTTCGGCTCATCCCTACTAATAGACACCAGATCTCCCAGAGTACCTGTCACTGCCTATTGCACTCACAGGGGATATTTATATTCTATGTGATAACAATTAAAGTGATCAAAAAATAAATAAAAGGGACAGTGTAAAAATAAAAGTAAAAAAAAATGTAAGCTCCACCGCGCGTCAGATTAAGGGCAGTAATTCTAGAACCAGACCTCCTGTGTAAATCTAAAGAGGTAGCCTGTAAAGGTTTTTAAAGCGTTGCCTATTGATAATGAAATTTACGTAGTTTATCACCATTGCACGGGCATGTGCAATTTTAAAACGTGACATGTTTGGTATCTCTTAACTCATCGTAACATATTTTAGCAAACAACTGGGTATTATATTGTGTTTTTGTGCAATAAAATTCAGAAAAGTGTATTTTTTTTCCAAAAATAGTGCATTTGAAAAACCCATGCGCAAATACCGTGTGACCTAAAAAATTGCAACACCCATTATTTTATTCTCTAGTGCCTGAGCTTTAAAAAATATATAATGTTTGTTTGTCATAAAAGGCCTGGTCTTCAAGTGGATATTTAGTCTCATCCAGATCAGTTTACAGTAGGCCTATTATTTTCACATAATTAAAAACAACAAATAATGCCAAAGTTCTTTGCACTTGAAAGTCATTGCTGGAGGATCCTTCTTTGCATATAGGCCTTCATTGCACCTGAGAGTACAAGCTGACTTATGTAACTTCTATTTCTAAGAATGTGCGGTACTAGGGAAGTGGTTGGTTCACCCCTAGACCCCCCTTGGGCTAAAATTTTCTCTCAGACAGTGAAGAGGATGTACCACTTACTCAAACTCTGTGTTGCAGATTCAACAGAATGTTTCCCTGCCTTCACAAGTTGGACAAGACAACGCACCTCTGCTTTTCCAGGTTCATCAAGACAAAATGACCCAGCTTCTGCTAGTTTTACAGGGCAACGTCCTTCTGCATCCAATGTTTCCACAACACCCAGTTTATCTTTTCTTAACAATTCTTCCACCAGCCAGGCACAAAGCATGGAATCAGGTAAGTCGCCATCTCACTGAGTGGCCAATCACCAGTCCTGTCACATAATAGGGAGGGGAAATACTTTCCATATCTAGCAGTAGAGATTCACGATTCTTGCTAAAATGAGGATCACAATTTTTTTGCTGAGAATAAAGATCATGATTCTCTCACGATTCTCGCGACGTAACATCATCTTTCACATTATACAAAAAAATTGGGCGAACTTTACTGTTTAGTTTTTTTTTTAATTCATGAAAGTGTAAAAAAAAAAAAAAAAAAATTACGTTTGAAAGACGGTTGTGCAAATACAGTGTGCCATAAAATATTGCAATAACCGCTATTTTAGTCTCTAGGGTCTCTGCTAAAAAAATTATATATAATGTTTAGGGGTTCCAAGTAATTTTCTAGCAATAAATGCTGACTTTAACTTGTAAGCATCAAGTGTCAGAAAAAGGTTTAGTCTTTAAGTGGTTAACCACTTCCCACCCGTCGGCCGTCATATGACATCCACCCAGAACGACTGCTTTTGCGCGCCCGTGGTGGCGCGCATCCGGGTGATCGGTGGTGCGGTGTGTCAATCAGACACACCACTACACCGATCTCAGTAAAGAGCCTCTGATGGAGGCTCTTTACCATGTGATCAGCCATGTTCAATCACGGCTGATCACAGTGTAAACAGGAAGAGCCGGTGATCGTCTTTTCCTCACTCGCGTCTGACAGACGCAAATAGAGGAGAGACAATCGGCTGCTCTCCTTACAGGGGGGGGTCTGTGCTGATTGTTTATCAGCGCAGCCCCCCCTCAGATGCCCACCAAGGACTACCAGGATGCCACCAGGACCACCAGGGATTGGCACCACCCTGGACCACCAGGTATGCCACCCTAGACCACCACGGAAATGCCAATCAGTGCCTAGGCAGCTGCCAATCAGTGCCCATCCCCAAAAGCTGTCAGTGCCAGTGCCATCAGTGATGCCTATCAATGCCATCAGTGATGCCTATCAATGCCATCTATCAGAGCTGCATATCAGTGCCCATCAGTGCCACATATCAGTGCCCATCAGTGCCCAGCAGTGCCGCCTAGCAGTGCCACTCATAAGTACCCATAATTGCAGCCTTTCAGTGCCCAGTGTCGCCTATCAGTGCCTACCAGTGCCACCCATGAGTGCCCATCAGTGCCCCCTATCAATGCCCATCAATGCTGCATATCAGTGCCACCTATCAGTGCCCATCAGTACCCATCAGTGCCACCTCGTCGGTGCCACCTTATCAGTTTCCGTCAGTGCTGCCTTATCAGTGCCCATCAGTGAAGGAGAAAACTTATTTAATTTACAAAATTTTATAACAGAAACAAAAAAAACGTTTTTTTCAAAATTTTAGGTCTTTTTTTATTTGTTTAGCAAAAACTAAAACACACAGAGGTGATCAAATACCACATAAAGAAAGCTCTATTTGTGGGAACAAAATGATAAAAATTCTGTTTGGGTACAGTGTAGCATGACCGCGCAATTGTCATTTAAACAGCGACAGTGCTGAAAGCTGAAAATTGGCTTGGGCAGGAATGGGGTGTAAGTGCCTGGTATTGAGGTGGTTGAACTGACCTCATTTACAGACCAAAGTTCATCCCTTTGATCTAAAAGAACTAAATGTTACAACATTTCTCTTTGTCTCCGCTTAAGTGATGTTATGATAAACTTGGCAGGCTGCCTGTTTTTTGGGTTTTTTCACTGCTGTCAGCAGTGAGCAGAGAACTCTCTGCACTGAATCGAGGAAATTATTTTTTAAGATCATGAGGGGGTAGAATTGTGATCTTGATTATTTAACGCTTAACTATGAAGCTCTATCTAGCAGCCATGTTCTTTTCACTTTTCTTTTGATTGGAGAGATGAATAGTGGGGAGCAAAAGGAGAGTTGGTATGTGCTTATGGGAAAAAGACAATGAGGTTGATTTACTAAAACTGGAGAGAGCAAAATCTGGTGCAGCTGTATAAGGTAGCCAATCAGCTTCTAACTTCAGCTTGTTCAATTAAGCTTTGACAAAAATAAAAACTGGATGCTGATTGGTTTCTATGTAGAGCTGCACCAAATTTTGCACTCTCAAGTAGGGATGAGCCTGATGTTCGAGTCGAACGTAAGTTCGACTCGAACATCGGGTGTTCGCCTGTTCCCCGAACAGCGAACAATTTGGGGTGTTTGTGGCAAATTCAAAAGCTGCGGAACACCCTTTAAAAGTCTATGGGACAAAAAAGTGTTTGGGGACCCGGGTCCTGCTCTAGGGGACATGTATCAATGCATAAAAAGTTCTAAAAACAGCAGTTTTTTCAGGAGCGGTGATTTTAATAATGCTTAACGTGAAACAATAAAAATGAAATATTCCTTTAAATTTCATACCTGGGGGGTGTCTATAGCATGCCTGAAAAATGGTGCATTTTCCCCGTGTTTAGAACAGTACCACAGAGAAATGACATTTCTAAAGAAAAAATTGTCATTTAAAACTGATTGCGGCTGTAACGAATTGTCGGTTCTCGGCAATATAGATAAAAATCATTGAAAAAAATGGCATGGGATCCCCCCCAGTCCATTACCAGGCCCTTTGGGTCTGGTATGAATATTAAGGGGAACCCTGAACCACAAATTTAAAAAAAAAATTGTGTGGGGGGTCCCCCCAAAATCCATACCATGCCCTTCAGGTCTGGTATAGATATTAATGGGAACTCTGCACCAAGTTAAAAAAAAAAATGGTGTAGAGGTCCCCCGCAAAATCCATACCAGACCCTTCAGTAGGGATGAGCCGAACACCCCCCTGTTCGGTTCGCACCAGAACATGCGAACAGGAAAAAAGTTTGTTCGAACACGCGAACACCGTTAAAGTCTATGGGACACGAACATGAATAAACAAAAGTGCTAATTTTAAAGGCTTATATGCAAGTTATTGTCATAAAAAGTGTTTGGGGACCTGGGTCCTGCCCCAGGGGACATGGATCAATGCAAAAAAAAAGTTTTAAAAACGGCCGTTTTTTCAGGAGCAGTGATTTTAATAATGCTTAAAGTCAAACAATAAAAGTGTAATATCCCTTTAAATTTCGTACCTGGGGGGTGTCTATAGTATGCCTGTAAAGGGGCGCATGTTTCCTGTGTTTAGAACAGTCTGACAGCAAAATGACATTTTGAAGGAAAAAACTCATTTAAAACTACCCGCGGCTATTGCATTGCCGACAATACACATAGAAGTTCATTGATAAAAACGGCATGGGAATTCCCCAAAGGGGAACCCCGAACCAAAATTAAAAAAAAAAAATGACGTGGGAGTCCTCCTAAATTCCATACCAGGCCCTTCAGGTCTGGTATGGATATTAAGGGGAACCCCGGCCAAAATTTAAAAAAAAAAATGACGTGGGGTTCCCCCTAAATTCCATACCAGACCCTTCAGGTCTGGTATGGATTTTAAGGGGAACCCCGCGCCAAAAAAAAAAAAAAAAACGGCGTGGGGTCCCCCCAAAAATCCATACCAGACCCTTATCCGAGCACGCAACCTGGCAGGCCGCAGGAAAAGAGGGGGGACGAGAGTGCGGCCCCCCCTCCCTCCTGAACCGTACCAGGCCACATGCCCTCAACATTGGGAGGGTGCTTTGGGGTAGCCCCCCAAAACACCTTGTCCCCATGTTGATGAGGACAAGGGCCTCATCCCCACAACCCTGGCCGGTGGTTGTGGGGGTCTGCGGGCGGGGGGCTTATCGGAATCTGGAAGCCCCCTTTAACAAGGTGACCCCCAGATCCCGGCCCCCCCCTGTGTGAAATGGTAAGGGGGTACATAAGTACCCCTACCATTTCACGAAAAAAGTGTCAAAAATGTTAAAAATGACAAGAGACAGTTTTTGACAATTCCTTTATTTAAATGCTTCTTCTTTCTTCTATCTTCCTGCATCTTCTGGTTCTTCTGGCTCTTCTGGTTCTTCCTCCGGCGTTCTCGTCCAGCATCTCCTCCGCGGCGTCTTCTATCTTCTTCTCCTCGGGCCGCTCCGCACCCATGGCATGGGGGGGAGGCTCCCGCTCTTCTCTTCTTCTTTTCTTCTCTTCTTCTAATCTTCATTTTCTTCTCCGGGCCGCTCCGCAATCCATGCTGGCATGGAGGGAGGCTCCCGCTGTGTGACGGCGCTCCTCGTCTGACAGTTCTTAAATAACGGGGGGGCGGGGCCACCCGGTGACCCCGCCCCACTCTGACGCACGGTGACTTGACGGGACTTCCCTGTGACGTCACGGGGAATGCCACAGGGAAGTCCCGTCATGTCCCGTGCGTCAGAGGGGGGCGGGGTCACCGAGTGGCCCCGCCCCCCGTTATTTAAGAACTGTCAGACGAGGAGCGCCGTCACACAGCGGGAGCCTCCCTCCATGCCAGCATGGATTGCGGAGTGGCCCGGAGAAGAAAATGAAGATTAGAAGAAGAGAAGAAAAGAAGAAGAGAAGAAGATGAAGAAGAGAAGAAGAGAAGAGCGGGAGCCTCCCCCCATGCCATGGGTGCGGAGCGGCCCGAGGAGAAGAAGATAGAAGACGCCGCGGAGGAGATGCTGGACGAGAACGCCAGAGGAAGAACCAGAAGAGCCAGAAGAACCAGAAGAACCAGAAGATGAAGGAAGATAGAAGAAAGAAGAAGCATTTAAATAAAGGAATTGTCAAAAACTGTCTCTTGTCATTTTTAACATTTTTGACACTTTTTTCGTGAAATGGTAGGGGTACTTATGTACCCCCTTACCATTTCACACGGGGGGGGGCCGGGATCTGGGGGTCACCTTGTTAAAGGGGGCTTCCAGATTCCGATAAGCCCCCCGCCCGCAGACCCCCACAACCACCGGCCAGGGTTGTGGGGATGAGGCCCTTGTCCTCATCAACATGGGGACAAGGTGTTTTGGGGGGCTACCCCAAAGCACCCTCCCAATGTTGAGGGCATGTGGCCTGGTACAGTTCAGGAGGGAGGGGGGGCCGCACTCTCGTCCCCCCCTCTTTTCCTGCGGCCTGCCAGGTTGCGTGCTCGGATAAGGGTCTGGTATGGATTTTTGGGGGGACCCCACGCCGTTTTTTTTTTTTTTTTTTGGCGCGGGGTTCCCCTTAAAATCCATACCAGACCTGAAGGGTCTGGTATGGAATTTAGGGGGAACCCCACATCATTTTTTTTTTTTAATTTTGGCCGGGGTTCCCCTTAATATCCATATCAGACCTGAAGGGCCTGGTATAGAATTTAGGGGGACTCCCACGTCATTTTTTTTTTTTAATTTTGGTTCGGGGTTCCCCTTTGGGGAATTCCCATGCCGTTTTTATCAATGAACTTCTAAGTGTATTGTCGGCAATGCAATAGCCGCGGGTAGTTTTAAATGAGTTTTTTCCTTCAAAATGTCATTTTGCTGTCAGACTGTTCTAAACACAGGAAACATGCGCCCCTTTACAGGCATACTATAGACACCCCCCAGGTACGAAATTTAAAGGGATATTACACTTTTATTGTTTGACTTTAAGCATTATTAAAATCACTGCTCCTGAAAAAACGGCCGTTTTTAAAACTTTTTTTTGCATTGATCCATGTCCCCTGGGGCAGGACCCAGGTCCCCAAACACTTTTTATGACAATAACTTGCATATTAGCCTTTAAAATTATCACTTTTGATTTCTCCCATAGACTTTTAAAGGGTGTTCCGCGGCATTCGAATTTGCCGCGAACACCCCAAATTGTTCGCTGTTCGGCGAACTTGCGAACAGCCAATGTTCGAGTCGAACATGAGTTCGACTCGAACTCGAAGCTCATCCCTACCCTTCAGGTCTAGTATGGATTATAAGGGGAACCCTGCGCCAAAAATTTAATAAAAAATGGTTATTGTTTCACTTTAAGCATTAAAAAAATCACTGCTCCCAAAACAACGGCCGTTTAAAAAAAAATGTTTTGCATTGATCCATGTCCCCTGGGGCAGGACCCGGGTCCCCAAATACTTTTTATGACAATAACTTGCATATAAGCCTTTAAAATGAGTACTTTTGATTTTTCATGTTCGTGTCCCATAGACTTTAACGGTGTTCGTGTGTTCTTCCAAATTTTTTGCCTGTTCGGATGTTCTGGTGTGAACCAAACCGGGGGGTGTTCGGCTCATCCCTACTATTAGACCCCAGATCTCCCAGAGTACCTGTCACTGCCTATTGCGCTCACAGGGGATATTTATATTCTATGTGATAACAATTAAGGTGATCAAAAAATAGATAAAGGGACAGTGTAAAAATAAAAATAAAAAAAATGTAAGCACCACCGCGCGTAAAGGCGCGTCGGTCCCGCACATGCACAAATAGCGTTCACGCCACACATGTGAGGTATGACCACGAATGTCAGATTAAGGGCAGTAATTCTAGAACCAGACCTCCTGTGTAAATCTAAAGGCTTTTAAAGCGTTGCCTATGGATAATAAAATTAACGTAGTTTGTCACCATTGCACGGGCATGTGCAATTTTAAAACGTGACATGTTTGGTATCTCTTAACTCATCGTAACATATTTTATCAAACAACTGGGTATTATATTGTGTTTTTGTGCAATAAAATTTAGAAAAGTGTATTTTTTTTTCCAAAAATAATGCATATAAAAACCCATGCGCAAATACCGTGTGACCTAAAAAATTGCAACACCCATTATTTTATTCTCTAGTGCCTCAGCTTTAAAAAATATATAATGTTTGTTTGTCAGAAAAGGCCTGGTCTTCAAGTGGATATTTAGTCTCATCCAGATCAGTTTACAGTAGGCCTATTATTTTCACATAATTAAAAACAACAAATAATGCCAAAGTTCTTTGCACTTGAAAGTCATTGCTGGAGGATCCTTCTTTGCATATAGGCCTTCATTGCACCTGAGAGTACAAGCTGACTTATGTAACTTCTATTTCTAAGAATGTGCGGTACTAGGGAAGTGGTTGGTTCACCCCTAGGCCCCTCCTTGGGCTAAAATTTTCTCTCAGACAGTGAAGAGGATGTACCACTTACTCAAACTCTGTGTTGCAGATTCAACAGAATGTTTCCTTGCCTCCACAAGTTGGACAAGACAACGCACCTCTGCTTTTCCAGGTTCATCAAGACAAAATGTCAAAGCTTCTGCTAGTTTAACAGGGCAACGTCCTTCTGCATCCAAGGTTTTCACAGCACTCAGTTCATCTTTTCTTAACAATTCTTCCACCAGCCAGG
Organism: Aquarana catesbeiana; assembly: GCA_037953035.1. NCBI lineage: Eukaryota > Metazoa > Chordata > Amphibia > Anura > Ranidae > Aquarana > Aquarana catesbeiana. Next base: position 2,862,459 of record JBBHAA010000512.1, on the reverse strand, counting down.
CACAAAGCAGGGAATCAGGTAAGTTGCCATCTCCCAGCACTGAGTGGCCAATCACCAGTTCTGTCACATAATAGGGAGGGGAAATACTTTCCATATCCAGCAGTAGAGATGCACGATTCTGGCTAAAATGAGGATCACAATTTTTTTGCTTAGAATAAAGATCACGATTCTCGCGACGTAACATCATCTTTCACATTATACAAAAAAATTGCGCTAACTTTACTGTTTAGTTTTTTTTTAATTCATGAAAGTGTATTTAAAAAAAAAAAAATTACGTTTGAAAGACGGTTGTGCAAATACAGTGTGACATAAAATATTGCAATAACCGCCATTTTAGTCTCTAGGGTCTCTGCTAAAAAATTATATATAACGTTTAGGGGTTCCAAGTAATTTTCTAGCAATAAATACTGACTTTAACTTGTAAGCAACAAGTGTCAGAAAAAGGTTTAGTCTTTAAGTGGTTAACCACTTCCCGCCTGTCGGCCGTCATATGACATCCACCCAGAACGACCGCTCTTGCGCGCCCGTGGGGGCGTGCATCCGGGCGATCGGTGGTGCGGTGTGTCAATCAGACACACCACTACACCGATCTCAGTAAAGAGGCTCTGACGGAGGCTCTTTACCACGTGATCAGCCGTGTCCAATCACGGCTGATCAAGATATAAACAGGAAGAGCCGTTGATCAGCTTTTCCTCACTCGCGTCTGACAGACACTAGTAGAGCAGAGACGATTGGCTGCTCTCCTTACAGGGGGGGTCTGTGCTGATTGTTTATCAGTGCAGCCCCCCCTCAGATGCCCACCCAGGACTACCAGGATGCCGCCAGGACCACCAGGGATTGGCACCACCCTGGACCACCAGGTATGCCACCCTAGACCAGGGAAATGCCAATCAGTGCCCAGGCAGCTGCCAATCAGTGCTCATCCCCAATGCCTGTCAGTGCCATCAGTGATGTTTATCAATGCCAATGCCATCAGTGATGCCTATCAATGCCATCTATCAGTGCCGCATATTAGTGCCCATCAGTGCCACATATCAGTGCCCATCAGTGCCCAGCAGTGCCGCCTGTCAGTGCCACCCATAAGTACCCATCAGTGCAGCCTTTGAGTGCCCAGTGTCGCCTATCAGTGCCCATCAGTGCCACCTATCAATGCCCATCAGTGCTGCATATCGGTGCCACCCATCAGTGCCACCTATCAGTTCCCATCATCAGTGCCACCTCATCGGTGCCACCTTATCAGTGCTGCCTTATCAGTGCCCATCAGTAAAGGAGGAAACATATTTATTTACAAAATTTTATAACAGAAACACAAGAAAAAAGTTTTTTTCAAAATTTTAGGTCTTTTTTTATTTGTTTAGCAAAAAATAAAACACACAGAAGTGATCAAATACCACATAAAGAAAGCTCTATTTGTGGGAACAAAATTATACAAATTCTGTTTGGGTACAGTGTAGCATGACTGTGCAATTGTCATTTAAACAGCGACAGTGCTGAAAGCTGAAAATTGGCTTGGGCAGGAAGGGGGTGTAAGTGCCTGGTATTGAGGTGGTTGAACTGACTTCATTTACAGATCAAAGTTCATCCCTTTGATCTAAAAGAACTTAATGTTACAATGTTTCTCTTTGTCTCCGCTTAAGTGATGTTATGATAAACTTGGCAGGCTGTCTGTTTTTTTTTTTTTTTTTACTGCTGTCAGCAGTGAGCAGAGAACTCTCTGCACTGAATTGAGGGAATTATTTTTTAAGATCATGAGGGGGTAGAATTGTGATCTTGATTCTTTAACGCTTAATAATGCAGATCTATCTAGCAGCCATATTCTTTTCACTTTTCTTTTGATTGGAGAGAGGAATGGTGGGGAGCAAAAGGAGGGTTGGTATGTGCTTATGGGAAAAAGACAATGAGGTTGATTTACTAAAACTGGAGAGAGCAAAATCTGGTGCAGCTGTATAAGGTAGCCAATCAGCTTCTAACTTCAGCTTGTTCAATTAAGCTTTGACAAAAATAAAAACTGGATGCTGATTGGTTTCTATGTAGAGCTGCACCAAATTTTGAACTCTCAAGTAGGGATGAGCCTGATGCTTGACTCGAACATAGGGTGTTCGCCTGTTCCCCGAATAGCGAACAATTTGGGGTGTTTGCGGCAAATTCAAAAGCCGCGGAACACCCTTTAAAAGTCTATTGGACAAAAAAGTGTTTGGTCCTGCTCCAGGAGACATGTATCAATGCAAAAAAAAAGTTCTAAAAACAGCAGTTTTTTCAGGAGCAGTGATTTTAATAATGCTTAAAGTGAAACATTAAAAATGAAATATTCCTTTAAATTTCATACCTGGGGGGTGTCTATAGCATGCCTGAAAAATGGTGCATTTTCCCGTGTTTAGAACAGTACCACAGAGAAATGACATTTCTAAAGGAAAATTTGTCATTTAAAACTGATCGCGGCTGTAATGAATTGTCGGTTCTCGGCAATATAGATAAAAATCATTGAAAAAAATGGCATGGGATCCCCCCCAGTCCATTACCAGGCCCTTTGGGTCTGGTATGAATATTAAGGGGAACCCTGAACCACAAATTTAAAAAAAAATTGTGTGGGGGGGTCCCCCCAAAATCCATACCATGCCCTTCAGGTCAGGTATAGATATTAAGGGGAACCCTGCGCCAAGTTTAAAAAAAATGGTGTAGGGGTCCCCCCCCAAAATCCATACCAGACCCTTCAGGTCTAGTATGGATTTTAAGGGAAACCCTGCACCAAAAATTTAATAAAAAAGGTTATTGTTTCACTTTTAGCATTAAAAAAAATCACTGCTCCCAAAACAACGGCCGTTTAAAAAAAAAATGTTTTGCATTGATCCATGTCCCCTGGGGCAGCACCCGGGTCCCCAAACACTTTTTATGACAATAACTTGCATACAGTATAATCCTTTAAAATGAGCACTTTTGATTTTTCATGATCGTGTCCCATAGACTTTAACTGTGTTCGTGTGTTCTTCCAAATTTTTTGCCTGTTCGGATGTTCTGGTGTGAACCAAACCGGGGGGTGTTCGGCTCATCCCTACTAATAGACCCCAGATCTCCCAGAGTACCTGTCACTGCCTATTGCACTCACAGGGGATATTTATATTCTATGTGATAACAATTAAAGTGATCAAAAAATAAATAAAAGGGACAGTGTAAAAATAAATAAAATAAATAAAATAAATAAATTTAAAAAAATGTAAGCATCACCGCGCGTAAAGGTGCATCGGTCCCGCACATGCACAAATAGTGTTCACGCCACACATGTGAGGTATCACCACAAACATCAGATTAACGGCAGTAATTCTAGAACCAGACCTCCTGTGTAAATCTAAAGAGGTAGCCTGTAAAGGCATTTAAAGCATTGCCTATGGATAATAAAATTTACGTAGTTTATCACCATTGCACGGGCATGTGCAATTTTAAAACGTGACATGTTTAGTATCTCTTAACTCATCGTAACATATTTTAGCAAACAACTGGGTATTATGTTGTGTTTTTGTGCAATAAAATTCAGAAAAGTGTATTTTTTTCCAAAAATAGTGCATTTGAAAAACCCATGCACAAATACCGTGTGACCTAAAAAATTGCAACACCCATTATTTTATTCTCTAGTGCCTCAGCTTTAAAAAATATATAATGTTTGGGGGTTCTATGTAATTTTCTAGTAAAAAAATACAGATTTTTACATGTAAACAAAAGGTGTCATAAAAGGCCTGGTCTTCAAGTGGATATTTAGTCTCATCCAGATCAGTTTACAGTAGGCCTATTATTTTCACATAATTAAAAACAACAAATAATTCCAAAGTTCTTTGCACTTGAAAGTCATTACTGGAGGATCCTTCTTTGCATATAGGCCTTCATTGCACCTGAGAGTACAAGCTGACTTATGTAACTTCTATTTCTAAGAATGTGCGGTACTAGGGAAGTGGTTGGTTCACCCCTAGACCCCCCTTGGGCTAAAATTTTCTCTCAGACAGTGAAGAGGATGTACCACTTACTCAAACTCTGTGTTGCAGATTCAACAGGATGTTTCCCCGCCTCCACAGGTTCAACAGGACAATGCGTTGCAAGTTCGACAAGACAACGCATCCCTGCTTTTCCAGATATATCAAGACAAAATGTCCAAGCTTCTGCTAGTTTAACAGGGCAACGTCCTTCTGCATCCAAGGTTTTCACAGCACCCAGTTCATTTTTTCTTAACAATTCTTCCGCCAGCCAGGCACAAAGCATGGAATCAGGTAAGTCGCCATCTCCCAGCACTGAGTGGCCAATCACCAGTCCTGTCACATAATAGGGAGGGGAAATACTTTCCATATCGAGCAGTAGAGATGCACGATTCTGGCTAAAATGAGGATCACAATTTTTTTGCTTAGAATAAAGATCACGATTCTCACGTCGTAACATCATCTTTCACATTATACAAAAAAAGTGAGCTAACTTTACTGTTTAGTTTTTTATTAATTCATGAAAGTGTATTTAAAAAAAAAATACATTTGAAAGACGGTTGTGCAAATACAGTGTGATAAAATATTGCAATAACCGCCATTTTAGTCTCTAGGGTCTCTGCTAAAAAAAAAATATATGTTTAGGGGTTCTAAGTAATTTTCTAGCAATAAATACTGACTTTAACTTGTAAGCAACAAGTGTCAGAAAAAGGTTTAGTCTTTAAATGGTTAACCACTTCCCACCCGTCGGCTGTCATATGACATCCACCCAGAAAGACCGCTCTTTCGCGCCCGTAAGGGCGCGCATCCGGGCGATCGGTTTTGCGGTGTGTAAATCAGACACACCACTACACCGATCTCAGTAAAGAGCCTCTGACAGAGGATCTTTACCACGTGATCAGCCGTGTCCAATCACGGCTGATCACAGTGTAAACAGGAAGAGCCGGTGATCGTCTTTTCCTCACTCATGTCTGACAGACGCGAGTAGGGGAGAGCCGATCGGCTGCTCTCCTGACGGGGGGGTCTGTGCTGATTGTTTATCAGCACAACCCTCCCTCAGATCCCACCTAGGACCACCAGAATGGCCACCACACTGGACCACCATGTATGCCCCCTAGACATCCAGGGAAATACCAATCTGTGCCCAGGCAGCTGCCAATCAATGCCCAGGCAGCTGTCAATCAGTGCCCACTCACAATGCCTACCACTGCCAGTGCCACCAGGGATGCCTATCAGTGCCTCATATCAGTGCCGCGTATCAGTGCCCATCAGTGCCACATATCAGTGCCCATCAGTGCCGCCTATCAGTGTCACCCATAAGAACCCATCTTTGCAGCCTTTCAGTGCCCATCAGTGTCGCCTATAAGTTCCCACCAGTGCCACCTATGAGTGCCCATCAGTGCGGCCTATCAATGCCAATCAGTGCTGCATATCAGTGCCACCCATCAGTGCCACCTAACAGTGTCCATCAATGTCGCATATCAGTGCCCATCATCAGTGGCCGTCAGTGCCTACTCATTGGTGCCACCTCATTGATGCCGCCTTATCAGTGCCTGTCAGTGCCGCCTTATCAGTGCCCATCAGTGAAAGAGAAAACTTACTTATTTACAAAATGTATTTGTTTAGCAAAAAATAAAAACCGCAGAGGTAATCAAATACCACCAAAAGAAATCTCTATTTGCGGGAACAAAATGATACAAATGTAGTTTGGGTACAGTGTAGCACGACCACGCAAGTCATTCAAACTGCGAAAGCGCTGAAAGCTGAAAATTGGTCTGGGCAGGAAGGTGTATAAGTGCCCGGTATTGAAGTGGTTAAGGATGTTTTGCAGAACTGGCTGCGAATCACATCTGGGCAGATTCACTCACCCCCAAACTCAAGCACCCCTTTTTTGTCTTTGGGAAGATGATAGTGTTTGTGGACATGCAGAGGGCTGCTAGGATAGGAGGACATCAGCTTATGTATGTCAGATATTAACATGTTTTCTCTTTTTTTTTTTTTACATTTGTATTTAAAGTGGAAAAACATAAAATTGGAATCTTCTCCAGATCTGATAGCAGTGAATACTCCTGGTTGGTGAAGTTGCTCACATCAATGAATTTCCCTGGTTGGGTTCTGAGTGCCACACCGTATTATATAGCTAACAATAAATTTGAAAAGTTCAAAGATGATGTGTCTCAGTGCACATTTGGTATATTATATCATACGAAGAACAGTGGAAGGATCAATGTGACCAATGTAACAAGTTCTCTGTATGATGAGGAGCTGAAACATCTTCATGGAAAACTTGGTAAGAGTTACATTATTATGCAAATGAATCAGCACATTTAGAGTTTTATCTTCTTTCCTTCTTTTGCCCAAAAAAGACAAACTAAATTATTACATCATTAGTCATAGTCATTTGAAAAAAAAAAGTGCATCCATAATACACAGTAAACATTGTGGCAATCTCCTTTAAGCACTTCAACCCCAGAAGATTTGAACCCCTTCTTGACCAGAGCACTTTTTACAATATGGAACTGCGTCGCTTTAACTGACAATTGCGCGGTCATGCAATGTTGTACCCAAATTAAATTTCCTTTTTTTCCCACAAATAGAGCTTTCTTTTGGTGGTATTTGATCACCTCTGCGTTTTTTATTTTTTGCGCTATAAACAAAAAAAGAGCGACAACTTTGAAAAAAAAATAAATACATTTTTTACTTTTTGCTATAATAATTATCCCAAAAAATGTTTTTAAAAAACAAATTTCTTCATCAGTTTAGGTCAATATGTATTTTTCTACATATTTTGGGGGGAAAAAATGCAATATTAATTGGTTTGCGTCTGCAAACTATGCAAATCATTTATGGCATTTTTATTATTTTTATTTTTTTTAAAAGTAGTGATCTGCAATTTTCAGCGGTATTGCGACATTGCGGTGGACAGATCGGACACTTTTGACACATTTTTGGGGCCATTGACATTTATACAGCGATCATAGCTATAAAAATGCACTGATTTCTGTATAAATGTCACTGGTAGGGAAGGGGTTAACACTAGGGGGCGATCAAGGGGTTAAATATGTGTTCCCTCAGTGTGTTCTAACTGTATGGGGATAGGACTGACTGGGGGAGGAGACATATTGTTGTTCCTACTCAGTAGGAACAAACGATATGTCTCCTCTCACCTGAGAGAACAGGGATTTGTGTGTTTACACATACAAATCCTCGTGCTGGCTCTCATGCCCACGATCATGCCCACGTGCATCGGAGTGGCGGCTCTTAACCACTTGAGCCCCGGACCATTATGCTGCCTAAGGACCAGAGGTCTTTTTCCAATTTGGCACTGCGTCGCTTTAACTGCTAATTGCGCGGTCATGCAATGCTGTACCCAAACGAAATTTGCGTCCTTTTCTTCCCACAAATAGAGCTTTCTTTTGATGGTATTTGATCACCTCTGCAGTTTTTATTTTTTGCGCTATAAACGGAAAAAGACCGAAAATTTTGAAAAAAAAATGATATTTTCTATTTTTGTTATTAAAAAAATCCAATAAACTAAATTTTAGTCATACATTTAGGCCAAAATGTATTCGGCCACATGTCTTTGGTACAAAAAATGTCAATAAGCATATATTTATTGGTTTGCGCAAAAGTTATAGTGTCTACGAACTAGGGTACATTTTCTGGAATTTACACAGCTTTTAGTTTATGACTGCCTATGTCATTTCTTGAGGTGCTAAAATGGCAGGGCAGTACAAAACCCCCCCAAATGACCCCATTTTGGAAAGTAGACACCCCAAGGAAATTGCTGAGAGGCATGTTGAACCCATTGAATATTTATTTTTTTTGTCCCAAGTGATTGAATAATGACAAAAAAAAAAAAAATATTTACAAAAAGTTGTCACTAAATGATATATTGCTCACACAGGCCATGGGCCTATGTGGAATTGCACCCCAAAATACATTCAGCTGCTTCTCCTGAGTATGGGGATACCACATGTGTGGGACTTTTTGGGAGCCTAGCCGCGTACGGGGCCCCGAAAACCAAGCACCGCCTTCAGGATTTCTAAGGGTGTAAATTTTTGATTTCACTTTTCACTGCCTATCACAGTTTCGGAGGCCATGGAATGCCCAGGTGGCACAAAACCCCCCAAATGACCCCATTTTGGAAAGTAGACACCCAAAGCTATTTGCTGAGAGGCATATTGAGTCCATGGAATGTTTTATATTTTGACACAAGTTGCGGGAAAGTGAAACTTTTTTTTTTTTTTTTTTTGCACAAAGTTGTCACTAAATGATATATTGCTCACACAGGCCATGGGCATATGTGGAATTGCACCCCAAAATACATTCAGCTGCTTCTCCTGAGTATGGGGATACCACATGTGTGGGACTTTTTGGGAGCCTAGCCGCGTACGGGGCCCCGAAAACCAATCACCGCCTTCAGGATTTCTAAGGGTGAAAATTTTTGATTTCACTCTTCACTGCCTATCACAGTTTCGGAGGCCATGGAATGCCCAGGTGGCACAAAACCCCCCCAAATGACCCCATTTTGGAAAGTAGACACCCCAAGCTATTTGCTGAGAGGCATGGTGAGTACCAGCTCTCATTTGTTTTTGAAAATAAAGAAAGACAAGAAAAAACTTTTTTTTTTTTCAATTTTCAAAACTTTGTGACAAAAAGTGAGGTCTGCAAAATACTCACTATACCTCTCAGCAAATAGCTTTGGGTGTCTACTTTCCAAAATGTGGTCATTTGGGGGGGTTTTGTGCCACCTGGGCTTTCCATGGCCTCCGAAACTGTGATAGGCAGTGAAGAGTGAAATCAAAAATTCACGCCCTTAGAAAGCCTGAAGGCGGTGCTTGGTTTTCGGGGTCCCGTACGCGGCTAGGCCCCCAAAAAGTCTCACACATGTGGTATCCCCGTACTCAGGAGAAGCAACAGAATGTATTTTGGGGTGTAATTTCACATATTCCCATGGCATGTTTGAGCAATATATCATTTAGTGACAACTTTGTGCAAAAAAAAAAAAAAAATTTGTCTCTTTCCCGCAACTTGTGTCACAATATAAAATATTCCATGGACTCGACATGCCTCTCAGCAAATAGCTTGGGGTGTCTACTTTCCAAAATGGGGTCATTTGGGGGGGGTTTGAACTGTCCTGGCATTTTATGCACAACATTTAGAAGCTTATGTCACACATCACCAACTCTTCTAACCACTTGAAGACAAAGCCCTTTCTGACACTTATTGTTTACATGAAAAAGTTATTTTTTTTGCAAAAAAATTACTTTTAACCCCCAAACATTATATATTTTTTTAAAGCAAATGCCCTACAGATTAAAATGGTGGGTGTTTCATTTTTTTTTTCACACAGTATTTGCGCAGCGATTTTTCAAACGCATTTTTTGGGGAAAAAACACACTTTTTTAAATTTTAATGCACTAAAACACACTATATTGCCCAAATGTTTGATGAAAAAAAAAAGATGATCTTAGGCCAAGTACATGGATACAAAACATGACATGCTTTACAATTGCGCACAAACGTGCAGTGGCAACAAAATAAATACATTTTTAAAAGCCTTTAAAAGCCTTTATAGGTTACCACTTTAGATTTACAGAGGAGGTCTACTGCAAAAATTACTGCCCTCGATCTGACCTTCGCGGTGATACCTCACATGCATGGTGCAATTGCTGTTTACATTTGACAACAGACCGCCGCTTACGTTCGCCTTAGCGCGAGAGCAGGGGGCGACAGGGGTGCTTTTTTTTTTTTTTTTTTTCTTTATTATTTTTTTGCTTTTTTATCTTATTTTTAAACTGTTCCTTTCATTTTTTTTTTTTTAATCATTTTTATTGTTATCTCGGGGAATGTATATATCCCCTATGATAGCAATAGGTAGTGACAGGTACTCTTTTTTGAAAAAATTGGGGTCTATTAGACCCTAGATCTCTCCTCTGCCCTCAAAGCATCTGATGACACCAAGATCAGTGTGATAAAATGCTTCCCCAATTTTCCAATGGCGCTATTTACATCCGGCGAAATCTAAGTCATAAAATGCTCGTAGCTTCCGGTTTCTTAGGCCATAGAGATGTTTGGAGCCACTCTGGTCTCTGATCAGCTCTATGGTCAGCTGGCTGAATCACCGGCTGCATTCTCAGGTTCCCTGTTGAGACAGGAGAGCCAGAGAAAAACACGGAAGACGGTGGGGGGGGGCATTCCCTCCCACGGATTGTAAAAGCAGTCTAGAGGCTAATTAGCCACTAGGATTGCTTTTACATGAAAGCCGACCGCTGGCTGAAAAGAATGATACCAAGATGATACCTAAACCTGCAGGCATCATTCTGGTATAACCATTCAAAATCGTGAATGGCGTACCTGAAGACAAAAAAATGGTTAACAATAAAACACAGTAAACGGTAAAGTATAAAAAATTGCATACCTGAAAAGCAAACATGATAAAACATAATAACAATAAAACATTGCAGAATAGAATACAGTAAAAAAGAGCAGAACAAGAGAGAGAGAATAGAGAGAGAGAGAACAATAAAACGACAACTATTTTTTTTTATTTTATATATATATTTTTTTTTTTTACACTTTTTTTGTAACTAACTTTTATAACGGTAACCGGTTCCAGGTTCGGGTCTCTCAAAATGCGATGGCATCTTGGGAGACCCTGTGAAAGTGTGCCTAGTCTGTGCAATGCTGTACCCTACGCTAATACTCAACTAGTGAATGGTAGCGTTCAAAACATTCACCAATGCAAAGACCAGGACAGGAGGGACAATAATAGCGGGTGTCACGCCTATATCCGCGCTTGTTGCAGACACGACATCTTTTTTGGGGGGGTTCGTTGGGTAGGGGTACTCGGGAGGACATAAAGAAAATGCCTCTCATGCAGCCGACTGCATTTGGTTGGGGATGTGAATGGGGGAAGTACGGGCGCTGCAGAAGCGGTGGGTTCCCAATTAGGATTGGCGAATGCAGCAGGAAGGGCACTATGGGCACGACGGGCCTGTGTTTGTCTTTTTGGTGGCAGCGGGACACTACTTGTGCTTGCCACCTCACCAGCTTGAACTGCACTTATGACACTCGCCACGTCACCAAGTGTTACTGCAGTGCTGGTTTGACTACAACCGGGGTGTACTAGGCCGCTGGCGCTTGCCAGTTCAATAAAAAGCTACCAAAAAAACTGTTAGCGATCGCAGGGATCAGGCCTGACTCCGCGAATGCTGCAGTTATGCGTTAAGTGTTTTGTAAGTGACAGTGATCGATCGATACTGCACTTGGGTGGGCTGGGCCGGGCGGAGGGGCAAAATGCAGGTGCTAGCAGGTATCTGGGCTGATCCCACTAACACTGCGTTTTTGGGAACCCTAAACTGCTGGGGACGTTAGTATAGATCTGATCGGATCAGATATTGAACCGTTCAGATACTATACCACTAAGGGAGGTGTACGGTGCGTGCGTGGGTGTTAGCGGTACTGGCGCTAATCTGACGCTGCTTGGGGCTGGTGCTTGCCAGTTCACCAAAATACTACCAAAAAAACTGTTAGCGATCGCAGGGATCAGGCCTGACTCTGCGAACGCTGCAGTTATGCATTTAGTGTTTTGTAAGTGTCAGTGATCGATCGATACTGCACTTGGGTGGGCTGGGCTGGGCCGGGCGGAGGGGCAAAACGCAGGTGCTAGCAGGTATCTGGGCTGATCCCGCTAACACTGCGTTTTTGGGAACCCTAAACTGCTGGGGACGTTAGTATAGATCTGATCGGATCAGATATTGATCCGTTCAGATACTATACCACTAAGGGAGGTGTACGGTGCGTGCGTGGGTGTTAGCGCTACTGGCGCTAACCTGACGCTGCCTGGGGCTGGTGCTTGCCAGTTCACCAAAATGCTACCAAAAAAACTGTTAGCGATCGCACGGATCAGGCCTGACTCTGCGAACGCTGCAGTTATGCGTTTAGTGTTTTGTAAGTGACAGTGATCGATCGATACTGCACTTGGGTGGGCTGGGCCGGGCGGAGGGGCAAAACGCAGGTGCTAGCAGGTATCTGGGCTGATCCCGCTAACACTGTGTTTTTGGGAACCCTAAACTGCTGGGGACGCTAGTATAGATCTGATCGGATCAGATATTGATCCGATCAGATACTATACCACTAAGGGAGGCGTATGCTGCGTGCGTGGGTGTTAGCGGTACTGGCGCTAATCTGACGCTGCCTGGGGCGACGCATATCACCGCCGGGCGATCAGGGGGCTAAACCTTTATTCGGTAATAAACGGCGGGTGCCCTGACACTATAAAAAATAAACAAACTAACCAGCGTCACCCGTAACAGTTATACGGTGATCAGTGGTGAAAGGGTTAACTAGGGGGCCATCAAGGGGTTAAAACATTTATTAGGTAGTATATGGGGGTCCCTGTCGCTATAAAACGCTGACGGCGAACCTAAATATTTACCTCACTAACTAGCGTCACCAGCGACACTAATACAGCGATCAGAAAAATGATCGCTTAGCGACACTGGTGACAGGGGGTGATCAAGGGGTTAAAACTTTATTAGGGGGGGTTAGGGGGGTACCCTAGACCTACAGGGGGGTAATACTAACTGTCCCAACACTGTAACTGTCACAAACTGACACCAATGCAGTAATCAGAAAAAAAAAAACAAAAAAACAAAAAAACTGCTGGTGTCAGTTTGTGACAGGGGGGGGGGTGATTGGGGGGGGATCGGGGGGCGATCGGGGGGGGGATCGGGGTGTTTAGTGTGCCTGGCATGTTCTACTGTGTGTGTAGTGTTGGTGCACTCACATACCTGTGTTCTCTCCTCGGGCCGGAACGGAAATTACCGAGCCGAGGAGAGATGACATCATTTCCTTTGCTGCTGTTTAGCATACAGCAGCAAAGGAATGATGTGATTGTCCGGCAGCGATCGCGAGGGGGGGGCCACGAACGGATGGCCTCCCCCTCATCTCCGATCGCCGTGGGACAGAAGACGACCGCCTCGGGCACCGGGGGGGGGTCCGATCGGACCCCCCACCCGCGGAAGGCAAATCACGTATATGTACGTGATTTTGCCTGTCCGTGCCACCTTGCCGACGTAAATCGGCGTGAGGCGGTCGTCAAGTGGTTAAAGGGAACAACATACCCATATGTTGTTTTGCCCAGTGGAGCCATTCTGCCGACATATATCGGCGTGAGCCGGTCAGCAAGCGGTTAAATATGTATTGTATAATGCAATTTGCATGACTGTAAACTGAAATATTAAAGAGGAGTTCCACCCAGGGGGGCCATCAAAAAAAAAAAAAATTAAAAGTCAGCAGCTACAAATACTGCAGCTGCTGACTTTTAATTGGACACTTACCTGTCCCTGGGTCCAGCGATGCGGGGAAATCGAAGCCCCGCTCGCCCCCCCCCCTCCGCTCGTCGGCGCCGGCATTTCAACTGTGGGCGCCGGGCTGTGGCTTCACAGCCGGGCACCCACTGCGCATGCGTGAGCGGCGCCGCGCGCCATGATTGGTCGCTCAATCACCTGGGACCTGTAATGGGTCCCAGATGATTGACAGGAGGGAGGGAGCAGAGCGGAGCCCTTCCTGTGCCTGGGAGGAAGTGATGTCACCAGCCCAGGCAAAGGAACAGGCAGACTACGAGGGACCACCTAGCAACAGGCATTTAGAGGTAAGTGAAAAAAAAAAAAAAATATCCAAATGTTTTTTTGTTTTTTTTTTAGAATTTTTACAGGTATTTTTGTTTTTTGGTTGGAACCCCACTTTAAGCTGACAGTCCCACAGAGTTCAGGAAGGTTGAAGAAGGAGTTGTGAACATCCAAAGAAAAAAAATGATGGCCTTGGGTAAAGAAATCCCAACAAATGGGGCGGGTTTATAAAAACTAGAAGAAATCTTGTTGCAATGCAGCTGGTTTGTGTGTCTAGAATTTGACCGGTTGGGACCAATGAATTGTATCCCATCTACAGGGAGGAACAATGTGATTGTGGTGATTGACGATCTGGAGGAAAGCACAGATCGGGTGAAAGATCAGATCCTGAAGGAGCAGCACAGTATTAAGAAATGGGCCCGGGATCTTTTTATTTTTTGCCAAGAGGAAAAAAAAATGGATGCACATATCATACCAAGTATGGAGGAAAAGATGAAGCATCTGGAAGCCATGATAACAGGTAATAATCACACATTCTGTTCATTAGTTGTGATTCAGAACTAATTAATAAAACTCTTTTTTTTAGCACAGTACCTAGTTCATTTTCACTACCAACAACTCTACTTTTTAAAACACACATTTACAGAAGACGGACTGCAGACAGGTAGATGTGCCTCTTTCCAGATCTATTGTCACATCCTGTGCCACCGATGCTGTAGAAGTGTCCATAGATGATCGAGGAAAGATGGATGTCTCAATATGGTCATAGGCTTTATAAATGCTAATGTGGAGTTGATGGCTGGGGATATCTCTCCCCCCATTGGCTGGAAATATTACAAGATTCAATGCATGTTACATTCATGCATGGTGACACAATATTGGCATTTAAATGATAACCTTAGTATGTCCATTTGACGACCAGCGATGTACTGTTACGTCGCTGGACTTTGAGGCTGGATTCACACTATTGGGAATTGGAAGAGGGTTTCTCCGCATCCAATTCACATGTCAAGAGATTGTGACTGTCTCTCAATGGAGCCGGTTCACACATTTCCGAAGCGGCTCCAGTGTGAATTTCACAGGGGTCCTATGAGTTTTCTGGTCCATTTCAGGTCCGAATTCAGGCCAAAAATTTAGACCAAAATCAGACCTTAAACGGTGAACAGGGATGCACCGGACCCCTGCTGTGAGTGGCTCAGTACAGCAGTGTGAACCCAGCCTGAATGATTATATCAGGATGATTCCTGCAGCTACAGGCATCGTCCCAATAAAGCTGCAGGCATCAACCCAGTATTGTTTTTTTCAGCAGCTGGCTTTTTTGTAAAAAGAAATCCTAGTGGCTAATTAACCGCTGGATTTCTTTTAAAAGCAGCAGGAAGGGCGCTAGGATTGCTTTTACAAGAAAGGCGACTGCTGGCTGAATTAGCCTTCCACAGCTCTCTGCTTTCCCGTCACACCAGGAAACTTGAAAATGCAGCCGGCAGCTGACCATAGAGCTGATCAGAGACCAAAACAGCTCCATTCATCTTTATGGTCTAAGAAACCAGAAATGATAAGTATTTTATCACTTCTGGTTTCACGGTTGTAAACAAACCCTTATGCCCCGTACACACGGTCGGATTTTCCAATGGAAAATGTCTGATCGGAGCGTGTTGTTGGAAATTCCGACCGTGTGTGGGCTCCATCGGACATTTTCCATTGGATTTTCTGACACACAAAGTTGGAGAGCAGGAGATAAAATTTTCCGACAACAAAATCCGGTCGGAAATTCTGATCGTGTGTACACAAATCCGACGGACAAAGTGCCACGCATGCTCAGAATAAATAAAGAGATGAAAGCTATTGGCCACTGCCCCGTTTATAGTCCCGACATACGTGTTTTACGTCACCACGTTCAGAACAATCGGATTTTCCGACAACTTTGTGTGACCGTGTGTATGCAAGACAAGTTTGAGCCAACATTCGTCAAAAAAAATCCTAGGATTTTGTTGTCGGAATGTCTGAACAAAGTCCGACCGTGTGTACGCCCTATTAGTGGTTTGAAAAAAAGCATTGGATCATACTGAACTTGGTAGGATCCAAGGCTTTTAGGGGCAGAGGAGAGATCTGGGGTCTACTAGAGAAGGATGGGCAAATGGTTCGGCCCAAGCATAAGTTCGGGTCGAACTTTGGTTGTTCGGATGTTCTGCAGAAAAAATTTGAAAGCCGCGGGAACACCATTAAAGTCTATGGGACACTAACATGAAAAATCAAAAGTTATCATTTTAAAGGTTAATATGCAAGTTATTGTCATAAAAAGTGTTTGGGGACCCGGGTCCCGCTCCAGGGGACATGTATCAATGCAAAAAAAAGTTCTAAAAACAGCAGTTTTTTTCAGGAGCAGTGATTTTAATAATGCTTAAAGTGAAACAATAAAAATGAAATATTCCTTTAAATTTCATACCTGGGGGGTGTCTATAGCATGCCTGTAAAATGGTGCATTTTTCCCATGTTTAGAACAATACCACAGCAAAATTACATTTCTAAAAGAAAAAATGTCATTTAAAACTGATTGCGGCTGTAATGAATTGTTGGTTCTCGGCAATATAGATAAAAATCATTGAAAAAAACGGCATGGGATCCCCCCCCCAGTCCTATACCAGGCCCTTTGGGTCTGGTATGAATATTAAGGGGAACCCTAAACCAAAAATTAAAAAAGAAATTGTGTGGTGGGGACCCCCAAAATCCATACCAGGCCCTTCAGGTCTGGTATGGATATGAAGTGGAACCCTGCGCCAAGTTTAAAAAAAAATGTCATAGGGGTCCCCCCAAAATCCATACCAGACTCTTCAGGTCTAGTATGGATTTTAAGGGGAACCCTGCGCCAAAAATTAAAAAAAAAATGGTTATTGTTTCACTTTAAGCATTAAAAAAATCACTGCTCCCAAAACAACGGCTGTTTTAAAAAAAATGTTTTGCATTGATACATGTTCCCTGGGGCAGGACCCGGGTCCCCAAATACTTTTTATGACAAGAACTTGCATACAGTATAAGCCTTTAAAATGAGCACTTTTGATTTTTCATGTTCGTGTCCCATAGACTTTAACTGTGTTTGTGTGCTCTACCGAATTTTTTGCCTGTTCGGATGTTCTGGTGTGAACCAAACCGGGGGGTGTTCGGCTCATCCCTACTAATAGACCCCAGATCTCCCAGAGTACCTGTCACTGCCTATTGCACTCACAGGGGATATTTATATTCTATGTGATAATAATTGAAGTGATCAAAAAATAAATAAAAGGGACAGTGTAAAAATAAATAAAATACATAAATTTAAAAAAATGTAAGCACCACCGCGCGTAAAGGCGCGTCAGTCCCGCACATGCACAAATAGCATTCACGCCACACATGTGAGGTATCACCACAAACGTCAGATTAAGGGCAGTAATTCTAGAACCAGACCTCCTGTGTAAATCTAAAGAGGTAGCCTGTAAAGGCATTTAAAGCGTTGCCTATGGATAATAAAATTTACGTAGTTTATCACCATTGCACGGGCATGTGCAATTTTAAAACGTGACATGTTTGGTATCTCTTAACTCATCGTAACATATTTTAGCAAACAACTGGGTATTATTTTGTGTTTTTGTGCAATAAAATTCAGAAAAGTGTATTTTTTTTCCAAAAACAGTGCATTTGAAAAACCCATGCGCAAATACCGTGTGACCTAAAAAATTGCAACACCCATTATTTTATTCTCTAGTGCCTCAGCTTTAAAAAATATATAATGTTTGGGGGTTCTATGTAATTTTCTAGCAAAAAAAAAACAGATTTTTACATGTAAACAAAAGGTGTCAATAAAAGACCCGGTCTTCAAGTGGATATTTAGTCTGATCCTTATCAATTTACAGTAGGCCTATTATTTTCACATAATTAAAAACAACAAATAATGCCAAAGTTCTTTGCACTTGAAAGTCATTACTGGAGGATCCTTCTTTGCATATAGGCCTTCATTGCACCTGAGAGTACAAGCTGACTTATGTAACTTCTATTTCTAAGAATGTGCGGTACTAGGGAAGTGGTTGGTTCACCCCTAGACCCCCCTTGGGCCAAAATTTTCTCTCAGACAGTGAAGAGGATGTACCACTTACTCAAACTCTGTGTTGCAGATTCAACAGGATGTTTCCTTGCCTCCACAAGTTCGACAAGACAACGCACCTCTGCTTTTCCAGATTCATCAAGACAAAATGTCAAAGCTTCTGCTAGTTTAACAGGGCAACGTCCTTCTGCATCCAATGTTTCCACAGCACTCAGTTCATCTTTTCTTAACAATTTTTCCACCAGCCAGGCACAAAGCAGGGAATCAGGTAAGTCACCATCTCCCAGCACTGAGTGGCCAATCACCAGTTCTGTCACATAATAGGGAGGGGAAATACTTTCCATATCAAGCAGTAGAGATGCACGATTCTGGCTAAAATGAGGATCACAATTTTTTTGCTGAGAATAAAGATCATGATTTTCTCACGATTCTCGCGATGTAACATCATCTTTCATATTATACAAAAAAATTGCGCTAACTTTACTGTTTTGTTTTTTTTTTTATTCATGAAAGTGTATTTAAAAAAAAAAAAAAATACGTTTGAAAGACGGTTGTGCAAATACAGTGTGACATAAAATATTGCAATAACCACCATTTTAGTCTCTAAGGTCTCTGCCAAAAATTATATATAATGTTTAGGGGTTCCAAGTAATTTTCCAGCAATAAATACTGACTTTAACTTGTAAGCAACAAGTGTCAGAAAAAGGTTTAGTCTGACAGACGCAAATAGAGGAGAGATGATCGGCTGCTCTCCTTACAGGGGGGTCTGTGCTGCTTATTAGCGCAACCCCCCCTTGGATGCCCACCAAGAACTACCTAGATGCCACCAGGACCACCAGGGATTGGCACCACCCTAGACCACCAGGCATGCCACCCTAGACCACCAGGGAAATGCCAATCAGTGCCCAGGCAGCTGCCAGTGCCCATCCCCAATGCCTATCAGTGCCAGTGCCCCCTATCAATGCCCATCAGTGCTGCATATCAGTGCCACCTATCAGTGCCCATCAGTACCCATCAGTGCCACCTCGTCGGTGCCACCTTATCAGTGTCCATCAGTGGTGCCTTATCAGTGCCCATCAGTGAAGGAGAAAACTTATTTCATTTACAAAATTTTATAACAGAAACAAAAGAAAAACGTTTTTTTCAAAATTTTAGGTCTTTTTTATTTGTTTAGCAAAAACTAAAAAATGCAGAGGTGATCAAATACCACATAAAGAAAGCTCTATTTGTGGGAACAAAATGATAAAAATTCTGTTTGGGTACAGTGTAGCATGACCACGCAGTTGTCATTTAAACAGCGACAGTGCTGAAAGCTAAATATTGGTTTGGGCAGGAAGGGGGTGTAAGTGCCTGGTATTGAGGTGGTTGAACTGACTTCATTTACAGATCAAAGTTCATCCCTTTGATCTAAAAGAACTTAATGTTACAATGTTTCTCTTTGTCTCCGCTTAAGTGATGTTATGATAAACTTGGCAGGCTGTCTGTTTTTTTTTTTTTTTTTACTGCTGTCAGCAGTGAGCAGAGAACTCTCTGCACTGAATTGAGGGAATTATTTTTTAAGATCATGAGGGGGTAGAATTGTGATCTTGATTCTTTAACGCTTAATAATGCAGATCTATCTAGCAGCCATATTCTTTTCACTTTTCTTTTGATTGGAGAGAGGAATGGTGGGGAGCAAAAGGAGGGTTGGTATGTGCTTATGGGAAAAAGACAATGAGGTTGATTTACTAAAACTGGAGAGAGCAAAATCTGGTGCAGCTGTATAAGGTAGCCAATCAGCTTCTAACTTCAGCTTGTTCAATTAAGCTTTGACACAAATAAATAAATAAATAAAATAAAAATAAAAACTGGATGCTGATTGGTTTCTATGTAGAGCTGCACCAAATTTTGCACTCTCAAGTAGGGATAGATAGGAAAAAAGCTGCGCTAATTTAAAAGTCCAAAACAATTGACATCAAAGGCAGATGAATGTTCTTTAGAATAGAAGGTCATAACAACACCACAGTGTGCATCCACAAACAAAAGTGCCCGACCACCATAGCTGTAGATTAAGCTTACCGGACAGCAAGCTTTAAAGGGCAGGTGGCTTTAGCCCAGCTTAGGCCTTTAAGCTTGCTGATGGCCACAATGGAAGCCGCTTTCAGATGGTGAAAAATCGTCCTCTTAGACTCACATCCAGCATCAACTGCAATCAACATGTGGTCAGGAGCATGACCAAAAAAAAGAACTCAAGTAGGGATGAGCCTGATGTTCGAGTTGAACATCGGGCGTTTGCCTGTTCACCGAATAGCGAACAATTTGGGGTGTTCACGGCAAATTCGAAAGCTGCGGAACGCCCTTTAAAAGTCTATGAGAGAAATCAAAAGTGCTAATTTTAAAGGCTTATATGCATGGTATTGTCATAAAAAGTGTTTGGGGACCCAGGTCCTGCCCCAGGGGACATGGATTAATGCAAAAAAAGTTTTAAAAAACTAAAGTTTTTTCAGGAGCAGTGATTTTAATAATGCTTAAAGTGAAACATCAAAAGTGAAATATTCCTTTAAATTTCGTACCTGGGGAGTGACTATAGTATGCCTGTAAAGTGGCGCATGTTTCCCGTGTTTACAACAGTCCCTGCACAAAATGACATTTCTAAAGGAAAAAAAGTCATTTAAAAGTACTCGCGGCTATAATGAATTGTCGGTCCCAGTAATACAGATAAAAGAAGTCATTATGGGTCTGGTATGTTGATGGGGACAAGGGCCTCATCCCCACAACCCTTGCCCCGTGGTTGTGAGGGTCTGCGTGTGGGGGGGCTTATCGGAATCTGGAAGCCCCCTTTAACAAGGGGACCCCCAGATCCCGGCCTCCCCTCTTGTGAAATGGTAACGGGGTACAAATGTACACAAATGAGGAAAAACTCTTGCGAGCCACAACGATCTAATGCCAAATATGTGACAATACTCAGCTGCAGGCGCAGACCACATTTCATATGCTGTGCAAAATAATTCAAAGAAAAAATATATGCTGGGCTAGAGTGAACTATATCAATCTGATATCTCTTGATTATAAAATATGTGCAAATTAACCCTCTCTGAATCAATCAATTAGTGATAAACAAAAATCAAAACGTATATATATATATATATATATATATATATATATATATATATATATATATATATATATATATAAATAAATTAATTCATATAAACCAGACTATTTAAAGTGCAGTGTGCATAAGAAATATTGCCAAATATTTAAAGTCCGAAAACAGATACAAAGTGCTTAGTGCTCCATAATATAATAAGCAGTCCTGATAGATAATCCTAAAGTGATTGGTGAAAAGTCCTGTAAATCAACATCAAATAAGTGTGTAAAAACAGTGTCCATAAATAGTGTTATCCAACATGCTCATGAAATCCTTGGTACTTCAAACCATGCTCTGGTGCACTTCAGTGCCCCCCCCTAGGTCAATGTGCTCACCTCAAAGCGTGTGACCTAGCTGCTACACTGAGACAAAACACACTTTGGAGCCACCCCCGGGCTCTGTGCTGATTAACAGATGTCAGTCTCCAGCTTAGTTCAATGCAGCTCCATAGGCATAAACAAAAGAGAAACTCAATGGTGTGATATCGTTGGGTAAATTTATTTATAAATAAATTACACTCCCCAAAATGGGGTACTCACATTATCCCGGTGCGTAAGTGCACCGCTCTATATCAAGCCTCCGAAATGACAATAAAATGTAGGTTTGGCGTGTGGTATGGTATGCGTCTCCACTAGACATACTCCGTGCTGCTCACTCCATCCTGGGGGAAGCATGGTGGGTGTAATGCAAGATGAAATGACGGGTGCCAGTCACTTTTTGAATGTGAATAAAGAGATTTATTGTCTCTTAACAAGAACTGTGGGAGAGCGGGTTAGGGTCAGGACACCCTTTAGACAGATGCAATGCCAATTAGCAGTCTCTGAGACACAATAGGCAGACAGCCATACAGTTCAAAGCCTCCAGTCGGATGCACCTTCTTTGGCAGGACTGCTGTCTCCTATGGCAACTAAGCTTTAACAGTTTACAACATGGTTCTCCTCCTATCTCACAGTTTTCCACTGTAGGTCTTCACTCACTGAGCTCCCAGTCTCCCACTAGACTTCCAGATCCCAGTCATTACCAGATCCCCTCAAGCGTCACCCCCGCTAACCCGCTGGGTCCCTGACTTGGCACTCGCTGAAGATTTCTAACTTATTCACCGTCCCCCGGTGGTGAGAAGACGGCTCTTGTACTTTTTCGGGGCTTACTCACAGTAGTCTCTGGTAATAAGGTGATTGGTCCCTTAGCGGCGACTGCTTCCCCTCTACCTCCGACCACGACTGGTTCCCCATCCGGCTGAACCTCTGTAATTCGGTTGGACTCCAATCCTGCAGTCCCAACCCCGCGCTGCTTCTCCTGCTCCTAGATAGGCCTCATGCAGCCTAGCAGCCAGGTGTCCCCTGGATAGGCTGCAAGCTTCTGGCCTAGCAACAAGGAACAACATAACACATGTCCACTCAGACAGCCATCCAGGTGGCACAGAACACAATCACCTGACTCCACCCAAATAAATTGTCTCTCCCAGCAGGCCAAGGGACTAAAGAAACCCCGACCAATTGGCTAAGACAACCCATCCATTCATAATCTGACCTTGCTATGCCCTTATTGATCAAATGCCAGCAACAGTGCCACCCAGTGACAGAAGAGAATAGGTGCAGCAACTCCAGATTTAGAGAGGGATCAGTGGATCCCCTAAAAATTAGCCAGAACGCTTTCTATCTGGCAAACTAAATTTGTGAGCAACCCTGCCTAAACACCAGGGTGCTACACCTATAGGACAGAAAGTGAAGGGAGATCTCCCTTACTCTATCCAAAGTTTGCCTTTAGTACTACTTTAAGACTGAATATTGAAATTCTTGCATAAGCCAAATTGAAACAAATTTTCTTTTATGTATTGCATGATGTATGATACAATAGAAATTAATTATACTGCTATTTCTGACTAATTATAATAGCAAAAAAAATATATATAAAGACAGTTATTCATATGACCATATCACTGTGAAATGCACAGGTTTGCAGAATGCAAATTGTTATTAGTATAATTTTTTAAAATATATTTTTTTCTTATTATTGTTGTTATTATTTATTTTTTAGGATTTAATTCAGGCAAAGAACAAAGTACAGAGAAAAACAGAAAATCTATTGTAAGTAAAGACTCTACAATGTATTTATTTGCGAATGTTTTCTCCAAGCTTCCACACATGCTGGACCTGATTTATTAAAGCTTATGCACATATGACAGTTTATTCAATGAACACAGACTACCAAATTATGTCTGTCTTTACAAACACAATGGAACACAAAGCTTAATGAATGAGATGAAGCTAAGTGTAAATTCACCTTGCCAAGTGAACAGCCTTTTCTCCTTTAGTAAACTGGAGAGATAAAAACACTTAAAAGAGAAGTATGGGCATTTTTTTTTTAGGTTTATACTTACTTAGGTGGATGTAGCATCAGTCCGATGCTGCATCTGTCCCCCAGGCGCCTCTAACACTGAGAACGAAGCAATGAATCTCCTCTGATCGCTTGGTTCTCACAGCTCCGTAAACTGTCAGTCAGCAGCTCTCTGCTTTGCCCCCCCCCAGTGCTCACTGGAGCGCTGGGCTGTGAAAGGGCGAGAGCAGCCGGCTTAGGCTCTCAGTGGCTCACTGAGAGGCTGAGCCAGGTGCTAGTCCTGGGATCTGGGTGGATCACGACATTATGGTTGTGATGATGCCCGAGCCTGGACTGGCTCTGTGACGTCAGCAGGAGCGGACTCTCTGCTGAAAACAGGTCACAGGAGTGCAAAATGAACCGCACTCCTGTGATTCACAGGAGAAGGGTGGCTTAACCTCCAAGATAAAAATGCATTTAAAAGCAAAGGAGAAGGCCTTCAAAAAATACAAGGCTGAAGGATCATCATCAGCATTCCAACTTTACAAAGAATGCAACAAGAAATGTAAGGGTGCAATCAGGGCGGCTAAGATAGAATACGAAAGGCACATAGCGAAACAGAGTAAGAAAATTCCCAAGAAATTCTTTAACCACTTGCCGACCGCCTAACGTATATATACGTCGGCAGAATGGCACGGGCAGGCAGAATCACGTACCTGTACGTGATCTGCCTCCCGCGGGCGGGGGGTCCGATCGGACCCCCCCCCGGTGCCATCGGCGGTCGGCATCTGACTGGGAGCGTCGGGAGGCGAGGGGGAGACCATCCGATCGTGGCCCCCCCCTCGCGATCGCTCCCAGCCAATGGGAATCCTCCTCTGCCTGTGTATAGTTTCACACAGGCAGAGGATGTGATGTCATCTCTCCTCGGTCTGGCAGTTTCCGTCCCAGCGCCGAGGAGAGAAGACATGTAAGTGCACACAACACAAACACACACAGTAGAACATGCCAGGCATACCTTACACCCCCGATCCCCCCCCGATCGCCCCCCGATCCCCCCCAATCACCCCCCCCCCCCGTCACAAACTGACATTAGCAGTATTTTTTTTTTTTTTTTTTTTTTTTTTCTGATTACTGCATAATGTCAGTTTGTGACAGTTACAGTGTTAGGGCAGTGAATATTACCCCCCTTTAGGTCTAGGATACCCCCCTAACCCCCCCTAATAAAGTTTTAACCCCTTGATCACCCCCTGTCACCAGTGTCACTAAGCGATCATTTTTCTGATCGCTGTATTAGTGTCGCTGGTGACGCTAGTTAGAGACGTAAATATTTAGGTTCGCCGTCAGCGTTTTATAGCGACAGGGACCCCCATATACTATCTAATAAATGTTTTAACCCCTTGATTGCCCCCTAGTTAACCCTTTCACCACTGATCACCATATAAGTGTTACGGGTGACGCTGGTTAGTTTGTTTATTTTTTATAGTGTCAGGGCACCCGCCGTTTATTACCTAATAAAGGTTTAGCCCCCTGATCGCCCGGCGGTGATATGCGTCGCCCCAGGCAGCGTCAGATTAGCGCCAGTACCGCTAACACCCTCGCACGCAGCATACGCCTCCCTTAGTGGTATAGTATCTGTACGGATCAATATCTGATCCGATCAGATCTATACTAGCGTCCCCAGCAGTTTAGGGTTCCCGAAAACGCAGTGTTAGCGGGATCAGCCCAGATACCCGCTAGCACCTGCGTTTTGCCCCTCTGCCCGGCCCACCCAAGTGCAGTATCGATCGATCACTGTCACTTACAAAACACTAAACGCATAACTGCAGCGTTCGCATAGTCAGGCCTGATCCCTGCGATCGCTAACAGTTTTTTTGGTAGCGTTTTGGTGAACTGGCAAGCACCAGCCCCAGGCAGCGTCAGATTAGCGCCAGTACCGCTAACACCCACGCACGCACCGTACACCTCCCTTAGTGGTATAGTATCTGATCGGATCAATATCTGATCTGATCAGATCTATACTAGCGTCCCCAGCAGTTTAGGGTTCCCACAAACGCAGTGTTAGCGGGATCAGCCCAGATAACTGCTAGCACCTGCGTTTTGCCCCTCCGCCCGGCCCAGCCCAGCCCACCCAAGTGCAGTATCGATCGATCACTGACACTTACAAAACACTAAACACATAACTGCAGCGTTCGCAGAGTCAGGCCTGATCCCTGCGATCGCTAACAGTTTTTCTGGTAGCGTTTTGGTGAACTGGCAAGCACCAGCCCCAGGCAGCGTCAGGTTAGCGCCAGTACCGCTAACACCCACGCACGCAGCATACGCCTCCCTTAGTGGTATAGTATCTGATCGGATCAATATCTGATCCGATCAGATCTATACTAGCGTCCCCAGCAGTTTAGGGTTCCCACAAACGCAGTGTTAGCGGGATCAGCCCAGATACCTGCTAGCACCTGCGTTTTGCCCCTCCGCCCGGCCCAGCCCAGCCCACCCAAGTGCAGTATCGATCGATCACTGTCACTTACAAAACACTAAACGCATAACTGCAGCGTTCGCAGAGTCAGGCCTGATCCTTGCGATCGCTAACAGTTTTTTTGGTAGCGTTTTGGTGAACTGGCAAGCACCAGCGGCCTAGTACAGCCCGGTCGTAGTCAAACCAGCACTGCAGTAACACTTGGTGACGTGGCGAGTCCCATAAGTGCAGTTCAAGCTGGTGAGGTGGCAAGCACAAGTAGTGTCCCGCTGCCACCAAGAAGACGAACACAGGCCCGTCGTGCCCATAGTGCCCTTCCTGCTGCATTCGCCAATCCTAATTGGGAACCCACCACTTCTGCAGCGCCCGTACTTCCCCCATTCACATCCCCAACCAAATGCAGTCGGCTGCATGAGAGGCATTTTCTTTATGTCCTCCCGAGTACCCCTACCCAACGAACCCCCCAAAAAAGATGTCGTGTCTACAGCAAGCGCGGATATAGACGTGACACCCGCTATTATTGTCCCTCCTGTCCTGACAATCCTGGTCTTTGCATTGGTGAATGTTTTGAACGCTACCATTCACTAGCTGAGTATTAGCGTAGGGTACAGCATTCCACAGACTAGGCACACTTTCACAGGGTCTCCCAAAATGCCATCGCATTTTGAGAGACCCGAACCTGGAACCGGTTACAGTTATAAAAGTTAGTTACAAAAAAAAGTGTAAAAAAAAAAAAAAACACATACAAAAATATAAAATAAAAAAAAAATAGTTGTCGTTTTATTGTTCTTTCTCTCTCTATTCTCTCTCTCTATTGTTCTGTTCTTTTTTACTGTATTATATTCTGCAATGTTTTATTGTTATTATGTTTTATCATGTTTGCTTTTCAGGTATGCAATTTTTTATACCTTACCGTTTACTGTGCTTTATTGTTAACCATTTTTTTGTCTTCAGGTACGCCATTCACGACTTTGAGTGGTTATACCAGAATGATGCCTGCAGGTTTAGGTATCATCTTGGTATCATTCTTTTCAGCCAGCGGTCGGCTTTCATGTAAAAGCAATCCTAGCGGCTAATTAGCCTCTAGACTGCTTTTACAAGCAGTGGGAGGGAATGCCCCTCCCCCCCCCAACGTCTTCCGTGTTTTTCTCTGGCTCTCCTGTCTCAACAGGGAACCTGAAAATGCAGCCGGTGATTCAGCCAGCTGACCATAGAGCTGATCAGAGACCAGAGTGGCTCCAAACATCTCTATGGCCTAAGAAACCGGAAGCTACGAGCATTTTATGACTTAGATTTCGCCGGATGTAAACAGCGCCATTGGGAAATTGGGAAAGCATTTTATCACACCGATCTTGGTGTGGTCAGATGCTTTGAGGGCAGAGGAGAAATCTAGGGTCTAATAGACCCCAATTTTTGCAAAAAAGAGTACCTGTCACTACCTATTGCTATGATAGGGGATATTTACATTCCCTGAGATAACAATAAAAATGATTAAAAAAAAAAAAAAAATGAAAGGAACAGTTTAAAAATAAGATAAAAAAATAATAATAATAAAGAAAAAAAAAAAAAAAAAAAAAAAGCACCCCTGTCCCCCCTGCTCTCGCGCTAAGGCGAACGCAAGCGTCGGTCTGGCGTCAAATGTAAACAGCAATTGCACCATGCATGTGAGGTATCGCCGCGAAGGTCAGATCGAGGGCAGTAAGTTTAGCAGTAGACCTCCTCTGTAAATCTAAAGTGGTAACCTGTAAAGGCTTTTAAAGGCTTTTAAAAATGTATTTAGTTTGTCGCCACTGCACGTTTGTGCGCAATTTTAAAGCATGTCATGTTTGGTATCCATGTACTCGGCCTAAGATCATCTTTTTTATTTCATCAAACATTTGGGCAATATAGTGTGTTTTAGTGCATTAAAATGTAAAAAAGTGTGTTTTTTCCCCAAAAAATGCGTTTGAAAAATCGCTGCGCAAATACTGTGTGAAAAAAAAAAATGAAACACCCACCATTTTAATCTGTAGGGCATTTGCTTTAAAAAAAATATATAATGTTTGGGGGTTCAAAGTAATTTTCTTGCAAAAAAAAATTATTTTTTTATGTAAACAATAAGTGTCAGAAAGGGCTTTGTCTTCAAGTGGTTAGAAGTGTGGGTGATGTGTGACATAAGCTTCTAGATGTTGTGCATAAAATGCCAGGACAGTTCAAAACCCCCCCAAATGACCCCATTTTGGAAAGTAGACACCCCAAGCTATTTGCTGAGAGTCATGTTGAGTCCATGGAATAATTTATATTGTGACACAAGTTGCGGGAAAGAGACAATTTTTAATTTTTTTTATTTTTTTTTGCGCAAAGTTGTCACTAAATGATATATTGCTCAAACATGCCATGGGAATATGTGAAATTACACCCCAAAATACTTTCTGCTGCTTCTCCTGAGTATGGGGATACCACATGTGTGGGACTTTTTGGGAGCCTAGCCGCGTACGGGACCCCGAAAACCAAGCACCGCCTTCAGGCTTTCTAAGGCCGTAAATTTTTGATTTCACTCTTCACTGCCTATCACAGTTTCGGAGGCCATGGAATGCCCAGGTGGCAAAAAAACCCCCCAAATGACCCCATTTTGGAAAGTAGACACCCCAAGCTATTTGATGAGAGGTATAGTGAGTATTTTGCAGACCTCACTTTTTGTCACAAAGTTTTGAAAATTGAAAAAAGAAAAAAAAAAATTTTTTTTTCTCGTCTTTCTTTATTTTCAAAAACAAATGAGAGCTGCAAAATACTCACCATGCCTCTCAGCAAATAGCTTGGGGTGTCTACTTTCCAAAATGGGGTCATTTGGGGGGGGGTTTGTGCCACCTGGGCATTCCATGGCCTCCGAAACTGTGATAGGCAGTGAGGAGTAAAATCAAAAATGTACGCCCTTAGAAATCCTGAAGGCGGTGCTTGGTTTTCGGGGCCCCGTACGCGGCTAGGCTCCCAAAAAGTCCCACACATGTGGTATCCCCATACTCAGGAGAAGCAGCTAAATGTATTTTGGGGTGCAATTCCACATATGCCCATGGCCTGTGTGAGCAATATATCATTTAGTGACAACTTTGTGCAAAAAAAAAAAAAAAAAAAAAAAAATTTGTCACTTTCCCGCAACTTGTGTCAAAATATAAAACATTCCATGGACTCAACATGCCTCAAAGCAAATAGCTTGGGGTGTCTACTTTCCAAAATGGGGTCATTTGGGGGGGTTTTATGTCATCTGGGCATTTTATGGCCTTCAAAACTGTGATAGGTAGTGAGGAGTAAAATCAAAAATGTACGCCCTTAGAAATCCTGAAGGCAGTGATTGGTTTTCGGGGCCCCGTACGCGGCTAGGCTCCCAAAAAGTCTCACACATGTGGTATCCCCATACTCAGGAGAAGCAGCTAAATGTATTTTGGGGTGCAATTCCACATATGCCCATGGCCTGTGTGAGCAATATATCATTTAGTGACAACTTTTTGTAATTTTTTTTTTTTTTTTTTTTTTTTGTCATTGTTCAATCACTTGGGACAAAAAAAATGAATATTCAATGGGCTCAACATGCCTCTCAGCAAATTCCTTGGGGTGTCTACTTTCCAAAATGGGGTCATTTGGGGGGGTTTTGTACTGCCCTGCCATTTTAGCACCTCAAGAAACGACATAGGCAGTCATAAATTAAAGGCTGTGTAAATTCCAGAAAATGTACCCTAGTTTGTAGACGCTATAACTTTTGCGCAAACCAATAAATATACACTTATTGACATTTTTTTTACCAAAGACATGTGGCCGAATACATTTTGGCCTAAATGTATGACTAAAATTGAGTTTATTGGATTTTTTTTAGAACAAAAAGTAGAAAATATCATTTTTTTTCAAAATTTTCGGTCTTTTTCCGTGTATAGCGCAAAAAATAAAAACGGCAGAGGTGATCAAATACTATCAAAAGAAAGCTCTATTTGTGGGAAGAAAAGGACGCAAATTTCGTTTGGGTACAGCATTGCATGACCGCGCAATTAGCAGTTAAAGCGACGCAGTGCCGAATTGTAAAAAGTGCTCTGGTCAGGAAGGGGGTAAAACCTTCCGGGGCTGAAGTGGTTAAGTACATAAATAGTAAGAAAGGGAGGTATGATCATATTGGTCCCATAAAGAATGATGAAGGTAATCTGGTTACTAAGGATGGAGTGATGGCGAAGGTATTCAATGTATTCTTCTCCTCAGTGTTCACGAGGGAATCGGGGGGACTTCAGTAACCAAAACTGCAATGTTTGTCCTCATGACATGTTACAGGAAGCACCCCCATGGCTAACAGAGGACAGAATTAGAAATAGACTTGAAAAACTTAACATTAATAAGTCACCGGGACCAGATGGCTTGCATCCGAGGGTCCTTAGGAAACTCATTCAAGTAATTGCCAGACCATTGTTCCTAATTTTTACTGACAGTCTACTGACTGAAATGGTACCAGCTGATTGGGGAAAAGCCAATGTAGCACAAATATTTAAAAAAGGGCCAAAATACATCTCTGGGAATTACAGACCAGTTAGCTTAACATCAATAGTATGCAAGCTCTTGGAGGGGATGATAAGGGACTATATAAAAGATTTTAGTAATGAAAACGGTATCATTAGCAGTAATCAGCATGGATTCATGAAGAATCGTTCTTACAAAACCAATCTTTTAACCCTCTATGAGGAGGTGAACTGCCATCTAGATAAAGGAAGGCCCGTAGACATGGTTTATCTGGATTATCCAAAAGCATATGATACAGTTCCCCATAAACGTTTACTGTAAGAAATAAGGTCCGTTGGCATGGACCCTAGGGTGAGTACATGGATTGAAAACTGGCTACAAGGGCGAGTTCAGAGGGTGGTGATAAATGGGAGGTACACAGAATGGGCAGGGGTGGAAAGTGGGGTCCTGTTCTGTCCTAGGACCAATCCTATTTAATTTGTTCATAAACGACCTGGAGGATGGGAAACAGTTCAATCTCTGTATTTGAGGACGATACTATGTTAAGCAGGGCAATAACTTTTCCGCAGGATGTGGAAACCTTGCAAGAAGATCTGAACAAATTAATGGGGTGGGCGACTACATGGCAAATGAGGTTCAATGTGGAAAAATGTAAGATAATGCATTTGGGTGGCAAATATATGAATGCAATCTATACACTGGGGGGAGAACCTCTGGGGGGATCTAGGATGGAAAAGGACCTGGGGGTCCTAGTAGATGATAGGCTCAACAACCAAGCTGCTGCAAGCAAAGCAAACAGAATATTGGCATGCATTAAAAAGGGGATTAACTCCAGCGATAAAACGATAATTCTGTCGCTCTAGAAGACTCTGGTCTGGCTGTACCTGGAGTATGCTGTCCAGTTCTGGGCACCAGTCCTCACGAAGTATGCGCTGGAACTGGAGAGAGTCCCGAGAAGGGCAACAAAGCTAATAAAGGGTCTGGAGGATATTAGTTATGAGGAAAGGTTGCAAGCACTGAACTTATTTTCTCTGGAGAATAGACGCTTGAGAGGGGATATGATTTCAATGTACAAATACAGTACTGGTGACCCCACAATAGGGATAAAACTTTTCAGCGTAAGGGAATTTAATAAGACATGTGGCCATTCACTAAAATAAGAAAAGTGGTTTAACCGTAAACTGTGCAGAGGATTATTTACTGTAAGAGCGGTAAGGGTGTGGAATTCCCTTCCACAGGTGGTGGTTTCAGCAGGGAGCATTGATAATTTCAAAAAACTATTAGATAAGCACCTGAACGACCACAACATACAGGGATATACAATGTAATACTGACAAAAAACACACACATAGGTTGGACTTGATGGACTTGTGTCTTTTTTTCAACCTCCCCAACTATGTAACTATAAGTACAGCCAAACAAGCTTCTCCTTTAACTCCCCTAACTCTTCTAATGAAAACACTTTGCTCCCCTGTACACCTGGATAGGAGGAGCGGTGAGGGTGCATATAGAAGAACCCATAACCTCCATTTTCCTCCTGCAGCCGCTGAAAACCTGCTTCTCCTTCTCTCCCTCACCCCTGCATTCAGCAGCTGCAGGAGGAAAATGGAAGGGATCGGTTCTCCTATATACCACCCCTCCTATCCAGGTTCTTCTGCCCCTGGGCTCCTGTGAACTCTCCTGGCCCCCCTTATCCCCTGCAGTTTTGCCAGGTTCTCCCCTCTCCTGCCAGATGCTGCAGGAGATGCTTTCAGGATGGAGAGCAGAGAAGGGCCGGTAAATATATCATTTAATGGCCCCTTCTATTTCTGAATGGACAGAGTCAGTGATCCGTGCCGACCACTGATGCTTTGCATTTATAACGGAAGCATAGCAAACTGTTTACTATGCTTCGGTTTGTGAATAACCAGGAAGCTCTGTACAGAGCTATTCCTGTCTATTGATTCTGAAGCTGCAGAGATGAAGATTGAGGGCTATGTCCTGAAACTCCTTTCTCTGTGTCAAAGGTGGAACTTCAGAGGTCTGCTTAGACCCCTGATATTTCACCACAGCCCCAAAACAGGGCTCCTAAAAGAATGTAAAAAAATATAGAGAATAGAATTGTAAAAAACAAATAAATAAATAAAATGGTAAAAAAAATTATTACAGAAACAAAAACTAATGACACCAGTGGCAGAACACCAGGGTCACAATGGTTGCACTTTTAACCTGGCATTCCCCCACCGCAGGGGGGGGGGGGCTCAAGACGACGGGAAGGGGCCAGATACAGAACGTTTGAAAGTGTCCCATTGCAGGACTGTAATAAATGGCATAGTGAGAAGGGCCCCAGGCCCAGAGGGAAGGGCCATGGCCGAGTCTTTCACTGGGGCCTTGAAGGTTCTAGTTAAGCCTCTGATTTATACTCTGAATGGTATAAGGTTATTAGTGGTGTTTACCGCAAGGTACATTTCAGTCTTTGCAGATGACACCAAGCTATGTAGTGGAATAACGTCCTTACAGGATGTCTCCAATTTACAAGCCAACCACAATGCTCTGTCTAATTGGGCAACTATGTGGCAGATGAGGTTTAATTACTAAATGTAATGTTATGCATTTGGGGGCTAAGAATATGCATGCATCATACATACTAGGGGGAGAGCAACTGGGGGAATCAATAGTGGAGAAGGATCTGGGGGTTCTAGTAGATTACAGATTTAATAATAACACGCAATGCAAAGCTGCAATTTCCAAAGAGAGCAAAGTGCTTTCTTGTATTAAGAGAGGTATAGACTCCAGAGAGAGAGATATCATCTGTACAAATCATTAGTAAGACCTCATCTGGAATATGCCGTTCAGTTTTGGGCTCCAGTTCTCAAAAAGGATATCGGGGAACTGGAGAAAGTACAGAGAAGGTCAACCAAACTGATAAGAGGCATGGAGGAGCTCAGCTATGAGGAAAGATTAGAGGAACTGAATTAATTCACTCTTGAGAAGAGGAGAATAAGGGGGGATATGATCTCCATGTTTAAAAACATAAGGGGGGATATGATCTCCATGTATAAATACATAAGGGGGATATGATCACCATGTATAATGCATAAGGGGGATATGATCACCATGTATAAATACATAAGGGGGATATAATCATCATGTATAAATACATAAGGGGGGATATGATCACCATGTATAAATACATAAGAGGGGTATGATCTCCATGTATAAATACATAAGGGGGGGTATGATCTCCATGTATAAATACATAAGAGGGGATATATTCTCCATGTATAAATACATAAGGGGGGATATGATCACCATGTATAAATACATAAGGGGGATATAATCACCATGTATAAATACATAAGGGGGATATAATCACCATGTATAAATACATAAGGGGGGATATGAGCTCCATGTATAAATACATAAGGGGGGATATGATCACCATGTATAAATACATAAGGGGGGATATGAGCTCCATGTATAAATACATAAGGGGGGATATGATCACCACGTATAAATACATAAGGGGGATATGATCTCCATGTATAAATACATAAGGGGGATATGATCTCCATGTATAAATACATAAGGGGGGTATGATCTCCATGTATAAATACATAAGAGGGGATATATTCTCCATGTATAAATACATAAGGGGGATATGATCTCCATGTATAAATACATAAGGGGGGATATGATCACCATGTATAAATACATAAGGGGGATATAATCACCATGTATAAATACATAAGGGGGATATGATCTCCATGTATAAATACATAAGGGGGATATGATCTCCATGTATAAATACATAAGGGGGGGTATGATCTCCATGTATAAATACATAAGAGGGGATATATTCTCCATGTATAAATACATAAGGGGGGATATAATCTCCATGTAAAAAAAAAGGGGAGATATGATCACCGTGTATAAATACATAAGGGGAGATATGATTTTCATGTATAAATACATAAGGGGGGATATGATCACCATGTATAACCCCTTCCCGCCGAGCGTACGCAGATGTGTATACTCGACTTTCCGGGGTCATACTGGGATGATGCCCACAGCTGCAGACATCATCCCGGTACCATTGTTTACAGCGGGCGATCGGCTATCCAGATATAACAACCGATGTGGCTAAAAGCCGCTCGGCTGTTATTACAGAGCAGCGGAAGGGGACGTTCCCCCCTCCGGGAGGCCCGGTGACCAATCAGGTGCCTCCGGCGGCTGGGGGCGGGCTGGAACGAAGCTGTGGGCGACTTAGTTCCAGCCTTCTAATTGTAAACGCGGAAGCGACATCATGACGTCACTTCCCGTTTACTCGGCTACCAATGGCGCCAGTTTTAAAAAAATACACAGTATTCAGAATCGCCGTTTTCAGCGATCTGAATACTGTGAAGTGCAAAGGAGGGATCGGGGGTCTTTTAGACCCCCGATCCCTCCATAAAGAGTACTTGTCATCATCTATTACTGTCACAAGGGATGTTTACATCCCTTGTGACAGCAACAAAAAAAAAAAAAAAAATTAAACACAATTTATAAAAATAAAAATACATAAAATAAATAAGAAATTTTTTTTTTAAAGCGCCCCCATCCCCACTAGCTCGCGCAGCAAAGAAAACGCATACGGAAGTCGCGCCCTCATATGTAAACGGTGTTCAAATCACACATGTGAGGTATCGCCGTGATCGTCACAGCGAGAGCAATAATTCTAGCACTAGACCTCCTCTGTAACTCTAACCTGGTAACCGTAAAAAAAATTAAAATCGTCGCCTATGGAAATTCTTAGGTACCGTAGTTTGTCACCATTCCATGAGTGCGTGCAATTATAAAGCGTGACATGTTTGGTATCTATTTACTCGGCGTAACATCATCTTTCACATTATACAAAAAAGTGGGCTAACTTTACTGTTTGGATTTTTTAAAATTCATGAAAGTGTCCCTTTTCCCAAAAAATTGCATTTAAAACACTGCTGCACAAATACCGTGTGATATAAAATATTGCAACAATCGCCATTTTATTCTCTAGATTCTCTGCTAGAAAAATATATATAATGTTTGGTGGTTATAAGTAATTTTCTAGCAAAAAATATGGATTTTAACTTGTAAACACCAAATTTCAAAAATAGGCTTAGTCACCA
Source organism: Aquarana catesbeiana (assembly GCA_037953035.1). Lineage (NCBI taxonomy): Eukaryota > Metazoa > Chordata > Amphibia > Anura > Ranidae > Aquarana > Aquarana catesbeiana. Next base: position 2,827,275 of record JBBHAA010000512.1, on the reverse strand, counting down.
TATATAAATACATAAGGGGGGATATGATCACCATGTATAAATACATAAGGGGGGATATGATCTTCATGTATAAATACATAAGTGGGGGATATGATCACCATGTATAAATACATAAGGGGGGATATGAGCTCCATTTATAAATACATAAGGGGGGATATGAGCTCCATGTATAAATACATAAGGGGTCCATATAGTGAACTTGGTGTTGATTTATTCACTTTACAGTCATTCTAGATGACAAGGGGGCACTATTGATGTCTGGAGGAAAGGCGATTTATTCTCCAAAAGCTTCTTCACAGTAGGAGCTGTGAAAATGTAGCTGGATGCATTCCTAAATGTGCAAAATATAACTGGATACTAATAGTTATAGATAATAACACCCGAGGAAGTTGTACCAGGGAATATCCTGTTGTGTTCTGTAGAATCAGGAAGGATATTTTTCCCTCACTGGAACAATTTGCATCATGTTATCTTTGGGGGGGTTTCCTTCTTCTGGGCCAATTGTGTAGTATGCAAGCTCTTGGAGGGGATGATAAGGGACTATATACAAGATTTTAGTAATAAGAACGGTATCATTAGCACTAATTAGCATGGATTCATGAAGAATCGTTCTTGCCGAACCAATCTATTATTTTTCTATGAGGAGGTGAGTTGCCATCTAGATAAAGGAAGGCCCGTAGATGTGGTGTATCTGGATTTTGTAAAAGCATTTGACACAGTTCCCCATAAACGTTTACTGTACAAAGAAAGGTCCGTTGGCATGGACCATAGGGTGAGTACATGGATTGAAAACTGGCTACAAGGGCGAGTTCAGAGGGTGGTGATAAATGGGGAATACTCGGAATGGTCAGGGGTGAGTAGTGGGGTCCCCCAGGGTTCTGTGCTGGGACCAATCCTATTTATATTATTCATAAATGACCTGGAGGATGGGATAAACAGTTCAATCTCTGTATTTGCAGATGATACTAAGCTAAACAGGGCAATAACTTCTCCGCAGGATGTGGAAACCTTGCAAAAAGATCTGAACAAATTAATGGGGTGGGCGACTACATGGCAAATGAGGTTCAATGTAGAAAAATGTAAAATAATGCACTTGGGTGGTAAAAATATGAATGCAATCTATACACTGGGGGGAGAACCTCTGGGGGAATCTAGGATGGAAAAGGACCTGGGGGTCCTAGTAGATGATAGGCTCAGCAATGGCATGCAATGCCAAGCTGCTGCTAACAAAGCAAACAGAATATTGTCATGCATTAAAAAGGGGATCAACTCCAGTGATAAAACAATCATTCTCCCGCTCTATAAGACTCTGGTCCGGCCGCACCTGGAGTATGCTGTCCAGTTCTGGGCACCAGTCCTCAGGAAGTATGCGCTTGAACTAGAGAGAGTCCAGAGAAGGGCAACAAAGCTAATAAAGGGTTTGGAGGACATTAGTTATGAGGAAAGGTTGCGAGCACTGAACTTATTCTCTCTGGAGAAGAGATGCTTGAGAGGGGATATGATTTCAATATACAAATACCGTACTGGTGACCCCACAATAGGGATAAAACTTTTTTGCAGAAGAGAGTTTAACAAGACTCGTGGCCACTCATTAAAATTAGATGAAAAGAGTTTTAACCTTAAGCTACATAGAGGATTCTTTACTGTAAGAGCGGCAAGAATGTGGAATTCCTTTCCACAGGTGGTGGTCTCAGCGGGGATCATCGATAGTTTCAATAAACTATTAGATAAGCACCTGAATGACTGCAACATACAGGAAACAAAAATGTAATACTGACATATAATCACACACATAGGTTGGACTTGATGGACTTGTGTCTTTTTTCAACCTCACCTACTATGTAACTATTTAACATAAAACTAAAATATGTTGATGGTTAAGAAACACAAATAAATGAACACCATATCAGCTATCAAAAAATGTACTGAAGGGGGTGTGGACAAATAGGTAATCTTTTTCATATATTTTGTAAAAATCTTACTAGTTCCTGGAGGAAAATATTCTCTATCATCTCAGAAACCACAGGGGTGCTATATAAACTTGAATCTGCCCTTGTCATGCCCCACCTAGGTATATTGAACTTTCCTCATAACTAGGGATGAGCCCAATATTCGAGTCGAATGCAAGTTCGACTCGAACATCGGGTGTTTGCCCATTCGCCAAATTTAGAACATTATGGGGTGTTCGCGGGAAATTCTAGCTCCTGCGGAATGCCTCATAATGAACTACTAGATCCTCAATGCACTGCGAGATTGCAGTGCATTGACAGATGCTGATTGGCCAAAGCATGCACCTAACCTGCATGCTTTGGCCAATCACAGCGCACTCTGCTGTGAGAGCCATGATTGGCCAAAGGCAGGATGCCTTTGGCCAATCATGGCTCAGGGGCCTAAGTCCACACCCCACACTATGTAAGGCTGCTTAAACGGCATCCATACATAGTGTAATTAATGAGAGCAGCAAAATTACATTTCTAAAGGAAAATATGTCATTTAAAACTGCTCGTGGCTGTAATGTATTGCCGGATCCCGGGAATATACATAAAAATCATTGAAAAAAACAGCCAAAGTTATTTAAAAAATGTCGTGGGGGTCCCCCCTAAAATCCAAACCAGGCCCTTAAGGTCTGGTATGGATTTTAAGGGGAACCCTGCACCAAAATTTAAAAAAAAAAGGCGTGGGACTTCCCCCCAAAATCCATACCAGACCCTTCATGTCTGGTAATGATTTTAAGTGGAATCCCATGCCAACATTTTTTAAAAAATGGCTTGGGGTCCCCCCCAAAATCCACACCAGACCCTAATCTGAGCACGCAACCTGGCAGGCTGGAGAAAAAGGGGAGGGACAAGAGTGCGCCCCCCTTCTGAATCATACCAGGTCACATGCCCTCAACTTAAGGAGGGTGCTTTGGGGTCCCCCTAAAACACCTTCTCCCCATGTTGATGGTGACAATGGCCTTTTCCCCACAACCCTTGCCTGGTGGTTGTGGAGGTCTTGCTAACGGGGGGCTTTTTGGAATCTGGAAGCCCCCTTTAATAAGGAGGCCCCAGATCCCAGCCCCCCTATATGAATGGGTATAGGGTACATTGTACCCCTACTCATTCACCAAAAAAAATGTCAAAAAGTAAAAATTACAGAAGACAGTTTTGGACCTTTATTTTAAAAAAAAAGTGTCCTGCAATGTCCATCTGTCTTCAATCACAGCGTCAGACAGACCAAAGAAAAAGAAAAAAAAAAACAGCTGCCTACTGCAGCCTTTTTGCAATGACAGCTGTTATATAGCTGAGGGTGGGGCCCCTCCGACGTCACATGTTCACACAAATTTTTTACCTGTTCGCATGTTCTGCTGCAAACCAAAGGGTGTTCGGCTCATCCCTACTCATAAATTTAGGACAGTCATCCTACACACTGTAGTGGCAGCAAAAACAGTGATAGCCAGGCACTGAATGAAAAAAAAAAAAAAGGCACCTAACCCCTCTGATCAGGGCTGGCCCTACCATTGGAAAATTGACGTCCGTCAGCCAGCCCGTTCCACCCGCTCCGCTGTGGATCCCACTGTGAGGAGCCCGGCGCCGAGGTGAAAGGAGCGTTTAGGCAGAACAGCGCTTGCACAGTAGTGAGCCGCCGTAAGACTCCAAAAATCCGAATTGAAGATCAGCTGTAGACGGCGCCTGCGCACTATAGCCGATATAGTGCCACATGCTCCCGATGCTCCTGCAAGTGGCGGACTTGTTCATGATGGGAGCGTGTGAGGGGCAGATGGCAACAGAAGGGGGTGTATTTAGTAATGATGGGCAGTGCTGTTAAGATGGGGGCGGAATTTGTCACAACACTCAAACACATCTCCTAAACAAATATATCTCTGCTATTCTTCCTACACGTGTTGCCCTTAACTCGTGTAGGAAGATATAGAGATATATTTGCTTAGGAGATGTGTTTCAGCTTTGTGACATATTCCTCCCCCATCTTATCAGCACTGCCCATCATTACATAATATGCCCCCTTCTGTTGCCATCCTCCTCTCACACGCTCCCATCATGAACAAGTCCACCCCTTGCAGAGGGCATCGGGAGCTTATTCCAATGTTCGGTGGCTTTCGGCCGCTCCGTACTGCGCAAGCACAGTAAAGGGCGGGCATTATTTGACAGGGGGCCTTTCTCATCAGAACACCGGTGGGCGGGGGAGCAGAAAGATGACATCATCTCTCATCGCCCGCCCTGCATTTTATTTTTTATTTTTTTGCCACTTCAGTGAAATATTTTCCGGGGGATGTTACTTCACCTCTACAGTTCAGTATATTCCCTTATATCATCACAACATTGTGGCTTTCAACTTCCTCTCAAAGAATAAAACAAGAAAACAAACTGTTTACATTGCTTTCAACCATAATTACCCCCCCCTTATTTATCCATCCCATGTTATTACCCACCCCCACCCCCCTAAACCACCACCTCCCCAATTATCCACCCCCCCTTCAATTCTCCCCCATTGCTTTTCCCCTTCCTTCCGTACTTTCTCTCCTGCTCCCCTACTCTCTCTCGACCCTTATCAGCTCTTCTACTATATATTTTCTATTATCTTACCTATCTAGTATTCTCTAGTTATTATGGGGCCTCTATCTAAATACCGCACACCTCTGCTGCTCTTATTGAGTATCTATATTTTATCCACTTCCTCCATGTCATTTCGAAAACTTCCAAATCCAACCCTTCGCTATACCTTAAGTATTCTAAATATTATATTTCATTGACTTTATTGAGCCACTCCCGTATTGAGGCTCTTCTTTACTCTTGCCAATGTCGAGGGATAAGGCTTTTGGCCGTGTTTATAAGGTGTGGCACTAGCGATTTCAGATATATTTTCATGGGTATTCCACTCCCATGAAATAGACATACTCGGGGATCATCTGGTATGGTGACATCTGTAATCTCCATTATAATACCCCTTATCTCATCCCAGTACTTCTTGATTTCTGGACACGTCCACCAAATGTGTGCCATTGTCCCGATGTCATTACATCCCCTCCAGCATTGTTGTGATGTTTCCGGCCGAATCTTATGTGCTCTATCAGGTGTGATATACATTCTCGCCAATAGTTTATAATTCATCTCCCTTATCCTACAATCCACCGAGGTGGTGTTTACCCTTTTCCAAATTTGCCATGTCTCCTGTACATTAAGCTTGAAGTCCAGTTCGTTCTCCCACTTCGCCAGAAATGGAGGAGGTTCTACGCTCCCCAATTCCATCAAGACTCTGAAAAAATCTTCGAGACCCCCCATTTCCCTTTTTTCTCGGTACAGATTTTCTCCAGGGGAAGCAAGTTCCTGGTCGACCTAATGGGCCACGGGAGTGAGTCAATGAAGTGTTTCAGTTGTTTAAAACGCCAAGGATTTATAATAAACCATGCATCTTTATCTTTTAATTCTTGGTATGTACAAATATTACCCTGTCACATAACATCTTTTAATTGAGCATCTTCCTTTAGTATCCACTTCCCAAACATATCCTCCTTCCCTGGAGTGAAAAATTCAGTACCTTTAAGTGGGATCAATGGGGAATTGAATTCCCATTTTTCCCTTTTATGTAAATTATCCCATATTTTTAATATGTGTCTAGTGCTCTCCATTGTTCCCGTGCTCAGTTTTCTACAGTGTGGTGGAATCCATACAATCTTACCCAAATCTACTTCACTCCTGCTATTCTCAATTTTCACCCAATGTTTTTCTCTATTATTTTTTACCTATTCGAATGCCCGTGATAAGGGTATTGGCTCATAATATTTCCTAATATCAGGTGCTCCCCATCCCCCTTTCGTCTTCTCTTTGGTTAATCGTGTGAAATTTATTTGTGGTTTCTTTCCTCTCCAGACAAACCTCACCAGCATAGTGCGCAACCTTTTAAAATAACCTGGTGGTAGTGCAATTGGAAGCATTTGCATTTTGTAAAGGATCTTTGGTAATATTATCATCTTATATAAATTTATTCTCCCACCCCATGAAACCTGTCCTCTTGAGATTTTACTTAATTCTCTCTTGATCTCATTAGAAGTGGGATAAAATTAGCCTGGAATATTGACTCTATTGTTGGGGTAATTTTAATTCCCAAGTTGTTTAGTTCTTCTATTCCCCATCTAAAGGGGAAATATTTTTGATAGGAAGTATCCATATTCGTATTGATCTCCAGCGTTTCGGATTTATCTGGGTTGATTCGAAAGTTAGAGAGCTTCCTAAATTCTTTTAGGGTCGATAACAGGTTTGGGAGGGTGGTCCTTGGGCGGGTGACATAAAGCAATATGTCATCCGCGTAAGCGGCTAATTTGTACTCCTCATTGCCCACTTTAACCCCGCCCGCCCTGCATTACTGCAGTTCTGCCCTCACTGTGCAGCCGCGGGTCATCTCTCTGCTGCCTGCCTTTACTTGGGACACAGCAAGTGACAATCCGCTGCGTGTGGCAGGTGAAGTTGTGGCAAGTGACAATCTGCAACATGTGGCAGGTGATGTCGTGGGAAGTGACAATCTGCAACATGTGGCAGGTGAAGTCATGGCAAGTGACAACCCACTACGTGTGGCAGGTGATGTCGTGGCAAGTGACAATCCGCAACACGTGGCAAGTGACTATCCACATCTGGTGACAGGTGACGCGGCAAGTGACAATCCGCATCTGAAGGCAGGTGATGTTGGCAAGTGACACGCTCAGAGCTCCCACTGATTCTGCATCATGATGAGTTGAACTATTTTATTTTATGTAACACTGTAATAATAGAAATATTGCACTTCAATAATTTTTTTCGCGATACGGCACTGTTTCGCTTTAACTGACAATTGCACGGTTGTGTGACATTGTACCTAAACAAAATTTACGTCCTTTTTTTCCCCACAAATAGAGCTTCCTTTTGGTGGTATTTGATCACCTCTGTGGTTTTTATTTTTTGTGCTATAAACAAAAATAGCGACAATTTTGAAAAAAATATATATATATTTTTTTTACTTTTTGCTATAATAAACATCCAAAAAAATAAAAAATTCTTAATCAGTTTAGGCTAATATGTATTCTTCTACATATGTTTGGTAAAAAAAAACCCCAATAAGTGTATATTGATTAGTTTGTGCAAAAGTTATAGTGTTCACAAAATAGGGGATGGATTTATGGCATTTTTATAATTTTTTTTACTAGTAATAGTGGTGATCTGCGATTTTTAGCGAGATTGCAACATTGTGGCGGACAGATCGGACACTTTTGACACATTTTTGGGACCATTGACATTTATACAGCGATCTGTGCTATAGAAATGCATTGATTACTGTGTGAATGTCACTGTCAGGGAAGGGGTTAAATGTGTTCCCTGGGAGGTGTTTTTTAATGGGGGGGTGTCGGACTGACTGGAGGAGGAGAGAGATCTCTGTTCCTAATCACTAGGAACATGAGATCTCTCTCTCCTCCCCTGTCAGAATGGGGATCGGTTTGTTTACATTGACAGATCCCCCTTCTGGCTCTCTACGGAGCAATCGCGGGTGGCCAGCTGACATTGCGGCCGCCGGCCACGCACAGGTCCTTTTTATACTCCTATATACATTTATAGAGCCATGACAGGTCCTCTTTATACTCGTATCGGATCGTTTGTATGTAGTGGTAGCAGAGTGATATGAAAGAGACAGCATTCAGGTGTTAACTGAATCAGTGTCTAAGTGATCACGTATCTGAAACCAGAAAGAGACTATAGGAGGACATTGCCACTAAATTTGAATTAAAGTACCCAACTCCTGTCCATTTTTTATCTTAACAGGCGTGGCATACCAATACGTGAGCAGGTTATAGGCAGTTTCTTGGGTCCTGGTGCTAATAGAGCATGTATGTGCTAAAATGCAGACATTCCACCATTATTGTTCAGAAATTTTGTGTTGAAAAGCAGATTCCTACCTTCGCCTGAAGCCATCTTGCTTCTGGCTGTGGTTTTGTTGCAGCCGAAAGTGAGGCTGGCCATACACAGTGCTAATTTTGCACGATTCCCCCATCAACACAGGCAGTGCTGACAGGGGAATCAGCAATTCTCTTATTCTGGCAGGGGGGCGGGGGAAGCCATCCCCAGCCAGGAGCAGAGAATTGCTGATTCCCCTGTCAGCAGTGCTATAGCAGCCATTTGCGATAATCCCAAGCGAATCCGGCAGGCTGGTTGTACCCAAGTTGATCAATTAATCAACTTGGTACATTCAGCCTGCCCATTACCTATTCGAATCTCGGCCGGTTTCCTGCTGAACCGTGTATGGCCGGCCTAAGACGCTGAAGACGACCTTCTACAGTCCTCTAACTTCAGACATAATTTCTCTATCTCTGTAGGCTTTTTGTCAAAATAGAAGTTTCCACTTCTTACTAGTAAGATGAGCATGTACCTGTAAGTACATCCAAAAAAGCATATAAGGGAAGTCTTTATCTGAACACAAACAAGTGGCCACTGCCCCACCTATAACTGGTCTTTGCAGCAAGGAGCACTGGAAAGGCGATGTATGTCAAACAAATGCAAAGAGATTTCAAGGGTCAAACTTACCAACCAGCCAGCGACCAACCAAATTGTCCTGATTAATAGTGTGCATTAAAACAGGGGTTTAGTCTGCACACATTTGCAAATACATGCCTGAGCTACAGGCCCTGTAAAGGCACGCTGTTTTCTGTAGTCCAAAGCACTAACACAGTGGAAGAACATGCATTTTAATGGAAAGGTAAAGGGCAGGTGGACCTGGAAGGAGCCCACCCCTCCTTAAAGGTACAGGGGCACTTTGGACACCCAGCACAAAGCACTATGGTAGCAAAGATGTCAGTGCATTACCTGACCAATATAATCAAAATACAAACAAGTGGCCACTGCCCCCACCTATAACTGGTCTTAGCAACTGGAGCTTGCAAATCTCTTTGTATGTGTTTGACATAAGTCTTTATCTGCCCTAATTTCCGTCAGAGTTGAGTACGTTTTTAATTTTTTTACTTTTTTCTTTGATTTAAAATGATGGATTTGTGTCTATTTTACAACCAGACTAATGATGTAACTTTAGAAACCAATGCCAGCATTAAAATGTGTGCTAAAATTAATTTTTGCAAATATGTGTGTTTCATTCTATGTAGGTGTGTGAAAATCAGTGGCAGACGGTGGTATCATTTTGGGGGGGCAAACAATGCACCCACAGCAACCCCCCCTTGGTCGGGACATCCCCAACTCCCCCACCACCCCCATGGGTTGGTCGGTCACCTGCACCAAAACCTCCCCCCAGCCGGTCTGTCACATACGAGTCCTGCACTTACCCTATTTATGGCACAGGGAGTGATTCCCTCTGGGCGACGGGTGGCGAGTTCCCCTCCTCGGCACTACAGCAACCCCCCCTCGGTTGGTCGGGTCACCCCTAACCCCCCCCCGCCTGTGGGTCGGTCGGTTGGGTCACCTGCACCAAAACCTCCCCCCAGTCGGTTGGTCGCATACGAGTCCTGCACTTACCCCATCTATGGCGCGGGGAGCACTTCCCTCAGGGCGACAGGCCACGGGTTCCCCTTCTCAGTCTCACTGTGGCCATGCATCTCCTCCCTCCTCCTCCTAGGCCAATGGGCTCGCTTCTCCTTTCGGCCAGTGCTCTGCTCCCCGAACCCACCCTTTTTTTGAAGACAATTAGAGCCTCTGGCACTAATCACATATTTAAAAAAAACAACAACACCCCCATTGGAATCCATGCATCCGGCACCCTACATGTAGATTAGGGGGAGTGATTGCATGGATAGGGGGGCAGCGCCTCGTGCGCCTGTGATGAGCAGTGTTAATTTCATCAACTAAAATATTTTAGTAGATTAAATTAGTATTATTTTAGTCGACCTAAATACGACTAAAACTAAAACACTTCATATGACTAAAAATACGACTAAAACTAAAATTACATTTTAGTCAAAAGACTAAAATACAACTAAAACTAAAATGGCATTTTAGTCAAAAGACTATGACTAAAACTAAATTGAATTTATATCACAATGGCTAAAGCTGTGTCTGTAGCGCATGTTCAAACCTTAACCTCCCTGACGGTATTCACGAATCTGGCTCGGGGTGGATTTTCGGTACCAAAAGCGATAACTCCGAGCTACACTCAGGATCGCATCGCAGGATCCAGGAAGAGGTAACTTACCTTGTCCCCTGGATCCTGCGATGTACTCCCTGTTCTGTGTGCGATCCGTCCCCTGCCGGATCTATTACAGTGCCCAGGCTCCATTCCCTGCAAGCGCTGCGACGCACGGAGAACGGTGCCAAATTCAAAAAGTAAGGAACACAATACAGATACAATACACTGTAATCTTACAGATTACATTGCAGTATCAATTTATTTAACCTCCCTTTTCTCCCTAGTGCTTTGTCCAGTGCCCTGCATGCAGTTTTATATTACAAAAACTGTTCTTTCTGCCTGGAAACTGGAGATTGTCCATAGCAACCAAAAAGTGTCCCTTTACATCAAAAGTGGTTTTAGACCAGCTAGAAAACAGCGATAATAAATTAGAATCACTCGCAGAATTGAGTGATAGTGATTTGTGGGGAAATCCGTCATCAAACACTGAAAAGTAATGACAGCGACAATTCTGCAACTGAGCAAATTTCTGTGTTTTTGATTTGATTACATTATTGAATACATTTTATTATTATTATATTATTATTTGGTATAATTATTTATAGTTATTTATTATATTATAATTTATGGTTTTGTGTTTCAAACTTTATCATACTTGGGATGTCTACTAGACTCTGGTTTGGACAGATTTAAGTGAGTTATTCCTAAGAATTACAGGCCTGCAATATAAAACGCCAAATTTCCATGCAAAATAATTGTACAGTTTTCAGCTTCAAAAATCTGACATAATCATACCGCCAGGGAGGTTAATACCGGAAATAATAAACATGTTATTAGATTTTTACTCCAGAAGTATATAATGTTTGGCAGTTCTAAAGAAATAATGCATTAAAATTTAACTAAACCCATTAGATTTTAGCCTAATAAAATGTACTGGAGATTTTAGTAGACTTAAATTTGACTAAAACTAAAACAACTTAGATGATTAACCACTTCCCTACCCGCCTATAGTAATATGACATCCACAGATGGGATCTCCCATCCTGGGTGGACGTCATATGATGGCCTCGGGTTCTTGGCTGCCTAGGGGGCGCGCACGCGCCCCCGCCACATTGCTCGGGACCCAGTGCGTGTGCCCGGCGGCCGCGATGTCCACTGGGCACCCGCGATTGGCCGTTAACCGGGCCGGACCGTGGATCTCTGTGTGTAAACACAGAGATCCAAGTCCTGTCAGCTCAGAGGAGAGCGATCTGTGTTCCCAGAACAGAGATAACACTGATCGGTCTCCTCCCCTTGTGCGTCCCCTCCCCCTACAGTTAGAAGCATTCCCTATTAAACACATTTAACCCCTCCCCGCCCCCTAGTGGTTAACCCCTTCACTGCCTGTCACATTTACACAGTAATCAATGCAATTTTATAGCATTGATCGCTGTATAAATGTGAATGGTCCCAAAAATGTGTCAAAAGTGTCCGATGTGTCCGCCATAATGTCGCAGTCACGAAAAAAAATTGCGATTGCCGCTATTATTATATATAAATATATATTTTTTTAAATGCCATAAATCTATCCCGTATTTTATAGACGCTATAACTTTTGCGCAAACCAATCAATATACGCTTATTGCGATTTTTTTACCAAAAATATGTAGAAGAATATGTATCAGCCTAAACTGAGGAAAAAAATTAGTTTTTAAAAAAAAAAAATTGGGATATTTATTATAGCAAAAAGTAAAAAATATTGTGTTTTTTTCAAAATTGTCGCTCTTCTTTTTTTTATAGCGCAAAAAATAAAAACCGCAGAGGTGATCAAATACCACCAAAAGAAAGCTCTATTTGTGGGGAAAAAAATAACGTCAATATTGTTTGGGTACAACGTCGCACGACCGCGCAATTGTTGTTTAAAGTGCGACAGCGCTGAAAACTAAAAATTGGTCTGGGAAGGAAGGGGGTGAAAAGGCCCTGTATTGAACCGGTTAAAATACGACTAAAACTAAATTGAAATTTGATGTCAAAAGTAACACAGCTGATGAGTCGTCGTTTTTTAAGGATGTGGCCTCTGGATTCCCAGCCCGCACCTTAACAACCAGCTATTCGTTTAACCACCTCAATACAGGGCACTTTTACTCCCTTCCTGCCCAGGCCATTTTTCAGCTTTCAGCACTGTCACACTTTGAATGACAATTGCGCGGTCATACAACACTGTACCCAAATGAAATTGTTATCATTTTTTCCCACAAATAGAGCTTTCTTTTGGTGGGATTTGATCACCTCTGCTGTTTTTATCTTTTGCGCTATAAACAAAAGAATAGTGACAAGTTTGAAAAAACACAATATTTTTTACTTTGTGCTATAATAAATATCCAATTTTTTTTTTTTAACATATTTTTTACTCAATTTAGGCCGATATGTATTCTTCTAAATATTTTTGGTAAAACAAAATCGCAATAAGCGTATATCAATTGGTTTGCGCAAAAGTTATAGCGTCTACAAAATAGGGGATAGATCTATAGCATTTTTAAAATTTTTTTTTTTACTAGTAATGGCGGCGATCTGCGATTTTTATTGTGACTCCGATATTGTAGCGGACATATCGGATACTTTTGACACATTTTTGGGACCATTCACATTTATACAGCGATCAATACTATAAAAATGCATTGATTACTGTATAAATGTGACTGGCAGGAAAGGGGTTAACACTAGGGGGGTGATCGAAGGGTTAACTTTGTTGCTAGGGAGTGATTCTAACTGTAGGGGGCGGGGACTCACAAGGGGAGGAGACCGATCGGTGTTCCTCTGTACTGAGAACATACCATCCGTCTCCTCTCAACTGACAGGATGTGGATCTGTGTATTCACACACATAGATCCACGGTCCTGCTGTGTTACCGGGCAATCGCCGGTGCCCGGCAGACATCGTGGCCACCGGGCACGCGCATCGGGTCCCCAGTGACACGGCGGGTGCACACAATTGCCACCACTGCCAAGCGCGCACCCCCTGGTGGGCCGGGATGCCCTCCAGCAATGATAGCCGCGCCGCCCGGCTGTTATATGACAGCCGGCGGTCGGCAAGCAGTTAAACAAATACACAAAACAAAATTAAACCACTTTCAACTAAATTTGTTACTTTTTCATTCGGAGATTTTGTATTCATCTGAATCTCAGAATAACCCTAAATTTGTCTGAATTTACATTCGGACCGGAACAAATTGCACACCCTTTTCCACTCTATCCAAAACTAGAAAAAAAGGTTGCTTAGAGATACACTTTAATAAATTTGCCTCAAAGTGCTTATTTTGGTTTAACGAGAATGCAATAATTTTATATTTACTGGACGGTTGCATGTATGATTATTGGTATTATTTCTTGACTCTCATAGACCAAACGAGTCCATACAGTTGGGATCTTCTCAGTAACTGAAGACACCGAGTACAACTGGCTGAAATCTCTGCTTGGAAAAAAATTTAGGAATGTCAAATCCTTCTACATCTCCTTTAGCCGGTTTCATCAGTTCCACAATGATTTGTCTCAGTGCACCCATGGAATCCTGTATCATACGAAGAACAGAGGACGTATCAATGTGACCGATGTCACCGACTCCTTGTACGATAAACATCTGAAACATATGTCTGATACACTTGGTATGTATTTAGCTTACATTATACAGGTATACTATCAATATCAATTCCACTGTTTTTTTTTATTATTTAATAATTTTTATTGCTATTTTAAGTAGAAAAACAGTTAAGAAAACAGTACAACGTAGTGTATGTCAGACCTCATAAATTCCATTGGAACAGCCCTTAAATAATATGTTCCTATTGTTAGTGAAATTAATCTGTACAATGGATGTAGTTAAAACTTCGACATGTTCTAATCGTAAATATATCTTACATTAACTTTAAACACATACCATATACATTTAAATGTTTAATTCCCAACCTCCTCCCTTCAAGGAAATAGAAGGTAGGTGGGAGGGAGTAACAAATAAGAGAAAGGAGAAAACAAAAATAAATAAATAAATAAATTCTATCAATTCCAGTGGTGGGGCACAGCAGCACTAAAGATTTATAAAGTTTTACAAATTTCTTCTGGTAGCAATTTGGCCCAATATGGGTCAATGAGGCTGTTCATATGTCACGGAACGTCCCACACTCCGCTTGAGTGCTTCCGTCATATACCACTTCCTCCCAGTCTGTATACAGATATCAGATATTCCAACCTCTCTGGGCAGAAAACAAGGCGACACTTGCTTCACTGCTAACATGGACTCTCTTTATTCAGAACCAGAATACAGTCTTATATACACAGGAGAAGATTACTCTAACAATACAAACGTAACCTAATTAACATGAGCTAATTATCTCATCCTTTATACAGCCTAGGTGACTGAGACATGACCTTTCGCCCAGACTTGTGGTCACCGAGCTTCACACCGTTATATCAACACAATAGCAGTCGTCCCGTATCCTACATTGTATAGAGGACAATGTCATTAGCTCATTCAATTAACATAAACACAGGTTGATGACACCAGCATCTCCCCACAGGATGTGTCCCAACAGAATGAATCCATTGAAAATCCAGGGCCCATAATCAAAAGGTAACAGGCTTGCATACAGTCCTCTCCAACAGCCTCTGTTCTGGCTAGGTCTGTGACATTTCTCCCCTTTCGGCAGGAGACTAACACAGGAAGAGACCCCAGACGGGTTGACTCCGAAGTTAGTCCATAGTTCCAGTCCTCTACTGCCTGTACCCACACAGTACCCCAAATAAATTGTTCCAAACAAAGCATTACTCACCCAGCCAACCTCTGCCTCTCTCAGAGAACATATCTGCTGCTGGGGAGAGGCCTGGACTGGCCCTTCTCCCTGGAATCCTTTCTGCCGCTGGAGAGAAGACAGGGTGTCTGGGCTCACTCTGTCATGCTGTTGGGGATCGGGGCCCACTGCCCAGCATCCCTGGGGTATACAGGTGCAGACTGAAGTCCCATCTACCTTCACAGGAAATCCATCCTCTGTTAGTTGAGGGCAGAATCCAGCAGTCCTCGGCCCTGTTGCCAGCCCTTCTGCTGGAAACCCCACACCATCTGCTCTGGCTACCTGTTGGGGAGGGAGGCCGACTGCCCCACCTCCCTGGAACTCTGTAGTTGTTGCAGGTGATGGCCAGAGGTTGGTAGCACTCTGCCCTGTTGCCGGTGCTTCAACTGGGGAAGTTCCCTGTAACTCCACAGATACTGCTGTTGGTGCGGGGAAGAGCACAGTGAAGTTTGGCCCCAATAGCAGCTCTTCTGCTGGAGGCTCATCAGGTTATTCTTCCTCAGCAGAAAAGTCTATTAAATCCCCTACCTCTATAACTGGTGTCTGTGGATAGAGGTTCACCATCTCCTGTCCGTGGAACTCAGAAGATGCCATCAGTGCTGAGCAGAGCGCAATGAAGTTTGGCCCTAATCCCAACTCTTCTGCTGGGGGCTCACCCGATGGTTCTTCCTCAGCAGAAAAGTCTATCAAATCCCCTGTCTCTGCAACTGGTGTCTGGGGATGGAGGTTCACCATCTCCTGTCCATGGAACCCAGAAGATGTTATCAGTGCTGGGCAGAGGTTAGCAGAGCTCTGCCCTGTTGTCAGCACTTCAGCTTTGGGGATGGCAATCTCCAGATTTTCCACTGCAGATTCTCTGGCATGCTGCTGGACAGGCACATTCCTCCATCCGAGATCATCCCATGCAGAAACAGGATCATCAAGGTCAGTCAGCACTTGCTGCATCCGCCATAAGACCTCCGCCTCCATAGCTGTGGGGACAGGTTGGCAAAGCACATTATTGCTCTGCCACATTGCCGACTCTTCAGCCAGAATTTCAGGGTTGTCAGCTGGTATTTCCTGATAGTCCCAGGCAAAGGGAGCCCAGCCCTGGCACTGAGCAATGTCTAGCAGCCGTCTGTAGGCGATCTCTAGCTCCCATTCCTGAACGGCCAGAAACTCCACATCTTCCTGTGCCCAGTGCACTTCCGAAATGTTTAGTAGCCCTTCTCTGAAATTCATGATTTCGTCCACCCGCCGCTCCAAATCACTCCCAAAGTTGGGGTCCCCCTGTCAGCTTCACAAACAACAGTCCCAAGCCGCCGTAGCTTAAGCCTTCCGTTGGGCTGTCATCCGCTATCCAGGGACATGCTTGGGATACATGCCACCGGAGGGCTCTGTAGCTCTCATCCAGCTTTATCTCTGCCCAGACCAGCCTGCTTAATTCAGCTGCCTGCTTCTTGTGTGGTTTTTCTCCCAAAAACCGCACCCGCAGTCCGTACTGCAACCAGTACCTTTCCTCGATGGAGGGGAGAACTTTTCCCTGGTGTCGCTGCTCACGGGCTAGCGCTTCCTTTCAGAGTTTGCAGCGAATAGAATCACACCATCCCAGCAGGACCTGCTCCGATACTGGTCCTCTGTGCTGTATCTGCATCTCTCGCAACCTCCTTCTGAATTCCTCATCCATGGCGGCTGGTATCTGTATCTCTCCTCTCCTGCTATCTGGACCTTGGATCCAGATGGAAGTTTGGATGTCCCAGACTTCAGGAAGCTTTCCCGCTGCTTGCCACTAATGTCACGGAACGTCCCACACTCTGCTTGAGTGCTTCCGTCATATACCACTTCCTCCCAGTCTGTATACAGATATCAGATATTCCAACCTCTCTGAGCAGAAAACAAGGCGACACTTGCTTCACTGCTAACATGGACTCTCTTTATTCAGAACCAGAATACAGTCTTATATACACAGGAGAAGATTACGCTAACAATACAAACGTAACCTAATTAACATGAGCTAATTATCTCATTCTTTATACAGCCTAGGTGACTGAGACATGACCTTTCGCCCAGACTTGTGGTCACCGAGCTTCACACCGTTATATCAACACAATAGCAGTCGTCCCGTCTCCTACATTGTATAGAGGACAATGTCATTAGCTCATTCAATTAACATAAACACAGGTTGATGACACCAGCATCTCCTCACAGGATGTGTCCCAACAGAATGAATCCATTGAAAATCCAGGGCCCATAATCAAAAGGCAACAGGCTTGCATACAGTCCTCTCCAACAGCCTCTGTTCTGGCTAGGTCTGTGACATCATCCAATCCTATTTTAGCAACCATTATCAATAAAATACCCTAACCCAGATTTTTTAATTACAATCATGACATGTTGAGTAATGATGGCATACTTAGGATAACATGCATAGAAACTCTCTCAGTATCTGCCAAAGCTGCCTTACTCTCAATTGGGACCTGCCCCTCTTCCCTGATCAATACCAATCTAATCATACAAACATACATCTGGAATGTCAAAGAGCTGGCAAGCATGAAGAGCAAAGCAGTAGCCATAGGTGTGTACAGCCTATTGCATTATGGTGTGCACCTCAGAGCACAAACACACATGTGTGTATATCAGCAGAGCAGCGGGTGGAGTCAGTAGAGCAGAGGGTCTAAACCAGGGGTAGGCAACAGTGGCGCCTGGTTTTTGAGGATGGGGGGGCACCAGACCCAGCCCTTCCTTTTTGACCCCTCCAACTTGGTGAAAATGGGCGTGGCTCTAAGGTGGTGTGGTTAGTGTCTGAGATGAACAAGGGATGGAGGGAGAGGGAGAGAGGGATGGAGGGACAGCAGGCCCAGATCCTACACAACAATAGAAATATGTATATTCTAGAAAGTTTAACAATTAGCAGATAAAGATATTCCAAACACCTGGTGTTAGCACTTCAATCATCCTGGCACCATGGTTGTTATGGTGTCAGGATGATTGAAGCGCATTAATCCTATCATTACATTTTAATATAAAATGAAATCATTCAACTCACCATAATGCAGAATCAGTGGGAGCCCCGAGTGTGTCACCTGCCATGTCGCCTGCCACCAGATGCCATCAGGTGTCCCCAGCAGAGTCTGTCCTTACATGCAGCCTGTGTCACACAAAATGCAGCCTGTGTCACACCAAATGCAGCCTCCTGTGTCTCCCAAATGCAGCCTCCTGCATACCCAAATGCAGCCTGTGTCCCCCAAATGCAGCCTGCTGTGTCCCCCAAAGGCAGCCTGCTGTGTCCCCCAAATGCAGCCTCCTGTGTCCCCCAAATGCAGCCTCCTGTGTCCCCCAAATGCAGCCTTCTGTGTCCCCCAAATGCAGCCTCCTGTGTCTCCCAAATGCAGCCTCCTGTGTCCCCCAAATGCAGCATGTGTACCCCAAATGCAGCCTTCTGTGTCCACCAAATGCAGCATGTGTCCCTTAAATGCAGCCTTCTGTGTCCCTCAAATGCAGCCTCCTGTGTCCCCCAAATGCAGCCGCATGTGTACCCCAAATGCAGCTGCATGTGTACCCCAAATGCAGTTGCATGTGTACCCCAAATGCAGCCTTCTGTGTCCCCCAAATGCAGCCTCCTGTGTCCCCCAAATGCAGCATGTGTCCCTTAAATGCAGCCTCCTGTGTCCCTCAAATGCAGCCTCCTGTGTCCCTCAAATTCAGCCTCCTGTGTCCCTCAAATGCAGCCTCCTGTGTCCCCCAAATGCAGCCGCATGTGTCCCTCAAATGCAGCCACATGTGTCCTCCAAATGCAGCCTCCTGTGTCCCTCAGATGCAGTCTCCTGTGTCCCTCAAATGCAGCCTCCTGTGTCCCTCAAATGCAGTCTCCTGTGTCCCCCAAATGCAACCGCATGTGTCCCCCAAATGCAGCCACATGTGTCCTCCAAATGCAGCCTCCTGTGTCCCGCAAATGCAGCCTCCTGTGTCCCCCCAATGCAGCCTTGCCTGTGTCCCCCAAAGGCAGCTTAGCCTGTGTTCCCAAATGCAGCCTCCTGTGTCCCCCAAATGCAGCATGTGTCCCTTAAATGCAGCCTCCTGTGTCCCCCAAATATAGCCTTGCCTGTGTCACATTGACCCCCCCAGGAGCACAGCGGTACTACTTACCTTGCTGTGTGTTGTCCTCTTCTGTCCTGCGGTGTCCTCTTCCACAGCGTCGATGGAGAGGTTCCTCTCATAGTACTTCCTGTTTCCTTTCTCCCCGGCGCAATGGGAGAATGACAACAGGAAGTGACATCAAACTGAGATGTCAATCAAACCGCCCGGCCGTAGTAATATATACTACAAGCACCGGGCGGAAGCTACTCAGCACTGCGGAAAGCGCCACAAGACGCAAATGAAGCCCCATGTCTGCAATCTTGTGATTGCATAGACGTGGCGCTTCCCATAAGTGCACTGTGTCTGGCGTCGCACTGTGTCTGGCATCCGAACACAGTGCACTTAAGGCCCTTTTTTGTATTTTTTTTAAGGGCCAGCATAAAAAAAAAAAATTCTGACTGCCTGGAGGGGGGGGGGGGGGACGGCGCCCATGGGCCCCCTACGGACGGGCCGCCACTAGTAGGCAACCTTAAAGAGATGGAGATCTACCTGAACAAAATAGGAGAAGTCAAAGATCACTGGGTACAGTGTCACCTCCTCACACCTGATTTAAGCCTCTAATAGCGGCATTACTGTGTCGCAATCGTGTGCATTGCATGCCAATAATGGGTTTAAATCAGGTGGCAAGAAGGCCACATATTGCCACTTCACCATCTAACACCCACTTGGATTGCTTTTTAGAGGAGCAGTACTTGTGCTGCACTTGTGAAGGAGCCCTTAGTTGCATTCGGCAGTGGCACCCTTGGGGCTCATTCACACGTAAAGTTGGGGGTGGTAAAACAGCAGGATATAATAGAAGTCTATGGCTAAGCGCAGCAAACCTTTATGAAAGTTGCAGATATGGTGTGGGTAAACCACAGCACATCAGTGTGAAAGCAGCCTTATACTATTTTTCCCAGTGTATTGCTTCACATTGACCTGAAGACCTTTTCTTTCCTGCTGAAGGCACCACTCTGGAGACCACTCTGGGCATAAGAGGTGGAGTGCAGTTGCTATCACTTTTTTTCGGCGATCATAAGCAATTCTCACACATTTTGACACCCATGTTAACAAACACTTTTAACTCCCTGCTGAAGGGACACTCATTTAGACCCAAGACACTAACATCCATAATCACCATGTTACCCAAACCACGATCTGACACTTCCTCCTGGGCAAACTATCGCCCCATCTCCCTCCTGAATCTCGACGTCAAACAGTTAGCCAAAATTATGGCAAACCGGATTCGTCAAGCTGGTGATAACATTCGACATGCCCTCCTCCTATCTCACGCTGCCAAAACGCGACGTATTCCAACATGCTTTCTATCTCTGGACATCAGGAAAGTGTTTGACTCAGTTGCTTGGCCATATCTACACTATACCCTCCAATGCTGGGATTTTGGGAGTCATTTCCTAACCTGGGTGTTATCTCTCTATAACCATCCACGGACGTACATCAAATACGCAATAAATCCGCAATGTTTAACATACAGAGAGGCACCAGGCAAGGCTGTCCCCTCTCCCCCCTATTGTTTTCCCTGCTTATTGAACCCTTGGCACAACTGATCAGATCGGATCTTGATGTCCGAGGGATAGAACTTGGAGGACACCAACATAAAGTGTGCCTGTTTGCGGACGACATACTAATCTTTTTATCTTATCTCCACGTTTCTGCCCCTAACCTGCTTTCTTTGTTGGAAAGCTTTGCCTGAATTTCAGGCCTTCAGGTTAATCCCAAGAAGTCGAATGTGCTGAACATTTCCCTATCTCCCATGAAACTCCAACAAGCCAAGACTTCCCTGCCATTTACATGGGTGCCACATATCACGGCTTCTATCGCCGATCTCTTTGCTGCTAATTCCCTACCCTTGCTTAGACAGGTTACTACTCTAATGTCACAATGGTCCTCTCTATCCCTTTCCTGGATGGGCAGGATCAACGCCATTAAAATGTCAATGTTGCCCAAATTCCTATACCTCTTCAGAGTACTTCCCATCCCGATTCCAAGCTACTTTCTATGCCTTACGCAACGCAGTATAATGTCTTATATTTGGGGTGATATAAGGCTGCGTATCCCCAAATCCACACTTTATCTTCCCAAAGTGAGTGGGGGGGGCTGGGGATCCCAAATTTTTTTGTTCTACATATTATTACGCAGCACAACTCGCGCATTTACCCAAGTACCATACTACAAAAGAAACATCAATATGGGTGGGAATAGAATCTATAGATTGCATCCCCATTTCTGTAGCAAATATGTTATGGCTGCATCCGGCCGATAGAACGAGCATACAACGAGCATACAAAACTCCATAACAAAACACTCTCTATCTATTTGGGATAAACTTAGAGCCACATGCAATTTACAATCAACTTATAACCCCCTCCTCTCATTTCTCAGGAACCCAGTGTTTTACCCAGCATGGGAATCTCCAGGTGCATTTGCTGTTTGGTCTTCCACCAATCTCCTCAGACTTCACAACTTGGTCACTAACAATGCTATACACACATCCCCTACCCTATGTGAAACCTATGGACTCCCAAGGTCAGAGTTAGGGGAGCAAGGGGCCGGATGTGGGCGATGGGTTAGAGCGGATGCAGAGCCCGTGCCGAGTCCGCGCTGCACGAGTAATAGCGGACACCCCAAACAACAACTGGGGGGCAAACGGGTTCTAACAGGCGACCATATCTGAGTTCAACCTCCAGGGGGCCAACCGTTGAGCCAGGTGGAGAGAGGAGGGCTACAGTTTTTGGGGGCATGGGGAGGCTACCCCCCGAGGGAGTAGGACAGAGGAGGAGGGGTAGGGGAGTAAGTTGGATTTGGGTTATGGTGGGGGTTCGGGAGGGCGAGGGAGGTGGGGGTGTGGGGTGGGGGGGCGGGGGAGGGGGGATGTCAGGGTAAGGCGAGTTATCAAGATATGGGCCCCTATCCACTAGATGGTTTAGTAATCCGAGAGTAAGAAAAGATGTCTAGCTTAAATATTATTTTCTATAATGTAAGGGGCTTGAACTCCCCCATAAAACAGGCCAATATATTAAGTGACTTGAAATTCCTGAAAGCTGAGGTGGCTATGCTCCAAGAGACACATCTTTGTACTAGTAACTGCCAAAAAATGTTTTCAAGAGATTTTCCAGTAAGGTTTTATGGAGACTCCCCGATCAAGGGAGCAAAAGGAGTAGCCATAGGGTTTGCCAGAGAGGTAAGGTTTGAGCTGGAAGAGAGAATGACCGACTCGGAAGGACGATATCTCTTTTTGAGAGGTAAAATAAATGGATCGGCTTGCTCCCTGGCAAACATCTATGGCCCGAATAAGAATACAACCAAATATGTAATGGGTGCCTTGGCTAAGTTTGAAGAATTTAAGAAAGGGGGGGCCATTATAGCTGGGGATTTCAATCTATGTCTAGACCCAGCGAGAGACAGTACGTCCCATGCCCAGGGGACAGGTGGAGTTTGGGTGAATAAACTCAAAAAGAAGCTGCATCAGCTCCAGCTCGTGAATGTCTGGAGGATGCAGCATAATAGTGTAAGAGACTATACATTCTATTCCCCCGTGCATGGGACGTAATCAATTTTTTTCTTGTTGAACACCGGTTATTGGAGGCGGTCACTGATGCAGGTATTGGTAACATGACGTTCTCAGTCCATGCACCGGTGAGTCTCCAAATGAAAATAGGGGTGCCCCAAACACAGGGTACAGGCTGGAGATTGAATTAGGATCTTCTTCAAGACAAAGATACTGAAAAGAGGATCAAAGATGAACTAGACCTGTATTTTAAAACAAATGTGCCCGGGGAGATTACTGAGACCACAGTCTGGGAGGCTCACAAAGCTTACATCAGGGGCATAATAATGATGGTAGGATCAGAAAAAAATAGAGAAGGGTAAAAGAGAAGAGCGCCCTGTTAAATGTAATCCACAAGCTGGAACAACAACACAAGACATCGGGAGACGGGAGGTGTTGGCAAGACTATATAGGAGAAGGGAAGAGATGAGGGATTTAACTGAGCACGAAATGCATAAGGCTTTTAACTTAGTGAAAAAAGATAGATACATAAACGGCAATAAACCGGGCAAATTACTAGCGAGGGCCTTGAAAAAAAATAATAATACTAATTATATTGAGAAAATAAGGACAAAGTCTGGGGAAATTAGATATAGAACATGTGACATTGCGAAAACCTTCCAAGAATTTTATGGAGAACTATATGCAATTAACATAAACAACTCACAAGAGACCAAAGGAAATAAAAGAGAGAAAATCAAAAAGTTTCTTAAGGATGCTAGACTACCCAAGATAACAGAGAGCGATAAAACCATATTAGAGGCCCCTATAACAGAACAAGAGCTAAAGAAAGCTCTACAGGAAACTCCAACTGGCAAAAGCCCTGGGCCCGATGGGCTGACTGTCCTATATTATAAAAAACTTCAGGACCTACTGATTCCCAAAATGTGCTCATACATGAATGGGATAGGTGAGAAATGGGAGATGAGGAAAGAAGCACTAGAAGCCAGTATTGCTATTATATTGAAAGAAGGAAAAGACAGCACATTTTGCTCGCGTTACAGGCCCATATCACTTTTAAATGTCGACACGAAATTATTCGCTAAAATTCTAGCCGATGGGATGAAACAGATAATCAATGAGATTATACACCCAGACCGGGTGGGTTTTGTACCAGGTAGAGAGGGGAGGGATAATGGCATCAAAACGCTACTGGTAGCCCAGAAAATCAGAGACAGTGGAGCCCCAGGTCTACTCCTGTCAATCGATGCTGAAAAAGCTTTTGACAGGGTAGACTGGGGCTTCATGTGGGATACACTGGAGGAGATTGGACTGGGTGATAGAATGCTTAGCTGGATAAAAGCCTTATATATACACCCCACAGCGCGAGTGAAGATGAATGGAATTCTCTCTGAACCATTCAAAATGTACAATGGCACAAGACAGGGGTGCCCACTTTCCCCACTGTTGTTTGTGATGGCATTGGAGCCCCTCCTAGCGAAGATAAGGCTCAGTCCGGGTATTAGTGGGGTTATAATAGGTGAAGAAGAATATAAATTAGCTGCCTTCGCGGATGACGTACTGTTTTATATCACTCACCCTAGGACTTCTCTCCAGAATCTGTCAGCGATCATAAAAGACTATGGCAGACTGTCCAATTTCCGGGTTAACCCGACCAAGTCAGAAACATTAGACATTAATAAAGGCAACGTTGGGGATAAGACATATCAAAAGTCTTTCCCATTCAAATAGGGGTTAAAAGAGCTCAACTACCTAGGAGTTAAAATAACCATATCTAAAGAGTCATTATTCCAGGCGAACTTTATGTCACTCCTTAACGAAATCAAGACTGAACTAAACAGAATCTCTCAAACCCAACTTTCATGGGGCAGAAGAATCAACTTATTTAAGATGACAATTCTGCCAAAAATCATTTACAAAATGCAAATGCTCCCAATCCTAATCCCTCAGACCTATTTTAATAGATTACATACCATGTTCTTAAGGTTCATTTGGAGAGGGAGAAAACCCCGAATAAATTTTACACAATTAACAAAAGATAGGAGGAAGGGGGGGTGGGGGGCACCTGACATTAGAAAATATTATGAGGCGATAGCCTTATCACGCTTATTAGACTGGGTAAAAAGTAATAAAGAAAAGCAATGGGTGAAAATAGAGAATAAAATGAGTGAAGTAGAATTGGGTAGGATAGTATGGATTCCACCACAGTGTAGGAAACTTAGCACGGAAATAACGGATATTACAAAACATACACTTAATATTTGGGATAATTTGCATAAAAAGGAGCACTGGGAGTTTAACTCGCCGTTAATTCCACTTAAAGACACAGATTA
The DNA here is from genome assembly GCA_037953035.1 of Aquarana catesbeiana. Classification (NCBI taxonomy): domain Eukaryota; kingdom Metazoa; phylum Chordata; class Amphibia; order Anura; family Ranidae; genus Aquarana; species Aquarana catesbeiana. The sequence continues at coordinate 2,802,410 of JBBHAA010000512.1, read as the reverse complement.
TTTTGCACCGGGGAAAGAAGATCTGTTCGGGAGGTGGATTTTGAAGGACGATGTCCAATTAAAAGATGTCATGAGACAGGGCAAGATGTGTACATTTCAAGAACTAAAAGCTAAAGATGAATGGTTTATCATGGATTTATGGTGGTATAGCCAGCTGAAACATTTTGTTGACTCACTCCCGCAGCCAATTAGGCCGATGGAGAACCTACTCCCCTTGGAGAAATTATGTTTGGAGAAAAAAGGGAGGGGGGGTGTCTCTAAGATCTATAGAGTTCTCAATGAATTAGGAGGTGTGGTGAGTCTGAGATTTATTGAGAAGTGGGAGAAGGAGCTGGATATCAAGATTAGCGGACGGGAGGTGAGGTTGATTCTGAAAAGGGTGAATGTCACCTCGGTTAACTGTAAGCTTTCAGAGATGAATTACAAGATTCTTGTAAGGATGTATATCACCCCTGATAGAGCACATAGAATCCAGAAGGAAATTTTGCAATTATGTTGGAGAGGTTGTAAAGAAATCGGGACAATGACGCACATATGGTGGCAGCGAACCGTCAGCGAGATTACGAGCATCGATATCCCCGATGACCCCTGGGTGTGCCTACATCATGGGAGTAAAATCCCCATGAAGATATGTTTGAAGTCGTTACTACCACACCTCCTTAATGCTGCCAAAAGTCTTATTCCTAGATATTGGCAAGATAAAAGGAGACCTACAATGCGGGAGTGGTTCAACAAGATTAATGAAATGTATTGCCTCAAATACTTGAGGTACAGTGAAGGGACGGAGATGGAAGTCTTCGAGGAGATATGGAGGGATTGGGCAAACTTTAACTATTCACTCCGAGCAGCCGAGGTGTGTGGAATATAGTTTGATGCCCCACTGTAAATAGAGAAACTAGACAAGTTATACCAATCTGTGAAAACGTGAAGCATGGGGATCGGATTAGATAGGAGTAATGGTATTAGGGGGAGGAGCCGGGAAGGAAATTCGCATAATAAGGGTTATATCGGGGGGGAAGGTGGGGTGTTGGGTGGAGGAGGGGGGTTGGTATAGGAGGGTTGTTGGGGATAAATAATTTCAAGGGGTCGATTTGTATTTTTTTTATACTATCATGAGCAAATGGCTAATAAATACTGATGATAACGCCACAATGATGTGAATATGTAAAGGGACGATATTGAACTGTAAAGTTGAAACCATTGCCCCAGAAAATACTTTGCTGAAGTGGCAAAAAAAAAAAAAAAAGAGTTATGGGATAACAAGCGGCAAATATATAAAGTAATCACCAGACATGTTTTAATAATTAGACCACTCAAGATTATTTGGAACAAAATTGGCCATGGCCATTATTATTGGTTTTAATATAATTGTATAACAACTCACATAAAATTCACCATGGGAATTAAAACCGACTTAAATATATAATAACCATTTACTCAGCTCAGCTATTACAGCTCAAGCTGTATTACAAAACCACATCAGTATTTTTTAAACTGTCCTCCTTTCTTAAGAAAGGTGACCCACCACATTATAAAGGCCGCGACAAGGGAGGAAGGGTTGGGGAGCTCCTACAGCTATACCATCCACCGGCGACTGGCATCTGACCCTGTTCGCACCCCTTTATATAGGGGCCTCTAGGGGTTCTGGAACCTTCTATTCCATTTCAAGGCTCCCCCTTACAGGCAGTTACAGGGCTCCACCAAAGGCCATGAGCCCCCGACACGAGGGGAGACTTGAAAGCCCTGTCGCTGTTATCCTATGAGGAAAAGGGGGGCCTTGAAACTCCTATTCCCCTTTTCCCCCTATTCCGCTACCTACAAATTAAAAATTTCTACATGCCACTTCTCAGGTCGGGGTCCCTGCTAACAGAGATGACTCAATTTGAATGCATCTGTAAAAGCGACACACATGTACGGGGGGCTCAAATCGATCCTTTACCAACAACTGAATGTCAAGCTTAACAACTCATTGCCACCATACACTGATAAATGGGCACAGGATCTTCAGAGCACATTTGAGGTCGCAGATTGGTCTAGACTATGGAAGGCCACTAAGGCCCCATGTACACTGAGGCTGTTAAAAGTTTGTTCAGACGCAGTTGGACTTTTTTTTCATTAAAAAAATATTTTAAAAACTTGTATTTGCTTGCAATGATTCATAGACCATTTATATACCCCTAATGAGCCCTTGATCCAATCCAATACACCACTAGCATTGCTGTTATCCGAAGTATAATTGGAATTTGACCCATATGTTGTTAGATTTGAACAAGCAACTTGTGGCAGGTGACGTGGCAAGTGGACAATCCACAACTTGTGGCAGGTTATGTGGCAAGTGGAAATCCACAACTTGTGGCAGGTGATGTGGCAAATGACAATCCGCTACTTGTGGCAGGTGACGTGGCAAGTGGACAATCCACAACTTATGGCAGGTGACATGGCAAATGACAATCCGCAACTTGTGGCAGGTGATGTGGCAAGTGGACAATCTGCAACTTGTGGCAGGTGACGTGGCAAGTGGACAATCTGCAACTTGTGGCAGGTGACATGGCAAGTGGACAATCCACAACTTGTGGCAGGTGACTTGGCAAATGACAATCCGCAACTTGTGGCAGGTGACGTGGCAAATGACAATCCACAACTTGTGGCAGGTGATGTGGCAAGTGGACAATCTGCAACATGTGGCAAGTGACAATCCGTAACTTGTGGCAGGCGATGTGGCAAGTGACACGCTAAATACAAGTACACTGCTACTCTCTCAGCTGCTGCTACTCACTCTGGTCTCACAAAATGGCTGAAATAGTTAAATAATACTGTTTTTTGAGCTTGGGGAGGGTCTTATGATGTTATATTAACTAAACGCTTCTAGACGCAAACACGGTAAAACGCGGCTAAACGCGGCATGCAAACGTGGCTAAACGGGCGTTTTAAACACCGGTTTAAAGGTCTCAAAAAAAATCATTCAGAGGACTTTGCCTTAGTGTCCCATGTACATGGAGCCTAAATCAGCCTCCACTAATATCTCTGCCTTAGAAACAAATTATAAAGTCTTATCACGCTGGTACTTTGTGCCAGCCAGAATTGTTTCCGAGGCTGCTCCGATCCTGGCACACACTTGCATATCTGGTGGCAATGCCCGATCACTTAAGAATTCTGGAAAGCTGTATTTGCAATGGCCTCGAAGGCTCTAGAAACCAATCTTCGACCGGATCCTGCAACCGCTCTCCTAAACCTTAAACCAGCTGAACTGACTCATTCCCAATACCAACTATTTCTACACTTATCCATGGTGGCCAAGCAGACCATTGCTAGGGCTTGGAAATCTCGGGACCTTGGTCGTGGCTGAGGCAAGCATAAAATGAATAGAGCCCTGGTTTTCGCTAAAATGACAGCAATTGAAAACGATAAGATACGTAAATTCGAAAAACTATGGCAACCGTGGGTGAAACACTACCTACCTTCGGATTTCGACAACACCCTCCTATTACCTTCATAAGTGTACTTCTCGCCTCTCCACTTATTTCGTTACTTTTTCTTGTTTATCCTTGCTTTGAAACAACAGCATCAGCTACCAAACCTGAACCGTAATACCGACCAAGGGAAAACCTACCCCCTTCTGTACTCCTCCTGTCTCTTTCCCCCATGGTCTATCCTTTATGCCAGCGAGCCGGACTTAGCTACACCAGAGCGCATATCTTTCCCATAAACTGGACTCGATTGCTCCCATCTCTCATCTTTACTACCCCCCCTCTTCTTCCTCTCCTCTTATTTGATCTCATCCCCAGTCACTTTCTTATTACAATCACAATCAGAGTAACAGTCTCACTCCCTGCCACAGCCTGTCTCTGGCACTTTGTGTCATGGACTGACTCACTATGGGCAGGCCGACCCCCCGCAGTTATTTGCGTTCCACAGTTGAAATCATTCCCGATCATTCTCCTATTTAAACATTTGGTTCCAATGTTTTATTTATATGTATATATATATATATATATATATATATACACACAAGCCTGCTCTTTCACATGTTATTCATTACTTGCAATTGCGAAAGTTATTCTGTTAACCTTGTAATTCTTTTATTGTGACAAATAAAAACCTATTGACAAGAATGGTAAGTGCTCTGTGCTGAGCGGCTTTCTGTTCATTCACAAACCAAAGCATAGTAACATGCTTCAGTTAAGAATGAACACAGGAGTGATTGCTACAGATAACTCACTGTGTTCATTCAAAAAAATGAAGGGGCCAGTAAATTAAATATTTACTGGCCCCTTCCCCCGCTCTCCATCCTGAAACATCCCACACAGCGGCGGGAGAAGAGAGGAGTGAAGCTGGCAGTACTGCAGGGGGCGCCAGGAAGCAGGGAGAATTGGCACTGCACAGGGTTATTAGGGTGTGCCCAGGCACAGCCAGCACACCCTGTGTGGGTGCCTATGGCATTAGCCATTATTGGCTTTGATTACTTGCTTAAACAAAAGCAAGTATCAAAAAGTAAAAAAAAATCCATCCATTCAAAAATCCATCCAATAAATTTTTATTATATTCAATACATTGAGCTGCGCAAAAAAAATGTCAACAAAATACCAAATATACAGTATCTCACAAAAATGAGTACACCCCTCATATTTTTGTAAATATTTTATTCTATCTTTTCCTGTGACAACACTGAAGAAATGACACTTTCCTACAATGTAAAGTAGTGAGTGTACAGCTTGTATAACAGTGTAAATTTGCTGTCCCCTCAAAATAACTCAACACACAGCCATTAATGTCTAAACCACTGGCAACAAAAGTGAGTACACCCCTAAGTGAAAATGTCCAAATTGGGCCCAAAGTGTCAATATTTTCTGTGGCCACCATTATTTTCCAGCACTGCCTTAACCCTGTTGGGCATGAAGTTCACAAGAGCTTCACAGTTAGGGATGAGCTTCGAATTTGAGTTGAACTCATGTTTGACTCGAACATCGGCTGTTCGCCAGTTCCCTGAACAGCGAACAATTTGGGGTGTTCGCGGCAAATTCGAAAGCCGCGGAAAACCCTTTAAAAGTCTATGGGAGAAATCAAAAGTGCTAATTTTAAAAAGGCTTATATGCAAGTTATTGTCATAAAAAGTGTTTGGGGACCTGGGTCCTGCCCTAGGGGACATGGATCAATGCAAAAAAAAAAGTTTAAAAAACGGGATCTGTGATTTTAATAATGCTTAAAGTGAAACAATAAAAGTGTAATATCCCTTTAAATTTCGTACCTGGGGGTGTCTATATTATGCCTGTAAAGGGTAAAGACCCTTCAGGTCTGGTATGTATTTTAAGGGGTACTCCACGCCAAAATTAAAAAAAAAATGGCGTGGGGTCTCCCCAAAAATCCATACCAGAGCTGGCAGACCTATACCAGATCTGAAGAGTCTGGTATAGATTTTAAGGGGGACCCCCGACCATTTTTTTTACATTTTGGCCGGGGTTCCCCTTAATATCCATACCAGACCTGAAGGGCCTGGTATGGAATTTAGGGGAACCCCCACGTCATTTTTTTTCTAATTTTGGTTCGGGGTTCCCTTGTGGGGAATTCCCATGCCGTTTTTATCAATGAACTTTTATGTGTATTATTGGACCGGCAATTCATTAATAGCCGCGAGTAGTTTTAAATGACTTTTTTTCCTTTGAAATGTCATTTTGCTGTCAGACTGTTCTAAACACGGGAAACATGCGCCCCTTTACAGGCACACTATAGACACCCCCCAGGTACGAAATTTAAAGGAATATTACACTTTTATTGTTTCACTTTAAGCATTATTAAAATCACTGCTCCAGAAAAAACGGCCATTTTTGAAACTTTTTTTGCATTGATCCATGTCCCCTGGAGCAGGACCCAGGTCCCCAAACACTTTTTATGACAATAACGGTGTTCGCGTGTTCGAACAAATGTTTTGCCTGTTCGCATGTTCTGGTACGAACCGAACAAGGGGGTGTTCGGCTCATCCTTATTCACAGGTTGCCACTCTTCCACTCCTCCATGACAACATCATGGAGCTGGTGGATGTTAGAGACCTTGCGCTCCTCCACCTTCCATTTGAGGATGCCCCACAGATGCCCAATAGGGTTTAGGGTTTATACAAGCTGTACACTCACTACTTTACATTGTAGCAAAGTGTCATTTCTTCAGTGTTGTCCCATGAAAAGATATAGTAAAATATTTACAAAAATGTGAGGGGTGTACTCATTTTGTGAGATACTGTATATACAGTTTTGTGACAAAGTGTTGGCCCCTTTCCTGACTTTTGATTGTTTTGGACATTTGTCACACTTTAATGTTTCAGATCATCAAACTAATTTAAATATTAGTCAAAGATAAACACAAGTAGACATAACATGCAGTTTTTAAAGGAAGGTTTTTATTATTAAGGGAAAACAAACTACAAACTTACATGGCCCTGTGTGAAAAAGTGTTTGCTCCCTAAACCTAATAACTGGTTGGGCCACCCTTAGCAGCAAGAACTGCAATCAAGCATTTGTGATAACTTGCAATTAGACTGTTACAGCACTTTGCAGGAACTTTGGTCTGCTCATCTTTGCAGAATTGTTGTAATTCAGCCACATTGGAAGGTTTTCGAACATGAACCACCTTTTTAAGGTCATGCCACAGCACCTCAATAGGATTCAGGTTAGGACTTTGATTAGGCCACTCCAAAGTCTTCATTTTGTTTTTCTTCAGCCATTCAAAGGATGACTTGCTGGTGTGTTTTGGATCATTGTTCTGCTGCAGAACCCAAGTTTGCTTCAGCTTGAGGTCACAAACAGATGACTGCACATTATCCTTCAGGATTTTTTGGTAGAAAGCAGAATTCATGGTTCCATTTATCACAGCAAGTCTTCCAGGTCCAGAAGCAGCAAAACAGCCCCAGACCATCACATTACCACCACCATATTTTACTGTTGGTATTAGGTTCTTTTTCTGAAATGTGGTGTTACTTTTACGCCAGATGTAATGGGACACACACCTTCCAAAAAGTTCACCTTTTGTCTTGTCAGTCCAGAGAATATTTTCCCAAAAGTCTTGGGGATCATCAAGATGTTTTCTGGCATAACAGAGACAAGCTTTTATGTTCTTCTTGCCCAGCAGCGGTTTTCGTCTTGGAACTCTGCCATACAGGCCATTTTTGACCAGTCTCTATCTTATGATGGAGTCATGAACACTGACCTGACCTGAGGCAAGTGAGGCCTGCAGTTCTTATGATGCTGTTGTGGGGTCTTTTGTGACCTCTTGGATGAGTTGTTGCTGCGCTCTTGGGGTAATTTTGGTTGGCCGTACAAGCAGTCCCCGGGTTACAAACAAGATAGGGACTGTAGGTTTGTTCTTAAGTTGAATTGGTTTGTAAGTCGGAACAGGTAAATCTCCAGCCAGCTCCAGCCAAAAAATCTATTTGTAAACTTTTTGGATAGCATAGGGAAGGGTTATCACCCCTGTAACATTTGTTTTGCTGTCTGAGATTTCACCTCACTTTCTGTCCCAATGACAATTGGATTTGGAAAATTTGGGGTTTTTAGGGAAACATGGACTGGTGATAAAGCCTCAGTGGAGACATCTTGTTCCCATGATAATGCTTACAGGAGTGAATTTCCCTTCCTAGGGGTAGATCTCCTCGCACTTCCCATTGTCACCCTCTTTTTGGAAGTAGGAGTCATTTGTAAGTCTGATGCTTGTAACTAGGGGACCACCTGTAGTTGTCCATCACCAATATGTAGAAGAATCTGCATCAAAACCGCCACATTGATGGTACAAATGTCAGCTTACCAGCTATAAATGACCTTCTGCTTAAAGAAAGGTCACAAAGAGCCCATGGGTTAAAATTGTGTTAGGGTCACCACACATCTGCTGGCACTCTGCAAGGGTAACAGGAATCCTTATGGGGATCCTCCACATGTCATCATCCCAACAGCGCTCGTATAAAAACTTGGAAGCAAACCATCCTCACACGGAGACTTCCTCCACTTCATAGTTACCAGTCTGTGCAGACTCCCCCATAAGGGTTCCTGTTAACCTATATAGCTATGAGCACCAAATAAGAGGACTTCTTATTACGTGGACTTTTACTTTCATTTTTTTATATATATAATTTATATGTAGTATATGCACATTTGATTACTAGTGTATGTATATATATATATATATATATATATATATATATATATATACACACACACACACACTAGTGACCCCACCCCCTCTGACGCTGCGGGAACTTCCCCGTGGTGTCAAAGGGGGCGGGGCCACCGGTTACATAAATAGGTGACCCCGCCCCCCTCTGACGCCAGTCCCTGTGGTGTCAAAGGTGGCGGGGTCACCCGGGTATGTCACTGGGTGGCCCCACTCTAAGTTATATAAGAACTGTCACAAGCAAAGAAGCTTCACATTTGTACCCCATTACCATTTCACACGGGAGGAGGCTGGGATTTGGGGGTCCCCTTGTTACCGGGCAAGGGTTGTGGGGATGAGGCCCTAGTACCCATCAACATGGGGGCAAGGTGCTTTGGGGGGCTACCCCAAAGCACCCTCCCTATGTTGAGGGCATGTGGTCTGATATGGTTCAGGAGGGGGCGCTCTCTCATCCCCCCTCTTTTCCTGCAGCCTGCCAGGTTGCATGCTTGGATAAGGGTCTGGTGTGGATTTTGAGTGGGACACCTATGCCATTTTTTTAAATTTTGGCACAGGGTTCCCCTTAAAATCCATACCAGACCTGAAGGGTCTGATATGGATTTGGGGGGGCCTACGCCATTTATTTTTAAAATTTGGCACAGGGTTTCCCTTAATTTCCATATCAGACCCGAAGGGCCTGATATGGATTTTAGGGGGACCCTCACGCAATTTTTTTTTTAAATTTTGGTTCGGGGATCCCCTTAATTTTCATACCAGACCCAAAGGGCCTGGTAATGGACTGGGGGGGACCCCATGCTCTTTTTTTCAATGAGTTTTATCTATATTGCCGAGACCCGACAATTCATTACAGCCGCAATCATTTTTAAATGACAATTTTTCCTTTAGAAATGTCATTTTGCTGTGGTACTGTTCTAAAAAAAACGTGAAAAATGTGCCACTTTACAGGCACACTATAGTCACCCCCAGGCACAATATTTAAAGGAATATTTCATTTTTATTTTTTCACTTTAAGCATTAAAAAAATCACTGCTCCCGAAAAAACGCTCGTTTTAGAAAAAAAAAATTTAATTGATACATATCCCCTGGGGTAGGACCCGGTCCCCAAACACTTTTTATGACAATGACTTGCATATAAGCCTTTAAAATAAACACTTTTGATTTTTCATGTTAATGTCCCATAGACTTTAACGGTGTTCCGGCGGCTTTCAAATTTGCCCCGAACACCGCATATTGTTCAGTATTCGCAGAACATCCGAACATCCAAAGTTCGGCTCAAACTTATGCTCGGGCCGAACCATTCGCCCATTCCTACTTCTAACTTCAGCTTGTTCAGTTAAAGCAGAGCTCTGCTCACATTTTCTACTTTGCATCATTCTCTTCAATCCCACAAGTTAGAACAACATTGGAATTTTTTTTCGAGTTCTCTTTACCTTATTTTCAGGGTGTATTTTTTTTCTTCCTGTACAGGGCGCCATGGCGAGGTACATCATATTCTGCGGCGCCCTGGCTCCTGGGAAATGTGTGTCATCATTCCCAGAAATTAACAGCGATGCGCGACCTTCCTCCAATGCCGCCGTTGTGATGGCAACCAGAGATACAAACGTACGCCGCACCTCGGGTTTTATGCGCATGCACGATATCCGGAGGTGCATGCTGGGTAACCAGCAGCACCTTATCCCAGAATATATACAGAAAAATCAGTGCTACTACCAATACACCACATAGATAGCAGGTGATCGATCCACAGTCGCTGGCTGAGTAAAGTAATGTAGGAAAAATGATCAGTTTGTTGCTCTTTTAAAAAATATTTGCTTTATTGAAAAGCCACAGTGAGCAAATGCAGATGAAGTCAGTAGACGTGTTTCAGCCTTCAAGGCCTTAGTCATAACTCTTATCCTGGAAGACTACACTAGTGGGCGTCACATGCCCACAATTAAGATGGGAGCGTGCAGCCAAAGGATTATAACGATTTGGTTTATAAAAAAATATTATAACACTACAGCCACTTTGCATATAGTTAGCTTTTTAAAAACTTAGTGATAAGAACATCTCAGTTCTCTTTAAAAAAAAAAAAAAATTACATCTGGAACATTGCTTTAAGCTTTGACAATAAAATCTGGAAGCTGATTTCAGCTTCACCCGATTCTGTGTGCTTCAGTTTTAGTCAATCTCCCCCATACTGTCCAGTATGTCAGAAGGTTGCACCTTTTTGTCACTGTTACTAATTCCAGTTATTATACAGGAAAGAATCGGGTGATCGTGGTTCTTGATGACTTGGATGACAACAGCGATAAAATGAGGAAGACCATACTGCAGGAGCAGCCCAAAATACGCCAACTGGCACGTGATCTCTTCCTCGTCAGGAAAGGAACAGACCGACAGAAAATGTGTTATTTTGAACATAACAGAAAACTAGACTTTTCATAAATGTAATACAATATACTGTATTTTTCGCTCCACAAGAAAAAAAACATTCTGAGGTGGTAACTACACATTATCATTCACCATTCGGTTGCTAGAGGTTCCTACACATTACTGCTTGCTGATTGGTTTCTAGAGGTCACTACACATTGCCACTCACCATTCGGTTGCTAGAGGTTACTGCACACTATTGCTAACTAATTGGTTGCTAGAGGTTACTACACATTGCCACTCACCATTCGGTTGCTGGAGAATACTGTAAAATGATTGCCTGTAACTCAGTGTCCCCCTCTGACAGCTTCTCAGTCCTGCCACTGATTTATTAATCCCCCCCCCCCCCGCTGCTGATAGAAAAAGGGTGGGGAAATAGAATGCACACACAGCCCGTTCTGTGTGTCTTTGATCTCTGCTGACCGGAGAAGGGGGGACATGGCGAGTCGGCTCTGTCTCACTCCCTGTCACAGACTCACGGTCCTGACAGAGGGAGAAGCAGGCTCTTTAGAACATGCAGCCCACAGCTGAGAAGCCAAGCGGCCGGCCTGGTATTTGAACACGGCCGCGGCTGGGGGGTGTTCCTGGTCTGTATTCCTCCATAAGTGCATCTTATGGAGCGAAAAATTTGGTATATATATATTGTCTTTCTTTGCTTAATATGTTCAGGACTAAAATAAAAATGTTAGGTAAATGTAAAACACTGTATATGGATATTTTGTAGTTTATTAACAATAGATCTGCTTCACGTGTTTTCTTCATTGTCCATTGAGGGACATAATGATAAATAGCTCCCAACTGTCCCTGATTTGGAGGGACTGTCCCTGATTTGGAGAAATGTCCCTCTGTCCCTATTTCCTCCTCATGTGTCCCTCATTTTGGTCTGATCTACATAGTTGTATATAAAATGCACTACTTATCTTTCAAAAAGTGTTTCCCAGTGCTAAACCTTTCATCCACTTTCTAAATTGCTGTATTTGTAAATTTCAAAAGCCAATATAAAGGAATAGTAGTGGTAAAAATAAGCCTTTGTGGGTTTAACTTTTTTTTTTTGTTAATTCTCCTTTAAGGGGGTGTGTCCTATGCCTACATACTTTTGCTGATAGGTGTCCCTCATTCCTATCTCAAAAAGTTGGGAGGTGTGCTGAAAGCTCCCTAGAGAGTCTGCCCATGGACAGGGTGAATATTGCCTGTCCATGGGCACATCAATACTTTCATTTGTATTATTTTTTGCTGGCCAAAAGTCAATGCATACAAGTTCTGATGGGAGAGAAGTTACAATAGATTTAAGAGGCACCCATCCTTCCATTCCAGGAATTTTACTCATTGCACGTCTCTTAATGTCTTACTTCATTGAGATCCAAAAAATCTTTGATAGGCTCAAAAATTGTGTACTTTCTTGACCTTGGTGTCCATCATCATCATCATCAATAACTTTTAAAGCGTCAGACATTAGAAAGGATTACAGATCGGTGTCACTTATGCCGCGTACACACGAGCGGACTTTTCGACCAAACTGGTCTGACGGTCTATCCGACGGACTTTTGGCAGACTTCCGACGGACTTTCCGAACAAATGAACTTGCCTACACATGATTAGGGATGAGCCGAACACCCCCCAGTTCGGTTCGCACCAGAACCTGCGTACGGACCGAAAATTCGCACGAACGTTAGAACCCCATTGACGTCTATGGGACTCGAACATTCAAAATCAAAAGTGCTCATTTTAAAGGCTAATTTGCATGGTATTGTCCTAAAAAGGATTTGGGGACCCGGGTCCTACCCCAGGGGACATGTATCAATGCAAAAAAAACTTTTAAAAACGGACGTTTTTCCGGGAGCAGTGATTTTAATGATGGTTAAAGTAAAAAAAAAAAAAAATTGAAATATTCCTTTAAATATCGTACCTGAGGGGTGTCTATAGTATGCCTGTAAAGTGGCGCGTGTTTCCCGTGTTTAGAACAGTCCCTGCACCAAATGTCATTTTTAAAGGAAAAAATCTCATTTAAAACTGCTTGCGGGTTTAATGTAATGTCGGGTCCTGGCAATATGGATGAAAATCAGTGAGACAAACGGCATGGGTACCCCCCAGTCCATTACCAGGCCCTTTGGGTCTTGTATGGATATTAAGGGGAACCCCGCACCCAAATTAAAATAAGGAAAGGTGTGGGGCCACAAGGCTCTATATACTCTGAACAGCAGTATACAGGCGGTGCAAACAAGACAGGGACTGTAGGTTTGTTGTTAAGTAGAATCTGTTTGTCATTTTGAACGGGTACATTTTTAACGTGTTTAGCTCCAGCCAAAAAATCTTTTTTAAGCTTTTTGAAAAACATAGGGAAGGGTTATCACCCCTGTGACATTTGTTTTGCTGTCTGTGCTCCTCTTCAGAAGATTTCACCTCACTTTTTGTCCCAATGACAAATGTTTTTTGAAAATTTGGGGTTTTTTGTGGAACAAGGATTGGAAAGCATCAGTGGAAAGGAGAAATGTTTTTCCCATATTAACTCTTACAGGAGAGAATTTCCCTTCCTAGGGGTAGATTTCATCTCACTTCCTGTTGTCTCCTTCCGTTTGCAAGTAGGAGTCGTTTGTAAGTTAGATGTTTGAAAGTAGGGGCCTGCCCTATATACTCAGCAGAAATTTGGCCCTTAGGTGTTGTTGTGGCCACAACAACGTAAGCCCTCACAGGGCCCTGCTGTGAAATATTAGATCAAGAATTGTAATTACATGTCCCTGTTGAACAGGGGCAGAAAAACTGGGCCTTTGGTGGTGGTGGTGGTGGTGGTGCTGGTGCCACAACACTGTAAGTCCTCACTCACTCTTGGTGGGTGCAGAAATAGGCCCTGCTGTGAAATATTAGATCAAGAATTGTAATTACATGCCCCTGTTGAACAGGGGCAGAAAAATTGGGCCTTTGGTGGTGGTGGTGGGGGTGGTGCTGGTGCCACAACACTGCAACCCCTCACAGACACTCTAGTTGGAACGTAGGAACGAGCCCTCCTGCAAAGTATTGCATCAAAAATTGTAATTACACGCCCCTGTTAAACAGGGGCAGAAAAATTGGGCCTTAGGCACTGGTGCTGGTGCTACAACACTGCAACCCCTCACAGACACTCTAGTTGGAACGCAGGAACGAGCCCTGCTGCAAAATATTGCATCAAAAATTGTAATTACACGCCCCTGTTAAACAGGGGCAGAAAAATTGGGCCTTAGGCTCTGGTGCTGGTGCCACAACACTGCAACCCCTCACAGACATTCTAGTTGGAATGCAGGAACGAGCCCTGCTGCAAAGTATTTCATCAAAAATTGTAATCACACGCCCCTGTTAAACAGGGGCTGAAAAATTGTGCCTTAGGCATTGGTGGTGGCGCCCAGAACCAAAAATGTTCTTTCAAGCTATCAGCGTGATGATTGAGGAGGAAGAGGATAATTACTCAGGGATAGTCACTCAGCATCAGCATAGGCAGTCTTTGAAGGGATCTGAGATTTTAAAAAAAAATATTCGGTTACATCAGCATCAGGTGCTTGGTAGCTGGTGGTGATCCAAGACTGATTCATTTTTATGAAGGTCAGTCGATCGACCGAGTCGGTGGACAGACGCACCCTGTGATCGGTTACAAAGCCTCCAGCAGCACTGAATGTGCGTTCTGAAAGAACGCTGGATGCAGGACAGGCCAGTAGCTCAATTGCATACTGTGCAAGCTCTGGCCAGTGATCCAACCTCAAGACCCAGTAACCCAGAGGATTTTCGGTGGGAAAGGTGTCCAAGTCTGATCTTGCCCCTAGGTATTCCTGCACCATGTAAAACAGACGCTGGCGATGGTTGCTGGAACCGATCATACCTTGGGGCTGCGGACCAAAAAATTGTCTGAACGCATCGGTCAGACGGCCACCTTCTCCACCGCTCCTTCTTTGACTGACCGAAGCCTCAGCAACACGTTGTCCAGAAACAGGAGTTTGTAACCTCCCAGTCTCTGGGAACGCATTGCACAGACCTTTCTGCAAGGCCTCCCGAAGATGTTTCATCCTCTGCTCCCTCTGCGATGTCAAGATAAGGTCCGCAACCTTACCCTTGTAACGTGGATCAAGGAGGGTTGCCAGCCAGTATTGGTCCTTCTCCTTGATACCACGAATACGAGGATCCTTACGCAGGCTTTGCAGGATCAGGGAGGCCATGCAGCGTAGGTTTGCTGAGGCATTTGGTCCGGAGTCCTCTGGGTCACTAAGGACGACATGGTCCGCAGCCACCTCCTCCCAGCCACGTACAAGTCCATGTGTTTTTTGGGACTGATCCCTTAAAGACTGCTGCTGATGCTGAGTGCCAGGCTCCACCTCCATACTGACACAATCTTCCTCCTCCTCCTCGTCCTCTTCCTGTGTGATCGGCGGGCATGCAGAAACACTGTCTGGATAAAGGGGGCCTTGAGAGCTAAGTAAGTCCTCCTCTTCCTGCCTCTGCTCTGCCTCAAGTGCCCTGTCCATTATTCCACGCAGCATGTGCTCCAACAGGTGGACAAGGGGGACAGTGTCACTGATGCATGCACTGTCACTGCTCACCATCCTCGTGGCCTCCTCAAATGGTGACAGGACAGTGCATGCATCCCTGATCATGGCCCACTGGCGTGGGGAAAAAAAAACAAGCTCCCCTGACCCTGTCCTGGTGCCATAGTCGCACAGGTACTCATTAATGGCCCTCTGCTGCGTGTGCAGCCGCTGCAGCATGGCCAACGTTGAGTTCCACCTGGTGGGCATGTCACAGATTAGGCGGTTCTTGGGCAGGTTAAACTCCTTTTGGAGGTCCGTCAGCCGAGCACTGGCATTATATGACCGGCAGAAATGCACACAGACTTTCCTGGCCGGCCTCAGGACATCCTGTAAGCCCGGGTACCTGCCCAAGAACCGCTGCACCACCAAGTTAAGGACATGAGCCAAACAGGGCACATGGGTCATTTGTCCCTGTCGGAGGGCAGAGAGGAGGTTGGTGCCATTGTCGCAAACCACCATTCCTGCCTTAAGTTGGCGTGGCGTCAACCACCTCTGAACCTACCCCTGCAGAGCTGACAGAACCTTTGCCCCAGTGTGGCTCCTGTCCCCCAAGCACACCAGCTCAAGCACCGCATGGCATCTTTTGGCCTGCGTACTTGCGTAGCCCCTTGAATGGCTACGAAGCACCGCTGCTTCCGAGGACAAAGCACAGGAAGAGGCCATGGAGGAAGAAGAAGAGGAGGGGGTGGAGGAGAGAGGTGTGTCACAATCATTAGCATTTTGGAGGCGTGGTGGCGGAACAACCTCCAACACTACTGCACCTTGTCCTGCATCCTTCCCAGCTGCCAGCAGAGTCACCCAATGCGCGGTGAAACTTAAGTAACGTCCCTGTCCATGCCTGCTGGACCATGAGTCAGCGGTAATATGCACCTTACCGCTGACCGCCCTGTACAGCGAGGCATGGACATTGCCTTCCACATGCCGGTAGAGAGCCGGAATCGCCTTCCGTGAGAAAAAGTGGCGTTTAGGTACCTGCTACTGAGGAACCGCACATTCCACAAACTCACGGAAGGGGGCAGAGTCTACCAACTAAAAAAGGCAGCAGTTGAAGTACTAGCAATTTTGCCAAGCTAGCATTCAACCGCTGCGCATGTGGATGGCTGGGAGCAAACTTCTTTCGGCGGTGCAGCAGCTGGGGCAGGGAAATTTGCCTGGTACAATCTGACGTCGGTGTACCAAAAGCAGATTGCCCACAAGTACTTGGCTGTGACACACCTAATTCTACACCTTCATTCCTCTCAGTGCAGGTCTCAGAGAGGACTGAAGGTATAGTGGGGTTGGAAATCTTAGCTGATGAGGAGCAAGGAGAGGTCCTCTTTGTTCTTTGGTGTGGGTCTTTTAGATACGCTTGCCAACGAACTGCATGGCAGGTCAACATATGTCTGGTCAAGCATGTGGTACCCAAGCGGGAGATGTTTTGGCCACGCGAGATACGCTTGAGACATATGTTGCAAATAGCAGCGGTGCGATCTGATGCACTCGTCTCAAAAAAGGCCCACACCAAAGAACTTTTTGAATAACGCGCAGAGACTGCAGCGCCCTGCACATGTGGAGCTTTGGGGTGTGATGCAGTCAATGTGCTGCTCTTAGGCTGGCCCCTGGAGGGCATTCTGCCTCGTTGGTGATGTGCCGCCTCCTCCTCCTCCTCCTCTCTCCTATCAGGCACCCACGTTGAGTCAGTGACCTCATCATCCCCTCCCTCCTCATCACTGGAGCAAACCTGGCAGTATGCTGCAGCATGACTGCCAGATTGCTGTCCTTCTTGGCACCCCCTCTGTCTGCGCTCATGTTACTGCCTTCATCGAGCTCAGTATCATCATCAGAGCCTTCCAAACGCTGGGCATCCTCCTGGAGCATGTACCCAACACTGTGGTCAAACAGTTCGAGGGACTCCTCAGGAGGACATGGTGGGGCTAGGGAAGGAGTCACTGATGACATTGAGCCAAGGGAAGAGGCCACTGCTTTGCCAGACAAAGTACCCTGGGCATGGGTGAGAGAGGATGAGGAGGATGAGGACGGCTTGGTCATCCACTCGACCAAGTCTTTCGCATGTTGTGGCTCAACACGGCCAGCTGCCGAAAAAAAGCCCAAGCGTGTCCCACGGCCACATGCTGATGAGGATGCACCGTCTCCATGACCAGCACTAGACACAGAGCCTGCTTGCCCTCTCTTATTGGCTTGTGACTGTCTGCCTATCCTTCTTGGCCTTCCAGACATACTAATGGCCTGTAGCTGCACTAAGCTGGGATATGTATATATATATATATATATATATATATATGTACTGATACTGCAGCTAGCAAAATCAACTGCCTGCCTGTAGTATGAGAACACCACCAACCTTCTACAGGTAGCTTTAGCTGAACACTGTGAGGTGGACGCACCCCACTAACTTGTAGGTTTAGCTGAACACTGTGAGCAGGATGCACCCCACTAACTCGTAGGTTTAGCTGAACACTGTGAGCAGGACGCACCGCACTAACTTGAAGGTTTAGCTGAACACTGAGCAGGACGCACCCCACTAACTTTTGTAGGTTTAGCTGAACACTGTGAGCAGGACGCCCTGCACTAACTGTAAATAGTCTAGCTGCCTTACTGTGGTACTAATAGGATCAAAAGAACACCAGTAATTTTCTTCAGGTAGCTGTATATACTGTAACAAGACAAGCCTGCCTGTCAGTAGGAAGATAACAGGAACGGATCTAGCTGAACACTGTGAGCAGGACGCACTGCACTAACTTGTAGGTTTAGCTGAACACTGTGAGGTGGACGCACCACACTAACTTGTAGGTTTAGCTGAACACTGTGAGCAGGACGCACCCCACTAACTTGTAGGTTTAGCTGAACACTGTGAGCAGGACGCACTACACTAACTGTAAATAGTCTAGCTGCCTGACTGTGGTACTAATAGGATCAAAAGAACACCAGTAATTTTCTTCAGGTAGCTGTATATACTGTAACAAGCCAAGCCTGCCTGTCAGTAAGAAGATAACAGGAACGGATCTAGCTGAACACTGTGAGCAGGACGCACCGCACTAACTTGAAGGTTTAGCTGAACACTGAGCAGGACGCACCCCACTAACTTTTGTAGGTTTAGCTGAACACTGTGAGCAGGACGCACCCCACTAACTTGTAGGTTTAGCTGAACACTGTGAGCAGGACGCACTACACTAACTGTAAATAGTCTAGCTGCCTGACTGTGGTACTAATAGGATCAAAAGAACACCAGTAATTTTCTTCAGGTAGCTGTATATACTGTAACAAGACAAGCCTGCCTGTCAGTAAGAAGATAACAGGAACGGATCTAGCTGAACACTGTGAGCAGGACGCACTGCACTAACTGTAAATAGTCTAGCTGCCTGACTGTGGTACTAATAGGATCAAAGGAACACCAGTAATTTTCTTCAGGTAGCTGTAAATACTGTAACAAGTCTGCCTGTCAGTAGGAAGATAACAGGAACGGATCTAGCTAAACTGAATACAGTGTATATATATATATGCAACACCTGGGATGCATATATATACACAATACACTGTAAGTGCAGCTAACTGACTGACTGTTCTGCCTAATCTATCTAACTCAAATCAAATGTCACTGTCTGTCTCTCTCTCTCTCTTAATGAACGCCGGAACACACACTACACAGGGCCGCCGTGCAGGCGGCCTTATATAGTGTGGGGCGTGTACTAAATCCCCTGAGCCATAATTGGCCAAAGCCTTCTTGGCTTTGGCCAATTACGGCTCTCTGTTCAGGCGGCGCTGTGATTGGCCAATCATGCGGGTCATAATGCATGCTTGGCCAATCATCAGCCAGCACGAATTTGGCGCGAACGGCCCATATCGTTCGCAATTCGGCGAACGGGCGAACAGCCGATGTTCGAGTCGAACATGGGTTCGACTCGAACTCGAAGCTCATCCCTACACACGATCACACCAAATTCCGATGGATTTGTACGTGATGACGTACGACCAGATTAAAATAAGGAAGTTGATAGCCAATAGCTGCCTTAGCGTTGCTTTTCGTCTGTCAGACTAGCATACAGATGAGCAGTAGGATCGATAGGAACTGGGTCCAGCGGAGTTCCAACATAAAGATTTGAAATATCTTCCAAACCTAAAGTCCATCAGATTTTCAACCGTAAAAGTCTGCTGCAGGTCCGATGAAGCCCACACACGGTCGAATTGTCCGCCGGACTCGGTCTGTCGGAGCAGTCTGGTCGAAAAGTCTGTTTGTGGACACTCTGTAAAGAACACTGTAGTATATTGTAAGTGTAATTGTATATTAATATATATATATATATATGTAGGAAGGCCAGTATGGTGGCCTGAATTTATGGGAGGAGCCCGGGGGGTATTTAACCAGCCCGCTCACCTGTGGTGCTTGTCGGTTTCCTGTGCGCGATATACGTCACTAGGCCGACTATTCGTATACCAGCATCCGCAGTTTTCAGCGTGCAAGTTCCCGCACTTGCAATTTCTCTGCTCGAGACTTTCGAAGCCCGCGTTTACCGAGTCGTACGTTCGTGCCACGCGTCTGGCTTGGCTGTCGCAGGTAGGGTCCCGTCGGACTTTTGTTTTTACGCATTATAGATAGCATGTCACTAAACCGTGGTATCAAACTTACGAATCACTCGCAAATTTCACGAACGTACCACAATGTATATCACTCGTACTATCGTTATGTTACCATTTCGCGTTATCTGAGAAACCACCGCGACGCAGGCGTCGCTTCATTTCAGGCATGTCTAAGTTGTCAAACATGTGTCAGTAGACAGCCATAGCGATTCGCAAATCTTATCGAATCACGTCAGTTCGATACCAATCATTTCTCATTTCTGAACGTTCCTAAATACATTTCTAACATTTCAAACCATTTCGAATCATTTCTCATTTCGGTCACATACAGCGCTCCGATTCGAATCCAGTCGCATCTAAAGATGCACCGATTCGCTCCGGTGTGCCCCAGTAGTTACGGCCTCATTTCAGTACATGCTCCAGAGTCACGTCATTTTTAGTCGCTTTCGACTCATCGATTCGTACCTCTGTCATGGTTATCATTTCATTGTCACGTACCACGCTCCGATACGAATTCAGTCGCATGGAAATGCACCGATTCGTCTCGGCGTGCCCCAGGTATTTGCCACATTTCAGTACATGCTCCAGAGTCCGATTCGCAGTCAGTCACTATAGCGGCACGACCGATTCGCGCCTCTGTCATGGCAACAAAATGTTACACCTGCACTTACCGCGCTCCGCTTCGAATCCAGTCGCATCTTCCATGCACCGATTCGTTCTGGCGTGCCCCAGGGCTCGGCCTCATTTCTGGAACATGCTCCAGAGTCCGGATCATAGCTAGTCGCAGATATCGGGCGACCGGTCCGCATCTCTGTCATGGGAATCGCTACCATTTCACTCCCACAGGGCATCACCGTTTCGAAACCAGTCGCATCCGAGATGCACCGATTCGTCACGGAATGCCTCAGTTGTTTCGGCCGTATCCATACCTATACCAGAGCTCGGTTCGTTGCCAGTCGCAAAATGCGGCACAACCAATTCGAGCCTCGGTTTGGGTAAAACATTTCTCTCATTTCGTTTCATACTGCGCTCCGATTCGAATCCAGATGCATCAAACATGCACCAATTCGTCCCGATGTGCACCAATGTTTTTCAGTTGCCTCATTTCAGTACATGCTCCAGAGCCCGGTTCACGGTCGGCTCAGCCGGACCTCTGTCATGACAAGGAAGTTCTCTCATTTCATAATCAATGAAACATTTCAAATCATTTCATTGTCACAAGATTGCAAGCACCATACAAGTCATTGCTTCTAGTTAGTCAGCAAAACCTTCACGAATTGTCACCTTTCATTTCCTCCAGGTCAGTCAAAGTTCAGTAGGTCCACCCTGCACCAGGTTGGATGATACCCCCCCAGGTAAAAAAAAAAAAAAAAAAAAAAAAAAGGGAAAAATGGGAGAAAACAAGGCGGGTAAGTATGACTCAGGGAATCAAACCAATACTTGAAATTCATGTCACCCTCAATAGGTTACAGTCAACCAAAAATACGAGCTCAAAGACAGGATATCCTCACCAGATCAACCATGTCTCAGGCCGGCAGCGAAGACTTCACGGCCCCTCTGTCACCTTCCCCGGTCTCAGAGAGCGGCAGCGTGCAGTCCCTCAGGGGATGGACCATCCCCAAACTGACGGCAGAGCTAAGACGCAGAGGCATGCCCTTCCCCGCCACAGCGAGGAAAGGCGAGTTGTTCAAGCTCCTCTTCCCCACACCAGCAGCAGGACCCAGTACCCAACAGGCATCCCTCCAGTCGATATCTTCAGCCATCTCACAACTGCACGCGATGGTGTCTTCCTTGTCTACTTCGGTCACAGACGTACAAAACAGGGTGGCACTACTGGAGGCTCGACCGGCCGCGGCTACCCCCGACCCAACTGCAACCCAAACCTTAACACCCCTTCCTGCAGGTACCACAGGCTGGAGCCCCATTGTCTACCCCTCCCATTTGGTTCCAACCAGCATCAGGAAGGACATTCTGGACGGCAGGGATGTCAACCTGGCCTCTCTCCTTATTTCTGTGCACGATCTGGCGGAAAATAAGGCCTACAACTGGGGTGACATATCGGTGGTCCTTAAAGCCAAAGACCCCAGACTGAACCGGAAGTTATCTGTCCCCGAGTTCACCTTGGCCTTTGGCATGATGAGAGACGTCCTATGCTCAGCCGTCCCCAGCAGAAGGGAAGAGCTGGACTTGTACCTCCATACGGTAGTAGACCTGGGATACAAGTATGGAGGATTTTCCTTTTATGACTACCACCGTTCCTTTTCCGCAAAGGCGGCAGCCAGACTCTCACAGTTCCAAACGACAACAAATTGGAGTCTCATGGACACAGAGCTCTTCTGCCGCCATTTTGCCGGCTTACGCTCACCCCTGTGTGCGATTTGCCAGTCTTCCACCCACACTGCCACCTGGTGCGCCAATGCGACAATCAGACGTCCCTTCGAATTTCCCTCTACCTCCGGTGCACTTCAGGGTCAGTCGGTCCCTGAACAAACGCCTCAGGTGGACAAATTCGGACGCCCAGTCTGAACCATGGGAGGGGCAGCAATCTGCAATAATTACAATTACGGGTCCTGCAACTTTAGTCAGTGCCGCCTACTCCACATCTGCACCTTATGCCAAAGAGCGCACCCAAGGCACTTGTGCGAAGTCAAACAACAGAAGAGGGCATGACTAAGCCGGATCAATGTCATATGGCTAGGACTCTACCTCACCTCACACCCCACCCCCTCCCTGGCCACCTACCTTATCCAGGGGTTCACAGTAGGGTTTCACACCGGCCTCATTTCACTACCCCACAGTACTTACGAATGTGGGAATCTTCGTTCAGCGGCCATTGACGAACAAGCCATAGATCGGCTCTTACAAGCAGAAGTAGACCGAGAGTACGTCATAGGCCCCTTCACTCAGCCCCCTTTCAGCACTTGGAGAGTCAGCCCTATTGGGCTTGTCAAGGGCAAATTCACAAATAAATTACGTTTGGTGTACGACCTGTCTGCGCCTCATTCTTCCCACATCCCCAGTCTCAATTCCCTGATCCCCTCCGAAGAATTTTCCCTAAAATATTCCTCCGTGGACATGGCAATCCAAGCAGTCATCAAAGCAGGTACAGGTGCTTGGCTTTCCAAAGCCGACATCTCGGATGCCTTCAAGCTCCTGCCGATACACCCATCCCTTTGGTGCTGGCACGGCATCAAGTGGAAGGAGGCATATTATTTTGCCACAAAACTAACGTTTGGTTCGAAGAGTAGCCCTTGGCTCTTCAACACATTCGCTCAATCACTCGCTTGGATACTGGTACACAAGGCTCAGTGCCAAGAAGTCATCCATTACCTGGACGACTTCCTACTAATAGAACCTCCCAGCAAGCCCCCAGGAGACCTCGACAAACTCAGAGTGGTATTCGGAAATCTCAATATTCCCATCGCCGAGCACAAAGTCGACGGGCCAGCACACAACATCACCTTTCTCGGAGTCAACTTAGACACCTGCACTATGCAATCCAGTCTCCCCCTCGACAAACTAACCCGCATCAGGGTGGTCCTTCACAAATTCACCCACACCAAAGGGTGTACCAAAAAGCAGTTGCAATCTCTCCTGGGAATGCTTAATTTCGCCATGCGAATTATTCCACAAGGCCGCACCTTCGTGTCACGTCTGCTGAGATTCCTGTCAGAAACACAAGACCCCGATCAGATCCTGAATCTAGACTCCGCAGCAATAGCGGACCTATCTATGTGGGAGGAATTCCTGTCCGCCTGGAATGGCATATCCCTATTCATACCCATGGTGTCGGCCCTTTCACCTCAGGTGGTCACAGACGCTGCAGCTTCCACAGGTTTTGCGGCAATTTTTGGCCACCAATGGTTTTCAGGACCCTGGCCTCAACAGATACTGTTGATACCCGGCTTTACACGAACGTCTTCCCTCTTCGAACTCTATCCCATAGTGGCAGCTGCACAACTCTGGGGTCACCATTGGACAGGGCAAACCGTGGTCTTCACCACTGACAATCAGGCCACGGCAGACATCATCAACAAAGGCAGGTCCAAGTCCCTAGCAGTCATGTCCTTCCTGCGCAGATTGGTACAACTGTCTTTACAGCATCAGTTTAACGTTCACTGTGCATTTATTCCAGGCAGATACAATTTAGCTGCTGACGCACTGTCACGTTTTAACTACACCTCCTTTTTCAAACAGGTTACCGGAGCCGATCCAGTGTTGGCCCCTATCCCCGTCTGGTCACAGCTGACCCTGGACTAGCTCAACATTTACAAGGAGCAACGCAGCTCATCAATCACTCACTCTCTCATAACACACTCAAAGCCTACCAGACAGCTTGGAGGGCGTTCAATAAATTCCGCACATCCTGCTGTAAAGGACCAACAGATGTCAAACAGGTACTGGCCTTCACTTCATACTGCCATACTCAGCTGGCCTTATCTTACAATACCATTCGCCTATATCTAGCCGGCATACAACATTTCTTGACTCTTGAAGACCCCACAAAATCTTCACTGTTCTCATCACACGCTATACGAGCCATCCTTAGGGGCATTCAGAAACAGCAACCAGTGATCAGCATCAAGCGCTTACCGATTACGGGGCCCATCTTCAGGGACATGTCGACTATTCTGGCTACTTCTCCATTCGGTCTGCTCCCCAGCACGGTCCTACAAGCAGCCATATATTTGGCTTACTATGGGTTCTTGCGACCTGGCGAGTTCACCTGTAACAACCCCACAGACCAAGTACTATGCAGACGGCACTTGCTTCGCTACCAAGACCATTTCACCCTTCACCTTGAGGTTTCTAAAACCCAGCAAACAGGCTCTGGAGTAGACATTCACCTCTACAAAACCAATAACAACTGGTGTCCAGTCACCGTACTTAACCGTCTCCTGTCACTCCTGCCTGAACAACCGGACACCTGTCCTCTTCTTCCCTTCCCAGTTAAACCTTTAAGTGCCTGCCAGTTTGTGAAACACATAAGGATACTTCTCCGCAATCTTCACCTTAACCCCAGTCAGTATTCCGGACACTCCTTTCATATCGGAGCAGCCTCCGCAGCATCCCGCCATAGGGTCCCAGACCACGTCATCAAAAGATTAGGCAGGAGGAAATCAGCCTGCTTCGCCCGGTATATCCCCAATCCTCAAGTAGAGATGGCACAGGCATTTTCAAAATTGGCTCAATGAATAACTGAAAACCAATAAATATTATACCCCTACCTGAATGTTTTTGCCCCCTTATTTTGGCATACCGGCCATTAGACCAAGGCACACTTTCAGGTCCATTTCATATGGTAAGTCCACACTTCCAGGTCTATTTCTGATGGTAAGTCTTATCTTAACTATAAATGTTATCTATGTCCATATCGGACATAGGGCTCCAACCATAAGTAGGAAGGCCAGTATGGTGGCCTGAATTTATGGGAGGAGCCCGGGGGGGTATTTAACCAGCCCGCTCACCTGTGGTGCTTGTCGGTTTCCTGTGCGCGATACCCACCCTCCCATCCCCATTTCACAGCATTTCTCAACTATTCATTTCTCTTTACAGAATAATCATTTCTTAAACCAGGGTATGCCCCCTTATTTTGGCATACCGGCCATTAGACCAAGGCACACTTTCAGGTCCATTTCATATGGTAAGTCCACACTTCCAGGTCTATTTCTGATGGTAAGTCTTATCTTAACTATAAATGTTATCTATGTCCATATCAGACATAGGGCTCCAACCATATATATATATATATATATATATATATATATATATATATATATATATATATATATATATATATACAGTATAAAGAAATGTGAATAAACTATATAGTATACAAAACAGTAAAAGTGTCAATAAAAAGTGTATCCGAATAGAATAGCACAATCCTTCCTTAGGAATCCTTCAAAATTTTGGTTCTTCGCATCCCTCTAGGGAGGTTGGGGCCCTCAACTGGGGGGGTGTCAGGGCAAAATTCAACTTTTATAATATATTGTATGTTAAGAGGGGAAGTGATTTTTTACCTTCTATTTTTTTTGTGTAATATTTTGATATGTGTATATAGAGTTTTGGATATTATGTAAATGTTATGCCGCGTACACACGGTCGGACTTTTCGTCTACAAAAGTCAGACGGACGCCAACGGACAAAATACGGCTGACAATCCGATCATGTGTGGGCTTCCCCGGACTTTCAGCAGACTTTTCCAGCCGCAAATCTGACAGACTTTAGATTTGAAACATGCTACAAATCTTTACGTCATAACTACGCCGGACCCAGAAATCCGCTCGTCTGTATGCTAGTCCGACGGACAAAAATCCACGCTAGGGCAGCTATTGGCTACTGGCTATCAACTTCCTTATTTTAGTCCAGTGTACGTCATCACATACAAATCCATCGGACTTTTGTGTGATCGTATGTAGGCAAGTCCGTTCGTTAAAAAGTCTGCTGCAAGTCCGCCAAAAGTCCGTCGAAAGTCTGTCGGACAGGCTGTCAGACTTTGGTAGCCAAAAAGTCCGACCGTGTGTACGCAGCATTATATATGGACATATGTCTTTGTCCTTAGTTGACTGTTAAGCTAAATTCTAATAAAATAAAAATTTAATTATAAAAAAAAATTGGTCATAATACATTCATTACATCAAGGCCAGTGATGACTTCACCACGTCATACAAGCGCCCTCAACACCGATGTCACATTGGATAAAAATAAACAATCTCCCATCATGAAATATGTTATAATTCTCTCCTTTTACTGATAAAGATTAATGTCCACATCCACTTTAATGGTGCAAAAAGAAGTTGCCTTACATAAAATAGTATTGTAGCAGG
The DNA here is from genome assembly GCA_037953035.1 of Aquarana catesbeiana. NCBI lineage: Eukaryota > Metazoa > Chordata > Amphibia > Anura > Ranidae > Aquarana > Aquarana catesbeiana. Next base: position 2,775,895 of record JBBHAA010000512.1, on the reverse strand, counting down.
CTTATAGCTTGAGCTTGGAAGGATGCTAGATTGGACCGGCAAATAGCACGCAACAGCGACAGCATGTAATGCCATCACAAACAAGCCACACCCAACATGTTTTGTTGGAATGATGTCTTCAGGGGACAGGCTGGCTTGTTTGTGACATCATCACGTACTGGCACTGGTCCGTGCTGTTTGCCAGTCTGATCTAGCGTCCTTCTGAGCCCAAGCAATCAGACGCACGTCCACTACTGCACCTACATTGCTTTCAAATTTGGGACCAACAGCTGTGTCCGTGCAGCCACTGCAGATTCCCAATAGACATGAATGGGACAGCCTGCATGCAGATGCATGGAACACATGTTCATCCTGTATGGACAAAAACAGCACTTCGCACAGGTGTACAGATAGGTACACCCAATGTGAATGAGGCCTAAAACTTAAAGCGGGCTTTGGTCTTCTGATATGTTTGCCCTACCCCTTCTGTCCAATGCTGTCATCTTTAAGTATTTTCATACATCTCTGCCAGGTCTTCGAGACTCAGCAGACACCTGCTGCACATCTTTTAGATTGTAAACTCTAACAAGCAGGGCCCTCTGATTTCTCTTGTATTGAATTGCATTGTGACTATATTGTCTCCCTCCATTTTGTAAAGTGCTGTGCAGACTGTTGGAGCTACATAAATCCTGAATAATAATTTAGGTGTGAATGCACATACAATGCTGGACCTCGATATCAGCAGTGTCTGTACACGTGTGGGTCACCTCATGTGTATGTAGCTGAAAGCCCCTGTGGCACATCTGCACATGCTTGAAATCCTGTGGCGCATATGTGCCCTTCAGTACAACTGCCATTGAATACATCCCAAGAGGGCAACAGGGGAATGAGGGATGCTATGTCATTCTCTACCACCTTCAGGGGTACCGCCATACTAGAAATGCTTACACCCGCCAGCTGTTGTATGCACAAGGTGTACACCAGGCCCCTTTTCAATTCTTCTCAACTGGTTGAGGTTGTTTAGAGACTCTAGTTATCCGGTTGAAGGTTAATTTAGTCTTGCTATAACCTTTGAGTGTAGCTAGTAGGTAATTGACCTTTTCACCCTTTATAGCACTCTTAAAGTGGTTCTAAACGCTCAAGGTTTTTTACCTTCTTGCATTGTATGCATGAAGGTAAAAAACCTGCTCTGTGCAGCCCCCCAATACTTACCTGAGTCCCATTTCGATCCAGTGATATGCACGAGATCCTCGGCTCCGGGGACTCTCACTCCTCATGGCTGAGGCAGTAGCGGGAGCCATTGGTAATCACAGCCAGTAAGCTAATGAGGAGAAAGAAGAGACGGGGCCCAGCTGTGGCTCTGTGTGTAAATGGAGCAGTGGCTCAGTACTCAGTACTCCAAACTAACATCTATTTAACATCATTGATTGGACGACCAGAAATATTTAGAAGAATGCTATACCTGGCTCAAGCTGGGCTCCTCCACATGTTGCTGCCTGGAAGGCCCAGGTTGGGCTTTAGAAGCCTCAGCTGGGGGGAGGAAGCCTGGAAGGAAGAGTGGAGAGTGCTGGCCTGGGTTCAGTCTGACCTGCCAGAAAATGCAGCCTGTCACAGTACCACAGCCTGGGGAGATAAACGTCATCTGCAGCTCCGGATCTCTGGGAATCCTGGACCTTCTTGTGCTCCCTTAGATAAGTGCTCCTCATGCCACCAATTAGAACCTTCAAATAGGTGATGTCTGCCATGGGGATCACAAATTCCAACAAATTATCCAGCGCTGCCTTCCTCTTTGTTTGGTTCTTATATTCAGGGTGGTTTATCTGCCACAGACAAGGCAGCTCCCTGAACGTATCAATGAAGATTGGCATAAAGTCCTGATCCTTCAAGATATCCATTTTCACTGTAAGACACAACACAAGACAAACCCTAATGTCAGCCTAAAGTCTACTAAACTTGTGCAAATACAGGCCTCAATCTAGAAGCAGTATAGTGTTAAATCTTACCTTCGCTATCATTATTGGCGCCTCCGTTACTCCTTCCTCTGCTGACAGATCGTATGTACTACGCATGCGTGTTATGCTTTATAGACACTGCGCATGCGTGAAACTCCGCCCGCCCCTGACGTTCTTTCTAGTCTATTCCCCGCCCCTTCTCGTTCATCATAGTGGGGGAAGAGCACATGGCGGAGACAGAGCAGGTGTCTGATAATTACACCAACAAGGAGGAGGAAAGCCAGGAGCCTGAAACGTCTGGATCCAGAAGGAGACGATTTAAGGCCTTAAATATGTCCTTTGGGGAGATGTTGGAGATGGTCGACATAATGAAGAGGGCCGACTATGATGGAAAGTATGGACCTTACCCCAACCCCAATGTCAGAAAGGCCAAGATCATGGGGAAAGTTGTCAAGAGTCTGCACCGGAATTTCGGGGTACGGCGATCCAAGGATCAGCTCAGGAAGTGGTGGTTGGACCTGAAATTAAGGGAGCATGAGCAGTACAGAAGGATCAGGAGAGTGCTGCAAAAAAAGTAAGTAGTTGTCCAGGTTCCTATTCTTTATGTTTATTACGTTTGTGCTGCTCCATGTGCTTTTCTTAACTGCTGTCCAGTTTAAAATGGCAACTTTCATGTTCATGGGCACATTATTCGTTCGTATGAAACATTGTTCGTTCGGCCTAGAAAACACCATTGTTTTGGCCATATGCATTTGAAAACATTTTTTATGGCCTACTTGTCTGAAAATAATTTGGTTGTGTAGATGGGTTTGTAACTAGAATGAAATGCAAACTAGATTCTGTGTAAGGAGAGGACACTCAGTAGCTGTTTACACATCTGGACGCTGGAGCACTAGTGTGGGACACAAGAACACCCTTTTTATTAGGGGGTCCACACAGGTGCTCCAGTGTATACTATAGGGGTGTCTCCATTTGTGAAGCTTGTACTAAACAGGTAAGTATTCAAGCTTGACAAAGGACAATAAAAATTCTACAGTAGGTGACCGCGATATTGTGTCAATCTCGACGCATTTCTCGGCGATATTTGACACCTGCGAGCCCCGTCGCGGGAGTCAGCGCCGAGATGGCTCACTCATCGGGAAAGAAAAACTTTTTTTCCTTTCGTGATGAATGACAGGCAGTGCTGACAGCTGTCTGGTATGTATCGTGAGGTGGAACGCCACGCCAAATTTTAACTGAAAAAAAACGGCGTGGGTTCCCACCCAGGGGCATACCAGGCCCTTAGGTCTGGTATGGATTGCAAGGGGGACCCCCTACGCTGAAAAATCGGCGTGGGGGTCCCCCCAAAATCCATACCAGACCCTTATCCGAGCACGCAGCCCGGCCGGCCAGGAAAGGGGGTGGGGACGTGCGAGCCCCCCCCCTGAGCCGTACCAGGCCGCATGCCCTCAACATGGGAGGTGGATGCCTTGTGGGAAGGGGGAGCCCTGCGGGCCCCCCCCCACCCCAAAGCACCTTGTCCCCATGTTGATGAGGACAAGGGCCTCTTCCCGACAACCCTGGCCGTTGGTTGTCAGGGTCTGCAGGCGGGGGGCTTATCGGAATCTGGGAGCCCCCTTTAATAAGGGGCCCCCAGATCCCGCCCCCCCACCCTATGTGAATGAGTATGGGGTACCCATTCACCTAGAGAAAAGTGTCTATACAAAAAAAAGTACACAGGTTTTAGGAGTAATTTATTAGGCAGCTCCGGGGTCTTATTCCTACTTCGGGGGGGTTTCTTCCGACTTCTCCCGGTGTTCTGCCTCTTCTCCCGGGCCCCTCCGCTATCTTCTTCCAGCTCTTTTGCCAGCGAGGGGCCCGGTCTGCTGCCGCTGTCTTGTCGCCGCTGTCTCGTCGCTTCTTCTCTTCTTCCGATGTTGACACGATGCTCTCTCCAGCTGGAATGCTTTGTGCTAGCTGCAGAGCCATTTATATAGGTGGTGACCCCGCCCCCTTGTGACGTCACGGTCCCAGCATGCGCAGGGACTCTGGTGTCATAACGGGGTGTGACCTCAGAGTCCCTGCGCATGCTGGGACCGTGGCGTCACAAGGGGGCGGGGTCACCGCCTATATAAATGGTTCCGCAGCTCGCACAAAGCATTCCAGCTGGAGAGAGTGTCGTGTCAACATCGGAAGAAGAGAAGAAGAGAACAAGCGATGAGACATCGGGGACAAGACAGCGGCGACAAGACAGCGACAGCAGACCGGGCCCCCGCTGGCAAAAGAGCTCGAAGAAGATAGCGGAGGGGCCCGGGAGAAGAGGTAGAAAACCGTGAGAATTCGGAAGAAACCCCCCCGAAGTAGGAAGAAGACCCCGGAGCTGCCTAATAAATTACTCCTAAAACCTGTGTATTGTGTTTTTTTTGTATTGACACTTTTCCCTAGGTGAATGGGTAGGGGTACCATGTACCCCATACTCATTCACATAGGGTGGGGGGCCGGGATCTGGGGGTCCCCTTTATTAAAGGGGGCTCCCGGATTCCGATAAGCCCCCCGCCTGCAGACCCCGGCAACCAACGGCCAGGGTTGTCGGGAAGAGGCCCTTGTCCTCATCAACATGGGGACAAGGTGCTTTGGGGTGGGGGGGCCCGCAGGGCGCCCCCTCCCCCAAGGCACCCACCCCCCCATGTTGAGGGCATGCGGCCTGGTACAGCTCAGGAGGGGGGCGCTCGCTCATCCCCACCCCCTTTCCTGGCCAGCCGGGCTGCGTGCTCGGATAAGGGTCTGGTATGGATTTTGGGGGGACCCCACGCGGATTTTTCAGAGTAGGGGGTTCCCCTTACAATCCATACCAGACCTAAGGGCCTGGTATGCCCCTGGGGGGAACCCACGCCGTTTTTTTCATTTAAAATTTGGCGCAGCGTTCCCCCTCAGGATTCATACCAGACAGCTGTCAGCACTGCACTGCCTGTCACTCATCGCGAAAGGAAAAAAAAATTTCCTTTCCCGATGAGTGAGCCAGCGCGACATGCACAGTACCCTGTCGCCGAGAACCAGTGCTATAGTATCGCGCTGGAAACACAATCTCGATGTCAGGTACTGTACATCTTGGAACTCTGCCAAAGCAGACAATTGTACCCCACTTCCAAGCAATGTTTCATGTTTATAGTTCTGCCATCAAATATCTGTGTGCTAAGTATACCTATTTGTTTTTACATAGGGGATAAAAGACTTGGAGGACACCCCTCATCAGACCACAGACCCCCCACCTCTGGAAGAAGGTGAAATCCCCCAAAGTCAACAGGAAGAGGAGGAGGAAGGAGACGTGGTGGAAATAGTCACCACAACAGGTGAGTGTCTGCGACCACAGGCTCAGGTAAGAGATGGATGCCGGCATATTTTTAATATATGTTGTGTTTTTGTTTCTATCTTTTTAGGTGATCGTGATGTTGTGAATCCAGGGCATTTCACCTCTGAAAGTGCACAGATCCTGATCGGGGAGATCATGGGGTGTAATAGGGACTTGGAAAACATCCAGAAAAGCATCAATGATGTTCAAAAAAAAATGAAAAACATCATTGATGTTTTAGGGAGAGTTTAAAACCAATCTAAATCCCTTTTTTTTTGTGCTTTTTGTGAGCTAAAAATTTTTACCATTTTTTGACATATTTGCGAAAAGCCAAATTTTTAAGATGCACACAGTATGTCAACATGTGCTATCTGCCATCACGGGAGATCAATGTAGGCGTTTTGGGGGTGCAACCCCTTCTTCAATAATAAAGTAGCTGGGAGGAAGGGGTTGCACCCACAAAACACGTCCCTTGATCCCCCGTGATGGCAGCTAGCACATGTTGACATTCGGCAATTTGTGTGCATCTTCAAAATTTGGCTTTTCCTGGGGTAACTTCACCCCATCTGAACGCAATATCAAACACAGTTTGTAAATACTCATATCTGATATTGCCTTCAAGTTCTACCAAATGTGGTCTTTGTATATTCAAGATTTGTGTCTTTCTTGTTGGTTTTAAACATGTCTGTTTTATCTTAAATGGACATTTCTACTTTTTCTAATGTGACTCCAAAAATTGTTATACAACAAACATGTTGATTTGTTTTAAAAACCTTTTACAAATGCACATGTGATTGTGCTGGTATTAAAAAGATTGTTAATCAAGAATGTGTGGATTATTGTTTCAACGCTCCAAAACTTTTGTTGTGCTCTAATTGGTGTTTTCAGTGACAATGGGGGTTATTTCCTAAGGGAAAATCCACTTTGCACTACAAGTGCAGTTTCAAGTGCACTTGTAGTGCAAAGTGTCTTTGCCTTTAGTAAATAACACCCAACAATGCTTTGTAATGTTACACAATCACGCCATTTTCAGGACTCACCACATTTCTGTCAGGGTCAGCTAAAAGAAACACAAGCAGTAAATGTCACCAAAGATTTTAGTAGTTAATTTTTTTTTTTTTATTTGAAAAAGGTTTCAGACATTGTCTGGCATATTGAAAGCCCCCCTATCCGCAAAGTATTCAAGGTATCTTAGACGGACATCACGGGCACTCAGTTGGGGCAAGCCAGGGTGGCCACTTTCAAGCGCCGTCAGGGTTGGTTAATTTTGAATTCCAGCCTCAGGCCCAACTGAGCCAGCATAGTTGGCAGAATGTTGCCATAAAAAGTTGAGTAGAACACAGCACGCCAGGATGATGTGATTCAGTTTGTACTCCGCCATGTGTATAGGTGTAAGAAATAGGCGGAACCGGCTGGCCATGATTCCAAACATGTTCACCACTCTTCTGGCTCTGGCCAGCCGGTAATTAAAAACCCTCTGGTCCTCATCGTGAATGGCCACATAAGATGTTCCCCAGCGCAAATGCTTCATCCGCAACGAAGACGAATGGGAGTCCTTCCACATTGTCTTCTGGAGGTGGCAAGTCCAAGCTGCAATTATGGAGACGCCTGTAGAACTCCGTCTGGGCGATGACTCCACCATCGGACATCCGGCCATTCTTCCCCACGTCCACATACAGGAACTCGTAAGTAGCCGACACCACCGCCAACATCACAATACTATTGAACCCCTTAAAGTTGAAATAGTATGACCCCGAGTTGGGTGGTGGGACGATGTGGACGTGTTTCCCATCAATTGCCCCTCCGCAGTTAGGAAAGTCCCACCGCTGGGCAAAGTGGGAGGCCACAGTCTGCCATTCCTGTGGTGTGGAAGGAAACTGTGGAGTCAAACAAGAAAAAAAAATAGTCATTTTGCACATAAACAGGGAAAGCAGATTAGACACAAACATTCTTGGCCAACATCAAGATAACATTTATTTGAGGGAGTTTTTAAAGACCAAAGTATAAGGTACACCTATCAGATTCCCTCCCCCCTCTCATGGGCCAATTTCTAACATTATAGGGGGGAGCTCTTGGACAGGTAACCCTCTCCACTTCATTGAGAGATGAATGCCTAAATAATGGGTATTACTTTGGCCAGCCCCTCCTTACTTACACTATTGACAGCCCACTGGACAGGAAAGAAGTGTCATAATACAAAGATATAAATACACACTGTACACATTTGAGCACATTTAGACATTCTGCTATTACCTATCAAGATAATAATAGGATACAAAAACTTTAAACAGTACCATTTGAAAGTATACAGGCAGGCCCTTGCACTACATGCTTTGGGGAATTCATCCATAAATCTGACCACAAACCAGGTGGGTATAGTGTGTATGGGTTTGGCAAAGTCAGCAGATAGATGATTGAGGATAGATAGAGAATTGGTATCAGCTGACTTAGCAGTTGGGGGGAGGGAGGGTTCCAAATGATATGGGGACCCCCAAAAAAAGCCTCTGGCACTCTGCCTGCCTGTATTTAAAGCACAAATCACATTTTAAAACATTTTAGGGGGTGTTTGGGGTAAAGCACTACTATGGAGCAGAAAAAATGCATTGTTAAGTGACTACATGAGGTGAATATAGGGCCAGGAGACCATGCTGGAGAGGTAAGTGAAGGCAAATATGCATGAAGGACAAAAAAATAATTACATAAAAATCCAGCATGCATGAGAACAAAGGGGACATTCACAGCATATTACAATCATGGTAATTAGGGAATGAGGAAAGAAATACAATATATTATCAAACATTAAATGCAATAAAATGTGATGGTAAAGGATAAAAATCTTACCTTAATTTACTCCTTCTGCAGGACCTGGATGATGGCAGAACAGGTCTCTGGGATAATGATCCCCTGAGCCTGGGGGGAGATGCCTGTCGAGAACTTGAGGTCCTGCAGGCTTCTCCCCGTCGCCAAGTACCGCAGGGTGGCGACGAGTCTCTGCTCCGGAGTGATGGCTTGCCTCATGCAGGTATCCTGCCTGCTAATATAAGGGGTCAGCAAAGCCAACAAACGGTGAAATAAGGGGTCTGTCATCCGGAGAAAGTTCCTAAAATCATCAGGATTATTCTCACGGAGCAAAGGCATATGACAGAACTGGTCACGCTGAAGCAACCAATTCTAGGTCCATGAACTCCTCCCCACCCTGTTCATGGACTGGGCTTGTGTCAAGGTAAGGATCCCAACACCAAGCACCCGCAAACAGCACGAACTCTACGAGGAGTACGTATACGCAACATGGCTAGATAAATCGTCGGCTGCTCAGAACGAAGTAACAGAACGCACTGAAGAACAGCAAGGCCTGTGAAGAGCGACCTGAAAAACAGTAACGAACGAACAAGAACACAATGACAAGAGTCACGCGTAACTCGCTGCACGCACTGAAGACCAGATACAAACCCACAAGCACATACTGAACAGCAGAAAACGATCTGAAAACCACGAGTTTGAAAAAGCGCAAATCGTCTCTCACCAAACTTTTACTAACACGAGATTAGCAAAAGGAGCCCAAAGGGTGCCGCGCTTGGTTCTGAACTGGCCTTTTCTAGTCTCGTCGTACGTGGTGTACATCACCGCGTTCTTGGCGATTGGAAATTTTGACAACTTTGTGTGACCGTGTGCATGCAAAACAAGATTGAGCCAACATCCATCGGAAAAAATCCACGGATTTTGTTGTCGGAATGTCCGATCAATGTCCGATCGTGTGTACGGGACATAACAGAAAAAGTCAATGTGCATAACTATTCACCCCCCTAAAGTCAATACTTTGTAGAGCCACCTTTTGTGGCTATCACAGCTCCAAGTCGCTTTGGATAAGTCTCTATGAGCTTGTCACATCTTACCACTGAGATTTTTGCCCATTCCTCCTTGCAAAACTGCTCCAGCTCCTTCAAGTTGGATGGTTTGTCGCTTGCGAACAGCAATCTTTAAGTCTGACCACAGTTTTTCTATTGGATTGAGGTCTGGGCTTTGACTAGGTCATTCCAACACATTTACGTGTTTCCCCTTAAACCATTCAAGTGTTGCTTTTGCAGTGTGTTTGGGGTCATTGTTCTGCTGGAAGGTGAACCTCCGTCCTAGCCTCAAATCACACACAGAGTGGTACAGGTTTTGATCAAGAATATCCCTGTATTTAGCACCATCCATCTTTCCCTCAACTCTGACCAGTTGCCCATTCCTGACTGCTGAAAAACATCCTCACAGCATGATGCTGCCACCACCATGTTTCACTGTGAGGATGGTGTTCTTTGGGTGATGTGATGTGTTGGGTTTGCGCCAGACATAGCCTTTTCTTTGATGGCCAAAAAGTTCAATTTTAGTCTCACCAGACCAGAGCACCTTCCTCCATACATTTTGGGAGTCTCACACATGCCTCAAAAGGTGCCATTTTGTATTTTGCTGAAAGTAATGGCTTTCTTCTGGCCACTCTGCCATAAAGCCCAAATCTATGGAGCGTACGGCTTATTGTCGTTCTATGTACAGATACTCCAGTCTCTGCGTTGGAACTCTGCAGCTCCTCCAGGGTTACCTTAGGTCTCTGTGCTGCCTCTCTGATTAATGCCCTCCTTGCCCGGTCCGTGAGTTTTGAGGTGCGGTCGTCTCTTGGCAGGTTTGCTGTTGTGCCATGTTCTTTCCATTTGGTTATGATAGATTTGATGGTACTCCTAGGGATCATCAAAGATTTGGATATTTTTTTATAACCTAACCCTGACTTGTACTTCCCAACAACATTGTCCCTTACTTGTTTGGAGAGTTCCTTGGTCTTCATGGCAGTGTTTGGTTATTGGTGCCTCTTGCTTAGGTGTTGCAGCCTCTGGGGCCTTTCAAAAAGGTGTGTATATGTAATGACAGATCATGTGACACGTAGATTGCACACAGATGGACATCATTTCACTAATTATGTGACTTCTGAAGGTAATTGGTTGCACCAGAGCTTTTTATGGGCTTCATAACAAAGAGGGTGAATACATACGCACATGCCAATTATCAGTTTTTTATTTCTGAAAAATAGTTTTATGTATATATTTTTCTAATTTTACTTCACCAACTTAGACTATTGTGTTCTGATCCATCACATATAATTCAGATTAAAAAAAACACTGAACTAAAGGCTGTAATATAACACAATAGGTAAAAAGCCAGGGGGGTGAATACTTTTGCAAGGCACTGTATGCTACGTATCATTGAAAATTGATCCATCCTGATGTACTGACGACCTATCTAATTTCTTGAGACCCTAACATGCCAGGACAGTACAAATATCACCCAAATTACCCCTTTTTAGAAAATAGACAGTCCAAGGTATTTAGTAAGAGGCATGGTGAGTTTTTTTTAATTTTTTCCCACAATTCTTTGGAAAATTAAAAAATTTATTTTATTTATTTTTTACACAAAATTGCCATATACAAGGTAATTCTCACACACTGTATAGGCATACTTGCAATTGCACCCCGAAACACATTCTGCTACTCCTGCTGAGTATGGCGATACCACATGTGTGAGACTTTTTCACAACCTGGCCACATAGAGAAGCGCAACAACCAAGTAACACCTTCAGGCATTCTAGTGATGTAAATTACATACAGTATTTAATTTCCTGACTACCTATTACATTTTTGAAGGCCCTGGAGAACCAGGGCAATGGAAACACCCACAAAATGACCCCATTTTGGAAAGCAAACACCCCAACGTATATTCTATGAGGCATAATGAGTCTTTTAAACATGTCATTTTTTCCACAAGATTTTGGAAACTGTGAAAAGAAAATGAATTTTTTTTTTTTTTTTTTTTTTTACACAAAGTTTTAAAGGCTGAACTGATGGGCACTGATAAGGCTGCACCAATTTGCACTAATTAGGCTGCACTGATAATTTACACTGATTTGCACTGATGAGGCGTCACTGATGGGCGTCACTGATAAGCTATACTGATGTGCACTGATGAGGCACCGCTGATGAGGTTCTATTGATGGGGTGGCACTGATAGGCAACACTAATGACACAGCACTGATTGGCACTGATGGGCACTGATACGTGGCACTGGTGAGGCAGCACTGATTGGCACTGATGGGCACCTAGAAGTGGCATTGGTGAGGTAGCACTGATGAGGTAGCACGGATTGGCACTGATTGGCACCTAGAAGTGGCATTGGTGGGGCAGCACTGATTGGCACTGATGGGTACCTAGAAGTGGCATTGGTGAGGTAGCACTGATGAGGCAGCACTGGCATTGGTGAGGCAGCACTGATTGGCACTGATGGGCACCTTGAAGTGGCATTGGTGAGGTAGCACTGATGAGGCAGCACTGATTGGCACTGATAGTTGGCACTGGTGAGGCGGCACTGATGGGTTCTGTGACTGACAGAAATCTGCCCACACCATGTTATTGCCCAAAAATGTTTTTGATTTTAAATATATATTTGTATGACAATTTAAAACAGTTTATTGATATTAATTATTTATTTTTACTCTGTATTCCGAAGGCTGTTTTTTTTTTAAACATGTGACCAGCAGCAGAGGACTAGAAGTTCCTCCTTCTTATGTTTCCCTGCAGACAAGCTGGGAGAGAGCTGGGTCATGTGACAGCTGGATATCAATTAGGAAAAATGTATTTGGATGGGGTTTCTTAATTAAATAATTATAGTGCCATCATCCACATACGGAAAGAAAACGGACAATGTAAATTAAACAGTGTGTGTTTAGTATCACTTTAATACATTTGATTAACTACCTCAATACAGGGCACTTTCATCTCCTTCCTGCCCAGGCCATTTTTCAGTTTTTAGCACTGTCACACTTTGAATGACAATTGCGCTGTCATGCTACACTGTAACCATGTGATTTCTTCTACCATTTTCTTCACACAAATAGAGCTTTTTTTTGGTGGTATTTAATCACTGCTGTTTTTTTTTTTTTTTACTAAAAAAATAAATAAAAAAAAAAGACAGACAGTTTTTGTTAGTTTCTGTCAGTAAACTTTGTAAATAAGTAATGTTCTCCTTCACTGATGTGTGCTGATGAGGCTGCACTGATGGGCACTGATAGGCTGCACTGATGGGCACTGATGAGGTGGCACTTATGGGCACTGATGAGAAGGCACTAATATGACGCACTTATGGGCACTGATAGGTGGCACTGATGAGCACTGATAGGTGGCACTGATGAGCACTGTTAGGCGGCACTGATGGGTGGCACTGGTGGGCACTGATAGGTGGCACTGGTGGGCACTGATGTGTGGCACCGATATGTGGGACTGATGGGCACTGATAGGCAGCATTGGTGGACACTGATAGGCAGCACGGATAGGCAGGACTGGTGGGCACTGTTGGGCATTGATGGATGGTACTGATGGGCATTGATGCACATCAGTGATGGGCGGCACTGATAGCCAGCACTGACTGGCATCACTAATGGGCACTGATTAGTGGCACTTGTGGGCAGTGATTGCTGGCACTGGTGGGCACTGATTGCTGACACTGATGGGCACTGATTGCTGGCACTGGTGGGCGCTGATTGCTGGCACTGGTGGTGCTATATTGTAATCAGGGCACTGATGATCAGTGCCCTGATTACATGTCTAGATGTCCCCTGCGAGGAGATGCCGTTGATCGGCTCTCCTCTCCTCACACTCTGTCAGTGTGAGGCGAGGAGAGCCATTTACCAGTGTGACAGACCTAGCCAGGACAGAGGCTTTTGGAAAGGGCTGAATGCAGGCCTCTTGCCTTTCGACTATGGGCCCTGGATTTTAAGGGAACAATACTCTTTGTGGGGTGTATGCCTGGGGACCCAGAACTAATGTTACTTTGGATTCAAGTCCATGTCCCCCCAAAACACAAAACTCTGGGAACCCCGTATGTGCCATATTATAAATAGTGACTGCTTCACAATGTTGTGTATATATTGTGTGTTGTCTCATGCTGTTGTGTACTGTTTGCTGTGCTAGTTTGGGGTGGGGCTGTATTCCAATGTTCTATTGTGTTTGTCTGCCTCGGATCACAGGATGTGTATTTCTATGGAGGGAGGGGGGATTCTTCCAGTAGCCCCCTGCTGATAAGACTGTGTACTGATGAGAAGTTATACACACCTGACCTGTGTGTCCATTGTCATTGGACAGTTTGGCCCGCCCGGTTTTCCAAGGGTGAGGAAAAAGAGTCTCTGAGTTATTTTATCTGTTGTATCCATGTATGAAAATAAATGAGTTGATACCTGCTTGAACATTAAGACAGAGCATCTTGTCTCGTACTTGGGGGACAATTATTTGTATGGGTTCCTTGTTTGGCTGATGGAAGTTTTTGGTAGCTGCCTTTGTGTTTGGGTATGGAATGTCCTAAATGACTTTAACCCTTTTCATACTCGGGGTGTCGTTACAACCGGCATCTCCGTGTTTACATGTGATCGGCTGTGATTGGACACAGCCGATTACATGGTTAAATAGCCGCAGCCATGGCTCTTTACAGAGATCGGGTTGCGGCGTGTCCTAGCAACACAGCGTGGCCCCAATCAGATGACGTCATCCCAGAACGAGAGCCACACCATCCCTCCGTAATTTAACGGTGGGTGGGCGGCAACTGGTTAATTTACCTTTAAGCTATTGTGATCTAAGTCCTTTGCTTTACTACAGAGAGGTCACTAACTCTTAAGTCAGGTGTAAACTAAACAAGTGTGTCAGTTGGACAAAAACAGCAGAAAGAGGGCACCTGTGTGATAGTAAAGACAAGTAACACTTTATTCAGATACATTTACATAAAAGTATCTTGCAAGATGCACACAGGGTGGATGTAGATCACCAATCAAGCAGTCAGCCATCACAAAGGATGAGAAGACCACTGTGGGGATAAGCTCAGACCTACCATATGGAGGTATATATCCAGCAGCGTCTCCAGCTCTTCCACCCGTTCTCACAGAGCTAGTAAGAGACCAAACCAGAATGGGGCGGGCCGCAACGCGTTTCCGAGGCGCCACCTCCTTCAAGCAAAAAGAGTTTTTTGGGGCCAAGCAGTTTAGAGACTCATGGAAGAACAGAGGACCCATCATCACCAGCGGCTCCTGCGGGGTTAAGAGCTACACTTCTAAAAGGGGTCATTCACTTTGAAACCACCCATATAGTGTACATGAGGAGGCAGACACCACCACTGTGACATGCTGCAAATTATTTTATTCTTTAGCTGGGATATAATAGATACTGCCCACGGTTGTTTTCAGTTGAGTTTTTTTTCACATTTTTGTCTGAATAATGAAAGAAATATATCAGGATGATGAAGCACAAGTAATTTTATTGCCCCCTGAAATTGCACCTCTCTAAGAGCCTGTCCCACTCTTTGTGACCTTTCCGATTTCGTGTTTTTAAGTATTTGTTTGTGCCTTGCAAGCCATTTCATAATCAGCCTACTGATAGCACTGCCATGAATTATTTCTCATATGGTGACCCACAAGGGCACTTCTCATAATCATAGTATCGTTATTATGACCACAAATGCCACTGTGGTTTGCTGGTTTTCATCCAGCCACTTCCCCTCTTGTGTTCTGTCTGTGCCATTATGAACTGTGTATACGCAGCTCCTCTTCATTCCGTCGTATGAAAATCTGTATTTATATTCACACTGTCCGAAATGACAAAAATATTTAACCATGAATGTTTTAAGGGGATCTTCCTAAATCTATGGTCTAAACTTTAATTTTATAACATCAGTATTTTAATAACAATACAAACAATAGTTACAGTTGTGCTCATAAGTTTACATACCCTGGCAGAATTTATGATTTCTTGTACATTTTTCAGAGAATATGAATGATAACACAAACACGTTTCTTTCACTCATGGTTAGGGTTTGGCTGAAGCCATTTATTATCAATAAACTGTGTTTACTCTTTTTAAATCATAATCACAACAGAAACTACCCAAATGACCCTGATCAAAAGTTTGCATACCCTGGTGATTTTGGCCTGATAACATGCACACAAGTTGACACAAAGGGGTTTGAATGGCTATTAAAGGTAACCATTCTCACCTGTGATCTGTTAGCTTGTAATTAGTGTGTGTGTATAAAAGGGTCAATGAGTTTCTGGACTCCCGACAGACCCTTGCATCTTTCATCCAGCGCTGCACTGACATTTCTGGATTCTGAGTCATGTGAAAAGCAAAAGAATTGTCAAAGGATCTGTGGGAAAAGGTAGTTGAACTGTATAAAACAGGAAAGGGATACAAAAAGATATCCAAGGAATTGAGAATGTCAATCAGCAGTGTTCAAACTCTAATCAAGCAGTGTAAAATGAGGGGTTCTGTTGAAACCAAACCACGGTCAGGTAGACCAACTACAATTTCAGCCACAACTGCCAGGAAAATTGTTCAGGATGCAAAGAAAAACACACAAATAACTTCAGGTGAAATACAGGACTCTCTGAAAACACATGGTGTGGCTGTTTCAAGATGCACATTAAGGAGGCACGTGGAGAAAGATGCATGATTGAGTCGCCAGAAGAAAGCCATTACTACGCAAATGCCACAAAGTATCCCGCTTACAATACACCAAACAGCACAGAGACAGGCTTCAAACCTTCTGGCACAAAGTCATTTGGAGAGATGAAAAAAAATTACCTAACTTAAACTTAACTTAAAAAATGTAGCTTTTTGGCCACAACCATAAATGCTTCATTTGGAGAGGAGGCCTATGATGAGGCCTATGATGAAAGGTACACCATTCCTACTGGGAAACACAGAGGTGGATCGCTGATGTTTTGGAGATATGTGAGCTACAAAGGCACAGGAAATTTGGTCAAAATTGTTGGCAAAATAAATGCAGTATGTTATCAAAAAATACTGGAGGAACATTTGCATTCATCAGTCAGAAATCTGCGCATGGGAAGTACTTGGACATTCCAACATGACAATGATCCAAAACACAAGGCCAAGTCGACCTGTCATTGGCTACAGCAGAATAAAGTGAAGGTTCTCAATTGGCCATCTTAGTCTTCTGACCTCAATATCATTGGGCCACTCTGGGGAGATCTCCAACGTGCAATTCATGCAGGACAGCCCAAGAATTTACAGGAACTGGAGGATTTTTGCCAAGAGGAATGAGCAGCTTTACCATCTGAGAAGATAAAGAGCCTCATCCACAAATACCACAAAAGACTTCAAGTTGTCATTGATGTTAAAGGGGGCAATAAACGGTTTTAAGAACTGGGGTATGTAAACTTTTGATCAAGGTCATTTGGGTAGTTTCTGTTGTGATTATAATTTAAAAAGAGTAAACACAGTTGATTAATAATAAATGGCTTCAGCCAAACACTAACCATGAGTGAAAGAAAAGTTTTTGTGTTATCATTCATATTCTCTGAAAAATGGCCAAGAAATCATACATTCTGCCAGGATATGTAAACTTATAAGCACAACTGTATCAGTTATATTTGACAAGCCAATATAAGCTTACTTGAAAGCTCTCCTTTCATGTTGTGAGTTCTGCCTGTCTGCTGGTTGTCTCTCCCATGACTTCCTGGATTCCCGGCATGCTTTACCTAGTTCGGCTCATGAGCAATTTATTTTTTCCCCCTTACATGTAAAAAGTCTTAATTTTTGGCAATAAAATTAATTAAACCCCCAGAACATTCTATATTTTCTGAAAGCAGAGGCCCTGTAGAATACAAAGGTGATAGTTGCAAGTTTTTGCAAAAATTGAGAAAATGAAAAAGGTGGTATTCTCTGCAATGCAATTATTCATGTTATTACGTGACCCGTGTACTTGTAAAATACTGTTTTAAACCTTGGTTGGACAATGCATTTATATGTGATTTCTATCCTGAAGTATTGATACAAAATATGTAACGAACTGTATACCCCCAACCTATGTTCTAGGAAGAGACTCAATTAATAAACCATCTTCTAAATTCATTTCTTTACCGCATCCGTGTGCTTCACTCAAAGTCCCGCCCTTCAACCCCTTTATACAGTTGCAAGTTTTGTTTCACACGATATTTGCGCAACTGCATTTGACACAGTTCCCCACACACGGCTCATGTGTAAGGTAAAGTCCGCAGGCTTGGAAAGATCGGTTTGTAAATGGATAGAAAACTGGCTAAAAGACAGAATTCAGAGAGTAGTGGTTAATGATTTTTACTCTGAATGGTCTAAGGTTATCAGTGGTGTACCCTAAGGTTCAGTGTTGGGACTTTACTTTTTAATAGCTTTATAAATGATATAGGGTCTGGGATTTCTGTCTTTGCAGATGACACTAAGCTATGCAGTGGAATAACGTCCTTACAGGATGTCTCCAATTCACAAGCCAACCTCAATGCTCTGTCTAATTGGTTAACTGCGTGGCAAATGAGGCTTAATGTTGATAAATGTAAAGTTATGCACTTGGGGGCTAAGTATATGCATTCATCATAACAGGGACACGCGTTGAGGTGAGTGGTTGGAATGTTTCCACTTCTAATCAGCAGGTAATTTTGGTCGGGGTAAGTAATGATGTAGTTATTGTCAAAGTCACTGAACCTCTATAAGCAAGAATGGGAGGTCAGTGTCATAAATGTTCTTTTGTTTTATTGCCATACTCCCCTGATAGTCTACTAGACAGAGGTATAGTAATAAATATAGGAATAACTATAGTTTTAACTACTGAAGGAATGGGAGTAAAACATACTTGAAGTAAAGGGAGACTTTAGATTTGCTCCTTATGCCAGCAATTTATTAACCCCAAGCAGAAGGGGCTATTGTAAATATTTATAGTGACTCAGCCTTTGCTGTAAGCATAGTGCATAGTTTTGCACAACTCTGGCAGGAGAGGGGTTATCTGACAGCAGCAGGAACCCCTATACAACATAAAGAGTTAATTGTTAGATTATTGGCAGTGATCCAACTGCTTCTTAAAGTTGCAGTAATTAAATGTAAAGCACATACCAGAGCAGATGATAGTATATCACTTGTGAATGCTTTGGCTGATAGGTATGCTATAGATGTTATACATTCTTATGAGCCAACTACAGCGCTTCCAACATTCCTGCTCACAGATCTTCAAGTGGATCTGGATATTTTATCAGCCCTGCAGGCAAGCTCGCCTCATACATCCTTTTGGACCACAAAGGGAGCTGTTTGCGGAGCAGATGGTATATGGAAACTAAAGCACAGACTGGTTGCTCCCCTGACATTATTTCCTTCTTTGTTTGTTTGAGCCATGGGCCTTGCCATGTCTCAACAGGAGGGATGTGTCGGGTGGTAGCCAGACATTGGTGGGCACTAGGTTTTTCTGCATATGCTGCTAAAAAGGTTACTGAATGTTCTATATGTCAAATGCATAACATTGGAAAGTCAGTACCCACTCCCATGAAGCATATTCCACATACTGAGGAGCCATTTCAAATTGTGCAAATTGACTTCTCGGATATGCCCCCTTGTGGTCGATTTAAGTAATTTTGCATTGATCGATTTTTGAACTGGCCAAGAAGCTTAAAAGGGATACCGAAAGAATTCTAAACACAGGGGGGGCTGTGAAGATTTAGGAAATATAGGAACCATATCTTTTACTTATCCAGAGTTCTTCTTCAATATGAAACTGTAGTTTTGATATTATATTTGTTTTTCAGTAAACTGTTTCTGAATTCTTTGGTATTGCAACACATGTGGCTGACCAGTTGACATTAAAATGTTCTGCCAATGATATGACACAATTCTCTGAAAAGATGTGCTGTCCACATAGAAAGTCCCTGTCTTAAAGCCAAATTAACTTCTTCCAAATAATTATTCTTTCTTTCTGTCAAACTAACTTGACAGTTGAAATTAGCCAGGTCAAAGTAACCCAGAAAACTCAGAACACTGGCCAAGAACTGTGTTGAAATACCTAATAAAATGCGTACTTGTGATGTGTAACTTTGGGCTTGTGCCCGCCATAAGATTACTGTATAACCATTCTCTATAAATATCTAAAATCATTTGTAATCGGGATCACTCCTGACTTAGAGGATTGGTCCGCTGTTCAGCGTATATTCTGAAGTAAACCTATATGAGATGAATGCAGCTCTATTGGCGTTGATGTCCTTTATTTCAAGGTTCAACTTAACATGGGGTACTGGCTAGTATCAGAGCCAGATACACAAAGGTTACAAACGTTAGAGCAAGAGGAATAATTCTAGCACTAGACCTCCTCTGTAACTCTAAACATGTAAACTGTAAACATTTTTAGAGTGTCTCCTATGCAGATTTATAAGTACTGATGTCTGGCGCCATTCCACAAGTATGCGCAATTTTAAAGCATGACACGTTAGGTATCTATTAACTCGGCGTAACATCATCTTTCATACCCTGTTTCCCCGAAAATAAGACCTAGCGTGATTGTCGGTGATCGCTGCACTATAAGCCCTACCTGCCAAATAAGCCCTATCCTGTTTCCCCGAAAATAAGCCCTACCCTGAAAATAAGACCTGCAAGGACTTTAACTAGGGCTTATTTGTTGGGTAGGGCTTATATTGCAGCCATCACCAACAATCACGCTAGGTCTTATTTTCGGGGAAACAGGGTAGTATACAAAAAGAATCGGGCTAACTTGTGGGGTTTTTTTTGTTTGTTTTTTATTCATGAAACAGTTTCTTTCCAAAAAAAATGCATTTGGAAAATTGCTGCGCAAATACCGCGTAACATAAAAAGTTGCAATGACCACCATTTTATTCCCTAAGGTGTCTGCTAAAAAATATATATATATATATATATATAATGTTTGGGGGTTCTGAGTAATTTTCTAGCAAAAAAATGATGATTTTTGTCAGAATTGGCCTGAGAGGCCATAAGTAAGTAATATACAAATAATTATTATATATTGTTTTTAAGATAATTTACTATATTTTCAAAAACTGTATTTAAGCAGGTGGCTTAACGGACAAATTACTGAAGTTTGAAGTTATAACTTCCAACCAGTAATTTCACAGTAAATAGATAAATAATAACTTATTATCTTATAACATACAGCATGATGATATATGATTTAACTTGTACCTTTTTAGCAGCAGCAGATTCTTATTCTTCCTCTTAACTGTGTGAGAAAAACATGGTATTGATGCGTACATCTTATACCCATAAACCCATGTATTTCCTTGTAGATAAGAGGACTGGGCTGGAAGGGATTATTTGTCTTTTAGACACATGCCCCCTTCTATGAAACTGCAGTGAGAGGCGTGCCTCCACTGCAGCATTTTTATTGGACAGCTTGTTCCGATGGTGTTTTACCATTGGTCCAAGACTCCAAGCTGTCCATTGAGCTCAGTGCCTCGACAAGAAGTGAGGAGAGGCACTGTGAGCTCATCTTCCCAGTCTGCTGCAAACAGCGTGTGCCAGCTTGTATTTAAACTGGCCGCTCTGTATGTAGCTTCTCCATAACTAAGCTCAGGGGGGGTGGAGTGAAACACGTTGGGGCGTAGCCTGGTTGAAGTCCAGGCTGAGGTTGCCACTCTCTTCACCTCTCTAGTACATCTTGAATGTGCAACTTCCAGAGGCTACCCTTTTCTCTTCTGTATGTAGCTTCTGACAGGCTGTGCATGGAGCCCTGTATCCCTGGAACCATATATGATAGGAGCCCTAAATTTTGACCAGTGGAGGGGTAGGACTTCAGCTACCCCAGGTCGTTGAGCTATGACCCGCAAAGTCAATAATTTTTTTAATTTTTTTTTTATGTTCATGGCAGGTGAGGCTCTGTCTCACTTGCCTCCCCTGACTGCATGTCCCTGCATCATACATACTAGGGGGAGTACAACTTGGGAAATCAATAGTGGTGAAGGATCTGGGGGTTTTGGTAGATCATAAGCTTAATAATAGCATACAATGTGAAGCTGCAGTTTCCAAAGCGAGCAAAATCCTTTCTTGTATTAAGAGAGATATGGAAGTGCCAGAGAGAGTGATATCATTTTGCCCCTGTACAAATAATTAGTAAGACCTCATCTAGAATATGCAGTTCAGTTTTGGGCTTCAGTTCTCAAAAAGGATATCGGGGAACTGGAGAAAGTGCAGAGAAGGGCAACCAAATTGATAAGAGGCATGGAGGAGCTCAGCTATGAGGAAAGATTAGAGGAACTGAATGTATTCTCTCTTGAGAAGAGGAGATTAAGGGGGGATGTGATCAACACATACAAATACATAAGTGGTCCATATAGTAAACTTGGTGTTGAGTCATTCACTTTAAGGTCATCACAGAGGACAAGGGGGTACTCTTTACATCTAGAGGAAAAAAAGATTTCATCTCCACATACGGAAAGGTTTCCTCACAGTTAAGCCTCGTACATACAATCAGACTTTCCGACAACAAAACCGTGGAATTTTGTCCGAAGGGTGTTGGCTCAAGCTTGTCTTGCATACACACGGTCACACAAATGTTGGCCAACAATTACAAATGTAGGGACGTACTAGATGTACTACATGTTTTTTCAGCTCTTTAGCACCACCCTTTTGGCTCCTTCTGCTAATTTCATGTTAGTAGAAGTTTGGTGAGTGTTGATTTGCGCTTTTCTTTTCGTGTTTTTCATTTATCGCTTTTCATTTTGTGCTTTTAAGTTCGTTTCTGAACGCCTGTTCGTCAACCAGACATATTGCGGAATCAGAGGAGATAATGTGTTATTTATTATTGGCTTTGGAGTTATTGCTTTGACATTATTTTTTGGTTGAATAATGATTTGATTTGGTATATTTTCTATATTTTTGTATGCATAGAATGTACTTTTTGGTAATTTTTTATTGGCAGATAGCATGTCAATTTTTTTTTTAATGCACAATAAATAAATTGTGGAAAATAATACTTGGCTATGTGTTTTACTTCAAATAACAGTTTGGTAGTAGGCAGTTACATTTTAAAAAATACAATGTAAAATTGACAAGTTACATCAACATAGTTGTATCTTTGTTCTTAAAAACTACGGGATAATGGTGTTGTGGTAACTTGCCCAAATAAAAAAAAAAACAAAAACATAATAATATTATTGATTATCCTGATATCACTAGAAAAAAAAAAGCCTTTGAACATTTGTTTGCAAAAACGCCATCAGTATCACCAGCAAAGCAGCTTTATTATTATCCCATTAAAGAAGAAGAGAATTGTGTACTGCATTTCGAGATTTCATAATTTGCCACGTCACGAATGTTAATACTCTATTACGAATGCTAGTTTACAAGACCGACCGCTTCTGCTTCTGAGCATGCGTGTTTGTACATTGGACTTTTGTCCGATGGACTTGTGTACACACGATCAGAAGGTCCGACAACAGACATTTGTTGGCGGAAAATTTGAGAATATGCTAGCCAACATTTGTGCTCACATCCAACATTTCCCATTGTAAAATCCGATCATGTGTACAGGGCATAAGAGCTCTGAAAATGTGGAATAGACTCCCTCCAGAGGTGGTTCTGGCCAACTCAGTAGATTGCTTTAAAAAAGGCCTGGATTCTTTCCTAAATCTACATAGTATAACTGGATACTAACATTTTTAGATAAAGTTTATTCAGTAAATATCCGATTGCCTCTCGGGGGATCAGGAAGGATTTTTTTACCCTGCTGTAGAAAATTGGATCATGCAACAATGAGCTTACTTTATAGATCCTTGTAAACTTACTTTATGTATATTTATGTATCTTTATAACATTGTATACTCAATAAACTTCTTTTGACAAGGAAAATTGGATCATGCTTTGCTGGGGTTTTTCACCTTCCTCTGTGTAGCACCCTGGAGTTTAGGCAGGGATGCTCCTCCCAAATTACTTGCCAGGAGTAGTTATCCTGGTTGATTGTTATGCCGTGTACACACGGGCGGTCTTTTCACCCAGACTGGTCCGATGGAACAAATCTGTCCGACAATCCAACCATGTGTGGGCTTCATCGGACCTTCAGCAGGCTTTTTCTGTCAAAAATCAGACGGACTTTAGATTTGGAACATGTTTCAAATCTTTCCACCGGAACTCCGCCGGACTCAGTTCCTATCGAGAAATCCGCTCGTCTGTATGCTAGTCCGACGGACAAAAACCGACGCTAGGGAAGCTATTGGCTACTGGCTATCAACGTTCTTATTTTAGTCCAGTCGTACGTCATTACGTACAAATCCATCGGACTTTGGTGTTCGTTAGAGAGTCCGTCGAAAGTCCATCGTAACTTCGACGAAAGTCCGTCAGAAAGACCACTGGACCTTTGATGCCGAAAAGGCCGCCCGTGTGTACATGGCATTAGAGATCTATTGATTTCTCCCTAACTTTGGCCTTGTTACACTTTTCTCTTCTACCACTAGGTGGCCGGGCACTTGGTGGTACTAGGTATGAGAAGGGCAACCCAAGATCAGGTTATGGGTATATGGGGTATCTCAGCCAATGGGCAGCGGTTTTCTTAAATCCCTTGGCCTACTGGGAGAGCCTATATATTTGGGTGAAGTCAGGTGATCTATGTTCTTTGCCACCTGGACGGCTGTCTGGGTGGACATGTGTTGTTTTGCCCCGGGCTGCTAGGCTGGAGATTGGACCTATCCCGGGAGCATCTGGCTGCTAGGCTGTCTGAGGGTCTATCCAGAAGAAAGAAAGCAGTGCAGGGTTGGGTTTGTGGCATGCAGTCCAACCAGAAGTGACGGTTCTGCTGGCCGGAGAACCTGTCAGTGGTCGGAGGTAGAAGGGAAGCTGTCGCCACTAAGGGACCATCCACCTTCTTACAGTGAGTAACTGAAGCAAGTACAGGAGCAGTATTCTCACCAAACGGGCACGGTGGAGAATTGGGAAACTTTAGGCAGTGATCAAGTCAGGGACCCAACAGAGATGAGATAAGGGCGCTCTGGTGGAGGTGGGTAGCTGGTCAGAGGGATGATAGTGATGAGGTGGCACTTCTGGCAGCACTTTGGTTAGAGGAGAAGCAAATCTGAAGATATAAAAAAGAAAAAGAAAGGCGCCTCTAAGTGCAGTATGCAAATTTAATAAAGTGCACAAAGGGTTAAAAGCACTTACAAGATTGTTGAGTGTTAAAAAACATAATAAAATCAGGAGTCCTCATCTGTGGCATGTGCCCATCCTGGGCATGGTGGTAGAGAGCAGTTTAGAGCTGTCCAGCAGCTGTCAAGCGTTCTCACACGTGTTGGAGAGAGGAAGCAGCAGGAAAGCCTGTATTCACTGTGGGACACATGAGGCTGATGGTGTCAGTGTAGAGAAGGGGGCGGTAATGCGTTTTGGAGCATGTGCGGCTCCTTCGTCAGACCAGGTCTTCCTGATGATGCAATTACCATTGCAAAACACGTAGAGGCTGCTGGGAATTATACGCTACGTCACTACATCACTTTCTGTCAGGCGAAAGCTAGGCCTGAACCGCTAGCCACAAGCTGAGCGGGAACGAGGCTTGCACCGCACGCCGGTGCGGAGGAAACATATGACAATATCTTTTTATTCATTCAAACTGCTGGATAAGCTTGGTGCCGGCCCATGGGCACCAAAAACATGTGAGTTTTGATCTCTTTTTGTATAGTTTTAAATAAACAGTGTTAGCTTATTGCACTATGATCGCTGTTTGTTGTTTTTTATGAGGACGGATTTATTTGCTCATAATTGCATTGGGGCCAGCATAGATAAGCAGCAAAGTGGAATGATTATCTCTTAATGAGCCAAAGGCATATATATACCAACATCTGGTGAGTGGCCAATTCATGTGGTGGTGATGTTGTCACTGGAGTGGTGAAAAAGTTACAATAATCACGGAAGAGGAATTAAGAGCACAGAAACAGCACATTTATAGTGGATAGCCCACACAGGGATCCACGTCTTTATTGGCACACTAGCATAATTGGACTATATGTAATAGAATGTAATACACAGATATTGGAAGTTTAAGTGGTGTTATCATGTAATAGTGATTATATATCATTGGGTTATAAGTAGATTTGATTTTATTTATGTCACATATAAGACCTATTTAGGTAAATGGGTGTATTTGATGCTATGTTATTGGGGTAGCGCAGTCAACACTAGATATATATGTATCACTGCATGGGGATCACAGGAAGGAATCAGGAGGAGAGCCGAGCTGAACACACAGAGAGAGGATGACACAGCTTGAATCCAAAATGCCGGCCACTGTCAAAGAGAGTCCTGCCTCCTGGACTGGCTCCTATGATTGATAGCACACTGAATATATTTCCTGGCATTGGACCAGGAAATTTAATCAATAGGAGCCGGTCCAGCAGATGGGCATTTTTTTGGGCAGTGGCCAGCCTATCAGATCCAAGCTGTGTCACAGTGGGAGATCTTCTCTCTGTTTAATCCGGCCAGCTCTCCTCCCGACAGTTTCCTGGATGATTACTTCTGGCAGTGAAACCTTTTTTACAGGGCGTAAGAGCTGCCCGGGGGCAATTGCCTCCCTGCCCCCCGGACCAGTCCGCCCCTGCTCTACACTTGCCCTCAGCTTATTTCCACTCACCTAATGCCAGTAGGCAAGTGGACATTTTGAAGTGTACAGTAAAGGCTTAATGTATGGCGAAGGGAAGTGTACAGTAATGGGTTAATGTACAGTAAATTTAGGGGAGGGGGATGTTTGGATTTTAGGAATTAATGATCGTACAGAACACACCCTACAGACATAGAATCTTTTAAAACTCTATATACATCACATTTACAGTTAATGTAAAATGACTGGAAATACAGAGTAAAGGGGTAATGTACAGTCACATGAAGTGTATATAAAAGGTATATATACAGTAACCAGAAGGGTACGGTCTTTCGGTATGCAGTAAAGGGGTAAAGTGCAATGAAATTATTTGAGGTGGATATGTAGGGATTGAGAGAGATTTGTGTATAATTGTGCACATTGATCATGTCTGTGTTGGCAGCATTGTGTGTGCCCGGTGGGCAGGGAGTAGAGGTGGTGGAACAATGTGTGTTGCAATGTTCAATATTTTAATTAAGGATTAATCACTGGTTTGCAATTGTTTGTATGTAAATCTATTACAAATCACTAAGTGTATGTATGACCTTCTGTAAACTTCTACTGTGTATAGAGTGCAGGTGGTTTGTGAGAATAGCACACTCTTCTTCTCTTTGGCCTCATTATGTCTAATGTGTATAGAGGGCAGGTGGTGGTGTACTATCTTGGTGCACTAATTGAGGGCAAGGGTTAAAAGCCCACACTGCAGGTTTTATTTCACAAAACACTCCGCATGAAATCATATGCAATTTCAGAAGTTCTGGACTGTGATGCCGCGTACACACGACCAGACTTTCCGGCAGAAAAGGTCTGACAGAATCATTCTGTCGGACATTCCGATCGTGTGTGGGCTTCGTTGGACCTTTTCTTTTTAAAATTCTGACCTACCTAGCAATAGAACATGTTTCAAATCTTTCCGACTGACTCAATTCCTATCGGGAAAACCATTCATCTGTATGCTAGTCCGATGGACCAAAAACGACGCAAGGGCAGCTATTGGCTACTGGCTATTGAACTTCCTTTTTCTAGTCCCATCGTACGTCATCGCATTCTAAACGAATGGACTTTGGTGTGATCGTGTGTAGGCAAGTCCATTTCAGCGGAACTCCTTCGGAACTCCGTTGGAAAGACCGTCAGAGTCTACTCTGACAGAAAGTCCGGTCGTGTGTATGCGGCATAATTGTGATGTATAGATTTCTGCGTAAGTATAGTAGCTGAGTACCGCTGAGTTCTGCAAGTGTGACACAATATCCTAATAAAGAGGCATTCTGTGTATTTCACAAGCAGAAGGGGTTAATAAGAGCCCACAATCATATTATTCTATGCTACCATTGCTTTCAGTTTCCTTTTTGCACACATTCCCGTTTAACTATTACAAGCCTTGATAATGCTGTTAGACACCGAGGAGGATACTGCTAAACAACGTGTGAGCCGGTCACTGCTCCTGAAGCCCCTTTCTTGGATCTAAGTGAATAACTTACAAGACTAAAGAAGTAATACAAATTTGGAGAAGAGTCTTTGCCTACTGAGCAGACCAGTAAAGAGGTAGGTATACAATTGAGTAAAGGTTAGCTTCAATCAGGAGATTCAGGTTGTGCTGCAAATTGCCTGTGTATAAACAGACTTTTTTGGATTCTTCCTAGGTCTTCATAAAGATGTCTATCAGAATGGAGGCTCCAGTGTGCCTGATTGAGAACCGTGACGATGGTACGCTACAAGTCAATACCGGGGCTGCAAGCATCCTGTCTAGTATAGAGCAGCCGGTGGTGGTGGTGGGAATTGTAGGAATGTACCGTACAGGGAAGTCTTACCTGATGAACAAGTTGGCTAAAGCCCAAAGAGGTGAGCTAAGGGGTCAGGCGCAAAGATATTTTGTTATTAATACTTTACATACAGTATAATAAATAAATAAATACATATATATATATATATATATATATATATATATATATATATATATATATATTTATATATATATATATATATAAAAAGTCCAAGGGGTGGGGTGCACATCAGTCACAGTGGATTGTGCTTAGCAATCAAGCCTTCCCACGGGCTTCGATATAGAGAAGTTTCAGATAGGATTGCTGCACAAAATATCTTTATTGGAAAACATTCATCAAAAAGACATCAACACAACATCCTTAAAATCAGACATACATGATATAAATGTTTTCGGGCTATTAAAGATCGCGCCCTTCCTCAGAGAATCATGCCATCTAATGAGCATAAATGTAGTAGTTTATATAGTCCACTAAATATTAATTAAAGCGAACAACCAATTCATCTGGAATCAATCAGACAATCAAATAAAGTCTCAAAATGTATCGTCAAGATTGGATTTGCTGTGATCTTGGAATCAGAGGTCACATGCGGGAACGCAAATAATGCTCACACCTTGTGGGATATAACAATCAAGGATCCTAAAAATAAATTAACAAATAATCAATTACCCCAAAACCAAATATTAATGTGAATCACAATGAAAATAAGAATCAAACTAGAAGTAAAATGGAACCCAAAACATGAAATAAAAACATAAAATAAAAAAACACAAACCTAAAATAAGAGAATGAAATGAAATAACCATCATTGTGCGATCATCTGCGTGCATCGATACATCTATGTAACCCTATACATAAAATATGCATAGAATCAGATAAACGACCAATGTCACACAAATGAAGAGGTAATATAAACAATCATAAATGTAGAAAACTAAATGTGATGGTTCACTAAATATACAAATTTATTAAACTACTCATGAAAAGTTCAAAGAAATAAGTACAGGTCGGAATAAGAATTTAACCCTTTGATGTTATTGATATTATGTGAAAAAGGGTGAAATTGTGAGGTGAAAGGCATTCTGCGACCCAAGTTTCTAGTAGTAAAATATCATTATTTATATTAATACGTTCAGAATGAACTAAATCTGCAGGATAACCTCGTTGTTGCAGCCTGTCTTCCATCTCATTTAATCTAGTGTTACAGACGTCTGTTTCACTCGTGATTCTGGTTACGCGTTGACTACGGGGGATAGATTTAAAAACCCCCGGAGGATGAAAACTTGAAAATAGCAACATTTGATTGCGGTCAGTAGGTTTTCTATATAAGTCACTGACTACATGTCCATCCTTAATGGATAGAAGTGTATCCAAGAATGGAACAGCGTCAGTGTTGCTCAGCATGTTAAATGTCAAACCAGGAATTAATGAATTCAAATAAAGATTAAACAAGGACAATGAATGTAAGTCACCAGTCCATATAGCAAAGACAATGAACCTGTACCAAGCTGTACAGTGCTCATTGAATAATGTACAATGGAAAATGAAAGCTTGTTCTATCATATCCATAAATGCATTAGCGTAAGGTGGAGCTACATTACCACCCATCGCTGCCCAGCAAGCTGTAAATAATGAATATCCTTAAATAGAAAGAAATTTTGCTCTAATACATAAGTCAATAATTCAAGGAGAAACGAAATCTGGGCAGAAGTGTATTTTTTGGAATCAATCAGCAAACGTTTGCAGGCTTCTATACCTAGAATATGTGGAATAGCTGTATATAAATTGGCAACGTCCCATGTGACCAGCAATGCATCAGATGGAATAACCAAAGATTGGAATAACCAAAGATGGAATAACCAAAGAATAAATAAGGAAAAAAAAACATTTTTTAAAGCGCCCCGTCCCTGCGAGCTCGCGCAGCAAAGAAAACGCATACGGAAGTCGCGCCCGCATATGTAAAAGGTGTTCAAATCACATGTGAGGTATCACTGTGATCGTCAGAGTGAAAGCAATAATTTTAGCACTAGACCTCCTCTGTAACTCTAACCTGGTAACCTATGGAAATTCTTAGGTACCGTAGTTTGTCGCCATTCCACGAGTGCGTGCAATTATAAAGCGTTGACATGTTTAGTATCTATTTACTCAGCATAACATCATCTTTCACATTATACAAAAAAATTGGGGTAACTTTACTGTTTGGTTTTTTTAAAATTCATGAAAGTGTCCCTTTTCCCAAAAAATTACGTTTAAAACACCGCTGCACAAATACCGTGTGATATAAAATATTGCAACAATCTCCATTTTATTCTATAGATTCTCTGCTAAAAAAATATATATAATGTTTGGGGGTTCTAAGTCATTTTCTAGCAAAAAATACGGATTTTAACTTGTAAACACCAAATTTCAAAAATAGGCTTAGTAATGAAAGGGTTATTAAATGCCCCTGTGGTCTCCTTTATGTAGGGGAGACCACACAGAAAGTTAAGTACCCCATAGCCCGTCATAAGTATTCAATCAGGGACAAACTTGTCAAACTTCCCTTAGCTAGACATTTTGTCGAGCAGGGACATACAGTGTCCCAATTAAGATTTATGGTGGTTGACGGCATTTCCAAAAATAGACGCGGGGGAGACAGGGAAATGGCTCTAAGGAAGAGAGAAGTTAGCTAGATTCATCGGCTGGACACTCTCCAGCCGAAAGGGTTAAATTCTGATTTTGACCTGTACTTGTTTCTTTGAACTTTTGATGAGTAGTTTAATGAATTTGTATATTTAGTGAACCATCATATTTTGTTTTCTACATTTTTGAATGCTTATATTACCTCTTCATTTGTGTGACATTGGTCGTTTATCTGATTCTATGCATATTTTATGTATAGGGTTACATAGATGTATCGATGCACGCAGATGATCGCACAATGATGGTTATTTCATTCTCCTTTAGGTTTGTGTTTTTTTATTTTATGTTTTTATTTCATGTTTTGGGTTTCATTTTACTTCTTGTTTGATTCTTATTTTCATTGTGATTCACATTAATATTTTGTTTTGGGGTAATTGATTATTTGTTAATTTATTTTTTTAGGATCCTCGATTGTTATACTCCACAAGGTGTGAGCGTTATTTGTGTTCCCGCATGTGACCTTTGATTCCAAGATCACAGTAAATCCAATCTTGATGATACATTTTGAGATGTTAATTGATTGTCTGATCGATTCTAGATGAATTGGTTGTTCGCTTTAATTAATTTTTAGTGGACTATATAAACTACTACATTTATGCTCATTAGATAGGCATGATTCTCTGAGGAAGGGCGCAATCTATAATAGCCTGAAAATGTTTATATCATGTATGTCTGATTTTAAGGATGTCGGGTTGATGTCTTTTTGATTAATTTTTTCCAATAAAGATATTTTGTGCAGCAATCCCATCTGAAATATATATATTTGTATATATATATATATATATATATATATATATATATATATTTTTTTTAATCCACCTTATCGCTGCAGGTTTTGAACTGGGGGCCACAGTGCAATCGAAAACCAAAGGTATCTGGATGTGGTGTGTCCCCCACCCCACTAAGGAGAACCATACACTGGTTTTGTTGGATACAGAAGGCCTGGGTGACGTAGAGAAGGTGAGTCATAACTAATGGCCTTCCATGACCCTTCACACCTGAGACATATTATCTTATCCACTGAAGAGGTCTTAAAACCCATCTACAGCTCAGTGTCATTCAGTCTGGAAGAATCTTGATGATAGGACTTATTTTGCTCTCACTTTCTCTTCAGTGTACCCCCCAGGTCATATTTTGTCTAAAAATACACCAAACAGGTAAAAGTGCCACACTACAAGCCATACATTGTATAGTCACATACACTTTAAGGGTCCAGCCCACTTTGGTCACACCCCCACAAAAACCATAAGCATTTTTCCTCTTTAACTCTTTAAGGTGTCCCTCCTAATTATTTTCAAATGTTGACAATTATTTGGGTGCTGCTAGTGTTGCCATGGTGACGGGTTGTTCCTGGGGAGGCTATGATCAGTTGACAGGTGTGTGCCATTTGGAATCTTTCTGAAACCATGTTGGCGAAAAGCAAGAAAAAACGCATACCACCTGACAAAATCTGGAAAAAAGTAAATGTCCCTCAGCCTAGGGTTGTGTGCTGTGTAGGACAGATTGGGCCAGTCCTCCAAACTTCCTTCCCCTGCATGTGTAGGAGAGTGGATACACTGGTGCGGTGTGAAAGTAAGTTTGTTGCACAGGGTGACCACTGTAATTGAACTGTGGCAAGCATAACCCCAGTCCTGATAGAGTTCTGCATCCTGCTGCCTTAACATAGAGATAAAGTAAAATGACCATCTCTGGGAATATCAGGTAGGCTGTATGAGGTCCCATGATTTCTAATGGTGGACCTACAGACCTACACTTGAGAATTATCACTTAAAATTAAAGAGAACACCTAGTAGTTCAAGCCTTCTGGTCTGATTTGTTTAACATATTCTTCACAATCTTTGACACATCCTTATCTCCAGACCCTGCTGTTGTGCTTCCGAATCTAAAAAATGCCAAAATTGAATCAGCGTCAATTCAAACTCCTCCTGTAGATCACAACAGCACCTAAACAAATTATTGCTAAGGCCTGGAAGACCCCCACCCTATGTATTCTTGCAGTTAAAAATAAAGTTACACGAGGGTGTGACTTCCGCTGTCACGGTCAGATGTGAGTAGCCAGAGTTCCGAGACCAGCCTGAGTCTCCGTCAGTATCCTGCGTAGTACCTGCTACTGAGGTAAAATATGTGTTTTTTTTTTTTTTTTGTGGAGCACAAGTGGTTTATTGGTGTAAAATTTGGTTTGGTATGAAAAAAGTGTTGATGTTGAGTTGATGTAGATTTTGATGATGTTGATGTCACGAGAAACACAGAGAAATATACACATATTAACGAAAGAGGAAGGGGTCACGGGAGAAGTGAAGGGAAAAGTGTATAGGGAGGGAAGGGAAAGAGGGAAGGAATCACATAGTAAAGGAGACATTGAGATAATAAATTTTGATAACACAAATATAGGTTACACTAAATATGAAAATAGTATTGGAGTAAAAAGAAGGGGGGGGATATATATATATATATATATATATATATATATATATATATATATATATATATATAATATACACATAGATAGTGGGGATTTTCAATTTTTTTTCCTTCCCCTTTCCTTCCTTTTAGAAAATGGATAAGAATATTATAAAACAACCATGTTCAAATTTACTGATAAATGGATTATTATCCCCCACAATAAGGCTATATAGGGGAACAAGGCAAGGGTGTCCATTATCTCCCCAACTATTTGCCATTGCGATCAAAGTATTGGCAAATAGATTTAGACAATCTAAAAATTCCCAGATCTGGATTCATTACTTTTGATATATAGCCAAATTTCTTAGTCTGTGGCTACCTCTGACTGAGGGATTCCTATATTTTCTGATATGAACAATCTATGATTATATCCGGTCTTCTGTGAATGTTCACTTTGATACGGCATCCCCTGTTTCAAAGTATCATACCTAGACACTCATGATCATTGATTCACAGGTGGTTCCTGGGTGTTGTTTGCCTGGTGATTCTCTCTGACCTCATTGCGTCACCTTGCTTTTTCCCTTTGTTGGAAATTACTTTGTCGATCACTGATTGATTAATATGTGATTCTTTTTGCAAGATAGTGAGACCCCTTTCTCTTCTTTGCAACTACTGAACCCCAAATGTGTCCTGAAGAAGTGTACAATGTAACGCGTAAACACATTAGGGCTCATATCATATATAGATTGTTTTTTGTATATATGATTTTTATCAATGTTTCTTTTATGTCCCTGTTGTTTGTATTTTATATATATATTTCAATAAATGCCAATATTTTTGTATATTTCTACCGTTTGTTGTGTCTTTAAAGTCCGACCACAGGTTTTCCTTTTTGGAGTTATTTATTTCTTCACAAATTTACGGATGAGGCATTTTGAGTGCTGTTTCTTTTTTGTATCCATGTCCAGAGATACCAAGGCACTCGTCACAGGGATAAACTCCCTCAGCTGTGCCATTATTTGCACTCTTCTTATGTTTTTTTTTTCTCAAAAAAGTTTTTATTGTTTACATAGGTGAGGTTACATAAAACATTGAACATACACATTGTACAGAGACAATATGATCTATAACAGGGAGAACAGGCAGTCAAAAATTCAAAGTTACATTGCATCCCCATATGTCATGGCGAGCTATGTGTGATTGAACAGATCTTTTGTATGTTTCAATTCTAGACCTGTTGGGGTTGTGGGTCTGTAAAGGTTTCCATGTCCTATTCGTCTTGTCTAGTGAACAAACCGTGTTTAGAGGTGTAACTGTCATGAGTTAAGGTGTGTGATTATGTGTAACCCCCTTGGGGATATTCGGGGATCTTCTCCACTTAGAAGGTTGTCCTGTGTATCACGGCATGTTTTGGTAGTGGAATAATAGCTTGGGATATTGCATATGTGGTGTGTGTTGTCATTGGTATCCTGTTCAATTTGTTGATAGCAGGTTTATCGGGGGGTGGGGGTAGACGGGGAAGAGGTGAGGGAAGTTATGAGTTATTAATTTCTAAGTAGGTTATCTTAGGTATGGGGAAGGGGCTGATGACCTGGGTGTATATGGATGCAGAGTGGATATAGGGGGGACAGGGATGGTCGGGAATATTTGTCGGGAATATTTGAATTGGGAGAGTTTTGTGATTTTGCAATAGCAGCAGCAGCCATCTCTTGCTTCCCCCCTCTGAATGGGATCCCCAGAGGCCCATGTTTGCTGCTTAGCATTATGGGCATCTAGTGGTGCGATGGGCCTGGTAGGTTCAGAAGTAATGTTGAAAGATAGTTAGGCGGTTTATGTGTTTTCAGTGGTATGTTTCAGGGTATCCTGAGTCAGATCTTTTAATGGTTCTGGGAGTAAAGTAGAGCATAGTCTGATGTTGTTTGATAATGTTTCCAACACGCCCATTTGATATCAAATTTTTGGGGTGAGTTTCTTGCTATGTTTCTTATGTTATTTGAGGTAGATTTTCCTGGCATAAACCCAGTTTGATCTCCATTAACTATAGACAAAATTACCCCATTAAGCCTCCTGGCTAATATTTTTGTCAACACTTTGTAATCTATAGTTAATAGTGAGATTGGTCTATACGATGCACAATCACTTCTGTCTTTATCTGGTTTAGGTATTAATACTATGGATAAAGCTACCTTTATCAATGGCAGAAAGAATACAGCTGATTAAATATATTATATTACCCAAGTGTCTATATGTGTTCTCACACTCCTCAGTAAGGATATCCAAACAGATATTTAGAAAACTTAATTCCCAGATTATTACGTTTTTTTGGGCGCATGGTAGATGTAAGCTAAAGCTCACAACACTACAAAGGATTGGCACTGCCAGATATGTATTTATATTATATGGCAGGTCAATTAAAACATTTAAGAGCGTGGGTAACGCAGGAACAAGAAATGCTTTATTAACCACTTCCCGCCCGGCCGGGCGGTGGTTCAGTTATCCTGACTGGTCGTCATATGATGTCCTGCAGGATAACAGCCGCCACGCGCCCGTAGGGTGCTCATCACGGCGATTGGTGGTGCGGTGTGTCAGTCTTTACCACGTGGTCAGCCGCGTCCAATCACGGCTGATCACGATGTAAACAGGAAAAGCCGTTGATCGGCTTTTCCTCACTCGCGTCTGACAGACGGGAGTAGAGGAGAGCCGATCGGCGGCTCTCCTGACAGGGGGGGTCTGGGCTGATTGTTTATCAGCACATCCCCCCTCAGATGCCCACACTGGACCACCAGGGAGGCCGCCAGGACCACCAGGGAAGCCCCCAGCATGTGAATGGCAAGGTATGTACCCCATGGCCATTCACATATAAAAAAAATGCCCAATACATGCCAATCAGTGCCCACAAATGGGCACTGACTGCCACCATTACAGAAATAAAAAAATAAGTGATGTCCAGCAATGCCACCCACCAGTGTAATCAGTGCCACCCATCAGTGTCCTTCAGTGCCACCTATCAGTGCCCATCCATGCTCATCAGTGCCCACCTATCAGTGACCATCAGTGACCATCTGTGCCACCTATCAGTGCCACCCATAAGTACCCATAAGTGCCACCCATAAGTGCCCATCAGTGCCGCCTATGAGTGCCCATCAGTGCCGCATTCCAGTGCCACCTATCAGTGCCCATCAGTGCTGCCTATCAGTGCCCATTAGTGCCACCTCATCAGTGCCACCTCATTGGTGCCACCTCATCGGTGCCCATCGGTGCTGCCTTATCAGTGCTTGTCAGTGCAGCCATATCAGTGCCCATCATTGAAGAAGAAAATTTACTTATTTACAAAATATTTTAAGAGAAACAAAGAAAATTATTTTTTTTTTTATATTTTCGGTCTTTTTTTATTTGTTGCGCAAAAAATAAAAATCGCAGAGGTGATCAAATACCACCAAAATAAAGCTCTATTTGTGGGAACAAAATTTAAAAAAAAATTTTGGGTAAAGTGTAGCATGACCGCGCAATTGTCATTCAAATTGTGACAGCACTGAAAGCTGAAAATTGGCTTGGGTAGGAAGGTGTATAAGTGCCTGGTATTGAAGTGGTTAAGCAAGATGCAGGTATATGATCTTCTGGTGGGCCTGGAAACAACTGAATCGAAGGAGGATTGGAGCAAAAATTCCCCTTCTGATGCTGGCAAGGTCAGTGTGGAAGGTGGCAAAAAAACTGACCGGATTTATTGATATCCCGCCAGAAACTGCTTTGTGGAATAACCCAACAATTGAACAGTAAAACACACGAGCGGGATGTCCGACAGAAAAAGTCAGACAGAAGCTTTTCATCATCTATTCCGATCGTGTGTAGACCTCATCGGACTTTATTCTGACGGACCTAGAAATGGAACATGTTCTAAATATTTCCGATGGAACCAATTCCTATCGGGAAAACTGCTCGTCTGTATGCTGTTCCGACGGACCAAAAACTATGCATGCTCTGAAGCAAGTACGAGACAGAAGCTATTGGCTACTGGCTATTGAACTTCCTTTTTCTAGTCCTGTCGTACGTGTTATACATCACCTCGATCTGGACAGTCGGACTTGAATGGAATTCCGTCGAAGTTCCGTCGGAACAACCTTCAGAGTTTATTCCGACGGCAAAACCGGTCGTGTGTACACGGCATTAGAGGTATTTGAGGATAGCGAATTCTGGAAACAGAAAAAAGGTAGACAGTTTTATAAAAATCTGCGATATGTATTACAGGCACAGTTTGGAGGGGAGGAATTTAAAATATCTAAATACACCCTTATAGGGATCCTGAAAACACAGGGATCAAAGGGTTTAATATCCAAATTATATTCACACTTATTAGAAGGTAAAATATGCGGTCAACCCGTGGGGGCAAGGGATAAATGGCAGGTAGCTATTCCAGATATGACCGACCAGGATTGGGACGAAAATTGCTCTTCTCATTTGAAAGTATCCCCAGCAATGAATAATAGAATAATTCAGCTAAATATAATACATCAGACTTACCTTGATCCAAATAGATTGTATAAAATGAGGAGGACGTCTGCACCAAACTGCACAAGATGTGGGCAGGAGGGTGCAGATTTCCTACATTTGATGTGGTATTGTGGCAGTATAAGGGGATATTGGAAACAAGTAGTGAATAAACTATAAAAAAGTAATAAATAGACCAATTGTGGAGACAGTTGAAGTATGTTTATTGGGAATACTACAAGAGGAGAGTTGGTCCACATATATCAAGATATTTTTGCAAGAGGCATTATTTTTGGCACGAAAACACATAGTGAAAAAATGGATCCAGCCCACACCACTGACAATCAGCCAATGGGTGAGAGCAGAGTTTCCAACCTCCCGCAGCATTTTGTACTGACAAAACATGGACAAATTACTGGCAGAGCACATTTTTTACTGGCAACCTGAGAAATTACAGAACTCCTATTGAAAACTAAAACAGTGAATATTTGAACAGTATAAACATGATATGGAAACACTGACAATACCTATAACAAAGTAATATGCTTGATTTACACTTAAAAAGTCAACACAGCATGAAATTATCTTCCACCTAACTTTGATGAATCCCTCTTGCTCCCATGATCAGCAACTTCTTGGCTTTTCCTCAACATCACGTCTCAGGCTTCCTCTAGTGGTACACGGGGTTCCCCTTCCCCCCCCCCCTCTTCTCTTGGCCTTTCCTCATTCGTGTATTTCCCCTTACTTTACACTCCTAACTCTCTATTCCTTTCGCTTACACACAATGGCAGCCGATATTACCCCTCTAAGTTGTAGCCTGAACACAGTATTGTAGAATACCCCCCTCCTCACTTGACTTCATTTGACTGCCATTAAGACTCTTCTATGCTAGCCCCACGTCTTTTTTCTTCTTGTCCATCTGAATCTTTTTTTTTCTACAACCATGTAATGCTGCCATAATGTTATTTACATGTTTTGAGTTCTTGTTCTGGACCACTGTATGTTTGTACCACTTATAATCATTAATAAAATCTATGAACCAATAAAAAAAAGAGAAAGAACTCTTTCAATAATGAAGAGTGTGGTAGTCTCATGCATGTTCCCTTGGATGGCACTTCTGCTGATTTGAGGTTCTCGATCCATCATATACATCATACAAGTGTGCAAAGCTAGAGATTAGGGTTGCACTGATACTGGTATTGGTATCGATGCTGATACCGAGTACTTACACAAGTACTCTTACTTGTGCAAATGCTCCCGATACCTGGAACTGATACCTTTGTGGTACAATTCGAGCCCATACAAAATGAATGAGCTACTCATGCAAATGGTCCCAATACACAAAATCGATACCTTTGCGTTGCTATTTGAGCCCATTCAAAATAAATTGTCTCAAACCGCACTGAAAATAATCGCATACGATTGGAACAGGAATGTGGTGCAATTCTTGTCTGAATAGCACGTGGTTTCCCCCACCACTCCTGTGTGATCCCAGTATAGGAAGACAGGGAATCACTATCTAAGGAGTGCAGCGATGGCCAAACAAACAGTTTATTAAAAAATGTTATCACAACTCACGTTAAAAGTACGCTTACAGGGCTGGAGGAAATGTATAGGTGCAGGGCTGTCTTTAATGCAGGGCAAAAGGGGCAGCTGCCCCGTGTCCAGTTATTGTTGTGGTGCCCAAAGCAGCTGCCCCTTGAGCCTGCACTGCCAGCAAATAGAAATGTTTCCCCAGGGTGCAATCAGTAATAAAGACAGCCCTGTAAAAGTGGTCTGCCCCCAAGCTGACAGCATTCCACCCTATACCCACAAGGGTCCTGGAACTTCCAACATCTCCTCCAGCCCTGTAAGCACCGCAAGCAGCTGTGGTTTTGGATTTGACATGCAGGATAAACAGTATTGGTGGTGATTTACTAAAACTAAAGCGTGCAAAATCTGATGCAGCTCTGCATAGGAACCAATCAGCTTTCAGGTTTTATTGTCAAAGCCTAATTGAACAAGCTGAAGTTAGAAGCTGATTGGCTACCATGCACAGCTGCACCAGATTCTGAGGGCACCAGTTTTAGTAAACCCCCCCCCCAATAATGAACTTTTAACATGTGAGCTGTGATAACATTTTTATTAAACTGTTTGTTTGCCCATTGCTGCACTTCTTAGATGGCCCTTCCTTGTCTTTCTATACTGGGATCACACAGGAGTGGTGGGGGAAACCACATGTGATTCGGGCAAGAATCGCTTGCATTCCTGTTCAAATCAAATGCAATTTTTTGCATTGCAGTTTGAGCCCAATTAATTTTGCATGGGCTCAAATCACACCGCAAAGGTATCAGTACTTGGTATAGGTGAGTACTTGGCCAAAAGTATCGGTACTCATACTTGCCGGCAAAAAAAGATATTTGGTGGTGACCTAAAACTTATTAGGCTTTGGCAAAAGTTTTCTTCAACCAGTAGAGCTTCCCCACATGAATGAGCTAATCTTCTGATTGTCCAAAGCAGAGCTATATATGTGCAGCTGGTCAGATGCACAAATACCACCCATGTATAAACCTCCCATCCCCAACTGTCATTTTTTATTGTTCAGATTTGAATATATTTGGTGGCACTGGTAGCCATTATTTTAGACACACACTGATAAAGTCCAATATTATTTTACAGGGAGACAAGAGAAATGACTTGAATATTTTCTGTCTGTCTGTCATTCTGAGTAGCACTCTGGTCTACAACAGCAAAGGCACAATCGACGAGGACGCCATTGAGAAACTCCGGTATTATACTTCCTGTTCATTAATTAATATCAACTTTTTTTAGTTTTGGATTGAGTGGAGAGTGATTAGAACATCTGTCAGTTTTTATTGCTGTCTGTATCCCATTACGGAGACTCCCCATCTCTATTTCTTCTCTTGTACCATTATCATTAAGGCTGGGTTCACACCATTGCGAATTGGATGTGGGTTCCACGCATCCTATTCGCAATAGCAGGAGATTTTGGCCAGCTCTCTCTGGAGCCGGTTCACATATCTCCGATGCGGCTCCGGTGCAAATTTGCACAGGAGTCACGTGCGTCTTTTGGTCTGTTTCAGGTCTGAATTCATCCAAAAATTCGGGCTGAAATCAGACCTGTAACGATGAACCAGGATGCACCGGACCCCTGCTGGGAGCCGCATCGGTATTAGGTGTGAAGTCAGCCTAAAAGTGCAAGTAAAAGACAATCCCAAATTTTGGGTTGTCCCCAGAAAAGTAATAGAGGGGAACTCTTCCAATTAGGACACTAGTTCTGGTGACCAGGGGTCTCCAAGGATTTTTTTTAATTTTCAGGGATTTCCTCTCACTTCCTGTTTGGCTCAGAGACACAGATGGCGAAAAAATGTCTGACCAGGGTTATAACTTCCCTTACTCTATCCAAAATAGAAAAAAAAAACCCTTGCCTATATTTCTCCTTTAAATAATGCCTTTGCTATCAGTGTAGGCTATAAACTTACTTCTCGAAGCCTGACCAAAAAACTTCCAGAGATGACATCATCCTGTCCTGGCTTGTTGCTAGTACATTGCAAAG
Source organism: Aquarana catesbeiana (assembly GCA_037953035.1). Lineage (NCBI taxonomy): Eukaryota > Metazoa > Chordata > Amphibia > Anura > Ranidae > Aquarana > Aquarana catesbeiana. The sequence goes on along the minus strand of JBBHAA010000512.1, from coordinate 2,735,269 downwards.
AGACTCCCAGCTGTTACTGCTCACCCCCACCAACACAGGAGCAAGCTCTTTCTCTTATTCAAACCCCCCCACATGTGCTTTCTTTCCCCTGATGCAATAGATCTGAGCTCAGAATTTGAGAGCTCATTTTTGTGATGATGAAGGTGAAAAGTTTCAACTGGGAGCCTCTTAGCAACATCCTAGCAACAAGATAGGACGGGATGATGCAACCTCCAGGAGTTTTTCAGTCAGGCTTTATGAGGTATGTAAATAGCCTACACCTATATCTAGAACGTTATTCAACTTTGGTCAAAGCTGCACAGTTTGTTATTATCTACAGACGCCCATTTCCAGCATAGGCAGTTTTTTTGAAAAAGGTGAACTTACCCTTTAAATCATAAAACAAAACTTGAAAATTATCTTCTGAATTAAAAAAAAAAAAAATTAATTTTTTAAATATTTTTTACTTACCTTTAACAGTTTTGTGAGTGAATTGGCTGATTTGATTAAGGTGAAATCTAAAGACAATGAAGATGAGGAGGATAAGTTCTCCAGACACTTCCCCATCTTTATCTGGGCAGTGAGAGATTTTGTCCTTAAGCTGGAGTGTGATGGAAAGAAGATCACTGAAGATGAGTACCTGGAGAATGCGCTGGCACCACAAAAGAGTGAGTTATTTTACAGAAACTATAGAAGAAATTTCATAGCAACTACATAGCAAGACAAACAGGAACTCCTTAGGTCCTGCTCCGGCCCTGCCTGTGCAGTGAGATTACATTACATTTTTACTTTAGTGTCAGTTTATTTTATATTTTAAATTTCCTGCAGTATATTTCCATGCGTTACTGAACGTTACTGAACGTTTACTGCGGTATATTTTAGTGCATAACGCAGGATATTTGAGCGAGTTACTGCACATTTAACACAGTACATTTCTATGCGTTACTGCACGATTAATGCAGTATATTTTGATGCCTTATTGCATGTTTAGCGCAGTAAATTTCAGTGCATTACTGCACGTTTAATGCAGTATAGTTCAATGCGTTAGTGCAGGTTTAACAAAGTATATTTCAGTGTGTTACTGCACGTTTAACGCAGTATATTTTAGTGCCTTACTTTTTTGATCAAGAGAGGAGTGATGCAGAAGGGAGCTTCTCAGTGATACCTATCAAAAAAATTTTAGCTTTCAGCGCCCATGGCTATCAGCTTTCACATCCCATTGGCAGCATCTGCATCATATGTTGTGAGATTATCTAGGGACAAAAACAGACATGGAGAGCTTTCCAGTTGACAATCCACTAAGTTACTGGGTCATGAGAATAGACCACTGGCCAGAACTTGCCTAGTATGCAATTGAGCTTCTGGGCTGCCCTGCATTCAGCATGCTTTCCGAATGGGCATTCAGTGCTGCCAGAGGTTTTGTGACAGATAAGAGAGCACGTCTGTCCACACACTCTGTGGACTGGCTGGCATTTATCAAAATGAATCAGTCCTGGATTAGCAGCAGCTATCATGCCCCAGATGCCAATGTTGCTGTTTAAGTGCTTTCTGGATCTGGAACCTCTGAAAGACTGTCCAGGCTGCCTAGCTTTGTGGGTGTTGATTTCATCTGGAATAGGGATGAGCCGAACACCCCCCGGTTCGGTTCGCACCAGAACCCGCGAACGGACCGAAAGTTCGCACGAACGTTAGAACCCCATTGACGTCTATGGGACTTGAACGTTCGAAATCAAAAGTGCTCATTTTAAAGGCTAATTTGCATGGTATTGTCCTAAAAAGGGTTTGGGGACCCGGGTCCTACCCCAGGGGACATGTATCAATGCAAAAAAAACTTTTAAAAACGGCCGTTTTTTCGGGAGCAGTGATTTTAATGATGCTTAAAGTAAAAAAAAAAAAGTGAAATATTCCTTTAAATATCGTACCTGGGGGGGTGTCTATAGTATGCCTGTAAAGTGACGCATGTTTCCCATGTTTAGAACAGTCCCTGCACCAAATGTCATTTTTAAAGGAAAAAATCTCATTTAAAACTGCTTGCGGGTTTAATGTCATGTCGGGTCATGGCAATATGGATGAAAATCAGTGAGACAAACGGCATGGGTACCCCCCAGTCCATTACCAGGCCCTTTGGGTCTTGTATGGATATTAAGGGGAACCCCGCACCCAAATTAAAATAAGGAAAGGTGTGGGGCCACCAGGCCCTATATACTCTGAACAGCAGTATACAGGCGGTGCAAACAAGACAGGGACTGTAGGTTTGTTGTTAAGTAGAATCTGTTTGTAATTTTGAACATTTTTAACGTGTTTAGCTCCAGCCAAAAAATCTTTTCTAAGCTTTTTGGAAAACATAGGGAAGGGTTATCACCCCTGTGACATTTGTTTTGCTGTCTTTCCTCCTCTTCAGAAGATTTCACCTCACTTTTTTGTCCCAATGAAAAATGTTTTTTGAAAATTTGGGTTTTTTTGTGGAACAAGGATTGGAAAGCATCAGTGAAAAGGAGAAATTGTTTTCCCATATTAACTCTTACAGGAAAGAATTTCCCTTCCTAGGGGTAGATTTCATCTCACTTCCTGTTGTCTCCTTCCGTTTGCAAGTAGGAGTCGTTTGTAAGTTAGATGTTTGAAAGTAGGGTCCTGCCCTATATACTCAGCAGAAATTTGGGCCTTAGGTGTTGCTGTGGCCACAACACTGTAAGCCCTCACAGGGCCCTGCTGTGAAATATTAGATCAAGAATTGTAATTACATGCCCCTGTTGAACAGGAGCTGAAAAATTAGGCCTTAGGCACTGGTGCTGGTGCCACAACACTGCAACCCCTCACAGACACTCTAGTTGGAACGCAGGAACGAGCCCTGCTGCAAAGTATTGCTTCAAAAATTGTAATTACACGCCCCTGTTAGACAGGGGCAGAAAAATTGGGCCTTAGGCACTGGTGCTGGTGCCACAACACTGCAACCCCTCACAGACACTCTAGTTGGAACGCAGGAACGAGCCCTGCTGCAAAGTATTGCATCAAAAATTGTAATTACACGCCCCTGTTAGACAGGGGCAGAAAAATTGGGCCTTAGGCACTGGTGCTGGTGCCACAACACTGCAACCCCTCACAGACACTCTAGTTGGAACGCAGGAACGAGCCCTGCTGCAAAGTATTGCATCAAAAATTGTAATTACACGCCCCTGTTAGACAGGGGCAGAAAAATTGGGCCTTAGGCACTGGTGCTGGTGCCACAACACTGCAACCCCTCACAGACACTCTAGTTGGAACGCAGGAACGAGCCCTGCTGCAAAGTATTGCATCAAAAATTGTAATTACACGCCCCTGTTAGACAGGGGCAGAAAAATTGGGCCTTAGGCACTGGTGCTGGTGCCACAACACTGCAACCCCTCACAGACACTCTAGTTGGAATGCAGGAACGAGCCCTGCTGCAAAGTATTACATCAAAAATTGTAATTACACGCCCCTGTTAAACAGGGGCTGAAAAATTGTGCCTTAGGCACTGGTGGTGGCGCCCAGAACCAAAAATGTTCTTACAAGCTATCAGCGTGATGATTGAGGAGGAAGAGGATAATTACTCAGGGATAGTCACTCAGCATCAGCATAGGCAGTCTTTGAAGGGATCTGAGATTTCAAAAAAAATTATTCGGTTACATCAGCATCAGGTGCTTGGTAGCTGGTGGTGATCCAAGACTCATTCATTTTTATGAAGGTCAGCCGATCTACCGAGTCGGTGGACAGACGCACCCTGTGATCGGTTACCACGCCTCCAGCAGCACTGAATGTGCGTTCCGAAAGAACGCTGGATGCAGGACAGGCCAGTAGCTCAATTGCATACTGTGCAAGCTCTGGCCAGTGATCCATCCTCAAGACCCAGTAACCCAGAGGATTTTCGGTGGGAAAGGTGTCCAAGTCTGATCTTGCCCCTAGGTATTCCTGCACCATGTAAAACAGACGCTGGCGATGGTTGCTGGAACCGATCATACCTTGGGGCTGCGGACCAAAAAATTGTCTGAACGCATCGGTCAGACGGCCACCTTCTCCACCGCTCCTTCTTTGACTGACCGAAGCCTCAGCAACACGTTGTCCAGAAACAGGAGTTTGTAACCTCCCAGTCTCTGGGAACGCGTTGCACAGACCTTTCTGCAAGGCCTCCCGAAGATGTTTCATCCTCTGCTCCCTCTGCGATGGCAAGATAAGGTCCGCAACCTTACCCTTGTAACGTGGATCAAGGAGGGTTGCCAGCCAGTATTGGTCCTTCTCCTTGATACCACGAATACGAGGATCCTTACGCAGGCTTTGCAGGATCAGGGAGGCCATGCAGCGTAGGTTTGCTGAGGCATTCGGTCCGGAGTCCTCTGGGTCACTAAGAACGACATGGTCCGCAGCCACCTCCTCCCAGCCACGTACAAGTCCATGTGTTTCTTGGGACTGATCCCTTAAAGACTGCTGCTGATGCTGAGTGCCAGGCTCCACCTCCATACTGACACAATCTTCCTCCTCCTCCTCTTCCTCCTCGTCCTCTTCCTGTGTGATCGGCGGGCACGCAGGAACACTGTCTGGATAAAGGGGGCCTTGAGAGCTAAGGAAGTCCTCCTCTTCCTGCCTCTGTTCTGCCTCAAGTGCCCTGTCCATTATTCCACGCAGCGTGTGCTCCAACAGGTGGACAAGGGGGACAGTGTCACTGATGCATGCACTGTCACTGCTCACCATCCTCGTGGCCTCCTCGAATGGTGACAGGACAGTGCATGCATCCCTGATCATGGCCCACTGGCGTGGGGAAAAAAAACCAAGCTCCCCTGACCCTGTCCTGGTGCCATAGTCGCACAGGTACTCATTGATGGCCCTCTGCTGCGTGTGCAGCCGCTGCAGCATGGCCAACGTTGAGTTCCACCTGGTGGGCATGTCACAGATTAGGCGGTTCTTGGGCAGGTTAAACTCCTTTTGGAGGTCCGTCAGCCGAGCACTGGCATTATATGACCGGCGGAAATGCACACAGACTTTCCTGGCCTGCCTCAGGACATCCTGTAAGCCCGGGTACCTGCCCAAGAACCGCTGCACCACCAAGTTAAGGACGTGAGCCAAACAGGGCACATGGGTCATTTGTCCCTGTCAGAGGGCAGAGAGGAGGTTGGTGCCATTGTCGCAAACCACCATTCCTGCCTTAAGTTGGCGTGGCGTCAACCACCTCTGAACCTGCCCCTGCAGAGCTGACAGAACCTCTGCCCCAGTGTGGCTCCTGTCCCCCAAGCACACCAGCTCAAGCACCGCATGGCATCTTTTGGCCTGCGTACTTGCGTAGCCCCTTGAACGCCTACGGAGCACCGCTGGTTCCGAGGAAGAGGCCATGGAGGAAGAAGAAGAGGAGGGGGTGGAGGAGAGAGGTGTGTCACAATCAGCATTTTGGAGGCGTGGTGGCGGAACAACCTCCAACACTACTGCACCTTGTCCTGCATCCTTCCCAGCTGCCAGCAGAGTCACCCAATGCGCCGTGAAACTTAGGTAACGTCCCTGTCCATGCCTGCTGGACCATGAGTCAGCGGTAATATGCACCTTACCGCTGACCGCCCTGTCCAGCGAGGCATGGACATTGCCTTCCATATGCCGGTAGAGAGCCGGAATCGCCTTCCGTGAGAAAAAGTGGCGTTTGGGTACCTGCCACTGAGGAACCGCACATTCCACAAACTCACGGAAGGGGGCAGAGTCTACCAACTGAAAAGGCAGCAGTTGAAGTGCTAGCAATTTTGCCAAGCTAGCATTCAACCGCTGGGCATGTGGATGGCTGGGAGCAAACTTCTTTCGGCGGTGCAGCAGCTGGGGCAGGGAAATTTGCCTGGTACAATCTGACGTCGGTGTACCAAAAGCAGATTGCCCACAAGTACTTGGCTGTGACACACCTAATTCTACACCTTCATTCCTCTCACTGCAGGTCTCAGAGAGGACTGAAGGTATAGTGGGGTTGGAAATCTTAGCTGATGAGGAGCAAGGAGAGATCCTCTTTGTTCTTTGGTGTGGGTCTTTTAGATACGCTTGCCAACGAACTGCATGGCAGGTCAACATATGTCTGGTCAAGCATGTGGTACCCAAGCGGGAGATGTTTTGGCCACGCGAGATACGCTTGAGAAATATGTTGCAAATAGCAGCGGTGCGATCTGATGCACTCGTCTCAAAAAAGGCCCACACCAAAGAACTTTTTGAATAACGTGCAGAGACTGCAGCGCCCTGCACATGTGGAGCTTTGGGGTGTGATGCAGTCAATGTGCTGCCCTTAGGCTGGCCCCTGGAGGGCATCCTGCCTCTTTGGTGATGTGCCGCCGCCTCCTCCTCCTCCTCCTCCTCCTCCTCCTCTCTCCTATCAGGCACCCACGTTGAGTCAGTGACCTCATCATCCCCTCCCTCCTCATCACTGGAGCAAACCTGGCAGTATGCTGCAGCAGGGGGAGCATGACTGCCAGATTGCTGTCCTTCTTGGGCACCCCCTCTGTCCGTGCTCATGTTACTGCCTTCATCAAGCTCAGTATCGTCATCAGAGCCTTCCAAACGCTGGGCATCCTCCTGGAGCATGTACCCAACACTGTGGTCAAACAGTTCGAGGGAATCCTCATGAGGACATGGTGGAGCTAGGGAAGGAGTCACTGATGACATTGAGCTGAGGGAAGAGGCCGCTGCTTTGCCAGACAAAGCACCCTGGGCATGGGTGAGAGAGGATGAGGAGGATGAGGACGGCTTGGTCATCCACTCGACCAAGTCTTCCGCATGTTGCGGCTCAACACGGCCAGCTGCCGAAAAAAAGGCCAAGCGTGTCCCATGGCCACGTGCTGATGAGGATGCACCGTCTCCAGGACCAGCACTAGACACAGAGCCTGCTTGCCCTCTCTTATTGGCTTGTGACTGTCTGCCTCTCCTTCTTGGCCTTCCAGACATACTAATGGCCTGTAGCTGCACTAAGCTGGGATAGAACACCTGTAATTTTCTTCAAGTAGCTTTATATACTGTAACCAGACAAGCCTGCCTGTCAGTAGGAAGATAACAGGAACGGATCTAGCTGAACACTGTGAGCAGGACGCACTGTACTAAATGTAAATAGTCTAGCTGCCTGACCGTGGTACTAATAGGATCAAATAGAACACCTGTAATTTTCTTCAGGTAGCTTTATATACTGTAACCAGACAAGCCTGCCTGTCAGTAGGAAGATAACAGGAACGGATCTAGCTGTACACTGTGAGCAGGACGCACTGTACTAAATGTAAATAGTCTAGCTGCCTGACCGTGGTACTAATAGGATCAAATAGAACACCTGTAATTTTCTTCAGGTAGCTTTATATACTGTAACCAGACAAGCCTGCCTGTCAGTAGGAAGATAACAGGAACGGATCTAGCTGAACACTGTGAGCAGGACGCACTGTACTAAATGTAAATAGTCTAGCTGCCTGACCGTGGTACTAATAGGATCAAATAGAACACCTGTAATTTTCTTCAGGTAGCTTTATATACTGTAACCAGACAAGCCTGCCTGTCAGTAGGAAGATAACAGGAACTGATCTAGCTGAACACTGTGAGCAGGACGCACTGTACTAAATGTAAATAGTCTAGCTGCCTGACCGTGGTACTAATAGGATCAAATAGAACACCTGTAATTTTCTTCAGGTAGCTTTATATACTGTAACCAGACAAGCCTGCCTGTCAGTAGGAAGATAACAGGAACGGATCTAGCTGTACACTGTGAGCAGGACGCACTGTACTAAATGTAAATAGTCTAGCTGCCTGACCGTGGTACTAATAGGATCAAATAGAACACCTGTAATTTTCTTCAGGTAGCTTTATATACTGTAACCAGACAAGCCTGCCTGTCAGTAGGAAGATAACAGGAACGGATCTAGCTGAACACTGTGAGCAGGACGCACTGTACTAAATGTAAATAGTCTAGCTGCCTGACCGTGGTACTAATAGGATCAAATAGAACACCTGTAATTTTCTTCAGGTAGCTTTATATACTGTAACCAGACAAGCCTGCCTGTCAGTAGGAAGATAACAGGAACGGATCTAGCTGAACACTGTGAGCAGGACGCACTGTACTAAATGTAAATAGTCTAGCTGCCTGACCGTGGTACTAATAGGATCAAATAGAACACCTGTAATTTTCTTCAGGTAGCTTTATATACTGTAACCAGACAAGCCTGCCTGTCAGTAGGAAGATAACAGGAACGGATCTAGCTGTACACTGTGAGCAGGACGCACTGTACTAAATGTAAATAGTCTAGCTGCCTGACCGTGGTACTAATAGGATCAAATAGAACACCTGTAATTTTCTTCAGGTAGCTTTATATACTGTAACCAGACAAGCCTGCCTGTCAGTAGGAAGATAACAGGAACGGATCTAGCTGAACACTGTGAGCAGGACGCACTGTACTAAATGTAAATAGTCTAGCTGCCTGACCGTGGTACTAATAGGATCAAATAGAACACCTGTAATTTTCTTCAGGTAGCTTTATATACTGTAACCAGACAAGCCTGCCTGTCAGTAGGAATTTAACAGGAACGGATCTAGCTGAACACTGTGAGCAGGACGCACTGCACTAAATGTAAATAGTCTAGAAGATAACAGGAACGGATCTAGCTGAACACTGTGAGCAGGACGCACTGCACTAAATGTAAATAGTCTAGAAGATAACAGGAACGGATCTAGCTGAACACTGTGAGCAGGACGCACTGCACTAAATGTAAATAGCAGGAACGGATCTAGCTGAACACTGTGAGCAGGACGCACTGCATTAAATGTAAATAGTCTAGATAGAAGATAACAGGAACGGATCTAGCTAAACTGAATACAGTGTATATATATATATGCAACACCTGGGATGCATATATATACACAATACACTGTAAGTGCAGCTAACTGACTGACTGTTCTGCCTAATCTATCTAACTCAAATCAAATGACACTGTCTCTCTCTCTCTCTATCTCTCAGCACACCGGAACACACACTACACAGGGCCGCCGTGCAGGCGGCCTTATATAGTGTGGGGTGTGTACTAAATCCCCTGAGCCATAATTGGCCAAAGCCACCCTGGCTTTGGCCAATTACAGCTCTCTCTACTGACGGCGCTGTGATTGGCCAAGCATGCGGGTCATAGTGCATGCTTGGCCAATCATCAGCCAGCAATGCACTGCGATGCCGCAGTGAATTATGGGCCGTGACGCGCCACACGAATTTAGCGCGAACGGCCCATAACGTTCGCAATTCGGCGAACGATCGAACAGCCGATGTTCGAGTCGAACATGGGTTCGACTCGAACACGAAGCTCATCCCTAATCTGGAATAACATTTTTGGTGTAGATTTCATGGGCACAATTAACACCCAAGGACCAATTTTTCCACACCTGTTTGACAAGTGCATCTCATTTAAATTTTTGACAGCAAGGCCAATTCTTGCTTTCATCAAGAGTACCTCTATAAGGTTACAGTGTGAAGACACCTCCGACACCCAAAGACTAATTTTTCCGCGCCTGTTACTTCTATCCAAAGTCTGTGAAAGAGACACCAGAATTTATCCAAGAAATCTCTAATCTGGTTCCCAGTGCACTACTGTACATTATGGCCTCATCATACAGACTGGCTCCCTAAGCCGTTGTTTACAAAATAAAGAAAGCTTGCAGGGAACATATAATTTCTTTGGCTTTATAAATGCAATTATTTCTGCAGTAGGTTCTATACATGGTACAGATGTGCCACTTTACAGGCAGCACTTTACTCCAACACGATATGTAAAGGAATGTTTCATTTTTATTGTTTTTTCACATTTTTATGGTTTCACTTTAAGCATCAGTATATCACTGTTCATTTAAAAATTATGTTTTTTACAAACTTTTTTTTTCATGAATACATATCCCCCAGGGCAGTACCCAGACCCCCATAACCACTGTATGCCCAATTACTTATTTACTTAATTACTGCCTATAAGCCTTCAAATAGGCACTTTTGATTTTTTCAGTTCGAGTCCCATAGACTTCAATAGGGTTCATTATTTGGTTCCTAACGTTTGTGATTTTTGAAAGTTCTGCCGCAAACCGAACAGCGGGTCATTCGGCCCATCTCTGCTGGCCAACCCTGATTGCTGCTATATTGGTCATATGGCTAAAAAAAGAAAAAGATTTAAAGGGAGGAAGGTAGGGCAGTGAATACGCCCACATGTGTGACCCTAGTCATGTGGGCTGCACAGATAGGAAAAAGGAGGAAGTTAAGATTTTATAAGGGAACTGAAATATGAGCATGCTCAGTAGAGGACACCACCTGGTCTAAACAATCTCAGCCTGCAATGAGGACACAGAGAAGATGGGAGGGACAGCTAAAGACAGGATCAACCAGTTATATTATACTCTTCACACAAAAAATGTTTTAGTGATTTTGTGAGTATAAACACTCTGTTTTATAGCATGTAATGAGAGTTTTTCATAGCCTGGGTTTAACCAGTTCAGCTTCACAACCAGAGGACTCTTTGCTATTCAGCACGGCGCTGCTTTAACTGGCAATTGCGTGGTCAATCAACACTGTACCCAAATTAAAATGTTATAACTTTTTTTACACAAATAGAGCTTTCCTTTGGTGGTATTTAATCACCACTGGGTTTTTTATGTTTTGCTATATTAACAAAAAAAAAACACCGAAAAGTATGAAAGAAAACATTTTTCTTTGTTTCTGTTATAACATTTTGCAAATAAATTATCTTTCTTCATAAATTTAGGCCAAAATGTATTCTGCTACAGTTCTCTGGTAAACATAACCCAAATCAGTGTATATTATTTAGTCTGTGTGAAAATTATAGAGTCCACAAACTGTGGTACAGTATATATATTTAAAAATGTGTCAATCCTGATATACTGATGGCCTTGAGACCGAAAATGTTATAACAGTGGAAATACCCCTCAAATGGTCCCCCTTTGGAAAATAGACAATCAGAGGTAAGAGGCATGGCAGATGCATGGCAAATAGGCATGGCAAATTTTTGGAAGTTGTAATTTTTTGTCCCAATTTTTAGAAAAATTAGGAAATTAATTTTTTTTTTCACCATTTATTTAACATACTGTACAGCATCTTCATATAACTGGTGTGGTGGTAATCAGGGATACTGACTGGTGACAGTATGTAAAAAAATAATAATCATTTTTTAATTTAATTTTTTAATTTTTATTTTTTTTACATACTGCCATCAGAGTAGTTTGATATAACCATAGTGACACTGTACTACTCTGGGGGATGATCAGGGTTTTTTTTTCACACTGTGATTGCTTGTTACAGTGATGATCACTGTAATAGAAATCATTTGAACTGTCATGAATGGCTTTCATTCATGACGCATTGTTAACTATTGTGATGCTGTGATTTGCCCACTGTTATCACATGGTACAGGGTGCTGTAATTGGCCCACTGTTATCACATGGTACAGGGCAATGCTGTATCCTGGCCTAGACTGACAAGGCCCAGGCCTAGAGTAGCACTTTGTAGGGGGCAGCACGAAAAGAGTCCCCGCTGGCTTGCGCTACACTGTTAGCGCCAGTCTTATGGGGTGGACTGGGCTGAGAGGCAAATTAGTCTAGCGCCCCCATAAAGCGGCTGCACTGCTTCCGGTATGCAGGTGGCCGGCATTCCGCAACTGTGGGGGGGGGCACCGTTTTTAATTTTGACTGTCCTATCATCCTGGACCACAAACCTTCCTCATTGTGCTATATGTTTTCTGCTGCACCATTGTCATGGTTATATCTTCTTAGTCCTCTCCATTAAAGTAATAAGAAATTTGTGCTTAACCGGTTCTATACCGGGCATTTTCACCCCCTTCCTTCCCAGACCAATTTTTAGTTTTCAGCGCTGTCGCATTTTAAACGACAATTGCGCGGTCGTGCGATGTTGTACCCAAACAAAATTGACGTCCTTTTTTTCCACAAATAGAGCTTTCTTTTGGTGGTATTTGATCACCTCTGCGTTTTTTATTTTTTGCGCTATAAACAAAAGAAGAGCGACAATTTTGAAAAAAACACAATATTTTTTACTTTTTGCTATAATAAATATCCCAATTTAAAAAAAAAAAAATAATAATTTTTTCCTCAGTTTCAGCCGATACATATTCTTCTACATATTTTTGGTAAAAAAAACCGCAATAAGCGTATATTGATTGGTTTGCGCAAAAGTTATAGCGTCTATAAAATACGGGATAGATTTATGGCATTTTTAAAAAGAATTTTTTTTTTTTTACTAGTAATAGCGGCGATCGCAATTTTTTTCATGACTGCGACATTATGGCGGACACATCAGACACTTTTGATACATTTTTGGGACCATTCACATTTATACAGCGATCAATGCTATAAAATTGCATTGATTACTGTGTAAATGTGACAGGCAGTGAAGGGGTTAACCACTAGGGGGCGGGAAGGGGTTAAATGTGTTTCCTAAGGAATGCTTCTAACTGTAGGGGGAGGGGACGCACAAGGGGAGGAGACCGATCAGTGTTCCTCTGTTCTGGGAACACAGATCGGTCTCCTCTGAGCTGACAGGACGTGGATCTGTGTGTTTACACACACAGATCCACGGTCTGGCCCGGTTAACGGGCAATCGCGGGTGCCCGGCGGACATCGCGGCCGCCGGGCACACACACCAGGTCCCGAGCAACGCGCATGCACCCCCTAGGCGGCCGGGAACCCGAGGCCGTCATATGAGGTCCACCCAGGATGGGAGATCCCATCTGTGGACGTCTTTTGACTATAGGCCGATGCTGAAGTGGTTAAAGTAGAACTATAGGCAACACTTTTTTTTTCCATTTTGGATAGAGTAAGGGAGAGTTATTGCCCCTGTCAGTTTATTTTTTACCATCCCTGTCCCATTGCAGAGATTTTCCTTCACTTCCTGCCCCATAGCCAAACAGGAAGTGTGAGGAAATCTATGCAAATAAAGGGAATCCATTGCCCCCCCCCAGAACTAGTGTGCCCACTCAAAAATTTCAGGGCAAGTCTTAACAGCAAGGGGTGTGGCCTTGACAGGTAGGGGTGGGTCATATTTAAATTAGGGGGTATACGAGTTTAGTCAGGCCTAGGGAAGCACAAAACCTAAATACACTACTGGTACAGGGTACTGTGATTGGCCCACTGTTATCACAAGGTACAGAGCGGTGAGGGGGAGCTGCAAGTGGTTAGCTGAACTCTAGGCAGATCTAAAAGACACAAAGAATTGAGCTCTGTAATCATTAATATATCCTAGTTGTATTTTTTTTAATGCAAGCAGTGTAAGTACCTTAATTTGGCCCAGATTCAGTCCTGCAGTCCCTGTAAAGTATATATCAGAATAGAGGATGGAGCATAAGCATAAGAAACCAATTATTTTTATTGTAGTGCAAAAAACATGCATAGAGGGAGAAAGCAGAGTGACAAAGAGACTACTTAGATACAAATTGTTTGCAAAGTAAAGCATCTTATCTGTGTATTTAACAGTTTACCTGGAGTTAAGATTTAACCCGTTGGTCATTGGTTTTCCCCCTTCTTCAAAGGTTTTTTGTGAGGCTATGGATTTCAGCAACTTTTGGGGAAAATAAGACTAGGTCTGAATGCAATACATGTTGCCAATTAGAGAACCAAATCAATCAAATCCAGTACATTTGCCTACAGGGGTACTACTGTATGGTTATTGAACTATGAATTTCATAATTTCCTAAACACAACTCCTGTACTAACTGAACCGGCAAAGTTATGTTCTGTAATGAAAGGATAATGATTGCAAATGTATTTTTTATTTATTTTTATCTTAAAAGTTGGGGTTGTGCAAAACCCCCAAAGGGTAGAAGAACGTAACCATTGCAGAGGATGCATTCGCATGTACTTCAAGACCCGAAAATGTTTTGTTTTTGACCCTCCCTCCGGGAACAGTGATGTACTTCAGAGGATGGATGAAGTATCCGAGGAAGAAATTAGCTCAACATTTCTGGCTCAGGCTGAGAAGTTCTGTACATACATTTATGAAAATTCTGAAGTGAAATATCTGGATCAAATTCACGAAGTGACGGGAAAAAGTAAGCTTATCTATCCTAACTTTTTGATAAAGTAATTCAAAGCTAAGCTTTTAGTACTTATAGATTAGGGGTATGCTACTTTCTTAGTAGTAGATTACATCAAGGGAATGGGAGTTTCTGTTTTTATTAACTCCATTAAACTGGAACCATCCTAGATACCATTAAAGCCATCTCTGAGCAAAACTGTCAGCCATGCATGGGTCTTCTACCCATCCTGCAGCCACCCACTTCTAATTACAAAAATAAAATATTCCCAAGCCAATTTTAACATGTTGAAATATACCATTATGTGATGCCTCTTTTGGGACTGAAGACCAGTGGCCACTGTTGCAGTTGAGTCCCATCGTTGCCGTTGGTGGCCGTTGTTATTATATTACCACACCACCAACCTTGTGAGGAACCCAATGGACCCAATGAATGTTCACATTGCCCAGCACCAAGATGGGCACTCTAAGAAGAATTATACTTTGCAGTACAGGGGAGATTAGACACTTAAATTATATTACTAGAGTGATTAGATAGAGAGGGAGGAGGGTATTGTTTTGAGATAGGGTTTCCCTGGCAGGACTGCCATAAGGAGCAAATCCTTAAGGTCTGTCATAGATGGAGCAAATTTCTTTCCTGCAATCACGGGTTGCAGGAAAGAAATTTGCTGCATTCCCCCCTCAACAAAGTCAGTTTTGACAGGGGAATCCCCCCTTGGAGCCATTGGGGTGGATTTACTAAAGGCAACTGTACTGTGCACTTGCTCCAGAGCTTAGTAAATGGGCTTGATTTTCACTTTGCAAAGAATACTCAATCAAATACTCAACATGCAAAGAAAATAAAAAACAGCATTTTTGCTTGTACATGATTGGATGATAGAAACCAGCAGAGCTTCCCCCTCATTTCAGAGCTTCCCCTCAGATCTAGAGCAAATGCATTTGCAGTGCACAGTATATTTGCCTTTAGTAATTCAACCTCATTGTGACTACCTGGTGGGGGGGCAGGGAAAGCTGTCCCCGCCAGGAGAATACAGTGTTGGTTGCTAGTGGCTTTAACAGCCAATTGCAATAATCGCACATAAAATCCAGCAGTCTGATTGTACCCAAGTTGATTGATCAATCAAATTAGGTAAATTCAGCCTGCCCAAACATGGTTCGAATCTCAGCCGGTTCCTGCTGAACTGGCTGAGATTGGAACCTTCTATGGCCAGATTAAGTATAGCTAAAATGAAAAATGAAAAAAATCAGTACAAGAGACATAACTTACAGTCAGTATAAGGCATCCTTTGTGCTGATTCCTCTGCTGTTAATAGTAATGTTAATCCATCCTGCTACCCCCCCTACTATAATCTTCTGGTGCAGTGAGGGTTAATACAACTAAGGAGCTGTGACAATCTCTCATCAAGCGGGCCTGATCTTGCCAACCCTTTATACCAAGACCTGCCATTCATAGAAGCATACAGTTTATGTGAATGAAATGGAGCATGAGTGGATGAATGAAAGTTCTGCCTCCATTCACAGATCACTTTCCATTCATAGAAGCTGTAGTATGGCTATGAATATGGCCTTTCATTTTATTAACCCCCACCACACCTGAAGATTATAGCAGTGGGGATGGAAGGTGCAGGACAGAGGAGCTGCAATTGTTGGATATCCACGAATATAGTGTTAGAGATGTCTGATTTTAAATGTGAGGAATCCTCAGCAGCAAGCTTTTTATAGTTAACAGTGAGGTAGACTTGCCATCAGAGTCATCAGCTCCTTACATCCACCATCTTTGGCAGTAGGTGCTTCTTGTCTTTTGGTTGCTATGACGATGTTAGAAATCATTACAGAAGGGTGTGGCAGGTGTCAAGTGGCAGGATGGAGCAGTTGGTACACATGGCTATCCCATTGGACATCAGTCCTGTTGTCTTTTTTTTAAATAGCTTAGATTGTCATTGTATTGTAATTGTAGGCTTACAGGATAGTCATAACCTACAAAAGCATTAGATGTACTACAAAAAAACTTACAACCATGAATTATCTGACACCTTTTTATTATGACCTTTAATGACTGATGATTCATATTTATACTCTCTGCTTAACTAGGCCAACTTTGTTGCCATCCCTTCTTACCAAGCCAATTGGCAGACCTTAGCATTACACTAAGAAGACATCATAGCTACACAAGGCACACCAAAATAATAATGTGGATGCTGAAAGGAACAGATTTTCCATTCTGGGTCAGTACACTCAGAATCAACCTTGTTTATGACCCAAGGCTCCTAAATGTCTTTTCCATTTTCAGTGCTGGGAGAGCTGGCGACCGTCTACACGAAAGCCATAATGTCTTCTAAAGCCACTTCCATGGAGAATGTAGTGATGAGCATATCAAAGATAGAGAATGAAGCGGCTGTCCAGGAGGCAACTGAGCACTATGAGAAGATGATGAGAGAGAGAGGACGATTCCCCACAGAGACGGACAAGGCATTTACAGAGTTGAGCATACAATGTGAGGAAGAAGCTCTTCAGATATTCATGAAAAAGTCCTTCAAGGACTCTGAACTCAGCTTCCAGAAACAGTATATGGTAATGTTTGATCATGGTTACTTGATAGTTTACGTTTTTGTGGTTGTATTCGAGATGTGCAATGAGAGATCACACAAACACTTGTAGGTATAACATTTAATTAAGTAATGACAGATACAGATGACAAATATAATACTGTTAGAAAATATAACAGGAATACTTAACCAAAGACGATTTTTCACCACTGAGTCCTGCCTGCTTGCGCGGTGTGGCACAGATGATCAGACAAGACGTATGCATGTTGCAGCTCTGGAGACGATACTGAATATTCCAAGTTTTAGCTATAATATATACAGAACGAGTTAGGATTTTACCAATTGTAAACAACATTACCTTCTAAGGAAGATAGTACATTCCTCAAAGGAAGTTAGTGGACAGTTTACAATGGCATTCTTATAGCTTGAAGTCATCTAAGGTAACTAAGCTTTGGAGGCTTGCTTTCTTGGATATTGTGAGACAACTTTAATAAGGAGAAATAACATTTCCCCATCAGGAAGGCATATATATTTGTTTCTATCATTGTATATCTGAAGGTCAAAAAATAACAGATTAGGCTTATGCCTAAACGTTTCATTGTTGAAATAATTTGGGCTCACTTGTGAAAGTTGTATAAATATCCTTAATCAGGTTTAAATTACTTTTTCTGTGGACGGCTTTGAAGCTGGGAGGTCCCTGAAGTGAAAGTTGAGGCCCTGATATCTGCCTGACGATATTATAATACTCAGTTCCTGAAGAGTTGTATACCTTCACCCAACGAATGTGGATAACAGGCCCATGAATTTATCACACGGAGGCATGGTGGAGAGGATACTGAGACTGAAGTTTACATACCACAGACACTATATCTTTAGTGCATGTTCATCCGCTGGACCACACTGGTTTCTAGGATGCTGTCAGCTACGCAGCATGCTAGCAATCAGTGTTACTGTATAGCCAATAATGTTCTAGAAACTAGTGACAGTTTGGTGAGTGATACATGCAAAGATGTATACACAATGTGGCCATGCTCAGAGCACTCTGGTTTGTCTCTGTACACCAACATAGAGTTGGCCTTTATTACCTCCAGTTTCCCTATCTCCAAACTGGAGGTCATTTTTTTTTTATTCTTATGTAGCAATAGTGACCTATTATAAAAATGGTGCACATAAGAACTACCTGAACCTCTTAAAACTCTTAACAAGACTGTCACAATATTTTCATGAATTAAGTGCAGTACTTTTTAAAGGGATCATGCCTCCAGAAAAGTGTTGCAAATGCTTAATGAATTGTCCCATACGTGTGTCTCATAACTCCTGATGATGGATAACTATATTATATATCAGCTTTTTTATTTGATATTGTTAGGTTTGATATTGTGAGGTTCCAAAAGAGAGCATCCACATCTGCTAGCATGAAGTCAAACATTAAAGGGGGGAGTTAAATAAAGATAAAGATATACTTTATTGTCATTGTATACATACAACAAAATTTTTTCGGATACCCTTTACAGCAGCAATAAAACATTTCTCAAGAAAACCACACATACATACTCCTAGCACATGCCCACATATCTATTTAAATATATCAAGATATAAAATGTTATTTAAAAATAAATAAATAAAAGAATGTTAAAATTCTACATAAAATTCCTAAAACACTGTACTTTAAGCGATTAGTGTGCGTTTTAAGTGTTCTATAGCTTTTCCCTGATGGCAATGGGACAAACACATTGTAACCTGGGTGGGTTGGATCAATACTAATAGCTTTTGCCCGCTTTTTTAATCGGCTGGCATATGCTGTGTCCAAATTTGGTAGATCTGTTCCTATGATCCGCTGTGCTGTTTTCACCACACGAGACAGGCACTTCTTATCCTCCGCCCTGCAGCTGGCATACCACACTACAGCGCAGTGGAGAAGAATACTCTCAATGGTACAATGATAGAAATTGACCAGAAGCCTTAAGGGCAATCCAGCCTGCTTCAGTCTCCGAAGGAAAAACAGTCTCTGCTGCGCTTTTTTCACTAGAAAAAAAGTATTTTGAGACCATGACAACTCCCTTGTAATATGCACTCCCAAAAATTTAATAGTGTCCACCTATTCCACCTCCTCACCACCTATATGAACCGGGCAATGATTGATCTTTCTTGATCTCCTATAATCCACTATTATTTCTTTAGTTTTTGCCGTATTGAGTATTAAATCATTTTCTCTACACCACTCAACCAAATGTTGAATTTCCTGCCTGTAAGCCGTCTCATCATTATCTCGTATGAGTCCCACTAAAGTGGTGTCATCAGCAAACTTCACTATAGTGTTAGACGCATGCATGGGAGTACAGTCGTGAGTGAACAATGTAAACAAGGCTGGACTTAACATAGTCCGAGTGTGTTAGCGAGTGTCTTTTGACACCTACCAAATGCGCTTGACAGATTGTACATATGGCCATGTTCCATGGATGTGTCTTTGTGTTGGGTCACTTTAGTCATTGAAGTACATCCTAAACACCCCTAAATCTCCCCAATTTATCCTTAGTCTAGTTTTAGTCTAGTTTTAATTTCAGTCTGTTTAACTTCCCAACAGAAGAACATGGAGCAGAAAAAACATGAATTTTCTGAAATGAATAAGATGAGGTCCCTCAAATACTGTGAGGAGCTATTAAGAAAACATTCCAAAGACCATGAGGAAGCCATGAGACAAGGTCTGTACTGCACTCCAGGAGGGTACCAGAAGTTTCAGGAGGATATGGAGCAGATAGTGGAGAGATACAACAAGGAACCAGGGAAAGGTCTACAGGTCAGTTTTCTGTTTTTGTGGCATAACAAGATTTTTTTTTACATTAACATAGAGCTATTTATCATTGCAAAAAAACCTCAATAAATATGCATCTGAAAACTCTTTCACAATTAAAGTGTTCCCAAAAAACTGTCCGAAAGATTTAAAAAATCATTATTATTTAAAATGTTCACTGTTTCTGGATCAAATTGGTGAAGATTTTTTAAAGATATATAATTATTAATGTATTTAACATTTTTATAATGTTCTATAAGTTATTCAAAATAATTAGATTAGATTTCATATTGCAGGCAGAGTCTGTTCTTCAGGACTTTAATATGACAAAAGAAACTCTTAAAATCTCCATTATGAAGGCTGACGAGACTTTGACTGAGCAGCAGAAGAAAGATGAAGGTATCAAATTATTAATATTAAAACACAGTCATTATTGTTACTATTGTAGCGCTACCCCTTTAGGAGCCATTGGATTTTTGGGTCCACCTCACAAGCACAGTCAGGCAACATGAATTTCCTGGAATTCACTCAGTAGTCAAGAACCAGTCCCAGGTGTTTTGTTTTTGGTTTAATAGGGATGAACGTGAATGGAGATGGGAAGGTATGGGATGCCCAGAACTGTAACTTGAATGCAACTTGAGGACTTGAAACTGTCTCTGGCTACCAAAAGTCACAAGGCTGTCCTCCCATAGGATAAACAGATCAGCTCAACTGGTAAAACAAAGTTTCCAATCATTGAATGCAGGTGCTCTATCTCCGTAGAAAACGTCAAGGCACCTGGCTGTTCTTTAGATTCCCCAACCAGGAGGTGTAGGGTAGCTGTACTGGCTATAAGTGTCTCTAAGCTGTCCCTTTGCAATAAGCATGCTGGGTATTCCACCTGGCTGCTTCTCCTCTATAGGCTCTGGGGTGTAGTGGTTGAAGCTACTCACTCAATCCCTTCGGTGTATCCTGAAGCATGTATGACTGCTGAACGGGCCTCCTGTTGGACAGGTCCCAATATTGTTTCCCAGGATGGCTTCAGATAAGCCTATCTAAGGCTGGAAGGGTGTGAGGCTTTAGCTGCTTCTATCTCTCTCTTTCTTCTGGCTATTTCTGTCTTCCCAGGGGCAGATCCCCCAGCATAGGAATCTCCTCCGGGCAACTGGACCCTGGACTCTGCTCCCACATGGCCAGTCTCCAGAAAATTTACCAGACCTTATCTCTGCTTCTCTCCCCTCTAAGTTCTAGAACATTCCAAAAGCCATGGCGATGCTACAGAGACCCAGCTCCTGGAGCTCTGCCAACTACTCTAAACAAATTAATCCTGGCTCCTCTGTCTACAGAGGAGCCCAACTAAATTTTCCTACACTGTACACAGAGGGTGCTACACTATTGTTATTGGATTGAGTTTTTTCTATTGTCATTTTTTTAACTTTTCAAATAATTATTAGTTAACTCTGTGATATAAATATCCATATTCAACTGCCCCAAAGCCTTACAAATACACTATGAATGCAAAACATCTTACTTGGTTTTGCATTTGGGAAAGGTCCTTTTCAGTCCAACATGACCATGCCCCTGTGTTCAAAGCCAGCTCCATAAAGACATGGTTTGGCCAATTTGGTGTGTAGGAGCTTGTGCGTCCTGCACAGAGCCCTGACCTCAACCCTACCACCTAAACACCTTAGAGAATAATTTAGAGTGTTGATTGTGAACCAGGTCTTTGCATCCAATATTGGTACATTATCTCACAAATGGGCACAAATTCCCACAGATACGCTTCAAAATCTAGTTCATAATCTTGCAGACTGTTTTAATCATTGAGGGGTACATCACCAAATGAATGGCTATGGTTTAAGAATGGGTCAAGTCCCTTTAAACATCCGTTTTCATCATACATTGCAAACTTTCCATGCAGATAACCACAATGGGCCTGATTTTATGTTCAGTGCTCATGGATCTATGTGCATTGAGCTCTGTTTGAATTTGTATGCATAGACATAGTTGCTGGTTTACTAAAGGAGCTGAGAATCCTCACTCCAAATGCATTCTGTGAATATTTCTCCAACCCAATTATGTGCAGCCCAATTATCAAAAAAATCAAATTACAGTTGATTGTGAACACCCAAGAATGTGCAGATAAAGTTAGTAAACAGTTTCCCTGTACACTACAGTACCCTGAGAGCTTTTATCATTCCTGCCCCTGCATGCCCTGTGTACTCCAAGAGAGCTTCCAGCATCCCTGCACCTGTGTACCCTGTGTACTCTAATGCCCTGTACACACGATAGGATTTTCCAACAACAAAATCCATGTTTTTTTTCCAACGGATGTTGGCTCAAACTTGTCTTGCATACACACGGTCACACAAAGTTGGTCGGAAATTACGAACATCAAGAACGCGGTGACGTACAACACGTACGACGAGCCGGGAAAAATGAAGTTCAATAGCCAGTGCTGCTCTTCTGCTTGATTCTGAGCATGCGTGGCACTTTGTGCATCGGAATTGTGTATACACAATTGGAATTTTCGACAACGGATTTTGTTGTCGGAAAATTTGAGAAACAGCTCTCAAATTTTGTGTGATGGAAATTCCTATGGAAAATGTGTGATGGAGCCTGAATTTCCGACAACAAGGTCCTATGACACATTTTCCGTAGGAAAATCCTATTGTGTGTACGTGGGATTAGAGAGCTTCCAACATCTCTGGACCTGTGTGTTCTGTATGCTCCAAGTTCTTTACTGGCCAGAATAAGAACTTAAGCAAGTAAAAAAAAAAAAAAAAACACAGGTGTAAAGCTTAACCTGAGGGAGTTTGGGTCCCCCTGTTCCTTGTGTTAGTTATACACTTGATGGTTTTGCACTCTCTGACACACCTCAAGGCTGAAAGAAGGATTTTTTTTTTTTGGGCAACAAGTTACATACAATGGGTACCCAAAAACCTGGTTCAGGAACAGAGATTAAACCTCCTAGATTCCGACCTTAGGGGATGCACTGAAAAATAGGGAACACACTCAGGGGCTATAAAGACACACTCCATACTTATCCCCCTCCCACTGGTCAGTGGTAAACAGCTATTGATTGGCAGCGTTGGTGCCAAAAATCTGTAATGGAGCACTCAGATCCTACACAATCCTACACAATGGAGGAAGCTCTTCAGGGAACAGATCCTGAGGGTCACAAAAATATTGATGGTACAGAAAATATAGAAAGTAGCAAAGATGGTAGTAAAAGGCCTCTTACCAGTGCAGGGGCGGATCCAGAATCTAGTCTCGGGAGGGGCACTGCCAGAAAATATATTTTTTGGGGTACATCTATCGGGGAAATGGCTGGTGTTGGCACTTCAATCATCACGGCACCATGGTTGTTATGGTGTCAGGATGATTGAAGCGTGTTATTACTATAATTACATTGTTATAAAAAATTAAATAGTTTAACTCACCATAATGCAGAATCATTGGGAGCCCCGAGTGTGTCACTTGCCACATCACCTGTCACCAGATGCAGATTGTCACTTGCCATGTCGCCTGCCACATGTTGCGGATTGTCACTTGCCACGTCGCCTGTCACCAGATGCAGATTGTCACTTGCCACGTCGCCTGCCACGTTGCAGATTGTCACTTGCCATGTCACTTGCCACGTCGCCTGCCACGTTGCGGATTGTCACTTGCCATGTCACTTGCCATGTCGCCTGCCACGTTGCGGATTGTCACTTGCCATGTCACTTGCCGCGTCGCCTGCCACATGTTGCGGATTGTCACTTGCCACGTCGCCTGTCACCAGATGCAGATTGTCACTTGCCACGTCGCCTGCCACGTTGCGGATTGTCACTTGCCATGTCACTTGCCACGTCGCCTGCCACATGTTGCAGATTGTCACTTGCCACGTCGCCTGTCACCAGATGAAGATTGTCACTTGCCACGTCGCCTGCCACATGTTGCAGATTGTCACTTGCCACGTCGCCTGTCACTTGCCACCTGCTAAGGTGGTCTCTTGTGTCCCAGAGACAGGCAGCAGAGAGATGTTGTAATCTCTCTGCTGCCGCAGCTGCCTGAATGGAGGAGGGGAAGTTGCACTGCAGGGATGCAGGGCGGGGGCGGGGGAGCAGAGAGATGACATCCGGCTCCCTGATTGGCCAGCAAGCAGCAGCCCGCCCACAAACACATTGAGCGGCACATGTCAGTCAGCGGTGGCTCTCTCTCAGCACATTGACCGAGCACATTGACCGAGCACATTGACCGAGCACATTGACCCAGCACATTGACCCAGCACATAGACCCAGCACATAGACCAAACACATAGACCCAGCACATAGACCAAGCACATAGACCCAGCACATAGACCCAGCACATCGACCCAGCACATCGACCAAACACATAGACCCAGCACCTGTTCTTTTTCCAGGCTTCATGTCCAGTCTCCTTTTTACCCTCCAGGGCAGAGTTCTTCTGGGACTTGTAGTCCCATTCAGTCTTTCTCTTGATGAGCCATGCCTACCTGGGGACTACATCCCCCTTTAGTCCTTGCAGCTCCCAGCATTATTGGACAAGCCTCTCAGTGCCACAACTGTGGCCAAAGACAGTGTTCGTCTCTCCTGCTGTTTGGTGGGTGGAGCTTAAACCATGGTTACAGCCATAGCAGAGTCACTTTCCCTCTCTCCCCTGACCAGCCACAAATTTCAGCCATAGAGAGGGAAAGCCCAGGGCTGTATGACTGCAGTGACAGTAGTGCCGAATGCCAGGCAGCACAGGCCACTGTATTCAGGGTCCCTGAGGCCTACACAATTATGGCAAAAGGGCCACAGGTTGAGGACCAGGGGGATAATTAGGTTATTGAACTGCGATCAAGCAAATTTGCTCACACATGTGGACATGTGAGCCAATCAAACTCCATGATTTATCTACGCTTCCCTATCCTTCTTTTTTCTGGTGTTAGAGCTAAAAGTTATAAAATCTCTGCTTCAATCTTGGCTTTACAAGTAATTAAGAATGATATATCACCATCAAACTCAAAAATGATTTCCCTATTTGACAGAAAACAAATCATGTAGAAAAATGGAGGAACTGGAAAAGAAAATAAAGGAAATAAAATTGTCTAAAAAAGCTGAAGATGAAAAGCAAACTCCCAATATGAACCTTATAGCAATGCTGGAGAAGAAGTGGAGTGAGAACGTGATGCTGCAAGAAAAATTGAATCTAGTAATGCAAGCAAAGGAAAGAGTAAGTGCTATGGGAGCTCTATGTGAATCCAGGAATATGTGGGAGGTGAAGAACTCTTTATGACAGTGGTCATCAACCCTGTCCTTGGGGCCAACTAACATGCCAGGTTTTATGTATTACCTTGGGGAGATGCAGACTAGACTATGGCAATCACTAAGCAGCAAATTATATCACCTGTGATGTATTTCAGTTATCTTGCAAACCTGGCCTGTTAGTGGGCCCTGAGGACAGGGTTGATGACCACTGCTCTAGGATATGTAGGGATTTTTTCTCAGAAAATAGGTACAGGTACTCTCCTCTTCCAAGTCACCCCTTGTCTCCACCCCCTACCCATCTCCAAGTTCCGTCCTGTGGTCTCACCCACCTCCCAGTACTGCCCCTTTTAGAGAAAACTGTATCAAGTATCATTGCGGTGTTAAGTAAATTAAATGGAATTTGGTACTGATAATAAGAAATGCAGTAAAAATAGATCCCCTGCAATGCCTTAGGCAGAGCTTTGCAGAGGCCAAGCGCAGGCTGAGGAACTTACAATACAAATATTCCATGATCTTTCCTGCCCGCCTCAGAATAGAACATGACGGTCGTGCAGTCTTCTTTGAAGATCCTGAGGAAGTGATTTCCTGGTTGTAACGTTGCGCTATTCCGGAAAGAGCTGATTGATCAAGTCCCAAATATATATGTATATATATAAAGGTCTAACCATTATGTCCACACTCATTTACAGCGTCATTTTTCTTCAGAGTCGCATAGCTACATTGTCCCCTGCAGTTGCATGGAACCCTTTTTTCTTTTTGAAACTGCACACTTTTTGATGTGCACTGTTTCTTACTATACACAAAAACTGTTTAAATGCGACATGGAACTGTTTACAAACCAGCGCAAGTACAAAGTACAAATCCTGGACATTTACAGTATAAAAGTCCACTTACTCTCCGGGGCTCCGGAGGGGCAGAAGTCCTACCAACAACATGCATCGTGCAGCGAGACTTTACCCCACACACCACTGGGAAACAGTACCATGATTACTGGTATCTTTTCTGGAACTTGTTAGTTGCAGTTAATTGGAAGCAAGGGGATCGGGAAACCGTGCCATGCCTAGTACAACTGGTATGGATGATGTCCCTTGTTCTACTCAGACCCCAGGGACTTAGCCAGATGTTCTGCATTTTTCTTATAACCTGGAAGATGGGATGTTTCCCAGTTGGACACAAGTTAAGGGAATATGCCCGCACCAGTTTGGGACAGTGCAGGGCAGGGAGGGGGGTGGGAGTTCATTTGTTTATAGTTTTGTTAAACTTGATTGTGCATACTAACCACAGAAAACAGGTATCATCTCGAATGCTATGCTCATGTGAATGTTCATGTATGTTGTGTGATACAAGATTGATGCATCCATGTCTGCATACTAGGAACCTATGTGCCTTATACATAAAGAGCAAATTGCTTAACATAACTGTTTTAGTAGATTTCAAAAGGTTTTGTTCATGGCTTCCCTAAAATTTCTTACGTGGAATGTGAGGGGCATGCGCGAGAAATTTAAGCATGCAGCAGTCTTCACATTCCTCAAGAAGCAGCATGCTGATATAATAGCCTTGGTGGAGACGCATGTTGAGGGGAGCATCCAGATGGCACTTCGCCGGCCATGGGTTGGGTGGGCGTATCATTCTACCCACACATACCATTCCAGGGGAGTCTCAGTCTTGATAGCTAAATCGGTACATTTTGAGTTGTGTGAATTGTCCACTGACCCACAGGGCCGATATGTATTAATCCTTGCTAAATTATATGGAGAACCCCTACTCATATTGGCTTTTTATGTACCACCCCCATTTAACATCTCTATACTTAAAGAGGGACTATCATTCATGGCCCGCCATTCGGCTATATCTGCAGTTTGGCTAGGCGACTTTAATACCACACTAAATCCCACTTTAGACAGGCTGCAACTTACTCCGCCTACCCTTAATACTCCCAACGAAACTAGGTTCTCTAAGCTCATTTCCACCTTCCACTTAACAGATACGTGGTGCCACAAGTTCCCACAGGCTAAATCGTATTCGTGCTTCTCATCTTCTCATAACTCCATGTCCCGCATAGACTTCATACTCATCTCCCACAGATTGACACCAAGACTATCAGAGGCTGCATTCTGCCCCAGAATACTACCAGATCATAGTCCCTACTGGATTACATTAAGCATCCCTATAGCAAAACCACCACGGTCATGGCGTTTGAACCCATTTTGGCTCTCTCTTCTACCGGAGGATGATGAGCTTATAGATAAGTGGAGACTGTACTTTGTGGAGAATGACAAGTCAGCATCGCCTTCCGCAGTATGGGACTCCTTTAAGCTATTCATTCGCTCCACGTTAATTACTGCTATCAATAAAATCAAGACAAATTCCTCCAGTGCCCTCGGTAAGGCGCTGGAGGACCTATCCTCTGCTGAAAGAGACTTTGCCACCACCCCGATCCCCGCAAATGCGGACCTGCTTAAACTACAAACTAGAGTAGTTACCCAGCTACAATACCAGAAAGCAAGACAAAAACTTTTTTTCTCCAAACAAAAAATGTTTGAATATGGGGAAAAAGCAGGCAAGTTATTGGCATACTTGGTGCACAGCGAAGATAGACCCCCGGTGGTTATCACACTACATGGCCCTGGAGGACAACAAATAACAGACCCACCCAGAGTAACCTCTATGTTCCGAGATTTCTTTACTGACTTATACAAAATGACAGCTCCCATTGAGACACAATCTTTGTCTCTCTTTCTTGAGAAGGTGATTTTCCCACAGCTGACAGAAGAACAGATAGACCTACTAGAGGCACCCCTCACCACAGATGAAATTACAATTGCTATTGCCAGTTTCGCTAGGTCTAAATCCCCAGGATCAGACAGACTCCCAATTGAGTTTTATTCCCAATTCAGTGAAATACTAACCCCTAAACTGCTAACTTTATACAATCATCTCTTCGAGACTGGGACTTTACCCCCATCCATGACAGAGGCAACAATAGTCCTCATCCCCAAACCAGGAAAGGACCTGGGATACCCAGAATCCTATCGTCCAATATCCCTTCTACAGGTTGATATCAAAATATTGGCCAAAGTACTATCCATTAGGCTTAATCAGGTCATCTTATCACTAATACATACAGACCAGGCAGGTTTCATGCCTGGTCGCAACACCTCGTTTAATCTCTGGAAACTATATATGAATATACAGGCTACACACGAGGAGGTTGGCTCACGAGTTGTGGTGACTCTTGACACAGCACAAGCCTTCAACTCGGTGGAGTGGAGGTATCTCTGGAGATGCTTGGAGGGCTATGGCTTCGGCCCGAAATTTATTAAATGGGTTCAATTACTATACCAGGAACCCAGGACCAAGGTGGTGGCTAATGGGTGGTCGTCTCAGATGTTTGACCTCAGCAGAGGCACGAGACAGGGCTGCCCCTTATCCCCATTATTGTATGCCCTTGCGGCAGAACCCCTGGCGATATCCATCTGAGCGAACCCGGACATTAAAGGACTAAGACTGGGCTCTTTAATTGAAAAAAGCAGTATGTATGCAGATGACACGCTGCTATATTTAGCGGATTCGGGCCCATCATTATGTACCGCACTCCACGCGATCGAACAATTTGGAATATTTTCAGGACTGAAAATCAATTGGGATAAGTCCCAAATTCTACCAATTGATAGCTTCCCACCCCCAGAATCCCAAACCAGACTACCGCTTCAGAGAGTTGATGTTATTAAATATCTAGGGATCCATATATCTAGATCCCCTGCAGGCTATGTATCCCTCAATATAGACCCTCTCATTTCCATGGTTAAAAATAAAGTACAAGTTTGATCCAAACTACCACTTGGGACCTGGGGTCGCATAAAGTTAATTAAAATGATCTTACTCCCCCAAATACTGTATGTTCTCTGGTATACTCCAGTTTACTTACCCCTGAAACATTTCAAATCTTTAGAGTCCCTTCTCAAGCCATTTGTGTGGGGTACCAACAGACACAAACTAGCATGGCAAACTCTCAAGAACCCAACTGACCTTGGTGGCACAGCTCTTCCTGACTTTAACCTGTATTACATTGCATCACAACTGTCTCACGCTCCTATGTCCAAAGTGGGCACAACACACTAAGGACTCGATATATGCAATAGCATCGGGCTCGGGGGGGGCGTGGAACTAGGAGAAAATAGACATACCATGATATATCATTACAGGAAAATATGGGACTTAGCCGCCATTAAACTTGAAATTCCACAGTTCAATGATTACACGCCGATATGGCACAACAAGAACCTTCCTGAATTCAACAAAATTCATGACACATTTTTATGGTCCATGCAGGGAGTATTTTATCTGCATCACTTACTAAAAGACGGACATCTTAAAACTTTTGATTCACTTAAAGAAGAATTTACAATTCAGAACCAGATGTTCTTTAGATTTCTACAAATCCGTCATGCGGCACAATCACAATTTCCTGATTCCCTCCCAAACCCTACACTTAATGTCCTTATGGCAGTAATTAAGAGTACAGACCCCCATAAACTGATTTTAGCTTTCTATAACATGCTCTCAACCCCCGTCTCTACTAAAATAGCATATGATCTCAAACCAAGATGGGAAAGAGAAGTGGGACCAATAGAGGATGAGGAGTGGGGGGAGGGACTGGAGTCTTGTAAGGCTGTGTCCCCCAAATTATCAGACCATCTGTCGCAGCTTTACATTCTTCAGAGGGCATATCTCACACCCATTAGAGTGGCAAGATACAAAAGTACACAATCTACTACATGTCTGATGTGTGGGAAAGAGACAGGTACTTTTTTCCACTTGATCTGGACATGTCCTAAGATTCAAGGCTTATGGGAACAAATTGTGACATTTCTGCACCATACAATGGGCTCACCCCTAGCTCTAGCGCCAAAACAATGCCTTCTGGGTATAATTCCAGACACAATTGACAAATACACAAAAACATTTCTCCACGAAACACTCTTTGCAGCAAGAAAGGTTTTGGCCAAAAAATGGATGAGCCTCCTAATGGAAGTGCCTCCTAAAATAGTGGAATGGAAGGTGGAAGTGAATAATACCTTGCCGTATAAGAAATGCATATATATTAATAGAGGTTGCCCTGCCAAATACAATAAGATATGGGATCGTTGGCTTCAAGAGTCTGATACCTGTGTATAATGAAACCAAATTGATATGGAATGATTTCTAGGATGCGCGCCTCGATGTGTAGTTTCTACGTGTTAAATGTATACATATGGAATATTCTCACATGACAAGCACAATGTACTCATTATCATATGTACTGACTGTATAACAATCAATGTACTAGTTACCAAGTTCATGTGTTTAAGCAAACATAACATGCTAACTGGTATGCACCAGTTGATCAATAAAACCTTTGTTTGATGTAAAAAAAAATAGATCCCCTGCAATCAGCAACAATTACCCTCCCCCCCCAAACAACAATAGATCCCCCCAGCAACAATAGACCCCCCAGCAAAAATATACCCCCTAGCAACAACAGATCCACCCGAGGAACAATAGACCCCTACCAGCCAGAAATGGCTACTGGGAGACCTATATTTGGCCAACCACTACCAACCAGCCAACTGTAGATCTCCCAGAAGCCAGCATTAATAGACCCCCCAGCAGCCAGCAACAATAGACCCCTCCCTGAACAGTAGATCCCTCCCAGCAACAATTGCCCCCCCCTCCAGCAACATAAGACAACCCCAGCAACAGTAGACCCCTCCTTCAACAATAGACCCCCCCAGCAACAATAGATTCCCCAGCAGCCCGGCACCCATTGCCATTACATACATTCAGTGCTGGAGGTGCCGGAACTGCATTCCCCCCTTGTTCCCACTGGAAAAAAGCCCTGGTGATAATACAAGGAGAGGTCACCATCAGCTGTTACTGGCAGGGATATAAAATATTGAGTAAATTGAATACAAAAGGAAAGTGGGGTGTCAATGGCTGGACATCATAGCAGTTGGGAAAGCTATGAAGGAAGGGATATGGTAGAGACTAAAGGCAATAGCAGTTTTAGATAGAGACAAGTGTACCAAAATATGAAGGAAATTCAACAGAATTGGAGCTTTCTGAAAAAAACTTCTTGTGGCAGCTTTTCTATTAATCAGTTTTGTCATTTGTGTTTACACAGGAACAAGGCTTGTACATCAGGCAAGGGTTTTATGAAGAAGCTGACATGTACCACCAACAGCTTAAGGACTTAAAAGGAGAGGTGGAAAAACTGAAAGAAACTTCATGGGTGGATTCTGCAGCTGATATGTTCTGCGATATTGTACAATTTTTGTCATGGAAGGGGACTGTTGTTGCGGGCCTGGTAAGGACGGCACGTGACTTCTTCAAGAAGAAGGCTTTATAAAAAAAATCTTATTTGCTGACATATAGACATTATGTTATCGTTTTAAAATTGAACTGTGTTGGAGTGTTTTTTTAAATTTTAGATTACAACTGTTCTTGCTTCCTGTTTTTTTTTATATAGCAATAAAATATTCACCATAAACGCATGAAGCCATCAGTATCTGTTCTTTTTTTCTCTCTATATGCTTCATCCACAATAAGGATGTGAGTTTTTCTTAGGCTCGATTCACATCTATGCATGTTGCTTTTGAGTGTTGCTGCATTGCGGTTTGCGGGGCTTGCCACATTTTTGGACACACGTTTTTATTGTGATTTTACCATGATTTTGCTGCGATTTGCATTTTTCTTCCTTACACTGTATATAGCTGGTTGCTAAGGAGGGAGCCAGGAAGATGGCCATCGCATCCTTAACAACCGATGAGTCATGTAAAAAAAAGAATTGCAGCCTAAAAAAAAGAATTGTGAAAAAAAAGTATGCCCTCCCCCCAGGTCCATACCAGGCCCTTGGGTCTGGTATGGATTCTGAGGGGACCCCCCATGCCAAAGTTTAAAAGAAAATGCTGTGGGGACCCCCAAAATCCATACCAGACCCTTATCCGAGCATGCAGCCCGGCAGGTCAGGAAAGGGAGGGGATGAGTGAGCACCCCCCCTGAACCATACCAGACCACATGCCCTTAACATGGGGGGCACCCCCACCCCAAAGCACCTTGCCCCCATGTTGATGGGGACAAGGGCCTCTTCCTGACAACCCTTGCCTGGTGGTTGTCGGGGTCTGCGGGGGGCTTATCGGAATCTGGAAGCCCCCTTCAACAAGGGGGCCCCAAGTTCCCGGCCTCCCCCCCCATGTGAATGGGTATAGGGTACATTTTACCCCTACCCATTTACCAAAAAAAGGTAGTGTAGTGTGACAAAACACAATAGACAGTTTTTGACAAGTCCTTTATTATTATTATACATGATCTATATGGTGCAAACATTTTACGCAGTGCTTTACAATGTACAGGGGGGGCAGCACAATTACAGTACAGTTCAATACAGAAGGGACAGGAGGGCCCTGCTCGTAGGGCTTACATTCTATTATTAAAAATGTCTTCTTCTTCCTCCTCCCGGCTTCTCCTGCTTCTTCCTCCGGGCTTCTCCTTTTCCCTCCGGTCTTCTCCTTTTTCCTCTGTCTTCTTCTTCTCCCACTTCTTCTTCCGGTCTTCTTTCTCCTGTCTTCTTTGTCTGGTGTTCTTCTTCCTCCATGCAGCTTCCGCCGACGACCCTCCTCCAATGCTGCGTCCCGCTGATCTGTCTTCGCCGATGTCAAGCATTTCTTAGATAATGATGGGGGCATGGCCTTCGGATGACGTCATCTGGAGATCTTACTGGAAGGAGCATGATGTCACTGTTACTTAAAGGATGAGTTCACTTTAAAAAACAAAAAAAACAAATGCACATTTTTTGCAGGTAAAAAAATGTTCACTAACTAATTTTTTTCTTAGGAGCCTGTAAAGCATTGCATCCATGATCAGCAGATCATCGGTTCATGGTCCGCCTCCTGCAGACTGTCAGTGTGGCTGTCTGCTCGTATATCCGATACGAACAGGCAGTTACTTGAGTCTAGGAAGATTCAGGCTAGGTTCCCATCTATGCTGTTCCTGCCATTTTCAAGCATGTTTTGCGTTTTTAAATCTGCGTTTTTGATGCGTATGTGCAGTTTTGATGCATTTAGCATTTTTTTTCTCTTTAACGCACTGTAGAAAGCTGGTTGCTAAGGAGTGGGCCGGGAAGATGACCGCAAAATTCATACCAGGTTCTTTAGGTCTGGTATGAATTTGGAGGGGAACCCCACGCCAAAATAATAATAAAATAAAAAATGGCATGGAGCCCCCCCAAATTCTTACCAGATCCTTATCCAAGCATGCAGCCTGGCAGGTCAGGAAAGGGAGGGGACGAGAAAGCCCCCCTCCTGAACCATACCAGGCCCCATGTCCTCAACATGGAGGGGGTGCTTTGGCCCCCCC
Organism: Aquarana catesbeiana; assembly: GCA_037953035.1. Lineage (NCBI taxonomy): Eukaryota > Metazoa > Chordata > Amphibia > Anura > Ranidae > Aquarana > Aquarana catesbeiana. The sequence goes on along the minus strand of JBBHAA010000512.1, from coordinate 2,702,295 downwards.
CACCCTTAAGCACCTTGTCCCCATATTGATGGGGGCAAGGGCCTCTTCCCCACAACCCTGGGCTGTGGTTGTGGGGGTTTGCGGGCAGGGGGCTTAATAGAATCTGGAAGCCCCCTTTAACAAGGGGGTCCCCAGATCCTGGCCCCACTATGTGAATGAGTATGGCCTACTCACTCACCAAAAAGTGTCAATTAGAAAAAAAACACCCCCTCTCCTTATCTATTTAAGAACTGTCAGATGGCGGAGCAGACAGACAGCGGTTAGCCTTCGATGAGTGCTGAGCTTCTTTTTCTTTTTTTTTTGGGACCAGTGGTGGGCGGCATGATTGATGATGAATCTACATCAGTGGACACTGTCTTTGGATTTTTAATAAAGGAATTGTCATAAACTGTGTTTGTGTTTTTTTTACTAATTGTAAGATCCCTGGCCCGCTGTCATGGAGCAATAGGGGGGAATTGGGGGGAGAGTTGCAGAAGCAGAAACCACCCTAAAAACAGGTGGAACATGTCACATGTTCCCAAAGGTGAACTTATTCTTTAAGGGCCACTGGTGGAAGATGGGGATAAGGTAGGTAAAATATCCAGCTTTTCTTCCCACAGGTTTCTTTTCTGATTCCATGTAACATTTTAGGAAGAGGTAGATGGAAACTGTTAGTGAGGTTTATTTAAACCCAACATCTATTTTTAGTATAATTCTAATATTAACCACTTCCCCCTTGCCGTATAGCAGAATGACGACTGCAAAGTGGTTAAGTTATCCTGACTGGGCATCATATGACATCCAGCAGGATAAGCTGCTTGCACGCGTGTGGCCATGAGTGCGCGCAGCACGATGATCGATACACCGCATCTCCGATCCTGATAAAAAGCCTATGACGTACTGTAGGCTATTTGCCATGTGATTAGCTGTATCCAATCAAAGCTCATCACATGATAACCAGGAAGTGCAGTTTATTAGTTTTTCCTCTACCCGCACTGACAAGACGCGAGTAGATGAGAGCTGATCAGTGGCTCTCCTGACAGGTCAGTGCATTGATTATCAGTGCAGACCCACAACGGATGCCCACTAGAGCCCACCAGGGATGCCTGTCAGTGCCTCCTTATCAGTGCTGCCTATCAGTGTCACCTATCAGTGCCCATCAGTGCTGCCTTTCAGTGCCCATCAGTGCCACCCATGAGTGCCCATCAGTGCCGCCTATCAGTGCCCATCAGTGCCACCCATGAGTGCCCATCAGTGCTGCCTATCAGTGCCCATCAGTGCAGCATATAAGTGCCTCATCATCAGTCCCCATCGGTAAAGGAGAAAACATACTTATTTAGAAAATGTTATAACAGAAACAAAGAATAACTTTTTTTTTCAAAATATATTTTTTATTTATTTATATAAGAAAGCTCTATTTGTGTGAAAAAAATGATATAAATTTTGTTTGAGTACAGTGTTGCATGACTGCGCAATTGTCTTTCAAAATGTGACAGCACTGAAAGCTGAAAATTGGCCTGGGTAGAAAGGGGTGAAAGTGGCCGGTATTGAAGTGGTCAACTGTGCGCCTATGGAAAGTACAACTTGCTGGTTACTAATTACAGCTGCTGGACACTTACCATATTTACATTCCAGATAAGGAAGGTAGAGATACTAGGCAGATATTCAAGAGGTGCAGCACTATATGCTCTAAACAAATATACTTCAAATAAAAAGATATCTAAATCCACACTGGTGTAAAATTATTCTCTGAGTGACAAATTAACCACTCACCCTCTGGAAGAATAATCCCTCTTCCTGACCAGGCCATTTTTTGCGATACGGCACTGCGTTACTTTAACTGACAATTGCGCAGTCGTGCAACGCTGTACCCAAATAAAATTTACGTTATTTTTTTCCCACATATAGAGCTTTCTTTTGGGGGTATTTGAACACCTCTGCATTTTTTTAATGCTTGCTCTATAAACAAAAAGGCCGACAATTTTGACAAAACACCATATGTTGTAAAACATATCCAATAAAACCATTTATAAAATCAAATTTCTTCATCAATTTAGGCCAATATGTATTCTGCTACATATTTTCGATTAAAAACCCAATAAGCGTATATTGATTGGTTTGCGCACAAGTTATAGTGTCTACAAACTCTGGGATATATACTGGAGTTTTTACTATTTTTTATTTTTTTTATACTAATAATGGCAGTGATCAGAGACTCATAGCAGGACTGTGATATTGCCGCAGACAATCTGACACTAAGTGACACTTTTGACACTTTTTGAGGACCAGTGACACTAATACAGTGATCAGTGCTAAATAACATGCGCTGTCACTGTACTCATGGCACTGGCTGGGAAGGGGTTAAACATCTAGGGTGATCAAAGGGTTAACTGTGTGCCTAGCCAGTGTTTATGTGTACTGTATGTGCTGCTTTTACAAAGGGATGTGATGGATTTTCCCTCCATCACATCCCCTCTGACAGGACAGAGCTCTGTATTGTTTACATATGCAGAGCTCTGTCTAGCCTCTCTCCTCAACGGTCAGCGGGTGCCGGCGGACATCCATTGGCCGGCATCTGGCTAATCACAGCAGAAGCGGCATGCTGGCCTCCTACCCGGAAGTGCAGAATCATGTATACTGTATATACGTAATTCTGCCCAGTTCGGTCGGCAAGTAGTTTTAATACCTAGCGCGTATAGTATAAATAAATACACAAACCTTCCTCATTACCTTTTTGGAAACTATGCATCTCAAAATGTTCATGTATAAATGTGCTACAGTACCTCATAATAGGTGCAAACCAATAATGTGCTCAGTAAAAAAAGTGCTCTTGATATAATGTCAGTGTAAATATTAAAATCTTCAATGGCAATTCTGTAATATTTCACAGGACATTGTCCTTCAACAAGAATCCAGTGACCGTAGTGATATCTGTGTGGCAGGTTGAAGCTTGGATGCCCAGCCTGGGGAAAGGGTTAAATGTTTCAAGCTCAGTTCCCTGGTTTTGGGTCCTAGCCAGTCCACCAGTGCTATAAAAAGGAGGATGGCTGAGGTCCAAAAAAGGTGGGGTTGAAGTGGGTCCAGCTGTGAGCGCAGTCGTTGGCGCAGGTAAAGAAACTGGGGTTTTCATCCAAGGACATCCAAGCCATGGACAATGCCGTTATGTACTCTCACCTCATAGAGGTATGCCCGGGCAGACACACTATAGTAGTTAAGAGTTACATTAACCATTCTGAGCCTGGTCTATTTCAATATTCAAAGGGGTGCATGTTGGTTCTGGTGTATCCAAAAGAACCAGGGTCTGTAACAGCACTACAGAATATAAAGAAACACCATTACATAGGGGTTAACTTGGAAAGTCAAGAAGAGGACTGTAAGAGTAACCAAGTATAAGCTCAAGTCATGAAGCAAACAGTTGGGCGTGGTTCCTGGTAAGTGTGATGGGTCCTGCGGTAGCGAGGGGGTCGATATGCTGGCTCCCTCCCTAGAGGTCAGTATTCAATAGCAACCGGTTCTCAATCAGAGTTACAGAGATCTATGGCCTGGTCACAAGGTAGGGAAGGAAGGAGTTAATGAGCACACATGAGGTCCACGCTAGGTCCTCGGCGGGACCCCATTCTATTACCGGGAGTGAGGTAACAGAGGTACGCTGGACTGATGGAGAGGGCACAGGCTCAGCACATCCTTCCTAATGCAGCATATAGGTTACATTGTGTAGTGACATAGGACAAGTCAATTTTCAAAGGAATTCTGTATTTTTACTGTAAACAGTGACTGCTCATCTCTAAGTCAAGGAACTGCCTTAATGTTAGATTTTTCACTCGACCGCTGTCTCTGCCTGGTCCTGGACATTAATGAGCATGCTCTACATGAGAGATAACCCTACATGTATGAGGGCAGATGACCCACAAGTGCTTATCCGCATACATCTTGTGGAGAACTCACTCACCAGATTTCCTGTGACCCGTTATATAATAAGAAGGTCTCCATGCTCATTTTTCTATTTCTGCTGTTCCTCTTTAAGATCTCCTCCTTTGCTCCTCTGTCCTCCAATCCTTTGTCTTAGAGCCAGTTTCCTCCACTCTTCACGCCACCACCAATTTTTTCTCTGAAGGAATAGCTCTTTATTAGATCATGTCTTGTGTTCTTAATTTTTTATATATATATTTGTTTAGAGTGCATAGCATAACCTCTTGAATATCAGAGGAAGGGAAGGGGATCAGCCACTAGAGTACTGGTCTGTATTGCAAAGAGGATTTTGCCAACATCCCGAGCATGTTTAATTGTAGAAAATTATTACCCCATTTGGGACTTTTAAGGCAGAGTGTGAAAAACAGTAAAGATATATAACAAAAATGTATTAACTGATAAAAGAAGGTTGACCACATGGTCTAAACTACATCACATCATAAAATCCATCGCATGAGGACATCAGATATATATACTCAGAGCACTCTAAAGCTCAGATCAATTAGAACATCATGTTGGCCCTGATTCTGTAAAGGGACAAAATTATTGTGGATGTTCACCAAGCAAATTGGAAATGTATGTATGTAGGGGAAGAGATGGGTGCATATGTCTACAATATATGTATACAAAAGATCATAGTACAATATATAGTATTACATTTAACAATAGATGAACACAAAATGGCAGATATACAGTGGGGACGGAAAGTATTCAGACCCCCTTAAATTTTTCACTCTTTGTTATATTGCAGCCATTTGCTGAAATCATTTACGTTAATTTTTTTCCTCATTAATGTACACACAGCACCCCATATTGACAGAAAAACACAGAATTGTTGACATTTTTGCAGATTTATTAAAAAAGTTAAACTGAAATATCACATGGTCCTAAGTATTCAGACCCTTTGCTCAGTATTTAGTAGAAGCCCCCTTTTGATCTAATACAGCCATGAGTCTTTTTGGGAAAGATGCAACAAGTTTTTCACACCTGGATTTGGGGATCCTCTGCCATTCCTCCTTGCAGATCCTCTCCAGTTCTGTCAGGTTGGATGGTAAACGTTGGTGGACAGCCATTTTTAGGTCTCTCCAGAGATGCTCAATTGGGTTTAAGTCAGGGCTCTGGCTGGGCCATTCAAGAACAGTCACGGAGTTGTTGTGAAGCCACTCCTTTGTTATTTTAGCTGTGTGCTTAGGGTCATTGTCTTGTTGGAAGGTAAACCTTCGGCCCAGTCTGAGGTCCTGAGCACTCTGGAGAAGGTTTTCGTCCAGGATATCCCTGTACTTGGAGGCATTCATCTTTCCCTTGATCCCTTCATTTTTCCCTTGAAGTTTGTTCTTGGCCTCATCAGACCAGAGAATCTTATTTCTCACCATCTTGGAGTCCTTCAGGTGTTTTTTAACAAACTCCATGCTGGCTTTCATGTGTCTTGCTTCCGTTGGGCCACTCTGAATGAATGAATGAATGATTTGTAAAGCGCTGCAAATACGAACTTAATTGCCTCAAGGCGCTAATGCGTTTTGTGTCTGAGCAGCTTGTTAGAAGAGGAAGGTTTTTAGTTTTTTCCTAAAGGCCAGATGGTTTCCTTCCATGCGGATGTGAGTCGGAAGAGTATTCCATAGCCGAGGTCCCTGGACTGCGAACCTGCGTTCTCCCCTTGCTTTGTAGCGGTATTTGGGAATGAGGAGGAAGTTTTGGTTGGATGATCTCAGATTGTGATTGGGTGTGTAGTGTTTTATTTTCTCTCGGAGGTATTAAGGGGCGTTTCCTTGTATGCATTTGTGGGTGAGGCAGAGGGTCTTGAATGTGATCCGATTCTTTATCGTTAGCCAGTGTAAGCTCCTCAGTGATGGGGAGATGGACTCCCAGGGTTTTTTTCCTGTTAGCAGTCTTGCCGCAGCGTTTTGAATGGCCTGTAGGCGCGCAAGCTGATATTGGGGTAAGCCTGTGTAGCGTGAGTTTGCGTAGTCAAGACGGGAATTGATGATTGTTCCAACTACTGCTGCTTTGTCCTTTTTCTGGGATAAAGGGAATGAGTCTGCGTAGCAGGCGGAGGAGATGGTGAGATCCGCTGACTAATGATCCTATTTGTGCATCCATTGTCATTTCTGAGTCAAAGATAACTCTGAGACTCTTGGCTTTGGTGCTCGGGGAGATGGTCTGTCCAAAGATGGTGGGAGGTATGCATGGAGACTTGGTTTTGGGATTTTGGTTAGCGCTTAGGAGTAGAAGTTCTGTTTTTGACCCGTTGAGTTTGAGGGAACTGATGGTCATCCAGTCATCTATCAAAGTGAGACATTGCTCTAGTTGATGATGGTGGTCTTTTTGTCCGGTGATGCGAAAGTAGATTTGGGTATCGTCAGCGTATGAGTGGAAGCAGAGGTCTGATTTTTTTGATGATTTTGAGGAGTGGGCGGATGTAGATGTTGAATAGCAATGGCGACAAAGGTGAACCCTGGGGGACTCCACAGGAAATTGTCTAGGTGTCGGAGGTGAATGCTCCAAGTTTCACTGTCTAAGAGCAATTCTCTAGGAAGGATGCAAACCATTGTAGACTCAAATCTGTGGCTCCTGCAACTTCTGTGAGGCGGACAAGTAGAGTATTGTGGTCCACTGTATCAAATGCTGCACTTAAGTCTAGCAGTATCAGGAGACATGATTCTCCGTCATCTGCAGCTTCGAGGGCATCATCCCATATTTTTAGAAGTGCCGTTTCTGTGCCATGGCCTGGGCGGAAGCCTGATTGTAGAGTGTCCAGAAGTTGATGTGTGTCCAGGTGGTTGTACTACCGCTTTCTCCATGATCTTGGAGATGGTGTTAAGGCTTGTTATCGGTCTGCGGTGGTTAGGGTCCTTGGGGTCGAGATTGGGTTTCTTTAGCAGGGGTTTGACGGTGCCTTGCTTGAGGGAGGTTGGCACAATCCCTTCTTTGAACGACTGATTTATGAGGTGTGTTATAGTGGGAGCCAGGATGTCGGAGCATTCTTTCAGGAGTTTCGTGGGAATGATGTCATTTGGTGATGTACTGTCTCGAAGGCTTCTCATAATGGTTTTAGTGGTGTCAGTGGTGATCGGGGTCAAGAAGAAGTCCGGTGGTTGTGTGCCATAAAGCCCCGACTGGTGGAGGGCTGCAGTGATGGTTGACTTTCTACAACTTTATCCCATCTCCTGACTGCATCTCTGGAGCTCAGCCACAGTGATCTTTGGGTTCTTCTTTATCTCTCTCACCAAGGCTCTTCTCCCCCGATAGCTCAGTTTGGCTGGTCCAGCCAAACTGAGCTATCGGGGGAGAAGAGCCTTGGTGAGAGAGATAAAGAAGAACCCAAAGATCACTGTGGCTGAGCTCCAGAGATGCAGTCAGGAGATGGGATAAAGTTGTAGAAAGTCAACCATCACTGCAGCCCTCCACCAGTCGGGGCTTTATGGCACACAACCACCGGACTTCTTCTTGACCCCGATCACCACTGACACCACTAAAACCATTATGAGAAGCCTTCGAGACAGCACATCACCAAATGACATCATTCCCACGAAACTCCTGAAAGAATGCTCCGACATCCTGGCTCCCACTATAACACACCTCATAAATCAGTCGTTCAAAGAAGGGATTGTGCCAACCTCCCTCAAGCAAGGCACCGTCAAACCCCTGCTAAAGAAACCCAATCTCGACCCCAAGGACCCTAACCACCGCAGACCGATAACAAGCCTTAACACCATCTCCAAGATCATGGAGAAAGCGGTAGTACAACCACCTGGACACACATCAACTTCTGGACACTCTACAATCAGGCTTCCGCCCAGGCCATGGCACAGAAACGGCACTTCTAAAAATATGGGATGATGCCCTCGAAGCTGCAGATGACGGAGAATCATGTCTCCTGATACTGCTAGACTTAAGTGCAGCATTTGATACAGTAGACCACAATACTCTACTTGTCCGCCTCACAGAAGTTGCAGGAGCCACAGATTTGAGTCTACAATGGTTTGCATCCTTCCTAGAGAATTGCTCTTAGACAGTGAAACTTGGAGCATTCACCTCCGACACCTAGACAATTTCCTGTGGAGTCCCCCAGGGTTCACCTTTGTCGCTATTGCTATTCAACATCTACATCCGCCCACTCCTCAAAATCATCAAAAAAATCAGACCTCTGCTTCCACTCATACGCTGACGATACCCAAATCTACTTTCGCATCACCGGACAAAAAGACCACCATCATCAACTAGAGCAATGTCTCACTTTGATAGATGACTGGATGACCATCAGTTCCCTCAAACTCAACGGGTCAAAAACAGAACTTCTACTCCTAAACGCTAACCAAAATCCCAAAACCAAGTCTCCATGCATACCTCCCACCATCTTTGGACAGACCATCTCCCCGAGCACCAAAGCCAAGAGTCTCAGAGTTATCTTTGACTCAGAAATGACAATGGATGCACAAATAGGATCATTAGTCAGCGGATCTCACCATCTCCTCCGCCTGCTACGCAGACTCATTCCCTTTATCCCAGAAAAAGGACAAAGCAGCAGTAGTTGGAACAATCATCAATTCCCGTCTTGACTACGCAAACTCACGCTACACAGGCTTACCCCAATATCAGCTTGCGCGCCTACAGGCCATTCAAAACGCTGCGGCAAGACTGCTAACAGGAAAAAAACCCTGGGAGTCCATCTCCCCATCACTGAGGAGCTTACACTGGCTAACGATAAAGAATCGGATCACATTCAAGACCCTCTGCCTCACCCACAAATGCATACAAGGAAACGCCCCTTAATACCTCCGAGAGAAAATAAAACACTACACACCCAATCACAATCTGAGATCATCCAACCAAAACTTCCTCCTCATTCCCAAATACCGCTACAAAGCAAGGGGAGAACGCAGGTTCGCAGTCCAGGGACCTCGGCTATGGAATACTCTTCCGACTCACATCCACATGGAAGGAAACCATCTGGCCTTTAGGAAAAAACTAAAAACCTTCCTCTTCTAACAAGCTGCTCAGACACAAAACGCATTAGCGCCTTGAGGCAATTAAGTTCGTATTTGCAGCGCTTTACAAATCATTCATTCATTCATTCATTCAGAGTGGCCCAACGGAAGCAAGACACATGAAAGCCAGCATGGAGTTTGTTAAAAAACACCTGAAGGACTCCAAGATGGTGAGAAATAAGATTCTCTGGTCTGATGAGGCCAAGAACAAACTTCAAGGGAAAAATGAAGGGATCAAGGGAAAGATGAATGCCTCCAAGTACAGGGATATCCTGGACGAAAACCTTCTCCAGAGTGCTCAGGACCTCAGACTGGGCCGAAGGTTTACCTTCCAACAAGACAATGACCCTAAGCACACAGCTAAAATAACAAAGGAGTGGCTTCACAACAACTCCGTGACTGTTCTTGAATGGCCCAGCCAGAGCCCTGACTTAAACCCAATTGAGCATCTCTGGAGAGACCTAAAAATGGCTGTCCACCAACGTTTACCATCCAACCTGACAGAACTGGAGAGGATCTGCAAGGAGGAATGGCAGAGGATCCCCAAATCCAGGTGTGAAAAACTTGTTGCATCTTTCCCAAAAAGACTCATGGCTGTATTAGATCAAAAGGGGGCTTCTACTAAATACTGAGCAAAGGGTCTGAATACTTAGGACCATGTGATATTTCAGTTTAACTTTTTTAATAAATCTGCAAAAATGTCAACAATTCTGTGTTTTCCTGTCAATATGGGGTGCTGTGTGTACATTAATGAGGAAAAAAATTAACGTAAATGATTTCAGCAAATGGCTGCAATATAACAAAGAGTGAAAAAGCTCTAGGAAGGGTTCTGGTCATCCCAAACATCTTCCATTTAAGGATTATGGAGGCCCCTGTGCTCTTAGGAACCTTAAGTGTAGCAGAATTTTTTTGTAACCTTGGCTAGATCTGTGCCTTGCCACAATTCTGTCTCTGAGCTCTTCAGGCAGTTCCTTTGACCCCATGATTCTCATTTGCTCTGACATGCACTGTGAGCTGTAAGGTCTTATATAGACAGGTGTGTGGCTTTCCTAATTAAGTCCAATCAGTATAATCAAACACAGCTGGACTCAAATGAAGGTGTAGAACCATCTCAAGGATGATCAGAAGAAATGGACAGCACCTGAGTTAAATATATGAGTGTCACAGCAAAGGGTCTGAATACTTAGGACCATGTGATATTTCAGTCTTTCTTTTTTAATAAATCTGCAAAAATGTCAACAATTCTGTGTTTTTCTGTCAATATGGGGAGCTGTGTGTACATTAATGAGGAAAAAAAAGAATTTAAATGATTTTATCAAATGGCTGCAATAATATAATAAAGAGTGAAAAATTTAAGGGGGTCTGAATACTTTCTGTCACCACTGTATAGCATATCAATTAGAAATACTTACACATCATCATAAGTATAAAAAATATATACGCATCAATGGCATGCTCCGATAGGTGAGCCGCCAAGAACCTTAGCTTTGAGGGCTGGAATTTTTTAAATCTTTGTTATATATCTTTACTGTTTTTCACATTCTGCCTTAAATGTCCCAGTTGGGGTAATGATTTTCTACACTTAACCTCTTGATTATCTGCCTAGTATCATGTTTGACATCCTGCCTCTTGCATGCCATCCTGCATTTTGTTGCAAAGTTTCTTACCTGAAGACCCTGCCAGGAACAACACTTCCTGTTGCATGCTGACAAAAATAAGCAATCTCTCAATCACCGGCAGTGTTGTCAGCATGCTGTTCACTGATCAGTTTGCTGTTGGGCTTCCCATCAGGTCTATCCAAATGACAGCCAAATGGCTAATGCCGCATACACACGGTCGGACTTTCTGGGAAACTAGGTCTGACGTACTTGCCGCCAGACTTCCGGCGGACTACCGCCGGACTTTCTGAATGGATGGACTTGCCTAAACACGACCGGACTTTCCGGAATCCGGTCTTCCTGACAGACTTTCAGAATGAATGGACTTTCCCACACACGGACAAGTCCGTTCATTTTGAACGTGACTCGGGTACGACGGGACTAGAAAAGGAAGTCAATCTCGCCGCTTCTATCGGCGAGATTGAAACCTTGCGAGCCCCATTGCAGGCATCCCAGGCCCTTAAGTCTGGTATGGAACTGTAAGGGGAACCCCCTACGCCAAAAAAACAGCGTGGGGGTCCCCCCAAAATCCATACCAGACCCCGATCCGAGCATGCAGCCCGGTTGATCAGGAAAGGGGGTGGGGACGAGCGAGCGCCCCCCCCCTCCTGAACCGTACCAGGTCGCATGCCCTCAACATGGGGGGTGCTTTGGGGGAGGGGGTGCTTTGGGGGAGGGGGCGCCCTGCGGTGCCCTCCCACCACAAAGCACCTTGTCCCCATGTTGATGAGGACAAGGGCCTCTTCCCGACAACCCTGGCCGTTGGTTGTCGGGGTCTGCGGGCGGGGGGCTTATCGGAATCCGGGAGCCCCCTATAATAAGAGGGCCCCCAGATCCCAGCCAACAGTCAGCCAACAGTGTTAGCACTCCTGTAATCCATAGGAGAAGTACAGCCAAAATAGATTTGGCCATACTTCTCCTTTAAGCCCATGTGTGTAAAAGGAAGCACTACAGATACTGAGCAGGTGTAGTTATATGGTAGACATCTGCTTGTAATTGGCTAATTGACACATGTCACAGATTTATGGCTATGGAATATAAAGGTCTGTATATATAGGATTGAATATATATCAAGGCAGAACTATGGCCTCCTGTTAAAAAATGCACTGCAGACCTTACTGTAAGTAAATCTCTGCCTACAATTACAATTAGTCTGTTTGCAAAGTCACACAATTACGTGTTGAGCCTGCCAGTGAATTTCACCTTTTATGATGGAGTAACAACATTATTGCACTGCTTTTGAACTCAAAGCTGGGTTATCACATTCATATAGGATTTGCCTCTATACGCTACAATGGGATGAGAAGATGACACAGGGGGTGTGGCTATCAGAATTGTCACTTCTGTTTCACAAGCCTGCAGCTTGTCATTCAGCACATGACTACACTTAGTCTTATCCGCTGCTTTCTGCATAGACAGCACTTCCTCTGTTGCTGAACCCATCCCACTGTGAGCTGCAGTGTCTGGCAGGGGGTGAGTGTGAGATGCAAATAGGGGATGATTTGACTTTACTATATGAGACTTGTGCCTCATATAGTAATTGGATTTGGGACTAATTTGAACTGCCACACAGGAGGATGTACTTTAAACCAGTTTCATAGGTGTCAGAAACCATGAAATGAGACCGAGACAGAAGTACAGTTAAATCACGCTTGTTTAATAATAATAAGAAAAAGAACAAATGTAGTCAAAACATAGCCAAAGTTCAGTAACCGGAACGTATAGTTAGCCAAGCCAGAAGTCAGGGATCAAAGTAGTGGAACAGAAAGAAGGATCTGGAGCCAGAAGGGATGTCAGCAAAGCCAGTCTTTAAACAGGAACGCAGGAGATAGTTTCTTGTGATGTGACCAAGGCGAAGGCAGAGCTCCTCTGAACTGGACGGCTTAAGTAGGCAGGACTGACGAGCAGGATCATCAACAGCTGAGTAACTGTGGAGAGAGATGGGAGCTGGCAATTAGCCGACACCTGAGTGGCCAGTTAAGAGAAGGAAGGGGTGAGCCCAGCCCTGACAATAGGCCCAGCTGACCGCACACCTTACAATCTAATTGATGATCTCTTTTTGTTTTGACAAATTTAGGAGTGGGATTCTATAGCTGGGAGACATAAGCTGGATGCCCATGTAAGTTAGGGTGTCGAGAGGACCCCATGAGAAAGGAGCAACAAACTTGATTGGGCGCTTGAGATAAGGGTTAAGCCCAATGGCTTACATGTGAGTTTTGGAGTGATTTGATTTATATATGGAAATCGGTCAAGAAGGTGACATAAAGGTAGCAGGGATTGTAAAGGGTTAGTTAGGAAGATGAGAATATCATCAGCATAAAGCTCTATTTTATGCTTTGTGGCTTCTATATTTAAGACTGTGGTCTGAGAATGAGATCTTATATGTTTGGCTGATGGTTCTTTGATTAGCGAGAAGATGGGTGGCAAACGTGGGCATCCCTGTCTTGTTCTATCTGTAATAGGGAAGGAGGAGGATAGGAATCCTGAGGTCCAGTCTTTGGCAGTTGGGGTAGTATATAGAGTGGATATGGCTGATAAAATGCGACTGGAGAAGCCAAATTTGGCAAGAGCTGCTTGCATATATGACCAGTGGACTCGGTCAAAAGCTTTCTCCGTGTCCACTGATATTAGCAGTGTTGGAGTTTTATAATGATCCGCCCATTGTATTAGATTGGCAAATCTTCTGGTGCCGTCAGAGGTTTGGCGACTGGAAAAAAAACAACCTGGTCTGGGTGGATCAGTAATGGAGTAAGTTTAGCTAGGTGGTTAACAATGAGCTTGGTATATAGTTTTGTTTCTGCATTTAGGAACGAGATGGGATGGAAGTTATCAGGTGAATTTGAAGGTTTGAAGGGGGGCGTGGCCAGCAGCCGAGGGGAATGGCCACAGTGTAAGAGAGCTCCGTCTTCCACGGACATACCGGAGCACACAGCAAAACTCCTGAGCCTTGGAACGTGGCGATTTTTGCCTCTGACAGGTCGGGCACACCCTAGGGTCATGTCCAGAAAACGGAAAGAGAGTTGGAGACTATGCAGAATGATGGATTTCTACATGCAGCCCCACAGCACACAGGCCCAAGATGGCGCCAGTAAGCACAACAACAGAGAGCGTGGCAGGCTCTCTAGTCACAGCAGCACTGCACAGCGATCCCTGTCTCACCCACAAAAGGGATACAAGGGACAATACAATCAATTCCAGTCATCCTCCTAATCATCTAGTCCTGTTAAGGCAAAACAGCAACATATACAAGGGGGAAATATGGAGGAAGAGGAGATAGATACCTCCCTTAATGACACCAGGGAACTCCAGGACTCCATTTTAGAATTCTCCACCAAAAATCAGCCAGTGATTGATACAACTTTAAAGGACATGCTAGTGTCTCTCCGCAGTACCATACATGCAGACATATTAACCCTTACAAGTCACTTCAAGGCAGAAATTAAAGCTGTCAATAACAGGGTTACCCACATAGAACACAAGATGGGAGAATTTGCTGGCACCATTAATGAAGTAATTGATGCCCACAATGAGAAGGAAGATGAACTACAACAGTTGAAAGCTAAAATGGCCGATCTCGAAGATCGTTCGAGAAGAAATAATATTAAAATCCGTGGGTTAAACCACCAGAATTGAATGCCTATTTTCAAACAATCCTCCAAGCAATACTTCCTGAAGCTACCTTAACAGACTTATCTATAGATAGGATTCATAGACTGCCGAAACCCAAACATTTGCCAGATCATTTACCAAGAGATATGATCGCATGGATCCATTTCTATCAAACCAAAGAAAAATTTCTCCAATGCATGAGAAATCCTGAAAACGCACCAGCCTGTATCCAAGGCCTCTCCTTCTATCCAGACCTATCGGCTTACACAATGCAGAGAAGGAGGAATATGGCCTCTATTACTAAACCACTGAGGAATCATCAAATCACCTACAGATGGGCATATCCGGCAAAACTGCTGATAACAAAAGAAGGGAAAACGGCTTTTGAAAGAGTGGAATATCCTAGACAAAGAAAAAGATCCTTCGTCCACCTCTTCTTCACCTTGACCTCAATCACCCACCTGTCCACAGGACACAATCGACTGAAAGCTCAGGATACACAATGCCACTACTATGCATATTTACACTCCGGTACACCCGTGTAACTTTATTCAGTTCTCTTTTCGTCCCTTTGAGAGTTACGGGATTATATCCCTACAGATTCGGTTGTCTCTTTTTTTTTTTTTATTATTTCTCTTTTGTACTTCTTGTTCATATTGGAGATTATACGTTTTTTGTTTTGATCTCTGATACACTCTACTTATTGCAGTACAGCACTTCGGACTCTGGCTCACTATTAGAGCACCAAATCCACAGAATTTCCTGCTACAGTCTACATATCTACAAGGACTGAGGATCCAAGGACTACAGTGACTCTCACCCTTTACAGAAGGTACCATGGGGTTTAAAATCGCTTCATTTAATGTTTGGGGACTGAATAGCCCACAGAAAAGAACCATGTTCTGGAAGGAAACACAACTTCTATAAAGTGATATTTTGTGTCTACAAGAAACTCACTTTTCTGCATCAAAACCCCCAAAATTTTCTCATCAATGCTTTCCAACGATTTTCTGCTCTAATGCCCCAAAGAAGAAAAGAGGAGTGGCTATCCTCATCAAAGATACTGTATCTTTTAAACATATCTATACAGAGACAGACGAATTGGGTAGATATATTATACTTGTATGCGAGGTAAACAATATGGTCTACACCATAGTGAATGTCTTTTTACCTAATGTGAAACAAATATCTTTTCTGAACAAGGTTTGGAAACGGGCTTGTGCAGTGCGGAAGGGATATACCATAATATGTGGAGACTTCAACGCTATACCAAACAAATCCTTAGACGTTTCGGCTGAGACCCCGAAATTCCGGGAAAGAGCAACCCTTTCGCGCTTCATGGCCTCAGAAAACCTACATGATATGTGGCGATGCCAACACTGGACTGAGCGGGATTATTCCTACTTCTCGAGTGTGCACCGCACATACTCAAGAATTGATCTCTTTCTGGTTTATAAATTTCTTTTACAGAATGTTAGTGCATCCACTGTGCACAACATTATGTGGTCAGACCACGCTCCAGTCTCCATTGAGGTGGAGGGATCCCGCACTGAAACACGGGCAAACAGATGGAAAAATGATACCTTTCATTTCACACATCCAGACCATAAGCACAAAATTACTAAAGAACTCCGTGAGTTCTTCATCACTAACACCCCGTCTGTGTCGGATCCCTTCATGCTCTGGAACTGTCACAAAGCATATATGAGAGGAATTCTCATGAAAATAAGCAGTGTTGCCAAGAAGCAACGTCACCAGCAGCTAAATGATCTACTTCTTCAAATAGACAAATTGGACTCGGTAAACAAGAAATCGCCTGACCTTACCATTAGCTCCCAACTAGATAAACTTAGACATGATCTTTGACTGCTACTTATTTCCCAACATAATCACACAGCCCGGGAATGGAAGGCACATTTTTATAGTCAAGGTAACAAAGCGGGTAAATTATTAGCGAATCAAGTAAAAGAGAAAACAATCAAAATACCATTTATTTCCCACCCAACCACGGGCATCAGACTTTCTAATCCAAAGGAAATTGCTAACACATTTAGGGATTACTACAACAATCTCTATAACTTAAAAGAAGATACCTCTATCCAACAACCATCCCCAGAGATGATCCAGAATTTCCTGGATTCAATCTCCATGCCCAAGTTAAATCTTGACCAACTTAAACCTCTAAACGAACCAATTTCTATAGCTGAACTCCACAAAACAATTATGACTCTCCCTAATAACAAATCTCCAGGCCCGGACGGATTTTCGTCTGAATACTACCGCACATTTTATTCCATATTAAGTCCACATCTATTAAGAGTATATAAAACTGCTGCCTCCAAAACCTCCTTTCCTCCAGAAATGTTAACGGCCACAATTGTAACCTTGCCCAAACCCGGAAAATCACCCGATACCCCACAAAATTTCAGGCCTATATCATTATTAAATGTAGACTTGAAGATATATGCCAAGATAGCACACAGACTGGCCCGGTTCCTGCCTGCCCTAGTAAAACAGGACCAAGTTGGTTTTGTTCCGGGTCGGCAGGCACCAGACACAACACGCAGAATTATTATTCTACTTCACGCTGCAGAGTCATCGAAGGTCCCTTCTCTGCTTCCGTCATTAGATGCAGAGAAGGCTTTTGATAGAATTCATTGAGGATATTTAAGACAAGTATTGGATAAATTTGGAATATCAGGAGCGAGTAATTCAGCCATCTTAGCACTATATACTAAACCCTCCGCAATGGTATACACAGAAGGAATGTTTTCTGACAGCTTCAATATTACCAACGGGACGAGGCAGGGTTGCCCCCTGTCTTCCCTGATATTTGCCCATTTAATGGAGCCCTTGGCCGAAAAAATTAGGTCCCATCCAGACATATCGGGCATTTCAATTTCAAAACTAGCACATACCATTTCTCTGTTTGCAGACAATGTGATCCTATCCCTCTCAAATCCCAAAGCTTCTCTACCAGCAGTACACAACACACTAAATCACTTCAACCAAATCTTATATTATAAAGTAAACGCAACAAAATCTAATCTACTTGCCATAAATATAGATGAGAACCTCCAAAAAATCCTTTCTTCGCGTTATCCATATCCGTGGGCTGACAAACCCATTCAATATCTGGGTATTCAATTGACAACCCCAAGCTGTAATCTATTCAAAGTAGATCTCATACCCCTCATTTCCTCCATCCAACCTGAATTAAATTGACTGAGAGCCTTTTGTTTGTCTTGGATGGGAAGACTGGCGGCATACAAAATGCTCATTCTACCAAGAATCCTTTACTATTTCAGAGCTCTCCCAATCTTTATGCCAGCAAAATTTTTTAAAACGGTACAAACTCAGCTACACAAATTTGTATGGGCAGATAAAAAGCCGAGATGCTCTCAGTCTTCCCTATCAAAACATAGAAAAGCCGGAGGGATGGGACTTCCTATCCTACGAGATTATTTCACAGCCAGCATACTAGATCAAACAAAATTTTGGTTCCAAAACCAATCATCTAAACACTGGGCAACTATAGAAAATACCTGGTTAAGACCTAACTCCTTAAGATCCACACTACTAGCTAACTCATTTTCAAATACTCACTTTAAATCCACTTATCCCAATATCCAACTAGTAATGGACACATGGAAAAAATTCTGCTTCGATTCGAAACAAACCACAGATCTTAAAGAGGTATCTACCCCTCTGTCTTCAATTTTCACCCACATTAGTGACCTCACGACAACAACTTGGGAAAAAAAAGGAATTACCTCAGTTACAGACCTTCTAAACCATGGAAAGATCATTTCCTTCAATAAATTAGTCCATAAATATTCACTTCCCACATCAGATTACTACATGTACATGAGAATTGCAACATTCTTAAAAACACACCCTCTGCAACCTACTAAGATTCCACATAAAGCATGGACCTATTGGAACGACACAACTAAAACCAAGAACGGGATCTCCATATTTTATAATCTAATACAACAGAAAAATTATTTCACTAAACTACCATCACTTCAAAAATGGGAATCAGACCTCTCTACATCCTTTTCAGAGGAGCAATGGATAGAGGCGATTAAATCTAATCATTGCTACACAAGATCCACAACACACAAACAACTCAAAAACTACTCCTTAGATGGTACTATGCTCCCTATATTACTGCACAGTTCTCTACAGATAGCCCCAACAAATGTTGGTGTGGTTGTGGCAAAGTAGGCACACTACTTCATATGATATGGGACTGCCCCAATCTTTGGAGTTTTTGGAGAGCACTATTCTGATTAATATCTAAAACTACGGGCTTCATAAAGATAGGGAACGCTGAATTGGCCATGCTAAGTATCCATATGGACCAATATCCACCATCTCTTAGACCAGTGGTGTTACAGATTTTGATGGCAGCTAGACTGACAATTAGGGATGAACACCCCCCAGTTCGGTTCGCACCATAACCCGCGAATGGACCGAAAATTTGCACGAACGTTAGAACCCCATTGACGTCTATGGGACTCGACTGTTCGAAATCAAAAGTGCTCATTTTAAAGGCTAATTTGCATGGTATTGTCCTAAAAAGGGTTTGGGGACCCGGGTCCTGCCCCAGGGGACATGTATTAATGCAAACAAAGTTTTAAAAATGGCCGTTTTTTTGGGAGCAGTGATTTTAATGATGTTTAAAGTAAAAAAAAAAAAAAAAAAAGTGAAATATTCCTTTAAATATCGTACCTGGGTGGTGTCTATAGTATGCCTGTAAAGTGGCGCGTGTTTCCTGTGCTTAGAGCAGTCCCTGCACAAAATGTAATTTTTAAAGGAAAAAAACTCATTTAAAACTGCTTGCGGCTTTAATGTAATGTCGGGTCCTGGCAATATGGATGAAAATCAGTGAGACAAACGGCATGGGTACCCCAAAGTCTATTACCAGGCCCTTTGGGTTTTGTATGGATATTAAGGGGAACCCCACACCCAAATTAAAAAAGGAAAGGTGTGGGGCCCCCAGGCCCTAAATACTCTGAACAGCAGTATACAGGCGGTGCAAACAAGACAGGGACTGTAGGTTTGTTGTTAAGTAGAATCTGTTTGTAATTTTGAACTGGTACATTTTTAACGTGTTTAGCTCCAGCCAAAAAATCTATTTTAAGCTTTTTGGAAAACATAGGGAAGGGTTATCACCCCTGTGACATTTGTTTTGCTGTCTGTGCTCCTCTTCAGAAGATTTCACCTTTTGTCCCAATGACAAATGTTTTTTGAAAATTTGGGGGTTTTTGTCAAACAAGGATTGGTGATAAAGCATCAGTGGAAAGGAGAAACGTTTTTCCCATATTAACTCTTATAGGAGAGAATTTCCCTTCCTAGGGGTAGATTTCATCTCACTTCCTGTTGTCTCCTTCCGTTTGCAAGTAGGAGTCATTTGTAAGTTGGATGTTTGAAAGTAGGGGCCTGCCCTATATACTCAACAGAAATTTGGGCCTTAGGTGTTGTTGTGGCCACAACACTAGGAGCCCTCACAGGGCCCTGCTGTGAAATATTAGATCAAGAATTGTAATTACATGCCACTGTTAAACAGGGGCAGAAAAATTGGGCCTTTGGTGGTGGTGGTGGTGGTGGTGGTGCTGGTGCCACAACACTGTAAGTCCTCACAGATACTCTTGGTGGGCGCAGAAACGGGCCCTGCTGTGAAATATTAGATCAAGAATTCTAATTACATGTCCCTGTTGAACAGGGGCTGAAAAATTGGGCCTTAGGCACTGGTGCTGGTGCCACAATACTGCAACCCCTCACAGATACTCTAGTTGGGGCGCAGGAACTAGCCCTGCTGCAAAGAATTGCATGAAAAATTGTAATTACATGCCCCTGTTAAACAGGGGCTGAAAAATTGGGCCTTAGGCACTGGTGGCAGGACTGGCGGCACCCAGAACCAAAAATGTTCTTACAAGCTATCATCATGATCATTGAGGAGGAAGAGGATAATTACTCAGTATAACAGGATAGTCACTCGGCATCAGCATAGGCAGTCTTTGAAGGGATCTGATATTTCAAAAAAATGTATTTGGTTACATCAACATCAGGTGCTTGGTAGCTGGTGGTGATCCAAGACTGATTCATTTTTATGAAGGTCAGTTGATTGACCGAGTCGGTGGACAGACGCACCCTGTGATCAGTTACAAAGCCTCCAGCAGCACTGAATGTGCATTCCGAAAGAACGCTGGATGCAGGACAGGCCAGTAGCTCAATTGCATACTGTGCAAGCTCTGGCCAGTGATCCATCCTCAAGACCCAGTAACCCAGAGGATTTTCGGTGGGAAAGGTGTCCAAGTCAGATCTTGCCCCAAGGTATTCCTGCACCATGTAAAACAGACGCTGGCGATGGTTGCTGGAACCGATCATACCTTTGGGCTGTGGACTAAAAAATTGTCTAAACGCATCGGTTAGACGGCCACCTTCTCCACCGCTCCTTCTTTGACTGACCGAAGCCTCAGCAACATGTTGTCCAGAAACAGGAGTTTGTAACCTCACAGTCTCTGGGAACGCGTTGCACAGACCTTTCTGCAAGGCCTCCCCGAAGATGTTTCATCCTCGGCTCCCTCTGCGACGGCAAGATAAGGTCCGCAACCTTACCCTTGTAACGTGGATCAAGGAGGGTTGCCAGCCAGTATTGTTCCTTCTCCTTGTTACCACGAATACAAGGATCCTTCCACAGGCTTTGCAGGATCAAGGAGGCCATGCAGCGTAGGTTTGCTGAGGCATTTGGTCCGGAATCCTCTGGGTCACTAAGGACGACATGGTCCGCAGCCACCTCCTCCCAGCCACGTACAAGTCCATGTGTTTCCTGGGACTGTAAATGATCCCTTAAAGCAGGGATCCTCAAACTATGGCCCTCCAGCTGTTGCAGAACTACACATCCCATGAGGCATTGTAAAACTCTGACATTCACAGACATGACTAGGCATGATGGGAATTGTAGTTTCTGAACACCTGGAGGGCCGCAGTTTGAAGACCCCTGCCTTAAAGACTGATGCTGATGCTGAGTGCCAGGCTCCACCTCCATACTGACACAATCCTCCTCCTCATCCTCTTCCTGTGTGATCGGCAGGCACGCAGGAACACTGTCTGGATAAAGGGGGCCTTGAGAGCTAAGGAAGTCCTCCTCTTCCTGCCTCTGTTCTGCCTCAAGTGCCCTGTCCATTATTCCACGCAGAGTGTGCTCCAACAGGTGGACAAGGGGGACAGTGTCACTGATGCATGCACTGTCACTGCTCACCATCCTCGTGGCCTCCTCAAATGGTGACAGGACAGTGCATGCGTCCCTGATCATGACCCACTGGCGTGGGGAAAAAAACAAGCCCCCTGACCCTGTCCTGGTGCCATGGTCGCACAGGTACTCATTGATGGCCCTCTGCTGCATGTGCAGCTGCTGCAGCATGGCCAACATTGAGTTCCACCTGGTGGGCATGTCACAGATTAGGCAGTTCTTGGGCAGGTTAAATTCCTTTTGGAGGTCTGCCAGCCGAGTACTGGCATTATATGACCGGTGGAAATGCACACAGACTTTCCTGGCCTGTAAGCCCGGGTACCTGCCCAAGAACTGCTGAACCACCAAGTTAAGGACGTGAGCCAAACAGGGCACATGGATCATTTGTCGCAAACTACCATTCCTGCCTTAAGTTGGCGTGGCATCAACCACCTCTGAAACTGTCCCTGCAGAGCTGACAGAACCTCTGCCCCAGTGTGGCTCCTGTCCCCCAAGCACACCAGCTCAAGCACCGCATGGCATCTTTTGGCCTGCATACTTGAGTAGCCCCTTGAACGCCTACGGAACACCGCTGGTTCTAAGGACAAAGCACAGGAAGAGGCCACCGAGGAAGAAGAAGAGGAGGGGGTGGAGGAGAGAGGTGTGTCAGAATTAGGGATGAGCCGAACACCCCCCGGTTCGGTTCGCACTAGAACCTGCGAACGGACCGAAAGTTCGCACGAACGTTAGAACCCCATTGACGTCTATGGGACTCGAACGTTCGAAATCAAAAGTGCTCATTTTAAAGGCTAATTTGCATGGTATTGTCCTAAAAAGGGTTTGGGGACCCGGGTCCTACCCCAGGGGACATGTATCAATGCAAAAAAAACTTTTAAAAACGGCCGTTTTTTCGGGAGCAGTGATTTTAATGATGCTTAAAGTAAAAAAAAAAAAGTGAAATATTCCTTTAAATATCGTACCTGAGGGGTGTCTATAGTATGCCTGTAAAGTGACGCGTGTTTCCCGTGTTTAGAACAGTCCCTGCACCAAATGTCATTTTTAAAGGAAAAAATCTCATTTAAAACTGCTTGCGGGTTTAATGTAATGTCGGGTCCTGGCAATATGGATGAAAATCAATGAGACAAACGGCATGGGTACCCCCCAGTCCATTACCAGGCCCTTTGGGTCTTGTATGGATATTAAGGGGAACCCCGCACCCAAATTAAAATAAGGAAAGGTGTGGGGCCACCAGGCCCTATATACTCTGAACAGCAGTATACAGGCTGTAGGTTTGTTGTTAAGTAGAATCTCTTTGTAATTTTGAACGGGTACATTTTTTACGTGTTTAGCTCCAGCCAAAAAATCTTTTTTAAGCTTTTTGGAAAACATAGGGAAGGGTTATCACCCCTGTGACATTTGTTTTGCTGTCTTTCCTCCTCTTCAGAAGATTTCACCTCACTTTTTGTCCCAATGGATTGGAAAGCATCAGTGGAAAGGAGAAATGTTTTTCCCATATTAACTCTTACAGGAGAGAATTTCCCTTCCTAGGGGTAGATTTCACTTCCTGTTGTCTCCTTCCGTTTGCAAGTAGGAGTCGTTTGTAAGTTAGTTGTTTGAAAGTAGGGTCCTGCCCTATATACTCAGCAGAAATTTGGGCCTTAGGTGTTGCTGTGGCCACAACACTGTAAGCCCTCACAGGGCTCTGCTGTGAAATATTAAGTCAAGAATTGTAATTACATGCCCCTGTTGAACAGGAGCTGAAAAATTAGGCCTTAGGCACTGGTGCTGGTGCCACAACACTGCAACCCCTCACAGACACTCTAGTTGGAATGCAGGAACGAGCCCTGCTGCAAAGTATTGCATCAAAAATTGTAATTACACGCCCCTGTTAAACAAGGGCTGAAAAATTGGGCCTTAGGCACTGGTGCTGGTGCCACAACACTGCAACCCCTCACAGACACTCTAGTTGGAATGCAGGAACGAGCCCTGCTGCAAAGTATTACATCAAAAATCGTAATTACACGCCCCTGTTAAACAGGGGCTGAAAAATTGTGCCTTAGGCACTGGTGGTGGCACCCAGAACCAAAAATGTTCTTACAAGCTATCAGCGTGATGATTGAGGAGGAAGAGGATAATTACTCAGGGATAGTCACTCAGCATCAGCATAGGCAGTCTTTGAAGGGATCTGAGATTTCAAAAAAAATTATTCGGTTACATCAGCATCAGGTGCTTGGTAGCTGGTGGTGATCCAAGACTCATTCATTTTTATGAAGGTCAGTCGATCGACCGAGTCAGTGGACAGACGCACCCTGTGATTGGTTACCACGCCTCCAGCAGCACTGAATGTGCGTTCCGAAAGAACGCTGGATGCAGGACAGGCCAGTAGCTCAATTGCATACTGTGCAAGCTCTGGCCAGTGATCCATCCTCAAGACCCAGTAACCCAGAGGATTTTCGGTGGGAAAGGTGTCCAAGTCTGATCTTGCCCCTAGGTATTCCTGCACCATGTAAAACAGACGCTGGCGATGGTTGCTGGAACCGATCATACCTTGGGGCTGCGGACCAAAAAATTGTCTGAACGCATCGGTCAGACGGCCACCTTCTCCACCGCTCCTTCTTTGACTGACCGAAGCCTCAGCAACACGTTGTCCAGAAACAGGAGTTTGTAACCTCCCAGTCTCTGGGAACGCGTTGCACAGACCTTTCTGCAAGGCCTCCCGAAGATGTTTCATCCTCTGCTCCCTCTGCGATGGCAAGATAAGGTCCGCAACCTTACCCTTGTAATGTGGATCAAGGAGGGTTGCCAGCCAGTATTGGTCCTTCTCCTTGATACCACGAATACGAGGATCCTTACGCAGGCTTTGCAGGATCAGGGAGGCCATGCAGCATAGGTTTGCTGAGGCATTCGGTCCGGAGTCCTCTGGGTCACTAAGGACGACATGGTCCGCAGCCACCTCCTCCCAGCCACGTACAAGTCCATGTGTTTCTTGGGACTGATCCCTTAAAGACTGCTGCTGATGCTGAGTGCCAGGCTCCACCTCCATACTGACACAATCTTCCTCCTCCTCCTCCTCCTCCTCTTCCTCCTCGTCCTCTTCCTGTGTGATCGGCGGGCACGCAGGAACACTGTCTGGATAAAGGGGGCCTTGAGAGCTAAGGAAGTCCTCCTCTTCCTGCCTCTGTTCTGCCTCAAGTGCCCTGTCCATTATTCCACACAGCGTGTGCTCCAACAGGTGGACAAGGGGGACAGTGTCACTGATGCATGCACTGTCACTGCTCACCATCCTCGTGGCCTCCTCAAATGGTGACAGGACAGTGCATGCATCCCTGATCATGGCCCACTGGCGTGGGGAAAAAAAAACAAGCTCCCCTGACCCTGTCCTGGTGCCATAGTCGCACAGGTACTCATTGATGGCCCTCTGCTGCGTGTGCAGCCGCTGCAGCATGGCCAACGTTGAGTTCCACCTGGTGGGCATGTCACAGATTAGGCGGTTCTTGGGCAGGTTAAACTCCTTTTGGAGGTCCGTCAGCCGAGCACTGGCATTATATGACCGGCGGAAATGCACACAGACTTTCCTGGCCTGCCTCAGGACATCCTGTAAGCCCGGGTACCTGCCCAAGAACCGCTGCACCACCAAGTTAAGGACGTGAGCCAAACAGGGCACATGGGTCATTTGTCCCTGTCGGAGGGCAGAGAGGAGGTTGGTGCCATTGTCGCAAACCACCATTCCTGCCTTAAGTTGGCGTGGCGTCAACCACCTCTGAACCTGCCCCTGCAGAGCTGACAGAACCTCTGCCCCAGTGTGGCTCCTGTCCCCCAAGCACACCAGCTCAAGCACCGCATGGCATCTTTTGGCCTGCGTACTTGCGTAGCCCCTTGAACGACTACGGAGCACCGCTGGTTCCGAGGAAGAGGCCATGGAGGAAGAAGAAGAGGAGGGGGTGGAGGAGAGAGGTGTGTCACAATCATTAGCATTTTGGAGGCGTGGTGGCGGAACAACCTCCAACACTACTGCACCTTGTCCTGCATCCTTCCCAGCTGCCAGCAGAGTCACCCAATGCGCCGTGAAACATAGGTAACGTCCCTGTCCATGCCTGCTGGACCATGAGTCAGCGGTAATATGCACCTTACCGCTGACTGCCCTGTCCAGCGAGGCATGGACATTGCCTTCCACATGCTGGTAGAGAGCCGGAATTGCCTTCCGTGAGAAAAAGTGGCGTTTGGGTACCTGCCACTGAGGAACCGCACATTCCACAAACTCACGGAAGGGGGCAGAGTCTACCAACTGAAAAGGCAGCAGTTGAAGTGCTAGCAATTTTGCCAAGCTAGCATTCAACCGTTGGGCATGTGGATGGCTGGGAGCAAACTTCTTTCGGCGGTGCAGCAGCTGGGGCAGGGAAATTTGCCTGGTACAATCTGACGTCGGTGTACCAAAATCAGATTGCCCACAAGTACGTGGCTGTGACACACCTAATTCTACACCTTCATTCCTCTCAGTGCAGGTCTCAGAGAGGACTGAAGGTCTAGTGGGGTTGGAAATCTCAGCTGATGAGGAGCAAGCAGAGGTCCTCTTTGTTCTTTGGTGTGGGTCTTTTAGATACGCTTGCCAACGAACTGCATGGCAGGTCAACATATGTCTGGTCAAGCATGTGGTACCCAAGCGGGAGATGTTTTGGCCACGCGAGATACGGTTGAGACATATGTTGCAAATAGCAGCGGTGCGATCTGATGCACTCGTCTCAAAAAAGGCCCACACCAAAGAACTTTTTGAATAACGCGCAGAGACTGCAGCGCCCTGCACATGTGGAGCTTTGGGGTGTGATGCAGTCAATGTGCTGCCCTTAGGCTGGCCCCTGGAGGGCATCCTGCCTCGTTGGTGATGTGCCGCCTCCTCCTCCTCCTCCTCCTCCTCTCTCCTATCAGGCACCCACGTTGAGTCAGTGACCTCATCATCCCCTCCCTCCTCATCACTGGAGCAAACCTGGCAGTATGCTGCAGCAGGGGGAGCATGACTGCCAGATTGCTGTCCTTCTTGGGCACCCCCTCTGTCCGTGCTCGTGTTACTGCCTTCATCGAGCTCAGTATCATCATCAGAGCCTTCCAAACGCTGGGCATCCTCATGGAGCATGTACCCAACACTGTGGTCAAACAGTTCGAGGGACTCCTCAGGAGGACATGGTGGGGCTAGGGAAGGAGTCACTAAAGACATTGAGCCAAGGGAAGAGGCCGCTGCTTTGCCAGACAAATTACCCTGGGCATGGGTGAGAGAGGATGAGGAGGATGAGGACGGCTTGGTCATCCACTCGACCAAGTCTTCCGCATGTTGCGGCTCAACATGGCCAGCTGCCGAAAAAAAGGCCAAGTGTGTCCCATGGCCACGTGCTGATGAGGATGCACCGTCTCCACGACCAGCACTAGACACAGAGCCTGCTTGCCCTCTCTTATTGGCTTGTGACTGTCTGCCTCTCCTTCTTGGCCTTCCAGACATACTAATGGCCTGTAGCTGCACTAAGCATATATATATGTACTGATACTGCAGCTAGCAAAATCAACTGCCTGCCTGTAGTATGAGAACACCACCAACCTTCTCCAGGTAGCTTTAGCTGAACACTGTGAGGTGGACGCACCCCACTAACTTGTAGGTTTAGCTGAACACTGTGAGCAGGGCGCACCCCACTAACTTGTAGGTTTAGCAGAACACTGTGAGCAGGACGCACTGCACTAACTGTAAATAGTCTAGCTGCCTGACTGTGGTACTAATAGGATCAAAAGAACACCAGCAATTTTCTTTAAAATACTGTAACAAGACAAGCCTGCCTGTCAGTAAGAAGATAACAGGAACGGATCTAGCTGAACACTGTGAGCAGGACGCACCCCACTAGCTTGTAGGTTTAGCTGAACACTGTGAGCAGGACGCACCCCACTAACTTGTAGGTTTAGCAGAACACTGTGAGCAGGACGCACTGCACTAACTGTAAATAGTCTAGCTGCCTGACTGTGGTACTAATAGGATCAAAAGAACACCAGCAATTTTCTTCAGGTAGCTGTATTTACTGTAACAAGACAAGCCTGCCTGTCAGTAAGAAGATAACAGGAACGGATCTAGCTGAACACTGTGAGCAGGACGCACCCCACTAGCTTGTAGGTTTAGCTGAACACTGTGAGGTGGACGCACCCCACTAACTTGTAGGTTTAACTGAACACTGTGAGCAGGACGCACCCCACTAACTTGTAGGTTTAGCAGAACACTGTGAGCAGGACGCACTGCACTAACTGTAAATAGTCTTGCTGCCTGACTGTGGTACTAATAGGATCAAAAGAACACCAGCAATTTTCTTCAGGTAGCTGTATTTACTGTAACAAGACAAGCCTGCCTGTCAGTAAGAAGATAACAGGAACGGATCTAGCTGAACACTGTGAGCAGGACGCACCCCACTAGCTTGTAGGTTTAGCTGAACACTGTGATGTGGACGCACCCCACTAACTTGTAGGTTTAGCAGAACAATGTGAGCAGGACGCACTGCACTAACTGTAAATAGTCTAGCTGCCTGACTGTGGTACTAATAGGATCAAAAGAACACCAGCAATTTTCTTCAGGTAGCTGTATTTACTGTAACAAGACAAGCCTGCCTGTTAGTAAGAAGATAACAGAAACGGATCTAGCTGAACACTGTGAGCAGGACGCACCCCACTAGCTTGTAGGTTTAGCTGAACACTGTGAGGTGGACGCACCCCACTAACTTGTAGGTTTAGCTGAACACTGTGAGCAGGACGCACCCCACTAACTTGTAGGTTTAGCAGAACACTGTGAGCAGGACGCACTGCACTAACTGTAAATAGTCTAGCTGCCTGACTGTGGTACTAATAGGATCAAAAGAACACCAGCAATTTTCTTCAGGTAGCTGTATTTACTGTAACAAGACAAGCCTGCCTGTTAGTAAGAAGATAACAGAAACGGATCTAGCTGAACACTGTGAGCAGGACGCACCCCACTAGCTTGTAGGTTTAGCTGAACACTGTGAGGTGGACGCACCCCACTAACTTGTAGGTTTAGCTGAACACTGTGAGCAGGACGCACCCCACTTACTTGTAGGTTTAGCAGAACACTGTGGGCAGGACGCACTGCACTAACTGTAAATAGTCTAGCTGCCTGACTGTGGTACTAATAGGATCAAAAGAACACCAGTAATTTTCTTTAAAATACTGTAACAAGACAAGCCTGCCTGTCAGTAAGAAGATAACAGGAACGGATCTAGCTGAACACTGTGAGCAGGACGCACTGCACTAAATGTAAATAGTCTAGCTGCCTGACTGTGGTACTAATAGGATCAAAAGAACATCAGTAATTTTCTTCAAAATACTGTAACAAGACAAGCCTGCCTGTCAGTAGGAATATAACAGGAACGGATCTAGCTGAACACTGTGAGCAGGACGCACTGCACTAAATGTAAATAGTCTAGAAGATAACAGGAACGGATCTAGCTAAACTGAATACAGTGTATATATATATATATATATATATATGCAACACCTGGGATGCATATATATACACAATACACTTTAAGTGCAGCTAACTGACTGACTGTCCTGCCTAATCTAGCTAACTCAAATGAAATGACACTGTCTCTCTCTCTCTCTAAGCACACCGGAACACACTGCACAGGGCCGCCGTGCAGGCGGCCTTATATAGTGTGGGGCGTGTACTAAATCCCCTGAGCCATAATTGGCCAAAGCCTCCTTGGCTTTGGCCAATTATGGCTCTCTGTTAAGGCGGCGCTGTGATTGGCCAAGCATGCGGGTCATAGTGCATGCTTGGCCAATCATCAGCAAGCAATGCACTGCAATGTCGCAGTGAATTATGGGCCGTGACGCGCCACACGAATTTGGCGCGAACGGCCCATATCGTTCGCAATTCGGCGAACGATCGAACAGCCGATGTTCGAGTCGAACATGGGTTCGACTCGAATACGAAGCTCATCCCTAGTCAGAATCATTAGTAGTGGCATTTTGGATTTGTGGTGGTAGAACAACCTCCAACACTAATGCCCCTTGTCCTGCATCCTTCCCAGCTGCCAGCAGAGTCAACCAATGCGCCGTGAAACTTAGGTAACGTCCCCGTTCATGCCTACTGGACCATGAGTCAGCGGTAATATGCACGAGGCATGCGAGGCATGGACATTGCCTTCCACATGCCAGTAGAGAGCCGGAATCGCCTTCTATGAGAAAAAGTGGCGTTTGGGTACCTGCCACTGAGAAACCGCACATTCCACAAACTCACAGAAGGGGGCAGAGTCTACCAACTGAAAAGGTAGCAGTTGAAGTGCTAGCAATTTTGCCAAGCTAGCATTCAACCGCTGGGCATGTGGATGGCTGGGAGCAAACTTCTTTCGGCGGTGCAGTAGCTGAGGCAGGGAAATTTGCCTAGTACAATCTGACGTCGGTGTAAAGAAAACAGATTGTCCACAAGTACTTGGCTGTGACACACCTAATTCTACACCTTCATTCCTCTCAGTGCAGGTCTCAGGGAGGACTGAAGGTCTAGTGGGGTTGGAGATCTCAGCTGATGAGGAGCAAGGAGAGGTCCTCTTTGTTCTTTGGTGTGGGTCTTTTAGATACGCTTGCCAACGAACTGCATGGCAGGTCAACATATGTCTGGTCAAGCATGTGGTGCCCAAGCAGGAGATGTTTTGCTGTCCTTCTTGGGCACCCCCTCTGTCCGTGCTCATGTTACTGCCTTCATCTAGCTCAGTATCATCAACAGAGCCTTCTAAACGCTGGGAATCCTCCTGGAGCATGTACCCAACACTATGGTCAAACAGTTTGAGGGACTCCTCAGGAGGACATGGTGGGGCTAGGGAAGAAGTCACTGATGCCATTGAGCCAAGGGAAGAGGCAGCGTTGGCAGCTGCTTTGCCAGACAAAGTACCCTGAGCATGGGTGAGAGAGGATGAGGAGGATGAGGGCGGCTTGGTCATCCACTCGACCAAGTCTTCCGCATGTTGCGGCTCAACACGGCCAGCTGCTGAAAAAAAGGCCAAGCGTGTCCCACTGCCACGTGCTGATGAGGACGCACCGTTTCCACGACCAGCACTGTTGCCTCTAGATACAGAGCCCGCTTGCCCTCTTTTATTGGCTTGTGACTGTCTGCCTCTCCTTGTTGGCCTTCCAGACATACTGTTAGGTACCTGGTAGTTGAGCCTGACTGGTAGAAGGAGACCTCTCTTATGCGCTGGTTCAGGAGCCACTGGAAGTGGGAACATTGGTCTCTTGAGCACAGTGGGTAGGAGGGCCTGATGCAGGTTCCAGCAGAAGCAGATAATGGTCTGGAAGGATGTCCCTCAGGGATGGCTGAGCTGCGGATGCAGGTAGGCAGATGCAGGCCGGAAGGCAGGCAGGTAGCTGAGAAGGCAGCGGCAGGATGCTTGGCAAGCAGGCTGGAAGCAGCGTCACAGGACACAGGCAAAGCAAGGTCAGACAGTCCGTTCAGCAGGAGATCAGGCAGGTATGAGCAAAAGGGATGATCCAAGAATAGTCAGGCAGGCAGGAGTTCGGCAACAGGTAATCAAGATAATCAAGGTCAGACAAGCCGGGTCGGATTGGAGACTGGAGAATGGTCAGACGTAGCCGGGTCACTAGCAAATACAACAAACAGGCGGAATACAGGAACTCAGGTACAGAGCTGCAGAAGAACAGCACCTGACAGAAGCACCTGTCATTCTTTTAAAGGGCCCTTGGCACCAAAACAGCGCTAGCACGAACGGGCGCACGCACTCGCGAACGCGCGTACGGGCACACGCGGGAGCGCTCCGGCGCCCCCTGGAAAGGCTCCTTGTGCACCTGCGTGCACGCATATTTGCCCGACGGCCACTGATATGCCCCTGACACATACTAATGGCCTGCAGTGAGATGTAGCTGCACTAAGCTGGGATATATATATATATATATATATATATATATATATATATACTGATACTGCAGCTAGCAAAATCAACTGCCTGCCTGTAGTATGAGAACACCACCAATCTTCTACAGGTAGCTTTAGATGAACACTGTGCAGAGGATGCACTACACCAATGTTAAAATAATGTAGCTGCCTGCGGTAGTGATAGGATCAGGAAAACACCACCAACCTTCTACAGATAGCTTTAGCTGAACACTGTGCAGAGGACGCACTAAACTAACGTGTAAATAATGTAGCTGCCTGCGGTAGTGATAGGATCAGGAAAACACCACCAACCTTCTACAGGTAGCTTTAGCTGAGCACTGTGCAGAGGTCGCACTACACTAACGTGTAAATAATGTAGCTGCCTGCGGTAGTGATAGGATCAGGAAAACAACACCAACCTTCTACAGATAGCTTTAGCTGAACGCTGTACAGAGGACGCACTGCACTAATGTGTAAATAATGTAGCTGCCTGCGGTAGTGATATGATCAGGAAAACACCACCAACCTTCTACAGGTAGCTTTAGCTGAACACTGTGCAGAGGTCGCACTACACTAACTTGTAGCTTTAGCTGAACACTGTTCAGAGGATGCACTACACTAACTTGTAGCTTTAGCTGAACACTGTGTAGAGGTCGCACTACAGTAACTTGTAGCTTTAGCTGAACACTGTTCAGAGGATGCACTACAGTAACTTGTATCTTTAGCTGAACACTGTGAGGAGGACGCACTACAATAACTTGTAACTTTAGCTGAACACTGTGCACTACACTAACATGTAGCTTTAGCTGAACACTGTTCAGAGGAAGCACTACACTAACTTGTAGCTTTAGCTGAACACTGTGAGGAGGACGCACTACACTAACTTGTAACTTTAGCTGAACACTGTGCACTACACTAACTTGTAGCTTTAGCTGAACACTGTGCAGAAGTTGCACTAAACTAACTTGTAGCTTTAGCTGAACACTGTTCAGAGGACGCACTACACTAACTTTTAGCTTTAGCTGAACACTGTGCAGAGGTCGCACTACACTAACTTGTAGCTTTAGCTGAACACTGTGCAGAGGTCGCACTACACTAACTTGTAGCTTTAGCTGAACACTGTGAGGAGGACGCACTACACTAACTTGTAGCTTTAGCTGAACACTGTGCACTACACTAACTTGTAGCTTTAGCTGAACACTGTGAGGAGGACGCACTACACTTACTTGTAGCTTTAGCTGAACACTGTGCACTACACTAACTTGTAGCTTTAGCTGAACACTGTTCAGAGGATGCACTACACTGACTTGTAGCTTTAGCTGAACACTGTGCAGAGGTCGCACTACACTAACTTGTAGCTTTAGCTGAACACTGTGAGGAGGACGCACTACACTAACTTGTAGCTTTAGCTGAACACTGTTCACTACACTAACTTGTAGCTTTAGCTGAACACTGTGAGGAGGACGCACTACACTAACTTGTAGCTTTAGCTGAACACTGTGCAGAGGTCGCACTACACTAACTTGTAGCTTTAGCTGAACACTGTGAGGAGGACGCACTACACTAACTTGTAGCTTTAGCTGAACACTGTGCACTACACTAACTTGTAGCTTTAGCCGAACACTGTTCAGAGGACGCACTACACTAACTTGTAGCTTTAGCTGAACACTGTGCAGAGGTCGCACTACACTAACTTGTAGCTTTAGCTGAACACTGTGAGGAGGACGCACTACACTAACTTGTAGCTTTAGCTGAACACTGTGAGGAGGACGCACTACACTAACTTGTAGCTTTAGCTGAACACTGTGCACTACACTAACTTGTAGCTTTAGCTGAACACTGTTTAGAGGACGCACTGCACTAACTTGTAGCTTTAGCTGAACACTGTGCAAAGGTCACACTACACTAACTTGTAGCTTTAGCTGAACACTGTGCAGAGGTCACACTAAACTAACTTGTAGCTTTAGCTGAACACTGTGAGGAGGACGCACTACACTAACTGTAAATAGTCTAGCTGCCTGACTGTGGTACTAATAGGATCAGAAGAACACCAGCAATTTTCTCCAGGTAGCTGTATATACTGTAACAACACAAGCCTGCCTGTCAATAGGAAGATAATAACAGGAACGGATGTAGCTAAACTGAATACAGTATATATATATATATATATATATATATAAATGAACATCAGGTGGGTTACCCTCTTATCTTGAAGTCCTTGTTCAATCAAAGCACCGTCAGGGTGGACTCCCAAAACTCCACCATAAATGATAGAAAAAACACATGGAACGATGCTTGATGCCAAAAAGTGTCCTTTTACTGAAAAATTAGTCCATTAGTTGTTTCAAAATACAAGCAAGCCACTGTACAGTTCCGAGCACAACTCGCTCTTCGTCAGGCTTTTCAGGCTGTGTGTGAAAGACTAAACCACACTGTGTTCCTTTATCCACACCCAGTCTGATACACACCTGTGTCACATAATTAATTATCCTATACAAAACACCTAAAACATTTCCAAATTTAACCCTATTAAATAAACCTACTACCCTAAAACCATCCTAAATTCCCCAATAGGGGATAATCTACAAAATAGGTTCATATATTACATCTCAAATATCCTCATCATATCACTTATGAACCAATAATATTATCTCATTTAGTTAGCTCGGTGTTCTGTAAATATTTCTCATGAATATACATATGTTGCTATTTCTATACATGTCTCAAGTTTCTTCATGGATTCCAGTTGATATTCTGCTATCTAATATTTCCAACGGGAGCCTTTTGTGATCAATCTAGAGAAAATATAACATATTCAAAAATAGTCATACCTCTAATCAATCTTGTACTATAAATTTTTAAACAAACAGAAACAAATCATAGTCCCTGTTCATACCATCAGGGTACAGGGACTGTAATTTGTTGATCCACCAAACTTCACGTCTTTTTAGTTTCAAAATCCTATCACCCCCTCTTTTGTCATGGGGAATCTCTTCTAAAACCATAAAGCGTAGATCTGTGTCTTTGTGGCCCATTTCTGAGAAGTGACGCGATACAGGTAAACTTGATTGAGGATGTCTAATTGTACTACGGTGTTGTGCGATACGGTCTTTAATTTTTTGGGTGGTTTCCCCCACGTAAAGGAGATTACAGGGGCATGTGAGAATGTAAATTACATATGATGACTGACAGGTGTAAAAACCGTTAATGATTATTTTCTTATTAGTCCTAGGATGAGAAAAATTATTCCCTTTGATAACTAAATTGCATTGAATGCAATTGAGACAGGGGTAACAGCCTTTTCTTTTACTGCCAAGAAAGGTCATCTTTTTCTCATCCTGCCTCTCTGGTTTAAATTCGGATCGCACTAAGAGGTCGCGCAAGGTTTTATTGCGCCGGTATGCCTTCATCGGAGTTAACTGAAACTCCTCTATATGAGGATAGGATCGTTTCAATATCGTCCAATGTTTTCTTAATACATTAAAGATCCTCTCGCTATAACTGTTAAACTGGAAGACAAATGGAATTCGAGGTTTGTCAACTGAGTATCTTTTCCTATTGGGAATCTCAATAGGATTCAAAATCTTATTTAATTCGTGTCGAATTATGTTTTCTGGGTAGCCCCGCTCCTTAAATTTGCAGCACATTTCATCTAATCTTTCATTTTTAACTGTAGTATCACTCACTATTCGCGTCACTCTGAGAAGCTGGCTTCTGATAATAGAACTAAAGACATGAGGGGGATGATAGCTGTCATATCTCAATAGCTGATTCCTATCTGTAGGTTTCGTGTATATGTCAGTTTCAATCCGTCCCTGTTTTATATATGCCCGTATATCTAGAAAGGGGACCGAATCTCCACCAATATGAATCTTGAACTGGATCTCTGGTGAAATACTATTGATCATCTCATCAAACATTTTCAGTGATTCAATGTTGCCCCGCCATATGACAAAAATGTCATCTATATAACGCCACCAGGTGGCGCAATGTTCCCGAAACAGATCATTCACAAAAATATATTTTTGCTCAAAATCATGCATAAATGAACAGGCATATGGCGGGGCAACATTAGAACCCATGGCTACCCCCGTCAATTGCACATAGTACCGGTCCTTAAAGAGAAAATAGTTATTATACAAAATCAATCTAAACAATTTCTCAAAAAAAATGATCTGAGCTTCTGAGTACTCCTGACATTTCCTAATTAGGCTTAGCGCTGCCTCAATGCCAGCCACATGAGGAATCGATGTATATAGACTTGTTACATCCCAAGTGACAAGGATATATTCATTCTGGATTTGTGGTAAGTCCCTGATTTTGGTCAGAAAGTCACCAGAGTCCTTGATGTAAGATGGGGTGGCCTTAACCAAGGGTGATAGTACTTTATCCAGTAACTTGGCCGTGGGTACAAAAATTGAATCCCTCCCCGATACAATCGGGCGTCCCGGTGGGGAATGTTTGTCCTTATGGATCTTGGGGAGTATATACAAGACCGGAATGCGGGTATGTGTTGGTAACAAAAATTCGCATAAATCATGTGAAATTAATCCTTCTTTAAATGCCGGTTTCACAATACTCTCCAAGGTCTTTCTAATACTCCATGTGGGATCTGATTGTAGAGGTTTGTATACTGTGTCGTCATCCAATTGTCGCCTGATCTCATTCTCATAGGCCTGGGGGTCCATAATGACTACCGAACCCCCTTTATCAGCAGGTTTACAAATAATGTCATTCCGTTTGGTTAATTCCCGTAATGTCACTCTTTCATGAGGGGACAGATTGTTAGGTACATGGTCTTTAAAGTCCACTTGTTTCAACAAACGTTTCACATCTCGGGTAACCTCCTGTACAAACATCTCAACAGGGACATAAGTGGTAGGGGGGACGGATTTAGATTTCATTACCAGTCCTAGACTTTTACTGCTTAGTCTCCCTTCAGGTATGTCATTATGAACAAATGGTTTGTGAAGAAAATGGACCTTCCATCTAATATTGCGAAATAGGCGATACAGATCTTGATCTAACTGAAATGGATCTAGGTGACTTTTAGGACAGTAAGATAAACCACGGTTAAAAAGTCCTACCTCATCCGGTGAAAGGACCCGCCTGGAGATATTATGAACTAGGTCTCCCTTGGTCGGCCGCGGTTGCCTCGTGTATTGCGATATCTGTCGTGGCTTTCTTCTCTGTTGTAGTGGGACCTGGTTTGCATCCGAGTGGTAGACCGTTCTCTGCGATCTGCTTGTAAAAAATTGGATGAGGAATCGGTATCTGTATTGGCTGAAGAGTTGTCAGATATCTCTCTCCTATGGCTTCTTTTTTTTATATATATATATATATATATATATATATATATATATATATAACACCTGGGATACATATATATACACACAATACACTGTAAGTGCAGCTAACTGACTGACTGTCCTGCCTAATCTATCTAACTTAAATCAAATGACACTGTCTCTCTGTCTCTGTCTCTCAACGCCGGAACACAATACACAGGGCCGCCATGCAGGCGGCCTTATATAGTGTGGGGCGTGTACTAAACCCCCTGAGCCATAATTGGCCAAAGTCACCCTGGCTTTGGCCAATTTCAGCTCTCGCTACAGACGGCGCTGTGATTGGCCAAGCATGCGGGTCATAGTGCATGCTTGGCCAATCATCAGCCAGAAATGCACTGCGATGCCGCAGTGAATTATGGGCCGTGATGCGGCCCATATCGTTCGCAATTCGGCGAACGATCAATCAGACGATGTTCGAGTCGAACATGGGTTCGACTCGAACATGAAGCTCATCCCTACTGACAATCACTAGCAAATGGAAATCTATCAATTCACCAAATATCAGTCAAGTTGTTAAAAAAGGAGATGAAGCTTATAAACATGAACAGATTATCGCAAATATAGAAGGGAACACACCCTGTTTTTATAAACAATGGGATCCTTGGATTCGCATTAGGCAAATTAAGTGAAAGATTTGTTGCTTGCAAGCTAATGCAGGTTTCACTTCTTTTTTTTGATTGCTTCCCTTTTTTTTCTATGATAGGGAGCCAGAGTCCCTACTCTTTCTGTTAAAATTTCTTTGTAATCTAATATTTAAAATACATATCTATCAGCTCATGTTTTTGCATAGCAGTGTGTTAATATGTTGAAGACACTCAACAATCACGTGTTTACACATAAGTTATATGCTACGGTTTTCGGAAGTTCTGAAGATATGTTTCATGACATTTATAAAATTGTAATATTGGTTAAAGAATAGCTTGCATGGTATACTACTGTGAATTGTATATTGAAAATTTTCAATAAAAAATAATTAAAAAAAAAAAGAATTTGAAGGTTTGCCTGGTTTGGGGATAGTGATTATAATGGATTCTAAGAATTCGGAAGGGCAGGAGCCTTGGTCAGCAATATGGTTTAGGGAGGTGGTGAGGTGGTGAGCTGATGGGTTAGGTGGGGAATAAAAGTTTAAAAGTTTTATAATATTCATTTAGGAAGCTATCTGGACCTGGGGATTTATGAAGGGGTAGTTGAGTTATTATTTTGTTAACTTCATCTTCTGTAAGAGGTGCCTAAATGTCCCAGAGATGTTCAGGAGTTAAGGTGGGAAGCCATATGGCATTTTAAAAAAGACTGGATGTCAGCGAAATTTTTTTTGGGGGGGGGTGTTGAGTTTTTTATGTGGGTGTTTTTTAAATTAGATTAGGTGGAATAGTAATTGCAAAATTGTTCCGCAGTTTCGGAGGGGTTGATACACTTGCATCAAGATTAATCTAAAAGGAAGAGAATTTTAGATGCAGCTACACAACGTTTATATTGTTTTGCTAAAAAAGCTCCTATTTTGTTACCTAGCATGTAATCTCTTGATATAGAAGTCATAGCTCTTGTGCATAAGGGAGTTAAGCTGGTTACGGAAGGAATAAATCTCATTGAAAAAGACGAGTGTCATGATGAGCTTTATTGTGGTATTCCGGTAGTCTAATTTGGGCAATTCAGTTATTTGTCGGGTGCATCACTTTTTCTCATGGGCTTAGAGTTTTATGAAGCTGCCTCTGATGAAGGCTTTGTGGACATTTCAGAGTATGGTTGGGTCGGTGACAGACTCCATGATAATTTGAAAAAAGGAGATGATCTCTGATTCAATTTGATGTTTGTAGCGTTGGTTGGTTAGCAG
Source organism: Aquarana catesbeiana (assembly GCA_037953035.1). Classification (NCBI taxonomy): domain Eukaryota; kingdom Metazoa; phylum Chordata; class Amphibia; order Anura; family Ranidae; genus Aquarana; species Aquarana catesbeiana. Next base: position 2,663,751 of record JBBHAA010000512.1, on the reverse strand, counting down.
AGATGCATTAAGCTTCCATGGGGCTGGTGAGCCTGATGCACTGCCGGACAGCACATCAATGGAGATAGGGGCGTGGTCTGACCAAGTAATTACCCCAAGAGCAGATAAGGTAATTTTCTGAAGAGTTTATTTGTCTACAAAAAAACAATCAATCCTGGAGTAAACCTCATGAGCAGGTGAGTAATAAGTAAAGTCTCTTTCCCCTCTGCATTTTTTTCTACACTCTTTAGTCCAGGGATCCTCAAACTATGGCCCTCCAGCTGTTGCAGAACTACACATCCCATGAGGCATTGCAAAACTCTAACATTCACAGACATGAGTAGGCATGATGGGAATTGTAGTTCCTGAACACCTGGAGGGCCGCAGTTTGAAGACCCCTGCTTTAGTCCATAACTGGTCCTTGTTTGTGGTTCTAGCTTCACTCCCCAGTCTGACAGGTCCTTCTCTCCATTCTGTTCAAATGACAAAATGAACCTCTAACATATAAAATTCAGCATGGGCTAGTTCACAGCAAAGTTTATCTGTAGACAATTTTTTTTTATTTATCTAGGGTAAAGAAAAAATAGACTCTCTGGCAGGTTGTTGCTAACTGGATTCCTCAGACAGATTACCCTTCACTTCCCGTCATGTCAGAAATTTTCTTATCTTGGTAATGCAACAGGAATTGATCTGAAAGTTTTCCAGTTGGGACCAGGGTTGCCAACTGTCTGTAAATTTAGGGACAATTTGTAAAAATTGGATGATTTTTACACTGTCCATAAATTTCCGTTATGGAAGACAGATGTCCATGAAAAAATGGCTTTCGGACGATTTTGAAACTATGCTTGCGCAGTTCCGAAGCTGGGCAGGCTTGGATGGGAGCGGGCTTGTGTTGATGCTATGGTTATGAAATACTGGACAGGGAGCCGGAACATGGGAGCTGGTCAGGGAGCCGAGACACAGATGGGAGCTGGAATCCAGGCAAGTTTGAACAGTTTTAAGGGCTGGTTCCACAGCCTTGTGCACATTTCTACTGGCCTATCACCATAATTAGGCTGCCTTCAGCATGGTGGTCGGTGGATGGACCCCCCTTCCCCCCATCCATGCATTGGAGTGCATGGCAGCTAATAGGAGGCTTATAACATGGTCTGGAAGAAAGTAACTACATTAGAGGTGGCACGACAGGCAGTGGTGAGATTTTAACCATCTCCTGTTCCTGTATCATGTCCGCTGCCTCTAACCATCTCCTGTATCCTGCTTGCAGCCTCTAACCATCTCCTGTATCCTCAAAGCAGCCTCTAACCATCTCTTGTATCCTCACTGTAGCCTCTAACCATCTCTTGTATCCTGTCTGCAGCATCTAACAATCTCCTGTATCCTGTATGCAGCATCTAACAATCTCATGTATCCTGTCTGCAACCTCTAACCATCTCTTGAAACCTGTCCACAACCTCTAACCATCTCCTGTATGCTGTCTACAACCTCTAACCATTTCCTGTATCCTGTCCACAGCCTCTAACCATCTCCTGTAGTATGTCTGCAGTCTCTGGCCATCTCATGTATCATGTCCACAATCTCTGACCATCTCTTGTCTTTTATCATGTCTGCAGTCACAGAGGGGGAGCCTGGAGAGGAGTCAAGAGTGGCAGCGCCTCCGTGACGGAGGAGTCAGGCGTGTATGGACCATGAAGAGGAGAATGTAGGATGAAACTACAGCCGCTAAGCTGGAGCCCGGAGAGGACAGTCTGACTGAATCCTGCATGGTGCACCTGAGAGGAGATCAGTGACAGTGCTGCAGTCCAGTAAAGGTTGCCCCTTATATCAGTAACCCCCCTTACATTATTCACTCTGTGGAAGGTGGTCTGTGATCACCAGCCCCCCCCACATCAGAGTTCCCAGCGTTCCACCTCAAATCAATGTCCTCAGAGTTCCCCTTTACATCAGAGTATGCAGGATACAATGCAAGGGGAACTCTGCAGACCCTGATTTAAATGGCAAATCTGCAGACCCTGATGTAAGTGGGAACTTATAAAAAATATATAAAGTGGAGCTCTGGTGATCAGAGGCCGCCTTAAATCAGAGTTCCCCTTTACACCAAAGTCTGCAGCATTCCCCTTTACATTATGATCCACAGTATTCCCCCTCACATCAGAGTTCCCCTTGCACTGTAAGGGGAAATCCTGCAGACTCTGATGTAAGGGGGAACTCTGTGCTGAGTTATATTACCCTGACCTTCATGTACATGGAGAAATATGTTTTTTGACTTTTGTTATGACTTTGTCAAGACATTGCTAATTGCACCAGCTCTATGTTTGTAGCTTACATATTTATATTTGATATTTTGCACGGCCATTTTCTGTACTTTTTTGAAGTGTCAGTAAAAAATATGTTTCTGCCAGTAAATATCATGATTTTTGCCCGTAAAAAAATTGGTGCTATCAGTAAATTTTGGGCTTCCTGTCAGTAAATTTTACTTTGGGGGGTTGACAACACTGATGGGGACACAAAGTGAAATAATGTATGACAAGTTTGAATCCTTCCCCAGTTTACTCAAAATATAATATTTTGCTTATCTGCCGACATACTGGGTGAGGCTCCCTCGGAAATAATCATTGTCCTCACTACTTTCACTTTCACTTGAAGTTACAATAAATACCAATTGAAGTAAAGAAATGTGATAGACTGAGGAACGTGCTGTGATAAAAGAACATCTGGTTATCTAACAACGTTGGACTGTTGTGGAATATAAGCTCCAGCCTGAAAAATTTATGAAGCACAGGAGGGGTCGAGGACAGTGAGGGACCCTGAAGGGTGTGAGACACCAAGAAGACATAGAGGAACTTTGCATTGCCTGAGGTTCATAGAGGAATTTTGCAGAGCCACAGACCATCTGAAAAGAGAAGCAGATCTTTCTGAAAATGTTCCTTAAAAATTAACTGTTAATGCAAAGTATCACATACAGAACTCAGAAGAGATCCCCGTAGGTGGTGAGGCTCAAGGAAGCTCCAGAAAGTGTAACGCACAGGATTAACTCTTCCAGAACTACTGCAAAGAAAACAGGTAACCTCTAGTGATTAGCAGTCATGTGTGTATGCTGATATCTTTGTTAAACCATCAATGCTCCATGTGAAATTGCTCTGTTCTGTCAAAAATAGAGAGTCATTCCTCTCCTACATATATAAAACATACTTTTTGTTGCTAGAAAACTTCTTAGAACCCCCAAACATTATATATTTAAAACAAAGCAGAGTCTCTGGAGAAAAAAAATGGGTGTTGCATATTTTTATTTTACACAGTGTTTGTGAAGCAGTTTTTCAAACGCCAGCGGAGGAAGTTTGCCATAGAGCTGACCGAGGTCCCTGGTCATCTCTATGACTCTCGGAGGCAGGGCGTGAAGTTATGACGTCACGTTCGGCCCCTGCAGTTGTAAACACTGGCATGTGTTCGGCTGTAAAGCCTGAGATCATTTTTTTTTTTTTTGATCTCAGGCTTTCCAGTAGGGATGAGCCCGATGTTTGCCCATTCGCCGTACAGCGAACATTATGGGGCGTTTGCTTCAAATTTGAGCACTGCAGAACACCCCATAATGCACTGCGAGATCACAGTGCATTGCTGTATGATGATTGGCCAAAGCATGCACCTGACCTGCATGCTTTGGCCAATCACAGTGCGCTCTGCTGAGAGAGCCAATCATGGCTCAGGGGGACTAAGTCCACGCCCCACACTATATAAGGCTGCTTACATAGTGGCTGTGTATAGTGTGTGGACGGATATAGATTGAGCTAGATTAGGCAGGCAGGTTAGTTAGTGGCAGTGTATTTCATATATATATATATATATATATATATATATATATATATATATATATATATATATATATATATATATATATATGTATATATATATATATATATATATATATATATATATATAGTCGGTCTAATATATATATATATATATATATATATATATATATATATATATATATATATATATATATATATATATATATATATATATATATACTCTGCATTTAGTGTAAACTAGATATTCAGTGTAGACTCAATATACAGTCAGTGTAGGCAGTGTAGTATATATACAGTGACACAGTGTATTGAAGTGGTTAACCACTTCAATACCGGCCTATTGTAATATGACGTGCACTGATGGGATCTCCCATCCTGGGTGGACATCATATGACGGCCTCGGGCTCCCGGCCGTCTGGGGGGCGTGCGCGCGCGCCCGGCGCGTTGCTCGGCCAGGCACCCGCGATTGCCCGTTAACCGGGCCGGACCGTGGATCTGTGTGTGCACACACACAGATCCATGTCCTGTCAGGTGAGAGGAGAGCGATCTGTGTTCCCAGTACAGCGGAACACTGATCGGTCTCCTCCCCTTGTGCGTCCCCGCCCCCTACAGTTAGCAAACAGAAAAAGGGTTCCCCTAAATGGATTTTCCCGGCACTTGCATACAAATTATATACAATAGGAGAGTACAAACTTGTATAGAGAGTAAAAAAGTATTTTTATTTATTTAAAGAATCTCATATTTTAAAAAAACATTGTGGACATTATGGGCAACGAAAACATATTACATGGTTAACATAATTCGAGTAAGTTAATAACCAGTGATATTGTATGTAAGAACTCTTTTCAAGCCTGACGCGTTTCAGGGTACATAATATTTCAATCCTTCTTCAGGGGCATAACAGAAATGAGGAGTTCATCTAAATTGGTTGAAAAAATGTGATAGATCAGTTGCCATTTAAAGTTGTCAGCAAGTATCTACTTTTAGGTTAAATGATCAATTGATCACCTACCTGGAATGTTTCGTTGGTTGCTCTGAGGGAGAAATTAAAAACCACATGGAAAAGCAAGACGTGCTAGATGGGATGATGATTGAGTATGTTTTTGTGGGTGCAAATGCTGTTCCTTGTTCCTTTCGCTAGGTGTTAGTTGACAATGGTTCCCCACAGGGAGGTATACAGTTTCACCTACCCTTGTCCCTCCCGGATGCGTGCAGGCCAAAGCGGTATACTGGGGCTACAAGAGGTGACCCTATAAATGAAAGAATCAAATAAATTCCATGAGTAATAAAGCCTTTATTTGTATTGACATTGGAGATAATTCATGGACGGGCTGGCAGAGATGGTTGCTATATACACTATCAGTTACTGGTTATATTGGGGATTCTATAACATATTTCATTATAGAATACATTTCTTTAGAATTTTATTGAGTGCTGTTATAAAATCATTATAGAAAAACATATGTAATCCGTACAGATATGTATAGATTTTATAAAAATTGTATATAGCTAATAATGCAATCTTCATTAATATTTTACTGGAGCTGACTATTTTACCATAATGGCACTGATGGTGTTTTGCCACCATGTGAAAACTTTATATGAATAGCAAAGAAATGAGAAGGTGGAAAAATTCTAAATAGTCTACAAAGATGAACCTGGTGCTAGGCTAACAGTGTGTACAGGCCCTGGCTCCAGGAGACAATGATGTTTGAGTATCAAAAGTACCAGGAGAAAAGCAACAAATAGAAGAGTATTTATATGGATAGAAAATACATTAAAGGGAAGAGTAGCCGGATCCAGAGCCACCCCCTACAGTTAGAAGCATTCCCTTTTTTTTTTTTTTTTTTTTTTTGTAGAAGCATTCCCTAGGAAACACATTTAACCCCTCCTCCCCCCTAGTGGTTAACCTGTTCCCTGCCTGTCACATTTACACAGTAATCAATGCAATTTTATAGCATTGATCGTTGTATAAATGTGAATGGTCCCAAAAATGTGTCAAAAGTGTCCGATGTTTCCGCCATAATGTCGCAGTCACGACAAATCTATCCTGTATTTTGTAGACGCTATAACTTTTGCGCAAACCAATCAATATACGCTTATTGCGATTTTTTTTTACCAAAAATATGTAGAAGAATATGTATCGGCCGAAACCGAGGAAAAATTAGTTTTTTTTTTTTAAAAATTGGGATATTTATTATAGCAAAAAGTAAAAAATATTGTGTTTTTTTCAAAATTGTCACTCTTCTTTTGTTTATAGCGCAAAAAATAAAAACCGCAGAGGTGATCAAATACCACCAAAAGAAAGCTCTGTTTGTGGGAAAAAAAGGACGTCAATTTTGTTTGGGTACAACGTCGCACGACCGCGCAATTGTCATTTAAAGTGCGACAGCTCTGAAAACTAAAAATTGGTCTGGGAAGGAAGGGGGTGAAAATGCCCTGTATTGAACCGGTTAAAGGGAACCCTGTGCCAAAAAAAAAAAGGCATGGGGTCCCCCCCAAAATCCATACCAGACCCTTATCTGAGCATGCAACCTGGCAGGCCCCAGGAAAGGAGGGGGATGAGAGGGCAGCCGCCCTGCAAAGCGCCTTGTCCCCATGTTAATGGGGAAAAGGGCCTCATCCCCACAACCCTTGCCTGGTGGTCGTGGGGGTCTGTGGGCATATTAAGAGTGCCCCCAGATCCAGCCCCCCCTATGTGACTGGGTAAAGGGTACATTGTACCTCTACCCAGTCACCAAAAATGTGTCAAAAAAGTCAAAATGACAGGAGACAGTTTTGGGAAATTCCTTTATTGAAAAACAAAGTGTCCCGCAATGTACATCCATCGTCAATCACAGTGTCCGACGGTCCTGAAAAAATGGGTGACCCCCCCTGATGTAACTTTCCATCACATGATGTCAGAAGGGGCGGGGTCACTAGGTTATGTCACCGGGTGGCCCCACACCTGCCCATATAACAGCTGTCAAAGCAAAAAGACAGCAGTCGTGGGGAATGCAGAATTTCTCTGTGTTTTTTTTATGTTATTCGGGACTGCTGGGCGCCGTGATTGATGATGAATTACATTGAGGGACACTTTTTTGTTTTAATAAAGGAATTGTCCAAAACTGTCTTCTGTTGTTTTTACTTTTTTGACACTTCTTGGTGAATGGGTAGGGGTACAATGTACCTGATACCCATTCACATAGGGGGGCGGGATCTGGGGGCCCCCTTGTTAAAGGGGGCTTCCAGATTCCAATAAGCCCCCCGTCCACAGACCCCCATGACCACCGGGCAAGGGTTGTGGGGATGAGGCCCTTGTCCCCATCAACAAGGTGCTGTGGGGGGGACTCCAAAGCACCCTCCCCATGTTGAGGGCATGTGGCCTGATATGATTCAGGAGGGGGGGCACTCTCTCGTCCTTCCCATTTTCCTGCGGCCTGCCAGGTTGCATGCTCAGATAAGGGTTTGGTATGGATTTTGGGGAGGACCTCATGCCATTTTTTAAAAAACTTTAGCCGTGGAGTTCCCCTTAATATCTATACCAGACCCGAAGGGAGGGACCCACTCCGTTTATTTTCAGTGATTCTTATGTATATTGCCGAGATCCGGCAATACATTTCAGCCGCAAGCAATTTTAAATGACATTTTTTCCTTTAGAAATGTAATTTTGCTGCGGCACTGTTATAAACGTGGGAAAGGTGCGCTACTTTACAGACTAAGGGGACCCCCAGGCACAATATTTAAAGATCTTTATTGTTTCACTTTTAGCATTATTAAAATCACTGCTCTTGAAAAAAGGTTTTAAATGTTTTTTTTTGCATTGATATATGTCCCCTGGGGCAGGACCCGGGTCCCCAAACACTTTTTATGGCAATAACTTGCATATAGGCCTTTAAAATTAACACTTTTGATTTTTCACGTTCGTGTCCCATGGACTTTAACGGTATTCGCACAAATGTTTTGCCTGTTCGCGGTGTTCTGGTGTGAACCGAACCTTGGGGTGTTTGACTCATCCCTTCTTTCCAGCCTAGAGGAGAGATGTGGGCTCTTATAGACCCCAGATCTCTCCATAAAGAGGACCTGCCATGCTCTATTCCTATTACAAGGAATGTTTATATTCCTTGTAATAGAAATAAAAGTGATATATTTTTTTTTAAAGGGAAAGTGTAAAAATAAAAAAAATGGAAATAAAATAAACAATAAAAAAGAAAAATTAAAGTGCCCCCGTCCCCGCGTGCTCACACGCAGAAGTGAACGCACACATAGGTCACGTCCGCATATGTAAACGACGGTCAAATCACACATGTGAGATTTCGCCGTGAACGTTAGAGCAAGAACAATAATTCTAGCACAAGACCTCCTCTGTAACTCTAAACTGGTAACCTGCAAACATTTTTAAAGCGTAGCTTATGGAGATTTTTAAGTACCAAAGTTTGGCACCATTCCACAAGAGTGTGCAATTTTAAAGTGTGACATGTTAGGTATATATTTACTCAGAGTAACATCATCTTTCACATTATATAAAATAATTGAGCTAACTTACTGTTTCTTTTTTTTTTCATTCATGAAATTGTTTTTTCCAATAAATTGCACACTATGCAGCCCTTTGGGATGAACATTGAATTAGATCTAAATAGTTTTTTGACAAACGATTGATCTCCTCATGTGTGTACATCCACTTTTTTACAGCCTCTCTGGTCTTTTTTATTTTAACAAGGTGTTTCTAGTTTCTTATTTCTACTACTCTGGTTCTCTTTTTTTAGCATTTCGATACACCCTTAACAGGGTGTTTCTAGTTTTCTAAATTTCAAATATTTTTACCACTAGATAGGGAGTGTTTTAGTATATTCATTGTGTTCAACAGACATTTGATATATGTATTCATGTATACATGAGTAATATAAGCAAACTTAATACTGCGATTGCATGTAATAGAAACATCAGTAGTCATAAATGTGAACCGGCACTGTGGCTGCATAAAAAAAGTCCCCTTTGCTCTTCGCTAAATGCGTTTTAAATTGAACGTTTTTCTGTTCTCTCATCTATGGTATTACAATTAATTCGATACACTGAAGATTTCATCCACAAATGATTTGAATAAATTTAAGTGCACATAAATGTTTTCCTAGCCATAAGCAATTCATTTGCATTACGACTATACAATACCATTTTCCCTGGTGTGTAATCATCACGCCCATTAGCCCGCTCCTTTCCACTACAAAGGACTGTCTCCTAGTGACCAAGGTACGCTTCCTGAAGATGTTATTATGAAACATACGTCGGAGCAGTACCTGGTCACGCTATACACACATATAATGTGTTGGAGTCAAAGCACATGCCAGTGGCCGGTATACAAGGCTCCATATGATAAGTAAGAAATAATAATAATTAAAACTGTAGGAATATAAAAAGAACATGGTAGATTGAAGTCATTACTGCATCCTAAATATAACTGATGTGTTTAATGGTATAAACCACTCTTCAGGGGCAAATGCGTTAATACAGCCAGTTTTCAAGGGACAACATAAGATTGTTTTTCTTTTTCTTTTTTTCTTTTTTTTTGCTTCTCTAGTTTACCATGGCTCTCATACCAAGGATGGACAACCCCATCTGTCTGATTGAGAATTCTGCTGATAATAGGTTGGGTGTAAATGAGAACGCCCAAACAATCCTGGCACAGATTACTCAGCCACTGGTTGTGGTTTCCATTGTGGGGCCCTACAGGACTGGAAAATCATATCTACTTAACAAATTATCAGGCCGGCAAAAAGGTAAGATGAAAACGACTTTAGAAATGTTCTGTTTCTGTGGGATGTGTTTTAGGATTAGTTTGTTTGATCTGGTCCAAGCCAACTATTTAAACTTCACTAAAACCTGGAGTTAGGCTTTAAAACTTAAAGTGGTTGTAAAGGTGAAGGTTTTTTACCTTCATGTATTTTATTTATGAAGGTAAAAAAACTTCATGATGCAGTCCCCCCCAAGCCCCCCATATACTTACTTACGAGAGTGCCTGCTGTCTCGGGTCTCTCCCTCCTCAATGGCTGAGACACAGCATTGGCTGTCAATCACAGCTAGTGCGGAGGGAGCGGGGGTGCGGAGTTGAGCCACATTCTGTGTGCCTTTAGATGCTCAGAGCGGGGTCCGGGAGGGAGCATGCACGATTGCTCTTGGGGCACTGCTCAAGGAGAAGAAGCCAGTAGCATCTGTGGGGGGCCCGAGAAGAGGAGAATCAGGGCTGCTCTGTGCAAAACCATTACACAGAGCAGGTAAGTATAACATCCTGCATTTAATATCACTTTAAGTACTGAAATGATAAAACACAGTACATACTGTACATGTTCTATCCATATCTTCACATGTGCAGGACTTCTGTAAGGGCTGGCCACTTGATCGGATTTGATGACTGCTGCTACAGCGGTTCTAATTATCCACTGTCACCATATTCTTATGCCCAGGTACCTGCTATTATGTGATATACACGTCTGAATAGTGTGCACCCTCTAGTGGTACTAGGATGTGTACAGGTAGATTTTTTTGTAGTGTAGGAAAATGTAGGAAAATGTAAGCAGCCTTAGCAGGCAGCCAAGCCTGTGTTTGATTCTGGGTTTGCAGGAAGCCAGATAGAGCTAGGTGACACACAGGCAGCATCACTGAGACCTCCCACTTGTTTCCAGAACATGCTAGAATCTTATGGAAAGAAAGGAGGAGAGGAGAGGCAGAGCTCCCCAGAGTATTCTGAGGGCTCTGTCCAATCCTCAACTAGTATTGGCAGGGGTCAGGCCCCCTCAATTACTCAGGGTCAGCTCAGATAGAGATGGAGTGTTAGGCTGTCATGGCCTTTGAAGGAGCTCCCCAGCCTGGGGGGGTGACCTTGGGCCTTGGCTCAGGTGCGGACAGGACCCTCTTACAACCCACAGAGGTGTCATGACCAGGAGGAACAGGAGGAGCAAGAAAGGACAGCAGGAACACTGCTGGGTAAGTCTCCAGGAGTTCCACAGAGGCAACCAGGAGGTGAGTGTTCACAGGATCAGGAGGACTGGGGAGGCATGCCTGAGAGGACTCGGAGAGTGCAGTTTGGGATGGGTGCATTCAGTGGAGTGGACTGTGGTGGCATGGGCAGCGGAGGAAGGCAGCTGCAGCCAGGAGGGCTGGAAGGGCCTGAAGATGTGGTGCTGGGATCAGTAGCCACATGGACAGTTAGCACTAGGACTCCCATTCTTTTTGCTACATCAAAGGGGCCGACGGTCCCTGCCTGCAAAGGGCGTTTGCTAAGGCCTGGTGGAGCCAGTGTCAGGCCTAAACTATAGTGCTAGCTGGTCCTGGAAGTGAGGAATCAAGTGATGTGCTGGAGGGTGAGATCAGCAATCAAGTGATGTGCTGAAGAGTGAGATCAGTAATCAAGTGATGTGCTGGAGCTAGAAGTGAGGAGGTGTATATACAAGGAGTGTATATAGTTGAAGTCCCAATTCCTTATTTCTTCAATCAAGTTAAGTTACCCTTACCCCATCCAAGTTTAATTCCCCTGAATAAAACATAAAAACAAAGTACAAGGACTGCTTCTTGACTTCTGAGTGTCTGAAGATTGTGTACCTGGCTGTGCAGGGTGAGAGACGGACCACAACTACCAGCAGCCCCTACTGGGTATTGCTATACGGGCTTAAGAAAATATCTAAGAGACATGTAACCAGAGGACAAGGCAGCTTTGTCGGAAGCAATGCCAAGGGTTTAAGTAGAAGCCTACTGGGGTCAAGACTTAAGCCTTGACTTAAGACTTAAGGAAGCGGACAAATTTCAATCCATGTATAGGCACTGAAGTTGTATGGTAGTGGATCTACCAATCAACTTCTGTACAACCACCCTGTTGGCTTGATCAGTGCTGTAGGCTATAGTTGGCAGCCCTGATCAGTGAACCCTGATAACAGGAAAAAACCCCATTCTGACAGAAAACTGACTGCCTTATGGGCTGCCTTAGGACTGTACCAGGAGATCCGTAATATAAGCAACTGTACAGAAATAAGAGATGGAAGAAGAGACACAGGTTGAGATGAAAGTCAGGCATTCTAGCCAAACACCAAGTACCTGCACTTGTTCTGTGTGCCTGAATACATACATAGAAAATGTGTGCCATGGTAATTGGATAAAACCAGGTTACCGTGATAAGACTGAAGAATTTTAGGAAGGTGAAAGAGAGTTAGGACAAAAATACCAGAAGTGCATAAGAAACTGATCATCTAATTCTAATGGGTGGACAACATACAGTGAACAGCTCAATGGAGGACCTCACCACAGATGGATGAATAATGTACAAATGACCACCAGACAAATGACCTGAAAGCATGGTAGCCAGCACATTCTTTACACCTTTTACCATTGATCTAGGTACCTGAATGTGACTTCCTGTAGTCCCCTGCATGGTAAAACAGTACTGGGAGAAAAAGTGGGCCAATGAGATGTGCTAGAATGCACATGTGATAACAAATAACTTGACAAAAGGAGAAACATGAACTCCTCAGTCTTTTGCTACTGCTTCTTCCTTGTCTAACCACAGCCTGGGAACAGAGAGGTTACCTTGTTGTATTGCATAACAGTGTAGAAAAAAGTCAGGTCACCAACCTGGCCAACCTGGCTATACAGTCTAGTAGAATTGTGTCAATCTCAGAACTAGATGGACAGAAAAAAAAAATTTTTGGTGAGTAAAAAGAGATGTGTATTTCATCTGTGTCACCTAGAAGTTTAGCTCTAAAACTACCTAAGGGCAGCAGATCTTTTCAATTGGTGAGATAGCTACACATCATCACTTTTATCCCTTAGCATTGGAATCCAACCGCATTTTTTTTCTTTTAGCTATAAAAACAGAGATCTGCTTGATGAAAGTCTTCATCTCTCTTTTTTTTTTTTTGAGAAATAATTGAAAAATTGTGTTTTATATGGTAGTTCAGCATGTCGGATAATATCTGAGAATGGTAACAAGCACAAATTGACTGAACTCCTTTAAATATTGCATATGCCAGTCATAGCATGGCCAGCTTTAGGGTGTCATAATTGGGAAAAGTCAAATGTTTGATGATTTTTTGGAGCTATTAGAATATCTATAAGGCACTTGATTGTAATTGCCCAGTGCCTATTTTCACAAAATGGCTTTCATTCTTATTGTTGGGTTTTAATCACATGAATCTGCAGTAAAAGTTAGTGGTGGAGTTCCAGGAAAAATTCTGCTTCTAGGAAGAAGATAAATATTACATCTATTAACCTTCTATGAGGAGGTGAGTTGCCATCTAGATAAAGGAAGGCCGTAGTCGTGGTGTATCTGGATTTTGCAAAAGCATTTGACACAGTTCCCCATAAATGTTTACTGTGCAAAATAAGGTCCGTTGGCATTGACCATAGGGTAAGTACATGGATTGAAAACTGGCTACAAGGGCGAGTTCAGAGTGTGGTGATAAATGGGGAGTGCTGGGAATAGTTAGGGGTGGGTAGTGGGGTCCCCCAATGTTCTGTGCTGGGACCAATCCTATTTAAGTTGTTCATAAACGACCTGGAGGATGAGCTAAACAGTTCAATGTCTGAATTTGCGGACGATACTAAGCTAAGCAGGGCAATAACTTCTCCGCAGGATGTGGAAACCTTACAAAAAGATCTGAACAAATTAATGGGGTGGGCAACTACATGGCAAATGAGGTTTAATGTAGAAAAATTTAAAATAATGCATTTGGGTGGCAAAAATATGAATGCAATCTATACACTGGGGGAGAACCTCTGGGGGAATCTAGGATGGAAAAGGACCTGGGGGTCCTAGTAGATGATAGGCTTAGCAATGGCATGCAATGCCAAGCTGCTGCTAACAAAGTAAACAGACTATTGGCATGCATTAAAAAGGGAATCAATTCCAGAGATAAAACAATAATTCTCCCGCTCTACAAGACTCTGGTTCAGCCGCACCTAGAGTATGCTGTCCAGTTCTGGACACCAGTCTTCAGTTAGGATGTACTGGAAATTGAGTGAGTACAAAGGGCAACAAAGCTAATAAAGGGTCTGAAGGATATTAGTTATGAGGAAAGGTTGAGAGCACTGAACTTATTCTCTCTGAAAGCTTGCGAGGGGATGATTTCAATTTACAAATACCGTACTGGTGACCCCACAATAGGGATACAATGTTTTCGCAGAAGGGAGTTTAACAAGACATGTGGCCACTCATTAAAATTAGAAGAAAAGAGGTTTAACCTTAAACTGCATAGAGGGTTCTTTACTGTAAGAGCGGCAAGGTTGTGGAATTCCCTTCCACAGGCGGTGGTATCAGCGGGGAGCATCGATAGTTTCTAAAAACTATTAGGTAAGCACCTGAACAACCACAACATATAAGGATAAACAATGTAATACTGACATATAATCACACACATAGGTTGGACTTGTGTATTTTTTAAACCTCACCTACTATGTAACTATGTAACATCAAATGGACTTTATTATACTGTTATACTTTCACTGCAGGCACATCATTAAAACATTTTGAGCATTGTGTCTACTTATTCCAGGTGTTTTCTCTGTGGATTCTACAATTAAAGCAACTACCAAAGGCATCTGGATGTGGTGCATGCCACACCCAATAAAATGTGATCATACCTTGGTGCTTCTGGATACAGAAGGACTTGGAGATCCAGGGAAGGTAAACCTCGGAAGATAATTTAAAACAGATTAATGCATACACTTCTCAATATTGACTTCAATATCTGTCTTTTAGGGAGACAAGGACAATGATTGTATGATCCTGTCATTGGCCGTGCTCATGAGTAGTGCTGTCATCTACAACAGTAGTGGGGTTATCAATCAGGATGCCCTGGAGAAAGTAAAGTATCCTTTTTGTCAGAAGACAAGCTGTTCCTCCTGAAGCAACCTTTCCCTTTCCTTTCCTTTTCCTTATCACAGAATCCTGACTCAGTACTCCTCGCAAGAGCTTTCAGCCTGGATGCAAGCAGTGGGCTGGGTCTTGCGAGGAGTTAAGCAAATATCAAAAATATCTTGATGGGTGAGTGTCAGTCTAGAGGAGTGGGCATCCTTAGGTAGACAGAATTTGCATGCAGACCTTCTTTGGTAATGTTAACATATGATACTGAGCCTCCGTGATTGAAAGAACTGAACTTCAATTAATGAAAAAGAGTGCCAAGGACAGTTAGGCTGGATAGGAAAGGAGTTCCCTTTTCTTTGCCCAATATCTGAGGAACCAACAGATTATCATTTAGTATATGGGAAGACTCTTCAGAGGGAGTGGCAAATTCTGAGTGATTTATGCAGAGCATTTACAGTATATGTGAGGCATAACCATTTGGTGAGTGTGAATAACATAGGGTGAGCACTTGAGGTGACTGATTGTGGAGTGAGATAATAAAGTTATCCTTATTGCACAATTGGAACACAGCTATTTGCAGTAATATTATGTGTGGAACTCTTGCACTGACTTTTTAATGAACTTTACCACTTCATGCTTTTTTGGTATTTCTTATAAATGAGGCTGCAAAATTGTTTTCACTGTTATAGATTCATTATTAAAGCACTTTATTTATCCGTATTTTTTATTGTTTGAGTTATATGATTTAGGTTATTTTTTACAGTGGGGTGTTATTAGAGATTTAATAACTGCTTCCTGCCTGCTCTATAGTGAAATGATGGGTGAGAGCACTCTCGTTCTGGGGTTCAAACGTGGTCAGGGGGGCACGCCACATCGGTGGTGCGCCATGTCCCTCGGGCACAGCGCAGCACCGATCACTGTAAAGATTACGGTAAAGAGCCTATCAAGAATATTTGTAGATATAGTATCTTTAAAATTGTGTGATCTAACAGTGATTCCTTGATTATAAACAGCCTGCTCTCTCTCTAAAATTGTTCCCTATAAAAAAGGCATAAAAATGTGCAGAAACTCTGTACAGTTTTTGTGTTCTGTCTCATAAATTAAAAAACAATTTTTCAATTCCTAGATGCAGTCTGCCTGCTCTTTCCCTCTGGAATGGTATCCTATTAGAAAGGATAATACTCTGTGAATAAAATTTGTACTATTTTTATTGTTTCAGAAAAATGCAGATATACACTGTTATAGGTATTTGCAGATTAAATCTGCCTGCTCTCTCACTCTGAAGTTACATCATATTAAATATGATAGCATACTGTGCAGTAAACCTGAACTATTTATTATGCTTCTGTAAAAGTAAATTCAAGTAAAAAAGGGGTAAATACTGTCCATCTGTCCAGTTGTCCTGCCTTCAGTCTCACAAAATGTCACTGTAATATTTAATTTCTATATGAAATCTGCCTGCTCTTTCCCTCTGAAATTGCATCACATTAGAAAGGGTAACATAATGTGCTACAAATCTGTATATTTTTTCTGACTCTTAAAATAGACACTATGATTTTTAATCTCCAGCTGAAGTTTGCCTGCTCTCTTCCTCTGAAATTGCATTCTATTCAAATGATAATGTAAAGTACAGAAAATTTATCTCAGAAAAAAATACACTATAATTTTCAAATTACTTTTTGCTAACTCCTTCTGAAATTGCATCTAAGCAAAATAAGGAGCACAGACTATAATGCAAACCTGCACAATTTATCTGTTCTCATTCTCAGAAAAAAAAGACAGTTTTTTTATTTAAAGATTAAATCTACTTGCTCTCTCTTTCTGAAATAGCGGCCTATTAAAAAAGATTAAAAGCTATGCTGCAAATATGTCCACATTTTTAGTCTCAGAAAAAAATACACTGTCATTTCCAGATAAAATGTGCCTTCTCTATCCCTCTGAGAAGTTTTAGCATTGTCACCAGAACAAGAAGTGCAGGGAAATGTTTTAACTGGAACACTTATTCTGGTATGACTGTATAAGTGATTAAATCCCCAGTGACAGGGGTATTAACCCTTTCTTACTCTCTCTAAAAATAAAGAGAAAGTTTTGGCTTTGCACAGACTTTCAGACACAAAGCCTGATCACTAAAGGTTTAATTTCCTTAATAAAATATGTTCACAGCTCTACATTAAATATATATATCGAGATTGTAGACAAAGCCTCAGTTCAGAAGATGAACACTCAGAGTCAGGAAGATAAAGACAATATGGCACCTCTCTTTGTCTGGGTCATACGGGATTTTACTCTTAAGTCAGACTTGGATGGGCACCCAGTCACCGCTGATGAATATTTGGAAAACTGTCTAAAGAATGTCCTACGTACGTTCCTGACCTGTGGTTCAACTCTTTGGTATCTTTTTTCAATAATGCAAAATTATTTTACCTATTATTTGTATACCTAAATATCATTTTAGGTTTTTTAGTTCCCACAGCCAGATAGCTTAGTCACTGGAATAACGTTAGTTCTCCTCATTTACAGTGACAGTCCACTCAATGCTGATGTTATGGTTCCCAATACTGATATTTTTGTTAACCTCTTACACATATGTACAGCAGCAAAGAGGGTTGGTTTTAATACCCACATGTCAAATATATGATGCTTGGATGGCTTAAGTTTCTGTATTTAGATTGCACTCCTGGTATCTACTAATGATAGGAAGTTGGCACAACCAGCTCCAGATCTGGTGATTACCATGGCAGCTAGTCATCCAGACCCAATTAAAGGGAACCCAGGGTTGGTTGGATAGAGGATTGGGGTTTTTGGCAAAGTTTATGGATTATATAACACAACATAATGTTACTTTGTTGAATAAGGCCAGCCATAGACAGTTAGAATCGAGCCATGTGTGGGTAGGTTGAATGTACCAAGTTGATCGATCAATCATCTTTGGTACAACCAGCCGGCCAGATTTTACATGCAATTATTACTAGCGGCTGGTATAGCTGCTAGCAATAATCACTGTCTTCTCCTGGGGAACCCCCCCAGCCTGGAGAACACAATGGGTCAACTTGTCAACGTTGTCTCTCTCACCTGTGGTTACAGGTAAGAAGTTTGCTATGTGTATGGCCTGCATAAGCCTAGCTTTTTAATTGTGGTTTTGTCCTATACTTACAGTTTCACTGTATTCAAGTTTATTAGTTTTAAGATTTTTTTCTCTTCATTTTAGCTGTGAAAACATCCAAGGGAAACAGGCAAAATAAGATGCGTGGGACTATCAGAGCTCATTTTCCAAAGAGAAAGTGTTTTTACTTTGGATTTCCATCTGCGGACAAAGAGGTGTTGCAAAACATGTCCCAAGTTCCTGAATCAGAGCTAGTGCCTGAGTTTGTCAGGAAGGCTGAGGATTTCTGCAAGTTCATTCTTCAAGAAACATCAGCAAAAAGATTAAGAGATGACAGAATTATGACTGGATCTGGTGAGTTGAAAAGCAACTTAATGTCAGCAGGGATCTACAGGGCCATTATAAATGTAGCACCACCCTTGAAGGAGCTGCTGGATGTTTGGGTTTTTTTGTTCTTGATGCTGACACACCTACTAGGTGTTACCACACTCTTCAACACACCTTGAAGCTGAAAGTGGTTATTTTTTTTGGCAAACAATGCCCAGCTGGGTAAATAGTATAAATACTACAGCAATAAAGATCAACCAATGGCGTTGTGACAAATTATGCACAATACCTATGCAATAAGGAAGCAGATTTCAGGTATCAGTATGTCAGGGCTGAAGAAGGACCCCAATGATAAGAACACAGGGGCAGCTATCAGAGATCCCTCCCTATACCACTTGTCAGTGGTTTCCTAATGAAAGTCGGGGTCTGAGTACTGGAGCTTGCACCTATTAAGGACACTTGTAATCACATAGAGTAAAGTGAGACAGCAACAAGAAATGGCACAAGGCATCTCATCCATGCAGCAGGCACCTGGGTAGTTCCAGAGAGCCCAACAAATGGGTCCTCCTTCTTAAGCCAACTCCTTCCAGCTGTTACAGGCAGTCCTTTTAGCAACAGTGTAGATGAAAGCTCACCCCCTAGAATTAGCGAACCTGGAAATACAGATCTTGAATGGCAGTATGCATAGTTCATAATCGTATAGTCTCATGCATCACAGTTCAGGTCACAGTAACACCAGCATAGGTCCCCTGCATGTAGGGATAAAATAGAACTGTCCCTAAGCAAACCACTGTGACAGCAACCATGACAGTAGCTGGGTCCACAAATGTAGGAATGCAAGGTAAAAGTCTCTGAGCACACCTGTTCACAGGCTCATAGCAGACAGCACTTCTGGGCAACAATGCCAGCCCCTAAATCAGCACACAGCAGCAGGATGGGGCAGTACGTCTCAGTAATCCCTAATTCTTCTCTCTAAGACCTGTAGCAGCAGAACAGATAAGTCAGGCAGAGCTAATATCCCTGCAATTGCCCTCTAGCCACAGAACACTTACAACCTGTGCATCCCATTCTCCCCCCTCCCATGTCTGTCCTCCTTATGCATGATTTTCCTTCTCCCTAATCCCCCCTGCTCTCCAGGCACTCTGGGATCTGTAGTCTTAGTCCCCTTCTCCACAGGTCTCTGTCTTTGTGAAGGGATTACATCTCCCTTATGTCTTTGCATCCCCATCTCCTCCGGATTTATTAGGTGGGGCTTCAGACCACTGCGTGGCTAATCTGAGTCCTTCCCTGTAAATTCCTCATTCCTTCCAAAATGGTCACCCCCTATGTTGAGGACACCTTTAGCATTGTCCATGGTTGCCTCCAATATGGGTGCTGCCTCTCTTCACTCATTGATGCAATCTTCATCAAAGTAGTCACCACAACACCTGCACTAGGGACACTTTTTTTCTGTCTAGCCAGTCCTCCCATCACAAAAAAGGAAATAACAAGATGCATTGGAAAAATGTCCTGCAGGGTAAGTTAAAGGGGCCACAGTCCAGGCTGCAAAATATGACCACTGTGATCTAAACAATGTGGTGCTACTGTTATAGTCAAGCTCACACTTTAAGTACAGTTGTAACCCCTCTCCAAACATAGTGCTTATGATTGTGACCATAAAGCTCTATTTTGATCTTGTCACTCCAGAATACAGTGTGCCCCAAAGGTGTCACGGTTAGGGATGAGCTTCGTGTTCGAGTCGAACCCATGTTCGACTCGAACATCGGCTGTTCGATCGTTCGCCGAATTGCGAACGTTATGGGCCGTTCGCGCTAAATTCGTGTGGCGCGTCACGGCCCATAATTCACTGCGGCATCGCAGTGCATTGCTGGCTGATGATTGGCCAAGCATGCACTATGACCCGCATGCTTGGCCAATCACAGCGCTGTCAGTAGAGAGAGCTGTAATTGGCCAAAGCCAGGGTGGCTTTGGCCAATTACGGCTCAGGGCATTTAGTACACACCCCACACTATATAAGGCCGCCTGCACGGCGGCCCTGTGTAGTGTGTGTTCCGGTGTGCTGAGAGATAGAGAGAGAGAGAGACAGTGTCATTTGATTTGAGTTAGATAGATTAGGCAGAACAGTCAGTCAGTTAGCTGCACTTACAGTGTATTGTGTATATATATGCATCCCAGGTGTTGCATATATATATATACACTGTATTCAGTTTAGCTAGATCCGTTCCTGTTATCTTCTATCTAGACTATTTACATTTAATGCAGTGCGTCCTGCTCACAGTGTTCAGCTAGATCCGTTCCTGTTATCTTCTAGACTATTTACATTTAGTGCAGTGCGTCCTGCTCACAGTGTTCAGCTAGATCCGTTCCTGCTATTTACATTTAGTGCAGTGCGTCCTGCTCACAGTGTTCAGCTAGATCCGTTCCTGTTAAATTCCTACTGACCGGCAGGCTTGTCTGGTTACAGTATATAAAGCTACCTGAAGAAAATTACAGGTGTTCTATTTGATCCTATTAGTACCACGGTCAGGCAGCTAGACTATTTACATTTAGTACAGTGCGTCCTGCTCACAGTGTTCAGCTAGATCCGTTCCTGTTATCTTCCTACTGACAGGCAGGCTTGTCTGGTTACAGTATATAAAGCTACCTGAAGAAAATTACAGGTGTTCTATTTGATCCTATTAGTACCACGGTCAGGCAGCTAGACTATTTACATTTAGTACAGTGCGTCCTGCTCACAGTGTACAGCTAGATCCGTTCCTGTTATCTTCCTACTGACAGGCAGGCTTGTCTGGTTACAGTATATAAAGCTACCTGAAGAAAATTACAGGTGTTCTATTTGATCCTATTAGTACCACGGTCAGGCAGCTAGACTATTTACATTTAGTACAGTGCGTCCTGCTCACAGTGTTCAGCTAGATCCGTTCCTGTTATCTTCCTACTGACAGGCAGGCTTGTCTGGTTACAGTATATAAAGCTACTTGAAGAAAATTACAGGTGTTCTATCCCAGCTTAGTGCAGCTACAGGCCATTAGTATGTCTGGAAGGCCAAGAAGGAGAGGCAGACAGTCACAAGCCAATAAGAGAGGGCAAGCAGGCTCTGTGTCTAGTGCTGGTCGTGGAGACGGTGCATCCTCATCAGCACGTGGCCATGGGACACGCTTGGCCTTTTTTTCGGCAGCTGGCCATGTTGAGCCGCAACATGCGGAAGACTTGGTCGAGTGGATGACCAAGCCGTCCTCATCCTCCTCATCCTCTCTCACCCATGCCCAGGGTGCTTTGTCTGGCAAAGCAGCGGCCTCTTCCCTCAGCTCAATGTCATCAGTGACTCCTTCCCTAGCTCCACCATGTCCTCATGAGGATTCCCTCGAACTGTTTGACCACAGTGTTGGGTACATGCTCCAGGAGGATGCCCAGCATTTGGAAGGCTCTGATGACGATACTGAGCTCGATGAAGGCAGTAACATGAGCGCGGACAGAGGGGGTGCCCAAGAAGGACAGCAATCTGGCAGTCATGCTCCCCCTGCTGCAGCATACTGCCAGGTTTGCTCCAGTGATGAGGAGGGAGGGGATGATGAGGTCACTGACTCAACGTGGGTGCCTGATAGGAGAGAGGAGGAGGAGGAGGAGGAGGAGGAGGAGGAGGAGGAGGAGGCGGCAGCACATCACCAACGAGGCAGGATGCCCTCCAGGGGCCAGCCTAAGGGCAACACATTGACTGCATCACACCCCAAAGCTCCACATGTGCAGGGCGCTGCAGTCTCTGCGCGTTATTCAAAAAGTTCTTTGGTGTGGGCCTTTTTTGAGACGAGTGCATCAGATCGCACCGCTGCTATTTGCAACATATGTCTCAAGCGTATCTCGCGTGGCCAAAATATCTCCCGCTTGGGTACCACATGCTTGACCAGACATATGTTGACCTGCCATGCAGTTCGTTGGCAAGCGTATCTAAAAGACCCACACCAAAGAACAAAGAGGATCTCTCCTTGCTCCTCATCAGCTGAGATTTCCAACCCCACTAGACCTTCAGTCCTCTCTGAGACCTGCAGTGAGAGGAATGAAGGTGTAGAATTAGGTGTGTCACAGCC
Source organism: Aquarana catesbeiana (assembly GCA_037953035.1). NCBI lineage: Eukaryota > Metazoa > Chordata > Amphibia > Anura > Ranidae > Aquarana > Aquarana catesbeiana. The sequence goes on along the minus strand of JBBHAA010000512.1, from coordinate 2,641,626 downwards.
AAGTACTTGTGGGCAATCTGCTTTTGGTACACCGACGTCAGATTGTACCAGGCAAATTTCCCTGCCCCAGCTGCTGCACCGCCGAAAGAAGTTTGCTCCCAGCCATCCACATGCCCAGCGGTTGAATGCTAGCTTGGCAAAATTGCTAGCACTTCAACTGCTGCCTTTTCAGTTGGTAGACTCTGCCCCCTTCCGTGAGTTTGTGGAATGTGCGGTTCCTCAGTGGCAGGTACCCAAACGCCACTTTTTCTCACGGAAGGCGATTCCGGCTCTCTACCGGCATGTGGAAGGCAATGTCCATGCCTCGCTGGACAGGGCGGTCAGCGGTAAGGTGCATATTACCGCTGACTCATGGTCCAGCAGGCATGGACAGGGACGTTACCTAAGTTTCACGGCGCATTGGGTGACTCTGCTGGCAGCTGGGAAGGATGCAGGACAAGGTGCAGTAGTGTTGGAGGTTGTTCTGCCACCACGCCTCCAAAATGCTGATTGTGACACACCTCTCTCCTCCACCCCCTCCTCTTCTTCTTCCTCCATGGCCTCTTCCTCGGAACCAGCGGTGCTCCGTAGGCGTTCAAGGGGCTACGCAAGTACGCAGGCCAAAAGATGCCATGCGGTGCTTGAGCTGGTGTGCTTGGGGGACAGGAGCCACACTGGGGCAGAGGTTCTGTCAGCTCTGCAGGGGCAGGTTCAGAGGTGGTTGACGCCACGCCAACTTAAGGCAGGAATGGTGGTTTGCGACAATGGCACCAACCTCCTCTCTGCCCTCCGACAGGGACAAATGACCCATGTGCCCTGTTTGGCTCACGTCCTTAACTTGGTGGTGCAGCGGTTCTTGGGCAGGTACCCGGGCTTACAGGATGTCCTGAGGCAGGCCAGGAAAGTCTGTGTGCATTTCCGCCGGTCATATAATGCCAGTGCTCGGCTGACGGACCTCCAAAAGGAGTTTAACCTGCCCAAGAACCGCCTAATCTGTGACATGCCCACCAGGTGGAACTCAACGTTGGCCATGCTGCAGCGGCTGCACACGCAGCAGAGGGCCATCAATGAGTACCTGTGCGACTATGGCACCAGGACAGGGTCAGGGGAGCTTGGTTTTTTTTCCCCACGCCAGTGGGCCATGATCAGGGATGCATGCACTGTCCTGTCACCATTCGAGGAGGCCACGAGGATGGTGAGCAGTGACAGTGCATGCATCAGTGACACTGTCCCCCTTGTCCACCTGTTGGAGCACACGCTGCGTGGAATAATGGACAGGGCACTTGAGGCAGAACAGAGGCAGGAAGAGGAGGACTTCCTTAGCTCTCAAGGCCCCCTTTATCCAGACAGTGTTCCTGCGTGCCCGCCGATCACACAGGAAGAGGACGAGGAGGAAGAGGAGGAGGAGGAAGATTGTGTCAGTATGGAGGTGGAGCCTGGCACTCAGCATCAGCAGCAGTCTTTAAGGGATCAGTCCCAAGAAACACATGGACTTGTACGTGGCTGGGAGGAGGTGGCTGCGGACCATGTCGTTCTTAGTGACCCAGAGGACTCCGGACCGAATGCCTCAGCAAACCTACGCTGCATGGCCTCCCTGATCCTGCAAAGCCTGCGTAAGGATCCTCGTATTCGTGGTATCAAGGAGAAGGACCAATACTGGCTGGCAACCCTCCTTGATCCACGTTACAAGGGTAAGGTTGCGGACCTTATCTTGCCATCGCAGAGGGAGCAGAGGATGAAACATCTTCGGGAGGCCTTGCAGAAAGGTCTGTGCAACGCGTTCCCAGAGACTGGGAGGTTACAAACTCCTGTTTCTGGACAACGTGTTGCTGAGGCTTCGGTCAGTCAAAGAAGGAGCGGTGGAGAAGGTGGCCGTCTGACCGATGCGTTCAGACAATTTTTTGGTCCGCAGCCCCAAGGTATGATCGGTTCCAGCAACCATCGCCAGCGTCTGTTTTACATGGTGCAGGAATACCTAGGGGCAAGATCAGACTTGGACACCTTTCCCACCGAAAATCCTCTGGGTTACTGGGTCTTGAGGATGGATCACTGGCCAGAGCTTGCACAGTATGCAATTGAGCTACTGGCCTGTCCTGCATCCAGCGTTCTTTCGGAACGCACATTCAGTGCTGCTGGAGGCGTGGTAACCGATCACAGGGTGCGTCTGTCCACCGACTCGGTCGATCGGCTGACCTTCATAAAAATGAATGAGTCTTGGATCACCACCAGCTACCAAGCACCTGATGCTGATGTAACCGAATAATTTTTTTTGAAATCTCAGATCCCTTCAAAGACTGCCTATGCTGATGCTGAGTGACTATCCCTGAGTAATTATCCTCTTCCTCCTCAATCATCACGCTGATAGCTTGTAAGAACATTTTTGGTTCTGGGCGCCACCACCAGTGCCTAAGGCACAATTTTTCAGCCCCTGTTTAACAGGGGCGTGTAATTACAATTTTTGATGTAATACTTTGCAGCAGGGCTCGTTCCTGCATTCCAACTAGAGTGTCTGTGAGGGGTTGCAGTGTTGTGGCACCAGCACCAGTGCCTAGGGCCCAATTTTTCTGCCCCTGTCTAACAGGGGCGTGTAATTACAATTTTTGATGCAATACTTTGCAGCAGGGCTCGTTCCTGCGTTCCAACTAGAGTGTCTGTGAGGGGTTGCAGTGTTGTGGCACCAGCACCAGTGCCTAAGGCCCAATTTTTCTGCCCCTGTCTAACAGGGGCGTGTAATTACAATTTTTGATGCAATACTTTGCAGCAGGGCTCGTTCCTGCGTTCCAACTAGAGTGTCTGTGAGGGGTTGCAGTGTTGTGGCACCAGCACCAGTGCCTAAGGCCCAATTTTTCTGCCCCTGTCTAACAGGGGCGTGTAATTACAATTTTTGAAGCAATAATTTGCAGCAGGGCTCGTTCCTGCGTTCCAACTAGAGTGTCTGTGAGGGGTTGCAGTGTTGTGGCACCAGCACCAGTGCCTAAGGCCTAATTTTTCAGCTCCTGTTCAACAGGGGCATGTAATTACAATTCTTGATCTAATATTTCACAGCAGGGCCCTGTGAGGGCTTACAGTGTTGTGGCCACAGCAACACCTAAGGCCCAAATTTCTGCTGAGTATATAGGGCAGGACCCTACTTTCAAACATCTAACTTACAAACGACTCCTACTTGCAAACGGAAGGAGACAACAGGAAGTGAGATGAAATCTACCCCTAGGAAGGGAAATTCTCTCCTGTAAGAGTTAATATGGGAAAACAATTTCTCCTTTCCACTGATGCTTTCCAATCCTTGTTCCACAAAAAAACCCAAATTTTCAAAAAACATTTTTCATTGGGACAAAAAAGTGAGGTGAAATCTTCTGAAGAGGAGGAAAGACAGCAAAACAAATGTCACAGGGGTGATAACCCTTCCCTATGTTTTCCAAAAAGCTTAGAAAAGATTTTTTGGCTGGAGCTAAACACGTTAAAAATGTTCAAAATTACAAACAGATTCTACTTAACAACAAACCTACAGTCCCTGTCTTGTTTGCACCGCCTGTATACTGCTGTTCAGAGTATATAGGGCCTGGTGGCCCCACACCTTTCCTTATTTTAATTTGGGTGCGGGGTTCCCCTTAATATCCATACAAGACCCAAAGGGCCTGGTAATGGACTGGGGGGTACCCATGCCGTTTGTCTCACTGATTTTCATCCATATTGCCATGACCCGACATGACATTAAACCCGCAAGCAGTTTTAAATGAGATTTTTTCCTTTAAAAATGACATTTGGTGCAGGGACTGTTCTAAACATGGGAAACACGCGTCACTTTACAGGCATACTATAGACACCCCCCAGGTACGATATTTAAAGGAATATTTCACTTTTTTTTTTTTACTTTAAGCATCATTAAAATCACTGCTCCCGAAAAAACGGCCGTTTTTAAAAGTTTTTTTTGCATTGATACATGTCCCCTGGGGTAGGACCCGGGTCCCCAAACCCTTTTTAGGACAATACCATGCAAATTAGCCTTTAAAATGAGCACTTTTGATTTCGAACGTTCGAGTCCCATAGACGTCAATGGGGTTCTAACGTTCGTGCGAACTTTCGGTCCGTTCGCGGGTTCTGGTGCGAACCGAACCGGGGGGTGTTCGGCTCATCCCTAGTCACGGTGTTGTCAGCCATATTGTAACTGGGCTTTTTGTGGCATTGGCACTGGAAAGGCTTCTTTCTGGCAACTCGACCATGCAGCTAATTTTTGTTCAAGTATCATATTAATGTGCTATTTGAAACAACCACGCCATCTTTTTCAAGAGGTTACCTGTGGGTTTTTCTTTGTATCCCAAACTGGCATATTCAAGGCTTTGGATATCTTTTTGTATCCTTTTCCATCTTTATACAGTTGCATTACCTTGTAATGCAGGTCTTTTGACCATTGTTTTCTACTCCCCATGGCTCAGTATCTAGCCTGCTCAGTACATCCATGTGAGAGCTAAGAAACAACATTTATACACAGACACTAATTGCAATAGAAAAAGCCACAAATGTGGGAAATTAACATTTTTTGCCATATTAACCTGTGTGTTTCATCTTGTGTGTCTGTACCAAGGCCAAACATTTCAGGGGATGGAAACTTTTCATCAGGTCCATTTGGGGTATTTCTGATATCATTATGACTTATGAGCGAAACAACTATGTGATAATAAATGGCTTTATATGATCACTATCATTAAATAAAAGACAGTTTTTAGGCATGATCAGTCATATTTGCAATCTCAATGCCAACATTTCACGATTTCTGCCAGGGGATGAAAACTTTTGAGCACAACTGCCTTAGTTTATTTCCAAATCAGCACTGTTAACCACTTGCCGACCGCCGCACGACTATATACGTCGGCAGAATGGCACGGGCAGGCAAAAGGACGTGTATGTACGTCCTTGCCTGCCCGCGGGTGGGGGGTCCGATCGGACCCCCCCCGGTGCCTGCGGCGGTCGGCAAATCTTCCCCGGCGATCGGAGGTGAGGGGGAGGCCATCCATTCGTGGCCCCCCCCTAGCGATCGCTCTCAGCCAATGGGATCATTTCCCTGCCTCTGTATTGTACACAGAGGCAGAGGAAATGATGTCATCTCTCCTCGGCTCGGTATTTTCCGTTCCGGGCCGAGGAGAGAAGACTGCAATGTAAGTGCACCAACACACTACACACAGTAGAACATGCCAGGCACACAAAACACCCCGATCCCCCCCCGATCGCCCCCCGATCCCCCCCCAATCACCCCCCCCTGTCACAAACTGACACCAAGCAGGTTTTTTTTTTTTTTTTTTTTTTTTTTTTCTGATTACTGTATTGGTGTCAGTTTGTGACAGTTACAGTGTCAGGGCAGTGAGTGTTAGGCCCCCTGTAGGTCTAGGGTACCCCCCTAACCCCCCCTAATAAAGTTTTAACCCCTTGATCACCCCCTGTCACCAGTGTCGCTAAGCGATAATTTTTCTGATCGCTGTATTAGTGTCGCTGGTGATGCTAGTTAGGGACGTAAATATTTAGGTTCACCGTCAGCGTTTTATAGCGACAGGGACCCCCATATACTACCTAATAAATGTTTTAACCCCTTGATTGCCCCCTAGTTAACCCTTTCACCACTGATCACCGTATAAGTGTTACGGGTGACGCTGGTTAGTTTGTTTATTTTTTATAGTGTCAGGGCACCCGCCGTTTATTACCGAATAAAGATTTAGCCCCCTGATCACCCGACGGTGATATGCGTCGCCCCAGGCAGCGTCAGATTAGCGCCAGTACCGCTAACACCCACGCACGCAGCATACGCCTCCCTTAGTGGTATAGTATCTGTACAGATCAATATCTGATTCGATCAGATCTATACTAGCGTCCCCAGCAGTTTAGGGTTCCCAAAAACACAGTGTTAGCGGGATCAGCCCAGATACCTGCTAGCACCTGCGTTTTGCCCCTCCGCCCAGCTCGGCCCAGCCCACCCAAGTGCAGTATCGATCGATCACTGTCACTTACAAAACACTAAACGCATAACTGCAGCGTTCGCAGAGTCAGGCCTGATCCCTGCGATCGCTAACAGTTTTTTTGGTAGCATTTTGGTGAAATGGCAAGCACCAGCCCCAGGCAGCGTCAGGTTAGTGCCAGTACCGCTAACACCCACGCACCGTACACCTCCCTTAGTGGTATAGTATCTGAACGGATCAATATCTGATCCGATCAGATCTATACTAGCGTCCCCAGCAGTTTAGGGTTCCCAAAAACGCAGTGTTAGCGGGATCAACCCAGATACCTGCTAGCACCTGTGTTTTGCCCCTCCGCCCGGCCCGGCCCAGCCCAGCCCACCCAAGTGCAGTATCGATCGATCACTGTCACTTACAAAACACTAAACGCATAACTGCAGCGTTCGCAGAGTCAGGCCTGATCCCTGCGATCGCTAACAGTTTTTTTTGGTAGCGTTTTGGTGAACTGGCAAGCACCAGCCCCAGGCAGCGTCAGGTTAGTGCCAGTAGCGCTAACACCCACGCACGCACCGTACACCTCCCTTAGTGGTATAATATCTGAACTGATCAATATCTGATCCGATCAGATCTATACTGGCGTCCCCAGCAGTTTAGGGTTCCCAAAAACGCAGTGTCAGCGGGATCAGCCCAGATACCTGCTAGCACCTGCGTTTTGCCCCTCCGCCCGGCCCAGCCCAGCCCACCCAAGTGCAGTATCGATCGATCACTGTCACTTACAAAACACTTAACGCATAACTGCAGCGTTCGCAGAGTCAGGCCTGATCCCTGCGATCGTTAACAGTTTTTTTGGTAGCGTTTTGGTGAACTGGCAAGCGCCAGCGGCCTAGTACACCCCGGTCGTAGTCAAACCAGCACTGCAGTAACACTTGGTGACGTGGCGAGTCCCATAAGTGCAGTTCAAGCTGGTGAGGTGGCAAGCACAAATAGTGTCCCGCTGCCACCAAGAAGACAAACACAGGCCCGTCATGCCCATAGTGCCCTTCCTGCTGCATTCGCCAATCCTAATTGGGAACCCACCACTTCTGCAGCGCCCGTACTTCCCCCATTCACATCCCCAACCAAATGCAGTCGGCTGCATGAGAGGCATTTTTATGTCCTCCCGAGTACCCCTACCCAACGAACCCCCCCAAAAAAGATGTTGTGTCTGCAGCAAGCGCGGATATAGGCGTGACACCCGCTATTATTGTCCCTCCTGTCCTGACAATCCTGGTCTTTGCATTGGTGAATGTTTTGAACGCTACCATTCACTAGTTGAGTATTAGCGTAGGGTACAGCATTGCACAGACTAGGACACACTTTCACAGGGTCTCCCAAGATGCCATCGCATTTTGAGAGACCCGAACCTGGAACCGGTTACAGTTATAAAAGTTACAGTTACAAAAAAAGTGTAAAAAAAAAAAAAAAAAAAAAACACAAACAAAAATATAAAATAAAAAATAATAGTTGTAGTTTTATTGTTCTCTCTCTATTCTCTCTCTCTCTCTCTCTCTCTCTATTCTCTCTATTGTTCTGCTCTTTTTTACTGTATTCTATTCTGCAATGTTTTATTGTTATTATGTTTTATCATGTTTGCTTTTCAGGTCTGCAATTTTTTATACTTTACCGTTTACTGTGCTTTATTGTTAACCATATTTTTGTCTTCAGGTACAGCATTCACGACTTTGAGTGGTTATACCAGAATGATGCCTGCAGGTTTAGGTATCATCTTGGTATCATTCTTTTCAGCCAGCGGTCGGCTTTCATGTAAAAGCAATCCTAGCGGCTAATTAGCCTCTAGACTGCTTTTACAAGCAGTGGGAGAGAATGCCCCCCCCCCCACCGTCTTCCGTGTTTTTCTCTGGCTCTCCTGTCTCAACAGGGAACCTGAGAATGCAGCCGGTGATTCAACCAGCTGACCATAGAGCTGATCAGAGACCAGAGTGGCTCCAAACATCTCTATGGCCTAAGAAACCGGAAGCTACGAGCATTTTATGACTTAGATTTCGCCGGATGTAAATAGCGCCATTGGGAAATTGGGAAAGCATTTTATCATACCGATCTTGGTGTGGTCAGATGCTTTGAGGGCAGAGGAGAAATCTAGGTTCTAATAGACCCCAATTTTTTCAAAAAAGAGTACCTGTCACTACCTATTGCTATCATAGGGGATATTTACATTCCCTGAGATAACAATAAAAATGATTAAAAAAAAAAAAAAAATGAAAGGAACAGTTTTAAAATAAGATAAAAAAGCAAAAAAATAATAAAGAAAAAAAAAAAAAAAAAGCACCCCTGTCCCCCCTGCTCTCGCGCTAAGGCGAACGCAAGCGTCGGTCTGGCGTCAAATGTAAACAGCAATTGCACCATGCATGTGAGGTATCACCGCGACGGTCAGATCGAGGGCAGTAATTTTAGCAGTAGACCTCCTCTGTAAATCTAAAGTGGTAACCTGTAAAGGCTTTTAAAGGCTTTTAAAAATGTATTTATTTTGTTGTCACTGCACGTTTGTGCGCAATTGTAAAGCATGTCATGTTTGGTATCCATGTACTCGGCCTAAGATCATCTTTTTTATTTCATCAAACATTTGGGCAATATAGTGTGTTTTAGTGCATTAAAATGTAAAAAAGTGTGTTTTTTCCCCAAAAAATGCGTTTGAAAAATCGCTGCGCAAATACTGTGTGAAAAAAAAAAATAAAACACCCACCATTTTAATCTGTAGGGCATTTGCTTTAAAAAAATATATAATGTGTGGGGGTTCAAAGTAATTTTCTTGCAAAAAAAAATAATTTTTTCATGTAATCAAAAAGTGTCAGAAAGGGCTTTGTCTTCAAGTGGTTAGAAGAGTGGGTGATGTGTGACATAAGCTTCTAAATGTTGTGCATAAAATGCCAGGACAGTTCAAACCCCCCCAAATGACCCCATTTTGGAAAGTAGACACCCCAAGCTATTTGCTGAGAGGCATGTCGAGTCCATGGAATATTTTATATTGTGACACAAGTTGCGGGAAAGAGACAAATTATTATTATTTTTTTTTTTTTTTGCACAAAGTTGTCACTAAATTATATATTGCTCAAACATGCCATGGGAATATGTGAAATTACACCCCAAAATACATTCTGTTGCTTCTCCTGAGTACGGGGATACCACATGTGTGAGACTTTTTGGGAGCCTAGCCACGTATGGGACCCCGAAAACCAAGCACCGCCTTCAGGCTTTCTAAGGGCGTAAATTTTTGATTTCACTCTTCACTGCCTATCACAGTCTCGGAGGCCATGGAATGCCCAGGTGGCACAAACCCCCCCCAAATGACCCCATTTTGGAAAGCTATTTGCTGAGAGGTATAGTGAGTATTTTGCAGACCTCACTTTTTGTCACAAAGTTTTGAAAATTAAAAAAAGAAAAAAAAAATTTTTTTTTTTGTCTTTCTTCATTTTCAAAAACAAATGAGAGCTGCAAAATACTCACCATGCCTCTCAGCAAATAGCTTGGGGTGTCTACTTTCCAAAATGGGGTCATTTGGGGGGGGTTTGTGCCACCTGGGCATTCCATGGCCTCCGAAACTGTGATAGGCAGTGAAGAGTGAAATCAAAAATGTACACCCTTAGAAATCCTGAAGGCGGTGATTGGTTTTCGGGGTCCCGTACGCGGCTAGGCTCCTAAAAAGTCCCACACATGTGGTATCCCCGTACTCAAGAGAAGCAGCAGAATGTATTTTGGGGTGCAATTCCACATATGCCCATGACCTGTGTGAGCAATATATCATTTAGTGACAACTTTGTGCAAAAAAAAAAAAAATAAAAAAATAAATTGTCACTTTCCCGCAACTTGTGTCAAAATATAAAATATTCCATGGACTCAACATGCCTCTCAGCAAATAGCTTGGGGTGTCTACTTTCCAAAATGGGGTCATTTGGGGGGGGTTTGTGCCATCTGGGCATTTTATGGCCTTCAAAACTGTGATAGGTAGTGAGGAGTAAAATCAAAAATGTACGCCCTTAGAAATCCTGAAGGCAGTGATTGGCTTTCGGGGCCCCGTATGCGGCTAGGCTCCCAAAAAGTCCCACACATGTGGTATCCCCATACTCAGGAGAAGCAGCTAAATGTATTTTGGGGTGCAATTCCACATATGCCCATGGCCTGTGTGAGCAATATATCATTTAGTGACAACTTTTTGTAATTTTTTTTTTTTTTTTTTTTTTTTTTCATTATTCAATCACTTGGGACAAAAAAAATGAATATTCAATGGGCTCAACATGCCTCTCAGCAATTTCCTTGGGGTGTCTACTTTCCAAAATGGGGTCATTTGTGGGGGTTTTGTACTGCCCTGTCATTTTAGCACCTCAAGAAATGACATAGGCAGTCATAAATTAAAGACTGTGTAAATTCCAGAAAATGTACCCTAGTTTGTAGGTGCTATAACTTTTGCGCAAACCAATAAATATACACTTATTGACATTTTTTTTACCAAAGACATGTGGCCAAATACATTTTGGCCTAAATGTATGACTAAAATTGAGTTTATTGGATTTTTTTTAGAACAAAAAGTAGAAAATATCATTTTTTTTCAAAATTTTCGGTCTTTTTCCGTGTATAGCGCAAAAAATAAAAACGGCAGAGGTGATCAAATACCATCAAAAGAAAGCTCTATTTGTGGGAAGAAAAGGACGCAAATTTCGTTTGGTTACAGCATTGCATGACCGCGCAATTAGCAGTTAAAGCGACGCAGTGCCAAATTGTAAAAAGTGCTCTGGTCAGGAAGGGGGTAAATCCTTTCGGGGCTGAAGTGGTTAAAGACTGGAATGGTTTTGTATTATGGCTTAAAAAATAATTACAGAGGAACCTCAGATTGTGAGTAACACGGTTTACGAGCGTTTCGTAATATGAGCTATTTTTTTTTTTAAATCCTGACTCGATCTGCGAGCATTGTCTGACTAGTCAAGCAGGATTCAAGCCGTTGGTGTGTGCATTTCTGTAATTGGCTAGAGGTACAGGGGCACTGGTGCCTCCCAGCGCTTCGTGGAAAACTCGGACATGCTCGGAGACACTCAGAAAAAACTCAATTCCCAAGTGTCTCAGAGTGTCTCCGAGTGTCTCCGAGCATCAGCGGTGCCCCCGCACCTCTGGCCACATGCGATACTGCATACTTCGGTGCCCCACACCTCTGGCCATATACAGTACTGCATGGACCAGCGGTGGCTGTGGAACGGATTATCTGAGTTTCCATTATTTCCTATGGGAAAACTTGCTTTGATATACGAGTGCTTAGGATTATATGCATTCTTCTGGAACGAATTATGCTCGTAATCCAAGGTGTTACTGTACGATATTTGGGGGAGTCACAAGTAGGTGTTTTGGGTTGTACAGTTTAGAAATTTAGAGTTTAAAGGGTTTTTTTTGAGTATGGTTGTGTTCAGGAGATTTCTCCTTCGTGTATTTAAAACTGATACTTGCTTTATTGATTAATTGATTGATTGATTGAATAATTGATTGATTTAATAATTATAGAGTAGGGAAGGTTTACAACCTACCAAGACAAATAGAGAGGGTGAATCTGCTCGATGGGGTCACAGTCAACAATATAAACATTACAGGGGCTCTAATTCTTACCTTCTATTTTTTTTTTACTTTAGGGACTCTAATTGTGACAATTCACAGTGTGTAATATGAGAGCTACCTAATGCTGAACTTTTTTTAAAAATGCCAAAAGTTAATGGAGATGGACAGACTTATTCAATGTTTTCCACAATATTTTTCAGATTTTTCTCATCTTCTCAAGTCCTATGTTGATTCTGTCACTAAATGTGATATTGCCCACCTGGAGCGTTCCATGTCAAACATGACCCTGGAGAAGAATCAAAGCTCAATACGAAGATCTACAGAGTCATATGAAAACAAAATGAAAGCTCAACAATTCAACACTGAAGAAGAGTTCCAAAGGCTGCATGAGAGTTTACAGGAAGAAGCTCTCCGTGAGTTTGAAAAGAGCTATGTCACTCATGAAGAGAGACAAGATGAATACCTCAGTCAGCTAGAGGTAGTTGATGTGAAGGTTTTAATGTGCCCCAAAAATTTGATACAGTTATTCATTTTGTGTTGGCAATTTTTTTTGGCAGAAAGACCTAAGGGAAAAGAGGGGGGGGCTCTGGAAGATTTGTGAGGATTCCTCTCTGAAAAAGTGTGAAGATCTACTTAAGAAACTCAAGTGTGATGTAGACCAGGCCCTCAAGGAAAACAAATACCATGTCTCTGGAGGATTTGATGCATTTTTAAAGGACAAGGATAATATAATAAGGGTGTATAATGAACAAACCGACAAAGGCGTCAAGGTAAACTTAAATGATCTTCCAAATTTCTTGCTCTGCAGATTTGGTATATTTTAATATCCCCGTTACATTGGTTTATACTGATATTACTCAATAAAATCTTCAAATGTAACATGCTATACTGGTTCCAAGCAGGTGTAAATCCTTGCTGGCACTGTGTATATTTTCAAGGACCAAATATACATGTAAGGATAAGAAACAGAAATAGAGTTCACTGTACAGTGCAGATTAAACCACTTTAACAGCGAGAAATTAAAAGTGCACTTACAATACGTACCACCAAAACAAACTCTGATGAAGGGGCAAGGACACCAGAAATATGTTGGTTAGTAGAAGTACTGCATTATTCTACACACGGAGTCAGTTGACAGTCACGTTCCAGCTTGGGATATTTCTGCAGTCTCTATCCTCAAGACTTCATGTGTCTAACACAGAATTTCTAGTGTGCTTGATGTCTTCCCCACTGCCAGCTTCTACATGAGAGTACAATTGCATCTGTTGGCAAGACATGGTATTCCTCTGAATGAGCTGGTTTTTGGTGGCATGCATGGATCAAGTCACTTATATGTAAGTGCAATTTTAATTTATTATTAATATTATTATTAAAAATATTTAGAATGTATATTTGCCGGTGACTGCTAGGTGTTTTTTCACCTTAATGCATAGGATGCATTAAGGTGAAAAAACACAAACCTTTACAACCCCTTTAAACTCTATCCAACCTTTCCAGATATTTACAAATCTTTCCATTCTGTTCTCTTCATAATGATACAGTTCTTCCATATTATAGATAAATTCAATCCTTTTTTTAACTCAATCTCTTAACGTTGGACTCTCTGGTACCTGCCAATCTTTTGGAATCATACATTTTGCTGCATTATTAAGTGAGGTTTCATTGTTTTTTTATATTGCTTTATTGTAAGATTGGTATTATGGAATAAGTACAATTCAGGACTTTTAGGCATGCCTTCTGCTGTTATTTCCTGTATCTGTTGTATAACTTCCTGCCAGAATTTCTGTATTTTTGGGCATTCCCACCATGTATCTGTCATTGTCCATCTCGTCCCACATCCTCTCCAGCAGAGAGGATGTGGGATTTTTCTGCTTGATATTTATGTGCTTTTGTGGGTGTTATATACCATCTTGACATGCACTTATAATTAATTTCTATTGTGTTTGTTTCCATGGGGGTGTCTGGGTTTAAAAGAAAAAAAAAAAAATACAAATCATTGAAACATTGATATCAAGTCAAATTTCTTCTGTTAGTAATTAAGCTGACTTTAAATTTGTAATTTTGCTACAGGTTAAAGGAAAACAAAAATAAAGAAATAAAATAATAGACATGTGCAATTCATTTTGTTTCTAATTCGTTTTTTAACAAATTTTGCCAAATTTGTTAATTTGTAAATATCCAAATTAACGAAAAACCATTTAACAAATTTTTCTGAATATTTGTAATTTTGAATATTCGTAAATTCGTAAATTCGAAAATCCAAAAATCTGAAAATTTGAAATAATAACTAACTAATAATAACTTAACTGTTACTAACTATTAAATTATAGGTATAGGAATTTCCTTTCAAATTTAGCTGTAAGTGAACGTAACGTATACAAATTTATCCAAAGTTATGAATTATCCAAAATAACGAATGCCATATCTAAAGGAAACGTGGAAAGTAACAAACTATTAATAATAATAATAAATAAAAATAATAATAATAATAATAATGTATTATTATTATTATTTATTAATTCATTACTTTCCATTTGTTTTAATGCAGCATTCGTTATTTCGGATAATTCATAACTTCGGATAAATTTGTATTCGTTACGTTCACTAACAGCCAAATTTGACAGAAAATTCCAATACCTATAATTTAATAGTTAGTTATTATTAGTTAGTTAGTTATTCTTTTGAATTTTCAGGTTTTCTTTCTTATTTTTGGATTTTCAGATTCATGAGTTGCAAATGACTTAAAAAAAAACACCAAAAATAACCGAATGAAAAACGAAAACGAACAAATTTTTCGACAGTGCACATGTCTATAAAATACCTCTTGATGATTTCAAACACATTTTACTTTTACAGGCTCAAGAATTTCTTAAGAAGCTTTCTGACTATTTAGAGGGCATAGAAAACACAATACCAAAGACTGTCCAAGCAGGTAAGTCTTTCTTCCTTGTTACTGCAATCTTATAAACACATTATCTTACGGCAAACATGTACAGTATATTACATTTCAGCTGCTCTTGTAAAGGCAAATTTCTCTTACAGCTAAAAAGCGCAAACAACTAAAAAGAGGAGATTCCCGGGATTGCGACCAGCTGTCAGATTATGTTCAGGATTACCAGCTACCCGCTGGCCGATTTGACCGTCTTCTTATCCAGCTCTTCGGTTACGTTGGCCATGGAAAGTCCTCCTTTGTGAATTCCTGTGTCTATACATTGAGTAATGGCAAATTCCAGGACTTGGCAGGAGAAGGAATATCCAATGGTGGGAAGACCATGGAGAGGAGAGCGTATGAGCTCACCAGCACAATCTCTATTGTGGATAATCGTGGCTTTGCAATGTTGGGGGATGCAGAAGCTTGGGAAATCTATGCACAATTATGTAAGTTGATTTCTAATTCTTAACAAACATTGGAATTTCAGAACAGAATTTCTCTGTCACTAAATGCACCTCATGGAATTAAATAATCGTGATTTGTTTACTATAGTCTCTGTGTACATAGTACCCCTGGATATTCATATACAAAAATAATTATCCTGAGATCTAATGATTATAATGCTTTATTTTAATTGCATCAGACTATTATTTTATGTGGCGTTGTAATTTATTTGCTGTTACTACTTTTTTTAATTTTGTGTATTATCCTTATCTGTAAATATTTTTGTGTACCCCTCTTCATGGCCATTTTTTGCGATACGGCACTGCATTTTTTTAACTGACAATTGCGTGGTCGTGCAACGTTGTACCCAAAAAAAATTTATGTCATTTTTTCCCCACAAATAGAGCTTTCTTTTGGCGGTATTTGATCACCTCTGCGGTTTTTATTTTTTGCGCTATATATGAAAAAAGACCGACAATTTAAACAAAAAAAATGTTTTTTTTTACTTTCTGCTATAAAACATCCCCAATAAAAAAAATCTAATTTCTTCATCAGTTTAGGCCAATATGTATTCTGTTACATATTTTTGATATAAAAAATCCCAATACGAGAATATTGATTGGTTTACACAAACGTTATAGCATCTACAAACTATGGTATATATATTTTTTTTTTCTACTAGTAATGGCGACTTACAATGGGACTGCGATATTGCAGCAGACAAATTGGACACCTAGCTGACACTTTTTTGGGACCAGTGACACCAATACAGTGATCAATGCTAAAAAGTATGCACTTTCACTGCACTAATGACACTGGCACAGAAGGAGTTAACATCAGGGGCAATCAAAGGGTTAACTGTGTTCCCTGGGAGTGATTACTAACTGTGGGGGAGGTGCTTTGACTGGGGGAATGTACTGATCCGTGCTCTTGCTTAGCAGGAACACAGGATCAGCACATTCTCTTTTCTCTTCTCACAGAACGGCAGTCTGCCTTGTTTACATAGGCAGACTGCCGCTCTACCTTTCTCCTTAATTATTGGCTCCCGCTGTGTCCAATTACAGTGGGAGCGGGTACGTGATCTGGCACAGAGCGGCTGCCCTGCCGCAGTGTGTCTGCGCGGTGCGGTCGCTAAGCGATTAAAGTAATGGTACTCCCTTCCAGATCATAAGCTCCAATGAGCAGGGCCCTCTGATTCCTCCTGTATTGAATTGTATTGTAATTATACTTTCTGCCCTCATGTTGTAAAGTGCCATGCAAACTGTTGGAGCTATATAAATCCTGTATAGTAATAATAATAATGGTACACAATAATTTAGCGCTTTTTTAAACTTTTTTCTCTTTTTTTTTGCCGTAATTTAAAAAGAAAGCCTATTGCTAGCAAAGCCCTGTTTCTGGGGGTCCCACAATATATATAATATGGGGCTGGCTTTGCTGACCTCTCAAGTTATTGATCTGGAATATACTTTATATGGAAAAAAATTACTGTGCTCAGTCAGTGTGATCTTGGTGATGGACTGCACTCTGGGGGGAAGGGGTGGATCACATGCTCCCTATAGCTGGAAGTATTTGGATATTTCTAAGGGCTCTGACAGTCATACAGCACATAGCATTAAATGTGAAAATTGGTATGAGGTAGGGAGGAGGAAGGAAGAGGGAAGGTGGGTTAGCAAGACATCCCAACGCTTTGCCTATTCAAGGATTCCTTTTAAATAATGTTAGTTTACAGTGAAAACTATGTCTGTAGGGAAGAAATGATGGAACATTTTAATAATCATTTTTTATAATGATAATTATATTTTTAAAAGGTAATTTTGCACCTTTTAATGAGAAGGTGGAGTGGAATAAAAGCTTTCAAGTACGAAATGATGGACTAATACGAAAAATGAAGGAAAATAAAACTCCTGACCTGATAGTTCCCGTCTTTGTGTGCAGGTAACTTTATAGCTTGTGAATCCGATCAGTGAAATATAAATTATATTTTAATGTAAATATCAATGCTTTCAATTCTTTGTTATATTTGAACTAGTAATCAGCAAATCTACCCGGGTTTTATTTACCAAGGGTTTGGCAAATCTTTTGCAAGATTTGGCGAACCCAAACTTTCAAATTCAGAAGCGAATCCTATTAAAGTCTTGGGGGGACTTGTTGTTAAATTCTGTTAAATTCGACTCCAGGCGACTCCACATAATGCATACGAAGTACCAGCTTTTTAGGGAACCTCAGACTTACCGGGATGACAAATAAAGAGCCTCCTTGGTGAAGTACGTCAATCAAGTTTCAAATTTATTAAAAGAAATGTACTTACAAAACGACTAGTCTGTTCAAACTTTTTAAAAATATCCAAGGAAATGCAGAGGTGTGATGTCTATTGAGGATGAAATGCGTAAGGCGTGACCTGGCGCAAGCTCGCTATCAGACGGCCGCCATTTCGTTGGATGTTTTTAAAATGTTTGAACTGACTAGTCGTTTTGTAAGTACATTTCTTTTAATCAATTTGAAATTTGATTGACTTGCTTCATAATGGAGGCTCTTTATTTGTCATCCCGGTGAGTCTGAGGCTCCCTTAGAAGCTGGTACTTTGGATGCATTATGTGGAGTCACCTGCTTGGTGCTTTATTTATGTTAGCTGCCCGCCAGATCTTCGGAGTTGACTTGTGGAAATCACACTCAGTATATGCCTATTAACATCTTATTTATGGTAAGGAGATTTGCTAGAAACACTGCAGTGCTGTGTGTTGTCCTATTGCACTAGAGCTGGTGCTTTGAATTGCGGGTTGATGGACTAATATTACACATGAACTTTGCTTTTCAGTAGCATTGTATTCTTGGACTCTTATGCGTTTTTTTTGTAATCAACAAATCATTGCTGGCTGCTACCACATTCATTCATTTTTCTTTGTGGGCCGCATGGATGACTTATTCCCAAACAAGGACTTACCAATCCTGAAATCACTGTAAATCAGTCCACTTCAAGTGGATTATCCCAGAACCCCTCACCCTACATGGCTTAGAACCCCAAAGTACTCAAACTGAATACAATTATTCCCCTTAGGGTCAAAACCCAAACAGTGGGGGAAAATACTTGCTGTCCAGGACACATCCCCAGCATCCTGTACACTTATTTATTATTTAGAAAAAACTTTCATATATATATTTTATATTTATATTTTTGAGCTCTGGAAGTAATCTAGAATAACTCAGAATTTTGCTTTTCCTCTGCAGCTCCGAACATAACCTTAGTGATGCTGAATCCAGCTCCATCAAAATGTTCTTAAGAAAGGCTCATCAACTTTCTGGTAAGAGAGCACTAAAATTTGCTGTAATAGTAATTTTGATTTAAAAAAATCTATTAAGTCAGCTAAAGCAATATATTGGAATCTATTCTGTTTTTGAGAAAGCAGCCACAGCCTCAAGTAATACATCCTATCCCCTGCCAGAATGCTGCAGAGAAGAACCTTTGCTCACTGCGTGGAAGCAGTTGTCTCTCTGCTGCTTCAACATGGAACACAAAAGTTCTTCTCTGTGGCATGCTAGCAAGGGGCAGTCCTTTCTACTTAGGCTGTGTCTCTTTTCAGCTTATATAAGGGAGTACACTCCCACCAGTGGCAGATCGTGCTCAATTTTTGGGGGGCTGCAAACAGACCACCTAACCCCCCTCTGGTCATTTAGTTGGTCGATCGGTCAGTCAGTCTGTCAGTTAATCCCCCCTACCCCCCATCACTCAGTCAGTTGTTCGGTCAGTCAGTCATCAAACCCCCTCCCCCATCGCTCGGTCGATTGTCCGTCTGCCCATCAGCCCCGCACTTACCCCATCCAGGTCACGGGCAGCTTCGGTGGCTTCCCCCTGCATCTCCTCCTCGGCGTCTCCCCCCTGCTCCTGGCCAATACGGTCACTTCTCCTCTCAGCCAATCATGTCTTAAGACCCGCTTTCTGATTTTCCGGGAGGAGAAGCAGAAAGACAATAGCAAAAATTAATTTGCTATTGTCACACAGCTGGGTGAGCTCAGGGCGCAGTGCTCTGTTTCCCCCGAGCTCACCCTTTTTTTAAGTCAATTAGATCCTCAGGCTCTAATCACGTGCTTAAAAAAAGAAAAAAACAATTGAAATCCATGCGTCCAGCACCCTGCATATAGATTAGGAGTCGGTACATAGATGGGAGGGAGGCAGCGCCCCTGCGCCCCTAATGGAAAGGCCGCCTCTGCTATTAGCCCTTCTTACTAATTAAAGTGTATATTATTGACTCTGAAATGATGGCAAATCAACTGTTGGACATTTGCATTGTCAGTGCTGCTGCAGCATTTTCTGTACACCACAGTGATGAGCCTCTTCAAAGGAAGGACTAGGAGACACCCCAGGCTTGTTATTTAGAGGAATTGGGAATTGTTAATCTTTCACTTTAAGAATGAAAAAAAATTGTTTTTACAATGGTGCATGCTTCCCCAGGGCAATGACCCCCTCTCTTCCTCATGCTATTTTTGAATCCCCCTTGCCTATTATTATTCTGCCACCATTGATTTCAGTGGAGTTTGAGATTTGGCATCACCAAAACCCTGCTCAAATTGACCCCTGGACAGTTTGGCTCATCCGTAGTCCTAATTATTAATCACAAATGTGCTTTTATCAATATAGAAATATAAGAATAACTGATGCTGATGTTGATGCTGATTATGTATATATATCTCCAGGTATTCAGCCCTTCATTGTTCTGACCAAGGGTAGAAAGGACTCCGGACTCAGAACCAAATTTGCCCAGATGGGGATAGAGAATGTTCGTCCTATAGAAAATTACATTATCTCCGACCATTTCAGTGACAGGCACAAGCATCTCAACTTTCTGAACTTTTTGAAAGACATCTTGCAGGCTGTAAACTTCCACCTGCATGAGAGCGTAAACTTTGAAACTCAGCGGTATGAATGGATGAGCTTCCTGTTGCAGATGGCCAACAACATTTGATATAGTTACCCCTGAAGCCCAACTCCCCCCAATCTCCTTGGAGCAGCCCCGGCATCCTTAAAGTGATTGTAAAGGCAGAAGGTTTTTAATCTTAATGCATTCTATGCATTAAGATAAAAAGCCTTCTTTGTGCAGTGGCCCCCCTCAGCCCCCCTAATGCTTACCTGAGCCCCCTCTCTATCCACACTGTTGTTGGATTGTCTCGGCTGCCGGGACTCCAATCCTCATTGTATGAGACAGCAGCGTGGTGCCATTGGTTTCCGCTGCTGTCACTTAAAGTCAGCCAGCCAATGAGGAGAGAAAGGGGGTGGGGCCCAGCCGCAGCTCAGTGTCTGACTGGATACACAGAGCTGTGACTCGGCTCAGGTGCCCCCATAGCAAGCTGCTTACTGTAAGGGGACTTATCTAGAGGGAGGGGCCAGGAGAGACAAAGAGGAACCCAAGAAGAGGAGGATCCGGGCTGCTCTGTGCAAAACCACTACACAGAGTAGGTAAGTATTACAATCTTTACAATCACTTTAAGCCTTGTACACATGACAAGATTATTGGACGATTGATCATCCATTTTTTTGCATGCTAATCTCAAATCAAAAATGAAGAGGTTACTAAAGCTACGAAAATTCTTGTACGTCAGAATAAAAAATCAGAAGTGATGTCATGTTTTGTATTGTCTGTGTATTGTATTTTTGGATGACAACTGTACTGATTAAATGAAAATCATACGATCTGGAAGGAAAATTTTCGTGCTTTCACCATCGGATAATATCGGATGAACTGTCATGATCGGCTATCGAAAGGTGTGTACTAATGATCAGATTATTGTACGATCGCTTTGAAAGCAGTATATTGGGATTTTTGTCTTCTATACATGGTTTGTACCTTGTCTGAAATCTGTAACTGGTTGTTTTGAGATTGTATTGTCAAATGAAAGTACCCTGAATCTTTAAGGTTTATAATTCTGAAGCTCCCTCCAGCAACTGAATCTCCATTTTCTACACCCTACTCCACAAACATAACCTACATCCGAAGCCTCCTTCGATACAGTACTGGGAATTAGAGCTCCACTTTCGTATACCATTGGAAAAGTGGCATATCATCCTTAGAAAACCTCTACAGCACTTCAGATGTGTCTCCCATTGGGAATCTTTGCAAAAACTGGTCTACAGGTGGTACTCTAAACCTCATCAGCTTGCTTCCATATTTCCATCCACTTCACCCTTTGCTGGCAGAATTGTGGACTTCAGGGCACTCTTGTACATATTTTGGGGCAATATCCGATCCTTCTTAAATATTGGAAACAAGTTTTTTGTTTTAATACTGTGGTCACACATACAGTGGGGAAAAATAATTATTTGATCCCCTTCAGATTTTGTAAGTATGACCACTTACAAAGAAATGAAGGGTCTATCATTTTATCATAGGTGTCTTTTAAATGATAGAGACAGAATATCAACCAAAAATCCAGAAAAAAACACATAAAACAAATGTTATTAATTGAGTTGCAATTCAGTGAGTAAAAAAAGTGGAGCAACACTCGTTGGCAAGCACAGAGGTAAGACATTTCTTGTAGTTGGTTACCAGGTTTGCACACATCTCAGGAGGGATTTTGGTCCACTCTTCTTTACAGATCTTCTCTAATGTTTTTTGGCTGTCGACTTGGCAACTGAAAACCCATCCATAACCCATATTCAGTGTTCTGGCTGAAGGAAGAAGGTTCTCATCCAAGATTTTACAATACATGGCACCGTCAATGCAGCAAAATCAGTCTGTACATTTAGCAGAGAAACAGCCTCAAAGCATAATGTTTCCACCTATATGCTTGACTGTAGGGATGGTGTTTTTAGGGTCATAGTCAGCATTTTTCTTTCTCCAAGCATGGCGAATCCCCCTTTTCAAGAAGGCACATGTACAGTCATGCCAATGACCATCTAAATGATTCAGATAAGGATTGGGAAAAAGTGCTGTGGTCAGATGAGACCAGAATTGAGCTCTTTGGCATTAACTTGACTCCGTGTTTGGAGGAAGAAAAATGCTAACTATGACCCTAAGAACACCATCCTGACAGTCAAGCACGGAGGTGGAAATGATGATGCTTTGAGGCTGTTTCTCTGCTAAAGATACAGGCTGATTTTTCCGCATTGGTCCAATAGACGGGGCCATATATTGTAAAATCTTGGATGAGAACCTTCTATCCTCAGCCAGAACACTGAAGATGGGTCGTGGATGGGTCTTCCAGCATGACAATGACCCAAAACATACCACCAAGGCAACAAAGGAGTGGCTCAAGAAGAAGCACATTAAGGTCATGGAGTGGCCTAGCCAGTCTCCGAACCTTAAACCTATAGAAAATTTTTGGAGGGAGCTGAAACTTCGAGTTGCCAAGAGACAGCCAAGAAACCTTAAGGATTTAGAGAAGATCTGTAAAGAAGAGTGGATCAAAATCCCTCCTGAGATATGTGCAAACCTAGTCACCAATAGGGATGAGCTTCGAGTTCGAGTCGAACTCATGTTCGACTCGAACATTGGCTGTTCGCAAGTTCACCGAACAGCGAACAATTTGGGGTGTTCGCGGCAAATTCGAATGCTGCGGAACACCCTTTAAAAGTCTATGGGAGAAATCAAAAGTGCTAATTTTAAAGGCTAATATGCAAGTTATTGTCATAAAAAGTGTTTGGGGACCTGGGTCCTGCCCCAGGGGACATGGATCAATGCAAAAAAAAGTTTTAAAAACGGCCGTTTTTTCAGGAGCAGTGATTTTAATAATGCTTAAAGTCAATCAATAAAAGTGTAATATCCCTTTAAATTTCGTACCTGGGGGGTGTCTATAGTGTGCCTGTAAAGGGGCGCATGTTTCCTGTGTTTAGAACAGTCTGACAGCAAAATGACATTTTGAAGGAAAAAACTCATTTAAAACTACCCGCGGCTATTGCATTGCCGACAATACACATAGAAGTTCATTGATAAAAACGGCATGGGAATTCCCCAAAGGGGAACCCCGAACCAAAATTAAAAAAAAAAAATGACGTGGGAGTCCCCCTAAATTCCATACCAGGCCCTTCAGGTCTGGTATGGATATTAAGGGGAACCCCGGCCAAAATTTAAAAAAAAAAATGATGTGGGGTTCCCCCAAAAATCCATACCAGACCCTTATCCGAGCACGCAACCTGGCAGGCCGCAGGAAAAGAGGGGGGGACGAGAGTGCGGCCCCCCTCCCTCCTGAACTGTACCAGGCCACATGCCCTCAACATTGGGAGGGTGCTTTGGGGTAGCCCCCCAAAACACCTTGTCCCCATGTTGATGAGGACAAGGGCCTCATCCCCACAACCCTGGCCGGTGGTTGTGGGGGTCTGCGGGCGGGGGGCTTATCGGAATCTGGAAGCCCCCTTTAACAAGGTGACCCCCAGATCCCGGCCCCCCCCTGTGTGAAATGGTAAGGGGTACCCTACCATTTCACGAAAAAAGTGTCAAAAATGTTAAAAATGACAAGAGACAGTTTTTGACAATTCCTTTATTTAAATGCTTCTTCTTTCTTCCTTCATCTTCTGGTTCTTCTGGTTCTTCTGGCTCTTCTGGTTCTTCCTCCGGCGTTCTCGTCCAGCATCTCCTCCGCGGCGTCTTCTATCTTCTTCTCCTCGGGCCGCTCCGCACCCATGGCATGGAGGGGAGGCTCCCGCTCTTCTTTTCTTCTTTTCTTCTCTTCTTCTCTTCTTCATTTTCTTCTCCGGGCCGCTCCGCTTCCATGCTGGCATGGAGGGAGGCTCCCGCTGTGTGACGGCGCTCCTCGTCTGACAGTTCTTAAATAACGGGGGGCGGGGCCACCCGGTGACCCCGCCCCCCTCTGACGCACGGTGACTTGACGGGACTTCCCTGTGGCATTCCCCGTGACGTCACAGGGAAGTCCCGTCAAGTCACCGTGCGTCAGAGTGGGGCGGGGCCACCGGGTGGCCCCGCCCCCCCGTTATTTAAGAACTGTCAGACGAGGAGCGCCGTCACACAGCGGGAGCCTCCCTCCATGCCAGCATGGATTGCGGAGCGGCCCGGAGAAGAAAATGAAGAGAAGAAGAGAAGAAAAGAAAAGAAGAAGAGAAGAGCGGGAGCCTCCCCCCCATGCCATGGGTGCGGAGCGGCCCGAGGAGAAGAAGATAGAAGACGCCGCGGAGGAGATGCTGGACGAGAACGCCGGAGGAAGAACCAGAAGAGCCAGAAGAACCAGAAGAACCAGAAGATGAAGGAAGATAGAAGAAAGAAGAAGCATTTAAATAAAGGAATTGTCAAAAACTGTCTCTTGTCATTTTTAACATTTTTGACACTTTTTTCGTGAAATGGTAGGGGTACTTATGTACCCCCTTACCATTTCACACAGGGGGGGGGCCGGGATCTGGGGGTCACCTTGTTAAAGGGGGCTTCCAGATTCCGATAAGCCCCCCGCCCGCAGACCCCCACAACCACCGGCCAGGGTTGTGGGGATGAGGCCCTTGTCCTCATCAACATGGGGACAAGGTGTTTTGGGGGGCTACCCCAAAGCACCCTCCCAATGTTGAGGGCATGTGGCCTGGTACGGTTCAGGAGGGAGGGGGGGCCGCACTCTCATCCCCCCCTCTTTTCCTGCGGCCTGCCAGGTTGCGTGCTCGGATAAGGGTCTGGTATGGATTTTTGGGGGGACCCCACGCCGTTTTTTTTTTTTTTTTTGGCGCGGGGTTCCCCTTAAAATCCATACCAGACCTGAAGGGTCTGGTATGGAATTTAGGGGGAACCCCACGTCATTTTTTTTTTTTAATTTTGGCCGGGGTTCCCCTTAATATCCATACCAGACCTGAAGGGCCTGGTATGGAATTTAGGAGGACTCCCACGTCATAATTTTTTTTTAATTTTGGTTCGGGGTTCCCCTTTGGGGAATTCCCATGCCGTTTTTATCAATGAACTTCTATGTGTATTGTCGGCAATGCAATGGCCGCGGGTAGTTTTAAATGAGTTTTTTCCTTCAAAATGTCATTTTGCTGTCAGACTGTTCTAAACACAGGAAACATGCGCCCCTTTACAGGCATACTATAGACACCCCCCAGGTACGAAATTTAAAGGGATATTACACTTTTATTGTTTGACTTTAAGCATTATTAAAATCACTGCTCCTGAAAAAACGGCCGTTTTTAAAACTTTTTTTTGCATTGATCCATGTCCCCTGGGGCAGGACCCAGGTCCCCAAACACTTTTTATGACAATAACTTGCATATTAGCCTTTAAAATTAGCACTTTTGATTATTCATGTTCGTGTCCCATAGACTTTAACGGTGTTCGCATGTTCGAACGAACTTTTTTCCTGTTCGCATGTTCTGGTGCGAACCGAACAGCGGGGTGTTCGGCTCATCCCTATTTGTAACCAGATGTCCATCTTCATTCTTTATGGGGCCAATATGGTCTGTCCTCCCTTTTTTACTGTTTACATACTTAAAGAATTTCTTGGGATTTTTTTTTGCTCTCCCTTGCTATGTGTCTTTCATGTTCTATCTTAGCCGTCCTTATTGCACCCTTACATTTCTTGTTGCATTCTTTATAAAATCTGAATGCTGATGATGATTCCTCAACCTTGTATTTTTTGAAGGCCTTCTGCTTTGCTTTTATGTGCATTTTTACATTTTATCTGACCCATAAAATTGTCCTGCAAGACATTTAGGAACTGGCGAGCCTTAGATGAATGCGCGGTTCCCTCCACCCAGTCTATGTGTGGATAGTTAAAATCCCCCATTATGATAACACTTCCCATCCTTGCTGCTAATCCAAATTGAGATAGGAGATCTGTCTCCCCTTCCTCCCTCAGGTTAAGGAGCCTATAGCATACTCCCAGTATTATTTTCCCCTTAGCTTCATCCCTTTGGAGCTCTACCCATAAGCAGGGGCGGACTGACCATTGAGCCACTCGGCACTGCCCGAGGGCCCTGGGCCACTAGGGGCCCCCATCAGGGTTGCCAGCCTCAGTAAAACCCAGGGACAGTATGTATAAATCTGTGGTTTTTTTACATCTGTCTGTGTATACTGTGTGTACATGTATGTGTACACTGTGTGATTGTATATTGTGTGTGTGTATATTGTGTGGCCCCATAATCTCTGATTGCCTGGGGGCCCCCGTAATCTCCTATTGCCTGGGGGCCCCATGAGTTTTCAGTCCGCCCCTGCCCATAAGGATTCCACCTCCTCCCTAGCTCCCTTAGTGATGTGATCTCTCACATTCACTTGTACATTCTTGATATATAGGCACACTCCTCCCCCTTTTTTACCCTCTCTATACTTGCGATAAAGGGTATACTCTTGAATGTTTGCCAGCCAATCATGAGAGCTGTTGAAACAGGTCTCTGAAATTCCCACAAAATCCAAATCCTCCTTGTACAACAGTATCTCTAGTTCACCCATCTTGTCCGCTAGGCTCCTGGCATTGGTGAACATGCCACGTAGTTTAGACCGGTCGCATATTATCCTCTTATTTGGTGTTCCGAGATTGCAACTAGGACTTGCTACTATACTTACCTTGGGTTTATGTGCTTTGGTCAACCTCCCACTAATGCCCCTAATTCTACCCTCTGGAATATGTTCCGCACTGACTATCTCTACCTCTGGACCTTCCCCCCATCGCCTAGTTTAAAAACCCCTCTAACTTTTTGGCTATCTTCATTTCCAGCTGATATGCACTCTCCTTCTCATCGACTGAGAAGTCGGCCCAGTCCTCCAGGAATCCAAACCCCTCCTTACTACACCAGCTCTTCAGCCACTTGTTTACTTCCCTAATCTCCCTCTACCTTTCTGGTGTGGCTCGATGTACCGGTAGTATTTCTGAAAATACTACCTTGGAGGTCCTTTGCCTCAATTTAGCTCCCAAGTCCCTAAAATCATTCTTTAGGACACTCCATCTGCCTCTGACTTTGTCATTGGTGCCAAACGTGCACCATGACAGACTTGTTCAATCTGCAGGGGATCAAGGATTTATTTTCCCCACTGTATATCTTGCTCTCCGGATACCTTACTTGCTCTACTTGGTGTTGAAATTGAACAGTGGCCACCCCGCTTTCACACCTTCTTAACCCATACTTTTATAGTGGCCCGCCTATCCATTGCTAGATGTTGGAAAAACCTGATGGCCCCGTCCATCTCTGAAATGGTTGCTATATTCAACGACCACTTCTTTTAAGAATACATATTTGCTAAAGCCCACTTAGCTACATCCAGATTCCTACATAATTGGCGTGCTTGGCTAATAGATCCCAGAGCTCATCCCTTAGCTTAAGATTCTCCACACACATTATTTAATCTCATGCCATCACTATAACTACCCTCTTGTCCGTTTACCCGTTATAGACAGATAGGAAGAAATATGGAGATTGTCTCCTGTTCTTGGTTTTTATCTTCAACTCCCTACACCTTTCTTTTCCTTACTTATATTATAGGCTTTTCTTACTAGCACCCTCATCCCATCCCTTTTCCTACTGTTTCTTAGCATATACATTTTGATGGTGCTCATGTGAGACTGTTGTGAGATTACTCTCACCTGGGCACTACCGGCCACCTCTGTGGTCCATATGAATTCCTCTCTTCAGAATTATTACAACATTGTAACTTTGACTTTGACTTTGCAATGTTTATATTGTATGTTCTGCATTGTCATCAAAATACTTCAATAAAAATGTATAGTATAAAAAAAAAGAAAAGAAAATACCCTGAATAAAAATTGTTTAGATCAAAAAAAAAGAAAAAAAGTGATTATCCAGTGCCTATAAATAAACAGTGTTTGTTTAACATAGAATATAATCTGTCAGCCAAGGATGTGGGGAGTAGGGATGAGCCGACCTCCCACCCTGGTTTGGTTCGCACCAGAACAGACCGAGCAGGCAAAAAATTTGGAAGAACACACAAACTCCGTTAAAGTCTATGGGAGACGAACATGAGAAAAGTGCTCATTTTAAAGGCTTATATGCAAGTTATTGTCAAAAAAAGTGTTTGGGGACCTGGGTCCTGCCCCAGGGGACATGTATCAATGCAATTTTTTTTTTAAACGGCTGTTTTTTTGGGAGCAGTATTTTTTTAATGCTTAAAGTAAAACAATAAAAATGAAATATTCATTTAAATATCGTGCCTGGGGGGGTGTCTATAGTATGCCTGTAAATTTGCGCATTTTTCCCATGTTTAGAACAGTACCACAGCAAAATGACATTTCTAAAGGAAAAATTGTCATTTAAAACTGATTGCAGCTGT
This sequence comes from Aquarana catesbeiana, assembly GCA_037953035.1. NCBI lineage: Eukaryota > Metazoa > Chordata > Amphibia > Anura > Ranidae > Aquarana > Aquarana catesbeiana. Next base: position 2,613,541 of record JBBHAA010000512.1, on the reverse strand, counting down.
AATGAATTGTCGGGTCTCGGCAATATAGATAAAACTAATTGAAAAAAAGGGCATGCCCCCCCAGTTCAATATCAGGCTTTTTGGGTCCAGTATAAATATTAAGGGGAACCCAAAATCAAAATTAAAAAAATTGTTGCGTGGGGTCCCCCTAAAATCCATAACAGGCCCTTCAGGTCTGATATGGAAATTAAGGGGAACCCTGCTCCAAATTTTTAAAAAAATGGCGTAGGGGTCCCCCCAAAATCCATACCAAACCCTTATGCAAGCATGCAACCTGGCAGGCCACAGGAAAAGAGGGGGGACAAGAGAGCACCCCCCCTTCTGAACCATACCATGCCACATGCCTTCAACATGGGAAGGGTGCTTTGGGGTAGCCCCACAAAGCACCTTGTCCCCATGTTGATGGGGACAAGGGCCTCATCCCCACAACCATTACCGGGTGGTTGTGGGGGTATGCGGACGGGGGGCTTGCCCCCCCTATCTGAATTGGTAGCGGGGTACATTGTACCATTTCACAAAAAAAGTGTAAAAAATGGTAAAAAAAGACAAGAGACAGCTTGGGACAAGTCCTTTATTAAAAAATAAAAAAAAAAGTCCCGCAATGTAAATCCACGCCGCCCGATAGACCGGAAAAAAAAAGTCACAACCGTTCCACCTCCATGGCAGGCTCCCACTGACTGACGCTTCTTCTGGGTGACAGTTCTTATATAGCTGAGGGCTGGGCCACCCAGTGACGTAAACGGGTTACCCTTCCCCCCCTCTGACACCACTGGGGCTACCCCATGGCTTCAGAGGGGGGGTGGGGTCACCCGTTTACATCACCAGGTGGCCCCACTCTCAGATATATAAGAACTGTGTAGTTTTACAGCCTTTCACACGTCTCATAAACTTGATATACAAGAGATGAGGCGCTGATTACTATACATGGGATGTATATACATACAGAGCTGACTGTCCAATAAAAGGGGGGCAGCTGGCATTTTACCACTGCTCCCAGCTAAAGTTGTCCCCTCTGCCAAAAACGATAAAAAAATCCAAGGATTGTGAAAAAGATGACAGAGTTTCCGACGAGGACCAGGCTCCCCAGTAGATCATTTTTATTCTGGCAAGTGTAATGGGAAGGCCAAATGTTGAAACTAGAATACCAGTGGTCAAAAAGTAAGCCAACTGAGTCTTGAGTCTCTGAGCCTGAGTCTTTGCTGAGTCTTGTGGCGATAAAGTGTGGAATGGGAGTGATGACGTAGAATATCAAAACAAACAGAGGCCAGTAAACTCTATAACTTTCTAAGGCACATCCGAACATGAGAAAGGTCAGACCAGTGTTTCTCAACCTTTTTTCAGTCAAGGCACCCTTTAAAAATTATGGACAATCTCGAGGCATTCCATTCTAAAATGTAAACAACATCCACAAGTCCAAGTAGGACACGCAAAGTTAAAGGTGATCTATTCTTCCAAAGCAAAGCAAATTGGTTGAGGCTGTATGAATATGCAGGTGAGGATCTGCCTCCTCCACTTACTAAATTCTGGAACCTACCAGAATCCTTTGGAAAGCAGCAGAGCCTGCAACCAGCAGAACCCAGAACAGCCAAAAGCAAATGAACATTGCTCATCTGCTACAGAGGAGCCAAAACTATTAGCAACCTAGCTAGAAGAGTGCTACAAAACTTTTTTATTTTATTTCTTTTTTTTTTTTCTTCATGGGGTGTCTGGATCTGGTCAATGGTTCTACATCCAGACCACCCTAGCCCTCTTCCCTCATGCAACTGTGCAGTGGATCACTTCCATTAGTGATTTTTTGCTGGATGCAATCAGCCTGTAATATGTCCCAATAGCAGTGATCTATTGCTGTTTGGACCGGAGGGACAGAACTGTAACATTTCCACCCGATCCACCATACTGACAGAGAGCGCCATGATGTCACATCCCTCCCTATGTAAATACAACCTGGAAGTGTTTTATTTACTTTTAGAACATTGTATCAGCTCCTGGGCTTGGCGCTGGACAGCAGCTGTCCCAAAGTGAGCCCACAGAAGCCGCTGACACCATCAGTTGTTTATAAATGAGTGATAGACAAGCCAGGCCCAATATTCAGCATTGTTTAGCCTCATCTAATTTTGCCGCATGCCTTCTCCATCCCAAGGCATCCCTCATTTTCAAGTTCCAAGCGGAGGTATGAGATAGAAACAAAAGAGGTGTCTGATAAATGTTACTGTTAACACAGCCAGTACAGACTGCAGGAACTGCGGTGACTTTACCCGGAGAATGTTCATGGTGCACGTCTGTTCTGTTTATCTTTTCATTTTCACTTTCACTTTGAATATTATAAAATCTGTAACTGCTTCAGACTTTGTATCAGAACTCTTCCAACCATATCTCAGGAGGACACTGCAAGGAAGACATAATATTGTAAGTAACATTGTATATATTAGTTCCATAGTGTGTTATTGGCAGGATGCCTTATATCCAGCACACCTCTTTCTGCAGCACATCGCACCCAGAACAACACATGCTGCAGCATATTACACCCAAAACACCACAGAACAGTAAACCAAATGCACCATAGCACAACTTACTCTGCAGAATATTATACCCAGCACAACTCACACTGCAGAATATTACACTCAGCACAGCTCACACTGCAGAACATTACGCCCAACCATGCGTCACACTGCAGAACGTTACGCCCAACCATGCTTCACACTGCAAAACGTTATGCCCAGCACACCCTACCTTGCAGGATAATACAACCAACAGATGAAAGATACAAACATTTAGCTTTTGCACTCCTGTTTATACACAGTTTGCCCATCTAAGCCCGACTGAAGGTCTGATGAATCATTTATATATTGCAAGACATTTTTTAATACTTTCAGTGGCAATTCTCTACAGCAAGAGGCATTTGTATTGGATGGGAAAGGCAATAGTGCAAGAAGCTTGACATGAGCCTTAGGTGCCATCAGGATGTACACAAAGCTTTCCTTTGTTAGAATTATTTCCTTGGCGGTGTAGTGATCTGGGACTGTTGGTTTAGTAATAAACAAAATGCTATCTAAAAGAACAAATTATACGTGGGTTGTATATGCTGCAAATTTAGTTTGCTTCATGAATTACTCTGTCATTTGGTGTTGCCTTATTTAAAATGTAATTCTGTTCCACTAAGGAGTCAGGGGAAGTTAAATCTGGCACATCTGTGGAACATAAAATGGGACAAAATGATAATAACATTTCTTGGCTGATAAAACCTTCTTGGAGTACCCCACCATTCAGAGAAAGTGGTGAGAGTTTGCCCAGCTGCTAATCGTATCCCTTATCCCCATTAGATAACTAAGCCATTGCTAGTTTGTATTTATAATGTTGTGCATTAGAGGGGATCTTATGCTTGGGGGTTCGAAGTGCAGTGCCTTGAAAAAAAAAAATTCATACCCCTTGAAATTTTCCACATTTTTTCATGTTACAACCAAAAACGTAAATGTATTTTATTGGGATTTTATATGATAGATCAACACAAAGTGGCACATAATTGTGAAGTAGAAGGAACATGATAAATGTTATTCAACATTTTTTTATAAATAAATTTGTGAAAAGTGTGGGGGGGGGGGCATTTGTATGGCGCCCCCCTGAGTCAATACTTTGTAGAACCACCTTTCTCTGCAATTACATGTGCAAGTCTTTTTGGGGATATCTCTACCAGCTTTGCACATCTAGAGAGTGACATTTTTCCCATTCTTCTTTGCAAAATAGCTCAAGCTCAGTCGGATTGGATAGAGAGCATCAGTTAACGGTAATTTTCAAGTCTTGCCACAGATTCTCAATTGGATTTAGGTCTGGACTTTAACTTGGCCATTCTAACACATAAATATGCTTTGGTCTAAACTAGGGATGAGCTTCGAGTTCGAGTCGAACTCATGTTCGACTCGAACATTGGCTGTTCGCAAGTTCACCGAACAGCGAACAATTTGGGGTGTTCGCGGCAAATTCGAATGCCGCGGAACACCCTTTAAAAGTCTATGGGAGAAATCAAAAGTGCTAATTTTAAAGGCTAATATGCAAGTTATTGTCATAAAAAGTGTTTGGGGACCTGGGTCCTGCCCCAGGGAACATGGATCAATGCAAAAAAAAGTTTTAAAAACGGCCGTTTTTTCAGGAGCAGTGATTTTAATAATGCTTAAAGTCAAACAATAAAAGTGTAATATCCCTTTAAATTTCGTACCTGGGGGGTGTCTATAGTGTGCCTGTAAAGGGGCGCATGTTTCCTGTGTTTAGAACAGTCTGACAGCAAAATTACATTTTGAAGGAAAAAACTCATTTAAAACTACCCGCGGCTATTGCATTGCCGACAATACACATAGAAGTTCATTGATAAAAACGGCATGGGAATTCCCCAAAGGGGAACCCCGACCCAAAATTAAAAAAAAAAATGACGTGGGAGTCCCCCTAAATTCCATACCAGACCCTTCAGGTCTAGTATGGATATTAAGGGGAACCCCAGCCAAAATTAAAAAAAAAAAATGACGTGGGGTTCCCCCTAAATTCCATACCAGACCCTTCAGGTCTGGTATGGATTTTAAGGGGAACCCCGCGCCAAAAAAAAAAAAAAAAACGGCGTGGGGTCCCCCCAAAAATCCATACCAGACCCTTATCCGAGCACGCAACCTGGCAGGCCGCAGGAAAAGAGGGGGGGACGAGAGTGCGGCCCCCCCTCCCTCCTGAACCGTACCAGGCCACATGCCCTCAACATTGGGAGGGTGCTTTGGGGTAGCCCCCCAAAACACCTTGTCCCCATGTTGATGAGGACAAGGGCCTCCTGGCTGGTGGTTGTGGGGGTCTGCGGGCGGGGGGCTTATCGGAATCTGGAAGCCCCCTTTAACAAGGTGACCCCCAGATCCCGGCCCCCCCCCCTGTGTGAAATGGTAAGGGCCTACCATTTCACGAAAAAAGTGTCAAAAATGTTAAAAATGACAAGAGACAGTTTTTGACAATTCCTTTATTTAAATGCTTCTTCTTTCTTCTATCTTCCTTCATCTTCTGGTTCTTCTGGTTCTTCTGGCTCTTCTGGTTCTTCCTCCGGCGTTCTCGTCCAGCATCTCCTCCGCGGCATCTTCTATCTTCTTCTCCTCGGGCCGCTCCGCACCCATGGCATGGGGGGAGGCTCCCGCTCTTCTCTTCTTCTTTTCTTCTCTTCTTCTCTTCTTCATTTTCTTCTCCGGGCCGCTCCGCAATCCATGCTGGCATGGAGGGAGGCTCCCGCTGTGTGACGGCGCTCCTCGTCTGACAGTTCTTAAATAACGGGGGGGTGGGGCCACCCAGTGACCCCGCCCCCCTCTGACGCACGGTGACTTGACGGGACTTCCCTGTGACGTCACGGGGAATGCCACAGGGAAGTCCCGTCAAGTCACCGTGCGTCAGAGGGGGGCGGGGTCACCGGGTGGCCCCGCCCCCCGTTATTTAAGAACTGTCAGACGAGGAGCGCCGTCACACAGCAGGAGCCTCCCTCCATGCCAGCATGGATTGAGGAGCGGCCCGGAGAAGAAAATGAAGAAGAGAAGAAGAGAAGAAAAGAAGAAGAGAAGAGCGGGAGCCTCCCCCCCATGCCATGGGTGCGGAGCGGCCCGAGGAGAAGAAGATAGAAGACGCCGCGGAGGAGATGCTGGACGAGAACGCCGGAGGAAGAACCAGAAGAGCCAGAAGAACCAGAAGAACCAGAAGATGAAGGAAGATAGAAGAAAGAAGAAGCATTTAAATAAAGGAATTGTCAAAAACTGTCTCTTGTCATTTTTAACATTTTTGACACTTTTTTCGTGAAATGGTAGGGGTACTTATGTACCCCCTTACCATTTCACACAGGGGGGGGCCGGGATCTGGGGGTCACCTTGTTAAAGGGGGCTTCCAGATTCCGATAAGCCCCCCGCCCGCAGACCCCCACAACCACCGGCCAGGGTTGTGGGGATGAGGCCCTTGTCCTCATCAACATGGGGACAAGGTGTTTTGGGGGGCATGTGGCCTGGTACGGTTCAGGAGGGAGGGGGGCCGCACTCTCATCCCCCCCTCTTTTCCTGCGGCCTGCCAGGTTGCGTGCTCGGATAAGGGTCTGGTATGGATTTTTGGGGGGACCCCACGCCGTTTTTTTTTTTGGCGCGGGGTTCCCCTTAAAATCCATACCAGACCTGAAGGGTCTGGTATGGAATTTAGGGGGAACCCCACGTCATTTTTTTTTTTTAATTTTGGCCGGGGTTCCCCTTAATATCCATACCAGACCTGAAGGGCCTGGTATGGAATTTAGGAGGACTCCCACGTCATTTTTTTTTTAAATTTTGGTTCGGTGGTTCCCCTTTGGGGAATTCCCATGCCGTTTTTATCAATGAACTTCTATGTGTATTGTCGGCAATGCAATAGCCGCGGGTAGTTTTAAATGAGTTTTTTCCTTCAAAATGTCATTTTGCTGTCAGACTGTTCTAAACACAGGAAACATGCGCCCCTTTACAGGCACACTATAGACACCCCCCAGGTACGAAATTTAAAGGGATATTACACTTTTATTGATTGACTTTAAGCATTATTAAAATCACTGCTCCTGAAAAAACGGCCGTTTTTTAAAACTTTTTTTTGCATTGATCCATGTCCCCTGGGGCAGGACCCAGGTCCCCAAACACTTTTCATGACAATAACTTGCATATAAGCCTTTAAAATTAGCACTTTTGATTATTCATGTTCGTGTCCCATAGACTTTAACGGTGTTCGCATGTTCGAACGAACTTTTTTCCTGTTCGCATGTTCTGGTGCGAACCGAACAGGGGGGTGTTCGGCTCATCCCTAGTCTAAACCATTCCATTGTAGCTCTGGCTGTATGTTTAGGGTCATTGTCCTGCTGGAAGATAAACTTCTGTCCCAGTCTCAAGTCTTTTGCAGACTCTAACAGGTTTTCTTCTAGGATTGCCCTGTATTTGTCTCCATCCATCTTCCCATCAACCAGGGGAGTTGCTAGGTCTGCAAAAGATCTGGGGCTAGAGCCCATAGCAGCTCCTTTTTGCATGCCCGCGGGGGGGGGGTACCAGTGGTAAGCAATTTTTCACGGGCAATGAATGGTGTTGGCGCTTCAATCATTATGGCATAATGGTTGATATGGTGTCAGGGTGATTGAAGTGCATTATTTCTATTGTTACATTCTAATATATAATGAAGTGGTTCAACTCACCATACTGCAGAATCAGTGGAAGCCCTGGGCGTGTCACTTGCCACATCTCTTGCCACCAGATGCAGCATGTCACTTGCCACCATCACCTGCCACTAGATGTGGATTGTCACTTGCCATGTCGCCTGCCACCAGTGGTGGATTGTCACTTGCCACTTTCACCTGGCAGCAGATGTGGATTGTCACTTTCTACATCTCCTACCACCATTTGGAGATTGTCACTAGGCACATCTCTTGCCACCATTTGCAGATTGTCACTTGCCACGTCACCGGCCACTAGGTGTGGGTTGTCACTTGCCAACTGATGTAGATTGTCACTTGCCATGCCAGCCAGTGCCACCAAATGTGCATTGATGCTGCATTGGTGGCAGGCTGACAGCACTGGTCCATTTAGTGAGAGCAGGAGAGCGGTGATGCGGGGCGGGCAGTAAGAGATGATGTCACCTCGCTGCTTCCCGCCGCACCTCCGACATTGAAGCAAGGGGGTCTGGCTGTAAAGTGGAGCTCCATGATGACCGTGCTGTGAGGGCAGAAGAGTTCCGATTTGTGGCGGACAGTGAGAGATTATGTCATCTCTCTGCTGCTCACCGCACCTCGCTCCTAATTTGAAGAGGCCCTGCTATGAAGAACTCACTTCTTTCCTCTCCTCCACCTCTCTCATGCAGCCAGCCCACCTGCCGCAGCAGCCGCAACCCACTGGTTAGGCAGGGACCCTGCGGCAAGAGACTCAAGGCTATGGGCCCCAGATTCAGGACTATAGCCCCAATAGCCACCCCCTAGCAACGCCCCTGCCATCAACACTGACCAGCTTGCCTGTCCCTGCTGAAGAAAAGCATCCCCACGACATGATTCTGCCACCACCATGTTTCATGGTGGGGATGGTGCGTTCAGGGTGATGTGCAGTGTTAGTGTTCCGCCACAATTTTGGTCTCATCTGACCAGAGCACCTTCTTCCACATGTTTGCTGTGTCCCCCACATGGCTTCTCGCAAACGTCTTTGGCTTTCTTTCAACTATGACTTTCTTCTTGCCACTCTTCCATAAAGGCCAGATTTGTGGAGAGCACGACTAATAGTTGTCCTGTGAACAGATTCTCCCACCTGAGTTGTGGATCTCTATAGCTCCTCCAGAGTTATCATGGGCCTCTTGGCTGCTTCTATGATTAATGCTCTCCTAGCCCAGCCTGTCAGTTTAGGTGGACGGCCATGTCTTGGTAGATTTGCACTTGTGTCATACTCTTTCTATTTTTGGATGATGGATTGAACAGTGCTCCATAAGATGGTCAAAGGGATGTTTTTTTATAACCTAACCCTGCTTTCAACTTCTCCACAACTTCATCCCTGATCTGTCTGGGGGGGTTACTTAGTCTTCATGATGATGTTTGTTCACTAAGGTTCTCTAGCAAATCTCTGAGGGCTTCACAGAACAGCTGTATTTGTGCTGAGATTTAATTAGACACAGGTGGACTCTGTTTACTAATTAGGTGACTTCTGAAGGCAATTGGTTACACTAGATTTTAGTTAGGGTTATCAGAGTAAAGGGAGCTGAATACAAATGCATACAGATATTTATTTGTAAAAAAATTTGAAAACCATTTATTATTTCCCTTTCACTTCACAATTATGTGCCATGCCACTTTGTGTTGGTCTATCACATAAAATCCCAATAAAATACATTTACATTTTTGGTTGTAACATGGCAAAATGTGGAAAATGTCAAGGGGTATGAATACTTTTTCAAGGCACTGTATGTGTGAAAATAAACTCTTATTATCTATTATGATGTGAGGTACCCATAATAGTCCTTTCTTGCTTGAAGCATCTTGAGTTTTAGGCCACTTGACCCAAAGTTTGTAAGCAGCAGGTATTTTTTACACAAAATTTTAATGGGATTGGCTGTTGCTGACATATAGCCCATTGATTTGCATTAATTATTTTGGAATGGTCACTTAATTTTTCCTTCATTCAGACCTGACTGTATCTTCCCCTATGGAGCCACCAATCCAAATGGAAGCCCCCATCTGCCTAATTGAAAACACAGCAAATGGAAAGCTTGTGGTGAACTCTGAGGCCATACATTTTCTGTCTGGAGTCAATCAACCAGTGGTGGTGGTGGCCATCGTAGGCATGTATCGGACAGGGAAGTCCTACCTGATGAACAAGCTGGCCGGAGCTCAGAAAGGTGATATATCACTTAGTAGGAAGTTTTTGTTGCATGTTGATGTTGTTAAAGGGGTTGTAAACCCTCAAAGTTTTTCACCTCTATACATTAAGGTGAAAAACATTCTGTCATTCAGCAGCCCCCCCGAAACCACCTTATACTTACCTGAGCCCTGTATTTCCAGCGACGGGATCGAGCACACCAGCCCCGGCCGGTGTCTCGTGTCCTGATTGGATAGATTGATAGCAACACAGCCATTGGCTCCCACTGCTGTCAATCAAATCCAATGATGCAGGCACCAGGGGGCGGTGCCGAGTCCTGCTGTCTGTGTCTACGGACGCAGCATCAGGACACGGGAGCATGCCCGCAGGAGTGTCCCAAAGGAGAGCGCTTCTCCGACAGGACACTCGAGAAGAGGAGGAGCCTGGAGCGCCATGGAGGGACCTCAGAAGAGGAGGATCTGAGCCACTTTGTGCAAAACCCTTGCACAGAGGAGGTAAGTATGACACGTTTTTGTTTTTTTTAAACCCTGAACCTTTACAACCCCTTTAATAAGGGTTTTTCATATTTAATTTCCATAGGCTTCAACCTGGGTGCCACCATTCAAGCTGAAACTAAAGGCATCTGGATGTGGTGTGTTCCTCACCCCTTAAAGAAGAATCACACTCTGGTTCTCCTGGACACCGAAGGATTGGGGGATGTAGAGAAGGTGGGAATATAAGACTGGAAATGATTAAATATGATTACCGTCATTTCCTTTTCTTGTAGGTTCAGAATTTTATTTGTTTATGAATGTCATGATCTGCTCAGTTTTGCAGGTATTGTTAGCAGGCCAATTGAATTTTTCAAACTTCTATAATTCAACATATTTGTTCTTTTTTTTATGCCACTATTCCACACACACCTACTTATCTCTTATTATTCCTGTGCTTCCCTTTCAATTTTTCTTCTTGGTCCATTTTCCTAGGTCGGAGGGTAAACACCTCCAGCTCACATTTGCAGACCATTTCAAGAGCCCTGGGGTACCTAAAACCAATGGGATTTCTGTGCTGAGAATGGTGGCCAGAGCATGGTAGACCATGGCAGACCACCTCATCCCTTGCTATGTGCCGTATTATTGGTTATTAGTAGGGATGAGCCGAACACCCCATGGTTCGGTTTGCGGCAGAACATGCAAACAGGCAAAAAATTTGTGCGATCACGCAAACACCATTAAAGTCTATGGGACTCGAACATGAAAAATCAAAAGTGCTAATTTTAAAGGCTAATATACAAGTTATTGTCATAAAAAGTGTTTGGGGACCCAGGTCCTGCCCCAGGGGACATGTATCAATGCAAAAAAAAAAGGTTTTAAAAACGGCCGTTTTTTCGGGAGCAGTGATTTTAATAATGCTTAAACTGAAATGCATTTTTCCCATGTTTAGCACAGTCCCTGCACAAAATGACATTTCTAAAGGAAAAAAAGTCATTTAAAACTTCTTGCTGCTATAATGTAATGTTGCCCCCCCCCAGCCCATTACCAGGCCCTTTGGGTCTGGTATGGATATTAAGGGGAACCCCGCACCTAAATAAAAAAAAAGGCGTGGGGCCCCCAGGCCCTATATACTCTGCATAGCACAGCAGTATACAGGCGGTCCCCGGCTTACAAACAAGATAGGGACTGTAGGTTTGTTGTTAAGTTGAATCTGTTTGTAATTTGGAACAGATACATTTTTTAAGTGTAGCTCCAGCCCAAAAACCTATTTTTAAGCTTTTTGGATAATATAGGGAAGGGTTATCACCCCTGTAATATTTTGTTTTGCTGTCTGTGCCCCTGTTCAGAAGATTTTACCTCACTTTCTGTCTCAATGACAATTGCATTTTGAAAATTTTGGGTTATTAGGGAAACAAGGATTGGTGATAAAGCATCAGTGGAGACACCTTTTCCCCATATTAACTCCTACAGGAGAGAATTTCCCTTCCTAGTGGTAGATTTCCTCTCACTTCCTGTTGTTTCCCTCCGTTTGTAAGTAGGAGTCGTTTGTAAGTTGGATGTTTGAAAATAGGGGACCGCTTGTAGTATATACTATACGGCCTGTCCTATATACTCTGCAGAAATTTGGGCCTTAGGTGTTGGTGGTACCAGAACACTCTAAGCCCTCACAGTTACTCTTGGTGGGCGCTGGAATGGGCCCTGCTGTGAAATATTATATCAAGAATTGTAATTACATGCCCCTGTTAAACAGGTGCAGAAAAATTGGGCCTTAGGTGGTAGTGGTGGTGCCACAACACTGTAACCCCTCACAGATACTCTTGATGGGTGCAGGAATGGGCCCTGCTGTGAATTATTAGATCAAAAATTGTAATTACATGCCCCTGTTAAACAGGAGCAGAAAAAATGGGCCTTAGGTAGTGGTGGTGGTGGTGATGGTAGCCCAACACTGTAAAGCCTCACATATACTCTTGTTGAGCGCAGAAATGGGCCCTGCTGTGAAATATTAGAGCAAAAATTGTAATTACATGCCCTGTTAAACAGGGGCAGAAAAATTGGGCCTTAGGCTGTGGTGGTGGTGGTGGTGGTGCCACAACACTGTAACCCCTCACAGATACTCTTGGTGGGTGCAGGAATGGGCCCCGCTGTGAAATATTAGATCAAAAATTGTAATTATAATACAGTGCAGCCATAGTGCAGTTGCTACTACTTTTCTGGAGGTGTACACAGCACACAATACAATGCAGCCGTAGTGCAGTTGCTACTACTTTTCTGGTGGTGTACAAAGTACACAATATAGTGCAGCCATAGTGCAGTTGCTACTACTTTTCTGGTGGTGTACACAGTACACAATACAGTGTAGTGCGGTGTTGCAAAACAAAATATACATCATGTCCACAAGGCCACCAAGGAGAGGCAGACGCTCACAGGCCACTAAAAGAGGGCAAGCAGGCTCTGTGTCTACAGTCAACAGTGCTGGTCATGGACATGGTGCATCCTCTGCCAGTGGCCGTGGGGCACACTTGTCCTTTTTTTCTGCAGAAGAGACACTTGTCCTTTTTTTAACATGCAGAAGAGTTGGTGGAGTGGATAACAAAGCCGTCCTCATCCTCTGTCACCCAGGCTCAGAGTAGTTTTCCTTCCTATGCAGCTGCCAAAGCAGCCTATCCTTGTCCACAGTCACTCCTTCCGTAACCCCACCCACCATCATACACAGAGGAGTCCCCCAAACTATTCGACCACAGTGTTGGGTACATGCTGCTGGAGGATGCGCAACGATTTGAAGGCTCCGATGTTGGTTCCCAGGTTGAGGAAGGGAGTAACATGAGCCTAGAGAGAGGGGGTGCCCAAAGAAGGACAAGAAACTGGCAGTCATGTTCCCTCAGCTGTAGCATAGTGCCAAGTTTGCTCCAGTGACCAGGAGGGAGGGGGTGATGAGGTCACTGACTCTACTTGGGTGCCTGATAGAATAGAGGAGGAGGCACAACTCCAACAAGGCAGGATGTCCTCTAGGGGGCAGCTTAAGGGAAGCCACCCTACTGTATCACACCGCAGAGTTCTGCATGTGCAGGGCAACCTATGTCTGAAGCGGATCAAGCGTGGCCACAACAGCAGACGCTTGGGCACCACATGCTTGACCAGACATACGACGGCCTCTCATGTAGTCTTTTTCCCGTATACAATTTTTGAGATTTAATATCTCTCAGATATGATTTGGGTTAAATGAGAGTTCTTTGACCATGAGTGAAAGCTTTAACACAATAACAACATTTATTGGTGAGTAGTTGAAAGTCTATTTAATACACAACTATCTATCTATAGTCTACACCAAGGAAGAAAATATTAGGTTAAAATAAGAGAATTACATGAAGGAATACAGAGTATATTCCTGAAAACATTAATCTAAAAACATATTTAGTTACAAGTAAAATGCAAACATGATTTCCCATAATTACCCTTTGCACCAAGGTTCCATCCTGATGGTTGCTCTCCCATAAAAGTGTGTGTTTCCCTCCCATCTAGTCTGTGTATATAATTACATGCTGATGCCTCATTGGTTGGCATAGCGTGGCTCTGATTGGTGAGCTTCCCTATTCCTGGTTAAGGACTGGCTACATCTCCAATCCCTATACTTTGCATAAGCCAGCCCCCTTTAATGCAAATCCTTGTGACTATTCTGAGCAGGAGCTTAACTTGAATTTTCCCAGGAAGTTAAGTATTGATTATGGGTTGGCCTCCCTTCATTGCATATCCCAGCATGGGATCGTTTGAAGTGAGTATGTGTAAAACAATGAGGTTTGGATCCCATTGTTTGTATACATAAGCCTAGGCACCGACTTGTCTGGTCTACTAGAGATTTCTGTGAAGATAATATGTTCCGCCCTACATAGATAAAAGCTAAATTAAATATATTCATAATTTCAATATTTTACAGGTATTAATGTAGATTTCACATAAACTCATAAGGCAACAAGTCCGTTGGCAACAGCACTTGAAAGACCCACATCAAAGAAAAAGGCAGACTTCTCCTTGCTCCTCATCTAGGATCTCCAACCCTACTATACCTCCAGACCTCTCGAAAACCTGCACTGAGAGGAATGAAGGTATAGCAATAGGTGTCCCAAGTACTTACAGCAAATCTGCTAGCAGTACACCTGTGACAGACCTAACCGGAAAAGAGGCTTTTGGAGGAGACTGAATGCCAGCCTCCTGCAAACCGATTATGGAGAAAAGAAAATAACCCCTCAAAAAGTGGAGGGACTTTAAAGGCAACAGAGTAAAAATAAAAACAGTTTTATTAACACAACTTATTAACACAGCTTGTGTTAATAAAACTGTTTTTATTTTTACTCCGTTGCCTTTAAAGTCCCACCACTTTTTGAGGGGTTATTTTCTTTTCTCCTTATGATAGGGATGGTGGCAACTCTTGTGACATTATTGGATGGTACCTCCCCCCCTTTTTGATTCTGCAAACCGATTATGGGCCCTGGCATTTGGGGGGACGATGCTCTTTGTGAGCTGTATGCCTGGGGACCCTGGAGGTGGCGTTACTTTAGATTCAGGTCCATGCCCCCAAGACACACATACTCTGGGGACCCTGGATATGCCATTGTGATGGGAGTCACTAATAGGGGCACAGGGTGAATGAGAACCCCACTATGATCTGTGCTAGTCAGAGACTCAATGCTGTATATGTGTATATATAATGTGTGCTGTGTCATTGTGTTCGGTACTGTTTGCTGTGCTAGTTTTGGGTGGGGCTGTATTCCAATGTTCTATTATGTTTGTCTGCCTTGGATCACAGGGTGTGTATTGCATTGGAGGGAGGGGGGATTCTTCCAACATCTCTCCCTGCTAACACTGTGTACGTTAAACACACCTGACCTGTGTGTCCATTGTCATTGGACAGTTTAACCCGCCCTCTTTTCCAAGGGTGGGGGGAAAGTGCCTCTGAGTTATTTTATCTGTTGTGTCCATGTGTTATAATAAATGAGTTGATTCCTGCTTGAAACCTGAAGACAGAGCCGTGTCTCGTTTTTGGGGTGGATTATTTGTATGGGTTCCTTGTTCGGCTGATTGGAGTGTTCGGTAGCTGCCTTTGTGTTTGGGTATGAAATGTCCTAAACAACTTTAACCCCTTTCATACTCGGGGTGTCGTTACAACACCACCATCTGATTTTAGCAGGCAAATTTCCCTACCCCAGTTGCTAGACCATAAAAAGAAATTCGGTCCCAGCCATCCACATCCTCAGTGTCTGGATGCTAGCTTGGCCAAATTGCTAGCACTGCAACTACTGCCTTTTCAGCTGGTAGACTCTGCCCCCTTTTGTGAGTTTGTGGAATGTGCTGTACCTCAGTCGCAGGTTCCAAAATGCCATTTCTTTTTATGGAAGGCCATTCCAGCTCTCTACCGGCATGTGGAAGGCAATGTTTTTGTCTTGTTGGACAGGGCGGTCAGCAGTAAGGTGTAAATTACCGCAGACTCATGGTCTAACAGGCATGGGCAGGGATGTTACCTTTCCTTCACGGTGCACTGGGTAATTTTGCTGGCAGCTAGGAAGGATGCAGGACAGGGTTCAGTATTGTTGGAGCTTGTTCCGCCACCACGCCTCCAAAATGATAGCGGTGATTCTGCCACAGCTCTCTCCTCCACCCCCTCCTCTTCTTCTTCCTCCATGGCCTCTTCTGCAGATTTGTTCTCTGAACCAGCGGTGCTCCGTAAGTGTTCAAGGGACTACGCAAGCACTCAGGCAAAAAGATGCCATGCGGTGCATGAGTTACATAGATACATAGTAGGTGAGGTTGAAAAAAGACACAAGTCCATCAAGTCCAAGCTATGTGTGTGATTATACGTCAATATTACATTGTATATATGTTGTGGTCATTCAGGTGCTTATCTAATAGTTTCCTGATCAAAATCGATGCCCCACCACTGAGATCACAGCCTGTGAAAGGGAATTCCACATCCTTGCCGCTCCTACAGTAAAGAACCCTCTACGTAGTTTATGGTTAAACCACTGCTTAGGGGACAGGAGCCACACTGGGGCAGAGATTCTGTCAGCTCTGCAGGGGCAGGCTCAGAGGTGGTTGACGCCACACCAGCTTCAGCCAGGAATGGTTGTATGCGACAATGGTGCCAACCTTCTCTCCACCCTCCAACAGGGACACTTGACCCATGTTCCATGAATCCTGAATTTGGTGGTGCAGTGGTTCTTGAGCAAGTACCCAGGCTTACAAGATCTTCTGAGGCAGGAAAGAAAAGTCTGTGGTCATTTCCAATGGTCATACAATGCCAGTGCTCGGCTGGCTGATATTGAAAGGGAATGCAACCTGCCCACCAACCGCCTCATTTGTGACATGTCCACCAGGTGGAACTCAATGTTGGCAATGCTGCAGAGGCTGCATACGCAGCAGAGGGCCATCAATGAGTACCTGTGTGAGTATGGCACAGGACAGGGTCAGGGGAGCTTGGCTTCTTTTCGCCACACCAGTGGCTACTGATCAAGGATGCATGCACTGTCCCGTCACTAGGGATGAGCTTCGAATTCGAGTCAAACTCATGTTCGACTCGAACATTGGCTGTTCGCAAGTTCGCCGAACAGCGAACAATTTGGGGTGTTCGCGGCAAATTCAAATGCCGCAGAACACCCTTTAAAAGTCTATGGGAGAAATCAAAAGTGCTAATTTTAAAGGCTTATATGCAAGTTATTGTCATAAAAAGTGTTTGGGGACCCGGGTCCTGCCCCAGGGGACATGGATCAATGCAAAAAAAAGTTTTAAAAACGGCCATTTTTTCAGGAGCAGTGATTTTAATAATGCTTAAAGTCAAACAATAAAAGTGTAATATCCCTTTAAATTTTGTAGCTGGGGGGTGTCTATAGTATGCCTGTAAAGGGGCGCAGTGTTTAGAACAGTCTGATAGCAAAATGAAATTTCGAAGGAAAAAACCCATTTAAAACTACTTGCGGCTATTGCATTGCCGACAATACACATAGAAGTTCAATGATAAAAACGGCATGGGAATTCCCCACAGGGGAACCCCGAACCAAAATTAAAAAAAAAAAATGACGTGGGAGTCCCCCTAAATTCCATACCAGGCCCTTCAGGTCTGGTATGAATATTAAGGGGAACCCCAGCCAAAATTTTTTAAAAAATGACGTGGGGATCCCCCAAATTAAGGGGAACCCCGTGCAAAAAAAACGGCGTGGGGTCCCCCCAAAAATCCATACCAGACCCTTATCCGAGCACGCAACCTGGCAGGCCGCAGGAAAAGAGGGGGGGACGAGAGTGCGCCCCCCCTCCTGAACCACACCAGGCCACATGCCCTCAACTTTGGGAGGGTGCTTTGGGGTAGCCCCCCAAAACACCTTGTCCCCATGTTGATGAGGACAAGGGCCTCATCCCCACAACCCTGGCCGGTGGTTGTGGGGGTCTGCGGGCGGGGGGCTTATCGGAATCTGGAAGCCCCCTTTAACAAGGGGACCCCCAGATCCCGCCCCCCCTGTGTGAAATGGTAAGGGGGTACTTACCCCTACCATTTCACTAAAAAACTGTCAAAAATGTTAAAAATGACAAGAGACAGTTTTTGACAATTCCTTTATTTAAATGCTTCTTCTTTCTTCTATCTTCCTTCATCTTCTTCTGGTTCTTCTGGTTCTTCCTCTGGCATTCTCGTCCAGTATCTCCTCCGCGGCGTCTTCTATCTTCTTCTCCTCGGGCCGCTCCGCACCCATGGCATGGGGGGAGGCTCCCGCTCTTCTCTTCATCCTCTTCTCTTCTTCTTTTCTTCTTTTCTTCTCTTCTTCTCTTCTTCTCTTCTTCATTTTCTTCTCCGGGCCGCTCCGCACCTGGTGACCCCGCCCCCCTCTGACGCACGGGACATGATGGGAATTCCCTGTGGCATTCCCCGTGATGTCACAGGGAAGTCCCCTCAAGTCACCGTGCGTCAGAGGGGGGCGGGGTCACCGGGTGGCCCCGCCCTCCTGTTATTTAAGAACCGTCAGACGAGGAGACGCCGTCACACAGCGGGAGCCTCCCTCCATGCCAGCATGGGTGTGGAGCGGCCCAGAGAAGAAAATGAAGAAGAGAAGAAGAGAAGAAAAGAAGAAGAGAAGAGGATGAAGAGAAGAGTGGGAGCCTCCCCCCATGCCATAGGTGCAGAGGGGCCCGAGGAGAAGAAGATAGAAGACACCGCGGAGGAGATGCTGGACGAGATCGCCGGAGGAAGAACCAGAAGAGCCAGAAGAACCAGAAGAAGAAGATGAAGGAAGATAGAAGAAAGAAGAAGCATTTAAATAAAGGAATTGTCAAAAACTGTCTCTTGTCATTTTTAACATTTTTGACAGTTTTTTAGTGAAATGGTAGGGGTAAGTACCCCCTTTCACACAGGGGGGGGGCCGGGATCTGGGGGTCCCCTTGTTAAAGGGGGCTTCCAGATTCCGATAAGCCCCCCCGCCCGCAGACCCCCACAACCACCGGCCAGGGTTGTGGGGATGAGGACCTTCTCCTCATCAACATGGGGACAAGGTGTTTTGGGGGGCTACCCCAAAGCACCCTCCCAATGTTGAGGGCATGTGGCCTGGTACAGTTCAGGAGGGGGGGCTGCACTCTCGTCCCCCCTCTTTTCCTGGTATGGAATTTAGGGGGAACCCCACGTCATTTTTTTTTTTAATTTGGCCGGGGTTCCCCTTAATATCCATACCAGACCTGAAGGGCCTGGTATGGAATTTAGGGGGACTCCCACGTCATTTTTGTTTTTTAAATTTTGGTTCAGGGTTCCCCTGTGGGGAATTCCCATGCCGTTTTTATCAATGAACTTCTATGTGTATTGTCGGCAATGCAATAGCCGCGAGTAGTCTTAAATGGGTTTTTTCCTTCGAAATGTCATTTTGCTGTCAGACTGTTTTAAACACGGGAGACATGCGCCCCTTTACAGGCATACTATAGACACCCCCCAGCTACGAAATTTAAAGGGATATTACACTTTCATTGTTTGACTTTAAGCATTATTAAAATCACTGCTCCTGAAAAAACGGACGTTTTTAAAACTTTTTTTTGCATTGATCCATGTCCCCTGGGGCAGGACCCAGGTCCCCAAACACTTTTTATGACAATAACTTGCATATAAGCCATTAAAATTAGCACTTTTGATTATTCATGTTCGTGTCCCATAGACTTTAACGGTGTTCGCGTGTTCGAACAAACTTTTTTCCTGTTCGCATGTTCTGGTGTGAACCGAACAGGGGGGTGTTCGGCTCATCCCTACCCGTCACCATTTGATGAGGCCACGAGGATGGTGAGCAGCGACAATGCATACATCAATGATACTGTCCCTCTTGTCTTCCTGTAGGAGCACACTTCATGGAATAATGGACAAGGCACTTGTTGAGGCAGAACAGCAGGAGGAAGAGGAGGACTTCCTTACCTCTCACGGCCCCCTTTATCCAGATATTATTCCTGCAGGCCAGCCAAACACACAGGAAGAGGAGGAGGAGGAGGATTGTGTCAGCATGGACATGGAGGATAACACTCAGCAGCAGTCCTCAAGGGATTGTTTTCAGTCCCCAGAAACCCAAGGAGTTGTACGTGGCTGGGAGGAGGTTGTTACGGATCATGTGATCCTTAGTGACCCAGAGGACTCAGAATCAAATGCCTCTGCAAACTTTCGCAGGCTTTGCAGAATCAGGGAGGCCATGCAGCGTAAGGACCCTAGGATTCATGGTATCAAAGAGAGGGATCATTACTGGCTGGCAACCCTTCTTGATCCATGTTACAAGGGTAAGGTTGCAGATCTCATGCTGCCTTCGCAGAGGGAGCAAAGGATGAAACATCATCAGGAGACCTTGAAGAAAGGTTTCTGCAATGAATGTCTAGACCCTGTGAGGTTACAATTTCCTGGTGCTGGACAACGTGTTGCTGAGGCTTCGTGCAGTCAGAGGAAGAGCAGTTGACCGACTGACCAATGGCTTTAGACAATTTTTCAGTCCTCAGCACCAAGGTCTGATTGGTTCAAGCAACCATTGCCATCATCTGCATTACATGGTGCAGGAATATCTAGGGGCAAGAGCAGACTTGGAGACCTTTCCAACAGAGCATCCACTGGGTTACTGGGTCTTGAGGATGGACCACTGGCCAGAACTGGCTCAATATGCAATTGAGCTGCTGGCTTGTCCTGCATCCAGCGTTCTTTCTGAAGGCACATTCAGTGCTGCTGAAGGGTTTGTAAGTGATAATAGAGTGCGCCTGTCCACAGACTCCATTGATAGGCTCACATTCACAAAAATCAATCAGTCTTGGATCAGCAGCAGCTATCAAGCACCTGATGCTGATGTAACTGATTGATTTTTCTATGGATGTGGGATCCCTTGAAGACTGCCTATGCTGAGTGACTATCCTATTTCTCCTCAATCTTGATGATGCTAGCTTCCAACAATATTTTTGGTTTAAGGCACCACCACCACTGCCTAAGGCCCAATTTTTCTGTTCCTGTTTAACAGGGGCATGTAATTACAATTTTTGATCTAATATTTCACAGCAGGACCCGTTCCTGCGTGTACACCACCAGAAAAGTAGTAGCAACTGCACTATGGGTGCAGGGTACTGTGTACACCAACAGAAGTGTAATAGCAACTATGGGTGCACTGTTTGTATTGTGTACTGTGTACACCACCAGAAAAGTAGTAGCAACTGCACTATGGGTACACGGTACTGTGTACACCACCAGAAGTCTAATAGCAACTATGGGTGCACTGTTTGTATT
The DNA here is from genome assembly GCA_037953035.1 of Aquarana catesbeiana. Lineage (NCBI taxonomy): Eukaryota > Metazoa > Chordata > Amphibia > Anura > Ranidae > Aquarana > Aquarana catesbeiana. Next base: position 2,592,962 of record JBBHAA010000512.1, on the reverse strand, counting down.
GTGTACTGTGTACACCACCAGAAAAGTAGTAGCAACTGCACTATGGGTGCAGGGTACCGTGTACACCAACAGAAGTTTAATAACAACTATGGGTGTACTGTATTGTGTACACCGCCTGAAGTATATTAGAAAAAGTACACCAGAAACGGACTGCAGTTAGATATAGCTAAACTGGATACAGTGGATATATATATATAGATATATAGATATCTATATATCTATATATATAGATATATAGATATATAGATATCTATATATCTATATATATATATCTATATATCTATATATCTATATATACTGTATGTATATATATATGTATATATATATATATATATATATATATATATATATATTATATATATATATATATGTATATATATATATATATATATATATATATATATATATACATATATGTATATATATATATATATATATATATATATATATATATATATATACACATACATACATACACATACATATATATATATATATATATTTATACATACCCGATGTGCAGGCAGCCTTATATGGTGTGGGGCATGGACTTAGTCCCCCTGAGCCATAATTGGCCAAAGGCACCGTGCCATTGGCCAATTATGGCTCTCTTAGCTGAGGGCGCTGGGATTGGCCAAAGCATGCAGGTCATGGTGCATTCTTTGGCCAATCATCATACAGCAATGCACTGCGATCGCGCAGTGCATTATGGGCCATTACGCGCCGCTCATATTTGGCACGAATGGCCCATAATGTTCGGTTTTCCACGAACGGCCGAACAGCAAATGTTCGATTATTTTTTCCACACAAATAGAGCTTTCTTTTGGTGGTATTTAATCAGGATTTTTTGATAAACAAACAAAAAAAGACCAACAATTTTGGAAAAAAATATTTTTTTGCAAACTGGTAATATTTTTCCTTCATTGATGGGCACTGATAGGCTGCACTGGTGGGCACTGATCAGAAGGCACTGATGAGGCTGCACTGATAAGTGGCACTGATGGACACTGATAGGTGGACTGATGGGCATTGATAGGCGGCACTGATGGGCACTGATAGGTGGAACTTATAGGTGACACTGATGGGCACTGATAGGTGGCACTGATGGGCACTGGTAGGTGACACCGATAGGTGACACTAATAATGACACTGGTGGGCACTGATTAGAAGGCACTGATGAGGCTGCACTGATAGGTGGCACAGATGGGCACTGATAGGTGGCATTGATGGGCATTGATAGGCGGCACTGATAGGTGGCCCTGATGGGCACTGATAGGTGACACTGATGGGCACTGATTGGCAGCACTGATGGGCATTGATAGGTGGCACTGGTGGACATTGATAGCTGGCACTATTGGTTACTGGTAGGTGGCACTGGTGGGCACTGCTTAGCAGTGCTGATAAGCCCTGTTAGGTGGCACTGGTGGGCATTGGTATGTGGCAATGGTGGGCATTGCTTAGCAGCAGTGAGTCTGGAGTGTGCAAGACCGATGTCCCGTTTACTCCAAATGGTAATCTGCTTTTTTTTGCCTCACACTGTCAGCATGAGGGGGAAAAAATCAGATTACCGGCTTCCATTTACATCACGTGATCAGCTGTCATTGGCTGACAGCTGATCACGTGGTAAGGGGCTGGGATCGGTCTCATATCTCATGAGACTCGCTGATCACAGAGCGAGCCACGTGCGCCCCGCAGGGGGCATGCAGGCTTCACATGCAAGTTAGAACATACATGGCCCCCTCCTGGCAATTTAGGCCCACGCCGTGGCTGTCTTTCGGCTATAGCACGGGCGCAAAGAGGTTAATTTTTTTTTTTTTTAGATGCTATGCTGGCCCTTTAGGGAAAGTCATTCAAACAAATAAACAAAAAGTATGTTATTTAAATCAATTCTGTATTTTTTTGTTGTCCATTAAGTCATATGAAAAGATTCTTTCTCTGCTGAATGGTGTTCACATCTATTTTTTTGCATTGGTACGTTTTCTTTGGCAGTGACCAGATACCCATTTGTTTCTTATCAAAAGACTGCAAATCAGCCCTGCAGCCATTGGTGGCTTTTATCCAACAGGGCGGTTGAACAGAAATTTATTGGTAGATTGACTTCTGTTGAACTGAAGTGACTACACATGGATCAAATATTAGCTTGTCCCTGCAGAACCGGCTGAATTTCAATCAATCTATGGCCACCTTTACCTTCTTCCACAACTCACTATTGATGTAAGAGGCCACCTTTCAAAGTGATTGACCAACAGAAAGGTGAAGGAGGCAGAAAGTTTAGTGTTAGACACAGATGGTTTTCATTAGCAAATTTGAGGACCCCAATATACAGGGCTCCCAAGGAAGCTCTTATACAACAATAGGATGTTTCATTTTTAAAGGATCGGCAGCTTTGACCTCCTACCCCCACCATGCTGTCACTCTATCATTCTGAGCAAAAAAAGAATACCGCCAACTGTAAAGTTGCATGAAGAGCCGCAGTGCTGGTTCCGGTTACCAGGAAAGTGCAGGAAGCTTCCATTTCAGTAATCCTGTCTTACCTTCATGTGAATTTGTTTCTGCCTCTTTTTAGGGGGATGGCAAAAATGATATTTGGATTTTTACCCTCGCTCTCCTGCTAAGCAGCGCCATGGTGTATAACAGCAAAGGAACAATCGACCAGGATGCAGTAGATAAATTAAAGTATCCTTTTTCATCCTAGGGTCTTGGTGGTTTCATGTTGCTCGTTGATCTTGAAGTAATTGGAGAGAAAGGACAGAAAAATGCATACAAAAAAAAATGTTGTATCTCTTTTTTAACTTTCAAGAGGAGTAATCAGCTCCTTTTTTTTTAAGAGTATAAAGAGTAAGGGAAGATTGCAACCCATTTCATGTTTTTTTTTTGCCATCTGTACCCCATTGGGGAAATTTACCTACAGTTGCTGCCAGAGACGTTTTTGCATTTTTTGCACACATGTTTAAAAATTTATTTTAGGCCTTAAGATTACACAAAACCTCCAAAAATTACCGGTATATATTTTCTGAAAGTAGACACCCTAGAGAATAAAATGGTGGTAGTTCCAATTTCTTTATGTCACACATTATTACCGCAAAGGTCTAGGAAACACAAAATTTCAGTAAGAAACACACTTAATTGAGATTTAGGGCAAACAAACACAATAAACTGCTCAAATAATGGTAAAATATAAAAGATGAGGTTGCGCCGAGTAAAGAGATACCCAATGCATCAAACATTAAATTTGTGTGCACCCGTAAAATGGCGACAAACTTCAGTACCCTATATAATTTATATGCAACGCTTCAAATGCCCCCTATAGGTATTAGTTAAGTGTTATGGAGGAGGTCTTGTGTTAGAATTATTGATCTCACTCCGGCGTGCGTGGCGATATGTAACATGTGTATTGCAATTAAGGCTTCCCAACACATATGTTTAGGTTCATATGTGCTTATATCTGGGGGTAGGGGGCCTCAAAAAAAAATGGCGAAGGAGGGATTTTATGTGCTTGGGTGTAACTTTTTTTTTGCAAAAAAAAATACATTTTTTTACTTAACTTTTTTTTTTTCATCACATAGGGGACAAAAAGTCCCCTATGTGATGTTTTTTAGATGCCAGGTTCTCTTTAATGAGACATGCAGGGTCTAAAAGATCCCTCTTGTCTCCTCTGTGCTCTACTGAATGTTTTGCAATGCAGATCGCATTGCACAACATTGCATTCCCGCTAAGCTGACCCAGAAGTGACGTCATAGACGTCACTTTCCGGGTCATAGCAAGAAGGGGAGAAGAGTGGATATGTGTCCTCTCTTCTCCTTCCCCTCCAGCTGCCGACACCCACCATGTCAGTCCCGGGCCCCCAGATGGACAAGCGGAGCCCAGAAAAAATGGCAGGGTGCGGCGGTGCAGAGGGACTCTGGTCTCGGGGGTGAGTGTGAGCAATTGTGCAGCAACACAACCACCAGAATGATTTCACCTGACAGGAAGGAGTCTGCTTGTCAGTTTCACACACAATCCAAAGCTAAAATGTTTGTCTTTATTTATACTTTAACTGGCTACATTTTGACCAATTATTATTCTAAGTATCCCTCCGTGGAAAAAAAAAGTATTTCTTTGTATTTTTTCTAATAATGTGAAATGACCAAGGGAAGGGTCTCTTTGCCTCTTTACATGGTTACCAAGTTAGGCCGGCCATAGATGGAGCTAATTTCTTTCTCTTCGCTCCATTCCCCTATCAACACAGTCAGTGTTGACAGGGGAATCCCTCCCGCTAAGTCAATGTGTTCTCCCAGTGGGTATGGTGGGGGGGGGGGGGGGCTGATATCACCAGCAAAAGACAGAGATAGGGTAAAGGCGACTATGGCCGGCTTTTGCCCGATTTCCTGCCTCTAAAGTATTACTGCAGAAGCCTTCAGTGTTTTTGACCCCGACCATTCCTATTGCTTCATGGACTTTCCCTATGCATTATTCTATACACTCAATATATTGCTACCAGGCTTTTTGGCACTGTTATTTTTTCTTTTCTATATCTCCTTAATAACCTTTGATAGATTTGTAGGGGAACTCACTGAAATAATAAAGGTGAAATCAAAGGACAATGAAGAAGAGGAGCAGGCATTTTCAAGACATTTCCCTATTTTTATTTGGGCAGTGAGAGACTTCCATCTGAGTCTGCAGATCGAAGGGGGACGTGTGTCAGCAGACGGCTACCTGGAGAATGCTTTAAAGCTTAAACTGCGTATGTATTCTGTATTATCCATGCTCTAAAGCTTTGGTGAGAAAATAGATAATGGACAGGCTGTAAAAGACGATCAGTATGGATCTGTCCGGTGGGCAGGAAAATGTCAGTGACACCTAAAAACTTTTGAAGGAACAAAAAATTTGACTTACCAGTCACCAGTCAAGTAAAATATTTATACAAATTGCGTTACTTAAGCTGTGGTTGAAATTTTTTGTTGAGATATTCAGGGCCTGAACTGGTTGCACATTACATGTATTACTTTCCAAATGCTACAATGCAGTTTTGGTTGGACTCAGTCAAACTAAAGCTGAATTCTAGGTATGGCTTTTTGGCAAAGTTACATTTGCTCAGCTTGTACCAATGTAAGTATGTTCAGTATGTGCCATACCTGTGAGATCCCCGTGGAAGCTATGGTGGAAGGCCCACTACTACACCGTTACTACACCACTTCTACAGTGATCTCCACTAGCTTCCAGATCCTATGCTGTGCTGCCCTGCTGCACTGTTAACACAAGAAGTTAGTGGGCACGGATGCCATTCAGAGAACACTTAGCCTTTACTCAAAGAATGAAATGCTTTCTCTGATTGGACGAGGTGGAGATTATGATGTCACCACCCACCTCCCTGCCTCATCCAATCAAAGAATGCTTTGCACTCATTGCGAAAATGTGCAAAGTGCTCTTTGAATGGTGCTTGTGCCAAGTAAGTGACTTCATCTTCCATGGAGATCCCACAGGTATGGAAAATGCAGTTACATTGGGTCCAAGTCGGATCGATGTAACTATGCAAAAATACTCATAATCAGACTTCAGCTTACACAATCTGCAAAAAAAAGGAAAAAGGCTCAAGGGGGTTAATTTGCTAAAACTGAGGATTGTAAAAATCTTGTGCAGCTCTGCATAGAAACCTTCCAGATTTTATTGTCAAAGTGTAATTAAACAAAATGAAGTTAGAAGCTGATTGGCTACCATGCACTGCTGCACCAGATTCTGTGTGCTCCAGTTTTAGTAAATCAACCCCAACTCTGGAGCTAGACCATAGAATATAAAATTGATAGGTTGAATTAAAAAATGCCGACCAGCTTTTGATGTAATCTACATAAAAGCAATAGAACAAGTGTTCCATTTCCTAGAGCACCATGGTTGCTACAAGGCCTTACCACGCTCTTTTCTTTGAAAACACATCTATTAACAGGACCCAATTAACAGGACCCAAGACATGAATATGCTCTCAGCTCTCCATTATTCCCAGTGCTGGGAAATCCACAATCCTCACCAGGTGTCCATGACATGACTTTTTTAGCCTTACATGACTTCAGTCACTACCAGGATTTTCACTTCCGGTCAGTGGACCTTTGGCCTTCTCCATCTTCATTAGTGAGCCCTACTGGTCCATTTCACTTAGACTTTTGGAAGGCCCTTCACTACATCACTTTTTGCATTCTTTACCTTCTCCACCTATTGTTAGTCACCATCTCACAACCTTCAAGGATTACTGTTCCAACAAAGGGGTTTTTCCCCCAGTACTTTCCAAAGCCCATAATCAATTGAACACACCCCCCTCCCCACCCCCGAGGACCACCAACTACTCTGTATAACGAAATAGGAAGCTGAGTTTGACCGTACATTTACTCCAGACCAACAGAACAATATTATCAGGTTCACCCTCAAATCCTCACCAGTTTTAATATTCTGACGTGTTGGTATCATTACATGGTACATAAATTTGCCATACATAAATTCTTCCCAATCACTAACAATCATTGTTGGAGATACCAGGAGGAGCGGGAAACAATGCTACATATCTTTTGGTCCTGCTCCGAACTTGATCATTACTGGAGAGAGGTCTGGAGGATTGTCCAAAAACTTACAGATCATGTAGTTCTGGATGACCCAACTTTTTTTTCTCCATGTTTCCGACGTCCCAGATAAAATTTACAAATTATATTTAATTCATCACCTCCTCAAAGCACTCAAATCTTGCATCCCTCCTATTTTAAAGCACCCGTAGCCACCGACCATTGGTCTCTGGCTTAACAAGGTGGAAGAAATAAATAAGATGGATGACTTAGTCCTTACAGCACAGCATAAGTGTGAATGGTATTCCAAAACCTGGACATCGTGGAATATGGTTGTCTACTCTGAAGAGAGGAAAGCTCTTTTTGATGTATATCAAAAGTTGCTCAGTGATGCCCCCCTGCTGGGACACACTCACAGTTAGTATATTACTTTTACAACCTTCCCTCCTCCACCCCCCTCCCCCCCCCCACTATCCATTGCCCTCCCTCCTTTCTTTCCTATGCCCCCTCTTCTCCCCTTTTATGTCTTGTCTTTTTTTATATTTTTCCTCGCACCAAGGAATATAGACAATATGGTACATTACCCACTTCAGCCCCGGAAGGATTTACCCCTTTCCTGAGCAGAGCACTTTTTACAATTTGGCACTGCGTTGCTTTAACTGCCAATTGCGCAGTCATACAATGCTGTACCCAAACGAAATTTGCGTCCTTTTCTTCCCACAAATAGAGCTTTCTTTTGATGGTATTTGATCACCTCTGCCGTTTTTATTTTTTGCGCTATAAACAGAAAAAGACCGAAAATTTTGAAAAAAAATGAATAAAAAAAATCCAATAAACTCAATTTTAGTCATACATTTAGGCCAAAATGTATTCGGCCACATGTCTTTGGTAAAAAAAAAATGTCAATAAGTGTATATTTATCGGTTTGCGCAAAAGTTATAGTGTCTACAAACTAGGGTACATTTTCTGGAATTTACACAGCTTTTAGTTTATGACTGTCTATGTCATTTCTTGAGGTGATAAAATGGCAGGGCAGTACAAAACCCCCCCAAATGACCCCATTTTGGAAAGTAGACACCCCAAGTAAATTGCTGAGAGGCATGTTGAGCCCATTGAATATTTTTTTTTGTCCCAAGTGATTGAATAATGACAAAAAAAAAATTACAAAAAGTTGTCACTAAATTATATATTGCTCACACAGGCCATGGGCATATGTGGAATTGCACCCCAAAATACATTCAGCTGCTTCTCCTGAGTACGGGGATACCACATGTGTGGGACTGCCTTCAGGATTTCTAAGGGCGTAAATTTTTGATTTCACTCCTCACTACCTATCACAGTTTTGAAGGCTACAAAATGCCCAGATGGCACAACCCCCCCCCCCAAATGACCCCATTTTGGAAAGTAGACACCCCAAGCTATTTGCTGAGAGACATGTTGAGTCCATGGAATATTTTATTTTTTGACACAAGTTGCAGGAAAGTGACAATTTTTTTTTTTTTTTTGCACAAAGTTGTTACTAAATGATATATTGCTCACACAGGCCATGGGCATATGTGGAATTGCACCCCAAAATACATTTAGCTGCTTCTCCTGAGTATGGGGATACCACATGTGTGGGACTTTTTGGGAGCCTAGCCGCGTACGGGGCCCCGAAAACCAATCACCGCCTTCAGGATTTCTAAGGGCGTAAATTTTTGATTTCACTCTTCATCACCCCAAGCTATTTGCTGAGAGGCATGGTGAGTATTTTACAGCTCTCATTTGTTTTTGAAAATGAAGAAAGACAAGAAAATTTTTTTTTTTTCTTTTTTAAATTTTCAAAACTTTGTGACAAAAAGAGAGGTCTGCAAAATACTCACTATACCTCTCAGCAAATATCTTGGGGTGTCTACTTTCCAAAATAGGGTCATTTGGGCATATGTGGAATTGCACCCCAAAATACATTTAGCTGCTTCTCCTGAGTATGGGGATACCACATGTGTGGGACTTTTTGGGAGCCTAGCCGCGTACGGGGCCCCGAATACCAAGCACCGCCTTCAGGATTTCTAAGGGCGTAAAGTTTTATTTCACTCCTAACTACCTATCGCAGTTTTGAAGGCCATAAAATACCCAGATGGCACAAACCCCCCTCAAATGACCCCATTTTGGAAAGTAGACACCCCAAGCTATTTGCTGAGAGGCATGTTGAGTCCATGGAATATTTTATATTTTGACACAAGTTGCAGGAATGTGACAATTTTTTTTTTTTGCACAAAGTTGTCACTAAATGATATATTGCTCAAACATGCCATGGGCATATGTGGAATTACACCCCAAAATACATTCTGCTGCTTCTCCTGAGTACGGGGATACCACATGTGTGGGACTTTTTGGGAGCCTAACTTCATACTGGGCCCCGAAATCCAATCACCGCCTTCAGGATTTCTAAGGGCGTAAATTTTTGATTTCACTCCTCACTACCTATCACAGTTTCGAAGGCCATAAAATGCCAAGATAGCACAAAACCCCCCAAAATGACCCCATTTTGGAAAGTAAACACCCCAAGCTATTTACTGAGAGGCATGTGCAAAAAAAAAAAATTGTCTTTTTCCCGCAACTTGTGTCACAATATAAAATATTCCATGGACTCGACATGCCTCTCAGCAAATAGCTTGGGGTGTCTATTTTCCAAAATGGGGACATTTGGGGGGCAGGTTTGAACTGTCCTGGCATTTTATGCACAACATTTAGAAGCTTATGTCACACATCACCCACTCTTCTAACCACTTGAAGACAAAGCCCTTTCTGACACTTTTTGTTTACATGAAAAAAATATTTTTTTTGCAAGAAAATTACTTTTAACACCCAAACATTATATATTTTTTTAAACAAATGCCTACAGATTAAAATGGTGGGTGTTTCTTTTTTTTTTCACACAGTATTTGCGCAGCGATTTTTCAAACGCATTTTTTTGGGAAAAAAACACACTTTTTTAAATTTTAATGCACTAAAACACACTATATTGCCCAAATGTTTGATGAAATAAAAAAGATGATCTTAGGCCGAGTACATGGATACCAAACATGACATGCTTTAAAATTGCGCACAAACGTGCAGTAGCATCAAACTAAATACATTTTTAAAAGCCTTTAAAAGCCTTTATAGGTTACCACTTTAGATTTACAGAGGAGGGCTACTGCTAAAATTACTGCCCTCGATCTGACCTTCGTGGTGATACCTCACATGCATGGTGCAATTGCTGTTTACATTTGATGCCAGACCGACGATTGTGTTCGCCTTTGCGCGAGAGCAGGGGGGGACAGGGGTGCGTTTTTATCTTATTTTTAAACTGTTCCTTTCATTTTTATTTTTTTTAATCATTTTTATTGTTATCCCAGGGAATGTAATTATCCCCTATGATAGCAATAGGTAGTGACAGGTACTCTTTTTTGAAAAAATTGGGGTCTATTAGACCCTAGATCTCTCCTCTGCCCTCAAAGCATCTGACCACACCAAGATCGGTGTGATAAAATGCTTTCCCAATTTCCCAATTGTACGTTGCTGGTCCTTGTTGGGCATATATTGTAAACTTTTTTTTCATGCAGCCTGTGGGCTGAACGAAAAAAAGATATTGATCGGTGGGTATGCCCACCATTAGAATACCATTAGAATACCTCCCTTCATCCACCCACTTCTAATGATGGGCATACATGCACCGTTTATATATGCCAAAGCATGGGGGCATCCTCCTGCAAAAGGCAGGAGCAAATCGCTCCTCCACCCACTGCTGCCCCCACGCTTCGGCATATATGCTGAAGTATGTAACTGTGGTGGTGAAATCACCTCCAACAGCGCTGGAGTCACGGCTTTATGTATCGTGGGAGCAAACGCTGTTGCTGTCAAGATAAATAAATCTGCGCTGCAACTGAATGGCGTACCTGCTAAGCAAATGATGGTTAACAAAAAACAAAGTAACATTACAGTATAACAGTAATACTTACCATACCTGCAAAGCAAATACAAAAAAAACATAGTAAAAAATAAAACATTTAACGCAACCTGTGCCTACCTAAAATATATATATGCCGAAGTATGGGGGAATCCTCCCGCAAAAGGCAGGAGCAAATCGCTCCTCCACCCACTGCTGCCCCCACGCTTCGGCATATATGCTGAAGTATGTAACTGTGGTGGTGAAATCACCTCAGACAGCGCTGGAGTCACGGCTTTATGTATCGTGGGAGCAAACGCTGTTGCTGTCAAGATCAATAAATCTGCGCTGCAGCTGAATGGCGTACCTGAAAACAAAAAAATGGTTAAAACACAGTAAACTACAACAATAAAACATTGCAGAATAGAATACAGTAAAAAAGAGCAGAACAATAGAGAGAAAATAGAGAGAGAGAGAACAATAAAACAACAACTATTTTTGTTTTTTTATTTTATATTTTTTTGTGTATTTTTTTTTTTTTTTTACATTGTTCTTATAACTGTAACTTTTAAAACTGTAACGGTTCCAGGTTTGGGTCTCTCAAAATGCGATGGCATCTTGGGAGACCCTGTGAAAGTGTGTCCTAGTCTATGCAATGCTGTACCCTAGGCTAAAACTCAACTAGTGTATGGTAGTGCTCAAAACATTCACCAATGCAAAGACCAGGATTGCCAGGACAGGAGGGACAATAATACCGGGTGTCACGCCTATATCCGCGCTTTCTGCAGACACAACATTTTTTTGGGGGGGCTCGTTGGGTAGGGGTAATCTGGAGGACATAAGGAAAATGTCTCTCATGCAGCCGGCCTACTGCATTTGGTTGGGGAAGGTGAGGTGGAGCACCGTCTGGATACAGAAGGACTATGACGATCTCTTCCTGGAATTTAAGGAAGGATCCAGTCCGTCCTGAAGCTCTGTATAGCACATGAGCATTCAGCAAAGCCAATTGAAATAAATAAACAGACACTTTTTTGTACCAGTGTCTGGCCTTACGGGCAATTAGGTACGGCACCAACAACTGGTCGTTGAGGTCCACCCCTCCCATATTTTGGTTATATTCGTGGACACAGAGGGGTTTCTCCACAACACCAGTCGCCGTAGTAATTTGGACTGTCGTATCTGCATGAAGGGAGGTAAGAACGAAAACATTCTTATTGTCCCTCCACTTCATAGCAAGCAAATTATTACACTGCAAGCAGGCTCTCTCCCCCAGCCTAAGACGGGAATCTACAAGCAGCTGGGGAAAGCCCTGGCGATTAGGTCGCACGGTGCCACATGCTCCAATTTGATGATCAAAAAAGTGATTAAAAAGTGGCACGCTGAGGGGCGTGGTCTAGCGCGCAAGCCGAATGGACGTGTGAGCCCGGAGCTCCGGCGAAATAAGGGACAATAGCGGCTCAAAACGACCATCCGAGGCAAACTAACACCAAGTCTGGCAGAGGGCAAGGCTGGGTGACACTACGACTATGCCTGGGAAGCGGAGAAAGGAAGGAAAGGTCCAACGACTCACGGACTTTTATCCTCCAAACGGCAGAACAGAGGAGCAAGATGGCGCCGAGGCCTACTCTACAACAACGGCTCCCACACAACAAAGATCATCCCAAGGTAATCGATCTCACAATAATAGCTCCCCAAAAGACAAAATGCAGAGTCCACCTACCCCATCCACTTGTAGCCCAGCCAAAACGAAACCCAGGATGGATGCTGGCGGATTCCGTGACACAGGGAGCCCGGTCTCAGATTTTGGGGAGGACACCAGAGAACTCCCAGAATCGATCGAATCCTTCCCCACACAAAATCAGCCTGTGATAGACACAGTATTGAAAGAGATGCTGCTATCTCTGAGAAGCACACTACAATCTGACATGGCAGGTTATATGCACCGCATGAACAAAGACATACAAGATGTGGGAAACAGGGTGAGCCATATAGAGACCAAAATGGGGGAATATGCTTCCACTATCAATGACCTAGTTGACGCCCAGGAGGACACTGAGGCAGACAACGAATGGATCAAGGCAAAGCTGGCAGACATGGAGGACAGATCTAGAAGGAACAATTTAAAAATCAGGGGGATCCCTGAATCGGTGCAACAACAAGATCTGAGCCTCTATGCTGCCACTTTGTTTAAAGCGCTCGTACCAAGCCTTACAGACTTAGACATAACCATCGATAGAATTCACCGCCTACCCAAACCGCCCCATCTGCCAGATTTGATTCCTAGAGATGTGATACTCAGGCTGCATTTCTTTCACGTAAAGGAACAACTAATGTCCACAATGAGAAAACAAGAGCAGATCCCACCACAATACCATAATCTGCAATTTTTTGCAGATTTGTCACAGTTTACCCTGCAAAAACGCAAAAACCTGAACACAGTGACAAAGGTTCTACGCAACCATAAAATTGTGTATAGATGGGGGTATCCCACAAAGATAAATATCACTAAGGGTAACCGCACCTATACAGTGACATCTTTGGAGAATGGTATCAATCTCCTGAAAGAATGGGGTATCCTTTCTGACCCCCCAGAAGAAAATGCGGACACTAGCACTCCACGCCATTTATCACAAGAATGGAAAAAAGTTACTGCAAAAAATGCCACATCTCACTCTTGAATAATTAAGGATGTTCTCCAATCACTCCTTTTAGTCCCTGACTAATGAAGCTCGCAAGATTGAACTTTTCCCCCAGTTACATTTAACAGCAAAATGCTGTTCCTGGGTATTCTATACCCCCCATTCATGTTGCACCTATTGTGCTATGTCAAAGTTGAAAGTTAACGACTTTTTGTTTTTTTTGCTACTTATTTTTTCTATCTTTTCTATACTCCTGCCGTTACCTCTGGGATATGCACAGCAACGCTTTAACCTAGACTACACCTCTTCCACACAAGGAAAAACAACAGAAACTACTCCAACAAGATTCAACTCGACTTGGACCTTCAAGAACAATCAACCTCGTTTGCACCAAATGACAACCTATCCTCTGACCCGTACAAGTAAGTCCACACTATCACACGAAATTATAACCGTACCAACCACAGATGGACTAAGCACTAGAATTAAGATAAAAGTCTTAATTGTAAAGCTTATCTCATTCAAACTCCATGCCTATTAACATAATCTCCATAAACGCTAAGGGGCTCAATCACCCCATGAAACGCAAATCATTGTGGCAAGAAGCATTGACACACCAAGGAGACATAATTTGCGCTCAGGAAACTCATTTTTGTAACCAAGCACCGCCAAAATGTACCCACAAAAACTTCCCATATGTTTTTACTGCCAACGCAGATTCAAAAACAAAAGGAGTATTAATAGCCATAAAAGACTCTATAGCTTTCACTCTCCACCAGGAAATCTGTGATCCACAGGGCAGATACCTGATCTTGATATGCGAACTGAACTCCTCAAAATATACGCTAGTGACAGCTTACTCTCCTAATAAGCATCAAATACATTTCTTTAATAAGCTAATGAGAAAAATCAGAAAATGGCAAAGAGGACCGTTGATACTCTGCGGAGATTTTAATGTTATTCCGGATCCATTATTAGACTCTACATCTAAATCTACACGCCACTCTCCTACATTATCATCCTCCCTCAACAAATATAATCTCTATGATGCGTGGCGCTGCTTCCACGCCAACGAAAGAGACTTTACTTTTTTTTCTGCAGCACATAAAGTATATACAAGAATTGACCTATTCATGGTAGACCAACCTATACTATTGGGAACTAAAGCTGTATCCATCAACACAATAACGTGGTCAGACCACGCATCTGTAGTACTAACACTATCAGACTCAGCTTCCCCGAGACCCAGCCCAATTTGGAGAATCAACACCTACTTACTACAGCAACAAGACTTCAAGCAACAAATCAACAACCACCTAACAAATTTCTTTGATGATAATAAGGACTCAGTACAAAGCCCTTTTACATTATGGAATGCCCATAAGGCATTTATACGTGGCATTTTTATTCAACTGAGTGCAAGGGTGAGGAGGCAGAGGCAGCAACGACTGACTGAACTATTAAAACAAATTTCTGACTTAGAAATCAAAAATAAACAAAAATATTCCCAAAAAACTACTCAAAAATTGACACAAATAAGATCTGAACTAAGAATTTACCTACTAGAAAAGTTTGAGAAAGCCACAAAAAGACTTAAAATGAATTATTATGCGAATGGAAACAAGGCAGGAAAACTTTTAGCACAGAATATCCAAGGCCATAGATATAAATCAAGAATACCATTTATCATACATCCATCTACCAATCAAAAAGAATACCACCCACAAAAAATTGCCGACGCTTTTAGCCACTACTACAGATCCCTTTATAATTTAAAGGATGACCCTTCAACTATCCAACCTACCCCTGACGCAATTAATGACTTTCTAAGTAAACTATCCATACCTAAATTATCTCCTCACCAAATTCAAACTCTTAATCAACCATTCACCGATGCAGAAATTCATAAAGCTATTGATACACTCCCTACAAATAAATCCCCGGGACCAGACGGTTTTAGTGGTGAATACTACAAAGAATTTAAGACCCTACTGACCCCCTTCTTGACACACATATTCAGTTCAGCAGCTGCCTCTGCCTCTTTTCCACCAGAAATGTTGGAAGCTTTAGTTGTGGCTTTACCAAAACCAGGAAAAGAGCCCACCTCTCCCTCAAATTTTAGACCGATATCTTTATTAAACATCGATCTTAAATTGTATGCCAAAATTATAGCACTACGCCTTGTTGACATAATGCCCAACCTTATCCATCCTGATCAAGCAGGATTTACAAAATACAGACAAACCTCAGACGCAACGAGACGCATGATTAATATCATCCATATGGCGGGGGTATCTCGGAGGCCTTCTCTGCTCCTCGCGTTGGATGCGGAGAAGGCCTTTGACCGTATTCATTGGCTATATCTAACCAAAGTACTAGAATCATTCGATTTTGTAGGACCTATTCTATCTGCCATCTTAGCCCTGTACTCTAGCCCATCTGCCAAAGTCTATATTTCTGGAACTATATCAAAACCCTTTAACATATCCAACGGTACAAGGCAAGGGTGCCCATTGTCCCCTCTAATTTTTAATTTACTAATAGAACCCTTGGCCATATATATAAGAAATCACCCAAAAATAAAAGGATTTCCGGTTGGTAAGGATACTCATTCTATAAGTCTGTTCGCAGATGACATTATTATGATTTTAACCGAGGTGGGCTCTTCTCTTACAGCGGCACATGAAGCATTACGTTTATTTAACACAATCTCTTATTATAAAGTTAATGAAAATAAATCATATATCTTAGGCTTGGGGATAGACAGTACCACTAGTACCAAACTTAGATCACAATTTCCATATAAATGGACTACAGAAGGGATAAAATATCTAGGCATAACACTCACAGATGATACCAGAAAAATGGTGGAAACAAACTATACCCAATTCTTACTTAGTTTACATCAAAAATTACAAACAATAAACAAAACAGAATTTACATGGTCAGGTCGCCTCGCGGCCTTTAAAATGATGATACTCCCTCAATTTATATATATATTTAGAGCCATACCCATACCAATTCCAGACAGTTTCTTTGTCAGAGCACAGTCCATGATTAATGGATTCCTCTGGCAGGGAAAGAAGCCTAAATGCGCATTCCATAAGCTTATTAAATCCAGAGGAACAGGGGGAGTGGGACATGTCCTACTGAAGGACTACTATCTTGCGGCAATTTTGGCCCAACTTAAATATTGGTTTCCGGGGAATTGTACCCCAAGATGGCAAGAATTGGAATCTTTCCAATCCCCTAACCATAGCTTATACGACCTCCTATTGACCTGCACTATGTTGCCACATTCCTCCACCAAACTCTCGCCCACAATGAAGGCATCTATAAACACATGGAAAGCATTCCTAAACACTCCCATCAATGACTATCCTTCCAAATCCATTGCCCTCCCCATTACCAGTTTACAACTGTTGATACCTAATATCAACATTAAACATTGGGAATCCAAAGGCCTAAAAACAGTCGAAGATTTCTATATAGGACCCACAATAAAGA
The DNA here is from genome assembly GCA_037953035.1 of Aquarana catesbeiana. NCBI lineage: Eukaryota > Metazoa > Chordata > Amphibia > Anura > Ranidae > Aquarana > Aquarana catesbeiana. Next base: position 2,576,382 of record JBBHAA010000512.1, on the reverse strand, counting down.
CCTTCCGAGCACTTCAAATAGAGCATAACTTAGACTCTAAAGAATACTACACGTACTTACAAATATCCCATTTACTATTATCGATTAACAACACTCATATAAACATTAGTTGGAAGGCATACTTATATTTCTCAAACCCCACTACCTCTATCAAAGGTATCTCGCTATTTTATAACCTTTTAAACCAGAAATCAATATTTAACAAGACACCCTCTATGAGAACTTGGGAAATTGATTTTAATACATCCTATACCTTAGAACAATGGAAACAAGCAATATCATCCATATACAAGGCCTCTAGAAGTGTTAATCTGTGGGAGTTATGCCAAAAACTACTCTTGAGATGGTACCTAACTCCCACACGATTGGCAGGGTTCAACCCACAAATATCGCCACTTTGTTGGAGAAATTGTGGTCAAAGAGGATCTATCACCCATATTTTCTGGTCATGCCCACGATTGAAAACCTACTGGACCAATATATTCCATCTCATAAAACAGGTCACTAAAACCCAAATATATAATACGCCCAATATGGCTATCCTGTCCTTGGGAATAGATGTGGTACCCCACTCCATGAGACAAATAGTTACCCAGATTCTTATTAGCGCTCGCCTCGAAATAACGAGACGATGGTTAAAAACTGAAATACCATCTATTAATGATGTAATCAAAACCACTAATCTCCATATATCATACGAACTTATGTTTGCCGCTTCTCAAGGCAATTACACAACTAAAAGTCTGATTTGGAAAACATGGACAGATTGGCACCATACATTACATACCAAATGAAGATGTGTCTACCCCATAGAACTACACTAGATATCCCTTTACCCTCTTACTCGGTTCACTTATGTCACAATTTTTACGGCAGTTCCTTTAGGTATAACCTCCTATTTACTATATCTTTATATAAATAATGTCCTACATGAAGGCGAAATGTAATACTACCCTGAAACATAATCTTAGTTTATAAGTAATAGAGACGGAATAAAATATTGGGTGTGCGTCTGTTGACCGAGGCACAGAAAGTTCCCATAGGGGTGCCGGAAGACAGACGCGCACTTGGTAATATAACGATATTATATACGTCTTGTTATCTTCTACAAGTATATATATTCATAAAGATGATGTTCTCGAAATAACGTTTTCATGATAGAGCAATAACAACAAAGTATCATATATAAGCTTCCTATGTATACGGCTATTTTCTTCCTTTCTGTACTATTTACTATTGAAACTTAATAAAAATCTATTGAAATTAAAAAAAGTGGCACGCTCGTGTAATAATTGTCCACATATAAATGGTACCCCTTTCCAAATAAGGGTGACACCAAGTCCCGCACTATCTTGCCAGCACTTCCTATGTAGTCAGGGCAGTTTGTCGGCTCTACGTGACTATCTTTGCCCTCGTAAACCATAAAGCTACATGTATAGCCTGTGGCCCTGTCACAGAGCTTATACATCTTGACCCCGTATCTGGCACGCTTGCTGGGAAGATACTGATGGAATGACAAGCGGCCAGAAAATTTAATCAGGGACTCATCAACGCAGACAACTTGATGGGGAGTAAACAAGTCTGCAAAACGCTGGTTGAAGTGGTTTACGAGGGGCCGAATTTTGTAGAGCCGATCGTATTCAGGGTCTCCACGAGGACGACAGAGTTCATTGTCGTTGAAGTGCATGAACCGCAAAATCTGCTTGTATCGTGCCCTGGGCATGGAAGCAGAGAACACGGGCATATGGTAAATTGGGTCAGTGGACCAATATGACTGCAGCTCATTTATGCCCATGTTGAGGGAAAGGCCCAGAAAGAGCTTAAATTCGGAGACCGTAATTTAGCGGCGATGTGTTGACCAGCGTATAAATTGCTTTGGTCCACAATAGATCTATAGAGATCTTCGGTGAAAAACAGTGAATAAAAATCCAGTGGCGTAAAATCAACTGTTTCCACCTAAATTCCGGGTTGGCCAGTGAATGGGGGAAGTACGGGTGCTGCAGAAGTGGTGGGTACCCAATTCGGATTGGCGAATGCAGCAGGAAGGGCACTATGGGCATGACGGGCCTGTGTTCGTCTTCTTGGTGGCAGCGGGACACTACTAGTGCTTGCCACCTCACCAGCTTGAACTGCACTTATGGGACTCGCCACGTCACCACGTGATACTGCAGTGCTGGATGTATGACCAGGGTGTACTAGGCCGCTGGTGCTTGCCAGTTCACCAGAAGAAATAGCGGCGCTAGTACTTCTCTGCTCCATACAAGGGACCTGCGGTTCTTGCACTTCAAGGACAGAAGAAGAAGTTCGGGGTCTGGTAGGCCTGACCTTGGCAGTGACCACAACTCCGTCGTCAGAGCTATCTGTCATGGAGCCGCTGTCCTCTACAGGATCGTATTCTGAGCCTGAATCTGACAGATGAGTGACTTCCTCTTTACTATCTGTCATGCTCAGAAATGTGTAGGCCTCTTCACTAGTGTACCTTCGATTGCCATTATGGGCTCTAAATTTAGGGGTACACTAGTGAGACTCACAGGCAAAAAAGCTCCTGACTATCAGCGACTGATTCAAAACGCTACCAAAAAACTGTTAGCGATCGCAGGGATCAGGCCTGACTCTGCGAACGCTGCAGTTATGTGTGCTTAGTGTTTTGTAAGTGTCAGTGATCGATCGATACTGCAATTGGGTGGGCTGGGCTGGGCTGGGCGGAGGGGCAAAACGCAGGTGCTAGCAGGTATCTGGGCTGATCCCGCTACCAATGCGTTTTTGAGGACCCTAAACTGCTGGGGATGCTAGTATAGATCTGATCGGATCAGATATTGATCCGTTCAGATACTATAGCACTAAGGGAGGTGTATGCTGCGTGCGTGGGTTTTAGCGGTACTGGCGCTAACCTGACGCTGCCTGTGGAGACACAGACCTTATCTGACCTTAAAAACTTAACTTATATCACCGCCGGGCAATTAGGGGGTTAAACCTTTATAAGGTAATAAACGGCGGGTGCCCTAAAACTATAATAAACTATAATAAACTATAATAAACAAACTAACTAACCAGCGTCACCCGTAACAATTATATGGTGATCACTGGTGAAAGGGTTAACTAGGGGGCAATCAGCGATCAGAAAAACGATCACTTAGTGACACTGGCGACGGGGGGTGATCATGGGGTTAAAACTTTATTAGGGGGGGTTAGGGGGGTACCCTTGACCTAAAGGGGGGTACCCCAGACCTAAAGGGGGCTAACCCTAACTGCCCTAACACTTATAACTGTCACAAACTGACACCAATGCAATAATCAGAAAAAAAAACTGCTTTTGGTGTCAGTGTGACAGGGGGTACAGGGGGGTGATCAGGGGGTGACTGGGGGGTGATGGGGGGGTGACAAGTGTGCCTGCGTGTTCTACTGTTAGTGTAGTGTTGGTGCAAACTTACTTGGATGTCTTCTCTCCTCGGCGCCGGAACGAAAAGACCGGCTCGAGGAGATGTGACATCACTTCCTCCGCTTCTGTTTACATTACAGAAGCCGAGGAAGCCTGTCATTGGCCAGGAGTGATCGTGAGGGGGGAGCCACGAATTAGTGGCCTCCCCCTCACCTTTGATCGCCCCTGACCTGAATCCGACTGCCGCAGGCACCGGGGGGGTCCGATCGGACCCCCCACCCGCGGGCAGGCAAGGACGTAACTGTAAGTCCTTTTGCCTGCCCGTGCCATTCTGCCGACGTACATCGTGGTGCAATCCTCTCGTCATTCTGTGTAATGTAACCTGTGTAATACTACCACTTACTGGCTCCTTTCTACTTCCTTCCTGTATGCAGCTTCACTTCCGGGTGCAGTGTGCTTGATGGCATCACATCCAGTACTGCCCCAATGCGTTCCGTCACACGGACATTCTCAAGAGACGTATGCCTATATTTTGTGTACTGGTGTATCACTAACGCTCTATTATTGTTTTGTTGACATGGAAACTGCCTTTCTGGTTAATTAAAATATTTGAAAAAAAAAAGTAGCAGAACATAATTCATTGTAACAATATTGTTGCCGTATGCTTATAATTAAAACCTGTAGCTGTTATTTGGAGTGTTGTTGATACACAAACTAGGATACAGGATAAAGATGATTACAGCAACAGATAAGGTGTGGTAGGGTAATCTCAGAGCATTCAAGGTATGCCCAAATTCTAATGATTAGGCTTTTGTGGGGCATACCTTGTATGCCCAGGGCTTGCCAACCTCACCACACCCACCACTGCTAACAGGACAAGTGCTGCAAGAAAACAACTCACACTACACTTCAAAAATTGGAAAGGTGGTAACTCTTTGGTGGTGGTGTTGAGGGGGGGGGAGGGGGCAGAAAGACACAATGTCAGCAGATGTCAACAGTTAACAGTAAATCAACTAACACCTAAACACCTATCTTTTTCTACATTTCTTAATCCATGTACACAGCTGAAAAGACACCGAGGGATATGGCATACAATTATCCCAGAAATTGCCTCCAAATGTATTTTGGAAACCGGAAATGCTTTGTGTTTGATTTTCCCACCACCAATAAAGAATTTCTTCAGAGACTGGAGGAAGTCCCAGATGATGAGCTCAATAAGAACTTTGTGGATCAGTGCAAAGAATTCTGTGACTATATCTGGAAAAATGCCAATACAAAGAGCGTAAATGACACAGTCATAGTGACCGGACACAGTGAGTTCATCAAATGTTTCTTCTTAACCCATTGTACATAAAGGGGTCCTTCTGTGGGAGGCTAAATCATTCACATCAGTCTCTGCACCAGAGGAGCTTACACTCTAATGCCCCCACCACAGTCAATCACAATTATTATTTCTATTGTTTTTATACTTTTTTATAGCTCTGCAATATACCACAGTGCTGTACAGAGAACACTAAGCCAGTCGCAGTCTCTATACCAGAGGAGCTTACACTCTAATGTCCCCCCACAGTCACACACTATTATTATTATACATTTATATATCCCTAATATATATCACCTTTTCTGAAAAAAAAAACTGTAAACTCTGCAGGTGAGCAACGGTCTTGGTGTTATTAAAACATTTCATCCAACTTTTCCAAGAGATTGCCTAAAAATTTGACTAAATTAGCCTAACTGCAAAATATGCAAATCCTTCTCCACTCAATAGGAAATAAATATTCAATAATCCTATTGCAAGTGCGATCCCCGGTATGCTAAAAAAAAATCACACCCTGGTCTGCTTTAGTGACTTTAAGATCATCCCAACATTACAGTATCCATTTCTTGTTATTTAAATTAGTTTCACTAAGTTATAAGGGATTTAGCAAACATAACATTTAGATTAAAAAAAAAAGTCATCCATGTGTCTCCTCATCTCAGGGTTGGGTGAGCTGGCTAAAATTTACACTGAAGCTGTAAGCTCCTCCAAGTTTGCCTGCATGGAGGACGCCACGCTTTCTTTAGCTGAGAAGGAGAACAAAGCGGCCGTCCAGGAAGCGAAGCAGCACTATGAGGATAAGATGAAGACCATTGGGTTTCCCACTGAAACTCTTGAAGACTTCATGACTCTGAGCAGTCAGTATGAGGATGAAGCTCGGAAGATATTTCTGAAAAGGTCCTTCAATGACAAGGATCAGCAGTTTCTTCGGGAATATCTGGTAAGATTTTTTTTATTGGGTTTAAAAAAAAACAAATAGCAAGCAGCTAAATTAGCATTTTGTTTTATGTAAAGTCTGACTTGTGATATACTATTTTCATCAGATAGACAATGGGGGAGGGGGGCAGGTAAAATATTGATTTATTCATTTAGTCAGCCTTTAAAATGCATAACTAGGCAAAACGTATTGTTTACATTTTGGATAGGGAGGGAAAGATTGAAACCTGCTATCCAGGCTCCATTAGAGAGATTTACCTTCACTTCTTGTATTACTGATATTTTTCCACAGAGGTAAACTCTACAACAGTACCAGCAAAATCAAAGTTTGAGAGATCATTTTTAAGGAAAAAAAAAAAGAAGAGACCAAAGACTTTGTCTGCGTTATATCGGTTTCTGCTATTGCCTGATCACCCTTAGCTTGACTACCAATTCCATCAGGTCCCATCCCTCTATCTTCATATTCCTGGTAGATTTTTTTTTAAGTGACTTAAAGATTTGGCTTTAAAAAATAATAAAATAAATAACAAACCTATCATACTTACCTGCTCTGTGCAAAACCATTCCCCCAGTTCCCCGCCGGTGCTCCTGGATGCTCACCCATGACAATGACCCCCAATTGCAAGCTATTATGTTATGGGGGCACTGGTGTGTGCTCTCTCCCGAGCCCTGCTCTATGGGTCCATAGGACCCATAGAGCCACGGCTCAGCCCCGCCCCTCGCTCTGTCCTCGCTGGCTGTGATTGACAGCAGTGGGAGCCAATGGCTCCTGCTGCTGTCTCGGCCAATGAGGAGAGTGAGTCCTGTGACAGCTGAGGCTCTTGTGCACATTGCTGGATTGAGAGGGGGCTCAGGTGATTATTAGGGGAACCAGTGACGGCTGCTCCATTAGGGGCACAGGGGCACGCCCCCCTAGTCTATGCGCCCGGCCCCTAAACTACATGCAGGCTGCCACACGCATGTATTTCAATGTTTTTTTTGTTTTTAGAAGCATATGATGAGGCTCTAATTGCCTTCAAAAAAGGGTGGGCTTGGGGAGCAGGGCACTGCACCCTGAGCCCACCCCGTTGCGTGTTAATATATGGTAATGTCTTTCTGCTTCTCCTCCCGGCCAATCAGAAAGTGGGTCCTGAGACCTGATTGGCCAGGGAGTTCCACGGTATTCCCTCAGAATCGGCGACCCATTACCAGCTGGAGCGAGGAGCAGCGGGCAAAGGGGCAGCAACAGCCACTTCCAGCACTGCCTAGTCATCGGAAGGTAAGGCATGGATCGCCGCCTTCCTGTCTGCTCTCCTGGGGGGGTGGTTGTTTGCCATCCCCCAACCTACCCCCCCAAAAAATCATTCAGCACCAGCCGCCACTGTGGGGAGAGCAGCACAGAGAAGGTTTTTTACCTTCATGTATAGAATGACAACCACTTTAAGCTGTTTTTTTGGCCCTATTATTTCATTAGGCAGGGCTGCAAGGAGCTTCCCAAATCTATTTACACAATTATACAACATTTGCTGTTCTGTAATACAGTTTTAATTGGAGTTTTGTTTGGATTACTTTTGAATTAATGGAGCTTCCAGTAAAAAAGGGGCATTTCTGAGGTTTGCAATTTTTTTAAAAGTTTGATTGAACCGTAAGTGATTGAACTTTTTCAAAATTGTATTAATCTGTAGAAACCAGTAACACAAATAGAAAATATTTTGTATAAATAGTTCTAGAAAAGGGATATTCCTTTTAGGACCAATGTTTGCATGCCTAAAAGCTCCACTGTTTAAACCCCATTGGGGTTACTAAAAATAATGGTTTAGAGGAGGAACTAAATCACAACACTTAACATGACCAATGTCCGTATATCTCCCCACCTTCAGGAAAACATACATAAGAAGAAAGAGGAATTCAGTGCCATGAATGAGGCAAAGTCTCGGGAGGTATGTCAGGCTCTCATTAAGAAGCATTCAGTGGACTTTGAGAAAGCTTTGAAGGATGGAGCGTACCACACCCAGGGAGGACATGCAAAGTTCAAGGACGGCTTGAAAGCCATAGAAAAGAAGTACAATATGCAAAGTGGAAAGGGTGTAAAGGTGGGTGGACTTACATAATTTAAAAATTGTTTAAATGCATCATAAAATTACAGACTTCAATTCTTGATTGTATAATGCCTTTGATCCCATTATCATTAACACATACACATATCATTGTTATTGTGACCCATTTGGCTTGCTTCTGGGTACCCCTGATTATTTATGAGGAACACACATATTGGGAAATAAGTTGCTAAGGTATTGTGTCTCAGGATCACATAGTAAATACCACAAGGATATGTTTTGTTTGTCTATGAGCATATAATCTTTAGAGAGATTGACCATTTGTATTAGTCCTGGAGGCGGTATATGCTCCTATATACTCCAAACCAAATACTTCTCTACTGTTCTACAGGCGGAAGAGGTGCTACAGGAATTCATAAAGTCCCAACAAAGTTCTGAAATTATAATTATACAGAAGGACAATGCTCTCAATCAGAAACAGAAGGAAGAGGAAGGTCAGTGGTTTATGTAATCTTATTTACTTATTTCCTTGAAAAAAGAGAGGCCCAGAGTACAACCCAAAGCCATAATGGAGGGTCGGCATGACAGGAGTTAATGGGGCTTTAGGTACCCGAGGTTAGGGAAGCAGGGGAGTGTAGTGGGTGTTTAGGTGGGCGGAGCCCTGGAGGGGGAAGTGACGTAGGACAAGGAAGGGAGGCGGCATCAGTCTGCAGGGGAAAGAGACAGGAACAGCTTCCTACCCTCTCGCCCTACATGTTGTGGTAATTTTTTGGTTGGTTTGGGGGACTGTTGCATCTCTGAGGAAAATTGGAGCACCTGGCAGGGTGCAAGGTCCTTTTAGGTCATATGGGCACTTAAAAGGTATGGTGTAGGGACCTGTCCAAGGTACAGCTCCCTGTGTGTATGAGTACCTGCTAGTTGTCTCTGAGTTGGTGGTTCACGACTGGGGGCCTTAGAAGTGACTAGCAGGTACGGTTCTGATTTATGCCTATTGGGACCTTGGACTCCATTATCATTAATAAACTGTATGTTATGTTTAAAAGATTATTGATATGTTAATTATTGGTTATTTATATATTTGGTTAATAAAACGACTGCTACAGCCAATTTACCCCAGTTATGTGTGGTGTGGTCATTAGAGGAAAGGGGGGTGGATTTATTGGCATAGCAGGTAACAAGCCATGGTTAATACCATAGTCATGTAAACAGTTTATACACTGTACATGTTAAAAAACTGTATTTTATATCTGAAAGTCAGGCGCCAGGAAAAGTATATATATATATATATATATATATATATATATATATATATATATATATATATATATATATATATATTTATTTATTTATTTTTTGACTGGCCAAACTACAGACTAATGACTGTATGATAGCTGCCAAAAAGTGCAGTTTTTTTTTTTTTTCTTTTGTAATGTGTCCAACTTACCTTCTGGATATGGGTGAGGATAAGAACTCTCTCATATCAAAGTTCTCAGATCTGAGAAACCTAGTTAGCAGACAGGAAGATCACTTCCCCAGTAGACTCAGTATAGCAACTACCAAGTTTTCCACTACCATTGTTTTGCAATTAGTACTTGTCAATTTGAGCATGTAGCCATTTCCTATTGAAGGGCCAAAGAGGTACACACCCTATCTTTCCTTTTCCCCTATGCTGATCCATAATAAAACATGTTATTTTTCAATGTTAATCTTGTTTGTGCTTTATGTCAGAGGAAAACGCAAGGAAAAAAATTGTGGCAATGGAAGAAGAGTTGCAAAAGTTGCAGGAGACTCAACAAGAACAGAAGATGGAAGAGGAGAGGGACAATGCGCAAAAGACCTTAAACCAGCTCATGCAGAAGATGGAGGAAGACAAAAAAATATTGAATGAGAAACTGGAGCAAGTCATACGACAGAAGGAGATGGTAATGCAAATGCACATTGTGCAATTGTCTCACTTAAAATGATACTAAAGTCTCATTTATTTTCATTAAAAATAACAAACATGTTATACTTACCTGCTCTGTGCAGTGGATTTGCACAGAGCAGCCCTGATCCTCCTCTTCTCGGGTCCCTCTTTGGTGCTCTTGGCTCCTCCCTCCTGTTTAGTACTCACACAGCAAGCAGCTTGCTATAGGGGAACCTGAGCCGAGCTGCAGCTTCATGAGTCAATTCAGACATGGAGCTATGGCCCTGCACTGCCCCCTTTCTCTCCTCATTGGCTCAGCCAATCAAGGAGGGGAGTCACAGACAGCCGAGTGTCTTGTGCAACATGGCTGGACCTAGATGGGGCTCAGGTAAATATTAGGGGGGGGCTGAGAGGGGCTGCTGCACACAGAAGGTTTTTTTTATCTTAATGCATAGAATGCACCTTCTGCCTTTACAACCACTTTAAAAATATTATAAACAATTACCTTGTAAAACAACATTTTCAGTTTAAAATATAAATGAAAGGCAAAAAATTTGTGTATAGATATAAAAAAATTAAAAACATACTTTTTTTCCTTTTTTTATAAGGGATCACATACCCTCTCCTCTCAGCTGCATAAGGAGCTTGAGAGCTAGAGAAGGGGAAACAGAGGGGGCGTGTCAGGACATGATTGATCATTGGAGGAGAGCAGGTTGAGTTCCCAGCATAGCTAGAGACCTGACACGGTGTGTTCTCCTGCTTAGTGTGGTCAGTTTTTAATAGGAAAGCAGAGGGACTGGCAGGAACACCAGGGATTTTAACACAAAGGAAGCAATACAGAAAGAACAGACTTTATCATACATGTAAATGGTATTGCAGCCACATATCAGGAATATGAAATGTTGGGTTCACATTCTCTTTAAAGCCTAACTGCAGCCAAGTTTTTTTCATTTTGGATGGAGTGGGGAAGAGTTCAAATTTTTGTCAGATTTTTATTTCTGTCCATGGTCACATTTGGGAGATTTTGTCTCACTTCCTGCCCCTGTTACACACACAAAGAAATCCTTTTCTTGGAGCTCAGTGAGGGACCCAAGATGACCCCTCCACTTTTTTCCATGCCTCAGTCTATAGAAAGCAGAACTATGTCCCCCAATGGACATCAAGAAATTGATTTTAATGAGTGAGTGAATTAGTGAGTACACAAATTCTATTTTGTTTCTTGTCTGTTGAAGGACATGGGAACTCAGAACATCCAAAAGTAGTCCAACTGATGAGTGGGCAACAGCAAACAAAATCCTAACAAGCCCAGCAAAATTGATCTGGGGACTGCCTACGGCCACAGGAAAATTAGAGATGCAGGAGAATGTGTGGGAGTGTGCACAGAAGCTCTGTGGTCAACATCTACATGAAATTGGCCACAAAGTCTTTTGTGATTGCAGTAGAGGACCTTGATGACAAGACCCACCAATGGTTGTTGTTCCTAGATTGACACAGGCATTCCACCCCACTAGAACAAAGTAAAACTTGGCGTCAGCCGCCAATGGTGCTTATTGTGATGGACACATGCTTCCCCCACTAAATTGTCTGACAGCAGTCATCCTCCAACAACTGGACTTGACCCACCTCCAAGCATCTAGAAATTTTGGTTGCAACCTAATGCCGCGTACACACGGTCGGACTTTTCGTCTACAAATGTCCAACGGACGCCGACGGACAAAATACGGCTGACAATCCGATCGTGTGTGGGCTTCCCCGGACTTTCAGCGGACTTTTTCAGCCGCAAATCTGACAGACTTTAGATTTGAATCATGCTTCAAATCTTTACGTCGTAACTATGCCGGACCCAGAAATCCGCTCGTCTGTATGCTAGTCCGACGGACAAAAACCCACGCTGGGGCAGCTATTGGCTACTGGCTATCAACTTCCTTATTTTAGTCCGGTGTACGTCATCACGTACGAATCCGTCAGACTTTTGTGTGATCGTATGTAGGCAAGTCCGTTCGTTAGAAAGTCTGCCGCAAGTCCGCCAAAAGTCAGTCGAAAGTCTGTCGGAGAGGCTGTCAGACTTTTGTAGCCGAAAAGTCCAACCGTGTGTACGCGGCATAAGGCTTATTTTCACTCTTTGTTCTCATCATCAGCCATGCCCTGAGTGTGCATTGTCAGCTGTATTATAATAGAGGTGGAGAAGGAAATGAATGCCAAAAGGAAACATCAGTGAGGTAGTTGGATATCATTATTGATAATGTGCACTGAACTGCTGCCTCAACATTCCAATATATTGAGACTTCGATAACAGAAATGCAGACACACAATGAAAGTGGGCCAACCACTTACCTGCACATACAAGTAATAGAGGTTATCTGTTACCTGGCTTTCGACTGCTAATAAAATGCCAATTTAACTCCTGGTGAATGTGAAAAAACAAACAAAGCGCTGTGATGGTGATTAAAAAAAGAAGAAACCAAAATCCAAAAAATGAACTAATCACATAAAAAAGTAAGGCTGCTATCAATGTAAGGTGCTCAATATCCCTCCATGTAAATATATAAAGTAATAATTGAAGCGCATTACTCAATGATCAGTAAACTAAAAATTGCACTACCGTGCATCACACACATCAATACCCAAACCAATGTGGACTTCACTGCAATTATCAATCCAAGTGTTTCAAAAAACTCCAAGCCATTATAAATAACTAAACCAAGATAAACCAAGATAAAAAAAAACACTAAGAAAGAGAATCGCTGCAGTACACCGCTCAGTGACAGACTGCAGAGTGCGTCCTAGGCTCCTCCCATGTGTTGCGTCACGTGACTTTCTCAAGGACACCAGCAGCGATCCTCTTTCTCGTCCACAGCGGCTGACTGCTATTTGCAGATTCATATGCTTTCTTGCTATGGGGCGCACGTGAGTGAATCTCTTAGTGTTTTTTGCTGGTGTACTACATGGAGTTCACTGCACAATTAAGTTTTTTCTTGTCTACTTGCTTTACATATAACCAACGGTGTTGAGAAGCTTATTTTATGGATCTGGAGGTCGAAGGCATTTGCTGCTTATGAATGACAAGCAAACACCTTAATTAAGCAATCAAAGAACCGCAACTACTGGGACCAAATTTAAATGTCTACCACAACAGTTTTGTTAGGTCTCTCTTTTTGATTAATCACTTTACTATTCAATTACTTGTTTATTTATTCCACACACTATTTATATATTAACACTTATTGAGTGACAGACGACTGTCCTTGTGTGTACACTGCATATAACTGTATTTTATTTTTATTTTATTTTCATAGATGTATATGTGCAATATTATTATTTTTATCTTGGTTTAGTCATTTATAATGGCTTGAAGTTTTTTGAAACACTTGGATTAATAATTGCAGTGAAGTTCACATTGGTTTGGGTATTGATGTGCGGGATGCACAGTAGTGCAATTTTTAGTTTACTGATCATTGAGTAAAGCGCTTCAATTATTACTTTATAAAATGCCAATTTATTTATTTTTCTTTTTTTTGTAACCATAAGTTTTTATTCATATCGGATACTCAGTTTGTTACAATTCTTTGAATACCAGGATACCTAAAGTATAGCATTATGGCAGAATTGTCTAAACATCAATGAATGAATATCACCCCTTATAGATGTGTCAAGGATTGAGAATGGCTTCTCAAGCACCTCACTGATTATGGAATAATTGAGCACTATGGGGTTTATTTACTAAAGCAAAATCCACTTAGTACAACAAGTGTACTTGGAATTGCAGTCGCTATAGAACTGAGGGGGACATGCAAGGAAAATAAAAAAACTGAATTTTAGCTTGCACATGATTGGATGATAAAATCAGCAGAGCTTCCCCTTATTTCAGATCTTCCCCTTAGATCTACAGCGACTGCACTTCCAAGTGCACTTTCAGTGCATCTGTAGTGCAAAGTGGCTTTACCCTTAGTAAATCAACCCCTATGTTCCTTATAAGCCATCAGTTTTTCTAACTGGCATTGTGTATTTAACCTGGATATCACCTCCGTAATTTTGGGAGGAATCGTTGTTATCCACTCCTTTGTGTCACGGTTCCATGCACATTGATCCGGCGCTGGGTTTTACCTCCTGTTGGAGCTGATGGGGTTCCTGCCAATCCACCCTGAACCTACAGTACGTATTATTAAGTCGGTGCACCTGTGGCTTAGCGTTTGAACAACATATCTCCATGCTGAAGCTGGAACCTCTTGTTCCTCTGGTGTTTGCTGTTCCAAGTATTCCCTCAGTCTGTGTGTTGTTTGAACCTGTCTTTGTTCTCTGACTTTGCTGTATATTCCCTTTGGTTTCTGACAGTGGTTTCCTGTATTTCCTGTTTCTGTGTGTGTCTATCTCTGCTTAGACTCCTGTGTGTACCCCGTGTCACTCCAGCATGTTATTTGTTAGCACTTTGCCCACACGGGGTGTGCTAAAGAGCCGCAACCTGGGGGCTGTCACACAGCACAACATCCACACCACCAGTGGCTCTGGGGAAGAATGTGTTGGTCCTTAGATCCTGCGACTCTGGCACACCACCATTGCGTGTGGTCACACATCTGTAAGGACCCATACCCAGGTACACCTGGTTAAGTGTTGCATTGGCTGCTAGATCTTGAGCTACAGTCCCAGGTGATCTTACCCCCTGATCATGAAACTTTGCAATTGCAATTCGGGCTGCAAAGGATGAAAAGAACAAAATGTTCTAAATAATGGGGGGTTGCCCTCAATCACAATGCTTAGTAAAGATGAAGCAGGTGAGAGAGTTGTCTTAGTCCCTGTTATGAAGGAAAGAAGAGCGGATATCTCCTTTTAGAACCCTTGAATTTTAGTACAGCCCCACAGAATATGATAAAGATTGCCTATTTGTTGGCAATTTCTGCAACAAAATGGGCAAGTGGCTGGGTAATATTTATGCAAACTATAAGGAGTTATATACCATCTATGGAGAATCTTTTGTGAGTTGTCCCAATGGTCTATACATGCTGATGATGAACTATTATGCCTAATTGCTTTCCACCATTAGTCCAATGGGAATGTCTGGTCATAAAATGTAAATTATTTCCACCTAATCAACTCACGGAATCTTTCCTTTGATGCTGCTCTTTTTCACCTCACATTTTCCTAAAATCCCACAGTGAGTAGAGGAGATCTTTGGTTTGGGAACAGTCTAATTGCCATATCAATCTAACTAAACTTGATGTGTAACACATCATTAGGACCTACAAGGTTCTTCAAATCAAGCATCACTCCTGATAATACCAGTTATCTTATGGCCAGTGACATAAAACACTGGGGAAGAAACCAGAGACCGCTAATTCACAATTACCAAATCATCAACACTCAACATCATGAAATGTATTCATCACACAATAACAGCCAATTCTGCGTATTAAATGGGGTATAAGAAAAAATGTGAACATATGGGGCCACAGTTAGTGACAAGGCTTTTAATCTATTATTGTGTTCACCTTACTAAGTAGACAATCAAATGTTTGCTCCAAACAGTATCAAGACTACATATCAGAAAAGAACTGTTGTTATAGATCTATCTATCTATCTATCTATCTATCTATCTATCTATCTATCTATCTATCTATCTATCTATCTATCTATCTACATACTGACTCCCAATGTGTTCTTAGAATCAGCAGCTTTTCATGGACCAGGGACTTCCGAGGCATGCCAACATGTACCGTGAGCAGATCAAAGAAATACAGGAGGAGCAAAAAGAACAGAGCGATCCGGCCTGGTATAAACCCATCATAGACACTTTCAAGGACGTTGTTGTTGCTGTGATTCCAGGATTACTCGTAAAGGGAGGAACAGTGCTCAAAGAAACAATAAGCAAAAGATATTTTAATAATTAAGGTAGGGCAGGTGACAAGTCTGCCCCAAAACAGGCCAAAGAGATTATAAGACAGAGCTATGATAATAAGACAGCTTCATTCATAAATCCCCCCTCCCGGACCTGCTCTATACTATGACAGAATAAAACCTGCCCCGCCTACTTCTTAACTGTTCATCATCTTAATGAAAAAAGAAAGCAGTAGAAAGGAAAATAAACTCAAAACATAAACATGAAACTGTTCTCTAGACTGTTTTCTCCATATGATCCAGGAACTTTATCACCAATGCTTGGTTAGGCATGTGCATTTCGTTTCCTTCCGAATCGAAATTCGGACGAATTCGGACAAAAGTAAAGAATTTGAACGAATCCGAAAAAAAATGAACAAATTCGAAAACATATTCGAATCGAATTCGAAAACATATTCGAATCGAATTCGAAGACAAATTCGAATCGAATTAAAAAAAAATAGAAAATGTTTTTCTAAAAAAAACAATAAGATAGAATATAAAATAATAAAGCAAATAGAATATATATATAAAAACAATTTATATATATATATATATATATATATATATATATATATATATATATATATATATATATATATATATATATATATATATATATATAAATTGTTTTTATTATTCTCTTCTATTGTTTTTTAATGCTTTTCTTTTCTATTATTTTATATTCTATAATAGTCTTTTCAATTCAACTTCAAATTCATTCTATACGAAATTCGAATTTCGGAACGTGGCTTCTGAAGTTTGAATTTCATATAGAATGAATTCGAATTTGAATAGAAAAGATTAGAATAGAAAATAATAGAAAAGAATAGACTAGAAAAACAATAGAACAGAATAGAAGAAAATATAATATATATATTATATTTTCTTCTATTCTGTTCTATTGTTTTTCTAGTCTATCCTTTTCTATTATTTTCTATTCTATTCTAATCTTTTATATTCAAATTTGATTTCGGTCTATATGAAATTCGAATTTTGGAAGATGTTTTATATATATTCTTTTCTATTCTATTCTAAACTTTTCTATTCAAATTTGAATTCATTCTATACGAAATTCGAAGATGGCTTCTGAAAGTGGACTTTCCTATACAATGAATTCGAATTTGAATAGAAAAGATTAGAATAGAAAATAATAGACCAGACAAACAATAGAACAGAATAAAATATAATATATATATTTTATTCTATTCTGTTCTATTGTTTTTCTAGTCTTTTCTCTTCTACACTATTCTAATCTTTTCTATTCAAATTCGAATTCATTTTATAGGAAATTCCACTTTCAGAAGCCATCTTCGAATTTCGTATAGAATGAATTCAAATTTGAATAGAAAAGTTTAGAATAGAATAGAAAAGAATAGCATAGAAAAACAATGAAACAGAATAGAAAAAATCTTTATATATATATGTATATATATATATATATATATATATATATACCGTATTTATTGGCGTATAACACGCGCCGGCGTATAACATGCACCCCAAGTTTAGGAGGGAAGTTTAAGGAAAAAAAACCTACATTTAAATGCCCACCAATGCAGCCTTGTCCAGCACATTTAAATGCCAACCAATGCAGCAAAGAAAAAAATAAAATAATTATATATATATATATATATATATATATAATATATATATATATATAATATTTATATAATATTATTTTATTTTTTTCTTTGCTGGTCTTTTGTTTTTCTATTCTTTTCTATTATTTTCTATTTTATTCTAATCTTTTCTATTTGAATGCGAATTCATTCTATACGAAATTTGAATTTCTGAAAATGGTTATACAGAAACAGAATGAAATCGAATTCTAATAGAAAAGACTAGAACAGAAAAACAATAGAACAGAATAGAAAAAAATTAAAAAAATAAATATATAAGAAAAAAAAAATATATAAAACCATCTTCCGAAATTGGAATTTGGTACAGAATGAATTTAAATAGAAAAGATTAGAATAGAACAGAAAATAATATAAAAGAATAGCATAGAAAAAAATATAAAATATGCTATTCTAATTTTTTCTATTCGAACTCATTCTGTACCAAATTCGAATTTTGGAAGATGGTTTTATTTATATATATATATATATATATATATATATATATATATATATATATATAAATATTTCTTTCTATTCTGTTCTACTGTTCTATTGTTTTTCTATTCTATTCTTTTCTATTAGAATTTGATTTCATTCTATTTCTATATAACCATTTTTCGAAATTCGAATTTTGTATAGAATTAATTTGAATTCAAATAGAAA
This sequence comes from Aquarana catesbeiana, assembly GCA_037953035.1. Classification (NCBI taxonomy): domain Eukaryota; kingdom Metazoa; phylum Chordata; class Amphibia; order Anura; family Ranidae; genus Aquarana; species Aquarana catesbeiana. The sequence continues at coordinate 2,558,654 of JBBHAA010000512.1, read as the reverse complement.
AGATTAGAATATAATAGAAAATAATAGAAAAACAATAGAACAGAATAGAAAGAATATAATATATATATATAAAACCATCTTCCGAAATTCGAATTTCGTATAAAATGAATTTGAATTTGAATAGAAAAGATTAGAATAGAGTAGAAAGAATAGACTAGAAAAACAATAGAACAGAATAGAATAAGATATAATATATATATTATATTTTATTCTGTTCTGTTCTATTGTTTTTCTAGTCTATTCTTTTCTATTCTTTTCTATTATTTTCTATTCAAATTCGATTTCATTCTATACGAAATTCGAATTTCGGAAGATGGTTTTATATATATATATATTATATTTTTTCTATTCTGTTCTATTGTTTTTCTATTATTTTCTATTATATCTTATTCTATTCTGTTCTATTGTTTTTCTATTCTATTCTTTTCTATTAGAATTTGATTTCATTCTATTTCTATATAACCATTTTTCGAAATTCGAATTTTGTATAGAATTAATTTGAATTCAAATAGAAAAGATTAGAATATAATAGAAAATAATAGAAAAACAATAGAACAGAATAGAAAAAATATAATATATATATATAAAACCATCTTCCGAAATTCGAATTTCGTATAAAATGAATTTGAATTTGAATAGAAAAGATTAGAATAGAGTAGAAAGAATAGAGTAGAAAAACAATAGAACAGAATAGAATAAGATATAATATATATATTATATTTTATTCTGTTCTGTTCTATTGTTTTTCTAGTCTATTCTTTTCTATTCTTTTCTATTATTTTCTATTCAAATTCGATTTCATTCTATACGAAATTCGAATTTCAGAAGCCATCTTCCGAAATTCGAATTTCGTAAAGAATGAATTCAAATTCGAATAGAAAAGTTTAGAATAGAATAAAAAAGAATAGCATAGAAAAACAATGAAACAGAAGAGAAAAAAATATAATATATATATTATATTTTATTCTGTTCTGTTCTATTGTTTTTATAGTCTATTCTATTTCTATTATTTTCTATTTTAATCTTTTCTATTCAAATTCAAATTCATTCTATACGAAATTCTAATTTTAGAAGCCATCTTCCGAAATTCGAATTTTGCATAGAATTAATTCAAATTCGAATAAAAAAGTTTAGAATAGAATAGAAAAGAATAGCATAGAAAAACAATGGAACAGAATAGAAAAAAAATATAATATATATATAACCATCTTCCGAAATTGGAATTTGGTACAGAATGAATTCAAATTCGAATAGAAAAGATTAGAATACAATATATTATATTTTTTTCTATTCTGTTCTATTATTTTTCTATGCTATTCTTTTATATTTTCTATTCTATCCTAATCTTTTCTATTGGAATTCGATTTCATTCTATACGAATTTCAAATTTTGCAAAATGGTTATATATAGTTTACTTTTTCAAATTCAGTTAATGTTTTTTTCGAATTTGATAGTTTTTTTCGAATGTGGTAGAATTTTTTCAAATTTGACAGTTTTTTTCGAATGTGGTAGAATTTTTTCGAATTTGATAGTTTTTTTCGAATGTGGTCAAATTTTTACGAATTCGAATACTCGAATGTAACGAATGCAACAATTTTAACGAAACGAATTTAGTTAAATAACGAATCGAAACGAAACTAAACTAAACAATTTTTTTCATCCTGCACATGTCTATGCTTGGTTAAATTCTCCAATGTATATACACTATATGACCAAAAGTATTGGGACGCCTGTGGAAACTTCACACTGGACCTCATGCAACTTGGATTCTGTACCTCTACACTCTTCCTCCAGACTCAGGGACCTTGATTTCTAAATTAAATGCTAAATTTTCCACAATCAGTGATGATTTGGGGAGCCATGTCATCTACTGGTGTTGGTCCACTGTGTTTTATCAAGCCTGAAGTCAGCGCAGCCCTCTAGCAGGAAATTCTAGAGCACTTATGGGGTATTGTAAAGAGGAAGTTGAGAGACACCCAGGGCTGGACTGGGACAAAAATTTGGCCCTGGACTTCATCCAGACCAGCCCACTTTACTCCAAACACCTGGTGTTGGCGCTTCAATCTTCTCGGCACCATGGTTGATATGGTGTCAGGATGATTGAAGCGCATTATTTCTATTATGACATTGTAATATAACATGAAATAGTTCAACTCACCATAATGCAGAATCAGTGGGAGCCCTGAGTATTCACCTGCCACGTCACTTGCCACATCGCCTGCCACCAGATGCAGTGTGTCACTTGCCACGTTACCTGCCACCAGATGAAGAACTTCACTTGCCACGTCAATTGTCAGCAGAGGCAGCTTGTCACTTGCCACGTTGCCTGCAACCAGATGCTGCATGTCACTTGCCACATTGCCTGCCACCAGGTGCCGCATGTCACTTGCCACCATCGCCTGCCACCAGATGCAGCGTGTCACTTGCCACGTCGCCTGCCACTAGATGCCGCATGTCACTTGCCACGTTACCTGCCACCAGATGCAAAACATCACTTGCCACGTCACTTGTCAGCAGAGGCAGCTTGTCACTTGCCATGTCGCCTGCCACCAGGTGCCGCATGTCAATTGCCACCATCGCCTGCCACCAGATGCCGCATATCACTTGCCCCATCGCCTGTCACCTGCCAAGTCACTTGTCACCAGATGTAGTGCTACTACAGGACTTGATGGGCATCTCCAACCCAGCTCTGTACCCCCCCAACACACAAGGTGACAGGGGAGGAGAGAGATACACAGCGCAAAATGTAGCATTAAAACAACTTGTATTCCACTTAAAGAATGTTACTGACAAAGTTAGTAGGGTAAAAGGCATTGAGACACTGTGCAAGAGTCCAGGCTTGTCATCGATCTGAATTAGGAGCCGCCACCGGGAACAGATCGGGCCAGTAGATGCAGGGCATCGGTGTGTACTACTACTTCCTGGTAGCGGTGGAACGCATGATGGGGCGGACGTGATGTCATCATCCGGAAATGATGCAAGATGTGGGAGGTGACGCATCCTTCAGGCCATCATTCCTCTGCCACCAGGAAGTAGTAGTACACACCGATGCGCTCTGCATCTACTGGCCCGATCGGTTCCCGGTGGCGGCTCCTAATTCAAATTGATGACATGCCTGGACTCTTGCACAGTGTTTCAATGCCTTTCACCCTACTAACTTTGTCAGTAACATTCTTTAAGTGGAATAAAAGTTGTTTTAATGCTACATTTGGTAGTCCCGATGGCCAGTCCATCCCTGGAGACACCAGACCCAACAATGCAGACAAGCTGAAGGCCGCTATAAAAAAAACATGGGTTTCCATAACACCTCAGCAGTGCCTCAAGCTGATCGCCTCCATGCCACACCACATTGATGCAGTAATTCATGCAAAAGGAGCCCCAACCAAGTATTGAGTGCATACTATAATGTACATGGACATACTTTTCAGTAAGCCAACATTTCTGTATTAAAAATCCTTTATTCTATTATAATATTCTAATTTACTGTGATACTGAATTTTGGGTTTTCACTAGCTATAAGCCATAATCATCAAAATTAAAAGAAAGAAATGCTTGAAAAATAACACTCTGTATGTTACTCATTTGTATAAAATATATGAGTTTGAATTGAATTACTGAAATAAATGAGCTTTTTGATGATATTCTAATTTTATGAGATGCACCTTTGTGTATATATTGTATATTGCAAGTGTAGTTGCTCTAGAGCTTAGTAAATGAGGTAAAGCTTCACTTTGCAAAGAATACCCAATCACATGCAAGGAAATTAATTTTAAAAAAGCAGCATTTTTGCTTGCACATGATTGGTTGATGGACGTCAACAGAGCTTCCCATCAGTTACTAAGCTGTGTACAATCTATTTGCCTTTAGTAAATGAATCTTATTGCATGAAGTCCAGTTGTATTTAATAAAAATCACATTAAAGCCATCCCCTTGATCAGCATCTGTTGAGTCCTGATCAAGGGGACCTTTTGAACCCTTGAAACATGTTGGATTTAACTGTATTGGACTCTCAATAAATACAACTCTGTCTGGGGCTTTTTGGCTTGCACACTGGTTGTCACGAGCAGTGACGTATCTAAGGTATGGCAACCATGGCAAGTGCCATGGGTGCCATGGGGGGGGGGCAAAAAGCGCGGCACCAGAACAGCAATTGCTAATATTGCTACTTGGCCTGGGGAGGGGAGTTACAGTCGCCCCATGACGGCCAATGACTGCCCATATCGGATGCATATAGGGTAGGGTAACAGTGGTGGAGTCAGAGCCTAACACTCCGCCTACCCTCCTCTGCGAGGCATCATTTTCTCCCCGGAGCAGAGAATGTGACGTGAGGTGAGGAGGAGAAGAGAGGACAGGAGAAGGATTGGATGACGGCCCAATGGGGAACCCCCAGCAGCAGCACCAAGGATAGCAACCTAGTAGCAGCCAGGTACTACTTCTTGATCGTCATCATGTTCATGTGTGTGTGCCAACTGCCAAGCAGAAGCAAGCAGCTAAATATAGTGCTCAGTGGATTAAATAAATATGCATAGCCCTAGATATCATAAATAAAGTGTAATAAAGTGATTTGTGAACAGCTATTGCACACATCACTTTATTACGCTTTATTTATGATATCTATGGCTATGCATATTTATAATTTATTTAATCTATATTGAGCACTATATTTGATTGGCTGCTTGCTTCTGCTTGGGCCTGGCACACATGCACAATTGCACATGATGATGACAAACGTTTTATGTCATCATCGGCTCTTGCCCGGTGGGCTGCGGCCGCCGGGGCCGCCAGGCTGCAAGTCCTTGTGGGGCCCAAGACAGCTGGGCTGCTCTTTGAGCCCACGCCGCTCATCCAGCCTTTCTGCGGCTGCCCGGCTGCCAGTTAAGCTCAGCCATCGGCGCCGGGGGAGGAGCTAGATGAGACGCCTTCGGCCTCTCCGCGGTCGCACGGTGCCCATATAGGTCAGCCATCTGTGCCGGGGGCGTGACTGCTAAGGGGGGAGGAGCCAGACACCTGCTGCAGACACCTTGGGGACGGAAAACGTGAGTGCACCCCCCGTCACCTGGGTAGGAGGAGCAGTGGGGGGCAGCTGCATATAGAACAATCATTCTCTTCATCTTCCTCCTGCAGTCTCAGAATGCCTGTGAGAGGTAGAGGAGAAACAGGCATTCCGAGACTGCAGGAGGAAAATGGAGAGAATGATTGTTCTATATGCAGCCGCCCCCACTGCTCCTCCTATCCTGCTTCTTTCTGCTGCCCCCTGGGCTCTCCACCCCACCTTTACTCTTTGCCTCCTCATGCTCTCCACCTCCCCCCATGGTCTTTGCCATGCCCCCAGTGCTCTCCACCTCCCCCCATGCTCTCTGCTGCCCCTCTGTGCTCTCCACCTCCCCCCATGCTCTCTGCCGCCCCCCCCCAGTGCTCTCCACCTCCCCCATGCTCTCTGCTTCCCATCCTGTGCTCTCCACCTCCCCCCATGCTCTCTGCCACCCCCGTGCTCTCAACATAACCCCAATGCTCTCCGCTGCCCCCCTGTGCTCTCCACATCACCCCCACGCTCTCTGCTTCCCCCCTGTGCTCTCCACCTCCCCCTGTGCTCTCCACATCACCCCCATGCTCTCTGCTTCCCCCCTGTGCTCTCTACCTCCCCCCATGCTCTCCACCTCCTCCATGCTCTCCACTACTCTCCCTGTGCTCTCTGCCTCCCCCATGCTCTCCGCTCCCCCCATGCTTTCCACCTCCCCCCATGCTATCTGCCACCCTGGTCATGAAACTTTGCAATTGCAATTCGGCCTGCAGACAGGATGAGAAGAACAACTGTTCTAAATGATGGGGGGTTGCCCTCAATCACAATGCTTAGTAAAGATGAAGCAGGTGAGAGAGTTGTCTTAGTCCCTGTTATGAAGGAAAGAAGAGAGGATATCGCCTTTTAAAACCCTTGAATTTTAGTACAGCCCCACAGAATATGATAAAGATTGCCTATTTGTTGGCAATTTCTCCAACAAAATGGGCAAGTGGCTGGGTAATATTTATGCAACCTATAGGGAGTTATATAACATCTATGGAGAATCTATTGTGAGTTGTCCCAATGGTCTATACATGCTGATGATGAACTAATATGCCTTATTGCTTTCCACCATTAGTCCAATCGGAATGTCTGGTCATAAAATGTCAATTATTTCCACCTAATCAACTCACAGAATGTTTCCTTTGATGCTGCTCTTTTTCACCCCACATTTTCCTAAAATCCCACAGTGAGTAGAGGAGATCTTTGGTTTGGGAACAGTCTAATTGCCATATCAATCTAACTAAACTTGATGTGTAACACATCATTAGGACCTACAAGGTTCCTCAAATCAAGCATCACTCCTGATAATACCAGTTATCTTATGGCCAGTGACATAAAACACCGGGGAAGGAACCAGAGACCGCTAATTCACAATTACCAAATCATCAACACTCAACATCATGAAATGTATTCATCACACAAAAACAGCCAATTCTGCGTATTAAATGGGGTATGAACAAAATTGTGAAAATATGGGGCCACAGTTAGTGACAAGGCTTTTAATCTATTTTTGTGTTCACCTTACTAAGTAGACAATCAAATGTTTGCTCCAAACAGTATCAAGACTACATATTAAAAAAGAACTGTTGTTATAGATCTATCTATCTATCTATCTATCTATCTATCTATCTATCTATCTATCTATCTATCTATCTATCTATCTATCTATCTATCTATCTATCTATCTATCTATCTATCTATCTACTGACTCCCAATGTGTTCTTAGAATCAGCAGCTTTTCATGGACCAGGGTCCTCCGAGGCATGCCAACATGTACCGTGAGCAGATCAAAGAAATACAGGAAGAGCAAAAAGAACAGAGCGATCCAGCCTGGTATAAACCCATCATAGACACTTTCAAGGAAGTTGTTGTTGCTGTGATTCCAGAATTACTTGTAAAGGGAGGAACAGTGCTCAAAGAAAAAATAAGCAAAAGATAATTTAATAATTAAGGTAGGGCAGGTAACAAGTCTGCCCCAAAACAGGCCAAAGAGATTATGAGACAGAGCTATGATAATAAGACAGCTTCATTCATAAATCCCCCCTCCCCCACCTGCTCTATACTATGACAGAATAAAACCTGCCCCGCCCACTTCTTAACTGTTCATCATCTTAACGAAAAAAGAAAGCAGTAGAAAGGAAAATAAACTCAAAACATAAACAATAAACTGTTCTCTAGACTGTTTTCTCCATATGATCCAGGAACTTTATCACTAATGCTTGGTTAAATTCTCCAATGTATATACACTATATTACCAAAAGTATTGGGACGCCTGCCTTTACACGCACATGAACGTTAATGGCATCCCAGTCTTAGTCTGTAGGGTTCAATATTGAGTTTGCCCACCCTTTGCAGCTATAACAGCTTCAACTCTTCTGGGAAGGCTGTCCACAAGGTCTAGCAGTGTGTCTATGGAAATGTTTGACCATTCTTCCGGAAGCGCATTTGTGAGGTCAGGCACTGATGTTGGACAAGAAGGCCTGGCTCGCAGTCTCCGCTCTGATTCATCCTAAGGCATGGAGGACATACCAGCAAGGTCAGCTTGGTCTGGTGATATAGGGCCAATCTCAGATGAACAATGGGCAGTGGCACTATCGGTAACACTGCTGGCATCTCTATCTTCACACAAAACTTAACACAATTATTTATATTGCATAGGGCTTATTACACACCAGGGAAACTATTCAAATGAAAACGTAGGGACACAGAGCAAAGTCCTAGATGTAAAGGAATCCCTGCTAACCTAATCCATATGCTATGGAGATGTCCCAAACTCCATCGTTACTGGAATGAGGTGGTATTAATGATTAACCACTTCCCGACTGGCGCACGCCGATGTACGTCGGCAGAATGGCACGGCTGGGCGAATGGGCGTATCTGTAAGTCCCATTTAAATTCCCCGCCGTGCCATCGCGTGCGTGCCACCCAGGAGCACCGTGAGTCGGGTCACGGGTCCCGCGGACTCGATCGCCATGGGGATACCCACAATCGCCTCACGGAGAGGACGAACGGGGAGATGCTAATGTAAACAGCATCTCCCCATTCTGCCTAGTGACAGGCTCACTGATCTCTGCTCCCTGTCATCGGGAGCAGAGATCAGTGATGTGCCACAGCTATCCCATCCCCCCTACAGTTAGAAATCACTCCCTAGTACTGATTTAACCCCTCCCCGCCCCCTAGTGGTTAGCCCCTTCACTGCCAGTGTCATTTACACAGGAATCAGTGCATTTTATACTACTGATCGCTGTATAAATGACAATGATACCAAAAATGTGTCAAAAATGTCCGATGTGGCCTCCATAATGTCGCAGTCACAATAAAAATTGCTGATCGCCACCATTACTAGTAGAAAAAAAAATATTCATAAAAATGCCATAAAACTATCCCCTATTTTGTAAACGCTATAACTTTTGTGCAAACCAATCAATAAGCGCTTATTGCAATTTTTTTTAACCAAAAATATGTAGAAGAATACGTATTGGCCTAAACTGAGGAAAAAAAATGTTATTTTAATTATTTTTGGTGAATATTTGTTATAGCAAAAAGTAAAAAATAATGCATTTTTTTTGCTATTTTTTTGTTTATAGTGCAAAAAATAAAGAATGCAGAGGAGATCAAATACCACCAAAAGAAAGCTCTATTTGTGGGAAAAAAAGGACGTCAATTTTGTTTGGGAGCCACGTTGCACGAACGCGCAATTGCCAGTTAAAGCGTCGCAGTGCCGAATCGCAAAAAGTGCTCTGGTCAGGAAGAGGGTAAATTCTTCCGGGGCTGAAGCGGTAATAGCGTTATTGGGACCAGAACCAGGGGGATGCCTCCTGGGTATCCTGGATGAAGGAGGAATCCCGGGGGAATACAGGATTTCAATAATTAGGAGCCTATTCCAGGCTCATAAGCTTATAGCGCAAAAGTGGACATCACTATTTCCACCTACAGTGGCAGAATGGAAGATACAAATAAGGCAAACCCTAGTTGAGGAAATATATTTTTCTGCATAGAGGACACACAGGGAATTTTGAAAAGATATGGAAAAGATGCCATTAAAGATCAAAAGTTCATGGGTGTGTAAAGGCAGGCGTCCAAATACTTTTGGTAATATAGTGTATGTATGTATGTATATATATATATATATATATATATATATATATATATATATATATATATAGATAGATATAGATAGATATATATAGATATATATATATATACACATATATACATACAGGTGCATCAAAAAGTTAATTTATTTTAGTAATTCAATTCAAAAAGTGAAACTCATATATTTTATATAGATGCGTTACACACAGAGTGATATATTTCAAGTATTTCCTTCTTTTAATTTTGATGATTATGGTTTATGGCTAGTGAAAAATCAGAATTCAGTATCTCAGAAAATTAGAATATTACATAAGACCAATAAAAAAAAAAAGATTTTTAATACAGAAATGTTGGATTACTGAAAAAATGTTCATGTACAGTATAGTACCGTATATACTCGAGTATAAGTCGTTCCGAGTATAAGTCAAGGCCCTAATTTACCACAAAAAAATGGGAAAAACGTATTGACCCGAGTATAAGACAAGGGTGAGAAATGCACAGCTACTGTAAGTGGAAAAGAGGGTCAACAATGTCCATTTGCAGCCTCACTGTGCCCGTTTGCAGCCATAGGTCCCCTGAACTTCAAACTCTGTAGTTAGGGGCTCCTAGATGCCCCCTAGCTGCAGCCAAAATTTAGGGTCTCTGAACCCAAATGGTCCCGAAATTACATTGCTGCAGATGGACACAGTTGACCGACTTTGGGGCACCATATCCCGGGGTCACTTGGTGCTAGGAACCCCAAATTTGGTGTGAAAACTCAGTGGAACTAGTACCATAAAATATCCAAAGCTGGGGTTTTTAGCACCACGTGTCCCCGAGATACAGGGTCCCAAATATCGGTCCAGAAAATGTCAAGCACTTTTCTGCAGCAGAAAATGACATTTTCCGAACCGAATTTGGGGCCCCGTATCTTGAGGCCACTTAGTGCTAGGAACCCCAGCTTTGGGTATGTTTTGGGGTTCCTAGCACCTAGTGGCTCTGAGATACGTGGCCCCAAAGTCGGTTCAGAAAATGTCAAGCACTTGACCTGTGAAGGACTTAAACCCACAGTCCTCTTAACCACCCCCTTAGACATACTCAAAAACCCCTCCAATTCTCCCCACAAAAGACGTGATAAGGTGCTGGAATAAATGGCCTTGACGGCCTTTTATTAACCACTTGCCGACCGCCTAACGTATATATACGTCGGCAGAATGGCACGGGCAGGCAGAATCACGTACCTGTACGTGATCTGCCTCCCGCGGGCGGGGGGTCCGATCGGACCCCCCCCCGGTGCCAGCGGCGGTCGGCATCTGACTGGGAGCGTCGGGAGGCGAGGGGGAGACCATCCGATCGTGGCCCCCCCCTCGCGATCGCTCCCAGCCAATGGGAATCCTCCTCTGCCTGTGTGTAGTTTCACACAGGCAGAGGATGTGATGTCATCTCTCCTCGGTCTGGCAGTTTCCGTCCAGCGCCGAGGAGAGAAGACATGTAAGTGCACACAACACAAACACACACAGTAGAACATGCCAGGCATACTTTACACCCCCGATCCCCCCCCGATCGCCCCCCGATCCCCCCCCAATCACCCCCCCCCTGTCACAAACTGACACCAAGCAGTATTTTTTTTTTTTTTTTTCTGATTACTGCATAGTGTCAGTTTGTGACAGTTACAGTGTTAGGGCAGTGAGTATTACCCCCCTTTAGGTCTAGGGTACCCCCCTAACCCCCCCTAATAAAGTTTTAACCCCTTGATCACCCCCTGTCACCAGTGTCACTAAGCAATCATTTTTCTGATCGCTGTATTAGTGTCGCTGGTGACGCTAGTTAGGAACGTAAATATTTAGGTTCGCCGTCAGCGTTTTATAGCGACAGGGACCCCCATATACTATCTAATAAATGTTTTAACCCCTTGATTGCCCCCTAGTTAACCCTTTCACCACTGATCACCGTATAACCGTTACGGGTGACGCTGGTTAGTTCGTTTATTTTTTATAGTGTCAGGGCACCCGCCGTTTATTACCGAATAAAGGTTTAGCCCCCTGATCGCCCGGCGGTGATATGCGTCGCCCCAGGCAGCGTCAGATTAGCGCCAGTACCGCTAACACCCACGCACGCAGCATACGCCTCCCTTAGTGGTATAGTATCTGTACGGATCAATATCTGATCCAATCAGATCTATACTAGCGTCCCCAGCAGTTTAGGGTTCCCGAAAAAGCAGTGTTAGCGGGATCAGCCCAGATACCTGCTAGCATCTGCGTTTTGCCCCTCCGCCCGGCCCACCCAAGTGCAGTATCAATCGAACACTGTCACTTACAAAACACTAAACGCATAACTGCAGCGTTCGCATAGTCAGGCCTGATCCCTGCGATCGCTAACAGTTTTTTTGGTAGCGTTTTGGTGAACTGGCAAGCACCAGCCCCAGGCAGCGTCAGGTTAGCGCCAGTACCGCTAACACCCACGCACGTACCGTACACCTCCCTTAGTGGTATAGTATCTGATCGGATCAATATCTGATCCGATCAGATCTATACTAGCGTCCCCAGCAGTTTAGGGTTCCCACAAACGCAGTGTTAGCGGGATCAGCCCAGATACCTGCTAGCACCTGCGTTTAGCCCCTCCGCCCGGCCCAGCCCAGCCCACCCAAGTGCAGTATCGATCGATCACTGACACTTACAAAACACTAAACGCATAACTGCAGCGTTTGCAGAGTCAGGCCTGATTCCTGCGATCGCTAACAGTTTTTTTGGTAGCGTTTTGGTGAACTGGCAAGCACCAGCCCCAGGCAGTGTCAGGTTAGCGCCAGTACCGCTAACACCCACGCACGCACCGTACACCTCCCTTAGTGGTATAGTATCTGAACGGATCAATATCTGATCCGATCAGATCTATACTAGCGTCCCCAGCAGTTTAGGGTTACCACAAACGCAGTGTTAGTGGAATCAGCCCAGATACCTGCTAGCACCTGCGTTTTGCCCCTCCGCCCGGCCCAGCCCAGCCCACCCAAGTGCAGTATCGATCGATCACTGACACTTACAAAACACTAAACGCATAACTGCAGCGTTCGCAGAGTCAGGCCTGATCCTTGCGATCGCTAACAGTTTTTTTGGTAGCGTTTTGGTGAAGTGCCAAGCACCAGCGGCCTAGTACACCCCGGTCATAGTCAAACCAGCACTGCAGTAACACTTGGTGACGTGGCGAGTCCCATAAGTGCAGTTCAAGCTGGTGAGGTGGCAAGCACAAGTAGTGTACCGCTGCCACCAAAAAGACAAACACAGGCCCGTCGTGCCCATAATGCCCTTCCTGCTGCATTCGCCAATCCTAACTGGGAACCCACCGCTTCTGCAGCACCCGTACTTCCCCCATTCACATCCCCAACCAAATGCAGTCGGCTGCATGAGAGGCATTTTCTTTATGTCCTCCCGAGTACCCCTACCCAACGAACCCCCAAAAAAGATGTCGTGTCTGCAGCAAGCGCGGATATAGACGTGACACCCGCTATTATTGTCCCTCCTGTCCTGACAATCCTGGTCTTTGCATTGGTGAATGTTTTGAACGCTACCATGCACTAGTTGAGTATTAGCGTAGGGTACAGCATTGCACAGACTAGGCACACTTTCACAGGGTCTCCCAAGATGCCATCGCATTTTGAGAGACCCGAACCTGGAACCGGTTACAGTTATAAAAGTTAGTTACAAAAAAAAGTGTAAAAAAAAAAAAAAAAAAAAAACACATACAAAAATATAAAATAAAAAAAAAAGTTGTCGTTTTATTGTTCTCTCTCTCTCTATTCTCTCTCTATTGTTCTGCTCTTTTTTACTGTATTCTATTCTGCAATGTTTTATTGTTATTATGTTTTATCATGTTTACTTTTCAGGTATGCAATTTTTTATACCTTACCGTTTACTGTGCTTTATTGTTAACCATTTTTTTGTCTTCAGGTACGCCATTCACGACTTTGAGTGGTTATACCAGAATGATGCCTGCAGGTTTAGGTATCATCTTGGTATCATTCTTTTCAGCCAGCGGTCGGCTTTCATGTAAAAGCAATCCTAGCGGCTAATTAGCCTCTAGACTGCTTTTACAAGCAGTGGGAGGGAATGCCCCTCCCCCCCCAACGTCTTCCGTGTTTTTCTCTGGCTCTCCTGTCTCAACAGGGAACCTGAAAATGCAGCCGGTGATTCAGCCAGCTGACCATAGAGCTGATCAGATACCAGAGTGGCTCCAAACATCTCTATGGCCTAAGAAACCGGAAGCTACGAGCATTTTATGACTTAGATTTCGCCGGATGTAAACAGCGCCATTGGGAAATTGGGAAAGCATTTTATCACACCGATCTTGGTGTGGTCAGATGCTTTGAGGGCAGAGGAGAAATTTAGGGTCTAATAGACCCCAATTTTTGCAAAAAAGAGTACCTGTCACTACCTATTGCTATGATAGGGGATATTTACATTCCCTGAGATAACAATAAAAATGATTAAAAAAAAAAAAATGAAAGGAACAGTTTAAAAATAAGATAAAAAAATAATAATAATAAAGAAAAAAAAAAAAAAAAAAAAAAAGCACCCCTGTCCCCCCTGCTCTCGCGCTAAGGCGAACGCAAGCATCAGTCTGGCGTCAAATGTAAACAGCAATTGCACCATGCATGTGAGGTATCGCCGCGAAGGTCAGATCGAGGGCAGTAAGTTTAGCAGTAGACCTCCTCTGTAAATCTAAAGTGGTAACCTGTAAAGGCTTTTAAAGGCTTTTAAAAATGTATTTAGTTTGTCGCCACTGCACGTTTGTGCGCAATTTTAAAGCATGTCATGTTTGGTATCCATGTACTCGGCCTAAGATCATCTTTTTTATTTCATCAAACATTTGGGCAATATAGTGTGTTTTAGTGCATTAAAATGTAAAAAAGTGTGTTTTTTCCCCAAAAAATGCGTTTGAAAAATCGCTGCGCAAATACTGTGTGAAAAAAAAAAATGAAACACCCACCATTTTAATCTGTAGGGCATTTGCTTTAAAAAAAATATATAATGTTTGGGGGTTCAAAGTAATTTTCTTGCAAAAAAAAATTATTTTTTTATGTAAACAATAAGTGTCAGAAAGGGCTTTGTCTTCAAGTGGTTAGAAGAGTGGGTGATGTGTGACATAAGCTTCTAGATGTTGTGCATAAAATGCCAGGACAGTTCAAAACCCCCCCAAATGACCCCATTTTGGAAAGTAGACACCCCAAGCTATTTGCTGAGAGGCATGTCGAGTCCATGGAATATTTTATATTGTGACACAAGTTGCGGGAAAGAGACAATTTTTTATTTTTTTTATTTTTTTTTGCGCAAAGTTGTCACTAAATGATATATTGCTCAAACATGCCATGGGAATATGTGAAATTACACCCCAAAATACATTCTGCTGCTTCTCCTGAGTATGGGGATACCACATGTGTGAGACTTTTTGGGAGCCTAGCCGCGTACGGGACCCCGAAAACCAAGCACCGCCTTCAGGCTTTCTAAGGCCGTAAATTTTTGATTTCACTCTTCACTGCCTATCACAGTTTCGGAGGCCATGGAATGCCCAGGTGGCACAACCCCCCCCCAAATGACCCCATTTTGGAAAGTAGACACCCCAAGCTATTTGATGAGAGGTATAGTGAGTATTTTGCAGACCTCACTTTTTGTCACAAAGTTTTGAAAATTGAAAAAAGAAAAAAAAAATTTTTTTTTCTCGTCTTTCTTTATTTTCAAAAACAAATGAGAGCTGCAAAATACTCACCATGCCTCTCAGCAAATAGCTTGGGGTTTCTACTTTCCAAAATGGGGTCATTTGGGGGGGGTTTGTGCCACCTGGGCATTCCATGGCCTCCGAAACTGTGATAGGCAGTGAGGAGTAAAATCAAAAATGTACGCCCTTAGAAATCCTGAAGGCAGTGATTGGTTTTCGGGTTCCCGTACGCGGCTAGGCTCCCAAAAAGTCCCACACATGTGGTATTCCCAATACTCAGGAGAAGCAGCTAAATGTATTTTGGGGTGCAATTCCACATATGCCCATAGCCTGTGTGAGCAATATATCATTTAGTGACAACTTTGTGCAAAAAAAAAAAAAAAAAAAAAAAATTTGTCACATTCCCGCAACTTGTGTCAAAATATAAAACATTCCATGGACTCAACATGCCTCAAAGCAAATAGCTTGGGGTGTCTACTTTCCAAAATGGGGTCATTTGGGGGGGTTTTATGTCATCTGGGCATTTTATGGCCTTCAAAACTGTGATAGGTAGTGAGGAGTAAAATCAAAAATGTACGCCCTTAGAAATCCTGAAGGCAGTGATTGGTTTTCGGGGCCCCGTACGCGGCTAGGCTCCCAAAAAGTCCCACACATGTGGTATCCCCATACTCAGGAGAAGCAGCTAAATGTATTTTGGGGTGCAATTCCACATATGCCCATGGCCTGTGTGAGCAATATATCATTTAGTGACAACTTTTTGTAATTTTTTTTTTTTGTCATTATTCAATCACTTGGGACAAAAAAAATGAATATTCAATGGGCTCAACATGCCTCTCAGCAAATTCCTTGGGGTGTCTACTTTCCAAAATGGGGTCATTTGTGGGGGTTTTGTACTGCCCTGCCATTTTAGCACCTCAAGAAACGACATAGGCAGTCATAAATTAAAGGCTGTGTAAATTCCAGAAAATGTACCCTAGTTTGTAGACGCTATAACTTTTGCGCAAACCAATAAATATACACTTATTGACATTTTTTTTACCAAAGACATGTGGCCGAATACATTTTGGCCTAAATGTATGGCTAAAATTGAGTTTATTGGATTTTTTTTAGAACAAAAAGTAGAAAATATCATTTTTTTTCAAAATTTTCGGTCTTTTTCCGTGTATAGCGCAAAAAATAAAAACGGCAGAGGTTATCAAATACTATCAAAAGAAAGCTCTATTTGTGGGAAGAAAAGGACGCAAATTTCGTTTGGGTACAGCATTGCATGACCGCGCAATTGGCAGTTAAAGCGACGCAGTGCCGAATTGTAAAAAGTGCTCTGGTCAGGAAGGGGGTAAAACCTTCCGGGGCTGAAGTGGTTAACAAAATATAAAATAAAATAAATAACATTTTAAATAACTTTTAAATAACTTTTTAATAATAAACTTTCTCAGTACTTATTAGGGTCTTGGAGAGGAACCCACCCACAGGTCACTGCAAAAACTTCGTAAAAAACTTTTTGGTCTCCAGTCGCAAACCCCAGACTGTGAGACAGTAAACAACCTTCCCCAGTGACCTAACTTTACCCCTTCCTGGTTAACACCTCGTAACCGGAAGGTACATAACAAAGCCCATATTACATATGGGTACCAACCATGTAAAATTACCATAACATAAATCTCCTCCTCCTCACAGACCCAAACCACTGCCACCGCACGCAAGGGGCAAAGCCTTACCCTTGCACGCACCTCAAAACCCTCAAAGCACGCTGTACCCCATCCTGCAATCCTAACGCCCAAAGGTCAGTACCTACTTCAGTAAGGTGCACCCCATCACTCCTAAGGTATCTCCACGTTTCCACCTCTAACTCCCTGTGTCGTATGGTAACCCCCCCATTACGCATAACAAACCTGTTGACTTCCTTGTTTACCTTAACTCGGGCCCTGTCAACCTTTCTATCAGACAACGCCCACCGCCATGTCGTCCTCCCCACCATATCTGACCACACTATAACCATGCCAGGAAATGACGCCTGTAAGCGTAAAAAATCGCACTTGATGTCTCGTATAAGATCCCTCATGGACCTAACCCCCATGTCGTTCCCCCCCACATGGAGCACTAAAACATCTGGAGCCTTGTCCCAATGAGCAAACTTGTGGACTTCTGACCTTACCCTGTTCCACAGCATACCCGGAGGCCCGATCCACCTGACCCGTGCCTCCTGTCTCGGGATACCTAGTTGCCTACCGTTCGGCCAAACGTCGGCCCTTTTTGCCCCCCAGAAAACGAAGGAGTGGCCCAAAATCCAAACCAGGGGAACAGAGTCACCTGTAAAGCAAGATTGACAAACAACACAATAAGTAACCCCCAACCTTAAACTCTATACCCTAAATGAAAAATCTCCCAAACACAAGCCTATAATAAATGTGGATGGATATAAAGCTTAAACCTATCTGAGTCCCACCTGCCAATGCGCTTCACTGTTTCAAAACTAAGCACCGCCCTGGCAGCCTCTGTAGCAGCCCCTATGCGGAAAGAGTGGGATGAGTACCTGGCAGGATCGTGACCGGCCGCCGCTAAACATTTTTTGAACACTGCTACAAACTGAAATTTTGACAAGGACGATCCATCTGCATGAATCAAAAACGAGCCCGGCAAAAGCGGACGCCTATCCCTGAACCATGTCACCGCTGCTACTGGACAAATGTGGGACCCCGCAATCCGGAAAACCTCCAATTGTGCTCCCTTCCCAATCTGATCAGTTTTTGACCTTTTAATCCATATCCTAACCGAATCGGTCGAAAACTCCAGATCCTCACATTGAAGCCCCCCTGAGGCCCGTTTGGACGGGGTGACCAATTCACTTACCCGTAACGCCCCAAAAAACGCTAACGCAAAAGCCGCCCGGAATAACGCGCTTTCAAACTCAGAACTACAAATAAACGATACCTGTCGAAATAGGCCATGTAACATGTCAAAAGACACTGGGCGCCGACCATCACTCTTCCGATGCTCTTTCCTGTAGCCTTTCACTGCTTGTTTCACCCAGAAATCTTTTGTGTGGTCATGCAGCCCTTGTAACTTAAAAAGAAAGGCCAAACCTGCCAGTTTCTTATCGATGGCAGCTGCCGAGATGCCCCTCTCAAAACCCATATTTATAAAATAAAGAATCGCCTGAGGTACCTCCCGGCCCACAGGGTCGATTTCTAGCCCCTGTAAGCATGCCAACCAGTCTTGCCATACCTTGGAATAAGCGTCCCAAGTGGCCTTACTCACGGAGTGCTGAATCCACCTTGCCACGTTCCCAAGGCAACCTTCCACATCCAGTCCGGGCAGGTAACCCCCTGCTGCTCCGCGTCTGGTGCCAACTCCCAAAACCTGTCCCACTGAAAACGAGACAGTGCGTCAGCTAAAGTGTTCTCGACCCCTGGTAAGTGTACAGCGTAGATGAAAACATTCAATTTCAAACAGCGCAATACTAAATACCTCAGCAACCTGACCACCGGCATGGACTTGGCTGACAAACGGTTAATCACCTGGACAACACCTAAGTTGTCACAGTTGAGCCGCACTTTCAGGTTACGGAAAGACTCCCCCCAAATTTCCATTGCCACCACAATTGGAAACAGTTCCAGTAGAACCAGGTTCTTCAAGAGCCCAGCCTCCACCCAAGTAGGGGGCAAGCGGGCAGCGCTCCAAGTTCTTTGGAAAACAGCCCCATAGCCCGTAGAACCGGCCGCATCCGTAAACAATTCCAGATCCCAATTACTGATGGGACCTGACATCCAAAGAGCACGCCCGTTGAATGATCTCAGGAATTCATGCCATACCCACAAGTCCTCCCTATGGTCGCTGTTAAGCGTCACAAAGTGAGTAGGGGCGGTGACCCCCGCGGTCGCTGCCGACAACCGCCGGCAAAAGACCCTGCCCATGGGGATTATTTGGCAAGCAAAGTTTAGCTTGCCCAATAATGATTGTAGCTGCCTCAATTGCACCTTACGCTTCCCAATGGTGCCCCGCACCTCTGCCTTGAGCGCTTCAAGCTTGTCCAACGGCAGACGGCACTCCATTCCCATGGAATCTACCTCAATTCCCAGGAAAACAATGTTGGACATGGGGCCAACTGTTTTTTCCGGCGCTAACGGCACCCCAAAACGCTCTGCTATGTGCTGTAACGTGCCCAATAAGACTGCACAGATGTTGGAACCCGCAGGGCCAACACAAAGAAGGTCGTCCAGGTAGCGGATGACAGAATTGATCCCAGAAATGTCCCATACCACCCATTCCAGAAACGAACTGAATTTTTCAAAGAAAGCACAGGAGATAGAACACCCCATCGGGAGGCATCGATCTACGTAGTATGCCCCGTCCCATATGCAGCCTAGCAAACGGAAACTTTCCGGGTGAACTGGCAAAAGCCGAAAGGCAGCTTCAATATCCACTTTCGCCATGAGTGACCCCCGACCGTAGCGACGGACCCATGCTATTGCTGCATCAAAGGAAGTGTACGTAACTGCACACTCCTCTGGCGCAATCGCATCATTGACTGAACCACCCTTTGGAAAAGAAAGGTGATGAATCAGCCTGAATTTATTTGGCTCCTTCTTTGGAACCACTCCCAATGGGGATACAACCAATCCCGGAAGTGGGACAGAAGTAAAAGGGCCGGCCATGCGCCCTAACTGTATTTCTTTATCCAATTTTTCTGCCACCACCGTCGGATGCGTGAGAGCCGAGCGTAAATTTTTTGCTATGGGAGGTGCAGCCTCCAAGGAACACGGTATTTTAAAACCGCTCGTGAATCCTGAGTCTAATAACTGAGCCGCGGGGGCGTGTCCGGAATGGCAGAGGGAGCAGGTGTGTGAGGCCTGAGCTCCCACAGATTGGCCTATATTCCTGATATTTTGGGGTGCAGATACAGCACAAAAGACCCTCCTGTGCCCCCTCTCACCTCTGGGACACCTCTGGGGTATATTTCCGCGGAATCCTCCACCAAAAACAGGCCGCGCCGCCGAGAACCGCGGACTAGGCCGAAGCCGCAGCCTCGCCTGAATTTCCTGCCCACACAGAGAACCAGGCCGGCGCGGACCGGGAAAAACGCCGTGTTTTGGGTAAAAACGCCGGGCAAAAGACCATCCTGTGCCCCCTCTCACCTCTGGGACACCTCTGGGGTATATTTCCGCGGAATCCCCCACCAAAAATCTCCGGAACAGGCCGTGCCGCCGAGAACCGCGGACTAGGCCGAAGCCGCGGCCTCGCCTGAATTTCCTGCCCACATAGAGAACCAGGCCGGCGCGGACCGGGAAAAACGCAGTTTTTTGGGGTAAAAACGCCGGGAAAAAGACCATCCTGTCCCCCCATCATCCCTGGGGCATTTCTGGGGTATGTATAGGAGAAACTCCCAGCAAAAAGCTCGGAAAAAGGCCGCCCCGCAGAGAACCGTGGACAAGGCCGAAGCCGGGGTCTCGCCTAAACTCCCTGCCCACATGGAGAACCAGGCCGGCGGATCGACTGAACCAGAGCGGCCCCCGGACTCGGCGGCAGACTTTAAAGCTGTCATGCAGGCCATAACCTCCCTAACGGAAAAAATGGATCATATACAGACTCATGTGGAATTTATTAGGAAGGACTTTGATACCCTGAGAGGCCGCATGCACGAGGTGGAGCAGAGGGTTTCACAAAATGAAGACACGGTACATGACTAGGGGGCTGATTTACACGTGTTAAAAACCAAAGTTAAAGTGCTGGAGGCGAGGGCAGAGGATGCCGAGAATCGCAACCGAAGGAACAACTTGCGGATCTTGGGGCTTCCGGAAGGAGCAGAAGGTACGGACCCCACCGCGTTTGCTGAACGTCTCTTGCAACAATTACTCCCCTCGGCAAGGTTTTCGCCATTCTTCACCGTGGAAAGAGCGCATCGCATACCCTTCACCAAAGGCCCACAAGGTGCGCCACCTTGCACCTTCATCTTTAAATTACTTCACTTTCGTGATTGTGACCTGGTGATGAGGGAGGCGAGGGCACAAGGAGAACTCCGTTTTGAAAATGCCAAACTCCTGATCTTTCCAGATTATTCGCTGGAAACGCAGAAACAACGGAAATCCTTCGACGCAGTGAGAGCCAGACTTCGAGCCAAGCATATTAAATACAGCATGCTGTTTCCGGCAAGATTGCGAGTGGAAGATGGTGAATCGTTGCGGTTCTTCAATTCTCCTGAGGATGCCTCCACGTGGATCGACACGCTACCTCGCAGATAAGTTTCACCGCACAAGAAAAATCTGTTTATTTCTAGTTATATGTGCCATGGCCGACCGGTGATCTAGAGACGTGCCTCTTTTGTTTAATGGCCTGATCATCATTTTTGACCCAGTCGGTTCCCTCTGTGATTTACACTAATGTGCCTTATGGTAGACGGGAGCCCGGGGGTCCACTGGCCTCCTAAATGTCTATTGGTTTCCTGAGATGTTTAACAGGAGGAATGGGAGATGATTGTCTCTATGCGCATTCATCCTCCCCCCTCCTCCTCCCTCATTCTCCCCGATAATGTCGGTCATGGCCAAGAAACGATATCTGTTCCTGCAACGTTGAAGTTTAAGTTTACACCCCCGGCGGCTGCCGGGAGACTGCACCCACTTATTATGATCCGATCTCCAGCAGAGGACTGGATGTTCTTCATCATCTGACTGCTGCACTGTGGTTGCTGTTCCGCTCACGATACCCCATTACAGGCGTGTTCGCCTTGGTTCTGAGTTTGGATCCTGAGCCTCCCCGAGGTTTGGGACGGGGCTGGCGGGGTGGGGGGTGGGGGGCTTGGTTGGGAAAGTTTTGTTATACTTTGTTGATTTGCTGTTTTTTTTACAAGCGATGTACTTATGTCTGTCACAGGATGTGCCAGGTGCCGGGTCCTGACCTTATCAAGGGCCCGGGCCTTGCACCTGTTTCTCTATGGTGATATATGGATAGAAAATATGTTCTCGAGTGTAGATGGCTGATTGTACCCTAATTTCATGGAACACCAGGGGTTTGAATTCCTCTGTTAAAAAATCACTGGTGTTCCAATTCCTCAAAACATACCACCCACAAATATGCATACTACAAGAGACCCATCTGATGGGAAGTAAACTGATGAGTCTAAGACAACCCTGGGTGGGACACCAATACCACTCCACGTATACTAACTACTCCAGGGGGGTTAGCATTTTAGTGCACAAGTCCACACCGTTTAGATTGCTGGCGCTGGAGCTTGACCCTGACGGTCGATTTGTAATCTTACATGCCATTGTGGACAGATTAGAGTTGGTGGTGGTGGGACTATACCTACCCCCCCGGCCTCTATACGGGTACTTAACCAAATTATCTCTAAAATAGCTGCCTTTGGTACGGATAATGTGGTAATACTGGGCGATTTTAATCTGGTCCCGGGCCCTACAATGGACAGGCTCACATCGGGGACGGGCTCACCATCAGAGCTGTCCTCATGGGCTGAGGCGTCTAACTTGACTGATGTGTGGAGGTGGCGCCATCCTTCTCGACGCGCCTACACTTGTCACTCAGCTTCCTACAAGACCCTGTCACGGATAGACCTTGCCTATGTGGGGGGGTCTGTCTTGCCCATGGTCCGGGACATCAAAATACTCCCCCGTGGCATATCCGACCACGCTCCGCTCGCTTTAAAACTTTGTGTATCTATAGCCCCGGGGGAGAATCTTTGGAGGTTGTCCAGATTCTGGTTGAACGACACTAGAGTATCTGAACCCTATAGATCCGAGGCGATACATTATTGGAGAGACTTAGACCAATCAGTGACTATGACCACATCCTGGGACGCATTTAAGGCCTTCACTAGGGGCAGCTTTCAAGCACATATTCGAAAGATCCGGAAGGATCTGAGGAAAGAAACACAGACAGCCGAGGGGAGGGTAGCAGCATTGGAGGCGGCATATTCCACAACGGGATCCCCTGAGACATATTCAGATTTTCAGGCAGCGTTGAGAGACGTTCTTTTACTACGCACGGCGGCCACAAAAACCAAATTCTTACACCAGTCACAACGAATTTTCGAACATGGAGAAAAAACAGGCAGTATGCTGGCATGGCTGGCGAGGGAAAGCTCCTCCCCGGTGACCATCTCAACTATTTCCGATTCAGACGGGACGATCTTGACTGATCCCATGGATATTAACAATAAATTTGCTTCATTCTATCGGGACCTCTACGGTTCTCGGATGGAATGTTCGGATGAGGAACTGAATGGGTACCTCGATGGGGTGGAGCTCCCTTGCCTGACATCCACGTTTAGGGAGGCATTAGATGGCCCGATCCAATTAGAAGAAATCCAACGAGCAGTAGCCTCCTTGCAAAATGGTAAGACCCCAGGTCCTGACGGAATTCCAGCCGAATTCTACAAAACATACGCTGAAGAAATTCTCCCATCATTTCGGTTAATGCTCCAGAAAGCCACGGAGAGGGGCTCATTACCCCCGACTATGGCTGAAGCGGTCATTGTGGTCATTCTTAAGCCTGGCAAGCCCCCTGATCAGTGCGCCTCATATCGGCCAATATCACTCCTCAACGTTGACGCCAAGCTACTGGCAAAAGTGCTGGCTAGACGGTTGAACACGGTGATCACGGCACTGGTCCATCCAGACCAGTCTGGATTTATGCCAGGCAGGGGGACCAATATAAATATCAGATGTCTTCTTACACATCTCTCTAGGGTGGACGGGGACGGTTTGGAGGTGGTGGCCTCTCTTGATGCCGAGAAGGCTTTTGACTCGGTGGAGTGGCGCTACCTCTGGGCTGTCCTGCGCAAATTTGGATTTGGCCCTCGCTTCATTAGCTGGGTGCAGATGCTATACCATAATCCCTCAGCACGCATACGAACAAACAACTCACTGTCCTCATCCTTTCCTTTATCTAGGGGTACCAGGCAGGGCTGTCCGCTTTCTCCTGGACTGTTTGCATTGGCTATGGAACCCATGGCTGCTCATGTTAGAGCCTCCCCCTTGGTACAGGGCATTCAGTTGGGAGTAGTGATAGACAAAATATCCCTTTATGCTGATGATACCTTACTTTTTCTTAAAGACATATCCTCCCTCTCACCAGCACTTCAAATAATTGATGAGTTCGGCATTTTCTCGGGCATTAGGATAAATTGGGGAAAATCGATCATTTTCTCATTAAATCTATCCAATCAAAACCCACCGACAGGTACCCCCCTAAACTGGACACCTGGATTTAAATACTTGGGGGTAAGGGTTAGAGCTCCACTGTCCACATATTTTGAATTGAATCTTCAGCCATTACTAAAAAATCTTTCCCAAGAATGTATAACATGGAAAACCCTCCCCCTCTCTCCAGTGGGAAGGGTAAATTTAATTAAAATGATATACTTGCCCAAATTTTTATATTTTTTTCGAAATTCTCCCCTGATTCCCCCAGCTTCATTTTTTGTTAAATTGAAAGGTATAATGTCTTCCTTTATTTGGAACGGAAGGCCCCCGAGATTGGCCATGTCTACCCCCCAGCTGCCCATTACTCAAGGGGGTCTGTCCTTACCGGACTTCCAGGTATACTTCTGGGCGGCCGTCCTAGTGACGGTCAGGTGGTGGTTCTCTCAACCACGCGATAACCCGGCAGTGACCCTGGAAGCCGCCATCATGGGGTCCTACTCATCTCTTAGTAATGTGGTGTTCAGAGGGATAAAATCACACCCTGGCATTACGGATCTGATGAACACCACCATTATAGTTTGGAACAGGGCCAGGCATAGTTTTAACAATCCAGAGAGGTTCTCCCCACACATTCCCTTGTGGGGCAACCCTAGATTGCCACATTTGAAGTCGGTCCCAGACCCTTAAGTCTGGGCAAAAAAGGGAATTGTTAAGCTAAAACACATTGTGCTGGGGGGTAAATTAAGAACTTTCTCTGATCTCAAAAACGCTTATTCATTACCAGGTTGGATGCTGTTTAGATATTATCAACTCCAACATGCCTACAGGAAGCAGTTCCCATCTTTTCTCCAGTTGGAATCCAAAAGATTTCCCCCCATGCTCTCCGCTGCCCCAATGCTCTCCACTGACCCCGTACTCTCCACCTCCATTCATGCTCTCCGCCGCCCTCCCTGTGCACTCCACCTCACCCCATGCTCTCCACCACCCTTTCTGTGCTCTCCACCTCCCCCATGCTCTCCACTGCCCCCTGTGCTCTCCACCTCCCCCTTGTGCTCTCCTCTTCCTCCCTGTGCTCTCTGCCTCCCCCTGTGATCTTGCCCCACCCCATGTTCTCAAGGTTCTTCCCTGTGCTCTCCATCCCCCATGCTCTTTCCTGGTCCCACCTCACCCTGCCACACACACCTGTGCTGGGTTCCCTCTCCCCTCTCTCAGGGGATTTGTCAGGCTGGAGAGTGGGGAAGGGGCCAGTTAACATGTAATGGGCTGCTCAATACAAAATGCCCGGGCCTATATTTTGTCCCAGTCCGAGCCTGGTCATCATCATGTGCGATTGTGCGTGTGTGCCAGGCAGAAGCAGCCAATCAAATTTAGTGCACAATATGGATTAAACAAATTATAAACATGCATAGCCATAGATATCATAAATAAAGTGTAATAAAGTGGTTTGTGCAACAAGCTCAATAAGCATTCCACATTCAGTGAAAGTTTTTGTACTGCAAACTTTGCAGTACATGAACTTTCACTGAACGTGGACTGTTTAATGAGCAGGGGCGGACTTTTAGGGGGGCCCCATAAGAGGAGCTGCAAGACTGCAACACATACAGTCTAGCACGGGCAGTGGCTGTAATAAGACCTTTCATGGCACGCTGCTCCCCGCCGGACGCTCTTTTCCTCCCGTCCACCCCAGTTGCATGTACTATACATTACATCACCCAGGACGGACAAGAAGAGAGGAGGGGCCATCAGGGAGCAGCGCGCCCTAAAAGGTCTTATTATTATAGGCATTAGGTGAGGCTGTGTACTTTTTGTTTTTTACAGGAGTCTGGAGACACCAGGGCTGCCACTATTGGGGGAGGGGGAGGAAGGGCAGCCAGTACAGTACAAGGGAGCATACAACACCCAGGGAGGACACGCAAAGTTCAAGGACGGCTTGAAAGTCATAGAAAATAAGTACAATATGCAAAGTGGAAAGGGTGTAAAGGTGGGTGGACCTACATCATTTAAAAATTGTTTAAATGCATCATAAAATTACAGACTTCAATTCTTGATTGTATTATGCCCTTTGGTCCCATTATCATTAACACATACACATATCATTGTTATTGTGACCCATTTGGCTTGCTTCTGGGTACCCCTGCTTATTAATGAGGAACACACATATTGGGGGATACCTTGCTTAGGTATTATGTCAAAGGATCACATAGTAAATACCACAAGGATATGTTTTGTTTGTCTATGAGCATATCATCTTTAGAGAGATTGACCATTTGTATTAGTCCTAAAGGCGGTATATGCTCCTATATACTAAATACCAAATACTCCTATATACCAAATCAAATACTTCTCTACTGTCGGACTACAGTCAGAAGAGGTGCTACAGGAATAAATAAAGTCCCAACAAAGTTCTGAAATTATAATTATACAGGAGGACAATGCTCTCAATCAGAAACAGAAGGAAGAGGAAGGTCCGTGGTTTATGTAATCTCATTTACTCATTTCCTTGAAAAATGTTAACAGTTTATACACTGTACATGTTAAATCACTGTAATTGATATCTGAAAGTGAACCGCCAGGAAAAGTATATATATATTTATATATATATATTTATTTATTAATTTTTTGACGGAGCCAAACTACAGACTAATGGCTGTATGATAGCTGCCAAAAAGTGCTGTTTTTTTTTTCTTTTGTATAGTGTCCAACTTACCTTCTGGATATGTGTGAGGATGAGAACTCTGTCATTTCAAGAGAAACCTAATTAGCAGACAGGAAGATCATTTCACCAGTAGACTCAGTATAGGAACTGCCAAGGTTTCCAATACCTTTGTTCTGCAATGAGTACTTGTCAATCTGAGCATGTAGCCATTTCCTATTAAAGGGCCAAAGAGGTACACACCATATTTTTCCTTTTCCCCTATGCTGATCCATAATAAAACATGTTATTTTTCAATGTTAATCTTGTTTGTGCTTTATGTCAGAGGAAAACGCAAGGAAAAAAATTGTGGCAATGGAAGAAGAGTTGCAAAAGTTGCAGGAGACTCAACAAGAACAGAAGATGGAAGAGGAGAGGGACAATGTGCAAAAGACCTTTAACCAGCTCATGCAGAATATGGAGGAAGACAAAAAAATATTGAATGAGAAACTGGAGCAAGTCATGCGACAGAAGGAGAGGGTAATGCAAATACACATTGTGCAATTGTCTCACTTAAAGTGATACTAAAGTCTCATTTATTTTCATTAAAAATAACAAACATGGTATACTTACCTGCTCTGTGCAGTGGATTAGCTCAGAGCACCCCCGGTCCTCCTCTTCCCGGGTCCCTCTTGTGTACTCTTGGCTCCTCCCTCCTGTTGAGTGCTCCCACAGTCAGCAGTTTGCTATAGGGGAACCCGAGCCGAGCTGCAGCTCCATAAGTCCATTCAGACATGGAGCTATGGCCCTGCACTGCCCCCTTTCTCTCCTCATTGGCTCAGCCAATGAAGGAGGGGAGCCTCAGTCAGACGAGTCTCCTGTGCAACATGGCTGGATCTAGATGGGGCTCAGGTAAGTATTGGGGGGGCTGAGAGGGACTGCTGCACACAGAAGGATTTTTTATCTTAATGCATAGAATGCACCTTCTGCCTTTACAACCCCTTTAAAATGATTATAAACAATTACCTTGTAAAACAACACTTTCAGTTTAAAATATAAACGAAAGGCAAAACATTTGTGTAAAGATATAAAAAAACATTAAAAACATTTTTTTTTCCTTTTTTATAAGGGATCACATACCCTCCCTTCTCAGCTGCATAAGGAGCTTGAGAGCTAGAGAAAGGGAAACAACGGGGGCGTGTCAGGACATGATTGATCATTGGAGGAGAGCAGGTTGAGTTCCCAGCAAAGCTAGAGACCTGACCACGGTGTGTTCTCCTGCTTAGTGTGGTCGTTTTTAATAGGAAAGCAGAGGGACTGGCAGGAACACCAGTGATTTTAACACAAAGGAAGCAATACAGAAAGAACAGGAGACATTATCATACATGTACATGGTATTGCAGGCACATATCAGGAATATGAAATGTTGGGTTCACATTCTCTTTAAAGCCTAACTCCAGACAAGTTTTTTTCATTTTGGATGGAGTGGGGAAGAGTTCAATTTTTTGTCAGATTTTATTTCTGTCCATGGTCACATTTGGGAGATTTTTTCTCACTTCCTGCCCCTGTTACACTCCCAATAAAATCCTTTTCTTGGAGCTCAGTGAGGGACCCAGGACGACCCCTCCACTTTTTTCCATGCCTCAGTCTATAGAAAATAGAACTATGTCCCCCAATGGACATCAAGAAATTGATTTTAATGAGTGAGTGAATTAGTGAGTACACAAATTCTATTTTGTTTCTTGTCTGTTAAAGGACATGGGAACTCAGAACATCCAAAAGTAGTCCAACTGATGAGTGGGCAACAGCAAACAAAATGCTAACAAGCCCAACAAAACTGATCTGGGGACTGCCTACAGCCACAGGAAAATTAGAGACTGAATCTGCAGGAGAATGTGTGGGAGAGTGCTCAGAAGCTCTGTGGTCAACATCTACATGAAATTGGCCACAAAGTCTTGTGTGATTGCAGTAGAGGACCTTGATGACAAGACCCACCAATGGTTGTTGTTCTTAGATTGACACGGGCATTCCACCCCACTAGAACAAAGTAAAACTTGGCGTCAGCCGCCAATGGTGCTTATTGTGATAGACACATGCTTCCCCCACTCTGTGCTGTGGGATTTCCCAGCATTAAATTGTCTGACAGCAGTCATCCTCCAACAACTTGGCTTCACCCACCTCCAAGCATGTAGAAATTTTGGTTGCAACCTAAGGCTTATTTTCACTCTTTGTTCTCATCATGAGCCATGCCCTGAGTGTGCATTGTCAGCTGTATTATAATAGAGGTGGAGAAGGAAATGAATGCCAAAAGGAAACATCAGTGAGGTAGTTGGATATCATTAATGCACTGTGCACTGAACTGCTGCCTCAACATTTCAGTAAATTGAGACTTCGATAACAGAAATGCAGACACACAATGAAAGTAGGCCAACCACTTACCTGCACATCCAAGTAATAGAGAGTATCTGTTACCTGGCTTTCGACTGTTAATAAAATGTCAATTTTTTTAATGTATTTTTTTGTAACCATAAGTTTTTATTCAGATCGAATACTCGGTTTGTTACATTTCTTTGAATATCAGGACACATAAAGTATAGCATTATGGCAGACCAGTGTAAACATCAATGAATTAATATCACTCCTTATAGATGTGCCAAGGCTTGAGAATGGCTTCTCAAGCACCTCACTGCCTATGAAATGATTGAGCACTATGGGGTTTATTTACTAAAGGCAAATCCACTTTATACTACAAGTGCACTTGGAAGTGCAGTCACTGTAGATCTGAGGGGGACATGCAAGGAAAATAAAAAAAATGAATTTTAGCTTGCACATGATTGGATAATAAAATCAGCAGAGCTTCCCCTCATTTCAGATCTACCCCTCAGATTTACAGTGACTGCACTCCCAAGTGCATTTTCAGTGCAATTTCAAGTGCACTTTGCACTTGTAGTGCAAAGTGGATTTGCCTTTCGTAAATAACCCCCAGTGTGTATTTAACCTGGATAACACCTCCATAATTTTGGGAGGAATCACTGTTATCCACTCCTTTGTGTCATGGTTCCGTGTACATTGATCCAACGCTGGGTTTTACCTCCTGTTAGAGCTGATGGGGTTCCTGCCAATCCACCCTGAACCTACAGTATGTATTATTAAGTCGGTGTACCTGTGGCTTAGTGTTTGAGCAACATATATCCATGCAGAAGCTGGAACCTCTGGTTCCTCTGGTGTTTGCTGTTTCAAGTATTCCCTCATTCTGTGTGTTGTTTGAACCTGTCTTTGTTCTCAGTGTTTCACTCTGACTTTGCTGCATATTCCCTTTGGTTTCTGACAGTGGTTTCCTGTATTTCCTGTAAATGTGTGTGTCTACCTCTGCTTAAAAATATATAAAAAAGTGTAGCGCTACAAACTGACAAACATAAAAGTTAAGTGCATATACACAATGAATAATACTAGAATAAACTAAGTATGACCATAAATATGGATTATAAAATATGTAAGTGCTAACCTGCAAAAAAAATGAATGAACCAATAAATAATAAACCTAATTTGGTAGAAGCAGTGACTAAAAATGAAAGTAGTGACAACTCCAAAAGGTCCTTAATTAATTATAAAGGAAAAACGTGACAGTCCATAGTATAGATTTGTAAAAAAATATGTGAGAAGACACCACCAAAAGTCTATGAAGGTTGCACGTGGCAAAAATTGGACAAGTGA
This sequence comes from Aquarana catesbeiana, assembly GCA_037953035.1. Lineage (NCBI taxonomy): Eukaryota > Metazoa > Chordata > Amphibia > Anura > Ranidae > Aquarana > Aquarana catesbeiana. The sequence continues at coordinate 2,528,311 of JBBHAA010000512.1, read as the reverse complement.
CTCCCAGGTTCACAGGTGAGTGGATGATTGGTTCCAGGATCTAATGGTGAGTCAAAGCTGGGCAAACCACAAGTGAACAGAAGATCTAAATCGGTGCCGGGGCCATCACCAAGAACAACAAGAGGCTCACCGGAAATAAATGACCTGAAATGACATATGTCATACAAGTCAAAAAGGCTTGTTGACCACCTGGTCAAAACGATATAATCTGTCAGATGTCATCAGCATACGATGGGAAGGGGAGGTGACATCACAGCTTTCACATCCATAAGCAATCCAACACAGGCCAAACGAAGAATTCACATGCCATGCGAGGAGTAAAAAAGCTCACATAGCGTGATAACGTTTAAAAAAAAACTGGTTTATTAAAAATAATTAGGAAACAAACTCACATGTTGGAAGATCAAAAACAGCTTAAAACATCATATAGCGGCAATCGTGAGGGGTCCACCCGACATGTTTCAGCTAAGAAGCCGTCATCTGGGGTGTGGAACCCCCCTCCTCACCGCTCTTATAAACAGATAATGACCCCCAATGGGTGTGTCCAAAAACCGGAAGTGCCCTGAATGAATAACACTTCCAGTCTCAGAGGTCATAAATTCACCATATTATAATATAACAACAAATGAAAATACATTTAAAAAAGGGAAAATTATTATCAGCACAAAAAGATTCCGGTAAGTAGAAAGCTATAATCTGGCTTGGTCAGCCTGTCCGGAGACCAAGTCTCCCTATCAGTGTCTGATACCTCTAAGTATGTGGGTACAGCGGCGCTCCGCCCACACAACCAAGCCTCACTCCTAGGTAGCGCGATGACGTCACTCCCGCACTCGTAGTGCGGCGTCGATGCGTTCCACAATGCTCTCCAAACCTCACTGTCAGAGACATCAGCCGCATCCCATCTAACTAGGAAGTGTGACGCCGCTGCGCTCCACAGAAACCAGCCAAGCCTCACTTTGAGGCCAGTTTTATTGTTAGAGTGTCAGCAGATGTAAATATTTAAAACAGTCTTAATATTAGAGTCTCAGCAAAGGTGGATATTTAAAACAGTCAAGGACAGCAAGAAAAGTGGGCACAAATAATAAATGTAATAAATGCCCAGATTTCATATTAAGGAATTAACGCAATATAATCATAGAGGGGCATCTCCCATGCCTAGTAATATGGGATTATATGGAAGATCATCAAATGACACTACCATATAATAAGGGATCATAGGAGAGATCACCACACTCCCAATGGGGGGCATCAATATCAGTCTCATCCACAACATTATATATTAATACATCTCTGCTTAGCCTCCTGTGTGTACCCCATGTCCCTCCAGAGTGCTATTTGGTAGCACTGTGGCAACACAGGTGTGCTAGAGAGCCACAACCTGGGGGCTGTCACACAGCACAACATCCACACAACCAGTGGCTCTGGAGAAGACTGGGTGGCTCCTTAGATCCTGTGACTCTGGCACACCACTGTTGCGTGCGGTCACACATCTGTAAGGACCATTACCCAGGTACACCTGGTTAGTTGTTGCATTGGCTGCTAGATCTTGAGCTACAGTCCAAGGTGATCTTACCCCCTGATCATGAAACTTTGCAATTGCAATTTAGGCTGCAATTCAGGCTGCAAAACAGAATGAGAAGAACAACTGTTCTAAATGATGGGGGGTTGCCCTCAATAACAATGCTTAACCACTTCAATACCAGGCACTTATGCACCTTCCCACCCAGACCAATTTTCAGATTTCAGCGCTCTCACAAATAGAGCTTTCTTTTGGTGGTATTTAATCACCGCTGGGTTTTTTATTTTTTGTGATATAAGCGAAAAAACAGCGAAAATTTTGAAAAAAAAAAACTTTTTTTAGTTTCTATTGTAAAATTTTGCAAATAAGTAATTTTTCTTCATAAATTTGTGCCAAAATTTATACTACTACATATCTTTGGTAAAAATAACCCAAATTAGTGTATATTATTTGGTCTTTGTGAAAGTTATAGAGTCTACAAACTATGGTGCCAATCACTGAAAATTGATCATATATTATCACACCTGATGTACTCACTGAAGGTCTGTCTCATTTCTTGAGACACTAACAAGCCAGGAAAGTACAAATACCCCCCAAATGACCCCTTTTTGGGAAAGTAGACAGTCCAAGGTATTTACTAAGAGGCATGGTGAGTTTTTTGAAGTTGTAATTTTTTTCCCACAATTCTTGGAAAAATTAAGATTTTTTTTTTTTTTTTTTTACACAATTTGGTCATATTAACAGATTATTTCTCTCACACAGCATATGCATAATTGGAATTACACCCCAAAATACATTCTGATACTCCTCCTGAGTATAGCAATACCACATGTGTGAGACTTTTACACAGCCTGGCCACATACAGAGGCCCAACATTGAAGTAGCACCTTCAGGCGTTCTACAAGCATAAATTGCACATATCCTTTCTCAACCACCTATTACACGTTTGAAGGCCCTGGAGCACCAGGACAATGGAATTGTCCACAAAATGACCCCATTTTGGAAATCACACACCCCAACATATAATTTATGAGGCATAATGAGTCTTTTGAACGGTTTATTTTTTTCCAGAAGGTTTTGGAAAATGTAATGTTTATTCAGAATCACTGTGACCCTTAACCCCTTTCTCCTGATGCATGCTGGGGGAGGGGCTGTACCAGGAAGTCAGTCAGTGTGTGTGGGACTGGAAGCAGCAGCATGATACTGTGAGGGAGACCTGTTGTATAAGACTCCTCCATGTAAATGTCAGGCTAGGATCATATAACAGGTAAAATGACACTACCATATAATAAGGGATTATAGGAGAGATCACCACACTCCCAATGGGGGGCATCAATATCAGTCTCATCCACAACATTATATATTAATACATTTTCAGGTGTTCTGATTATGCAAAGAGTTCAAAGAACAAGAGCACATACCAGGAGCAGGTCTGAGCATAGCAGGTCAGCTGGGATTTGTAGTTTACCGCTGTAGATGAGGATAGATGTTAACTGGTGCTTGTAGTTCACGCTGCAGATGAGGATAGATGTTGTCTGGTGCTTGTAGTTCACCGCTGCAGATGAAGATACTACAGTAGAATCAGGCAAAGCGTTGTCTAGGCAAGCTGGGTCATACACAGGAAGATCAGAGTCCAAACGGTACAGAATCAGAAACAAGCAAACAGAGTCAAACGAGCCGGGTCATACACGAAATACAGAGAGCAGATATCAGCTGGATCAAACACACGGTAAACTCTAACACGAGCACTGACTGAATGCTGATACAGGTGTTTTAAAGGTGAGCTGGTCAATCACTGTTGTTTCCCAGGCAAAGGCTGTGTCAGGTGAGTTGTGCTGTGTCTTAAAGGGATCCTTGTACTGACAGTACCCCCCTTTCTTAAGGGGTTGCTCCTGCACCCCAAGGCTTACTTAGATAACGAAGGTGGAGCTTCTTCTTAAGTCATTCAGCATGAAGATCACGAGCTGGGACCCAAGATCGATCCTCTGGGCCGAAACCTTTCCAATGAACGAGATATTGTAAGGAATTGCGCACTCGTCTGGAATCAAGAATAAATTCCACTTCATATTCCTGACTGTCCAATACATCCACAGGTTCTGGTTCATTTACCTGGAGGCTGGAATGAACAGGTTTCAACAATGAAACATGAAAGACATTTGGAATGCGCATGGATGGGGGGAGTTTTAATCTATAGGATACAGGATTAACAATCTCTGAAATTTGATAGGGCCCGATGAATTTTGGGCCAAGTTGTTTAGATGGAACATGCAGGGACAGATTCCTAGATGATAGAGACACTTTGTCACCAACTTTATATCCTGGTGCCTTTGAGCGCCTCTTGTCAGCCATTTTCTTAAAAACCTGCACAGAGCGAGAAATAGCACGATTAACATCGGATCAGATTTTGGAGAAATTTTCAATTGTGGTGTTGGCATCTGGAACATCAGAGGGTGGAAGATCAAAGGAGCACACACGAGGATGCAACCCGTAAACACAGAAAAAAGGAGAGGTCCCTGTAGATGTGCTTGCACAATTATTAAAGGCAAACTCTGCCCATGGCAGGACATTGACCCACTCCACCTCATCATTGGCCATCAGACAACGTACCATCTTCTCTAGAGTTTGATTAGTCCTTTCTGTTTGGCTGTTTGTCTCAGGATGATATGCTGAAGAATATGATAACTTAATCCCCAGCTGAGAGCAAAGGGCATTCCAAAACTGGGCTATAAACTGAGAGCCACGATCTGAGACAATGTTAATTGGTGCCCCATGGAGCCTGAAAAAATGTTTAATGAATAAAGATGTCAGTTCTTTAGCAGATGGAAGTTTCGGAACCGGAACACAGTGGGCCATTTTACTGAACCTGTCTACCACCACCCAGATCATGGAACATCCCTGGGACGGAGGCAAGTCAGTGATAAAGTCCATAGATAAATGGGTCCAGGGACAGGTAGGTATTGGTAGAGGACGTAGGAGACCGGGTGGCTTAGAGGTACTGCTCTTGCTTCTGGCACAAACTTCACAGGCCTGGACAAAGGCTAACACATCCTGCTTAATCAATGGCCACCAGAGGTTGCGAGAAATAATCTCAAAAGTTTGTCTAAACCCCGGATGTGCTGCAGGTTTTGATGCATGTACCTGCTGCAATACCTGCAAATGAAGAGACAGGGGCACAAAAAGCATACCAGAGGGAGTGGAGGGAGGGGCTTCAGCTTGTGCAGGTAACAAGGCCTCAGAGATGTCAGTTTGGGTGAAAGCCAAAATCCTATCCTTAAGAGATAATGCTTTGTGGAGGAAACCGAGGAGGAAACTTTGATAAAAACACAGTTAAAGTCTATGGGACACGAACATGAAGAATCAAAAGTGCTAATTTTAAAGGCTTAACCTACTCGGATAGCTCCGCTCGGGACTACGAGTGGAGCCGAAAGTGAACGAGAGCCGCCGGAAAATCTGTGTATTTCGGCGCCGGCGGCGCCATTTTCAAATCGCGGTCGGCGATTTTGAAGCCTAGGAAGCAGGCACAGGGGATCTAAGGCTGCACTGGGGCAAGGCTGCACTGGGGAAGGCTGCACTGGGGAAGGCTGCACTGGGGCAAGGCTGCACTGGGGCAAGGCTGCACTGGGGAAGGCTGCACTGATAAGGCTGCACTGGGGAAGGCTGCACTGACAAGGCTGCACTGGGGAAGGCTGCACTGACAAGGCTGCACTGACAAGGCTGCACTGACATGACTGCACTGACATGGCTGCACTGACAAGGCTGCACTGACAAGGCTGCACTGGGGAAGGCTGCACTGACAAGGCTGCACTGACATGGCTGCAATGATGGGCATTTAAATGTAATTTTTTTCCCTTCAACTTCCCTCCTAAAAGTTTTTTTTTCCTTAAAATTCCCTCCTAAATTGGGGTGCATGTTATACGCCGGTGCGTGTTATAAGCCGATAAATACGTTTTTTTTTTTATTTTATATATTTTTTGTGTTTTTTTTTTTTTTTTAAAGATATTTTTATTGGTTTTAGGTTCAACACAAACCAACAAACACAAAACAGTCACAAATAAAATAAAATAAAAACAAAAACAAAACACACCTGGATATCTGATCCATTCAGTATACACAAGCCATATTCAATTAGTAGGTAGATCACACAAGTCGTAGTAGGCATGTCATTTCGTTTCAAGAGAGTTGAGAAATTAGTAATCGCAACAATCAGATATATGCATTTTTACACAGCATAACCATATTAATGGACCTGGTATTGGGGGTCCCTGCGGCACGGCCCATCAATGATCAATTGTATTCAATTTTTGGAAAGAGTTAGTGGACTATCCAACCATTTCCCCCAAATTTTTTGAAAGGTTTTATTTCTTTTACGAATTTCAAAGGTTAATTTGTATAATGGAATAGAGTCATTGATGAGTTTTAACCAGAGGGACTTCAAAGAGGTCTGTGCACCTTTCCAGGACAGTAGAATAGATTTTTTAACATAAAAATAAAGAATACGGAGCAGTCTCTTGGCATGTGATGGTATATGTAAATCTCCAAATACTCTCAACAAGCAGTTCTTAGGGTGAATTATATTAGGAAGGTCCAGTACAGTCGAAATAAAGGCGCCCACTTCTTTCCAGAAGTCACTAACTATCGGGCACGACCAGAAGCAATGTAAAAAGTCTGCCTCCTGGCCACAGCCTCGGAAACAGACAGCTGATGGCAAGAGACCCATTTTATGCAGTCTGGCCGGAGTGAGGTGGGTTTGATGAAAAATTTGAACTTGTATGATACGGTCTCGGGAGGAAATGACAGAGGTTTTATATGTGTCACTAAATTCTGTCCAATCGTCTTTTACCATCTCGATATCCAATGTCTCCCACCTCTCCTGTGCTCTGTGAAACCTAGGGTTAGAGTCTGTCACTAAGGCTGCGTAGTAGGTGGAAACTAATTTAGAGGGTTCTGGTTGCCTAAGTAGTTTTTCCAGTGGAGGTAGATCAGTAATATCATCTAGGGTACCAAATTGGGTATGTATGGCATGTCTAAGTTGATAATAATAAAATAAATGAGATTTTGGTAGATCAAAGTCTGTACTCAACTGAGAGAAAGTTTTAAAGCCCTGCGTAGTATATAAGTGACATAGATATTTAACTCCCTTTGAATACCAGCGATTGGCATCTGGAAAAGAGTATAGTTCTTGCAGATTGGGATTAAACCACAAGGGGTTATTAGGGGATTTCAACCAAGAATGTTTCGATATTTTTGTGGTAATGTATTTAAACAGTGAAAGGGAGATAGAGAGTAGGGATGAGCCGAACACCCCCCGGTTCGGTTCGCACCAGAACCTGCGAACGGACCGAAAGTTCGCACGAACGTTAGAACCCCATTGACGTCTATGGGACTCGAACGTTCGAAATCAAAAGTGCTCATTTTAAAGGCTAATTTGCATGGTATTGTCCTAAAAAGGGTTTGGGGACCCGGGTCCTACCCCAGGGGACATGTATCAATGCAAAAAAAACTTTTAAAAACGGCCGTTTTTTCGGGAGCAGTGATTTTAATGATGCTTAAAGTAAAAAAAAAAAAAGTGAAATATTCCTTTAAATATCGTACCTGAGGGGTGTCTATAGTATGCCTGTAAAGTGACGTGTGTTTCCCGTGTTTAAAACAGTCCCTGCACCAAATGTCATTTTTAAAGGAAAAAATCTCATTTAAAACTGCTTGCGGGTTTAATGTAATGTCGGGTCCTGGCAATATGGATGAAAATCAGTGAGACAAACGGCATGGGTACCCCCCAGTCCATTACCAGGCCCTTTGGGTCTTGTATGGATATTAAGGGGAACCCCGCACCCAAATTAAAATAAGGAAAGGTGTGGGGCCACCAGGCCCTATATACTCTGAACAGCAGTATACAGGCTGTAGGTTTGTTGTTAAGTAGAATCTCTTTGTAATTTTGAACGGGTACATTTTTTACGTGTTTAGCTCCAGCCAAAAAATCTTTTTTAAGCTTTTTGGAAAACATAGGGAAGGGTTATCACCCCTGTGACATTTGTTTTGCTGTCTTTCCTCCTCTTCAGAAGATTTCACCTCACTTTTTGTCCCAATGGATTGGAAAGCATCAGTGGAAAGGAGAAATGTTTTTCCCATATTAACTCTTACAGGAGAGAATTTCCCTTCCTAGGGGTAGATTTATTCTCACTTCCTGTTGTCTCCTTCCGTTTGCAAGTAGGAGTCGTTTGTAAGTTAGTTGTTTGAAAGTAGGGTCCTGCCCTATATACTCAGCAGAAATTTGGGCCTTAGGTGTTGCTGTGGCCACAACACTGTAAGCCCTCACAGGGCTCTGCTGTGAAATATTAGATCAAGAATTGTAATTACATGCCCCTGTTGAACAGGAGCTGAAAAATTAGGCCTTAGGCACTGGTGCTGGTGCCACAACACTGCAACCCCTCACAGACACTCTAGTTGGAATGCAGGAACGAGCCCTGCTGCAAAGTATTGCATCAAAAATTGTAATTACACGCCCCTGTTAAACAAGGGCTGAAAAATTGGGCCTTAGGCACTGGTGCTGGTGCCACAACACTGCAACCCCTCACAGACACTCTAGTTGGAATGCAGGAACGAGCCCTGCTGCAAAGTATTACATCAAAAATCGTAATTACACGCCCCTGTTAAACAGGGGCTGAAAAATTGTGCCTTAGGCACTGGTGGTGGCGCCCAGAACCAAAAATGCTCTTACAAGCTATCAGCGTGATGATTGAGGAGGAAGAGGATAATTACTCAGGAATAGTCACTCAGCATCAGCATAGGCAGTCTTTGAAGGGATCTGAGATTTCAAAAAAAATTATTCGGTTACATCAGCATCAGGTGCTTGGTAGCTGGTGGTGATCCAAGACTCATTCATTTTTATGAAGGTCAGTCGATCGACCGAGTCAGTGGACAGACGCACCCTGTGATCGGTTACCACGCCTCCAGCAGCACTGAATGTGCGTTCCGAAAGAACGCTGGATGCAGGACAGGCCAGTAGCTCAATTGCATACTGTGCAAGCTCTGGCCAGTGATCCATCCTCAAGACCCAGTAACCCAGAGGATTTTCGGTGGGAAAGGTGTCCAAGTCTGATCTTGCCCCTAGGTATTCCTGCACCATGTAAAACAGACGCTGGCGATGGTTGCTGGAACCAATCATACCTTGGGGCTGCGGACCAAAAAATTGTCTGAACGCATTGGTCAGACGGCCACCTTCTCCACCGCTCCTTCTTTGACTGACCGAAGCCTCAGCAACACGTTGTCCAGAAACAGGAGTTTGTAACCTCCCAGTCTCTGGGAACGCGTTGCACAGACCTTTCTGCAAGGCCTCCCGAAGATGTTTCATCCTCTGCTCCCTCTGCGATGGCAAGATAAGGTCCGCAACCTTACCCTTGTAACGTGGATCAAGGAGGGTTGCCAGCCAGTATTGGTCCTTCTCCTTGATACCACGAATACGAGGATCCTTCCGCAGGCTTTGCAGGATCAGGGAGGCCATGCAGCGTAGGTTTGCTGAGGCATTCGGTCCGGAGTCCTCTGGGTCACTAAGGACGACATGGTCCGCAGCCACCTCCTCCCAGCCACGTACAAGTCCATGTGTTTCTTGGGACTGATCCCTTAAAGACTGCTGCTGATGCTGAGTGCCAGGCTCCACCTCCATACTGACACAATCTTCCTCCTCCTCCTCCTCCTCTTCCTCCTCGTCCTCTTCCTGTGTGATCGGCGGGCACGCAGGAACACTGTCTGGATAAAGGGGGCCTTGAGAGCTAAGGAAGTCCTCCTCTTCCTGCCTCTGTTCTGCCTCAAGTGCCCTGTCCATTATTCCACGCAGCGTGTGCTCCAACAGGTGGACAAGGGGGACAGTGTCACTGATGCATGCACTGTCACTGCTCACCATCCTCTTGGCCTCCTCAAATGGTGACAGGACAGTGCATGCATCCCTGATCATGGCCCACTGGCGTGGGGAAAAAAAACCAAGCTCCCCTGACCCTGTCCTGGTGCCATAGTCGCACAGGTACTCATTAATGGCCCTCTGCTGCGTGTGCAGCCGCTGCAGCATGGCCAACGTTGAGTTCCACCTGGTGGGCATGTCACAGATTAGGCGGTTCTTGGGCAGGTTAAACTCCTTTTGGAGGTCCGTCAGCCGAGCACTGGCATTATATGACCGGCGGAAATGCACACAGACTTTCCTGGCCTGCCTCAGGACATCCTGTAAGCCCGGGTACCTGCCCAAGAACCGCTGCACCACCAAGTTAAGGACGTGAGCCAAACAGGGCACATGGGTCATTTGTCCCTGTCGGAGGGCAGAGAGGAGGTTGGTGCCATTGTCGCAAACCACCATTCCTGCCTTAAGTTGGCGTGGCGTCAACCACCTCTGAACCTGCCCCTGCAGAGCTGACAGAACCTCTGCCCCAGTGTGGCTCCTGTCCCCCAAGCACACCAGCTCAAGCACCGCATGGCATCTTTTGGCCTGCGTACTTGCGTAGCCCCTTGAACGACTACGGAGCACTGCTGGTTCCGAGGAAGAGGCCATGGAGGAAGAAGAAGAGGAGGGGGTGGAGGAGAGAGGTGTGTCACAATCATTAGCATTTTGGAGGCGTGGTGGCGGAACAACCTCCAACACTACTGCACCTTGTCCTGCATCCTTCCCAGCTGCCAGCAGAGTCACCCAATGCGCCGTGAAACTTAGGTAACGTCCCTGTCCATGCCTGCTGGACCATGAGTCAGCGGTAATATGCACCTTACCGCTGACCGCCCTGTCCAGCGAGGCATGGACATTGCCTTCCACATGCTGGTAGAGAGCCGGAATCGCCTTCCATGAGAAAAAGTGGTGTTTGGGTACCTGCCACTGAGGAACTGCACATTCCACAAACTCACGGAAGGGGGCAGAGTCTACCAACTGAAAAGGCAGCAGTTGAAGTGCTAGCAATTTTGCCAAGCTAGCATTCAACCGCTGGGCATGTGGATGGCTGGGAGCAAACTTCTTTCGGCGGTGCAGCAGCTGGGGCAGGGAAATTTGCCTGGTACAATCTGACGTCGGTGTACCAAAATCAGATTGCCCACAAGTACGTGGCTGTGACACACCTAATTCTACACCTTCATTCCTCTCAGTGCAGGTCTCAGAGAGGACTGAAGGTCTAGTGGGGTTGGAAATCTCAGCTGATGAGGAGCAAGCAGAGGTCCTCTTTGTTCTTTGGTGTGGGTCTTTTAGATACGCTTGCCAACGAACTGCATGGCAGGTCAACATATGTCTGGTCAAGCATGTGGTACCCAAGCGGGAGATGTTTTGGCCACGCGAGATACGCTTGAGACATATGTTGCAAATAGCAGCGGTGCGATCTGATGCACTCGTCTCAAAAAAGGCCCACACCAAAGAACTTTTTGAATAACACGCAGAGACTGCAGCGCCCTGCACATGTGGAGCTTTGGGGTGTGATGCAGTCAATGTGCTGCCCTTAGGCTGGCCCCTGGAGGGCATCCTGCCTCGTTGGTGATGTGCCGCCTCCTCCTCCTCCTCCTCCTCTTCTCTCCTATCAGGCACCCACGTTGAGTCAGTGACCTCATCATCCCCTCCCTCCTCATCACTGGAGCAAACCTGGCAGTATGCTGCAGCAGGGGGAGCATGACTGCCAGATTGCTGTCCTTCTTGGGCACCCCCTCTGTCCGTGCTCGTGTTACTGCCTTCATCGAGCTCAGTATCATCATCAGAGCCTTCCAAACGCTGGGCATCCTCCTGGAGCATGTACCCAACACTGTGGTCAAACAGTTCGAGGGACTCCTCAGGAGGACATGGTGGGGCTAGGGAAGGAGTCACTGATGACATTGAGCCGAGGGAAGAGGCCGCTGCTTTGCCAGACAAAGTACCCTGGGCATGGGTGAGAGAGGATGAGGAGGATGAGGACGGCTTGGTCATCCACTCGACCAAGTCTTCCACATGTTGCGGCTCAACATGGCCAGCTGCCGAAAAAAAGGCCAAGCGTGTCCCATGGCCACGTGCTGATGAGGATGCACCGTCTCCACGACCAGCACTAGACACAGAGCCTGCTTGCCCTCTCTTATTGGCTTGTGACTGTCTGCCTCTCCTTCTTGGCCTTCCAGACATACTAATGGCCTGTAGCTGCACTAAGCTGGGATATATATATATATATATATATATATATATATATATATATATATATATATGTACTGATACTGCAGCTAGCAAAATCAACTGCCTGCCTGTAGTATGAGAACACCACCAACCTTCTACAGGTAGCTTTAGCTAAACACTGTGAGGTGGACGCACCCCACTAACTTGTAGGTTTAGCAGAACACTGTGAGCAAGACGCACTGCACTAACTGTAAATAGTCTAGCTGCCTGACTGTGGTACTAATAGGATCAAAAGAACACCAGCAATTTTATTTAAAATACTGTAACAAGACAAGCCTGCCTGTCAGTAAGAAGATAACAGGAACGGATCTAGCTGAACACTGTGAGCAGGACGCACCCCACTAGCTTGTAGGTTTAGCTGAACACTGTGAGGTGGACGCACCCCACTAACTTGTAGGTTTAGCTGAACACTGTGAGCAGGACGCACCCCACTAACTTGTAGGTTTAGCAGAACACTGTGAGCAGGACGCACTGCACTAACTGTAAATAGTCTAGCTGCCTGACTGTGGTACTAATAGGATCAAAAGAACACCAGCAATTTTATTTAAAATACTGTAACAAGACAAGCCTGCCTGTCAGTAAGAAGATAACAGGAACGGATCTAGCTGAACACTGTGAGCAGGACGCACCCCACTAGCTTGTAGGTTTAGCTGAACACTGTGAGGTGGACGCACCCCACTAACTTGTAGGTTTTGCTGAACACTGTGAGCAGCACGCACCCCACTAACTTGTAGGTTTAGCAGAACACTGTGAGCAGGACGCACTGCACTAACTGTAAATGGTCTAGCTGCCTGACTGTGGTACTAATAGGATCAAAAGAACACCAGCAATTTTCTTCAGGTAGCTGTATTTACTGTAACAAGACAAGCCTGCCTGTCAGTAAGAAGATAACAGAAACGGATCTAGCTGAACACTGTGAGCAGGACGCACCACACTAGCTTGTAGGTTTAGCTGAACACTGTGAGGTGAACGCACCCCACTAACTTGTAGGTTTAGCTGAACACTGTGAGCAGGACGCACCCCACTTACTTGTAGGTTTAGCAGAACACTGTGGGCAGGACGCACTGCACTAACTGTAAATAGTCTAGCTGCCTGACTGTGGCACTAATAGGATCAAAAGAACACCAGCAATTTTATTTAAAATACTGTAACAAGACAAGCCTGCCTGTCAGTAAGAAGATAACAGGAACGGATCTAGCTGAACACTGTGAGCAGGACGCACCCCACTAGCTTGTAGGTTTAGCTGAACACTGTGAGGTGGATGCACCCCACTAACTTGTAGGTTTAGCTGAACACTGTGAGCAGGACGCACCCCACTAACTTGTAGGTTTAGCAGAACACTGTGAGCAGGACGCACTGCACTAACTGTAAATAGTCTAGCTGCCTGACTGTGGTACTAATAGGATCAAAAGAACACCAGCAATTTTCTTCAGGTAGCTGTATTTACTGTAACAAGACAAGCCTGCCTGTCAGTAAGAAGATAACAGAAACGGATCTAGCTGAACACTGTGAGCAGGACGCACCACACTAGCTTGTAGGTTTAGCTGAACACTGTGAGCAGGACGCACCCCACTTACTTGTAGGTTTAGCAGAACACTGTGGGCAGGATGCACTGCACTAACTGTAAATAGTCTAGCTGCCTGACTGTGGCACTAATAGGATCAAAAGAACACCAGTAATTTTCTTCAAAATACTGTAACAAGACAAGCCTGCCTGTCAGTAGGAATATAACAGGAACGGATCTAGCTGAACACTGTGAGCAGGACGCACTGCACTAAATGTAAATAGTCTAGCTGCCTGACTGTGGCACTAATAGGATCAAAAGAACACCAGTAATTTTCTTCAAAATACTGTAACAAGACAAGCCTGCCTGTCAGTAGGAATATAACAGGAACGGATCTAGCTGAACACTGTGAGCAGGACGCACTGCACTAAATGTAAATAGTCTAGAAGATAACAGGAACGGATCTAGCTAAACTGAATACAGTGTATATATATATATATATGCAACACCTGGGATGCATATATATACACAATACACTTTAAGTGCAGCTAACTGACTGACTGTCCTGCCTAATCTAGCTAACTCAAATGAAATGACACTGTCTGTCTCTCTCTCTCTCTAAGCACACCGGAACACACTGCACAGGGCCGCCGTGCAGGCAGCCTTATATAGTGTGGGGCGTGTACTAAATCCCCTGAGCCATAATTGGCCAAAGCCTCCTTGGCTTTGGCCAATTATGGCTCTCTGTTAAGGCGGCGCTGTGATTGGCCAAGCATGCGGGTCATAGTGCATGCTTGGCCAATCATCAGCAAGCAATGCACTGCGATGCCGCAGTGAATTATGGGCCGTGACGCGCCACACGAATTTGGCGCGAACGGCACATATCGTTCGCAATTCGGCGAACGATCGAACAGCCGATGTTCGAGTCGAACATGGGTTCGACTCGAACACGAAGCTCATCCCTAATAGAGAGTAGAGAGGTTCCAGGACGGTCTGGGACCTGGCCTCTATATATTATATTATGTAAGGTTTCATGGGAGGATGCGATAGCCCCCTCTGTGGCTGTACAGGCATTAGTTGGATCCGGGTTCATCCAGTCATGTATATGCACCAATTGAGATGCCATGTAGTAAAGGAAAAAGTTAGGGAATGCCAGACCTGCCAGATGAGCTGGCAATCTCAAGGTCTCCAGTGCCACTTTGGGGGATCCGCCCCTCCACAGGAAAGAAGTACACAGCACATCTATACGTTTGAAAGTAGCTTTGGATATTTTACATGGGGAGTTAGAGAGAATGTAGAGCAGTCTAGGTAAATAAATCATTTTAAGTATATTGGCCCTCCCCATGAGGTCTAACGGTAAATCCATCCATTGTTTAGTTTGTTCCTGGAGGCGGGTCAGCAAAGGGTCAAGATTATTAGTAGCATATAAAGATAAGGGAACCTGAACCAACACCCCAAGATATCTAAAAGAAGACACCACCTGAAGCTTAGAGTCCGGGTGCACCCGAGGGGGGTCATTTACATCCAAAGGGAAAAGACCGGACTTATCCCAGTTAACTCGGAATCCAGAGTAGTCCCCAAAGGTGTTGACCTCCTCCAGTAACGCCCCCAGAGACTCATCAGCATCTGCCAGGTATACCAGTGTATCATCTGCGTAAAGAGAAATACGCTCCTCTATATTTGCAATTGGGAGGCCTTTAATTATAGGGGAGGAGCGAATGCGAACTGCAAGCGGCTCCATAGCCAGGGCAAACAACAGGGGCGACAATGGGCACCCCTGTCGAGTGTCCCTAGTAATTGGGAAGGAGTCAGTGATAAGTGAATTAACCCTTATCCTAGCCGTTGGGGAGGTGTACAGAATTTTTATCCATTCTATCACTCGGGGACCAAAACCATACTTCTGCAACACCTGAAAAAGGTACGGCCATTCCACACTGTCAAATGCTTTACAGGTGTCTAAGGACACGATGACGCGTGTAGGAGGGCAGTCATGTGGATATTGCAAGTTATGGAACAGTCTGCGTATGTTCATTCTGGTAGACCTGCCAGGGATAAATCCACCCTGGTCGCTGTTAACCAAGGATGTGACCACAGTATTTAAACGATTTGCTAATATTTTGGCCAGAATCTTAACGTCTACGTTTATAAGCGAGATTGGACGATACGATTCACAGTGAAGTGGGTCCTTTCGGGGCTTCAGCAGAAGAACTATCAAAGCTTCCCGCATTGATGGAGGAAGGATCCCAGCCTCTAGGGCTTTGTTATAGGTTTGGAGAAGGAAGGGGGAAAGGAGGTCCTTGAACTTAGCATACCATTCAGTCGGGAAACCATCAGGTCCAGGGGTTTTATGTGCAGGCATTTGGGAGATAGCTGCTGCAATCTCCTCTACCGTGATAGGCTCCTCCAACATGTCCCGTCCCTCATCTGACAGGGAGGGAAGGGATATGTCAGCCAGATAATCAGACAACTGGGAATCATCATAGTCAACCCTGGAAGTGTACAATTTTCTGTAAAAGTTTAGAAAGGAGTCTAGGATGTCTCTTGGGTTGTCACTGATCGTACCTTGGGTAGTCTGGATTCATGGTATAGAAATGGGGGTATGGTCAGGTTTGGTCAAATATGCCAAGAGACGTCCTGCTTTATTACCATATTCAAACGACTTTTGTGAGACATATAACATGCGTTTTTGTGTGAGATCTAGCAAACGAATTTCATATTCCTTACGGCACTGTAACCATGTCTCCCTAGTGTCAGAGACAGGGTTAGAGGTATAAGCAGATTCCGCATTTATCATAGCATTTTCTAATTCCTCAGTGCGCATCTTATTATTTTTACGTAAAATACCTGTAATAGACATAAAGGTACCTCTTAACGTGGACTTAAATGCATCCCACTCCGTGGGGGGGTCTACTTTGTTTAAATTTTGCTTCCAGTAATTAGAAATACTCATCCTGCACTCACCCTGTACTATCTCGTCTTCCAGCCAGTATGAGTTCAGGCGCCACAAAGCAGGTCCCGAACCTGGAAGGATGAGAAGGGACACAGACAAGGGGGCATGATTGGAAACCCCCCTGGGCAAGTATGAGACGGCGGAGACAACTGGAAGGGTCTCCGTTGACGCAAAAGCCATATCTAGCCTAGACATAGTATGGAAGGAATCTGAATGGCAGGAAAATTGGCGTTCATCCGGATGTTTCCATCGCCACACCTCGGTCAGACCATGAACCTGAGCCCAGTCTACAAATGAGGGAAAAGATCTGCCTCCCCCACCCAGGCGATCCACCGTTGGGTCCAGGACTGCATTAAAATCCCCTATATAAAGTAGAGGGCCCGAAGGCCTATTCAGTAATTGCAGAGATAATTTAGAGAGTACTTCTACTGAGAATGGAGGGGGAACATAGATGTTCACCAATGTAAAAATTATAGTAGAAATTCGTAATATAAGAACAATATACCTCCCCTCTGGGTCTGTTTTAACGCTAATCAACTCAGCTGGAAGGGATTTAGCCAGGAGTATAGATCAGGGATGTACTGGCCATCGGGACTACTGGGAGATTCCCGGTGGGCCGATGGCTCAGTGGGCCAGTTTCAGAGACAGGGAAGGAGAGATACATAGCGCCAAATGTAGCATTAAAACAACTTTTAATCCACTTAAAAAACGTTACTGACAAAGTAGGGTGAAAGGCATTGAAACACTGGCAAGAATCCAGGCTTGTCAACAATTTGAATTAGGAGCGGCCACCGGGAACCGATCGGGCCAGTAGATGCAGAGCGCATCGGTGTGTACTACTACTTCCTGGTGGCGGAGGAATGATGGCCTGAAGGATGCGTCACCTCCCACATCTTGCATCATTTCCAGATGATGACATCACATCCGCCCCATCATGCGTTCCACCGCTACCCGGAAGTAGTAGTACACACCGATTCTCTGCATCTACTGGCCCGTTCGGTTCCCGGTGGCGGCTCCTAATTCAGATCACAGTGTCTCAATGCCTTTCACCCTACTACCTTTGTCAGTAACGTTCTTTAAGTGGAATACAAGTTGTTTTAATGCTACAATTGGCGCTGTGTATCTCTCTCTCCTCCCCTGTCACGTTGTGTGTTGGGGGGGTTACAGAGCTGGGTTGGAGGTGCCCATCAAGTCATGTAGTAGCACTGCATCTGCCATCTGGTGACAAGTGACTTGGCAGGATACAGGCGACGGGGCAAGTGATATGCGGCATCTGGTGGCAGGCGACGTGGCAAGTGACAAGCTGCCTCTGCTGACAAATGACGTGGCAAGTGACAAGCTGCCTCTGCTGACAAATGACGTGGCAAGTGACGTTTTGAATCTGGTGGCAGGTAACGTGGCAAGTGACATGTGGCATCTGGTGGCAGGCAATGGTGGCAAGTGACATGCAGCACCTGGTGGCAGGCGATGTGGCAAGTGACACGCTGCATCTGGTGGCAGGCGACGTGGCAAGTGACACGCTGCATCTGGTGGCAGGCGATGGTGGCAAGTGACATGCAGCACCTGGTGGCAGGCAATGTGGCAAGTGACATGCAGCATCTGGTGGCAGGCGACGTGGCAAGTGACAAGCTGCCTCTGCTGACAAGTGATGTGGCAAGTGACGTTTTGCATCTGGTGGCAGGTAACGTGGCAAGTGACATGCGGCACCTGGTGGCAGGCGACGTGGCAAATGACAAGCTGCCTCTGCTGACAAGTGACGTGGCAAATGACATTCTGCATCTGGTGGCAGGCAACGTGGCAAATGACAAGCTGCCTCTGCTGACAAGTGACGTGGCAAGTGACATTCTGCATCTGGTGGCAGGTAACGTGGCAAATGACATGCAGCATCTGGTGGCAGGCGATGTGGCAAGTGACAAGCTGCTTCTGCTGACAAGTGCCGTGGCAAGTGAAACACTGCATCTGGTGGCAGGCAACGTGGCAAATGACAAGCTGCCTCTGCTGACAAGTGACGTGGCAAGTGAAACACTGCATCTGGTGGCAGGCGATGTGGCAAGTGATGTGGCAGGTGACACACTCAAGGCTCCCACTGATTCTGCATTATGGTGAGTTGAACTATTTCATGTTATATTACAATGTAATAATAGAAATAATGTGCTTCAATCATCCTGACACCATATGAACCATGGTGCCGAGAAGATTGAAGCGCCAACACCAGGTGTTTGGAGTAAAGTGGGCCGGTCTGGATGAAGTCCAGGGCCAAATTTTTGTCCCAGTCCAGCCCTGGTATAGATACACCTCTTGAGTAGTTAGTGTGGGTGGCATGATATAGCTTAGATAGCCAGGGGCGTTTTAGAGCCCTTATCTTAGAACCTGTCAGGTGAGTCTCTTGGAGGCAAATAATGTGAGGGTGATATTTTTTTAACACAGATAAAACCAAGGATCTTTTCTGAGGTGCATTCAGGCCTCTAGTGTTCCAGGAGACTATCCTGAGGGGCTGTGCCATAATAAAACATGAAGTAATAAAGATGCATAAGTAAACCTCTGAATTGATATCAATATGAGTAGATAGGCCGTGCCACCTGAAGCACACACAAGCACATGACAAAAAAGTGTGTGGGTCTGCCGATAAGGTAACATGGACCAGGAAAATTTTCCCTTCTTTGCCTTAGAAAAAAACATTAGGCATATAGCTGACCACAGAGGTATTAATAAACCCCTATATGCAATGACCCAGTATGCCTTTGATGACTTTCCATTAGCAAATGGTATAGGTGTGTTAGAAAGAACATAAAAAGTAAAAAAGGAAGGAAAAAAAACAAAACAAAAAACCCCAACCACCTTTTTCTTTAAACCTTTGTGCCCCCCACCCCGCTCAGCTATCCCAAACATAGCAAGCTTTGGATCCCTAAACTAGAAGTCCTTCCTAACTAGCAACTACGGAAGTAAAAAAAAACTGTACCGTGGCCTCGCCACAAGCTGGTAGGGGGGTAACGTGGGGTCCGGTGGGGCTCCCAACTATTGACCGAGGAGAGATGGAAGAGAAATAAAAACTTCTGTTCCTTCCCCTCTAGTAGACATGTCCTGTTGAAGGATAGATGTGCTGAAAAATTCTCCTCTTCTCTTTTCCCCTTTCCTTCTCTCCCTTCTTTGATCGGGTGATTGTTCTGGTATAGTTGTTCCGGTACGCAAGTTACCATACGATGTAAATCGTAGCAGTGCAGGTTGGATTGTAAAGTAGAAGATCAGGAACATAAAAAAAAAAACAAAAAAAAACAAAGGAGAGACATGCAGACTGTTGACTCTGTAGCTTGCATAGCAGGGTGTAGATCTTTCCTTGCAGGTTAAGAGTGCCCTCAGTCTCTTCTGCTTCTATGTGCTGCACCATATTGATCGTTCAGCCACTTCATGGCCTCCTTGGGGTTGGTATAGAAAAGAGCCCTGCCATCATGGATAATGCGCAATTTAGCAGGGAAGAGCATGGCGTAGGAGAGGCCTTCTGTGCGCAATCTAGACTTCACTGCTGAGAAGGAGATCCGCTGGCGCTGAACTTCAGCAGAAAAGTCCAGATAAACAGAAATATAATTGCCATTAAATGTGAGCGGGCCCTTTTCACGTGCCAGGCATAGGATGGCCACTTTATCTTGAAAGTTGAGGATACGTGCTATGATGGAGCGTGGTGGGGCTCCCACTGGAGGTGGACGAGGAGGAGTGCGATGTGCGCGCTCTATAACATGTGAGAATGAGGGCGCGTCTTTACCAAAAATGTCCCGCAGCCATGAATAAAGAAACTTTTCAGGATGGGAACCTTCCGCGCGTTCTGGAAATCCCACAAATCTGAGATTGTTCCTGCGAGAGCGATTTTCCAAATCGTCGATTTTAGCGTGTAGTGCCGCCATCTCGCTTGTAGTATCACGTATAGTAACCGACATGGGATGTACAGTATCTTCTAATGTACTAATCCGTTCCTCAGCATCCCCTGTGCGGTCTCTGAGATTCTGGACATCTTGTTTCAATAGTGAAAAGTCCATAGGGATAGAAGCTATTTGAGAGGAGAGGGAGGCCTTGCAATCCTGAATAGCCAGCATAATAGTAGATAGTGTAGGTTCAGCAGGGGGAGAATCCACAGTCTGACTAAATTCAGCAGACTGCTGTGCTTCTAGTGTCTGCAGGGGTTCTGTAGGTGTGCGGAATATAGCAGGAATTGATGCACTCACCCCTGTTACAGAGTCCTGGATGGCTGAGGAGGAGGGCTGCAGCGTGTCTGAGTGCCCTGCATGTGTCTCGGCGCCATTTTGCCTCCGGAACCGCGCCAGTTGTTCCGCTGTATGTGAGGGCCGCGGCGGCCCGTATTTCACCATGTCAGCCAGCCTGGTGGGTGCCCACAGCCGTGGGGAACAGAATAATGCCTACCACGAGGATCTAGGACCAAGGATAGCTGTAGGATGGCCGTTGAGAGCCGGAGCTGTGTGTCTATGCGACTGCTCTCTTCACCATCCAGCCACACCCCCGTGGTTTTTTTTTTTAACACTTTTTTTTGTAACTGTAACTTTTATAACTGTAATCGGTTCCAGGTTCGGGTCTCTCAAAATGTGATGGCATCTTGGGAGACCCTGT
Organism: Aquarana catesbeiana; assembly: GCA_037953035.1. NCBI lineage: Eukaryota > Metazoa > Chordata > Amphibia > Anura > Ranidae > Aquarana > Aquarana catesbeiana. The sequence continues at coordinate 2,507,574 of JBBHAA010000512.1, read as the reverse complement.
GAAAGTATGCCTAGTCTGTGCAATGCTGTACCCTACGCTAATACTCAACTAGTGAATGGTAGCGTTCAAAACATTCACCAATGCAAAGACCAGGATTGTCAGGACAGGAGGGACAATAATAGCGGTTGTCACGCCTATATCCACGCTTGCTGCAGACACGAAATCTTTTTTGGGGGGGTTCGTTGGGTAGGGGTACTCGGGAGGACATAAAGAAAATGCCTCTCATGCAGCTGACTGCATTTCGTTGGGGATGTGAATGGGGGAAGTACGGGCGCTACAGAAGTGGTGGGTTTCCAATTATTAGGATTGGCGAATGCAGCAAGAAGGGCATTGTGGGCACGACGGGCCTGTGTTTGTCTTCTTCTTGGTGGCAGTGAGACACTACTTGTGCTTGCCACCTCACCAGCTTGAACTGCACTTATGGGACTCGCCACGTCACCAAGTGTTACTGCAGTGCTGGTTTGACTACGACCGGGGTGTACTAGGCTGCTGGTGCTTGCCAGTTCACCAAAACGCTACTAAAAAATCTGTTAGCGATCGCAGGGATCAGGCCTGACTCTGCCAACACTGCAGTTATGTGTTTAGTGTTTTGTAAGTGACAGTGATCGATCGATACTGCACTTGGGTCGGCTGGGCTGGGCTTGGCCGGGCGGAGGGGCAAAACGCAGGTGCTAGCAGGTATCTGGGCTGATCCCGCTAACACTGCGTTTTTGGGAACACTAAACTGCTGGGGACGCTAGTATAGATCTGATCGGTTAAGATATTGATCCGTTCAGATACTATACCACTAAGGGAGGTGTACAGTGCGTGCGTGGGTGTTAGCGGTACTGGCGCTAACCTGACGCTGCTTGGAGCTGGTGCTTGCCAGTTCACCAAAATGCTACAAAAAAAACTGTTAGCGATCGCAGGGATCAGGCCTGACTCTGCGAACGCTGCAGTTATGTGTTTAGTGTTTTGTAAGTGACAGTGATCGATCGATACTGCACTTGGGTGGGCTGGGCTGGGCTGGGCCGGGCGGAGGGGCAAAACGCAGGTGCTAGCAGGTATCTGGGCTGATCCGCTAACACTGCATTTTTGGGAACCCTAAACTGCTGGGGACGCTAGTACAGATCTGATCGGATCAGATATTGATCCGTTCAGATACTATACCACTAAGGGAGGTGTACGAACACTATTGAGTCAAACATGAGTTTGACTCAAACTCGAAGCTCATCCCTAGTCAGAACTATGAATAGATAGCGAGCTCCTTCCAGCCAATGTCTCTATTCCTCCAAAGCAAGCTTTATGGCTAGAAGTTCTCTGTTGCCTATATCATAATTGCGCTCTGCTGGGGAATATTTGTGACAAAAGCGTCCCCACCCGTACTTCAGATGCATCTACCTCCACAATAAAAGGTAGCTCAGGAACAGGATGGCGTAGGATTGGTGCAGAGATAAAGGCTTTCTTTAACTGAGTGAAGGCTGCCTGGGCTTCAGTAATCCATTTAAACATAGTTGGAGTCTTCCTGGTGAGAGAGGTGATGGGATGTGCAATGGTGGCAAAGTTCTTAATGAATTTTCGATAGAAATTTTGAAAGCCCAGGAAGCGCTGAACTGCCTTCAGGTCTGAAGGTGGTGCCCTGTGGAAAATGGCTTGAATCTTGGCTGGATCCATGGTGAGGCCTGTGTCAGAAATTAGGGTGTCCTAGGAAAGGTACTTGTTTAACATGGAATGAACATTTTTCAGGCTTTACAAAAAGGAAGTGAGTCTTTAATCGGGCCAATACCGAGCAGACATGCTTCTGATGTGTTTCAAGATTGGGAGAAAATATCAAAATATCGTCTAAATATACAAGCATGAAGCGACCCAACATGTCACGGAAAATGTCATTCATAAAGTTCTGAAAGACAGCCGGTGCATTTCTGAGACCGAAAGGCATGACAAGACATTCGTAATGACCATCCTTGGTGTTAAAGGCTGTCTTCCACTCGTCGCCTGCACAGATGCGCACCAGATTATAGGCTCCCCTTAAGTCCAGTTTGGAGAAGATTTTGGCTCCCTGGATTTGAGAGAACAATTATGTGATGAGAGGAAGAGGATACCGATTGGGAACAGTTATTTTATTTAGACCTCTGTAATCAACACAAAGTCTCAGTCCCCCATCCTTCCCCATCCTTCCTCGGGACAAAGGTCTGCACGTAGGTCTGCGAGTGCACGTAAGTCTGCGAGTGGCCTGCGAGTGCACGTAGGTCTGCGAGTGCACGTAGGTCTGCGAGTGGCCTGCGAGTGTACGTAGGTCTGCGAGTGCACATAGATCTGCGAGTGGCCTGCGAGTGCATGTAGGTCTGCAAGTGCACGTAGGTCTGCGAGTGGCCTGCGAGTGCACATAGGTCTGCGAGTGGCCTGCGAGTGCACGTAGGTCTGCGAGTGGCCTGCGAGTGCACGTAGGTCTGCGAGTGCACGTAGGTCTGCGAGTGCAGGTAGGCCTGTGAGTGCACGTAGGTCTGCGAGTGCACGTAGGTCTGCGAGTGGCCTGCGAGTGCACATAGGTCTGCGAGTGCATGTAGGTCTGCGAGTGGTCTGTGAGTGCACGTAGGTCTGAGAATGCACATAGGTCTGCGAGTGCATGTAGGTCTGCGAGTGGCCTGCGGGTGCACGTAGGTCTGCGAGTGGCTTGCGAGTGCATGTAGGTCTGCGAGTGCACGTAGGTCTGCAACTGTTCTGCGAGTGCACGTAGGTCTGTGAGTACCTGTGTATTGTCTTGTTGTGTACCTGTGTATTGTCTTGAGTATTAGTGCCAGGAAGCTAGCTGTTAGGTAATTTCGACAGGGTATAATCCCCAATCCTCACTAAATTTATTAGGTACGATGCCCGGCAGGTGTGCAGAGGGGACTCTTTGTACATCTTGCTGCATGTATGCGTTCCTTGATCATCCGACCGAGGGAGAATACTGTTGTGCAAAATGTAAGCACATTGTTTCCCTGGAAGCCCAGGTTCCTCCATACTAAAGGAAGAAGAAGAAGAAGAAGATGAAGATGAAGGAAGATAGAAGAAAGAAGAAGCATTTAAATAAAGGAATTGTCAAAAACTGTCTCTTGTCATTTTTAACATTTTTGACAGTTTTTTAGTGAAATGTAGGGGTACAAAACCCTTACCATTTCACACAGGGGGGCGGGATCTGGGGTCCCCTTGTTAAAGGGGGCTTCCAGATTCTGATAAGCCCCCCCCCGCAGACCCCCACAACCGCCGGCCAGGGTTGTGGGGATGAGGCCCTTGTCCTCATCAACATGGGGACAAGGTGTTTTGAGGGCTACCCCAAAGCACCCTCCCAATGTTGAGGGCATGTGGCCTGGTACGGTTCAGGAGGGGGGCGCTCTCTCGTCCCCCCCTCTTTTCCTGCAGCCTGCCAGGTTGCGTGCTTGGATAAGGGTCTGGTATGGATTTTTGGGGGGACCCTACGCCTTTTTTTTTTTAAATTTTGGCGCAGGGTTCTCTTTAAAATCCATACTAGACCTGAAGGGTCTGGTATGGAATTTAGGGGGACCCCCATGTCATTTTTTTTTTTAATTTTGGCAGGGGTTCCCCTTAATATCCATACCAGACCTGAAGGGTCTGAAATGGAATTTTGAGGGACCCCCACGTAATTTTTTTTTTAATTTTGGTTCGGGGTTCCCCTGTGGGGAATTCCCATGCCATTTTTATCAATAAACTTTTATGTGTATTGTCGGACCGGCAATGCAATAGCCACGAGTAGTTTTAAATGACTTTTTTTCCTTTGAAATGTCATTTTGCTGCCAGACTGTTCTAAACATGGGAAACATGCGCGCCTTTACAGGCATACTATAGACACCCCCAGCTACGAAATTTAAAGGGATATTACACTTTTATTGTTTGACTTTAGGCATTATTGAAATCACTGCTCCTGAAAAAACGGCCGTTTTTAAAACTTTTTTTTGCATTGATCCATGTCCCCTGGGGCAGGACCCAGGTCCCTAAACACTTTGTATGACAATAACTTGCATATAAGCCTTTAAAATTAGCACTTTTGATTTCTCCCATAGACTTTTAAAGGGTGTTCCACAGCATTCGAAATTTGCCGCAAACACCCCAAATTGTTCGCGGTTCGGCAAAATTGCGAACAGCCGATGTTCGAGTCGAACATGAGTTCGACTCGAACTCGAAGCTCATTCCTAGTAGCAAACCAAATTAGCAAACCAAATTTAATTTGTTTTCTTTTTGGTAGCAAACAAATTAAAAAGGGCCATGAAAAAAGGGTGAAACGCAACTTACTTGTACCAATAACGGGACTTTCTGGTTGATAAATAGGGCTGTAGCATCTGATCATTTAAATCCACCCCTCCCATATACATATTGTAGTTGTGGACACATTCGGGCTTTACAATGGGGCCGCATCTTCTTTGGATCTCTACCACGGTGTCATTGTGGATGGTAGACAGGATGTGGACATCTTTCTTGTCCATCCACTTCATGGCCAACACCTCCTCGTTCCTCATGAATGTCGATTCTCCGTTTTGCAATTTTTTTGTCAACAGATTTTGTGGGAATCCCTTACGTTTTTTTTTTAAGCTACCGCAGGCCGGGGTTTTTTTACTGTAAAGATGACAAATAAGGGGCAGGCTGGTATAATAGTTGTCGACATATAAATGGTATTCTTTTTCAAACAGGGGGTATGCCAGGTCCTAGACAATTTTCCCACTGGTTCCAATATATGTGGGGCAGTCATGGGGCTGGAGCTGGGAGTCTTTACCTTCATAGATCCGGAATGTGAAGACATATCCAGTGGCTCGATCACATAATTTATTTAATTTCAGCCCATACCTGGCTCTCTTGTTTGGTATATACTGCTTGAAGTGCAGTTGGCCAGTGAAATGTACGAGGGACTCATCCACACAAATGTTTTGGTCTGGGATAAAAACTTCACTAAACCGCTGGGAAAAGGAATTGATTAGGGGGTGTATCTTGTACAATTTGTCGTGGTTGGGATGATCTTGGGGAGGACACTGTGAATTGTCATTGAAGTGGATAAAACGCATAATCATGTTGTATCTTGTCCTGGACATGACAGCGCAATATATGGGCATGTGTTGGATGGGATTGTGGACCAATATGCATGGACTTCGTTCTTTTTTGTAAGCCCCATATTAAAAGTAAGGCCCAAAAACAATTTAAATTCATCCAGTGTGACACACGCCACTGGAACATGCGGGCGTAGGAAGAATTGGGGTCAGCAGCAATAAATTGAGATGCATACAAATTGATCCACTATATTCTGCAGAAAATCTTGTGGGGAAAATAAAGAAAAATAATTGAATTAAAAAAAATTTGTAGTGTCGGCTGCCCACCTGGCATCAGAACCTGCGAACGGACCGAAAATTTGCACGAACGTTAGAACCCCATTGACGTCTATGGGACTCGAACGTTCGAAATCAAAAGTGCTCATTTTAAAGGCTAATTTGCATGGTATTGTCCTAAAAAGGGTTTGGGGACCCGGGTCCTACCCCAGGGGACATGTATCAATGCAAAAAAAACTTTTAAAAACTGCCGTTTTTTCGGGAGCAGTGATTTTCATGATGCTTAAAGTAAAAAAAAAAAAAAAAAAGTGAAATATTCCTTTAAATATCGTACCTAGGGTGTGTCTATAGTATGCCTGTAAAGTGGCACGTGTTTCCCGTGTTTAGAACAGTCCCTGCACAAAATGTAATTTTTAAAGGAAAAAATCTCATTTAAAACTGCTTGCGGGTTTAATGTAATGTCAGGTCCTGGCAATATGGATGAAAATCAGTGAGACAAATGGCATGGGTACCCCCCAGTCCATTACCAGGCCCTTTGGGTCTTGTATGGATATTAAGGGGAACCCAGCACCCAAATTAAAATAAGGAAAAGTGTGGGGCAACCAGGCCCTATATACTCTGAACAGCAGTATGCAGGCGGTGCAAACAAGACAGGGACTGTAGGTTTGTTGTTAAGTAGAATCTGTTTGTAATTTTGAATGGGTACATTTTTAACGTGTTTAGCTCCAGCCAAAAAATCTTTTTTAAGCTTTTTGGAAAACATAGGGAAAGGTTATCACTCCTGTGACATTTGTTTTGCTGTCTGTCCTCCTCTTTTGAAGATTCACCTCACTTTTTGTCCCAATGACAAATGTTTTTTGAAAATTTGGGGTTTTTTGTGGAACAAGGATTGGAAAGGAGAAATGTTTTTCCCATATTAACTCTTACAGGAGAGAATTTCCCTTCCTAGGGGTAGATTTCATCTCACTTCCTGTTGTCTCCTTCCGTTTGCAAGTAGGAGTAGTTTGTAAGTTAGATGTTTGAAAGTAGGGGCCTGCCCTATATACTCAGCAGAAATTTGGGCCTTAGGTGTTTTTGTGGCCACAACACTGTAAGCCTACAGGTAGCTTTAGCTGAACACTGTGCAGAGCTCGCAAAAAACTAACTTGTAGCTTTTTTAGCTGCCTGCGGTAGTGATAGGATCAGGAAAACACCACCAACCTTCTACAGGTAGCTTTAGCTGAACACTGTGCAGAGCTCGCAAAAAAATAACTTGTAGCTTTTTTAGCTGCCTGCGGTAGTGATAGGATCAGGAAAACACCACCAACCTTCTACAGGTAGCTTTAGCTGAACACTGTGCAGAGCTCGCAAAAAAATAACTTGTAGGTTTAGCTGGACACTGTGAGGAGGACGCACCACACTAACTTGTAGTTTTAGCTGAACACTGTGAGCAGGACGCACCGCACTAACTTGTAGGTTTAGCTGAACACTGTGAGGTGGACGCACCGCACTAACTTGTAGTTTTAGCTGAACACTGTGAGCAGGAAGCACAGCACTAACTTGTAGTTTTAGCTGAACACTGTGAGCAGGACACACCGCACTAACTTGTAGGTTTAGCTGAACACTGTGAGCAGGACGCACCGCACTAACTTCTAGGTTTAGCTGAACACTGTGAGGTGGACGCACCGCACTAACTTGTAGGTTTAGCTGAACACTGTGAGGTGGACGCACCGCACTAACTTGTAGTTTTAGCTGAACACTGTGAGCAGGACGCACAGCACTAACTTGTAGTTTTAGCTGAACACTGAGCAGGATGCACCACACTAACTTGTAGGTTTAGCTGAACACTGTGAGCAGGATGCACAGCACTAACTTGTAGTTTTAGCTGAACACTGAGCAGGACGCACCGCACTAACTTCTAGGTTTAGCTGAATACTGTGAGCAGGACGCACTGCACTAACTTGTAGGTTTAGCTGAACACTGTGAGGTGGACGCACTGCACTAACTTGTAGTTTTAGCTGAACACTGTGAACAGGACGCACCGCACTAACTTGTAGGTTTAGCTGAACACTGTGAGCAGGATGCACCGCACTAACTTCTAGGTTTAGCTGAACACTGTGAGCAGGATGCACCGCACTAACTTGTAGGTTTAGCTAAACACTGTGAGGTGCACGCACCACACTAACTTGTAGGTTTAGCTGAACACTGTGAGCAGGACGCACCCCACTAACTTGTAGTTTTAGCTGAACACTGTGAGCAGGACGCACTGCACTAACTGTAAATAGTCTAGCTGCCCGACTGTGGTACTAATAGGATCAAAAGAATTTTCTTCAGGTGGCTGTAAATACTATAACAAGACAAGCCTGTCTGTCAGTAAGAAGATAACAGGAACGGATCTAGCTAAACTGAATGCAGTGTATGTATATATATATATATATATATATATGCAACACCTGGGATGCATATATATATATATATATATATATATATATATATATATATATACACAATACACTGTAAGTGCAGCTAACTGACTGACTGTTCTGCCTAATCTATCTAACTCAAATCAAATGACACTGTCTGTCTGTCTCTCTCTCTTTCAATGAACGCCGGAACACACTACACAGGGCCGCCGTGCAGGTGGCCTTATATAGTGTGGGGCGTGTACTAAATCCCCTGAGCCATAATTGGCCAAAGCCTCCTTGGCTTTGGCCAATTATGGCTCTCTGTTCAGACGGCGCTGTTATTGGCCAAGCATGCGAGTCATAGTGCATGCTTGGCCAATCATCAGCCAGCAATGCACTGCGATGCCGCAGTGAATTATGGGCCGTAACGCGCCACACGAATTTGGCGCGAACGGCCTATATCATTCGCAATTTGGCGAACGGCGAACAGACGATGTTCGAGTCGAACATGGGTTCGACTCGAACACAAAGCTCATCCCTAGATAGCGGATCCTGAGTTGCCAGGCAACCATAAGGGGTTTGTCAGGGCATTGGGAAGGTAGGACTGGGGCTGGATTTTTTGGGTTGGGTGTGTATTTCCAGTACTTGTACTGGGCTCCTCTTCCTGGGGTCTGGCGCTGCTGGTGGTGGGCAGATTTCCTAAACTTGGTCCTGATCTTGGTCCTGATCTCATTCTTTTGGGAGGGACGGTTTCCTCTGCGGACTCGGACTCTGATCCACTATCCTCTACTGGCTCGTATTCTGAACCAAAATCAGATGATGGGAGCTCCCCGCTGTTCTCATCATCCGACATGGCAAGAATATCATATGCCTCCTCAGGTGTGTAAACCATTTGGGACATTATGGCAGTGCTTATTGGCAGGCCTGTGTAATGGTACTGCTGGTGGTAGTGGTACCGATGGAGGTATTAGTGGCGGGCCTGTGTGGTGGTACAGATTGCGGTATGGGTGGTGGTGATACCAACGTGTCACGTACCTGGTAGGTTTTGAGCCCGAAGTGCAGAGAGAGACCTCCCCTACGGCTCCCACTCTCGTCCCTCTGGAATGGAGACAGAGGACACAGGAGTAAGGAGTGGTATGGGTGCCTGGCAGGATCAACATTCACCAGAAGTCCAGGAGTGGTGGGAACCTCCGGGATCAGGAACTGAAGAGAAGACTGCAGACTAGAACGCAGACTGAGCCAGGAACCACAGCAGGTAAGTAGGCAGGAACTGGAGCGCTGGACTGGAACCAGGACCAACAGCTGGTAACAGACTGGATACTGGAACGCTGGACTGGAATCAGGAACAACAGCAGGTAGCAGACTGGGTACTGGAACGCTGGGCTGGAACCAGGAACAACAGCAGGTAACAGACTGGTAACAAGTATCAGGCAGAGGAATAGTCAAGGCCGGTGGTCGATATCAGGTGGACAGCAGAGGTACCAGGGATCAAACAGGAGAATGGTCAAAGCAAGCCAAAGAGGGCAGATGCAGGCGGATAGCTGGATAGTCACAACAGGAAGCCGGGTCAGGTAACAGAAGGGTTCAGATCAGATCAGGTTAAGGCACACAGAACGCTGTAGAGCAGACAGCGGGGATTGAGTGTGACAGGCAGGTTTAATTAGCCCGCCTGACGCCAACGGGAGCGCGCGCGCGCGTGCCCGTGCGTGGAAGCGCCCGTGAGCGTGCGCATGCGTGGTAGCGCCCGCGGCTGTGTTCCAGTGAGCCTGGAACACCGATTACTGGCAGGATCTTCATGACACAATGGCAGTACAGGTGGTGGTGGTACCAATGGCGGTATGTATGGTGGTGGTGGTGGCGGTACCGGTGGCGGTACGGTGGTGGTGGTACCGATGGCGGTACGGGTGGTGGTGGCGATACGGGTGGTGATGGCAGTACAGGTGGCGGTACGGGTGGTGGTGGTACTGATGGCGGTACCGGCGGCGGTACGGGTGGGTGGTGGTACCAATGGCGGCACTAGTGGCGATACTGGTAGCGGCCTGTGTGGCAGTATAGATGGTGGGAGCGATGGCGGTACTAGTGGTGGTACTGGTGGAGGTACCAATGGCGGTACTGGTAGCCTGTGTGGCGGTACCAGTGGCGGTGGGCCTGTGACAGATGGGCTGATTGACAGGTGGGCTGGTTGACAGATGGGCTGGTTGACAGATGGGCTGGTTGACAGATGGGCTGATTGGCTGGGCTGTGTGACAGGTCCTCTTTATTGCACAATACAATACAATATGTCAGACAGACACTGATTTCACTCACTGATCCCTGCTCTCTCTTCACACGATCGGTGTGTGAGGAGAGAGCAGGGATCAGATAGTAACTGCTCCTCAATGTTTACGTTTGTGACCGGCTGTGATTGGACACAGCCGGTCACATGGTAAACAGACAATTGGCTGTTTACCCTGATCGGGGAGGCGCTGTGTCCAAGGGACAGTTGCCTTCCTCGATCCCTGCTCTGCATACCTCCAGCAGCGCGCACGGAGCGCGAAGCCGAGTTTGTTATGACAGGTGATCGGCTGTGACTTTGGCACAGCCGATCACGTGGTAAACAGCCAAATTCATTGGCTGTTTACCGTTATCGGGGAAGCACTGTATTCGAGGGACACACGCCGTCCCCGATCGCTATTCTGCAATTCTTTTTTACTAGTCCTTTAGAAAAATATACAAATATGCAAGCCACTGTACAGTTGTGAGCGACACTGCTCTCCATAAGGCTTATCTGATGTAACATGCTATTACAAAAATCGTACCTTTATCCAAAACACAAGGTGTGCCCAACAGGTGTACAACCCAATTATCCAATCAATTAAATTAACCCCATAATACTACATAATAAAGCAAATCAACCAACAAACCAAGATGAATGTAATAACAAAAATATGAATAGGTAGAAAAGGAAAGGGGGGAAAATCTATATATATATATATATATATATATATATATATAACCCGTGTAAAAAAGCAAGGATCAATTAGAGAACAAAACCCGCATAAACCAAACCATTACATCTATATTGTGAAAAAACTGACATCCCACTCCTCTCTCAGAATAAATCACTGACAGCAATTAAATGTTAATAATTCTCAATATTGCTATATCAAAACATTGTTTCCATGTGATCATCTTCAAGAAGATTCCCCTGTTTCAAGTCCTGTATCGTTTCCATTGAATCTGGGGAAGTAAAATATGATTGTATAATCCCAATCCATGTTTATAGGAATAAATACAGATCATAGTCTCTATTCATTCCATTTGGATGAAGAGACTATAACTTGTTGATCCACCATACCTCCCTTTTTTTGAGTTTCAAAAATCTGCCACCCCCTCTTTTATCCCTGGATACTTCCTCTAATACCATGAAGTGCAGATCAGATTCTTTATGTCCCTTTTCTAGGAAATGTCTTGATACCGGTAAACTGGGCTGTTTATGCCTTATCGTGCTTCGGTGCTGGGCTATTCTGTCCTTGATCTTTTGAGTTGTTTCGCCGACATATATCAAGCTGCAGGGGCAAGTGAGGATATACACCACATATGAGGATTGACATGTGTGAAAACCATTAGTCACTACACTTTCTCCACTAGTAGAATGAATGTCTGTTTTTAAAACTTTTTTTTGCATTGATCCATGTCCCCTGGGGCAGGACCCAGGTCCCCAAACACTTTTTATGACAATAACTTGCATATAAGCCTTTAAAATTAGCACTTTTAAATATTAATGTTCGTGTCCCATAGACTTTAACGGTGTTCGCGTGTTCGAGCGAACTTTTTTCCTGTTCGCATGTTCTGGTGCGAACCGAACAGGGGGGTGTTCGGCTCATCCCTAATGTTTAACAACTATCTTTTGTTTAAGGAACAATTCTATATGCAACTCAATGGAGTTGCGATGGGCTCCAATGTTGCCCTGCCATACACTTGTTCATTTATGAATGAATTTGAACATAGATATATTTTTATCAATTAACTTTTTCAGAGGTATTGCGCCACCGAGTGCACGTAGGTCTGCGAGTGCACGTAGGTCTGCGAGTGGCCTGCGAGTGCACATAGGTCTGCGAGTGCATGTAGGTCTGCGAGTGGCCTGTGAGTGCACGTAGGTCTGAGAATGCACATAGGTCTGCGAGTGCATGTAGGTCTGCGAGTGGCCTGCGGGTGCACGTAGGTCTGCGAGTGGCCTGCGAGTGCATGTAGGTCTGCGAGTGCACGTAGGTCTGCAACTGTTCTGCGAGTGCACGTAGGTCTGTGAGTACCTGTGTATTGTCTTGTTGTGTACCTGTGTATTGTCTTGAGTATTAGTGCCAGGAAGCTAGCTGTTAGGTAATTTCGACAGGGTATAATCCCCAATCCTCACTAAATTTATTAGGTACGATGCCCGGCAGGTGTGCAGAGGGGACTCTTTGTACATCTTGCTGCATGTATGCGTTCCTTGATCATCCGACCGAGGGAGAATACTGTTGTGCAAAATGTAAGCACATTGTTTCCCTGGAAGCCCAGGTTCCTCCATACTAAAGGAAGAAGAAGAAGAAGAAGATGAAGATGAAGGAAGATAGAAGAAAGAAGAAGCATTTAAATAAAGGAATTGTCAAAAACTGTCTCTTGTCATTTTTAACATTTTTGACAGTTTTTTAGTGAAATGTAGGGGTACAAAACCCTTACCATTTCACACAGGGGGGCGGGATCTGGGGTCCCCTTGTTAAAGGGGGCTTCCAGATTCTGATAAGCCCCCCCCCGCAGACCCCCACAACCGCCGGCCAGGGTTGTGGGGATGAGGCCCTTGTCCTCATCAACATGGGGAACAAGGTGTTTTGAGGGCTACCCCAAAGCACCCTCCCAATGTTGAGGGCATGTGGCCTGGTACGGTTCAGGAGGGGGGGCGCTCTCTCGTCCCCCCCTCTTTTCCTGCAGCCTGCCAGGTTGCGTGCTTGGATAAGGGTCTGGTATGGATTTTTGGGGGGACCCTACGAATTTTTTTTTTTTTATTTTGGCGCAGGGTTCTCTTTAAAATCCATACTAGACCTGAAGGGTCTGGTATGGAATTTAGGGGGACCCCCATGTCATTTTTTTTTTTAATTTTGGCAGGGGTTCCCCTTAATATCCATACCAGACCTGAAGGGTCTGAAATGGAATTTTGAGGGACCCCCACGTAATTTTTTTTAAAATTTTGGTTCGGGGTTCCCCTGTGGGGAATTCCCATGCCATTTTTATCAATAAACTTTTATGTGTATTGTCGGACCGGCAATGCAATAGCCACGAGTAGTTTTAAATGACTTTTTTTCCTTTGAAATGTCATTTTGCTGCCAGACTGTTCTAAACATGGGAAACATGCGCGCCTTTACAGGCATACTATAGACACCCCCAGCTATGAAATTTAAAGGGATATTACACTTTTATTGTTTGACTTTAGGCATTATTGAAATCACTGCTCCTGAAAAAAACGGCCGTTTTTAAAACTTTTTTTTGCATTGATCCATGTCCCCTGGGGCAGGACCCAGGTCCCCAAACACTTTTTATGACAATAACTTGCATATAAGCCTTTAAAATTAGCACTTTTGATTTCTCCCATAGACTTTTAAAGGGTGTTTCGCGGCATTCGAATTTGCCGCGAACACCCCAAATTGTTCGCTGTTCGGCGAACTTGCGAACAGCCAATGTTCAAGTCGAACATGAGTTCGACTCGAACTCGAAGCTCATCCCTATTAAACATCACAACATGAAACAATTTCTCAAATGACACTACTTGAGCATCAGAATATTCATTGCTGTTTCTAAAGAGTCAGATCGCTGTATCAATCCCTTCCTAATGCGGGATAGAGGTGTATAGGCTTGTGACATCCCAAGTAACCAGGATCTCATCTCCAAGGCATATAGGTTCTTCCCTGATCTTTAATAGAAAACCATTAGTGTCCCTAATGTACGATTTGGTGTTTTTTACAAGGGGGATAAGATTTTATCAAGAAGTTTTGCCGTTGGAACAAAGATAGAGTCTCTCCCTGAGACTATGGGACGTCCTGGTGGAGATTGACTGTCTTTGTGGACGAAGAGGATGAGGAGGAGGAGGAGGATGATTGTGTTAGTATGGAGGTGGAGCCTGGCACTCAGCATCAGCAGCAGTCTTTAAGGGATCATTTACAGTCCCAAGAAACACATGGACTTGTACGTGGCTGGGAGGAGGTGGCTGTGGATCATGTCGTCCTTAGTGACCCAGAGGACTCCGGACCAAATGCCTCAGCAAACCTACACTGCATGGCCTCCCTTATCCTGCAAAGCCTGCGGAAGGATCCTCGTATTCGTGGTATCAAGGAGAAGGACCCATGCTGGCTGGGAACCCTCCTTGATCCACGTTACAAGGGTAAGGTTGCGGACCTTATCTTGCCATCGCAGAGGGAGCAGAGGATGAAACATCTTCGGGAGGCCTTGCAGAAAGGTCTGTGCAACGCGTTCCCAGAGACTGGGAGGTTACAAACTCCTGTTTCTGGACAACGTGTTGCTGAGGCTTCGGTCAGTCAAAGAAGGAGCGGTGGAGAAGGTGGCCGTCTGACCGATGCGTTCAGACAATTTTTCAGTCTGCAGCCCCAAGGTATGATTTACATGGTGCAGGAATACCTAGGGACAAGATCTGACTTGGACACCTTTCCCACCAAAATTACTCTGGGTTACTGGGTCTTGAGGATGGATCACTGGCCAGAGCTTGCAGAGTATGCAATTGAGCTACTGGCCTGTCCTGCATCCAGCGTTCTTTCGGAACGCACATTCAGTGCTGCTGGAGGCTTTGTAACTGATCACAGGGTGCGTCTGTCCACTGACTCGGTCGATCGACTGACCTTCATAAAAATTAATCAGTCTTGGATCACCACCAGCTACCAAGCACCTGATGCTGATGTAACCAAATAATTTTTTTTGAATTGGCAGATCCCTTCAAAGACTGCCTATGCTGATGCTGAGTGACTATCCTGTTATACTAAGTAATTATCCTCTTCCTCCTCAATGATCATGATGATAGCTTGTAAGAACATTTTTGGTTCTGGGTGCCGCTAGTCCCGCCACCAGTGCCTAAGCTCCAATTTTTAAGCCCCTGTTTAACAGGGGCATGTAATTACAATTTTTCATGCAATTCTTTGCAGCAGGGCTAGTTCCTGCGCTCCAATTAGAGTATCTGTGAGGGGTTGCAGTGTTGTGGCACCAGCACCAGTGCCTAAGGCCCAATTTTTCAGCCCCTGTTTAACAGGGGCGTGCAATTACAATTTTTGATGCAATTCTTTGCAGCATGGCTAGTTCCTGCGCTCCAACTAGAGTATCTGTGAGGGGTTGCAGTGTTGTGGCACCAGCACCAGTGCCTAAGGCCCAATTTTTCAGCCCCTGTTCAACAGGGGCATGTAATTACAATTCTTGATCTAATATTTCAAAGCAGGGCCTGTTTCTGCGCCCACCAAGAGTATCTGTGAGGACTTACAGTGTTGTGGCACCAGCACCACCACCAAAGGCCCAATTTTTCTGCCCCTGTTCAACAGGGGCATGTAATTAAAATTCTTGATCTAATATTTCACAGCAGGGCCCATTTCTGCACCCACCAAGAGTATCTGTGAGGACTTACAGTGTTGTGGCACCAGCACCACCACCACCACCAAAGGCCCAATTTTTCTGCCCCTGTTCAACAGGGGCATGTAATTACAATTCTTGATCTAATATTTCACAGCAGGGCCCTGTGAGGGCTTACAGTGTTGAGGCCACAACAACACTTAAAGGCCCAATTTTCTGCTGAGTATATAGGGCAGGTCCCTACTTTCAAACATCCAACTTAAAAACAAATCCTACTTGCAAACGGAAGGAGACAACAGGAAGTGAGATGAAATCTACCCCTAGGAAGGGAAATTCTCTCCTGTAAGAGTTAATATGGGAAAAACTTTTCTCCTTTCCACTGATGCTTTATCACCAATCCTTGTTTCACAAAAAAAAACACATTTTCAAAAAAACATTTGTCATTGGGACAAAAAGTGAGGTGAAATCTTCTGAAGAGGAGCACAGACAGCAAAACAAATGTCACAGGGGTGATAACCCTTCCCTAGGTTTTCCAAAAAGCTTAAAATAGATTTTTTGCTGGAGCTAAACACGTTAAAAATGTACCAGTTCAAAATTACAAACAGATTCTATTTAACAGCAAACCTACAGTCCCTGTCTTGTTTGCACCGCCTGTATACTGCTGTTTAGAGTATATAGAGCCTGGGGGCCCCACACCTTTCCTTTTTTAATTTGGGTGCGGGGTTCCCCTTAATATCCATACAAGACCCAAAGGGCCTGGTAATGGACTGGGGGGTACCCATGCCGTTTGTCTCACTGATTTTCATCCATATTGCCAGGACCCGACATTACATTAAAGCAGCAAGCAGTTTTAAATGACTTTTTTTCCTTTAAAAATGTCATTTTGTGCCGGGACTGTTCTAAGCACGGGAAACACGCGCCACTTTACAGGCATACTATAGACACAACCCAGGTACGATATTTGACCACTTGATATCTGCGCTATAGCCGAATGACGGCTATAGCGCGGACCTGAATTCCCGGGAGGCCATCATATGACGGCCTCCCCTGTGCACGCGCCCCACGCGCGCTGTGATCACTGAGTCACTGAGACTCGGGTGATCACCGATTCAAGTAGGGGCCAGTCCTGGCCCCTTACCATGTGACCAGCTGTCAACCAATGACAGCTGATCACATGATCAAAACAAAAGCTCTGTGATCGTTTTTTTTTCTCCTCGCGCTGACAGTGCGAGGAGAAAAAAAAGCCGATCACCGGCTCACCAGCAAGGGGCATCGGTCCCGAAGAGGAGGAGGCAATAATGCCTCAATTGTGCCCCCAGTACCCCCTGCCAGTGCCACCTGACATTGCCACCTGACAGTGCCCACAGTGCCCACCAGTGCCACGTATCAATGCCCATGAGTGCCACCTATCAATGCCTACAAGTGCCACCTATCAAAGCCCACAAGTGCCACCTATCAATGCCCACCAGTGGTGCCAATCAGTGCCACCTAGCCATGTTGCCTATCAATGTACCAGATCAGTGCCCATTATTGCCACCAATCAGTGCCCATCACTCCCACCCATCAGTGCCCATCACTGCCACCTGTCAGTGCCCATCAGTGCCGCCTCATCAGTGTACATCAACGAAGGAGAAAAAATACCCTTTTTAAAATTTTATAACAAAATATAAAAAAAAAAATTTTTTTTTTTTAAATTCGGTCTTTTTAAATTTTTTTAACAAAAAATTAAAACCGCAGAGGTGATCAAATACCACCAAAAGAAAGCTCTATTTGTGGGGGAAAAAATAATAAAAATTTCATTTGGGTACAGTGTTGTATGACCGCGCAATTGTCATTCAAAATGCATCAGCGCTGAAAGCTGAAAATTGGTCTGGATAGGAGGGGGGTTTAAGTGCCCTGTAAGCAAGTGATTAAAGGAATATTTCATTTTTTTTTTTTACTTTAAGCATCAATAAAATCACTGCTCCCAAAAAAACGGCCGTTTTTAAAAGTTTTTTTTGCATTGATACATGTCTCCTGGGGCAGGACCTGGGTCCCCAAACCCTTTTTAGGACAATACCATGCAAATTAGCCTTTAAAATTAGCACTTTTGATTTCGAACATTCGAGTCCCATAGCTGTCAATGGGGTTCTAACGTTCGTGCAAATTTTCGATCCGTTCGCAGGTTCTGGTGCTAACCGAACCGGGGGGTGTTCGGCTCATCCCTATCCATAACATTAACTTGGATATTTATATGGTAGCTTGCAAGAACTTGTTTATTATTTAGTCTGGTTCAGGAGTGGCTTGACACACAGAATGCAGTTGTAGCCAATGTCCTGGATACGTCTGTGTGTGGTGGCTCTTGAAGCACTGACACTAGCCATAGTCCACTCCTTGTGAATCTCCCCCAAATTCTTGAATGGCCTTTGCTTCACAATCCTCTCAAGGCTGTTGTTATTCCTGTTGCTTGTGCATCTTTTTCTACCACACTTTTTCCTTCCACTCAACTTTCCATTAATATGCATAGCCAGCTTCTTTAGCAATGACCTTTTGTGACTTACCCTCCTTGTAGAAGATGTCAATGACTGTCTTCTGGACTGTCAGGTTAGCAGTCTTCCCCATGATTGTGTAACCTACTGACCCAGGCTGAGAGACAATTTAAAGGCTCAGGAAACCTTTACAGGTGTTTTGAGTTAATTATCTGATTATCTGAGTTGAATTAGGCTGGGTTCACACTGGTCCGACAAACGCTCCGACATTGGGAGCTCATGTCGCATGATGTGTGAAATTCAATGTTTCCCTATGGGAGCCGTCCTAACTGATCCGACACAAGTCGTTCCGACTTTACAAATGCTCCCTCTACTACTTAGGTCCGACTTTGATCCTACTTTAGCCCATTGACTATCATTGAAGTCGGATCAAAGTCGGATCACCGTCTCGCATGATCCGACTTTGGCATGCGACTTGTGCTCAGATGATCTTGAGGGGGAACTCCGCGCCAAATTTTAAATAAAAAAACGGCATGGGTTCCCCCTCCAAGAGTATACCAGGCCCTTAGGTGCGGTATGGATTTTAAGGGGAACCCCCTATGCCGGAAAAACGGCGTAGGGGTCCCCTTAAATACAGTCCCCCCCAAATCCATACCAGACCCTTATCCGAGCACGCAGCCCGGCCGGTCAGGAAAGGGCATGGGGACGATCGAGCGCCCCCCTCCTGAACCGCATGCCCTCAACATGGGGGGGTGGGTTCTTTGGGGCAGGGGGGCGCCCTGCGCCTCCCACCCCAAAGCACCTTGTCCCTATGTTGATGAGGACAAGGGCCTCTTCCTGACAACCCTGGCCGTTGTTTGTCGGGGTCTGCGGGCTGGGGGATTATCGGAGTCCGGGAGCCCCTTTTAATAAGGGGGCCCCCAGATCCCGGCCCCGAACCCTATGTGAATGAGTATGGGGTACATCGTACCCCTACCCATTCACCTAGGGAAAAAAAGTTTCAATAAAAAACACACTAGACAGGTTTTTAAAATATTTTATTAGGCAGCTCCGGGGGTCTTCTTCTGACTTCAGGGGTCTCTTTCTTCTTCTCCATGGTCTCTTCCTTCTTCTCCACGCTCTTTGGCCTCTTCTCCACACTCTCCGGTTCTTCTCTCGCTCTCCGGTATCTTCTGCTGGGCTCCTCAGCTATCTTCTGCTCTTTTGCCGCCTCTTTTGCTAGCGGTGGCCCGGTCTCTTCCACCGTCTTCTTCCCTCTTCTCTTCTTCCGATGTTGACACAACGCTCTCTCCCACTGTAATGCCGTATGCGCGGTCCGCAATAACTTTTATAGGGATGGGGCGTGGTCACTAGGTGATGTCACCCGGTGACCCCGCCCCTTATTACGGAGATCGGGAGGAGAACCGGAGAGCGCGGAGAAGAAGGAAGAGACCCCCAAAGTCAGAAGAAGACCCCCGTAGCTGCCTAATAAATTACTTTAAAAAACTGTTTTTTTTTTATTGACACTTTTTTTTCCTAGGTGAATGGGTAGGGGTACATTGTACCCCATACTCATTCACATAGGATGGGGGGCCGGGATCTTTGGGCCCCCTTATTAAAGGGGGCTCCCGGATTCCGATAAGCCCCCCGCCCGCAGACCCCGACAACCAACGGCCAGGGTTGCTGGTGCACATTGCTGGATCGGATCAGGTTAAGGTAAGAACGAAGGGGCTCTGGGGTGGAGGAGCTGCAGCACAGAACATTTTTCACCTTAATGCATAGAATGCATTAGGATGAAAAACCTTAACACTTTATGTGACAGGCCCCGTACTCAAGAGAAGTATGTCCGCTGTATAAGCTTCCCTTGCCCGGTACCAGCATGATCCAAGATCTTTTAGCCCACCCAGTCACTTGTCGAGACATCAGTGTAGGGTGGTAAGAAACATAAGACTGTTTATTCAAACACAAGTACAGAGATATACATTCAGGGGACAATCCCCCTTTTTTACATAATGACACAGGGCAGGGTAAACTACATTCAAACTTTTCAACAGTAGACAGTCTTTAGTTTAGGAAGGGCTGCAGGAGAAATCCCCCCTCCCCTCTAGCAGCTAATAGTTGACAGTGGTTTCATTAACCCATAAGCTAATCTACATAAATATATACAGCCCATAATCGTTTTGTCAGGAAAGGGTCCATCCGCTGGTAAGATATATCGTTTGGCGTGCAGTACTGGGGTCCACCAGCAGGTGTCTCCTGGCAGTTTTGAACTGTCAGGGGAATATGTTCCTGCTGGTGTCATTTCATCTTCTGGCTGCAGTACTGACGTCCACCAGCGGATGGATCCTGGCAGTATGGAGCAGACAACACTCCCTGCGCTCAGGTGTTACTTGAAGACAATTATTGTCAGTCCCATAAATACCCGGCAAGCCCTCACATGCTTGCCTTGGTATCTCTCTCCTTGAGCCCTGACCTCGTTTGCCTGTTTACCGATCCTGAACCTGCATCCGACCTTGTTCCCGAGCTTATCCTGACCTGGTCCCTTCTGTGTTCCTGTACCCTTCAGCCTGATCCATCCCTTCTCTGTCCTGTTGGTTCCCTGTCCCTCATTTACTGATCTTCCTGTGTATGACCTTGGCTTGGCTAACGTTTATGCTTCTGGTATATCCCTTGTCCTGCTGACCTGCCGTGTATGACCCTGGCCTAACTGACATCTGTGATTCCGGTACTGCCCCTTGCTGTATATATTGTTGTTTGTGGTGGGTTTGTTGTGTTGGTTGTGCACTGTTGTATTTTCTGATTTATCACCTTTTTTAATAAATATTATTATTCACTTACATGCGTTTTGGGTTATCTCTGTGCAGTCCACACTGTCTTATTACACCGATAGGCTGTCATGGGAACTTGTTGTAAAATGTCTATCTGGGGATAGGACCGTTTAAGAAGGGGCCAATGTTTTTTAATAATATTAAAGATCTTTTCACTGTAACTATGAAACTGAAAAATAAATGGTAATCTTGGCCTCTCCTATTTACGTTTCCTAAAGGTCAAAGTTACATTCTCATGCCAAATTTTAATAAATTCCTGTGTTATCATCCTCTCTGGATAACCTCATTCCCTGAATTTTTGGCACATCTCTTGCAATCTCATTTTCCTTACTATATCATTGCTGACAATATGTTTAACCCTCAACAGTTGACTCCTCACAATCGATTTAAACACGTGTGGTGGATGGTAGCTATTAAATAGTAAAAGTTGCTTTCTGTCCGTGGGTTTAGTATATAAATCGGAGTCAATCTGACCTCGATCTATATAAATCCTTGTATCCAGAAAAGGAATAGAGTTGCCGCCAATGTTCATTTTAAAATTGTATGTCTGGGCAGAACCCATTCAACATCTCATCAAATAGCTTCAAGGATTCAATTCTGCCCCACCATTTCGCAAAAACATCATCTATGTAGCGCCACCAGGTGGCGCAATACCTCTGAAAAAGTTAATTGATGAAAATATATATCTGTTCAAATTCATTCATAAATGAACAAGCGTATGGCGGGGCAACATTGGAGCCCATCGCAACTCCATTGAGTTGCATATAGAATTGTTCCTTAAACAAAAGATAGTTGTTAAACAGCACAACATAAAACAATTTCTCAAATGACACTACTTGAGCATCAGAATATTCATTGCTGTTTCTAAAGAATCAGATCGCTGCATCAATCCCTTCCTGATGCGGGATAGAGGTGTATAGGCTTGTGACATCCCACGTAACCAGGATCTCATCTCCAAGGCATATAGGTTCTTCCCTGATCTTTAATAGAAAACCATTAGTGTCCCTAATGTACGATTTGGTGTTCTTTACAAGGGGGGATAAGATTTTATCAAGAAGTTGTGCCGTTGGAACAAAGATAGAGTCTCTCCCTGAGACTATGGGACGTCCTGGTGGAGATTGACTGTCTTTGTGGACGAAGAGGATGAGGAGGAGGAGGAGGAGGATGATTGTGTTAGTATGGAGGTGGAGCCTGGCACTCAGCATCAGCAGCAGTCTTTAAGGGATCATTTACAGTCCCAAGAAACACATGGACTTGTACGTGGCTGGGAGGAGGTGGCTGTGGATCATGTCGTCCTTAGTGACCCAGAGGACTCCGGACCAAATGCCTCAGCAAACCTACGCTGCATGGCCTCCCTTATCCTGCAAAGCCTGCGGAAGGATCCCCGTATTCGTGGTATCAAGGAGAAGAACCCATACTGGCTGGGAACCCTCCTTGATCCACGTTACAAGGGTAAGGTTGCGGACCTTATCTTGCCATCGCAGAGGGAGCAGAGGATGAAACATCTTCAGGAGGCCTTGCAGAAAGGTCTGTGCAACGCGTTCCCAGAGACTGGGAGGTTACAAACTCCTGTTTCTGGACAACGTGTTGCTGAGGCTTCGGTCAGTCAAAGAAGGAGCGGTGGAGAAGGTGACCGTCTGACCGATGCGTTCAGACAATTTTTTAATCTGCAGCCCCAAGGTATGATCGGTTCCAGCAACCATCGCCAACGTCTGTTTTACATGGTGCAGGAATACATAGGGGCAAGATCTGACTTGGACACCTTTCCCACCGAAAATCCTCTGGGTTACTGGGTCTTGAGGATGGATCACTGGCCAGAGCTTGCAGAGTATGCAATTGAGCTACTGGCCTGTCCTGCATCCAGCGTTCTTTCGGAACGCACATTCAGTGCTGCTGGAGGCTTTGTAACTGATCACAGGGTGCGTCTGTCCACTGACTCGGTCGATCGACTGACCTTCATAATAATGAATCAGTCTTGGATCACCACCAGCTACCAAGCACCTGATGCTGATGTAACCGAATACATTTTTTTGAATTGGCAGATCCCTTCAAAGACTGCCTATGCTGATGCTGAGTGACTATCCTGTTATACTGAGTAATTATCCTCTTCCTCCTCAATGATCATGATGATAGCTTGTAAGAACATTTTTGGTTCTGGGTGCCGCCAATCCCGCCACCATTGCCTGAGGCCCAATTTTTCAGCCCCTGTTTAACAGGGGCATGTAATTACAATTTTTCATGCAATTCTTTGCAGCAGGGCTAGTTCCTGCGCTCCAACTAGAGTATCTGTGAGGGGTTGCAGTGTTGTGGCACCAGCACCAGTGTCTAAGGCCCAATTTTCAGCCCCTGTTTAACAGGGGCATGTAATTACAATTTTTGATGCAATTCTTTGCAGCAGGGCTAGTTCCTGCGCTCCAACTAGAGTATCTGTGAGGGGTTCCAGTGTTGTGGCACCAGCACCAGCGCCTAAGGCCCAATTTTTCAGCCCCTGTTCAACAGGGGCATGTAATTACAATTCTTGATCTAATATTTCAAAGCAGGGCCCGTTTCTGCACCCACCAAGAGTATCTGTGAGGACTTACAGTGTTGTGGCACCAGCACCACCACCAAAGGCCCAATTTTTCTGCCCCTGTTCAACAGGGGCATGTAATTAAAATTCTTGATCTAATATTTCACAGCAGGGCCCATTTCTGCGCCCACCAAGAGTATCTGTGAGGACTTACAGTGTTGTGGCACCAGCACCACCACCACCACCACCACCAAAGGCCCAATGTTTCTGCCCCTGTTCAACAGGGGCATGTAATTACAATTCTTGATCTAATATTTCACAGCAGGGCCCTGTGAGGGCTTACAGTGTTGAGGCCACAACAACACTTAAGGCCCAATTTTCTGCTGAGTATATAGGGCAGGCCCCTACTTTCAAACATCCAACTTAAAAACAAATCCTACTTGCAAACGGAAGGAGACAACAGGAAGTGAGATGAAATCTACCCCTAGGAAGGGAAATTCTCTCCTGTAAGAGTTAATATGGGAAAAACTTTTCTCCTTTCCACTGATGCTTTATCACCAATCCTTGTTTCACAAATAAAAACAAATTTTCAAAAAACATTTGTCATTGGGACAAAAAGTGAGGTGAAATCTTCTGAAGAGGAGCACAGACAGCAAAACAAATGTCACAGGGGTGATAACCCTTCCCTAGGTTTTTCCAAAAAGCTTAAAATAGATTTTTTGCTGGAGCTAAACACGTTAAAAATGTACCAGTTCAAAATTACAAACAGATTCTATTTAACAACAAACCTACAGTCCCTGTCTTGTTTGCACCGCCTGTATACTGCTGTTCAGAGTATATAGAGCCTGGGGGCCCCACACCTTTCCTTTTTTAATTTGGGTGCGGGGTTCCCCTTAATAACAAGACCCAAAGGGCCCGGTAATGGACTGGGGGGTACCCATGCCGTTTGTCTCACTGATTTTCATCCATATTGCCAGGACCCGACATTACATTAAAGCAGCAAGCAGTTTTAAATGACTTTTTTTCCTTTAAAAATGTCATTTTGTGCCGGGACTGTTCTAAGCACGGGAAACACGCGCCACTTTACAGGCATACTATAGACACACCCCAGGTACGATATTTAACCACTTGATATCCGCACTATAGCCGAATGACGTCTATAGCGCGGACCTGAATTCCCAGGAGGCCATCATATGGCGGTCTCCCCTGTGCAAGCGCCCCACGTGCGCTGTGATCACCGAGTCACTGAGACTCGGGTGATCACTGATTCAAGTAGGGGCCGGTCCCGGCCCCTTACCATGTGACCAGCTGTCAACCAATGACAGCTGATCACATGATCAAAACAAAAGCTCTGTGATCGTTTTTTTTTCTCCTCGCGCTGACAGTGCGAGGAGAAAAAAAAGCCGATCACCGGCTCACCAGCAAGGGACATCGGTCCAGAAGAGGAGGAGGCAATAATGCCTCAATTGTGCCCCCAGTACCCCCTGCCAGTGCCACCTGACATTGCCACCTGACAGTGCCCACAGTGCCCACCAGTGCCACGTATCAATGCCCATGAGTGCCACCTATCAATGCCCACCAGTGGTGCCAATCAGTGCCACCTAGCCATGTTGCCTATCAATGTACCAGATCAGTGCCCATTATTGCCACCAATCAGTGCCCATCACTGCCACCCATCAGTGCCCATCACTACCACCTATCAGTGCCCATCAGTCCTGCCTCATCAGTGTACATCAAAGAAGGAGAAAAAATACCCTTTTTAAAATTTTATAACAAAATATAAAAAAAAAATATATATTTTTTTTTTTAAATTCGGTCTTTTTAAATTTTTTTAACAAAAAATAAAAACCGCAGAGGTGATCAAATACCACCAAAAGAAAGCTCTATTTGTGGGGGAAAAATGATAAAAATTTCATTTGGGTACAGTGTTGTATGACCGCGCAATTGTCATTCAAAATGCGTCAGCGCTGAAAATTGAAAATTGGTCTGGATAGGAGGGGGGTTTAAGTGCCCTGTAAGCAAGTGGTTAAAGGAATATTTCATTTTTTTTTACATTAAGCATCATTAAAATCACTGCTCCCAAAAAAACGGCCGTTTTTAAAAGTTTTTTTTGCATTGATACATGTCTCCTGGGGCAGGACCTGGGACCCCAAACCCTTTTTAGGACAATACCATGCAAATTAGCCTTTAAAATGAGCACTTTTGATTTCGAACATTCAAGTCCCATAGCTGTCAATGGGGTTCTAACGTTCATGCAAATTTTCGATCCGTTCGCAGGTTCTGGTGCGAACCGAACCGGGGGGTGTTCGGCTCATCCCTATCCATAACATTAACTTGGATATTTATATGGTAGCTTGCAAGAACTTGTTTATTATTTAGTCTGGTTCAGGAGTGGCTTGACACACAGAATGCAGTTGTAGCCAATGTCCTTGATACGTCTGTGTGTGGTGGCTCTTGAAGCACTGACACTAGCCATAGTCCACTCCTTGTGAATCTCCCCCAAATTCTTGAATGGCCTTTGCTTCACAATCCTTTCAAGGCCTTTGTTATTCCTGTTGCTTGTGCATCTTTTTCTACCACACTTTTTCCTTCCACTCAACTTTCCATTAATATGCATAGCCAGCTTCTTTAGCAATGACCTTTTGTGACTTACCCTCCTTGTAGAAGATGTCAATGACTGTCTTCTGGACTGTCAGGTTAGCAGTCTTCCCCATGATTGTGTAACCTACTGACCCAGACTGAGAGACAATTTAAAGGCTCAGGAAACCTTTACAGGTGTTTTGAGTTAATTATCTGAGTTGAATTAGGCTGGGTTCACACTGGTCCGACAAACGCTCCGACATTGGGAGCTCATGTCGCATGATGTGTGAAATTCAATGTTTCCCTATGGGAGCCTTCCTAACTGATCCGACACAAGTCGTTCCGACTTTACAAATGCTCCCTCTACTACTTAGGTCCGACTTTGATCCTACTTTATCCCATTGACTATCATTGAAGTCGGATCAAAGTCGGATCGCCATCTCGCATGATCCGACTTTGGCATGCGACTTGTGCTCAGATGATCTTGAGGGGGAACTCCGCCCCAAATTTTAAATAAAAAACCGGCATGGGTTCCCCCTCCAAGAGCATACCAGGCCCTTAGGTGCGGTATGGATTTTAAGGGGAACCCCCTACGCCGGAAAAACGGCGTAGGGGTCCCCTTAAATACAGTCCCCCCCAAATCCATACCAGACCCTTATCCGAGCACACAGCCCGGCCGGTCAGGAAAGGGCATGAGGACGAGCGAGCGCACCCCCCCTCCTGAACCGCATGCCTTCAACATGGGGGGTGGGTGCTTGGGGGCAGGGGGGCGCCCTGCGCCTCCCACCCCAAAGCACCTTGTCCCTATGTTGATGAGGATAAGGGCCTCTTCCTGACAACACTGGCCGTTGGTTGTTGGGGTCTGCGGGCGGGGGGATTTCACACTGGACCTCATGCAACTTGGATTCTGTGCCTCTCCACTCTTGCTTCAGACTCTGGGACCTTGATTTCTAAATGAAATGTTACATTTTCCACAGTCAGTGATGATTTGGGGAGCCGTGTCATCTGCTGGTGTTGGTCCACTGTGTTTTATCAAGCCTGAAGTCAGCGCAGCCCTCTACCAGGAAATTCTAGAGCACTTCATGCTTCCCTCTGCTGACCAGCTTTGTGGAGATGCTGATTTCATTTTCCAGCAGGACACACTGCCAAAAGTACCAATACCTGGTTTAATGATCATGGTATCACTGTGCTTGAATGGCCAGCAAACTCACCTGACCTAAACTCCATAGAGAATATGTGGGGTATTGTAAAGAGGAAGATGAGAGACACCCAGGGCTGGACTGGGACAAAAATTTGGCCCTGGACTTCATCCAGACCAGCCCACTTTACTCCAAACACCTGGTGTTGGCGCTTCAATCTTCTCGGCACCATGCTTGATATGGTGTCAGGATGATTGAAGCGCATTATTTCTATTATTACATTGTAATATACCATGAAATAGTTCAACTCACCATAATGCAGAATCAGTGGGAGCCCTGAGTGTGTCACCTGCCACATCACTTGCCACATCGCCTGCCACCAGATGCAGTGTGTCACTTGCCACGGCACTTGTCAGCAGAGGCAGCTTGTCACTTTCCACGTCGCCTGCCACCAGATGCCGCATGTCACTTGCCACGTTACCTGCCACCAGATGCAGAACTTCACTTGCCACGTCACTTGTCAGCAGAGGCAGCTTGTCACTTGCCACGTTGCCTGCCACCAGATGCTGCATGTCACTTGCCACATTGCCTGCCACCAGGTGCCGCATGTCACTTGCCACCATTGCTTGCCACCAGATGCAGCGTGTCACTTGCCACGTCGCCTGCCACTAGATGCCGCATGTCACCTGCCACGTTACCTGCCACCAGATGCAAAACATCACTTGCCACGTCACTTGTCAGCAGAGGCAGCTTGTTACTTGCCACGTTGCCTGCCACCAGATGCTGCATGTCACTTGCCATGTTGCCTGCCACCAGGTGCCATATGTCACTTGCCACATCGCCTGTCACCAGATGCAGCGTGTCACTTGCCATGTCGCCTGCCACCAGATGCTGCATGTCACTTGCCACGTTACCTGCCACCAGATGCAAAACATCACTTGCCATGTCACTTGTCAGCAGAGGCAGCATGTCACTTGCCATGTCGCCTGCCACCAGGTGCCGCATGTCAATTGCCACCATCGCCTGCCACCAGATGCCGCATATCACTTGCCCCGTCGCCTTTCACCTGCCAAGTCACTTGTCACCAGATGTAGTGCTACTACAGGACTTGATGAGCATCTCCAACCCAGCTCTGTACCCCCCCAACACACAACGTGACAGGGGAGGAGAGAGAGGTACACAGTGCAAAATGTAGCATTAAAACAACTTGTATTCCAATTAACCACTTGCCAACCGCCTAACGGAGATATACGTCTGCAGAATGGCACGGGCAGGCAAAATCATGTACCTGGTATGTGATTGCTTTCCTGCGGGTGGGGGGTCCAAACGGACCCCCCCCGGTGCCCGAGACGGTCGGCTTTGGTCTGGGTGCGTTCAGTGATGAGGGGGAGGCCATCCATTCGTTGCCCCCCCTCGCGATCGCTCCCAGCCAATGAGATTCGCCCCCCTATCTGTGTGAAGTACACACAGGCAGGGGATGTGATGTCATCTCTCCTCGGCTCGGCAGTTTCCGTTCCGGCGCCGAGGAGAGAAGACATCGATGTGAGTGCACAAACACACACACACTCAGTAGAACATGCCAGGCATACATTACACCCCCAAACTTCCCCCGATCGCCCCCTGATCACCCCCCAATCACCCCTCCCCCCCCCCGTCACTCTGACACCAAGCAGTTTTTTTTTTTTTTCTGATTACTGCATTAAAGTTTTAACCTCTTGATCACCCCCCGTCACTAGTGTCGCTAAGCGATCATTTTTCTGATCGCTGTATTAGTGTCACTGGTGACATAAATTCTTCCCAAACACTACCAATCATTGTTGGAGATACCAGGAGGAGCGGGAAACAATGCTACATATCTTTTGGTCCTGCCCTGAACTTGATCATTACTGGAGAGAGGTCTGGAGGATTGTCCAAAAAGATCATGTAGTTCTGGATGACCCAACCTTTTTTTTCTCCATGTTTCTGACATCCCAGATAAAATGTACGAATTATATTTAATTCATCGCCTCCTCAAAGCCCTCTTATTATCTTGCATCCCTCTTATTTGAAAGCACCCGTAGCCACCGACCATTGGTCTCTGACTTAACAAGGTGAAAGAAATAAATAAGATGGATGACCTAGTCCTTACAGCACAGCATAAGTGTAAACGGTATTCCAAAACCTGGACATTGTGGAATATGGTTGTCTACTCTGAAGAGAGGAAAGCTGGTTTTGATGTATAAGCTGCTGATCAAAGGTTGCTCAGTGATGCCCCCCTGCTGGGACACACTCACAGTTAGTATATTTCTTTTACAACCTTCCCTCCTCCACCCCCCTCTCTCCCCCCCAACCACTATCCATTCCCCTCCCTTCTTTCTTTCCTATGCCCCCTCTTCTCCCCTTTCATGTCTTGTCTTTTTTATATTTTTCCTCGCACCAAGGAGTATAGACAATATGGTACATTAAACTACGCTTCAGTGCAATCCTCTCGTCATTCTGTGTAATGTAACCTGTGTAATATTACCACTTGCTGGCTCCTTTCTACTTCCTTCCTGTATGCAGCATCACTTCCAGGTGCAGTGTGCTTGATGGCATCACATCCGGTACCGCCCCAATGCGTTCCGTGACACGGACATTCTCAAGAGGCGTATGCCTATATTTTCTGTACTGGTATATCACTAACTCTCTATTATTGTTTTGTTGACATGGAAACTGCCTTTCTGGTTAAATAAAATATTTGAAAAAAAAAAAAAAGTAGCAGAACATAATACATTGTAACAATATTGTTGCCATGTGCTTATAATTAAAGCCTGTAGCACAAAAAAACAAGAAAAATAGCCCTGGGACTTTAGATGAGGTGAGAGAGGTTTAGCCAATGTCCACAGTGAACACTGAGACAAAATCAATTTATTCATTTCAAAATGTTATGTAACTGAGCGGTAACAACAATGATTGTGAGTTACCAGGCATAATAGCCAATGTACACAACCCAGATGAACGTAAATATACAAAGATTTATTACAAATGTTATACATCAATGAGCAACAATAAAACTTGAAAATTGCTGGGTCAGTAAGTACACATACAAAATAAGATAAAATGTACATACATGTGGACAGGGAAGTATGTAAACATAATGCAGACATCAATAATACCCAGCATGTACCGGCATAAAATAAGCATCAATAAAGCCCTATGCATTTCGCGAGACCCTGCTCGCTCTTCAGGGGCGGATGCATGAATGTTGTATCTGCAATGTAAGTAATAAGATCAATAAATGTATGTGGTTGGTAAATGGGGGCAGATGGAATGGTTAGCAAGAGAGGCCTGATGCAGAGACCTCATACTTACCGGAGTCTGAGATGAATCGCCAAACGCTGGATCTCGAGATGGCAGCAGTGTAATGCATCCAGCTCGGGAGCTGAGGAGGCGGAACAAAACAAGGCCACAATAGGGGAACATCCGGAGGATCAGCACGGACTGGATAGGGGTATTTCTCACTGCGGTCTCCACTTAGCCCCTTAACATTGTGTCTGAAAAATGTCTGCAAGGATGCATATATATCAGAGGGCATCATAACTGCAAAATGAACTTATGGTATAGGGTTCTAAGCTTTAATTTATATATACATAAAGATGTAAGTGAGTGAATTAAGGTTATAAGAGTATCTTGGTATGAACAAGCTAACTGAGATATGGAATATAGTAAATGCATGAATGCATGGTTATAAAACTGGTATGGGCAGAGAGACTACGGGGCAATGTAGAATGATATAGTATTACATGTGTATAAAAACAATCTAACAAACCCAATGGGTGTCAGGAAAGTAAAAAAGTTGTACCTCAATAGGAGTGAAAAACATCCAATGGTTGTCAGTTTGTTCTTAGAGATGTGACCGCTCTATTCAATCGCCAAGTAATGAATCAGAATTAAAGCCTGTAGCTGTTATTTGCAGTGTTGTTGATACACAAACTAGGATACAGGATAAAGATGATTACAGCAACAGATAAGGTGTGGTAAGGCAATCTCAGAGCATTCAAGGTATGTCCAAATTCTAAAGATTAGGATTTTGTGGGGCATACCTTGTATGCCCAGGGCTTGCCAACCTCACCACACCCACCACTGCTAACTGGACAAGTGCTGCAAGAAAACAACTCACACTGCACTTCAAAAATTGGAAAGGTGGTAACTCTTTGGTGGTGGTGTTGGGGGGCGCAGGAAGACACAATGTCAGCAGATGTCAACAGTTAACAGTAAATCAACTAACACCTACCTAAACACCTATCTTTTTCTACATTTCTTAATCCATGTACGCAGCTGAAATGTCACCGAGGAATATGGCATACAATAATCCCAGAATTTGCCTCCAAATGTATTTTGGAAATGCTTCGTGTTTGATTTTCCCACCACCAATAAAGAATTTCTTCAGAGACTGGAGGAAGTCCCAGACGATGAGCTCAATAAGAACTTTGTGGATCAGTGCAAAGAATTCTGTGACTACATCTGGAAAAATGCTGATACAAAGAGAGTGAATGAAACAGTCATAGTGACCGGACACAGTGAGTTCATCAAACGTTTCTTCCTAACCCATTGTACATAAAGGGGTCCGTCTGTGGGAGGCTAAATCATTCACATCAGTCTCTGCACCAGAGGAGCTTACACTTTAATGCCCCCACCACAGTCAATCACAATTATTATTTCTATTGTTTTTATACTTTTTTAAAGCTCTGACATATACCACAGTGCTGTACAGAGAACACTAAGCCAGTCGCAGTCTCTATACCAGAGGAGCTTATACTCTAATGTCCCCCCACAGTCACACACTATTATTATTATACCTTTATATATCCCTAATATATATATATCACCGTTTCTGAAAAAAAAACTGTAACACACTATTATTACAGTCACACACTATTATTATTATATATTTATATATCCCTAATATATATATCACCGTTTCTGAAAAAAAAACTGTAAACTCTGCAGGTGAGCAATGGTCTTGGTGTTATTAAAACATTTCATCCAACTTTTCCAAGAGATTGCCTAAAAATTTTACAAAATTAGCCTAACTGCAAAATATGCAAATCCTTCTCCACTCAATAGGAAACAAATATTCAATAATCCTATTGCAAGTGCGATCCCCGGTATGTTAAAAAAAAAAATCACACCCTGGTCTGCTTTAGTGACTTTAAGATCATCCCAACATTACAGTATCCAAGGTTATTTCTTGTTATTTAAATTAGTTTTGCTAAGTTATAAGGGATTTAGCAAACATAACATTTAGATTAAAAAAAAAAGTCATCCATTTGTCTCCTCATCTCAGGGTTGGGTGAGCTGGCTAAAATTTACACTGAAGCTGTAAGCTCCTCCAAGTTTGCCTGCATGGAGGACGCCACGCTTTCTTTAGCTGAGATGGAGAACAAAGCGGCCGTCCAGGAAGCAACGTAGCACTATGAGGATAAAATGAAGACAGTTGGGTTGCCCACAGAAACTCTTGATGACTTCATGACTCTGAGCAGTCAGTATGAGGATGAAGCTCGGAAGATATTTCTGGAAAAGTCCTTCAATGACAAGGATCAGCAGTTTCTTCGGGAATATCTGGTAAGATTTTTTTTTATTGGGTTTAAAAAAACAAATAGCAAGCAGCTAAATTAGCTTTTTGTTTTATGTAAAGTCTGACTTGTGATATACTATTTTCATAAGATAGACAATGGGGGAGGGGGGCAGGTAAAATATTGATTTATTCATTTAATCTTTAAAATCCATAGCTAGGCGAAATGTATTGTTTACATTTTGGATAGAGAGGGGAAGATTGAAACCTGCTATCCAGGCTCCATTAGAGAGATTTATCTTCACTTCCTGTATTACTGATATTTTTCCACAGAGGTAAACTCTACAATAGTAACAGCAAAATCAAAGTTTGTGAGATAATTTTTAAGGAAAAATAAAAGAAAGAGCCCAAAGACTTTGTCTGCCTTGTATCGACTTCTGCTGTTGCCTGATCACCCTTAGCTTGACTACCAATTCCATAAGGTCCAATCCCTCTATCTTCATATTCCTGGTAGATTTTTTTTTTTTTAAGTGACTTAAAGGTTTGGCTTTAAAAAATAATAAAATAACAAACCTATCATACTTACCCGCTCTGTGCAAAACCATTCCCCCAGTTCCCCACCGGTGCTCCTGGATCCTCACCTATGACAATGACCCTCAATAGCAAGCTATTATGTTATGGGTCACTGGTGTGTGCTCTCTCCCGAGACCTGCTCTATGGGTCCGCAAGACATATAGAGCCACGGCTCAGGCCCGCCCCTCGCTCTGTCCTCACTGGCTCACTGGCTGTGATTAACTCCAATGGCTCCTGCTGCTGTCTCAGCCAATGAGGAGAGTGAATCCTGTGACAGCTGAGGCTCTTGTGCACATTGCTGGATTGAGAGGGGGCTCAGGTGAGTATTAGGTGGACCAGTGATGGCTGCTCCATTAGGAGCACAGGGTCATGGCCCCCCTAATCCATGCGCCCGGCCCCTAAGCTACATGCAGGCTGCCACATGCATGTATTTCAATGTTTTTTGTTTTTTTTGGAAGCACATGATGAGCCTCTAATTGCCTTCAAAAAAGGGTGGGCTTGGGGCACAGGGCACTGCACCCTTAGCCCACCCAGTTGCGTGTTAATATATGCTAATGTGTTCCTGCTTCTCCTTCCGGCCAATCAGAAAGCAGGTCCTGAGACCTGATTGGCCAGGGAGTTCCACGGTGTTTCCTTTAGAATCGGTGACCTGTCACCAGCTGGAGCGAGGAGCAGCGGGCGAACTGGCAGCAACAGCCACTTCCAGGATCCAGCACCGCCTAGTCATCGAAAGGTAAGGCACGGATCGCCGCCTTCCTGTCTGATATCCTGGGGGGTGGTTGTTTGCCATCCCCCAACCTTCCCCGGGGGGGTGTTTACCCCCCCAAAAAAAATATTCAGCACCAGCCACCACTGTGGGGAGAGCAGCACAGAGAAGGTTTTTTACCTTCATGCATAGAATGACAACTACTTTAAACTGTTTTTTGGCCCTATTATTTCATCAGGCAGGGCTGCAAGGGGCTTCCCAAATCTATTTACACAATTATACAACATTTGCTGTTCTATAATACAGTTTTAATTGGAGTTTTGTTTGGATTACTTTTGAATTAATGGAGCTTCCAGTCCAAATATGAAATTTCTGAGGTTTGCAATTTTTTTAAAAGTTTGATTGAACCGTAAGTGATTGAACTTTTCAAAATTGTATTAATCTGTAGAGAAGACCAGTAACACAAATAGAAAATATTTTGTGTAAATAGTTCTAGAAAAGAGATATTCCTTTTAGGACCAACATTTGCATGCCTAAAAGCTCCACTGTTGAAATCCCATCGGGGTTACCAAAAATAATGGTTTAGAGGAGGAACTAAATCACAACACTTAACATGACCAATGTCCGTATATCTCCCCACCATCAGGAAAACATACATAAGAAGAAAGAGGAATTCAGTGCCATGAATGAGGCAAAGTCTCGAGAGGTATGTCAGGTCCTCATTAAGAAGCATTCAGCAGACTTTGACAAAGCTTTGAAGGAGGGAGCATACCACACCCAGGGAGGACACGCAAAGTTCAAGGACGGCTTGAAAGCCATAGAAAAGAAGTACAATATGCAAAGTGGAAAGGGTGTAAAGGTTGGTGGACTTACGTCATATAAAAATTGTTTAAATGTATCATAAAATTACAGACTTCAATTCTTGATTGTATTATGCCCTTTGGTCCCATTATCATTAACACATACACATATCATTGTTATTGTGACCCATTTGGCTTGCTTCTGGGTACCCCTGCTTATTAATGAGGAACACACATATTGGGAAATAAGTTGCTAAGGTATTGTGTCTCAGGATCACATAGTAAATACCACAAGGATATGTTTTGTTTGTCTATGAGCATATAATCTTTAGAGAGATTGACTATTTGTATGCTCCCATATACTCCAAACAAAATACTTCTCTACTGTGCTACAGGCGGAAGAGGTGCTACAGGAATTCATAAAGTCCCAACAAAGTTCTGAAATTATAATTATACAGGAGGACAATGCTCTCAATCAGAAACAGAAGGAAGAGGAAGGTCAGTGGTTTATGTAATCTCATTTACTCATTTCCTTGAAAAAAGAGAGGCCCAGAGTACAACCCAAAGCCATAACGGAGGGCCGGCATGACAGGGGTTAATGGAGCTTTAGGAACCCGTGGTTAGGGAAGCAGGGGAGTGTAGTGGGTGTTTAGGTGGGTGGAGCCCTGGAGGGGGAAGTGACATAAGACGAGGAAGGGAGGCTGCATCAGTCTGCAGGGGAAAGAGACAGGAACAGCTTCCC
Source organism: Aquarana catesbeiana (assembly GCA_037953035.1). Classification (NCBI taxonomy): domain Eukaryota; kingdom Metazoa; phylum Chordata; class Amphibia; order Anura; family Ranidae; genus Aquarana; species Aquarana catesbeiana. The sequence continues at coordinate 2,472,464 of JBBHAA010000512.1, read as the reverse complement.
ACCCTCTCGCCCTACATGTTGTGGTAATTTTTCGGTTTGTTTTGGGGGATTGGTGCGTCCCTGAGGAAAAGTGGAGCACCTGACGGGGTGCAAGGTCCTTTTAGGTCATATGGGCACTTAAAAGGTGTGGTGTAGGGACCCGTCTGAGGTACGGCTCCCTGTTGGTAGGGACCCGTCTAAGGTATGGCTCCCTGTTGGTATGGGTACCTGCTAGTTGTCTCCGAGTTGGGGGTTCACGACTGGAGGCCTTAGAAGTGACTAGCAGGTACTGTTCTGGTTTATGCCTATTGGGACCTTGGGCTCCATTATCATTAATAAACTGTATGTTATGTTTAAAAGGTTATTGTTATGTTAATTTTGGGTTATTTACATATTTGGTTAATAAAACGGCAGCTACAGCCAATTTACCCCAGTTATGTGTGGTGTTTCATTAACTGTACATGTTAAATAACTGTATTTGATATCTGAAAGTCAACCGCCAAGAAAAGCATATATATACATATATATATATATATTTATTTATTTATTTTTTGACTTAGCCAAACTACAGACTAATGACTGTATGATAGCTGCCAAAAAGTGCCGTTTTTTTTTTCTTTTGTATAGTATCCAACTTATCTTTTGGATATGGGTGAGGATGAGAACTCACTCATTTCAAAGTTCTCAGATCTGAGAAACCTAGTTAGCAGACGGGAAGATAATTTTCCCCAGCAGACTCAGTATATCAACTGCCAAGGTTTCCACTACCATTATTGTTTTGCAATGCATACTTGTCAATCTGAGCATGTAGCCATTTCCTATTGAAGGGCCAAAGAGGTACACACCATATTTTTCCTTTTTCCCTATGCTGATGCATAATAAAACATGTTATTTTTCAATGTTAATCTTGTTTGTGCTTTATGTCAGAGGAAAACGCAAGGAAAAAATCTGTGGCAATGGAAGAAGAGTTGCAAAAGTTGCAGGAGACTCAACAAGAACAGAAGATGGAAGAGGAGAGGGACAATGCGCAAAAGACCTTTAACCAGCTCATGCAGAAGATGGAGGAAGACAAAAAAATATTGAATGAGGCACTGGAGCAAGTAATGCGACAGAAGGAGAGAGTAATGCAAATACACATTGTGCAATTGTCTCGCTTAAAGTGATACTAAAGTCTCATTTATTTTCATTAAAAATAACATACATGGTATGCTTACCTGCTCTGTGCAGTGGATTTGCACAGAGCAGCCCCGGTCCTCCTCTTCTCGGGTCCCTCTTCGGTACTCTTGGCTCCTCCCTCCTGTTGAGTGCCCCCACAGGAAGCAGCTTGCTATAGGGGAACCCGAGCCGAGCTGCAGCTCCATGAGCCCATACAGACATGGAGCTATGGCCCTACACTGCCCCCTTTATCTCCTCATTGGCTCAGCCAATCAAGGAGGGGAGTCTCAGACAGACAAGTCTCTTTTGCAACATGGCTGGATCTAGATGGTGGCTCAGGTGAGTATTAGGGGGGCTGAGACACAAAAGGTTTTTTTTATCTTAATGCAGAGAATGCACCTTCTGCCTTTACAACCACTTAAAATGATTATAAACAATCACCTTGTAAAACAACACTTTCAGTTTAAAATAGAAATAAAGGCAAAATGTTTGTGTATACATATAAAAAATTAAAAACATATATTTTTTTATTTTTTTATAAGAGATCACATACCCTCTCTTCTCAGCTGCATAAGGAGCTTGAGAGCTAGATAAGGGGAAACAGCGGGGGCGTGTCAGGACATGATTGATCATTGGAGGAGAGCAGGTTGAGTTCCAGCATAGCTAGAGACCTGACACGGTGTGTTCTCCTCCTTAGTGTGGTCAGTTTTGAATAGGAAAGCAGAGGGACTGGCAGGAACACCAGTGATTTTAACACAAAGGAAGCAATACAGAAAGAACAGGAGACTTTATCATACTTGTACATGGTATTGCAGGCACATATCAGGAATATGAAATGTTGGGTTCACAGCCTAACTCCAGCCGAGTTTTTTTTTCATTTTGGATGGAGTGGGGAAGATTTCAAATTTTTGTCAGATTTTTATTTCTGTCCATGGTCACATTTGGGAGATTTTGTCTCACTTCCTGCCCCTGTTACAATCACAATGAAAACCTTTTCTTGGAGCTCAGTGAGGGACCCAGGATAACCCCTCCACTTTTTTCCATGCCTCAGTCTATAGAAAGTAGAACTATGTCCCCCAATGGACATCAAGAAATTGATTTTATTGAGTGAGTGAATTAGTGAGTACACAAATTCTATTTTGTTTCTTGTCTGTTGAAAGACGTGGGAACTCAGAACATCCAAAAGTAGTCCAACTGATGAGTGGGCAACAGCAAACAAAATCCTAAGAAGCCCAACAAAACAAATCTGGGGACTGCCTACAGCCACAGGAAAATTAGAGATTTAATCTGTAGGAGAATGTGTGGGAGTGTGCTCAGAAGCTCTGTGGTCAATAGGGATAAGCTTCGAGTTCGAGTCGAACTCATGTTCGACTCGAACATTGGCTGTTCGTAAGTTCGCCGAATAGCGAACAATTTGGGGTGTTCGCGGCAAATTCGAATGCCGCCGGACACCCTTTAAAAGTCTAGGGAAGAAATCAAAAGTGCTAATTTTAAAGGCTTATATGCAAGTTATTGTCATAAAAAGTGTTTGGGGACCTGGGTCCTGCCCCAGGGGACATGGATCAATGCAAAAAAAAGTTTTAAAAACGGCTGTTTTTTTCAGGAGCAGTGATTTTAATAATGCTTAAAGTCAAACAATAAAAGTGTAATATCCCTTTAAATTTCCTGAAGGGCCTGGTATGGAATTTAGGGGGACCCCCACGTCATTTTTTTTTTAAATTTTGGTTCGGGGTTCCCCTGTGGGGAATTCCCATGCCGTTTTTATCAATGAACTTCTGTGTGTATTGTCGGGCGGCAATGCAATAGCCGCGAGTAGTTTTAAATCGTTTTTTTCCTTCGAAATGTCATTTTGCTGTCAGACTGTTCTAAACACGGGAAACATGCGCCCCTTTACAGGCATACTATAGACACCCCCCAGCTAAGAAATTAATAGGGATATTACACTTTTATTGTTTGACTTTAATCATTATTAAAATCACTGCTCCTGAAAAAAACAGCCGTTTTTAAAACTTTTTTTTGCATTGATCCATGTCCCTGGGGCAGGACTTAGGTCCCCAAACACTTTTTATGACAATAACTTGCATATAAGCCTTTAAAATTAGCACTTTTGATTATTCATGTTCGTGTCCCATACACTTTAAAGGTGTTCGCGTGTTCGAACAAACTTTTTTCCTGTTCGCATTTTCTGGTGCGAACCGAACAGGGGGGTGTTCGGCTCATCCCTAGTGGTCAACATCTACATGAAATTTGCCACAAAGTCTTGTGTGATTGCAGTAGAGGACCTTGATGACAAGACCCACCAATGGTTGTTCCTAGATAGACACGGGCATTCCACCCCACTAGAACAAAGTAAAACTTGGCATCAGACGCCAATGGTGCTTATTGTCCCACTAAATTGTCTGACAGCAGTCATCCTCCAACAACTTGGCTTGACCCACCTCCAAGCATCTAGAAATTGCAACCTAATGCCGTGTACACACGGTTGGACTTTCTGGCATACTTCGTCCGCCAGGTGCGCCGGACTTTAAAACGGAGGGACTTGCCCACACACGACCGGACTTTCCGGCGGGCCAAGTCCACCCGTCTTTCCGACGGACTTTCGCCGGACTTTCAGAATCAACGGACTTGCCCACACACGGACAAGTCCGTTCATTTTGCTACGGGACTAGAAAAGGAAGTCAATCTTGCCGCTTTTATCGGTGAGATTGACACCTTGCGAGCCCCGTCACGGTGCATACCAGGCCAATAGGTCTAGTATAGATTGTAAAGGGAAGCCCCTACGCCGAAAAAACGGCGTGGGGTCCTCCCTAAAATCCATACCAGACCCTGATCCGAGCACGCAGCCCGGCCGGTCAGGAAAGGGGGTGGGGACGAGCGAGCGCCCCCCCTCCTGAACCGTACCAGGGAAAAAGTGTCAATAATAAAACACACTACACAGGTTTTTAAAATAATTTATTAAACAGCTCCGGGGGGGATCTTCCTCCGGCTTCGGGGGCCTTCTTCCGGCTTTGGGGGTCTTCTTCTGGCTTTGGGGTCCCTCCGGTTCATCTTCTCCCGGCGTCCGGTTGGTTCTTCTCCGCTCTCTCCGGCCTCTTCTCCCGGTGTTCCAGTTCTTTGGCCGGCTCCTCCGCTGTCTTCAGGTAGCTCTCTTGCCAGCGGAGGCCTGGACTTCTGGGCTTCGTGTCTTCTCTTCTCCAGATGTTGACACGACGCTCTCTCCGACTGGACTGCTCTCTGAGGGCTCCGTTGTGACTTATATAGGTGGAAACCCCGCCCCCTTATGATGTCACAGTCCCTGGGCATGCTGGGACTGTGACGTTTTAGGGGGCATGGTCACTGGGTGATGTTGACCACGCCCCCTAAAACGTCACAGTCCCAGCATGCCCAGTGACCATGCCCCCTAAAACGTCACAGTCCCAGCATGCCCAGGGACTGTGACATCATAAGGGGGCGGGGTCTCCACATATACAAGTCACAACAGAGCCCTCAGAGAGCAGTCCAGCCGGAGAGAGCGTCGTGTCAACATCTGGAGAAGAGAAGAGAAGAGAAGACAAGAAGCCCAGAAGTCCGGACCTCCACTGGCAAGAGAGCTACCTGAAGACAGCGGAGGAGCCGGCCGAAGAACTGGAACACCGGTAGAAGAGTCCGGAGAGAGCGGAGAAGAACCAACCGGACGCCAGGAGAAGATGAACCGGAGGGACCCCCGAAGCTGGAAGAAGACCCCTGAAGCCGGAAGAAGACCACGAAGCCGGAGGAAGATCCCCCCGGAGCTGTTTAATAAATTATTTTAAAAACCTGTGTAGTGTGTTTTATTATTGACACTTTTTCCCTAGGTGAATGGGTAGGGGTACCATGTACCCCATACTCATTCACATAGGGTGGGGGGGCCGGGATCTGGGGGCCCTCTTATGGGGGCTCCCGGATTCCGATAAGCCCCCCGCCCACAGACCCCGACAACGAACGGCCAGGGTTGTCAGGAAGAGGCCCTTGTCCTCATCAACATGGGGACAAGGTGCTTTGGGGTGGGGGGCCCGCAGGGCGCCCCCCTCCCCCAAAGCACCCACCCCCATGTTGAGGGCATGCAGCCTGGTACGTTTCAGGAGGGGGGGCGCTCGTCCCCACCCCTTTTCCTGACCGGCCGGGCTGCGTGCTTGGATTGGGGTCTGGTATGGATTTTAGGGGGACCCCACGCCGTTTTTTCGGCGTAGGTGTTTCCCTTTATAATCCATACCAGACCTAAGGGCCTGGTATGCCCCGCACTCGTCGCAATAGGAAAATTTGTTTTTCCTATTGCAGCGAGCGCTAAATGCAATACCCTGCCCTTGCGTCGTATCTGGTCCGTTGGACCAGCATACACACGAGCGGGCTTTCCGTCGGACCAGCACACAGATGAGCGGACTTTCCGCCAGAAACTGAGTCAGACGGAAAGATTTTAAACTTGTTTCAAATCTAGGTCCGGCGGGCTTTTCAGAAAAAGTCCGCCGGAGCCTACACACGGGCGGATTGTCCGGCAGACTCTGGTCCGCCGGACCAAGTATGCCGGAAAGTCCGCTCGTGTGTACGTGGCATAAGGCTTATTTTCACTTCTTGTTCTCATCATCAGCCATGCCCTGAGTGTGCATTGTCAGCTGTATTATAATAGAGGTGGAGAAGGAAATGAATGCCAAAAGGAAACATCAGTGAGGTGGTTGGATATCATTATTGATAATGTGCACTGAACTGCTGCCTCAACATTTCACTAAATTCAGACTTCGATAACAGAAATGCAGACACACAATGAAAGTGGGCCAACCACTTACCTGCACATCCAAGTAATAGAGGGTATCTGTTACCTGGCTTTCGACTGCTAATAAAATGCCAATTTAATTTTTTTTTTTTTTTGTAACCATAAGTTTTTATTCAAATCGGATACTCAGTTTGTTACAATTCTTTGAATACCAGTATACCTAAAGTATAGCATTATGGCAGAATTGTCTAAACATCAATGAATGAATATCACCCCTTATAGATGTGTCAAGGCTTGAGAATGGCTTCTCAAGCACCTCACTGATTATGGAATGATTGAGCACTATGGGATTTATTTACTAAAGGCAAATCCACTTAATACAACAAGTGCACCACAAGTGCACTTGGAAGTGCAGTCGCTGTAGAACTGAGGGGGACATGCAAGGAAAATAAAAAAAACTGAATTTTAGCTTGCACATGATTGGATGATAAAATCAGCAGAGCTTCCCCTTATTTCAGATCTTCCCCATAGATCTACAGCGACTGCACTTCCAAGTGCACTTTCAGTGCACCTGTAGTGCAAAGTGGCTTTACCCCTAGTAAATCAACCCCTATGTTCCTTATAAGCCATCAGTTTTTCTAACTGGCATTGTGTATTTAACCTGGATATTACCTCCATAATTTTGGGAGGAATTGTTGTTATCCACTCCTTTGTGTCACGGTTCCATGTACATTGATCCGGCGCTGGGTTTTACCTCCCATTGGAGCAGATCAGGTTCCTGTCAATCCACCCTGAACCTACAGTACGTATTATTAAGTCGGTGCACCTGTGGCTTAGCGTTTGAGGAACGTATCTCCATGCTGAAGCTGGAACCTCCTGTTCCTCTGGTGTTTGCTGTTCTGAGTATTCCCTCATTCTGTGTGTTGTTTGAACCTGTCTTTGTTCTCAGTGTTTCCCTCTGACTTTGCTGTATATTCACTTTGGTTTCTGACAGTGGTTTCCCGTATATCCTGTCTCTGTGTAAGTCTATCTCTGCTTAGACTCCTGTGTGTCCCCCGTGTCCCTCCAACATGTGCTTGTCACACAGCACAACATCCACACCACCAGTGGCTCTGGGGAAGAATGTGTTGGTCCTTAGATCCTGCGACTCTTGCACACCACCGTTGCGTGCGGTCACACATCTGTAAGGACCCATACCCAGGTACACCGGGTTAAGTGTTGCATTGGCTGCTAGATCTTGAGCTACGGTCCCAGGTGATCTTACCCCCTGATCATGAAACTTTGCAATTGCAATTCGGGCTGCAAACAGGATTAGAAGACACGAGCGGGCTTTCCGTCGGACCAGCACACAGACGAGCGGACTTTCCGCCAGAAACTGAGTCCGACGGGAAGATTTAAAACTTGTTTCAAATCTAGGTCCGGCGGGCTTTTGGGAAAAAGTCCGCGGGAAAAGTCCGCCGGAGCCTACACACGGGCGGATTGTCTGGCAGACTCTGGTCCGCCGGACCAAGTATGCCGGAAAGTCCGCTCGTGTGTACGTGGCATAAGGCTTATTTTCACTCTTTGTTCTCATCATCAGCCATGCCCTGAGTGTGCATTGTCAGCTGTATAATAATAGAGGTGGAGAAGGAAATGAATGCCAAAAGGAAACATCAGTGAGGTAGTTGGATATCATTATTGATAATGTGCACTGAACTGCTGCCTCAACATTTCACTAAATTGAGACTTCGATAACAGAAATGCAGACACACAATGAAAGTGGGCCAACCACTTACCTGCACATCCAAGTAATAGAGGGTATCTGTTACCTGGCTTTCGACTGCTAATAAAATGCCAATTTAATTTTTTTTTTTTTTTGTAACCATAAGTTTTTATTCAGATCGGATACTCAGTTTGTTACAATTCTTTGAATACCAGTATACCTAAAGTATAGCATTATGGCAGAATTGTCTAAACATCAATGAATGAATATCACCCCTTATAGATGTGTCAAGGCTTGAGAATGGCTTCTGAAGCACCTCACTGATTATGGAATGATTGAGCACTATGGGGTTTATTTACTAAAGGCAAATCCACTTAATACAACAAGTGCACTGCAAGTGCACTTGGAAGTGCAGTCGCTGTAGAACTGAGGGGGACATGCAAGGAACATAAAAAAACTGAATTTTAGCTTGCACATGATTGGATGATAAAATCAGCAGAGCTTCCCCTTATTTCAGATCTTCCCCTTAGATCTACAGCGACTGCACTTCCAAGTGCACTTTCAGTGCACCTGTAGTGCAAAGTGGCTTTACCCTTAGTAAATCAACCCCTATGTTCCTTATAAGCCATCAGTTTTTCTAACTGCCATTGTGTATTTAACCTGGATATCACCTCCATAATTTTGGGAGGAATTGTTGTTATCCACTCCTTTGTGTCACGGTTCCATGTACATTGATCCGGCGCTGGGTTTTACCTCCCATTGGAGCTGATCAGGTTCCAGTCAATCCACCCTGAACCTACAGTACGTATTATTAAGTCGGTGCACCTGTGGCTTAGCGTTTGAGCAACGTATCTCCATGCTGAAGCTGGAACCTCTTGTTCCTCTGGTGTTTGCTGTTTCGAGTATTCCCTCATTTTGTGTGTTGTTTGAACCTGTCTTTGTTCTCAGTGTTTCCCTCTGACTTTGCTGTATATTCCCTTTGGTTTCTGACAGTGGTTTCCCGTATTTCCTGTTTCTGTGTGTGTCTATCTCTGCTTAGACTCCTGTGTGTACCCCGTGTCCCTCCAGCATGCTATTTGGTAGCACTGTGCCCACACAGGTGTGCTAGAGAGCCGCAACCTGGGGGCTGTCACACAGCACAACATCCACACCACCAGTGGCTCTGGGGAAGAATGTGTTGGTCCTTAGATCCTGCGACTCTGGCACACCACCGTTGCGTGAGGTCACACATCTGTAAGGACCCATACCCAGGTACACCTGGTTAAGTGTTGCATTGGCTGCTAGATCTTGAGCTACAGTCCCAGGTGATCTTACCCCCTGATCATGAAACTTTGCAATTGCAATTCAGGCTGCAAGCAGGATGAAAAGAACAACTGTTCTAAATAATGGGGGGTTGCCCTCAATCACAATGCTTAGTAAAGATGAAGCAGGTGAGAGAGTTGTCTTAGTCCTTGTTATGAAGGAAAGAAGAGAGGATATCTCCTTTTAGAACCCTTGAATTTTAGTACAGCCCCACAGAATATGATAAAGATTGCCTATTTGTTGGCAATTTCTGCAACAAAATGGGCAAGTGGCTGGGTAATATTTATGCAACCTATAAGGAGTTATATACCATCTATGGAGAATCTTTTGTGAGTTGTCCCAATGGTCTATACATGCTGATGATGAACTATTATGCCTAATTGCTTTCCACCATTAGTCCAATGGGAATGGCTGGTCATAAAATGTAAATTATTTCCACCTAATCAACTCACGGAATCTTTCCTTTGATGCTGCTCTTTTTCACCTCACATTTTCCTAAAATCCCACAGTGAGTAGAGGAGATCTTTGGTTTGGGAACAGTCTAATTGCCATATCAATCTAACTAAACTTGATGTGTAACACATCATTAGGACCTACAAGGTTCCTCAAATCAAGCATCACTCCTGATAATACCAGTTATCTTATGGTCACTGACATAAAACACTGGGGAAGGAACCAGAGACCACTAATTCACAATTACCAAATCATCAACACTCAACATCATGAAATGTATTCAGCACACAATAACAGCCAATTCTGCGTATTAAATGGGGTATAAGAAAAAATGTGAACATATGGGGCCACAGTTAGTGACAAGGCTTTTAATCTATTATTGTGTTCACCTTACTAAGTAGACAATCAAATGTTTGCTCCAAACAGTATCAAGACTACATATCAGAAAAGAACTGTTGTTATCGATCTATCTATCTATCTATCTATCTATCTATCTATCTATCTATCTATCTATCTATCTATCTATCTATCTATCTATCTATCTACATACATACTGACTCCCAATGTGTTCTTAGAATCAGCAGCTTTTCATGGACCAGGGACTTCCGAGGCATGCCGACATGTAATGTGAGCAGATCAAAGAAATACAGGAAGAGCAAAAAGAACAGAGCGGTCCGGACTGGTATAAACCCATCATAGACACTATCAAGGACATTGTTGTTGCTGTGATTCCAGGATTACTCGTAAAGGGAGGAACAGTGCTCAAAGAAACAATAAGCAAAATATATTTTTATAATTAAGGTAGGGCAGGTAACAAGTCTGCCCCAAAACAGGCCAAAGAGATTATAAGACAGAGCTATGATAATAAGACAGCTTCATTCATAAATCCCCCCTCCCGGACCTGCTCTATACTATGACAGAATAAAACCTGCCCCGCCCACTTCTTAACTGTTCATCATCTTAATGAAAAAAGAAAGCAGTAGAAAGGAAAATAAACTCAAAACATAAACATGAAACTGTTCTCTAGACTGTTTTCTCCATATGATCCAGGAACTTTATCACCAATGCTTGGTTAGGCATGTGCATTTCGTTTCCTTCCGAATCGATTATATTTTCTTCTATTCTGTTCTATTGTTTTTCTAGTCTATCCTTTTCTATTATTTTCTATTCTATTCTAATCTTTTATATCCAAATTTGATTTCGGTCTATATGAAATTCGAATTTTGGAAGATGTTTTATATATATATATATATATATATATATATATATATATGCACTGGGCAAGGCTGCATTGGGCAAGGCTGCATTGGGAAGGGCTGCACTGGGCAAGACTGCACTGGGCAAGGCTGCATATGACTAAGAGCAAGGCTGCTTATGACAATGGGCAAGGCTGAAAATGGCACTTAGCAAGGCTGCAAACGGCACTGGGCAAGCTGCAAATGGACACTGATCATTCTGCAGTGATGGCCAAGGCTGCATTGGTGGGCATTTAAATGTAAGTTTTTTTTTCTTAAACATCCCTCCTAAAAGTTTTTTTCCTTAAAATGCACTCCTAAACTTGGGGTGCGTGTTATACGCCGGCGCGTGTTATACGCCGATAAATACGGGGATATATATATATATATATATATCTATATATATATATATATATATAGATAGATATATATATATATATATATATCTATCTATATATATATATATATATATACATATATATATATATATATATATATACATATATATATATATATATATATATATAAATATATATATATGTATATATATATATATATATATATATATATATATATATATATATATATATATATATATATATATATATATATATATATATATAAAATTTTTTTCTATTCTGTTTCATTGTTTTTCTATGCTATTCTTTTCTATTCTATTCTAAACATTTCTATTCAAATTTGAATTCATTCTATACGAAATTCGATGATGGCTTCTGAAAGTGGAATTTCCTATAGAATGAATTCATGAATTCGAATTTGAATAGAAAAGATTAGAATAGAAAATAATAGACCAGACAAACAATAGAACAGAATAAAATATAATATATATATTTTATTCTATTCTGTTCTATTGTTTTTGTAGTCTTTTCTCTTCTACACTATTCTAATCTTTTCTATTCAAATTCATTTTATAAGAAATTCAAATTTCAGAAGATGGTTTTATATATATATATATATATATATATATATAAAATTTTATTTTATTTTTTTCTTTGCTGGTCTTTTGTTTTTCTATTCTTTTCTATTATTTTCTTTTTTATTCTAATCTTTTCTATTTGAATGCGAATTCATTCTATACGAAATTTGAATTTCTGAAAATGGTTATACAGAAACAGAATGAAATCGAATTCTAATAGAAAAGACTAGAACAGAAAAACAATAGAACAGAATAGAAAAAAATTTAAAAAATAAATATATAAGAAAAAAATATATATATAAAACCATCTTCCGAAATTGGAATTTGGTACAGAATGAATTTAAATAGAAAAGATTAGAATAGAACAGAAAATAATATAAAAGAATAGCATAGAAAAAAATATAAAATATGCTATTCTAATTTTTTCTATTCGAATTCATTCTGTACCAAATTCCAATTTTGGAAGATGGTTTTATTTATATATATATATATATATATATATATATATATATATATATATATATATATATAGATAGATAGATATACCGTATTTATCGGCGTATAACACGCGCCGGCGTATAACACGCACCCCAAGTTTAGGAGAGAATTTTAAGGAAAAGAACTTTTAGGAGGGAAGTTTAAGGAAAAAAAAAACTTACATTAAAATGCCCATCAATGCAGCCTTATCGTGTCCATCTGCAGCCTTGTCAGTGTCATTGCAGCCTTTTCAGTGTCAGTGCAGCCTTGCCCCAGTGTCTATTGCAGCCTTGTCAGTGCAGCTTTGCCCCAGTGCAGTCTTGTCAGTGCAGCTTTGCCCCAGTGCAGCCTTGTCAGTGCAGCTTTGCCCCAGTGCAGCCTTGTCAGTGCAGCTTTGCCCCAGTGGTCAATGCAGCTTTGCCCCAGTGGTCAGTGCAGCCTTGCCCCAGTGGTCAGTGCAGCCTTGCCCCCAGTGTCCATGCTTGGACAGATCGCCACCGACATACACATAGCATGTACGGTAGTTTTAAATATGGCGCCGCGGAGTTCGGAGGGACTCGGCGGAGCTGAACGAACGCCGCCGAGATACACATAGTCGAGTGTATTCGGCTCTTTCCGGCGCCGCTCACAGTCCCGCCCAGTCCCGCCCTATGATGGACATAACACAGGTCCAATGGCGGGACTGGGCGTGACTGTGAGCGGCGCCGGAAAGAGCCGAGAACACTCAACTATGTGTATCTCGGCTCCGCCCAGTCACTGTGATTTCGGCGGCGCTCGTTCAGCTCCGCCAAGTCCCTCTGAACTCTGCGGCGCCATATTTAAAACTACACGCTATGTGAATGTCGCCAGCGATCACCGCCGATAGATCACAATTAGCGGGGATCGGCGTATAACACGCACCCACGATTTTCCCCTGATTTTAAGGGGGAAAAAGTGCGTGTTATACGCCAATAAATACGGTATATATATCTATATATATATAAAATATTTCTTTCTGTTCTGTTCTACTGTTCTATTGTTTTTCTATTCTATTCTTTTCTATTAGAATTTGATTTCATTCTATTTCTATATAACCATTTTCCGAAATTCGAATTTTGTATAGAATGAATTTGAATTCAAATAGAAAAGATTAGAATATAATAGAAAATAATAGAAAAACAATAGAACAGAATAGAAAAAATATAATATATATATATATATATATATATATATATATATATATATATATATATATATATATAAAACACCATCTTCTGAAATTCGAATAAAATGAATTTGAATTTGAATAGAAAAGATTAGAATAGAGTAGAAAGAATAGACTAGAAAAACAATAGAACAGAATAGAATAAGATATAATATATATATATTATATTTTATTCTGTTCTGTTCTATTGTTTTTCTAGTCTATTCTTTTCTATTCTTTTCTATTATTTTCTATTCAAATTCGAATTCATTCTATGCGAAATTCAAATTTCAGAAGCCATCTTCCGAAATTCGAATTTCGTAAAGAATGAATTCAAATTCGAATAGAAAAGTTTAGAATAGAATAAAAAAGAATAGCATAGAAAAACAATGAAACAGAAGAGAAAAAATATAATATATATATTATATTTTATTCTCTTCTGTTCTATTGTTTTTATAGTCTATTCTATTTCTATTATTTTCTATTTTAATCTTTTCTATTCAAATTCATTCTATACGAAATTCTAATTTTAGAAGCCATCTTCCGAAATTCGAATTTTGCATAGAGTTAATTCAAATTCGAATAAAAAAGTTTAGAATAGAATAGAAAAGAATAGCATAGAAAAACAATGGAACAGAATAGAAAAAAAATATAATATATATATAACCATCTTCCGAAATTGGAATTTGGTACAGAATGAATTTGAATTCGAATAGAAAAGATTAGAATACAATATATTATATTTTTTTCTATTCTGTTCTATTGTTTTTCTATGCTATTCTTTTATATTTTCTATTCTATCCTAATCTTTTCTATTGGAATTCGATTTCATTCTATACGAATTTCAAATTTCGCAAAATGGTTATATATAGTTTACTTTTTCAAATTCAGTTAATGTTTTTTTCGAATTTGACAGTTTTTTTCGAATGTGTTAGAATTTTTTCGAATGTGGTCAAATTTTTACGAATTTGAATACTTGAATGTAACGAATGCAACGAATTTAACGAAACAAATTTAGTTAAATAACGAATCGAAACGAAACGAAACTAAACAAATTTTTTCATCCTGCACATGTCTATGCTTGGTTAAATTCTCCAATGTATATACACTACATTACCAAAAGTATTGGGATGCCTGTGGAAACTTTGCACTGGACCTCATGCAACTTGGATTCTGTGCCTCTACACTCTTCCTCCAGACTCAGGGACCTTGATTTCTAAATAAAATGCTAAATTTTCCGCAGTCAGTGATGATTTGGAGAGCCATGTCATCTGCTGGTGTTGGTCCACTGTGTTTTATCAAGCCTGAAGTCAGTGCAGCCCTCTAGCAGGAAATTCTAGAGCACTTATGGGGTATTGTAAAGAGGAAGATGAGAGACACCCAGGGCTGGACTGGGACAAAAATTTGGCCCTGGACTTCATCCAGACCCACTTTACTCCAAACACCTGGTGTTGGCGCTTCAATCTTCTCGGCACCATGGTTGATATGGTGTCAGGATGATTGAAGCGCATTATTTCTATTATTACATTGTAATATAACATGAAATAGTTCAACTCACCATAATGCAGAATCAGTGGAGCCCTGAGTGTTTCACCTGCCACGTCACTTGCCACATCGCCTGCCACCAGATGCAGTGTGTCACTTGCCACGTTACCTGCCACTAGATGCAGAACTTCACTTGCCACGTCAATTGTCAGCAGAGGCAGCTTGTCACTTGCCACGTCGCCTGCAACCAGATGCTGCATGTCACTTGCCACGTTGCCTGCCTCCAGGTGCCGCATGTCACTTGCCACCATCGCCTGCCACCAGATGCAGCGTGTCACTTGCCACGTCGCCTGCCACTAGATGCCGCATGTCACTTGCCACATTACCTGCCACCAGATGCAAAACGTCACTTGCCACGTCACTTGTCAGCAGAGGCAGCTTGTCACTTGCCATGTCGCCTGCCACCAGGTGCCGCATGTCAATTGCCACCATCGCCTGCCACCAGATGCCGCATATCACTTGCCCCATCGCCTGTCACCTGCCAAGTCACTTGTCACCAGATGTAGTGCTACTACAGGACTTGATGTGCATCTCCAACCCAGCTCTGTACCCCCCCAACACACAAGGTGACAGGGGAGGAGAGAGAGATACACAGCGCAAAATGTAGCATTAAAACAACTTGTATTCCACTTAAAGAACGTTACTGACAAAGTTAGTAGGGTAAAAGGCATTGAGACACTGTGCAAGAGTCCAGGCTTGTCATCGATCTGAATTAGGAGCCGCCACTGGGAACAGATCGGGCCAGTAGATGCAGGGCATCGGTGTGTACTACTACTTCCTGGTAGCGGTGGAACGCATGATGGGGCGGACGTGATGTCATCATCCGGAAATGATGCAAGATGTGGGAGGTGACGCATCCTTCAGGCCATCATTCCTCCGCCACCAGGAAGTAGTAGTACACACCGATGCGCTCTGCATCTACTGGCCCGATCGGTTCCCGGTGGCGGCTCCTAATTCAAATTGATGACAAGCCTGGACTCTTGCACAGTGTTTCAATGCCTTTCACCCTATTAACTTTGTCAGTAACGTTCTTTAAGTGGAATAAAAGTTGTTTTAATGCTACATTTGGTGCTGTGTATCTCTCTCTCCTCCCCTGTCTTTGAAACTGGCCCACTGAGCCATCGGCCCACCGGGAATCTCCCGGTAGTCCCGATGGCCAGTCCATCCCTGGAGACACCAGACCCAACAATGCAGACAAGCTGAAGGCCGCTATAAAAAAAACATGGGTTTCCATAACACCTCAGCAGTGCCTCAATCTGATCGCCTCCATGCCACACCACATTGATGCAGTAATTCATGCAAAAGGAGCCCCAACCAAGTATTGAGTGCATACTATAATGTACATCAGGGGTGTCCAAACTACGGCCCTCCAGCTGTTGCGGAACTACACTTCCCATGAGGCATTGTAAAACTCTGACATTCACAGACATGACTAGGCATGATGGGAGTTGTAGTTTCTTAACAACTGGAGGGCCATAGTTTGGACACCACTGATGTACATGGACATACTTTTCTGTAAGCCAACATTTCTGTATTAAAAATCCTTTATTCTATTATAATATTCTAATTTACTGTGATACTGAATTTTGGGTTTTCACTAGCTATAAGCCATAATCATCAAAATTAAAAGAAAGAAATGCTTGAAAAATAACACTCTGTATGTTACTCATTTGTATAAAATATATGAGTTTGAATTGAATTACTGAAATAAATTAACTTTTTGATGATATTCTAATTTTATGAGATGCACCTTTGTGTATATATTGTATATTGCAAGTGTAGTTGCTCT
Source organism: Aquarana catesbeiana (assembly GCA_037953035.1). Classification (NCBI taxonomy): domain Eukaryota; kingdom Metazoa; phylum Chordata; class Amphibia; order Anura; family Ranidae; genus Aquarana; species Aquarana catesbeiana. The sequence goes on along the minus strand of JBBHAA010000512.1, from coordinate 2,455,981 downwards.
AGAGCTTAGTAAATGAGGTAAAGCTTCACTTTGCAAAGAATACCCAATCACATGCAAGGACATTTATTTAAAAAAAAGCAGCATTTTTGCTTGCACATGATTGGATGATGGACGTCAACAGAGCTTCCCATCAGTTACTAAGCTGTGTACAATCTATTTGCCTTTAGTAAATGAATCTTATTGCATGAAGTCCAGTTGTATTTAATAAAAATCACATTAAAGCCATCAAACCAGTGTATATGTTTCTTTTCTTCAGCATCTGTTGAGTCCTGATCATAGGGACCTTTTGAACCCTTGAAACATGTTGGATTTAACTGTATTGGACTCTCAATAAATACAACTCTGTCTGGGGCTTTTTGGCTTGCACGCTGGTTGTCACGAGCAGTGGCGTATCTAAGGTATGGCAACCATGGGTGCCATGGGGGGGGGCAAAAAGCGCGGCACCAGAACAGCAATTGCTAATATTGCTACTTGGCCTGGGGTGGGGAGTTACAGTCGCCCCATGACGGCCGATGACTGCCCATATCGGATGCAAATAGGGTAGGGTAACAGTGGTGGAGGCGGAGCCTAACACTCCGCCTACCCTCCTCTGCGAGGCATCATTTTCTCCCTGGAGCAGAGAATGTGACGTGAGGTGAGGAGGAGAAGAGAGGACAGGAGAAGGATTGGATGACGGCCCAATGGGGAACCCCCAGCAGCAGCACCAAGGATAGCAACCTAGTAGCAGCCAGGTACTACTTCTTGATCGTCATCATGTTGATGTGTGTGTGCCAACTGCCAAGCAGAAGCAAGCAGCTAAATATAGTGCTCAGTGGATTAAATAAATATGCATAGCCCTAGATATCATAAATAAACTGTAAGTGATTTGTGAACAGCTGTTGCACACATCACTTTATTACGCTTTATTTATGATATCTATGGCTATGCATATTTATAATTTATTTAATCTATATTGAGCACTATATTTGATTGGCTGTTTGCTTCTGCTTGGGCCTGGCACACATGCACAATTGCACATGATGATGACAAATGTTTTATGTCATCATCGGCTCTTGCCCGGTGGGCTGCGGCCGCAAGTCCTTGTGGGGCCCAAGACAGCTGGGCTGCTCTTTGAGCCCGTGCCGCTCATCCAGCCTTTCTGCGGCTGCCCGGCTGCCAGTTAAGCTCAGCCATCGGCGCCGGGGGAGGAGCTAGATGAGACGCCTTCGGCCTCTCCGTGGCCGCACGGTGCCCATATAGGTCAGCCATCTGTGCCGGGGGGCGTGACTGCTAAGGGGGGAGGAGCCAGACACCTGCTACAGACACCTTGGGGCCGGAAAACGTGAGTGCACCCCCCCTGTCACCTGGGTAGGAGGAGCAGTGAGGGGCAGCTGCATTAAGAACAATCATTCTCTTCATCTTCCTCCTGCAGTCTCAGAATACCTGTGAGAGGTAGAGGAGAAACAGGCATTCCGAGGAAGAGGAAGGAAGATGGAGAGAATGATTGTTCTATATGCAGCCGCCCCCACTGCTCCTCCTATCCTGCTTCTTTCTGCTGCCCCCTGGGCTCTCCACCCCACCTTTACTCTTTGCCTCCTCGTGCTCTCCACCTCCCCCCATGGTCTTTGCCATGCCCCCAGTGCTCTCCACCTCCCCCCATGCTCTCTGCTGCCCCTCTGTGCTCTCCACCTCCCCCCATGCTCTCTGCCGCCCCCCCAGTGCTCTCCACCTCCCCCCATGCTCTCTGCTTCCCATCCTGTGCTCTCCACCTCCCCCCATGCTCTCTGCCACCCCCGTGCTCTCAACATAACCCCAATGCTCTCCGCTGCCCCCCTGTGCTCTCCACATCACCCCCACGCTCTCTGCTTCCCCCCTGTGCTCTCCACCTCCCCCTGTGCTCTCCACATCACCCCCACGCTCTCTGCTTCCCCCCTGTGCTCTCTACCTCCCCCTATGCTCTCCACTACTCTCTCTGTGCTCTCTGCCTCCCCCATGCTCTCCGCTCCCCCCCATGCTTTCCACCTCCCCCCATGCTCTCTGCCACCCTGATCATGAAACTTTGCAATTGCAATTCGGCCTGCAGACAGGATGAGAAGAACAACTGTTCTAAATGATGGGGGGTTGCCCTCAATCACAATGCTTAGTAAAGATGAAGCAGGTGAGAGAGTTGTCTTAGTCCCTGTTATGAAGGAAAGAAGAGAGGATATTGCCTTTTAAAACTCTTGAATTTTAGTACAGCCCCACAGAATATGATAAAGATTGCCTATTTGTTGGCAATTTCTCCAACAAAATGGGCAAGTGGCTGGGTAATATTTATGCAACCTATAGGGAGTTATATACCATCTATGGAGAATCTATTGTGAGTTGTGCCAATGGTCTATACATGCTGATGATGAACTAATATGCCTAATTGCTTTCCACCATTAGTCCAATCGGAATGTCTGGTCATAAAATGTCAATTATTTCCACCTAATCAACTCACAGAATGTTTCCTTTGATGCTGCTCTTTTTCACCCCACATTTTCCTAAAATCCCACAGTGAGTAGAGGAGATCTTTGGTTTGGGAACAGTCTAATTGCTTTATCAATCTAACTAAACTTGATGTGTAACACATCATTAGGACCTACAAGGTTCCTCAAATCAAGCATCACTCATGATAATACCAGTTATCTTATGGCCAGTGACATAAAACACTGGGGAAGGAACCAGAGACCGCTAATTCACAATTACCAAATCATCAACACTCAACGTCATGAAATGTATTCATCACACAAAAACAGCCAATTCTGCGTATTAAATGGGGTATGAACAAAATTGTGAAAATATGGGGCCACAGTTAGTGACAAGGCTTTTAATCTATTTTTGTGTTCACCTTACTAAGTAGACAATCAAATGTTTGCTCCAAACAGTATCAAGACTACATGTCAAAAAAGAACTGTTGTTATAGATCTATCTATCTATCTATCTATCTATCTATCTATCTATCTATCTATCTATCTATCTATCTATCTATCTATCTATCTATCTATCTATCTATCTATCTATCGACTCCCGATGTGTTCTTAGAATCAGCAGCTTTTCATGGACCAGGGTCCTCCGAGGCATGCCGACATGTACCGTGAGCAGATCAAAGAAATACAGGAAGAGCAAAAAGAACAGAGCGATCCGGCCTGGTATAAACCCATCATAGACACTTTCAAGGAAGTTGTTGTTGCTGTGATTCCAGGATTACTTGTAAAGGGAGGAACAGTGCTCAAAGAAACAATAAGCAAAAGATATTTTGATAATTAAGGTAGGGCAGGTAACAAGTCTGCCCCAAAACAGGCCAAAGAGATTATGAGACAGAACTATGATAATAAGACAGCTTCATTCATAAATCCCCCCTCCCCCACCTGCTCTATACTATGACAGAATAAAACCTGCCCCGCCCACTTCTTAACTGTTCATCATCTTAACAAAAAAAGAAAGCAGTAGAAAGGAAAATAAACTCAAAACATAAACAATAAACTGTTCTCTAGACTGTTTTCTCCATATGATCCAGGAACTTTATCACTAATGCTTGGTTAAATTCTCCAATGTATATACACTATATTACCAAAAGTAAACAGCAAAAAGCACTCACATGAGTGTAGACGGATAGGCCGCACACCCCATAAAGTGCATGAAAAAGTATAAAAAACCCCTATCGGGGCTTTTAAGCAGCCAATAAAGTGCAATATAGGTGGTTGAAAAAATTGAATTTTATTGGTACAAAAAATATAAATAACATATTAAAAAAGAAAATTCACTAGAATGAATACTGACTGTTAGAGTCAGGACATGAACTGAATATGGCGTACAATTGCAACGGACAAAGGCCTACAATTAAAACCAATGCAAGACACAATGTATACGGGGGCAGCCAAAATTCCCCCAATAATGAATCCTTGAGGTTGGATGACAATAAATGCCTATAAATAAGGACAATATGCAATACAGTATATGTGGAACAACGAAGATTATATGTAAAAATCCTGACGCGTTTCGACCCTTCCCGGGTCTTCTTCAGAGGATGGTTGTCCACTATAAAAAAGTTAACATATATCAAACATAACATCAAATTTCCACAGTACCAAAACCATACATGCATACCCTGTAGTGTAACTGAATAAGTTGTATAGTTACCTATCGCAGGATTTATGACGTTACAATGTCATTTCTAACATTGCAAAATGTTTGGGGTGATGCGATTTCTCCTCCGCTCCCCTGTCTCCCCCATGTCGGACCAACTCTCCAGGGGGGCGGGCGGTGGACTGAATGTATCTTACGAGAGATCACGTCTACTAACCCCCCATACAGGAGAGGGAGGGAAAGGAAGGGGAAAAACAGGCAATCCAAACCGCACCCAGATGAGTTCACGTTAGTGCTAAAAATAGAAAATAAAAAAATAGGAAATAATACAAAATTAAAAAATTAAAAAACGAAGGGTCAGTTGGTTCATCCACATGGTTGGGAAATTTACCAACCCTGGAGTTCTATACGGTTACTAGATTATGAGTCCATGGGTATGCAGGAGGGCATTGCTAAAGAATGAAAAGGGGAGGGGGAAGAAAAAGAGAGGAAGGAGGGGGAAGGGAGGGGGGGAGGGGAAGAAGAAGAAAGGGAGGAGAAGGGGAAGGGGAAGGCAAGTGAGGAGAGAGTGGAAAGAAAGGGAAAGAAAAAAGTGAACAAAGAATAAGTGAGTGAGACAGAAATCAACTGGAAAATAGCAAATGCCCTGCTGCCAATTAATCACCATGCGACATAAGAATATATGAAAGAATTTATTGGGGTAGAAGTGCCAACAGACCACAAGTGAATGGCAAGGTGAAAAAAGGGGGGGGGGAAGAAAACCAGCAGCGCTAGATGGGACATGGTGAGAAAAGAGAAGGAGGGGTTATTTGGGGGGGGGAAGAAAGGGGGACAAAAGGAAGGGAAAGGAAAGAGGGGGAGGGGAAAGGAGGGGGGGGGGAAGGGGAAAAGGAGGGGGGGGAGAAAAACAGGGGACGGGGAAAAGACGGGCAGAGAAAGGTGCAAGGGAAGAAAAGGGAAGGGAAGAAGAACAGGGGAAAAGGATGGGAAGAAGGGGAGGGGAAAAGAAAAAGGGGAAGGAAAAAGGGAAAGAGAGGGGGAAAAAAGGAAAGATAGAAAGGAAAAGGATAAGGAAGTTGGGGAAAAAGGGGGAAAAGGGAGGGAGGAAAAAAGAAAGCTGGAAAACGCGGGAGGGGGAGAGTGCTGTGAATAGGAGGGGGGGGTGAGGTGGTGAGTGAATGGAATGTGGTTAAGTGAAAGGTGATGGGGATAGGGAGTGGGTGTGTGGGGAGTGTTGGGGAATGGGACGAGGAGTGAGGATGTGTGTGGAATAGACAGTGAGTGTGTGTGAGAAGAAAAGAAAGAGGAGGACTGTGAGTGAGGAAAGAAAAACTTAACACAACAGTGCACAACACACAACCAGCATACCGTGAAAAAACAACAAACAACAACACTGTGTCAAAGTGCAAGGGTGGTAGTGGAACTTGTTACCCAATCAGGCTGAACTGAATAAAAGAGTTGATACATTCATAGTTCTGAAAAATTGGATTGTAGATGAGAAGTCATGGCAAGATCAGAGATGATTTGAAAAGAAACAAATTGCTAGAAAACTAAATAGAAGTATTGCCATCGTTCCGGGTGTACTTACCACTCTGATGGATCAGTCAGTGCCTTGCCTAGCGTCTCCAAGTTAAAGAGGATCCAATAAGGTGCCTCTGAGATTTCTTATATTTATAGGGAGTGTCAATTGACTAACTCCCGTCAGGTGCAAGTATGTGGTTGCCTCCCCTCCTCCTCCCCCCCCACAATGGGGGAAACGAGCAGCACAACTGTGCGCTCTAAACGTGATCCCCCCGGCGTTCCGAAGAGGATAACACCTCCGAGCGTCCCCGTCGCTTCCGCCGCAACTGCGCAGGCGCCGCTACGTCACGCGCACGCGCACTGAGGTGCGCGCGCGTGAGCACGGCGTCCAGAAGAGATCCGGGACACCGTTGGCAGGGCGAGAAGTGCCCAATACAAGGTGTGGCCACCTAGTGGGCATATATAGGAGATGCAGGGCCCAAGCGTCTCCTCTCTCACCCTGCCAGGAAGACACAAGGTGCACCCCCGCCCCTAGAGGAGAAGAACAGGCATTGAAGGAGAAGCAGCAGTAAACACAGCGCCATACAGTCATGAATCTGATACTGTGTGGACGGATAATAGCAGAGATATGGTATTGACAGTCCTCATCGCTTATTCACAGGGTACTGCATATATGGTCCATGCAATGTGGATTAACTGCAAGCTGACCATACTATATACATCGTTCATTGCATATCATTATTTACTTAAGCATGGTTACACAATTATAGTGGCATAGTCCTCTTGCAACTAGATAATTAAATAGCACATAAACAAGAAAAAAAAAAAGGAAAAAAGAAAAATTACATAATACCGAATGTTGTTGCATATGAAGAACTCTGAACTGTATTTTAGGCTAGATTTTCCTCAGAAATAAAGCGTTTTAAAGTGTATGATCCATTATTGTTAGATCTCATAACCTACACAACAGTATACACCTCATACATTTGAGAATAATGGAAAGAACAATAATGACACCAATGATTGTACATGGGGAAAACCAGGCAGCAGTATACATAAGACTGGAAACGCTAAATGGATAAAATATGTGGTGGAAAGCTCCACTTTTGTCGGCATGGGGAGGGGAAAAGGACAAGGGGGGGGGAGGGGAAGAGGGAGGAGGAGGAAATGAAAAAAGGGTGGGGGGGAGGAAGAATGGGGGGGGAAAGGAAGGGGAAAGAGGAAAAAAGGGGGAGGGGGAGGGGGGATAGACAGGGAGGGGGAGGGGGGAGGAAAAGGGGGGAGGGGGGAAAAGGAGGGAGGGGAGAGGGAAGAGAGGGGGGTGGGAAAGGGGGAGGGGGGAGGGAGGGGGACAGGGGAGGGGGAAAGAAGGGAAGGGGGAAGGGAAGGGGGGAGGAAGGGGGGGAGGGGAAATGGGAAGGAACAGGGGAGGGAAGAGGAAAAAGAAGGGAAAGGGAATGATGATATTGATGGGTCTTGTCATATTTACACAGAATATTTTAGCACATATGGGATGAGAGTTCCTTTTCTATAGGTTATTGTGTCTTCCCGGATGAGAACCCCTGCAGAAAAGGGGCATACGAGATTGATTCGTTTAGACCCGGTGGAGAGGTGGCCTGTAACTGGAATATCCATCTCTGCTCTTTCTGCAGCAGAGACTTGTTCCAGTCGCCACCTCTAGTGGGAATCTTTATTTTGTAAAGGGCCACAAAGGTGACTCTGGGAACATTGTAATTGTGTGTACTAATTATGTGCCTCCCGATGGGGAGGTACGGATTCCCCACCTCCATGCTGTAAACATGTTGGGAAATGCGTTTCCAGAATTCCTGCCTGGTTTTCCCCACGTAGTATGCACCACATTCGCATTCCATCAGATATACTATTCCGCGGGTGCGGCAATTCACAAACTGTGTGGGTGTAAATGTGTTGCCGTTGGGCAACACAAAGATTTTTTTTTTTTTTTTACAAAATAAATTTTATTGAAAGAAAGAAAAATAAAACAATATAATAATGTAACAGTATCATCATACAATTGTACAAGAGTTGGGGAATGAACATAGATTCTTACAATTGATACAGAGATAACAATGAGTCGGCTATAGCAGAAAGTCTCTTACTGATGCTTTATGGTATATGTATGGCGGGGTGGTTTGGGCTAATCCGTTATCACACTGAAGTGTCTGTCGAGGGGTTTGTGTTAATTATGATGGCATAAAATATCTCCTCTTTTTTTCCCCCCTCTTTCTTTCCCTCCCCTCCTGCCGTGTTGCAGTTATGATTTTGATTTTGGGGGGAATTCCCACTTGTTGGGTGAAGGCGTAAGAGTTTGTATGACAATTCAATCCACATATTCGAAGGAGGTATTGGTCGGGATCTCTGTTAGGAGATCCATACCGTGTGGGGGTTTAAGAGGGGTTGTGTGTGGATATTGAGGAGTAAGTGAAGGAAGAAGGAGAAGTAAAGGAGAGAAGAGAAGAGAGAAAAGAAAAAACAGCAGGAAGGAAAAAAAAAAAAAAAGGGGGGGGGGAGGGTATCTAAGGGAGGTGGGAGGGGGGGAGAGGGAATTCGAAGGGGGAGGGGGGGTCAAGGGAGATAGAGGGGTGAATGAATGTCCCCTCGGTCTCCGCCATTTGTGGTGTACATTGGGATTGGAATTAATTTATAATGAAGTAGGTCAGGTTCGTCTGATTTCTACTCTCGGCGAGTAGTACTGAGCTAATTTCGACGTGTGACCCCCCATACTCGTCCCTTGTTTAGGGGTGGGGGAACCACGCCGTCTGGAGAGGAAGATGAGGTATATGAGAGATGCAGCTGAGAGGTTTAATTAGTGTCGAAGTCGGGTGTTGGGTGATGGTCTCGTGTGGGCAATGTCACGTCGGGGATTATTTCATCAGTGTTAGGTATCTGTCTGTTGACCGAAAGTGAGTCCAGCAAGCCCACGTCTTGGAGAAGCTAGCTGGGGAGTCTCGTGATATGGAAATGAGTTCTTCCATGACAGCTATTTTATTAATTTGCGAGAACCATTCTTGGATGGTCGGAGCACGAGACGTACCCCAGTGTCTAGGGATGCACATTTTCGCTGCATTTAGTAGGGGTAAGACCAGTGTCTTGCGGTAGTATGGCGTAGATAGATCTGAGTGGTGAAACAGGCACTGTGTTGGGGAATGGTCTAAGTTGTAGGTCGATATTGATTCCGTGAGTTCTCGGACTTGCGTCCAGAATGGTTGAATAGCTGGGCATGACCACAAAATATGTAACAGAGTGCCCGGTTCATCCCCACATCTCCAGCATTTATTGGGAATTGAAGGGTTAATTTTGTTCAAGATGGCTGGGGTTCTGTACCATCGTGCCAGAGTCTTATAATTATTTTCCTGAATGGACACATTTAGGGAGCCCTTGTGGGCAATCGTGAAAATGTGTTCCCACTGTTCTTCTTCTAGTTCTGTTTGTAATTCTCTCTCCCATGATTTGCAAGCTTTCCCTTCTTTGGGGGAAGTTCCAGAGAATAGTATAGCATATATACTGGAGATTAAATGTTGTTGGGGATTAGATTGAGAGCATAAATGCTCAAAGGGAGTGAGTGGTCGTGATATAGAAGAGTCACAATTGATTTCCTTTAAAAAATGTCTAATTTGGAAGTATGTCCAAAATGGTAAAGGGTCGCTGGTGATGGCAGGTGTTAGTGTGAGGCGGTCTAGAAAAGAACCGTCGCGGAAAAACTGATGTGCTTGTATGTTAGGTAGTTGCCATTGTTGTGTTAGAAAGTGTGCTGACATTCCTGGGGGGAAGGCTGGGTTCTGTCTTATAGGAGTTAAAGGGCCCGGGGAGGATGATATGCGTAATTTTCGGCAGGCCTCCCTGAAGCATCCCAGGGTCGGTCCAATAAGAGGGTGAGCTTTGAGAGTGGAGGGAATATGTGTCGGCTCCAGCCAGGGAGCGGATTTCAACGGGAATGGGGACATTGATCCCTCCAGTCCGACCCAGTCTTTGTGTTGGGTGTGTAATGACCAGTCCACAATACGGGTAAGGTGACAAGCCCAATAATATTTTTTCAGATCTGGAAGGCCAATGCCCCCCTTCGTCTTAGGTTGTGTTAGGAGATCGTAGGTGATTCTCGGGTGTTTTTGTTTCCACAAAAATTCTGTACAAAGCCTCCTATAGGATAAGAAAAATGATGGTGGGAGTTTAATGGGGACAGTTTGTAGAATATATAGGATGCGGGGAAGAATATTCATTTTAATAATGGCTGCACGCCCGAACCAGGAAAACTGGGGTTTGTTCCAATTTTTGAGATCAACAGAGATCATTTTGAGGATAGGAAGGTAGTTTTGTGCAAATAGATCTGATAGGTTCGCTGTAAGGTGAATGCCAAGGTATTTAATTGCGTTGCGTTGCCAATGAAATGGGAAGTTAGTTTCACACTGTGCAACTGTTTCTTTTGGGATGGTGACATTGAGAGCGTGTGATTTAGTGAAGTTTATTTTAAAATTGGAGATACGTTGGAAGAGGTGGAAGTCTTTTAACAAGTTCGGAATAGAGGTGTGGGGTTCGCTGAGGGAAAGTAGGATGTCGTCAGCAAAAGCTGCTAACTTATAGGTGTGGCCTGATATAGGTATACCTTTGATATTTTCATTCCTCCTGAGGCGGTTCAGGAAAGGTTCAAGGGTCAATACAAAGAGGATGGGGGAAAGTGGGCAACCTTGCCTCGTTCCATTGGTTATGAAGAAGGCGTTTGACAGATGTCCGTTTATCCGAACTCTGGCCGTGGGTGTCGTGTATAAAGACATGATTGAGTTAAACATGCGATTTAGGAGGCCTAGGTGTCGCAACACTGCCCCCATGTAGTCCCATGCCAGTCTGTCAAACGCCTTCTCCGCATCCAATGATAGAAAGAAACCCTTATATTTATTAGTTGTCATCCAATGATGAAGATTTATGGCTTTAATGGTGTTGTCCCTTGCCTCTCGGCCTGGGACAAAACCAACTTGATCTCCATCTATCAGTGATGGTAACAGAGGAAGCAGGCGGTTGGCTAGGATTTTAGCGAAGAGTTTTATGTCTACATTTAGTAGGGAGATCGGCCTATAGTTGTTTACCAGGGTCACGTCTTTTCCTTCCTTTGGTATAACTGTGATGTGGGCCTCAAGGAGTCTGTGGAAGGGAAGTGTGGAGGGGGACAGGGAGTTGAAGGCTTTGAGGAAGGGAGCAGTAAGTGTCTCTATAAAGGTTTTAAAATATACGGCTGTGAAGCCATCTGGGCCAGGACTCTTTCCGGCCTTTAGTTGTTTGATTGCATTTTTAAGTTCATCTTCCGAAATGGGGAGTTCTAATTGGCGAGCGTCTTCTCTGTCAATCGGTTTAGGGCAATTGTCTTTTAGAAAATTTTTTATAAGGGATCGCCTATCCATATTATTAGCTGAGCTGTCAGTTGGTGTGCCGAGATTGTATAGTGTAGAATAGTACGTTTCAAATTGGGAGGCTATGTCAGGGGCTGTGACTTTTGGTCTGCCTTGGGAATCGTTGATCGTATGGATATTGGAACGGGCTTTGTTCTTCTGGATGGCTCGGGCCAGATATTTTCCGCTTTTATTTCCAAATTCATAAAACAATTTCTGTTGTAGGATGAATTTTCGTTTTGTTTTTTGTGATAACTCAGTGAGTAGATGTTCTCTGGTTTGTGTGAGCTCCTGATATGTCTGTTGGGCCTGAGTCTGTTTGTGAGCTAGCTCTAGGGTTTTGATCTTCTGGATCAGGTTTGATATATTGGCTTGGTGGGCTTTTTTCCGCGACGATTTAAGGGCAATAAGTTTGCCTCTTAAGACGCATTTGTGGGCCTCCCATTGTGTTAGCGGAGATGTGTCTCCGTTGTCATTGTCAGTAAAGAAATTATGTATGGTTTGTTTAATGTCTGCGATATCTCCTTCTGATGTCAATAGGGTAGAATCTAGACGCCAGATTTTAGAAACATTCTGATGCTCAGGGAAGGTCAGTGTCATTGTAATGGGGTGGTGGTCCGATAGGATCATTGGCTCAATTGTCGCATGGGAGAGGAATGGAAGGTCTGGTTGGGAGAGGAAGAGATAGTCAATTCTGGAGTATCTGTCGTGGGGGGCGGAGAAGAAAGTATAGTCCTTGACATTGGGATGGAGAGTACGCCAGGTATCGTGTAAAAGCAAGTCGGTCAGTTGCAGTTTTATTTGTCGCAGAGTTCTGTATGGCAGCGATGTGGAGCCTGAAGAAGTGTCTAAAATTGGGTATAGGGCTACATTAAAGTCCCCCCCGAGTATGGTTAGACCAGCGGAGAAGCCTGATAGCAGTTGAGAGATCTGTCTAAAGAAGCTAGATTGTGCAGAATTAGGGCTGTAAATATTAGCCAAGGTTACAGGCCGGCCCTGCAGCTTGCCTTTCAAAAAGATGTATCTGCCATCTTTGTCAATGAGTGAATCGGAGAGTTCCCAGGATAAGTTTTTAGAGATCAGGATTGAGACTCCCTTAGTCTTTGCCAGGGGGTTGGTAGAATGATATGAGTGAGGGAACCAGTGATTATTAAGCTTAGGAACCTTATCTGCCCGGAAGTGGGTTTCTTGGAGAAAAACTATGTTAGATTTTAGTTTGTGCATCATAGTCAGGACTTGGCTGCGTTTTTCTGGGATATTGAGCCCTTTTATATTTAGGGATGACACTTTTAGCGTATTGTGTTTGGTAGTAGGTGGTGTGGGCGGCATGCTTTAAGAGGATGTTATTCTGTCGTCGGCTTGGTCTGTACACTTCTTCAAGTGTGTTAGGGGTGGTTCGTGGGGTTGTTGTTGGATCAGAGGGGGGTAGCGATGGAGAAGTGGAGGTGGTGGAGACCGAGGGGGGAGTGAAAAGGGGGGATGAGTATAGGCGATAAATATGGGTTTGAGAGAGCTGAATGCGAATGTGGGGCTAGAAGGGGGAATCTGAAGTGGAGAAGGGGTTTCTAGGGGATGTAGGAGGGGGGGAGGAAGGAAGAAGAGGAAGAAAAGGGGTGAGAAAGGAGAAAAGAGAAGAAGAGGGAATAGAAAAGATCAAAAAAAGGTCTAGAAGTATATATAGGGTCTAGATGTACCGGAGGTAAAGAAGGGTCCAAGAACCCTTCTTATGGGGTAGAGCATTGTCCGGTGTAGGTCAACGGGAGCGATAGGTTCCCGTTGTGTGGGGAGGTGTAAGGAGCCGGTAATAACGGGTTGGAGATGCAGGGTAGTCCTCGGGTCTTCAGGGGGGTGTGGATGGTCTAGATAAAGGAGTGAGCCTGTAAGTTGTTGTATTAGTCATAGTCATGGGGATTGTGGACTGGATGGGTGAGATCTTACATTCAAGGTTGGGTCATTTATTGTCCGAGGCAAAATATCAAGTGAAATTTCTTAAGGCAGGAGAATGGATTCGCCTGGTTAAGGGGAAAGCGGCCTTGGCTGTTGTGGGGATGCGTAGTGGACGTCTGGTAGTGGGTCAATCAGTTGTTCAGAGAGGCATATAAGGAGTCAACTATATAATCAATCTTATATCATGAATCAAACTCTGTATATTTAACATGTAACTCTAGCGTTAATATTACTCGGCTTGTTCTCAGAATAGGCCTCCAGCCTGTCTGACCGAGCCCCACACGTTAGAGGGATAGGTAGTCAACAAGCTCACTATAGAAGTAGGTCGGCCCGACCTGCCCGTGTGACCATTCGTCTAAATGTCCTAACTTAGAAGCCGTTAGCCAGGCGGAGTATGGGGGTCAGTCACACATGCCGGAGGCCTACTAGGGTTCTTTCGCTTGGTTGCCAAAAACAAACATATTATGCTGAGTTAAGCTACTAATAAAAAAAAACATAATATAAGAAAGTGGAATGGCCTATCATTACATGTTAAGTCTCTGGATCTCAGGTCTGCCCCAAACGGGGTCAGCCGTTTAGTTGGTAAGGCGTCTATCAAGATTCAACATATATGATAGGACATTGTATAACGGGTATTCAGGTAATAGTAGGAATAACAATAGTAACATTGGAACCAAAACCTTCTAGTAGGAATGTTTGCTTTCTTCGAGTTGAAACTCGACTTCTGGTAGCAAAATAACTTTCTATGTCGATATACATAACGGGTGGGCGACTCCACACAGGTTGATGCTATGGGGTCCTTGGGGTGTGCAGGTTATAGCTAGTTTGCCAACTTGGTGGCTGTCAGGGTTTAGAAACCCGTTAACTAGTAGGGTACTCTTTTGATTAGATAAAAAAAAAAAAAAAAAAAGGGGGGGGGGGTCTGATTATATGGCAATCAGCACTTAGTCTTAGGGGGACATTTATAGGGGTTGGACATGTAGAGATTGGGTGGAGATAGGGATGTGAGATTGAGGATCTGTGTGGAATCGCCCCGCTAAAAAGAAAAAGACAACATCATAAACATATAATCTTGAGTCCCGATCTGTTTTCAAAAGGGAAGACGGATAGAATAAGGGGAATTTGGCCCGGGGATGTGACTTGTGTCTGACAAATCAGGGACTGACACTTGCTTAGGGAGGGTCATAAAGGCCTGATTGAGCTTTAATCAAGGGGGGTAATAAGATGGGGGGTAGGAGGTGGAAAAATAGGGAGGGGGCTGTAATTGTTTGGGGAGGTTGTTATGTGTTCCCATACATTAGTTATCTTCGTATATGTTCATGTTATACTTGTGTGTCTCATGTTCCGTTGCTTGAAGCTCCTGTTGAATTTGCTGTGAGATCAGACGGGAACGAGGGGGAGAGGTGATGGGGTGGGGGATGTTCTTATGGGTTAGGCCAGTCTGTGGAACTAGGTGGTAAGTGTCCATCGTGGTCTAGGTGGGGGGGAGGCGAGGAGTTGTGTTGAGCCTTTGAGTCAAATCATCCTGCTTCTGGCTTGAAGAAGGTCCATTTGTAGACATTCGGATGATCATGTATTGAATTGACGTCTGTCTTGCATAGGCCTTTAAGGTGTATAGAAGGTGAGAGATGAGAGGATTTCAGGTAAGCGGTAGGAGACAGTGATGGGTTGCCCCGTTATTCGGGACCTCCGTGTCGGGGTCGCCTGTGAGCTGGAGAGGTCGTGGGGCTGTTGTCTGCGAGATTCCTGGGTCCTGGGGGTGTGCTGATCCTGGGAGAGTTGGATCTGCGCCTTCTTATGTGGAACTCATCGCGGACTGGGATGGCATCCATGGAGCTGGACCTTCTGAGTTGAGGAGGTCTGAGAGAGCGATACCAGTCAGGCAGTTCAATAAGCGGGATGTTCAGAGTTTCACAGAATGTGGTGAGGTCCTCGGGCACTCTGAGGTTAGCTGTTCGGCCTTGTGTTGATGCCGAGAGGCAAAAAGGGAATTTCCATCGATATTGGATTCCATTTGTGCGCAATAAATCAAGTAGAGGGTGTAGATCTCTCCTATTTTGCAGAGTGATAGGCGATAAATCTTGAAAGATTTTTATTTCTGAGCCTTGGCAAGAGAGATTGCGACGATCTCTGGCCCTGCGAAGGATCTCCTCTTTCAGCTTAAAGTTAACTAGGCAGCATACCACATCTCTGGGAGGGTCGGTATCTCTACCCCGGGGTCTGAGGGCCCTGTGCAAACGCTCACATTCAATGGGGGTCTCAGGGGGTCTGCCTAGGAGATCGTTGAATACAGCTATGGTTGCCTGGGCAAGTTGGGTATGATCGATCGATTCTGGCATGCCTCTTACCCGTAGGTTGTGTCGTCTGCCACGATTGTCCAGGTCTTCCATGTATCTGTATAGGTCTCTGAGCTGAACGGAGTGTGCTTGTGATGAGTTCTGGAGCCTGTGGATGGCATTCTCACTGTGTGCTGTTGTTTCTTCAATGTTATCCATGCGGACCGTCATGGACTGGATGTCTCTCCTCAGGTCAGAGATGACTGCTGCGAAGGTGGCTTTGATGTCTTCTGCCACTGTTCTGAGGTCCCCTATGTTCAGGGGGTGTTCTGTCCGCTCGTGCTGTGAGGGCGCTTGTGTCTGGTGTCTGCCAGAGGGGCTGAGGCTGGTGGAGCGCGCTGTGGCCGAGTAGGCCTGAGATGAAGCCGGGGCCTCGCGTGGCTGCGTCCGGAAGATTTCCGGGATGCTGCGGCCCGCTTGTGAGTCGGGTCTCCGCGGAGATCGGGAACGGGATGGGGATAAGTTCCCCTTAGATTTCCCCATGTTTTGGGCTCGTGGATGGCTCTGTGGAGCTGTTATTAGACCCCCTGAGGACCGGAGCGCGGGTATCAGGCGTCCATTCGAGTCCGGCGCCAAGCCACGCCCCCAACACAAAGATTTTATCTTGTTTAATGAGTGAACAGTATGAGCAATGTCCACAGGGGAAAGAACCCACAGCGGAACAGTGCTTCAATCTCATATTTGCGTTGGTGTATTCACTCCGAACAAGCTTGTCACGTAGTGACATAGCTCTTTTGTACGTTATGGTGGGTTTTTCATGAACGAATCCACGCAATTTAGGGTCATCCGTGAGGATGTTCCAGTGACGCTCTACGATCTTTTTAATGGCCTGGTATTGTCGGGAATAACGCATGATGATCCGGGTGGGATTACATTCAGGGTCTTGGGAGGGTTTAGATTTAAAAAGTAGCTGAGATCTAGAGTGTCCTATAGCTTGATTATAAGCTTTTTTAAGGCATGATCTGCTATAGCCCCTTGCTAACAGTCGATTTTGGAGCCCCTCCGCTTCTTTTTTAAACAGAGCGTCATTTGAACAATTGCGCCGGAGGCGCAAATATTGTCCATAGGGGATCGAGTTCTTCAATGGGGTCGGGTGAAAACTATCGGAGTGAAGGACCGTATTCCCAGCAGTTGTCTTACGAAACAGAGTGCTAGAAAGATGTCCATCCCCGGTGACCGAAATGGAGACATCCAGGAAGGTGACGCTGTGGGGGTTGTGGGTCATCGTAAACCACAGATTACGATCGTTCACATTGATCTTGTGAAAAAATTCAAGTAGTTTGATTTCGGGTCCCTCCCAGACGACGAAGACGTTGTCGATATACCTCAGCCATTTGGTTATAGGGCTGGTGTACTCGACAAGGTCCTCGTCGTCCAGGAGAGACTTCTCCCACTCCCCCAGGTACAGGTTGGCGTAAGAGGGGGCACAACAGGTCCCCATAGCCACACCCTGTACCTGGAGGTAGTGGGAGTTATCAAAACAAAAGTGGTTGTGATGCAGTATATAGTGCAGCCCATTCAAAATGAACCTGGCCAGTGCTGGATCGTATTGAGAGTGATGTTGCAAGGCCCTTTGTACAGCAGCCAAACCCTTGGAATGGGGAATGCTGCTGTACAGCGCCTCAACATTGATAGTTACCAAAATAGCATTTTTGGGTATCCTCAGATCATTGATGAGTTGTAGAAATTGTATTGTGTCCTTGACAAAGGAGGGCAGAGACAGAACAAGAGGTTGCAAGTGTGCATCTATAACACGGCTTAGGTTTTCCGAAATGGCTCCATTACCAGAGACAATGGGGCGGCCTGTGGGTTTGGTCGGATTTTTATGTATCTTGGGTAGACTGTAAAACGTGGCTACCCTGGGGTGTGGAGTCCTGACAAATTCATAGATGTTCTTGGTGATTTCCCCTCTATAGAATGCGCGATCAACCATATTGTAGAAGCTGGAATTATATTGATTGATGTTAAGGGCTGAGATTACTTTGTACCATTCTTTGTTCTTTAATATGTCCAGACACATTGAAACGTAGTCGTCATTGTTCATGATGACCACGTTGCCCCCTTTGTCCGAGGGTTTTATCACAATTTCGGGATTTTTGATGAGGCGTTGAAGGGCCAAGTTTTCCTCATTAGAAAGGTTGGCCGGTTTGGATTGAATTTGCGATAGTTTGCATATGTCACGGATTGTTTGCCTTAAGAATATTGCTACATTGGGGTTAATACTTGAAGAGGGGAATGTGGTAGAAGCCTTTTTAAACATCATTAGGGGATTTGGGGTCGATTTGTCTACCTCCTGCAGTAAGGCGTCCAGATCGATTTGGTCTATTAAATCCACTGTATTATTTTCTTGATAAAGAAGAGTTAGGTCTCGTAAGGCCCTACATTCCTTCATGCTGAAGAAAGACCCATCCACAGCGTCACCTTCCGAGTCATCCTTTGCTTGTAGGTATTTTAGTAATAACCTGCGTGCAAAAAGTTGTAGATCAATAACTGTTTCGAAAACATCGAAGTGTTGTTCGGGACAAAAGGTTAGTCCACGAGATAGAAGTTGTATTTCGCTGGGTGAAAGATTGGTGGAAGATAAATTAACCACACTTAGGTGGCTTGTTGTATCCGCACCACAAAGGGGTCCAAGCCTTTGCCTGTTTTGTTGATTTGTGGGGACGCAGGTCCCCGAGATGGGTTTAAAGATTTTTGTGGAGCTACTTTGTTAGAGCCGACAGAGGGAGTAAGATGTTTAGAGGATTCCTGTGTAGATAGGGTGTTACTGTTTAGTTCAGAAGATGTTGCCCTGCCCGCCTCTGCAGTACAATCTTTTGCTGCAGTGTGGTTGGGTTGGGCATCTTGAGGATCTGCTTGTGTAGAAGCAGTATCCATCGCACGTTTTTTCGAGTCCTGTTCAGGAGAATTCCTGAAACTGCGATCTCTTTTCTGTTGTGCTTTATTACGCATTTGATTGCGTTGAGAGGAATTCTTACATTCAGGTTCGGGATCCGAGGATCTCCGAAGTTTGGAAGTTTGAGTATTCGTTTTGTACTTGAGTTCCCGACGTGGTTGGTTATTGGATGAAGACCCATGGTTTTTCCATCTATAGGCATATCCCTCCGAGAAGGCATGTTTGTCCCTCCAGAATTGCGTTTCCTTATTATGCAAAATGTTTTTGTTAAAGATTGAAAGATTTTCTTCCAAACAAGTTTGAGATTCAGCAAACAGGGGGTGTTGGGCATATTGGCTCAATGTTTGTTCCAATTTGCCAATAACGCAGTCTAAGAAGGCAATCTGTTTGTCGTACTCCCTGGACAAGATCGACATGATCTCCCTGGAGCACGACTTGAGATTGGCCTCCCATTCGGCCCTGCACTCATCACTTATTAGATCAACATTTGGAAAGATTTGGACGCGTAGTCCATAGGGATTGATTTGTTCCTCGAGGTATCTGCCGAAACTCTTGACATGCCAAAAGAGGGCAGATTTTCTCATGAGTACCTTGGTCAGTTTTTGAAATAATGATGTGATGGACAGGGTTTTTTGATCGCCCTGTTCAAAGGAGTTTTCATACTGAATCATTAGATTAGCCCAATCAGCCCCTGTGAATTTGCTCATCTTGGATCAGAAGTTGCAGTCAATTAATGGCTAGAATAAATATTCAGATGACATAAAAAATGGAAAACCATATACCAGGATTATATATAACACCTAAAAAACCAGTTCACAGTTCATGTCTAAACTCGAGTGCCAGAAAAACGGGGGAGGGTGTTTAACCACCCAAAAGTCAAATCAAACAGCAAAAAGCACTCACATGAGTGTAGACGGATAGGCCGCACACCCCATAAAGTGCATGAAAAAGTATAAAAAAACCCTATCGGGGCTTTTAAGCAGCCAATAAAGTGCAATATAGGTGGTTGAAAAAATTGAATTTTATTGGTACAAAAAATATAAATAACATATTAAAAAAGAAAATTCACTAGAATGAATACTGACTGTTAGAGTCAGGACATGAACTGAATATGGCGTACAATTGCAACGGACAAAGACCTACAATTAAAACCAATGCAAGACACAATGTATACGGGGGCAGCCAAAATTCCCCCAATAATGAATCCTTGAGGTTGGATGACAATACATGCCTATAAATAAGGACAATATGCAATACAGTATATGTGGAACAACGAAGATTATATGTAAAAATCCTGACGCGTTTCGACCCTTCCCGGGTCTTCTTCAGAGGATGGTTGTCCACTATAAAAAAGTTAACATATATCAAACATAACATCAAATTTCCACAGTAACAAAACCATACATGCATACCCTGTAGTGTAACTGAATAAGTTGTATAGTTACCTATCGCAGGATTTATGACGTTACAATGTCATTTCTAACATTGCAAAATGTTTGGGGTGATGCGATTTCTCCTCCGCTCCCCTGTCTCCCCCGTGTCGGACCAACTCCCCAGGGGGGCGGACGGTGGACTGAATGTATCTTACGAGAGATCACGTCTACTAACCCCCCATACAGGAGAGGGAGGGAAAGGAAGGGGCAAAACAGGCAATCCAAACCGCACCCAGATGAGTTCACGTTAGTGCTAAAAATAGAAAATAAAAAAATAGGAAATAATAAAAAATTAAAAAACGAAGGGTCAGTTGGTTCATCCACATGGTTGGGAAATTTACCAACCCTGGAGTTCTATACGGTTACTAGATTATGAGTCCATGGGTATGCAGGAGGGCATTGCTAAAGAATGAAAAGGGGAGGGGGAAGAAAAAGAGAGGAAGGAGGAGGAAGGAGGGGGAAGGGAGGGGGGGAGGGGAAGAAGAAGAAAGGGAGGAGAAGGGGAAGGCAAGTGAGGAGAGAGTGGAAAGAAAGGGAAAGAAAAAAGTGAACAAAGAATAAGTGAGTGAGACAGAAATCAACTGGAAAATAGCAAATGCCCTGCTGCCAATTAATCACCATGCGACATAAGAACATATGAAAGAATTTATTGGGGTAGAAGTGCCAACAGACCACAAGTGAATGGCAAGGTGAAAAAAGGGGGGGGGGGAAGAAGACCAGCAGCGCTAGATGGGACATGGTGAGAAAAGAGAAGGAGGGGTTATTTGGGGGGGAGGGGGAAAGAAAGGGGGACAAAAGGAAGGGAAAGGAAAGAGGGGGAGGGGAAAGGAGGGGGGGAGGGGAAGGGGAAAAGGAGGGGGGGGGAGAAAAACAGGGGAGGGGGAAAAGACGGGCAGAGAAAGGTGCAAGGGAAGAAAAGGGAAGGGAAGAAGAACAGGGGAAAAGGATGGGAAGAAGGGGAGGGGAAAAGAAAAAGGGGAAGGAAAAAGGGAAAGAGAGGGGGGAAAAAAGGAAAGATAGAAAGGAAAAGGATAAGGAAGTGGGGGAAAAAGGGGGAAAAGGGAGGGAGGAAAAAAGAAAGCTGGAAAACGCGGGAGGGGGAGAGTGCTGTGAATAGGAGGGGGGGGTGAGGTGGTGAGTGAATGGAATGTGGTTAAGTGAAAGGTGATGGGGATAGGGAGTGGGTGTGTGGGGAGTGTTGGGAAATGGGACGAGAAGTGAGGATGTGTGTGGAATAGACAGCGAGTGTGTGTGAGAAGAAAAGAAAGAGGAGGACTGTGAGTGAGGAAAGAAAAACTTAACACAACAGTGCACAACACACAACCAGCATACCGTGAAAAAACAACAAACAACAACACTGTGTCAAAGTGCAAGGGTGGTAGTGGAACTAGTTACCCAATCAGGCTGAACTGAATAAAAGAGTTGATACATTCATAGTTCTGAAAAATTGGATTGTAGATGAGAAGTCATGGCAAGATCAGAGATGATTTGAAAAGAAACAAATTGCTAGAAAACTAAATAGAAGTATTGCCATCGTTACGTTCAAGTATGTGGTTGCCTCCCCTCCTCCCCCCCCCCCACAAAGGGGGAAACGAGCAGCACAACTGTGTGCTCTAAACGTGATCCCCCCGGCGTTCCGGAGAGGATAACACCTCAGAGCGTCCCCGTCGCTTCCGCCGCAACTGCGCAGGCGCCGCTATGTCACGCGCACACGCACTGAGGTGCGCGCGCGTGAACACGGCGTCCGGAAGAGATCCGGGACGCCGATGGCAGGGCGAGAAGTGCCCAATACAAGGTGTGGCCACCTAGTGGGCATATATAGGAGACGCAGGGCCCAAGCGTCTCCTCTCTCACCCTGCCAGGAAGACACAAGGTGCACCCCCGCCCCTAGAGGAGAAGAACAGGCATTGAAGGAGAGGCAGCAGTAAACACAGCGCCATACAGTCATGAATCTGATACTGTGTGGACGGATAATAGTAGAGATATGGTACTGACAGTCCTCATCGCTTATTCACAGGGTACTGCATATATGGTCCATGCAATGTGGATTAACTGCAAGCTGACCATACTATATACATCGTTCATTGCATATCATTATTTACTTAAGCATGGTTACACAATTATAGTGGCATAGTCCTCTTGCAACTACATAATTAAATAGCATATAAACAAAAAAAAAAAAAGGAAAAAAGAAAAATGACATAATACCGAATGTTGTTGCATATGAAGAACTCTGAACTGTATTTTAGGCTAGATTTTCCTCAGAAATAAAGCGTTTTAAAGTGTATGATCCATTATCGTTAGATCCCATAACCTACACAACAGTATACACCTCATACATTTGAGAATAATGGAAAGAACAATAATGACACCAATGATTGTACATGGGGAAAACCAGGCAGCAGTATACATAAGACTGGAAACGCTAAATGGATAAAATATGTGGTGGAAAGCTCCACTTTTGTCGGCGTGGGGAGGGGAAAAGGACAAGGGGGGGAGGGGAAGAGGGGGGAGGAGGAAACGAAAAAAGGGTGGGGGAGAGGGGGGGAAGGAAGAATGGGGGGGAAAGGAAGGGGAAAGAGGAAAAAAGGGGGAGGGGGGATAGACAGGGAGGGGGAGGGGGGAGGAAAAGGGGGAGGGGGGAAAAGGAGGGAGGGGAGAGGGAAGAGAGGGGGGTGGGAAAGGGGGAGGGGGAGGGAGGGGGACAGGGGAGGGGGAAAGAAGGGAAGGGGGAAGGGAAGGGGGGAGGAAGGGGGGGGAGAGGGGAAATGGGAAGGAACAGGGGAGGGAAGAGGAAAAAGAAGGGAAATGGAATGATGATATTGATGGGTCTTGTCATATTTACACAGAATATTTTAGCACGTATGGGATGAGAGTTCCTTTTCCATAGGTTATTGTGTCTTCCCGGATGAGAACCCCTGCAGAAAAGGGGCATACGAGATTGATTCGTTTAGACCCGGTGGAGAGGTGGCCTGTAACTGGAATATCCATCTCTGCTCTTTCTGCAGCAGAGACTTGTTCCAGTCGCCACCTCTAGTGGGAATCTTTATTTTGTAAAGGGCCACAAAGGTGACTCTGGGAACATTGTAATTGTGTGTACTAATTATGTGCCTCCCGATGGGGAGGTACGGATTCCCCACCTCCATGCTGTAAACATGTTGGGAAATGCGTTTCCAGAATTCCTGCCTGGTTTTCCCCACGTAGTATGCACCACATTCGCATTCCATCAGATATACTATTCCGCGGGTGCGGCAATTCACAAACTGTGTGGGTGTAAATGTGTTGCCGTTGGGCAACACAAAGATTTTATCTTGTTTAATGAGTGAACAGTATGGGCAATGTCCACAGGGGAAAGAACCCACAGCGGAACAGTGCTTCAATCTCATATTCGTGTTGGTGTATTCACTCCGAACAAGCTTGTCACGTAGTGACATAGCTCTTTTGTACGTTATGGTGGGTTTTTCATGAACGAATCCACGCAATTTAGGGTCAACCGTGAGGATGTTCCAGTGACGCTCTATGATCTTTTTAATGGCCTGGTATTGTCGGGAATAACGCATGATGATCCGGGTGGGATTACATTCAGGGTCTTGGGAGGGTTTAGATTTAAAAAGTAGCTGAGATCTAGAGTGTCCTATAGCTTGATTATAAGCTTTTTTAAGGCATGATCTGCTATAGCCCCTTGCTAACAGTCGATTTTGGAGCCCCTCCGCTTCTTTTTTAAACAGAGCGTCATTTGAACAATTGCGCCGGAGGCGCAAATATTGTCCATAGGGGATCGAGTTCTTCAATGGGGTCGGGTGAAAACTATCGGAGTGAAGGACTGTATTCCCAGCAGTTGTCTTACGAAACAGAGTGCTAGAAAGATGTCCATCCCCGGTGACCGAAATGGAGACATCCAGGAAGGTGACGCTGTGGGGGTTGTGGGTCATCGTAAACCTCAGATTACGATCGTTCACATTGATCTTGTGAAAAAATTCAAGTAGTTTGATCTCGGGTCCCTCCCAGACGACGAAGACATTGTCGATATACCTCAGCCATTTGGTTATATGGCTGGTGTACTCGACAAGGTCCTCGTCGTCCAGGAGAGACTTCTCCCACTCCCCCAGGTACAGGTTGGCGTAAGAGGGGGCACAACAGGTCCCCATAGCCACACCCTGTACCTGGAGGTAGTGGGAGTTATCAAAACAAAAGTGGTTGTGATGCAGTATATAGTGCAGCCCATTCAAAATGAACCTGGCCAGTGCTGGATCGTATTGAGAGTGATGTTGCAAGGCCCTTTGTACAGCAGCCAAACCCTTGGAATGGGGAATGCTGCTGTACAGCGCCTCAACATCGATAGTTACCAAAATAGCATTTTTGGGTATCCTCAGATCATTGATGAGTTGTAGAAATTGTATTGTGTCCTTGACAAAGGAGGGCAGAGACAGAACAAGAGGTTGCAAGTGTGCATCTATAACACGGCTTAGGTTTTCCGAAATGGCTCCATTACCAGAGACAATGGGGCGGCCTGTGGGTTTGGTCGGATTTTTATGTATCTTGGGTAGACTGTAAAACGTGGCTACCCTGGGGTGTGGAGTCCTGACAAATTCATAGATGTTCTTGGTGATTTCCCCTCTATAGAATGCGCGATCAACCATATTGTAGAAGCTGGAATTATATTGATTGATGTTAAGGGCTGAGATTACTTTGTACCATTCTTTGTTCTTTAATATGTCCAGACACATTGAAACGTAGTCGTCATTGTTCATGACGACCACGTTGCCCCCTTTGTCCGAGGGTTTTATCACAATTTCGGGATTTTTGATGAGGCGTTGAAGGGCCAAGTTTTCCTCATTAGAAAGGTTGGCCGGTTTGGATTGAATTTGCGATAGTTTGCATATGTCACGGATTGTTTGCCTTAAGAATATTGCTACATTGGGGTTAATACTTGAAGAGGGGAATGTGGTAGAAGCCTTTTTAAACATCATCAGGGGATTTGGGGTCGATTTGTCTACCTCCTGCAGTAAGGCGTCCAGATCGATTTGGTCTATTAAATCCACTGTATTATTTTCTTGATAAAGAAGAGTTAGGTCTCGTAAGGCCCTACATTCCTTCATGCAGAAGAAAGACCCATCCACAGCGTCACCTTCCGAGTCATCCTTTGCATGTAGGTATTTTAGTAATAACCTGCGTGCAAAAAGTTGTAGATCAATAACTGTTTCGAAAACATCGAAGTGTTGTTCGGGACAAAAGGTTAGTCCACGAGATAGAAGTTGTATTTCGCTGGGTGAAAGATTGGTGGAAGATAAATTAACCACACTTAGGTGGCTTGTTGTATCCGCACCACAAAGGGGTCCAAGCCTTTGCCTGTTTTGTTGATTTGTGGGGACGCAGGTCCCCGAGATGGGTTTAAAGCTTTTTGTGGAGCTACTTTTTAGAGCCGACAGAGGGAGTAAGATGTTTAGAGGATTCCTGTGTAGATAGGGTGTTACTGTTTAGTTCAGAAGATGTTGCCCTGCCCGCCTCCGCAGTACAATCTTTTGCTGCAGTGTGGTCGGGTTGGGCATCTTGAGGATCTGCTTGTGTAGAAGCAGTATCCATCGCACGTTTTTTCGAGTCCTGTTCAGGAGAATTCCTGAAACTGCGATCTCTTTTCTGTTGTGCTTTATTACGCATTTGATTGCGTTGAGAGGAATTCTTACGTTCAGGTTCGGGATCCGAGGATCTCCGAAGTTTGGAAGTTTGAGTATTCGTTTTGTACTTGAGTTCCCGACGTGGTTGGTTATTGGATGAAGACCCATGGTTTTTCCATCTATAGGCATATCCCTCCGAGAAGGCATGTTTGTCCCTCCAGAATTGCGTTTCCTTATTATGCAAAATGTTTTTGTTAAAGATTGAAAGATTTTCTTCCAAACAAGTTTGAGATTCAGCAAACAGGGGGTGTTGGGCATATTGGCTCAATGTTTGTTCCAATTTGCCAATAACGCAGTCTAAGAAGGCAATCTGTTTGTCGTACTCCCTGGACAAGATCAACATCATCTCCCTGGAGTACGACTTGAGATTGGCCTCCCATTCGGCCCTGCACTCATCACTTATTAGATCAACATTTGGAAAGATTTGGACGCGTAACCATAGGGATTGATTTGTTCCTCGAGGTATCTGCCGAAACTCTTGACATGCCAAAAGAGGGCAGATTTTCTCTCGAGTACCTTGGTCAGTTTTTGAAATAATGATGTGATGGACAGGGTTTTTTGATCGCCCTGTTCAAAGGAGTTTTCATACTGAGTCATTAGATTAGCCCAATCAGCCCCTGTGAATTTGCTCATCTTGGATCAGAAGTTGCAGTCAATTAATGGCTAGAATAAATATTCAGATGACATAAAAAATGGAAAACCATATACCAGGATTATATATAACACCTAAAAAACCAGTTCACAGTTCATGTCTAAACTCGAGTGCCAGAAAAACGGGGGAGGGTGTTTAACCACCCAAAAGTCAAATCAAACAGCAAAAAGCACTCACATGAGTGTAGACGGATAGGCCGCACACCCCATAAAGTGCATGAAAAAGTATAAAAAACCCCTATCGGGGCTTTTAAGCAGCCAATAAAGTGCAATATAGGTGGTTGAAAAAATTGAATTTTATTGGTACAAAAAATATAAATAACATATTAAAAAAGAAAATTCACTAGAATGAATACTGACTGTTAGAGTCAGGACATGAACTGAATATGGCGTACAATTGCAATGGACAAAGACCTACAATTAAAACCAATGCAAGACACAATGTATACGGGGGCAGCCAAAATTCCCCCAATAATGAATCCTTGAGGTTGGATGACAATACATGCCTATAAATAAGGACAATATGCAATACAGTATATGTGGAACAACGAAGATTATATGTAAAAATCCTGACGTGTTTCGACCCTTCCCGGGTCTTCTTCAGAGGATGGTTGTCCACTATAAAAAAGTTAACATATATCAAACATAACATCAAATTTCCACAGTACCAAAACCATACATGCATACCCTGTAGTGTAACTGAATAAGTTGTATAGTTACCTATCGCAGGATTTATGACGTTACAATGTCATTTCTAACATTGCAAAATGTTTGGGGTGATGCGATTTCTCCTCCGCTCCCCTGTCTCCCCCGTGTCGGACCAACTCCCCAGGGGGGCGGACAGTGGACTGAATGTATCTTACGAGAGATCACGTCTACTAACCCCCCATACAGGAGAGGGAGGGAAAGGAAGGGGCAAAACAGGCAATCCAAACCGCACCCAGATGAGTTCACGTTAGTGCTAAAAATAGAAAATAAAAAAATAGGAAATAATAAAAAATTAAAAAACGAAGGG
The DNA here is from genome assembly GCA_037953035.1 of Aquarana catesbeiana. Taxonomy (NCBI): domain Eukaryota; kingdom Metazoa; phylum Chordata; class Amphibia; order Anura; family Ranidae; genus Aquarana; species Aquarana catesbeiana. The sequence goes on along the minus strand of JBBHAA010000512.1, from coordinate 2,429,022 downwards.
TCAGTTGGTTTTGGTACTGTGGAAATTTGATGTTATGTTTGATATATGTTAACTTTTTTATAGTGGACAACCATCCTCTGAAGAAGACCCGGGAAGGGTCGAAACGCGTCAGGATTTTTACATATAATCTTCGTTGTTCCACATATACTGTATTGCATATTGTCCTTATTTATAGGCATTTATTGTCATCCAACCTCAAGGATTCATTATTGGGGGAATTTTGGCTGCCCCCAAATACATTGTGTCTTGCACTGGTTTTAATTGTAGGCCTTTGTCCGTTGCAATTGTACGCCATATTCAGTTCATGTCCTGACTCTAACAGTCAGTATTCATTCTAGTGATCTTTCTTTTTTAATATGTTATTTATATTTTTTGTACCAATAAAATTCAATTTTTTCAACCACCTATATTGCACTTTATTGGCTGCTTAAAAGCCCCGATAGGGTTTTTTTATACTTTTTCATATATTACCAAAAGTATTGGGATGCCTGCCTTTACACGCATATGAACTTTAATGGCATCCCAGTCTTATAGGGTGTACACACGGTCGGACTTTGTTCGGACATTCCGACAACAAAATCCTAGGATTTTTTCCGACGGATGTTGGCTCAAACTTGTTTTGCCTACACACGGTCGCACAAAGTTGTCGGAATTTCCGATCGACAACCACGCGGTCACGTACACCATGTACGACGAGACTAGAAAAGGCCAGTTCAGAACCAAGCGCGGCACCCTTTGGGCTCCTTTTGCTAATCTCGTGTTAGTAAAAGTTTGGTAAGAGACGATTCGCGCTTTTTCAGACTCGTGGCTTTCAGATCGTTTTCTGCCGTTCAGTTTGTGCTTGTGGGTTTGTATCTGCTCTTCAGTGCGTGCAAGCAAGTTCCGCGTGACTTTAAGTAGTCATTGTATTCTTGTTCGTTCGTTACTGGTTTTCAGGTCGCTCTTCACAGGCCTTGCTGTTCTTCAGTGCGTTCTGTTACTTCGTTCTGAGCAGCCGACCGTTTTCTAGCCATGTTTCGTATGCGTACTCCTCGTAGAGTTCGTGCTGTGTGGGGGCTTGGTGTTGGGGTCCTGACCTTGACACAGGTCCGGTCCATGAACAGGGTGGGGAGGAGTGCATGGACCAAGAATTGGTTGCTTCAGCGTGACCAGTTCTGTCATATGCCTTTGCTCCATGAGAATAATCCTGATGATTTCAGGAACTTTCTCAGGATGACGGACCCCGTGTTTCACCGTTTGTTGGCTTCGCTGACCCCCTATATTAGCAGGCAGGATACCTGCATGAGGCAAGCCATCACTGCGGAGCAGAGGTTGGTCGCTACCTTGCGGTATTTGGCCACAGGGAGAAGCCTGCAGGACCTCATTATCCCAGAGACCTGTTCTGCCATCATCCAGGTCCTGCAGAAGGAATATATGAAGGTAAGATTTTTATCCTTTTATATCCCATTTTATTGTATTGAATGTTTGCTAATATATTGTATTTCTTTCCTCATTCCCTAATTACCATGATTGTAATATGCTGTGAATGTCCCTTTTGTCCTCATGCATGCTGGATTTTTATGTCATTATTATTTTATGTCCTTCATACATATTTGCCCTTCAATAACCTCTCCAGCATGGTGTCTCCTGCCCTATATTCACCTCATGTAGTCACTTAACAATGTATTTTATCAGCTCTATAGTAGTGCTTTACCCCAAACACCCCCTAAAATGTTTGGAAATGTTATTTTTTATTTAAATTCAGGCAGAGTGCCAGAGGCTTTTTTTTGTGGTGTCCCCAATTTTTTTGTAACCCTCCCTCCCCCCCAACTGCTAAGTCAGCTGATCCCAATTCTCTATCCTCAATCATCTATCTGCTGACTTTGCCAAACCCATACACACTATACCCACCTCTTTACTGGTCAGATTTATGGATGAATTCCCCAAAGCATGTAGTGCAAGGGCCTGCCTGTATACTTTCAAATGGTACTGTTTAAAGTTTTTTGATCCTATTATTATCTTGATAGGTAATAGCAGAATGTTCAAATGTGCTCAAATGTGTACAGTGTGTATTTATATCTTTGTATTATGACACTTCTTACCTGTCCAGTGGTCTCCCAATAGTGTAACTAAGGAGGGGCTGTTCCAAGTAATACCCTGTATTTAGGCATTCATCTCTCAATGAAGTGAAGAGGGTTACCTGTCCAAGAGTCCCCCCCCTATAAGGTTAGAAATGGCCCATGAGGGGGGGAGGGGGAATATGATAGGTGTACCTTATACTTTGTTGTTGTTAAATTCCCCTTAATAAATGCTATCTGGAGGTTGCCCCATAATGTTTGTGTATAATCTGCTTGCCATGTTTCTGTGAAAAAATAGTAATGTTTATTGTTTTTTCCTCAACAGGAATGGCATAATTACAAGGGGTTTAATAGTATAGTGATGTTGGCGGTGGTGTCGGCTAATTACGAGTTCTTGTATGTGGACGTGGGGAAGAATGGCCGGATGTCCGATGGTGGAGTGATCGCCCAGACGGAGTTCTACAGGCGTCTCCAGAATGGCAGCTTGGACTTGCCACCTCCAGAGGACAATGTTGAAGGTCTCCCATTTGTGTTCGTTGCTGATGAAGCATTTGCGCTGGGGGACCACCTGATGCAGCCATTCCCGATGAGGACCCTCACCCCGGAACAGAGGGTTTTTAATTACCGGCTGGCCAGAGCCCGAAGAGTGGTGGAGAACACATTTGGAATCCTGGCCAGCCGGTTCCGATTATTTCTGACACCCATCCATATGGCGGAGTATAAACTAAACCATATAATACTTGCCTGCTGTGTTCTCCATAATTTTTTAAGAAAACATTCAGCCAACTATGCTGGCTCAGTTGGGCCTGAGGCCGGAATCCCAAATCCATCAACACTGACGGCGCTTGAAAGTGGCTGTCCTGGCTTGCCCTCCCTGAATGCCCGTGATGTCCGGTTACGATACCTGGAGTTCTTTGCGGGTAGGGGGGCTATCAATATGCCAGACAATCTGTGACACCTTTTTCAAATAAAAAACAACCAAAAGAAATTCTTTGTGGACATTTATTGCTTGTGTTTGTTTTAGCTGACCCTGACAGAAATGTGTTGAGTGCAGAAAATGTCGTGATTGGGTAACCTTATAAAAAACAGTGTTGGCTGGTACTTCCTAAATGCAAAAACACATTTCACTACAAGTGCACTTGCAACTGCACTGAACCTGCACTTGTAGTGCAAAGTGGATTTGCCCTTAGGAAATAACCCCCATTTTTGCATAAAACAGCAATTACATCACCCCAAAAGTGTTGTAGTGTTGAGACAATAATCCACACATTCTTGAGTAAGGCACTTTTTTATACCTGCACAATCACATGTGCATTTACGAAAGGTTTTTAAAACAAACCAACATGTTTGTTGTATAACAATGTTTGCAGTAGCATTATCAAAAATCGAAATATCCATTTCAGATCAAACAGGCCTGTGTAAAACCAACAAGAAAGCCAAAAAACTTGAACTTACAAAGTTCACATATGGTAAAACCTGAAGGCTATATCAGACATCAGTATTTAGGAACTGGGTTTGATATAGTGTTCAGATGGGGGAAATCACCCCTGGAAAAGCCAAATTTGGAAGATGCACACCAATTTAAGAATGTCAACATGTGCTATCTGCCATCAGGGGGGATCAAGGGACGTGTTTTGGGGGAGCAAGCCCTTCCTCAACGCTACTTTATAATTGAGGAAGGGGTTGCACCCCCAAAACGCGTCCATTGATCTCCCGTGATGGCAGATAGCACATGTTGGCACACTGTGTGCATCCTCCAAATTTGGCTTTTCTAAACATTGAAAACATTTTTGTAATATTGGACCACAATCCAAAAAGTGATTTTGTGGGATTTTAAATTCGCCCCAAAACATCAATGATGTTATTTTTTTTTTTAATAACATCACTGATTTGTTGCTGGATGTTTTGCAATTGGAGATTACACCCCATGATCTCCCCGATCAGTATCTGGGCACTTTCAGATGTGAAACGTTCTCTCTCCCTCACATCACGATCACCTAAAAAGAGATAAAGAACAAAAACAAAGGTCTCAAAAATCTGCCACCATCCATCTCTTTTACCTGAGCCTGTGGTCGCAGACACTCACCTGTTGTGGTGCCAATCTCCACCACATCTTCTTCTTCCTCCTGCTCAGCTTCTTGTGTTGGTATTTCCCCTTCTTCCAGAGGTGGGGGGTCTCTGGTCTCCTCGGATGAGGGGTGTCCTCCGAGTCTTTCCCCCCCTATGTAAAACAAAAATGGTATAATTAGCACACAGATATTTGATGGCAGAACTAGAAATAGGAAACATTGCTTGGAAGTGGGGTACAATTATCTATTTTAGCAGAGTTCCAAGATGTATATTTTTTATTGCCCTTTGTCAAGCTGCAATACTTTACCTGTTTAGTACAAGCTTCACAGATGTAGCCCCCCCCTATAGTATACACTGGAGCATCAGTGTGCCCCCCCTAATAAAAATGGTGTTCTTGTGTCCCACACTAGTGCTCCAGTGTCCAGATGTGAAAACAGCTGCTCAGTGTCCTCTCCTTACACACAATCTAGTTTGCATTTCATTCTAGTAACAAACCCATCTACACAAACAAATATTTGGCATCCAAGTAGGCCCCAAAAAATGTGTGAAAATGCATATGGCCTAAACAATGGTGTTCTAGAGGCCGAAAGAAAAATGTTTGATACAAACGAATAATGGGCCCATGAACATTAAAATTGCCCTTTTAAACGTTACAATTAATAAAAGCATATGGAGCAGAACGAACGGAATAAAGACAGAAAGAATAGGAACACAGCACAACTACTTAGTTTTTTGCAGCACTCCCCGGATCTTTCGGTACTGCTCTGGCTCTCTCAACTTCAGGTCCGACCACCGCTTCCTGAGCTGATCTTTAGATCTTCGTACCCCGAAATTCCTCTCAAGACTCCTGACCACTTTCGCCATGATTGTGGCCTTTCGGATGTTGGGGTGGGGGTAAGGCCCATATTTTCCGTCATAGTCGGACTTCCTCATGATGTCGACCATCTCCAACATCTCCCCAAACGACATATTTGTGGCCTTAAAACGTCTCCTTCTGGATCGGGACGTGCCTGGATCCGGGCTTTCCTCCTCCTCCTCCTCGTTGCTAGAATTAGCATGCACCTGCTGTAACTCCGCCATCATGCACTTCACCCACTGCGCCGAACAAAAAGGGGCGGGGAATAGACTAGAAAGAACGTCAGGGGCGGGCGGAGTTACACGCATGCGCAGTGTGTATAAAGCGTAACACGCGTGCGTATTACGTACGATCTGTGAGCGGAGGAAGGAGCATTGGACGCGCCGATCATAAGAACGAAGGTAAGAGACAAATTTGTGCCTATACTGCTTTTAGATTGAGGCCTATATTGTAACAAGATTAGGAGAGTTTTGTCTGACATTAGGCTTTGTCTTGTGTTGTGTCTTGCAGTGAACATGGATATCTTAATGAAAGACAATGACTTCATGTCAGTATTCATAGAGATGCTAAGTGAGCTGCCCTGTCTGTGGGAGATTACCCACCCCCATTTCAAGAACCAAGCAAAGAGGAAGGCAGCACTGGAGCAATTGTGTGAAATTGTGAAGCAGGTGATCCCCACGGCAGACATCACCTATTTAAAGATCTTCATTGGTGGCCTGAGGAGCACATATCTGAGGGAGCGCAAGAAAGTCCTGGATTCACAGAGATCCGGAGCAGCAGATGACATCTATGTCCCCAGGATGTTGTACGACAGGCTGCACTTTCTGGCAGGCCAGACTGAACCCAGGCCATCCCTCTCAAGTCTTCCCTCCACGCTTCCTTCCCCCCCGGCTGAGGCTTCTGACGCCCAACCTGGGCCTTCCAGGCGATATGTGGAGGAGCCCAGATTGAGCCAGGTATAGCATTCCTCTAAATATTTCTGCTTGTCCAATCAATGATGTTACCTAGATGTTAGTTGGGAGTACTAATTTAGGATTGTGATTGATGTTGCAAAAACTAAACCCATGTCCCTTTTTCATACACAGGGAAGTCTCAGCCAGGAGGTGGCCGGGCCGAGCCGGCTGGCTGATCTGCAGGTCCCTCCACCCCCCCTGAAAACAGAAAGTGGCAGTAGGAGGAGTACCCTAGAGAAGGCTGCTATAGCATTCTTTTGGAGGGCTACAGAGGTCCTGGGAGCACCCCACACCATGCAGGAGAACATTGCTGCCTTCATAGCCTATAAAATGCAGAGGATGGAGGAGGACCAAAAAGCCATGTGTGAGGCCCTCATATCGGAGGCTCTGGAGAAAGGTATGAGGGGCCAAATTACACCTCACACACATCTTTGGGATGGTCCTCCTCCTCCTCCTGCAGGTCCTCCTCCTCCTCCTCCCTCTCCTCCAGGTCCCCCCAGTCCTCCTCCAGGTCCTCCAGTCCTCCTCCTCCTCCAGGTCCTACTCCTCCTCCTGCCACATCTCCAACTGCACAGCCACAGCCTGGAAGGAAGCGTGGAAGGAAGACCAGACAGTAATTGCCCTGGATCCAGTCTGGTCGGCCAAAAGATGCAGCCTCTTGTGGTACCACAGCCTGGGGACACAGATGTCATCTGCTGCTATCCGGATCTCTGGGATTTCTGGACCAGACTGCCCTCCCTTAGATATGGACTCCTCAGGCCACCAATTTTGATGTTGAAGAATTGATGTCTGCCGTGAGGGTCCCAGGCTTCGCTAATTTCTGCTGTTGATCCAGTGTTGCCTTCCTCTTTGTTTGGTTCTGATCCCTTAATAAAGGATTTTTGTTTTGAATTATACTCTCCTATGTGTTTTACTTCAAAAATGACAGTTTGTTTGTGAGGATTCAGGTACATTTCAAATATACAATGTGAAATGAACAAGGGACACAAACAACAAACAATCTCCTTGAGATTAAATAATAAAAGATATCAATGGTGTTGGGGTAACTTGACACACAAAACACACACAAAAATATTCTGGAGTAAAAATAAAAATAACATTGAACAAAAGATCAGCCTTGGAAAAAATCCAAACATTAAAACAAAAAAAAGGCTGAAAATCCAAAAAAAAAATCAAATAAAAAAAATATAAAAAACTGTCAGATGTGACAACTAATAACAATATATTCAGGGAATCCCACTAAAAAAAACACAAATAAAACTTTGTGAGAAGTGTGTGTGAATATGAGCAGCAAAACTACTTAATTCTTGTCACATTATAAAGAAGAAGAGAGTGCGCTGTATTAAACCATGTTTAACATTGCAGCGTGACGAAAGTGCTGTATCCATTGCGAACGCTATGTTTACCAGAACGAGCTATCCCGTGTCGGAATTTCTTCTGAGCATGCGTGGCACTTTGTGCGTCGGAACAGGCCACACACGGTCAGAATTGCCGCGATCGGATTTTGTTGTCGGAAAATGTTATCTCCTGCTCTCCAACTTTGTGTGTCGGAAAATCCGATGGAAAATGTCCTATGGAGCCCACACACGGTCGGAATTTCCGACAACACGCTCCGATCGGACATTGTCCATCGGAAAATCCGACCGTGTGTACGGGGCATTAGTCTGTAGGGTTCAATATTGAGTTTGCCCACCCTTTGCAGCTATAACAGCTTCAACTCTTCTGGGAAGGCTGTCCACAAGGTTTAGCAGTGTGTCTATGTGAATGTACTTTCCTCCAACCTTTCCAGACATTGCTCTTTCTCCCCTCCCCCCTTATCCCGATCCATTTTGATTGGTAATTGCCTTTTAAATTGAGCTATTTAAGCTTCCTGGTTTGCGTCTCCCAACACACTTGACAAAGGAGCGCGCATGCTCATTGCGAGCTTCGCGCATGCTCAGAAACGCGTAGTGGTCCCCAGCGAACCTGAATGACTCGAGTGACGTCATCATCCACGTGGTCTGTCAGAACGCGGAAGTGTCTTCCCCACATCACTGCTCACACAGCCGGCATCTCCGAGCGGAGGTCCGCGGCCGTTCGCTCGGCATACATCAGCCCCACATTTTTGGATTTATGACACACCTCGGGCTTAGTTCTCTATGGAAGCGGCAAACTGTCAACTTTTATGTAAGTGCTTTTAATTGCTTTTATACTGTAATAAACCTTTGATACTGAAGAGGCGCTTTCTCTTTTGGATTTTTTATGTACGCATGGAGAGCTGACTTCACTCTACAGATAGCTGCCTTGGTATCCTGGTTGCACAGACACCCCTGGCTCCCACATCCCTTCATATTACGGATTATCCACACAATATAGACTTTTCTTCTCTATGGATCATTATTGTCTTCATCTGTAGATAGAGAAAGCAATCCATTTATACACTTTGGACCTATGTTATTTTACTGTCATATCCACTGATTTTAGCGCTGTTACATCATTATTTATCTATGTGAATGTTTGACCATTCTTCCAGAAGCGCATTTGTGAGGTCAGGCACTGATGTTGGACAAGAAGGCCTGGCTCGCATTCTCCGCTCTAATTCATCCTAAGGCATGGAGGACATACCAGCAAGGTCAGCTTGGTCTGGTGATATAGGGCCAATCTCAGATGAACAATGGGCAGTGGCACTGTCGGTAACACTGTTGGCATCTCTATCTTCAACACAAAACTTAACACAATTATTTATATTGCATAGGGCTTATTACACACCAGGGAAACTATTCAAATGAAAACGTAGGGACACAGAGCAAAGTCCTAGATGTAAAGGGATCCCTGCTAACCTAATCCATATGCTATGGATATGTCCCAAACTCCATCGTTACTGGAATGAGGTGGTATTAATGATTAACCACCTCCCGACTGGCGCACGCCGATGTACGTCGGCAGAATGGCACGGCTGGGCGAATGGGCGTATCTGTAAGTCCCATTTAAATTCCCCGCCGTGCCTTCGCGTGCGTGCCACCCAGGAGCACCGTGAGTCGGGTCACGGGTCCCGTGGACTCGATCGCCATGGGGATACCCACAATCGCCTCACGGAGAGGACGAACGGGGAGATGCTAATGTAAACAGCATCTCCCCATTCTGCCTAATGACAGGCTCACTGATCTCTGCTCCCTGTCATCGGGAGCAGAGATCAGTGACGTGCCACAGCTATCCCATCCCTCCTACAGTTAGAAATCACTCCCTAGTACTGATTTAACCCCTCCCCGCCCCCTAGTGGTTAACCCCTTCACTGCCAGTGTCATTTACACAGGAATCAGTGCATTTTATACTACTGATCGCTGTATAAATGACAATGATACCAAAAATGTGTCAAAAATGTCCGATGTGGCCTCCATAATGTCGCAGTCACAATAAAAATTGCTGATCACCACCATTACTAGTAGAAAAAAAAATATTCATAAAAATGCCATAAAACTATCCCCTATTTTGTAAACGCTATAACTTTTGTGCAAACCAATCAATAAGCGCTTATTGCAATTTTTTTTAACCAAAAATATGTAGAAGAATACGTGTTGGCCTAAACTGAGGAAAAAAAATGTTATTTTAATTATTTTTGGGGGATATTTGTTATAGCAAAAAGTAAAAAATAATGCATTTTTTTCGCTATTTTTTTGTTTATAGCGCAAAAAATAAAGAACGCAGAGGAGATCAAATACCACCAAAAGAAAGCTCTATTTGTGGGAAAAAAAGGACGTCAATTTTGTTTGAGAGCCACGTTGCACGAACGCGCAATTGTCAGTTAAAGCGTCGCAGTGCCGAATCGCAAAAAGTGCTCTGGTCAGGAAGGGGGTAAATTCTTCCGGGGCTGAAGCGGTAATAGCTTTATTGGGACCAGAACCAGGGGGATGCCTCCTGGGTATCCTGGATGAAGGAGGAATCTCGGGGGAATACAGGATTTCAAAAATTAGGAGCCTATTCCAGGCTCATAAGCTTATAGCGCAAAAGAGGACATCACTATTTCCACCTACAGTGGCAGAATGGAAGATACAAATAAGGCAAACCCTAGCTGAGGAAATATATTTTTCTGCATAGAGGACGCACAGGGAATTTTGAAAAGATATGGAGAAGATGCCATTAAAGATCAAAAGTTCATGGGTGTGTAAAAGCAGGCGTCCCAATACTTTTGGTAATATAGTGTATGTATGTATGTATGTATATATATATATATATACATATATATACATATACATATATACATACAGGTGCATCAAAAAGTTAATTTATTTTAGTAATTCAATTCAAAAAGTGAAACTCATATATTTTATATAGATGCGTTACACACAGAGTGATATATTTCAAGTATTTCCTTCTTTTAATTTTGATGATTATGGTTTATGGCTAGTGAAAAATCAGAATTCAGTATCTCAGAAAATTAGAATATTACATAAGACCAATAAAAAAAAAAAGATTTTTAATACAGAAATGTTGGATTACTGAAAAAATGTTCATGTACAGTATAGTACCGTATATACTCGAGTATAAGTCGTTCCGAGTATAAGTCAAGGCCCTAATTTACCACAAAAAAATGGGAAAAACTTATTGACCCGAGTATAAGACAAGGGTGAAAAATGCACAGCTACTGTAAGTGGAAAAGAGGGTCAACAATGCCCATTTTCAGCCTCACTGTGTCCATTTGCAGCCTCACTGTGCCCGTTTGCAGCCATAGGTACCCTGAACTTCAAACTCTGTAGTTAGGGGTTCCTAGATCCCCACTAGCTGCAGCCAAAATTTGGGGTCTCTGAACCCAAATGGTCCCGAAATGACATTGCTGCAGATGGACACAGTTGACCGACTTTGGGGCACCATATCCCGGGGGCACTTAGTGCTAGGAACCCCAAAGTTGGTGTGAAAACTCAGTGGAACTAGTACCATAAAATATCCAAAGCTGGGGTTTCTAGCACCAAGTGTCCCCGAGATACAGGGCCCCAAATATCAGTTCAGAAAATGTCAAGCACTTTTCTGCAGCAGAAAATGACATTTTCCGAACCGAATTTGGGGCCCCGTATCTTGGGGCCACTTAGTGCTAGGAACCCCAGATTTGGGTATGTTATGGTACCACTGAGTTTGCATACCAAATTTGGGGTTCCTAGCACCTAGTGGCTCTGAGATACATGGCCCCAAAGTTGGTTCAGAAAATGTCAAGCACTTGACCTGTGAAGGACTTAAACCCACAGTCCTCTTAACCACCCCCTTAGACATACTCAAAAACCCCTCCAATTCTCCCCACAAAAGACGTGATAAGGTGCTGGAATAAATGGCCTTGACGGCTTTTTATTAAGAAAATATAAAATAAAATAAAATAAAATAAATAAAATTTTAAATAACTTTTAAATAACTTTTTAATAATAAACTTTCTCAGTACTTATTAGGGTCTTGGAGGGGAACCCACCCACAGGTCACTGCAAAAACTTCGTAAAAAACTTTTTGGTCTCCAGTCACAAACCCCAGACTGTGAGACAGTAAACAACCTTCCCCAGTGACCTAACTTTACCCCTTCCTGGTTAACACCTCGTAACCGGAAGGTACATAACAAAGCCCATATTACATATGGGTACCAACCATGTAAAATCACCATAACATAAATCTCCTCCTCCTCACAGACCCAAACCACTGCCACCACACGCAAGGGGTAAAGCCTTACCCTTGCACGCACCTCCAAACCCTCAAAGCATGCTGTACCCCATCCTGCAATCCTAACGCCCAAATGTCAGTACCTACTTCAGTAATGCCAGGAAATGACGCCTGTAAGCGTAAAAAAATCGCACTTGATGTCTCGTATAAGATCCCTCATGGACCTAACCCCCATGTCGTTCCCCCCCACATGGAGCACTAAAACATCTGGAGCCTTGTCCCAACGAGCAAACTTGTGGACTTCTGACCTTACCCTGTTCCACAGCATACCCGATCCACTTGACCCGTGCCTCCTGTCTCGGGATACCTAGTTGCCTACCGTTCGGCCGAACGTCGGCCCTTTTTGCCCCCCAGAAAACGAAGGAGTGGCCCAAAATCCAAACCACGGGAACAGAGTCACCTGTAAAGCAAGATTGACAAACAACACAATAAGTAACCCCCAACCTTAAACTCTATACCCTAAATGAAAAACCTCCCAAACACAAGCCTATAATAAATGTGGACGGATATAAAGCTTAAACCTATCTGAGTCCCACCTGCCAATGCGCTTCACTGTTTCAAAACTAAGCCCCGCCCTGGCAGCCTCTGAAGCAGCCCCTATGCGGAAAGAATGGGATGAGTACCTGGCAGGATCGTGACCGGCCGCCGCTAAACATTTTTTGAACACTGCTACAAATTGAAATTTTGGCAAGGACGATCCATCTGCATGAATCAAAAACGAGCCCGGCAAAAGCGGACGCCTATCCTTGAACCATGTCACCGCTGCTCCCGGACAAATGTGGGACCCCGCAATCCGGAAAACCTCCAATTGTGCTCCCTTCCCAATCTGATCAGTTTTTGACCTTTTAATCCATATCCTAACCGAATCGGTCGAAAACTCCAGATCCTCACATTGAAGCCCCCCTGAGGCCCGTTTGGACGACCAATTCACTTACCCGTAATGCCCCAAAAAACGCTAACGCAAAAGCCGCCCGGAATAACGCGCTTTCAAACTCAGAACTACAAATATACGATACCTGTCGAAATAGGCCGTGTAACATGTCAAAAGACACTGGGCGCTGACCATCACTCTTCCGATGCTCTTTCCTGTAGCCTTTCACTGCTTGTTTCACCCAGAAATCTTTTGTGTGGTCACGCAGCCCTTGTAACTTAAAAAGAAAGGCCAAACCTGCCAGTTTCTTATCGATGGCAGCTGCCGAGATGCCCCTCTCAAAACCCATATTAATAAAATAAAGAATCGCCTGAGGTACCTCCCGGCCCACAGGGTCGATTTCTAGCCCTTGTAAGCATGCCAACCAGTCTTGCCATACCTTGGAATAAGTGTCCCAAGTGGCCTTACTCACGGAGTGCTGAATCCACCTTGCCACGTTCCCAAGGCAACCTTCCACATCCAGTCCGGGCAGGTAACCCCCTGCTGCTCCGCGTCTGGTGCCAACTCCCGAAACCTGTTCCACTGAAAACGAGACAGTGCGTCAGCTAAAGTGTTCTCGACCCCTGGTAAGTGTACAGCGTAGATGAAAACATTCAATTTCAAACAGCGCAATACTAAATACCTCAGCAACCTGACCACCGGCATGGACTTGGCTGACAAACGGTTAATCACCTGGACAACACCTAATTTGTCACAGTTGAGCCGCACTTTCAGGTTACGGAAAGACTCCTCCCAAATTTCCATTGCCACCACAATTTGAAACAGTTCCAGTAGAACCAGGTTCTTCAAGAGCCCAGCCTCCACCCAAGTAGGGGGCCAGCGGGCAGCGCTCCAAGTTCTTTGAAAAACAGCCCCATAGCCCGTAGAACCGGCCGCATCCGTAAACAATTCCAGATCCCAATTACTGATGGGACCTGACATCCAAAGAGCACACCCGTTGAATGATCCCAGGAATTCGTGCCATACCCACAAGTCCTCCCTATGGTCGCTGTTAAGCGTCACAAAGTGAGTAGGGGCGGTGACCCCCGCCGTCGCTGCCGACAACCGCCGGCAAAAGACCCTGCCCATGGGGATTATTCGGCAAGCAAAGTTTAGCTTGCCCAATAACGATTGTAGCTGCCTCAATTGCACCTTACGCTTCCCAATGGTGCCCCGCACCTCTGCCTTGAGCGCTTCAAGCTTGTCCAACGGCAGACGGCACTCCATTCCCATGGAATCTACCTCAATTCCCAGGAAAACAATGTTGGACATGGGGCCAACTGTATTTTCCGGCGCTAACGGCACCCCAAAACGCTCTGCTATGTGCTGTAACGTGCCCAATAAGACTGCACAGATGTTGGAACCCGCAGGGCCAACACAAAGAAAGTCGTTCAGGTAGCGGATGACAGAATTGATCCCAGAAATGTCCCGTACCACCCATTCCAGAAACGAACTGAATTTTTCAAAGAAAGCGCAGGGGATAGAACACCCCACCGGGAGGCATCGATCTACGTAGTATGCCCCGTCCCATATGCAGCCTAGCAAACGGAAACTTTCCGGGTGAATTGGCAAAAGCCGAAAGGCAGCTTCAATATCCGCTTTCGCCATGAGTGACCCCCGACCGTAGCGACGGACCCATGCTATCGCTGCATCAAAGGAAGTGTACGTAACTGCACACTCCTCTGGCGCAATCGCATCATTGACTGAACCACCCTTCGGAAAAGAAAGGTGATGAATCAGCCTGAATTTGGCTCCTTCTTTGGAACCACTCCCAATGGGGATACAACCAATCCCAGAAGTGGGACAGAAGTAAAAGGGCCGGCCATGCGCCCTAACTGTATTTCTTTATCCAATTTTTCTGCCACCACCGTCGGATGCGTGAGAGCCGAGCGTAAATTTTTTGCTATGGGAGGGGCAGCCTCCAAGGAACACGGTATTTTAAAACTGCTCGTGAATCCTGAGTCTAATAACTGAGCCGCAATTTTGTCAGGGTACCTATTGAGGAAAGGTCGCATCCTTTCCACCCGCACCGGCGTCGTCCCTCTTGTTCGCAGACTCTCCGCCACGCCCCTTTCCTCTTCTAAAGCACTTTGACAGTGCGTGAGAGCCCCCACAACCAGAACATGTGTGCTTGAATCGACAGTTTGTTCCGAACTTACAGGTGCCCTCATTAAACTGCCAGCAGAAGCCCCATTTCTTCTCAGTCGGTTGTCCTGGAGCAGCGTTACCTCCGACCCCTGCCTGAAAAAACTGGTTCGGAGCCCTCGTAGCGGTCATAAGTTTCATCCACAGGCTGATATCCTTATGATCCCAGCGTAGTGAAGGTCTGACGGCCATCCGTTGCCTGAACTGCTCGTTGTATCGCAGCCATGCCACTCCGCCGTATGTCCGGTGCGCCTCACTAATGGCATCCAAATAAACGAACAAAGCTGAGCAATGTTCGAGGGACTTTTCCCCAACCACACTCGCCAAGATAGCAAAAGCCTGCAGCCAATTATAAAAAGTGCGCGGAATCGGCCTATATCGGCGTTTTTCCTCGTCCTCTTTCTTCCGCTCTTCCGGTTTCAACCTATCCAGATTGAATTTCTCTAACGGGAGCAATGTGAATATCTCCACATATTCTCCTTTCCAAATCTTTTCCTTCACTTCTGTTTTGAGGTGGGCCCCCAATGGGCCTTCAAAACAGACGTAGAACTCACTCTTTGCGGAGTCTGCCAACCTGACTGACTCCGTCTTCTTTTCCCCTGTTTTTTCCTGGCTGTCCGGGACCGAACCGCTGGTTGATGGTCCAATCGGGTCAATCACCGCCGTCCCAGCTCCACTTGCCGGTGTAACTGAATCCACGCTAACCGCGACCGTCAGTGTAGGCATAATCACCGCAGCCGCATCCCTTTCCTGCGGCGTCGCCCACGCCCGCGCTGGTGCCGAATTGTCCCCCGTGGTCAGCTCAAAGCGCTGTACTAAATCCCGCAAACCAGCCAATAAATCCTGCATGCCTGTCCTGCTCGCCCCCTCTCTTGCCTCCCTGGGTTGTTCTGCGGGTGGCCTAACCACGCTCCCCCCTGCCCAATTATCACCCCCCAAGGGACCCCCTTTTCTGCCTTGCTCTATTAACTTTTCTAACAAAGAAGTAATAGATAAAGTAGAGCTGTACTCACCAGGCTGCCCATGACTGGGCCCACCAGCTGCCACTCCGGAATCCACCGCTGACGTGTGTCCCTGGTCCTCGTCCCTCTCCGACCCGGACAGCTCCCCTTCCGATCTGTCGCTGACCTCATCTGGATGGACGACCATTGGCTGCACTCCAGAGGGACCCGCTCTGGCTGCTGGGGGTCTGCGCTGCTGCTCTCATCCTACTCTTTGCGCTGTAACGCCAGACCCGTGACCGGCCCGCCTGGATAGACTTCGGCGCCGCCGCCCAGACTGGGCCTCCACTGTACTCCCTCCGCCTCTGCTCGCCAATGACACCGCACTCTTTACGGTTCTTCCTCTGGACTGTACAGGGCTGCTGGCCGCCCCGGCCACCTGGCCAGCCCCCCGATTGACGGATGACGAACGCTGTCCGGACTGGTCGCTCGAAGCCCCCTGTGACTCACCAGCCATCTGCTCCTGGCATCTGCGATGGGCTGAGGGGGGGGGACCGTGGGTTGCGCTGGTCTCCCCCATCCCTGCACTCCGGCCCCTCCGCTGTGTCCTCTTGCCGTCATCTCTTCTGGCTCCTCGAGCCTGCTGATCACTGGGGGGCGGCTGGATCGATCCTCCTCTGGCATTCTGCTGTGGCCCCTGCCTCCTGGGAGCGGAGTCAGAACTGAAGCGCTCTGGCGGCCTGGAACGGCGTGCACGGGGAGCCTCCATGGCCCCCCCGCTCGTTGAAGCTCTGTCCTCTGACCGGATGGCTGCCACCTGAGCCTGCAGCCAGTCTGCCCCTTGTGCTGCCGCCGCTGCTCTGAGCTGTGTCAGTATCATTGCCGCTGTGAGCTCTGCCATATTGAGGGATAATCAGTGGAGCGATGGGAGTGCATGTGAATCTTTTCCCCGTCGCTCTCCACTTCCCCCTTCTTCCTCCTAATCTTCTACAGCACATCCTGCCCTGCTTCAGCCACTCCCCCTTTTCTTAAAGGGGAAAACAGCGTAAGACAGCGTGACTGTGCAGTCCGCACATGTCATGCTGTCCCTGCGCTGATCCCCTTCAGTCCTCTGCTCCGGGACCTCCTTTTCTGCAGCAGAGAATGACATTTTCCGAACCAATTTTGGGGCCCCGTACCTCGGGGCCACTTAGTGCTAGGAACCCCAGCTTTGGATATGTTTTGGTACCAGTGCCACTGGGTTTGCACACCAAATTTGGGGTTCCTAGCAGAAGGTGGCCCCCAAAAAAATGTGCTGAAATACTCGACTTATACTCAAGTATATACGGTATGTACTAAATACTTGGTTGGGGCTCTTTTTGCATGAATTATTGCATCAATGTGGTGTGGTATGGAGGTGATCAGCCTTTGGCATTGCTGAGGTGTTATGGAAGCCCAGGTTGCTTTGATAGCGGCTTTCAGCTCATCTGCATTGTTGGGTCTGGTGTCTCTCATCTTCCTCTTGACAATACCCCACTCATCATTAAACCAGATATTGGTACTTTTGGCAGTGTGGGCAGGTGCCAAGTCCTGGTGGAAAAGGAAATCAGCATCTCCATAAAGCTGGTCAGCAGAGGGAAGCATGAAGTGCTCTAGAATTTCCTGCTAGAGGGCTGCGCTGACTTTGGACTTGATAAAACACAGTGAACCAACACCAGCAGATTAAATGGCTCCTTAAATCATCACTGACAGTGGAAACTTCACACTGGACCTCATGAAACTTGGATTCTGTGCCTCTCCACTCTTCCTTCAGACACTGGGACCTTGATTTCTAAATGAAATGCTAAATTTTCCACAGTCAGTGATGATTTGGGGAGCGATGTCATCTGCTGGTGTTGGTCCACTGTGTTTTATCAAGCCTGAAGTCAGCGCAGCCCTCTAGCAGGAAATTCAAGAGCACTTCATGCTTCCCTCTGCTGACCAGCTTTATGGAGATGCTGATTTCATTTTCCAGCAGGACTTGTCACCTCCCCACACTGCCAAAAGTACCAATACCTGGTTTAATGATCATGGTATCACTGTGCTTGATTGGCCAGCAAACTCACCTGACCTAAACTCCATAGAGAATATGTGGGGTATTGTAAAGAGGAAGATGAGAGACACCAGACCCAACAATGCAGATGAGCTGAAGGCCGCTATCAAAAAAACATGGGCTTTCATAATACCTCAGCAGTGCCACTGGCTGATCACCTCCATGCCACACCACATTGATGCTATAATTCATGCAAAAAGAGCCCCTACCAAGTATTGAGTGCATACTATACTTTACATGGACATACTTTTCAGTAAGCCAACATTTCTGTATTAAAAATCCTTTTTTTTATTAATGTAATAGTCTAATTTTCTGAGATACTGAATTTTGGGTTTTCACTAGCTGTAAGCCATAATGATCAAAATTAAAAGAAAGAAATGATTGAAATATATCACTCTGTGTGTAACTCATCTGTATAAAATATATGAGTTTGAATTGAATTACTGAAATAAATTAACTTTTTGATGATATTCTAATTTTATGAGAAGCACCTGTGTATATATATATATATATTGTATATTGCAAGTGCAGTTGCTCTAGAGCTTAGTAAATAAGGTAAAGCTTCACTTTGCAAAGAATACCCAATCACATGCAAGGAAATTGCATTTTTGCTTGAACATGATTGGATGATGGACGTCAACAGAGCTTCCCCTCATTTACTAAGCTGTGTACAATCTATTTGCCTTTAGTAAATGAATCTTATTGCATGAAGTCCAGTTGTATTTAATAAAAATCACATTAAAGCCATCAAACCAGTGTATATGTTTCTTTTCTTCAGTATCTGTTGAGTCCTGATCAAGGGGACCTTTTGAACCCTTGAAACATGTTGGATTTAACTGTATTGGACTCTCCATAACTACTCTGTCTGGGGCTTTTTGGCTTGCACGCTGGTTGTCAAGAGCAGTGGTGTATTTAAGGTATGGCAGCCATGGCTAGTGCCATGGGTGCCATGGGGGGGTGGGCAAAAAGCCGCCCCCGCAAAAAAAAACCCCACCCTTTCCACCTTCCACACTAATATAGCCTCCGGCACCATGGCCGGCCTGCTGGAGCGTGGCGCCGGAACAGCAATTGCTAATATTGCTACTTAGCCTGGGGAGGGGAGTGAAAGGCGCCCCCATGATGGCAGATGACTGCCCATATCGGATACATATAGGGTAGGGTAACAGTGGTGGAGGCGGAGCCTAATGCTCCGCCTACCCTCCTCTGCAGAGAATGTGACGTGAGGTGAGAAGGAGAAGAGAGGACGGGAGAAGGATTGGATGACGGCCGGACAGGGAACCCCCAGCAGCAGCACAAAGGATAGCAACCTAGTAGCAGCCAGGTACTACTTCTTGATCGTCATCATGTTCATGTGTGTGTGCCAACTGCCAAGCGGAAGCAAGCAGCTAAATATAGTGCTCAGTGGAATAAATAAATATGCATAGCCCTAGATATCATAAATAAACTGTAATAAAGTGATTTGTGAACAGCTGTTGCACACATCACTTTATTACACTTTATTTATGATATCTATGGTTATGCATATTTATAATTTATTTAATCTATATTGAGCACTATATTTGATTGGCTGCTTGCTTCTGCTTGAGCCTGGCACACAGGCACAATCGCACATGATGATGACAAACGTTTTAAGTCATCATCAGGCCCGGATTGGCCATAGGGCCACACTTGCCCGGTGGGCCGCGGCCACTGGGGCTGCCAGGCTGCAAGTCCTTGCAGGGCCCAAGACAGCTGGGCTGCTCTTTGAGCCCGCGCCGCTCATCCAGCCTCTCTGCGGCTGTCCGGCTGCCAGTTAAGCTCAGCCATCGGTGCCGGGGGAGGAGCTAGATGAGACAACTTCGGCCTCTCCGCGGCCGCACGGTGCTTGTATAGGTCAGCCATCAGTGCCGGGGGGGAATGACTGCTAAGGGGGAGGAGCCAGAGCAGACACCTGCTGCAGACACCTTGGGGCCGGATAACAGAAAACTTGAGTGCGCCCCCCCGTACCTGAATAGGAGGAGCAGTGGGGGGCAGCTGCATATAGAACAATCATTCTCTTTATCTTCCTCCTGCAGTCTCAGGATGCCTGCGAGAGGTATAGGAGAAGCAGGCATTCTGAGTCTGCAGGAGGAAGATGGAGAGAATGATTGTTCTATATGCAGCCGCCCCCACTGCTCCTCCTATCCTGCTTCTCTCTGCTTCCCCCCTGGGCTGTCCACCTCACCTTTACTCTTTGCCTCCTCATGCTCTCCACCTCCCCCCATGTCTCTGCCGCCCCCCCAGTGCTCTCTACCTCCCCCCATGCTCTCTGCCACCCCCTTTGCTCTCCACCTCGCCCCACACTCTCTGCCACCCTGTGATCTCAAAATAACCCCCATGCTCTCCGCTGCCCCCCATGCTCTCCACATCACCCCCACGCTCTGCGCTTCCCCCCTGTGCTCTCCACCTTCCCCCATGCTCTCCGCCACCCTCCCTGTGCTCTCCCCCTCCCCCCATGCTCTCTGCTCCCCTGTGCTTTGCACCTCCCCCATGCTCTCCGCTGCCCTCCCTGTGCTCTCCACCTCCCCCCAAGCTCTGCAGCCCTCCCTATGCTCTCCACCTCCCCCCATGCTCTCCGCCACCCTCCCTGTGCTCTCCACCTCCCCCCAAGCTCTGCAGCCCTCCCTATGCTCTCCACCTCTCCCCACGCTCTCCGCCGCCCTCCCTGTGCTCTCCACCTCCCCCATGCTCTCCGCCGCCCTCCCTGTGCTCTCCACCTCCCCCATGCTCTCCGCCACCCTCCCTGTGCTCTCCGCTGCCCCCCCATGCTCTCCACTGCCCCCCGTGCCCTCCATTTCCCCCCCATGCTCTCCACCTCCCCCTATGCTCTCCGCCGCCCCCTCCCTGTGCTCTCCGCTGCCCCAATGCTCTCCACTGACCCCGTACTCTCCACCTCCCTTCATGCTCTCCGCCGCCCTCCCTGTGCTCTCCACCTCCCCCCATGCTCTCCGCCACCCTCTCTGTGCTCTCCACCTCCCCCATGCTCTCCGCTGCCCCCTGTGCTCTCCTCTTCCTCCCTGTGCTCTCTGCCTCCCCCTGTGATCTTGCCCCACCCCATGTTCTCAAGGTTCTTCCCTGTGCTCTCCATCCCCCATGCTCTTTCCTGGTCCCACCTCACCCTGCCACACACACCTCTGCTGGGTTCCCTCTCCCCTCTCTCAGGGGATTTGTCAGGCTGGGGAAGGGGCCAGTTAACATGTAATGGGCTGCTCAATACAAAATGCCCGGGCCTATTTTTTGTCCCAGTCCGAGCCTGGTCATCATCATGTGCGATTGTGCGTGTGTGCCAGGCAGAAGCAGCCAATCAAATTTAGTGCACAATATGGATTAAATAAATTATAAACATGCATAGCCATAGATATCATAAATAAAGTATAATAAAGTGATTTGTGCAACAAGCTCAATAAGCATTCCACATTCAGTGAAAGTTTTTGTACTGCAAACTTTGCAGTACATGAACTTTCACTGAATGTGGACTGTTAATGAGCAGGGGCGGACTGACCCATCGGGCACTACCTGAATGCCTGGGGCCATTAGGGGGGCCCCATAAGAGGAGCTGCAAGACTGCAACACATACAGTCTAGCACGGGCAGTGGCTGTAATAAGACCTTTCATGGCACGCTGCTCCCCGCCGGACGCCCTTTTCCTCCCGTCCACCCCAGTTGCATGTACTATACATTACATCACCCAGGACGGACAAGAAGAGAGGAGGGGCCATCAGCGAGCAGCGCGCCCTAAGAGGTCTTATTATTATAGGCATTAGGTGAGGCTGTGTACTTTTTGTTTTTTACAGGAGTCTGGAGACACCAGGGCTGCCACCATCGAGGGAGGGGGGAGGAAGGGCAGCCAGTACAGTACAAGGGAGCATACAACACCCAGGGAGGACACGCAAAGTTCAAGGACGGCTTGAAAGCCATAGAAAATAAGTACAATACGCAAAGTGGAAAGGGTGTAAAGGTGGGTGGACCTACATCATTTAAAAATTGTTTAAATGCATCATAAAATTACAGACTTCAATTCTTGATTGTATTATGCCCTTTGGTCCCATTATCATTAACACATACACATATCATTGTTATTGTGACCCATTTGGCTTGCTTCTGGGTACCCCGTGATTATTTATGAGGAACACACATATTGGGGGATACCTTGCTTAGGTATTATGTCAAAGGATCACATAGTAAATACCACAAGGATATGTTTTGTTTGTCTATGAGCATATAATCTTTAGAGAGATTGACCATTTGTATTAGTCCTGAAGGCGGTATATGCTCCTATATACTCCAAACCAAATACTTCTCTGCTGTTCTACAGTCGGAAGAGGTGCTACAGGAATAAATAAAGTCCCAACAAAGTTCTGAAATTATAATTATACAGGAGGACAATGCACTCAATCAGAAACAGAAGGAAGAGGAAGGTCCGTGGTTTATGTAATCTCATTTACTCATTTCCTTGAAAAATGTTAACAGTTTATACACTGTACATGTTAAATCACTGTAATTGATATCTGAAAGTGAACCGCCAGGAAAAGTATATATATATATATATATATATATATTTATATATATATATATTTATTTATTAATTTTTTGACGGAGCCAAACTACAGACTAATGGCTGTATGATAGCTGCCAAAAAGTGCTGTTTTTTTTTCTTTTGTATGGTGTCCAACTTACATTCTGGATATGTGTGAGGATGAGAACTCTGTCATTTCAAGAGAAACCTAGTTAGCAGACAGGAAGATCATTTCACCAGTAGACTCAGTATAGCAACTGCCAAGGTTTCCACTACCTTTGTTTTGCAATGAGTACTTGTCAATCTGAGCATGTAGCCATTTCCTATTAAAGGGCCAATGAGGTACATGCCATATTTTTCCTTTTCCCCTATGTTATTTTTCAATGTTAATCTTGTTTGTGCTTTATGTCAGAGGAAAACGCAAGGAAAAAAATTGTGGCAATGGAAGAAGAGTTGCAAAAGTTGCAGGAGACTCAACAAGAACAGAAGATGGAAGGGGAGAGGGACAATATGCAAAAGACCTTTAACCAGCTCATGCAGAAGATGGAGGAAGACAAAAAAATATTAAATGAGAAACTGGAGCAAGTCATGAGACAGAAGGAGAGGGTAATGCAAATACACATTGTGCAATTGTCTCGCTTAAAGTGATACTAAAGTCTCATTTATTTTCATTAAAAATAACAAACATGGTATACTTACCTGCTCTGTGCAGTGGATTAGCTCAGAGCACCCCCGGTCCTCCTCTTCTCGGGTCCCTCTTGTGTACTCTTGGCTCCTCCCTCCTGTTGAGTGCTCCCACAGTCAGCAGTTTGCTATAGGGGAACCCGAGCCGAACTGCAGCTCCATAAGTCCATTCAGACATGGAGCTATGGCCCTGCACTGCCCCCTTTCTCTCCTCATTGGCTCAGCCAATCAAGGAGGGGAGTCTCAGACAGCCGAGTCTCTTGTGCACCATGGCTTGATCTAGATGGGGCTCAGGTAAGTATTGGGGGGGCTGAGAGGGACTGCTGCACACAGAAGGATTTTTTATCTTAATGCATAGAATGCACCTTCTGCCTTTACAACCCCTTTAAAATGATTATAAACAATCACCTTGTAAAACAACACTTTCAGTTTAAAATATAAACGAAAGGCAAAACATTTGTGTAAAGATATAAAAAAACATTAATAACATATTTTTTTTCCTTTTTTATAAGGGATCACATACCCTCCCTTCTCAGCTGCATAAGGAGCTTGAGAGCTAGAGAAAGGGAAACAACGGGGGCGTGTCAGGACATGATTGATCATTGGAGGAGAGCAGGTTGAGTTCCCAGCACAGCTATAGACCTGACACGGTGTGTTCTCCTGCTTAGTGTAGTCAGTTTTTAATAGGAAAGCAGAGGGACTGGCAGGAACACCAGTGATTTTAACACAAAGGAAGCAATACAGAAAGAACAGGAGACATTATCATACATGTACATGGTATTGCAGGCACATATCAGGAATATGAAATGTTGGGTTCACATTCTCTTTAAAGCCTAACTCCAGACAAGTTTTTTTCATTTTGGATGGAGTGGGGAAGAGTTCAATTTTTTGTCAGATTTTATTTCTGTCCATGGTCACATTTGGGAGATTTTTTCTCACTTCCTTCCCCTGTTACACTCCCAATAAAATCCTTTTCTTGGAGCTCAGTGAGGGACGCAGGATAACCCCTCCTCTTTGGACATCAAGAAATTGATTTTAATGAGTGAGTGAATTAGTGAGTACACAAATTCTATTTTGTTTCTTGTCTGTTAAAGGACATGGGAACTCAGAACATCCAAAAGTAGTCCAACTGATGAGTGGGCAACAGCAAACAAAATGCTAACAAGCTCAACAAAACTGATCTGGGGACTGCCTACAGCCACAGGAAAATTAGAGACTGAATCTGCAGGAGAATGTGTGGGAGAGTGCTCAGAAGCTCTGTGGTCAACATCTACATGAAATTGGCCACAAAGTCTTGTGTGATTGCAGTAGAGGACCTTCATGACAAGACCCACCAATGGTTGTTGTTCTTAGATTGACACGGGCATTCCACCCCACTAGAACAAAGTAAAACTTGGCGTCAGCCGCCAATGGTGCTTATTGTGATGGACACATGCTTCCCCCACTCTGTGCTGTGGGATTTCCCAGCATTAAATTGTCTGACAGCAGTCATCCTCCAACAACTTGGCTTCACCCACCTCCAAGCATGTAGAAATTTTGGTTGCAACCTAAGGCTTATTTTCACTCTTTGTTCTCATCATGAGCCATGTCCTGAGTGTGCATTGTCAGCTGTATTATAATAGAGGTGGAGAAGGAAATGAATGCCAAAAGGAAACATCAGTGAGGTAGTTGGATATCATTAATGCACTGTGCACTGAACTGCTGCCTCAACATTTCAGTAAATTGAGACTTCGATAACAGAAATGCAGACACACATTGAAAGTAGGCCAACCACTTACCTGCACATCCAAGTAATAGAGAGTATCTGTTACCTGGCTTTCGACTGTTAATAAAATGTCAATTTTTTTAATGTATTTTTTTGTAACCATAAGTTTTTATTCAGATCGGATACTCGGTTTGTTACATTTCTTTGAATATCAGGACACATAAAGTATAGCATTATGGCAGACCTGTGTAAACATCAATGAATTAATATCACTCCTTATAGATGTGCCAAGGCTTGAGAATGGCTTCTCAAGCACCTCACTGCCTATGAAATGATTGAGCACTATGGGGTTTATTTACTAAAGGCAAATCCACTTTATACTACAAGTGCACTTGGAAGTGCAGTCACTGTAGATCTGAGGGGGACATGCAAGGAAAATAAAAAAACTGAATTTTAGCTTGCACATGATTGGATAATAAAATCAGCAGAGCTTCCCCTCATTTCAGATCTACCCCTCAGATTTACAGTGACTGCACTCCCAAGTGCATTTTCAGTGCAATTTCAAGTGCACTTTGCACTTGTAGTTTGCACTTGTAGTGCAAAGTGGATTTGCCTTTCGTAAATAACCCCCCAGTGTGTATTTAACCTGGATAACACCTCCATAATTTTGGGAGGAATTACTGTTATCCACTCCTTAGTGTCATGGTTCCGTGTACATTGATCCAACGCTGGGTTTTACCTCCCGTTAGAGCTGATCGGGTTCCTGCCAATCCACCCTGAACCTACAGTATGTATTATTAAGTCGGTGTACCTGTGGCTTAGCGTTTGAGCAACATATATCCATGCAGAAGCTGGAACCTCTGGTTCCTCTGGTGTTTGCTGTTTCAAGTATTCCCTCATTCTGTGTGTTGTTTGAACCTGTCTTTGTTCTCAGTGTTTCCCTCTGACTTTGCTGCATATTCCCTTTGGTTTCTGTCAGTGGTTTCCTGTATTTCCTGTAAATGTGTGTGTCTACCTCTGCTTAAAAATATATAAAAAAGTGTAGCGCTACAAACTGACAAACATAAAAGTTAAGTGCATATACACAATGAATAATACTAGAATAAACTAAGTATGACCATAAATATGGATTATAAAATATGTAAGTGCTAACCTGCAAAAAAAATGAATGAACCAATAAATAATAAACCTAATTTGGTAGAAGCAGTGACTAAAAATGAAAGTAGTGACAACTCCAAAAGGTCCTTAATTAATTATAAAGGAAAAACGTGACAGTCCATAGTATAGATTTGTAAAAAATATGTGAGAAAACACCACCAAAAGTCTATGAAGGTTGCACGTGGCAAAAATTGGACAAGTGACTCCCAGGTTCACAGGTGAGTGGATGATTGGTTCCAGGATCTAATGGTGAGTCAAAGCTGGGCAAACCACAAGTGAACAGAAGATCTAAATCGGTGCCGGGGCCATCACCAAGAACAACAAGAGGCTTACCGGAAATAAATGACCTGAAATGACATATGTCATACAAGTCAAAAAGGCTTGTTGACCACCTGGTCAAAACGATATAATCTGTCAGATGTCATCAGCATACGATGGGAAGGGGAGGTGACATCACAGCTTTCACATCCATAAGCAATCCAACACAGGCCAAACGAAGAATTCACATGCCATGCGAGGAGTAAAAAAGCTCACATAGCGTGATAACGTTTAAAAAAAAACTGGTTTATTAAAAATAATTAGGAAACAAACTCACATGTTGGAAGATCAAAAACAGCTTAAAACATCATATAGCGGCAATCGTGAGGGGTCCACCCGACATGTTTCAGCTAAGAAGCCGTCATCTGGGGTGTGGAACCCCCCTCCTCACCGCTCTTATAAACAGATAATGACCCCCAATGGGTGTGTCCAAAAACCGGAAGTGCCCTGAATGAATAACACTTCCAGTCTCAGAGGTCATAAATTCACCATATTATAATATAACAACAAATGAAAATACATTTAAAAAAGGGAAAATTATTATCAGCACAAAAAGATTCCGGTAAGTAGAAAGCTATAATCTGGCTTGGTCAGCCTGTCCGGAGACCAAGTCTCCCTATCAGTGTCTGATACCTCTAAGTATGTGGGTACAGCGGCGCTCCGCTCACACAACCAAGCCTCACTCCTAGGTAGCGCGATGACGTCACTCCCGCACTCGTAGTGCGGCGTCGATGCGTTCCACAATGCTCTCCAAACCTCACTGTCAGAGACATCAGCCGCATCCCATCTAACTAGGAAGTGTGACGCCGCTGCGCTCCACAGAAACCAGCCAAGCCTCACTTTGAGGCCAGTCTTATTGTTAGAGTGTCAGCAGATGTAAATATTTAAAACAGTCTTAATATTAGAGTCTCAGCAAAGGTGGATATTTAAAACAGTCAAGGACAGCAAGAAAAGTGGGCACAAATAATAAATGTAATAAATGCCCAGATTTCATATTAAGGAATTAACGCAATATAATCATAGAGGGGCATCTCCCATGCCTAGTAATATGGGATTATATGGAAGATCATCAAATGACACTACCATATAATAAGGGATCATAGGAGAGATCACCACACTCCCAATGGGGGGCATCAATATCAGTCTCATCCACAACATTATATATTAATACATCTCTGCTTAGCCTCCTGTGTGTACCCCATGTCCCTCCAGAGTGCTATTTGGTAGCACTGTGGCAACACAGGTGTGCTAGAGAGCCACAACCTGGGGGCTGTCACACAGCACAACATCCACACAACCAGTGGCTCTGGAGAAGACTGGGTGGCTCCTTAGATCCTGTGACTCTGGCACACCACTGTTGCGTGCGGTCACACATCTGTAAGGACCATTACCCAGGTACACCTGGTTAGTTGTTGCATTGGCTGCTAGATCTTGAGCTACAGTCCAAGGTGATCTTACCCCCTGATCATGAAACTTTGCAATTGCAATTCAGGCTGCAATTCAGGCTGCAAAACAGAATTAGAAGAACAACTGTTCTAAATGATGGGGGGTTGCCCTCAATAACAATGCTTAACCACTTCAATACCAGGCACTTATGCACCTTCCAATTTTCAGATTTCAGCGCTCTCACAAATAGATCTTTCTTTTGGTGGTATTTAATCACCGCTGGGTTTTTTATTTTTTGTGATATAAGCGAAAAAACAGCGAAAATTTTGAAAAAAAAAAACTTTGTTTAGTTTCTATTGTAAAATTTTGCAAATAAGTAATTTTTCTTCATAAATTTGTGCCAAAATTTATACTACTACATATCTTTGGTAAAAATAACGCAAATTAGTGTATATTATTTGGTCTTTGTGAAAGTTATAGAGTCTACAAACTATGGTGCCAATCACTGAAAATTGATCATATATTATCACACCTGTAGTACTTACTGAAGGTCTGTCTCATTTCTTGAGACACTAACAAGCCAGGAAAGTACAAATACCCCCCAAATGACCCCTTTTTGGGAAAGTAGACAGTCCAAGGTATTTACTAAGAGGCGTGGTGAGTTTTTTGAAGTTGTAATTTTTTTCCCACAATTCTTGGAAAAATTAAGATTTTTTTTTTTTTTTTTTTACACAATTTGGTCTAATTAACAGATTATTTCTCTCACACAGCATATGCATAATTGGAACTACACCCCAAAATACATTCTGATACTCCTCCGGAGTATAGCGATACCACATGTGTGAGACTTTTACGCAGCCTGGCCACATACAGAGGCCCAACATTGAAGTAGCACCTTCAGGCGTTCTACAAGCATAAATTGCACATATCCTTTCTCAACCACCTATTACACGTTTGAAGGCCCTGGAGCACCAGGACAATGGAATTGTCCACAAAATGACCCCATTTTGGAAATCACACACCCTAACATATAATTTATGAGGCATAATGAGTCTTTTGAACGGTTAATTTTTTTACAGAAGGTTTTGGAAAATGTAATGTTTATTCAGAATCACTGTGACCCTTAACCCCTTTCTCCTGATGCATGCTGGGGGAGGGGCTGTACCAGGAAATCAGTCAGGTGTGTGGGACTGGAAGCAGCAGCATGATACTGTGAGGGAGACCTGTTGTATAAGACTCCTCCCTGTAAATGTCAGGCTAGGATCATATAACAGGAAAAATGACACTACCATATAATAAGGGATCATAGGAGAGATCACCAGTAGGGATGAGCTTCGTGTTCGAGTCGAACCCATGTTCGACTCGAACATCGGCTGTTCGCCCGTTCGCCGAATTGCGAACGATATGGGCCGTTCGCGCTAAATTCGTGTGGCGCGTCACGGCCCATAATTCACTGTGGCATCGCAGTGCATTGCTGGCTGATGATTGGCCAAGCATGCACTATGACCCGCATGCTTGGCCAATCACAGCGCCGTCAGTAGAGAGAGCTGTAATTGGCCAAAGCCAGGGTGGCTTTGGCCAATTATGGCTCAGGGGATTTAGTACACACCCCACACTATATAAGGCCGCCTGCACGGCGGCCCTGTGTAGTGTGTGTTCCGGTGTGCTGAGAGATAGAGAGAGAGAGAGACAGTGTCATTTGATTTGAGTTAGATAGATTAGGCAGAACAGTCAGTCAGTTAGCTGCACTTACAGTGTATTGTGTATATATATGCATCCCAGGTGTTGCATATATATATATACTGTATTCAGTTTAGCTAGATCCGTTCCTGTTATCTTCTATCTAGACTATTTACATTTAGTGCAGTGCGTCCTGCTCACAGTGTTCAGCTAGATCCGTTCCTGCTATTTACATTTAGTGCAGTGTGTCCTGCTCACAGTGTTCAGCTAGATCCGTTCCTGTTATCTTCTAGACTGTTTACATTTAGTGCAGTGCGTCCTGCTCACAGTGTTCAGCTAGATCCGTTCCTGCTATTTACATTTAGTGCAGTGCGTCCTGCTCACAGTGTTCAGCTAGATCCGTTCCTGCTATTTACATTTAGTGCAGTGCGTCCTGCTCACAGTGTTCAGCTAGATCCGTTCCTGCTATTTACATTTAGTGCAGTGCATCCTGCTCACAGTGTTCAGCTAGATCCGTTCCTGCTATTTACATTTAGTGCAGTGCGTCCTGCTCACAGTGTTCAGCTAGATCCGTTCCTGTTATTTACATTTAGTGCAGTGCGTCCTGCTCACAGTGTTCAGCTAGATCCGTTCCTGCTATTTACATTTAGTGCAGTGCGTCCTGCTCACAGTGTTCAGCTAGATCCGTTCCTGCTATTTACATTTAGTGCAGTGCGTCCTGCTCACAGTGTTCAGCTAGATCCGTTCCTGCTATTTACATTTAGTGCAGTGCGTCCTGCTCACAGTGTTAAGCTAGATCCGTTCCTGTTATCTTCTAGACTATTTACATTTAGTGCAGTGCGTCCTGCTCACAGTGTTCAGCTAGATCCGTTCCTGCAATTTACATTTAGTGCAGTGCGTCCTGCTCACAGTGTTCAGCTAGATCCGTTCCTGCTATTTACATTTAGTGCAGTGCGTCCTGCTCACAGTGTTCAGCTAGATCCGTTCCTGCTATTTACATTTAGTGCAGTGCATCCTGCTCACAGTGTTCAGCTAGATCCGTTCCTGCTATTTACATTTAGTGCAGTGCGTCCTGCTCACAGTGTTCAGCTAGATCCGTTCCTGCTATTTACATTTAGTGCAGTGCGTCCTGCTCACAGTGTTAAGCTAGATCCGTTCCTGTTATCTTCTAGACTATTTACATTTAGTGCAGTGCGTCCTGCTCACAGTGTTCAGCTAGATCCGTTCCTGCAATTTACATTTAGTGCAGTGCGTCCTGCTCACAGTGTTCAGCTAGATCCGTTCCTGCTATTTACATTTAGTGCAGTGCGTCCTGTTCACAGTGTTCAGCTAGATCCGTTCCTGCTATTTACATTTAGTGCAGTACGTCCTGCTCACAGTGTTCAGCTAGATCCGTTCCTGTTATTTACATTTAGTGCAGTGCGTCCTGCTCACAGTGTTCAGCTAGATCCGTTCCTGCTATTTACATTTAGTGCAGTGCGTCCTGCTCACAGTGTTCAGCTAGATCCGTTCCTGCTATTTACATTTAGTGCAGTGCGTCCTGCTCACAGTGTTCAGCTAGATCCGTTCCTGCTATTTACATTTAGTGCAGTGCGTCCTGCTCACAGTATTCAGCTAGATCCGTTCCTGTTATTTACATTTAGTGCAGTGCGTCCTGCTCACAGTGTTCAGCTAGATCCGTTCCTGCTATTTACATTTAGTGCAGTGCGTCCTGCTCACAGTGTTCAGCTAGATCCGTTCCTGCTATTTACATTTAGTGCAGTGCGTCCTGCTCACAGTGTTCAGCTAGATCCGTTCCTGCTATTTACATTTAGTGCAGTGCGTCCTGCTCACAGTGTTCAGCTAGATCCGTTCCTGTTATCTTGTAGACTATTTACATTTAGTGCAGTGCGTCCTGCTCACAGTGTTCAGCTAGATCCGTTCCTGTTATTTACATTTAGTGCAGTGCGTCCTGCTCACAGTGTTCAGCTAGATCCGTTCCTGCTATTTACATTTAGTGCAGTGCATCCTGCTCACAGTGTTTAGCTAGAGCCGTTCCTGCTATTTACATTTAGTGCAGTGCGTCCTGCTCACAGTGTTCAGCTAGATCCGTTCCTGTTATCTTCTAGACTATTTACATTTAGTGCAGTGCGTCCTGCTCACAGTGTTCAGCTAGATCCGTTCCTGTTATCTTCCTACTGACAGGCAGGCTTGTCTGGTTACAGTATATAAAGCTACCTGAAGAAAATTATAGGTGTTCTATTTGATCCTATTAGTACCACGGTCAGGCAGCTAGACTATTTACATTTAGTACAGTGCGTCCTGCTCACAGTGTACAGCTAGATCCGTTCCTGTTATCTTCCTACTGACAGGCAGGCTAGTCTGGTTACAGTATATAAAGCTACCTGAAGAAAATTACAGGTGTTCTATTTGATCCTATTAGTACCACGGTCAGGCAGCTAGACTATTTACATTTAGTACAGTGCGTCCTGCTCACAGTGTTCAGCTAGATCCGTTCCTGTTATCTTCCTACTGAGAGGCAGGCTTGTCTGGTTACAGTATATAAAGCTACCTGAAGAAAATTACAGGTGTGCAGCTACAGGCCATTACTATGTCTGGAAGGCCAAGAAGGAGAGGCAGACAGTCACAAGCCAATAAGAGAGGGCAAGCAGGCTCTGTGTCTAGTGCTGGTCGTGGAGACGGTGCATCCTCATCAGCACGTGGCCATGGGACACGCTTGGCCTTTTTTTCGGCAGCTGGCCGTGTTGAGCCGCAACATGCGGAAGACTTGGTCGAGTGGATGACCAAGCCGTCCTCATCCTCCTCATCCTCTCTCACCCATGCCCAGGGTGCTTTGCCTGGCAAAGCAGCGGCCTCTTCCCTCAGCTCAATGTCATCAGTGACTCCTTCCCTAGCTCCACCATGTCCTCATGAGGATTCCCTCGAACTGTTTGACCACAGTGTTGGGTACATGCTCCAGGAGGATGCCCAGCGTTTGGAAGGCTCTGATGACGATACTGAGCTCGATGAAGGCAGTAACATGAGCACGGACAGAGGGGGTGCCCAAGAAGGACAGCAATCTGGCAGTCATGCTCCCCCTGCTGCAGCATACTGCCAGGTTTGCTCCAGTGATGAGGAGGGAGGGGATGATGAGGTCACTGACTCAACGTGGGTGCCTGATAGGAGAGAGGAGGAGGAGGAGGAGGAGGAGGAGGCGGCGGCACATCACCAACGAGGCAGGATGCCCTCCAGGGGCCAGCCTAAGGGCAGCACATTGACTACATCACACCCCAAAGCTCCACATGTGCAGGGCGCTGCAGTCTCTGCGCGTTATTCAAAAAGTTCTTTGGTGTGGGCCTTTTTTGAGACGAGTGCATCAGATCGCACCGCTGCTATTTGCAACATATGTCTCAAGCGTATCTCGCGTGGCCAAAACATCTCCCGCTTGGGTACCACATGCTTGACCAGACATATGTTGACCTGCCATGCAGTTCGTTGGCAAGCGTATCTAAAAGACCCACACCAAAGAACAAAGAGGATCTCTCCTTGCTCCTCATCAGCTGAGATTTCTAACCCCACTAGACCTTCAGTCCTCTCTGAGACCTGCAGTGAGAGGAATGAAGGTGTAGAATTAGGTGTGTCACAGTCAAGTACTTGTGGGCAATCTGCTTTTGGTACACCGACGTCAGATTGTACCAGGCAAATTTCCCTGCCCCAGCTGCTGCACCGCCGAAAGAAGTTTGCTCCCAGCCATCCACATGCCCAGCGGTTGAATGCTAGCTTGGCAAAATTGCTAGCACTTCAACTGCTGCCTTTTCAGTTGGTAGACTCTGCCCCCTTCCGTGAGTTTGTGGAATGTGCGGTTCCTCAGTGGCAGGTACCCAAACGCCACTTTTTCTCACGGAAGGCGATTCCGGCTCTCTACCGGCATGTGGAAGGCAATGTCCATGCCTCGCTGGACAGGGCGGTCAGCGGTAAGGTGCATATTACCGCTGACTCATGGTCCAGCAGGCATGGACAGGGACGTTACCTAAGTTTCACGGCGCATTGGGTGACTCTGCTGGCAGCTGGGAAGGATGCAGGACAAGGTGCAGTAGTGTTGGAGGTTGTTCCGCCACCACGCCTCCAAAATGCTGATTGTGACACACCTCTCTCCTCCACCCCCTCCTCTTCTTCTTCCTCCATGGCCTCTTCCTCGGAACCAGCGGTGCTCCGTAGGCGTTCAAGGGGCTACGCAAGTACGCAGGCCAAAAGATGCCATGCGGTGCTTGAGCTGGTGTGCTTGGGGGACAGGAGCCACACTGGGGCAGAGGTTCTGTCAGCTCTGCAGGGGCAGGTTCAGAGGTGGTTGACGCCACGCCAACTTAAGGCAGGAATGGTGGTTTGGGACAATGGCACCAACCTCCTCTCTGCCCTCCGACAGAGACAAATGACCCATGTGCCCTGTTTGGCTCACGTCCTTAACTTGGTGGTGCAGCGGTTCTTGGGCAGGTACCCGGGCTTACAGGATGTCCTGAGGCAGGCCAGGAAAGTCTGTGTGCATTTCCGCCGGTCATATAATGCCAGTGCTCGGCTGACGGACCTCCAAAAGGAGTTTAACCTGCCCAAGAACCGCCTAATCTGTGACATGCCCACCAGGTGGAACTCAACGTTGGCCATGCTGCAGCGGCTGCACACGCAGCAGAGGGCCATCAATGAGTACCTGTGCGACTATGGCACCAGGACAGGGTCAGGGGAGCTTGGTTTTTTTCCCCACGCCAGTGGGCCATGATCAGGGATGCATGCACTGTCCTGTCACCATTCGAGGAGGCCACGAGGATGGTGAGCACTGACAGTGCAAGCATCAGTGACACTGTCCCCCTTGTCCACCTGTTGGAGCACACGCTGCGTGGAATAATGGACAGGGCACTTGAGGCAGAACAGAGGCAGGAAGAGGAGGACTTCCTTAGCTCTCAAGGCCCCCTTTATCCAGACAGTGTTCCTGCGTGCCCGCCGATCACACAGGAAGAGGACGAGGAGGAGGAGGAGGAGGAGGAAGATTGTGTCAGTATGGAGGTGGAGCCTGGCACTCAGCATCAGCAGCAGTCTTTAAGGGATCAGTCCCAAGGAACACATGGACTTGTACATGGCTGGGAGGAGGTGGCTGCGGACGTTGTTGTCCTTAGTGACCCAGAGGACTCCGGACCGAATGCCTCAGCAAACCTACGCTGCATGGCCTCCCTGATCCTGCAAAGACTGCGTAAGGATCCTCGTATTCGTGGTATCAAGGAGAAGGACCAATACTGGCTGGCAACCCTCCTTGATCCACGTTACAAGGGTAAGGTTGCGGACCTTATCTTGCCATCGCAGAGGGAGCAGAGGATGAAACATCTTCGGGAGGCCTTGCAGAAAGGTCTGTGCAACGCGTTCCCAGAGACTGGGAGGTTACAAACACCTGTTTCTGGACAACGTGTTGCTGAGGCTTCGGTCAGTCAAAGAAGGAGCGGTGGAGAAGGTGGCCGTCTGACCGATGCGTTTAGACAATTTTTTGGTCCGCAGCCCCAAGGTATGATCGGTTCCAGCAACCATCGCCAGCGTCTGTTTTACATGGTGCAGGAATACCTAGGGGCAAGATCAGACTTGGACACCTTTCCCACCGAAAATCCTCTGGGTTACTGGGTCTTGAGGATGGATCACTGGCCAGAGCTTGCACAGTATGCAATTGAGCTACTGGCCTGTCCTGCATCCAGCGTTCTTTCGGAACGCACATTCAGTGCTGCTGGAGGCGTGGTAACCGATCACAGGGTGCGTCTGTCCACCGACTCGGTCGATCGGCTGACCTTCATAAAAATGAATGAGTCTTGGATCACCACCAGCTACCAAGCACCTGATGCTGATGTAACCGAATAATTTTTTTTGAAATCTCAGATCCCTTCAAAGAATGCCTATGCTGATGCTGAGTGACTATCCCTGAGTAATTATCCTCTTCCTCCTCAATCATCACGCTGATAGCTTGTAAGAACATTTTTGGTTCTGGGCGCCACCACCAGTGCCTAAGGCACAATTTTTCAGCCCCTGTTTAACAGGGGCGTGTAATTACAATTTTTGATGTAATACTTTGCAGCAGGGCTCATTCCTGCATTCCAACTAGAGTGTCTGTGAGGGGTTGCAGTGTTGTGGCACCAGCACCAGTGCCTAAGGCCCAATTTTTCTGCCCCTGTCTAACAGGGGCGTGTAATTACAATTTTTGAAGCAATACTTTGCAGCAGGGCTCGTTCCTGCGTTCCAACTAGAGTGTCTGTGAGGGGTTGCAGTGTTGTGGCACCAGCACCAGTGCCTAAGGCCCAATTTTTCTGCCCCTGTCTAACAGGGGCGTGTAATT
Source organism: Aquarana catesbeiana (assembly GCA_037953035.1). NCBI lineage: Eukaryota > Metazoa > Chordata > Amphibia > Anura > Ranidae > Aquarana > Aquarana catesbeiana. Next base: position 2,393,542 of record JBBHAA010000512.1, on the reverse strand, counting down.
ACAATTTTTGAAGCAATACTTTGCAGCAGGGCTCGTTCCTGCGTTCCAACTAGAGTGTCTGTGAGGGGTTGCAGTGTTGTGGCACCAGCACCAGTGCCTAAGGCCCAATTTTTCTGCCCCTGTCTAACAGGGGCGTGTAATTACAATTTTTGAAGCAATACTTTGCAGCAGGGCTCGTTCCTGCGTTCCAACTAGAGTGTCTGTGAGGGGTTGCAGTGTTGTGGCACCAGCACCAGTGCCTAAGGCCCAATTTTTCTGCCCCTGTCTAACAGGGGCGTGTAATTACAATTTTTGAAGCAATACTTTGCAGCAGGGCTCGTTCCTGCGTTCCAACTAGAGTGTCTGTGAGGGGTTGCAGTGTTGTGGCACCAGCACCAGTGCCTAAGGCCTAATTTTTCAGCTCCTGTTCAACAGGGGCATGTAATTACAATTCTTGATCTAATATTTCACAGCAGGGCCCTGTGAGGGCTTACAGTGTTGTGGCCACAGCAATACCTAAGGCCCAAATTTCTGCTGAGTATATAGGGCAGGACCCTACTTTCAAACATCTAACTTACAAACGACTCCTACTTGCAAACGGAAGGAGACAACAGGAAGTGAGATGAAATCTACCCCTAGGAAGGGAAATTCTCTCCTGTAAGAGTTAATATGGGAAAACAATTTCTCCTTTCCACTGATGCTTTCCAATCCTTGTTCCACAAAAAAACCCAAATTTTAAAAAAACATTTTTCATTGGGACAAAAAAGTGAGGTGAAATCTTCTGAAGAGGAGGAAAGACAGCAAAACAAATGTCACAGGGGTGATAACCCTTCCCTATGTTTTCCAAAAAGCTCAGAAAAGATTTTTTGGCTGGAGCTAAACACGTTAAAAATGTTCAAAATTACAAACAGATTCTACTTAACAACAAACCTACAGTCCCTGTCTTGTTTGCACCGCCTGTATACTGCTGTTCAGAGTATATAGGGCCTGGTGGCCCCACACCTTTCCTTATTTTAATTTGGGTGCGGGGTTCCCCTTAATATCCATACAAGACCCAAAGGGCCTGGTAATGGACTGGGGGGTACCCATGCCGTTTGTCTCACTGATTTTCATCCATATTGCCATGACCCGACATGACATTAAACCCGCAAGCAGTTTTAAATGAGATTTTTTCCTTTAAAAATGACATTTGGTGCAGGGACTGTTCTAAACATGGGAAACACGCGTCACTTTACAGGCATACTATAGACACCCCCCAGGTACGATATTTAAAGGAATATTTCACTTTTTTTTTTTTTACTTTAAGCATCATTAAAATCACTGCTCTCGAAAAAACTGCCGTTTTTAAAAGTTTTTTTTGCATTGATACATGTCCCCTGGGGTAGGACCCGGGTCCCCAAACCCTTTTTAGGACAATACCATGCAAATTAGCCTTTAAAATGAGCACTTTTGATTTCGAACGTTCGAGTCCCATAGACGTCAATGGGGTTCTAACGTTCGTGCGAACTTTCGGTCCGTTCGCGGGTTCTGGTGCGAACCGAACCGGGGGGTGTTCGGCTCATCCCTAATCACCACACTCCCAATGGGGGGCATCAATATCAGTCTCATCCACAACATTATATATTAATACATTTTCAGGTGTTCTGATTATGCAAAGAGTTCAAAGAACAAGAGCACATACCAGGAGCAGGTCTGAGCATAGCAGGTCAGCTGGGATTTGTAGTTTACCGCTGTAGATGAGGATAGATGTTAACTGGTGCTTGTAGTTCACGCTGCAGATGAGGATAGATGTTGTCTGGGGCTTGTAGTTCACCGCTGCAGATGAAGGTACTACAGTAGAATCAGGCAAAGCGTTGTCTAGGCAAGCTGGGTCATACACAGGAAGATCAGAGTCCAAACGGTACAGAATCAGAAACAAGCAAACAGAGTCAAACGAGCCGGGTCATACACGAAATACAGAGAGCAGATATCAGCTGGATCAAACACACGGTAAACTCTAACACGAGCACTGACTGAATGCTGATACAGGTGTTTTAAAGGTGTGCTGGTCAATCACTGTTGTTTCCCAGGCAAAGACTGTGTCAGGTGAGTTGTGCTGGGTCTTAAAGGGATCCTTGTACTGACAGTACCCCCCTTTCTTAAGGGGTTGCTCCTGCACCCCAAGGCTTACTTAGATAACGAAGGTGGAGCTTCTTCTTAAGTCATTCAGCATGAAGATCACGAGCTGGGACCCAAGATCGATCCTCTGGGCCGAAACCTTTCCAATGAACGAGATATTGTAAGGAATTGCGCACTCGTCTGGAATCAAGAATAAATTCCACTTCATATTCCTGACTGTCCAATACATCCACAGGTTCTGGTTCATTTACTTGGAGGCTGGAATGAACAGGTTTCAACAATGAAACATGAAAGACATTTGGAATGCGCATGGATGGGGGGAGTTTTAATCTATAGGATACAGGATTAACAATCTCTGAAATTTCATAGGGCCCGATGAATTTTGGGCCAAGTTGTTTAGATAGAACATGCAGGGACAGATTCCTAGATGATAGAGACACTTTGTCACCAACTTTATATCCTGGTGCCTTTGAGCGCCTCTTGTCAGCCATTTTCTTAAAAACCTGCACAGAGCGAGAAATAGCACGATTAACATCGGATCAGATTTTGGAGAAATTTTCAATTGTGGTGTGGGCATCTGGAACATCAGAGGGTGGAAGATCAAAGGAGCACACACGAGGATGCAACCCGTAAACACAGAAAAAAGGAGAGGTCCCTGTAGATGTGCTTGCACAATTATTAAAGGCAAACTCTGCCCATGGCAGGACATTGACCCACTCCACCTCATCATTGGCCATCAGACAACGTACCATCTTCTCTAGAGTCTGATTAGTCCTTTCTGTTTGGCTGTTTGTCTCAGGATGATATGCTGAAGAATATGATAACTTAATCCCCAGCTGAGAGCAAAGGGCATTCCAAAACTGGGCTATAAACTGAGAGCCACGATCTGAGACAATGTTAATTGGTGCCCCATGGAGCCTGAAAACATGTTTAATGAATAAAGATGTCAGTTCGTTAGCAGATGGAAGTTTCGGAACCGGAACACAGTGGGCCATTTTATTGAACCTGTCTACCACCACCCAGATCATGGAACATCCCTGGGACGGAGGCAAGTCAGTGATAAAGTCCATAGATAAATGGGTCCAGGGACAGGTAGGTATTGGTAGAGGACGTAGGAGACCGGGTGGCTTAGAGGTACTGCTCTTGCTTCTGGCACAAACTTCACAGGCCTGGACAAAGGCTAACACATCCTGCTTAATCGATGGCCACCAGAGGTTGCGAGAAATAATCTCAAAAGTTTGTCTAAACCCCGGATGTGCTGTAGGTTTTGATGCATGTACCTGCTGCAATACCTGCAAATGAAGAGACAGGGGCACAAAAAGCATACCAGAGGGAGTGGAGGGAGGGGCTTCAGCTTGTGCAGGTAACAAGGCCTCAGAGATGTCAGTTTGGGTGAAAGCCAAAATCCTATCCTCAGAGATAATGCTTTGTGGAGGAAACCGAGGAGGAAACTTTGATAAAAACACAGTTAAAGTCTATGGGACACGAACATGAAGAATCAAAAGTGCTAATTTTAAAGGCTTAACCTACTCGGATAGCTCCGCTCGGGACTACGAGTGGAGCTGAAAGTGAACGAGAGCCGCCGGAAAGAGCCGAGGACTGGCTCTGTGTATTTCGGCGCCGGCGGCGCCATTTTCAAATTGCGGTCGGCGATTTTGAAGCCTAGGAAGCAGGGACAGGGGATCGAAGGCTGCACTGAGGCAAGGCTGCACTGGGGAAGGCTGCACTGGGGAAGGCTGCACTGGGGCAAGGCTGCACTGGGGCAAGGCTGCACTGACAAGGCTGCACTGGGGAAGGCTGCACTGACAAGGCTGCACTGACAAGGCTGCACTGACAAGGCTGCACTGACATGGCTGCACTGACAAGGCTGCACTGGGGAAGGCTGCACTGACAAGGCTGCACTGACATGGCTGCACTGGGGCAAGGCTGCACTGAGAAGGCTGCAATGATGGGCATTTAAATGTAAGTTTTTTTCCCTTCAACTTCCCTCCTAAAAGTTTTTTTTTCCTTAAAATTCCCTCCTAAATTGGGGTGCGTGTTATACGCCGGTGCGTGTTATACGCCGATAAATACGGTATTTTTTTTTATTTTATATATTTTTTGTGTTTTTTTTTTTTTAACACTTTTTTTTGTAACTGTAACTTTTATAACTGTAATCGGTTCCAGGTTCGGGTCTCTCAAAATGTGATGGCATCTTGGGAGACCCTGTGAAAGTGTGCCTAGTCTGTGCAGTGCTGTACGCTACGCTAATACTCAACTAGTGAATGGTAGCGTTCAAAACATTCACCAATGCAAAGACCAGGATTGTCAGGACAGGAGGGACAATAATAGCGGTTGTCACGCCTATATCCACGCTTGCTGCAGACACGACATCTTTTTTGGGGGGGTTCGTTGGGTAGGGGTACTCAGGAGGACATAAAGAAAATGCCTCTCATGCAGCTGACTGCATTTCGTTGGGGATGTGAATGGGGGAAGTGGTGGGTTTCCAATTATTAGGATTGGCGAATGCAGCAGGAAGGGCATTGTGGGCACGACGGGCCTGTGTTTGTCTTCTTCTTGGTGGCAGCGGGACACTACTTGTGCTTGCCACCTCACCAGCTTGAACTGCACTTATGGGACTCGCCACGTCACCAAGTGTTACTGCAGTGCTGGTTTGACTATGACCGGGGTGTACTAGGCTGCTGGTGCTTGCCAGTTCACCAAAACGCTACCAAAAAAACTGTTAGCGATCGCAGGGATCAGGCCTGACTCTGCGAACGCTGCAGTTATGTGTTTAGTGTTTTGTAAGTGACAGTGATCGATCGATACTGCACTTGGGTCGGCTGGGCTGGGCTGGGCTTGGCCGGGCGGAGGGGCAAAACGCAGGTGCTAGCAGGTATCTGGGCTGATCCCGCAAACACTGCGTTTTTGGGAACCCTAAACTGCTGGGGACGCTAGTATAGATCTGATCGGTTCAGATATTGATCCGTTCAGATACTATACCACTAAGGGAGGTGTATAGTGCGTGCCTGGGTGTTAGCGGTACTGGCGCTAACCTGACGCTGCTTGGAGCTGGTGCTTGCCAGTTCACCAAAACGCTATAAAAAAAACTGTTAGCGATCGCAGGGATCAGGCCTGACTCTGCGAACGCTGCAGTTATGTGTTTAGTGTTTTGTAAGTGACAGTGATCGATCGATACTGCACTTGGGTGGGCTGGGCTGGGCTGGGCCGGGCGGAGGGGCAAAACGCAGGTGCTAGCAGGTATCTGGGCTGATCCGCTAACACTGCGTTTTTGGGAACCCTAAACTGCTGGGGACGCTAGTACAGATCTGATCGGATCAGATATTGATCCGTTCAGATACTATACCACTAAGGGAGGTGTACGAACGCTATTGAGTCAAACATGAGTTTGACTCAAACTGGAAGCTCATCCCTAGTCAGAACTATGAATAGATAGCGAGCTCCTTCCAGCCAATGTCTCCATTCCTCCAAAGCAAGCTTTATGGCTAGAAGTTCTCTGCTGCCTATATCATAATTGCGCTCTGCTGGGGAATATTTGTGACAAAAGCGTCCCCACCCCTACTTCAGATGCATCTACCTCCACAATAAAAGGTAGCTCAGGAACAGGATGGCGTAGGATTGGTGCAGAGATAAAGGCTTTCTTTAACTGAGTGAAGGCTGCCTGGGCTTCAGTAATCCATTTAAACGTAGTTGGAGTCTTCCTGGTGAGAGAGGTGATGGGATGTGCAATGGTGGCAAAGTTCTTAATGAATTTTCGATAGAAATTTTGAAAGCCCAGGAAGCGCTGAACTGCCTTCAGGTCTGAAGGTGGTGCCCAGTGTAAAATGGCTTGAATCTTGGCTGGATCCATGGTGAGGCCTGTGTCAGAAATTAGGGTGTCCTAGGAAAGGTACTTGTTTAACATGGAATGAACATTTTTCAGGCTTTACAAAAAGGGAGTGAGTCTTTAATCGGGCCAATATCGAGCAGACATGCTTCTGATGTGTTTCAAGATTGGGAGAAAATATCAAAATATCGTCTAAATATACAAGCATGAAGCGACCCAACATGTCACGGAAAATGTCATTCATAAAGTTCTGAAAGACAGCCGGTGCATTTCTGAGACCGAAAGGCATGACAAGACATTCGTAATGACCATCCTTGGTGTTAAAGGCTGTCTTCCACTCGTCGCCTGCACGGATGCGCACCAGATTATAGGCTCCCCTTAAGTCCAGTTTGGAGAAGATTTTGGCTCCCTGGATTTGAGAGAACAATTATGTGATGAGAGGAAGAGGATACCGATTGGGAACAGTTATTTTATTTAGACCTCTGTAATCAACACAAAGTCTCAGTCCCCCATCCTTCCCCATCCTTCCTCGGGACAAAGGTCTGCACGTAGGTCTGCGGGTGCACGTAGGTCTGCGGGTGGTCTGCGAGTGCATGTAAGTCTGCGAGTGGCCTGCGAGTGCACGTAGGTCTGCGAGTGCACATAGGTCTGCGAGTGGCCTGCGAGTGTACGTAGGTCTGCGAGTGCACATAGATCTGCGAGTGGCCTGTGAGTGCACGTAGGTCTGCAAGTGCACGTAGGTCTGCGAGTGGCCTGGGAGTGCACGTAGGTCTGCGAGTGGCCTGCGAGTGCACGTAGGTCTGCGAGTGGTCTGCGAGTGCACGTAGGTCTGCGAGTGGTCTGCGAGTGCACGTAGGTCTGCGAGTGCACCTAGGTCTGCGAGTGCAGGTAGATCTGCGAGTGGCCTGCGAGTGCACATAGGTCTGCGAGTGCATGTGGGTCTGCGAGTGGCCTGTGAGTGCACGTAGGTCTGCGAGTGCACGTAGGTCTGTGGGTGCACATATATCTGCAAGTGGCCTGCGAGTGCACGTAGGTCTGTGAGTGCACATAGGTCTGAGAATGCACATAGGTCTACGAGTGCATGTAGGTCTGCGAGTGGCCTGCGGGTGCACGTAGGTCTGTGAGTGCACATAGGTCTGCGAGTGGCCTGCGAGTGCATGTAGGTCTGCGAGTGCACGTAGGTCTGCAACTGTTCTGCGAGTGCACGTAGGTCTGTGAGTACCTGTGTATTGTCTTGTTGTGTACCTGTGTATTGTCTTGAGTATTAGTGCCAGGAAGCTAGCTGTTAGGTAATTTCGACAGGGTATAATCCCCAATCCTCACTAAATTTATTAGGTATGATGCCCGGCAGGTGTGCAGAGGGGACTCTTTGTACATCTTGCTGCATGTATGCGTTCCTTGATCATCCGACCGAGGGCGAATACTGTTGTGCAAAATGTAAGCACATTGTTTCCCTGGAAGCCCAGGTTCCTCCATACTAAAGGAAGAAGAACCAGAAGAAGAAGATGAAGGAAGATAGAAGAAAGAAGAAGCATTTAAATAAAGGAATTGTCAAAAACTGTCTCTTGTCATTTTTAACATTTTTGACAGTTTTTTAGTGAAATGTAGGGGTACAAAACCCTTACCATTTCACACAGGGGGGCGGGATCTGGGGTCCCCTTGTTAAAGTGGGCTTCCAGATTCTGATAAGCCCCCCCCTCGCAGACCCCCACAACCACCGGCCAGGGTTGTGGGGATGAGGCCCTTGTCCTCATCAACATGGGGACAAGGTGTTTTGAGGGCTACCCCAAAGCACCCTCCCAATGTTGAGGGCATGTGGCCTGGTACGGTTCAGGAGGGGGGGCGCTCTCTCGTCCCCCCTCTTTTCCTGCAGCCTGCCAGGTTGCGTGCTTGGATAAGGGTCTGGTATGGATTTTTGGGGGGACCCCACGCCATTTTTTTTTTTTTAATTTTGGCGCAGGGTTCTCCTTAAAATCCATACTAGACCTGAAGGGTCTGGTATGGAATTTAGGGGGACCCCCATGTCATTTTTTTTTTTAATTTTGGCAGGGGTTACCCTTAATATCCATACCAGACCTGAAGGGTCTGAAATGGAATTTTGAGGGACCCCCACGTAATTTTTTTTTAAAATTTTGGTTCGGGGTTCCCCTGTGGGGAATTCCCATGCCGTTTTTATCAATAAACTTTTATGTGTTTTGTCGGACCGGCAATGCAATAGCCGCGAGTAGTTTTAAATGACTTTTTTTCCTTTGAAATGTCATTTTGCTGCCAGACTGTTCTAAACATGCGCCCCTTTACAGGCATACTATAGACACCCCCCAGCTACGAAATTTAAAGGGATATTACACTTTTATTGTTTGACTTTAGGCATTATTGAAATCACTGCTCCTGAAAAAACGGCCGTTTTTAAAACTTTTTTTTGCATTGATCCATGTCCCCTGGGGCAGGACCCAGGTCCCCAAACACTTTTTATGACAATAACTTGCATATAAGCCTTTAAAATTAGCACTTTTGATTTCTCCCATAGACTTTTAAAGGGTGTTCCACAGCATTCGAAATTTGCCGCAAACACCCCAAATTGTTCGCGGTTCGGCAAAATTGCGAACAGCCGATGTTCGAGTCGAACATGAGTTCGACTCGAACTCGAAGCTCATCCCTAGTAGCAAACCAAATTAGCAAACCAAATTTAATTTGTTTTCTTTTTGGTAGCAAACAAATTAAAAAGGGCCATGAAAAAAGGGTGAAACGCAACTTACTTGTACCAATAACGGGACTTTCTGGTTGATAAATAGGGCTGTAGCATCTGATCATTTAAATCCACCCCTCCCATATACATATTGTAGTTGTGGACACATTCGGGCTTTACAATGGGGCCGCATCTTCTTTGGATCTCTACCACGGTGTCATTGTGGATGGTAGACAGGATGTGGACATCTTTCTTGTCCATCCACTTCATGGCCAACACCTCCTCGTTCCTCATGAATGTCGATTCTCCGTTTTGCAATTTTTTTGTCAACAGATTTTGTGGGAATCCCTTACGTTTTTGTTTTAAGCTACCGCAGGCCGGGGTTTTTTTACTGTAAAGATGACAAATAAGGGGCAGGCTGGTATAATAGTTGTCGACATATAAATGGTATTCTTTTTCAAACAGGGGGTATGCCAGCTCCCAGACAATTTTCCCACTGGTTCCAATATATGTGGGGCAGTCATGGGGCTGGAGCTGGGAGTCTTTACCTTCATAGATCCAGAATGTGAAAACATATCCAGTGGCTCGATCACATAATTTATTTAATTTCAGCCCATACCTGGCTCTCTTGTTTGGTATATACTGCTTGAAGTGCAGTTGGCCAGTGAAATGTACGAGGGGCTCATCCACACAAATGTTTTGGTCTGGGATGAAAACTTCTCTAAATCGCTGGGAAAAGGAATTGATTAGGGGGTGTATCTTGTACAATTTGTCGTGGTTGGGATGATCTTGGGGAGGACACTGTGAATTGTCATTGAAGTGGATAAAACGCATAATCATGTTGTATCTTGTCCTGGACATGACAGCGGAATATATGGGCATGTGTACCAATATGCATGGACTTCGTTCTTTTTTGTAAGCCCCATATTAAAAGTAAGGCCCAAAAACAATTTAAATTCATCCAGTGTGACACACGCCACTGGAACATGCGGGCATAGGAAGAATTGGGGTCAGCAGCAATAAATTGGGATGCATACAAATTGATCCACTATATTCTGCAGAAAATCTTGTGGGGAAAATAAAGAAAAATAATCGAATAAAAAAAAATTTGTAGTGTCGGCTGCCCACCTGGCACCAGAACCTGCGAACGGACCGAAAATTCGCACGAACGTTAGAACCCCATTGACGTCTATGGGACTCGAACGTTCGAAATCAAAAGTGCTCATTTTAAAGGCTAATTTGCATGGTATTGTCCTAAAAAGGGTTTGGGGACCCGGGTCCTACCCCAGGGGACATGTATCAATGCAAAAAAAACTTTTAAAAACTGCCGTTTTTTCGGGAGCAGTGATTTTAATGATGCTTAAAGTAAAAAAAAAAAAAAAAAGTGAAATATTCCTTTAAATACCGTACCTAGGGTGTGTCTATAGTATGCCTGTAAAGTGGCACGTGTTTCCCGTGTTTAGAACAGTCCCTGCACAAAATGTCATTTTTAAAGGAAAAAATCTCATTTAAAACTGCTTGCGGGTTTAATGTAATGTCGGGTCCTGGCAATATGGAAGAAAATCAGTGAGACAAATGGCATGGGTACCCCCCAGTCCATTACCAGGCCCTTTGGGTCTTGTATGGATATTAAGGGGAACCCCGCACCCAAATTAAAATAAGGAAAGGTGTGGGGCAACCAGGCCCTATATACTCTGAACAGCAGTATACAGGTGGTGCAAACAAGACAGGGACTGTAGGTTTGTTGTTAAGTAGAATCTGTTTGTAATTTTGAACTGGTACATTTTTAACGTGTTTAGCTCCAGCCAAAAAATCTTTTTTAAGCTTTTTGGAAAACATAGGGAAGGGTTATCACTCCTGTGACATTTGTTTTGCTGTCTGTCCTCCTCTTCAGAAGATTCACCTCACTTTTTGTCCCAATGACAAATGTTTTTTGAAAATTTGGGGTTTTTTGTGGAACAAGGATTGGAAAGGAGAAATGTTTTTCCCATATTAACTCTTACAGGAGAGAATTTCCCTTCCTAGGGGTAGATTTCATCTCACTTCCTGTTGTCTCCTTCCGTTTGCAAGTAGTAGTAGTTTGTAAGTTAGATGTTTGAAAGTAGGGGCCTGCCCTATACACTCAGCAGAAATTTGGGCCTTAGGTGTTTTTGTGGCCACAACACTGTAAGCCCTCACAGGGCCCTGCTGTGAAATATTAGATGAAGAATTGTAATTACATGCCCCTGTTGAACAGGGGCAGAAAAATTGGGCCTTTGGTGGTGGTGGTGGTGCCACAACACTGCAGCATGGCCAACGTTGAGTTCCACCTGGTGGGTATGTCACAGATTAGGCGGTTCTTGGGCAGGTTAAACTCCTTTTGGAGGTCCGCCAGCTGAGCACTGGCATTAAATGACCGGCGGAAATGCACACAGACTTTCCTGGCCAGCCTCAGGTCATCCTGTAAGCCTGGGTACCTGCCCAAGAACCGCTGCACCACCAAGTTAGGGACGTGAGCCAAACAGGGCACATGGGTCATTTGTCCCTGTCGGAGGGCAGAGAGGAGGTTGGTGTCATTGTCGCAAACCACCATTCCACCATTGGCGTGGCGTCAACCACCTCTGAACCTGCCCCTGCAGAGCTGACAGAACCTCTGCCCCAGTGTGGCTCCTGTCCCCCAAGCACACCAGCTCAAGCACCGCATGGCATCTTTTGGCCTGCGTACTTGCGTAGCCCCTTGAACGGCTACGGAGCACCGCTGGTTCCGAGGACAAAGCACAGGAAGAAGCCATGGAGGAAGAAGAAGAGGAGGCGGTGGAGGTGTGTCACAATCATTAGCATTTTGGAGGCGTGGTGGCGGAACAACCTCCAACACTACTGCACCTTGTCCTGCATCCTTCCCAGCTGCCAGCAGACTCACCCAATGCGCCGTGAAACTTAGGTAACGTCCTTGTCCTTGCCTGCTGGACCATGAGTCAGCAATAATATGCACCTTACCGCTGACCGCCCTGTCCAGTGAGGCATGGACATTGCCTTCCACATGCCGGTAGAGAGCCGGAATCGCCTTCCGTGAGAAAAAGTGGCATTTGGGTACCTGCCACTGAGGAACCGCACATTCCACAAACTCACGGAAGGGGGCAGAGCCTACCAACTGAAAAGGCAGCAGTTGAAGTGCTAGCAATTTTGCCAAGCTAGCATTCAACCGCTGGGCATGTGGATGGCTGGGAGCAAACTTCTTTCGGCGGTGCAGCAGCTCGGGCAGGGAAATTAGCCTGGTACAATCTGACGTTGGTGTACCAAAAGCAGATTGCCCACAAGTACTTGACTGTGACACACCTAATTCTACACCTTCATTCCTCTCAGTGCAGGTCTCAGAGAGGACTGAAGGTATAGTGGGGTTGGAGATCTCAGCTGATGAGGAGCAAGGAGAGGTCCTCTTTGTTCTTTGGTGTGGGTCTCTTAGATACGCTTGCCAACGAACTGCATGGCAGGTCAACATATGTCTGGTCAAGCATGTGGTACCCAAGCGGGAGATGTTTTGGCCACGCGAGATGCGCTTGAGACATATGTTGCAAATAGCAGCAGTGCGATCTGATGCACTCGTCTCAAAAAAGGCCCACGCCAAAGAACTTTTTGAATAACGCGCAGAGACTGCAGCGCCCTGCACATGTGGAGCTTTGGGGTGTGATGCAGTCAATGTGCTGCCCTTAGGCTGGCCCCTGGAGGGCATCCTGCCTCATTGGTGATGTGCCGCCTCCTTCTCCTCCTCTCTCCTATCAGGCACCCACGTTGAGTCAGTGACCTCATCATCCCCTCCCTCCCCATCACTGGAGCAAACCTGGCAGTATGCTGCAGCAGGGGGAGCATGACTGCCAGATTGCTGTCCTTCTTGGGCACCCCCTCTGTCCGTGCTCACGTTACTGCCTTCATTGAGCTCAGTATCATCATCAGAGCCTTCCAAATGCTGGGCATCCTCCTGGAGCATGTACCCAACACTTTGGTCAAACAGTTCGAGGGACTCCTCAGGAGGACATGGTGGGGCTAGGGAGGGAGTCACTGATGACATTGAGCAAAGGGAAGAGGCCGCTGCTTTGCCAGACAAAGTACCCTGGGCATGGGTGAGAGAGGATGAGGAGGATGAGGACGGCTTGGTCATCCACTCGACCAAGTCTTCCGCATGTTGCGGCTCAACACGGCCAGCTGCCGAAAAGAAGGCCAAGCGTGTCCCACGGCCACGTGCTGATGAGGATGCACCGTCTCCACGACCAGCACTAGACACAGAGCCTGTTTGCCCTCTCTTATTGGCTTGTGACTGTCTGCCTCTCCTTCTTGGCCTTCCAGACATACTAATGGCCTGTAGCTAAGCTGGTATATATATATATATATATATATATATATATATATATATATATATATATATATAATATATATATATATATATATATATATATACTGATACTGCATCTAGCAAAATCAACTGCCTGCCTGTAGTATGAGAACACCACCAACCTTCTACAGGTAGCTTTAGCTGAACACTGTGCAGAGCTCGCAAAAAAATAACTTGTAGCTTTTTTAGCTGCCTGCGGTAGTGATAGGATCAGGAAAACACCACCAACCTTCTACAGGTAGCTTTAGCTGAACACTGTGCAGAGCTCGCAAAAAAATAACTTGTAGGTTTAGCTGGACACTGTGAGGAGGATGCACCACACTAACTTGTAGTTTTAGCTGAACACTGTGAGCAGGACGCACCGCACTAACTTGTAGGTTTAGCTGAACACTGTGAGGTGGACGCACCGCACTAACTTGTAGTTTTAGCTGAACACTGTGAGCAGGACGCACAGCACTAACTTGTAGGTTTAGCTGAACACTGTGAGCAGGACGCACCACACTAACTTCTAGGTTTAGCTGAACACTGTGAGGTGGACGCACCGCACTAACTTGTAGGTTTAGCTGAACACTGTGAGCAGGATGCACAGCACTAACTTGTAGTTTTAGCTGAACACTGTGAGCAGGATCCACAGCACTAACTTGTAGTTTTAGCTGAACACTGTGAGCAGGATGCACAGCACTAACTTCTAGGTTTAGCTGAATACTGTGAGCAGGACGCACTGCACTAACTTGTAGGTTTAGCTGAACACTGTGAGGTGGACGCACCGCACTAACTTGTAGTTTTAGCTGAACACTGTGAACAGGACGCACCGCACTAACTTGTAGGTTTAGCTGAACACTGTGAGCAGGACGCACCGCACTAACTTGTAGGTTTAGCTAAACACTGTGAAGTGGACGCACCACACTAACTTGTAGGTTTAGCTGAACACTGTGAGCAGGAAGCACCCCACTAACTTGTAGTTTTAGCTGAACACTGTGAGCAGGACGCACTGCACTAACTGTAAATAGTCTAGCTGCCTGACTGTGGTACTAATAGGATCAAAAGAACACCAGCAATTTTCTTCAGGTAGCTGTAAATACTGTAACAAGACAAGCCTGCCTGTCAGTAAGAAGATAACAGGAACAGATCTAGCTAAACTGAATACAGTGTATATATATATATATGCAACACCTGGGATGCATATATATATATATATACACAATACACTGTAAGTGCAGCTAACTGACTGACTGTTCTGCCTAATCTATCTAACTCAAATCAAATGACACTGTCTGTCTGTCTCTCTCTCTTTCTATGAACGCCGGAACACACACTACACAGGGCCGCCGTGCAGGTGGCCTTATATAGTGTGGGGCGTGTACTAAATCCCCTGAGCCATAATTGGCCAAAGCCTCCTTGGCTTTGGCCAATTATGGCTCTCTGTTCAGACGCCGCTGTTATTGGCCAAGCATGCGGGTCATAGTGCATGCTTGGCCAATCATCAGCCAGCAATGCACTGCGATGCTGCAGTGAATTATGGGCCATAACGCGCCACACGAATTTGGCGCGAACGGCCCATATCGTTCGCAATTTGGCGAACGGCGAACAGACGATGTTCGAGTCGAACATGGGTTCGACTCGAACACAAAGCTCATCCCTAGATAGCGGATCCTGAGTTGCCAGGCAACCATAAGGGGTTTGCCAGGGCATTGGGAAGGTAGGACTGGGGCTGGATTTTTTGGGTTGGGTGTGTATTTCCGGTACTTGTACTGGGCTCCTCTTCCTGGGGTCTGGCGCTGCTGGTGGTGGGCAGATTTCCTAAACTTGGTCCTGATCTTGGTCCTGATCTCATTTTTTTGGGAGGGACGGTTTCCTCTGCGGACTCGGACTCTGATCCACTATCCTCTACTGGCTCGTATTCTGAACCAAAATCAGATGATGGGAGCTCCCCGCTGTTCTCATCATCCGACATGGCAAGAATATCATATGCCTCCTCAGGTGTGTAAACCATTTGGGACATTATGGCAGTGCTTATTGGCAGGCCTGTGTAATGGTACTGCTGGTGGTAGTGGTACCGATGGAGGTATTAGTGGCGGGCCTGTGTGGTGGTACAGATTGCGGTATGGGTGGTGGTGGTACCAACGTGTCACGTACCTGGTAGGTTTTGAGCCCGAAGTGCAGAGAGAGACCTCCCCTACGGCTCCCACTCTCATCCCTCTGGAATGGAGACAGAGGACACAGGAGTAAGGAGTGGTATGGGTGCCTGGCAGGATCAACATTCACCAGAAGTCCAGGAGTGGTGGGAACCTCCGGGATCAGGAACTGAAGAGAAGACTGCAGACTGGAACGCAGACTGAGCCAGGAACCACAGCAGGTAAGTAGGCAGGAACTGGAGCGCTGGACTGGAACCAGGACCAACAGCTGGTAACAGACTGGATACTGGGACGCTGGACTGGAACTAGGAACAAACAGCGGGTAGCAGGCTGGACACTGGAGTGCTGGACTGGAACCAGGAACAACAGCAGGTAGCAGGCTGGATACTGGAACACTGGGCTGGAACCAGGAACAAACAGCAGGTAGCAGGCTGGACACTAAAGTGCTGGACTGGAACCAGGAACAACAGCAGGTAGCAGGCTGGATACTGGAATGCTGGACTGGAATCAGGAACAACAGCAGGTAGCAGACTGGGTACTGGAACGCTGGGCTGGAACCAGGAACAACAGCAGGTAGCAGGCTGGATACTGGAGCGCTGGACTGGAACCAGGAACAGCAGCAGGTAACAGACTGGTAACAAGTATCAGGCAGAGGAATAGTCAAGGCCGGTGGTCGATATCAGGTGGACAGCAGAGGTACCAGGGATCAAACAGGAGAATGGTCAAAGCAAGCCAAAGAGGGCAGATGCAGGCGGATAGCTGGATAGTCACAACAGGAAGCCGGGTCAGGTAACAGAAGGGTTCAGATCAGATCAGGTTAAGGCACACAGAACGCTGTAGAGCAGACAGCGGGGATTGAGTGTGACAGGCAGGTTTAAATAGCCTGCCTGACGCCAACGGGAGCGCGTGCGCGCGTGCCCGTGCATGGAAGCGCCCGTGAGCGCGCGCATGCGTGGTAGCGCCCGCGGCTGTGTTCCAGTGAGCCTGGAACACCGATTACTGGCAGGATCTTCATGACACAATGGCAGTACGGGTGGTGGTGGTACCAATGGCGGTACAGGTGGTGGTACCGATGGCGGTACGGGTGGTGGTGGCGATACGGGTGGTGATGGCAGTACAGGTGGCGGTACGGGTGGTGGTGGTACTGATGGCGGTACCAGCGGCGGTACGGGTGGGTGGTGGTACCAATGGCGGCACTAGTGGCGATACTGGTAGCGGCCTGTGTGGCAGTATAGATGGTGGGAGCGATGGCGGTACTAGTGGCGGTACTGGTGGAGGTACCAATGGCGGTACTGGTAGCCTGTGTGGCGGTACCAATGGCGGTGGGCCTGTGACAGATGGGCTGATTGACAGATGGGCTGATTGACAGATGGGCTGGTTGACAGATGGGCTGGTTGACAGATGGGCTGGTTGACAGATGGGCTGATTGGCTGGGCTGTGTGACAGGTCCTCTTTATTGCACAATACAATACAATATGTCAGACAGACACTGATTTCACTCACTGATCCCTGCTCTCTAAAAACACAATCGGTGTGTGAGGAGAGAGCAGGGATCAGATAGTAACTGCTCCTCAATGTTTACATTTGTGACCGGCTGTGATTGGACACAGCCGGTCACGTGGTAAACAGACTATTGGCTGTTTACCCTGATCGGGGAGGCGCTGTGTCCAAGGGACAGTTGCCTTCCTCGATCCCTGCTCTGCATACCACCGGCGGCGCGCACGGAGCGCGAAGCCGAGTTTGTTATGACAGGTGATCGGCTGTGACTTTGGCACAGCCGATCACGTGGTAAACAGCCAAATTCATTGGCTGTTTACCGTTATCGGGGAAGCACTGTATTCGAGGGACACACGCCGTCCCTGATCGCTATTCTGCAATTCTTTTTTACTAGTCCTTTAGAAAAATATACAAATATGCAAGCCACTGTACAGTTGTGAGCGACACTGCTCTCCATAAGGCTTATCTGATGTAACATGCTATTACAAAAATCGTACCTTTATCCAAAACACAAGGTGTGCCCAACAGGTGTACAACCCAATTATCCAATCAATTAAATTAACCCCATAATACTACATAATAAAGCAAATCAATCAACAAACCAAGATGAATGTAATAACAAAAATATGAATAGGTAGAAAAGGAAAGGGGGGAAAATCCATATATATATATATATATATATATAACCCGTGTAAAAAAGCAAGGATCAATTAGAGAACAAAACCCGCATAAACCAAACCATTACATCTATATAGTGAAAAAACTGACATCCCACTCCTCTCTCAGAATAAATCACTGACAGCAATTAAATGTTAATAATTCTCAATATTGCTATATCAAAACATTGTTTCCATGTGATCATCTTCAAGAAGATTTCCCTGTTTCAAGTCCTGTATCGTTTCCATTGAATCTGGGGAAGTAAAATATGATTGTATAATCCCAATCCATGTTTATAGGAATAAATACAGATCATAGTCTCTATTCATTTCATTTGGATGAAGAGACTGTAACTTGTTGATCCACCATACCTCCCTTTTTTTGAGTTTCAAAAATCTGCCACCCCCTCTTTTATCCCTGGATACTTCCTCTAATACCATGAAGTGCAGATCAGATTCTTTAAGTCCCTTTTCTAGGAAATGTCTTGATACTGGTAAACTGGGCTGTTTATGCCTTATCGTGCTTCGGTGCTGGGCTATTCTGTCCTTGATCTTATGAGTTGTTTCGCCGACATATATCAAGCTGCAGGGGCAAGTGAGGACATACACCACATATGAGGATTGACATGTGTGAAAACCATTAGTCACTACACTTTCTCCACTAGTAGAATGAATGTAATGGTCACCTTTAAGTAATAAGCTGCACTTAATGCAATTTAAACAGGAAAAACATCCCTTTCTTTTTTTCCCCAGGAATGTCATTTTTGCCTCATGTGTATTGGCCTTAAACTCAGATCTAAGTAAAGAGTCCCTTAAAGTCTTATTACACCGATAGGCTCTCATGGGAACTTGTTTTAAAATGTCTATCTGGGGATAGGACCGTTTAAGAAGGGGCCAATGTTTTTTTAATAATATTAAAGATCTTTTCACTGTAACTATGAAACTGAAAAATAAATGGTAATCTTGGTCTCTCCTATTTACGTTTCCTAAAGGTCAAAGTTACATTCTCATGCTGAATTTTAATAAATTCCTGTGTTATCATCCTCTCTGGATAACCTCATTCCCTGATTTTTTGGCACATCTCTTGCAATCTCATTTTCCTTACTATCTCATTGCTGACAATATGTTTAACCCTCAACAGTTGACTCCTCACAATCAATTTAAACACGTGCGGTGGATGGTAGCTATTAAATAGTAAAAGTTGCTTTCTGTCCGTGGGTTTAGTATATAAATCGGAGTCAATCTGACCTCGATCTATATAAATCCTTGTATCCAGAAAAGGAATAGAGTTACCGCCAATGTTCATTTTAAATTGTATGTCTGGGCAGAACCCATTCAGCATCTCATCAAATAGCTTCAAGGATTCAATTCTGCCCCGCCATTTCTCAAAAACATCATCTATGTAGCGCCACCAGGTGGTGCAATACCTCTGAAAAAGTAATTGATAAAAATATATCTATGTTCAAATTCATTCATAAATGAACAAGTGTATGGCGGGGCAACATTGGAGCCCATCGCAACTCCATTGAGTTGCATATATAATTGTTCCTTAAACAAAAGATAGTTGTTAAACATTAGGGATGAGCCGAACACCCCCCTGTTCGGTTTGCACCAGAACATGCGAACAGGAAAAAAGTTCGCTCGAACACGAGAACACCGTTAAAGTCTATGGGACACGAACATTAATATTTAAAAGTGCTAATTTTAAAGGCTTATATGCAAGTTATTGTTATAAAAAGTGTTTGGGGACCTGGGTCCTGCCCCAGGGGACATGGATCAATGCAAAAAAAAGTTTTAAAAACGGACGTTTTTTCAGGAGCAGTAATTTTAATAATGCTTAAAGTCAAACAATAAAAGTGTAATATCCCTTTAAATTTCGTACCTGGGGGGTGTCTATAGTATGCCTGTAAAGGGGCGCATGTTTCCCGTGTTTAGAACAGTCTGACAGCAAAATGACATTTTGAAGGAAAAAAAGCCATTTAAAACTACCCGCGGCTATTGCATTGCCGACAATACACATAGAAGTTCATTGATAAAAACGGCATGGGAATTCCCCACAGGGCAACCCCGAACCAAAAAAAAAAAAAAGACGTGGGTGACCCCCTAAATTCCATACCAGGCCCTTCAGGTCTGGTATGGATATTAAGGGGAACCCCGGCCAAATTTTTAAAAAAAAAATGACGTGGGGTTCCCCCAAAAATCCATACCAGACCCTTATCCGAGCACGCAACCTGGCAGGCCGCAGGAAAAGAGGGGGGGATGAGAGTGCGCCCCCCCCCTCCTGAACTGTACCAGGCCACATGCCCTCAACATTGGGAGGGTGCTTTGGGGTAGCCCCCCAAAACACCTTGTCCCCATGTTGATGAGGACAAGGGCCTCATCCCCACAACCCTGGCCGGTGGTTGTGGGGGTCTGCGGGCAGGGGGCTTATCGTAATCTGGAAGCCCCCTTTAACAAGGGGACCCCCAGATCCCGCCCCCCCCTGTGTGAAATGGTAAGGGGGTACTTACCCCTACCATTTCACTAAAAAACTGTCAAAAATGTTAAAAATGACAAGAGACAGTTTTTGACAATTCCTTTATTTAAATGCTTCTTCTTTCTTCCTTCATCTCTTTCTGGTTCTTCTGGCTCTTCTGGTTCTTCCTCCGGCGTTCTCGTCCAGCATCTCCTCCGCGGCGTCTTCTATCTTCTTCTCCTCGGGCCGCTCCTCACCCATGGCATGGGGGGAGGCTCCCGCTCTTCTATTCATCTTCTTCTTCATCCTCTTCTCTTCTTCCTTCTTCTCTTCTTCTCTTCTTCATTTTCTTCTCCAGGCCGCTCCGCACCCATGCTGGAGTCTCTTTGTCTGATGGCTCTTAAATAACGGGGGCGGGGCCACCCGGTCACCCCCCCTCTGACGCACGGGGACTTGACGGGACTTCCCTGTGACATCACGGGGAATGCCACAGGGAAGTCCCGTCATGTCCCGTGCGTCAGAGGGGGGCGGGGTCACCGGGTGGCCCCGCCCCCCATTATTTAAGAACTGTCAGATGAGGAGACGCCGTCACACAGCGGGAGCCTCCCTCCATGCCAGCATGGATGCGGAGCGGCCCGGAGAAGAAAATGAAGAAGAGAAGAAGAAAGAAGAGAAGAGGATGAAGAAGAAGATGAAGAGAAGAGCGGGAGCCTCCCCTCATGCCATAGGTGCGGAGCGGCCAGAGGAGAAGAAGATAGAAGACGCCGCGGAGGTGATGCTGGGCGAGAACGCCGGAGGAAGACCCAGAAGAGCCAGAAGAACCAGAAGAAGATGAAGGAAGAAAGAAGAAGCATTTAAATAAAGGAATTGTCAAAAACTGTCTCTTGTCATTTTTAACATTTTTGACAGTTTTTTAGTGAAATGGTAGGGGTAAGTTGTTAAAGGGGGCTTCCAGATTCCGATAAATCCTCAGCCCGCAGACCCCCACAACCACCGGCCAGGGTTGTGGGGATGAGGCCCTTGTCCTCATCAACATGGGGACATGGTGTTTTGGGGGGCTACCCCAAAGCACCCTCCCAATGTTGAGGGCATGTGGCCTGGTACGGTTCAGGAGGGGGGGGGGCCGCACTCTCATCCCCCCTCTTTTCCTGTGGCCTGCCAGGTTGCGTGCTCGGATAAGGGTCTGGTATGGATTTTTGGGGGGACCCCACGCCTTTTTTTTTTTTTTGGCGCGGGGTTCCCCTTAATATCCATACCAGACCTGAAGGGCCTGGTATGGAATTTAGGGGGTCTCCCACGTCTTTTGGTTCGGGGTTGCCCTGTGGGGAATTCCCATGCCATTTGTATCAATGAACTTCTATGTGTATTGTCGGCAATGCAATAGCCGTGGGTAGTTTTAAATGGCTTTTTTTCCTTCGAAATGTCATTTTGCTGTCAGACTGTTCTAAACACAGGAAACATGTGCCCCTTTACAGGCATACTATAGACACCCCCCAGGTACAAAATTTAAAGGGATATTACACTTTTATTGTTTGACTTTAAGCATTATTAAAATCACTGCTCCTGAAAAAACGGCCGTTTTTAAAACTTTTTTTTGCATTGATCCATGTCCCCTGGGGCAGGACCCAGGTCCCCAAACACTTTTTATGACAATAACTTGCATATAAGCCTTTAAAATTAGCACTTTTGATTTCTCCCATAGACTTTTAAAGGGTGTTCCGCGGCATTCGAATTTGCCGCAAACACCCCAAATTGTTCGCTGTTCGGCGAACTTGCGAACAGCCAATGTTCGAGTCAAACATGAGTTCGACTCGAACTCGAAGCTCATCCCTATTAAACATCACAACATGAAACAATTTCTCAAATGACACTACTTGAGCATCAGAATATTCATTGCTGTTTCTAAAGAGTCAGATCGCTGTATCAATCCCTTCCTGATGCGGGATAGAGGTGTATAGGCTTGTGACATCCCAAGTAACCAGGATCTCATCTCCAAGGCATATAGGTTCTTCCCTGATCTTTAATAGAAAACCATTAGTGTCCCTAATGTACGATTTGGTGTTCTTTACAAGGGGGGATAAGATTTTATCAAGAAGTTGTGCCGTTGGAACAAAGATAGAGTCTCTCCCTGAGACTATGGGACGTCCTGGTGGAGATTGACTGTCTTTGTGGACGAAGAGGATGAGGAGGAGGAGGATGATTGTGTTAGTATGGAGGTGGAGCCTGGCACTCAGCATCAGCAGCAGTCTTTAAGGGATCATTTACAGTCCCAAGAAACACATGAATTTGTACGTGGCTGGGAGGAGGTGGCTGTGGATCATGTCGTCCTTAGTGACCCAGAGGACTCCGGACCAAATGCCTCAGCAAACCTACGCTGCATGGCCTCCCTTATCCTGCAAAGCCTGCGGAAGGATCCTCGTATTCTTGGTATCAAGGAGAAGGACCCATGCTGGCTGGGAACCCTCCTTGATCCACGTTACAAGGGTAAGGTTGCGGACCTTATCTTGCCATCGCAGAGGGAGCAGAGGACGAAACATCTTCGGGAGGCCTTGCAGAAAGGTCTGTGCAACGCGTTCCCAGAGACTGGGAGGTTACAAACTCCTGTTTCTGGACAACGTGTTGCTGAGGCTTCGGTCAGTCAAAGAAGGAGCGGTGGAGAAGGTGGCCGTCTGACCGATGCGTTCAGACAATTTTTTAGTCCGCAGCCCCAAGGTATTATCGGTTCCAGCAACCATCGCCAGCGTCTGTTTTACATGGTGCAGGAATACCTAGGGGCAAGATCTGACTTGGACACCTTTCCCACCGAAAATACTCTGGGTTACTGGGTCTTGAGGATGGATCACTGGCCAGAGCTTGCAGAGTATGCAATTGAGCTACTGGCCTGTCCTGCATTCAGCGTTCTTTCGGAACGCACATTCAGTGCTGCTGGAGGCTTTGTAACTGATCACAGGGTGCGTCTGTCCACTGACTCGGTCGATCGACTGACCTTCATAAAAATTAATCAGTCTTGGATCACCACCAGCTACCAAGCACCTGATGCTGATGTAACCAAATATTTTTTTTTAAATTGGCAGATCCCTTCAAAGACTGCCTATGCGGATGCTGAGTGACTATCCTGTTATACTAAGTAATTATCCTCTTCCTCCTCAATGATCATGATGATAGCTTGTAAGAACATTTTTGGTTCTGGGTGCTGCCAGTCCCGCCACCAGTGCCTAAGCCCCAATTTTTCAGCCCCTGTTTAACAGGGGCATGCAATTACAATGTTTCATGCAATTCTTTGCAGCAGGGCTAGTTCCTGCGCTCCAATTAGAGTATCTGTGAGGGGTTGCAGTGTTGTGGCACCAGCACCAGTGTCTAAGGCCCAATTTTTCAGCCCCTGTTTAACAGGGGCGTGCAATTACAATTTTTGATGCAATTCTTTGCAGCAGGGCTCGTTCCTGCATTCCAACTAGAGTGTCTGTGAGGGGTTGCAGTGTTGTGGCACCAGCACCAGTGCCTAAGGCCCAATTTTTCAGCCCTTGTTTAACAGGGGCGTGTAATTACAATTTTTGATGCAATACTTTGCAGCAGGGCTCGTTCCTGCATTCCAACTAGAGTGTCTGTGAGGGGTTGCAGTGTTGTGGCACCAGCACCAGTGCCTAAGGCCCAATTTTTCAGCCCTTGTTTAACAGGGGCGTGTAATTACAATTTTTGATGCAATACTTTGCAGCAGGGCTCGTTCCTGCATTCCAACTAGAGTGTCTGTGAGGGGTTGCAGTGTTGTGGCACCAGCACCAGTGCCTAAGGCCTAATTTTTCAGCTCCTGTTCAACAGGGGCATGTAATTACAATTCTTGATCTAATATTTCACAGCAGAGCCCTGTGAGGGCTTACAGTGTTGTGGCCACAGCAACACCTAAGGCCCAAATTTCTGCTGAGTATATAGGGCAGGACCCTACTTTCAAACAACTAACTTACAAACGACTCCTACTTGCAAACGGAAGGAGACAACAGGAAGTGAGAATAAATCTACCCCTAGGAAGGGAAATTCTCTCCTGTAAGAGTTAATATGGGAAAAACATTTCTCCTTTCCACTGATGCTTTCCAATCCATTGGGACAAAAAGTGAGGTGAAATCTTCTGAAGAGGAGGAAAGACAGCAAAACAAATGTCACAGGGGTGATAACCCTTCCCTATGTTTTCCAAAAAGCTTAAAAAAGATTTTTTGGCTGGAGCTAAACACGTTAAAAATGTACCCGTTCAAAATTACAAAGAGATTCTACTTAACAACAAACCTACAGCCTGTATACTGCTGTTCAGAGTATATAGGGCCTGGTGGCCCCACACCTTTCCTTATTTTAATTTGGGTGCGGGGTTCCCCTTAATATCCATACAAGACCCAAAGGGCCTGGTAATGGACTGGGGGGTACCCATGCCGTTTGTCTCACTGATTTTCATCCATATTGCCAGGAGTCAGGACCCGACATTACATTAAACCCGCAAGCAGTTTTAAATGAGATTTTTTCCTTTAAAAATGACATTTGGTGCAGGGACTGTTCTAAACACGGGAAACACACGTCACTTTACAGGCATACTATAGACACCCCTCAGGTACGATATTTAAAGGAATATTTCACTTTTTTTTTTTTACTTTAAGCATCATTAAAATCACTGCTCCCGAAAAAACGGCCGTTTTTAAAAGTTTTTTTTGCATTGATACATGTCCCCTGGGGTAGGACCCGGGTCCCCAAACCCTTTTTAGGACAATACCATGCAAATTAGCCTTTAAAATGAGCACTTTTGATTTCGAACGTTCGAGTCCCATAGACGTCAATGGGGTTCTAACGTTCGTGCGAACTTTCGGTCCGTTCGCAGGTTCTGGTGCGAACCGAACCGGGGGGTGTTCGACTCATCCCTAGTGTTGAGGCCACAACAACACTTAAAGGCCCAATTTTCTGCTGAGTATATAGGGCAGGCCCCTACTTTCAAACATCCAACTTAAAAACAAATCCTACTTGCAAACGGAAGGAGACAACAGGAAGTGAGATGAAATCTACCCCTAGGAAGGGAAATTCTCTCCTGTAAGAGTTAATATGGGAAAAACTTTTCTCCTTTCCACTGATGCTTTATCACCAATCCTTGTTTCACAAAAAAAAAAAAAAATTTTCAAAAAAACATTTGTCATTGGGACAAAAAGTGAGGTGAAATCTTCTGAAGAGGAGCACAGACAGCAAAACAAATGTCACAGGGGTGATAACCCTTCCCTAGGTTTTCCAAAAAGCTTAAAATAGATTTTTTGCTGGAGCTAAACACGTTAAAAATGTACCAGTTCAAAATTACAAACAGATTCTATTTAACAACAAACCTACAGTCCCTGTCTTGTTTGCACCGCCTGTATACTGCTGTTTAGAGTATATAGAGCCTGGGGACCCACACCTTTCCTTTTTTAATTTGGGTGCAGGGTTCCCCTTAATATCCATACAAGACCCAAAGGGCCTGGTAATGGACTGGGGGGTACCCATGCCGTTTGTCTCACTGATTTTCATCCATATTGCCAGGACCCGACATTACATTAAAGCAGCAAGCAGTTTTAAATGACTTTTTTCCCTTTAAAAATGTCATTTTGTGCCGGGACTGTTCTAAGCACGGGAAACACACGCCACTTTACAGGCATACTATAGACACACCCCAGGTACGATATTTGACCACTTGATATCTGCGCTATAGCCGAATGACGGCTATAGCGCGGACCTGAGTTCCCGGGAGGCCATCATATGACGGCCTCCCCTGTGCACGCGCCCCACGCGCGCTGTGATCACCAAGTCACTGAGACTCGGGTGATCACCGATTCAAGTAGGGACCGGTCCTGGCCCCTTACCATGTGACCAGCTGTCAACCAATGACAGCTGATCACATGATCAAAACAAAAGCTCTGTGATCGTTTTTTTTTCTCCTCGCGCTGACAGTGCGAGGAGAAAAAAAAGCCGATCACCGGCTCACCAGCAAGGGGCATCGGTCCCGAAGAGGAGGAGGCAATAATGCCTCAATTGTGCCCCCAGTACCCCCTGCCAGTGCCACCTGACATTGTCACCTGACAGTGCCCACAGTGCCCACCAGTGCCACGTATCAATGCCCATGAGTGCCACCTATCAATGCCTACAAGTGCCACCTATCAAAGCCCACAAGTGCCACCTATCAATGCCCACCAGTGGTGCCAATCAGTGCCACCTAGCCATGTTGCCTATCAATGTACCAGATCAGTGCCCATTATTGTCACCAATCAGTGCCCATCACTGCCACCCATCAGTACCCATCACTGCCACCTATCAGTGCCCATCAGTGCCGCCTCATCAGTGTACATCAACGAAGGAGAAAAAATACCCTTTTTAAAATTTTATAACAAAATATAAAAAAAAAAAATTTTTTTTTTTTTTAAATTCGGTCTTTTTAAATTTTTTTAACAAAAAATAAAAACCGCAGAGGTGATCAAATACCACCAAAAGAAAGCTCTATTTGTGGGGGAACAATAATAAAAATTTCATTTGGGTACAGTGTTGTATGACCGCGCAATTGTCATTCAAAATGCATCAGCGCTGAAAGCTGAAAATTGGTCTGGATAGGAGGGGGGTTTAAGTGCCCTGTAAGCAAGTGATTAAAGGAATATTTCATTTTTTTTTTTTTACTTTAAGCATAAATAAAATCACTGCTCCCAAAAAAACGGCCGTTTTTAAAAGTTTTTTTTGCATTGATACATGTCCCCTGGGGTAGGACCCGGGTCCCCAAACCCTTTTTAGGACAATACCATGCAAATTAGCCTTTAAAATGAGCACTTTTGATTTCGAACATTCGAGTCCCATAGCTGTCAATGGGCTTCTAACGTTCGTGCAAATTTTCGATCCGTTCGCAGGTTCTGGTGCGAACCGAACCAGGGGGTGTTCGGCTCATCCCTATCCATAACATTAACTTGGATATTTATATGGTAGCTTGCAAGAACTTGTTTATTATTTAGTCTGGTTCAGGAGTGGCTTGACACACAGAATGCAGTTGTAGCCAATGTCCTGGATACGTCTGTGTGTGGTGGCTCTTGAAGCACTGACACTAGCCATAGTCCACTCCTTGTGAATCTCCCCCAAATTCTTGAATGGCCTTTGCTTCACAATCCTCTCAAGGCTGTTGTTATTCCTGTTGCTTGTGCATCTTTTTCTACCACACTTTTTCCTTCCACTCAACTTTCCATTAATATGCATAGCCAGCTTCTTTAGCAATGACCTTTTGTGACTTACCCTCCTTGTAGAAGATGTCAATGACTGTCTTCTGGACTGTCAGGTTAGCAGTCTTCCCCATGATTGTGTAACCTACTGACCCAGGCTGAGAGACAATTTAAAGGCTCAGGAAACCTTTACAGGTGTTTTGAGTTAATTATCTGATTATCTGAGTTGAATTAGGCTGGGTTCACACTGGTCCGACAAACGCTCCGACATTGGGAGCTCATGTCGCATGATGTGTGAAATTCAATGTTTCCCTATGGGAGCCGTCCTAACTGATCCGACACAAGTCATTCCGACTTTACAAATGCTCCCTCTACTACTTAGGTCCGACTTTGATCCTACTTTAGCCCATTGACTATCATTGAAGTCGGATCAAAGTCGGATCGCCGTCTCGCATGATCCGACTTTGGCATGCGACTTGTGCTCAGATGATCTTGAGGGGGAACTCCGCGCCAAATTTTAAATAAAAAAACGGCATGGGTTCCCCCTCCAAGAGCATACCAGGCCCTTAGGTGCGGTATGGATTTTAAGGGGAACCCCCTATGCCGGAAAAACGGCGTAGGGGTCCCCTTAAATACAGTCCCCCCCAAATCCATACCAGACCCTTATCCGAGCACGCAGCCCGGCCGGTCAGGAAAGGGCATGGGGACGATCGAGCGCCCCCCCCTCCTGAACCGCATGCCCTCAACATGGGGGGGTGGGTGCTTTGGGGCAGGGGGGCGCCCTGCGCCTCCGACCCCAAAGCACCTTGTCCCTATGTTGATGAGGACAAGGGCCTCTTCCTGACAACCCTGGCCGTTGTTTGTCGGGGTCTGCGGGATGGGGGATTATCGGAGTCCGGGAGCCCCCTTTAATAAGGGGGCCCCCAGATCCCGGCCCCGCACCCTATGTGAATGAGTATGGGGTACATCGTACCCCTACCCATTCACCTAGAGAAAAAAAGTTTCAATAAAAAACACACTAGACAGGTTTTTAAAATAATTTATTAGGCAGCTCCGGGGGTCTTCTTCTGACTTCAGGGGTCTCTTTCTTCTTCTCCATGGTCTCTTCCTTCTTCTCCACGCTCTCTGGCCTCTTCTCCACACCCTCCGGTTCTTCTCTCACTCTCCGGTATCTTCTGCCGGGCTCCTCGGCTATCTTCTGCTCTTTTGCCGCCTCTTTTGCTAGCGGTGGCCCGGTCTCTTCCACCGTCTTCTTCCCTCTTCTCTTCTTCCGATGTTGACACAACGCTCTCTCCCACTGTAATGCCGTATGCGCGGTCCGCAATAACTTTTATAGGGATGGGGCGTGGTCACTAGGTGATGTCACCCGGTGACCCCACCCCTTATTACGGAGATCGGGAGGAGAACCGGAGAGCGCGGAGAAGAAGGAAGAGACGCCCAAAGTCAGAAGAAGACCCCCGTAGCTGCCTAATAAATTACTTTAAAAACCTGTTTTTTTTTTATTGACACTTTTTTTTCCTAGGTGAATGGGTAGGGGTACATTGTACCCCATACTCATTCACATAGGATGGGGGGCCGGGATCTTTGGGCCCCCTTATTAAAGGGGGCTCCCGGATTCCGATAAGCCCCCCGCCCGCAGACCCCGACAACCAACGGCCAGGGTTGTTAGGAAGAGGCCCTTGTCCTCATCAACATGGGGACAGAGTGCCACAAAGCACCCACCCCCCATGTTAAGGGCATGCGGCCTGGTACGGTTCAGGAGGGGGGGCGCTCGCTCGTTCACACCCCCACACCTGACCGGCCGGGCTGCATTCTCGCATAAGGGTCTGGTATGGATTTGGGTTGGACCCCCACGCCTTTTTTTTGGCGTAGGGGGTTCCCCAAAAATCTATACCAGACCTAAGGGTCTGGTATGCTCTTAGAGTGGGAACCCATGCCGGGTTTTTATTTAAATTTGGCATGGAGTTCCCCCTCAAGATTCATACCAAACACAGTGCCTGGTATTGGCGGGGATCCAAGTCGGATCCCTGTTCA
Source organism: Aquarana catesbeiana (assembly GCA_037953035.1). NCBI lineage: Eukaryota > Metazoa > Chordata > Amphibia > Anura > Ranidae > Aquarana > Aquarana catesbeiana. The sequence goes on along the minus strand of JBBHAA010000512.1, from coordinate 2,364,600 downwards.
TTGAAAGTCAGACGTATGTCGGCTTTAAGTCGCAGGGCAAAGTCGGATCCAGAGTAGGACGGCTGTCGTGTCGCACCAGTGTGAACCCAGCCTTAAATGAAGTTGTTGATGATATTCACATTTTTTGAGATGCACCTGTAAGGCAAGTCAATTTTTTAAGTGTTTTCCAATTGTTTTTTCCAGTTTATAGCAATATTAAACTCTCTCAAAGTACATTATCTATTTTAAATCTATACTCTGCTTACATAAGTATGTCAATAGGAAAGTATATCATATTCACTTGTTTTAAACTTTTTTTCACATTTCTTCAGTAGCTTCTTGGTTTTTGGCTTAACGTGGTTTTTAATCTTTGTTTTAAATAAAAAAAACAAACATGCCTATAGTTACTTGCTCTGTGTAATGGTTTTGCACAGAGCAGCCCTGATCCTCTTCTGCCCCCCCCCCATGCTCCAGGCCCCTGCTCTTCATTGGGTGCCCCCAGAGAAATCTGCTTTTTCCTGGGGGCACCCATGCGAGATTTGCTCCTGAGTCCCGCTGCTGCGTCTATTAACACAGACAGTGGGACTCAGCCTGGCCCAGCCCCCCCATGTCACTGGCTCCTGCTACTATCAATCTGTCCAATGAGGAGAGAGACAACGGCTGGAGCCGCTGTGCTGGTGCACATTGCTGGATCGGATCAGGTTAAGGTAAGAACGAAGGGGCTCTGGGGTGGAGGAGGTGCAGCACAGAACATTTTTCACCTTAATGCATAGAATCCATTAGGATGAAAAACCTTAACGCTTTATGTGACAGGCCCCGTACTCAAGAGAAGTATGTCCGCTGTATAAGCTTCCCTTGCCCGGTACCAGCATGATCCAAGATCTTTTAGCCCACCCAGTCACTTGTCGAGACATCAGTGTAGGGTGGTAAGAAACATAAGACTGTTTATTCAAACACAAGTACAGAGATATACATTCAGGGGACAACCCCCCTTCTTTACATAATGACACAGGGCAGGGTAAACTACATTCAAACTTTTCAACAGTAGACAGTCTTTAGTTTAGGAAGGGCTGCAGGAGAAATCCCCCCTCCCCTCTAGCAGCTAATAGTTGACAGTGGTTTCATTAACCCATAAGCTAATCTACATAAATATATACAGCCCATAATCGTTTTGTCAGGAAAGGGTCCATCCGCTGGTAAGATATATCATTTGGCGTGCAGTACTGGGGTCCACCAGCAGGTGTCTCCTGGCAGTTTTGAACTGTCAGGGGAATATGTTCCTGCTGGTGTCATTTCATCTTCTGGCTGCAGTACTGACGTCCACCAGCGGATGGATCCTGGCAGTATGGAGCAGACAACACTCCCTGCGCTCAGGTGTTACTTGAAGACAATTATTGTCAGTCCCATAAATACCCAGCAAGCCCTCACATGCTTGCCTTGGTATCTCTCTCCTTGAGCCCTGACCTCGTTTGCCTGTTTACCGATCCTGAACCTGCATCCGACCTTGTTCCCGAGCTTATCCTGACCTGGTCCCTTCTGTGTTCCTGTACCCTTCAGCCTGATCCATCCCTTCTCTGTCCTGTTGGTTCCCTGTCCCTCATTTACTGATCTTCCTGTGTATGACCTTGGCTTGGCTAACGTTTATGCTTCTGGTATATCCCTTGTCCTGCTGACCTGCCATGTATGACCCTGGCCTGGCTGACATCTGTGATTCCGGTACTGCCCCTTGCTGTATATATTGTTGTTTGTGGTGGGTTTGTTGTGTTGGTTGTGCACTGTTGTATTTTCTGATTTATCACCTTTTTTAATAAATATTATTATTCACTTACATGCGTTTTGGGTTATCTCTGTGCAGTCCACACTGTCTTATTACACCGATAGGCTGTCATGGGAACTTGTTGTAAAATGTCTATCTGGGGATAGGACCGTTTAAGAAGGGGCCAATGTTTTTTAATAATATTAAAGATCTTTTCACTGTAACTATGAAACTGAAAAATAAATGGTAATCTTGGCCTCTCCTATTTACGTTTCCTAAAGGTCAAAGTTACATTCTCATGCTGAATTTTAATAAATTCCTGTGTTATCATCCTCTCTGGATAACCTCATTCCCTGAATTTTTGGCACATCTCTTGCAATCTCATTTTCCTTACTATCTCATTGCTGACAATATGTTTAACCCTCAACAGTTGACTCCTCACAATCGATTTAAACACGTGTGGTGGATGGTAGCTATTAAATAGTAAAAGTTGCTTTCTGTCCGTGGGTTTAGTATATAAATCGGAGTCAATCTGACCTCGATCTATATAAATCCTTGTATCCAGAAAAGGAATAGAGTTACCGCCAATGTTCATTTTAAAATTGTATGTCTGGGCAGAACCCATTCAACATCTCATCAAATAGCTTCAAGGATTCAATTCTGCTCCACCATTTCGCAAAAACATCATCTATGTAGCGCCACCAGGTGGCGCAATACCTCTGAAAAAGTTAATTGATGAAAATATATCTCTGTTCAAATTCATTCATAAATGAACAAGCGTATGGCGGGGCAACATTGGAGCCCATCGCAACTCCATTGAGTTGCATATAGAATTGTTCCTTAAACAAAAGATAGTTGTTAAACAGCACAATATAAAACAATTTCTCAAATGACACTACTTGAGCATCAGAATATTCATTGCTGTTTCTAAAGAATCAGATCGCTGCATCAATCCCTTCCTGATGCGGGATAGAGGTGTATAGGCTTGTGACATCCCACGTAACCAGGATCTCATCTCCAAGGCATATAGGTTCTTCCCTGATCTTTAATAGAAAACCATTAGTGTCCCTAATGTACGATTTTGTGTTCTTTACAAGGGGGGATAAGATTTTATCAAGAAGTTGTGCCGTTGGAACAAAGATAGAGTCTCTCCCTGAGACTATGGGACGTCCTGGTGGAGATTGACTGTCTTTGTGGACGAAGAGGATGAGGAGGAGGAGGAGGAGGAGGATGATTGTGTTAGTATGGAGGTGGAGCCTGGCACTCAGCATCAGCAGCAGTCTTTAAGGGATCATTTACAGTCCCAAGAAACACATGGACTTGTACGTGGCTGGGAGGAGGTGGCTGTGGATCATGTCGTCCTTAGTGACCCAGAGGACTCCGGACCAAATGCCTCAGCAAACCTACGCTGCATGGCCTCCCTTATCCTGCAAAGCCTGCGGAAGGATCCCTGTATTCGTGGTATCAAGGAGAAGAACCCATACTGGCTGGCAACCCTCCTTGATCCACGTTACAAGGGTAAGGTTGCGGACCTTATCTTGCCATCACAGAGGGAGCAAAGGTTGAAACATTTTTGGGAGGCCTTGCAGAAAGGTCTGTGCAACGCGTTCCCAGAGACTGGGAGGTTACAAATTCTTGTTCCTGAACAACTTGTTGCTGAGACTTCGGTCTGTCAAAGAAGGAGCGGTGGAGAAGGTGGCCATCTGACCGATGCGTTCAGACAATTTTTTAGTCCACAGCCCCAAAGTATGATCGGTTATAGCAACCATCGCCAGTGTCTGTTTTACATGGTGCAGGAATACCTAGGGGCAAGATCTGACTTGGACACCTTTCCCACTGAAAATGCTCTGGGTTACTGGGTCTTGAGGATGGATCTTTGGCCAGAGCTTGCACAGTATGCAATTGAGCTGCTGGCCTGTCCTGCATCCAGTGTTCTTTCGGAACGCACATTCAGTGCTGCTGGAGGCTTTGTAACTGATCACAGGGTGCGTCTGTTCACTGACTCGGTCGATCGACTGACCTTCATAATAATGAATCAGTCTTGGATCACCACCAGCTACCAAGCACCTGATGCTGATGTAACCGAATACATTTTTTTGAATTGGCAGATCCCTTCAAAGACTGCCTATGCTGATGCTGAGTGACTATCCTGTTATACTGAGTAATTATCCTCTTCCTCCTCAATGATCATGATGATAGCTTGTAAGAACATTTTTGGTTCTGGGTGCCGCCAGTCCCGCCACCATTGCCTGAGGCCCAATTTTTCAGCCCCTGTTTAACAGGGGCATGTAATTACAATTTTTCATTCAATTCTTTGCAGCAGGGCTAGTTCCTGCGCTCCAACTAGAGTATCTGTGAGGGGTTGCAGTGTTGTGGCACCAGCACCAGTGTCTAAGGCCCAATTTTCAGCCCCTGTTCAACAGGGGCATGTAATTACAATTTTTGATGCAATTCTTTGCAGCAGGGCTAGTTCCTGTGCTCCAACTAGAGCATCTGTGAGGGCTTCCAGTGTTGTGGCACCAGCACCAGCGCCTAAGGCCCAATTTTTCAGCCCCTGTTCAACAGGGGCATGTAATTACAATTCTTGATCTAATATTTCAAAGCAGGGCCCGTTTCTGCGCCCACCAAGAGTATCTGTGAGGACTTACAGTGTTGTGGCACCAGCACCACCACCAAAGGCCCAATTTTTCTGCCCCTGTTCAACAGGGGCATGTAATTAAAATTCTTGATCTAATATTTCACAGCAGGGCCCATTTCTGCGCCCACCAAGAGTATCTGTGTGGACTTACAGTGTTGTGGCACCAGCACCACCACCACCACCACCACCAAAGGCCCAATGTTTCTGCCCCTGTTCAACAGGGGCATGTAATTACAATTCTTGATCTAATATTTCACAGCAGGGCCCTGTGAGGGTTTACAGTGTTGAGGCCACAACAACACTTAAGGCCCAATTTTCTGCTGAGTATATAGGGCAGGCCCCTACTTTCAAACATCCAACTTAAAAACAAATCCTACTTGCAAACGGAAGGAGACAACAGGAAGTGAGATGAAATCTACCCCTAGGAAGGGAAATTCTCTCCTGTAAGAGTTAATATGGGAAAAACTTTTCTCCTTTCCACTGATGCTTTATCACCAATCCTTGTTTCACAAATAAAAACAAATTTTCAAAAAACATTTGTCATTGGGACAAAAAGTGAGGTGAAATCTTCTGAAGAGGAGCACAGACAGCAAAACAAATGTCACAGGGGTGATAACCCTTCCCTAGGTTTTCCAAAAAGCTTAAAATAGATTTTTTGCTGGAGCTAAACACGTTAAAAATGTTCAAAATTACAAACAGATTCTATTTAACAACAAACCTACAGTCCCTGTCTTGTTTGCACCGCCTGTATACTGCTGTTCAGAGTATATAGAGCCTGGGGGCCCCACACCTTTCCTTTTTTAATTTGGGTGCGGGGTTCCCCTTAATATCCATACAAGACCCAAAGGGCCTGGTAATGGACTGGGGGGTACCCATGCCATTTGTCTCACTGATTTTCATCCATATTGCCAGGACCCGACATTACATTAAAGCAGCAAGCAGTTTTAAATGACTTTTTTTCCTTTAAAAATGTCATTTTGTGCCGGGACTGTTCTAAGCACGGGAAACACGCGCCACTTTACAGGCATACTATAGACACACCCCAGGTACGATATTTAACCACTTGATATCCCGCGGACCTGAATTCCCGGGAGGCCATCATATGACGGCCTCCCCTGTGCAAGCGCCCCACGCGCGCTGTGATCACTGAGTCACTGAGACTCGGGTGATCACCGATTCAAGTAGGGGCCGGTCCCGGCCCCTTACCATGTGACCAGCTGTCAACCAATGACAGCTGATCACATGATCAAAATAAAAGCTCTGTGATCGTTTTTTTTTCTCCTCGTGCTGACAGTGCGAGGAGAAAAAAAAGCCGATCACCGGCTCACCAGCAAGGGACATCGGTCCCCAAAGAGGAGGAGGCAATAATATGCCTCAATTGTGCCCACAGTGCCCACCAGTGCCACGTATCAATGCCCATAAGTGCCACCTATCAATGCCTACAAGTGCCACCTATCAATGCCCACAAGTGCTACCTATTAATGCCCACCAGTGGTGCCAATCAGTGCCACCTAGCTATGTTGCCTATCAATGTACCAGATCAGTGCCCATTATTGCCACCAATCAGTGCCCATCACTGCCACCCATCAGTGCCCATCACTACCACCTATCAGTGCCCATCAGTCCTGCCTCATCAGTGTACATCAATGAAGAAGAAAAAATACCCTTTTTAAAAATTTTATAACAAAATATAAAAAAAAATTTTTTTTTTTTTTAATTCGGTCTTTTTAAATTTTTTTAACAAAAAATAAAAACCGCAGAGGTGATCAAATACCACCAAAAGAAAGCTCTATTTGTGGGGAAAAATTATAAAAATTTCATTTGGGTACAGTGTTGTATGACCGCGCAATTGTCATTCAAAATGTGTCAGCGCTGAAAGCTGAAAATTGGTTAAAGGAATACTTCATTTTTTTTTTTTTTTTTACTTTAAGCATCATTAAAATCACTGCTCCCAAAAAAACGGCCGTTTTTAAAAGGTTTTTTTGCATTGATACATGTCCCCTGGGGCAGGACCTGGTTCTCCAAACCCTTTTTAGGACAATAGCATGCAAATTAGCCTTTAAAATGAGCACTTTTGATTTTGAACATTCGATTCCTATAGCTGTCAATGGGGTTCTAGCGTTCGTGCAAATTTTCGATCCGTTCGCAGGTTCTGGTGCGAACCGAACCGGGGGGTGTTCGGCTCATCCCTATCCATAACATTAACTTGGATATTTATATGGTAGCTTGCAAGAACTTGTTTATTATTTAGTCTGGTTCAGGAGTGGCTTGACACACAGAATGCAGTTGTAGCCAATGTCCTGGATACGTCTGTGTGTGGTGGCTCTTGAAGCACTGACACTAGCCATAGTCCACTCCTTGTGAATCTCCCCCAAATTCTTGAATGGCCTTTGCTTCACAATTCTCTCAAGGCTGTTGTTATTCCTGTTGCTTGTGCATCTTTTTCTACCACACTTTTTCCTTCCACTCAACTTTCCATTAATATGCATAGCCAGCTTCTTTAGCAATGACCTTTTGTGACTTACCCTCCTTGTAGAAGATGTCAATGACTGTCCTCTGGACTGTCAGGTTAGCAGTCTTCCCCATGATTGTGTAACCTACTGACCCAGACTGAGAGACAATTTAAAGGCTCAGGAAACCTTTACAGGTGTTTTGAGTTAATTATCTGAGTTGAATTAGGCTGGGTTCACACTGGTCCGACAAACGCTCCGACATTGGGAGCTCATGTCGCATGATGTGTGAAATTCAATGTTTCCCTATGGGAGCCGTCCTAACTGATCCGACACAAGTCGTTCCGACTTTACAAATGCTCCCTCTACTACTTTGGTCCCACTTTGATCCTACTTTAGCCCATTGACTATCATTGAAGTCGGATCAAAGTCGGATCTCCGTCTCGCATGATCCGACTTTGGCATGCGACTTGTGCTCAGATGATCTTGAGGGGGAACTCCGCGCCAAATTTTAAATAAAAAAACGGCATGGGTTCCCCCTCCAAGAGCATACCAGGCCCTTAGGTGCGGTATGGATTTTAAGGGGAACCCCTACGCCGGAAAAATGGCGTAGGGGTCCCCTTAAATACGGTCCCCCCCCAAATCCATACCAGACCCTTATCCGAGCACGCAGCCAGGCCGGTCATGAAAGGGCATGGGGACGAGCGAGCGCCCCCCCCCCCTCCTGAACAGCATGCCCTCAACATGGGGGGGTGGGTGCTTAGGGGCAGGGGGGCGCCCTTCGCCTCCCACTCCAAAGCACCTTGTCCCTATGTTGATGAGGACAAGGGCCTCTTCCTGACAACCCTGGCCGTTGGTTGTCAGGGTCTGCGGGCGGGGGGGGGGATTTCACACTGGACCTCATGCAACTTGGATTCTGTGCCTCTCCACTCTTCCTTCAGACTCTGGGACCTTGATTTCTAAATGAAATGTTAAATTTTCCACAGTCAGTGATGATTTGGGGAGCCATGTCATCTGCTGGTGTTGGTCCACTGTGTTTTATCAAGCCTGAAGTCAGCGCAACCCTCTACCAGGAAATTCTAGAGCACTTCATGCTTCCCTCTGCTGACCAGCTTTATGGAGATGCTGATTTCTTTTTCCAGCAGGACTTGGCAACTGCCCACACTGCCAAAAGTACCAATACCTGGTTTAATAATCATGGAATCACTGTGCTTGAATGGCCAGCAATCTCACCTGACCTAAACTCCATAGAGAATATGTGGGGTATTGTAAAGAGGAAGATGAGAGACACCCAGGGCTGGACTGGGACAAAAATTTGGCCCTGGACTTCATCCAGACCAGCCCACTTTACTCCAAACACCTGGTGTTGGCGCTTCAATCTTCTCGGCACCATGCTTGATATGGTGTCAGGATGATTGAAGCGCATTATTTCTATTATTACATTGTAATATACCATGAAATAGTTCAACTCACCATAATGCAGAATCAGTGGGAGCCCTGAGTGTGTCACCTGCCACATCGCCTGCCACCAGATGCAGTGTGTCACTTGCCACGGCACTTGTCAGCAGAGGCAGCTTGTCACTTTCCACGTCGCCTGCCACCAGATGCCACGTGTCACTTGCCACGTTACCTGCCACCAGATGCAGAACTTCACTTGCCACGTCACTTGTCAGCAGAGGCAGCTTGTCACTTGCCACATCCCCTGCCACCAGATGCTGCATGTCACTTGCCACGTTGCCTGCTACCAGGTGCCGCATGTCACTTGCCACCATCGCTTGCCACCAGATGCAGCATGTCACTTGCCACGTCGCCTGCCACTAGATGCCGCATGTCACTTGCCACGTTACCTGCCACCAGATGCAAAACGTCACTTGCCACGTCACTTGTCAGCAGAGGCAGCTTGTCACTTGCCACGTTGCCTGCCACCAGATGCTGCATGTCACTTGCCATGTTGCCTGCCACCAGGTGCCGCATGTCACTTGCCACCATCGCCTGTCACTTGCCACCATCGCCTGTCACCAGATGCAGCGTGTCACTTGCCACGTCACCTGCCACCAGATGCTGCACGTCACTTGCCACGTTACCTGCCACCAGATGCAAAACATCACTTGTCAGCAGAGGCAGCTTGTTACTTGCCATGTCGCCTGCCACCAGGTGCCACATGTCAATTGCCACCATCGCCTGCCACCAGATGCCGCATATCATTTGCCCCATCGCCTGTTACCTGCCAAGTCACTTGTCACCAGATGTAGTGCTACTACAGGACTTGATGAGCATCTCCAACCCAGCTCTGTGCCCCCCAACACACAACGTGACAGGGGAGGAGAGAGAGATACACAGCGCAAAATGTAGCATTAAAACAACTTGTATTCCACTTAACCACTTGCCGACCGCCTGACGCAGATATACGTCTGCAGAATGGCACGGGCAGGCAAAATCACGTAGCCTGGTATGTGATTGCCTTCCCACGGGTGGGGGGTCCGATCGGACCCCCCCCGGTGCCCGAGGCGGTCAGCTTTGGTCTGGGGGCGTTCATCCATTTGTGGCCCCCCCTCGCGATCACTCCCAGCCAATGAGATTCGCCCCCCTATCTGTGTGAAGTACACACAGGCAGGGGATGTGATGTCATCTCTCCTCGGCTCGGCAGTTTCCGTTCCGGCGCCGAGGAGAGAAGACATCGATGTGAGTGCACAAACACACACACACTCAGTAGAACATGCCAGGCATACATTACACCCCCGAACTCCCCCCGATCGCCCCCTGATCACCCCCCAATCACCCCTCCCCCCCTCGTCACACTGACACCAAGCAGTTTTTTTTTTTTCTGATTACTGCATGGTGTCAGTTTGTGACAGACAAACAAATGCTACATATCTTTTGGTCCTGCCCTGAACTTGATCATTACTGGAGAAAGGTCTGGAGGATTGTCCAAAAACTTACAGATCATGTAGTTCTGGATGACCCAACCTTTTTTTTCTCCATGTTTCTGACATCCCAGATAAAATTTACAAATTATATTTAATTCATCGCCTCCTCAAAGCCCTCAAATCTTGCATCCCTCTTATTTGAAAGCCACCGACCATTGGTCTCTGACTTAACAAGGTGAAAGAAATAAATAAGATAGATGACTTAGTCCTTACAGCACAGCATGTGAACGGTATTCCAAAACCTGGACATTGTGGAATATGGTTGTCTACTCTGAAGAGAGGAAAGCTGTTTTTGATGTATAAGCTGCTGATCAAAGGTTGCTCAGTGATGCCCCCTGCTGGGACACACTCACAGTTAGTATATTTCTTTTACAACCTTCCCTCCTCCACCCCCCTCTTTCCCCCCCAACCACTATCCATTCCCCTCCCTTCTTTCTTTCCTATGCCCCCTCTTCTCCCCTTTCATGTCTTGTCTTTTTTATATTTTTCCTCGCACCAAGGAGTATAGACAATATGGTACATTAAACTATGCTTCAGTACAATCCTCTTGTCATTCTGTGTAATGTAACCTGTGTAATATTACCACTTGCTGGCTCCTTTCTACTTCCTTCCTGTATGCAGCATCACTTCCAGGTGCAGTGTGCTTGATGGCATCACATCCGGTACCGCCCCAATGCGTTCCGTCACACGGACATTCTCAAGAGGCGTATGCCTATATTTTCTGTACTGGTATATCACTAACTCTCTATTATTGTTTTGTTGACATGGAAACTGACTTTCTGGTTAAATAAAATATTTGAAAAAAAAAAAAAGTAGCAGAACATAATACATTGTAACAATATTGTTGCCATGTGCTTATAATTAAAGCCTGTAGCTGTTATTTGCAGTGTTGTTGATACACAAACTAGGATACAGGATAAAGATGATTACAGCAACAGATAAGGTGTGGTAGGGTAATCTCAGAGCATTCAAAGTATGCCCAAATTGTAAAGATTAGGATTTTGTGGGGCATACCTTGTATGCCCAGGGCTTGCCAACCTCACCACACCCACCACTGCTAACAGGACAAGTGCTGCAAGAAAACAACTCACACTGCACTTCAAAAATTGGAAAGGTGGTAACTCTTTGGTGGTGGTGTTGGGGGGGGGGGGGCAGGAAGACACAATGTCAGCAGATGTCAACAGTTAACAGTAAATCAACTAACACCTACCTAAACACCTATCTTTTTTTGCATTTCTTAATCCATGTACGCAGCTGAAATGTCACCGAGGAATATGGCATACAATAATCCCAGAATTTGCCTCCAAATGTATTTTGGAAACCAGAAATGCTTCGTGTTTGATTTTCCCACCACCAATAAAGAATTTCTTCAGAGACTGGAGGAAGTCCCAGACGATGAGCTCAATAAGAACTTTGTGGATCAGTGCAAAGAATTCTGTGACTACATCTGCAAAAATGCTGATACAAAGAGAGTGAATGAAACAGTCATAGTGACCGGACACAGTGAGTTCATCAAATGTTTCTTCCTAACCCATTGTACATAAAGGGGTCCGTCTGTGGGAGGCTAAATCATTCACATCAGTCTCTGCACCAGAGGAGCTTACACTCTAATGCCTCCACCACAGTCAATCACAATTATTATTTCTATTGTTTTTATACTTTTTTTATAGCTCTGACATATACCACAGTGCTGTACAGAGAACCCTAAGCCAGTCGCAGTCTCCATACCAGAGGAGCTTACACTCTAATGTCCCCCCACAGTCACACACTATTATTATTATACATTTATATATCCCTAATATATATATCACCTTTTCTGAAAAAAAAAAAAACTGTAAACTCTGCAGGTGAGCAATGGTCTTGGTGTTATTAAAACATTTCATCCAACTTTTCCAAGAGATTGCCTAAAAATTTGACAAAATTAGCCTAACTGCAAAATATGCAAATCCTTCTCCACTCAATAGGAAACAAATATTCAATAATCCTATTGCAAGTGCGATCCCCGGTATGTTAAAAAAAAAAAATCACACCCTGGTCTGCTTTAGTGACTTTAAGATCATCCCAACATTACAGTATCCATGGTTATTTCTTGTTATTTAAATTAGTTTTGCTAAATTATAAGGGATTTAGCAAACGTAACATTTAGATTAAAAAAAAAAAAGTCATCCATTTGTCTCCTCATCTCAGGGTTGGGTGAGCTGGCTAAAATTTACACTGAAGCTGTAAGCTCCTCCAAGTTTGCCTGCATGGAGGACGCAGCGCTTTCTTTAGCTGAGATGGAGAACAAAGCGGCCGTCCAGAAACTCTTGATGACTTCATGACTCTGAGCAGTCAGTATGAGGATGAAGCTCGGAAAATATTTCTGAAAAGGTCCTTCAATGACAAGGATCAGCAGTTTCTTCGGGAATATATGGTAAGATATTTTTTTTTAATTGGGTTTAAAAAAAACAAATAGCAAGCAGATAAATTAGCTTTTTGTTTTATGTAAAGTCTGACTTGTGATATACTATTTTCATAAGATAGACAATGGGGGAGGGGGGCAGGTAAAATATTGATTTATTCATTTAATCTTTAAAATCCATAGCTAGGCGAAATGTATTGTTTACATTTTGGATAGAGAGGGGAAGATTGAAACCTGCTATCCAGGCTCCATTAGAGAGATTTACCTTCACTTCCTGTATTACTGATATTTTTCCACAGAGGTAAACTCTACAATAGTAACAGCAAAATCAAAGTTTGTGAGATAATTTTTAAGGAAAAATAAAAGAAAGAGACCAAAGACTTTGTCTGCCTTATATCGACTTCTGCTGTTGCCTGATCACCCTTAGCTTGACTACCAATTCCATTAGGTCCAATCCCTCTATCTTCATATTCCTGGTAGTTTTTTTTTTTTTTAAGTGACTTAAAGGTTTGGCTTTAAAAAATAATAAAATAACAAACCTATCATACTTACCTGCTCTGTGCAAAACCATTCCCCCAGTTCCCCACCGGTGCTCCTGGATCCTCACCCATGACAATGACCCCCAATAGCAAGCTATTATGTTATGGGGTCACTGGTGTGTGCTCTCTCCTGAGCCCTGCTCTATGGGTCCGCAAGACATATAGAGTCACGGCTCAGGCCCGCCCCTCGCTCTGTCCTCACTGGCTCACTGGCTGTGATTAACTCCAATGGCTCCTGCTGCTGTCTCAGCCAATGAGGAGAGTGAATCCTGTGACAGCTGAGGCTCTTGTGCACATTGCTGGATTGAGATGGGGCTCAGGTGAGTATTAGGGGGACCAGTGACAGCTGCTCCATTGGGGGCACAGGGGCACGGCCCCCCTAATCCATGCGCCCGGCCCCTAAGCTACATGCAGGCTGCCACATGCATGTATTTCAATGTTTTTTGTTTTTTTTGGAAGCACATGATGAGCCTCTAATTGCCTTCAAAAAAGGGTGGGCTTGGTGCACAGGGCACTGCACCCTTAGCCCACCCAGTTGCGTGTTAATATATGCTAATGTGTTCCTGCTTCTCCTTCCGGCCAATCAGAAAGCAGGTCCTGAGACCTGATTGGCCAGGGAGTTCCACGGTGTTTCCTTTAGAATCGGCGACCTGTCACCAGCTGGAGCGAGGAGCAGCGGGCGAAGGGGCAGCAACAGCCACTTCCAGGATCCAGCACCGCCTAGTCATCGAAAGGTAAGGCACGGATCGCCGCCTTCCTGTCTGATATCCTGGGGGGTGGTTGTTTGCCATCCCCCAACCTTCCCCGGGGGGGTGTTTACCCCCCCAAAAAAAAATATTCAGCACCAGCCACCACTGTGGGGAGAGCAGCACAGAGAAGGTTTTTTACCTTCATGCATAGAATGACAACTACTTTAAGCTGTTTTTTGGCCCTATTATTTCATCAGGCAGGGCTGCAAGGAGCTTCCCAAATCGATTTACACAATTATACAACATTTGCTGTTCTGTAATACAGTTTTAATTGGAGTTTTGTATGGATTACTTTTGAATTAATGGAGCTTCCAGTCCAAATGTGAAATTTCTGAGGTTTGCAATTTTTTTAAAAGTTTGATTGAACCGTAAGTGATTGAACTTTTCAAAATTGTATTAATCTGTAGAGAAGATCAGTAACACAAATAAAAAATATTTTGTGTAAATAGTTCTAGAAAAGAGATATTCCTTTTAGGACCAATGTTTGTTTGCCTAAAAGCTCCACTGTTGAAATCCCATCGGGGTTACCAAAAATAATGGTTTAGAGGAGGAACTAAATCACAACACTTAACATGGCCAATGTCCATATATCTCCCAACCTTCAGGAAAAAATACAGAAGAAGAAAGAGGAATTCAGTGCCATGAATGAGGCAAAGTCTAGGGAGGTATGTCAGGCCCCTCATTAAGAAGCATTCAGTGGACTTTGACAAAGCTTTGAAGGAGGGAGCGTACCACACCCAGGGAGGATACGCAAAGTTCAAGGACAGCTTGAGAGCCATAGAAAAGAAGTACAATATGCAAAGTGTAAAGGGTGTAAAGGTTGGTGGACTTACAGCATATAAAAATTGTTTAAATGTATCATAAAATTACAGACTTAAATTCTTGATTGTATTATGCCCTTTGGTCCCATTATCATTAACACATACACATATCATTGTTATTGTGACCCATTTGGCTTGCTTCTGGGAACCCCTGCTTATTAATGAGAAACGCACATATTGGGAAATAAGTTGCTATGGTATTGTGTCACGGGATCACATAGTAAATACCACAAGGATATGTTTTGTTTGTCTAAGAGCATATAATCTTTAGAGAGATTGACTATTTGTATGCTCCTATATACTCCAAACCAAATACTTCTCTACTGTGCTACAGGAATTCATAAAGTCCCAACAAAGTTCTGAAATTATAATTATACAGGAGGACAATGCTCTCAATCAGAAACAGAAGGCAGAGGAAGGTCAGTGGTTTATGTAATCTAATTTACTCATTTCCTTGAAAAAAAGAGAGGCCCAGAGTACAACCCAAAGCCATAACGGAGGGCCAGCACGACAGGGGTTAATGGGGCTTTAGGTACCCGAGGTTAGGAAAGCAGGGGAGTGTAGTGGGTGTTTAGGTGGGCGGAGCCCTGGAGGGGGGAAGTGACGTAAGACGAGGAAGGGAGGCGGCATCAGTCTGCAGGGGAAAGAGACAGGAACAGCTTCCCACCCTCTCGCCCTACATGTTGTGGTAACTTTTCGGTTGGTTTGGGGGACTGGTGCGTCCCTGAGGAAAAGTGGAGCCCCTGGCGGGGTGCAAGGTCCTTTTAGGTCATATGGGCACTTAAAAGGTGTGGTGTAGGGACCCATCTGAGGTACAGCTCCCTGTTGGTAGGGACCCGTCTAAGGTATGGCTCCCTGTTGGTATGGGTACCTGCTAGTTGTCTCCGAGTTGGGGGTTAATGACTGGAGACTTTAGAAGTGACTAGCAGGTACGGTTCTGGTTTATGCCTATTGGGACCTTGGGCTCCATTATCGTTAATAAACTGTATGTTATGTTTAAAAGGTTATTGTTATGTTAATTTTTGGTTATTTACATATTTGGTTAATAAAACGGCAGCTACAGCCAATTTACCCCAGTTATGTGTGGTGTTTCATTAGAGGAAAGGGGGGCGGTTTTATTGGCATAGCAGGCAACAAGCCATGGTTAATACCATAGTCATGTAAACAGTTTATACACTGCAGATGTTAAATCACTGTATTTGATATCTGAAAGTCAACCGCCAGGAAAAAAAAAAATATATATATATATAAAATTTATTTTTTGACTGAGCCAAACTACAGACTAATGGCTGTATGATAGCTGCCAAAAAGTGCCATTTTTTTTTTCTTTTGTATAGTATCCAACTTACCTTCTGGATATGGGTGAGGATGAGAACTCACTCATTTCAAAGTTCTCAGATCTGAGAAACCTAGTTAGCAGACAGGAAGAAAATTTCCCCAGCAGACTCGTTTGAATTGTTTTGCAATGAGTACTTGTCAATCTGAGCATGTAGCCATTTCCTATTGAAGGGCCAAAGAGGTACACACCATATTTTTCCTTTTTCCCTATGCTGATCCATAATAAAACATGTTATTTTTCAATGTTAATCTTGTTTGTGCTTTATGTCAGAGGAAAACGCAAGGAAAAAAAATGTGGCAATGGAAGAAAAGTTGCAAAAGTTGCAGGAGACTCAACAAGAACAGAAGATAATAGAGGAGAGGGACAATGTGCAAAAGACCTTTAACCAGCTCATGCAGAAGATGGAGGAAGACAAAAAAATATTGAATGAAGCACTGGAGCAAGTCATGCGACAGAAGGAGAGGGTAATGCAAATACACATTGTGCAATTGCCTCGCTTAAAGTGATACTAAAGTCTCATTTATTTTCATTAAAAATAACAAACATGGTATGCTTACCTGCTCTGTGCAGTGGATTTGTACAGAGCAGCCCGGTCCTCCTCTTCTCGGGTCCCTCTTCGGTACCCTTGGCTCCTCCCTCCTGTTGAGTGCCCCCACAGCAAGCAGCTTGCTATAGGGGAACCCGAGCCCAGCTGCAGCTCCATGAGTACATCCAGACATGGAGCTATGGCCCTGCACTACCCCCTTTATCTCCTCATTGGCTCAGCCAATCAAGGAGGGGAGTCTCAGACAGACGAGTCTCTTGTGCAACATGGCTGGATCTAGATGGGACTCATGTAAGTATTAGGGGGGCTGAAAAGGGCTGCTGCACACAGAAGGATTTTTTTCATCTTAATGCATAGAATGCACCTTCTGCCTTTACAACCACTTTAAAATGATTATAAACAATCACCTTGTAAAACAACACTTTCAGTTTAAAATAGAAATGTAAGGCAAAATGTTTGTGTATACATATAAAAAAATTAAAAACATATTTTTTTTCATTTTTTATAAGGGATCACATACCCTCTCTTCTTAGTCTGCATAAGGAGCTTGAGAGCTAGAGAAGGGGAAACAGCGGGGGGCATGTCAGGACATGATTGATGATCGGAGGAGAGCAAGTTGAGTTCCCAGCATAGCTAGAGACCTGACACGGTGTGTTCTCCTGCTTAGTGTGGTCAGTTATTAATAGGAAAGCAGAGGGACTGGCAGGAACACCAGGGATTTTAACACAAAGGAAGCAATACAGAAAGAACAGGAGACTTTATCATACATGTAAATGGTATTGCAGGCACATATCAGGAATATGAAATGTTCGGTTCACATTCTCTTTAAAGCCTAACTGCAGCCAAGTTATTTTCATTTTGGATGGAGTGGGGAAGAGTTCAAATTTTTGTCAGATTTTTATTTCTGTCCATGGTCTCATTTGGTAGATTTTGTCTCACTTCCTGCCCCTGTTAAACTCCCAATGAAATCCTTTTCTTGGAGCTCAGTGAGGGACCCAGGATGACCCCTCCTCTTTTTTACATGCCTCAGTCTATAGAAAGCAGAACTGTGTCCCCCAATGGACATCAAGAAATTGATTTTAATGAGTGAGTGAATTAGTGAGTACACAAATTCTATTTTGTTTCTTGTCTGTTAAAGGACATGGGAACTCAGAACATCCAAAAGTAGTCCAACTGATGAGTGGGCAACAGCAAACAAAATGCTAACAAGCCCAACAAAACTGATCTGGGGACTGCCTACAGCCACAGGAAAATTAGAGATGCAGGAGAATGTGTGGGAGTGTGCACAGAAGCTCTGTGGTCAACATCTACATGAAATTGGCCACAAAGTCTTGTGTGATTGCAGTAAAGGACCTTGATGACAAGACCCACCAATGGTTGTTGTTCCTAGATTGACACGGGCATTCAACCCCACTAGAACAAAGTAAAACTTGGTGTCAGCCGCCAATGGTGCTTATTGTGATGGACACATGCTTCCCCCACTAAATTGTCTGACAGCAGTCATCCTCCAACAACTGGACTTGACCCACCTCCAAGCATCTAGAAATTTTGGTTGCAACTGGTTGTAACTGGTTTGGTTGTCCACTGAAAGTCCGTTGAAGCCCACACACGATCGGATTGTCAGCCGTATTTTGTCCGTCGGCATCCGTTGGACTTTTGTAGCTGAAAAGTCCGACCGTGTGTACGCGGCATAAGGCTTATTTTCACTCTTTGTTCTAATCATTAGCCATGCCCTGAGTGTGCATTGTCAGCTGTATTATAATAGAGGTGGAGAAGGAAATGAATGCCAAAAGGAAACATCAGTGAGGTAGTTGGATATCATTATTGATAATGTGCACTGAACTGCTGCCTCAACATTCCATTTATTGAGACTTTGACAACAGAAATGCAGACACACAATGAAAGTGGGCCAACCACTTACCTGCACATGCAAGTAATAGTGGACGTTCGTGATGAGCGATCGCTCATCCCATAGATCCCAACACATCGTCACTGCCACTCGTTGTGTGCAGCGAGGTTAAACACGCCCCCCCCCTCTCTTTTCCCTATGCTGAGCCACCGCTTGGCTCCATGTCTGACGTTGTGCGCCTGACGTCTGGCTTGTTGCTTTGTGATTGGCGGTCAAGATTGGGGTGGGTGTTATAAGCCTCTCATCGCGCCGTGTAGCCACGCCCTCTGTCGAAGTCAGGATATGACGAAACGCGTCAGGGCGTGGCCTACACGACGCCGGAAGTGAGGTTTGCGTTCCACCACAGCCCGATCTACAACCAGGAAGTGATTCGTTCCCCTGGGCACCGAGCCGGCTGAGCTTTTGAATGGTGACACGCAGCCTTTTCTATTTTGCTTGATTGACTGTTTTACATGTACGTAGATAGATTGAGGGTTTTTTTTGAAGATTGTGGGTTTTTACTTCAATAAACAGAATTACACTATGTGCACACTTTTTTTCTTTCTACTCATCTGTGTGGAGTTGTGACCCCCCCTGAAACCCCCCGGAGTGGTATTGAGAGAGAGGTGTTGATTAGATCTTTCTGCTCTTGGAGGCTTATATGATTTGCAGATCTGGTGAGTCTGACCCCCTAGGGGGTGAGTGTCAACACAGGGTGAAATTCTACTGACCGGTGGAAGGCGCACACTGGGATACGGCTGTATTGTCACTTATGGACATTCCTCTGACCACTTCACGGACTCTCTACCTCTCTGTTTGATGCTTTTTATGCGTAGTTGGCTGCATGATTTCTTTTATATTTTTGCTCAACATTAGCGCTGTTTTATAGTGTATGTTTACTCCTATAGTTTATGTATGCTATTATTGACATCTTCATTTTATAGTCTTTGGATTTTATAAAACGGCTGCTGTCTTTCTAAGCACTCAGTTTGGATACTGAATGTCTTTTACCCTTTATCTTTTCCAGTTTGTAGTTCTATCTCTGTTTAACATTAACTTATCCAGTTGGCGCTGAGCGGTGTGCTGCAGGCCCGAGCAAACCTATTCTTGTAATAGAGGGTATCTGCTACCTGGCTTTCGACTGCTAATAAAATGCCAATTTAATTTTTTTTTTTTGTAACCATAAGTTTTTATTCAGATCGGATACTCAGTTTGTTTACAATTCTTTGAATGCCAGGATACCTAAAGTATAGCATTATGGCAGAATTGTCTAAACATCAATGAATGAATATCACCCCTTATAGATGTGTCAAGGCTAGAGAATGGCTTCTCAAGCACATCACTGATTATGGAATGAGTGAGCACTATGGGGTTTATTTACTAAAGGAAAATCCACTTAGTACAACAAGTGCACTGCAAGCGTACTTGGGAGTGCAGTCGCTGTAGAACTGAGGGGGACATGCAAGGAAAATAAAAAAACTGAATTTTAGCTTGCACATAATTGGATGATAAATTCAGCAGAGCTTCCCCTTATTTCAGATCTTCCCCTTAGATCTACAGCGACTGCACTTCCAAGTGCACTTTCAGTGCACCTGTAGTGCAAAGTGGCTTTACCCTTAGTAAATCAACCCCTATGTTCCTTATAAGCCATCAGTTTTTCTAACTGGCATTGTGTATTTAACCTGGATATCACCTCCATAATTTTGGGAGGAATCGCTGTTATCCACTCCTTTGTGTCACGGTTCCATGTACATTGATCCGGCGCTGGGTTTTACCTCCCGTTGGAGCTGATCGGGTTCCTGCCAATCCACCCTGAACCTACAGTATGTATTATTAAGTCGGTGCACCTGTGGCTTAGTGTTTGAGCAATGTATCTCCATGCTGAAGCTGGAACCTCTTGTTCTTCTGGTGTTTGCTGTTCCAAGTATTCCCTCATTCTGTGTGTTGTTTGAACCTGTCTTTGTTCTCAGTGTTTCCCTCTGACTTTGCTGTATATTCCCTTTGGCTTGTGACAGTGGTTTCCTGTATTTCCTGTTTCTGTGTGTGTCTATCTCTGCTTAGACTCCTGTGTGTACCCAGTGTCCCTCCAGCATGCTATTTGGTAGCACTGTCCCCACATGGATGTGCTAGAGAGCTGCAACCTGGGGGAAGTCACACAGCACAACATCCACACCACCAGTGGCTCTGGGGAAGAATGTGTTGGTCTTTAGATCCTGCGACTCTGGCACACCACCGTTGCGTGAGGTCACACATCTGTAAGGACCCATACCCAGGTACACCTGGTTAAGTGTTGCATTGGCAGCTAGATCTTGAGCTACAGTCCCAGGTGATCTTACCCCCTGATCATGAAACTTTGCAATTCGGGCTGTAAACAGGATGAAAAGAACCACTGTTCTAAATGATGGGGGTTGACCTCAATCACAATGCTTAGTAAAGATGAAGCAGGTGAGAGAGTTGTCTTAGTCCTTGTTATGAAGGAAAGAAGAGAGGATATCTCCTTTTAGAACCCTTGAATTTTAGTACAGCCCCACAGAATATGATAAAGATTGCCTATTTGTTGGCAATTTCTGCAACAAAATGGGCAAGTGGCTGGGTAATATGTATGCAACCTATAAGGAGTTATATACCATCTATGGAGAATCTTTTGTGAGTTGTCCCAATGGTCTATACATGCTGTTGATGAACTATTATGCCTAATTGCTTTCCACCATTAGTCCAATGGGAATGTCTGGTCATAAAATCTAAATTATTTCCACCTAATCAACTCACGGAATCTTTCCTTTGATGCTGCTCTTTTTCACCCCACATTTTCCTAAAATCCCACAGTGAGTAGAGGAGATCTTTGGTTTGGGAACAGTCTAATTGCCATATCAATCTAACTAAACTTGATGTGTAACACATCATTAGGACCTACAAGGTTCCTCAAATCAAGCATCACTCCTGATAATACCAGTTATCTTATGGCCAGTGACATAAAACACTGGGGAAGAAACCAGAGACCGCTAATTCACAATTACCAAATCATCAACACTCAACATCATGAAATGTATTCAGCACACAATAACAGCCAATTCTGCTTATTAAATGGGGTACAAGAAAAAATGTGAACATATCGGGCCACAGTTAGTGACAAGGCTTTTAATCTATTTTTGTGTTCACCTTACTAAGTAGACAATCAAATGTTTGCTTCAAACAGTATCAAGACTACATATCAGAAAAGAACTGTTGTTATCTATCTATCTGACTTCCGATGTGTTCTTAGAATCAGCAGCTTATCAAGGACCAGGGGCTTCCGAGGCATGCCAACATGTACCGTGAGCAGATCAAAGAAATACAGGAAGAGCAAAAAGAACAGAGCGATCCGGCCTGGTATAAACCCATCATAGACACTTTCAAGGACGTTGTTGTTGCTGTGATTCCAGGATTTCTTGTAAAGGGAGGAACAGTGCTCAAAGAAAAAATAAGCAAAAGATATTTTATTAATTAAGGTAGGGCAGGTAACAAGCCCCGAAACAGGCCAAAGAGATTATTAGACAGAGCTATGATAATAAGACAGCTTCATTCATAAATCCCCCTCCCCCACCTGCTCTATACTATGACAGAATAAAACCTGCCCCGCCCACTTCTTAACTGTTCATCATCTTAACGAAAAAAGAAAGCAGTAGAAAGGAAAATAAACTCAAAACATAAACAATAAACTGTTCTCTAGACTGTTTTCTCCATATGATCCAGGAACTTTATCACCAATGCTTGGTTAAATTCTCCAGTGTATATGCACTATATTACCAAAAGTATTGGGACGCCTGCCTTTACACGCACATGAACTTTAATGGCATCCCAGTCTTAGCCCGTAGGGTTCAATATTGAGTTGGCCCACCCTTTGCAACTATAACAGCTTCAACTCTTCTGGGAAGGCTGTCCACAAGGTTTAGCAGTGCGTCTATGAGAATGTTTGACCATTCTTCCAGAAGCGCATTTGTGAGGTCAGGCACTGATGTTGGAAAAGAATGCCTGGCTCGCAGTCTCCGCTCTAATACATCCTAAAGCATGGAGGACATACCAGCAAGGTCAGCTTGGTCTGGTGATATAGGGCCAATCTCAGATAATCAATGGGCAGTGGCACTATCGGTAACACTGCTGGCATCTCTATCTTCAACACAAAACTTAACACAATTATTTATATTACATAGGGCTTATTACACACCAGAGAAACTATACAAATGGAAACGTAGGGACACAGCGCAAAGTTCTAGATGTAAAGGGACCCCTGCTAGTCTAATCCATATGCTATGGAGATGTCCCAAACTCCATCGTTACTGGAATGAGGTGGAATTAATGATTAATAGCGTTATTGGGACCAGAACCAGGAGGATGCCTCCTGGGTATCCTGGATGAAGGAGGAATCCCGGGGGAATACAGGATTTCAATAATTAAGAGCCTATTTCAGGCTCGTAAGCTTATAGCGCAAAAGTAGACATCACTATTTCCACCTACAGTGGCAGAATGGAAGATACAAATAAGGCAAACCCTACTTGAGGAAAAATATATTGTTCTGCATAGATGACGCACAGGGAATTTTGAAAAGATATGGAGAAGATGCCATTAAAGATCAAAAGTTCATGAGTGTGTAAAGGCAGGCGTCCCAATACTTTTGGTAATATAGTGTGTGTGTATATATATATATATATATACATACATACATATACACACACATATACAGGTGCATCAAAAAGTTTATTTCAGTAATTCAATTCAAAAAGTGAAACTCATATATTTTATATAGATGCGTTACACACAGAGTGATATATTTCAAGTATTTCCTTCTTTAATTTTGATGATTATGGTTTACGGCTAGTGAAAACTCAGAATTCAGTATCTCAGAAAATTAGAATATTACATAAGACCAATAAAAAAAAAAAAAAAAAAAAGATTTTTAATACAGAAATGTTGGATTACTGAAAAAATGTCCATGTACAGTATAGTATGCACTCAATACTTGGTTGGGGCTCTTTTCGTATGAATTATTGCATCAATGCGGTGTGGCATAGAGGTGATCAGCATTGGATGCACTGATTCATCTCGGCGTGCTCCAAGAATTTACCACATTTCGGTACATGCTCCAGAGTCCGATTCGTAGTCAGCCGCAACAGCGGCATGATCGATTCGCGCCTCTGTCATGGCAAACAAACTGTTACACCTGCACTTACCGCGCTCCAGTTCGAATCCAGTTGTATCTACGATGCACCGATTCGTTACGGCGTGCCCCAGGGCTCGGCCTCATTTCAGGACATGCTCCAGAGTCCGGATCGTAGTTAGTCGCAGACAGCGGGCGACCGATCCGCATCTCTGTCATGGGAATTATTATCATTTATTTCACTCCCACATATCGCATCACCGTTTCAAAATCAGTCGCATCCGAGATGCACCGATTCATCACGGAATGCCCCAGTTGTTTCGGCCGTATCCATACCTATACCAGAGCTCGGTTCGTTGCCAGTCGCAAATGTGGCACAACCAATTCGAGCCTCGGTCAAGGTAAAACATTTCTGTCATTTCGTTGTTTCATACTGTGCTCCGATTCAAATCCACATGCATCCAAAGATGCACCGATTCGTTCCGGTGTGCACCAATGTTTGTTGCCTCATTTCAGTACATGTTCCAGAGCCCAGTTCGTGGTCATTCGCAGTCGCGGCATGACCGAGCCGGAGCTCCGTCATGGCAAGAGATTTCATCCATTTCATGATCAAGTCAAACATTTCAAATCATTTCGTTTTCAATATATCACAACCGGCAGGCCCCAGTTGGCTTGGCCTCATTGGCACAGTCACGGCACACCGATTCGTGCCTCTGTCATGGCATAGACATTTCACCCATTCTGTTTAATTTCATGCATCTGTCGCTTAAAACACATTTCAATTCACTTTCAAGTCAGGTAGTCAAACCCTTCACCGGTTGTCATCTGTCATTTCCTTCAGGTCAGTCAAAGTTCGAAAAAAAAAAAAAAAAAAAAAAAAAAAGAAAAGCCACACCCCGTCTTCCTTCGAAGTTCAGTCATGGTCCCAATTCATTGGTTAAAACCTGCGCCTCACTACTATCCCCACTTATAGTCGCACAATCCGATTTATGTTGGTATCATTTCATACACCTTACAAACTGATTTATATCAGGATTCATTGTATACAACATACAAAGATTTGCATCGGTTTAATTTCATACACACTACAGCTTCGATTCAAATCTAGTTGCGTCGGTGGCACAGCGATTCACATCGGATCCAGATTCATACTCTTTACGATCCAATTTTACATTGGATTAATTTTCATAGACTCTACAATCGGTTCTTATCAGAATGGTTTTATATGACCGATTCGCATCAGATTCATTCAAACACCTTACAACCAGTTCATATCGGACTAAATTTCATACACACAAAAAAAAAAGCACAACGTCTTGCAATCGTTGCAAGCATGCATCCAAGCATAAACTTTTCATTTGTTGCAAGCACACGTCGAAACATAACTTCTTGCAATCATGGCAAGCACACATCCAAGCACAACTTCTTGCAATCGTTAAAAGCACACCCAAGCACAATTTCTTGCAATCATTTCTTGTCAAAAGAAGTTTATTGAGTATACAATGTTATAAAGATACATAAAGTAAGTTTACAAGGATCTATAAAGTAAGCTCATTGTTTTACAGTAGGGTTTATATAGGTAAATATCATGAAATTTCAAATATTAAACATTGGGTTCACGTAAACCTAAATTAAAGATATAAATAATTTCCTTAGTTACTTTTGTAGGTATTTAAATGATTTATACCTACTATACATATTGTTTACAAGTAGAGTGTATATAGGTCAAATAAATTCTGCTAATGAGCTTTAATCGTAAGGTGGAGAAAAGGAAAGAGAAAGAAGAAAAAGGGTTGAAAGGTAGAGGTATGGTCCACAAGGTTGTCCCGCTCGTCAGTTTATTATTCTTTTTAGTTCTCTTTGAAGCCTTAGAATGGGTGTCTCTGTAAGTCATTTAATCTGTTACCATGGCAACAGGACAGAGTCATTGAAGTTTGACAGGAACTGTTGTTTTATCCAAGGATGCCAAAGTTTTTCAAATTTTGGAATTTGATTTTGATCGATGGCTACCATCTTAGCATGGGACATTGTATTATTCATTCTGTGAATTGTTTCTGCTAGTACCAATGTAGGAGATTTCCATGCCTTGGCCACTGTTTGTTTTGCAGCCGTTATTAGTTGGATCATAAGTTTGAATTGAGAGAGTGTTAACCATTCCGGTTTTAGATTAAGTAAAGTTAAATATGGATCTGGTTGTATTATTTTTTTAAATATTTTAGATGCAATCACGAAGACTTCCTTCCAGAAGGTTTGGATTACTGGGCACGTCCACCATATGTGTAAATATGTGCCTATTTCTGGGCATCCTCGAAAACAAAGAGCTGAGGTATTAGGTGAATATTTTGCCACTCTAGCGGGTACAAGGTACCAGCGAGTTAGGACTTTATAATTTGTCTCCAGTGCTAAGATGTTGGGTGAAGATGACTTAGATGTGAGCCATATGTTAGACCAGTCCGTGTCTTCTAAAGTTCGTCCCAGGTCCTCCTCCCACCTCTGAACGTAAGAGGGTCTATTAAGATTTGCTACTCCATATAATTGATTATAAAGTGATGAAATTGTACCTTTAGCAAATGGATCTTTTGTACAGATTGATTCAAAAATGGATAATTGGGATAATGGTGTATCCCCCTTTAGGAATGGTGTATAGAAATTTTTGATTTGGAGATATCTAAATAGCTCAGAGTTTGGTAGATCATATTTTTCTCTAAGCGATGGGAATGAAAGGAATGATTTAGATGCTATGAAGTCATTTAGTGTCTGAATGCCTGATGTTGTCCAAGCTTTAAAAGAATTTGGGTAGATCCATGCCGGATAAAAGGCCGGATTTCTGATAAAAGAAAGGAGAGGATTGTGTGGAGATTGTAACTGATATTTGGTTTTTAGTTTATCCCAGAGAGATAAGAAGTGTTTAGTTATGGGATTATGAATTTTAAAGCGGTCTTTAGGATCAAGCCATAATAAATTTGATATTAATAGAGGGTCATTTTCTGAAGCCTCTATAAATACCCATAATGGGATTTCCTGTTTTGCATGGTATTTGGACAGACTGGCCAAATGTGCTACTCTGTAGTAGTTAGTAAAATTAGGGTATCCCAGGCCTCCTTTATTTTTGGGAAGATATAGTGTGTGTATAGGTATACGTGGTTTAGAAGAGCCCCATATAAACGAAGTTGCTCTTTTTTGTACTATTCTCAAAAAATAGGAAGGAATTGGAATAGGGAGGACTCTGAATAGATAAAGCAATTTGGTTAGAATAGTCATTTTGATTGCATTAATCTTGCCTATCCAGGATAAAGGAAGTTGCGACCATTGTTTTATTAGATTTGTTATCTGTCTTAATACAGGAGGATAATTGGTTGAGAATAAGTCAGAATGAGATGCTGTTAAATGAATTCCAAGATATGGGATTGATTTTTCTGCCCATGTGAATGGGAGTGCAGCCCTAGCCGGGATCAATTCCATGTTTGTGAGTGAAATATTAAGCACTAGGCATTTCTTAGGATTAATCATAAGGCCGGCTAGGGCTGCAAATCCATCAAGAGCTGGTATTAAGTTAGGACCAGAGACCTGTGGTGATGATAGAAAAAGTAATATATCGTCTGCAAATATACATAATTTGTGTGTAATACCTCCTACTTCAATGCCAGTTATAGTTTGGTTTGTTCTGATGTATTGGGCCATGGGTTCGAGTATAAGGGCAAATAATAAGGGAGATAATGGGCAACCCTGTCGGGTACTTCTTTCGATATTAAAGGCTTCAGATTTGTATCCAGCATATTTTATATAGGCTTTGGGTTTATTATATAATGCTTTGATCCATGTTAAAAAGTGGGGTCCAAAACCCCATTTTTGTAATGAATATTGCATATATTGCCAGGATACTGTGTCAAATGCTCTCTTAATATCGAGAGATAGAAAACATAAAGGGATTTTCCGTTTTTTAGCAATATGTGCCAATAACACTGCCCTGCGTATATTATCGCCTGCTTGTCTATTTGGCATGAAGCCTACTTGATCTCTATGTATTAATTTTCCTATAATGCTATTGAGGCGTTTTGCTATTATTTTTGCTAATAATTTAATATCGAGGTTTAACAGAGAGATAGGCCGATAATTCACACAGGAAGTATCATCAGAAAGGGGTTTTGGGATCATACAAACAATTGCCATTAGTGTTTCTTGCCGAAAAGAATGTCCATCTAGAAGTTTGTTAAAAGTTTCAGTGAGAATGGGAGAGAGTATTTCTGAGAATGTTTTATAGTATAAAGCCGAGTAGCCGTCTGGGCCTGGTCTTTTGTTAAGTTTTAGGTCTTTTATGGCGTTAGCAACTTCATCTATAGTTATAGGCTCATCCAAACTGCTTTTTTGATTCTGAGATAACTCAGGTAAGGTTATTTTTGAGAAGAAGGATTCAGCCTCTGTAGGATTAAATTCATTGTTTGTCTTGTATAAAGTTGCGAGATGTGAGTGAAATTTATGGACTATTTTAACTGGATTACAAGTGTAAACATTTTTTGATAATTTCAAACGTATTGGTTTGAAAGATTTGTTAGTTGAATTTAATGCCCGAGCCAAATATGTACCTGGTTTGTTTGTATTCATGTAGAAATTGTGTTTGGAGCCTTTGAGGGATTTATCAACTGACTCAGTGAGAAATAGATCGTATTCCAATCTAGATTTTTCCAGATGAGATTTTGTACTCTGAGATGGATTATCTTGAAATGATATGTAGGCTGCATTAAAATTGAGTTCTAGTTTTTTTGCTAGATTTTTGCGTTCCCGTTTAAAAAGTGCAATTTGTCTTTGTATTGTACCACGCAAGACAGGCTTATGAGCTTCCCACAGTGTTATTGGGGAGATGTCTGTTGTATTATTAATTGATATGTATTCCTTTAAAGCTTGTTCAATGGCCATCTGATGTAGTGGATGTTTGAGCATTATGTCCGCTAAGTACCACGTTGGGTCATGCGCTTTTGGTATGGCTGAGGCTATAGTAGTGTATACTGCATTATGGTCAGACCACGGAATCGGAATTATATCTGATGCAATAATTTCTGGTATCATTCCTATTGTTAGAAAAATATGATCTATTCTGGTGAAGGTTTGATGAGGGTGCGAGAAATAAATGAATTTCTTTTTCATTGGGTTACTTTCTCTCCATGAATCTACCAGATTGTATTTGGAAAGAAGTTGAGAAAAAGGTAATCTAGAGGTTATTTTGGATGGTGTAAAAGGTGATTTATCTAGAAATGGGAGGAGGACCTGGTTCGAATCCCCACACATTATCATTGTTCCTATTTTGTGTGTATTAATCACTTGTAATATATGTGAGAGGAATGGTGTAGGTCGTTTGTTAGGAGCGTAGTAGGAAATCACCGTGATTGCTGTATCCATTATATAACCCATGAGTATCAGGTATCTACCTTCTGGGTCTTTAATTTCTGATGATAAGGTGAATGGTGTGGATCGGTGAAATGCAATTAGAGTTCCCCTTTGCTTGGTACAGGCAGAAGCCGTGTAAATTTGTTGATAAAAAGGAGAAATATATTTTGGAGTAGAATCTTTGGTGAAGTGTGTTTCTTGGAGGCATACTATGTGAGCCTTCTTGTTATGGAAAGTACGGAAGGCTTTGGTCCTTTTTTGAGGGACATTTATTCCCTGAACATTCAGGGAAAGTATATTCAGTGGTGCCATGGCAATAGATCAAATAGTTTTGACTTACTTTTTGTTATGCAGAGCTGACTGCGCAGATCAACCTGTGTGGACTGAAGAGATGAATAGATAGAAAAGAAACCAGTGAATTCTGGAGTAAAGAGTAAACAAAAAACATATGAGATTAGATGATACATTGTATAAATTATTTTTTGCAAGTAATCACAATTTACCCGTGAAAGAGAATAAATATCTCTCTCAGGGGAATAAGTGCCTTCATCACACTCCCGCATAATATGGTTGGGAGAATGAGGAGGGCTAATGGGGGTACACGGATCTTCCGCTTACAGGAGAGAAGTGCTATGTCAAAAGACATCAAAATGATGTTTCATTAATTGGAGTGCAGAATATAGTTTTTGTTGAAATTATTTATTCCAGGGTGGTTGTATATGGTTAGTCTTGCCCTAGGCTAAATAATTCAGTTAGAAAGGTACTGTTAATAACTTTGGTATTGATGAAGATAGTTTGAATTATTTTGGGATTTTAACCCTTTTAGAGTAAACAATTACATATTTTATTCATATGTGACTGTTTAGATATGTTAACTCATAAAATTGAGGTTGTATTGCTTCAGATTAGAATAAACAAAAACATAATTCTAGGAACTAGTTAGGTAATAATATATTTGTTTTAAGAAAAGAAAGAGCTTCCATTACTTCTGGAATATTGAACATATTTGTCCTAAAAAGTAATAAATCTATTGTTATTACCTGATAATATATAACTGAACAAGAATTTCCTTATTTCACTTATATATTCTAAGGCTATATGAATCAGAAGTAATAAGAAATATAACTGGAATGTAACATGATCGCACACAGTGTGTGACTATCAGAATGCAGTTACATTCAGTTATAAATATAGGTTTTTTATAGAGAACCATCTCTTAGTATAATAAATGAAGAGATATCAGGAATTAGGATGTCAGTCCATTGAATCTTCTTGGTCCATGGATGATGTGGCATAACGACCTCTTTTGTGAGAATGATGATTCCCATTTTGTTCTGAAATTTTCTGGGTGCTGCCTGAAGGTGAAGATGATGCCATTCTTCTGTGTGTGGGAGTGTTGCTGCTTGTGGGTTCTGTCAGATTTAATTTTAAAAGGGTTTGTTGTAGTTCATCTGCTGATCTGCTTCTGTAAATTGTACCTTGGTAGTTAAATCTGACTGAAAAGGGGAAGCCCCATTGATACATAATGTTGTGGCGTTGCAGTTCCATTAGTTGGGGTTTCATGGATCATCTTTTAGTAATAGTAAGTTGGGATAGGTCAGCAAAAATGTGATAATTGTGTCCTTGAAAATTAAGTTCCTTTTTTTCTCTTGCAGCAATTAGTATTTGTTCTTTCGTTCTGTAATAATGAAATTTTGTGATTATATCACGTGGGGGTCCATCTTTCTTTTTGGCTGTGAGGGCTCTGTGTACTCTGTCCAGTTCTAAATGTTCAATAGGGATATCTGGCTTTAGTTCTTGTAATAGAGCAGTAATAGTAGATTGCAGGTCTGTCACAGTTTCAGGTATTCCCCTTATGCGCAAGTTTGAACGTCTGGCTCTATTTTCGTAATCTTCGAGCTTAGTTTGAAGTATTAAATTCTCTTTTTTTAATTGTTCCAATTCTGTTATATTTTCTTGGGTTGTAATTTCAATTTCATCCATTTTTATTTCTAAGGCTGCGGTGCGGTTTCCCAGCTCTCTTATTTCTTTGGTTAGGCTTTTTGTTATTTGGTCTGAGGTTTGTTTTAAAGCCTTATGAAGCATCTTTTCAAATTTTAATAATATTACTGGGGATACTGAGGAGGCTTGTGGAGAAGTTTGTGAGAGGATTTGTTCTGTATCTGACTCAAATGGAGAGTCTTGCTGTGACATTTTCTGTCTGTGAGAGCGCCCTGATGCTGTATCTTGTGAGGTGACTGGAGCTTCTTCAGTTGCAGTGAGTGCCTGTGAGCTCTTTGTGAGGTGATTTTTATTTCTGCCACGGTTTCCTCCCAGTACCATATTTCCTGCCCAAACTTTCACAGTTTGTTCCCTGGGGCAAAAAGGTTCAAATGGATACCTTTTGAGCCTGCAGGCTCCGCTTTGTCCTTCTCTTCTCTCCTCGGTGGTGTGGAGCTCTAACAATGCATGTCTGCTGCGCTAGGCTCCGCCTCCTGCCCTTTCTTGCAATCATTTCAAACACGCAACCAATCAAACTTTTCGCAAACATTGCGGGCAGGCATTCAAGCATAACTTCTTGCAATCGTTGCAAGTACGCATCCAATTACAGCTTCTTGCAATTGTTGCAAGCACACATCCAAGCATAACTCTTGCAGTCTTTGCAAGCACATGCAGTAATACATACTTTTCACAGTCACCACAAACACATCTTCAGCAACATAAACCCCTTGCAACCGTTGCAAGCACACATTTAAGCACAACTCCTTGCAATCATTGCAAGCACGTATCCAAACAGAACTTCTCGCAATCATTGCGAACACGCATCCAAGCATAACTCCTTGCAGTCCATGCAGTAATACGGACTTCTCACAGTCACTGTGAATACATCTCCATTGACACAAACTCCCTTGCAATCATTGCAAGCACGGATCTAAGCACAACTCTTGCAATCATTGCAGGCCTGGCATCTTAGCATGACTTCTTGCAATCAGTACAAACACATTCCTTAATCGTCCAGTTGTCTCCAGTGGCATCTTCATACGATCCACCCATCATTTATCGCTTAGGTCAGTTGAGTTCAGGTTCCGTCCTGCACCAGGTATCGTATTGCCACACACAGCTGGCTCCTTCTCATAACACGATCAGGCTATACCTAACCAGAATCCAGCATTTCCTGACCTTACAGGACCCCAGAGAGCCATCTGTGTCTATGGCCCATACAGTAAGATCTCTTCTACGTGGCATCCAGAAGCATCAGCCCATAACGGCAACACTTGCCCATCACAACTGCCACCTTTACGGACATGTCACAAACCTCACACATTCCCCAGTCTAGTCATCCAAGCAGCCATCTACCTGGCATTCTGTGGTTTTCTACGGCCTAACAAATTTACTTTTACTGGCACTAGCAGCCAGGTACTACGTAGACACCACTTGACTCGCTGATAAAACCATTACGTCCTTTCAGCTTGTGGTATCCAAAACTCAACAACCGGAACCGAGGTCTACAATAACCTCTTCCGAACTAACAACTCCACGCAGGCCAGCCTCCCCCTTGACAAGCTGACCCGCATCAGGCCAGTTCCCCAAGACTTCACCCATACACGGGTGTGTACTAAGAAGCAGCTTCAGTCTTTCCCGGGAATGCTCAATTTTGCAATACAGGTAATTTCCCCAGGATCAATCTTCTGTGTCTTCCTCTCCCACACACAGGACCCCTTGCAGATCCTTAACTTAGACGCCGCGGCGGTAGTGGACCTATCAATGCCAGAAAGTCCCGTACTACGTGGATCGGTATATCAATGTTTATACCATCTATGTCGTCCTTATCACCCCGGGTAGTGACAAATGCCACAGCCTCCACAGGCTTCGCTGCAAATTTTGGCCACCATTGGTTTACAAGAATATGGCCTCCAGAGACACTCCTAAACCCTGTGTTTACACGGACTTCCTGCCTCTTCAAGCTATACCCCGTCATGGCAGCCGCTCAACTCTAGGTTTATATCTGGACAGGACAGGCCATGGCTTTCGCCACCGACAACCGGTCCGAGGCGATCTTGATGAAACCAGGTCCGCATCGCTCTGTTATGTCCTTCCTGCGCAGGCTGGTGCAATTATCTTGGCAACACCAGTTTAATGTCCACTGTACGTTCATTCCAGGCTGCCACCTTCGGGGACATGTTTACTATCTTCACTAGTTCGCCATTTGGCCTTCTCCCCACTTTGCTCATACAAGCAGCCATTACTTAGCCTACTACGGGTTCTGGCGGCCCAGCGAGTTCACCCGCAGCAATCCCACAGGCCAAGTTCTGAGTAGTTGGCTCTCTACCGACACCATTTCTTCCTTCAACCTGCAGCGTCTAAAACCCAGCAATCAAGCCCCACGATAGACATCTATCTCCATAAAATAAACAACGTCCGGTGTCCTGTAACCATACTCAACCGCCTACTGTCACTTCTACCGGTACACTCAAACTCTAGTCCCCTATTACCTTTCCAGCAAACCCTTGAGTGCCTGCCAGTTCATCAAACACCTGGGGGTTCTTCTACGCAGTCTACACCTCGACCCCAGTCAGTACCCCGGTCACTCTTCAGTATCGGGGCGGCCTCGGCAGCATTTCGGCATGGGTCCCAGACCGCGTCATTAAGAGACTTAGCAGGGGAAACTCTGCCTACATCGCCCGGTACATCCCCACTCCTTAGGTGGAAATGGCACAAGCATCCACCAAACTTGCTCAATAAACAAAGATTAAACTACACCGCTACCTGAATGTTTTTGCCCCCTTATTTTGGCACACCGGCCATCAGGCCAAGGCACACTTTGGGAGAGGGAGAGGGAGAGGGACAGGGAGAGGGAGACTTTTCATGGACCACCGTGAGCAGATCAAAAGAAATACAGGAAGAGCAAAAAGAACAGAGCGATCCAGCCTGGTATAAACCCATCATAGACGCTTTCAAGGACGTTGTTGTTGCTGTGATTCCAGGATTACTTGTAAAAGGTGTAACAGTGCTCAAAGAAAAAATAAGCAAAAGATATTTTAATAATCAAGGTGGGGCAGGTAACAAGTCTGCCCCAAAACAGGCCAATGCCTAACAGGAGCAGCGAGAGATTATGAGACAGAGTTATGATTATAAGACAGCTTCTTTCATAAATCCCCCCTCCCCCACCTGCTCTGTACTATGACAGAATAAAACCTGCCCGGCCCACTTCTTAACTGTTCATCATCTTAACAAAAAAAAGAAAGCAGTAGAAAGGAAAATAAACTCAAAACATAAAAAAATAACCTGTTCTCTAGACTGTTTTCTCCATATGATTCAGCAACTTTATCACCAATGCTTGCTTAAATTCTCCAATGTATATACACTATATTACCAAAAGTATTGGGACACCTGCCTTTACACGCACATGAACTTTAATGTCATCCCATTCTTAGTCTGTAGGGTTCAGTATTGAGTTTGCCCACCCTTTGCAGCTATAACAGCTTCAACTCTTCTGGGAAGGCTGTCCGCAAGGTTTAGGAGTGTGTCTATGAGAATGTTTGACCATTCTTCCAGAAGAGCATTTGTGAGGTCAGGCACTGATGTTGGACAAGAAGGCCTGGCTCGCAGTCTCCGCTCTAATTCATCCCAAAGCATGGAGGACATACCAGCAAGGTCAGCTTGGTCGTGTGATATAGGGCCAATCTCAGATGAACAATGGGCAGTGGCACTATTGGTAACACTGCTGGCATCTCTATCTTCAACACAAAACTTAACACAATTATTTATATTACATAGGGCTTATT
This sequence comes from Aquarana catesbeiana, assembly GCA_037953035.1. Lineage (NCBI taxonomy): Eukaryota > Metazoa > Chordata > Amphibia > Anura > Ranidae > Aquarana > Aquarana catesbeiana. The sequence continues at coordinate 2,330,288 of JBBHAA010000512.1, read as the reverse complement.
ACACACCAGGGAAACTATTCAAATGGAAATGTAGGGACACAGCGCAAAGTCCTAGATGTAAAGGGACCCCTGCTAGTCTAATCCATATGCTATGGAGATGTCCCAAACTCCATCGTTACTGGAATGAGGTGGAATTAATGATTAATAGCGTTATTGGGACCAGAACCAGGGGGATGCCTCCTGGGTATCCTGGATGAAGGAGGAATCCCGGGGGAATACAGGATTTCAATAATAAGGAGCCTATTCCAGGCTCATAGGCTTATAGCACAAAAGTGGTCATCACTATTTCCACCTACAGTAGCAGAATGGAAGATACAAATAAGGGAAACCCTAGTTGAGGAAAAATATATTTTTCTGCATACTGGATGCACAGGGAATTTTGAAAAGATATGGAGAAGAAGCCATTAAAGAACAAAAGTTCATGAGTGTATAAAGGCAGGCGTCCCAATACTTTTGGTAATATAGTGTGTGTGTGTGTAATATATATATATATATATATATATATATATATATATATATATATATACACACACACACACACGTGCATCAAAATGTTAATTTCAGTAATTCAATTAAAAAAGTGAAACTCATATATTTTATATAGATGTGTTACACACAGAGTGATATATTTCAAGTATTTCTTTCTTTTAATTTTGATGATTATGGTTTACGGCTAGTGAAAACTCAGAATTCAGTATCTCAGAAAATTAGAATATTACATAAGACCAATAAAAAAAAAAAAAAAGTTTAATACAGAAATGTTGTATTACTGAAAAAATGTCCATGTACAGTATAGTATGCACTTAATACTTGGTCGGGGCTCTTTTCGCATGAATTACTGCATCAATGCGGTGTGGCATGGAGGTGATCAGCCTGCGGCATTGCTGAGGTGTTATGGAAGTCCAGGTTGCTTTGATAGCGGCTGCCGGATTTCAGCTCATCTGCATTGTTGAGTCTGGTGTCTGTCAACATCCTCTTGACAATACCCCACTCACCAAGGAGCCATGTCATCTGCTGGTGTTGGTCCACTGTGTTTTATCAAGCCTGAAGTCAGCGCAGCCCTCTACCAGGAAATTCTAGAGCACTTCATGCTTCCCTCTGCTGACCAGCTTTATGGAGATGCTGATTTCATTTTCCAGCAGGACTTGGCACCTGCCCACACTGCCAAAAGTACCAATACCTGGTTTAATGATCATGGTATCACTGCTTGATTGGCCAGCAAACTCACCTGACCTAAACTCCATAGAGAATATGTGGGGTATTGTAAAGAGGAAGATGAGAGACACCCAGGGCTGGACTGGGACAAAAATTTAGCCCTGGACTTCATCCAGACCAGCCCACTTTACTCCAAACACCTGGTGTTGGCGCTTCAATCTTCTCGGCACCATGCTTGATATGGTGTCAGGATGATTGAAGCGCATTATTTCTATTATTACATTGTAATATAACATGAAATAGTTCAACTCACCCTAATGCAGAATCAGTGGGAGCCCTAAGTGTGTGTCACTTGCCACATCGCCTGCCATCAGATGCAGTGTGTCACTTGCCACGGCACTTGTCAGCAGAGGCAGCTTGTCACTTGCCACGTCATATGCCACCAGATCCCGCATGTCACTTGCCACGTTACCTTCCACCAGATGCAGAACTTCACTTGCCACGTCACTTGTCAGCAGAGGCAGCTTGTCACTTGCCACATCGCCTGCCATCAAATGCAGTGTGTCACTTGCCACGTCACTTGTCAGCAGAGGCAGCTTGTCACTTGCCACATCGCCTGCCATCAAATGCAGTGTGTCACTTGCCACGTCACTTGTCAGCAGAGGCAGCTTGTCACTTGCCACTTTGCCTGCCACCAGATGCTGCATGTCACTTGCCACGTCGCCTGCCACTAGATGCCGCATACCACTTGCCACCAGATACAAAACGTCACTTTTCAGCAGAGGCAGCCTGTCACTTGCCATGTCGCCTTGCCACATCGCCTTCCACCACGTCGCCTGCCACCAGGTGCCGCATGTCACTTGCCACCATCGCCTGCCACCAGATGTAGCGTGTCACTTGCCACTAGATGCCGCATGTCACTTGCCACATTACCTACCACCAGATGCAAAAACGTCACTTGTCACATCACTTGTCAGCAGAGGCAGCTTGTCACTTGCCACGTCGCCTGCCAGCAGATGCTGCATGTCACTTGCCATGTTGCCTGCCACCAGGTGCCGCATGTCACTTGCCACCAACGCCTGCCACCAGATGCAGTGTGTCACTTGCCACGTCACTTGCCACCAGATGCCGCATGTCACTTGCCACGTTACCTGCCACCAGATGCAAAACGTCACTTGCCATGTCACTTGTCAGCAGAGGCAGCTTGTCACTTGCCCAATGTCGCCTGCCACCAGGTGCCGCATGTCAATTGCCACCATCGCCTGCCACCAGATGCCGCATATCACTTGCCCCGTCGCCTGTCACCTGCCAAGTCACTTGTCACCAGATGTAGTGCTACTACAGGACTTGATGAGCACCTCCAACCCAGCTCTGTATCCCCCCAACACACAACGTGACAGGGGAGGAGAGAGAGAGATACACAGCGCAAAATGTAGCATTAAAACAACTTGTATTCCACTTAAAGAACGTTACTGACAAAGTTAGTAGGGTAAAAGGCATTGAGGAACTGTTCAAGAGTCCAGGCTTGTCATCGATCTGAATTAGGAGCCGCCACCGGGAACCGATCGGGCCAGTAGATGCAGGGCATCGGTGTGTACTACTACTTCCTGGTAGCGGTGGAACGCATGATGGGGCAAATGTGATGTCATCATCTGGAAATGATGCAAGATGTGGGAGGTGACGCATCCTTCAGGCCATCATAACTCCGCCACCAGGAAGTAGTAGTACACACCGATGCGCTCTGCATCTACTGGCCGATCGGTTCCCGGTGGCAGCTCCTAATTCAAATTGATGACAAGCCTGGACTCTTGCACAGTGTTTCAATGCCTTTCACCCTACTAACTTTGTCAGTAATGTTCTTTAAGTGGAATAAAAGTTGTTTTAATGCTACATTTGGTGCTGTGTATCTTTCTCTCCTCCCCTGTCTCTGAAACTGGCCCACTGAGCCATCGGCCCACCGGGAATCTCCCAGTAGTCCCGATGGCCAGTCCATCCCTGGAGACACCAGACCCAACAATGCAGACAAGCTGAAGGCCGCTATCAAAAAAACATGGGTTTCCATAACACCTCAGCAGTGCCACAGGCTGATCACCTCCATGCCACACCACATTGATGCCGTAATTCATGCAAAAGGAGCCCCAACCAATTATTGAGTGCATACTATAATGTACATGGACATACTTTTCAGTAAGCCAACATTTCTGTATTAAAAATCCTTTTTTTTTATTAACCTCCTTGGCGGTATGATTATTTCAGATTTTAGGTGCTGAAAGCGGTACCATTATTTTGCACAGAAATTTGGCGTTTTATATTGTAGGCCTGTAATTCTTAGGAATAATTCACTTAAATCTGTCCAAATCAGAGTCTAGTAGACATCCCGGGTATGATAAAGTTTGAAAAACAAAATAAAAAAAATTCAATAATGTAATCAAATCAAAAACACTGAAATTTGCTCAGTTTCAGAATTGTCGCTTTCGTTACTTTTAGTGTTTGATGACAGATTTTCCCACAAATCACTATCACTCAGTTCTGCAAGTGATTCTAACTTATTATCGCTGTTTTCTAGCTGGTCTAAAGCCAATTTTGATGTAAAGGGACAGTTTTGGTTGCTATGGACAATCTCCAGTTTCCAGGCAGAAAGAACAGTATTTATAATATAAAACTGCATGCTGGGCACTGGACAGACCACTAGGGACAAAGGGGATGTGTAATTATTTGATACAGTACTGTAATCTGTAAGATTACAGTATGCTGTATCTATACTGTGTGTTTCACTTTTTGAACTTGCCGCCGAACTCCATCCCCGTGCGTCATAACACTCGCAGGAAACGGAGCTCGGCACTGTGAATCGAGTAAGACACGGCGGCTTGCCGATCACAGCGGAGAGACATCGCAGGATCCAGGGAACAAGGTAAGTAAACTCTCCCTGGATCCTGCGATGCGATCCGGAATCTGGCTCGGGGTTACCGCTTTTGGTATTGAAAATTCACCCCGAGCCAGACTCGGGAATACTGCTAGGGGGGTTAATGTAATATACTAATTTTCTGAGATACTGAATTTTGGGTTTTCACTAGCTATAAGCCATAATCATCAAAATTAAAAGAAAGAAATGCTTGAAATATATCACTCTGTGTGTAACTCATCTGTATAAAATATACGAGTTTGAATTGAATTACTGAAATAAATTAACTTTTTGATGATATTCTAATTTTATGAGATGCACCTGTGTATATATATTGTATATTGCAAGTGCAGTTGCTCTAGAGATTAGTAAATGAGGTAAAGCTTCACTTTACAAAGAACACCCAATCACATGCAAGGACATTTATTTAGAAAAAGCAGCATTTTTTGCTTGCACATGATTGGTTGATGGACGTCGACAGAGCTTCCCATCATTTACTAAGCTGTGTACAATCTATTTGCCTTTAGTAAATGAATCCTATTGGATGAAGTTGTATTTAATAAAAATCACATTAAAGCCATCAAACCAGTGTATATGTTTCTTTTCTTCAGCATCTGTTGAGTCCTGATCAAGGGGACCTTTTGAACCCTTGAAACATGTTGGATTTAACTGTATTGGACTCTCAATAAATACAACTCTGTCTGGGACTTTTTGGCTTGCACGATGGTTGCCACAAGCAGTGGCATATCTAACGTATGGCAACCATGGCAAGTGCCATGGGTGCCATGCTCTTTGCCACCCCCGCACAAAAAAACCCCACCCTTTCCACCTCCTGCACTAATATAGCCTCTGGCGCCGTGACCGGCCTGCTGGAGCGCGGCGCCGGCACAGCAATTGCTAATATTGCTACTTGGCCTGGGGAGGGGAGTGACAGTTGCCCCCATAACGGCCGATGACTGCCCATATCGGATCCACATAGGGTAGGGTAACAGTGGTGGAGGCGGAGCCTAACGCTCCGCCTACCCCCCTCTGCGAGGCATCATCTTCTGCCCAGAGCAGAGAATGTGACGTGAGGTGAGGAGGAGAAGAGAGGACGGGAGAAGGATTGGATGACGGCCGGATGGGGAACCCCCAGCAGCAGCACCAAGGATAGCAACCTAGTAGCAGCCAGGTACTACTTCTTGATCGTCATCATGTTCATGTGTGTGTGCCAACTGCCAAGCAGAAGCAAGCAGCCAAATATAGTGCTCAGTGGATTAAATAAATATGCATAGCCCTAGATATCATAAATAAACTGTAATAAAGTGATTTGTGAACAGCTGTTGCACAAGTCACTTTATTACACTTTATTTATGATATCTATGGTTATGCATATTTATAATTTATTTAATCTATATTGAGCACTATATTTGATTGGCTGCTTGCTTCTGCTTGGGCCTGGCACACATGCACAATCACACATGATGATGACAAACGTTTTAAGTCATCATCAGGTCCAGATTGGCCATAGGGCAAACCGGCACCTGCCCGGTGGGCCACAGCCGCCGGGGCCGCCAGGCTGCAAGTCCTTGCGGGGCCCAAGACAGCTGGGCTGCTCTTTGAGCCAACGCCACTCACCCAGCCTCTCAGCGGCCGCCCGGCTGCCAGTTAAGCTCAGCCATCGGTGCCGGGGGAGGAGCTAGATGAGATGCCTTCGGCCTCGCCGCGGCCGCACAGTGCCTGTATAGGTCAGCCGTCGGTGCCAGGGGGGCGTGACTGCTAAGGGGGAGAGGAGCAAGAGCAAACACCTGCTGCAGACACCTTGGGGCCAGATAACAGAAAATGTGAGTGCGCCCCCCCCTGTACCTGGATAGGAGGAGCAGTGGGGGGCAGCTGCATATAGAACAATCATTCTCTTCCTCGTCCTCCTGCAGTCTCAGAATGACTGCAAGTGGTAGAGGAGAAGCAGGCGTTCTGAGACTGCAGGAGGAAGATGGAGAGAATGATTGTTCTATATGTAGCCGCCCCCACTGCTCCTCCTATCCTGCTTCTTTCTGCTTCCCTCCTGGACTCTCCACCCCACCTTTACCTCCTCGTGCTCTCCACCTCCCCCCATGTTCTCTGCCGCCCCCCTGTGCTCTCCACCTCCCCCATACTCTCTGCCACCCCTGTGCTCTCAACATAACCCCCATGCTCTTCGCTTCCCCCCTGCGCTCTCCACATCACCCTCACGCTCTCCGCTTCCCCCGTGCTCTCCACCTCCCCCCCATGCTCTCCGCCACCCTCCCTGTGCTCTCCACCTCCCCCCCAAGCTCTCCGCAGCCCTCCCTGTCCTCTCCACCTCCCCCCATGCTCTCCGCCGCCCTACCTGTGCTCTCCACCTCCCCCCTCGCTCTCCGCCACCCTCCCTGTGCTCTCCACCTCCCCCCACGCTCTCCGCCACCCTCCCTGTGATCTCCACCACCCTCCCTGTGCTCTCCACCTCCCCCTATGCTCTCCGCCACCCTCCCTGTGCTGTCCACCTCCCCTATGCTCTCCGATGACCCCTCATGCTCTCCACCTCCTCCCATGCTCTCCGCCACCCTCCCTGTGCTCTCCACCTCCCCCAATGCTCTCTGCCACCCTCCCTGTGCTCTCCACTTCCCCCTATGCTCTCTGCTTCCCCCATGCTCTCTGCTGCCCCCAAAATGCTCTCCGCTGCTCCCGTACTCTCCACCTCCCCCAATGCTCTCTGCCACCCTCCCTGTCCTCTCCACCTCCCCCCATGCTCTCCGCCGCCCTACCCGTACTCTCCACCTCCCCCCACACTCTCCGCCACCCTCCCGGTGCTCTCCACCTCCCCCCACGCTCTCCGACACCCTCCCTGTGCTCTCCACCTCCCCCTATGCTCTCCACCACCCTCCCTGTGCTGTCCGCCTCCCCCATGCTCTCCGATGCCCCCTCATGCTCTCCATCTCCCCCCCATGCTCTCCGATACCTTCCCTGTGCTCTCCACCTCCCCCATGCTCTCTACCTCCCCCATGCTCTCTGCCGCCCTTCCTGTGCTCTCCACCTCCCCCCATGCTCTCTGCCGCTCTCCATCTCCCCCCCCCCAAGCTCTTCGCTGCCCTCCCTGTGCTCTCCACCTCCCCCCATGCTCTCCGCCACCCTCTCTGTGCTCTCCACCTCCCCCCATGCTCTCCGCTGCCCCCCTGTGCTCTCCACCTCCCCCCTTGTGCTCTACTCTTCCTCCCTGTGTTCTCTGCCTCTCCCCTGTGCTCTCGCCCCACCCCATGTTCTCAAGGTTCTTCTCCTTGCTCTCCATCCCCCATGCTCATTCCTGGTCCCACCTCACCCCGCCACACACACACCTCTGCTGGGTTCCCCCTCCCATCTCTCAATGCATTTGTCAGGGTGGAGAGTGGGAAAGGGGCCAGTTAACATGTCATGGGCTGCTCAATCCAAAATGCCCGGGCCTATTTTTTGTCCCAGTCTGGGCCTGGTCATCATAATGTGCAATTGTGCGTGTGTGCCAAGCAGAAGCAGCCAATCAAATTTAGTGCGCAATATGGATTAAATAAATTATAAATATGCCGCCGCCCTCCCTGTGCTCTCCACCTCCCCCCATGTTCTCCGCCACCCTCCCTGGGCTGTTCGCCTCTCCCCATGCTCTCCGCATCCCCCATGCTCTCCACCGCCCCCCGTGCTCTCCGTCACCCTCCCTGTGCTCTCCACCTCCCCCCATGCTCTCTGCCGCCCTCCCTGTGCTCTTGGCCTCCCCAATGCTCTCCTGCTGCCCCCCAATGCTCTCCACCTCCCCCCATGCTTTCTGCCTTCCTCCCCATCTCCCCCCAAGCTCTCCGCCACACTCCTTGTGCTCTCCACCTCCCCCTATGCTCTCCTCTTCCTCCCTGTGTTCTCTGCCTATCCCCTGTGCTCTCGCCCCACCCCCATGTTCTCAAGGTTCTTTCCTGTGCTCTCCATCCCCCATGCTCTTTCCTGGTCCCACCTCACCCCACCACACACACACACCTCTGCTGGGTTCCCCTCTCTCAGGGGATTTGTCAGGGTGGAGAGTGGGGAAGGGGCCAGTTAACATGTAATGGGCTGCTCAATCCAAAATCCCTGGGCCTATTTTTTGTGTGCACAATATGGATTATATAAATTATATATATGCCTAGCCATAGATATCATAAATAAAGTGTAATAAAGTGATTTGTGCAACAAGCTCAATAAGCAGTCCACATTTAGTGAAAGTTTTTGTACTGCAAACTTTGCAGTACATGAACTTTCACTAAACGTGGACTGTTTATTGAGCAGGGGCGGATTGACCCATCAGGCACTGCATGAGTGCCTGGGGCCATTAGGGGGGCCCCATAAGAGGCGCTGCAAGACTGCAACACATACAGTCTAGCACGGGCAGCAGCTGTAATAAGACCTTTCATGGCACGCTGCTCCCCGCCAGACTCTCTTTTCCTCCCGTCCACCCCAGGTGCTTGTACTATACATTACATCACCCAGGACGGGCAAGAAGAGAGGAGGGGCTGGCAGAGAGCAGCGCGCCCTAAGAGATCTTATTATTTTAGGCATTAGGTGAGGCTGTGTACTTTGTTTTTTACAGAAGTCTAGAGACACCAGGGCTGCCACCATTGAGGGAGGGGGGAGGGAGGGCAGCCAGTACAGTACAAGGGAGCATACAACATCCAGGGAGGACACGCAAAGTTCAAGGACGGCTTGAAAGCCATAGAAAAGAAGTACAATATGCAAAGTGGAAAGGGTGTAAAGGTGGGTGGACTTACATCACTTAAAAATTGTTTAAATGCATTATAAAATTATAGACTTCAATTCTTGATTGTATTATGCCCTTTGGTCCCATTATCATTAACACATACACATATCATTGTTATTGTGACCCATTTGGCTGCAACAAAGTTCTAAAATTATAATTTTACAGAAGGACAATGCTCTCAATCAGAAACAGACGGAAGAGGAAGGTCCGTGGTTTATGTAATCTCATTTACTAATTTCCTTGAAAAATGTTAACAGTTTATACACTGTGCATGTTAAATCACTGTAATTGATATCTGAAAGTGAACCGCCAGGAACAGTATATATATATATATATATATATATTTTCGTGGCCCTAAGGCCGAGACAAATGTGGATCACATAAACACGCGACAAGACTCACAACATAAATAGACCTGAGGTGTGGCTTTTGGTCGTCTGGTAGGTATGGCAAGAAAAGGGGCCAAAAATAACCAGGTAGGGAAGTATCTTTATTGCCTCTAACCTCATTGAGTGAGCTTGGAGAAAGGGCCATCTTGAGGGAATATATATCTGGTAAAGCAGGCAGACTTTCACCTGCCTAGCTTCTTGATCACATAGTCTGGTACTCCGTGCTGAGATGTGGCTGAGGCTGCGCCGATCCAAAGAAATATCCAGAATACCGCCCATAGTCTAGGCCTAAGTTGACCAGTAGGGCCCAAACATGTTTAATAAACTGATTTCCACTCAGGGGGTTGACCTGAAAAGGCAGTAACGGGCTGGAGACTGGCTGGCTGGGTAGGTGAAAGAGCAGACGGTCAAAAGATCATTGCTGGGCACCAGGCGTTGCTGGTTCAAAAGAAGTTTATATCCACTCCGGGTCTGGTTTGTTGCGTTTTCCATAAGATAAAGGACATAGTGGCTTGGATACCGGCCAGGTACAGCCTGATAGGGGTATGAGGGAGAGCCAGCTGTGTGTGGCAATAAGATATAAAGGCTAGGACATGAGTGACGTCATCTACTGTGGTTCCGGGACAAGTGGCAAGGAACCTACGGTAGGTGTTCCAGGCCGTGGGAAAAGCCTTTAGTGTGTTGCTAGACAGTGAGTGGTTGATGAGCCGGGTTGCATTGGCAAGGTGTGGCTTCAATCCATTGTTAGTTGAGACCAAGGTGGGATAGGAATGGATGATGGGTCAGCTCCGGGTTCATGCTGGAAGAATGAGGCAAAATTGGAGCGGGACAGTGCATCGGCTGCGGTATTGCACTTGCCAGGGATATGCTTACAGTAACTGTTAAATTTGGTGATGTAGTGAAAATTGCAGCAGACTGCGCAGGAAGGACATGACGGGGAGCGACTTGGATCTACCCTTATTAATGTCAGCTGTAACCTGGTTGTCTGTGGTGAAGAGCTCTGTCTGATCTGTCCACGTGTGGCCCCAGACTTTAGCTGCTGCCACAATGGGGTACAGCTTGAACAATGACGAAGATCGAGGGAAACCAGGAATCAGGCAGATTTCCGGGGGCCAAGGTCTGGCAAACCAGTGATGGCCAAAAATTGCAGCAAAGCCAGTGGAGGCTGCAGCATCTGTGACTACCTGGGGCGACTGAGCTGATACTGAGGGAAAAACATTGATATGTCGTTCCAGTTGAAGAGGAACTCGTCCCACATAGCCCAGTCTGCTATTGCTGCTGGGTCTAGTCTGAGGACTTGGTCGGGTCCTGCACTCGGGCAAGAAAGACTAAGAGCTTTGAGATGAACGACCACCCCTGAGGAATTGTTTTCATAGCGAAATTGAGCTTGCCTATCAAGGACTGCAGCTGTCTTTTAGTACATTCCTGTGACCGGGTAAACTCCTGAATGACCAACCTAACACAAGCTAATTTGTCAGAAGGCAGGCTAGGCTGCATGGCATGCGTATCCAGGCCGATGCCTGAGAAACTTATGAAATGTGTTGGGCCTTCCACTATGTGTTCATTGAGATTGTTGAAGACCTCTCTTAGCTTGTCTACATCTACCGGGGGGTATGTCTAGGTGTTCGATAAGCAGAAAATCGTCCGGATAATGGATTACCCTGTGACACTGGGCCTGGTGTGACAGGTTCAAGGGAGGAATTGGACGAAACCGTCAGCTTTGTGGGCGAAGTGGTGACAAAAGAGTTCCGTGTCTGTGAAGCTCCAGTCAGAGCTTATCTGGAACTGGGCAAGCCTCGCTGCTGCTTTGGCTGAAAATGACCGATGGTCGTAGACGGCAAAACCTCCATATTTGTAAGCAAGATCTGTCACTGCATGAAGGTATAAGTCCCGCTCCTCCCTTCTGCTGAGGGTGGCTGAACATAGTACATCTCTGAACATCCCGAAGGCCAGGGCGAACTCAGTGGCTGACAGCTTACGACTGAGGCTGGGGTCTCTCAACTTGACAACCACTGAGACATCCCCCCCAGGCGTATGATTTGTTGTCAGCTAAGTTATGGACTGAGATGAGCAGGGATGCCAATTGATGTCTTTGCCCTCCAATATATCCTCCCCGACACTGGTCAGGACAAGATGAGCGGGGAGGACGATAGGCGCAGAGCCTGGTGTACCTGCAGAAGGAGAAGCTGTCATCGGGACCATGACCAGGTCCGGGAGGGCCATCGATGGACGAACTTTCAAAGGTGTGACTCTGGTCTGGACGTCCGAACTGTTGCGGCTAAGGGGGAGACCAAAGAGTGCAGCTGGGCCCGTGGATGGATTGTAGGGATGCCTTTTGGGCCCAGCTGCAGCTGGAGGCCGGAAGAGGAGCCTGAAAAGCTTTGCCTTCCTGGCCGTTAGCAGGAAAGGGAATATCCCTGCGACTCAGCTATGAGTTTGGGGATGTTCTGTCCCCTGAGGGACTGCAGGCAGCCGTGCTCTGAGCCACTTGGGGGTGTAACAGAGGGGCGGGTGTGAAGTCCTCGCTGCCAGAAAACAAAAAGGGAGCTGGGTGCTCATATTTAAGAGGAGTCATAGCCACAGGATAGAGAGCGGAGTGGTAAAGAGAAAACTCAGAGAGGAGGAAAAAGGAAGAAGTACAGAAAAAGGAATGATAGGCATAGACAGGAGCTGACAGAATTCTGTTGTGCAGAACTTATGTTGAGTGGAAATTTAGAAAACTCAGAAGAGTGCGTGGCGACCGAGGTGGGCCAGATAACCGATAGCTCGGGTGCCTGTCTGTGGCAAGCACAAACCTGAAGACCAGAACCCCAGGGCATACTGGGGCGAGAAGTAGAAGTCTGGTACGGCCTACGTAGGAATGTTGCGGTCTGTAGGGGGTGACATGTGCTCGGCCTGCTAACACTTGCACTGCAAGTCTACTGTTAAGCGACCTTGTCTGCGAGGTGAAGGGTCGCCCTTTGAAAACAGAGTGTCATGTATAGACATATGTGACAGAACTAACGCCTGGAGATCACGTCCAATGATGTATGTGAAGTAACGGTATAGTGAAAGGGTGCTGCAGAATGATGTGATAGAAAAGCCCATGAACTAGGCCCTGACTGACGCTCTAGTAGCGAGGTCCTGGTTATGACCGAAACTCGGTCGACCGGGAACACCTGCAGTAGGGGTGACATGCAACAAGATTTCTTTACTTTTTTTTCCTTTTTTTTTGTGTCCCCCTTGTATGCGACTGGCCCTGGTGAAGATGCAAACATATCGTTTTTTTTTTTACCTGGGAAATAACATCCAACCTGGTACAGGATGGAACCTGAACTCGACTGACCTGAGGGAGAAAAGATAGACAAAAACGATGAGTGGTTCGTATGAATGCCACTGGAGACGAGTGACCGATTAAGTGCCACTAAAAAACGAAGTGGGCTGTATGAGCACCACTAAGTGTGCTTGCAGGGATTGCAAGGAGTATATGTTGAGATGCATGTTTGCAGCAATTGCAAATGGGTATGCTGAGATGCGTGTTTTGCAGTGATTGCAAAAATGGGTAAATGCTGAGATGCGTGTTTTGTAGCGATTGCAAGGAGTTTATACTTAGATGCATATTTTAAAATGGGTATATGCTGAGCCGCGTGTTTTGCAGTGATTGCAAGTGGGTAAACACTAATATGCGTGTATTTGCAGCAATTGCAAGGAGTTTATACTGAGATGCATATTTTACAGAGATTGCAAAATGGGTATATGCCGAGATGCGTGTTTTTTGCAGCAAATGCAAGGAGTTATGATGAGATGCGTGTCTTGCAGCGATTGCAAGGAGTTATGATGAGATGCATGTCTTGCAGCAATTGCAAAGAGTTATGATGAGATGTGTGACTTGCCGCAATTGCAAAGAGTTATGATGAGATGCGTGTCTTGCAGCAATTGCAAGGAGTTATGATGAGATGTGCATCTTGCAGTGATTGCAAGGCGTAAGGAGATGCATGTCTTGCAGCGATTGCAAGGAGTTATGAGATGCGTGTCTTGCAGCGATTGCAAGGAGTTATGATGAGATGCGTGTTCTTGCAGTGATTGCAAAATGGGTATATGCTGAGATGCGTGTATTTGCAGCAATTGCAAGGAGTTTGTACTGAGATGCATGTTTTGCAGAGATTGCAAAATGGGTATACGCAGAGATGCATGTTTTTTGCAGCGATTGCAAGCAGTTATCATGAGATGCGTATCTTGCAGCGATTGCAAGGAGTTTATACTGAGATGCATGTTGCAGCAATTGCAAATGGGTATATGCTGAGATGCGTCTTTTGCAGCGATTGAAAGGAGTTATGATGAGATGCGTAGCTTGCAGCGATTGCAAGAAAGGTCACCTACTGATAGGCGAAAAAGAAAAGGATAGCAGAAATTGTATATGTAGGAAGGAACTGCGAAGTGGCATAGGTAACGAATCGTAGATTTGTTATAGGGACTGTTACGTATTGGTGTGTGGGATACTCGTGACGCGAACCGTTGTGCCGCTTGTGCGACTAGGTTCGGAGTGGACTGTGATGCATGTAGCTGCTGAGGTGATGTGAATCGGACAAAAAATAAATAAAATAAATAATGAATCGTAGGGTATGGTAAGAACCACTACAAATTGGTGTGCAGGATAGGTCCGATGCAAACCGTTGTGCCGCCAAGGCGACTAGGCTTGAATCCGACTGACATGAAAGCAATACGAAACAGTCAGTAGAAAATTACATAAACAACGAATCATTTGTGGGGTACAACAGGGACTAATAAGAATCAGTGAGCGGGATGCATCCGATGCAAACCGTTGTACTGCCGATGCGACTAGGTTCAAATCGGATTGTAGCAGGTATGCAATATGAATCGGTTGTAAAGAGATGGCACTGATACAAATCGGTTGTAAGATGTATGAAGTGAATCCAATACAAATCGGTTGCAGCATGTATACCACACCTTACTTCTAAAACCGAACACATACCAAACACCCAGCCCCCCAGGCTAATCAAAGTGCAGACAAGGCCCCATGTGGGTCTAATTACCACCTCAATCAGACACAGAACCCATGCAAATAATACATGCTGATCTCCAAATGGATGAGACGGCAACCCCATAGACAGTGAATCCTATGAGAAAATGAAGCCTGTATCGAGTGATATCAGAGAACAACCGACAATGGCTCAGAGGCTTGGATCTACGAACAAATCGTAGGTTTGTGGATAGGATGACAAGCAAGGCAGAGCGAGCCTGCAAATCTAAGTTTGCAGCTATAGGAAACATATCCAATGGTAACATTGCATATGAACAAAAAGGTTTGAACCCTACCTGCAACAGCAAGCGAGAACCGCAGACGAAGACACCGCAACCCACTTGTAATCGAACGCACAGACTTATGAACACAAGGTAAGCTGGGAAGAGTCAGCACAGTGACATGTAGTATCGTGCACTGAAACTGACAAAGAGGAAGGGGAAGTGGTCAGCTTAAATACACTCCGGGCTCCTCTCATAAATTCAGGCCAGCACACTGGCCTTCTAATATATATATATATATATATATATATATATATATATATATATATAATTTTTGGACGGAGCCAAACTACAGACTAATGGCTGTATGATAGCTGCCAAAAAGTGCAGTTTTCTTTATTTTGTATACAGTGGCGTCACTAGAGTTGGTGTCACCCGGTGCGGTAAAACATGGTGTCACCCCGCCAACTATACTCACCCCTCAATACAGACTCCCCTCCTTCAGTACATTTCCCCTTCCAAGTATAGTCCACCCTCAGTAGAGACCCCCCAACACTTAGTACAGACCCCCTCCCTCAGTATAGACCCCTCACTAAAAATAAACCCCCTCCATCAATACTGACCCCCCTCAGTACAAACCAACCCCCTCCATCAGTACAGCCCCCCAGGGCAAACCACCCTCCTCCATTAGTACAGCCTCCAGAGGCAAACCACCCCCCTCCATTAGTACAGCCCCCCCAGGGCAAACCATGTGCTCTCCATCTCCCCCATGCTCTCCGCCACCCTCCCTGTGCTCTCCACCTCCACCCATGCTCTTCGCCGCCTTCCCTGTGCTCTCCGCCTCCCCCATGTTCTCTGCTGCCCCCAATGCTCTCCACTGCTCCCGTACTCTCCACCTCCCCCCATGCTCTCTGCCGCCCTCCCTGTGCTCTCCATCTCCCCCAAGCTCTCCGCCATCCTCTCTGTGCTCTCCATCTCCCCCCATGCTCTCCCATGCTTCTCCTTGCTCTCCTTCCCCCATGCTCTTTCCTGGTCCCACCTCACCCTGCCACACACACACACACACGCACACCTCTGCTGGGTTCCCCCTCCCCTCTCTCAGGGCATTTGTCAGGGTGGAGAGTGGGGAAGGCAAACAAAAAGTCACATGCATAAAAATTATTGCGGCACTGAAAAGTTCAAAATGAAATTGAAGAGTGGGAGGAATCCAATCACCAAATATATTGTGCAGATGTAGAAAGAGTCACTCGTCACCACGTGGTAATGTAGTCTGCTTACCAGAAGGTGTTAAGTATTAGGCATAGATGATAAATTTTCAATAGCATCCAGAAAATCCAGCCCACTGGAACCCCTCATCAGACCACAACATCCGTGGGATTTCCTTCACATATAAACATCTCCCAATGGTCACTTCAGAATTAGGCATTCAGGCATGTAGTCATCATATATCCGAGAAAAGAAAATGAAGGACCCATAGTGAAGGCCGTAATGATAGATAAAAAACTTTTATTGTAGTAACTTACAGTTGAAGCTTAAAACAGCATGCATCAATGATAGGAACAAACGGCTGCAGCAATCAGCGTACGGATGTCAGCCTGCCTGACATGTTTAATCATAACAGATGGCTACAGCTACAACCGCACGCTATATATATGGTATGGTTAGTGGGTGGATCAGAGGGGATATAATCAAACTCATCACTAACAGCTGGGTAAGATGTGTGTCTTGTGCAGCGCACCCTGGTGCTAACAGGATAAACCTGGTTAGCAACTGATGACGCGACAGTGCACGGCCAATCAGAAAAAAGAGAGCATAGGAAACAAAAAGAGGATGGCAACAGATGACTCAGTGCCACCTCATTGGTTAACCTATCTCTTAGTGAAGAGAAAAATAGAAAAATGCCAGATAAGCATGAACAGGCGACGAGGAAGAACGTCCGGCTCAGGGACATGAAAAAGGCTAAAAATGAATTTTTAATAGATCAGACAAAAACCTGATATCATATAACTCAATATACAAAATAAAAAAAAATGGAGAAGAATTAACACCCGCACAGATAAGCTATAAAATTAACGCCTGTCATGCAGTATAGATCAAAGGCATAGAAAAAAACGCTAGACTTTGTATAACAAATCAGTGCCTGCATGGGAAAAAAAACACTAACCTATGTATAACAAACCAGCGCCTCACATGCAACTAAGCAATAGACATTGTGAATGCGATTAATCGCATACAATTCAATAAAAATACATGCATGCAATATACATCAATACATGTGTTAAAATCAATACAGATGATTGTAAACATCATTTAAAAAATATTGTTTTAAAAAACTGACCTAGACCCAAGATTTGCAAATAAATAAAGGAGAAAAAAACAAAAAATAAGGTGTGTATTGATGCTAACTGTTATTAATGAAGCTATTAACATCCCTCTCTACGTTTAACCCATATGGCGTATAGCATTTGAGGGTGTGTATCCATCGCGTTTCCAACCTCGAGATTTCTCTCTTGGTGTAACTACCTCTCCAATGGGGTGTGAAACGATCAATGGCGGTAATCAGAGTCCCTACCGGATTTCTGTTATGACATTCTAAATAGTGACGTGAGACCGTGTGCTTAGGAAAACCTTTCTTTATGTTTTTTATATGTTCCTTTATTCGCACATTCATGGCTCTCATAGTGCGGCCTACATACTGTAGACCGCATGGACAAGTCAATAAGTACACAACATTTTTTGAGTTGCAGATGATGAAAGTATCTATATCGTAGACCTTTGTTGTGGAGTTAGATTTAAATTGACACATTTTCCTATTTTTATCGCCATTTATGCGACACACTTTACATTTGCGACATGGGAAAAAACCTTTTGAGTTCTGAAAAAAGGGGACCCTATTGGGGGCATCAAGAACATTAGGGGAAACCTGCAGCCTTAGGGGGGTACTCCCCTATAGATAACTTGTGGGCGTTCAGGTAAGGATGGGCCCAACACTTTATCGTTTTTTAACACGGCCCAATGTTTTCTACGAATTTTCTTTATATCGTAATGTTGTCGAGAGTAGGTGGTCACTAAGGAAAACTCATGAATGTTATTATTCTTAGTGATTCTATCTGTGCCCTTTATCATATTGGCCCTATCCAAGCAGGCAACCTCATTTATGGTTTTATCCAAGTCTGCACCAGAGTACCCCTTCTCCACAAATTTGGTTTTTAATTTAGAGGCCTGCATCAAAAAGTCGTGTTTAAAGGTACAATTACGCCTTAGGCGAATAAACTGGCTTTTAGGAACCGCTTTTAACCAGGAGGGATGGTGACAACTCCCCTGACTAATATAGCCATTACGATCTGTCTCCTTAAAAAAAGTGGTGGTTGTAAATTTATTGTCACAGATCCGTATATTCAAATCCAAAAAATGGATAGCAACTTTGCTCATTTCGAATTGCAGAGAGATACCAAGGGTGTTCTGATTCAGCTCCTGCATGTAATTGGTCAATGATGTTTCATCTCCATCCCATAGGAGGAGGATGTCGTCTATATACCTGCCCCAGTACACCAATTCTGGCCGTCTGTCAGCATAGACGACATCCTCCTCCCACTTGGCCATGAAAAAATTAGCCATACTAGGCGCGAATTTTGCGCCCATGGCTACACCTCTGGTTTGGAGGTAGCGGGAACCCCCAAACCAGAAGTAGTTATGCATCATGGCAAACCTTAGCAGGAGTAAGATGAACTCCATCTGTGGGGGGGCAGTTGGTCATCTCTACCAAGGAAGGTCTCAACTGTGTGCATACCATCTAAGTGGGATATGATGGTATACAAAGAGGACACATCGGCGGTAGCCATGATGTAACCCTCCTTCCACACCAAGGTATCCAGTATCTGTAAGACCTAGGAGGAGTCCCTCAAAAAAGAAGGGGTCTGGGATACCAGGGGTTGTAAAAATTCATCTATATATTTCCCAATACGGGAATTGACAGAATCTAGCCCGCTGATAATGGGCCTCCCAGGTGGGTTAACTAAACTTTTGTGAATTTTTGGTAAAAAGTAAATTACCGGAATCCTGGGAGCCATAGGGACCAAAAAGGCTTTTTCTTTTTTGTTAATCAGTTGTTCGTTAAACCCCTTTTCAATAAGTTTTGGCAATTCCCTTTTATATCTGACAGTAGGATCATGAGGAAGGGGAAGGTATGTGTCAGTATCCGAAGAATTCTCCTCATCTCTGAGATGTAGGCAACCTTGTCCAAGACAACAATCCCTCCCCCCTTATGAGCAGGGCGAATGATTATGTCGTCCCTATCTTTAAGGGTTTTCATCCCGTCCTGAAATTTCTGATTGTTTGGATCCCTCCGAATTTTCAATCTTTCCAGATCATTCAAGACTAGATCTTTAAAAACTGAAATAGATGGTGGCACAAAACCCGGCGGGTTGAATAACGAGGCGTTCGCAAGGGCAGAATATCTAATTCCATTAGTAGTATGATCTAGCAATGGGTTGAGACAGGAAGTGTCTTTTTATGCTCATCTTCCTGATATATTTCTGTACATCAATAAAAGCATTGAATTTACTCAATGGTTTATCAGGTGCATATTTAAGCCCATGATTTTTCATTTTCACTTAAAGTGGCCTTGTTGAGATTAAAAATCCCGATATCATTTACAGTCTCCTTCTTTTTCATTCTGTGCCTCCTCTCCCCTCTGGACCCTCTTTTGGTTCGCCGTCCCTCTTGTTCTTTTGGGAACCCTTCGGAAAAAAAGGGGTGGAAGGTGGACCCAGGGGGGGGTGGAGGACCTCTAGGTGGATATTGAGAATTTCTAGGCGGATAATAACCAGGAGAATCCCAATTAGAGCGTTCCCTGGTATAATAACCAGCCCTGGGGGTGTGCTGTGACGGATGATCCACAATAATTAGATTGTCATATCCATCATAGTTGTCAGTGTATTCCCTATTAAGCAGTTCATAATAATTGTTAGTAGGAAAATGAGCAGAATTATTCCTAGGTGGTTTAGGTCCTTTTCTAGGACCCACCTTCTTCCAGCCATTCCCGGGCTTACTCCCCCGAGAATTGCCAGCATGATGGGAAGGAATCACAGGCATAGAAGTGGATTCAACGTGTGGTCTATTCAGAGACTCATTATTTCCATTACCCATAGCGGCTCTTCTAATTTGCCATTTAAAAACCTGATTGGTCCTGTAATCCTCCTGATCTCTGGAATACTTTTTCTTTTTTCTTAAATTTCTGATCTATACCCTCTTTTTCCAAAGTTTTTTTAAGACTGTCAGACTTATTTCTATATTCATCTAGTTCCTTATAGGGTATTAATTTGGTTTTAACCTCACTGATCTCTTCATCTAATTTATTAAGTTTTCTCCTTTTTCACCCTATTAAAAAATGTAAGAGATCCAATCCAACATTGTTGAAATATTTATACCACCCAGGGATATCAGTGTCATCTTCATGGGGTGAAACCTCAAACCTGAGGCTTCCAGGAACCATTAGATCATCCAAATATTTTTCTAGAAAGGCAACATCCCAGTTACCATGTATTTCAGCAACCATAAGGTTCATTAAACGCATAAAAAGACCTCCCAAGTCATTATTCTGTTGATCAGCAGCATCATTAAAAACACCTTTAAGATCAATGCATCTAGAGTAGGGATGAGCTTCGAGTTTGAGTCGAACTCATGTTCGACTCGAACATTGGCTGTTCGCAAGTTCGCCGAACAGCGAACAATTTGGGGTGTTTGCGGCAAATTTGAATGCCGCGGAACACCCTTTAAAAGTCTATGGGAGAAATCAAAAGTGCTAATTTTAAAGGCTTATATGCAAGTTATTGTCATTAAAAGTGTTTGGGGACCTGGGTCCTGCCCCAGGGGACATGGATCAATGCAAAAAAAAAGTTTTAAAAATGGCCGTTTTTTCAGGAGCAGTGGTTTTAATAATGCTTAAAGTCAAACAATAAAAGTGTAATATCCCTTTAAATTTCGTAGCTGGGGGGTGTCTATAGTATGCCTGTAAAGGGGCGCATGTTTCCGGTGTTTAGAACAGTCTGACAGCAAAATTACATTTCGAAGGAAAAAACCCATTTAAACCACTCGCAGCTATTGCATTGCCAACAATACACATAGAAGTTCATTGATAAAAACGGCATGGGAATTCCCCACAGGGGAACCCCGAACCAAAATAATAAAAAAAAATGACATAGGGGTCCCCCTTAATTCCATACCAGGCCCTTCAGGTCTGGTATGGATATTAAGGGGAACCCTGGCCAAAATTTAAAAAAAAAATGACGTGGGGGTCCCCCTAAATTCCATACCAGACCCTTCAGGTCTGGTATGGATTTTTAAGGGGAACCCCGCGCCGAAAAAAAAAAAAACGGCGTGGGGTCCCCCCAAAAATCCATACCAGACCCTTATCCGAGCACACAACCTGGCAGGCCAAAGGAAAAGAGGGGGGACGAGAGTGCGGCCCCCCTCCTGAACCGTACCAGGCCACATGCCCTCAACATTGGGAGGGTGCTTTGGGGTAGCCCCCCAAAACACCTTGTCCCCATGTTGATGAGGACAAGGGCCTCATCCCCACAACCCTGGCTGGTGGTTGTGGGGGTCTGCAGGCGGGGGGCTTATCGGAATCTGGAAGCCCCCTTTAACAAGGGGACCCCTAGATCCCGCCCCCCCCGTGTGAAATGGTAAGGGGGTACTTACCCCTATCATTTCACTAAAAAACTGTCAAAAATGTTAAAAATGACAAGAGACAGTTTTTGACAATTCCTTTATTTAAAAGCTTCTTCTTTCTTCTATCTTCCTTCATCTTTTTTTTCTGGTTCTTCTGGCTCCTCTGGTTCTTCCTCCAGCGTTCTCGTCCAGCATCTCCTCCACGGCGTCTTCTATCTTCTTCTCCTCGGGCCGCTCTGCACCCATGGCATGGGGGGAGGCTCCCGCTCTTCTCTTCATCTTCTTCTCTTCTTCTTTTCTTCTCTTCTTCATTTTCTTCTCCGGGCCGCTCCGCACCCATGCTGGCATGGAGGGAGGCTCCCGCTGTGCGGTGACTTGACGGGACTTCCCTGTGACGTCACGGGGAATGCCACAGGGAATGCCACAGGGAATGCCACAGGGAAGTCCCATCATGTCCCGTGCGTCAGAGGGAGGCAGGGGTCACCGGGTGGCCCCGCCCCCCCATTATTTAAGAACCGTCAGACGAGGAGATGCTGTCACACAGCGGGAGCCTCCCTCCATGCCAGCATGGGTGCGGAGCGGCCGGAGAAGAAAATGAAGAAGAGAAGAAGAGAAGAAAAGAAGAATAGCAGAAGATGAAGAAGATGAAGAGAAGAGCGGGAGCCTCCCCTCATGCCATGCCAGGAGAAGAAGATAGAAGACGCCGCAGAGGAGATGCTGGACGAGAACGCCGGAGGAAGAACCAGAAGAGCCAGAAGAACCAGAAGAAGAAGATGAAGGAAGATAGAGGAAAGAAGAAGCATTTAAATAAAGGAATTGTCAAAAACTGTCTCTTGTCATTTTTAACATTTTTGACAGTTTTTTAGTGAAATGGTAGGGGTAATTACCCCCTTACCATTTAACACAGGGGGGGGTGGGATCTGGGGGTCCCCTTGTTAAAGGGGGCTTCCAGATTCCGATAAGCCCCCCGCCCGCAGACCCCCACAACCACCGGCCAGGGTTGTGGGGATGAGGCCCTTGTCCTCATCAACATGGGGACAAGGTGTTTTGGGGGGCTACCCCAAAGCACCCTCCCAATGTTGAGGGCATATGGCCTGGTACGGTTCAGGAGGGGGGGCACACTCTCCCCCCCCCTCTTTTCCTGCAGCCTGCCAGGTTGCATGCTCGGATAATGGTCTGGTATGGATTTTTGGGGGGATCCCACACCGTTTTTTTTTTTTTTTTTTCGGCGCAGGGTTCCCCTTAAAGATCCATACCAGACCCTTCAAAATTAAAAAAAAAAATGACCCCCACGTCATTTTTTTTTAAAATTTTGGCCGGGGTTCCCCTTAATATCCATACCAGACCTGAAGGGCCTGGTATGGAATTTAGGGGGACCCCCACGTCATTTTTTTAAAAAATTTTGGTTCGGGGTTCCTCTGTGGGGAATTCCCATGCCGTTTTTATCAATGAACTTCTATGTGTATTGTCGGCAATGCAATAGCCGCGAGTAGTTTTAAATGGGTTTTTTCCTTCGAAATGTCATTTTGCTGTCAGACTGTTCTAAACACAGGAAACATGCGACCCTTTACAGGCATACTATAGACACCATAAAGAAAAAGCAGTACAGGGCATAAAATACAAACTAAATTAATAAACTAAAGTCCAATGTAAACAAATTAAAAACGCTGTTTTGACCTGACTGATTTACTCAGGGGTCCATCTATTGAGGTGAGCGGCTAGTATCACCGAAGGTGGAGGTCCACGTGTGTCACCACAGTCACCTTGCTATTTTCTCATGTCACCTAAATGGGTGTTCTCACGCTCAGCCGTCGCCGCTGAGGAAATCCCGCCCACTTTGAGGGACGTAACGCGTATGGCATTGTGTACATGCTCCGATCGTGACGTCACCCACGCTCCGCTCGTCCATCCTGTATGGGACATCCACTCCATTCATGCTTTTATCCTTCGCACTGGGGCACAGTGCATCGTAATGTGAGTTTTTCCGCATATTTTATTAAATTATTTTGAGTATCATCCAGAGAGCACTAGATTCTTTCCTACCTTTTTTACATGTGAATACTGCCTGTATGCTGGTTACTGAAAGCTGCTACTGAAAGCTGTTGCCGCTGATGCCTCACCGTGTACTCATATCCCTATGGTATTATCCCTGTGAGGGAACCGCTGTTTTGACCTGACTGATTTACTCAGGGGTCCATCTATTGAGGTGAGCAGCTAGTATCACCGAAGGTGGAGGTCCACGTGTGTCACCACAGTCACCTTGCTATTTTCTCATGTCACCTGAGTCACTGGAGGAATCACTGGAATTTGCCTGCAATTTGTTTACATTGGACTTTAGTTTATTAATTTAGTT
This sequence comes from Aquarana catesbeiana, assembly GCA_037953035.1. Lineage (NCBI taxonomy): Eukaryota > Metazoa > Chordata > Amphibia > Anura > Ranidae > Aquarana > Aquarana catesbeiana. The sequence continues at coordinate 2,306,829 of JBBHAA010000512.1, read as the reverse complement.
TGTATTTTATGCGCTGTACTGCTTTTTCTTTATGCTAATTTACGGGATTTGATAAGTTTTACCCTCAGTATCACAGCTGCTGTTTGGCTAGGTTTTGTGGTTTGCGCTGGTTGACTTTGTTTATATTTTTTTATACTATAGACACCCCCCAGCTACGAAATTTAAAGGAATATTACACTTTTATTGTTTGACTTTAAGCATTATTAAAATCACTGCTCCTGAAAAAACGTCCGTTAAAACTTTTTTTTGCATTGATCCATGTCCCCTGGGGCAGGACCTAGGTCCCCAAACACTTTTTATGACAATAAATTGCATATAAGCCTTTAAAATTAGCACTTTTGATTATTCATGTTCGTGTCCCATAGACTTTAACGGTGTTCGCGTGTTCGAACGAACTTTTTTCCTGTTCGCATGTTCTGGTGCGAACCGAACAGGGGGGTGTTCGGCTCATCCCTAATCTAGAGCTACGAAACTCAAAGATATCCATATTAGTCACCTTAATTAATTACATTAAATATGTAATGCAATAGAAGAACAGCAGCAAATAAATATATCAAAACAATAATGGCAAAAAACAAGTAAAAATTTGCGCTGAACTGAAAAAAGCAAGCGGCCAGCAAAGTTCGTAGATAACAAACAAAAAGCCACATGCATAAAAATTATTGCGGCGCTGAAAAGTTCAAAATGAAATTGAAGAGTGGGAGAAATCCAATCACCAAATATATTGTGCAGATGTAGAAAGAGTCACTCGTCACCACGTGGTAATGTAGTCTGCTTACCAGAAGGTGTTAAGGATTAGGCATAGATGATAAATTTTCAATAGCATCCAGCAAATCCAGCCCACTGGAGAGTGGGGAAGGGGCCAGTTAACATGTCATGGGCTGCTCAATCCAAAATGCCAGGGCCTATTTTTTGTCCCAGTCCGGGCCTGGTCATCATCATTGTAATATTGACATATAATCACACATAGGTTGGACTTGATGGACTTGTGTCTTTTTTCAACCTCACCTACTATGTAACTATGTGTGATTGTGCATGTGTGCCAAGCAGAAGCAGCCAATCAAATTTAGTGCACAATATGGATTAAATAAATTATAAATATGCCGCCGCCCTCCCTGTGCTCTCCACCTCCCCCCAAGCTCTCCGCCGTCCTCCATGTGCTCTGCACCTTCCCCCATGCTCTCCGCCACCCTCCCTGTGCTCTCCACCTCCCCCATGCTCTCCACTGCCCCCCGTGCTCTCCATCTCCCCCCATGCTCTCTGCTGCCCCCCAATGCTCTCCACCTCAACCCATGCTCTCTGCCGCGCTCCCTGTGCTCTCCACCTCCCCCTATGTTCTCCGCTGCCCTTCCTGTGCTCTCCATCTCCCCCCAAGCTTTTCGCTGCCCTCCCTGTGCTCTCTACCTCCCCCATGCTCTCTGCCACCCTCTCTGTGCTCTCCAGCTCCCCCCATGCTCTCCGCTGCCCCCTGTGCTCTCCACCTCCCCCTTGTGCTCTCCTCTTCCTCCCTGTGTTCTCTGCCTCTCCCCTGTGCTCTCGCCCCACCCCATGTTCTCAAGGTTCTTCCCTGTGCTCTCCACCCCCCATGCTGTTTCCTGGCCCCACCTCACCCCGCCAAACACACCTCTGCTGGGTTCCCTCTCCCCTCTCTCAGGGGATTTGTCAGGGTGGAGAGTGGGGAAGGGGCCAGTTAACATGTAATGGGCTGCTCAATCCAAAATCCCTGGGCCTATTTTTTGTCCCCGTCCGGGCCTGGTCATCATCATGTGCGATTGTGCGTGTGTGCCAGGCAGAAGCAGCCAATCAAATTTAGTGTGCAATAAGGATTAAATAAATTATAAATATGCATAGCCATAGATATCATAAATAAAGTGTAATAAAGTGATTTGTGCAACAAGCTCAATAAGCAGTCCACATTCAGTGAAAGTTTTTGTACTGCAAACTTTGCAGTACATGAACTTTCACTAAACGTGGACTGTTTATTGAGCAGGGGCGGACTGACCCATCGGGCACTGCATGAGTGCCTGGGGCCATTAGGGGGGCCCCATAAGAGGCGCTGCAAGACTGCAACACATACAGTCTAGCACGGGCAACGGCTGTAATAAGACCTTTTATGGCGCACTGCTCCCCACCTCCCGTCCACCCCAGGTGCTTGTACTATACATTACATCACCCAGAACGGACAAGAAGAGAGGAGGGGCCGGCAGGGAGCAGCGCGCCCTAAGAGGTCTTATTATTATAGGCATTAGGTAAGGCTGTGTACTTTTTGTTTTTTACAGGAGTCTAGAGACACCAGGGCTGCCACCATCGGGGGGAGGGGAGAGGAAGGGCAGCAAGTACAGTACAAGGGAGCGTACCACACCCAGGGAGGACACGCAAAGTTCAAGGATGGCTTGAAAGCCATAGAAAAGAAGTACAAGATGGAAATCAATTCTTGATTGTATTATGCCCTTTGGGCCCATTATCATTAACACATACACAAATAAGTTGCTAAGGTATTGTCTCATAGGATCACATAGTAAATACCACAAGGATATGTTTTGTTTGTCTATGAGCATATGATCTTTAGAGAGATTGACCATTTGTATTAGTCCTGGAGGCGGAATATGCTCCTATATACTCCAAACCAAATACTTCTCTACTGTTCTACAGGCGGAAGAGATGCTACTGGAATAAGTAAAGTCCCAACAAAGTTCTGAAATTATAATTATACAGAAGGACAATGCTCTCAATCAGAAACAGAAGGAAGAGGAAGGTCCGTGGCTTATGTAATCTCATTTACTAATTTCCTTGAAAAATGTTAACAGTTTATACACTGTACATGTTAAATCACTGTAATTGATATCTGAAAGTGTACTGCCAGGAAAAGTATATATATATAGATATATATATAGATATATATATATTTATTATTTTTTTGACGGAGCCAAACTACAGACTAATGGCTGTATGATAGCTGCCAAAAAGTGCAGTTTTTTTTTTAATTTTGTATACAGTAGCGTCACTAGGGTTGGTGTCACCCGGTGTTAGTTAGCAGACAGGAAGATCATTTCCCCAGTAGACTCAGTATAGCAACTGCCAAGGTTTCCACTACCAATATTGTTCTGTGAGTACTGTCAATCTGAGCATGTAGCCATTTCCTATTGAAGGGCCAAATAGATACACACCCTATTTTCCTTTTCCCCTATGCTGATCCATAATAAAACATGTTATTTTTCAATGTTAATCTTCTTCGTGCTTTATGTCAGAGGAAAACGCAAGGAAAAAAATTGTGGCAATGGAAGAAGAGTTGCAAAAGTTGCAGGAGACTCAACAAGAACAGAAAATGGAAGAGGAGAGGTGCACATGACCTTTAACCAGCTCATGCAGAAGATGAAGGAAGACAAAAAAAATATTGAATGAGAAACTGGAGCAAGTCATGCGACAGAAGGAGAGGGTAATGCAAATACACATTGTGCAATTGTCTCACTTAAAGTGATACTAAAGTCTCATTTATTTTCATTACAAATAACAAAAATGTTATACTTATCTGCTCTGTGCAGTGGATTAGCACAGAGCAGCCCCGGTCCTCCTCTTCTTGGGTCCCTCTTTGGTACTCTTGGCTCCTCCCTCCTGTTGAGTGCCCCCACAGCAAGCAGCTTGCTATAGGGGAACCCGAGCCGAGCTGCAGCTCCATGAGTCCATTCAGACATGGAGCTATGGCCCTGCACTGCCCCCTTTCTCTCCTCATTGGCTCAGCCAATCAAGGAGGGGAGACTCAGACAGCCGAGTCTTTTGTGCAACATCGCTGGAACTAGATGGAGCTCAGGTAAGTATTGGGCGGTGATAAAGAAGGAATGCTGCGCTGACCCCAAAGAAATTTATCAATATAGTGGATAGCAGCTGACACACAAACAAACCAAGTCACACCAAATGTATATAAAACAAGTGCAGCGCTAAAGTCCCAAACCAAAACTGAAATCATGTATGGAACAAAATTAAATCTGTGACTTTAAAACAACTATAAATAATTGTGAATCAACACAATACAAGAACCTGTGGAGTATACACAAATGTCTGTAATGCAATGTGCTATGCTCTGCAACCAGAGTCCATAAATATAAATGAAAAAAGTTTTCTCAAACAGAGGAGGTGCTTGAACAAAAGATGTTGACTGGAGACTGGAATATAAGGCAACCACAGGAAACACGTCATAGATATCTAGGGTTAGGTACTCTTACCAGATCTTGTAGGACATATCTGCCATATAGCAGTATGTCTGTCAGAGCTTGTGGAGGTGACCTCCCGTGGAATCCACCCGGGTGTTATCCCTTGGGTCACGATCACCGATAAGCAGGGTTGTCACAGATGGAGGTGTTCAGCTCACTCGCACACTCTCCGATTGGGACTTTAGCGCTGCACTTGTTTTATATACAAGTATTGGGGGGGGGCTGAGAAGGGCTGCTGCACACAGAAGGTTTTTTTATCTTAATGCATAGAATGCACATTCTGCCTTTACAATCAGTTTAAAATGATTATAAACAATCACCTTGTAAAACAACACTTTCAGTTTAAAATATAAATGAAAGGCAAAACATTTGTGTATAGATATAAAAAAAACATTAAAACATATTTTTTTTCTTTTTTTTATAAAGGATCACATATCCTCTCTTCTCAGCTGCATAAGGAGCTTGAGAGCTAGAGAAGGGGAAACAGCGGGGGCGTGTCAGGACATGATCATTGGAGGAGAGCAGGTTGAGTTCCCAGTATAGCTAGAGACTAGGGATGAGCCGAACACCCCCCCTGTTCGGTTCGCACCAGAACATGCGAACAGGAAAAAAGTTCGTTCAAACACGCGAACACCGTTAAAGTCTATGGGACACGAACATGAATAAACAAAAGTGCTAATTTTAAAGGCTTATATGCAAGTTATTGTCATAAAAAGTGTTTGGGGACCTGGGTCCTGCCCCAGGGGACATGGATCAATGCAAAAAAAAGTTTTAAAAACGGACGTTTTTTCAGGAGCAGTGATTTTAATAATGCTTAAAGTCAAACAATAAAAGTGTAATATCCCTTTAAATTTCGTACCTGGGGGGGTGTCTATAGTATGCCTGTAAAGGGGCGCATGTTTCCTGTGTTTAGAACAGTCTGACAGCAAAATGACATTTTGAAGGAAAAAACTCATTTAAAACTACCCGCGGCTATTGCATTGCCGACAATACACTTAGAAGTTCATTGATAAAAACGGCATGGGAATTCCCCAAAGGGGAACCCCGAACCAAAATTAAAAAAAAAAAATGACGTGGGAGTCCCCCTAAATTCCATACCAGGCCCTTCAGGTCTGATATGGATATTAAGGGGAACCCCGGCCAAAATTTAAAAAAAAAAATGACGTGGGGTTCCCCCTAAATTCCATACCAGACCCTTCAGGTCTGGTATGGATTTTAAGGGGAACCCCGCGCCAAAAAAAAAAAAAAAAACGGCGTGGGGTCCCCCCAAAAATCCATACCAGACCCTTATCCGAGCACGCAACCTGGCAGGCCGCAGGAAAAGAGGGGGGGACGAGAGTGCGCCCCCCCCCTCCTGAACCGTACCAGGCCACATGCCCTCAACATTGGGAGGGTGCTTTGGGGTAGCCCCCAAAACACCTTGTCCCCATGTTGATGAGGACAAGGGCCTCATCCCCACAACCCTGGCCGGTGGTTGTGGGGGTCTGCGGGCGGGGGGCTTATCGGAATCTGGAAGCCCCCTTTAACAAGGTGACCCCCAGATCCCGCCCCCCCGTGTGAAATGGTAAGGGGGTACATAAGTACCCCTACCATTTCACGAAAAAAGTGTCAAAAATGTTAAAAATGACAAGAGACAGTTTTTGACAATTCCTTTATTTAAATGCTTCTTCTTTCTTCTATCTTCCTTCATCTTCTGGTTCTTCTGGCTCTTCTGGTTCTTCCTCCGGCGTTCTCGTCCAGCATCTCCTCCGCGGCGTCTTCTATCTTCTTCTCCTCGGGCCGCTCTGCACCCATGGCATGGGGGGGAGGCTCCCGCTCTTCTCTTCTTCTTTTCTTCTCTTCTTCTCTTCTTCATTTTCTTCTCCGGGCCGCTCCGCAATCCATGCTGGCATGGAGGGAGGCTCCCGCTGTGTGACGGCGCTCCTCGTCTGACAGTTCTTAAATAACGGGGGGCGGGGCCACCCGGTGACCCCGCCCCACTCTGACGCACGGTGACTTGACGGGACTTCCCTGTGACGTCACGGGGAATGCCACAGGGAAGTCCCGTCATGTCCCGTGCGTCAGAGGGGGGCGGGGTCGCCGAGTGGCCCCGCCCCCCGTTATTTAAGAACTGTCAGACGAGGAGCGCCGTCACACAGAGGGAGCCTCCCTCCATGCCAGCATGGATTGCGGAGCGGCCCGGAGAAGAAAATGAAGAAGAGAAGAAGAGAAGAAAAGAAGAAGAGAAGAGTGGGAGCCTCCCCCCATGCCATGGGTGCGGAGTGGCCCGAGGAGAAGAAGATAGAAGACGCCGCGGAGGAGATGCTGGACGAGAACGCCGGAGGAAGAACCAGAAGAGCCAGAAGAACCAGAAGAACCAGAAGATGAAGGAAGATAGAAGAAAGAAGAAGCATTTAAATAAAGGAATTGTCAAAAACTGTCTCTTGTCATTTTTAACATTTTTGACACTTTTTTCGTGAAATGGTAGGGGTACTTATGTACCCCCTTACCATTTCACACAGGGGGGGACGGGATCTGGGGGTCACCTTGTTAAAGGGGGCTTCCAGATTCCGATAAGCCCCCCGCCCGCAGACCCCCACAACCACCGGCCAGGGTTGTGGGGATGAGGCCCTTGTCCTCATCAACATGGGGACAAGGTGTTTTGGGGGGCTACCCCAAAGCACCCTCCCAATGTTGAGGGCATGTGGCCTGGTACGGTTCAGGAGGGAGGGGGGGCCACACTCTCGTCCCCCCTCTTTTCCTGCGGTCTGCCAGGTTGCGTGCTCGGATAAGGGTCTGGTATGGATTTTTGGGGGGACCCCACGCCGTTTTTTTTTTTTTTTTTGGCGTGGGGTTCCCCTTAAAATCCATACCAGACCTGAAGGGTCTGGTATGGAATTTAGGGGGAACCCCACGTCATTTTTTTAAAAAATTTTGGCCGGGGTTCCCCTTAATATCCATATCAGACCTGAAGGGCCTGGTATAGAATTTAGGGGGACTCCCACGTCATTTTTTTTTTAAATTTTGGTTCGGGGTTCCCCTTTGGGGAATTCCCATGCCGTTTTTATCAATGAACTTCTAAGTGTATTGTCGGCAATGCAATAGCCGCGGGTAGTTTTAAATGAGTTTTTTCCTTCAAAATGTCATTTTGCTGTCAGACTGTTCTAAACACAGGAAACATGCGCCCCTTTACAGGCATACTATAGACATCCCCCAGGTACGAAATTTAAAGGGATATTACACTTTTATTGATTGACTTTAAGCATTATTAAAATCACTGCTCCTGAAAAAACGGCCGTTTTTAAAACTTTTTTTTGCATTGATCCATGTCCCCTGGGGCAGGACCCAGGTCCCCAAACACTTTTTATGACAATAACTTGCATATTAGCCTTTAAAATTAGCACTTTTGATTTCTCCCATAGACTTTTAAAGGGTGTTCCGCGGCATTCGAATTTGCGGCGAACACCCCAAATTGTTCGCTGTTCGGCGAACCTGCGAACAGCCAATGTTCGAGTCGAACATGAGTTCGACTCGAACTCGAAGCTCATCCCTACTAGAGACCTGACACGGTGTGTTCTCCTGCTTAGTGTGGTCAGTTATTAATAGGAAAGCAGAGGGACTGGCAGGAACACCAGTGATTTTAACACAAAGGAAGCAATACAGAAAGAACAGGAGACTTTATCATACATGTAAATGGTATTACAGGCACATATCAGGAATATGAAATGTTGGGTTCACATTCTCTTTAAAGCCTAACTCCAGCCGAGTTTTGTTTTCATTTTGGATGGAGTGGGGAAGAGTTAAAATTTTTGTCAGATATTTATTTCTGTCCATGGTCAAATTTTGGAGATTTTTTCTCACTTCCTGCCCCTGTTACACTCCCAATGAAATCCTTTTCTTGGAGCTCAGTGAGGGACCCAGGATGACCCCTCCACTTTTTTCCATGCCTCAGTCTATAGAAAATAGAACTGTGTCCCCCAATGGACATCAAGAAATTGATTTTAATGAGTGAGTGAATTAGTGAGTACACAAATTCTATTTTGTTTCTTGTCTGTTAAAGGACATGGGAACTCAGAACATCCAAAAGTAGTCCAACTGATGGGTGGGCAACAGCAAACAAAATGCTAACAAGCCCAACAAAACTGATCTGGGGATTGCCTACAGCCAAAGGAAAATTAGAGATGCAAGAGAATGTGTGGGAGTGTGCACAGAAGCTCTGTGGTCAACATCTACATGAAATTGGCCACAAAGTCTTGTGTGATTGCAGTAGAGGACCTTGACGACAAGACCTACCAATGGTTGTTGTTCTTAGATTGACACGGGCATTCCACCCCACTAGAACAAAGTAAAACTTGGCGTCAGCCACCAATGGTGCTTATTGTGATGGACACATGCTTCCCCCACTCTGTGCTGTGGGATTTCCCAGCATTAAATTGTCTGACAGCAGTCATCCTCCAACAACTTGGCTTGACCCACCTCCAAGCATCTAGAAATTTTGGTTGCAACCTAGGGCTTATTTTCACTCTTTGTTCTCATCATCAGCCATGCCCTGAGTGTGCATTGTCAGCTGTATTATAATAGAGGTGGAGAAGGAAATAAATGCCAAAAGGAAACATCAGTGACGTAGTTGGATATCATTATTGATAATGTGCAATAACTGCTGCCTCAACATTTCACTAAATTGAGACTTCGATGCAGGGCCGGTGCTACCACTAGGCAAACTAGGCAGCCGCCTAGGGTGCACTGCTGCCTAGGGGCACCCGGCCACTGGTGTTCCTACTTTCTTCTCTCTGCAACAAGCAACTAAGTCTCAGCATCAGCAGGCAGCTGCCGCTCCGTTCACACATAGTGTCAGAGGCGCAGTGGCGGCGGAGGACTGTTTCTGTGTCCCGACTCCTGAATGAATGGAAGCAAGCAAACATTTATTGATGGGCTGCATTGATGGGCGATGGTAGGCTGCATTTGATGGGCGCTGGTGAGGCTGCATTTGATGGGCGCTGGTGAGGCTGCTTTTGATGGGCGCTGGTGAGGCTGCATTTGATGGGCGCTGGTGAGGCTGCATTTGATGGGTGCTGGTAGGCTGCATTGATGGGCGCTGGTGAGGCTGCATTTGATGGGCGCTGGTGAGGCTGCATTTGATGGGCACTGGTGGGTTGCATTTGATGGGCGCTTCATTATAAAGGTGAGGTATACATGGGCGGGACAAAGGGGGTGGAGTCAGGGGTGGAGCCAAGGGGGTGCGGCAAAATGAAGTTTCGCCTAGGGTGTCAAAAATCCTTGCACCAGCCCTGCTTCGATCACAGAAATGCAGACACACTCGCAAGCAGAGATAATCCAGTGCCATCCTGCCTTAATCCACCTCAGCGAGACTCCATTTCAACTGCGCTGGTGCCTGGGCCCCCTCTGCTACTGCCCTAGCTGGCTCTTAGTGAAGTTTGGTGATCTAAATCTGATTCGGGCCTGCAGCTTGGCCCACACCGCGGACGCCCGTCGCCATCTTGAGACCTACAGATCACCCGGAGGCCTCGGCTCTTCCATCCCGGATCCCGTGGATCAAACGAACATCTTGCCCCAGCACATCAGTTGCGGTGACTCCGGGGGTCGGGGGCTACGTGTGCAGTGATGGATGGTCGACTGGAGATCCCTAATACCCGCTCCGGTACCCCGCGGCCGGACGCCATCTTGCGGCCTGCGGACTCGGCCTGTCTCATCCTCTGGGCACAGTGAGTAGCTGGGCAGTCGCCTATCTTTCCCATATCGGTTACCCCCTTAAAGAGCCTGTACACCGCTATATTGCTGGGGCTCTGTCCACCATCCTTAGACGTGCTGTGAGGGAGCTTTGTTATCCCGGTCAGAATCCACAGTCATCCTGCTCCAGAATTATCTGATTCCACCACCAAACCCTCCATCCAGGTCCCTGGGCACTCCCTGAACAATACCCTGTCTTTCTGGAGAATCCCGGCCATCCGCTCGCCCCTCTATCCGGCCCACGGACGGCTCCATCTCTTGGGGACTGGCCGCCATCTTATGACGTGCTGTGAGGGAGCTGTGCTGTCCCGGACAGAATCCACAGCCATCCTGCTCCGGGGCTTGCTGGATCCCCCACGGGTCCTCCCTCCAGGTTCCTGGGCATCCCCTGAACGGACCTCTGCCTGTCTGGAGAGTCCCAGCCGTCCGTTAGCCCACTACCAGACTCACTGCTGGCTCCATCTGTCATCTTGGGGCCTGTGGGACCTGCAGATCCTCCACAGTCGGCTACCACCCATAGCGGAACAGGCGGCAGCACCTTCCGTACATACCCGTTGTAATGGAAATTTGTAAGTTCTGTATATAATTGTATTGTATTTTGTATGTATTGCACACTGCCCTCACTGTGCACACAGCACTAATAATGTTTTCAGTAAATGTTTACATTCTTTCGAGTCCTGATTAGAATTAGCCTGCCTATGTAACGCCCCTTGTTACCATAAACCTACAATTGTAATATTAATGTGATACCTACGTAATCATGTGCATAAAAACCTTCAATTGCATCATAATAAAGCGCAGCAAATATACAGATAACTAAATGTTTGTCTAATGAAAGGTTTAAAATATGAGTTTATTTATGTACAAATCTAACAATGAAAAATGTGGACATTTATTCAAAAGAAAGGAAAAGACACATGTGTTAAATTGATGTGGGAATCAGCTGCTGCAAGCCCAGTGCAGGACACACTCCCTGAAGACCCAGATATTACATTTTTTGTAGATTTGAGTATGCAGTTTATCACCCAGAAGGATACTCTGTATTTAAAGTCATTGGATCCTTTTTCCCCAGCTCAAGAAGCAGAGCTCCATGTTTTAGCAAAGCCTGTGAGCTACAAAAAGAGTGTATATTTATATAGATAGTCGAGATATAGAGAGCTTTTGGTTCCATTTAAAGGGCCAGAAGTTTGTTTTTACTTTGGCAGGTAAACCAACCAAGCATGCCAAGTTAATTTGATTGGCTGTTTTCAGCCTTCCAGGTTCTTGCTGAGGTAGCCATATTATCTTTCACACATGGAAGCAGACCAGGTGACTAAGGATGCTGCATTTACAGCCCCGGACACTTGATGGGTCTGTGCAACTCACAGATTCCACCCTAGTTCTGGCCCAGTATAGCTGGGATTAATAATTCAACTTTAAGGACCCCAGAACGAGAAGAACAAGTGGTCCACAGGGGGCAACTTCTTATGAAATAGGACTTTGGAAAAGGTGATCATTTATGTCTGCCATCCACTCTTTTCCCTCCAGCTTGACACATGGACCGTGTCATCAGTCACAAGAAGTTATGGCTGCCTTAGTAAATGAGCGTGGGATAGAGCCAGGTGTCTCCACAGTTGTTTTTATAACATACCACTTCTTGTTTTACCTGTTACCAAAGGTGTTACCAAAAGCTGAACATCCCTCCCAGAGATTACAAAAAAGATATATCCAGATGCCCAAGTTAGGATCTTACGAGTATGCATTTTGTCTGTATGGACATGTTTTTTGGATGTCCAGTGGCAAATGCTACTGCAAAGGCCACAGTAAAAAGTGTTATCAGAAGTAGTTTGTAAGTACAGAGTGCCAGAAAGTACAGAGAGTAACAGAGGAAATCATTTTTTTTTTATAGGAGAGTCCTTAATAGAAGTTTTGAGGTTTTATTTTTACACCCCTTACTGTCTACAATGTAGCGGACAAAGTAGAGTAAGAAACTAGAAAACTTTTGCCTGAATGTTTTCTTATATTTTATGAAGCCCCTAAGGGGGATGTTGGACTCTCTCCCTATGGGATTTGGTTTGGGAGTGTGTTACTCACTTGCTTATATTTTGTCTCAGCAGCTGAAGTCCTCCATTCGGATCTCACAGAGAATGTTGCTGATCTTTTAAGGTTTTTTGACAAACTCATTTATGTGTTTTCTCCCCAATTCCAGATCCTAAAAGTTTGGAAGGATCTAAAACTAAAGCCAGGTGACTTGTGGATTGTTAAGAGACATTTATAAATAAGGAAATGTTTGGAGACTCAATACAGCATCTATTTCATGTACAGTTTTTGCAAAACTTGAAGGAAAAGTCACCTGGACCCACACCAGACACTGCAAAAATGACTTAATTAAAGAAATCTCTGTGTTTGATTTGTTTCCCTCTTGTGATCACAGTCTAGGGTACTTTTTGATTCAATTACTTTAATTGTAAGGGATATATATATATATATTTGAAAAGTAGTTTAGCCATGTTGAAGTCATATTGTGTCTTTTTTACGTCTTTCATTTTATGTAGAATTGTCTGTGTTTACATATGCTGATAAGTCAGCATGCCAACAATTCAGCTAGAAGGCCATTCTGGCCACAGGAGTGTACAGCCAGTACTCTGTAAATATGTCTTATCAATCATTTGTTTTTCACAATGAAAAGTCATTTTGTAATGAAAAAATTGCTCAGCTATTATTTTCTCCACAATGGAGTTTTTTGCCTCTTTGGCCAGAACTACCTCCACCTAAGCGTGTGGAGGTTCCAGGTTAAAGGTTATAGCAGGTATGGTTAGTGATCAAAATATTGATCAAAAGAGGGGAGACTGTAATGGAAATTTGTAAGTTCTGTATATAATTGTATTGTATTTTGTATGTATTGCACACTGCCCTCACTGTGCACACAGCACTAATAATGTTTTCAGTAAATGTTTACATTCTTTCGAGTCCTGATTAGAATTAGCCTGCCTATGTAACGCCCCTTGTTACCATAAACGTACAATTGTAATATTAATGTGATACCTACGTAATCATGTGCATAAAAACCTTCAATTGCATCATAATAAAGCAGAACAGTAATTTGGAAAGATGCTGAGCGTATCTTTTGTGTCTGTTCCCTACTGCAGTAGTTATTATTAATTTGGAACCACTAATCAATATGAGGATAGAAGTTGCCTATCATCAATTTAACCGAGTCACCGTGGTGACTCCGTGGACCAGGAGGTGGGATATTGGAAACCGCCAGAAATACCCTGCATGGGAGTACACTCTGGGAACAGAGGTGAGGAACGGCCGTCCTGCTGCACCTTGGGCCCACCAGTAGCTCCCTCGTCCCTCCTGGACTGGGTCCAGACCCCAGGTTATTACATAATCACCCCGCTTGCAGGAGAGTGGTCCCACCATCTCATAGACTGGTTCTTCAGAGGTCCTGGGTGTTTGATCTTTACCCCCCACAAAGCCCCGTGTACACCTCATCGGGCAACATGTAGCCCCACAGCAAATTTGGAACAAGCTATTGCCCTAGGATAGGGGTGATAAGATGAACTAAAGTCATAATTATAACTAAGTGGGGGCGCATGTGAGACGCGATGCAGTTCACCATTTGTAATTAAGAATTTCATCTATTCAGCGAGGATTTAACACACACTGTAAGGATCATTTACCTTAAATAATTATATTTTTTATAAACATCCCTGCAGTTCATACTAGTGCATGCCGTCGGGCAAGAAGGCGTACAATCGCCGTGCGCAACAGCACTCTTTAATCACATACCCTCTGCGCAATAAGGAGCAGAATAAAATGGCGCATAAAGGTGCTAGTTCGTCACTGGTACAGTCCCCTACAATTGCCAGTGGCCCTTCGCACTAGTCCTCCCAACACAGAACAGTGACCTCCCCTCTCAGATCACAAAAGCAGATTTGGACTCCAGCTTAACCAAGATCTACGAAAAACTTGTTGACAAAATTCAGCGTGAACTCCAAAAAACACACTCACACAAGAAATAGCAACCCTGAGAGGATGAACAGATGTTCTTGAAACCAAGCATGATGAGCTATTACTTGCACACAACGATCTTAGAAGGGACTTTGAACTGTTAGCTGAAAACCACTCATACTTACAATCTCAAGTGGAAGCTTTAGACAATCAAAACCGTAAGAACAACCTGAGGATTCGTGGTATTCCAGAATCGGTCACCAAACTGATGCCAGCAGTATCCAAACTGTTCCACAATCTCCTTCCGGATTTACCTCCATCCTCATTTGTGTGTGACAGAATCCATAGGGCCTTGCGTCCTAAACCACCTCCAGACAAACCTTCACGTGACATTATACTATGCATGAAAGACTTTATCACAAAAGAAAGCATACTAAGAGCATCCAGGAATATGCATAACATTGAATTGGATGGAACAAAAATTCAAATATTTCCTGATATTTCACAAGCTACCTTGGAAAGGAGACGCAAAATGAAAGAGATAACTTCAGTATTACAATCAGCTCACATCAGATACCGCTGGGGCTTTCCATTTAAATTAACAGTGCCACACAATGGCACCACTTATACAGTTTTCAACATCTCGGAAGGTAAAGAACTCCTGGTAAAGTTGGGTCTTTTAGACCCAGGGGCAGAAGCAAGACCTCCTACCACCCCTCATACCTCACCAATCTGGGCCACCCCAGCCACGCGTCACGGACGAGGAAGATGGCGTCCATCATTCAGAAATCTGGATGCCTGAAAATAAAGTTGACGCATACCTGCGGCTGAAAATTCACACTTCTGAAGGGGGAGGAGAGAAAGAAGGAAGAGAAGGGAAAGAAAAGATTTTTTTTTTTTTTTTGTCTCCTTTACCTTCGCAGGGTTCAAAGAACAATTTTTACAGTTCTAATAATTTACAAATTTTGAAGTTTGATTTACTGTGTTTAGTAAAGTAGTTCTGCTCCTTTAAAAGGTATTGGGTAGGTATTTCACAGTTCCTACCATGCGATCTTATGCGATCATATACATTTAACCCCTTTTTTTTTTTCATCTATTATGTTTTTTCCACAAATTTTTTCAACATATGTCACGGCATGCTCTTATATTCTTGTCTATAGAATCCTCGCTGAGGCTGATCTACTCCGCCTCAGCTAGTTTGTCCCCCTACTCAAAATGGACTCCAAAAGCATGGTTCAAACAGTGGATACATTTCTACGACTGATCCTGCTATCCATTGTTTTAATGATGGATGCTCCACTTGTGAGTAATGGACAATATTGTCCACAACAATATTATTTTCGGTCAGGCAGTGCTTCTCACCCTGACCCCCAAGCTATAAATAATTTTTCTCATAATTATACTAAAATATTCTATTTTTACAAAATTTTGAAAAGGTTGAACAAATTCTCTCTATTTTACGTAAGATGTTATGATGGTGCATTGTTGTGCAATGTAGCACTGTTATTATCTAGGAGTTTATTTTTTCTACCGTTCAGGTACCCAAATCTTCAGTCTACACATATATAAGTATAATACATTATTTGATATAGAAAGGTCAACAAAAAAATACTTATGCAAAATTTTGATGTATATTCCGATATATCGTATTTATGAAGATATAGATGGTAACACAGTGATCTCCAGATTTTTCTCTATCTCAGGTAATTTTTCTTTATTGATGTTATCATTGTTATCCAATTTACTATTACCACACCAACTTTGCCATATACTTTGCCCTGGGCCTTGTGATCCATTGCCACTACCTTATAACTAGCATCGCTTTCTAACACCAATACAATGGGGCTTAGGGTGATTTCTCACAATGTCCAGGGCATTAATTCACCTCACAAGAGAAAGAAAGCTTTTCGTCATTATAAAAGATTAGGAGCTGATATAATATTAATGCAAGAAACTCACTTTGCAACAGACAAACACCCGAAATTAATTGACAAACGTTTCAGCCAATTTTATTGCACTACTTACAACACAAAATCTAGGGGTGCTGCCATATTTATTAGGAACTCCGTGGTTTTTGAGGTTCAGAATGTCTTTAAGGACCCAGAAAGTCGTTATTTGATTTTGAAAGGCTCAATTAAAGGACGTTCGGTTACCATTGCCTCAGTATATGCTCCAAACGAGGCCCACTCAAACTTTTTCAACAAATTTTTTGAGACTTTAGATAATTATCATTCCGCACATCTAATAGTGGGTGGGGACTTCAATTTAGCTGCTCATTTGGTTCTGGACAGAAGCAAAGTTGTCCCTTCCTCTAAAGCTTTCCCTAAATCGTTGAACAGATCACTATATAATCATCAATTAGTAGATACTTGGAGAGCCCACAACATAGGTATCAAATCCTACACATTCTATTCCCACCCGCATAACAGCTTTGCATGACTTGATTATATCTTCTGCACCCCAATCCTACTGGCCAATTCCTCTAAAGCAGATATACATGCATGTCCTTGGTCGGATCACCATATAATCTCCTTTAACACTTCACGCATAGGTCTAGCCAACACAACTCACTCATGGCGAATAAACGATTCCTTGCTCACAGATCCATCAAGCAACCAACAAATTCTATCTCACTTAGAGCAATATTTCGCACACAACGTAACACCTGACATGTCTCCTACAAATATCTGGATGGCACATAAAGCGGTAATGAGAGGCCACCTGATAAATATTGCCCCAATTAAAAACAAATCCAAACTTGCAGATATTAGATCCCTCACAAACGACCTAGATAATTTATATCACAGACACAAAATCCAAAATCCATCTAGTGACCTTTTTAAACAGATTCAAGAGAAACGCACTACCTTAGACACATTATTAGCATCGGACACCGAAAAGGCCCTTAGATGGTCTAAGCCAGATTCTTACTCAACAGTTATAGGGCGTACACACGGTCGGACTTTATTCGGACATTCCGACAACAAAATCCTAGGATTTTTTCAGACGGATGTTGGCTCAAACTTTTTTTGTCTACACACGGTCGCACAAAGTTGTCGGAATTTCCGATCGCCAACCACGCGGTCACGTACACCATGTACGACGAGACTAGAAAAGGCCGGTTCAGAACCAAGCGCAGCACCCTTTGGGCTCCTTTTGCTAATCTCGTGTTAGTAAAAGTTTGGTGAGAGACGATTCGCGCTTTTTCAGACTCGTGGCTTTCAGATCGTTTTCTGCCGTTCAGTTTGTGCTTGTGGGTTTGTATCTGCTCTTCAGTGCGTGCAGCAAGTTCCGCGTGACTTTAGGTAGTCATTGTATTCTTGTTCGTTCGTTACTGGTTTTCAGGTCGCTCTTCACAGGCCTTGCTGTTCTTCAGTGCGTTCTGTTACTTCGTTCTGAGCAGCCGACCGCTTTCTAGCCATGTTTCGTATGCAAACTCCTCGTAGAGTTCGTGCTGTGTGGGGGCTTGGTGTTGGGGTCCTGACATTGACACAAGTCCAGTCCATGAACAGGGTGGGGAGGAGTTCATGGACCAAGAATTGGTTGCTTCAGCGTCACCAGTTCTCTCATTTGCCTTTGCTCCGTGAGATCCGTGAGAATAATCATGATGATTTCAGGAACTTTCTCCAGATGACGGACCCCGTGTTTCACCGTTTGCTGGCTTTGCTGACCCCCTATATCAGCAGGCAGGATACCTGCATGAGGCAAGCCATCACTCCGGAGCAGAGGTTGGTCGCTACCCTGCAGTATTTGGCCACAGGGAGAAGCCTGCAGGACCTCAAGTTCTCAACAGGCATCTCCCCCCAGGCTCTGGGTATCATCATCCCAGAGACCTGTTCTGCCATCATACAGGTCCTGCAGAAGGAGTATATGAAGGTAAGATTTTTATCCTTTTATATCACATTTTATTGTATTTAATGTTTGCTAATATATTGTATTTCTTTCCTCATTCCCTAATTACCATGATTGTAATATGCTGTGAATGTCCCCTTTGTTCTCATGCATGCTGGATTTTTATGTAATTATTATTTTAGGTCCTTCATACATATTTGCCCTTCAATAACCTCCCCAGCATGGTGTCTCCTGCCCTATATTCACCTCATGTAGTCACTTAACAATGTATTTTATCAGCTCTATAGTAGTGCTTTACCCCAAACACCCCCTAAAATGTTTGGAAATGTTATTTTTGATTTAAATTCTGGCAGAGTGCCAGAGACTTTTTTTTGTTGGTGTCCCCAAATAATTTTTTGTAACCTTCCCTCCCCCAACTGCTAAATCAGCTGATCCCAATTCTCTATGTATCCTCAATCATCTATCTGCTGACTTTGCCAAACCCATACACACTATACCCACCTCTTTACTGGTCAGATTTATGGATGAATTGCCCAAAGCATGTAGTGCAAGGGCCTGCCTGTATACTTTCCAATGGTACTGTTTCAAGTTTTTGAATTCTATTATTATCTTGATAGGTAATAGCAGAATGTCCAAATGTCCTCAAATGTGTACAATGTGTATTTATATCTTTGTATTATGACACTTCTTACCTGTCCAGTGGTCTGCCAATAGTGTAACTAAGGAGGGGCTGTTCCAAGTAATACCCATTATTTAGGCATTCAGCTCTCAATGAAGTGAAGAGGGTTACCTGTCCAAAATCCCCCCCCCCATAATGTTAGAAATGGCCCATGAGAGGGGGGGAGGGGGAATATGATAGGTGTACCTTATACTTTGGCCTTGTTAAATTCCCCTTAATAAATGCTATCTGGAGGTTGCCACATAGTGTTTGTGCCTAATCTGCTTGCCATGTTTCTGTGAAAAAATAGTAATGTTTATTGTTTTTTCCTCAACAGTTTCCTTCCACGCCACAGGAATGGCAGACTATGGCCTCCCACTTTGCCCAGCGGTGGGACTTTCCTAACTGCGGAGGGGTAATTGATGGGAAACATGTCCACATCGTCCCACCACCCAACTCGGGGTCGTACTATTATAATTACAAGGGGTTCAATAGTATAGTGATGTTGGCGGTGGTGTCAGCTAAATACGACTTCCTGTATGTGGACGTGGGGAAGAATGGCCGGATGTCCGATGGTGGAGTCATCGCCCAGATGGAGTTTTAC
Organism: Aquarana catesbeiana; assembly: GCA_037953035.1. Taxonomy (NCBI): domain Eukaryota; kingdom Metazoa; phylum Chordata; class Amphibia; order Anura; family Ranidae; genus Aquarana; species Aquarana catesbeiana. Next base: position 2,287,844 of record JBBHAA010000512.1, on the reverse strand, counting down.
AGGCGTCTCCAGAATGGCAGCTTGGACTTGCCAGCTCCAGAGGACAATGTTGAAGGACTCCCATTTGTGTTCGTTGCTGATGAAGCGTTTGCGCTGGGGGACCACCTGATGCGGCCATTCCCGATGAGGACCCTCACCCCGGAACAGAGGGTTTTTAATTACCGGCTGGCCAGAGCCCGAAGAGTGGTGGAGAACACATTTGGAATCCTGGCCAGCCAGTTCCGCCTATTTATGACACCCATCCATATGGCGGAGTATAAACTGAACCATATAATACTTGCGTGCTGTGTTCTCCATAACTTTTTAAGAAAACATTCGGCCAACTATGCTGGCTCAGTTGGGCCTGAGGCTGGAATGATACATCAAACCACACTGACGGTGCTTGAAAGCGGCCGTCCTGGCTTGCCCTCCCTGAGTGCCCGTGATGTCCGGTTACGATACCAGGAGTTCTTTGCGGGTAGGGGGGCCATCAATATGCCAGAAAATCTGTGAAGCCTTTTTATAATAAAACAAAAAAAGAAAATCTTTGTGGACATTTACTGCTTGTGTTTGTTTTAGCTGACCCTGACAGAAATGTGTTGAGTCCCTAAAATGTCCTGATTGTGTAACCTTATTATTATACAAAGCACTGTTGGCTGTTATTTACTAAATGCAAAAACACATTTCACTACAAGTGCACTTGCAACTGCACTGAACCTGCACTTGTAGTGCAAAGTGGATTTGCCCTTAGGAAATAACCCCCATTTTCGCAGAAAACAGCAATTACATCACCCCAAAAGTGTTGTAGTGTTGAGACAATAATCCACACATTCTTGATTAACCAACTTTTTTATACCTGCACAATCACATGTGCATTTACCAAAGGTATTTCAAACAAACCAACATGTTTGTTGTATAACAATTTTAGGAGTAGCATTATCAAAAATAGAAATGTCCATTTAAGATAAAACAGGCCTGTGTAAAACCAACAAGAAAGCCAAAAAACTTGAACTTACAAAGTTCACATTAGGTAAAACCTGAAGGCTATATCAGACATCAGTATTTAGGAACTGGGTTTGATATAGCGTTCAGATGGGGGGAAATCACCCCTGGAAAAGCCAAATTTGGAAGATGCACACCAATTTACGAATGTCAACATGTGCTATCTGCCATCACAGGGGATCAAGGGACGTGTTTTGGGGGAGCAAGCCCTTCCTCACCGCTACTTTATAATTGAGGAAGGGGTTGCACCCCCAAAACGCGTCCATTGATCTCCCGTGATGGCAGATAGCACATGTTGGCACACTGTGTGCATCCTCCAAATTTGGCTTTTCAAAACATTGCAAAAATATTTAAAAGATTGGACCACAATCCAAAAAGTGATTTTGTGGGGTTTAAATTCGCCCCAAAACATCAATGATGTTATTATTTTTTTAATCACATCATTGATTTTTTGCTGTATGTTGTGCAATTCGAGATTACACCCCATGATCTCCCCGATCAGGATCTGGGCACTTTCTGATGTGAAAGGATCTGGATCACGATCACCTAAAAAGAGACAAACAAAACAAAAACAGGTATCAAAAATCTGCCGGCATCCATCTCTTACCGGAGTCTGTGGTCGCAGACACTCACCTGTTGTGGTGCCAATTTCCACCACATCTTCTTCTTCCTCCTGTTCTTCTTGGGTTGGTGTTATTTCCCCTTCTTCCAGAGGTGGGGGGTCTCTGGTCTCCTCGGATGAGGGGTGTCCTCCGAGTCTTTTCTCCCCTATGTACCCATTCCTCTAAATATTTCTGCTTGTCCAATCAATGATGTTAACTAGATGTTAGTTGGGAGTACTAATTTAGGATTGTGATTGATGATGCAAAACATAAAACCATGTCCCTTTTTCATACACAGGGAAGTCTCAGCCAGGAGGTGGCCGGGCCGAGCCGGCTGGCTGATCTGCCGGTCCCTCCACCCCCCCTGAAAAGAGAAAGTGGCAGTAGGAGGAGTGCCCTAGAGGAGGCTGCTATAGGATTCTTTTGGAGCGCTACAGAGGTCCTGGGAACACGACAGACCGTGGAGGAGGACATTGCTGCCATCATTGCATATAAAATGCAGAGGATGGAGGAGGGCTAACAAGTCATGTGAGGCGCTCATATCGGAGGCTCTTAAGAGAGGTATGAGGGGCCAAATTACAGCTCAGACACACCTTTGCCATGGTCCTCCTCCTCCTCCTGCAGGTCTTCCTCCTTCTCCTCCAGGTCCTCCCAGTCCTCCTCCTCATCCAGGTCCTACTCCTCCTCCTGCCACATCTCCAACTGCACAGCCACAGCCGGGAAGGAAGCGTGAAAGGAAGACCAGAAAGTGAGGACCCTGGATCCAGTCTGGTCAGCCAAAAAATGCAGCCTCTTGTGGTACCACAGCCTGGGGACATACATGTCATCTGCTGCTTTCCGGATCTCTGCGAATTCTGGACCAGACTGCTCTCCCTTACATATGGACTCCTCAGGCCACCAATTTTGATGTTCAAGAATTGATGTCTGCCGTGGGGGTCCCAGGCTTCGCTAATTTCTCATGTTGATCCAGTGTTGCCTTCCTCTTTGTTTGGTTCTGAGCCCTTAATAAAGGAATTTTGTTTTGAATTATACTCTCCTATGTGTTTTACTTCAAAAATGATAGTTTGTTTGTGAGGATTCAGGTACATTTCAAATATACAATGTGAAATGAACAAGGGACACCAACAACAAACAATCTCCTTGAGATTAAATAATAAAAGATATCAATGGTGTTGTGGTAACTTGACACACAAAACACACACAAAAATATTCTGTATTAAAAATAAAAATAACATTGAACAAATATCAGCCTTTAAAAAAATACAAACATTTAAAAAAAAAAAAGGCTTCAAATCCCCAAAAAATTTCAATAAAAAAAAAATATATATTCAGGGAATACCAATAAAAAAACACAAATAAAACTTTGTGAGAAGTGTGTGTGAATATGAGCAGCAAAACTACTTAATTCTTGTCACATTATAAAGAAGAAGAGAGTGCGCTGTATTAAACCAATTTTAACATTGCAGCGTGACGAAAGTGCTGTATCCATTGCGAACGCTAAGTTTACCAGAACGAGCTGTTCCGTGCCGGAATTTCTTCTGAGCATGCATGGCACTTTGTGCGTCGGAACAGGCCACACACGGTCGGAATTGACGCGATCGGATTTTGTTGTCGGAAAATTTTATCTCCTGCTCTCCAACTTTGTGTGTCGGAAAATCCGATGGAAAATGTCCGATGGAGCCCACACACGGTTGGAATTTCCGACAACACGCTCCGATCGGACATTTTCCATCGGAAAATCCGACCGTGTGTACGGGGCATTATTCATATTCCACCATGTTCGCTAGAAAACTTAATCAATCTACAAAACCACCCCACACATACAAATTAAGGAACCCATCTGGAAATATGGTGTCCCATCCCAAAGAAGTCATGAAACTGTTCTTAGACTTCTACAAAAATCTTCTTTCCACATCACAATCAGCCCCCAAACAGTCTTCCCTTGACTGGCTTAACAACATTACATTGCCCACTCTTTCTAGGGACCAAATAGAATCTCTCAATGCCCCTTGTACAGACATAGAAGTTTGTAGAATCATTAGAACTTTAAAGATATCTACTGCCCCAGGCCCAGACAGCTATTCCTCGTCCTACTATAAAAAATTTGCCCCTACCATTACCCACACCTTACTAAACTATATAATAATATCTTACAAGGCGGCCAATTCCCATCTGAAATGCTATTAGCCAACTCCACCCCTCAAAACTACCGCCCAATATCAGTTATTGATAACGACCTAAAAATATTTGGCCGAATTTTGGCAGACAGATTATCGGCTGTTATCTCCCCACTAGTTGATCCTGATCAAACAGGTTTCATTCCTAACAGACAAATAACAGACAACATACGACTGACCACAAATATTATTCAAGACTCCAACACAAATTCCAAATCCACACTACTACTCAGTCTTGACATACATAAAGCTTTTGACAGCGTTTCCTGGTCATATCTTGACACTCTACTCCCAAAATATGGCATCAACAATGAATTCTTACATGGTTTTAAGGCTCTCTATCACAACCCACAAACACGTATCAAACTCCCAGGCAACAACTCTGACTTTTTCCCCCTGACCAAGGGTACCAGACAGGGTTGCCCCCTCTCCCCTCTACTTTTCGCCCTCGCGATAGAACCCCTTGCCTGCGGCATTAGAAATAACATAGACATTAAAGGATATTCCAAGGGATCCAAGGAATACAAGCTAAGTCTCTACGCAGATGACGTGCTTCTGTTTATAACCAGTGAAAAAAGAAAAGTGTGTGAGTGTGGCGCTGTCCCAGAGTTGTAAAAGAAATGTCTGCATATATACAATTATATCCAAAGTGTCATGTGTGTATTCCCTTAAGTGAAATATATATGGCAGTTATTACCACTCCTGTGGGTTAAAGTGACTAGTGATTTAAACATAAGACGCATAATGAGTGCAATAAATCGCATCCAAGGTGTCTAGTGTTATATTCCCTCAAAAGAAAAAAACAGTATTTAACCACTGCCAAGAGCATGAAGTGGTCTGTGTCTAAACACTAGAAAACACAAAGTTGCAATAAATACATCACACGTGACATGCAAAAAATTCTAAAGTGTCTGGTGCTAAATAATAAATATTAAAATATTGCTCTACAAACGTTGCAAATAACAAAGTGACAAGTGCCCTATAAAGTGGTCACACTGAAAAGTACTAAACACACGTGTCATGCAAATGGTTCTATGATAATAAACAGTTCATAGGGTATGTGCCCGGTGCACTATAAGTGAAAAAAGGCGTCCGTTGTAGGATTCCTCAAAGCACACAACAGGTGTTAATCCAGTGCTGGTGTCTCGCGTTGTGATTGTGCAGAGACTCACCAGCTGTATATCCCCTGCAGGGGTAACGAGTAGTCACAGTATGTGCCACTGTGCAGCAGTACTTGGCAAGACCAGGACCAGGATGATATCATAAGGACATAAGAAGAAAGGATTCCATAGTGTGAAACCGTTTAAAAACACTATTTATTAGGTCAGATAAAAAGGGTACTCACATTGTAGTGGAAAAAATGAGCGGTGTACAATGCTTACAAAGATGTTCCTAAGGGTCAGCTTTGCAGAGAGATGTCAGCAAGGCATTCAGTCAAAGGCCACGCCCTACGTACGTTTCGTCACACGTACTTCTACCGGAGCGTGGTCCCTGCATCGTCTTCCCTATCCTTATATGCTGTGCGGTCCGTAGTGTATCTGCGTTCCAGCGGTCATATTTGGTGTGTGTTTGTGTTCCAGCGGCCATGTTTTTGTGTGTCGGCGGCCATTTTCCCTGGGACAATGCAGACCGAAGCCCGCATCCCCATGGCAGCGGCCATGTTTTTGTGTGTCGGCGGCCATTTTTCCTGGGACAATGCGGACCGAAGCCCGCAGCCCCAATGAAGTGATTAAATCACCTTGGAACGGCCTGATACAGCGCTGATTTCCTGGTGACACCTTACTATTATATGGGTCCATTGCATGTGTGTCACAGTAATAACTATTACGTTATTTATGCACAATTCTACCACACAGAATATATGGTATGTAGTAAATGGTTTGCCCTTACTTAGGAAACATAGATAATAGTGATATAGACAACAGTAATATCCAACAGAATATGCTAAACCATATTAAGATTAAAATATTAAAATGTGGTTCTTCAAATTTTATGAAATGACATATATCCTAGCAATACAATATACAAACAGGTAAATTATTATATTTAAAATGCTAAAAATGTTAAAAATATTTTATTATGAAGATATATGTAAAAGTAAAAAATATGTTTAAAAATATGTAAAAAGCGAGGCAAGGAAATCATGTACCAGTTATATAAGACAGATAGTAGGTGTATATTAGAATAATAAAAGTATTTTGAATAACTTGTTAGCCAATAAGGGGAGCATTGTCATCAGAGAGAGGAGCATTATCATTAAAAAAGGAGCATTAACATTAAAAAAGAGAGAGAAAGAGCGTTTACCATCAGAAAAGGGTTTTTTTTTATAAAAGGCGCTCAGTAATTGGTAAGAAAGCAATTGAGATCCACATCTATGTTCATTTCCTACCCAACCTAACTAAAACCCTTGCCATCTTCCATAGTGTAAATCTATCTAAATGCTCGGCTTTACCAATCAACATTCCTCCAGCCTTAATAGCTTCACTTAAGGACAAATTCTCATTTAATTGGAATGTGGATTTATTTAGATATCTAGGTATCCAAATTACATCTTCCTATAAAACGTTTTACCAAGCAAATTATCCTCCTTTATTTAATAGTATTAAAAATCTACTTAACTTTGGTCATCATACCAGATTTCATTCTTGGGTAGAATAGTGTCTGTAAAAATGATGATATTACCCAAACTTTTATTTTTTTTTAGAGCCCTTCCTCTTATTCTACATAAAAAAAAACATTAGATTCCTTACAGAGAGAGATCAACAAATTCATTTTGCTAAACTGGAAACCCAGATTTAGCTATTCCCTTATGTTTAGACCCCAAGGAAAAGGAGGCCTCAGCATTCCTAATCTTTGGCTTTATTATCTATCAGCCAGATTTACCCAATTAGCCCAATGGTATGCCCCTTCACTTCAAATCCCTTGGCTCCGGTTCGAAGAAGAATCTGTCCTACCCTACAATCTACAAGGACTTCTCTGGTCCAAGACTATCCCACCACAAAAAATTAGACCGTTAAACCTCATCGTCACTCACACCCTTCAACTATGGAACAGACAAGTCTCTCAATTAAAGTTATACTCTGACATTCCCCCCTTGGCTTCCTTTCTAGGTGACCCTCGTTTTCCCCTCCCAGACAGAGCTCAAGATCAAAACTCTCTAACGAATTGGAAGTCACATAACCTAACACATTTAAAATCGCTCTCCCACAACAATTCATTCCTCACTTTCTCCAGTCTACAAATAAAATATGATTTCCCACCTACTAAACTAGAGAACTATACATATATAAGACAATTCTATCAGAAATATCATTCACTCACACTTCATCCCCCATATACACAATTTGAGCAAATTTGTATCTCTTTCCCCCGTGATAGAGGTTTAATCTCCAGATTATATAAAAGTTTAAATGAGACCAACATGCCTGAAAAATCACACCCCATGCTACAATGGGAATCAGATTTAAATACCTCATTTACTCTCGATCAATGGGATACTATTTTTACAAATCTCCATAAATGTACCAAAACAACCTTGATCAGAGAATCATCCATCAAATTGCTCTATAGATGGTATCTTACCCCCATTAAACTTAACTCATTCTATCCCTCACTATCCCCACTCTGCTTTAGGGGTTGCCCCTCTCAGGGTACACTTTTACATATCTTTTGGGATTGTCCCCATATAAAAAACACCTGGCATAAGGCTAGCATAATCATTGAAAAAATATCCGGTAGGAAGTTTTCTCTTACACCCCAAATCTGTCTTCTATTCTCCCCTATACAGGATATTCCAATGACTAGCACAAGGCTAATCCACACATTTCTCAGCTCCATTCACTGGGCTATAGCCTTCAATTGGCGCTCCACTACGGTACCTTGGTCACAAATTCTCAACCGCATGTCGAACATCAGATTTTCTGAAAAAATTCACCACACGTTATATGACTCTTTGCCACTTTATCAAAAAAAATGGACCCTCTGGGACACCACCTCTCTGATTTAGTAAAATTTCTATTTTATTTTCCTCACCTTCTCTCCTTAACATATACGTAATTGTCCTTCCTTCTTCCCTCCATGATAACTGGCATATTTATGACACTGTGCATTATTTCATCTGACTAACCATAACCCTTTTTTATTTCATGTACAACATTCACTGTTAAAGATATCTGTATACATACCTGTACCATCATTGTAATTGTTTTATACCTTGACCTTTCACATAATAAAAATCGTTTGTAAACAAAAAAAAAAAAAGAAATGCAGACACACAATGAAAGTGGGCCAACCACTTACCTGCACATCCAAGTAATAGAGGGTATTTGTTACCTGGCTTTCGACTGCTAATAAAATGCCAATTTAATTTTTTTTATTTTTTTTGTAACCATAAGTTTTTATTCAGATCGGATACTCAGTTTGTTACAATTCTTTGAATACCAGGATACCTAAAGTATAGCATTATGACAGAATTGTCTAAACATCAATGAATTAATATCATCCCTTATAGATGTGTCAAGGCTTGAGAATGGCTTCTCAAGCACCTCACTGATTATGGAATGATTGAGCACTATGAGGTTTATTTACTAAAGGCAAATCCACTTAGTACAACAAGTGCACTGCAAGTGTACTTGGAAGTGCAGTCGCTGTAGAACTGAGGGGGACATGCAAGGAAAATAAAAAACTGAATTTCTTTCTCGAACATCATGGGACACAGAGCCACAGTAATTACTGATGGGTTATATACCCTGTTTCCCTGAAAATAAGACCTAGCGTGATTGTCGGTGATGGCTGCAATATAAGCCCTACCCCGAAAATAAGCCCTACCCTGTTTCCCCGAAAATAAGCCCTACCCTGAAAATAAGACCTACAAGGACTTTAACTAGGGCTTATTTGGAGGGTAGGGCTTATATTGCAGCCATCACCAACAATCACACTAGGTCTTATTTTCGGGGAAACAGGGTAGGTATCACTGGTGATTGGACACTGGCACACCCTAGCCAGGAAGTTCAACCTCCTATATAATCCCTCCCCTTGCAGGGATACCTCAGTTTTTACGCCAGTGTCTTAGGTGATGGACGTGTAAAGATGTCCTGTGCTGAGCTCCAAAGAGATTATCCTATATCCTATACTGGGGCAGGCCAGGCGAACCGGATCCATTCCAAAGTCTCTTTTCTAGGCCAAATTGGATGGTACACGGGCCTCGTGTCCGAAGAAAAGAGGTTTTACCTGTAACGCTTCTTTTTTTAGAGAGCTGGACCCTGCATATTAGAAAATGTTTTTTCTAGCCTAATTTCTAGCCGGGTGCTTTACAGGGCCAGAACTGTGAATCCCCTTATTCGTAGGGGGCCCCAGTCTCTGACGGTTTTTTCAAACGGAGCCCACCGTGAGAGGCGAAGTTTGGGTCTGTACAACAGAACCCTGCAGCTGGATAAGGTAAGGGAGATTCCACAGAATTTTTTAATTCTAGTAGGTTTCTCCTTTAGGCCCCTTTCACACGGGCACCATCAGTTTAGCCACGTTAAAACCGTATCAGTTCTTATCCGTTGCTTCATCCGTCTTCCGTTCCGTTAATATCCATTTTCATCCATTAATGTACACATTTACATCCGTTTTTTCGTTTTTGTATTCATTTTCATCCATTTATAGCAGTTTCTTTGCATTTAAGGAAATTACCCAGAAAGCCTTGCTCCACCCATCCTACATTGCCATGCCTGAACAATTTACCAAATACTTTCTATCTCCATCAGGAGAAGTTTCATGGCAGTACCAATATATATATATATATATATATTGCAGTGCAAATTTAAATTTATTAATTCATTAATTTGGGTATTTCATTGTGTTTTGATAGCATAAAAAAACACGAAAGCACATGATATCTTTAAAACAGTTTTAGTTTTATTATTCTGCATAAACCTTTTAAAATAAAGGTTTTTTCACTTTGTTTTTTTATTTGTCAAAGTATGAACTTTGAATTATTTCTTCAAAACGGATCTTAACCGATCGGACGTTGACGGACATTGTCAGTTAACGTCAGTTAATATCCGTTTTGACGGATCTGGACGTAGCTTTGTACGTTAAAAAAAAAGGATAAAAACGGAAGCGGAGGTTAACTGATGGTAACGGATGGTCATCCGTTTGCCCATAGGAATGCATTGTCGTCCATCGACGGATGGAAGAAAAACGGATAGATGGTCCATCCGTGTGAAAGGGGCCTTAAGGTGCTATGCCTATTGTGACCACTGGGGGCTGCCAAGAGCACATACCTTTTCCTTGTCAAAAGAAGTTTATTGAGTATACAATGTTATAAAGATACATAAAGTAAGTTTACAAGGATCTATAAAGTAAGCTCATTGTTTTACAGTAGGGTTTATATAGGTAAATATCATGGAATTTCAAATATTAAACATTGGGTTCACGTAAACCTAAATTAAAGATATATATCATTTCCTTAGTTACTTTTGTAGGTATTTAAATGATTTATACCTACTATACATATTGTTTACAAGTAGAGTGTATATAGGTCAAATAAATTCTGATAATGAGCTTTAATCGTAAGGTGGAGAAAAGGAAAGAGAAAGAAGAAAAAGGGTTGAAAGGTAGAGGTATGGTCCACAAGGTTGTCCCGCTCGTCAGTTTATTATTCTTTTTAGTTCTCTTTGAAGCCTTAGAATAGGTGTCTCTGTAAGTCATTTAATCTGTTACCATGGCAACAGGACAGAGTCATTGAAGTTTGACAGGAACTGTTGTTTTATCCAAGGATGCCAAAGTTTTTCAAATTTTGGAATTTGATTTTGATCGATGGCTACCATCTTAGCATGGGACATTGTATTATTCATTCTGTGAATTGTTTCTGCTAGTACCAATGTAGGAGATTTCCATGCCTTGGCCACTGTTTGTTTTGCAGCCGTTATTAGTTGGATCATAAGTTTGAATTGAGAGAGTGTTAACCATTCCGGTTTTAGATTAAGTAAAGTTAAATATGGATCTGGTTGTATTATTTTTTTAAATATTTTAGATGCAATCACGAAGACTTCCTTCCAGAAGGTTTGGATTACTGGGCACGTCCACCATATGTGTAAATATGTGCCTATTTCTGGGCATCCTCGAAAACAAAGAGCTGAGGTATTAGGTGAATATTTTGCCACTCTAGCTGGTACAAGGTACCAGCGAGTTAGGACTTTATAATTTGTCTCCAGTGCTAAGATGTTGGGTGAAGATGACTTAGATGTGAGCCATATGTTAGACCAGTCCGTGTCTTCTAAAGTTCGTCCCAGGTCCTCCTCCCACCTCTGAACGTAAGAGGGTCTATTAAGATTTGCTACTCCATATAATTGATTATAAAGTGATGAAATTGTACCTTTAGCAAATGGATCTTTTGTACAGATTGATTCAAAAATGGATAATTGGGATAATGGTGTATCCCCCTTTAGGAATGGTGTATAGAAATTTTTGATTTGGAGATATCTAAATATCTCAGAGTTTGGTAGATCATATTTTTCTCTAAGCGATGGGAATGAAAGGAATGATTTAGATGCTATGAAGTCATTTAGTGTCTGAATGCCTGATGTTGCCCAAGCTTTAAAAGAATTTGGGTAGATCCATGCTGGATAAAAGGCCAGATTTCTGATAAAAGAAAGGAGAGGATTGTGTGGAGATTGTAACTGATATTTGGTTTTTAGTTTATCCCAGAGAGATAAGAAGTGTTTAGTTATGGGATTATGAATTTTAAAGCGGTCTTTAGGATCAAGCCATAATAAATTTGATATTAATAGAGGGTCATTTTCTGAAGCCTCTATAAATACCCATAATGGGATTTCCTGTTTTGCATGGTATTTGGACAGACTGGCCAAATGTGCTGCTCTGTAGTAGTTAGTAAAATTAGGGTATCCCAGGCCTCCTTTATTTTTGGGAAGCTGTAGTGTGTGTATAGGTATACGTGGTTTAGAAGAGCCTCATATAAACAAAGTTGCTCTTTTTTGTACTATTCTCAAAAAATAGGAAGGAATTGGAATAGGGAGGACTCTGAATAGATAAAGCAATTTGGGTAGAATAGTCATTTTGATTGCATTAATCTTCCCTATCCAGGATAAAGGAATTTGCGACTAGGGATGAGCCGAACACCCCCCTGTTCGGTTCGCACCAGAACATGCGAACAGGAAAAAAGTTCGTTCGAACACGCGAACACCGTTAAAGTCTATGGGACACGAACATGAATAAACAAAAGTGCTAATTTTAAAGGCTTATATGCAAGTTATTGTCATAAAAAGTGTTTGGGGACCTGGGTCCTGCCCCAGGGGACATGGATCAATGCAAAAAAAAGTTTTAAAAACGGACGTTTTTTCAGGAGCAGTGATTTTAATAATGCTTAAAGTCAAACAATAAAAGTGTAATATCCCTTTAAATTTCGTACCTGGGGGGTGTCTATAGTATGCCTGTAAAGGGGCGCATGTTTCCTGTGTTTAGAACAGTCTGACAGCAAAATGAAATTTTGAAGGAAAAAACTCATTTAAAACTACTCGCGGCTATTGCATTGCCTACAATACACATAGAAGTTCATTGATAAAAACGGCATGGGAATTCCCCAAAGGGGAACCCCGAACCAAAATTAAAAAAAAAAAATGACGTGGGAGTCCTCCTAAATTCCATACCAGGCCCTTCAGGTCTGGTATGGATATTAAGGGGAACCCCGGCCAAAATTTAAAAAAAAAAAATGACGTGGGGTTCCCCCTAAATTCCATACCAGGTCTGGTATGGATTTTAAGGGGAACCCCGCGCCAAAAAAAAAAAAAAACGGCGTGGGGTCCCCCCAAAAATCCATACCAGACCCTTATCCGAGCACACAACCTGGCAGGCCGCAGGAAAAGAGGGGGGGACGAGAGTGCGGCCCCCCCTCCCTCCTGAACCGTACCAGGCCACATGCCCTCAACATTGGGAGGGTGCTTTGGGGTAGCCCCCAAAACACCTTGTCCCCATGTTGATGAGGACAAGGGCCTCATCCCCACAACCCTGGCCGGTGGTTGTGGGGGTCTGCGGGCGGGGGGCTTATCGGAATCTGGAAGCCCCCTTTAACAAGGTGACCCCCAGATCCCGGCCCCCCCCCTGTGTGAAATGGTAAGGGGGTACATAAGTACCCCTACCATTTCACAAAAAAAGTGTCAAAAATGTTAAAAATTACAAGAGACAGTTTTTGACAATTCCTTTATTTAAATGCTTCTTCTTTCTTCTATCTTCCTTCATCTTCTGGTTCTTCTGGTTCTTCTGGTTCTTCTGGTTCTTCCTCCGGCATTCTCGTCCAGCATCTCCTCCGCGGCGTCTTCTATCTTCTTCTCCTCGGGCCGCTCCGCACCCATGGCATGGGGGGGAGGCTCCCGCTCTTCTCTTCTTCTTTTCTTCTCTTCTTCTCTTCTTCATTTTCTTCTCCGGGCCGCTCCGCAATCCATGCTGGCATGGAGGGAGGCTCCCCGCTGTGTGACGGCGCTCCTCGTCTGACAGTTCTTAAATAACGGGGGGGCGGGGCCACCCGGTGACCCTGCCCCACTCTGACGCACGGTGACTTGACGGGACTTCCCTGTGACATCACGGGGAATGCCACAGGGAAGTCCCGTCATGTCCCGTGCGTCAGAGGGGGGCGGGGTCACCGGGTGGCCCTGCCCCCCGTTATTTAAGAACTGTCAGACGAGGAGCGCCGTCACACAGCGGGAGCCTCCCTCCATGCCAGCATGGATTGCGGAGCGGCCCGGAGAAGAAAATGAAGAAGAGAAGAAGAGAAGAAAAGAAGAAGAGAAGAGCGGGAGCCTCCCCCCCATGCCATGGGTGCAGAGCGGCCCGAGGAGAAGAAGATAGAAGACGCCGCGGAGGAGATGCTGGACGAGAACGCCAGAGGAAGAACCAGAAGAGCCAGAAGAACCAGAAGAACCAGAAGATGAAGGAAGATAGAAGAAAGAAGAAGCATTTAAATAAAGGAATTGTCAAAAACTGTCTCTTGTCATTTTTAACATTTTTGACACTTTTTTCGTGAAATGGTAGGGGTACTTATGTACCCCCTTACCATTTCACACAGGGGGGGGGGCGGGATCTGGGGGTCACCTTGTTAAAGGGGGCTTCCAGATTCCGATAAGCCCCCCGCCCGCAGACCCCCACAACCACCGGCCAGGGTTGTGGGGATGAGGCCCTTGTCCTCATCAACATGGGGACAAGGTGTTTTGGGGGGCTACCCCAAAGCACCCTCCCAATGTTGAGGGCATGTGGCCTGGTACAGTTCAGGAGGGAGGGGGGGCCGCACTCTCGTCCCCCCCTCTTTTCCTGCGGCCTGCCAGGTTGCGTGCTCGGATAAGGGTCTGGTATGGATTTTCAGGGGGACCCCACGCCGTTTTTTTTTTTTTTTTGGCGCGGGGTTCCCCTTAAAATCCATACCAGACCTGAAGGGTCTGGTATGGAATTTAGGGGGAACCCCACGTCATTTTTTTTTTTTTAATTTTGGCCGGGGTTCCCCTTAATATCCATATCAGACCTGAAGGGCCTGGTATGGAATTTAGGGGGACTCCCACGTCATTTTTTTTTTTTTATTTTGGTTCGGGGTTCCCCTTTGGGGAATTCCCATGCCGTTTTTATCAATGAACTTCTAAGTGTATTGTCGGCAATGCAATAGCCGCGGGTAGTTTTAAATGAGTTTTTTCCTTCAAAATGTCATTTTGCTGTCAGACTGTTCTAAACACAGGAAACATGCGCCCCTTTACAGGCATACTATAGACACCCCCCAGGTACGAAATTTAAAGGGATATTACACTTTTATTGTATGACTTTAAGCATTATTAAAATCACTGCTCCTGAAAAAACGTCCGTTTTTAAAACTTTTTTTTGCATTGATCCATGTCCCCTGGGGCAGGACCCAGGTCCCCAAACACTTTTTATGACAAAAACTTGCATATTAGCCTTTAAAATTAGCACTTTTGATTTCTCCCATAGACTTTTAAAAGGTGTTCCGCGGCATTCGAATTTGCCGCGAACACCCCAAATTGTTCGCTGTTCGGCGAACTTGCGAACAGCCAATGTTCGAGTCGAACATGAGTTCGACTCGAACTCGAAGCTCATCCCTATTTGCGACCATTGTTTTATTAGATTTGTGATCTGTCTTAATACAGGAGGATAATTGGTTGAGAATAAGTCAGAATGAGATGCTGTTAAATGAATTCCAAGATATGGGATTGATTTTTCTGCCCATGTGAATGGGAGTGCAGCCCTAGCCGAGATCAATTCCATGTTTGTGAGTGAAATATTAAGCACTAGGCATTTCTTAGGATTAATCATAAGGCCGGATAGGGCTCCAAATCCATCAAGAGCTGGTATTAAGTTAGGACCAGAGACCTGTGGTGATGATAGAAAAAGTAATATATCGTCTGCAAATATACATAGTTTGTGTGTAATACCTCCTACTTCAATGCCAGTTATAGTTTGGTTTGTTCTGATGTATTGGGCCATGGGTTCGAGTATAAGGGCAAATAATAAGGGAGATAATGGGCAACCCTGTCGGGTACCTCTTTCGATATTAAAGGCTTCAGATTTGTATCCAGCATATTTTATATAGGCTTTGGGTTTATTATATAATGCTTTGATCCATGTTAAAAAGTGGGGTCCAAAACCCCATTTTTGTAATGAATATTGCATATATTGCCAGGATACTGTGTCAAAAGCCCTCTTAATATCGAGAGATAGAAAACATAAAGGGATTTTCTGTTTTTTAGCAATATGTGCCAATAACACTGCCCTGCGTATATTATCGCCTGCCTGTCTATTTGGCATGAAGCCTACTTGATCTCTATGTATTAATTTTCCTATAATGCTATTGAGGCGTTTTGCTATTATTTTTGCTAATAATTTAATATCAAGGTTTAACAGAGAGATAGGCCGATAATTCACACAGGAAGTATCATCAGAGAGGGGTTTTGGGATCATACAAACAATTGCCATTAGTGTTTCTTGCCGAAAGGAATGTCCATCTAGAAGTTTGTTAAAAGTTTCAGTGAGAATGTTTCTGAGAATGTTTTATAGTATAAAGCCGAGTAGCCATCTGGGCCTGGTCTTTTGTTAAGTTTTAGGTCTTTTATGGCGTTAGCAACTTCATCTATAGTTATAGGCTCATCCAAACTGCTTTTTTGATTCTGAGATAACTCAGGTAAGGTTATTTTTGAGAAGAAGGATTCAGCCTCTGTAGGATTAAATTCATTGTTTGTCTTGTATAAAGTTGCGAGATGTGAGTGAAATTTATGGACTATTTTAACTGGATTACAAGTGTAAACATTTTTTGATAATTTCAAACGTATTGGTTTGAAAGATTTGTTAGTTGAATTTAATGCCCGAGCCAAATATGTACCTGGTTTGTTTGTATTCATGTAGAAATTGTGTTTGGAGCGTTTGAGGGATTTATCAACTGACTCAGTGAGAAATAGATCGTATTCCAATCTAGATTTTTCCAGATGAGATTTTGTACTCTGAGATGGATTATCTTGAAATGATATGTAGGCTGCATTAAAATTGAGTTCTAGTTTTTTTGCTAGATTTTTGCGTTCCCGTTTAAATAGTGCCATTTGTCTTTGTATTGTACCACGCAAGACAGGCTTATGAGCTTCCCACAGTGTTATTGGGGAGATGTCTGTTGTATTATTAATTGATATGTATTCCTTTAAAGCTTGTTCAATGGCCATCTGATGTAGTGGGTGTTTGAGCATTATGTCCGGTAAGTACCACGTTGGGTCATGCGCTTTTGGTATGGCTGAGGCTATAGTAGTGTATACTGCATTATGGTCAGACCACGGAATCAGAATTATATCTGATGCAATAATTTCTGGTATCATTCCTATTGTGAGAAAAATATGATCTATTCTGGTGAAGGTTTGATGAGGGTGAGAGAAATAAGTGAATTTCTTTTTCATTGGTTTACTTTCTCTCCACGAATCTACCAGATTGTATTTGGAAAAAAGTTGAGAAAAAGGTAATCTAGAGGTTATTTTGGATGGTGTAAAAGGTGATTTATCTAGAAATGGGAGGAGGACCTGGTTTGAATCCCCACACATTATCACTGTTCCTATTTTGTGTGTATTAATCACTTGTAATATATGTGAGAGGAATGGTGTAGGTTGTTTGTTAGGAGCGTAGTAGGAAATCACCGTGATTGCTGTATCCATTATATAACCCATGAGTATCAGGCATCTACCTTCTGGGTCTTTAATTTCTGATGATAAGGTGAATGGTGTGGATCGGTGAAATGCAATTAGAGTTCCCCTTTGCTTGGTACAGGCAGAAGCTGTGTAAATTTGTTGATAAAAAGGAGAAATATATTTTGGAGTAGAATCTTTGGTGAAGTGTGTTTCTTGGAGGCATACTATGTGAGCCTTCTTGTTATGGAAAGTATGGAAGGCTTTGGTCCTTTTTTGAGGGACATTTATTCCCTGAACATTCAGGGAAAGTATATTCAGTGGTGCCATGGCAATAGATCAAATAGTTTTGACTTACTTTTTGTTATGCAGAGCTGACTGCGCAGGTCAACCTGTGTGGACTGAAGAGATGAAAAGATAGAAAAGAAACCAGTGAATTCTGGAGTAAAGAGTAAACAAAAAACATATGAGATTAGATGATACATTGTATAAATTATTTTTTGCAAGTAATCACAATTTACCCGTGAAAGAGAATAAATATCTCTCTATGGGGAATAAGTGCCTTCGTCACACTCCCACATAATATGGTTGGGAGAAGGAGGAGGGCTAATGGGGGTACACGGATCTTCCACTTACAGGAGAGAAGTGCTATGTCAAAAGACATCAAAATGATGATTCATTAATTGGAGTGCAGAATATAGTTTTTGTTGAAATTATTTATTCCAGGGTGGTTGTATATGGTTAGTCTTGCCCTAGGCTAAATAATTCAGTTAGAAAGGTACTGTTAATAACTTTGGTATTGATGAAGATAGTTTGAATTATTTTGGGATTTTAACCCTTTTAGAGTAAACAATTACATATTTTATTCATATGTAACTGTTTAGATATGTTAACTCATAAAATTGAGGTTGTATTGCTTCAGATTAGAATAAACAAAAACATAGTTCTATGAACTAGTTAGGTAATAATATATTTGTTTTAAGAAAAGAAAGAAAAAGCTTCCATTACTTCTGGATTATTGAACATATTTGTCCTAAAAAGTAATAAATCTATTGTTATTACCTGATAATATATAACTGAACAAGAATTTCCTTATTTCACTTATATATTCTAAGGCTATATGAATCAGAAGTAATAAGAAATATAACTGGAATGTAACATGATCCCACACAGTGTGTGACTATCAGAATGCAGTTACATTCAGTTATAAATACAGGTTTTTTATAGAGAACCATCTCTTAGTATAATTAATGAAGAGATATCAGGAATTAGGATGTCAGTCCATTGAATCTTCTTGGTCTATGGATGATGTGGCATAACGGCCTCTTTTGTGAGAATGATGATTCCCATTTTGTTCTGAAATTTTCTGGGTGCTGCCTGAAGGTGAAGATGATGCCATTCTTCTGCATGTGGGAGTGTTGCTGCTTGTGGGTTCTGTCAGATTTAATTTTAAAAGGGTTTGTTGTAGTTCATCTGCTGATCTGCTTCTGTAAATTGTACCTTGGTAGTTAAATCTGACTGAAAAGGGGAAGCCCCATTGATACATAATGTTGTGGCGTTGCAGTTCCATTAGTTGGGGCTTCATGGATCGTCTTTTAGTAATAGTAAGTTGGGATAGGTCAGCAAAAATTTGATAATTGTGTCCTTGAAAATTAAGTTCCTTTTTTTCTCTTGCAGCAATTAGTATTTGTTCTTTCTGTCACGGAACGTCCCACACTCCGCTTGAGTGCTTCCGTCATATACCACTTCCTCCACGTCTGTATACAGATAACAGATATTCCAACCTCTCTGAGCATCAAGACAAGGCGACACTTACTTCACTGCTACCATGAACTCTCTTTATTCAGAACCAGAATACAGTCTTATATACACAGGCGAAGATTACTCTAAATACAAACGTAACCTAATTAACATGAGCTAATTATCTCATCCTTTATACAGCCTAGGTGGCTGAGACATGACCTTTTGCCCAGACTTGTGGTCACCGAGCTTCACACAGGAATATAAACACAATAGCTGGAGCTAATTACAATTAACAATACAAACATAACCTAATTAACCTAATTAACATGAGCTCCAATAGGAGTCGTCCTGTCTCCTACATTGTATAGAGGACAATGTGATCAGCTCATTCAATTAACACACATTACCATAAACTTCAACACAGGGTTAATTAGAACAAACAACAATGAGTTGAATACCTTTAGAACCTAGACTAAACTTATTTACATTAAACCCATTATAGCTGACATCAGACAGGTGAGTGGAGATGATGACATTAGCATCTCCTCACAGGATGTGTCCCAACAGTATAATTCAGTCTTATCATTCTAATATGGCATATAAAGGGTTCCAGAGTCTGTGTGTTTTGGGGGGACATGGAGCTGAATCCAAAGTAACACCAACCCCAGGGTCCCCAGGCATACAGCTCACAGAGAGCACCATTCCCCCAAATGCTAGGGCCCATAATCGGTGGGCAACAGGCTTGCACACAGTCCTCTCCAACAGCCTCCGCTCTGGCCATGCCTGTGACATTTCTCCCCTTTCGGCAGGAGACTAACACAGGAGGAGACCCCAGACGGGTTGACTCCGAAGTTAGTAAACAGCTCCAGTCCTCTACTGCCTGTACCCACACAGTACCCCAAACAAATTATCCCAAACAGTGCATTACTCACCCAGCCATCCTCTGCCTCTCTCAGAGAACATATCTGCCGCTGGAGAGAAGACAGGGTGACTGGGCTCACTCTGTCATGCTGTTGGGGATCTGGGCCCACTGCCCAGCATCCCTGGGGTATACAGGTGGAGACTGAAGTTCCATCCACCTTCACAGGAAATCCATCCTCTGTTAGTTGAGGGCAGAGTCCAGCAGTCCTCGGCCCTGTTGCCAGCCCTTCTGCTGGAAACCCCACACCATCTGTTCCGGCTAACTGTTGGAGAGGGAGGCCGACTGCCCCGCCTCCCTGGAACTCTGTAGTTGTTGCCGGTGCTGGGCAGAGGTTGGTAGCACTCTGCCCTGTTGCCAGCACTTCTGCTGGGGACTCCGCATCCTCTGCTCCGGCTAACTGTTGGGGCAGGAGGCTGGCTTCCTCCACTCCCAAACTGTGTAGCTGCCATTGGGGAGGTGAGCTGGCTGCTTCCTTTTCCATTCCCTCATCTGGCTGCTGGGACGACATGTTGATGGTACTGTCTCCCAGGTACACGGATCTTTGCTGGGGAGGAAAGCCCACTTCCTCCACCCTGGCCAACTGTTGGGGAGGGACAACACACACCTCCTCTCCCTTCTCCCCCTGTATCTGCTGCTGGGAAGTGATTGCCATCTTCTCAGCCTGAGCCTCCACAATTGCTGCAGGTGTGGGGCAGAGGTCTTGGACCCTCTGTCCGGTTGCCAGCACTTCTGCTGGGGGTTTGCCAGGTGGTTCCTCCTCTACAGAAACGTCTATTAAATCCCCAGTCTCTGGAACTGGTAAAAGTGTGGGACAGAGGTCTTGGACCCTCTGTTCAGTTACCAGATCTTCAGCTGGTATTTCCTGATAGTCCCAGGCAAAGGGAGCCCAGCCCTGGCACTGAGCAATGTCTAGCAGCCGTCTGTAGGCGATCTCTAGCTCCCATTCCTGAACGGCCAGAAACTCCAAATCTTCCTGTGCCCAGTGCACTTCCGAAATGTTCAGTAGCCCTTCTCTGAAATCCATGATTTCGTCCACCCGCCGCTCCAAATCACTCCCAAAGTTAGGGTCCCCTGTCAGCTTCACAAACAACAGTCCCAAGCCGCCGTAGCTTAAGCCTTCCGTTGGGCTGTCATCCGCTATCCAGGGACATGCTTGAGATACATGCCACCGGAGGGCTCTGTAGCTCTCATCCAGCTTTATCTCTGCCCAGACCAGCCTGCTTAATTCAGCTGTCTGCTTCTTGTGCGGTTTTTCTCCCAAAAACCGCACCCGCAGTCCGTACTGCGACCAGTACCTTTCCTCGATGGAGGGGAGAACTTTTCCCTGGTGTCGCTGCTCACGGGCTAGCGCTTCCTTCCAGAGTTTGCAGCGAATAGAATCACACCATCCCAGCAGGACCTGCTCCGATACTGGTCCTCTGTGCTGTATCTGCATCTCTCGCAACCTCCTTCTGAATTCCTCATCCATGGCGGCTGGTATCTGTACCTCTCCTCTCCTGCTATCTGGACCTTGGATCCAGATGGAAGTTTGGATGTCCCAGACTGTAGGAAGCTTTCCCGCTGCTTGCCACCAATGTCACGGAACGTCCCACACTCCGCTTGAGTGCTTCCGTGATATACCACTTCCTCCACGTCTGTATACAGATAACAGATATTCCAACCTCTCTGAGCATCAAGACAAGGCGACACTTACTTCACTGCTACCATGAACTCTCTTTATTCAGAACCAGAATACAGTCTTATATACACAGGCGAAGATTACTCTAAATACAAATGTAACCTAATTAACATGAGCTAATTATCTCATCCTTTATACAGCCTAGGTGGCTGAGACATGACCTTTTGCCCAGACTTGTGGTCACCGAGCTTCACACAGGAATATAAACACAATAGCTGGAGCTAATTACAATTAACAATACAAACATAACCTAATTAACCTAATTAACATGAGCTCCAATAGGAGTCGTCCCGTCTCCTACATTGTATAGAGGACAATGTGATCAGCTCATTCAATTAACACACATTACCATAAACATCAACACAGGGTTAATTAGAACAAACAACAATGAGTTGAATACCTTTAGAACCTAGACTAAACTTATTTACATTAAACCCATTATAGCTGACATCAGACAGGTGAGTGGAGATGATGACATTAGCATCTCCTCACAGGATGTGTCCCAACAGTATAATTCAGTCTTATCATTCTAATATGGCATATAAAGGGTTCCAGAGTCTGTGTGTTTTGGGGGGACATGGAGCTGAATCCAAAGTAACACCAACCCCAGGGTCCCCAGGCATACAGCTCACAGAGAGCACCATTCCCCCAAATGCTAGGGCCCATAATCGGTGGGCAACAGGCTTGCACACAGTCCTCTCCAACAGCCTCCGCTCTGGCCATGCCCGTGACACTTTCGTTCTGTAATAATGAAATTTTGTGATTATATCACGTGGGGGTCCATCTTTCTTTTTGGCTGTGAGGGCTCTGTGTACTCTGTCCAGTTCTAAACGTTCAATAGGGATATCTGGCTTTAGTTCTTGTAATAGAGCAGTAATAGTAGATTGCAGGTCTGTCACAGTTTCAGGTATTCCCCTTACGCGCAAGTTTGAACGTCTGGCTCTATTTTCGTAATCTTCGAGCTTAGTTTGAAGTATTAAATTCTCTTTTTTTAATTGTTCCAATTCTGTTATATTTTCTTGGGTTGTAATTTCAATTTCATCCATTTTTATTTCTAAGGCTGCGGTGCGGTTTCCCAGCTCTCTTATTTCTTTGGTTAGGCTTTTTGTTATTTGGTCTGAGGTTTGTTTTAAAGCCTTATGAAGCATCTTTTCAAATTGTAATAATATTACTGCGGATACTGAGGAGGCTTGTGGAGAAGTTTGTGAGAGGATTTGTTCTGTATCTGACTCAAATGGAGAGTCTTGCTGTGACATTTTCTGTCTGTGAGAGCGCCCTGATGCTGTATCTTGTGAGGTGACTGGAGCTGCTTCAGCTGCAGTGAGTGCCTGTGAGCTCTTTGTGAGGTGATTTTTATTTCTGCTACGGTTTCCTCCCAGTACCATATTTCCTGCCCAAACTTTCACAGTTTGTTCCCTGGGGCAAAAAGGTTCAAATGGATACCTTTTGAGCCTGCAGGCTCCGCTTTGTCCTTCTCTTCTCTCCTCAGCGGTGTGGAGCTCTAACAATGCATGTCTGCTCCGCTAGGCTCCGCCTCCTGCCCCCGAGCACATACCTTTTCATGCTGATGTCTGTCTCAAGTGTTCAACGCTGTACAAGCTCCTCCGGCCGGCTCCAGGTAGGATGGGATGAGGGGCTCTCCTCAGGGATATCTCCCCCCAGACTAGGGGGAGGCCGCAGGTGATCTGTAAGGCGGTTAGACACCGCATTTTCACCGCCATCGCGGCCGCCGCCATTACACAGGCAGGCCCATTATAACCAGCCTAGGGGGAGGCCGCAGGTGATCTGTAAGGCGGTTAGACACCGCATTTTCACCGCCGCCATTACACAGGCAGGCCCATCATTACCAGCCTCTATCCCTCCTCCCCCTCCCCCAGCCTCCTCCATGTTTGGTTTAGAAAGGTCGGCTAGCCCGGGAAGCGCTCGTTTTTCAAAAAACGAAGGGGGGGCGCGGTTGAGTGGGGGGGGCAGGGCGTCAGCCTTTAGCCAGACTACATCACTCAGCAGTCAGTGTTCATTTTGTGATACCTCCACCTTGTTGCTTTGCACTATGGGTAGAAGAGGTTCAAGCAACCCAAGAACCAGAGACTCTACGGGATCTCGTTCGGGTTCTGAGGCCCCCTGTCTGCAGCATCCTCCCCCCCGAGGGGCCAGGGACGGCTAGCCAGGGAGAGCCGTAGGGGTCAGGGGCTACACCTGCTTTTGGCACTTCAGCCCCTGTATATATTACACAGGGGTTTTTTTCCTCAACCATTAATGGTTTAGAGGAAAGATTAATGGCCATGATTACGTCTTCTCTTGGTGGAAGAAAACGCACTAGGCCTTCCTCTGTTCCCCAAGACCCTCAGGAAGAGGAGCTCTGGGATAAAGGAGATGAATCCCTTTCAGAGGATCTGGATGGGACTGATGATTCCTCTTCAGAGGAATCAGGTGGAGAGGGACCCTCTGCGACTTCCCAAGAGGAGAAAATCTTAGTGCAGATCCTTACTGGATTGGTCCGCTCCACATTTAAGTTGCCCATATCTGAATCAGTTAAAGAACCCTCTTCTTCTTTAGGGTCACTGAAACCTCCTCAAACAGCACAGGCTTTTCCTTTTCATAATTTACTTGAAAAGTTCCTTTATGCTGAGTGGGATCACCCAGATAAACGTTTTTTTTCCGCCGAAAAAGTTTTCTACACTTTATCATATGGAAGAAAAGTTTATTAAAATGTGGGGAATACCGGCCATTGATGCCGCCATTTCCTCTGTAAATAATAGTCTGACTTGTCCTGTAGACAATGCTCAGATGCTCAGGGATCCTGTAGATAAAAAGATGGAATCCCTATTGAAGGATGTTTTCTCCTTAGCAGGGTCAGTGGCTCAACCTGCAGTAGCAGCGATTGGAGTCTGTCAGTACTTAAGAGACCATGTTAAACAGGTCATCAAAATTTTACCTGAACAGCAGGCCCAGGGATTGGCTAACCTTCCAGCGGCCTTATGCTTTGTTGTTGACGCCAACATAGATTTTATCGTGCAAACCTCCCGTCTTTTACTGGGGTTGGTGCATATACGTAGAATCCTATGGTTGAAAAATTGGTCAGCCGAAGCACCATGTAAGAATCTCCTGGCTGGGTTTCCATTTCGTGGTGTAAGGTTGTTTGGAGAAGACTTGGATAACTATATCAAGAGAATCTCTTGTGGGAAAAGCACTCTCTTACCTGTTAAGAAGAAGAGTAAGCGTCCCTCTTTCAAACAGACTCTTTCCCCAGCGCCGGGGGCTTCAGCCTCCAGGCAGTCTCGACGGCCTCCTCCATCTGGGTCCAGAGACAAGAGTCAACCCCAGGGACAAAAGAAGTCCTGGGGGAAGAAGCCTACTAGGCAAAGCACTAAGACCTCTACATGAGGGGGCGCCCCCGGGGGAAGACTGTGACAGTTCTCAGGGCTCTGGCAGGAGGATTTCCAGGACAGATGGGTAATCTCCACGGTAACCTTAGGGTACAAGCTGGAGTTTAAGGAATTTCCTTCTCCTCGTTTCCTCAGGTCAATTGTCCCCAGAGATCCAGGAAAAAAGCAGTCACTTCTTCTAGCGTTAGAGCGACTTTTGTCGCAGGAGGTCATTGTGGTAGTTCCAGCGAAGGATCAAGGATTGGGCTTCTATTCCAACCTTTTTACGGTCCAAAAACCAAATGGGGATGTCAGACCCATTCTGGATTTAAGGGATCTGAACCAATTTCTAAGGATTCAATCCTTCAGCATGGAATCAATTCGGACAGTAGTTTCCACCCTGCAGGGAGGAGAATTTCTGGCATCGATAGACATCAGAGATGCATACCTGCATGTGCCGATCTTTCCCGCTCATCAGAAGTTTCTGCGCTTTGAGATAAGAGGGCGCCATTTCCAGTTTGTGGCTCTGCCTTTTGGGATAGCCACTGCACCTCGAGTGTTCACAAAGGTCTTGGCTCCTCCTCTGGCCAGATTAAGGGCTCAGGGTATAGCTGTCATAGCATACCTAGACGACCTGCTCTTGATAGACTGGTCGGTGGCCTCCTTGAACGGAAACTTGAGGATCACGGTCAGGTATCTGGAACACCTGGGTTGGATCCTCAACCTAGAAAAATCTTTCCTAAAACCAGTAAGAAGACTGGAGTATTTAGGTTGGATCATAGATACAAGCCAGGAGAAAATTTTTCTACCTCAGGCAAAGATCACTGCTTTAAGAGAGTTGATTCTGGCAGTCAGGACCAAGAAGGGTCCTTCTGTCCGCTTTTGTATGAGGCTACTAGGGAAGATGGTGTCTTCATTCGAAGCAGTTTCCTATGCTCAGTTTCATTCAAGAATGCTGCAACACAGTATTCTGTCGACCTGGAACAAGAAGGTTCAGGCATTAGACTTTCCAATGCACCTGTCTCATGCGGTGCGCCACAGCCTCAATTGGTGGTTAATACCGAACACCTGCAGAAGGGGAAATCCTTTCTACCGGTTACCTGGACGGTGATAACAACAGATGCCAGTCTGTCGGGTAGGGGAGCAGTTCTGGAACAGTCTGCTGTCCAAGGGGTATGGTCCAAGACCGAGAGGACCTTACCGATCAACATTCTGGAGATCCGTGCGGTATATCTAGCCCTAAGGGCCTGGACTATCAGGCTACAGGGTTGCCCAGTCGGGATCCAGTCCGACAATGCCACAGCAGTGGCTTATGTCAATCATCAGGGAGGCACCAGGAGCCGAGCTGCTCAAAAAGAGGTGAACCAGATCTTAGTCTGGGCAGAGAAGCATGTGCCATGTATATCAGTAGTCTTCATTCCGGGGATAGAGAACTGGCAGGTGGACTATTTAAGTCGCCAGCAGTTACTTCCAGGGGAATGGTCTCTGCATCCCGATGTCTTTTGGGCCAGATGCCAAAGATGGGGGGTTCCAGATGTAGATCTCTTTGCATCCCGATTCAACAAAAAGATAGACAGATTTGTGGCAAGGACAAAAGATCCTCTTGCATGCGGGATGGATGCGTTGGTGATTCCGTGGCATCAGTTCTCACTGATTTATGCATTCCCGCCTATTCTGCTACTGCCACGACTCCTTCGCAGGATCAGGCAGGAAAGGAAGTCAGTTCTTCTGGTGGCTCCCGCTTGGCCCAGAAGGACGTGGTATGCAGAAATAGTAAGGATGATGGTGGGTTCCCCGTGGACACTTTGGTACGCCCAGACTTGTTATCTCAAGGTCCAGTGTTCCATCCTGCTTTACAAACGCTAAATTTGACGGTTTGGCTATTGAAACCCACGTTCTGAAGAGTCGTGGGCTTTCAGGTCCTGTGATATCTACCTTGATCAATGCAAGGAAGCCAGCTTCCAGAATGATTTATCATAGAGTCTGGAGAGCTTATATATCCTGGTGTGAAGCCAGGGGTTGGCATCCCAGAAAGTATGTGATCAGTAGAATTCTTGATTTTCTACAATTGGGGTTAGAGATGAAGCTGGCCTTGAGTATTATTTCAACGGCCACTTGCTTCGCATTCTTTGGTCCGAAACTTTATGCAGGGGGTGACGCGTCTTAATCCTCCGGTTAAGGCGCCCCTAAACCCCTGGGACTTGAACTTGGTTCTGTCAGTGTTACAGAAACAGCCGTTTGAACCAATATGTCAGATTCCTTTGATCTTGCTGACAAGGAAGTTAATTTTTCTGGTAGCCATCTCTTCTGCTAGAAGAGTATCAGAGTTAGCAGCTCTTTCCTGTAAATATTCTTATTTGATTGTACACAAGGATAGAGTGGTACTGCACCCTCATCCTAGTTTTTTACCGAAAGTGGTTTCAGATTTTCATCTTTCTCCGGAAGAAAGATCACTACATTCTTTGGATGTAGTAAGAGCAGTGAAGGTCTATCTGGAAGCGACTGCTCAGATTTGCAAAACGGATGTTTTGTTTGTGCTGCCAGAGGGTCCCAGTAGAGGACAGGCAGCATCAAAAGCTACCAATTCTAAATGGATTCGACAATTGATCATTCAAGCTTATGGTTTGAAACAGAAGATTCCTCCGTTTCAGATCAGGGCACATTCCACAAGGGCTATTGGTGCTTCTTGGGCAGTGCACCACCGGGCCTCTATGGCTCAGATCTGCAAGGCCGCAACCTGGTCTTCAGTCCATACATTCACCAGATTTTATCAGGTGGATATGAGAAGGCATGAGGATATCGCCTTTGGGCGTAGTGTGCTGCAGGCAGCGGTACAGGGTCCTCAGGTCTGATTACACCCTAGTTGGTTGTGGTTCCCCCCCTCAGATAGCATTGCTCTGGGACATCCCATCAGTAATTACTGTGGCTCTGTGTCCCGTGATGTTCGAGAAAGAAAATAGGATTTTTTAAAACAGCTTACCTGTAAAATCTTTTTCTTTCGATGGACATCACGGGACACAGAGGTCCCGCCCCTCTTCTAATGCACTATATTGCTTGGCTACAAAACTGAGGTATCCCTGCAAGGGGAGGGATTATATAGGGGGTTGAACTTGGATGATAACTTTTGGATGACAACTTTTGGATGATAAAATCAGCAGAGCTTCCCCTTATTTCAGATCTTCCCCTTAGATCTACAGCGACTGCACTTCCAAGTGCACTTTTAGTGCACCTGTAGTGCAAAGTGGCTTAACCCTTAGTAAATCAATCACCTCCATAATTTTGGGAGGAATCGCTGTTATCCACTCCTTTGTGTCACGGTTCCATGTACATTGATCCGGTGCTGGGTTTTACCTCCCGTTGGAGCTGATCGGGTTCCTGACAATCCACCCTGAACCTACAGTACGTATTATTAAGTCGGTGCACCTGTGGCTTAACGTTTGAGCAACGTATCTCCATACTGAAGCTGGAACCTCTTGTTCCTCTGGTGTTTGCTGTTCCGAGTATTCCCTCATTCTGTGTGTTGTTTGAACCTGTCTTTGTTCTCAGTGTTTCCCCCTGACTTTGCTGTAAATTCCCTTTGGCTTGTGACAGTGGTTTCCTGTATTTCCTGTTTCTGTGTGTCTCTATCTCTGCTTAGACTCCTGTGTGTCCCCCGTGTCCCTCCAGCATGCTATTTTGTAGCACTGTGCCCACACAGGTGTGTTAGAGAGCCTCAACCTGGGGGCAGTCACACAGCACAACATCCACACCACCAGTGGCTCTGGGGAAGAATGTGTTGGTCCTTAGATCCTGCGACTCTGGCACACCACCGTTGCCTGCGGTCACACATCTGTAAGGACCCATACCCAGGTACACCTGGTTAAGTGTTGCATTGGCTGCTAGATCTTGAGCTACGGTCCGAGGTAATCTTACCCCTGATCATGAAACTTTGCAATTGCAATTCGGGCTGCAAAGGATGAGAAGAATAACTGTTCTAAATGATGGGGGGTTGCCCTCAATCACAATGCTTAGTAAAGATGAAGCAGGTGAGAGAGTTGTCTTAGTCCCTGTTATGAAGGAAAGAAGAGAGGGTATTTCCTTTTAGAACCCTTGAATTTTAGTACAGCCCCACAGAATATGATAAAGATTGCCTATTTGTTGGCAATTTCTGCAACAAAATGGGCAAGTGGCTGGGTAATATTTATGCAACCTATAAGGAGTTATATACCATCTATGGAGAATCTTTTGTGAGTTGTCCCAATGGTCTATACATGCTGATGATGAACTATTATGCCTAATTGCTTTCCACCTTTAGTCCAATGGGAATGTCTGATCATAAAATGTCAATTATTTCCACCTAATCAACTCACAGAATGTTTCCTTTGATGCTGCTCTTTTTCACCCCACATTTTCCTAAAA
Organism: Aquarana catesbeiana; assembly: GCA_037953035.1. Taxonomy (NCBI): domain Eukaryota; kingdom Metazoa; phylum Chordata; class Amphibia; order Anura; family Ranidae; genus Aquarana; species Aquarana catesbeiana. The sequence continues at coordinate 2,258,821 of JBBHAA010000512.1, read as the reverse complement.
TCCCACAGTGGGTAGAGGAGAACTTTGGTTTGGGAACAGTAACAGTCTAATTGCTATATCAATGTAACTAAACTTGCTGTGTAACACATCATTAGGACTAGGGATGAGCCAAACACCCCCTGGTTCGGATCGCACCAGAACCTGCGAACGGACCGAAAATTCGCACGAACGTTAGAACCCCATTGACGTCTATGGGACTCGAACATTCGAAATCAAAAGTGCTCATTTTAAAGGCTAATTTGCATGGTATTGTCCTAAAAAGGGTTTGGGGACACGGGTCCTGCCCCAGAGGACATGTATCAATGCAAAAAAAACTTTTAAAAACGGCTGTTTTTTCGGGAGCAGTGATTTTAATGATGCTTAAACTAAAAAAAAAAGTGAAATATTCCTTTAAATATCGTACCTGGGGTGTGTCTATAGTATGCCTGTAAAGTGGCGCGTGTTTCCCGTGCTTAGAACAGTCCCTGCACAAAATGTCATTTTTAAAGGAAAAAAAGTAATTTAAAACTGCTTGCGGCTTTAATGTAATATTGGTTCCTGGCAATATGGATGAAAATCAGTGAGACAAACAGCATGGGTACCCCCCAGTCCATTACCAGGCCCTTTGGGTCTTGTATGGATATTAAGGGGAACCCCGCACCTAAATTAAAAAAAGGAAAGGCGTGGGACCACCAGGCCCTATATAATCTGAACAGCAGTATACAGGCGGTGCAAACAAGAAAGGGACTGTAGGTTTGTTGTTAAGTAGAATCTGTTTGTAATTTTGAACTGGTACATTTTTAACGTGTTTAGCTCCAGCCAAAAAATCTATTTTAAGCTTTTTGGAAAACATAGGGAAGGGTTATCACCCCTGTGACATTTGTTTTGCTGTCTGTGCTCCTCTTCAGAATATTTCACCTCATTTTTTGTCCCAATGACAAATGTTTTTTGAAAATGTGGGTTTTTTTGTGAAACAAGGATTGGTGATAAAGCATCAGTGGAAAGGAGAAAAGTTTTTCCCACATTAGTTTTACAGGAGAGAATTTCCCTTCCTAGGGGTAGATTTCATCTCATTTCCTGTTGTCTCCTTCCGTTTGCAAGTAGGAGTCGTTTGTAAGTTGGATGTTTGAAAGTAGGGGCCTGCCCTATATACTCAGCAGAAATTTGGGCCTGAGGTGTTGTTGTGGCCACAACACTGTAAGCCCTCACAGGGCCCTGCTGTGAAATATTAGATCAAGAATTGTAATTACATACCCCTGTTGAACAGGGGCAGAAAAGTTGGGCCTGTGGTGGTGGTGGTGCTAGTGCCACAACACTGTAAGTCCTCACTCGCTCTTGGTGGGTGCAGAAAAGGGCCCTGCTGTGAAATATTAGATCAAGAATTGTAATTACATGTCCCTGTTGAACAGGGGCTGAAAAATTGGGCCTTAGGCACTGGTGCTGGTGCCACAACACTGCAACCCCTCACAGATACTCTAGTTAAAACACAGAAATAAGCCCTGCTGCAAAGTATTACATCAAAAATTGTAATTACATGCCCCTGTTAAACAGGGGCTGAAAAATTGGGCCTTAAGCACTGGTGCTGGTGCTACAACACTGCAACCCCTCACAGATACTCTAGTTGGAACGCGGAAACGAGCCCTGCTGCAAAGTATTGCATCAAAAATTGTAATTACACGCCCCTGTTAAACAGGGGCTGAAAAATTGGGCGTTAGGCACTGGTGGTGGCACCCAGAACCAAAAATGTTCTTACAAATTATCAGCGTGATCATTGAGGAGGAAGAGGATAATTACTCAGGATAGCCACTCAGCATCAGCATAGGCAGCCTTTGAAGGGATCTGAGATTTCAAAAAAAATTATTCAGTTACATCAGCATCAGGTGCTCAGCATCAGGTGCTTGGTAGCTGGTGGTGATCGAAGACTGATTCATTTTATGAAGGTCAGTCGATCGACCGAGTCGGTGGACAGACGCACCCTGTGATCGGTTACCACGCCTCCAGCAGCACTGAATGTGCGTTCCGAAAGAACGCTGGATGCAGGACAGGCCAGTAGCTCAATTGCATACTGTGCAAGCTCTGGCCAGTGATCCATCCTCAAGACCCAGTAACCCAGAGGATTTTCGGTGGGAAAGGTGTCCAAGTCAGATCTTGCCCCTAGGTATTCCTGCACCATGTAAAACAGACGCTGGCAATGGTTGCTGGAACCGATCATACCTTGGGGCTGCGGACCAAAAAGTTGTCTGAACGCATCGGTCAGATGGCCACCTTCTCCGCCGCTCCTTCTTTGACTGACTGAAGCATCAGCAACACGTTGTCCAGAAACAGGAGTTTTTAACCTCCCAGTCTCTGGGAACGCGTTGCACAGACCTTTCTGCAAGGCCTCCCGAAGATTTTTCATCCTCTGCTCCCTCTGCGATGGCAAGATAAGGTCCGCAACCTTACCCTTGTTCGTGGATCAAGAAGGGTTGCCAGCCAGTATTGGTCCTTCTTATTGATGCCACGAATACGAGGATCCTTACGCAGGCTTTGCAGGATCAGGGAGGCCATGCAGCGTAGGTTTGTTGAGGTCCGGAGTCCTCTGGGTCACTAAGGATGACATGGTCCGCAGCCACCTCCTCCCAGCCACGTACAAGTCCATGTGTTTCTTGGGACTGATCCCTTAAAGACTGCTGCTGATGCTGAGTGCCAGGCTCCAACTCCATACTGACACAATCCTCCTCCTCCTCCTCGTCCTCTTCCCGTGTGATCGGCAGCACTCAGGAACACTGTCTGGATAAAGGGGGCCTTGAGAGCTAAGGAAGTCCTCCTCTTCCTGCCTCTGCTCTGCCTCAAGTGCCCTGTCCATTATTCCACACAGCGTGTGCTCCAACAGGTGGACAAGGGGGACAGTGTCACTGATGCATGCACTGTCACTGCTTACCATCCTCGTGGCCTTCTCAAATGGTGACAGGTCAGTGCATGCATCCCTGATTATGGCCCACTGGCATAGGGAAAAAAAACAAGCTCCCCTGACCCTGTCTTGGTGCCATAGTCGCACAGGTACTCATTGATGGCCCTCTGCTGCATGTGCAGCCGCTGCAGCATGGCCAACGTTGAGTTCCACCTGGTGGGCATGTCACAGATTAGGCGGTTCTTGGGCAGGTTAAACACCTTTTGGAGGTCTGACAGCCGAGCACTGGCATTATATGACCGGCAGAAAATCACACAGACTTTCCTGGCCTGCCTCAGGACATCCTGTAAGCCTGGGTACCTGCCCAAGAACCGCTGCACCACCAAGTTAAGGACGTGAGCCAAACAAGGCACATGGGTCATTTGTCGGAGGGCAGAGAGGAGGTTGGTGCCATTGTCGCAAACCACCATTCCTGCCTTAAGTTGGCGTGGCGGCAACCACCTCTGAACCTGCCCCTGCAGAGCTGACAGAACCTCTGCCCCAGTGTGGCTCCTGTCCTCCAAGAACACCAGCTCAAGCACCGCATGGCATCTTTTGGCCTGCATACTTGCGTAGCCCCTTGAACGGCTACGGAGCACCGCTGGTTCCGAGGAAAAAGCACAGGAAGAGGACATGGAGGAAGAAGAAAAGGAGGGGGTGGAGGAGAGAGGTGTGTCACAATCATTAGTAGTGGCATTTTGGAGGCATGGTGGCGGAACAACCTCCAACACTACTGTACCTTGTCCTGCATCCTTCCCAGCTGCCAGCAGAGTCACCCAATGTGTGATGAAACTTAGGTAACGTCCCTGTCCATGCCTGCTGGGCCATGAGTCAGCGTTAATATGCACCTTACTACTGACTGCCCTGTCCAGAGAGGCCAAGACATTGCCTTCCACATGCCGGTAGAGAGCCGGAATCGCCTTCCATGAGAAAAAGTGGCGTTTGGGTACCTGCCACTGAGGAACCTCACATTCCACAAACTCACGGAAGGGGACAGAGTCTACCAACTGAAAAGGCAGCAGTTGAAGTGCTAGCAATTTTGCCAAGCTAGCATTCAACCGCTGGGCATGTGGATGGCTGGGAGCGAACTTCTTTCGGCGGTGCAGCAGCTGGGGCAGAAAAATTTGCCTGGTACAATCTGACGTCGGTGTACCGAAAGCAGATTGCCCACAAGTACTTGGCTGTGACACACCTAATGCCGCGTACACATGGTCAGACTTTCTGTCCTACTTGGTCCGGCACACTTTCTGACGGACTTTGTCCGCCAGGTGCGCCGGACTTCAAAACTAACGGACTTGCCCACACACGACCGGACTTTGCGGCGGGCTAAGTCCGCCCGTTTTTCCAAAGGACTTTCGCCGGAGTTACGGCGGACTTTCAGAATGAACGGACTTGCCCACACACGGACAAGTCCGTTCATTTTGAACGTGACTCAGGTGCGACGGGACTAGAAAAGGATGTCAATCTTGCCACTTTTATCGGCGAGATTGACACCTTGCGAGCCCCGTCGCGGGTCATACCAGGCCCTTAGGTCTGGTATGGATTATAAAGGGAACCCCCCTACGCCGAAAAAACGGTGTGGGGTCCCCCCTAGAATCCATACCAGACCCGATCCGAGCACGCAGCCTGGCCGGTCAGGAAAGGGGGTAGGGATGAGCGAGCGCCCCCCCTCCTGAACCGTACTAGGCCGCATGCCCTCAACATGGGGGGTGGGTTCTTTGGGGGAGGGGGGCGCCCTGCGATGCCCCCCCACCCCAAAGCACCTTGTCCCCATGTTGATGAGGACAAGGGTCTCTTCCCGACAACCCTGGCCGTTGGTTGTCGGGGTCTGCGGGCGGGAGGCTTATCGGAATCCAGGAGCCCCTATAATAAGAGGGCCCCAGATCCCGGCCCCCCACCCTATGTGAATGAGTATGGGGTACAGGGTACCCCTACCCATTCACCTAGGGAAAAAGTGTAAATAATAAAACACTACACAGGTTTTTAAAATATTTTATTAAACAGCTCCGGGGGGGATCTTCCTCCGGCTTCGGGGGTCTTCTTCCAGCTTCGGGGGTCCCTCCGGTTCATCTTCTCCCGGCGTCCGGTTGATTCTTCCCTGCTCTCTTCTCCTGGTGTTCCAGTTCTTCGGCCAGCTCCTCCGCTGTCTTCAGGTAGCTCTCTTGCCAGCAGAGGTCCGGACTTCTGGGCTTCCTGTCTTCTGGACTTCTTGTCTTCTCTTCTCTTCTCCAGATGTTGACACGACGCTCTCTCCGGCTGGACTGCTCTCTGAGGGCTGCGTTGTGACTTATATAGGCGGAGACCCCGCCCCTTTTGATGTCACAGTCCCTGGGCATGCTGGGACTGTGACGTTTTAGGGGGCGTGGTCACTGGGTGAAAAGTCCGCCGCGCCTACACACGGGCGGATTGCCCGGCACACTCTGGTCCGCCGGACCAAGTATGCCGGAAAGTCCGACCGTGTGTACGCGGCATAATTCTACACCTTCATTCCTCTCAGTGCAGTTCTCATAGAGGACTGAATGTATAGTGGGGTTGAAGATCTCAGCTGATGAGGAGCAAGGAGAGGTCCTCTTTGTTCTTTGGTGTGGGTCTTTTAAATACGCTTGCCAACAAACTGCATGGCAGGTTAACATATGTCTGGTCAAGCATGTGGTGCCCAAGCGGGAGATGTTTTGGCCACGCGAGATACGCTTGAGATATATGTTGCAAATAGCAGTGGTGCGATCTGATGCACTCGTCTCAAAAAAGGCCCACAACTTTTTGAATAACGCGCAGAGACTGTAGCGCCCTGCATATGCGGAGCTTTGGGGTGTGATGCAGTCAGTGTGCTGCCCTTAGGCTGGCCCCTGGAGGGCATCCTGCCTCGTTGGTGATATGCCTCCTCCTCCTCCTCCTCTCTCCTATCAGGCACCCACATTGAGTCAGTGACCTCATCATCCCCTCCCTCCTCATCACTGGGGCAAACCTGGCAGTATGCTGCAGCAGGGGGAGCATGACTGCCAGATTGCTGTACTTCTTGGGCACCCCCTCTGTCTGTGCTCACGTTACTGCCTTCATCTAGCTCAGTATCATCATCAGAGCCTTCCAAACGCTGGGCATCCTCCTGGAGCATGTACCCAACACTATGGTCAAACAGTTCGAGGGACTCCTCAGGAGGACATGGTGGGGCTAGGGAAGGAGTCACTGATGACATTGAGCCGAGGGAAGAGGCCGCTGCTTTGCCAGACAAAGTAACCTGAGCATGGGTGAGAGAGGATGAGGAGGATGAGGACGGCTTGGTCATCCACTCGACCAAGTCTTCCACATGTTGCGGCTCAACGCGGCCAGCTGCCGAAAAAAAGGCCAAGCATGTCCCACGGCCACGTGCTGATGAGGATGCACTGTCTCCATGACCAGCAATGTTGCCTCTAGACACAGAGCCTGCTTGCCCTCTTTTATTGGCTTGTGACTGTCTGCCTCTTCTTGTTGGCCTTCCAGACATACTAATGGTCTGTAGCTGCACTAAGCTGGGATATATATATATATATATATATATATATATATATATATATATATATATATATATATATTGATACTGCAGCTAGCAAAATCAACTACCTGCCTGTAGTATGAGAACACCACCAACCTTCTACAGGTAGCTTTAGCTGAACACTGTGCAGAGCTCGCAAAAAACTAACTTGTAGCTTATTTAGCTGCCTGCAGTAGTGATAGGATCAGGAAAACACCACCAACCTTCTACAGGTAGCTATAGGTGAACACTGTGCAGAGCTCGCCAAAAAATAACTTGTAGCTTATTTAGATGCCTGCGGTAGTGATAGGATCAGGAAAACACCACCAACCTTCTACAGGTAGCTTTAGGTGAACACTGTGCAGAGGTCGCACTAAACTAACTTGTAATTTTAGCTGAACACTGTGAGCAGGATGCACTACACTAACTTGTAGCTTTAGCTGAACACTGTGAGCAGGACGCACTACACTAACTAGTCGTTTTAGCTGAACACTGTGCAGAGGTCTCACTACACTAACTTGTAGTTTTAGCTGAACACTGTGAGGAGGACGCACTACACTAACTTGTAGCTTTAGCTGAACACTGTGCAGAGGTCTCACTACACTAACTTGTAGCTTTAGCTGAACACTGTGCAGAGGTCGCACTACACTAACTTGTAATTTTAGCTGAACACGGTGAGAAGGACACACTACACTAACTTGTAGCTTTAGCTGAACACTGTGCAGAGGTCTCACTACACTAACGTGTAGCTTTAGCTGAACACTGTGCAGAGGTCGCACTACACTAACGTGTAGCTTTAGCTGAACACTGTGAGCAGGACGCACTACACTAACTTGTAGCTTTAGCTGAACACTGTGCAGAGGTCTCACAACACTAACTTGTAGTTTTATCTGAACACTGTGAGCAGGACGCATTACACTAACTTGTAGCTTTAGCTGAACATTGTGCAGAGGTCTCCCTACACTAACTTGTAGTTTTAGCTGAACACTGTGAGGAGGACGCAGTACACTAACTTGTAGCTTTAGCTGAACACTGTGCAGAGGTCTCACTACACTAACTTGTAGCTTTAGCTGAACACTGTGCAGAGGTCGCACTACACTAACTTGTAATTTTAGCTGAACACTGTGAGCAGGACGCCCTACACTAACTTGTAGCTTTAGCTAAACACTGTGAGCAGGACGCACTACACTAACTTGTAGCTTTAGCTGAACACTGTGCAGAGGTCTCACTACACTAACTTGTAGTTTTAGCTGAACACTGTGAGAAGGACAGTACACTAACTTGTATCTTTAGCTGAACAGTGTGCAGAGGTCGCACTAAAATAACTTGTAGTTTTAGCTGAACACTGTGCAGAGATCGCACTACACTAACTTGTAGCTTTAGCTGAACACTGTGAGCAGGACGCACTACACTAACTTGTAGCTTTAGCTGAACAATGTGCAGAGGTCTCACTACACTAACTTGTAGTTTTAGCTGAACACTGTGAGGAAGACGCACTACACTAACTTGTAGCTTTAGACGAACACTGTGCAGAGGTCACACTACACTAACTTGTAGTTTTAGCTGAACACTGTGAGAAGGACACTACACTAACTTGTATCTTTAGCTGAACAGTGTGCAGAGGTCGCACTAAAATAACTTGTAGTTTTAGCTGAACACTGTGCAGAGATCGCACTACACTAACTTGTAGCTTTAGCTGAACACTGTAAGCAGGACGCACTACACTAACTTGTAGCTTTAGCTGAACACTGTGAGCAGAACGCACTACACTAACTTGTAGCTTTAGCTGAACACTGTGAGCAGGACGCACTACACTAACTTGTAGCTTTAGCTGAACACTGTGAGCAGGACGCACTACACTAACTTGTAGCTTTAGCTGAACACTGTGAGCAGGATGCACTACACTAACTTGTAGCTTTAGCTGAACACTGTGAGCAGGATGCACTACACTAACTTGTAGCTTTAGCTGAACACTGTGCAGAGGTCTCACTACACTAACTTGTAGATTTAGCTGAACACTGTGAGCAGGAGGCATTACACTAACTTGTAGCTTTAGCTGAACACTGTGAGCAGGACGCACTGCACTAACTTGTAGTTTTAGCTGAACACTGTGAGGAGGACGCACTACACTAACTTGTAGCTTTAGCTGAGCACTGTGCAGAGGTCGCACTTCACTAACTTGTAGTTTTAGCTGAACACTGTGAGGAGGACGCACTACACTAACTTGTAGCTTTAGATGAACACTGTGCAGAGGTCAGACTACACTAACTTGTAGTTATAGCTGAACACTGTGAACAGGACACTACACTAACTTGTAGCTTTAGCTGAACACTGTGCAAAGGTCACTCTAAACTAACTTGTAGCTTTAGCTGAACACTGTGAGGAGGACGCACTACACTAACTTGTAGCTTTAGCTGAACACTGTGCAGAGGTCACACTACACTAACTTGTAGTTTTAGCCGATCATTGTGAGCAGGACGCACTAATCTAACTTGTAGCATTAGCTGAACACTGTGCAGAGGTCACACTACACTAACTTGTAGCTTTAGCTGAACACTGTGCAGAGGTCACACTACACTAACTTGTAGTTTTAGTTGAACACTGTGAGGAGGACGCACTACAATAACTTGTAGCTTTAGCTGAACACTGTGCAGAGGTCACACTACACTAACTTGTAGCTTTAGCTGAACACTGTGCAGAGGTCGCACTAAAATAACTTGTAGTTTTAGCTGAACACTGTGCAGAGGTCGCACTACACTAACTTGTAGTTTTAGCTGAACACTGTGAGGAGGACGCACTACACTAACTTGTAGCTTTAGCTGAACACTGTGCAGAGGTCACACTACACTAACTTGTAGTTTTAGCTAAACACTATGAGGAGGACGCACTACACTAACTTGTAGCTTTAGATGAACACTGTGCAGAGGTCACACTACACTAACTTGTAGCCTTAGCTGAATACTGTGAGCAGGACGCACTACACTAACTTGAACCTTTAGCTGAACACTGTGCAGAGGTCACAATACACTAACTTGTAGTTTTAGCTGAACACTGTGAGCAGGACGCACTACACTAACTTGTAGCTTTAGCTGAACACTGTGCAGAGGTCACACTACACTAACTTGTAGTCTTATCTAAGCACTGTGCAGAGGTTGCACTACACTAACTTGTAATTTTAGCTGAACACTGTGAGCAGGACGCACTACACTAACTTGTAGCTTTAGCTGAACACTGTGAGCAGGATGCACTACATTAACTTGTAGCTTTAGCTGAACACTGTGCAGAGGTCTCACTACACTAACTTGTAGTTTTAGCTGAACACTGTGAGCAGGATGCACTACATTATCTTGTAGCTTTAGCTGAACACTGTGCAGAGGTCTCACTACACTAACTTGTAGTTTTAGCTGAACACTGTGCAGAGGTCGCACTACACTAACTTGTAGTTTTAGGTGAACACTGTGAGGAGGACGCACTACACTAACTTGTAGCTTTAGATGAACACTGTGCAGAGGTCACACTACACTAACTGGTAGTTTTGGCTGAACACTGTGAGCAGGACAGTACACTAACTTGTAGCTTTAGCTGAACACTGTGCAGAGGTCGCACTACACTAACATGTAGTTTTTTCTGCACACTGTGAGCAGGACGCACTACACTAACTTGTAGCTTTAGCTGAACACTGTGCAGAGGTCGCACTACACTAACTTGTAGTTTTGTCTGAACACTGTGCAGAGGTCGCATTACACTAACTTGTAATTTTAGCTGAACACTTTGAGCAGGACGCACTACACTAACTTGTAGTTTTAGCTGAACACTGTGAGGAGGATGCACTACACTAACTTGTAGCTTTAGCTGAGCACTGTGCAGAGTTGGCACTTCACTAACTTGTAGTTTTAGCTGAACACTGTGAGGAGGACACACTACACTAACTTGTAGCTTTAGATGAACACTGTGCAGAGGTCAGACTACACTAACTTGTAGTTTTAGCTGAACACTGTGAGGAGGACGCACTACACTAACTTGTAGCTTTAGCTAAACACTGTGCAGAGTTCGCACTACACTAACATGTAGTTTTAGCTGAACACTGTGAGCAGGACGCACTACACTAACATGTAGCTTTATCTGAACACTTTGCAGAGGTCTCACAACACTAACTTGTAGCTTTAGCTGAACACTGTGCAGAGGTCGCACTACACTAACTTGTAGTTTTAGCTGAACACTGTGCAGAGGTCTCACTACACTAACTTGTAGCTTTAGCTGAACACTGTGCAGAGGTCACACTACACTAACTTGTAGTTTTAGCTGATCATTGTGAGCAGGACGCACTACACTAACTTGTAGCTTTAGCTGAACACTGTGCAGAGGTCTCACTACACTAACTTGTAGCTTTAGCTGAACACTGTGCAGAGGTCGCACTACACTAACTTGTAGTTTTAGCTGATCATTGTGAGGAGGACGCACTACACTAACTTGTAGCTTTAGCTGAACACTGTGCAGAGGTCACACTACACTAACTTGTAGTTTTAGCTGAACACTGTGAGGAGGACGCACTACACTAACTTGTAGCTTTAGATGAACACTGTGCAGAGGTCACACTACACTAACTTGTAGCTTTAGCTGAACACTGTGCAGAGGTAGCACTACACTAACTTGTAGTTTTAGCTGATCATTGTGAGCAGGACGCACTACACTAACATGTAGCTTTATCTGAACACTTTGCAGAGGTCTCACAACACTAACTTGTAGCTTTAGCTGAACACTGTGCAGAGGTCGCACTACACTAACTTGTAGTTTTAGCTGAACACTGTGCAGAGGTCTCACTACACTAACTTGTAGCTTTAGCTTAACACTGTGCAGAGGTCACACTACACTAACTTGTAGTTTTAGCTGATCATTGTGAGCAGGACGCACTACACTAACTTGTAGCTTTAGCTGAACACTGTGCAGAGGTCTCACTACACTAACTTGTAGCTTTAGCTGAACACTGTGCAGAGGTCGCACTACACTAACTTGTAGTTTTAGCTGATCATTGTGAGGAGGACGCACTACACTAACTTGTAGCTTTAGCTGAACACTGTGCAGAGGTCACACTACACTAACTTGTAGTTTTAGCTGAACACTGTGAGGAGGACGCACTACACTAACTTGCAGCTTTAGATGAACACTGTGCAGAGGTCACACTACACTAACTTGTAGCTTTAGCTGAACACTGTGCAGAGGTAGCACTACACTAACTTGTAGTTTTAGCTGATCATTGTGAGCAGGACGCACTACACTAACTTGTAGCTTTAGCTGAACACTGTGCAGAGGTCACACTACACTAACTTGTAGCTTTAGCTGAACACTGTGCTGAGGTCGCACTACACTAACTTGTAGTTTTAGCTGAACACTGTGAGGAGGACGCACTACACTAACTTGTAGCTTTAGCTGAACACTGTGAGCAGGACGCACTACACTAACTTGTAGCTTTAGCTGAACACTGTGAGCAGGATGCACTACATTATCTTGTAGCTTTAGCTGAACACTGTGCAGAGGTCTCACTACACTAACTTGTAGTTTTAGCTGAACACTGTGCAGAGGTCGCACTACACTAACTTGTAGTTTTAGGTGAACACTGTGAGGAGGACGCACTACACTAACTTGTAGCTTTAGATGAACACTGTGCAGAGGTCACACTACACTAACTGGTAGTTTTGGCTGAACACTGTGAGCAGGACAGTACACTAACTTGTAGCTTTAGCTGAACACTGTGCAGAGGTCGCACTACACTAACATGTAGTTTTTTCTGCACACTGTGAGCAGGACGCACTACACTAACTTGTAGCTTTAGCTGAACACTGTGCAGAGGTCGCACTACACTAACTTGTAGTTTTGTCTGAACACTGTGCAGAGGTCGCATTACACTAACTTGTAATTTTAGCTGAACACTTTGAGCAGGACGCACTACACTAACTTGTAGTTTTAGCTGAACACTGTGAGGAGGATGCACTACACTAACTTGTAGCTTTAGCTGAGCACTGTGCAGAGTTGGCACTTCACTAACTTGTAGTTTTAGCTGAACACTGTGAGGAGGACACACTACACTAACTTGTAGCTTTAGATGAACACTGTGCAGAGGTCAGACTACACTAACTTGTAGTTTTAGCTGAACACTGTGAGGAGGACGCACTACACTAACTTGTAGCTTTAGCTAAACACTGTGCAGAGTTCGCACTACACTAACATGTAGTTTTAGCTGAACACTGTGAGCAGGACGCACTACACTAACATGTAGCTTTATCTGAACACTTTGCAGAGGTCTCACAACACTAACTTGTAGCTTTAGCTGAACACTGTGCAGAGGTCGCACTACACTAACTTGTAGTTTTAGCTGAACACTGTGCAGAGGTCTCACTACACTAACTTGTAGCTTTAGCTGAACACTGTGCAGAGGTCACACTACACTAACTTGTAGTTTTAGCTGATCATTGTGAGCAGGACGCACTACACTAACTTGTAGCTTTAGCTGAACACTGTGCAGAGGTCTCACTACACTAACTTGTAGCTTTAGCTGAACACTGTTCAGAGGTCGCACTACACTAACTTGTAGTTTTAGCTGATCATTGTGAGGAGGACGCACTACACTAACTTGTAGCTTTAGCTGAACACTGTGCAGAGGTCACACTACACTAACTTGTAGTTTTAGCTGAACACTGTGAGGAGGACGCACTACACTAACTTGTAGCTTTAGATGAACACTGTGCAGAGGTCACACTACACTAACTTGTAGCTTTAGCTGAACACTGTGCAGAGGTAGCACTACACTAACTTGTAGTTTTAGCTGATCATTGTGAGCAGGACGCACTACACTAACATGTAGCTTTATCTGAACACTTTGCAGAGGTCTCACAACACTAACTTGTAGCTTTAGCTGAACACTGTGCAGAGGTCGCACTACACTAACTTGTAGTTTTAGCTGAACACTGTGCAGAGGTCTCACTACACTAACTTGTAGCTTTAGCTGAACACTGTGCAGAGGTCACACTACACTAACTTGTAGTTTTAGCTGATCATTGTGAGCAGGACGCACTACACTAACTTGTAGCTTTAGCTGAACACTGTGCAGAGGTCTCACTACACTAACTTGTAGCTTTAGCTGAACACTGTGCAGAGGTCGCACTACACTAACTTGTAGTTTTAGCTGATCATTGTGAGGAGGACGCACTACACTAACTTGTAGCTTTAGCTGAACACTGTGCAGAGGTCACACTACACTAACTTGTAGTTTTAGCTGAACACTGTGAGGAGGACGCACTACACTAACTTGCAGCTTTAGATGAACACTGTGCAGAGGTCACACTACACTAACTTGTAGCTTTAGCTGAACACTGTGCAGAGGTAGCACTACACTAACTTGTAGTTTTAGCTGATCATTGTGAGCAGGACGCACTACACTAACTTGTAGCTTTAGCTGAACACTGTGCAGAGGTCACACTACACTAACTTGTAGCTTTAGCTGAACACTGTGCTGAGGTCGCACTACACTAACTTGTAGTTTTAGCTGAACACTGTGAGGAGGACGCACTACACTAACTTGTAGCTTTAGCTGAACACTGTGAGCAGGACGCACTACACTAACTTGTAGCTTTAGCTGAACACTGTGAGCAGGACGCACTACACTAACATGTAGCTTTATCTGAACACTTTGCAGAGGTCTCACAACACTAACTTGTAGCTTTAGCTGAACACTGTGCAGAGGTCGCACTACACTAACTTGTAGTTTTAGCTGAATACTGTGCAGAGGTCTCACTACACTAACTTGTAGCTTTAGCTGAACACTGTGCAGAGGTCACACTACACTAACTTGTAGTTTTAGCTGATCATTGTGAGCAGGACGCACTACACTAACTTGTAGCTTTAGCTGAACACTGTGCAGAGGTCTCACTACACTAACTTGTAGCTTTAGCTGAACACTGTGCAGAGGTCGCACTACACTAACTTGTAGTTTTAGCTGATCATTGTGAGGAGGACGCACTACACTAACTTGTAGCTTTAGCTGAACACTGTGCAGAGGTCACACTACACTAACTTGTAGTTTTAGCTGAACACTGTGAGGAGGACGCACTACACTAACTTGTAGCTTTAGATGAACACTGTGCAGAGGTCACACTACACTAACTTGTAGCTTTAGCTGAACACTGTGCAGAGGTAGCACTACACTAACTTGTAGTTTTAGCTGATCATTGTGAGCAGGACGCACTACACTAACATGTAGCTTTATCTGAACACTTTGCAGAGGTCTCACAACACTAACTTGTAGCTTTAGCTGAACACTGTGCAGAGGTCGCACTACACTAACTTGTAGTTTTAGCTGAACACTGTGCAGAGGTCTCACTACACTAACTTGTAGCTTTAGCTGAACACTGTGCAGAGGTCACACTACACTAACTTGTAGTTTTAGCTGATCATTGTGAGCAGGACGCACTACACTAACTTGTAGCTTTAGCTGAACACTGTGCAGAGGTCTCACTACACTAACTTGTAGCTTTAGCTGAACACTGTGCAGAGGTCGCACTACACTAACTTGTAGTTTTAGCTGATCATTGTGAGGAGGACGCACTACACTAACTTGTAGCTTTAGCTGAACACTGTGCAGAGGTCACACTACACTAACTTGTAGTTTTAGCTGAACACTGTGAGGAGGACGCACTACACTAACTTGCAGCTTTAGATGAACACTGTGCAGAGGTCACACTACACTAACTTGTAGCTTTAGCTGAACACTGTGCAGAGGTAGCACTACACTAACTTGTAGTTTTAGCTGATCATTGTGAGCAGGACGCACTACACTAACTTGTAGCTTTAGCTGAACACTGTGCAGAGGTCACACTACACTAACTTGTAGCTTTAGCTGAACACTGTGCTGAGGTCGCACTACACTAACTTGTAGTTTTAGCTGAACACTGTGAGGAGGACGCACTACACTAACTTGTAGCTTTAGCTGAACACTGTGAGCAGGACGCACTACACTAACTTGTAGCTTTAGCTGAACACTGTGAGCAGGACGCACTACACTAACTTGTAGCTTTAGCTGAACACTGTGAGCAGGACGCACTACACTAAGTTGTAGCTTTAGCTGAACACTGTGAGTAGGATGCACTACACTAACTTGTAGCTTTAGCTGAACACTGTGAGCAGGATGCACTACACTAACTTGTAGCTTTAGCTGAACACTGTGCAGAGGTCTCACTACACTAACTTGTAGCTTTAGCTGAACACTGTGCAGAGGTCGCACTACACTAACTTGTAGTTTTAGCTGATCATTGTGAGGAGGACGCACTACACTAACTTGTAGCTTTAGCTGAACACTGTGCAGAGGTCACACTACACTAACTTGTAGTTTTAGCTGAACACTGTGACGAGGACGCACTACACTAACTTGTAGCTTTAGATGAACACTGTGCAGAGGTCACACTACACTAACTTGTAGCTTTAGCTGAACACTGTGCAGAGGTAGCACTACACTAACTTGTAGTTTTAGCTGATCATTGTGAGCAGGACGCACTACACTAACATGTAGCTTTATCTGAACACTTTGCAGAGGTCTCACAACACTAACTTGTAGCTTTAGCTGAACACTGTGCAGAGGTCGCACTACACTAACTTGTAGTTTTAGCTGAACACTGTGCAGAGGTCTCACTACACTAACTTGTAGCTTTAGCTGAACACTGTGCAGAGGTCACACTACACTAACTTGTAGTTTTAGCTGATCATTGTGAGCAGGACGCACTACACTAACTTGTAGCTTTAGCTGAACACTGTGCAGAGGTCTCACTACACTAACTTGTAGCTTTAGCTGAACACTGTGCAGAGGTCGCACTACACTAACTTGTAGTTTTAGCTGATCATTGTGAGGAGGACGCACTACACTAACTTGTAGCTTTAGCTGAACACTGTGCAGAGGTCACACTACACTAACTTGTAGTTTTAGCTGAACACTGTGAGGAGGACGCACTACACTAACTTGCAGCTTTAGATGAACACTGTGCAGAGGTCACACTACACTAACTTGTAGCTTTAGCTGAACACTGTGCAGAGGTAGCACTACACTAACTTGTAGTTTTAGCTGATCATTGTGAGCAGGACGCACTACACTAACTTGTAGCTTTAGCTGAACACTGTGCAGAGGTCACACTACACTAACTTGTAGCTTTAGCTGAACACTGTGCTGAGGTCGCACTACACTAACTTGTAGTTTTAGCTGAACACTGTGAGGAGGACGCACTACACTAACTTGTAGCTTTAGCTGAACACTGTGAGCAGGACGCACTACACTAACTTGTAGCTTTAGCTGAACACTGTGAGCAGGACGCACTACACTAACTTGTAGCTTTAGCTGAACACTGTGAGCAGGACGCACTACACTAAGTTGTAGCTTTAGCTGAACACTGTGAGTAGGATGCACTACACTAACTTGTAGCTTTAGCTGAACACTGTGAGCAGGATGCACTACACTAACTTGTAGCTTTAGCTGAACACTGTGCAGAGGTCTCACTACACTAACTTGTAGCTTTAGCTGAACACTGTGAGCAGGAGGCATTACACTAACTTGTAGCTTTAGCTGAACACTGTGAGCAGGACGCACTGCACTAACTTGTAGTTTTAGCTGAACACTGTGAGGAGGACGCACTACACTAACTTGTAGCTTTAGCTGAGCACTGTGCAGAGGTCGCACTTCACTAACTTGTAGTTTTAGCTGAACACTGTGAGGAGGACGCACTACACTAACTTGTAGCTTTAGCTGAACACTGTGCAGAGGTCGCACTACACTAACTTGTAGTTTTAGCCAATCATTGTGAGCAGGACGCACTAATCTAACTTGTAGCTTTAGCTGAACACTGTGCAGAGGTCACACTACACTAACTTGTAGCTTTAGCTGAACACTGTGCACAGGTCACACTACACTAACTTGTAGTTTTAGCTGAACACTGTGAGCAGGACACTATACTAACTTGTAGCTTTAGCTGAACACTGTGCATAGGTCACACTACACTAACTTGTAGCTTTAACTGAACACTGTGCAGAGGTCGCACTAAAATAACTTGTTGTTTTAGCTGAACACTGTGCAGAGGTCGCACTACACTAACTTGTAATTTTAGCTGAACACTGTGAGCAGGACGCACTACACTAACTTGTAGCTTTAGCTGAACACTGTGAGCAGGACGCACTACACTAACTTGTAGCTTTAGCTGAACACTGTGCAGAGGTCACACTACACTAACTTGTAGTTTTAGCTGAACACTGTGAGCAGGACACTACACTAACTTGTAGCTTTAGCTGAACACTGTGCAGAGGTCACACTACACTAACTTGTAGTTTTAGCTGAACACTGTGAGGAGGATGCACTACACTAACTTGTAGTTTTAGCTGAACACTGTGCATAGGTCACACTACACTAACTTGTAGTTTTAGCTGAACACTGTGAGCAGGACGCAATACACTAACTTGTAGCTTTAGCTGAACACTGTGCAGAGGTCACACTACACTAACTTGTAGTTTTATCTGAGCACTTTGCAGAGGTCGCACTACACTAACTTGTAATTTTAGCTGAACACTGTGAGCAGGACGCACTACACTAACTTGTAGCTTTAGCTGAACACTGTGAGCAGGATGCACTACATTAACTTTTAGCTTTAGCTGAACACTGTGCAGAGGTCACACTACACTAACTTGTAGCTTTAGCTGAACACTGTGCAGAGGTCGCACTACACTAACTTGTAGTTTTAGCTAAACACTGTGAGGAGGACGCACTACACTAACTTGTAGCTTTAGATGAACACTGTGCAGAGGTCACACTACACTAACTTGTAGTTTTAGCTGAACACTGTGAGTAGGACACTACACTAACTTGTAGCTGTAGCTGAACACTGTGCAGAGGTTACACTAAACTAACTTGTAGCTTTAGCTGAACACTGTGAGGAGGACGCACTACACTAACTTGTAGCTTTAGCTGAACACTGTGCAGAGGTCTCACTACACTAACTTGTAGCTTTAGCTGAACACTGTGCAGAGGTAGCACTACACTAACTTGTAGTTTTAGCTGATCATTGTGAGCAGGACGCACTACACTAACTTGTAGCTTTAGCTGAACACTGTGCAGAGGTCACACTACACTAACTTGTAGCATTAGCTGAACACTGTGCAGAGGTCACACTACACTAACTTGTAGTTTTAGCTGAACACTGTGAGGAGGACGCACTACACTAACTTGTAGCTTTAGATGAACACTGTGCAGAGGTCACACTACACTAACTTGTAGCCTTAGCTGAACACTGTGAGCAGGACGCACTACACTAACTTGTAGCTTTAGATGAACACTGTGCAGAGGTCACAATACACTAACTTGTAGTTTTAGCTGAACACTGTGAGCAGGATGCACTACATTAACTTGTAGATTTAGCTGAACACTGTGCAGAGGTCTCACTACACTAACTTGTAGTTTTAGCTGAACACTGTGAGCAGGACGCACTACATTATCTTGTAGCTTTAGCTGAACACTGTGAGGAGGTCTCACTACACTAACTTGTAGTTTTAGCTGAACACTGTGCAGAGGTCGCACTACACTAACTTGTAGTTTTAGGTGAACACTGTGAGGAGGACGCACTACACTAACTTGTAGCTTTAGATGAACACTGTGCAGAGGTCACACTACACTAACTTGTTGTTTTGGCTGAACACTGTGAGCAGGACAGTACACTAACTTGTAGCTTTAGCTTAACACTGTGCAGAGGTCGCACTACACTAACATGTAGTTTTTTCTGAACACTGTAAGCAGGACGCACTACACTAACTTGTAGCTTTAGCTGAACACTTTATGCAGGATGCACTACTCTAGGGATGAGCTTCGTGTTCGAGTCGAACCCATGTTCGACTCGAACATCGGCTGTTCGATCGTTCGCCGAATTGCGAACGTTATGGGCCGTTCGCGCTAAATTCGTGTGGCGCGTCACGGCCCATAATTCACTGCGGCATCGCAGTGCATTGCTGGCTGATGATTGGCCAAGCATGCACTATGACCCGCATGCTTGGCCAATCACAGCGCCGTCAGTAGAGAGAGCTGTAATTGGCCAAAGCCAGGGTGGCTTTGGCCAATTATGGCTCAGGGGATTTAGTACACACCCCACACTATATAAGGCCGCCTGCACGGCGGCCCTGTGTAGTGTGTGTTCCGGTGTGCTGAGAGATAGAGAGAGAGAGAGACAGTGTCATTTGATTTGAGTTAGATAGATTAGGCAGAACAGTCAGTCAGTTAGCTGCACTTACAGTGTATTGTGTATATATATGCATCCCAGGTGTTGCATATATATATATACACTGTATTCAGTTTAGCTAGATCCGTTCCTGTTATCTTCTATCTAGACTATTTACATTTAATGCAGTGCGTCCTGCTCACAGTGTTCAGCTAGATCCGTTCCTGCTATTTACATTTAGTGCAGTGCGTCCTGCTCACAGTGTTCAGCTAGATCCGTTCCTGTTATCTTCTAGACTATTTACATTTAGTGCAGTGCGTCCTGCTCACAGTGTTCAGCTAGATCCGTTCCTGCAATTTACATTTAGTGCAGTGCGTCCTGCTCACAGTGTTCAGCTAGATCCGTTCCTGCTATTTACATTTAGTGCAGTGCGTCCTGCTCACAGTGTTCAGCTAGATCCGTTCCTGCTATTTACATTTAGTGCAGTGCGTCCTGCTCACAGTGTTCAGCTAGATCCGTTCCTGTTATCTTCTAGACTATTTACATTTAGTGCAGTGCGTCCTGCTCACAGTGTTCAGCTAGATCCGTTCCTGCAATTTACATTTAGTGCAGTGCGTCCTGCTCACAGTGTTCAGCTAGATCCGTTCCTGCTATTTACATTTAGTGCAGTGCATCCTGCTCACAGTGTTCAGCTAGATCCGTTCCTGCTATTTACATTTAGTGCAGTGCGTCCTGCTCACAGTGTTCAGCTAGATCCGTTCCTGCTATTTACATTTAGTGCAGTGCGTCCTGCTCACAGTGTTCAGCTAGATCCGTTCCTGCTATTTACATTTAGTGCAGTGCGTCCTGCTCACAGTGTTCAGCTAGATCCGTTCCTGTTAAATTCCTACTGACCGGCAGGCTTGTCTGGTTACAGTATATAAAGCTACCTGAAGAAAATTACAGGTGTTCTATTTGATCCTATTAGTACCACGGTCAGGCAGCTAGACTATTTACATTTAGTACAGTGCGTCCTGCTCACAGTGTTCAGCTAGATCCGTTCCTGTTATCTTCCTACTGACAGGCAGGCTTGTCTGGTTACAGTATATAAAGCTACCTGAAGAAAATTACAGGTGTTCTATTTGATCCTATTAGTACCACGGTCAGGCAGCTAGACTATTTACATTTAGTACAGTGCGTCCTGCTCACAGTGTACAGCTAGATCCGTTCCTGTTATCTTCCTACTGACAGGCAGGCTTGTCTGGTTACAGTATATAAAGCTACCTGAAGAAAATTACAGGTGTTCTATTTGATCCTATTAGTACCACGGTCAGGCAGCTAGACTATTTACATTTAGTACAGTGCGTCCTGCTCACAGTGTACAGCTAGACCTGTTCCTGTTATCTTCCTACTGACAGGCAGGCTTGTCTGGTTACAGTATATAAAGCTACCTGAAGAAAATTACAGGTGTTCTATTTGATCCTATTAGTACCACGGTCAGGCAGCTAGACTATTTACATTTAGTACAGTGCGTCCTGCTCACAGTGTTCAGCTAGATCCGTTCCTGTTATCTTCCTACTGACAGGCAGGCTTGTCTGGTTACAGTATATAAAGCTACTTGAAGAAAATTACAGGTGTTCTATCCCAGCTTAGTGCAGCTACAGGCCATTAGTATGTCTGGAAGGCCAAGAAGGAGAGGCAGACAGTCACAAGCCAATAAGAGAGGGCAAGCAGGCTCTGTGTCTAGTGCTGGTCGTGGAGACGGTGCATCCTCATCAGCACGTGGCCATGGGACACGCTTGGCCTTTTTTTCGGCAGCTGGCCATGTTGAGCCGCAACATGCGGAAGACTTGGTCGAGTGGATGACCAAGCCGTCCTCATCCTCCTCATCCTCTCTCACCCATGCCCAGGGTGCTTTGTCTGGCAAAGCAGCGGCCTCTTCCCTCAGCTCAATGTCATCAGTGACTCCTTCCCTAGCTCCACCATGTCCTCATGAGGATTCCCTCGAACTGTTTGACCACAGTGTTGGGTACATGCTCCAGGAGGATGCCCAGCGTTTGGAAGGCTCTGATGACGATACTGAGCTCGATGAAGGCAGTAACATGAGCGCGGACAGAGGGGGTGCCCAAGAAGGACAGCAATCTGGCAGTCATGCTCCCCCTGCTGCAGCATACTGCCAGGTTTGCTCCAGTGATGAGGAGGGAGGGGATGATGAGGTCACTGACTCAACGTGGGTGCCTGATAGGAGAGAGGAGGAGGAGGAGGAGGAGGAGGAGGAGGAGGAGGAGGAGGAGGCGGCAGCACATCACCAACGAGGCAGGATGCCCTCCAGGGGCCAGCCTAAGGGCAGCACATTGACTGCATCACACCCCAAAGCTCCACATGTGCAGGGCGCTGCAGTCTCTGCGCGTTATTCAAAAAGTTCTTTGGTGTGGGCCTTTTTTGAGACGAGTGCATCAGATCGCACCGCTGCTATTTGCAACATATGTCTCAAGCGTATCTCGCGTGGCCAAAATATCTCCCGCTTGGGTACCACATGCTTGACCAGACATATGTTGACCTGCCATGCAGTTCGTTGGCAAGCGTATCTAAAAGACCCACACCAAAGAACAAAGAGGATCTCTCCTTGCTCCTCATCAGCTGAGATTTCCAACCCCACTAGACCTTCAGTCCTCTCTGAGACCTGCAGTGAGAGGAATGAAGGTGTAGAATTAGGTGTGTCACAGCCAAGTACTTGTGGGCAATCTGCTTTTGGTACACCGACGTCAGATTGTACCAGGCAAATTTCCCTGCCCCAGCTGCTGCACCGCCGAAAGAAGTTTGCTCCCAGCCATCCACATGCCCAGCGGTTGAATGCTAGCTTGGCAAAATTGCTAGCACTTCAACTGCTGCCTTTTCAGTTGGTAGACTCTGCCCCCTTCCGTGAGTTTGTGGAATGTGCGGTTCCTCAGTGGCAGGTACCCAAACGCCACTTTTTCTCACAGAAGGCGATTCCGGCTCTCTACCGGCATGTGGAAGGCAATGTCCATGCCTCGCTGGACAGGGCGGTCAGCGGTAAGGTGCATATTACCGCTGACTCATGGTCCAGCAGGCATGGACAGGGACGTTACCTAAGTTTCACGGCGCATTGGGTGACTCTGCTGGCAGCTGGGAAGGATGCAGGACAAGGTGCAGTAGTGTTGGAGGTTGTTCCGCCACCACGCCTCCAAAATGCTGATTGTGACACACCTCTCTCCTCCACCCCCTCCTCTTCTTCTTCCTCCATGGCCTCTTCCTCGGAACCAGCGGTGCTCCGTAGGCGTTCAAGGGGCTACGCAAGTACGCAGGCCAAAAGATGCCATGCGGTGCTTGAGCTGGTGTGCTTGGGGGACAGGAGCCACACTGGGGCAGAGGTTCTGTCAGCTCTGCAGGGGCAGGTTCAGAGGTGGTTGACGCCACGCCAACTTAAGGCAGGAATGGTGGTTTGCGACAATGGCACCAACCTCCTCTCTGCCCTCCGACAGGGACAAATGACCCATGTGCCCTGTTTGGCTCACGTCCTTAACTTGGTGGTGCAGCGGTTCTTGGGCAGGTACCCGGGCTTACAGGATGTCCTGAGGCAGGCCAGGAAAGTCTGTGTGCATTTCCGCCGGTCATATAATGCCAGTGCTCGGCTGACGGACCTCCAAAAGGAGTTTAACCTGCCCAAGAACCGCCTAATCTGTGACATGCCCACCAGGTGGAACTCAACGTTGGCCATGCTGCAGCGGCTGCACACGCAGCAGAGGGCCATCAATGAGTACCTGTGCGACTATGGCACCAGGACAGGGTCAGGGGAGCTTGGTTTTTTTTCCCCACGCCAGTGGGCCATGATCAGGGATGCATGCACTGTCCTGTCACCATTCGAGGAGGCCACGAGGATGGTGAGCAGTGACAGTGCATGCATCAGTGACACTGTCCCCCTTGTCCACCTGTTGGAGCACACGCTGCGTGGAATAATGGACAGGGCACTTGAGGCAGAACAGAGGCAGGAAGAGGAGGACTTCCTTAGCTCTCAAGGCCCCCTTTATCCAGACAGTGTTCCTGCATGCCCGCCGATCACACAGGAAGAGGACGAGGAGGAAGAGGAGGAGGAGGAAGATTGTGTCAGTATGGAGGTGGAGCCTGGCACTCAGCATCAGCAGCAGTCTTTAAGGGATCAGTCCCAAGAAACACATGGACTTGTACGTGGCTGGGAGGAGGTGGCTGCGGACCATGTCGTTCTTAGTGACCCAGAGGACTCCGGACCGAATGCCTCAGCAAACCTACGCTGCATGGCCTCCCTGATCCTGCAAAGCCTGCGTAAGGATCCTCGTATTCGTGGTATCAAGGAGAAGGACCAATACTGGCTGGCAACCCTCCTTGATCCACGTTACAAGGGTAAGGTTGCGGACCTTATCTTGCCATCGCAGAGGGAGCAGAGGATGAAACATCTTCGGGAGGCCTTGCAGAAAGGTCTGTGCAACGCGTTCCCAGAGACTGGGAGGTTACAAACTCCTGTTTCTGGACAACGTGTTGCTGAGGCTTCGGTCAGTCAAAGAAGGAGCGGTGGAGAAGGTGGCCGTCTGACCGATGCGTTCAGACAATTTTTTGGTCCGCAGCCCCAAGGTATGATCGGTTCCAGCAACCATCGCCAGCGTCTGTTTTACATGGTGCAGGAATACCTAGGGGCAAGATCAGACTTGGACACCTTTCCCACCGAAAATCCTCTGGGTTACTGGGTCTTGAGGATGGATCACTGGCCAGAGCTTGCACAGTATGCAATTGAGCTACTGGCCTGTCCTGCATCCAGCGTTCTTTCGGAACGCACATTCAGTGCTGCTGGAGGCGTGGTAACCGATCACAGGGTGCGTCTGTCCACTGACTCGGTCGATCGGCTGACCTTCATAAAAATGAATGAGTCTTGGATCACCACCAGCTACCAAGCACCTGATGCTGATGTAACCGAATAATTTTTTTTGAAATCTCAGATCCCTTCAAAGACTGCCTATGCTGATGCTGAGTGACTATCCCTGAGTAATTATCCTCTTCCTCCTCAATCATCACGCTGATAGCTTGTAAGAACATTTTTGGTTCTGGGCGCCACCACCAGTGCCTAAGGCACAATTTTTCAGCCCCTGTTTAACAGGGGCGTGTAATTACAATTTTTGATGTAATACTTTGCAGCAGGGCTCGTTCCTGCATTCCAACTAGAGTGTCTGTGAGGGGTTGCAGTGTTGTGGCACCAGCACCAGTGCCTAGGGCCCAATTTTTCTGCCCCTGTCTAACAGGGGCGTGTAATTACAATTTTTGATGCAATACTTTGCAGCAGGGCTCGTTCCTGCGTTCCAACTAGAGTGTCTGTGAGGGGTTGCAGTGTTGTGGCACCAGCACCAGTGCCTAAGGCCTAATTTTTCAGCTCCTGTTCAACAGGGGCATGTAATTACAATTCTTGATCTAATATTTCACAGCAGGGCCCTGTGAGGGCTTACAGTGTTGTGGCCACAGCAACACCTAAGGCCCAAATTTCTGCTGAGTATATAGGGCAGGACCCTACTTTCAAACATCTAACTTACAAACGACTCCTACTTGCAAACGGAAGGAGACAACAGGAAGTGAGATGAAATCTACCCCTAGGAAGGGAAATTCTCTCCTGTAAGAGTTAATATGGGAAAACAATTTCTCCTTTCCACTGATGCTTTCCAATCCTTGTTCCACAAAAAAACCCAAATTTTCAAAAAACATTTTTCATTGGGACAAAAAAGTGAGGTGAAATCTTCTGAAGAGGAGGAAAGACAGCAAAACAAATGTCACAGGGGTGATAACCCTTCCCTATGTTTTCCAAAAAGCTTAGAAAAGATTTTTTGGCTGGAGCTAAACACGTTAAAAATGTTCAAAATTACAAACAGATTCTACTTAACAACAAACCTACAGTCCCTGTCTTGTTTGCACCGCCTGTATACTGCTGTTCAGAGTATATAGGGCCTGGTGGCCCCACACCTTTCCTTATTTTAATTTGGGTGCGGGGTTCCCCTTAATATCCATACAAGACCCAAAGGGCCTGGTAATGGACTGGGGGGTAACCATGCCGTTTGTCTCACTGATTTTCATCCATATTGCCATGACCCGACATGACATTAAACCCGCAAGCAGTTTTAAATGAGATTTTTTCCTTTAAAAATGACATTTGGTGCAGGGACTGTTCTAAACATGGGAAACACGCGTCACTTTACAGGCATACTATAGACACCCCCCAGGTACGATATTTAAAGGAATATTTCACTTTTTTTTTTTTACTTTAAGCATCATTAAAATCACTGCTCCCGAAAAAACGGCCGTTTTTAAAAGTTTTTTTTGCATTGATACATGTCCCCTGGGGTAGGACCCGGGTCCCCAAACCCTTTTTAGGACAATACCATGCAAATTAGCCTTTAAAATGAGCACTTTTGATTTCGAACGTTCGAGTCCCATAGACGTCAATGGGGTTCTAACGTTCGTGCGAACTTTCGGTCCGTTCGCGGGTTCTGGTGCGAACCGAACCGGGGGGTGTTCGGCTCATCCCTACACTACACTAACTTGTAGTTTTAGCTGAACACTGTGAGGAGGACGCACTACACTAACTTGTAGCTTTAGCTGAGCACTGTGCAGAGGTGGCACTTCACTAACTTGTAGTTTTAGCTGAACACTGTGAGGAGGACAACACTACACTAACTTGTAGCTTTAGATGAACACTGTGCAGAGGTCAGACTACACTAACTTGTAGTTTTAGCTGAACACTGTGAGGAGTACGCACTACACTAACTTGTAGCTTTAGCTAAACACTGTGCAGAGGTAGCACTACACTAACATGTAGTTTTAGCTGAACACTGTGAGCAGGACGCACTACACTAACTTGTAGCTTTAGCTGAACACTTTGCAGAGGTCTCACAACACTAACTTGTAGCTTTAGCTGAACACTGTGCAGAGGTCGCACTACACTAACTTGTAGTTTTAGCTGAACACTGTGAGCAGGACGCACTACACTAACTTGTAGCTTTAGCTGAACACTTTGCAGAGGTCTCACTACACTAACTTGTAGCTTTAGCTGAACACTGTGCAGAGGTAGCACTACACTAACTTGTAGTTTTAGCTGATCATTGTGAGCAGGACGCACTACACTAACTTGTAGCTTTAGCTGAACACTGTGCAGAGGTCTCACTACACTAACTTGTAGCTTTAGCTGAACACTGTGCAGAGGTCGCACTACACTAACTTGTAGTTTTAGGTGAACACTGTGAGGAGGACGCACTACACAAACTTGTAGCTTTAGATGAACACTGTGCAGAGGTCACACTACACTAACTGGTAGTTTTGGCTGAACACTGTGAGCAGGACAGTACACTAACTTGTAGCTTTAGCTGAACACTATGCAGAGGTCACACTACACTAACATGTAGTTTTTTCTGAACACGGTGAGAAGGACACACTACACTAACTTGTAGCTTTAGCTGAACACTGTGCAGAGGTCTCACTACACTAACTTATAGCTTTAGCTGAACACTGTGCAGAGGTCGCACTACAGTAACTTGTAGTTTTAGCTGAACACTGTGAGCAGGGCGCACTACACTAACTTGTAGCTTTAGATGAACACTGTGCAGAGGTCACACTACACTAACTTGTAGTTTTGTCTGAACACTGTGCAGAGGTCGCATTACACTAACTTGTAATTTTAGCTGAACACTTTGAGCAGGACGCACTACACTAACTTGTAGTTTTAGCTGAACACTGTGAGGAGGACGCACTGCACTAACTTGTAGCTTTAGATGAACATTGTGCAGAGGTGGCACTTCACTAACTTGTAGTTTTAGCTGAACACTGTGAGGAGGACACACTACACTAACTTGTAGCTTTAGATGAACGTTGTGCAGAGGTCAGACTACACTAACTTGTAGTTTTAGCTGAACACTGTGAGGAGGACGCACTACACTAACTTGTAGCTTTAGCTAAACACTGTGCAGAGTTCGCACTACACTAACATGTAGTTTTAGCTGAACACTGTGAGCAGGACGCACTACACTAACATGTAGCTTTAGCTGAACACTTTGCAGAGGTCTCACAACACTAACTTGTAGCTTTAGCTGAACACTGTGCAGAGGTCGCACTACACTAACTTGTAGTTTTAGCTGATCATTGTGAGCAGGACGCACTACACTAACTTGTAGCTTTAGCTGAACACTGTGCAGAGGTCGCACTACACTAACTTGTAGTTTTAGCTGAACACTGTGAGGAGGACGCACTACACTAACTTGTAGCTTTAGCTGAACACTGTGCAGAGGTCACACTACACTAACTTGTAGTTTTAGCTGAACACTGTGAGGAGGACGCACTACACTAACTTGTAGCTTTAGATGAACACTGTGCAGAGGTCACACTACACTAACTTGTAGCTTTAGCTGAACACTGTGCAGAGGTAGCACTACACTAACTTATAGTTTTAGCTGATCATTGTGAGCAGGACGCACTGCACTAACTTGTAGCTTTAGCTGAACACTGTGCAGAGGTCACACTACACTAACTTGTAGCTTTAGCTGAACACTGTGCTGAGGTCGCACTACACTAACTTGTAGTTTTAGCTGAACACTGTGAGGAGGATGCACTACACTAACTTGTAGCTTTAGCTGAACACTGTGAGCAGGACGCACTACACTAACTTGTAGCTTTAGCTGAACACTGTGAGCAGGACGCACTACACTAACTTGTAGCTTTAGCTGAACACTGTGAGCAGGACGCACTACACTAACTTGTAGCTTTAGCTGAACACTGTGAGCAGGATGCACTACACTAACTTGTAGCTTTAGCTGAACACTGTGAGCAGGATGCACTACACTAACTTGTAGCTTTAGCTGAACACTGTGCAGAGGTCTCACTACACTAACTTGTAGATTTAGCTGAAAACTGTGAGCAGGAGGCATTACACTAACTTGTAGCTTTAGCTGAACACTGTGAGCAGGACGCACTGCACTAACTTGTAGTTTTAGCTGAACACTGTGAGGAGGACGCACTACACTAACTTGTAGCTTTAGCTGAGCACTGTGCAGCGGTCGCACTTCACTAACTTGTAGTTTTAGCTGAACACTGTGAGGAGGACGCACTACACTAACTTGTAGCTTTAGATGAACACTGTGCAGAGGTCACTGTAAACTAACTTGTAGCTTTAGCTGAACACTGTGAGGAGGATGCACTACACTAACTTGCAGCTTT
The DNA here is from genome assembly GCA_037953035.1 of Aquarana catesbeiana. Lineage (NCBI taxonomy): Eukaryota > Metazoa > Chordata > Amphibia > Anura > Ranidae > Aquarana > Aquarana catesbeiana. Next base: position 2,229,960 of record JBBHAA010000512.1, on the reverse strand, counting down.
AGCTGAACACTGTGCAGAGGTCGCACTACACTAACTTGTAGTTTTAGCCGATCATTGTGAGCAGGACGCACTAATCTAACTTGTAGCTTTAGCTGAACACTGTGCAGAGGTCACACTACACTAACTTGTAGCTTTAGCTGAACACTGTGCACAGGTCACACTACACTAACTTGTAGTTTTAGCTGAACACTGTGAGCAGGACACTACACTAACTTGTAGCTTTAGCTGAACACTGTGCATAGGTCACACTACACTAACTTGTAGCTTTAACTGAACACTGTGCAGAGGTCGCACTAAAATAACTTGTTGTTTTAGCTGAACACTGTGCAGAGGTCGCACTACACTAACTTGTAATTTTAGCTGAACACTGTGAGCAGGACGCACTACACTAACTTGTAGCTTTAGCTGAACACTGTGAGCAGGACGCACTACACTAACTTGTAGCTTTAGCTGAACACTGTGCAGAGGTCACACTACACTAACTTGTAGTTTTAGCTGAACACTGTGAGCAGGACACTACACTAACTTGTAGCTTTAGCTGAACACTGTGCAGAGGTCACACTACACTAACTTGTAGTTTTAGCTGAACACTGTGAGGAGGATGCACTACACTAACTTGTAGCTTTAGCTGAACACTGTGAGCAGGACGCACTACACTAACTTGTAGCTTTAGCTGAACACTGTGAGCAGGACGCACTACACTAACTTGTAGCTTTAGCTGAACACTGTGAGCAGGACGCACTACACTAACTTGTAGCTTTAGCTGAACACTGTGAGCAGGATGCACTACACTAACTTGTAGCTTTAGCTGAACACTGTGAGCAGGATGCACTACACTAACTTGTAGCTTTAGCTGAACACTGTGCAGAGGTCTCACTACACTAACTTGTAGATTTAGCTGAAAACTGTGAGCAGGAGGCATTACACTAACTTGTAGCTTTAGCTGAACACTGTGAGCAGGACGCACTGCACTAACTTGTAGTTTTAGCTGAACACTGTGAGGAGGACGCACTACACTAACTTGTAGCTTTAGCTGAGCACTGTGCAGCGGTCGCACTTCACTAACTTGTAGTTTTAGCTGAACACTGTGAGGAGGACGCACTACACTAACTTGTAGCTTTAGATGAACACTGTGCAGAGGTCACTGTAAACTAACTTGTAGCTTTAGCTGAACACTGTGAGGAGGATGCACTACACTAACTTGCAGCTTTAGCTGAACACTGTGCAGAGGTCGCACTACACTAACTTGTAGTTTTAGCCGATCATTGTGAGCAGGACGCACTAATCTAACTTGTAGCTTTAGCTGAACACTGTGCAGAGGTCACACTACACTAACTTGTAGCTTTAGCTGAACACTGTGCACAGGTCACACTACACTAACTTGTAGTTTTAGCTGAACACTGTGAGCAGGACACTACACTAACTTGTAGCTTTAGCTGAACACTGTGCATAGGTCACACTACACTAACTTGTAGCTTTAACTGAACACTGTGCAGAGGTCGCACTAAAATAACTTGTTGTTTTAGCTGAACACTGTGCAGAGGTCGCACTACACTAACTTGTAATTTTAGCTGAACACTGTGAGCAGGACGCACTACACTAACTTGTAGCTTTAGCTGAACACTGTGAGCAGGACGCACTACACTAACTTGTAGCTTTAGCTGAACACTGTGCAGAGGTCACACTACACTAACTTGTAGTTTTAGCTGAACACTGTGAGCAGGACACTACACTAACTTGTAGCTTTAGCTGAACACTGTGCAGAGGTCACACTACACTAACTTGTAGTTTTAGCTGAACACTGTGAGGAGGACGCACTACACTAACTTGTAGCTTTAGCTGAACACTGTGCATAGGTCACACTACACTAACTTGTAGTTTTAGCTGAACACTGTGAGCAGGACGCACTACACTAACTTTTAGCTTTAGCTGAACACTGTGCAGAGGTCACACTACACTAACTTGTAGTTTTATCTGAGCACTTTGCAGAGGTCGCACTACACTAACTTGTAATTTTAGCTGAACTCTGTGAGCAGGACGCACTACACTAACTTGTAGCTTTAGCTGAACACTGTGAGCAGGATGCACTACATTAACTTGTAGCTTTAGCTGAACACTGTGCAGAGGTCACACTACACTAACTTGTAGTTTTAGCTGAACACTGTGAGGAGGACGCACTACACTAACTTGTAGCTTTAGCTGAACACTGTGCAGAGGTCACACTACACTAACTTGTAGTTTTAGCTGAACACTGTGAGGAGGACGCACTACACTAACTTGTAGCTTTAGATGAACACTGTGCAGAGGTCACACTACACTAACTTGTAGCTTTAGCTGAACACTGTGCAGAGGTAGCACTACACTAACTTATAGTTTTAGCTGATCATTGTGAGCAGGACGCACTGCACTAACTTGTAGCTTTAGCTGAACACTGTGCAGAGGTCACACTACACTAACTTGTAGCTTTAGCTGAACACTGTGCTGAGGTCGCACTACACTAACTTGTAGTTTTAGCTGAACACTGTGAGGAGGACGCACTACACTAACTTGTAGCTTTAGCTGAACACTGTGAGCAGGACGCACTACACTAACTTGTAGCTTTAGCTGAACACTGTGAGCAGGACGCACTACACTAACTTGTAGCTTTAGCTGAACACTGTGAGCAGGACGCACTACACTAACTTGTAGCTTTAGCTGAACACTGTGAGCAGGATGCACTACACTAACTTGTAGCTTTAGCTGAACACTGTGCAGAGGTCTCACTACACTAACTTGTAGATTTAGCTGAAAACTGTGAGCAGGAGGCATTACACTAACTTGTAGCTTTAGCTGAACACTGTGAGCAGGACGCACTGCACTAACTTGTAGTTTTAGCTGAACACTGTGAGGAGGACGCACTACACTAACTTGTAGCTTTAGCTGAGCACTGTGCAGCGGTCGCACTTCACTAACTTGTAGTTTTAGCTGAACACTGTGAGGAGGACGCACTACACTAACTTGTAGCTTTAGATGAACACTGTGCAGAGGTCACTGTAAACTAACTTGTAGCTTTAGCTGAACACTGTGAGGAGGATGCACTACACTAACTTGTAGCTTTAGCTGAACACTGTGCAGAGGTCGCACTACACTAACTTGTAGTTTTAGCCGATCATTGTGAGCAGGACGCACTAATCTAACTTGTAGCTTTAGCTGAACACTGTGCAGAGGTCACACTACACTAACTTGTAGCTTTAGCTGAACACTGTGCACAGGTCACACTACACTAACTTGTAGTTTTAGCTGAACACTGTGAGCAGGACACTACACTAACTTGTAGCTTTAGCTGAACACTGTGCATAGGTCACACTACACTAACTTGTAGCTTTAACTGAACACTGTGCAGAGGTCGCACTAAAATAACTTGTTGTTTTAGCTGAACACTGTGCAGAGGTCGCACTACACTAACTTGTAATTTTAGCTGAACACTGTGAGCAGGACGCACTACACTAACTTGTAGCTTTAGCTGAACACTGTGAGCAGGACGCACTACACTAACTTGTAGCTTTAGCTGAACACTGTGCAGAGGTCACACTACACTAACTTGTAGTTTTAGCTGAACACTGTGAGCAGGACACTACACTAACTTGTAGCTTTAGCTGAACACTGTGCAGAGGTCACACTACACTAACTTGTAGTTTTAGCTGAACACTGTGAGGAGGACGCACTACACTAACTTGTAGCTTTAGCTGAACACTGTGCATAGGTCACACTACACTAACTTGTAGTTTTAGCTGAACACTGTGAGCAGGACGCACTACACTAACTTGTAGCTTTAGCTGAACACTGTGCAGAGGTCACACTACACTAACTTGTAGTTTTATCTGAGCACTTTGCAGAGGTCGCACTACACTAACTTGTAATTTTAGCTGAACTCTGTGAGCAGGACGCACTACACTAACTTGTAGCTTTAGCTGAACACTGTGAGCAGGATGCACTACATTAACTTGTAGCTTTAGCTGAACACTGTGCAGAGGTCACACTACACTAACTTGTAGTTTTAGCTGAACACTGTGAGGAGGACGCACTGCACTAACTTGCAGCTTTAGATAAACACTGTGCAGAGGTCGCACTACACTAACTTGTAGTTTTAGCTGATCATTGTGAGCAGGACGCACTACACTAACTTGTAGCTTTAGCTGAAAACTGTGCAGAGGTCACACTACACTAACTTGTAGCTTTAGCTGAACACTGTGCAGAGGTCGCACTACACTAACTTGTAGTTTTAGCTGAACACTGTGAGGAGGACGCACTACACTAACTTGTAGCTTTAGATGAACACTGTGCAGAGGTCACACTACACTAACTTGTAGTTTTAGCTGAACACTGTGAGCAGGACACTACACTAACTTGTAGCTGTAGCTGAACAATGTGCAGAGGTTACACTAAACTAACTTGTAGCTTTAGCTGAACACTGTGAGGAGGACGCACTACACTAACTTGTAGCTTTAGCTGAACACTGTGCAGAGGTCTCACTACACTAACTTGTAGCTTTAGCTGAACACTGTGCAGAGGTCGCACTACACTAATTTGTAGTTTTAGCTGAACACTGTGAGCAGGACGCACTACACTGACTTGTAGCTTTAGCTGAACACTGTGCAGAGGTCTCACTACACCAACTTGTAGCTTTAGCTGAACACTGTGCAGAGGTAGCACTACACTAACTTGTAGTTTTAGCTGATCATTGTGAGCAGGACGCACTACACTAACTTGTAGCTTTAGCTGAACACTGTGCAGAGGTCACACTACACTAACTTGTAGCTTTAGCTGAACACTGTGCTGAGGTCGCACTACACTAACTTGTAGTTTTAGCTGAACACTGTGAGGAGGACGCACTACACTAACTTGTAGCTTTAGCTGAACACTGTGCAGAGGTCACACTACACTAACATGTAGTTTTAGCTGAACACTGTGAGGAGGACGCACTACACTAACTTGTAGCTTTAGATGAACACTGTGCAGAGGTCACACTACACTAACTTGTAGCCTTAGCTGAACACTGTGAGCAGAACGCACTACACTAACTTGTAGCTTTAGATGAATACTGTGCAGAGGTCACAATACACTAACTTGTAGTTTTAGCTGAACACTGTGAGCAGGATGCACTACATTAACTTGTAGCTTTAGCTAAACACTGTGCAGAGGTCTCACTACACTAACTTGTAGTTTTAGCTGAACACTGTGAGCAGGACGCACTACATTATCTTGTAGCTTTAGCTGAACACTGTGTAGAGGTCTCACTACACTAACTTGTAGTTTTAGCTGAACATTGTGCAGAGGTCGCACTACACTAACTTGTAGTTTTAGGTGAACACTGTGAGGAGGACGCACTACACTAACTTGTAGCTTTAGATGAACACTGTGCAGAGGTCACACTACACTAACTTGTTGTTTTGGCTGAACACTGTGAGCAGGACAGTACACTAACTTGTAGCTTTAGCTTAACACTGTGCAGAGGTCGCACTACACTAACATGTCGTTTTTTTCTGAACACTGTAAGCAGGACGCACTACACTAACTTGTAGCTTTAGCTGAACACTTTGAGCAGGATGCACTACACTAACTTGTAGTTTTAGCTGAACACTGTGAGGAGGACGCACTACACTAACTTGTAGCTTTAGCTGAGCACTGTGCAGAGGTGACACTTCACTAACTTGTAGTTTTAGCTGAACACTGTGAGGAGGACAACACTACACTAACTTGTAGCTTTAGATGAACACTGTGCAGAGGTCAGAATACACTAACTTGTAGTTTTAGCTGAACACTGTGAGGAGTACGCACTACACTAACTTGTAGCTTTAGCTAAACACTGTGCAGAGGTAGCACTACACTAACATGTAGTTTTAGCTGAACACTGTGAGCAGGACGCACTACACTAACTTGTAGCTTTAGCTGAACACTTTGCAGAGGTCTCACAACAATAACTTGTAGCTTTAGCTGAACACTGTGCAGAGGTCGCACTACACTAACTTGTAGTTTTAGCTGAACACTGTGAGCAGGACGCACTACACTAACTTGTAGCTTTAGCTGAACACTGTGCAGAGGTCTCACTACACTAACTTGTAGCTTTAGCTGAACACTGTGCAGAGGTCGCACTACACTAACTTGTAGTTTTAGCTGATCATTGTGAGCAGGACGCACTACACTAACTTGTAGCTTTAGCTGAACACTGTGCAGAGGTCTCACTACACTAACTTGTAGCTTTAGCTGAACACTGTGCAGAGGTCGCACTACACTAACTTGTAGATTTAGCTGATCATTGTGAGCAGGACGCACTACACTAACTTGTAGCTTTAGCTGAACACTGTGCAGAGGTCGCACTACACTAACTTGTAGTTTTAGCTGAACACTGTGAGGAGGACGCACTACACTAATTTGTAGCTTTAGCTGAACACTGTGCAGAGGTCACACTACACTAACTTGTAGTTTTAGCTGAACACTGTGAGGGGGACGCACTACACTAACTTGCAGCTTTAGATAAACACTGTGCAGAGGTCGCACTACACTAATTTGTAGTTTTAGCTGATCATTGTGAGCAGGACGCACTACACTAACTTGTAGCTTTAGCTGAACACTGTGCAGAGGTCACACTACACTAACTTGTAGCTTTAGCTGAACCCTGTGCAGAGGTCGCACTACACTAACTTGTAGTTTTAGCTGAACACTGTGAGGAGGACGCACTACACTAACTTGTAGCTTTAGCTGAACACTGTGCAGAGGTCACACTACACTAACTTGTAGTTTTAGCTGAACACTGTGAGTAGGACGCACTACACTAACTTGTAGCTTTAGATGAACACTGTGCAGAGGTCACAACACACTAACTTGTAGTTTTAGCTGAACACTGTGAGCAGGACGCACTACACTAACTTGTAGCTTTAGCTGAACACTGTGCAGAGGTCACACTACACTAACTTGTAGTGTTATCTGAGCACTGTGCAGAGGTCGCACTACACTAACTTGTAATTTTAGCTGAACACTGTGAGCAGGACGCACTACACTAACTTGTAGCTTTAGCTGAACACTGTGAGCAGGATGCACTAGATTAACTTGTAGCTTTAGCTGAACACTGTGCAGAGGTCACACTACACTAACTTGTAGCTTTAGCTGAACAATGTGCAGAGGTCGCACTACACTAACTTGTAGCTTTAGCTGAGCACTGTGCAGAGGTGGCACTTCACTAACTTGTAGTTTTAGTTGAACACTGTAAGGAGGACGCACTACACTAACTTGTAGCTTTAGATGAACACTGTGCAGAGGTCAGACTACACTAACTTGTAGTTTTAGCTGAACACTGTGAGGAGGACACACTACATTAACTTGTAGCTTTAGCTAAACACTGTGCAGAAGTCGCACTACACTAACATGTAGTTTTAGCTGAACACTGTGAGCAGGATGCACTACACTAGCTTGTAGCTTTAGCTGAACACTGTGCAGAGGTCTCACTACACTAACTTGTAGCTTTAGATGAACACTGTGCAGAGGTCGCACTACACTAACTTGTAGTTTTAGCTGAACACTGTGATTAGGACACACTGCACTAACTTGTAAGTTTAGCTGAGCACTGTGCAGAGGTGGCACTTCACTAACTTGTAGTTTTAGTTGAACACTGTAAGGAGGACGCACTACACTAACTTTTAGCTTTAGATGAACACTGTGCAGAGGTCAGACTACACTAACTTGTAGTTTTAGCTGAACACTGTGAGGAGGACACACTACACTAACTTGTAGCTTTAGCTGAACACTGTGCAGAGGTCACACTACACTAACTTGTAGTTTTAGCTGAACACTGTGAGCAAGGCACTACACTAATTTGTAGTTTTAGCTGAACACTGTGAGCAGGACGCACTACACTAACTTGTAGCTTTAGCTGAACACTGTGCAGAGGTCTCACTACACTAACTTGTAGCTTTAGCTGAACACTGTGCTGAGGTCGCACTACACTAACTTGTAGTTTTAGCTGAACACTGTGAGGAGGACGCACTACACTAACTTGTAGCTTTAGCTGAACACTGTGAGGAGGACGCACTACGCTAACTTGTAGCTTTAGATGAACACTGTGCAGAGGTCACACTACACTAACTTGTAGCCTTAGCTGAACACTGTGAGCAGGACGCACTACACTAATTTGTAGCTTTAGATGAACACTGTGCAGAGGTCACAATACACTAACTTGTAGTTTTAGCGGAACACTGTGAGCAGGACGCACTACACTAACTTGTAGCTTTAGCTGAACACTGTGCAGAGGTCACACTACACTAACTTGTAGTTTTATCTGAGCACTGTGCAGAGGTCGCACTACACTAACTTGTAATTTTAGCTGAACACTGTGAGCAGGACGCACTACACTAACTTGTAGCTTTAGCTGAACACTGTGAGCAGGATGCACTACATTAACTTGTAGCTTTAGCTGAACACTGTGCAGAGGTCTCACTACACTAACTTGTAGTTTTAGCTGAACACTGTGAGCAGGACGCACTACATTATCTTGTAGCTTTAGATGAACACTGTGCAGAGGTCTCACTACACTAACTTGTAGTTTTAGCTGAACACTGTGCAGAGGTCGCACTACACTAACTTGTAGTTTTAGGTGAACACTGTGAGGAGGACGCACTACACTAACTTGTAGCTTTAGATGAACACTGTGTAGAGGTCACACTACACTAACTTGTAGTTTTAGCTAAACACTATGAGGAGGACCCACTACACTAACTTGTAGCTTTAGCTGAACACTGTGCAGAGGTCGCACTACACTAACATATAGTTTTATCTGAACACTGTGAGCAGGACGCACTACACTAACTTGTAGCTTTAGCTGAACACTGTGCAGAGGTCGCACTACACTAACTTGTAGTTTTATCTGAATACTGTGCAGAGGTTGCACTACACTAACTTGTAATTTTAGCTGAACACTGTGAGCAGGGCGCACTACACTAGCTTGTAGTTTTAGCTGAACACTGTGAGGAGGACGCACTACACTAACTTGTAGCTTTAGCTGAGCACTGTGCAGAGGTCGCACTTCACTAACTTGTAGTTTTAGCTGAACACTGTGAGGAGGACGCAGTACACTAACTTGTAGCTATAGATGTACACTGTGCAGAGGTCACACTACACTAACTTGTAGCCTTAGCTGAACACTGTGCAGAGGTCTCACTACACTAACTTGTAGCTTTAGATGAACACTGTGCAGAGGTCACACTACACTAACTTGTAGTTTTGGCTGAACACTGTAAGCAGGACAGTACACTAACTTGTAGCTTTAGCTGAACACTGTGCAGAGGTCGCACTACACTAACATGTAGTTTTATCTGAACACTGTGAGCAGGACGCACTACACTAACTTGTAGCTTTAGCTGAACACTGTGCAGAGGTCGCACTACACTAACTTGTAGTTTTATCTGAACACTGTGCAGAGGTCGCACTACACTAACTTGTAGCTTTAGATGAACACTGTGCAGAGGTCACACTACACTAACTTGTAGTTTTAGCTGAACACTGTGAGCAGGACGCACTACACTAACTTGTAGCGTTAGCTGAACACTGTGCAGAGGTCGCACTACACTAACTTGTAGTTTTAGCTGATCATTGTGAGCAGGACGCACTACACTAACTTCTAGCTTTAGCTGAACACTGTGCAGAGGTCACACTACACTAACTTGTAGCTTTAGCTGAACACTGTGCAGAGGTCGCACTACACAAACTTGTAGTTTTAGCTGAACATTGTGAGGAGGACGCACTACACTAACTTGTAGCTTTAGCTGAACACTGTGCAGAGGTCACACTACACTAACTTGTAGTTTTAGCTGAACACTGTGAGGAGGACGCACTACACTAACTTGTAGCTTTAGATGAACACTGTGCAGAGGTCACAATACACTAACTTGTAGTTTTAGCTGAACACTGTGAGCAGGACACTACACTAACTTGTAGTTTTAGCTGAACACTGTGCATAGGTCACACTACACTAACTTGTAGCCTTAGCTGAACACTGTGAGCAGGACGCACTACACTAACTTGTAGCTTTAGATGAACACTGTGTAGAGGTCACAATACACTAACTTGTAGTTTTAGCTGAACACTGTGAGCAGGACGCACTACACTAACTTGTAGCTTTAGCTGAACACTGTGCAGAGGTCTCACTACACTAACTTGTAGCTTTAGCTGAACACTGTGCAGAGGTCGCACTACACTAACTTGTAGTTTTAGCTGATCATTGTGAGCAGGACGCACTACACTAACTTGTAGCTTTAGCTGAACACTGTGCAGAGGTCACACTACACTAACTTGTAGCTTTAGCTGAACACTGTGCAGAGGTCACACTACACTAACTTGTAGCCTTAGCTGAACACTGTGAGCAGGACGCACTACACTAATTTGTAGCTTTAGATGAACACTGTGCAGAGGTCACAATACACTAACTTGTAGTTTTAGCGGAACACTGTGAGCAGGACGCACTACACTAACTTGTAGCTTTAGCTGAACACTGTGCAGAGGTCACACTACACTAACTTGTAGTTTTATCTGAGCACTGTGCAGAGGTCGCACTACACTAACTTGTAATTTTAGCTGAACACTGTGAGCAGGACGCACTACACTAACTTGTAGCTTTAGCTGAACACTGTGAGCAGGATGCACTACATTAACTTGTAGCTTTAGCTGAACACTGTGCAGAGGTCTCACTACACTAACTTGTAGTTTTAGCTGAACACTGTGAGCAGGACGCACTACATTATCTTGTAGCTTTAGATGAACACTGTGCAGAGGTCTCACTACACTAACTTGTAGTTTTAGCTGAACACTGTGCAGAGGTCGCACTACACTAACTTGTAGTTTTAGGTGAACACTGTGAGGAGGACGCACTACACTAACTTGTAGCTTTAGATGAACACTGTGTAGAGGTCACACTACACTAACTTGTAGTTTTAGCTAAACACTATGAGGAGGACCCACTACACTAACTTGTAGCTTTAGCTGAACACTGTGCAGAGGTCGCACTACACTAACATATAGTTTTATCTGAACACTGTGAGCAGGACGCACTACACTAACTTGTAGCTTTAGCTGAACACTGTGCAGAGGTCGCACTACACTAACTTGTAGTTTTATCTGAATACTGTGCAGAGGTTGCACTACACTAACTTGTAATTTTAGCTGAACACTGTGAGCAGGGCGCACTACACTAGCTTGTAGTTTTAGCTGAACACTGTGAGGAGGACGCACTACACTAACTTGTAGCTTTAGCTGAGCACTGTGCAGAGGTCGCACTTCACTAACTTGTAGTTTTAGCTGAACACTGTGAGGAGGACGCAGTACACTAACTTGTAGCTATAGATGTACACTGTGCAGAGGTCACACTACACTAACTTGTAGCCTTAGCTGAACACTGTGCAGAGGTCTCACTACACTAACTTGTAGCTTTAGATGAACACTGTGCAGAGGTCACACTACACTAACTTGTAGTTTTGGCTGAACACTGTAAGCAGGACAGTACACTAACTTGTAGCTTTAGCTGAACACTGTGCAGAGGTCGCACTACACTAACATGTAGTTTTATCTGAACACTGTGAGCAGGACGCACTACACTAACTTGTAGCTTTAGCTGAACACTGTGCAGAGGTCGCACTACACTAACTTGTAGTTTTATCTGAACACTGTGCAGAGGTCGCACTACACTAACTTGTAGCTTTAGATGAACACTGTGCAGAGGTCACACTACACTAACTTGTAGTTTTAGCTGAACACTGTGAGCAGGACGCACTACACTAACTTGTAGCGTTAGCTGAACACTGTGCAGAGGTCGCACTACACTAACTTGTAGTTTTAGCTGATCATTGTGAGCAGGACGCACTACACTAACTTCTAGCTTTAGCTGAACACTGTGCAGAGGTCACACTACACTAACTTGTAGCTTTAGCTGAACACTGTGCAGAGGTCGCACTACACAAACTTGTAGTTTTAGCTGAACATTGTGAGGAGGACGCACTACACTAACTTGTAGCTTTAGCTGAACACTGTGCAGAGGTCACACTACACTAACTTGTAGTTTTAGCTGAACACTGTGAGGAGGACGCACTACACTAACTTGTAGCTTTAGATGAACACTGTGCAGAGGTCACAATACACTAACTTGTAGTTTTAGCTGAACACTGTGAGCAGGACACTACACTAACTTGTAGTTTTAGCTGAACACTGTGCATAGGTCACACTACACTAACTTGTAGCCTTAGCTGAACACTGTGAGCAGGACGCACTACACTAACTTGTAGCTTTAGATGAACACTGTGTAGAGGTCACAATACACTAACTTGTAGTTTTAGCTGAACACTGTGAGCAGGACGCACTACACTAACTTGTAGCTTTAGCTGAACACTGTGCAGAGGTCTCACTACACTAACTTGTAGCTTTAGCTGAACACTGTGCAGAGGTCGCACTACACTAACTTGTAGTTTTAGCTGATCATTGTGAGCAGGACGCACTACACTAACTTGTAGCTTTAGCTGAACACTGTGCAGAGGTCACACTACACTAACTTGTAGCTTTAGCTGAACACTGTGCAGAGGTCGCACTACACTAACTTGTAGTTTTAGCTGAACACTGTTAGGAGGACGCACTACACTAACTTGTAGCTTTAGCTGAACACTGTGCAGAGGTCACACTACACTAACATGTAGTTTTAGCTGAACACTGTGAGGAGAACGCACTACACTAACTTGTAGCTTTAGATGAACACTGTGCAGAGGTCACACTACACTAACTTGTAGCCTTAGCTGAACACTGTGAGCAGGACGCACTACACTAACTTGTAGCTTTAGATGAACACTGTGCAGAGGTCACAATACACTGACTTGTAATTTTAGCTGAACACTGTGAGCAGGACGCACTACACTAACTTGTAGCTTTAGCTGAACACTGTGCAGAGGTCACACTACACTAACTTGTAGTGTTATCTGAGCACTGTGCAGAAGTCGCACTACACTAACTTGTAATTTTAGCTGAACACTGTGAGCAGGACGCACTACACTAACTTGTAGCTTTAGCTGAACACTGTGAGCAGGATGCACTAGATTAACTTGTAGCTTTAGCTGAACACTATGCAGAGGTCTCACTACACTAACTTGTAGTTTTAGCTGAACACTGTGAGCAGGACGCACTACACTAACTTGTAGCTTTAGCTGATCATTGTGAGCAGGACGCACTACACTAACTTGTAGTTTTAGCTGAACACTGTGCAGAGGTCGCACTACACTAACTTGTAGTTTTAGCTGAACACTGTGAGGAACATGCACTACACTAACTTGTAGCTTTAGCTGAACACTGTGCAGAGGTCGCACTACATTAACTTGTAGTTTTATCTGAACACTGTGCAGAGGTCACACTACACTAACATGTAGTTTTGGCCGAACACTGTGAGCAGGACACTACACTAACTTGTAGCTTTAGCTGAACACTGTGCAGAGATCCCACTACACTAACTTGTAGCTTTAGCTGAACACTGTGCAGAGGTCGCACTACACTAACTTGTAGTTTTAGCTGAACACAGTGAGGAGGATGCACTACACTAACTTGTAGCTTTAGCTGAACACTGTGCAGAGGTCCCACTACACTAACTTGTAGCTTTAGCTGAACACTGTGCAGTGGTCGCACTACACTAACTTGTAGTTTTAGCTGAACACTGTGAGGAGGATGCACTACACTAACTTGTAGCTTTAGCTGAACACAGTGCAGAGGTCACACTACACTAACTTGTAGTTTTATCTGAACACTGTAAGCAGGACTCACTACACTAACTTGTAGCTTTAGTTGAACACTGTGCAGAGGTCACACTACACTAACTTGTAGTGTTATCTGAGCACTGTGCAGAAGTCGCACTACACTAACTTGTAATTTTAGCTGAACACTGTGAGCAGGACGCACTACACTAACTTGTAGCTTTAGCTGAACACTGTGAGCAGGATGCACTAGATTAACTTGTAGCTTTAGCTGAACACTATGCAGAGGTCTCACTACACTAACTTGTAGTTTTAGCTGAACACTGTGAGCAGGACGCACTACACTAACTTGTAGCTTTAGCTGATCATTGTGAGCAGGACGCACTACACTAACTTGTAGTTTTAGCTGAACACTGTGCAGAGGTCGCACTACACTAACTTGTAGTTTTAGCTGAACACTGTGAGGAAGATGCACTACACTAACTTGTAGCTTTAGCTGAACACTGTGCAGAGGTCGCACTACACTAACTTGTAGTTTTATCTGAACACTGTGCAGAGGTCACACTACACTAACATGTAGTTTTGGCCGAACACTGTGAGCAGGACACTACACTAACTTGTAGCTTTAGCTGAACACTGTGCAGAGGTCCCACTACACTAACTTGTAGCTTTAGCTGAACACTGTGCAGAGGTTGCACTACACTAACTTGTAGCTTTAGCTGAACACTGTGAGCAGGATGCACTACATTAACTTGTAGCTTTAGCTGAACACTGTGCAGAGGTTTCACTACACTAACTTGTAGTTTTAGCTGAACACTGTGAGCAGGACGCACTACACTATCTTGTAGCTTTACCTGAACACTGTACAGAGGTCTCACTTCACTAACTTGTAGTTTTAGCTGAACCATTGTGAGGAGGACGCACTACACTAACTTGTAGCTTTAGCTGAGCATTGTGCAGAGGTGGCACTTCACTAACTTGTAGTTTTAGTTGAACACTGTAAGGAGGACGCATTACACTAACTTGTAGCTTTAGCTAAACACTGTGCAGAGGTCACACTACACTAACATGTAGTTTTAGCTGAACACTGTGAGCAGGACGCACTACACTAGCTTGTAGCTTTAGCTGAACACTGTGCAGAGGTCGCACTACACTAACTTGTAGTTTTAGCTGAACACTGTGAGCAGGACGCACTACACCATCTTGTAGCTTTAGCTGAACACTGTGCAGAGGTCTCACTACACTAACTTGTAGCTTTAGCTGAACACTGTGCAGAGGTTGCACTACACTAACTTGTAGTTTTAGCTGATCATTGTGAGCAGGACGCACTATGCTAACTTGTAGCTTTAGCTGAACACTGTACAGAGGTCACATTACACTAACTTGTAGCTTTAGCTGAACACTGTGCAGAGGTCGCACTACTCTAACTTGTAGTTTTAGCTGAACACCGCTAGGAGGACGCACTACACTAACTTGTAGCTTTAGCTGAACACTGTGCAGAGTTTACACTACACTAACTTGTAGGTTTAGCTGAACACTGTGAGGAGGACGCACTACACTAACTTGTAGCTTTAGATGAACACTGTGCAGAGGTCACACTACACTAACTTGTAGTTTTAGCTGAACACTGTGAGCAGGACGCACTACACTAACTTGTAGCTTTAGCTGAACACTGTGCAGAGGTCCCACTACACTAACATGTAGTGTTGGCTGAACACTGTAAGCAGGACACTACACTAACTTGTAGCTTTAGCTGAACACTGTGCAGAGGTCCCACTACACTAACTTATAGCTTTAACTGAACACTGTGCAGAGGTCGCACAACACTAACTTGTAGTTTTAGCTGAACACTGTGAGCAGGACGCACTACACTAACTTGTAGCTTTAGATGAACACTGTGCAGAGGTCACAATACACTGACTTGTAGTTTTAGCTGAACACTGTGAGCAGGACGCACTACACTAACTTGTAGCTTTAGCTGAACACTGTGCAGAGGTCACACTACACTAACTTGTAGCTTTAGCTGAACACTGTGCAGAGGTCGCACTACACTAACTTGTAGTTTTAGCTGAACACTGTTAGGAGGACGCACTACACTATCTTGTAGCTTTAGCTGAACACTGTGCAGAGGTCTCAGAACACTAACTTGTAGTTTTAGCTGAACACTGTGCAGAGGTCGCACTACACTAACTTGTAGTTTTAGCTGAACACTGTGAGCAGGACACTACACTAAGTTGTAGCTTTAGCTGAACACTGTGCAGAGGTCTCACTACACTAACTTATAGTTTTATCTGAACACTGTGAAGAGGTCGCACTACACTAACTTGTAATTTTAGCTGAACACTGTGAGCAGGACGCACTACACTAACTTGTAGCTTTAGCTGAACACTGTGCAGAGGTCACACTACACTAACTTGTAGCTTTAGCTGAACACTGTGCAGAGGTCGCACTACACTAACTTGTAGTTTTAGCTGAACACTGTTAGGAGGACGCACTACACTATCTTGTAGCTTTAGCTGAACACTGTGCAGAGGTCTCAGAACACTAACTTGTAGTTTTAGCTGAACACTGTGCAGAGGTCGCACTACACTAACTTGTAGTTTTAGCTGAACACTGTGAGCAGGACACTACACTAACTTGTAGTTTTATCTGAACACTGTAAGCAGGACTCACTACACTAACTTGTAGCTTTAGTTGAACACTGTGCAGAGGTCACACTACACTAACTTGTAGTGTTATCTGAGCACTGTGCAGAAGTCGCACTACACTAACTTGTAATTTTAGCTGAACACTGTGAGCAGGACGCACTACACTAACTTGTAGCTTTAGCTGAACACTGTGAGCAGGATGCACTAGATTAACTTGTAGCTTTAGCTGAACACTATGCAGAGGTCTCACTACACTAACTTGTAGTTTTAGCTGAACACTGTGAGCAGGACGCACTACACTAACTTGTAGCTTTAGCTGATCATTGTGAGCAGGACGCACTACACTAACTTGTAGTTTTAGCTGAACACTGTGCAGAGGTCGCACTACACTAACTTGTAGTTTTAGCTGAACACTGTGAGGAAGATGCACTACACTAACTTGTAGCTTTAGCTGAACACTGTGCAGAGGTCGCACTACACTAACTTGTAGTTTTATCTGAACACTGTGCAGAGGTCACACTACACTAACATGTAGTTTTGGCCGAACACTGTGAGCAGGACACTACACTAACTTGTAGCTTTAGCTGAACACTGTGCAGAGGTCCCACTACACTAACTTGTAGCTTTAGCTGAACACTGTGCAGAGGTTGCACTACACTAACTTGTAGCTTTAGCTGAACACTGTGAGCAGGATGCACTACATTAACTTGTAGCTTTAGCTGAACACTGTGCAGAGGTTTCACTACACTAACTTGTAGTTTTAGCTGAACACTGTGAGCAGGACGCACTACACTATCTTGTAGCTTTACCTGAACACTGTACAGAGGTCTCACTTCACTAACTTGTAGTTTTAGCTGAACACTGTGCAGAGGTCGCACTACACTAACTTGTAGTTTTAGCTGAACCATTGTGAGGAGGACGCACTACACTAACTTGTAGCTTTAGCTGAGCATTGTGCAGAGGTGGCACTTCACTAACTTGTAGTTTTAGTTGAACACTGTAAGGAGGACGCATTACACTAACTTGTAGCTTTAGATGAACACTGTGCAGAGGTCAGACTACACTAACTTGTAGTTTTAGCTGAACACTGTGAGGAGGACACACTATATTAACTTGTAGCTTTAGCTAAACACTGTGCAGAGGTCACACTACACTAACATGTAGTTTTAGCTGAACACTGTGAGCAGGACGCACTACACTAGCTTGTAGCTTTAGCTGAACACTGTGCAGAGGTCGCACTACACTAACTTGTAGTTTTAGCTGAACACTGTGAGCAGGACGCACTACACCATCTTGTAGCTTTAGCTGAACACTGTGCAGAGGTCTCACTACACTAACTTGTAGCTTTAGCTGAACACTGTGCAGAGGTTGCACTACACTAACTTGTAGTTTTAGCTGATCATTGTGAGCAGGACGCACTATGCTAACTTGTAGCTTTAGCTGAACACTGTACAGAGGTCACATTACACTAACTTGTAGCTTTAGCTGAACACTGTGCAGAGGTCGCACTACTCTAACTTGTAGTTTTAGCTGAACACCGCTAGGAGGACGCACTACACTAACTTGTAGCTTTAGCTGAACACTGTGCAGAGTTTACACTACACTAACTTGTAGGTTTAGCTGAACACTGTGAGGAGGACGCACTACACTAACTTGTAGCTTTAGATGAACACTGTGCAGAGGTCACACTACACTAACTTGTAGTTTTAGCTGAACACTGTGAGCAGGACGCACTACACTAACTTGTAGCTTTAGCTGAACACTGTGCAGAGGTCCCACTACACTAACATGTAGTGTTGGCTGAACACTGTGAGCAGGACACTACACTAACTTGTAGCTTTAGCTGAACACTGTGCAGAGGTCCCACTACACTAACTTATAGCTTTAACTGAACACTGTGCAGAGGTCGCACAACACTAACTTGTAGTTTTAGCTGAACACTGTGAGCAGGACGCACTACACTAACTTGTAGCTTTAGATGAACACTGTGCAGAGGTCACAATACACTGACTTGTAGTTTTAGCTGAACACTGTGAGCAGGACGCACTACACTAACTTGTAGCTTTAGCTGAACACTGTGCAGAGGTCACACTACACTAACTTGTAGCTTTAGCTGAACACTGTGCAGAGGTCGCACTACACTAACTTGTAGTTTTAGCTGAACACTGTTAGGAGGACGCACTACACTATCTTGTAGCTTTAGCTGAACACTGTGCAGAGGTCTCAGAACACTAACTTGTAGTTTTAGCTGAACACTGTGCAGAGGTCGCACTACACTAACTTGTAGTTTTAGCTGAACACTGTGAGCAGGACACTACACTAAGTTGTAGCTTTAGCTGAACACTGTGCAGAGGTCTCACTACACTAACTTATAGTTTTATCTGAACACTGTGAAGAGGTCGCACTACACTAACTTGTAATTTTAGCTGAACACTGTGAGCAGGACGCACTACACTAACTTGTAGTTTTAGCTGAACACTGTGCAGAGGTGGCACTTCACTAACTTGTAGTTTTAGTTGAACACTGTAAGGAGGACGCACTACACTAACTTGTAGCTTTAGCTGAACACTGTGAGCAGGATGCACTAGATTAACTTGTAGCTTTAGCTGAACACTATGCAGAGGTCTCACTACACTAACTTGTAGTTTTAGCTGAACACTGTGAGCAGGACGCACTACATTATCTTGTAGCTTTAGCTGAACACTGTGCAGAGGTCTCACTACACTAACTTTTAGTTTTAGCTGAACACTGTGCAGAGGTCGCACTACACTAACTTGTAGTTTTAGCTGAACACTGTGAGGAAGATGCACTACACTAACTTGTAGCTTTAGCTGAACAAAGTGCAGAGGTCACAATACACTAACTTGTAGTTTTATCTGAACACTGTAAGCAGGACTCACTACACTAACTTGTAGCTTTAGATGAACACTGTGCAGAGGTCACACTACACTAACTTGTAGCCTTAGCTGAACACTGTGAGCAGGACGCACTACACTAACTTGTACCTTTAGATGAACACTGTGCAGAGGTCACAATACACTAACTTGTAGTTTTAGCTGAACACTGTGAGCAAGACGCACTACACTAACTTGTAGCTTTAGCTGAACACTGTGAGCAGGATGCACTACATTAACTTGTAGCTTTAGCTGAACACTGTGCAGAGGTTTCACTACACTAACTTGTAGTTTTAGCTGAACACTGTGAGCAGGATGCACTACACTATCTTGTAGCTTTAGCTGAACACTGTACAGAGGTCTCACTTCACTAACTTGTAGTTTTAGCTGAACACTGTGCAGAGGTCGCACTACACTAACTTGTAGTTTTAGCTGAACACTGTGAGCAGGACGCACTACACTAGCTTGTAACTTTAGCTGAACACTGTGCAGAGGTCGCACTACACTAACTTGTAATTTTAGCTGAACACTGTGAGCAGGACGCACTGCACCAACTTGTAGCTTTAGCTGAACACTGTGCAGAGGTCTCACTACACTAACTTGTAGCTTTAGCTGAACACTGTGCAGAGGTTGCACTACACTAACTTGTAGTTTTAGCTGATCATTGTGAGCAGGACGCACTATGCTAACTTGTAGCTTTAGCTGAACACTGTACAGAGGTCACATTACACTAACTTGTAGCTTTAGCTGAACACTGTGCAGAGGTCGCACTACACTAACTTGTAGTTTTAGCTGAACACCGTGAGGAGGACGCACTACACTAACTTGTAGCTTTAGCTGAACACTGTGCAGAGGTTACACTACACTAACTTGTAGTTTTAGCTGAACACTGTGAGGAGGACGCACTACACTTATGCCGCGTACACACGGTCGGACTTTTCATCTACAAAAGTCCAACGGACGCCGACGGACTAAAGCTGGCTGGTAATCCGTTCGTGTGTGGGCTTCTCCGGACTTTCAGCAGACTTTTTCAGCCTCAAATCCGACGGACTTTAGATTTGAAACATGCTTCAAATCTTTACGTCGTAACTACGACGGACCCGAAATCCGCTCGTCTGTGTGCTAGTCCGACGGACAAAAACCCATGCTAGGGCAGCTATTGGCTACTGGCTATGAACTTCCTTATTTTAGTCCGGTGTACGTCATCACGTATGAATCCGTCGGACTTTTGTGTGGTCGTGTGTAGGCAAGTCCGTTCGTTAGAAAGTCTGCTGCAAATCCGCCGAAAGTCTGCCGGAAGTCTGTCGGACAGGCTGTCGGACTTTTGTAGACGAAAAGTCTGACCGTGTGTACGCGGCATAACTTGTAGCTTTAGATGAACACTGTGCAGAGGTCACATTACACTAACTTGTAGTTTTAGCTGAACACTGTGAGCAGGATGCACTACACTAACTTGTAGCTTTAGCTGAACACTGTGCAGAGGTCGCACTACACTAACTTGTAGTTTTAGCTGACCATTGTGAGCAGGACGCACTACACTAACTTCTAGCTTTAGCTGAACATTGTGCAGAGGTCACACTACACTAACTTGTAGCTTTAGCTGAACACTGTGCAGAGGTCGCACTACACTAACTTGTAGTTTTAGCTGAACACTGTGAGGAGGACGCACTACACTAACTTGTAGTTTTAGCTGAACACTGTGCAGAGGTCACACTACACTAACTTGTAGCCTTAGCTGAACACTGTGAGCAGGACGCACTACACTAACTTGTACCTTTAGATGAACACTGTGCAGAGGTCACAATACACTAACTTGTAGTTTTAGCTGAACACTGTGAGCAAGACGCACTACACTAACTTGTAATTTTAGCTGAATACTGTGAGCAGGACGCACTACACTAACTTGTAGTTTTAGCTGAACACTGTGCAGAGGTGGCACTTCACTAACTTGTAGTTTTAGTTGAACACTGTAAGGAGGACGCACTACACTAACTTGTAGCTTTAGCTGAACACTGTGAGCAGGATGCACTAGATTAACTTGTAGCTTTAGCTGAACACTATGCAGAGGTCTCACTACACTAACTTGTAGTTTTAGCTGAACACTGTGAGCAGGACACACTACACTATCTTGTAGCTTTAGCTGAACACTGTGCAGAGGTCTCACTACACTAACTTTTAGTTTTAGCTGAACACTGTGCAGAGGTCGCACTACACTAACTTGTAGTTTTAGCTGAACACTGTGAGGAAGATGCACTACACTAACTTGTAGCTTTAGCTGAACAAAGTGCAGAGGTCACAATACACTAACTTGTAGTTTTATCTGAACACTGTAAGCAGGACTCACTACACTAACTTGTAGCTTTAGATGAACACTGTGCAGAGGTCACACTACACTAACTTGTAGCCTTAGCTGAACACTGTGAGCAGGACGCACTACACTAACTTGTACCTTTAGATGAACACTGTGCAGAGGTCACAATACACTAACTTGTAGTTTTAGCTGAACACTGTGAGCAAGACGCACTACACTAACTTGTAGCTTTAGCTGAACACTGTGAGCAGGATGCACTACATTAACTTGTAGCTTTAGCTGAACACTGTGCAGAGGTTTCACTACACTAACTTGTAGTTTTAGCTGAACACTGTGAGCAGGATGCACTACACTATCTTGTAGCTTTAGCTGAACACTGTACAGAGGTCTCACTTCACTAACTTGTAGTTTTAGCTGAACACTGTGCAGAGGTCGCACTACACTAACTTGTAGTTTTAGCTGAACACTGTGAGCAGGACGCACTACACTAGCTTGTAACTTTAGCTGAACACTGTGCAGAGGTCGCACTACACTAACTTGTAGTTTTAGCTGAACACTGTGAGCAGGACGCACTGCACCAACTTGTAGCTTTAGCTGAACACTGTGCAGAGGTCTCACTACACTAACTTGTAGCTTTAGCTGAACACTGTGCAGAGGTTGCACTACACTAACTTGTAGTTTTAGCTGATCATTGTGAGCAGGACGCACTATGCTAACTTGTAGCTTTAGCTGAACACTGTACAGAGGTCACATTACACTAACTTGTAGCTTTAGCTGAACACTGTGCAGAGGTCGCACTACACTAACTTGTAGTTTTAGCTGAACACCGTGAGGAGGACGCACTACACTAACTTGTAGCTTTAGCTGAACACTGTGCAGAGGTTACACTACACTAACTTGTAGTTTTAGCTGAACACTGTGAGGAGGACGCACTACACTTATGCCGCGTACACACGGTCGGACTTTTCATCTACAAAAGTCCAACGGACGCCGACGGACTAAAGCTGGCTGGTAATCCGTTCGTGTGTGGGCTTCTCCGGACTTTCAGCAGACTTTTTCAGCCTCAAATCCGACGGACTTTAGATTTGAAACATGCTTCAAATCTTTACGTCGTAACTACGACGGACCCGAAATCCGCTCGTCTGTGTGCTAGTCCGACGGACAAAAACCCATGCTAGGGCAGCTATTGGCTACTGGCTATGAACTTCCTTATTTTAGTCCGGTGTACGTCATCACGTACGAATCCGTCGGACTTTTGTGTGGTCGTGTGTAGGCAAGTCCGTTCGTTAGAAAGTCTGCTGCAAATCCGCCGAAAGTCTGCCGGAAGTCTGTCGGACAGGCTGTCGGACTTTTGTAGACGAAAAGTCTGACCGTGTGTACGCGGCATAACTTGTAGCTTTAGATGAACACTGTGCAGAGGTCACATTACACTAACTTGTAGTTTTAGCTGAACACTGTGAGCAGGACGCACTACACTAACTTGTAGCTTTAGCTGAACACTGTGCAGAGGTCGCACTACACTAACTTGTAGTTTTAGCTGACCATTGTGAGCAGGACGCACTACACTAACTTCTAGCTTTAGCTGAACATTGTGCAGAGGTCACACTACACTAACTTGTAGCTTTAGCTGAACACTGTGCAGAGGTCGCACTACACTAACTTGTAGTTTTAGCTGAACACTGTGAGGAGGACGCACTACACTAACTTGTAGTTTTAGCTGAACACTGTGCAGAGGTCACACTACACTAACTTGTAGTTTTAGCTGAACACTGTGAGCAGGACGCACTACACTAACTTGTAGCTTTAGATGAATACTGTGCAGAGGTCACACTACACTAACTTGTAGTTTTAGCTGAACACTGTGAGCAGGACACTACACTAACTTGTAGCTTTAGCTGAACACTGTGCATAGGTCACACTACACTAACTTGTAGCCTTAGCTGAACACTGTGAGCAGGACGCACTACACTAACTTGTAGCTTTAGATGAACACTGTGCAGAGGTCACAATACACTAACTTGTAGTTTTAGCTGAACACTGTGAGCAGGACGCACTACACTAACTTGTAGTTTTAGCTGAACACTGTGCAGAGGTCTCACTACACTAACTTGTAGCTTTAGCTGAACACTGTGCAGAGGTCGCACCACACTAACTTGTAGTTTTAGCTGATCATTGTGAGCAGGACGCACTACACTAACTTGAAGCTTTAGCTGAATACTGTGCAGAGGTCACACTACACTAACTTGTAGCTTTAGCTGAACACTGTGCAGAGGTCGCACTACACTAACTTGTAGTTTTAGCTGAACACTGTGAGGAGGACGCACTACACTAACTTGTAGCTTTAGCTGAACACTGTGCAGAGGTCACACTACACTAACTTGTAGTTTTAGCTAAACACTGTGAGGAGGACGCACTACACTAACTTGTAGCTTTAGATGAACACTGTGCAGAGGTCACACTACACTAACTTGTAGTTTTAGCTGAACATTGTGAGCAAGACACTACACTAACTTGTAGCTGTAGCTGAACACTGTGCAGAGATCACACTAAACTAACTTGTAGCTTTAGCTGAACACTGTGAGGAGGACGCACTACACTAACTTGTAGATTTAGCTGAACACTGTGCAGAGGTCTCACTACACTAACTTGTAGCTTTAGCTGAACACTGTGAAGAGGTCGCACTACACTAATTTGTAGTTTTAGCTGAACATTGTGAGCAGGACGCACTACACTAACTTGTAGACTTAGCTGAACACTGTGCAGAGGTCTCACTACACTAACTTGTAGCTTTAGCTGAACACTGTGCAGAGGTCACACTACACTAACTTGTAGTTTTAGCTGATCATTGTGAGCAGGACGCACTACACTAACTTGTAGCCTTAGCTGAACACTGTGCAGAGGTCACACTACACTAACTTGTAGCTTTAGCTGAATACTGTGCAGAGGTCGCACTACACTAACTTGTAGTTTTAGCTGAACACCGTGAGGAGGACGCACTACACTAACTTGTAGCTTTAGATGAACACTGTGCAGAGGTCACACTACACTAACTTGTAGCCTTAGCTGAACACTGTGACCAGGACGCACTACACTAACTTGTAGCTTTAGATGAACACTGTGCAGAGGTCACAATACACTGACTTGTAGTTTTAGCTGAACACTGTGAGCAGGACGTACTACACTAACTTGTAGCTTTAGATGAACACTATGCAGAGGTCACACTACACTAACTTGTAGTGTTATCTGAGCACTGTGCAGAGGTCGCACTACACTAACTTGTAATTTTAGCTGAACACTGTGAGCAGGACGCACTACACTAACTTGTAGCTTTAGCTGAACACTGTGAGCAGGATGCACTAGATTAACTTGTAGCTTTAGCTGAACACTATGCAGAGGTCTCACTACACTAACTTGTAGTTTTAGCTGAACACTGTGAGCAGGACGCACTACACTAACTTGTAGCTTTAGCTGAACACTGTGCAGAGGTCGCACTACACTAACTTGTAGTTTTAGCTGATCATTGTGAGCAGGACGCACTACACTAATTGTAGCTTTAGCTGAACACTGTGCAGAGGTCACACTACACTAACTTGTAGCTTTAGCTGAACACTGTGCAGAGGTCGCACTACACTAACTTGTAGTTTTAGCTGAACACTGTGAGGAGGACGCACTACACTAACTTGTAGCTTTAGCTGAACACTGTGCAGAGGTCACACTACACTAACTTGTAGTTTTAGCTGAACACTGTGAGGAGGACGCACTACAATAACTTGTAGCTTTAGATGAACACTGTGCAGAGGTCACACTACACTAACTTGTAGCCTTAGCTGAACACTGTGAGCAGGACGCACTACACTAACTTGTAGCTTTAGATGAACACTGTGCAGAGGTCACAATACACTAACTTGTAGTTTTAGCTGAACACTGTGAGCAGGACGCACTACACTAACTTGTAGCTTTAGCTGAACACTGTGCAGAGGTCACACTACACTAACTTATAGTGTTATCTGAGCACTGTGCAGAGGTCGCACTACACTAACTTGTAATTTTAGCTGAACACTGAGAGCAGGACGCACTACACTAACTTGTAGCTTTAGCTGAACAATGTGAGCAGGATGCACTAGATTAACTTGTAGCTTTAGATGAACACTATGCAGAGGTGTCACTACAATAACTTGTAGTTTTAGCTGAACACTGTGAGCAGGACGCACTACACTATCTTGTAGTTTTAGCTGAACACTGTGCAGAGGTCGCACTACACTATCTGGTAGTTTTAGCTGAACACTGTGAGGAAGATGCACTACACTAACTTGTAGCTTTAGCTGAACACTGTGCAGAGGTCACACTACACTAACTTGTAGTTTTAGCTGAACACTGTGAGGAGGACACACTACACTAACTTGTAGCTTTAGCTGAACACTGTGCAGAGGTCGCACTACACTAACTTGTAGTTTTAGCTGAACACTGTGAGGAGGACGCACTACACTAACTTGTAGCTTTAGCTGAACACTGTCCAGAGGTCACACTACACTAACTTGTAGTTTTAGCTGAACACTGTGAGGAGGATGCACTACACTAACTTGTAGCTTTAGCTGAACACAGTGCAGAGATCACACTACACTAACTTGTAGTTTTATCTGAACACTGTAAGCAGGACTCACTACACTAACTTGTAGCTTTAGATGAACACTGTGCAGAGGTCACACTACACTAACTTGTAGTTTTAGCTGAACACTGTGAGGAGGACGCACTACACTAACTTGTAGCTTTAGCTGAACACTGTGCAGAGGTCTCACTACACTAACTTGTAGCTTTAGCTGAACACTGTGAAGAGGTCGCACTACACTAATTTGTAGTTTTAGCTGAACACTGTGAGCAGGACGCACTACACTAAATTGTAGCTTTAGCTGAATACTGTGCAGAGGTCACACTACACTAACTTGTAGTTTTAGCTGAACACTGTGAGCAGGACACTACACTAACTTGTAGCTTTAGCTGAACACTGTGCATAGGTCACACTACACTAACTTGTAGCCTTAGCTGAACACTGTGAGCAGGACGCACTACACTAACTTGTAGCTTTAGATGAACACTGTGCAGAGGTCACAATACACTAACTTGTAGTTTTAGCTGAACACTGTGAGCAGGACGCACTACACTAACTTGTAGTTTTAGCTGAACACTGTGCAGAGGTCTCACTACACTAACTTGTAGCTTTAGCTGAACACTGTGCAGAGGTCGCACCACACTAACTTGTAGTTTTAGCTGATCATTGTGAGCAGGACGCACTACACTAACTTGAAGCTTTAGCTGAATACTGTGCAGAGGTCACACTACACTAACTTGTAGCTTTAGCTGAACACTGTGCAGAGGTCGCACTACACTAACTTGTAGTTTTAGCTGAACACTGTGAGGAGGACGCACTACACTAACTTGTAGCTTTAGCTGAACACTGTGCAGAGGTCACACTACACTAACTTGTAGTTTTAGCTAAACACTGTGAGGAGGACGCACTACACTAACTTGTAGCTTTAGATGAACACTGTGCAGAGGTCACACTACACTAACTTGTAGTTTTAGCTGAACATTGTGAGCAAGACACTACACTAACTTGTAGCTGTAGCTGAACACTGTGCAGAGATCACACTAAACTAACTTGTAGCTTTAGCTGAACACTGTGAGGAGGACGCACTACACTAACTTGTAGATTTAGCTGAACACTGTGCAGAGGTCTCACTACACTAACTTGTAGCTTTAGCTGAACACTGTGAAGAGGTCGCACTACACTAATTTGTAGTTTTAGCTGAACATTGTGAGCAGGACGCACTACACTAACTTGTAGACTTAGCTGAACACTGTGCAGAGGTCTCACTACACTAACTTGTAGCTTTAGCTGAACACTGTGCAGAGGTCACACTACACTAACTTGTAGTTTTAGCTGATCATTGTGAGCAGGACGCACTACACTAACTTGTAGCCTTAGCTGAACACTGTGCAGAGGTCACACTACACTAACTTGTAGCTTTAGCTGAATACTGTGCAGAGGTCGCACTACACTAACTTGTAGTTTTAGCTGAACACCGTGAGGAGGACGCACTACACTAACTTGTAGCTTTAGATGAACACTGTGCAGAGGTCACACTACACTAACTTGTAGCCTTAGCTGAACACTGTGACCAGGACGCACTACACTAACTTGTAGCTTTAGATGAACACTGTGCAGAGGTCACAATACACTGACTTGTAGTTTTAGCTGAACACTGTGAGCAGGACGTACTACACTAACTTGTAGCTTTAGATGAACACTATGCAGAGGTCACACTACACTAACTTGTAGTGTTATCTGAGCACTGTGCAGAGGTCGCACTACACTAACTTGTAATTTTAGCTGAACACTGTGAGCAGGACGCACTACACTAACTTGTAGCTTTAGCTGAACACTGTGAGCAGGATGCACTAGATTAACTTGTAGCTTTAGCTGAACACTATGCAGAGGTCTCACTACACTAACTTGTAGTTTTAGCTGAACACTGTGAGCAGGACGCACTACACTAACTTGTAGCTTTAGCTGAACACTGTGCAGAGGTCGCACTACACTAACTTGTAGTTTTAGCTGATCATTGTGAGCAGGACGCACTACACTAATTGTAGCTTTAGCTGAACACTGTGCAGAGGTCACACTACACTAACTTGTAGCTTTAGCTGAACACTGTGCAGAGGTCGCACTACACTAACTTGTAGTTTTAGCTGAACACTGTGAGGAGGACGCACTACACTAACTTGTAGCTTTAGCTGAACACTGTGCAGAGGTCACACTACACTAACTTGTAGTTTTAGCTGAACACTGTGAGGAGGACGCACTACAATAACTTGTAGCTTTAGATGAACACTGTGCAGAGGTCACACTACACTAACTTGTAGCCTTAGCTGAACACTGTGAGCAGGACGCACTACACTAACTTGTAGCTTTAGATGAACACTGTGCAGAGGTCACAATACACTAACTTGTAGTTTTAGCTGAACACTGTGAGCAGGACGCACTACACTAACTTGTAGCTTTAGCTGAACACTGTGCAGAGGTCACACTACACTAACTTATAGTGTTATCTGAGCACTGTGCAGAGGTCGCACTACACTAACTTGTAATTTTAGCTGAACACTGAGAGCAGGACGCACTACACTAACTTGTAGCTTTAGCTGAACAATGTGAGCAGGATGCACTAGATTAACTTGTAGCTTTAGATGAACACTATGCAGAGGTGTCACTACAATAACTTGTAGTTTTAGCTGAACACTGTGAGCAGGACGCACTACACTATCTTGTAGTTTTAGCTGAACACTGTGCAGAGGTCGCACTACACTATCTGGTAGTTTTAGCTGAACACTGTGAGGAAGATGCACTACACTAACTTGTAGCTTTAGCTGAACACTGTGCAGAGGTCACACTACACTAACTTGTAGTTTTAGCTGAACACTGTGAGGAGGACACACTACACTAACTTGTAGCTTTAGCTGAACACTGTGCAGAGGTCGCACTACACTAACTTGTAGTTTTAGCTGAACACTGTGAGGAGGACGCACTACACTAACTTGTAGCTTTAGCTGAACACTGTCCAGAGGTCACACTACACTAACTTGTAGTTTTAGCTGAACACTGTGAGGAGGATGCACTACACTAACTTGTAGCTTTAGCTGAACACAGTGCAGAGATCACACTACACTAACTTGTAGTTTTATCTGAACACTGTAAGCAGGACTCACTACACTAACTTGTAGCTTTAGATGAACACTGTGCAGAGGTCACACTACACTAACTTGTAGTTTTAGCTGAACACTGTGAGGAGGACGCACTACACTAACTTGTAGCTTTAGCTGAACACTGTGCAGAGGTCTCACTACACTAACTTGTAGCTTTAGCTGAACACTGTGAAGAGGTCGCACTACACTAATTTGTAGTTTTAGCTGAACACTGTGAGCAGGACGCACTACACTAAATTGTAGCTTTAGCTGAATACTGTGCAGAGGTCACACTACACTAACTTGTAGTTTTAGCTGAACACTGTGAGGAGGACGCACTACAATAACTTGTAGCTTTAGATGAACACTGTGCAGAGGTCACACTACACTAACTTGTAGCCTTAGCTGAACACTGTGACCAGGACGCACTACACTAACTTGTAGCTTTAGATGAACACTGTGCAGAGTTTACAATACACTGACTTGTAGTTTTAGCTGAACACTGTGAGCAGGACGCACTACACTAACTTGTAGCTTTAGCTGAACACTGTGCAGAGGTCACACTACACTAACTTGTAGTGTTATCTGAGCACTCTGCAGAGGTCGCACTACACTAACTTGTAGCTTTAGCTGAACACAGTGCAGAGGTCACACTACACTAACTTGTAGTTTTATCTGAACACTGTAAGCAGGACTCACTAGACTAACTTGTAGCTTTAGATGAACACTGTGCAGAGGTCACACTACACTAACTTGTAGTTTTAGCTGAACACTGTGAGGAGGACGCACTACACTAACTTGTAGCTTTAGATGAACACTGTGCAGAGGTCACACTACACTAACTTGTAGTTTTAGCTGAACATTGTGAGCAGGACACTACACTAACTTGTAGCTGTAGCTGAACACTGTGCAGAGGTCACACTAAACTAACTTGTAGCTTTAGCTGAACACTGTGAGGAGGACGCACTACACTAACTTGTAGCTTTAGCTGAACACTGTGCAGAGATCTCACTACACTAACTTGTAGCTTTAGCTGAACACTGTGAAGAGGTCACACTACACTAACTTGTAGTTTTAGCTGATCATTGTGAGCAGGACGCACTACACTAACTTGTAGCTTTAGCTGAACACTGTGCAGAGGTCACACTACACTAACTTGTAGCTTTAGCTGAACACTGTGCAGAGGTCACACTACACTAACTTGTAGTTTTAGCTGAACACTGTGAGGAGGACGCACTACACTAACTTGTAGCTTTAGCTGAACACTGTGCAGAGGTCACACTACACTAACTTGTAGTTTTAGCTGAACACTGTGAGGAGGACGCACTACAATAACATGTAGCTTTAGATGAACACTGTGCAGAGGTCACACTACACTAACTTGTAGCCTTAGCTGAACACTGTGAGCAGTACGCACTACACTAACTTGTAGCTTTAGATGAGCACTGTGCAGAGGTCACAATACACTGACTTGTAGTTTTAGCTGAACACTGTGAGCAGGACGCACTACACTAACTTGTAGCTTTAGCTGAACACTGTGCAGAGGTCACACTACACTAACTTGTAGTGTTATCTGAGCACTGTGCAGAGGTCGCACTACACTAACTTGTAATTTTAGCTGAACACTGTGAGCAGGACGCACTGCACTAACTTGTAGCTTTAGCTGAACACTGTGAGCAGGATGCACTAGATTAACTTGTAGCTTTAGCTGAACACTATGCAGAGGTCTCACTACACTAACTTGTAGTTTTAGCTGATCATTGTGAGCAGGACGCACTACACTAACTTGTAGCTTTAGCTGAACACTGTGCAGAGGTCACACTACACTAACTTGTAGCTTTAGCTGAACACTGTGCAGAGGTCGCACTACACTAACTTGTAGTTTTAGCTGAACACTGTGAGGAGGACGCACTACACTAACTTGTAGCTTTAGCTGAACACTGTGCAGAGGTCACACTACACTAACTTGTAGTTTTAGCTGAACACTGTGAGGAGGACGCACTACAATAACTTGTAGCTTTAGATGAACACTGTGCAGAGGTCACACTACACTGACTTGTAGTTTTAGCTGAACACTGTGAGCAGGACGCACTACACTAACTTGTAGCTTTAGCTGAACACTGTGCAGAGGTCACACTACACTAACTTGTAGTGTTATCTGAGCACTGTGCAGAGGTCGCACTACACTAACTTGTAATTTTAGCTGAACACTGTGAGCAGGACGCACTACACTAACTTGTAGCTTTAGCTGAACACTGTGCAGAGGTCACACTACACTAACTTGTAGTGTTATCTGAGCACTGTGCAGAGGTCGCACTACACTAACTTGTAATTTTAGCTGAACACTGTGAGCAGGACGCACTGCACTAACTTGTAGCTTTAGCTGAACACTGTGAGCAGGATGCACTAGATTAACTTGTAGCTTTAGCTGAACACTATGCAGAGGTCTCACTACACTAACTTGTAGTTTTAGCTGATCATTGTGAGCAGGATGCACTACACTAACTTGTAGCTTTAGCTGAACACTGTGCAGAGGTCACACTACACTAACTTGTAGCTTTAGCTGAACACTGTGCAGAGGTCGCACTACACTAACTTGTAGTTTTAGCTGAACACTGTGAGGAGGACGCACTACACTAACTTGTAGCTTTAGCTGAACACTGTGCAGAGGTCACACTACACTAACTTGTAGTTTTAGCTGAACACTGTGAGGAGGACGCACTACAATAACTTGTAGCTTTAGATGAACACTGTGCAGAGGTCACACTACACTGACTTGTAGTTTTAGCTGAACACTGTGAGCAGGACGCACTACACTAACTTGTAGCTTTAGCTGAACACTGTGCAGAGGTCACACTACACTAACTTGTAGTGTTATCTGAGCACTGTGCAGAGGTCGCACTACACTAACTTGTAATTTTAGCTGAACACTGTGAGCAGGACGCACTACACTAACTTGTAGCTTTAGCTGAACACTGTGAGCAGGATGCACTAGATTAACTTGTAGCTTTAGCTGAACACTATGCAGAGGTCTCACTACACTAACTTGTAGTTTTAGCTGAACACTGTGAGCAGGACGCACTACACTAACTTGTAGTTTTAGATGAACACTGTGCAGAGGTCGCACTACACTAACTTGTAGTTTTAGCTGATCATTGTGAGCAGGACGCACTACACTAATTGTAGCTTTAGCTGAACACTGTGCAGAGGTCACACTACATTAACTTGTAGCTTTAGCTGAACACTGTGCAGAGGTCGCACTACACTAACTTGTAGTTTTAGCTGAACACTGTGAGGAGAACGCACTACACTAACTTGTAGCTTTAGCTGAACACTGTGCAGATGTCACACTACACTAACTTGTAGTTTTAGCTGAACACTGTGAGGAGGACGCACTACAATAACTTGTAGCTTTAGATGAACACTGTGCAGAGGTCACACTACACTAACTTGTAGCCTTAGCTGAACACTGTGAGCAGGACGCACTACACTAATTTGTAGCTTTAGATGAACACTGTGCAGAGGTCACAATACACTAACTTGTAGTTTTAGCTGAACACTGTGAGCAGGACGCACTACACTAACTTGTAGCTTTAGCTGAACACTGTGCAGAGGTCACACTACACTAACTTGTAGTGTTATCTAATCACTGTGCAGAGGTCGCACTACACTAACTTGTAATTTTAGCTGAACACTGAGAGCAGGACGCACTACACTAACTTGTAGCTTTAGCTGAACAATGTGAGCAGGATGCACTAGATTAACTTGTAGCTTTAGCTGAACACTATGCAGAGGTCTCACTACACTAACTTGTAGTTTTAGCTGAACACTGTGAGCAGGACGCACTACACTATCTTGTAGCTTTAGCTGAACACTGTGCAGAGGTCTCAATACACTAACTTGTAGTTTTAGCTGAACACTGTGCAGAGGTCGCACTACACTAACTTGTAGTTTTAGCTGAACACTGTGAGGAAGATGCACTACACTAACTTGTAGCTTTAGCTGAACACTGTGCAGAGGTCGCACTACACTAACTTGTAGTTTTAGCTGAACACTGTGAGGAGGACGCACTACACTAACTTGTAGCTTTAGCTGAACACTGTGCAGAGGTCACACTACACTAACTTGTAGTTTTAGCTGAACACTGTGAGGAGGATGCACTACACTAACTTGTAGCTTTAGCTGAACACAGTGCAGAGGTCACACTACACTAACTTGTAGTTTTATCTGAACACTGTAAGCAGGACTCACTACACTAACTTGTAGCTTTAGATGAACACTGTGCAGAGGTCACACTACACTAACTTGTAGTTTTATCTGAACACTGTAAGCAGGACTCACTACACTAACTTGTAGCTTTAGCTGAACACTGTGCAGAGGTCGCACTACACTAACTTGTAGTTTTAGCTGAACACTGTGAGGAGGACGCACTACACTAACTTGTAGCTTTAGCTGAACACTGTGCAGAGGTCACACTACACTAACTTGTAGTTTTAGCTGAACACTGTGAGGAGGATGCACTACACTAACTTGTAGCTTTAGCTGAACACAGTGCAGAGGTCACACTACACTAACTTGTAGTTTTATCTGAACACTGTAAGCAGGACTCACTACACTAACTTGTAGCTTTAGATGAACACTGTGCAGAGGTCACACTACACTAACTTGTAGTTTTAGCTGAACACTGTGCAGAGGTCACACTACACTAACTTGTAGTTTTAGCTGATCATTGTGAGCAGGACGCACTACACTAACTTGTAGCTTTAGCTGAACACTGTGCAGAGGTCACACTAAACTAACTTGTAGCTTTAGCTGAACACTGTGAGGAGGACGCACTACACTAACTTGTAGCTTTAGCTGAACACTGTGCAGAGGTCTCACTACACTAACTTGTAGCTTTAGCTGAACACTGTGAAGAGGTCGCACTACACTAATTTGTAGTTTTAGCTGAACACTGTGAGCAGGACGCACTACACTAACTTGTAGCTTTAGCTGAATACTGTGCAGAGGTCTCACTACAATAACTTGTAGCTTTAGCTGAACACTGTGCAGAGGTCACACTACACTAACTTGTAGTTTTAGCTGATCATTGTGAGCAGGACGCACTACACTAACTTGTAGCTTTAGCTGAACACTGTGCAGAGGTCACACTACACTAACTTGTAGTTTTAGCTGAACACTGTGAGGAGGATGCACTACACTAACTTGTAGCTTTAGCTGAACACAGTGCAGAGGTCACACTACACTAACTTGTAGTTTTAGCTGAACACTGTGAGGAGGATGCACTACACTAACTTGTAGCTTTAGCTGAACACAGTGCAGAGGTCACACTACACTAACTTGTAGTTTTATCTGAACACTGTAAGCAGGACTCACTACACTAACTTGTAGCTTTAGATAAACACTGTGCAGAGGTCACACTACACTAACTTGTAGTTTTAGCTGAACACTGTGAGGAGGACGCACTACACTAACTTGTAGCTTTAGATGAACACTGTGCAGAGGTCACACTACACTAACTTGTAGTTTTAGCTGAACATTGTGAGCAGGACACTACACTAACTTGTAGCTGTAGCTGAACACTGTGCAGAGGTCACACTAAACTAACTTGTAGCTTTAGCTGAACACTGTGCAGAGGTCACACTACACTAACTTGTAGTTTTAGCTGAACACTGTGAGGAGGACGCACTACACTAACTTGTAGCTTTACCTGAACACTGTGCAGAGGTCACACTACACTAACTTGTAGTTTTAGCTGAACACTGTGAGGAGGACGCACTACAATAACATGTAGCTTTAGATGAACACTGTGCAGAGGTCACACTACACTAACTTGTAGCCTTAGCTGAACACTGTGAGCAGTACGCACTACACTAACTTGTAGCTTTAGATGAACACTGTGCAGAGGTCACAATACACTGACTTGTAGTTTTAGCTGAACACTGTGAGCAGGACGCACTACACTAACTTGTAGCTTTAGCTGAACACTGTGCAGAGGTCACACTACACTAACTTGTAGTGTTATCTGAGCATTGTGCAGAGGTCGCACTACACTAACCTGTAATTTTAGCTGAACACTGTGAGCAGGACGCACTGCACTAACTTGTAGCTTTAGCAGAACACTGTGAGCAGGATGCACTAGATTAACTTGTAGCTTTAGCTGAACACTATGCAGAGGTCTCACTACACTAATTTGTAGTTTTAGCTGAACACTGTGAGCAGGACGCACTACACTAAATTGTAGCTTTAGCTGAACACTGTGCAGAAGTCGCACTACACTAACTTGTAGTTTTAGCTGATCATTGTGAGCAGGACGCACTACACTAACTTGTAGTTTTAGCTGATCATTGTGAGCAGGACGCACTACACTAATTGTAGCTTTAGCTGAACACTGTGCAGAGGTCACACTACACTAACTTGTAGCTTTAGCTGAACACTGTGCAGAGGTCGCACTACACTAACTTGTAGTTTTAGCTGAACACTGTGAGGAGGACGCACTACACTAACTTGTAGCTTTAGCTGAACACTGTGCAGAGGTCACACTACACTAACTTGTAGTTTTAGCTGAACACTGTGAGGAGGACGCACTACAATAACTTGTAGCTTTAGATGAACACTGTGCAGAGGTCACACTACACTAACTTGTAGCCTTAGCTGAACACTGTGAGCAGGACGCACTACACTAATTTGTAGCTTTAGATGAACACTGTGCAGAGGTCACAATACACTAACTTGTAGTTTTATCTGAACACTGTAAGCAGGACTCACTACACTAACTTGTAGCTTTAGATGAACACTGTGCAGAGATCACACTACACTAATGCCGCGTACACACGGTCGGACTTTTCGTCTACAAAAGTCCAACGGACGCCGACGGACTAAAGCTGGCTGGTAATCCGATCGTGTGTGGGCTTCTCCGGACTTTCAGCAGACTTTTTCAGCCTCAAATCCGACGGACTTTAGATTTGAAACATGCTTCAAATCTTTACGTCGTAACTACGACGGACCCCGAAATCCGCTCGTCTGTGTGCTAGTCCGACGGACAAAAACCCACGCTAGGGCAGCTATTGGCTACTGGCTATGAACTTCCTTATTTTAGTCCGGTGTACGTCATCACGTACGAATCCGTCGGACTTTTGTGTGGTCGTGTGTAGGCAAGTCCGTTCGTTAGAAAGTCTGCTGCAAGTCCGCCGAAAGTCCGCCGGAAGTCTGTCGGACAGGCTGTTGGACTTTTGTAGATGAAAAGTCCGACCGTGTGTACGCGGCATTACTTGTAGTTTTAGCTGAACACTGTGAGGAGGACGCACTACACTAACTTGTAGCTTTAGATGAACACTGTGCAGAGGTCACACTACACTAACTTGTAGCTTTAGCTGAACACTGTGCAGAGGTAGCACTACACTAACTTGTAGTTTTGGCTGAACACTGTGAGCAGGACACTACACTAACTTGTAGCTTTAGCTGAACACTGTGCAGAGGTCGCACTACACTAACTTGTAGTTTTAGCTGATCATTGTGAGAAGGACGCACTACACTAACTTGTAGCTTTAGCTGAACACTGTGCAGAGGTCACAATACACTAACTTGTAGCTTTAGCTTAACACTGTGCAGAGGTCGCACTACACTAACTTGTAGTTTTAGCTGAACACTGTGAGCAGGACGCAATACACTAACTTGTAGCTTTAGCTGAATACTGTGCAGAGGTCTCACTACACTAACTTGTAGCTTTAGCTGAACACTATGCAGAGGTCACAATACACTAACTTGTAGTTTTAGCTGAACACTGTGAGCAGGACGCACTACACTAACTTGTAGCTTTAGCTGAACACTGTGAGCAGGATGCACTACATTAACTTGTAGCTTTAGCTGAACACTGTGCAGAGGTCTCACTATCCTAACTTGTAGTTTTAGCTGAACACTGTGAGCAGGACGCACTACACTATCTTGTAGCTTT
The DNA here is from genome assembly GCA_037953035.1 of Aquarana catesbeiana. NCBI lineage: Eukaryota > Metazoa > Chordata > Amphibia > Anura > Ranidae > Aquarana > Aquarana catesbeiana. Next base: position 2,192,671 of record JBBHAA010000512.1, on the reverse strand, counting down.
AGCTGAACACTGTGCAGAGGTCTCACTTCACTAACTTGTAGTTTTAGCTGAACACTGTGCAGAGGTTGCACTACACTAACTTGTAGTTTTAGCTGAACACTGTGAGGAGGACGCACTACACTAACTTGTAGCTTTAGCTGAGCACTGTGCAGAGGTGGCACTTCACTAACTTGTAGTTTTAGTTGAAAACTGTAAGGAGGACGCATTACACTAACTTGTAGCTTTAGATGAACACTGTGCAGAGGTCAGACTACACTAACTTGTAGTTTTAGCTGAACACTGTGAGGAGGACACACTACATTAACTTGTAGCTTTAGCTAAACACTGTGCAGAGGTCGCACTACACTAACATGTAGTTTTAGCTGAACACTGTGAGCAGGACGCACTACACTAGCTTGTAGCTTTAGCTGAACACTATGCAGAGGTCTCACTACACTAACTTGTAGCTTTAGCTGAACACTGTGCAGAGGTCGCACTACACTAACTTGTAGTTTTAGCTGAACACTGTGAGGAGGACGCACTACACTAACTTGTAGCTTTAGATGAACACTGTGCAGAGGTCACACTACACTAACTTGTAGTTTTATCTGAACACTGTAAGCAGGACTCACTACACTAACTTGTAGATTTAGATGAACACTGTGCAGAGGTCACACTACACTAACTTGTAGCCTTAGCTGAACACTGTGAGCAGGACGCACTACACTAACTTGTACCTTTAGATGAACACTGTGCAGAGGTCTCACTACACTAACTTGTAGCTTTAGCTGAACACTGTGCAGAGGTCGCACTACACTAACTTGTAGTTTTAGCTGAACACTGTGAGCAGGTCGCACTACACCAACTTGTAGCTTTAGCTGAACACTGTGCAAAGGTTGCACTACACTAACTTGTAGTTTTAGCTGATCATTGTGAGCAGGACGCACTATGCTAACTGGTAGCTTTAGCTGAACACTGTACAGAGGTCACATTACACTAACTTGTAGCTTTAGCTGAACACTGTTCAGAGGTCGCACTACACTAACTTGTAGTTTTAGCTGAACACCGTGAGGAGGACGCACTACACTAACTTGTAGCTTTAGCTGAACACTGTGCAGAGGTCACACTACACTAACTTGTAGTTTTAGCTGAACACTGTGAGGAGGACGCACTACACTAACTTGTAGCTTTAGATGAACACTGTGCAGAGGTCACACTACACTAACTTGTAGTTTTAGCTGAACACTGTGAGCAGGACACACTACACTAACTTGTAGCTTTAGCTGAACACTGTGCAGAGGTCGCACTACACTAACTTGTAGTTTTAGCTGATCATTGTGAGCAGGACGCACTACACTAACTTCTAGCTTTAGCTGAACACGGTGCAGAGGTCACACTACACTAACTTGTAGCTTTAGCTGAACACTGTGCAGAGGTCGCACTACACTAACTTGTAGTTTTAGCTGAACACTGTGAGGAGGACGCACTACACTAACTTGTAGCTTTAGCTGAACACTGTGCAGAGGTCACACTACACTAACTTGTAGTTTTAGCTGAACACTGTGAGGAGGACGCACTACACTAACTTGTAGCTTTAGATGAACACTGTGCAGAGGTCACACTACACTAACTTGTAGTTTTAGCTGAACACTGTGAGCAGGAAACTACACTAACTTGTAGATTTAGCTGAACACTGTGCATAGGTCACACTACACTAACTTGTAGCCTTAGCTGAACACTGTGAGCAGGACGCACTACACTAACTTGTAGCTTTAGATGAACACTGTGCAGAGGTCACAATACACTAACTTGTAGCTTTAGCTGAACACTGTGCATAGGTCACACTACACTAACTTGTAGCCTTAGCTGAACACTGTGAGCAGGACGCACTACACTAACTTGTAGCTTTAGCTGAACACTGTGCAGAGGTCTCACTACACTAACTTGTAGCTTTAGCTGAACACTGTGCAGAGGTCGCACTACACTAAATTGTAGTTTTAGCTGATCATTGTGAGCAGGACGCACTACACTAACTTGTAGCTTTAGCTGAACACTGTGCAGAGGTCATACTACACTAACTTGTAGCTTTAGCTGAACACTGTGCAGAGGTTGCACTACACTAACTTGTAGTTTTAGCTGAACACTGTGAGGAGGACGCACTACACTAACTTGTAGCTTTAGCTGAACACTGTGCAGAAGTCGCACTACACTAACTTGTAGTTTTAGCTGAACACTGTGAGGAGGACGCACTACACTAACTTGTAGCTTTAGCTGAACACTGTGCAGAGGTCACACTACACTAACTTGTAGTGTTATCTGAGCACTGTGCAGAGGTCGCACTACAGTAACTTGTAATTTTAGCTGAACACTGTGAGCAGGACGCACTACACTAACTTGTAGCTTTAGCTGAACACTGTGAGCAGGATGCACTAGATTAACTTGTAGCTTTAGCTGAACACTATGCAGAGATCTCACTACACTAACTTGTAGTTTTAGCTGAACACTGTGAGCAGGACGCTCTACACTATCTTGTAGCTTTAGCTGAACACTGTGCAGAGGTCTCACTACACTAACTTGTAGTTTTAGCTGAACACTGTGCAGAGGTCGCACGACACTAACTTGTAGTTTTAGCCGAACACTGTGAGGAGCATGCACTACACTAACTTGTAGCTTTAGATGAACACTGTGCAGAGGTCACACTACACTAACTTGTAGTTTTGGCTAAACACTGTGAGCAGGACACTACACTAACTTGTAGCTTTAGCTGAACACTGTGCAGAGGTCGCACTACACTAACATGTAGTTTTATCTGAACACTGTGAGCAGGATGCACTACACTAACTTGTAGCTTTAGCTGAACACTGTGCAGAGGTTGCACTACACTAACTTGTAGTTTTATCTGAACACTGTGCAGAGGTCACACTACACTAACTTGTAGTTTTGGCTGAACACTGTGAGCAGGACACTACACTAACTTGTAGCTTTAGCTGAACACTGTGCAGAGGTCGCACTACACTAACTTGTAGTTTTAGCTGATCATTGTGAGCAGGACGCACTACACTAACTTGTAGCTTTAGCTGAACACTGTGCAGAGGTCACACTACACTAACTTGTAGCTTTAGCTGAACACTGTGCAGAGGTCGCACTACACTAACTTGTAGTTTTAGCTAAACACTGTGAGGAGGACGCACTACACTAACTTGTAGCTTTAGCTGAACACTGTGCAGAGGTCACACTAAACTAACTTGTAGTTTTAGCTGAACACTGTTAGGAGGACGCACTACACTAACTTGTAGTTTTATCTGAACACTGTGTAGAGGTCACACTACACTAACTTGTAGTTTTAGCTGAACACTGTGAGGAGGACGCACTACACTAACTTGTAGTTTTATCTGAACACTGTGCAGAGGTCACACTACACTAACTTGTAGTTTGGGCTGAACACTGTGAGCAGGACACTACACTAACTTGTAGCTTTAGCTGAACACTGTGCAGAGGTCGCACTACACTAACTTGTAGTTTTAGCTGATCATTGTGAGCAGGACGCACTACACTAACTTGTATCTTTAGCTGAACACTGTGCAGAGGTCGCACTACACTAACTTGTAGTTTTAGCTGAACACTGTGAGCAAGACACTACACTAACTTGTAGCTTTAGCTGAACACTGTGAGCAGAACGCACTACACTAAATTGTAGCTTTAGATGAACACTGTGCAGAGGTCACAATACACTAACTTGTAGTTTTAGCTGAACACTGTAAGGAGGACGCACTACACTAACTTGTAGCTTTTGATGAACTCTGTGCAGAGGTCAAACTACACTAACTTGTAGTTTTAGCTGAACACTGTGAGGAGGACACACTACATTAACTTGTAGCTATTGCTAAACACTGTGCAGAGGTCGAGCTACACTAACATGTAGTTTTAGCTGAACACTGTGAGCAGGACGCACTACACTAGCTTGTAGCTTTAGCTGAACATGGTGCAGAGGTCTCACTACACTAACTTGTAGCTTTAGCTGAACACTGTGCAGAGGTCGCACTACACTAACTTGTAGTTTTAGCTGAACACTGTGAGCAGGATGCTCTACACTAACTTGTAGCTTTAGCTGAACACTGTGCAGAGGTCTCACTACACTAACTTATAGCTTTAGCTGAACACTGTGCAGAGGTTGCACTACACTAACTTGTAGTTTTAGCTGATCATTGTGAGCAGGACGCACTACGCTAACTTGTAGCTTTAGCTGAACACTGTACAGAGGTCACACTACACTAACTTGTAGCTTTAGCTGAACACTGTGAGGAGGACGCACTACACTAACTTGTAGCTTTAGATGAACACTGTGCAGAGGTCACACTACACTAACTTGTAGTTTTAGCTGAACACTGTGAGCAGGACACTACACTAACTTGTATCTTTAGCTGAACACTGTGCAGAGGTCACACTAAACTAACTTGTAGCTTTAGCTGAACACTGTGAGGAGGACGCACGACACTAACTTGTAGCTTAAGCTGAACACGGTGCAGAGGTCACACTACACTAACTTGTCATTTTAGCTGAACACTGTGAGAAGGACGCACTACACTAACTTGTAGCTTTAGCTGAACACTGTGCAGAAGTCTCACTACACTAACTTGTAGCTTTAGCTGAACACTGTGCAGTGGTCAAACTACACTAACTTGTAGCTTTAGCTGAATACTGTGCAGAGGTCGCACTAAAATAACTTGTAGTTTTAGCTGAACACTGTGAGCAGGACGCACTACATTATCTTGTAGCTTTAGCTGAACACTGTGCAGAGGTCTCACTACACTAACTTGTAGCCTTAGCTGAACACTGTGAGCAGTACGCACTACACTAACTTGTAGCTTTAGATGAACACTGTGCAGAGGTCACAATACACTGACTTGTAGTTTTAGCTGAACACTGTGAGCAGGACGCACTACACTAACTTGTAGCTTTAGCTGAACACTGTGCAGAGGTCACACTACACTAACTTTTAGTTTTAGCTGAGCACTGTGCAGAGATCGCACTACACTAACTTGTAATTTTAGCTGAACACTGGGAGCAGGACGAACTACACTAACTTGTAGCTTTAGCTAAACACTGTGAGCAGGATGCACTACATTAACTTGTAGCTTTAGCTGAACACTGTGCAGAGGTCTCACTACACTAACTTGTAGTTTTAGCTGAACACTGTGAGCAGGACACAGTACACTATCTTGTAGCTTTAGCTGAACACTGTGCAGAGGTCTCAGAACACTAACTTGTAGTTTTAGCTGAACACTGTGCAGAGGTCGCACTACACTAACTTGTAGTTTTAGCTGAACACTGTGAGCAGGACACTACACTAAGTTGTAGCTTTAGCTGAACACTGTGCAGAGGTCTCACTACACTAACTTGTAGTTTTTGCTGAACCCTGTGAGCAGGACACACTACACTATCTTGTAGCTTTAGCTGAACACTGTGCAGAGGTCTCAGAACACTAACTTGTAGTTTTAGCTGAACACTATGCAGAGGTCGCACTACACTAACTTGTAGTTTTAGCTGAACACTGTGAGCAGGACACTACACTAAGTTGTAGCTTTAGCTGAACACTGTGCAGAGATCTCACTACACTAACTTATAGTTTTATCTGAACACTGTGAAGAGGTCGCACTACACTAACTTGTAATTTTAGCTGAACACTGTGAGCAGGACGCACTACACTAACTTGTAGTTTTAGCTGAACATTGTGAGGAGGACACACTACACTAACTTGTAGCTTTAGCTGAGCACTGTGCAGAGGTGGCACTTCACTAACTTGTAGTTTTAGTTGAACACTGTAAGGAGGACGCGCTACACTAACTTGTAGCTTTTGATGAACTCTGTGCAGAGGTCAGACTACACTAACTTGTAGTTTTAGCTGAACACTGTGAGGAGGACACACTACATTAACTTGTAGCTATTGCTAAACACTGTGCAGAGGTCGCGCTACACTAACATGTAGTTTTAGCTGAACAATGTGAGCAGGACGCACTACACTAGCTTGTAGCTTTAGCTGGACACTGTGCAGAGGTCTCACTACACTAACTTGTAGCTTTAGCTGAACACTGTGCAGAGGTCGCACTACACTAACTTGTAGTTTTAGCCGAACACTGTGAGCAGGACGCACTACACTAACTTGTAGCTTTAGCTGAACACTGTGCAGAGGTCTCACTACACTAACTTACAGCTTTAGCTGAACACTGTGCAGAGGTTGCACTACACTAACTTGTAGTTTTAGCTGATCATTGTGAGCAGGACGCACTACGCTAACTTGTAGCTTTAGCTGAACATTGTACAGAGGTCACACTACACTAACTTGTAGCTTTAGCTGAACACTGTGAGGAGGACGCACGACACTAACTTGTAGCTTTAGCTGAACACGGTGCAGAGGTCACACTACACTAACTTGTAATTTTAGCTGAACACTGTGAGAAGGACGCACTACACTAACTTGTAGCTTTAGCTGAACACTGTGCAGAAGTCTCACTACACTAACTTGTAGCTTTAGCTGAACACTGTTCAGAGGTCGCACTACACTAACTTGTAGTTTTAGCTGATCATTGTGAGCAGGAAGAACTACCCTAACTTGTAGCTTTAGCTGAACACTGTGCAGTGGTCACACTACACTAACTTGTAGCTTTAGCTGAATACTGTGCAGAGGTCGCACTAAAATAACTTGTAGTTTTAGCTGAACACTGTGAGCAGGACGCACTACATTATCTTGTAGCTTTAGCTGAACACTGTGCAGAGGTCTCACTACACTAACTTGTAGTTTTAGCTGAACACTGTGAGCAGGACGCACTACACTAACTTGTAGCTTTAGATGAACACTGTGCAGAGGTCACACTACACTAACTTGTAGTTTTAGCTGAACACTGTGAGCAGGACAATACACTAACTTGTAGCTTTAGCTGAACACTGTGCATAGGTCACACTACACTAACTTGTAGCTTTAGCTGAATACTGTGCAGAGGTCGCACTAAAATAACTTGTAGTTTTAGCTGAACACTGTGAGCAGGACGCACTACATTATCTTGTAGCTTTAGCTGAACACTGTGCAGAGATCTCACTACACTAACTTGTAGTTTTAGCTGAACACTGTGAGGAGGACGCACTACACTAACTTGTAGCTTTAGCTGAACACTGTGCAGAGGTCACACTACACTAACTTGTAGTTTTAGCTGAACACTGTGAGGAGGACGCACTACACTAACTTGTAGCTTTAGCTGAGCACTGTGTAGAGGTGTCACTTCACTAACTTGTAGTTTTAGCTGAGCACTGTGAGGAGGACACACTACACTAACTTGTAGCTTTAGCTGAACACTGTGCAGAGGTCGCACTACACTAACTTGTAGTTTTAGCTGAACACTGTGAGGAGGACGCACTACACTAAATTGTAGCTTTAGCTGAACACTGTGCAGAGGTCACACTACACTAACTTGTAGTTTTAGCTGAACAATGTGAGGAGGACGCACTACACAAACTTGTAGCTTTAGATGAACACTGTGCAGAGGTCACACTACACTAACTTGTAGCCTTAGCTGAACACTGTGAGCAGGACGCACTACACTAACTTGTAGCTTTAGTTGAACACTGTGCTGAGGTCACAATACACTAACTTGTAGTTTTAGCTGAACACTGTGAACAGGACGCACTACACTAACTTGTAGCTTTAGCTGAACACTGTGAGCAGGATGCACTACATTAACTTGTAGCTTTAGCTGAACACTGTACAGAGGTCACACTACACTAACTTGTAGTTTTGGCTGAACACTGTGAGCAGGACAGTACACTAACTTGTAGCTTTAGCTGAACACTGTGCAGAGGTCGCACTACACTAACTTGTAGTTTTAGCTGAACACTGTACAGAGGTCGCACTACACTAACTTGTAGTTTTAGCTGATCATTGTGAGCAGGACGCACTACACTAACTTGTAGCTTTAGCTGAACACTGTGCAGAGGTCACACTACACTAACTTGTAGCTTTAGATGAACACTGTGCAGAGGTCACACTACACTAACTTGTAGTTTTAGCTGAACACTGTGAGCAGGACACTACACTAACTTGTATCTTTAGCTGAACACTGTGCAGAGGTCACACTAAACTAACTTGTAGCTTTAGCTGAACACTGTGAGGAGGACGCACGACACTAACTTGTAGCTTTAGCTGAACACGGTGCAGAGGTCACACTACACTAACTTGTCATTTTAGCTGAACACTGTGAGAAGGACGCACTACACTAACTTGTAGCTTTAGCTGAACACTGTGCAGAAGTCTCACTACACTAACTTGTAGCTTTAGCTGAACACTGTGCAGTGGTCACACTACACTAACTTGTAGCTTTAGCTGAATACTGTGCAGAGGTCGCACTAAAATAACTTGTAGTTTTAGCTGAACACTGTGAGCAGGACGCACTACATTATCTTGTAGCTTTAGCTGAACACTGTGCAGAGGTCTCACTACACTAACTTGTAGTTTTAGCTGAACACTGTGCAGAGGTCACACTACACTAACTTGTAGTTTTAGGTGAACACTGTGAGGAGGACGCACTACACTAACTTGTAGCTTTAGATGAACACTATGCAGAGGTCACACTACACTAACTTGTAGTTTTGGCTGAACACTGTGAGCAGGACAGTACACTAACTTGTAGCTTTAGCTGAACACTGTGCAGAGGTCGCACTACACTAACATGTAGTTTTATCTGAACACTGTGAGCAGGACGCACTACACTAACTTGTAGCTTTAGCTGAACACTGTGCAGAGGTCGCACAACACTAACTTGTAGTTTTATCTGAACACTGTGCAGAGGTCGCACTACAGTAACTTGTAATTTTAGCTGAACACTGTGAGCAGGACACACTACACTAACTTGTAGCTTTAGATGAGCACTGTGCAGAGGTCAGACTACACTAACTTGTAGTTTTAGCTGAACACTGTGAGGAGGACGCACTACACCTACTTGTAGCTTTAGCTAAACACTGTGCAGAGGTCGCACTACACTAACTTATAGCTGTAGCTGAACACTGTGCAGAGGTCACACTAAACTAACTTGTAGCTTTAGCTGAACACTGTGAGGAGGACGCACTACACTAACTTGTAGCTTTCGCTGAACACTGTGCAGAGGTCACAATACACTAACTTGTAGTTTTAGCTGAACACTGTGAGCAGGACGCACTACACTAACTTGTAGCTTTAGCTGAACACTGTGCAGAGGTCACAATACACTAACTTATAGTGTTATCTGAGCACGGTGCAGAGGTCGCACTACAGTAACTTGTAATTTTAGCTGAACACTGTGCAGAGGTCTCACTACACTAACTTGTAGCTTTAGCTGAACACTGTGCAGAGGTCCCATTACACTAACTTGTAGTTTTAGCTGATCATTGTGAGCAGGACGCACTACACTAACTTGTAGCTTTAGCTGAACACTGTGCAGAGGTCGCACTACACTAACTTGTAGTTTTAGCTGAACACTGTGAGGAGGACGCACTACACTAACTTGTAGCTTTAGCTGAGCACTGTGTAGAGGTGTCACTTCACTAACTTGTAGTTTTAGCTGAGCACTGTGAGGAGGACACACTACACTAACTTGTAGTTTTAGCTGAACACTGTGCAGAGGTCACACTACACTAACTTGTAGCTTTAGCTGAACACTGTGCAGAGGTCACACTACACTAACTTGTAGTTTTAGCTGAACACTGTGAGGAGGACGCACTACACTAAATTGTAGCTTTAGCTGAACACTGTGCAGAGGTCACACTACACTAACTTGTAGTTTTAGCTGAACAATGTGAGGAGGACGCACTACACAAACTTGTAGCTTTAGATGAACACTGTGCAGAGGTCACACTACACTAACTTGTAGCCTTAGCTGAACACTGTGAGCAGGACGCACTACACTAACTTGTAGCTTTAGTTGAACACTGTGCTGAGGTAACAATACACTAACTTGTAGTTTTAGCTGAACACTGTGAGCAGGACGCACTACACTAACTTGTAGCTTTAGCTGAAGACTGTGAGCAGGATGCACTACATTAACTTGTAGCTTTAGCTGAACACTGTACAGAGGTCACACTACACTAACTTGTAGTTTTAGCTGAACACTGTGAGCAGGACGCACTACATTATCTTGTAGCTTTAGCTGAACACTGTGCAGAGGTCGCACTACACTAACTTGTAGTTTTATCTGAACACTGTGCAGAGGTCGCACTACACTAACTTGCAATTTTAGCTGAACACTGTGAGCAGGACACACTACACTAACTTGTAGCTTTAGATGAGTACTGTGCAGAGGTCACACTTCACTAACTTGTAGTTTTAGCTGAACACTGTGAGGAGGACACACTACACTAACTTGTAGCTTTAGATGAACACTGTGCTGAGGTCAGACTACACTAACTTGTAGTTTTAGCTGAACACTGTGTGGAGGACGCACTACACCTACTTGTAGCTTTAGCTAAACACTGTGCAGAGGTCGCACTACACTAACTTGTAGCTGTAGCTGAACACTGTGCAGAGGTCACACTAAACTAACTTGTAGCTTTAGCTGAACACTGTGAGGAGGACGCACTACACTAACTTGTAGCTTTCGCTGAACACTGTGCAGAGGTCACAATACACTAACTTGTAGTTTTAGCTGAACACTGTGAGCAAGACGCACTACACTAACTTGTAGCTTTAGCTGAACACTGTGCAGAGGTCACAATACACTAACTTATAGTGTTATCTGAGCACGGTGCAGAGGTCGCACTACAGTAACTTGTAATTTTAGCTGAACACTGTGCAGAGGTCTCACTACACTAACTTGTAGCTTTAGCTGAACACTGTGCAGAGGTCCCACTACACTAACTTGTAGTTTTAGCTGATCATTGTGAGCAGGACGCACTACACTAACTTGTAGCTTTAGCTGAACACTGTGCAGAGGTCACACTACACTAACTTGTAGCTTTAGCTGAACACTGTGCAGAGGTCGCACTACACTAACTTGTAGTTTTAGCTGAACACTGTGAGGAGGACTCACTACACTAACTTGTAGCTTTAGCTGAACACTGTGCAGAGGTCACTCTACACTAACTTGTAGTTTTAGCTGAACACTGAGAGGAGGACGCACTACACTAACTTGTAGCTTTAGATGAACACTGTGCAGAGGTCACACTACACTAACTTGTAGCCTTAGCTGAACACTGTGATCAGGACGCACTACACTAACTTGTAGCTTTAGATGAACACTGCGCAGAGGTCACAATACACTAACTTGTAGTGTTATCTGAGCACTGTGCAGAGGTCGCACTACAGTAACTTGTAATTTTAGCTGAACACTGTGACCAGGACGCACTACACTAACTTGTAGCTTTAGCTGAACACTGTGAGCAGGATGCACTAGATTAACTTGTAGCTTTAGCTGAACACTATGCAGAGGTCTCACTACACTAACTTGTAGTTTTAGCTGAACACTGTGAGCAGGACGCACTACACTATCTTTTAGCTTAAGCTGAACACTGTGCAGAGGTCTCACTACACTAACTTGTAGTTTTAGCTGAACACTGTGCAGAGGTCGCACTACACTAACTTTTAGTTTTAGCTGAATACTGTGAGGAGGATGCACTACACTAACTTGTAGCTTTAGATGAACACTGTGCAGAGGTCACACTACACTAACTTGTAGTTTTGGCTGAACACTGTGAGCAGGACACTACTCTAACTTGTAGCTTTAGCTGAACACTGTGCAGAGGTCGCACTACACTAACATGTGGTTTTAGCTGAACACTGTGAGGAGGACGCACTACACTAACTTGTAGCTTTAGCTGAACACTGTGCAGAGGTCACAATACACTAACTTGTAGTTTTAGCTGAACACTGTGAGGAGGACGCACTACACTAACTTGTAGCTTTAGATGAACACTGTGCAGAGGTCACACTACACTAACTTGTAGCCTTAGCTGAACACTGTGAGCAGGATGCACTACACTAACTTGTAGCTTTAGATGAACACTGTGCAGAGGTCACAATACACTAACTTGTAGTGTTATCTCAGCACTGTGCAGAGGTCGCACTACAGTAACTTGTAATTTTAGCTGAACACTGTGACCAGGACGCACTACACTAACTTGTAGCTTTAGCTGAACACTGTGAGCAGGATGCACTAGATTAACTTGTAGCTTTAGCTGAACACTATGCAGAGGTCTCACTACACTAACTTGTAGTTTTAGCTGAACACTGTGAGCAGGACGCACTACACTATCTTTTAGCTTAAGCTGAACACTGTGCAGAGGTCTCACTACACTAACTTGTAGTTTTAGCTGAACACTGTGCAGAGGTCGCACTACACTAACTTTTAGTTTTAGCTGAATACTGTGAGGAGGATGCACTACACTAACTTGTAGCTTTAGATGAACACTGTGCAGAGGTCACACTACACTAACTTGTAGTTTTGGCTGAACACTGTGAGCAGGACACTACTCTAACTTGTAGCTTTAGCTGAACACTGTGCAGAGGTCGCACTACACTAACATGTAGTTTTAGCTGAACACTGTGAGGAGGACGCACTACACTAACTTGTAGCTTTAGCTGAACACTGTGCAGAGGTCACACTACACTAACTTGTAGTTTTAGCTGATCATTGTGAGCAGGACGCACTACACTAACTTGTAGCTTTAGCTAAACACTGTGCAGAGGTCGCACTACACTAACTTGTAGTTTTAGCTGATCATTGTGAGCAGGACGCACTACACTAACTTGTAGCTTTAGCTGAACACTGTGCAGAGGTCGCACTACACTAACTTGTGGTTTTAGCTGAACACTGTGAGGAGGACGCACTACACTAACTTGTAGCTTTAGCTGAACACTGTGCAGAGGTCACAATACACTAACTTGTAGTTTTAGCTGAACACTGTGAGGAGGACGCACTACACTAACTTGTAGCTTTAGATGAACACTGTGCAGAGGTCACACTACACTAACTTGTAGCCTTAGCTGAACACTGTGAGCAGGATGCACTACACTAACTTGTAGCTTTAGATGAACACTGTGCAGAGGTCACAATACACTAACTTGTAGTGTTATCTCAGCACTGTGCAGAGGTCGCACTACAGTAACTTGTAATTTTAGCTGAACACTGTGACCAGGACGCACTACACTAACTTGTAGCTTTAGCTGAACACTGTGAGCAGGATGCACTAGATTAACTTGTAGCTTTAGCTGAACACTATGCAGAGGTCTCACTACACTAACTTGTAGTTTTAGCTGAACACTGTGAGCAGGAGGCACTACACTATCTTTTAGCTTAAGCTGAACACTGTGCAGAGGTCTCACTACACTAACTTGTAGTTTTAGCTGAACACTGTGCAGAGGTCGCACTACACTAACTTTTAGTTTTAGCTGAACACTGTGAGGAGGATGCACTACACTAACTTGTAGCTTTAGATGAACACTGTGCAGAGGTCACACTACACTAACTTGTAGTTTTGGCTGAACACTGTGAGCAGGACACTACTCTAACTTGTAGCTTTAGCTGAACACTGTGCAGAGGTCGCACTACACTAACATGTAGTTTTAGCTGAACACTGTGAGGAGGACGCACTACACTAACTTGTAGCTTTAGCTGAACACTGTGCAGAGGTCACACTACACTAACTTGTAGTTTTAGCTGATCATTGTGAGCAGGACGCACTACACTAACTTGTAGCTTTAGCTAAACACTGTGCAGAGGTCGCACTACACTAACTTGTAGTTTTAGCTGATCATTGTGAGCAGGACGCACTAAACTAACTTGTAGCTTTAGCTGAACACTGTGCAGAGGTCGCACTACACTAACTTGTGGTTTTAGCTGAACACTGTGAGGAGGACGCACTACACTAACTTGTAGCTTTAGCTGAACACTGTGCAGAGGTCACAATACACTAACTTGTAGTTTTAGCTGAACACTGTGAGGAGGACGCACTACACTAACTTGTAGCTTTAGATGAACACTGTGCAGAGGTCACACTACACTAACTTGTAGCCTTAGCTGAACACTGTGAGCAGGATGCACTACACTAACTTGTAGCTTTAGATGAACACTGTGCAGAGGTCACAATACACTAACTTGTAGTGTTATCTCAGCACTGTGCAGAGGTCGCACTACAGTAACTTGTAATTTTAGCTGAACACTGTGACCAGGACGCACTACACTAACTTGTAGCTTTAGCTGAACACTGTGAGCAGGATGCACTAGATTAACTTGTAGATTTAGCTGAACACTATGCAGAGGTCTCACTACACTAACTTGTAGTTTTAGCTGAACACTGTGAGCAGGACGCACTACACTATCTTTTAGCTTAAGCTGAACACTGTGCAGAGGTCTCACTACACTAACTTGTAGTTTTAGCTGAACACTGTGCAGAGGTCGCACTACACTAACTTTTAGTTTTAGCTGAACACTGTGAGGAGGATGCACTACGCTAACTTGTAGCTTTAGATGAACACTGTGCAGAGGTCACACTACACTAACTTGTAGCTTTAGCTGAACACTGTGCAGAGGTCACACTACATTAACTTGTAGTTTTAGCTGATCATTGTGAGCAGGACGAACAACACTAACTTGTAGCTTTAGCTGAACACTGTGCAGAGGTCGCACTACACTAACTTGTAGTTTTAGCTGATCATTGTGAGCAGGACGCACTACACTAACTTGTAGCTTTAGCTGAACACTGTGCAGAGGTCGCACTACACTAACTTGTGGTTTTAGCTGAACACTGTGAGGAGGACGCACTACACTAATTTGTAGCTTTAGCTGAACACTGTGCAGAGGTCACAATACACTAACTTGTAGTTTTAGCTGAACACTGTGAGGAGGATGCACTACACTAACTTGTAGCTTTAGCTGAGCACTGTGCAGAGGTGGCACTTCATTAACTTGTAGTTTTAGTTGAACACTGTAAGGAGGACGCACTACACTAACTTGTAGCTTTAGATGAACACTGTGCAGAGGTCAGACTACACTAACTTGTAGTTTTAGCTGAACACTGTGAGGAAGACACACTACATTAACTTGTAGCTTTAGCTAAACACTGTGCAGAGGTCGCACTACACTAACATGTAGTTTTAGCTGAACACTGTGAGCAGGACGCACTACACTAGCTTGTAGCTTTAGCTGAACACTGTGCAGAGGTCTCACTATACTAACTTGTAGCTTTAGCTGAACACTGTGCAGAGGTCGCACTACACTAACTTGTAGTTTTAGCTGAACACTGTGAGCAGGATGCACTACACTAACTTGTAGCTTTAGCTGAACACTGTGCATAGGTCACACTACACTAACTTGTAGCCTTAGCTGAACACTGTGAGCAGGACGCACTACACTAACTTGTAGCTTTAGAGGAACACTGTGCAGAGGTCACAATACACTAACTTGTAGTTTTAGCTGAACACTGTGAGCAGGACGCACTACACTAACTTGTAGCTTTAGCTGAACACTGTGCAGAGGTCACACTACACTAAATTGTAGTTTTATCTGAGCACTGTGCAGAGATCGCACTACACTAACTTGTAATTTTAGCTGAACACTGTGAGCAGGACGCACTACACTAACTTGTAGCTTTAGCTGAACACTGTGAGCAGGATGCACTACATTAACTTGTAGCTTTAGCTGAACACTGTGCAGAGGTCTCACTACACTAACTTGTAGTTTTAGCTGAACACTGTGAGCAGGACGCACTACACTATCTTGTAGCTTTAGCTGAACACTGTGCAGAGGTCTCACTACACTAACTTGTAGTTTTAGCTGAACACTGTGCAGAGGTTGCACTACACTAACTTGTAGTTTTAGCTGATCATTGTGAGCAGGACGCACTATGCTAACTTGTAGCTTTAGCTGAACACTGTACAGAGGTCACACTACACTAACTTATAGCTTTAGCTGAACACTGTGCAGAGGTCGCACTACAGTAACTTGTAGTTTTAGCTGAACACTGTGAGCAGGACGCACTACACTAACTTGTAGCTTTAGATGAACACTGTGCAGAGGTCACACTACACTAACTTGTAGTTTTAGCTGAACACTGTGCAGAGGTCTCACTACACTAACTTGTAGTTTTAGCTGAACACTGTGCAGAGGTCGCACTACACTAACTTGTAGTTTTAGCTGAACACTGTGAGGAGGACGCACTACACTAACTTGTAGCTTTAGCTGAACACTGTGAGCAGGATGCACTACATTAACTTGTAGCTTTAGCTGAACACTGTGCAGAGGTCTCACTACACTAACTTGTAGTTTTAGCTGAACACTGTGAGGAGGACGCACTACACTAACTTGTAGCTTTAGCTGAGCACTGTGCAGAGGTGGCACTTCACTAACTTGTAGTTTTAGTTGAACACTGTAAGGAGGACGCACTACACTAACTTGTAGCTTTAGATGAACACTGTGCAGAGGTCAGACTACACTAACTTGTAGTTTTAGCTGAACACTGTGAGGAGGACACACTACATTAACTTGTAGCTTTAGCTAAACACTTTGCAGAGGTCACACTACACTAACATGTAGTTTTAGCTGAACACTGTGAGCAGGACGCACTACACTAGCTTGTAGCTTTAGCTGAACACTGTGCAGAGGTCTCACTACACTAACTTGTAGCTTTAGCTGAACACTGTGCAAAGGTCGCACTACACTAACTTGTAGTTTTAGCTGAACACTGTGAGCAGGATGCACTACACTAACTTGTAGCTTTAGCTGAACACTGTGCAGAGGTCTCACTACACTAACTTGTAGCTTTAGGCTATGTTTCCACTAGTGCGTCCCCAAAGTCGCGCGATTTTGCGCGATTTTTTACCGCGATTTTACCGCGATTTTACCGCAACTTTTTACAGGGATTTGAAGCAATGCCTGTATCTATGGACCTCAAGTCGCATCAAAGTGGGACCAAAGTAGTGCAGGGACTACTTTGAAGTCGCTGCGACTTGAAGTCGCACAGATATGAACGGTACTCATTGGAAATCATGGAATACAATTTGTCATGCGACTTTTCAGTCCCAAGTCGCATGAAAAGTCGCACTAGTGGAAACAGAGCCTTAGCTGAACACTGTGCAGAGGTTGCACTACACTAACTTGTAGTTTTAGCTGATCATTGTGAGCAGGACGCACTATGCTAACTTGTAGCTTTAGCTGAACACTGTACAGAGGTCACACTACACTAACTTGTAGCTTTAGCTGAACACTGTGCAGAGGTCGCACTATACTAACTTGTAGTTTTAGCTGAACACCGTGAGGAGGACGCACTACACTAACTTGTAGCTTTAGCTGAACACTGTGCAGAGGTCACACTACACTAACTTGTAGTTTTAGCTGAACACTGTGAGCAGGACGCACTACACTAACTTGTAGCTTTAGCCGAACACTGTGCAGAGGTCGCACTACACTAACTTGTAGTTTTATCTGAACACTGTGCAGAGGTCACACTACACTAACTTGTATTTTTGGCTGAACACAGTGAGCAAGACACTACACTAACTTGTAGCTTTAGCTGAACACTGTGCAGAGGTCGCACTACACTAACTTGTAGTTTTAGCTGATCATTGGGAGCAGGACGCACTACACTAACTTGTAGCTTTAGCTGAACACTGTGCAGATGTCACTCTACACTAACTTGTAGCTTTAGCTGAACACTGTGCAGAGGTCGCACTACACTAACATGTAGTTTTAGCTGAACACTGTGAGGAGGACGCACTACACTAACTTGTAGCTTTAGCTGAACACTGTGCAGAGGTCACACTACACTAACTTGTAGTTTTAGCTGAACACTGTGAGCAAGACACTACACTAACTTGTAGCTTTAGATGAACACTGTGCAGAGGTCACAATACACTAACTTGTAGTTTTAGCTGAACACTGTGAGCAGGACTCTACACTAACTTGTAGCTTTAGCTGAACACTGTGCAGAGGTCTCACTACACTAACTTGTAGTTTTAGCTGAACACTGTGCAGAGGTCGCACTACACTAACTTGTAGCTGTAGCTGAACACTGTGCAGAGGTCACACTAAACTAACTTGTAGCTTTAGCTGAACACTGTGAGGAGGATGCACTACACTAACTTGTAGCTTTCGCTGAACACTGTGCAGAGGTCACAATACACTAACTTGTAGTTTTAGCTGAACACTGTGAGCAGGACGCACTACACTAACTTGTAGCTTTAGCTGAACACTGTGCAGAGGTCACAAAACACTAACTTATAGTGTTATCTGAGCACGGTGCAGAGGTCGCACTACAGTAACTTGTAATTTTAGCTGAACACTGTGCAGAGGTCTCACTACACTAACTTGGAGCTTTAGCTGAACACTGTGCAGAGGTCCCACTACACTAACTTGTAGTTTTAGCTGATCATTGTGAGCAGGACGCACTACACTAACTTGTAGCTTTAGCTGAACACTGTGCAGAGGTCAGACTACACTAACTTGTAGCTTTAGCTGAACACTGTGCAGAGGTCGCACTACACTAACTTGTAGTTTTAGCTGAACACTGTGATTAGGACACACTACACTAACTTGTAGCTTTAGCTGAACACTGTGCAGAGGTCACTCTACACTAACTTGTAGTTTTAGCTTAACACTGAGAGGAGGACGCACTACACTAACTTGTAGCTTTAGATGAACACTGTGCAGAGGTCACACTACACTAACTTGTAGCCTTAGCTGAACACTGTGAGCAGGACGCACTACACTAACTTGTAGCTTTAGATGAACACTGCACAGAGGTTACAATACACTAACTTGGAGTGTTATCTGAGCACTGTGCAGAGGTTGCACTACAGTAACTTGTAATTTTAGCTGAACACTGTGACCAGGACGCACTACACTAACTTGTAGCTTTAGCTGAACACTGTGAGCAGGATGCACTAGATTAACTTGTAGCTTTAGCTGAACACTATGCAGAGGTCTCACTACACTAACTTGTAGTTTTAGCTGAACACTGTGAGTAGGATGCACTACACTATCTTGTAGCTTAAGCTGAACACTGTGCAGAGGTCTCACTACACTAACTTGTAGTTTTAGCTGAACACTGTGCAGAGGTCGCACTACACTAACTTGTAGTTTTAGCTGAACACTGTGAGGAGGATGCACTACACTAACTTGTAGCTTTAGATGAACACTGTGCAGAGGTCACACTACACTAACTTGTAGTTTTGGCTGAACACTGTGAGCAGGACACTACACTAACTTGTAGCTTTAGCTGAACACTGTGCAGAGGTCGCACTACACTAACATGTAGTTTTAGCTGAACACTGTGAGGAGGACGCACTACACTAACTTGTAGCTTTAGCTGAACACTGTGCAGAGGTCACACTACACTAACTTGTAGTTTTAGCTGATCATTGTGAGCAGGACGCACTATGCTAACTTGTAGCTTTAGCTGAACACTGTGCAGAGGTCGCACTACACTAACTTGTGGTTTTAGCTGAACACTGTGAGGAGGACGCACTACACTAACTTGTAGCTTTAGCTGAACACTGTGCAGAGGTCACTCTACACTAACTTGTAGTTTTAGCTGAACACTGTGAGGAGGACGCACTACACTAACTTGTAGCTTTAGATGAACACTGTGCAGAGGTCACACTACACTAACTTGTAGCCTTAGCTGAACACTGTGAGCAGGATGCACTACACTAACTTGTAGCTTTAGCTGAACACTGTGCAGAGGTCACAATACACTAACTTGTAGTTTTAGCTGAACACTGTGAGCAGGACGCACTACACTAACTTGTAGCTTTAGCTGAACGCTGTGCAGAGGTCACACTACACTAAATTGTAGTTTTATCTGAGCACTGTGCAGAGATCGCACTACACTAACTTGTAATTTTAGCTGAACACTGAGCAGGACGCACTACACTAACTTGTAGCTTTAGCTGAACACTGTGAGCAGGATGCACTACATTAACTTGTAGCTTTAGCTGAACACTGTGCAGAGGTCTCATTACACTAACTTGTAGTTTTAGCTGAACACTGTGTGGAGGACGCACTACACTATCTTGTAGCTTTAGATGAACACTGTGCAGAGGTCTCACTACACTAACTTATAGTTTCAGCTGAACACTGTGCAGAGGTTGCACTACACTAACTTGTAGTTTTAGCTGATCATTGTGAGCAGGACGCACTATGCTAACTTGTAGTTTTAGCTGAACACTGTACAGAGGTCACACTACACTAACTTGTAGTTTTAGCTGAACACTGTGCAGAGGTCTCACTACACTAATTTGTAGTTTTAGCTGAACACTGTGCAGAGGTCGCACTACACTAACTTGTAGTTTTAGCTGAACACTGTGAGGAGGACGCACTACACTAACTTGTAGCTTTAGCTGAACACTGTGAGCAGGATGCACTACATTAACTTGTAGCTTTAGCTGAACACTGTGCAGAGGTCTCACTACACTAACTTGTAGTTTTAGCTGAACACTGTGAGCAGGACGCACTACACTATCTTGTAGCTTTAGCTGAACACTGTGCAGAGGTCTCACTACACTAACTTGTAGTTTTAGCTGAACACTGTGCAGAGGTCGCACTACACTAACTTGTAGTTTTAGCTGAACACTGTGAGGAGGACGCACTACACTAACTTGTAGCTTTAGCTGAGCACTGTGTAGAGGTGGCACTTCACTAACTTGTAGTTTTAGTTGAACACTGTAAGGAGGACGCACTACACTAACTTGTAGCTTTAGATGAACACTGTGCAGAGGTCAGACTACACTAACTTGTAGTTTTAGCTGAACACTGTGAGGAGGACACACTACATTAACTTGTAGCTTTAGCTAAACACTGTGCAGAGGTCGCACTACACTAACATGTAGTTTTAGCTGAACACTGTGAGCAGGACGCACTACACTAGCTTGTAGCTTTAGCTGAACACTGTGCAGAGGTCTCACTACACTAACTTGTAGTTTTAGCTGAACATTGTGCAGAGGTCACACTACACTAACTTGTAGTTTTAGCTGAACACTGTGAGGAGGACGCACTACACTAACTTGTAGCTTTAGCTGAGCACTGTGCAGAGGTGCCACTTCACTAACTTGTAGTTTTAGTTGAACACTGTAAGGAGGACGCACTACACTAACTTGTAGCTTTAGATGAACACTGTGCAGAGGTCAGACTACACTAACTTGTAGTTTTAGCTGAACACTGTGAGGAGGACACACTACATTAACTTGTAGCTTTAGCTGAACACTGTGCAGAGGTCTCACTACACTAACTTTAGCTGAACACTGTGCAGAGGTTGCACTACACTAACTTGTAGTTTTAGCTGATCATTGTGAGCAGGATGCACTATGCTAACTTGTAGCTTTAGCTGAACACTGTACAGAGGTCACACTACACTAACTTGTAGCTTTAGCTGAACACTGTGCAGAGGTCGCACTACACTAACTTGTAGTTTTAGCTGAACACCGTGAGGAGGACGCACTACACTAACTTGTAGCTTTAGCTGAACACTGTGCAGAGGTCACACTACACTAACTTGTAGTTTTAGCTGAACACTGTGAGGAGGACGCACTACACTAACTTGTAGCTTTAGATGAACACTGTGCAGAGGTCACACTACACTAACTTGTAGTTTTAGCTGAACACTGTGAGCAGGACGCACTACACTAACTTGTAGCTTTAGCCGAACACTGTGCAGAGGTCGCACTACACTAACTTGTAGTTTTATCTGAACACTGTGCAGAGGTCACACTACACTAACTTGTAGTTTTGGCTGAACACTGTGAGCAGGACACTACACTAACTTGTAGCTTTAGCTGAACACTGTGCAGAGGTCGCACTACACTAACTTGTAGTTTTAGCTGATCATTGGGAGCAGGACGCACTACACTAACTTGTAGCTTTAGCTGAACACTGTGCAGAGGTCACACTACACTAACTTGTAGCTTTAGGTGAACACTGTGCAGAGGTCGCACTACACTAACATGTAGTTTTAGCTGAACACTGTGAGGAGGACGCACTACACTAACTTGTAGCTTTAGCTGAACACTGTGCAGAGGTCACACTACACTAACTTGTAGTTTTAGCTGAACACTGTGAGCAAGACACTACACTAACTTGTAGCTTTAGATGAACACTGTGCAGAGGTCACACTACACTAACTTGTAGTTTTAGCTGAACACTGTGAGCAGGACACTACACAAACTTGTAGCTTTAGCTGAACACTGTGCATAGGTCACACTACACTAACTTGTAGCCTTAGCTGAACACTGTGAGCAGGACGCACTACACTAACTTGTAGCTTTAGAGGAACACTGTGCAGAGGTCACAATACACTAACTTGTAGTTTTAGCTGAACACTGTGAGCAGGACGCACTACACTAACTTGTAGCTTTAGCTGAACACTGTGAAGAGGTCACACTACACTAAATTGTAGTTTTATCTGAGCACTGTGCAGAGATCGCACTACACTAACTTGTAATTTTAGCTGAACACTGTGAGCAGGACGCACTACACTAACTTGTAGCTTTAGCTGAACACTGTGAGCAGGATGCACTACATTAACTTGTAGCTTTAGCTGAACACTGTGCAGAGGTCGCACTACACTAACTTGTAGTTTTAGCTGAACACTGTGAGGAGGACGCACTACACTAACTTGTAGCTTTAGCTGAACACTGTGAGCAGGATGCACTACATTAACTTGTAGTTTTAGCTGAACACTGTGCAGAGGTCGCACTACACTAACTTGTAGTTTTAGCTGAACACTGTGAGGAGGACGCACTACACTAACTTGTAGCTTTAGCTGAGCACTGTGCAGAGGTGGCACTTCACTAACTTGTAGTTTTAGTTGAACACTGTAAGGAGGACGCACTACACTAACTTGTAGCTTTAGATGAACACTGTGCAGAGGTCAGACTACACTAACTTGTAGTTTTAGCTGAACACTGTGAGGAGGACACACTACATTAACTTGTAGCTTTAGCTAAACACTGTGCAGAGGTCGCACTACACTAACATGTAGTTTTAGCTGAACACTGTGAGCAGGACGCACTACACTAGCTTGTAGCTTTAGCTGAACACTGTGCAGAGGTCTCACTACACTAAATTGTAGCTTTAGCTGAACACTGTGCAGAGGTCGCACTACACTAACTTGTAGTTTTAGCTGAACACTGTGAGCAGGACGCACTACACTAACTTGTAGCTTTAGCTGAACACTGTGCAGAGGTCTCACTACACTAACTTGTAGCTTTAGCTGAACACTGTGCAGAGGTTGCACTACACTAACTTGTAGTTTTAGCTGATCATTGTGAGCAGGACGCACTATGCTAACTTGTAGCTTTAGCTGAACACTGTGCAGAGGTCACACTACACTAACTTGTAGTTTTAGCTGAACACTGTGAGGAGGACCTACTACACTAACTTGTAGCTTTAGATGAACACTGTGCAGAGGTCACACTACACTAACTTGTAGTTTTAGCTGAACACTGTGAGCAGGACGCACTACACTAACTTGTAGCTTTAGCCGAACACTGTGCAGAGGTCGCACTACACTAACTTGTAGTTTTATCTGAACACTGTGCAGAGGTCACACTACACTAACTTGTAGTTTTGGCTGAACACTGTGAGCAGGACACTACACTAACTTGTAGCTTTAGCTGAACACTGTGCAGAGGTCGCACTACACTAACTTGTAGTTTTAGCTGATCATTGGTGTAGTGATCAAATATATTAATTAATACTGGGTGATATGATGTAGAGTGGATATGATAATTAATATTTAGGTATTATTATAATGATGATGATGTAAGTACTCTTCCGCAGCAACCCAATTCTTCCAGAGAGATGCACTTTATTGACTTCCAACACAGAACAAAGTCCAAAGTCCACAGATGACAAAGAAATCCGACAGAGGAAATATAATTCAAAGTCCCATGTCTAAGGTCTGAGTGTGCATACACAGACAAGCCTCTCTTCCCCCATACAGACAAGCCTAACTTACACACACAAGCCTCACTTACTAAACCTATAGACTGAATGCCGTGTTATATTCACTAAATATTGAATGGCTGAGCAATTTGACTGGCCCTTCAATCCAGGACTTTGATTAGCTTCAGTCTTTCAAACAGACAACAACCCCCAGCCGTGAACAGCTGTAGTCATAAACCACCCCAATTTGCACTCCCGCATATCAACATCAACAAGTCCCATTTAGATATATGTAATTAGATTAGATTAACATACCACCTGAATACCCTTTGAAATGTTCAAATAGACTTGCATATGATTAACACATCAAAGAGTCTTCAGCTTGTTCCCTTGCTATGTTAAAATTCAGTTGGACAATGCAACTGAATTTCTGGTCAGCATGGCACTCCAATACAATATTATACATAAATTGGCCAACATATTACAACATATACCCCCACTTGGGTCGGTTCTAACTATTAGAACTGACCCATAAATCAAACAACAAAAAATATCAGTACTATTTAAGGTACTGGATGCTTTACAATGGCTCATATAAAATATGAAACAAAAAAGAGAGAGACGAATTCCCCAATTGGGGTTTTTAGGCAGCAAAAAAAAAGGGAAGGGTAGAGAGGCCAATACGTAAAAATGTATCTTTATTGTACAAAAAACTTCAACACACTGGTTAAAAAGAATGAGCTCACATAGGATGTTTACCAATACATGACACTCAACACATACTCTGTATATATATGTTCATGACAACTTGGCATGTGCGTTTGACTTGTGGCAAAATTATGGACCTGACGCGTTTCGACCTATATATTCCAGGTCTTCTTCAAAGGTCAATTTGCTAAAATTATATCAAGAAATACATGTGTCAAAAAAATTAGTGTATATTGGAAACAAGTACATAGCATATCAATACAGCATATTTACCCAATAATGAGTGTCCTAAGCCCAGGAGCTTCTTGTTGGGTAGATCCCTTTAAAATCAAAAGATTGCCCGTTCGCCTTCCCCCGGAGGTCTCATGGCATCACCGCCGCAGCCCCCATTCCCAGGGGAGGATCCCAAAATAAAATATGAAGTTGAAACTGGTTACATCTCTCTTCGCCAGCCTCTAAAATATCCCCATGAAACAGTTATTAGATAATATAACTTTTAGACCATGACTAGAAAAGGATTTGATAAACGTCAATGGCCCATATAGCTGTTAGACCTTATTATATCACATCAAGATCTTGAATATTGCGCAAAGACGAGCTGATGTCACAGTCCATTTTCCAGTCTGACTTCATCACATCTCTCACCATCTCACTGAAAGTAAACTTGGTATGCTCTGGGAACTCCAATCCACAAATCCAGGATTCTCTCATCTCCAGGCTCAAGCTTTCCATTTTTAAAGATGCTTTTACGCAAACACTCTACTTTCATCTTTACAGTAAGAAGAGCTATCAATGTACCAGCACTCACTTTCAAGGTCAAAAATTTTGGATATGGCAGTAAGAACTGTGCTTCAAACTATTTTCTTGCACTTGACATTCATGAGTCCATCTTGCAAGCATTTTACAATTCACATCTGCTTCTTTCCATTTCCACAATTTGAACAAAGATGACCGGGTTGTGTACCTGTCAAGTACCAGAATTTGTTGATTGCCAGCCACAATTTGCTTTTGTAATTTGCTGTAGGCCGACCCCTCATTGTCTTCAATAAAGCAGTTACTTGGATCATTCAGTCCATAATTACACTTGAATGGTATACCAACATATACATATACCCCCACACGATAGTTCAGATAGAATCAGATTGACATCAGTGTTTATCAGATCTTCTATGCAGACAAAGCGGCAGTGGAAATTCTTGCTAGTATCTTCACCATTAAAGGTAGAAAGGTCTTTTTCATCCATATATGTCATAGCCTTTAGCATATTATAAACAACTGAATCAACAAATTTTCAAATCATGACTAGAGTGATGAATTTCACTCACCCCTCTTATAAATTTAGGAAAACCACCCAACATACTAAAATTTATGTTATGCCAAGCCATTGTGCAGCATCTCACCTTAGATGTCAAATATATTGATCAATACGCATTATGTAATATGTACAGATGTTATGAAAATTATTTTAGGTTAAAATGCCTCTCTTTGGTTTTAAGATAAAGTTCAAGAAATAAAACAAACAAAAATAAAAAATAAAAGGCAAAATATATCAGGAAAAGGGAGAAAAATTAAAAATTAGGGCGTTGAAGAAAAAAGAAAAAAAGGTCCATTGCTTGATGAATTTCGAGAGAGTCCATGAATGCTTTATAATTCCATGTATAGTGATATATTGTCTATTCAGCATTTCTCCCATAATTCTCCACCACTATTCAATTTCAGACTTCTGCTATTCACATGCAAGCATCTTCAGACATCCCTGAAAAACAAAACTCTCCAACAAAACTAATTAGCAAGGTCCTTAAACATTGTTTGAAGTTAAAACAAAACACTATTTACACGTTTACAGTTTGGAGCTAATTCACCCCCACTGCTAGAGAAGCGTCATTTGCATTCCAAAACAGATCTGGAGAATGTACATCTTGTACATTCATGACACCCTGTACCCCCTTCAACTGCTCTAATAATGTATCACGTTCCCCTCTCATCTTGTCATACTCAATTTTCAGCTGGTCATATTTATGTTTTAACTGAGAGAACGGTATCCAAGTCTTTGACCTTTTCTTATTATTATTTTGGTCAGCTCTGTTTTTCATATTAATATCACCTATGTTTGACCCGGAGTGTCCTCTCTGAGTGTTATCATAGGATAATATCTTCTGATCTTTATGTTCAGTATTTGTCCTAAACAATGTGGCTAAATCAATTTTGACAGCCTGCTCATTTGACTTTCTCCATAAATGGTCTGCTCTCAACAATATGTCTTTTAAATCATGAGGATTTGGGGTAACTAATAAAATATTTTGTTTGATATCTTCATGCAACGCATCTAGAAACATACTCATATGTATCAAGCCACCACGCTCAAATGCAAGATTATTACCGACCAATAATTCCATAATAGTTGCTATCCTGTGTGACAATTCATAGGGAGATTCATTTTGCATTTGTTGGATCTTTCCATGAATAGTAACATCAGAATGTACACCATACAAAACACATAATAATTCCAGTAATATGTCCCTTGTCCTCAGAGGCTGAATACAGATTTGTTTAATTCTCATCCAAAGACCACTTCCTACAGAATGTTGCAAAACTCTTTCTAAGTCAGATGGGTTGAGATTGTACATATCTCTGACTTGCTGCACGTCACAAAACCATTTTAAAAATCTGTTTAAATCATGGTATGGAACCATTCCTATTTCTTTAAGAATTGCGTCTAATAATTTTGGTTTGAATGGCTTCATTACAAGCTGAACTTCACCTGTATTATTATTATTATTGTTATAAACTGTGGTAGTCACAGTGGGGGCAGCTGGTAATGAATTATCAGATTTAATATGAGGTTCTGTTTGCTGCAGATTGCTGAATCCAAGATTTGATGCATATCTGCATTCCTGAGATCTCTTCTCTAATTCCATAATTCTTAATTTTAATCTCTCATTTTCCTCTGATAATTCATCACAATGTTTAGATTTCTCAAGTAAAGCTTCTCCAATCGTAACCGCATGCAATTTTAAATTTACTGTCTCAGTGTCTGATTGGTTTTGTAACCTCTCACAAACATTGTTGCTATTATCAACTGCCTTCTGTAACTGGGTAATTTCCTCAACCTTATAATTCAAAGAACTTTCCATTGTTAGACAGCAAGATAACAAGCCCTGTATAATACAACCTTTTCTTTTACTTTCTGACATTTTGCTATCAAAAACATTTTTCTCTAAAAATTCCTTCATCATCGTCCATGTCTGCTTACATTTTTCTGGAATTTCATAAGGACCGCCATGGCGCTTAATACATTTTAATACCCATCTGTTAACTTTATCAGAACTGACACTGGCTTCACACTGAGTAAGCATTTTGACTATATTACTAATAATTAAAAAAAAGAAAATATTTTACTCACCGCATTAGTTACTCCTTTGGCTTCCACTTCAGGTCTTCTGGTACACGACACAGTCCTTTTTTTGTTGTTGTTTGCGGTCTCCAGAGAATAATTCTGGGGTTCCCAACTTGTTTAAATTTGTAGATCAGACTCTCTTATGTCACAACCAGACATTCCAGACATTAGAGTCACAGCACAGCTCTTGGTTCTTCATCAGACTTCTGTCCACCTCACAGGATTGTTGTCACCACCGACTTCTGTTACTAAGTCCGAAAATGCTCTTCTGGTCACATGAACGGCACCAGTGTAGTGATCGGGTATATTAATATTATATTGGGTTTATAGATGGGTTTATAGATTAGGTATTATTATAATGATGATGATGTAAGTACTCTTCCGCAGCAGGACGCACTACACTAACTTGTAGCTTTAGCTGAACACTGTGCAGAGGTCGCACTACACTAACATGTAGTTTTAGCTGAACACTGTGAGGAGGACGCACTACACTAACTTGTAGCTTTAGCTGAACACTGTGCAGAGGTCACACTACACTAACTTGTAGTTTTAGCTGAACACTGTGAGCAAGACACTACACTAACTTGTAGCTTTAGATGAACACTGTGCAGAGGTCACACTACACTAACTTGTAGTTTTAGCTGAACACTGTGAGCAGGACACTACACTAACTTGTAGCTTTAGCTGAACACTGTGCATAGGTCACACTACACTAACTTGTAGCCTTAGCTGAACACTGTGAGCAGGACGCACTACACTAACTTGTAGCTTTAGAGGAACACTGTGCAGAGGTCACAATACACTAACTTGTAGTTTTAGCTGAACACTGTGAGCAGGACGCACTACACTAACTTGTAGCTTTAGCTGAACACTGTGCAGAGGTCACACTACACTAAATTGTAGTTTTATCTGAGCACTGTGCAGAGATCGCACTACACTAACTTGTAATTTTAGCTGAACACTGTGAGCAGGATGCACTACACTAACTTGTAGCTTTAGCTGAACACTATGAGCAGGATGCACTACATTAACTTGTAGCTTTAGCTGAACACTGTGCAGAGGTCTCACTACACTAACTTGTAGTTTTAGCTGAACACTGTGCAGAGGTCGCACTACACTAACTTGTAGTTTTAGCTGAACACTGTGAGGAGGACGCACTACACTAACTTGTAGCTTTAGCTGAGCACTGTGCAGAGGTGGCACTTCACTAACTTGTAGTTTTAGTTGAACACTGTAAGGAGGACGCACTACACTAACTTGTAGCTTTAGATGAACACTGTGCAGAGGTCAGACTACACTAACTTGTAGTTTTAGCTGAACACTGTGAGGAGGACACACTACATTAACTTGTAGCTTTAGCTAAACACTGTGCAGAGGTCGCACTACACTAACATGTAGTTTTAGCTGAACACTGTGAGCAGGACGCACTACACTAGCTTGTAGCTTTAGCTGAACACTGTGCAGAGGTCTCACTACACTAACTTGTAGCTTTAGCTGAACACTGTGCAGAGGTCGCACTACACTAACTTGTAGTTTTAGCTGAACACTGTGAGCAGGACGCACTACACTAACTTGTAGTTTTAGCTGAACACTGTGAGGAGGACGCACTACACTAACTTGTAGCTTTAGCTGAGCACTGTGCAGAGGTGGCACTTCACTAACTTGTAGTTTTAGTTGAACACTGTAAGGAGGATGCACTACACTAACTTGTAGCTTTAGATGAACACTGTGCAGAGGTCAGACTACACTAACTTGTAGTTTTAGCTGAACACTGTGAGGAGGACACACTACATTAACTTGTAGCTTTAGCTAAACACTGTGCAGAGGTCGCACTACACTAACATGTAGTTTTAGCTGAACACTGTGAGCAGGACGCACTACACTAGCTTGTAGCTTTAGCTGAACACTGTGCAGAGGTCTCACTACACTAACTTGTAGCTTTAGCTGAACACTGTGCAGAGGTCGCACTACACTAACTTGTAGTTTTAGCTGAACACTGTGAGCAGGACGCACTACACTAACTTGTAACTTTAGCTGAACACTGTGCAGAGGTCTCACTACACTAACTTGTAGCTTTAGCTGAACACTGTGCAGAGGTCGCACTACACTAACTTGTAGTTTTAGCTGAACACCGTGAGGAGGACGCACTACACTAACTTGTAGCTTTAGCTGAACACTGTGCAGAGGTCACACTACACTAACTTGTAGTTTTAGCTGATGATTGTGAGCAGGACGCACTATGCTAACTTGTAGCTTTAGCTGAACACTGTACAGAGGTCACACTACACTAACTTGTAGCTTTAGATGAACACTGTGCAGAGGTCGCACTACACTAACTTGTAGTTTTAGCTTAACACCGTGAGGAGGACGCACTACACTATCTTGTAGCTTTAGCTGAACACTGTGCAGAGGTCACACTACACTAACTTGTAGTTTTAGCTGAACACTGTGAGGAGGACGCACTACACTAACTTGTAGCTCTCACTCATTAAAATCAATTTCTTGATGTCCATTGGGGGGCATAGTTCTATTTTCTATAGACTGAGGCATGGAAAAAAGTGGAGGGGTCATCCTGGGTCCCTCACTGAGCTCCAAGAAAAGGATTTCATTGGGAGTGTAACAGGTGAAGGAAGTGAGACAAAATCTCCCAAATTTGACAATGGACAGAAATAAAAATCTGACAAAAATTTTAACTCTTCCCCACTCCATCCAAAATAAAAAAAAAAAAAAAACTCGTCTGGAGTTAGGCTTTAAAGAGAATGTGAACCCAACATTTCATATTCCTGATATGTGCCTGCAATACCATTTACATGTATGATAAAGTCTCCTGTTCTTTCTGTATTGCTTACTTTGTGTTGGTGTTCCTGCCAGTCCCTCTGCTTTCCTATTAAAAACTGAGCACACTAAGCAGGAGAACACACCGTGTCAGGTCTATAGCTATGCTGGGAACTCAACCTGCTCTCCTTCAATGATCAATCATGTCCTGACACGCCCCCGCTGTTTCCCCTTCTCTAGCTCTCAAGCTCCTTATGCCACTGAGAGGAGAGGGTATGTGATCCCTTATTAAAAAAAGGAAAAAAAAATATGTTTTTAATGTTTTTTTTATATCTATACATAAATGTTTTGCCTTTCATTTCTATTTTAAACTGAAAGTGTTGTTTTACAAGGTGATTGTTTATAATCTTTTTAAAGTGGTTGTAAAGGTAGAAGGTGCATTCTATGCATTAAGATAAAAAACATTCTGTGTGCAGCAGCCCCTCTCAGCCCCCCTAATACTTACCTGAGCCCCATCTAGATCCAGCCATGTTGCACAAGAGACTCGGCTGTCTGAGACTCCCCTCCTTGATTGGCTGAGCCAATGAGGAGATAAAGGGGGCAGTGCAGGGCCATAGCTCCATGTCTGAATGTACTCATGGAGCTGCAGCTGTGCTCGGGTTCCCCTATAGCAAGCTGCTTGCTGTGAGGGCACTCAACAGGAGGGAGGAGCCAAGAGTACAGAAGAGGGACCCGAGAAGATGAGAACCAGGGCTGCTCTGAGCTAATCCACTGCACAGAGCAGGTAAGTATAACATGTTTGTTATTTTTAATGAAAATAAATTAGACTTTAGTATCACTTTAAGTGAGACAATTGCACAATGTGTATTTGCATTACCCTCTCCTTCTGTCGCATGACTTGCTCCAGTTTCTCATTCAAAATTTTTTTGTCTTCCTCCATCTTCTGCATGAGCTGGTTAAAGGTCTTTTGCACATTGTCCCTCTCCTCTATCATCTTCTGTTTTTGTTGAGTCTCCTGCAACTTTTGCAACTCTTCTTCCATTGCCACAATTTGTTTCCTTGTATTGTCCTTTGACAAAAAGCACAAACAAGATTAACATTGAAAAATACCATGTTTTAATATGGATCAGCATAGGGGAAAAGGAAAAATATGGCGTGTACCTCTTTGGCCCTTCAATAGGAAATGGCTACATGCTCAGATTGACAAGTACTCATTGCAGAACAATAATGGTAGTGGAAACCTTGGCAGTTGCTATACTGAGTCTACTGGAGATATGATCTTCATGTCTGCTAACTAGGTTTCTCAGATCTGAGAACTTTGAAATGAGAGAGTTCTCATCCTCACCCATATCCAGAAGGTAAGTTGGACATTATACAAACAGTGGCATTGCTAGGGGGTGTGCAGGGTGTGTGGTCCGCACCCGGGTGCCACCCGCTACAGGGGTGACACCATCCAGAGCAGCACAGTGGCAGCAGGTGTTCTCCCAGTCCTCTGTCTCCCTCACTATGGAGCTGCTGCCTGTCACGTGACAATCCATTCTCCACCCAGGCGGCGTGGCTGCACGCTGTCCTTTCCTCTCCAGCTGCCACCCCGGTGTTCCATGTATCTGAGCCGCCCGTGCTAGTGCGGTAGGGGGCGGGGGAAGGGGGTGTCGGCTTGCAATGAGGGGGGGAGGAATGTCCTCTGTGGTGTTGACAGGTGGGGGGGCTGTACTATTGATAAAGGGGGTAGTTTGTCCTGGGGGGCTGTACTGATGGGGGTAGTTAGTCCTGGGGGGGATGTACTGATAAAGGGGGTAGTTTGTCCTGGGGGTTGTACTGATGGAGAGGGGTGGTTTGTACTGAGGTTGGTCTGTACTGATGGAGGGGGTTTATATTTAGTGAGGGTCTATACTGAGGGAGGGGGGTCTGTACTAAGCGTGGGGGGCTCTCTACTGAGGGTGGACTATACTTGGAAGGGGAAATGTACTGAAGGAGGAGGGTCTGTATTGAGGGGTGAGTATAGCTGAGGGGGTGACACCATGTTTTACTGCACCGGGTGAACGCCACTGCTGATGGGGGTAGTTTGTCCTGGGGGGCTGTACTGATGGGGGTAGTTAGTCCTGGGGGGGCTGTACTGATAAAGGGGATGTTTGTCCTGGGGAAGGGGTGTACTGATGGAGGGGGTGGTTTGTCCTGGGGGAGGGGGTGTACTGATGGAGGGGGTGGTTTGTCCTGGGGGAGAGGGTGTACTGATAGAGGGTGTAGTTTTTCCTGGGGGGGCTGTACTGTTGGAGGAGGTGGTTTGTCCTGGCGGGGCTGTACTAATGAAGGGGGGTGGTTTGCCCTGGGGGGGTGTACTAATGGAGGGGGGTGGTTTGCCCTGGGGGCTGTACTAATGGTACTAATGGAGGGGGTGGTTTGCCCTGGGAGGGCTGTGCTGATGGAGGGGGTGGTTTGTCCTGGGGGGTTGTACTGATGGAGGGGGTAGTTTGTCCTGGGGGGCTGTACTGATGGAGGGGGTGGTTTGCCCTGGGGGGGCTGTGCTGATGGAGGGGGTGGTTTGTCCTGGGGGAGGTAGTGTACCGATGGAAGGGGGGTGGTTTGTCCTGGGGAGGGGGTGTACTGATGGAGGGAGTGGTTTGTCCTGGGGGAGGGGGTGGTTTGTCCTGTGGGAGGGGGTGTACTGATAGAGGGGGTAGTTTTTACTGGGGGGGCTGTACTGTTGCAGGGGGTGGTTTGTCCTATATATATAGATACAGTGGCTTGCGAAAGTATTCGGCCCCCTTGAACTTTTCAACCTTTTGCCACATTTCAGGCTTCAAACATAAAGATATAAAATTTTTATTTTTTGTGAAGAATCACCAACATGTGGGACACAATTGTGAAGTGGAACGAAATCTATTGGATATTTTAAACTTTTTTAGCAATTAAAAAACTGAAAAGTGGTGCGTGCAAAATTATTCGGCCCCTTTACTTTCAGTGCAGCAAACTCACTCCAGAAGTTCAGCGAGGATCTCTGAATGATCCAATGTTGTCCTAAATGACTGATGGTGATAAATAGAATCCACCTGTGTGTAATCAAGTCTCTGTATAAATGCACCTGCTCTGTGATAGTCTCAGGGTTCTGTTGATAGCGCAGAGAGCATCATGAAGACCAAGGAACACACCAGGCAGGTCCGTAATACTGTTGTGGAGAAGTTTAAAGCCGGATTTGGATACAAAAAGATTTCCCAAGCTTTAAACATCCCAAGGAGCACTGTGCAAGCGATCATTTTGAAATGGAAGGAGTATCAGACCACTGCAAATCTACCAAGACCTGGCTGTCCCTCTAAACTTTCAGCTCAGACAAGGAGAAGACTGATCAGAGATGCAGCCAAGAGGCCCATGATCACTCTGGATGAACTGCAGAGAACTACAGCTGAGGTGGGAGAGTCTGTCCATAGGGCAACAATCAGTCGTACACTGCACAAATCTGGCCTTTATGGAAGAGTGGCAAGAAGAAAGCCATTTCTCAAAGATATCCATAAAAAGTCTGTCTAAAGTTTGCCACAAGCCACCTGGGAGACACACCAAACATGTGGAAGAAGGTGCTCTGGTCCGATGAAACCAAAATCGAACTTTTTGGCCACAATGCAAAACGATATGTTTGGCGTAAAAGCAACACAGCTCATCACACTCAACACACCATCCCCACTGTCAAACATGGTGGTGGCAGCATCATGGTTTGGGCCTGCTTTTCTTCAGCAGGGACAGGGAAGATGGCTAAAATTGAGGGGAAGATGGATGCAGCCAAATACAGGACCATTCTGGATGAAAACCTGTTGGAGTCTGCAAAAGACCTGAAACTGGGACGGAGATTTATCTTCCAACAAGACAATGATCCCAAACATACAGCAAAATCTACAAATGAATGGTTCACAAATAAACATATCCAGGTGTTAGAATGGCCAAGTCAAAGTCCAGACCTGAATCCAATCGAAAATCTGTGGAAAGAGCTGAAAACTGCTGTTCACAAACACTCTCCATCCAACCTCACTGAGCTCGAGCTGTTTTGCAAGGAAGAATGGACAAGAATTTCAGTCTCTCGATGTGCAAAACTGATAGAGACATACCCCAAGAGACTTGCAGCTGTAATCGCAGCAAAAGGTGGCTCTACAAAGTATTAACGCAAGGGGGCCGAATAATTTTGCACGCCCCACTTTTCATATTTTTATTAGTTAAGAAAGTTTAAAAAAACCAAAAGATTTCGTTCCACTTCACAATTGTGTCCCACTTGTTGGTGATTCTTCACAAAAAATAAAAATTTTATATCTTTATGTTTGAAGCCTGAAATGTGGCAAAAGGTTAAAAAGTTCAAGGGGGCCGAATACTTTCGCAAGCCACTGTATATCTATATATTTATTTATTTTTGACTGAGCCAAACTACAGACTAATGACTAGTCTGCCAATAGCCAATAGCTGCCAAAAAGTGCCGTTTTTTTTTTCTTTTGTATAGTGTCCAACTTACCTTCTGGATATGGGTGAGGATGAGAACTCTCTCATTTCAAAGTTCTCAGACCTGAGAAACCTAGTCAGCAGACAGGAAGATCATATCTCCAGTAGACTCAGTATAGCAACTGCCAAGTTTTCCACTACTATTGTTTTGCAATGAGTACTTGTCAATCTGAGCATGTAGCCATTTCCTATTGAAGGGCCAAAGAGGTACACACCCTATCTTTCCTTTTCCCCTATGCTGATCCATAATAAAACATGTTATTTTTCAATGTTAATCTTCTTCGTGCTTTATTTCAAAGGACAATGCAAGGAAAAAAATTGTGGCAATGGAAGAAGAGTTGCAAAAGTTGCAGGAGACTTAACAAGAACAGAAGATGATAGAGGAGAGGGACAATGTGCAAAAGACCTTTAACCAGCTCATGCAGAAGAGGGAGGAAGACAAAAAAATATTGAATGAGAAACTGGAGCAAGTCATGCGACAGAAGGCGAGGGTAATGCAAATACACATTGTGCAATTGTCTCACTTAAAGTGATACTAAAGTCTCATTTATTTTCATTAAAAATAACAAACATGTTATACTTACCTGCTCTGTACAGTGGATTAGCTCAGCGCAGCCCCGGTCCTCTTCTTCCGCCCCTTTTCGGTACCCTTGGCTCCTCCCTCCTGTTTAGTACTCCCACAGCAAACAGCTTGCTATAGGGGAACCCGAGCTGAGCTGCAGCTCCATGAGTCCATTCAGACATGGAGCTATGGCCCTGCACTGCCCCCTTTATCTCCTCATTGGCTCAGCCAATCAAGGAGGGGAGTCTCAGACAGTCGAGTCTCTTGTGCAACATGGCTGGATCTAGATGGGGCTGCTGCACACAGAAGGTTTTTTTTTATCTTAATGCATAGAATGCACTTTCTGCCTTTACAACCCCTTTAAAAAGATTATAAACAATCACCTTGTAAAACAACACTTTCAGTTTAAAATATAAATGAAAGGCAAAACATTCATGTAAAGATATAAAAAAAACATTAAAAACATTTTTTTTCCTTTTTTTATAAAGGATCACATACCCTCTCCTCTCAGCTGCTTTTATTTTTATACGAGTTTATACTCTATACAATCTTTGTGCAAGTGCCAGAAAATCCAGTTAGGGGAATTCCTTTTCTTTAGTCAATATATATTTCATGGATGTGGCACGGCCCCCTTATAAACCTAGAAGAGCTAGTTATTTTCTTGTATAATTGATTTTAGGTAGAAAATACCTCTCCCCGTCCAACTAAGCAATCCTAGGTTTTATTTACTACTTTAAAATAAACGTCTTAAGAAAGGTAAAAAGAATTAAACTCCTGTTTTTAAAGATATCCAAAACTCTGTCATTGAAGGAAATCCTGAATCTCTAACCATCTTTGAAATGGAGAACGTAAATTTCACAAACATGTTTGTGGGCCAAGACTGGAAATGCCTAATGAAAAAGTATTTAGACACATTTGGGGACAATGAACAGATTGAAGCAGAGATTTCTTCTCTGTTCTTTAAACTCTCAAAAAATTTGGAGAAGAAGTCACTCCTCTTTTGGCACATTAAATCTTTCCAAGACTATATAAGAAACAACATTAACCCCTTGGGACTCCGTGTCCAGATATTTCCTACTTTGGAGGACCTGGACACGGAGTTCAAAGCAATATGGGAAAATATATTACAAACATGCTCACGTAGCCTTATGGAAACATTGATTGACGAGTACACAAAGAGGACCAAAGCACTGGACACTGAAATTTCAAAAATTTGTGAATATTTACAAAAATTCAGAACACATCAATCAGTCATGAATAAAGAGAAAAAACTTAAGATTCACTTGGAATCTTTTAACAGAGATATCCTTATTAAAAAGAGTCAAAAATTTCAAAGAGATAAAAATGCGTTTGAAGCCGGTAAGGCATATAAGTGGAACCAAAATAGAAACACACTAAGAAATATTAATGCACTAGCCAATTCTCGTTCTAATAAAGCCTTACCTCACAATCCCCCTCCCACTTCTTCTAAAGTTTAACCCACACTTGGCACTAAACAACATTTTCAAGGTGATCAAACACTAGAACACAAATCTAAAAAACAAATCTCAGAAAGGACACCTACTACCCCACACACCAGCACTGCACCTCTCGATAAATCCTCTAACTTGTCCATACCGCACCATGCATCACAACAACATATATCCCTCATAAATCAGGACACTACCAATACACAAGATCCTAGTCGTAATGACTCTTCTTTTTTAGATCAAGTATTGGCGGGCGTCAGACCGCCTCCACCCAATCTCAATACTTACACACAAATGACACTATAGAGGATCATTCTGAGATACTGACATCCACAGATTCGGATCTCAGCATCATCAATCTGTCTTCATACTCTTTATCTACAGCTGAAACATCGGTTTTAAAGAAGGGTCTAAATTTTTGCCCTAATTATAATTTAAATAAATTTGAACTTTATAAGGACCTTCAGTTATTTATTCGCAAAGTCATTCTCAAAAAACTCTATCAAAAACAGGACATCACATTGAAATACACTTCACAAGAAAATCAAGCTTTGGATCAATTGATCGCTCTCCTGGAGGATCGAATCGAATAGATCGATCGAATAGACCTTCCCCAAATTTTGGAATCAGTGGAAAAACTGGATATGGTCGACTGTACCTATCCAATAATATCGAAACTCAAGAAAAAATCTGATATATGTCCGCCACCAAGTACGTGCCCAAATGCAGCAGCTTTTTTGAAACTCGTTAATAGCGATTTAGAGAAACTCAAAATACAGAATAAAGGACCCCTCAATCTAAGGCCAGAAGAAGTTGAGGCACTAACCTCCATAGCTAACAACAATAAAATCACGATACAATCATCAGATAAAGGAGGAAATATAGTTGTCTTAAACAATGACCATTATATCAATATTTGTAACAAAATTCTCAACAATGCAGACTGGTACCGTCGTATGCCGGCCTCCATTGTTGAGAAATACAATAGAGAGTTTTACACTTTGATAGACTCGGCATTTTTGAACAATACAATCAACAAATCTACCTGGACATTTATAAGAAATAATTTTCCTAGGATTCCGACATTTTACATACTTCCGAAAGTACACAAGAGCCTGACAGACCCACCTGGCAGGCCTATTATCTCAGGTATTGGTTCGATTAGCGACAACGCAAACAAGCTGGTCGATGAATACCTGAGACCATTTGTAGTTGCACTAACATCATATGTAAGGGACACAACTCATCTTCTACAAATCTTGGATCTTCTATATGTACCAGATCAAGCTCGCCTAGTTACAATCGACATAGAAACGCTCTACAGTTCGATACCACATGAACGTGGACTCGCAGCAATCAGACACATACCGCAACAGAATCCACAGTTAGACCCAATTTACAATGAATTTATCGTCGCACTGCTCGAGCACATCCTTACTCATAACATCTTCACTTTTAATGGCTCCCACTACCTCCAGGTGCAGGGGGTTGCGATGGGGACATGTTGTGCCCCGTCGTATGCCAACCTGTACCTGGGGGAGTGGGAGAAAGCCTTTCTCTCTGATGATGGCCTTACCCAATATACCAGCCACATTGTGGGGTGGTATCGGTACATAGACGATATCTTGATCATTTGGGATGGCCCACAGGATGTGCTCGAGCAATGCTTATTAAGAATGAATAAAAATGATTTCAATCTGATATTTACAGTGTCTTCCGATCAGAACCGGATTACATTTTTGGACATAGAAATATATAAAGAAGAACAAGGAAAACTGTCCACTAAATTGTTTAGAAAAAGTACTGCAGGAAACACTATACTGCATGCTACGAGCTTCCACCCACAGCCCCTCATAGATTCTATACCTTACTCACAATTTCTCCAAATCAAACGGAATTGTACTGATAATGATACATTTTTGAAAGAAGCGGCGAACTTATGAAACAGATTACTAGCACGAGGATATACACACAAATCCCTGAAAAAATCTTTCAAAAGAGTAATGAGTAAACCTAGAGATACGCTCTTTCAGACCCCTAGACGAAAAGACACTAATCCACTCCGCATTATAACAACATACAACCAACAACACCGCCAAGAGAAATATTGGCACCTACTGACCCATGATCCATCTCTGGGTCATCTGGTGCCAAATAAACCTCAGTTTATATTTAGGAGAGCGACATCTATTGGTGACAAGATAACAAATAGTGAATTTAGAAACGAATCAACAAAGGTACACTGCAAATATAAAGGAACGTTCATGTGTGGTTCTTGCCGTTACTGTGCATATATGCTCACACAAAAGAACCCCGTCCTCCCTAATGGAAGGAAATTGTATCCGAGACATTTTGCTAACTGCAGAACCACTGGAGTGGTTTATCTACTCCAGTGCAACTGCGGCTGTTTCTATATAGGGAAAACAAAACAAGAATTTTGGAAAAGAGCATACAGACACATCGTGTCCATGCAAACTTCTGACCCTGACCTCCCCCTGGGCCGCCATGTTGCCTTAGTACATGGGGGTAAATTCCCCAGAGTAAGGTTTTTAATTCTGGATCGGGTGCACCCGAGTCCCAGGGGGGGCGACTGGAACAAGATCTTGCTTCAGAAAGAACTTAAATGGATTTACCTATTAAAGGCTACCTTGCCCCCAGGCTTAAATGAGGCTGTATGCTTTAAACCATTCTTCAAAGGCTTTAACTCCGGTGGAATGGAAAAATAAAACAAAAGATTTACCCCAATATAAGAATTTTCATAATCTACAGTAATGGCAAAGAAACAACTTATGGCACGTATCGGGGGTTTGTTCCAGTCGCCCCCCCCTGAGATTCGGGTCCTTTAAAGCACAACTACATTTGAACGTCATATAATAATATGTATTTGACATTTGCGCTGTAAACTCTTGAGATGCCTGTTGTGATGCACATACGACGTCTGCACAAACACATTACGATTCTATCTATTATTAGTGTTGATATAGTGAAATTCCACTATACCTAACAAATTATTTACACCCAATTTTGGATGTAAGTATAAATATATCCATACATATGTAGTCTCTCAATCAGAACTAGTTGGATGCGGAGACTTTGTATGCATCTATTCAGGCAAACCAATTAGTAATACTATGATAATACTTTTAAATCTGCTATTTTCTTCATGACTATATTTGTTGATATGTGCCATATCAGTCTATCAACATCAATTGTTTGCTTTCTATTGTCATACAGAACGTCGATGAAAAATAATATTTGTATCATTAAGTGTACATTGTCCAATTTTCAATACCAATATGATTTTGAGCATAGTTTGTTGTAATTAACAAATTATTACGGAATGTATTTTCTTTTCATGTTTGTTGCCCCATGTTCTCTAGAAGAAACATCTGTAGTACCAGTTCTCTGCCCACTCTGTAATCTAACCTTGCGATTATATGATGACTTTTGATCAGAAAATACATGTCTTGCTGACACCTCTGCTGCTCCCTGACTACTTTATACCGAAGTATGTACACCTTATTTAATACCATAGTATTTCTTTTAAAACATTGACACATATGCCCCTTGTTGTCTGCCTTCCACTGTCCCGCCTTGGGTGCGTTTGGCTTCAGCGGTCACCCGGCACGGAAAGCCGCCCAGAGTGTTTATCTGGGCGGCGTCTTAGGAGGTTACTAGGGCGACCTAACATCCACGCCCCCCTCCCTCCATATTGCCACATGCGCAGTCCGCCAGTGAGGCATTCCGTGCCGGTGGGACGGATGTGCGTGACCTGTCCCAACGTAACTGCACTTTGCGCATGCGCGGTAGGGGCGGCGCCACACATCCCTGTCCCAGGGAGCAATATGAAGGCTCTCCAGTTGATGAGTTCCATCTATCAGCTGAGCGCGATTATCGCGCCGACTGATTGGAGCTCATTTTACTTAAAAACCAGCTTCACTCATTCCCAGCTCAGACACCGTGTCTGTCGGATGCTAGGATCTGTGGCTGGCCAAATCTTTAAACATTCAACTACAGGTATTTACTTGTTATTATTTTGTCTGGAAATTATTTATACTTATGTCCTTTCTTGATCCACATTTATTCACACAAGCTTTGTTTCTTGTGTCCTGTTAGTATCTGCTGTTTTCCAATTTAATTTAATAATATCCATGTCCATAGGTGCAACTTAGGTGCACCTTGTGGAGATGATATGGTAGTAATCCTGACAAGTTATGCAAGGCAACCTTTTTGTCTATACCGTCTTCGCTATAGAACACTCTAAATATATATATATTTTATTAATACAATTATATATTATCTTGTCTTTATCACAATGTTGTACTATCGCCCTTAGGATATTTAAAAGACTCATATGCAGTAATACCATAGATAATACTACACTATTGCCCTTAGTATATTTAAAAGATTCACATGCAGCACACCCCAGAGGCTTCGCCTCTTTATTATTTTTTATTATTATTTTTTTATTATTACTTTTTATACTCTTATTTTATACTCACACTCTGTTTTGTTATGGATTTTTCTCAATTTTTTTGTATCCGTTTACAAGGACACAATGAAATCGTCCATTTGAATTCTGTATATGTATGTGTATGTGTGTATGTTACGCGTGCATACATATATGTACATGTGTATGTATCCAATCTCTTCCGTTTTTTTTTTTTTTTTTTCTTTTTCCAAAACCAGCTATACCTAATAGGAATTTACTTGATCCTTATTTATTCAAACTCTACTTATAGGTTTGCCTTCCCCTTTTTGCTCCAGTGCACTGCTGTGGCCGGCACGCATCCGGGACGGGCAGGGTAGGTGTAATTTTATATACCCATAATTTTGGGGGATTTAGACACACTGGTGGAGTATCCAGAGAGCAGCACTTCATATAGAGAAATTATAACCATCTGTCATCGTATTCTCAAGGATTCTCGTTCTCCCTTATGGTTTTTACCATTGGTTCTAAAATAAGCAACGCTAACATCACAGGTAGGTGATCAATGGATCATTTAACCTACACAGACAGACATTTATATATAAATATGTATGGTAACTTACCCATTACGCTTTTTTAATTAATTTAGATGAATTCCTCTTTCCAATTAAGCCCCTGAAGAAGGACTGAAATCTAATATACCCCGAAACGCGTTGGGCTTGAAAAGAGTTTCCATCGTATAAATACCACCGCTTAGTGGAATACAACTAATGGGCTTGATAAGAGCCCCCACTTTATAAATATCATTGTTTAGTCAAACACAATCAGTAATGTTTTTGAACTGTATGTATCAAATATGTTTCCGTTGCTTGGAATGTTTATTATGTTTTTTATAGTCTTCAAATAAAAATACTGATTTTATTCTTATACGAGTTTATACTCTATACAATCTTTGTGCAAGTGCTGGAAAATCCAGTTAGGGGAATTCCTTTTCTTTAGTCAGCTGCATAAGGAGCTTGAGAGCTAGAGAAGGGGAAACAGCGGGGGCGTGTCAGGACATGATTGATCATTGGAAGAGAGGAGGTTGAGTTCCCAGCATAGCTAGAGACCTGACACGGTGTGTTCTCCTGCTTAGTGTGAGAGGGACAGGCAGGAACACCAGTGATTTTAACACAAAGTAAGCAATACAGAAAGAACAGGAGACTTTATCATACATGTAAATGGTATTGCAGGCACATATCAGGAATATGAAATGTTGGGTTCACATTCTCTTTAAAGCCTAACTCCAGCCGAGTTTTTTTTTTTTCATTTTAGATGGAGTGGGGAAGAGTTCAAATTTTTGTCAGATTTTTATTTCTGTCCATGGTCACATTTGGGAGATTTTGTCTCACTTCCTGCCCCTGTTACACTCCCAATGAAATCCTTTTATTGGAGCTCAGTGAGGGACGCCGGATGACCCCTCCACTTTTTTCCATGCCTCAGTCTATAGAAAATAGAACTGTGTCCCCCAATGGACATCAAGAAATTGATTTTAATGAGGGAGTGAATTAGTGAGTACACAACTTCTATTTTGTTTCTTGTCTGTTGAAGGGCGTGGGAACTCAGAACATCCAAAAGCAGTCCAACGGATGAGTGGGCAACAGCAAACAAAATGCTAACAAGCCCAACAAAACTGATCTGGGGATTGCCTACAGCCAAAGGAAAATTAGAGATGCAGGAGAATGTGTGGGAGTGTGCACAGAAGCTCTGTGGTCAACATCTACATGAAATTGGCCACACAGTCTTGTGTGATTGCAGTAGAGGACCTTGATGAAAAGACCTACCAATGGTTGTTGTTCTTAGATTGACATGGGCATTCTAACCCACTAGAACAAAGTAAAACTTGGCGTCAACCGCCAATGGTGCTTATTGTGATGGACACATGCTTCCCCCACTCTGTGCTGTGGGATTTCCCAGCATTAAATTGTCTGACAGCAGTCATCCTCCAACAACTTGGCTTCACCCACCTCAAAGCATCTAGAAATTTTGGTTGCCACCTAAGGCTTACTACCCTGAGTGTGCATTGTCAGCTGTATTATAATAGAGGTGGAGAAGGAAATTAACGCCAAAAGAAAACATCAGTGAGGTAGTTGGATATCATTATTGATAATGTGCACTGAACTGCTGCCTCAACATTTCACTAAATTGAGACTTCGATAACAGAAATGCAGACACACAATGAAAGTGGGCCAACCACTTACCTGCACATCCAAGTAATAGAGGGTATCTGTTACCTGGCTTTCGACTGCTAATAAAATGACAATTTAAATTTGTATT
Source organism: Aquarana catesbeiana (assembly GCA_037953035.1). Taxonomy (NCBI): domain Eukaryota; kingdom Metazoa; phylum Chordata; class Amphibia; order Anura; family Ranidae; genus Aquarana; species Aquarana catesbeiana. The sequence continues at coordinate 2,148,669 of JBBHAA010000512.1, read as the reverse complement.
TATTTTTTTGTAACCATAAGTTTTTATTCAGATCGGATACTCAGTTTGTTACAATCCTTTGACTACCAGGATACCTAAAGTATAGCATTATGGCAGAATTGTCTAAACATCAATGAATGAATATCACCCCTTATAGATGTGTCAAGGCTTGAGAATGGCTTCTCAAGCACCTCACTGATTATGGAATGATTGAGCACCATGGGGTTTATTTACTAAAGGCAAATCCACTTAGTACAACAAGTGCACTGCAAGTGTACTTGGGAGTGCAGTCGCTGTAGAACTGAGGGGGACATGCAAGGAAAAAAAAAAAAAAAATTTTAGCTTGCACTTGATTGGATGATAAAATCAGCAGAGCTTCCCCTTATTTCAGATCTTCCCCTTAGATCTACAGCGACTGCACTCCCAAGTGCACTTGCAGTGCACTTGTAGTGCAAAGTGGCTTTACCCCTGGTAAATCAACCCCTATGTTCCTTATAAGCCATCAGTTTTTTCTAACTGGCATTGTGTATTTAAGCTGAATATCACCTCCATAATTTTGGGAGGAATCGCTGTTATCCACTCCTTTGTGTCACGGTTCCATGTACATGGATCCGGCGCTGGGTTTTACCTCCTGTTGGAGCTGATCGGGTTCCTGCCAATCCACCCTGAACCTACAGTACGTATTATTAAGTCGGTGCACCTGTGGCTTAGTGTTTGAGCAATGTATCTCCATGCTGAAGCTGGAACCTCTTGTTCTTCTGGTGTTTGCTGTTCTGAGTATTCCCTCATTCTGTGTGTTGTTTGAACCTTTGTTCTCAGTGTTTCCCTCTGACTTTGCTGTATATTCCCTTTGGTTTCTGTCAGTGGTTTCCCATATTTCCTGTAAATGTGTGTGTCTATCTCTGCTTAGACTCCTGTGTGTACCCCGTGTCCCTCCAGCAAGCTATTTGGTAGCATTGTGCCCACACAGGTGTGCTAGAGAGCTGCAACCTGGGGGCTGTCACACAGCACAACATCCACACCACCTGTGGCTCTGGGGAAGACGGGGTGGGTCCTTAGATGCTGCGACTCTGGCACACCACCGTTGCGTGCGGTCACACATCTGTAAGGACCCATACCCAGGTACACCTGGTTAAGTGTTGCATTGGCTGCTAGATCTTAAGCTACAGTCCCAGGTGATCTTACCCCCTTATCGTGAAACTTTTGTAATTGCAATTCGAGCTGTAAACAGGATGAGAAGAACTGTTCTAAATGATGGGGGGTTGCCCTCAATCACAATGGTTAATAAAGATGAAGCAGGTGAGAGAGTTGTCTTAGTCCCTGTTATGAAGGAAAGAATAGAGGACATCTCCTTTTAAAACCCTTGAATTTCAGTACAGCCACACAGAATATGATAAAGATTGCCTATTTGTTGGCAATTTCTCCAACAAAATGGGCAAGTGGTTGGGTAATATTTAGGCAACCTATAGGGAGTTTGTAACAAAACCCCAAGTATGAAAGGGGTTAAAGCTGTTTAGGACATTCCATTTCCGAACACAAAGGCAGCTACCGAACAAGAACCCCATATGAATAATCCCCCCCCACACACACCCACCCAATACGAGACAAGGCTCTGTCTTGAGGGTCAAACAGGAATCCACTCATTTATTATCACACATGGACACAACAGATAAAATAACTCAGACTCTTTCCCCCCACCCTTGGAAAAGAGGGCAGGTTAAACTGTCCAATGACAATAGACACACAGGTCAGGTGTGTTCAAACTTCTCATCAATAAACAGTCTTATCAGCAGGGGGCTGCTGGAGGAATCCCCCCTCCCTCCATAGAGTTACACATCCTGTGATATCCAAGGCAGACAGACACAATAGAACATTGGAATACAGCCCCACCCCAAACTAGCACAGCAAATAGTACACAACACAATGAGACAGCATACATTATATATACATATACACAGCATTGAGTCTGACTAGCACAGATCATAGGGGGGTTCTCATTCACCTTGTGCCCCTATTAGTGACTCCCATCACAATGGCATATCCAGGGTCCCCAGAGTCTGTGTGTCTTGGGGGACATGGACCTGAATCTTAAGTAATGCCACCTCAAGGGTCCCCATGCATACAGCTCACAAAGAGCACCATTCCCCCAAATGCCAGGGCCCATAATCGGCTGGCAAGAGGCTGGCATTCAGTCCCTTCCAAAAGCCTCTTTCCCAGCTAGGTCTGTCACAGAGTTATATACCATCTATGGAGAATCTTTTGTGAGTTGTCCCAATGGTCTATACATGCTGATGATGAACTATTATGACTAATTGCTTTCCACCATTAGTCCAATGGGAATGTCTGGTCAAAAAATGTAAATTATTTCCACCTAATCAACTCACAGAATGTTTCCTTTGATGCTGCTCTTTTTCACCTCACATTTTCCTAAAATCCCACAGTGAGTAGAGGAGATTTTTGGTTTGGGAACAGTCTAATTTCTATATCAATCTAACTAAACTTGCTGTGTAACACATCATTAGGACCTACAAGGTTCCTCAAATCAAGCATCACTCCTGATAATACCTGTTATCTTATGGTCAATGACATAAAACACTGGAGAAGGAACCAGAGACCGCTAATTCACAATTACCAAATCATCAGCACTCAACATCATGAAATGTATTCAGCACACAATAACAGCCAATTCTGCTTATTAAATGGGGTATAAGCAAAATTGTGAAAATATGGGGCCACAGTTAGTGACTGTGGCCCCATATTATGGGACCCCGGCTAACCTAATCCATATGCTATGGAGATGTCCCAAACTCCATCGTTACTAGAATGAGGTGGTTCAATACTGAGTTGGCCCACCCTTTGCAGCTATAACAGCTTCAACTGTTCTGGGAAGGCCGTCCACAAGGTTTAGGAGTGTGTTTATGGGAATGTTTGACCATTCTTCCAGAAGAGCATTTGTGAGGTCAGGCACTGATGTTGGAAAAGAAGGCCTGGCTCGCAGTCTGCATTCTAATTCATCCTAAAGCATGGAGGACATACCAGCAAGGTCAGCTTGGTATGGTGATATAGGGCCAATCTCAGATGAACAATGGGCAGTGGCACTATCGGTAACACTGCTGGCATCTCTATCTTCAACACAAAACTTAACACAATTATTTATATTACATAGGGCTTATTACACACCAGGGAAACTATTCAAATGGAAACGTAGGGACACAGCGCAAAGTCCTAGGGGTAAAGGGACTCCTGCTAACCTAATCCATATGCTATGGAGATGTCCCAAACTCCATCGTTACTGGAATGAGGTGGAATTAACGATTAATAGCATTTTTGGGACTAGAACCAGGGGGATGCCTCCTGGGTATCCTGGATGAAGGAGGAATCCCAGGGGAATACAGGATTTCAATAATTAGGAGCCTATTTCAGGAAAATTTGAAAAAATATGAAGAAGATGGCTTGATATTTTGGATATATAACTGGAGGGTGGAATGGGGAGGGGGGAGGGAGAAGAGTACGGGTGCAAGAGTGTTTTTTTTTTATTTTTTGTTATGTGTTTCTATTACATGCTGGGGTTGTATGGTACTAGTTGTTCCTGCTGTTGTTTGTATTAAAAGCAACAATAAAAAATTAAGTGATTAAAAAAAAAAATAATAAAGTGTCCTATCGGGTTGAGGTCAGGACTCTGTGCAGGGCAGTCAAGATCCTCCACCCCAAACTCCCTCATCCATGTCTTTATGGACCTTGCTTTGTGCACCGGTGGGCAGTCATGTTGGAAAAGGAAGGGGCCATCCTCAATTGTGCCCACAAAGTTGGAAGCATGACATTGTCAAAAATGTCTTGGTATGCTGACTCCTGAAGAGTTCACTTCACTGGAACTAAGGAGCCAAGCCCAATCTCTGAAAAACAACCCCACACCATAATCCCCCCTCCACCAAATGGACTTGGACCAGTGCACAAAGCAAGGTTCACAAAGACATGGATGAGCAAGTTTGGGGTGGAGGAACTTGACTAACCTGCACAGAGTCCTGACCTCAACCCGATAGAACACCTTTGGGATGAATTTGAGCGAAGACTGCGAGCCAAAACTTCTCATCCACATCAGTAATAATATAAAAAAGTACTCAAGCACTGCTATGTCAAAATAATAAATGTGATATAAGACTAAAACAGCTGCACCATTAAAAAAGTGATCTCACACTTAGCTTGGTTAAATATTATAAAAAGAAATAGTGCGCTAATTCAATCAGTGAATATATCCAAAACAATCAATATTGCACCAATGATCAACAACTAATATACTTCAGCGTCATGGAAACAAACAGTTACATTAAATATGTATTGATATTGTAGCCCACACACACTGGTATATCTGTGATAAGGTTCAAGTGATAATAGTCCCATAAAATTCCACATTGTGAGATTCTTCCTGAAACACTTGTCTGTAATATGTGCGACTTATTACTCAAAATTCAGTGACAAAAACACCACCGTTACCTCCTGGTGAATTGCCCTTAGGAAAAGACCCTCAGGGTCCAATCACGCCTCTGGTACAATGGTCTTTGGAACTCCTGATAGATTATACCGCTGTAACTTTGATCTTTAACCACTTGAGCCCCGGACCATTATGCTGCCTAAGGACCAGAGGTCTTTTTCCAATTTGGTACTGCGTCGCTTTAACTGCTAATTGCGCGGTCAAGCAATGCTGTACCCAAACGACATTTGTGTCCTTTTCTTCCCACAAATAGAGCTTTCTTTTGATGGTATTTGATTACCTCTGCGGTTTTTATTTTTTGCGCTATAAACGGAAAAAGACCGAAAATTTTGAAAAAAAATGATATTTTCTACTTTTTGTTATAAAAAAAATCCAATAAACTCAATTTTAGTCATATATTTAGGCCAAAATGTATTCGGCCACATGTCTTTGGTAAAAAAATGTCAATAATCTATTATTTATTGGTTTGCGCAAAAGTTATAGCGTCTACAAACTAGGGTACATTTTCTGGAATTTACACAGCTTTTAGTTTATGACTGCCTATGTCATTTCTTGAGGTGCTAAAATGGCAGGGCAGTACAAAACCCCCCCAAATGACCCCATTTTGGAAAGTAGACACCCCAAGGAAATTGCTGAGAGGCATGTTGAACCCATTGAATATTTATTTTTTTTGTCCCAAGTGATTGAATAATGACAAAAAAAAAAAAATATTTACAAAAAGTTGTCACTTAATGATATATTGCTCACACAGGCCATGGGCCTATGTGGAATTGCACCCCAAAATACATTCAGCTGCTTCTCCTGAGTACGGGGATACCACATGTGTGGGACTTTTTGGGAGCCTAGCCGCGTACGGGGCCCCGAAAACCAATCACGGCCTGCAGGATTTCTAAGGGTGTAAATTTTTGATTTCACTCTTCACTGCCTATCACAGTTTCGGAGGCCATGGAATGCCCAGGTGGCACAAAACCCCCCCAAATGACCCCATTTTGGAAAGTAGACACCCCAAGCTATTTGCTGAGAGGCATATTGAGTCCATGGAATATTTTATATTTTGACACAAGTTGCGGGAAAGTGACACATTTTTTTTTTTTTTTTTTGCACAAAGTTGTCACTAAATGATATATTGCTCACACAGGCCATGGGCATATGTGGAATTGCACCCCAAAATACATTTAGCTGCTTCTCCTGAGTATGGGGATACCACATGTGTGGGACTTTTTGGGAGCCTAGCCACGTACGGGGCCCCGAAAACCAATCACCACCTTCAGGATTTCTAAGGGCGTGAATTTTTGATTTCACTCTTCACTGCCTATCACAGTTTCGGAGGCCATGGAATGCCCAGGTGGCACAAAACCCCCCCAAATGACCCCATTTTGGAAAGTAGACACCCCAAGCTATTTGCTTACAGGCATGGTGAGTATTTTGCAGCTCTCATTTGTTTTTGAAAATGAAGAAAGACAAGAAAAAACTTTTTTTTTTTTTTTTTTCAATTTTCAAAACTTTGTGACAAAAAGTGAGGTCTGCAAAATACTCACTATACCTCTCAGCAAATAGCTTTGGGTGTCTACTTTCCAAAATGGGGTCATTTGGGGGGGGGGTTTGTGCCACCTGGGCCTTCCATGGCCTCCGAAACTGTGATAGGCAGTGAAGAGTGAAATCAAAAATTCACGCCCTTAGAAAGCCTGAAGGCGGTGCTTGGTTTTCGGGGTCCCGTACGCGGCTAGGCTCCCAAAAAGTCTCACACATGTGGTATCCCCATACTCAGGAGAAGCAGCAGAATGTATTTTGGGGTGTAATTTCAAATATTCCCATGGCATGTTTGAGCAATATATCATTTAGTGACAACTTTGTGCAAAAAAAAAAAAAAAATGTGTCTCTTTCCCGCAACTTGTGTCGCAATATAAAATATTCCATGAACTCGACATGCCTCTCAGCAAATAGCTTGGGGTGTCTACTTTCCAAAATGGGGTCATTTGGGGGGGTTTTGAACTGTCCTGGCATTTTATGCACAACATTTAGAAGCTTATGTCACACATCACCCACTCTTCTAACCACTTGAAGACAAAGCCCTTTCTGACACTTTTTGATTACATAAAAAAATTTTTTTTTGCAAGAAAATTACTTTGAACCCCCAAACATTATATATTTTTTTAAAGCAAATGCCCTACAGATTAAAATGGTGGGTGTTTTATTTATTTTTTTCACACAGTATTTGCGCAGCGATTTTTCAAACGCATTTTTTTGGGAAAAAACACACTTTTTTAAATTTTAATGCACTAAAACACACTATATTGCCCAAATGTTTGATGAAATAAAAAAGATGATCTTAGGCCGAGTACATGGATACCAAACATGACATGCTTTACAATTGCACACAAACGTGCAGTGGCAACAAAATAAATACATTTTTAAAAGCCTTTAAAAGCCTTTACAGGTTACCACTTTAGATTTACAGAGGAGGTCTACTGCAAAAATTACTGCCCTCGATCTGACCTTCGCGGTGATACCTCACATGCATGGTGCAATTGCTGTTTACGTTTGACGACAGACTGCCGCTTGCGTTGGCCTTAGCGCAAGAGCAGGGGGCGACAGGGGTGCTTTTTTTTTTTTTTTTTTTTCTTTATTATTTTTTTGCTTTTTTATCTTATTTTTAAACTGTTCCTTTCATTTTTTTTTTTTTAATCATTTTTATTGTTATCTCGGGGAATGTAAATATCCCCTATGATAGCAATAGGTAGTGACAGGTACTCTTTTTTGAAAAAATTGGGGTCTATTAGACCCTAGATCTCTCCTCTGCCCTCAAAGCATCTGACCACACCAAGATCGGTGTGATAAAATGCTTCCCCAATTTACCAATGGCGCTATTTACATCCGGCAAAATCTAAGTCATAAAATGCTCGTAGCTTCTGGTTTCTTAGGCCATAGAGATGTTTGGAGCCACTCTGGTCTCTGATCAGCTCTATGGTCAGCTGGCTGAATCACCGGCTGCATTCTCAGGTTCCCTGTTGAGACAGGAGAGCCAGAGAAAAACACGGAAGATGGTGGGGGGGGGGCATTCCCTCCCACGGCTTGTAAAGGCAGTCTAGAGGCTAATTAGCCACTAGGATTGCTTTTACATGAAAGCTGACCGCTGGCTGAAAAGAATGATACCAAGATGATACCTAAACCTGCAGGCATCATTCTGGTATAACCACTCAAAGTCATGAATGGCGTACCTGAAGACAAAAAAATGGTTAACAATAAAGCACAGTAAACGGTAAAGTATAAAAAATTGCATACCTGAAAAGCAAACATGATAAAACATAATAACAATAAAACATTGCAGAATAGAATACAGTAAAAAAGAGCAGAACAATAGAGAGAGAATAGAGAGAGAGAGAACAATAAAACAACAACTATTTTTTTTTATTTTATATATATTTTTTTTTTTACACTTTGTTTGTAACTAACTTTTATAACTGTAACCGGTTCCAGGTTCGGGTCTCTCAAAATGCGATGGCATCTTGGGAGACCCTGTGAAAGTGTGCCTAGTCTGTGCAATGCTGTACCCTACGCTAATACTCAACTAGTGAATGGTAGCATTCAAAACAGGAGGGACAATAATAGCGGGTGTCACGCCTATATCCGCACTTGCTGCAGACACAACATCTTTTTTGGGGGGGTTCGTTGGGTAGGGGTACTCGGGAGGACATAAAGAAAATGCCTCTCATGCAGCCGACTGCATTTGGTTGGGGATGTGAATGGGGGAAGTACGGGCGCTGCAGAAGCGGTGGGTTCCCAATTAGGATTGGCGAATATAGCAGGAAGGGCATTATGGGCACGACGGGCCTGTGTTTGTCTTTTTGGTGGCAGCGGGACACTACTTGTGCTTGTCACCTCACCAGCTTGAACTGCACTTATGGGACTTGCCACGTCACCAAGTGTTACTGCAGTGCTGGTTTGACTACGACCGGGGTGTACTAGGCCGCTGGTGCTTGCCAGTTCACCAAAATGCTACCAAAAAACTATTAGCGATCGCAGGGATCAGGCCTGACTCTGCGAACGCTGCAGTTATGCGTTTAGTGTTTTGTAAGTGACAGTGATCGATTGATACTGCACTTGGGTGGGCTGGGCTGGGCGGAGGGGCAAAACGCAGGTGCTAGCAGGTATCTGGGCTGATCCCGCTAACACTGCGTTTTTGGGAACCCTAAACTGCTGGGGACGCTAGTATAGATCTGATCGGATCAGATATTGATCCAATCAGATACTATACCACTAAGGGAGGCGTATGCTGCGTGCGTGGGTGTTAGTGGTACTGGTGCTAACCTGACGCTGCCTGGGGCTGGTGCTTGCCAGTTCACCAAAATGCTACCAAAAAAACTGTTAGCGATCGCAGGGATCAGGCCTGACTCTGCGAACGCTGCAGTTATGCGTTTAGTGTTTTGTAAGTGACAGTGATCAATTGATACTGCACTTGGGTGGGCAGGGCTGGGCCGAGGGGCAAAACGCAGGTGCTAGCAGGTATCTGGGCTGATCCCACTAACACTGCGTTTTTGGGAACCCTAAACTGCTGGGGACTTTAGTATAGATCTGATCGGATCAGATATTGATCCGTTCAGATACTATACCACTAAGGGAGGTGTACGGTGCATGCGTGCGTGGGTGTTAGAGGTACTGGCGCTAACCTGACGCTGCTTGGGGCTGGTGCTTGCCAGTTCACCAAAATGCTACCAAAAAACTGTTAGCGATCGCAGGGATCAGGCCTGACTTTGCGAACGCTGCAGTTATGCGTTTAGTGTTTTGTAAGTGACAGTGATCGATCGATACTGCACTTGGGTGGGCTGGGCGGAGGGGCAAAACACAGGTGCTAGCAGGTATCTGGGCTGATTCCGCTAACACTGCGTTTTTGGGAACCCTAAACTGCTGGGGACGCTAGTATAGATCTGATCGGATCAGATATTGATGCATTCAGATACTATAGCACTAAGGGAGGCGTATGCTGCGTGCGTGGGTGTTAGCGGTACTGGCGCTAATCTGACGCTGCCTGGGGCGACGCATATCACCGCCGGGCGATCAGGGGGCTAAACCTTTATTCGGTAATAAACGGCAGGTTCCCTGACACTATAAAAAATAAACAAACTAACCAGCGTCACCCGTAACACTTATACGGTGATCAGTGGTGAAAGGGTTAACTAGGGGGCACTCAAGGGGTTAAAACATTTATTAGGTAGTATATGGGGGTCCCTGTCGCTATAAAACGCTGATGGCAAACCTAAATATTTACGTCCCTAACTAGCGTCACCAGCGACACTAATACAGCGATCAGAAAAATGATCGCTTAGTGACACTGGTGACAGGGGGTGATCAAGGGGTTAAAACTTTATTAGGGGGGTTAGGGGGGTACCCTAGACCTACAGGGGGCTAACCCTAACTGTCCTAACACTGTAACTGTCACAAACTGACACCAATGCAGTAATCAGGAAAAAAAAAAAACTGCTGGTGTCAGTTTGTGACAGGGGGGGGTGATTGGGGGGGATCGGGGGGCGATCGGGGGGGGATCGGGGTGTTTTGTGTGCCTGGCATGTTCTACTGTGTGTGTAGTGTTTTCACTCACATTACAGTCTTCTCTCCTCGGCGCCGGAATGGAAAATACCGAGCCGAGGAGAGATGACATTATTTCCTTTGCTGCTGTTTAGCATACAGCAGCAAAGGAAATGATCTGATTGGCCGGCGGCGATCGCGAGGGGGGGGCCATGAACGGATGGCCTCCCCCTCACCTCCGATCGCCGGGGGACAAAACAGGACCGCCTCGGGCACCGGGGGGGGGGGTGTCCGATCGGACCCCCCACCCGCGGGAGGCAAATCACGTATATGTACATCGGCGTGAGGCAGTCCTTAAGTGGTTAACGTCTCTTCAAATGTGCTCAGAACAGCCTCTTCATCATTAATTCAAAATATAAAGAATATCATTGCGCAAAATTGCAAATTTTCACCATGTCACCATTCACTTGGACATTATCACAGATATACCAGTGTGTGGGCTACACTATCAATACCTATTTAATGTAACTGTTTATTTGCATGAGGCTGAAGTTTATTATTTGTTGATCATTGGTGCAATATTGATTGTTTTGGATATATTCACTGATTGAATTAGCGCACTATTTATTTTTATAATATTCATCCACATCAGTGCCTGACCTCACAAATGCGCTTCTGAAAGAATGGTCAAACATTCCCATAGACACACTCCTAAACCTCTCGGATGGCCTTCGGAGAAGAGTTGAAGTTGTTATAGCTGCAAAGGTTGGGCCAACTCTATATTGAACCCTACGGACGAAGACTGGGATGCCATTAAAGTTCATGTGCGTGTACCAATTACCAATACTTTCAGTAATATAGTATATATATATATATATATATATATATATATATATTATTTATATATTTATGGTCGTGGCCCTAAGACCGAGACAAATGTGGATCACATAAACATGCGACAAGACTCACAACATAAATAGACCTGAGGTGTGGCTTTTGGTCGTCTGGTAGGTATGGCAAGAAAAGGGGCCAAAAATAACCAGGTAGGGAAGTATCTTTATTGCCTCTAACCTCATTGAGTGAGCTTGGAGAAAGGGCCATCTTGAGGGAATATATATCTGGTAAAGCAGGCAGACTTTCACCTGCCTAGCTTCTTGGTCACATGGTCTGGTACTCCGAGCTGAGATGTGGCTGAGGCTGCGCCGATCCAAAGGAATATTCAGAATACCGCCCGGGGTCTAGGCCTAAGTTGACCAGTAGGACCCAAACATGTTTAATAAACTGATTTCCACTCAGGGGGTTGACCTGAAAAAGGCAGTAACGGGCTGGAGACTGGCTGGCTGGGTAGTTGAAAGAGCAGACGGTCAAAAGATCGTTGCTGGGCACCAGGCGTTGCTGGTTCGAAAGAAGTTTATATCCACTCCGGGTCCGGTTTGTTGCGTTTCAGAGACTGTAAAATAAAGTACATAGTGGCTTGGAAACCGGCCAGGTACAGCCTGATAGGAGTATGAGGGAGAGCCAGCTGTGTGTGGCAATAAGATATAAAGGCTAGGACATGAGTGACGTCATCTACTGTGGTTCCGGGACAAGTGGCAAGGAACCTACGGTAGGTGTTCCAGGCCGTGGGATAAGCCTTTAGTGTGTTGCTAGACAGTGAGTGGTTGATGAGCCGGGTTGCATTGGCAAGGTGTGGCTTCAATCCATTGTTAGTTGAGACCAAGGTGGGATAGGAGAGAATGATGGGTCGGCTCCGGGTTCCTGCTGGAAGAATGAGACAAAATTGAAGCGGGACAGTGCATCGGCTGCGGCATTGCACTTGCCAGGGATATGCTCACAGTAACTGTTAAATTTGATGATGTAGTGATAATTGCAGCAGCCTGCACAGGAAGGCCATGACGGGGAGCGACTTGGATCCACCCTTATTAATGATGTCGGCTGTAGCCTGGTTGTCTGTGGTGAAGAGCTCTGTCTGACCTGTCCACGTGTGGCCCCAGACTTGGGCTACTGCCACGATGGGGTACAGCTCGAACAATGACGAAGATCGAGGGAAATCAGGAATCAGGCAGATTTCCGGGGGCCAAGGTCTGGCGAACCAGTGATGGCCAGAAATTGCAGCAAAGCCGGTGGAGGCTGCAGCATCTGTGACTACCTGGGGCGACTGAGCTGATACTGAGGGAAAAACATTGATATGCTGTTCCAGTTGAAGAGGAACTCGTCCCACATAGCCAAGTCTGCTATTGCTGCTGGGTCTAGTCTGAGGACTTGGTCGGGTCCTGCACTCGGGCGAGAAAGACTAAGAGCTGTGAGATGAACGACCGCCCCTGAGGAATTGTTCTCATAGCGAAATTCAGCATCCCTATCAAGGACTGCAGCTGTGTTTTAGTACACTCCTGTGACCGGGTAAACTCCTGAATGACCGACCTAACACAAGGTAATTTGTCAGAAGGCAGGCTAGGCTGCTTGGCGTGCGTATTCAGGACGATGCCTGAGAAACTTATGAAATGTGTTGGGCCTTCTACTATGTGTTCATTGAGATTGTTGAAGACCTCTCTTAGCTTGTCTAGATCTAGCAGGGGGTATGTCCAGGTGTTCGATGAGCAGAAAATCGTCCGGATAATGGATAACCATGTGAAACTGGGCCTGGTGTGACAGGTTCAAGTGAGGGACTGGGTGAAAACGTCAGCTTTGTCTGCGAAGTGGCGACAAAAGAGTTCCATGTCTGTGAGGCTCCAGTCAGAGCTGATCTGGAACTGGGCAAGTCTCGCTGCTGCTTTGGCTGAAAACGACTGATGGTAGTCATAGAAGGCAAAACCTCCAAATTTGTAAGCAAGATCTGTCAATGCATGAAGGTAGAAGTCCAGCTCCTCCCTCCTGCTGAGGGTGGCTGAACAAAGTATGTCTCTGAACATCCCAAAGGCCAGGGCGAACTCAGTGGCTGACAGCATACGACTGAGGCTGGGGTCTCTCGACTTGACAACCACTGAGACATCCCCCCCAGGCATATGATTTGTTGTCAGCTAAGTCATGGACTGGGATGAGCAGGGATGTCAATTGATGTCTTTGCCCTCCAATATATCCTCCCCGACACTGGTCAGGACAAGATGAGCGGGGAGGACGATAGGTGCAGGGCCTGGTGTAGCTGCAGAAGGAGAAGCTGTCATTGGGACCATGACCAGGTCAGGGAGGGCCATGGGTGGGCGAACTTTCAAAGGTGTGACTCTGGTCTGGACGTCCGAACTGTTGCGGCTATGGGGGAGACCAAAGAGTGCAGCTAGGCCCTCTGGATGGATTGTAGGGATGCCTGTTGGGCCCAGCTGCAGCTGGAGGTGGGAAAAGGAGCCTGAAAAGCTCTGTCTTCCTGGCCGTAGCGGGAAAGGGAATATCCCTGCGACTCAGCTCAGCTATGAGTTTGGGGATGTTCCGTCCCCTGAGGGACTGCAGGCAGCCGCGCTCTGAGCCCGCTTGGGGGGTAACAGAGGGGCGGGTGTGAAGTCTTCGCTGCCAGCCTGCGACATGGCTCCGGCCAGAAGACAAAAGGGGGCGGGTGCTCATATTTAAGAGGAGTCATAGCCATAGGATAGAGAGCGGAGTGGTAAAGAGAAAATTCAGAGAGGAGGAGATAGGGGAGAAGTACAGAAAAAGGAATGATAGGCATAGACAGGAGCTGACAGAGTTCTGTTGTGCAGAACTTATGTAGAGTGGAAATGTAGAAAACTAAGAAGAGTGTGTGGCGACCGAGGTGGGCCAGGAGGTGACTGGCCAGATAACCGATAGCTCGGGTGCCTGTCTGTGGCGAGCACAAACCTGAAGACCAGAACCCCAGGGCATACTGGGGCGAGAAGTAGAAGTCTGGTACGGCCTATGTAGGAATGTTGCGGTCTGTAGGGGGTGACGTGTGCTCGGCCTGCTAACACTTGCACTGCCAGCAAGTCTACTGTTAAGCGACCTTGTCTGCGAGGTGAAGGGTCGCCCTTCGAAAACAGAGTGTCATGTATAGACATATGTGACAGAACTAACGCCTGGAGATCACGTCCAATGATGTATGTGAAGTAACGGTATAGTGAAAGGGTGCTGCAGAATGATGTGATAGAAAAGCCCATGAACTAGGCCCTGACTGACGCTCTAGTAGCGAGGTCCTGGTTAGGATCGAAACTCGGTCGACCGGGAACACCTGCAGTAGGGGTGACATGAGTGCAACGATATTTCTTTGCTCTTTTTTTTTGTTTTTTTAATGTGTCCCCCTTGTATGCGACTGGCCCTGGTGAAGATGCAAACATAGCGTTTTTTTTGTTTTTTTTTTAACTTGGGAAATAACGTCCAACCAGGTACAGGATGGAACCTGAACTTGACTGACCTGAGGGAGAAAAGACAGACGAAAATAATGAGTGGCTCGTATGAATGCCACTGGAGACGAGTGACCGATTAAGTGCCACTAAAAATGAAGTAGGCTGTATGAGCACCACTGAGTGTGCTTGCAACGATTGCAAGGAGTATATGTTGAGATGCATGTTTGCAGCGATTGCAAATGGGTATATGCTGAGATGCGTGTTTTTGCAGTGATTGCAAGGAGTATATACTGAGATGCATGTTTTGCAGTGATTGCAAAAAATTAGTAAATGCTGAGATGCGTGTTTTGCAGCGATTGCAAGGAGTTTATACTTAGATGCATGTTTTGCAGCGTTTGCAAAAATGGGTAAATGCTGAGATGCGTGTTTTGCAGCGATTGCAAGGAGTTTATACTGAGATGCATGTTTTGCAGCGATTGCAAAAATGGGTAAATGCTGAGATGCGTGTTTTGCAGCGATTGCAAGGAGTTTATACTGAGATGCATGTTGTGTAGCGATTGCAAGTGGGTAAACACCAAGATGCCTGTATTTGCAGCAATTGCAAGGAGTTTATACTGAGAAGCATGTTTTGCAGTGATTGCAAATGGGTAAATAGTAAGATGCGTGTATTTGTAGCAATTGCAAGGAGTTTGTACTGAGATGCATGTTTTGCAGAGATTGCAAAATGGGTATACGCAGAGATGCATGTTTTTTGCAGCAAATGCAAGGGGTTATAATGAGATGAGTATGTTGCAGGAATTGCAAGGAGTTATGATGAGATGCGTATCTTGCAGCGATTGCAAGAAAAGTTCACCTACTGATAGGCAAAAAAGAAAAAGGATAGTAGAATTGTATATGTAGGAACGAACTGCGAAGTAGCCTACATAACAAATCTTAGATCTGTGATAGGGACTGTTACGAATTGGTGTGTGGGATATTGGTGATGCGAACCATTGTTCCGCTGATGCGACTAGGTTTGAATCGGATACAAATGTAAATGTGACACAAATGACATAAGTAACGAAGCGTAGATTTATATAGGAACCGCTATGAATTGGTGTGTGGGATACCTGTGATGTGAACCGCTGTGCCGCCAGAGCGACTAGGTGTGGAATGGACTGTGATGCATGTACTGTAGCTGCCGCTGTCAGTAGAAATAATATGAATAACGAATTGTAGGATATGCTATTAACCACTACGAATCAATGTTTGGGACATGACCAATGCGAACCATTGTGCCGCCGAGGCGACTAGGCTCGAATTGGAGTGATGCGTATGGCGTGAAAGTGATATGAATCAGTTAGTAGCATGACATCACAATGAATCGTTTGTAGGATACGAGAGTGAGTGGTATGAAATGGTGCAGGATGTATCTAATGCGAACCGTTGTGCAGCTGATGCGACTAGGTACGTATCAGACTGTGGTAGGTAATGCAACGTATCTGATATGAATCGGTAGTAGGGTAAAAGAAATTGGTTGAAAAGTATGAAGTGAATCCGTTATGAATCGGTTGCAGAGTGTATGCCACTCCTTACTCTAAAACCAAACCCATACCAACCACCCAGCCCCCCATGATAATCAAGTGCAGAGAAGGTACCAGGTGGGTCTAATTACCACCTCAATCAGCCACAGAACCTGTGTAAACAATACATGCTCATCTCCAAATGGATGAGATGGCAACCCCATAGACTGTGAATGCTATGAGCAACGAAGCCTGTAATGAGTGAAATTGGACAACGACTAACAGTGGCTTGGATCTACAAATGAAACGTATGTTTGTGGGTGGGATGACAAGCAAGGCTGAGGCACATGTGAATCTACTACACCTGTGCCGAATGATGACAGGACGTGACCGACAACAACTCAGAGGCAGCTAAAAGCGAAAGGGATGCAGGATAGGAAACATAACAAATCGCAACATTGCGTATGAACGAAAATGTTCGAACCCTTCCTGCAACATCAAATGAGAACCGTAGACAAAGACCAAGCACAGAGAAGCTGCAAGACATGTGTAATCGGACGGACTCACGAACACGAGGTGAGCTGGGAAGAGTCAGCCCAGTGACGTGTAGTATCGTGCACTGGAACTGACAAAGAGGAAGGGGAAGTGGTCAGCTTAAATACCCTCCGGGCTCCTCCCATAAATTCAGGCCAGCATACTGGCCTTCTAATATATACATATACAGGTGCATCAAAAAGTTTATTTATTGCTGTAATTTAATAAAAAAAATATATATTTTATATAGATGCGTTACACACAGAGTGATATAGATACTGTTAGGTACCTGGTAGTTGAGCCCCACTGGTAGAAGAAGACCTCTCTTAAGCGCTGGTTCAGGAGCCACTGGAGTGGGAACAGTGGTCTCTTAAACACAGTGGGTAGGAGTGCCTGATGCGGGTTCTTGCGGTGGCCAACACAGGAGCTTGAGAAGACGTCCCACCGGGATGGCTGAGCTGAGGATGCTGACAGGCTGAAGCGGATCAGAAAGCAGACAGGTGGATGATATGGCAGCAGCAGAACCTGAAGCTGGAAAAGCAGGCTGGAAGCAGCGTCACAGGACACAGGCAAAGCAGAGTCAAACAGTCCGTATTGGCAGGAGATCAGGCAGGTATATGGCAGAAGGAATGATCACAGAATAGTCAGGCAGGCAGGTGTTCGGCAACAGGTCACAAGATATAAGCAAGATCAGGCAGGCCAGGTCGGGTTGGAGACAGAAGAATGGTCAGACGTAGCCGGATCAGTAGCAGATAATAACAACAGGCAGGATACAGGAACTCAGGTGCAGAGCTGCAGATGAACAGCACCTGATGAAAGCATCTGACAACCTTTTAAAGGGTCTTTGGCACCTGTAACGAGCCCCTTTGCTCGCTCGGTTCCACTCTCCCGACACTCCTCTGCAGCTATTTAATCAGACTGCAGATCGCAACATCTGATTGCTCGGTCATCCAGTGTTCCGGGATTAGAACTACAGCTATGTGCCGTTCTAACCCAGTTGTGATAGCTCAGAACAAACACCAGGCAGGCTGTATGTAAGTTCAAACAGGAATATCCTTTATTGCAAAATACAGGTTTTTATACACTCAAAGTGGAGGTGCAGACCTCCTGCTCATATTACTCTAACAATACAGCTGTAACCTAATTAACCTAATTAACATGAGCTAATTAACTAATCCCTTTAGACTGCCTAGATGACTCAGACATGACCGTTAGGCCAGACTGGCCGTCTTGTAGTTCAGAAAATCCAATCAACATTATCACAATCAACATAGACTCTTCTTCACACAATAGCAGAGTTAATTAACACAAATAACAATGGGGATCTAATGACTCTTAGATCCCATAGTATAGACTTATTTACAATACACATTTTAGCAGACAATAGACAGACAGGTATTGGAATTTACATCAGCATCTCCTAACAGTATCTGTCCCAGCATTATGAATCAGCCACTATTTCAATATGGCAAATCCAGGGTCCCCAGAGTCTGTGTGTCCTGGGGGACCAGGACCCGAATCCACAGTAATACCACCTCAAGGGTCCCCAGGCATACAGCTCACAAAGAGCACCGTTCCCCCAAATGCAAGGGCCCCCGATCGATTGGCAAGAGGCTAGCATACAGTCCCCTCCAAAAGTCTCTCTCCTGGCTAGGTCTGTCACAGCGCCAAACAGCGCTAGCGCGAACGGGCGCGCGAGAGCGTGCGGGAGCGTGCTGGTGCCCCCCAGTGGGGAATTCAGCTGAACTGCTCTGGAAAAGCCCCTCGTGCACCTGCGCACACGCATGTTAGCCTGACAGCCACCGACATGTCCCTGACAGTTACTTTTGGCAGTGCGGGCAGGTGCCAATGGAAAATGAAATCAGCATCTCCATAAAACTGGTCAGCAGAGGGAAGCATGAAGTGCTCTAGAATTTCCTGCTAGAGGGCTGCTCTGACTTTGGGTATGATAAAACACAGTGGATCAACACAGCACATGTCAAATCATCACTGACTGTGGAAAATGTTGCATTTCATTTAGAAATCAAGGTCCCAGAGTCTGGAGGAAGAATGAAGAGGCACAGAATCCAAGTTGCATGAGGTCCAGTATGATGTTTCCATAGTCAGTGATGATTTAACCACTTGCTGACCGCTGCATGACGATGTACGTCGGCACAATGGCACGGGCAGGCATAAGGACTTATATATAAGTCCTTGCCTGCCCGCGGGAGGCGGGTCCCAGTGGACCCCCCCGTGCCTGTGGCGGTCAGATTATCATCAGGGGCAATCAAAGGTGAGGAGGAGGCCACTCATTTGTGGCCCCCCCTCGCGATCGCTCCTGGCGAATGAAATGCTTCCACGGCTTCTGTAATGTAAACAGAAGCGGAGGAAGTGATGTCATCTCTCCTCGAGCCGGTCTTTTCGTTCCGGGGCCGAGGAGAGAAGACATCCAAGTAAGTTTGCACCAACACTACACTAATAGTAGAACACGCAGGCACACTTTTCACCCCCCATCACCCCCCAGTCACCCCCCGATCAACCCCCTGTACCCCCTGTCACAGTGACCCCAATAGCAGTTTTTTTTTTTCTTATTATTGCATTGGTGTCAGTTTGTGACAGTTAGAAGTGGTAGGGCAGTTAAGGTTAGCCCCCATTAGGTCTAGGGTACCCCCCTAACCCTCCCTAATAAAGTTTTAACCCCGTGATCACCCCCCGTCGCCAGTGTCACTAAGCGATCGTTTATCTGATCGCTGTATTAGTGACACAGGTGACGCTATTTAGGGAGGTAAGTATATAGGTTCGCCGTCAGTGTTTTATAGCGACAGGGACCCCCATATACTACCTAGTAAAGGTTTTAACCAGTGATCACCGTATAACTGTTACGGGTGACGCTGGTTAGTTAGTTTGTTTTTTATAGTTTTAGGGCACCCGCTGTTTATTACCTAATAAAGGTTTAGCCCCCTGATCGCCCGGCAGTGATATAAGTTAAGTTTTAGGGTCAGATAAGGTTTGTGTCGCCCCAGGCAGCGTCAGGTTAGTGCCAGTACCGCTAACACCCACGCACGCAGCATACACCTCCCTTAGTGGTATAGTATCTGAACGGATCAATATCTGATCTGATCAGATCTATACTAGCATCCCCAACAGTTTAGGGTTCCCAAAAATGCAGTGTTAGTGGGATAAGCCTAGATACCTGCTAGCACCTGCGTTTTGCCCCTCGGCCCAGCCCAGCCCACCCAAGTGCAGTATCGATCGATCACTGACACTTACAAAACACTAAGCACACATAACTGCAGCGTTAGTGATCGCAGGGATCAGGCCTGACTCTGCGAACAGTTTTTTGGTAGCGTTTTGATACAGTCGCTGACAGTCAGGAGCTTTTTTGCCTGTGAGTCTCACTAGTGTACCCCTAAATTTAGAGCCCAAAATGGCAAATTAAAGGTACACTAGTGAAGAGGCCTACACGTTTCTGAGCACGACAGATAGTGAAGAGGAAGTCACTCATCTGTCAGATTCAGGCTCAGAATATGATCCTGTAGAGGACAGAGGCTCCATAACAGATAGCTCTGACGACGGAGTTGTGTTCCCTGCCAAGGTCAGGCGTACCGGACACCCTACTTCTTCTGCTGTTGTTGAGGTGCAGGAGCCGCAGGGTTCTTGTATGGAGCAGAGCAGTACTAGTGCTTCTGCTGGCAAGCACCAGCGGCCTAGTACACCCTGGTCGTACATCCAGCACTGCAGTAACACTTGGTGACGTGGCGAGTCCCATAAGTGCAGTTCAAGCTGGTGAGGTGGCAAGCACAAGTAGTGTCCCGCTGCCACCAAGAAGACAAACACAGGACCGTCATGCCCATAGTGCCCTTCCTGCTGCATTCGCCAATCCGAATCGGGAACCCACCACTTCTGCAGCACCCGTACTTGCCCCATTCACTGGCCAACCCGGCATTCATGCGGAAACAGTTGATTTTACGCCACTGGATTTTTATTCACTGTTTTTCACCGAAGATCTCTATAGATCTATTGTGGACCAAAGCAATTTGTACACTGGTCAACACATCACCACTATTCCCCAGTTCTCCCTTGCCAGAGATTGGAGACCAATTACGGTCTCCGAATTTAGGATCTTTCTGGGCCTTTCCCTCAACATGGGCATAAATAAAAAGAGTGAGTTGCGGTCATATTGGTCCACTGACCCAATTTACCATATGCCCTTGTTCTCTGCCTCCATGGCCAGGGCACGATACGAGCAGATTTTGCAGTTCATGCATTTCAACAACAATGAACTCTGTCGTCCTCGTGGAGACCCTGAATGCAATCGGCTCTACAAAATTTGGCCCCTCGTAAACCACTTCAACCAAAGTTTTGCAGACTTGTTTTCGCCCCATCAAGTTGTCTGCGTTGATGAGTCCCTGATTAAATTTTCTGGCCGCTTGTCATTCAAACAGTACCTTCCCAGCAAGCGTGCCAGATACGGGGTCAAGATGTATAAGCTCTGTGACAGGGCCACAGGCTATACATGTAGTTTTATGGTTTACGAGGGCAAAGATAGTCACGTAGAGCCGACAAACTGCCCTGACTACATAGGAAGCGCTGGCAAGATTGTGTGGGACTTGGTGTCACCCTTATTCGGAAAGGGGTACCATTTATATGTGGACAATTATTACACGAGCATGCCACTTTTTAGTCACCTTTTTGATCATCAAATTGGAGCAGGTGGCACTGTGCGATCTAATCGCCGGGGCTTTCCCCAGCGGTTTGTAGATTCCCGTCTTAGGCTGGTGGAGAGTCTGCTTGCGGTGTAATAATTTGCTCGCTATGAAGTGGAGGGACAATAAGAATGTTTTTGTTCTTACCTCCCTTCATGCAGACACGACGGCCCAAATTACTACGGCGACTGGTGTGGAGAAACCCCTCTGTGTCCACGAATATAACCAAAATATGGGAGGGGTGGACCTCAACGACCAGTTGTTGGCGCCGTACCTAGTTGCCCGTAAGGCCAGACGCTGGTACAAAAAAGTGTCTGTATACTTATTTCAATTGGCTTTGCTGAACGCTTATGTGCTATACAGAGCTTCAGGACGGACTGGATCCTTCCTTAAATTCCTGGAAGAGATCGTCAGAGTCCTTCTGTTTCCAGACGGTGCTCCACCTCACCATCCCCAACCAAATGCAGCAAGCCGGCTGCATGAGAGGCATTTTATTTATGTCCTCCCGAGTACCCCTACCCAACGAGCCCCCCAAAAAAAATGTTGTGTCTGCAGAAAGCGTAGCTATAGGCGTGACAACCGCTATTATTGTCCTTCCTGTCCTGGCAAGCCTGGTCTTTGCATTGGTGAATGTTTTGAGTGCTACAATTCACTAGTTGAGTATTAGCGTAGGGTACAGCACTGCACAGACTAGGACACACTTTCACAGGGTCTCCCAAGATGCCATCGCATTTTGAGAGACCCAAACCTGGAACCGGTTACAGTTATAAAAGTTACAGTTATAAAAAAAATTTAAAAAAAATAAAAACACAAAAAAATATAGAATAAAAAAACAAAAATAGTTGTCGTTTTATTGTTAACTCTCTCTCTATTCTCTCTCTATTGTTCTGCTCTCTTTTATGTTTTATTTGTATTCTATTCTGCAATGTTTTATTTTTATGTTTTATCATGTTTGCTTTTCAGGTATGTAATTTTTTTATACTGTACTTTTTACTGTGTTTTTTTGTTAACCACTT
Organism: Aquarana catesbeiana; assembly: GCA_037953035.1. Lineage (NCBI taxonomy): Eukaryota > Metazoa > Chordata > Amphibia > Anura > Ranidae > Aquarana > Aquarana catesbeiana. The sequence goes on along the minus strand of JBBHAA010000512.1, from coordinate 2,126,655 downwards.
TTTTGTTTTCAGGTACGCCATTCAGCTGTAGCGCGGATTTATCTATCTTGACAGCAACAGCGTTTGCTCCCACGATACATAAAGCCGTGACTCCAGCGCTGTCGGAGGTGATTTCACCACCACAGTTACATACTTCAGCATATATGCTGAAGCGTGGGGGCAGCAGTGGGCGGAGGAGCAATTTGCTCCTACCTTTTGTGGGAGGATGCCCCCATGCTTCAGTATATATATATTTTAGGCGCAGGTTGCGTAAAATGTTTTATTTTTTTACTATGTTTTTTTTGTATTTGCTTTGCAGGTATGGTAAGTCTTACTGTTATACTGTAATGTTACTTTGTTTTATTGTTAACCATCATTTGCTTAGCAGGTACGCCATTCAGTTGCAGCGCGGATTTATTTATCTTGACAGCAACAGCGTTTGCTCCCACGATACATAAAGCCGCCCGTGACTCCAGCGCTGTCGGAGGTGATTTCACCACCACAGTTACATACTTCAGCATATATGCCGAAGCGTGGGGGCAGCAGCGGGCGGAGGAGCGATTTGCTCCTACCTTTTGCGGGAGGATGCCCCCATGCTTTGTCATATATAAACGGTGCATATATGTCCATCATTAGAAGTGGGTGGATGAAGGGAGGTATTCTAATGGTGGGCATACCCACCGATCAATATCTTTTTTTCGTTCAGCCCACAGGCTGCATGAAAAAAAAGTTTACAATATATGCCCAACAAGGACCAGCAACGTACTGGTATGTTGCTAGACTTAAAGTGGTTATACCAGAATGATAATTTACAATATTTTGTTGCACTAGGGGACGACAGCTATGGATAGGGGTGAGCAATATACAAAGGGATAGTAAGTTATACAAAAAAAAAAAATTAAAGAATAGCTAATTAAAAGATATCAATTTAAATAACAGTCATGTGTGAGTTACAATACATTTATATGATAAAAATAATGATAATAGAAAATAAAAAATGAAAAATTAAATATAAAAAATGATAAAAAAAGTCCTGGGATGGTGCTGGGTTGATGAACAAAAGTCCAGGCATAAAAACTGGGATGAGATGAGTGGAGGGGGGGGGGGGAATGCAGAGTATAGGTCTATGACCTCAGGGGGAGAGATGCAGATACAAACACAGGAGGCAGCTTGCTTGAAGGGCAGAATTCACCTTTGGAGGGAGATAAAAAGGAAGAAAAGCAGCGCCGACCTAAGTGTAGTACTGTAGCATAAACATTTATTACAGGTTAAAATGCACTCACTCAGAGTAAGGTAGATACAGGCACATCAAGTAAAAAATCCATCCGGGAAGCTGTGTGGTGAGCAGCAGGGCTCCACAGGGGGCGATCCTGAATTCTGGAGTGTGTTACACTTGTCTCCTTGTCCCGTCTGACGGCGCAGGTGGTAACCAGTGTCACAGGCTGGGTTGAGACAGGCACAGCGTGGATCGTCTATTAAGTTGTATTTCCCGGGCATCAGTGACGCTGGGGGCGTGCACGCGTTCGGAGCATGCGTGCTCCTTCATCAGGCATAGCGTCCATTAATTTCGGAAGAGGTATAAGAAGGGCGGGCGGGCCAATTACATCATTGGCTCCGCCTACCTCGTATTAGGCTTAAGGGAACCATGGGAGGGGTGGACAGTGTTGAGGAACATGATGACAGAATAGGGGGTGGAGAGTGGAGGAGACAAGGAGGAAATAGCAAGGGAGGTGAAGAAGTGTGTGGAGAGAGGGGGGAGGGAGAGAACAGCAGTGGGACGTGATAGCATGGATATGTGCTTATTAGAAGGCAGTTGCTGAGAGGTGGATGAGGACGGGATGAAGAGTGGGAGGGTGGGATGGGGTGATCTCATGGCAATGGGATGAAGAGGATAATATGTGGAAAAAAGGGAAAATTAGAAAATTGTAAAAATTAAAAAATAATCTAAGAAAAATCTATATATGTAGTAAAATAAAAATAAATGGGAGTGATGATGGGATGAAAATGGGAGAAATAGGAGGGTTTTTTTAAAATGAAGGGAGTTGTGGGCTTATAAATGGGTAGGGAATTGTATATAATAAAATATGAAAAATGTGGAAAAGAAGGAATGTATATATAAAAATATACATATAAAAATACATATGAAGATATACATAAAAAATAAAAAAAAAAAAATAAATAAATATATAAAAAAAAAAAAAAATGTATATAGAAAATGCATAAAAAACGCATAAAAAAACATATACACATATATATACACATACATATACATATATATATATATGCCGTGGTGGGTGTGGGTTTCTAGTGGGATATAGGGGTAGAACCTTAGAGTGGAAGAATTTTAAAGGGGGAATAGAAAAAGGGGGGGGGGAAAGGGGAGTAGACACATCAGGGTATAGAGGGGTGTTATTGTTGGGGGGGGAGGAAAGGGTGGTGGGGGAGATGTGGGGTGTGTGTTGGGGCTGTGAAAGAGGGGATCTGGGCATGATTGAGGATGGATTTTTAGAGGACTGGGTTGACTTCAATTTCTTCATTCAGGCCTCCAGGCGCAAGGGCGTCAAGGGTATATATCCAAAAAGTTTCTCTTTCACAGAGACGTTTGAAACGCTCTGTGGGGGGGAGGGTCCTGGGTATTTGTTCGATGACCCATACTAGTATACATTTTTTTTTGTATAACTTACTATCCCTTTGTATATTGCTCACCCCTATCCATAGCTGTCGTCCCCTAGCGCAACAAAATATTGTAAATTATCTTGTATATCTCCAGAAACCTTTGTTTGCTGCTTGGTGATACTGCTAGCATTAGTATATTTTTTCCCTTTCCCTTACTCCACCTCCTCCCCCCCCCCCTCCTTTAGACACAGGCACTCACCTAAATATCCCTAACAATCACTCTTCCTTTTTCTCAAGCCACACTGTTTCTAGCTTGTCCTTTTCCCCTCCTTCCCCCTCTATTCTTTCACCCTTACATTTTCCATCATGGATATGCTGCTATCCCTGGAACAGTCCAAATATGTTCTTTTGGACGAACTATTTTCACACTTCCCAACTGAATTTTTCAGCCCAAAATTCACAGTTAAAGAGAACCTGTATGGGAAGCTCTGTGCACTTTTTAGAAAAATCGAAGATAATATTATCCTGTTAAACCACCAAAAATGGGACAAATTCTTCCTCGAGGAATATTTGTCGTCCAAAGTCACCCCTAGGGGCCTCAGAATAAAGACCAGATGCTCCTTCCTCTCTCCTGACCTCCAAAATGAATGGGAACATATCTCTGAATTTTGCTCCCAAAAATGGATCAATATTATCATACAACGAGACCAAAAAACCTGTACACTCCTAGAAAAACTCAAACAACTCATCCACACTCTCACCAACCAGACACCCAATCTCCCTACCACCTGGCTAGATCTCCTTAAAAAGAAAGTTAAAAAAGATGAAGATAAACTTATCCAAACCAAACTCCAAAAAATGAGAAGAGACCTGGACGACTATAATAATAAAAAAGTCTTCCAATGGAAAATTAAAAATTCCACACCGATACCCCTAATGCAAATCTCCTTCCCTCCCTCCTTCCAGCCCTTCCAATCCCATCATCCTAACCCACATCCACATCCCACAACCATATACCCCCCACCCACTAGCCCCCCCCCCCCCACTCATCCCCGGCCATCGCCATATGGACATCACCCCCCTCCACTACAGCCCAAACCCAAAAGATATAGGAAACCCAATAAAACTCCTCCAGCTAACCAGTCTGACAACAAAAAACAAACTTCCACCATTCCCACTAATACCAGACCCACAACCACAACAGTGGCCACCACCAATCCAAACATCCCCTCCATTGAGACCTCCCATTCACCACCCTCTGCCAAACCCCCTCCCAACTACAATACTGCCCCCCATGGCACATCCAGCACCCAATCCCCAACAGATCCCCCAAACCCATCCATGTACCCTTTCAAGCTCAACACTCAAGATGCCACTGCCTCCCAACCACAGACAGGCCACTGTATGGACCCACTCCCACAAACCACTGACCAGTCTTTTTTAGCCAAAACCCCCTTCTCTATCCTAAAAAGAAAACTAGAAGAGGCAGACGAGGGGGTAGAAGAATCAAACACAAAGCCCAAAGAAAAGATTGCCAAACTATAAAAATCTTCAATCTCTCCTCCCATGTCCCCACTCCTGAAGAAATCTCCTTACTTAACAAAGGCCTAAACTTTGCACCCACCACACAACCTAATCCGTTCACTCTATTTGTGGATTTAAACAAATTTATTCGCGACCTCACAGTCAAACGCTTCTTCAATATAAAAGCCCACAAAGAGAAATTAAATGACAATCAAGACGGTATAAATCCAAACACCACCACATCCACACCCCCCTCTGAACATGATCTGGAAGATCCGTGTCTAGCGATCCTAGAGGAACTCTATAACTTCGATGAAGATTCCACTGTTCCAGACACTCACCATCTCCTACAATATTTGTATGATTCACCCCCCATAAAACACACTCCCTTCCGACCCAAGTCCATTTTCAATCCCAGCCACGCCAAAGGCCCCTAAATACAGAGTTTTTACCAAGTCGTATTCTCAGACATACAGCGAATGTGCAAATCCACCTCCTCCCAACGTCCAAATAATAATCTCACTCCCCAAGAAACTACCTCCCTCAAAAAACTAACCAATAATACATCCATCATCATCAAATCTGCAGACAAAGGGGGTGGCATTGTCATCCAAAATCGTGAGGCCTACCTTGGTGAAGCCCACAGATTACTCTCGGATACCAACACATACACCCGCCTCACCAGTGACCCACTTCCCCGTTTTTCCATGGAGGCTGATACCCTCGTAAAGCAAGCCCTCAACGACCACATAATTAAAAAAGCCGAAGCCTCTTTCCTATCCAGATCATACTATAACACTCCCTATTTTTACCATCTCCCAAAAATACACAAAGATCCAACCAATCCCCCAGGTCGACCAATTGTAGCTGCCATGGACAGCGTCACCAGCTCTTTTTCCATATACATTGACCACTTCCTACAACCATTAGCACAAAACCTACCCACATACATCCGTGATGGTACCCATCTCCTAGACATCCTTAAAAACTACACCTGGGAACCCACATATCAATGGGTCTCCCTAGATGTCAACTCCCTATACACTTCCATTCCCCATGACGTTGGTCTTCGAGCTGTTAAACACTTCCTATCCTTAGACCCATCCATCAAAACTACACAGGCAGACTTCATCATAGACTCCAAACCCAAGGGACGGCAATGGGCGCCAATTTTGCGCCCAGCTACGCCAACCTCACCATTGTCCTTTGGGAACATCTGTTCATTTGGAACAACAATCCTTTTTCCGAATTCATTATATACATGGGTCGATATATAGATGATATTATCATCATATGGGACACAACCGGACCACCCATTGACAATTTTGTAACTCATTGCAACTCCAACAACTTAGGCCTCTCCTTCACATCCGCATGCAGCCCAGAGAGTTTGGCCTTTCTGGACCTTGAGCTCTGTCACACCGAAAATACAATCTATGCAAAAAACTACATAAAGCCCACAGCAGGCAATTCATATCTACACTACCAAAGCTGCCATCACCCCAGATGGATCTCTAATATCCCAAAAAGCCAATTCAACCGCCTAAAACACAACTGCACCCACAACTCCGAGTACATCAGACAAGGCAACCTTTTCAAAACCAAATTCCTAGAAAAAGGATACCCCCCAGATCTAATAGAAGAAGCTTTCGCCAATTTTCTAGAAAATGACTCTCCCTCCCATACAGAACCACCAACCCAACCCACCACCCCCCCCAGCCCCACACCACCAGGTTCATCACCCAATTTCACTCAAAATACAAAAAAATGGAAAGAATCTTCAAAAAGCACTGGGACATTCTACTGGAGGATCCCATGCTAAAATCATCCATCCACACTGTACCCAAGATTACATACCGCAAAGCCAGAAACATAAAAAGCCTTATTGCCCCAAGCAAGTTTAAAACTACACGTAACAGACCCACCCCATCTCGGACCTTCCTCTCATTAAACGGCATGTATCAATGCAAAAAGATCAAATGTCTCACCTGCAAATTTGTCCCCCATCGCCAAAAATCTTTCACCACAAAAGGAAACACCTACCAACTCAGAGAATTTTTCAATTGTTCCTCAGACTTTGTAATTTATGGCATCCGTTGCCCCTGCAACCTACTCTATATTGGTCGAACCATCCGAACACTTAGGAAAAGATTTGGCGAACACCGCAGATCTATAGAGGAAAACCTTAATCTAACCATCCCCAGACATTTCAAAGAGTACCACCAAGGCTCCACCAATGGTATACTAGTATGGGTCATCGAACAAATACCCAGGACCCTCCCCCCCACAGAATGTTTCAAACGTCTCTGTGAAAGAGAAACTTTTTGGATATATACCCTTGACGCCCTTGTGCCTGGAGGCCTGAATGAAGAAATAGAAGTCAACCCAGTCCTCTAAAAATCCATCCTCAATCATGCCCACCCTTTCCCCCCCCCAACAATAACACCCCTCTATACCCTGATGTGTCTACTCCCCTTCCCCCCCCTTTTTCTATTCCCCCTTTAAAATTCTTCCACTCTAAGGTTCTACCCCTATATCCCAATGATATAATTGGCCCGCCCGCCCTTCTTATACCTCTTCCGAAATTAATGGATGCTATGCCTGATGAAGGAGCACGCATGCTCCGAACGCGTGCACGCCCCCAGCGTCACTGATACCCGGGAAATACAACTTAATAGACGATCCACGCTGTGCCTGTCTCAACCCAGCCTGTGACACTGGTTACCACCTGCGCCGTCAGACGGGACAAGGAGACAAGTGTAACACACTCCAGCATTCAGGATCGCCCCCTGTGGAGCCCTGCTGCCCACCACACAGCTTCCCGGATGGATTTTTTACTTGATGTGCCTGTATCTACCTTACTCTGAGTGAGTGCATTTTAACCTGTAATAAATGTTTATGCTACAGTACTACACTTAGGTCGGCGCTGCTTTTCTTCCTTTTTATACCAGAATGATGCCTGCAGGTTTAGGTATCATCTTGGTATCATTCTTTTCAGCCAGCGGTCGGCTTTCATGTAAAAGCAATCCTAGCAGCTAATTAGCCTCTAGACTGCTTTTACAAGCAGTGGGAGGGGGGGGAAGCCGTGGGAGGGAATGCCCCCCCCACCGTCTTCCATGTTTTTCTCTGGCTCTCCTGTCCCAACAGGGAACCTGAGAATGCAGCCGTTGATTCGGCCAACTGACCATAGAGCTGATCAGAGACCAGAATGGCTCAAATCATCTCTATGGCCTAAGAAACCGGAAGCTACAAGCATTTCATGACTTAGATTTCGCCAGATGTAAACAGCGCCATCGGGAAATCGGGAAAATCATTTTATCACACTGATCTTGGTGTGGTCAGATATTTTGAGGGCAGAGGAGAGATCTAGGGTCTAATTGACCCCAATTTTTTCAAAAAAGAGTACCTGTCACTACCTATTGCTATCATAGGGGATATTTACATTCCCCGAGATAACAATAAAAATGATTAAAAAAAAAAATGAAAGGAACAGTTTAAAAATAAGATAAAAAAGCAAAAAAAAGAAATAAAGAAAAAAAAAAAGCACCCCTGGCCCCCCCGCTCTCGCGCAAAGGTGAACGCAAGTGTCGGTCTGGCGTCAAATGTAAACAGCAATTGCACCATGCATGTGAGGCATCACCGCAAAGGTCAGATTGAGGGCAGTCATTTTAGCAGTAGACCTCCTCTGTAAATCTAAAGTGGTAACCTGTAAAGGCTTTTAAAGGCTTTTAAAAATGTATTCAGTTTGTCGCCACTGCACGTTTGTGCGCAATTTTAAAGCATGTCATGTTTGGTATCCATGTACTCAGCCTAAGATCATCTTTTTCATTCCATCAAACATTTGGGAAATATAGTGTGTTTTAGTGCATTAAAATTTAAAAAAGTGTATTTGAAAAATCGCTGCGCAAATACTGTGTAAAAAAAAAATAAATGAAACACCCACCATTTTAATCTGTAGGGCCATTGCTTTAAAAAAAATATATAATGTTTGGGGGTTCAAAGTAATTTTCTTGCAAAAAAAAAAAATTTTTTCATGTAAACAAAAAGTGTCAGAAAGGGCTTTGTCCTCAAGTGGTTAGAAGAGTGGGTGATGTTGTTGCTTCTCCTGAGTTTGGGGATACCACATGTGTGAGACTTTTTGGGAGCCTAGCTGTGTACGGGACCCTGTAAACCAAGCACCGCCTATAGGCTTTCTAAGGGTGCAAATTTTTGATTTCACTCTTCACTGCTTATCACAGTTTCGGAGGCCATGGAATGCCCAGATGGCACAAACCCCCCCAAATGACCCCATTTTGGAAAGTAGACACCCCAAGCTATTTGCTGAGAGGTATTGCAAGTATTTTGCAGACCTCACTTTTTGTCACAAAGTTTTGAAAATTGAAAAAAGAAAAAAAATACATTTTTCTTGTCTTTCTTCATTTTCAAAAACAAATGAGAGCTGCAAAATACTCACCATGCCTCTCAGCAAATAGCTTGGGGTATCTATTTCCAAAATGGGGTCATTTGGGGGTTTGTGCTATCTTGGCATTTTATGGCCTACGAAACTGTGATAGGTAGTGAGGAGTGAAATCAAAAATTAAGCCCTTAGAAATCCTGAAGGCAGTGATTGGTTTTCAGGGCCCTGTATGCAGATAGGCTCCCAAAAAGTCCCACACATGTGGTATCCCCATACTCAGGAGAAGCAGCAGAATGTATTTTGGGGTATAATTCCACATATGCCCATGGCCTGTTTGAGAAATATATCATTTAGTGACAACTTTGTGCAAAAAAAAAAAAAAAAAAGGTTTGTCACTTTCCTGCAACTTGTGGCAAAATATAAAATATTCCATGGACTCAACATGCCTCTCAACAAATAGCTTGGGGTGTCTACTTTCCAAAATGGGGTGATTTGGGGGGGGGTGCCATCTGGGCATTTTATGGCATTCAAAACTGTGATAGGTAGTGAGGAGTGAAATCCAACATTTACGCCCTTAGAAATCCTGAAGGTGGTGATTGGTTTTCGGGGCCCTGTATGCAGCTAGGCTCCCAAAAAGTCCCACACATGTGGTATCCCTGTACTCAGGAGAAGCAGCAGAATGTATTTTGGGGTGTAATTCCACATATGCCCATGGCATGTTTGAGCAATATATCATTTAGTGACAACTTTGTGCAAGAATAGAAAAAAAAAGTTTGTAATTTTCCCGCAACTCTTGTCAAAATATAAAATATTCCATGGACTCAACATGCCTCTCAGCAAATAGCTTGGGGTGTCTACTTTCCAAAATGGGGTCATTTGGGGGGGGGTGCCATCTTGGCATTTTATGGCCTTCAAAACTGTGATAGGTAGTGAGGAGTGAAATCAAAAACTTAGAAATCCTGAAGGTGGTGCTTGGATTTCGGGGCCCCGTACGCGGCTAGGCTCCCAAAAAGTCCCACACATGTGGTATCCCTGTACTCAGGAGAAGCAGCTAAATGTATTTTGGGGTGCAATTCCACATATAACCATGGCATATGTGAACAATATATCATTTTAGTGACAACTTTTTGTAAAAAAAAAATTTATTTTTATTTTTTTTAACATTATTCAATCACTTGGGACAAAAAAAAAATAATATTCAATGGGCTTAACGTGCCTCTCAGCAATTTCCTTGGGGTCTCTACTTTAAAAAATTGGGTCATTTGGGGGGAGTTGTACTGCCCTGCCATTTTAGCACCTCAAGAAATGAGATAGGCAGTCATAAACTAAAAGCTGTGTAAATTCCAGAAAATGTACCCTAGTTTGTAGACGCTATAACTTTTGCGCAAATCAATAAATATACGCTTATTGAAATTTTTTTTACCAAAGACATGTGGCCGAATACATTTTGGCCTAAATGTATGACTAAAATTGAGTTTATTAGATTTTTTTTTATAACAAAACGTTGAAAATATCATTTTTTTTCAAAATTTTCGGTATTTTTCCATTTATAGCGCAAAAAAAAACGCACAGGTGATCAAATACCATCAAAAGAAAGCTCAATTTGCGGGGAGGAAAGGACGCAAATTTCATTTGGGTACAGCATTCCATGACCGCGCAATTAGCAGTTAAAGCGACGCAGTGCTAAATTGTAAAAAGTGCTCTGGTCAGGAAGGGGGTAAATCCTTCCAGGGCTGAAGTGGTTAAGGAGCCCTGTCATTTGCTGGTGTTGGTCCACTTTGTTTTATCAAGTCCAAAGTCAGTGCAGCCCTCTACCAGGAAATTCTAGAGTACTTTATGCTTCCCTCTGCTGACGAGTAGGGATGAGCTGAACACCCCCTGGTTCGTTTTTACAGCAGAACATGCGAACATTCAAAAAATTTGTTCGAACACGCTAACACTGTTAAAGTCTATGGGACACGAACAGGAAAAATCAAAAGTGCTAATTTTAAAGGCTTATATGCAAGTTATTCACATAAAAAGTGTTTGGGGACCTGGGTCCTGCCCCAGGGGACATGTATCAATGCAAAAAAAAGTTTTAAAAACGGCCGTTTTTTCAGGAGCAGTGATTTTAATAATGCTTAAAGTGAAACAATAAAAGTGAAATATTCCTTTAAATTTCATACCTGGGGGCTGTCTATAGTATGCCTGTAAAGTGGCACGTGTTTCCCATGTTTACAACAGTCCCTGCATAAAATGACATTTCTAAAGGAAAAAAAGTCATTTAAAACTACTCGTGGCTATAATGAATTGTCAGTCCTGGCAATACACATAAAAGTCATTGAAATAAAACAGCATGTTTGACCCAAACATAAAGCTCATCCCTACTGACCAGCTTTATGAAGATGCTGATTTCATTTTCCACCAGGACTTGGCACCTGCCCACACTGCCAAAAGTACCAATACTTGGCAATACCTGGTTTAATGATGAGTGGGGTATTGTCAAGTGGAAGATGAGAGACACCAAACCCAACAATGCAGACAAGCTGAGCTTCCATAACACCTCAGCAGTGCCACAGGCTGATCACCTCCATGCCACACCGCATTGATGCAGTTATTCATGCAAAAGGAGCCCCGACCAAGTATTGAGTGCATAATATACTGTGCATGGACATACTTTTCAGTAAGCCAAGTTTTCTGTATTAAAAATCCTTTTTTTTTATTAATGTAATATTCAAATTTTCTGAGATACTGAATTTTGGGTTTTCACTAGCTGTAAGCCATAATCATCAAAATTAAAAGAAAAAAATGGTAACTTCCGGTTTCGGCACCGCATGGAGTAGCTGTCTCTCCCTACAGCTCCCGCAATAAGGACGAAAATCTGCCTATAAAACCGGCCCAGAAGCCCGAATCCACCCTCGGCTACCTCGGGCACTAGTACCCAATACATGGACTGCTTTGTGGAAATCCGCGGCTCCCGCACCAATACGGCCCAGACGGCGCCACCGGCCCAGCCGCAAATCGAGGCCCCAGCTTCGGCCTACACGGACCCGCACACAGGCGTGCAGTCAGCAGACATGGAAATAAGTGGCAGCACAGCTCCACACACATCTCCCCAAGCCTCCCAAGCTCAGCCACAACATCAAGCCTCCTCTCCTCAAGCCCCCCTCTCTCAGGCCTTCCAAATATCAGCCCCCTCTCCACAGCACGCAGGGGACCATACAACAGAGTGCATAGCACAGGCAGTAGCAGCCCTCCTGTCCCCTATGATTTCAACATCTGTGGAAAAAGCTGTAAATGCGGGGATGAAACAAATTAAGGCCCAGCTAGGAGAACATAACACCAGGCTACATGAGCTAGAACACCGCCTATCAAGTATGGAAGAAGAGATGTACCAAGCCCAAGCTACAGAACAAGCACAGGACAAGACAAACCAGTACATAATCCAAAAACTTGACGATTTGGAAAATAGGTCCAGAAGGAGCAACCTGCGATTCGTGGGGATACCCGAATCTCTACAATCATCTGCTTTATCAGACTTTTGCTCCCAACGCATCCCTGAGGCGCTAGGCCTAACAGGCCCCTGCACGGTAGAATGGGACCATATAGCGAAGAACGCAAGAACCCTCGCCCCATCATTGCTAAATACCTGAACTACTCTGACAAAGCTCTTATTCTCCAAAAATTTAGACAAACCCGCACACTCCAAATTGATGGAGTGAGGGTTCTGATTTTTGCCGACTACTCCATTGAGGTCTCAAAAAAACACAAAGCCTTCCAACAGATATGCACAGAACTCTTCAAGCAACATATTAAATTCACTCTAGCCTTCCCGGCCACCCTACGCCTCAAGACACCCAGCGGTGACCAGCTATCGCTCAACAGCACACCCCCTCCAAAGGCACCCCAATCAACCGCTCCCTGGACCAACGGAGCCCACGCAAAGACTCTCCCAAACGCTTCAGGTCCTCATTTCCGGACCAGCAACGCTTCACTCCCCGCTGAACTGAAACTTGCAACTGCCATCGCTGGTTTCCCAATCTACGGACAGTACACCAACTTGTCCCTCCTCAGGTTTTTTCTGCCTTCCTTCATACGGCATCACATAATGTATAATGCTATTTTGTTTTGACTGTTCTCAGTTCTCAGAGTTATCTTTCAGACAGTACTTGTTTGAACACAGTTTTCTTCTACTGTTATGTCCTCCTGGCCTCACTGTGTACGGCTAACTGCACCCCCCCCCCTTAATTTCAGCCTCAAGCGCCTACATAGATGCCTGACACCCTTCCCCGGGCTAATTGGGTCCCAAACCATAACTGTCCTGTTATGGGAGTTGACCTACACAGTGAATCCATGCGGAAAAAAGTGAAGTTTCCAGGCTTAATGGTTATGTTCTCCTTTATGTTGCTTCCCCTCTATGTCATACCCTCCCCCTCCCTCTATCCCTTTATCCGGGGCCCATACCATCTCCCCTACACCTCTAATACGCCTCATGCTCATTATGAAAATGGCATGCTTCCTGTCACAGTTGGTACTTCAACTCACCATCCACACAATGTTAAATGGACCTTATACCCTCATACCCCTCTCAAGCCCCTCTAACATGAAAATAATCTCCTGGAACGTGAAGGGTCTTAGATCCCCCCAAAAAAGAAAGAAAATTCTTAGGCATCTCAAATGGCTCAAAACCGATATAGCCCTACTTCAGGAGTCACACTTATCAGCCCCAGACTTCCATCGTATGAAGAAGCTCTGGGTAGGCACTGTTCTAGGCTCTGAGGCAGCAGGACGCAAAGCTGGCATCCTCCTACTCATACACAAACATCTCCCTTGCTCAGTCTTGTCGACAAAAACTGATAATCAGGGCCGTTTGCTCACTACACATGTCAAAATAGGCTCCAAAGAGCTCGTAATCACAAACGTCTATGCCCCCAACAGCCCAAGCAGGCAATTCTATTCCGAGCTCTCCAGTTGGCTTCTAGAAAACACTCATCTCCCCCACCTAATCGGAGGGGACTTCAATGACACCCTCCATCAGATAGATGACAGATCCTCACCAAAAAGTCCAAATCTACGCATTAACCCTCCCGCCCCTTCCCTCTTTGCAAACACCATGGATTCTATCCATCTCCAGGATCTATGGCGTCTCTCCCACCCAGCAGACAGGGAATTCACATTCTACTCCAACCCACACAAAGTATTCACAAGGATAGACTATCTCTTTGGCTCTGACAACTTAATCCCTTTCCTCCAGAACACCACAATACATGACATAACCATCTCCGACCGCGCACCTATAGAGGTACCTCTCGATAATCTAAACTTACCCCCACATCCCAACATCTGGCGGTTTCCCTCCTTCCTTCATAATAACACTGACTTCCAACAATACATGTCCGATGCATGGACGGAATACTCTTCAAACAACGCCCCCCACATACACGATCCCAACCTATTCTGGGACGCCGGTAAAGCTTTCCTAAGAGGCCGTATCATCTCCTATGCAACCTCCTTCAAACGCAACACCCTGACTAAATATAAAGAAGCCAGCTCATGCCTACACCAGGCACAACGAGCGCTATATACCACAGACTCCCCAGCCGTTCGATTAGAATGGCAGGCAGCAAAAAGAGAATTCGACACATGGGTAAACACCCTTGAACACACCAAACAGTCTTACTTAGAAGCCACCTTTCATAAATTTGGAAACAAAGCGGGTAAACTCTTATCTAGACTATGCAAAGGCCCGTTCCGCCCAACCCACATCACATCACTCCGCGACAGTACAGGTACCCTTCATTCCACTCCACAAGCAATTAACAAAGTCATGCAAAAATTTTACTCTACACTCTACGCCCCAGACCCCATAGATGCACAAAAAGCACGCGCTTTTCTAGGAAAAATAAACATGCCCAAGATTTCCACATTACAACTAGAAACCCTTAACGCACCTATAACTCCCACCGAAATATCGACAACCATCCGCCACTTGACTCTCTCCAAGGCCCCAGGCCCAGACGGCTTCACTAGTGAATTTTACAAGACCCTACAACCCCTCCTGGAACCCACTCTCCTCCAAGTATACCAGAATATCTGGTCAGGGGGTGCATACATACAGTCGGGGAACCAGGCTCTTATAAAATTATTATCTAAAAAGGGCAAAGACCCCCAGGAACCAGGCTCATACAGGCCCATATCACTTCTCAACCTAGACGTGAAAATCCTCTCTAAAATTGTAGCCACCAGGCTGGCGGATATTATTCCTTCTTTAATTCATCCCGCTCAATCAGGCTTCGTAAAAGGCAGAACCGCCACCCTCAACATTCGTAAAGTCATGATGGCCCTAGAACATGCACTCCATCACCCAAACACTAATCATGCCATTATCACATTAGACGCAGAAAAGGCCTTTGATAACGTAAGTTTCGACTGGCTATCTATGACAATGTCAGAGATGGGATTCACTGGCCCATTCCACCACCTCATCACCGCCATGTACACAGCCCCGTCAGCAAGATTAGTGGTAGCAGGCCTCATATCAGAAGAATTTCGTCTTCACAAGGGCACACACCAAGGTTGTCCTCTATCCCCGCTCCTTTTTAACATCGCCCTAGAACTGCTGTCCAGATATCTAACACTAACAGCCCCCCTGCATGGCATAAAAATAGGCGCACATGATCTACGCACATCCCTATTTGCTGATGATGTCCTCATATTCTCGGCCAACCCCCCTTCAGATATGATAACCATTAAAAGGGTTTTTGATGAATTCCGCTTGTGCTCTGGCCTTCGTATCAACTACAGCAAAAGCGAAATTCTCCCCATCGGCACCCACTCTGTACCACAATGGACCCAACAATCAATTTTCCCTGTCGCGAAATCCCATATCACCTATCTGGGAATAAAAATAGGAAAACTCCCCTCATCACTATACCACCTAAATTACCCTCCTCTGCTGTCAAAAATATCTCAAGAATTAAATGCCTGGATGGATCTGCCCCTCGCGCTCTTGGGAAGATGTCACTTAATAAAAATGGTCAGTTTCGCAAGACTACTATACCCATTGCAAACTATTCCGCTACTGCTTCATCATAAAGATGTGACTTCGCTCAATTCTTCCTTATCAAAATTCCTTTGGCGAAACAGGCGCGAAGGAGGCATCAGCCTACCACACATTAGAATGTATAATGTAGCATGCTTGCTTAGAACCAGCATAGACTGGATAACGCAATCCTCCCGCTACTCCAATTTCTCCCTGGAATCAGACATGGCCTACCCTTACTCATTAGTGGCCCTCCTCCACTGCAGATGGAAGTCAGTCCCCCCCCCCACCGACACAATCTCTTATTAAGAGACACAGCTGTGGCTTGGAGAGAAGCAAGGAAAATACTTAAGATATCCCCTTTTGTATCGACACATCTCCCGATCCAAGGAAACCTGGCCTTCCCACAGGGACTAGAACATAAACCTTTCAAAATATGGGAACGGAAAGGCCTAACAAAATTCTCCTCCCTCTGCAACGTACAGACGGGTCGACCACTACCCTTTACCAGCATTGCGGAAACCTTCTCATTACCCACGACACATACCTTCTATTATGGGCAATGCATCAGTTTCTTAAAGGAGACATGTAAACAAGCGGATAAAAGGTTTCCAACAAACGTCATAGACCAAATGATATCAAACAACTCATCTACAAACCTCTCCTACAGACATCATCTCTACCTCATTCAGCATCATCGATAAAAAACTGGAATAAAGACTTCCCTGATTCAAACTTAGTGGAAAAAATCCTGCAAGGCCTCAACTCCGTACAAAAGCTAACACCCAATGAAGTATGGAGAGAAATGCAATTGAAAATAACCCACAGAGCATATATGCCTTTCTTATCGTCAAAAACAGACAAGAGCAAAGCCTTCTGTCCACTATGCCACATCCAGACACCCTCCCTGGCTCATCGCTTCTGGGACTGCTCCTATATCTCTACATTTTGGGACCAAGTTCTTGCCTACATATTTGAAGTGACCCTATTAAAACTACCCACTACTCCTTATCTTCGGCTACTGGGACCCAATACTCCTCCCCTGGTCAAAAACCGCCAACAGCGACATAAGCCCCTCAGGGAACTTAAAAGTCAACGCCTCACACAAAGGGTGGTCCCTAACCTGTCTTCTAATTGCAAGAAGAACCATTTTGAAAAATTGGATCTCTCCATTGTACCCCAACATCACCCAAGTCAAACGAGAGCTCTTACATCTACTTATCAAAGACCGCATAAATACGGACTTCAAACAGAAAAACTCCTCAGACCGCTTCCACTCCAAATGGCACTCCTTCATGCTCTCATCTCTCTCCCAAGAGGAAATAGCAAATTTGAGCCAATTCACCTTCTCCTACCACGACTCCTATCAGCCGATGCAAAACAAGAAAATCTCCCCATAAGAGGTGCCCTCCTAAACCATCCTGAGCACGGCATAGGCCATTGAACTCACCAATCCAAGATCGCTAACAGATCTCCATGTAACTGAATATTACCAGTTATCCTATTTTCTTAATATGGTAAAATGTTTATGGTCGATCAGATAATGTACCCCCACCAACCGTCTCTTTCTCATACATTACATGGCCCCCCCCCCTTCCCTGGTTTGAGTTCTTTTCCCACTTTCAGGTACCTCATTGCTATTAAATAACCTAGTATTCACAGAGACTGTCTAATCAGATCCATCCAGGCATCTACTATGTTAGTCAACTATCTACTCTGTTAGGATCTGTCGAATTTTGTCTATCCAACCATCCCATATAGGCATATACACCTGAAAATTATTGTCCCTTATCTAGACTTAAATTTATACCGAAATGTCTCTCATCTCTGTGAATGTCCTAGAATATGAAAATGTCTGTATACAATACTATATTTTATACCTTTTATTGTATGTTGAAAAGCGATATAAAAACTTTTGAAAAAAAAAAAAAAAAAAGAAAAAAATGCTTGAAATATAACACTCTGTGTGTAACTCATCTATATAAAATAGATGAGTTTTACTTTTTGAATTGAATTACTGAAATAAATTAACTTTTTGATGATATTCTAATTTTATGAGATGCACCTGTGTATATATATTGTATATTGCAAGTGCAGTTGTTCCAGAGCTTAGTAAATGAGGTAAAGCTTCACTTTTTCAAAACCCAATCACATGCAAGGAAATTTATTGTAAAAAAGCAGCATTTTTGCTTGCACATGATTGGAGGATGGAGGCCAACAGAGCTTCCCATCATTTACTAAGCTGTGTACAATCTATTTGCCTTTAGTAAATTAGTCTTATTGCATGAAGTCCAGTTGTATTTAATAAAAATTACGTTAAAGCCATAAAACCAGTGTATATGTTTCTTTTCTTCAATATCTGTTGAGTCCTGATAAGGGATGAGCCGAACACCCCCCGGCTCAGTTCGCACCAGAACATACCGAACAGGCAAAAATATTGGCAGAACACACGAACACCGTTAAAGTCTATGGGACACGAACATGAATAATCAAAAGTGCTAGTTTTAAAGGCTTATATGCAAGTTATTGTCATAAAAAGTGTTTGGGGACCTGGGTCCTGCCCCAGGGGACATTTTTTTAACGCTTAAAGTAAAACAATAAAAATGAAATATTCCTTTAAATATTGTGCCTGGGGGGTATCTATAGTATGCATGTAAAGTGGCACATTTTTCCTGTGTATAGAACAGTACCACAGCAAAATTACATTTCTAAAGGAAAAATTGTAATCTAAAACTGATCGTGGCTGTAATGAATTGTCGGGTCTCGGCAATACAGATAAAACTCATTGAAAAAAAGAGCATGGGATCCCCCCCAGTCCATTACCAGGCCCTTTGGGTCTGGTATGAATATTAAGAGGAACCCCAAACCAAAATTAAAAAAAAAGTTGTGTGGGGGTCCCCCTAAAATCCATACCAGGCCCTTCTGGTCTGATATGGAAATTAAGGGGAACCCTGCGACAAATTCTAGTATATATATATATATACCCATGGGGTATCGTTCCCGTACTGCCCTTTTCCAGTGGTGATTCTATTGTTGGTGGTGGGGGTCACCGCCTCAGCTCCCGGGACCAATGACTCTCCCGGCCTACCCTCAGCTCTCCATACCCATGCCCAGTATGGTTTTTGTAAGTACGAGTGAGAGATTTATTCCTCTTTATCAATTATTTCTATATAGAACTACCTAACTTAATATTTCCTCTAACATTTTATAGATATTTCCTCTGCATCTGCTCCTGAAGAGTGGCATTGTAGCCATGAAACGCGTCGAGCTCTTAGATACTCCCCCTTGCTACATTACTTATGACTGTTACCAGTAATATGTCCACATTGGGATCATACCACTTTATAGTATATTTTAGTATGGAGATACACAGCAATCAGTCGGATGTGTTTTTACTATGTTACCATTGTATTACTATGCGATTATGTTATTATGCCAGTATGTATAATGTTGAAGAATAAAGTTTTTCCATTTTACAATGATTTTTTACTATGTTACTATGTTTACAAATATGGTCATTATTGTTTTTTTATTTACCAAATACTACCGCAGTAATTTGCTGAGATATCTCCCTGGCTGCATGTTTCATGTAAAGTCCCAAACCCTGTTCTCTCAGATTTATATATATATATATATATATATATATATACACTCTGCATTTAACATAGACTATATATTCAGTGTTTACTCTATATTCAATTGGTGCAGGCAGTGTATATATATATATATATATATATATATATATATATATATATATATATATATATATATATATATATATATATATATATATATATATATATAGGGATGATCTTGATGTTCAGGTCGAACATAAGTTCAACTCAAACATCGGGTGTTCGCCTGTTCCACGAACATTATGGGGTGTTCATGGGAAATTCAAGTGCCCGCGGAACGCCCCATAATGCACTGCGAGATCGCGCCCTCTGCTAAGAGAGCCATAAGTGGCCAAAGGCAGGGTACCTTTGGCCAATCATGGCTCAGGGGGACTAAGTCCACACCCCACACTATATAAGGCTGCCTACAGGGCGGCCCTGTGTAGTGTTGTTGGTGTGGTTGGAGAGATAGCGTGGTTTAGATTAAGCAGGTAGGTTATTCAGTTAGTGGCAGTGTATTTGATATATATATATATATATATATATATATATATATATATATATATATATATATATATATACAGTCAGTCTAGTATATACATATACATATATATATATATATATATATATATATATATATATATATATATATATATATATATATATATATATATATATATACACACTGAGTAAAATCGCTTCAAAATTTGTTCATCCAGACAAAACAGGATTTATCTCAAATAGGTCTACAAGCATGAATACTAGAAGGGCATTCCTGAATATCCAGGCCCCATCAGAGAGCACAGGATTAAGAGCTGTTTTGTCCTTGGACATGACTAAGGCTTTTGATAGCCTCGAGTGGGAGTATGTCTGGTGTGTCCTGAAGAAATTTGGGTTTGGACCGTCTTTTATAGGATGGATAAAAATGTTGTATAATGGCCAAGTGCCAAAGTTAGAATTAAGAATGAACACTCAGGAAAATTGAAATGAGCAGGGGGACAATACAGGGGTGCCCTTTGTCACCTCTGCTCTTTGCTCTTGCGATGGAACCATTGGCAATTGCAATAATGTCAAGCTCAGGGATGAGAGGCTTCCAACGGAAGACAGAAGGGAAAGAATTGCATTATATGCGGATGATATTCTTCTCTTTTTGGGGGATACTGGCCAATCTCTGAGAACAGCAATGAATGTAGTAGAGGAGTTCTGAGGATTTAGGGGATTGGTAATAAATTGGGAGACATCAGAACTGTTGCCAGTGGATCCTATTGACACCCCGATTGCGCTAGAAATGCCCCAACTAAAAGTGGTAGATGTGATGGGCATAAACTTGACAATAGACCCTAATCAATATATTAGTAAAAATCTAACCCCACTATTGACCAAATTAAAATAAAAATGTAAAATATGTTGCCGGCTTCTTTTGTCGGTAGCGGGTCGATGCAGTCTGATCAAAATTATATGGATGCCCCAATTGTTATATTTGTTACATAACTCGCCAGTATAGATCTGTAAACAATGGTTTAAAAAAATTGAAACCCCCTTCAGAGAGTTGATCTGGAAAAGGCAAGGATCGGACTGCAAACGCTGCAGCTGCCAACGGAGGAGGGGGGCCTAGCGGTGCCTCATCCCAGAA
Organism: Aquarana catesbeiana; assembly: GCA_037953035.1. NCBI lineage: Eukaryota > Metazoa > Chordata > Amphibia > Anura > Ranidae > Aquarana > Aquarana catesbeiana. Next base: position 2,105,872 of record JBBHAA010000512.1, on the reverse strand, counting down.
GTTACTATCTAGCAGCACAACTACAACATTTAATGGGATGTGATATAATGGGCTAGGGTAGTGCGAGCTGGAGAATAATGTTGGCAGGAGCCCTGCATAACACTATGGTAGATGCGCTGGGAGCGGAATCTTTTATCTATAAGAATGGCACAATAAAAATGGTTATAAAGGTCTGAAAGACAGTTAAAATATTGATGGGGTACACAGAGATATTGGAGTATACCCCTCTCTAGAACAATAAGAATTTGCAGGAGTTGGCATTAATAGAAAGGGTTGAAGAATGGGAAAAACAGGGTATAACCAGGCTGATTCAACTATATGATGGAAACACCCTGAAATCATTCATGGACCTGAGAAAAGAATATGATATACCACGTAACTCTTTTTTTTAGATATTTACAGATTAGACATGCATTAGTAGCTCAGTTTAAGAGGCATACACCAGAATGGAACAAAACTCCCCTTCTCCAAAGGATATTTTCGCCGGATAAGACCAAATGGCTTATTTCCGTGCTCTATAGGCAGATACTTAGTAGAACTAGCCTAGGTTTAGAACTCCCTAACGTGAGGAGGAAATGGGAGGAAGATATAGGGGAGATAACACAGGAGCAATGGAAAAAGATACTGGAAATGGGCCTGTTGGTGTCAGTCTCTCCTTTACACAGAGTGTCACATATGATGCGAATAGACAGAGCCTATTATACCCCTAAGGGATTGTTTATGTTTGGTAAAAGAGCTGATGCTAACTGCCCTAGATGTCAAGGAACTGGAGACCTCATACATATGATGTGGAGATGTCCAAAGCTATTCCGATACTGGGTGGAAGTTATCGATACCATAAATAAAACCTACGGCAAAACACAGGAATTGGATCCTAGGCTCTGTGTGCCGGGATATAGGAATGAGTTGGGAGAAAGGAGGAGCAATGAAATATGAGTGATGTATCCGCGCAACGGAACAGAAGATTAAAAAAGTGGAGAAAATGGAAAAAAAAATGGAAATAATGGAAGAAATCGCATAAAGGACTGCTGCCTCCACAGATGTGATTTCCACCTAGGTGGAAAAAACAGAAGATAAGTGAAGGGTTAGTGTGTGGGTGTGGCGCTGTCCTAATTTATAGAAATACTTGGTAAATTGTGTGTAGCCAAATCCCATATATAAAGTCGCATAAACCAAAATTGCAAATAAAAGAAAATTCAACGAAAATAAAAACAAAACATAAAACAGCAAAGTGACTCCCTTTGGAGTGTGTAGGTGTAACGTTGTCCTAGTGGAGAAAAAAGTGGAGAAAATGGAAAAAAATTGAAAAAAATGGAAGAAATCGCATAAAGGACTGCTGCCTCCACAAATGTGATTTCCACCAAGGTGGAAAAAACAGAAGGTAGGTGAAGGGTTAGTGTGTGGGTGTGGCGCAGTCCTAATTCATAGAAATACTTGGTAAATCATGTGTAGCCAAATCCCATATGTAAAGTCGCATATAAAGTATAAACCAAAATTGCAAATAAAAAATTCAACGAGAATAAAACCAAACATAAAACAGCAAAGTGACCCCCTTTGGAGTGTGTAGGTGTAACGTGGTCCTAGTTTAAAAAATACTTTGTAAATCGTGTGTAGCCAAATCCCACATGTAAAATTGCATGCCCTACGCGTTTCGTCATAGGGACGTCAACTGGCGTCCCTATGACGAAACGCGTAGGGCATGGCCTATTCTGACGCTTTTGCATCATCTCCCAGAGGATCACCAACCTAAATCTGACGCTCTCCTGTTTTGATGACATTTGGTTGCCTATTATAAACTGCTTAAATGTGAGTACCATTCTGTCATCTGCGTACAATAAAGAGTGTTTTATGGTTTTACGCTATGGAATCTCCTTTTTCTTCTCTTATGCCTAAAACGTCACCGTGACCCAGAAACAGCCTGTGGATTGCCGCACAGTGGCATACACTGTGACTGCGCATTACCCCCGCAGGGGTTAAAGAAGCTGCCTAAAACGTCACCGTGACCCAGAAACTGCCTGTGGATTGCCACACAGTGGCATACACTGTGACTGCGCATTACCCCCGCAGGGGTTAAAGAAGCTGGTGAGTGTCTGCATGATCACAAGACACGAGCACCTGGTCACCAAGATTTATACAAATACCTGCCTTGTTTTACAAAGATGTCAAGTTTTTCACTTAAATTGCACTGAGCACTAGTCACAATTTAACCTATGTAATTATTCAGCAATGTTATGTTTGTCAATCACTATATGGGGTTTTTATGCGGATGGAATAGCTTTGGCTAAAGTCATTTTTTTATTTCATCCCCTGTTCCCCTTCCCCCTCCCCCAATTCAAAGGGGGCCAACCTAGCCGTTAAATTTGCTATATGCGATTTTGTTTATATTTTGTTTATAATTTACATGCGATTTTACATGTGGGATTTGGCTACACACGATTTACAAAGTATTTTTTAAACTAGGACCACGTTACACCTACACACTCCAAAGGGGGTCACTTTGCTGTTTTATGTTTGGTTTTATTCTCGTTGAATTTTTTATTTGCAATTTTGGTTTATACTTTATATGCGACTTTACATATAGGATTTGGCTACACATGATTTACCAAGTATTTCTATGAATTAGGACTGCGCCACACCCACACACTAACCCTTCACCTACCTTCTGTTTTTTCCACCTTGGTGGAAATCACATTTGTGGAGGCAGCAGTCCTTTATGCGATTTCTTCCATTTTTTCCATTTTTTTCCATTTTCTCCACTTTTTTCTCCACTAGGACAACGTTACACCTACACACTCCAAAGGGAGTCACTTTGCTGTTTTATGTTTTGTTTTTATTTTCGTTGAATTTTCTTTTATTTGCAATTTTGGTTTATGCGACTTTATATATGGGATTTGGCTACACACAATTTACCAAGTATTTCTATAAATTAGGACAGCGCCACACCCACACACTAACCCTTCACTTAGAAAGGAGGAGCACTATGGTAGCAGTGCTATGGTGTCTGTTCCAGGCAAGAAAACTGATTGCGCAAAGGTGGAAGTCAGAGAGACCCCCGACAGTTAAGGAATGGACTCACAACATAAATGAAGTAATATGGAAGGAAAACGTGGTATATGTAAAAAGAGGAAACCTCAAGGAATTTGAAGAGATGTGGGAGCCATGCCTTAAGGAGATGAACTGCCCCCCCCCCCCCCCAATAAAGAAGGAGTTAGGGAAAGTTTGAGGAAAAATTAGAGAAAGGGATAACCCAGAACATACCTCAAATAAGATATCTAAAAAAGTGTTCGAAAGTAGTATTACAAGGACTTGTCACTCAGTATAAAATAGTTGGTGTAGGTGGGCAAAGGTGGTTGCAGCTACGAGGATAGGAAAAGAGAAAGAATAGATGGTATGCCAGATAAGCACTGGGAGATGTTGGGGGGGTAGGGGTGGATGGTATATATTGTACTGGGGAAGTGAAGAAAAGATTAAATATTTGAAAATAGTTTGATTGAAATGTTTTGTATCTTTCTTCCTTTCCTCTTTTTTTGCTATTATGAAGTTTTGTATTGAAGGAAAAATTTAAAAGAGGATAATAAAAAAAAATAAAAAATTGTATTTTATATATATATATATATATATATATATACTCTGCATCCAGTGTAGCCTATATCTACAGTTCATTCCATGTTGTACTATTTCTAATATACTTCAGGCGTGTATTAATATATATATTAATAAAATTCAACACAATTTTTTGTCTAAAATTCAATATATAAAACTGTCGGCCGATTCCATCCTGGTATCGTGGGACATTTCTAGTCTATTTACAATTATTCCCCATGATTTGGCAATGGAGGCATGTCGGCGGTTGTTAATCCAGTCAGGTGATTATAAAACACAACATATTAGGTTTTTACTTGATCTACTCAAAATCGTTCTTGAAGAGAATTATTTTCTTTTCAAGGATACTCACTTTTTACAGCTAAATGGGGCAGCAATGGGTTCTAATGTTGCACCCCGATATGCAAACTCATTCATGAATATGATTGAAACATCTTTCATTTATGTTAATGATATATTTCTTAAGCATTGTCAAGGATGGTATAGGTTTGTGGACGATATTTTTGCTGTATGGGATGGCAACATGGAAAGTTTATTTTTATTTGATAAGTATATCAACTACTTAATACCTGGCCTCAAATCTAACATTGAAATTGGTATGACTGAAATCTTTTTCCTTGACACCACACTGAAACTCAGAAATATGCAAATCCTTAGCGATCTATATGTGAAATCCACAGATCGCAATCAATTGCTACACTTTAATAGCTTTCATCCTCCTAATGTTTTTTCCTCTATTCCAAAGAGTCAGATGATGAGGGTACATCGGATCATCGGTGACCCGCTGTGCCGTGATCAGAGACTTGATGAAATGGAGGCTAAACTAATTAACAGACAGTATCCTGAAGCCTTAGTCAAAAAGGAGCGGTCCAATATGAATATTAATAGGACCCCTAAAAAGAATATAAAGAGAATTCCCTTCATTATGCAGTACCATCCCTTCTCTTATAAAATCTCCAAAATAATTAGGAAACATTGGAATCTTTTGAAAACTAGCTACCCTATGGTACAAGAATTTTGGAATCCACCCATGTCATCTTTTAAGAAAGGTAGAACGATATGTCACCGATTAATAAAATCAGATCAACTCTCAATCATAGCACCTAAATTAACATTTCTGGGACAAAAAAATCTGGGCTCATACCCTAGTTTGTCATGTATACAATGCAATTCTATGATTAAGGGTAAATATTTTACACATCCACATAGGGGTTTTAATATCCCTATACATGGATACTACACATGCCAATCCTCATACGTAATATATGCCATCAAGTGTCCATGCGGATTGGTTTATATTGGGGAAACGACACAGAAAGTGAAAGACAGGATAGCAAGGCATAAATATTCCATAAGAGATAAATTAACACAATTACCACTCGCTAGACACTTTCTAGAATTTGGACACAGTGTATCACAATTAAAATATAGGGTCCTAGAACGAATTGAGAAAAATAGGAGAGGCGGAAATCGTGAGATGACTTTGAGAAAATGAGAGGTATATTGGATGTATTTTTTGAATTCTATTGTCCCGTATGGTTTAAATGTGGATTTAGTTCTTTATTTATTTGTTTGAGCATATGGATATATATGTCCATCTGTTCGGACAAATTATTGAATCTACTTTTTAGAGAACAACATATGTATGTGTGTTTATTATATACATATGTATATATCTCTTTCAGATTCCTGGATATATTTGAAGAAGATGAATGAAAGGATGAATTTATTAGCTGCTATTTGTTATACTTTGTGTTCATGGTAGATAACTTTTATATATAAACACTGATTGAATTAAGGATATGTATAATTAACCATATTGCTTGCACGTATGATGTTATCTGTGAATACTTATGTAAACAAATGATTGTGGGGAAACCCTCAGATGTGCTTTGATGAATGTTAGGAAGGGCGTAAGCATACTAGCCTGAAACATAATCCATTCATATCTGAATTGACAACTGTCACTACTTCTGGAATGATTATGCCTGTCTTGTAATCTTTCTTCAAGACTGTATGAAATAAAGCAACATAAACTTTTTAAGTGCAGCAACCTCTTGGATTTTTTCTCTGCATCCAGTGTAGCCTATTTGTACAGTTCATTCGGTGGTGTACTATTTCTAATATACTTCAGGCGGTGTATTAATATATATATACAGTCTAATAATATATATATATATATATATATATATATATATATATATATATATATATATATATATATATATATATATATATATATACACACATATATACACACACACAGTATCTCACAAAAGTGAGTACACCCCTCACATTTTTGTAACTATTTTCTTCTATCTTTTCATGTGACAACACTGAAGAAATTACACTTTGCTACAATGTAAAGTAGTGAGTGTACAGCTTGTATAACAGTGTAAATTTGCTGTCTCTTCAAAATAACTCAACACACAGCCATTAATGTCTAAACCGCTGGCAACAAAAGTGAGTACACCCCTAAGTGAAAATGTCCAAATTGGGCTCAATTAGCCATTTTCCCTCCCCGGTGTCATGTGACTCATTAGTGTTTCAAGGTCTCAGGTGTGAATGGGGAGCAGGTGTGTTAAATTTGGTGTTATCGCTCTCACTCTCTCATACTGGTCACTGGAAGTTCAACATGGCATCTCATGGCAAAGAACTCTCTGATGATCTTTAAAAAAGAATTGTTGCTCTACATAAGATGGCCTAGGCTATAAGAAGATTTCCAAGACCCTGAAACTGAGCTGCAGCATGGTGGTCAAGACCATACAGCAGTTTAACAAGACAAGTTCCACTCAGAACAGGCCTTGCCCGCCATGGTCGACCAAAGAAGTTGAGTGCATGTGCTCAGCGTCATATCCAGAGGTTGCCTTTGGGAAATAGACGTATGAGTGCTGCCAGCATTGCTGCAAAGGTTGGAGGGGTGGGGGGGTCAGCCCGTCAGTGCTCAGACCATACGCCACACACTGCATCGAATTGGTCTGCATGACTGCTATCCCAAAAGGAAAAAGGAAGATGATGCACAAGAAAGGCGCAAACAGTTTCCGGAAGACAAGCAGACTAAGGAAATGGATTACTGGAACCATGTCCTGTGGTCTGATGAGATCAAGATAAACTTATTTGGTTCAGATGGTGTCAAGCGTGTGTGGCGGCAACCAGGTGAGGAGTACAAAGACAAGTGTGTCTTGCCTACAGTCAAGCATGGTGGTGGGAGTGTCATGGTCTGGGGCTGCATGAGTGCTCCCAGCACTGGAGAGCTACAGTTCATTGAGGGAACCACGAATGCCAACATGTACTGTGACATACTGAGTATGATCCCCGCCCTTCAGAGACTGGGCCGCAGGGCAATATCCCAACATGATAACGACCCCAAACACACCTCCAAGATGACCACTGCCTTGCTAAAGAAGCTGAGGGTAAAGGTGATGGACTGGCTAACCATGTCTCCAGACCTAAACCCTATTGAGCATCTGTGTGGCATCCTCAAATGGAAGGTGGAGGAGTGCAAGGTCTCTAACATCCACCAGCTCCATGATGCCATGGAGTAGAATAGGACTCTAGTGGCAACCTGTGAAGCTCTGGTGAACTCCATGCCCAAGAGGGTTAAGGCAGTGCTGGAAAATAATGGTGGCCACACAAAATATTGACACTTTGGGCCCAATTTGGACATTTTCACTTAGGGGTGTACTCACTTTTGTTGTCAGTGGTTTAGACATTAATGGCTGTGTGTTAAGTTATTTTGAGGGGACAGCAAATTTACACTGTTTTAGAAGCTGTACTCGCACTACTTTACATTGTAGAAAAGTGTCATTTCTTCAGTGTTGTCACATGAAAAGATAGAAGAAAATATTTACAAAATGTGAGGTGTGTGCTCACTTTTGTAAGATACTATATATATATATATATATATATATATATATATATATATATATATATATATATATATACTGCATCCAGTCTAGCCTCTATCTACAATGCATTCTGTGGTGTACTGTTTCTACAGCACTTCTGGTGGTGTACACATTGCACAATACAGTGCAGCCATAGTGCAGTTGCTACTACACTTCTGGTGGTGTACACAGCACACAATACAGTGCAGCTGTAGTGCAGTTGCTACTACTTTTATGGTGGTGTACACAGTACACAATACAGTGCAGCCATAGTACAGTTGCTACTACTTTTCTGCTGGTATACACAGTACACAATACAGTGTAGCGTTGCAAAACAAAGTATACATCATGTCCAGAAGGCCACCAAGGAGAGGCAGACACTCACAGGCCACTAAAAGAGGGCAAGCAGCCTCTGTATCTACAGTCAACAGTGCTGGTCGTGGACATGGTGCATCCTCTGCAGGTGGCCGTGGGGCATGCTTGTCCATTTTTGCTACTGGGGCAGGGGCAGAAAAATTGGGCCTTTGGTGGTGGTGTTGGTGGTGCCACAACAGTGTAACCCCTCACAGATACTCTTGCTGTGAAATATTAGATCAAAGATTGTAATTACATGCCCCTGTTAAACAGGGACAGAAAAATTGGGCCTTAGGCAGTGGTGGTGGTGCCCTAAACCAAAAATATTGTTGGAAGCTAGCATCATCAAGATTGAGGAGGAATAGGATAGTCACTCAACATAGGCAGTCTTCAAGGGATCCCACATCCATAGAAATATCAATCAGTTACATCAGCATCAGATGCTTGATAGCTGCTGATCCAAGACTGATTAATTCTTATGAATGTGAGCCTATCAACGGAGTCTGTGGACAGGCGCACTCTATGATCCATTACAAACCCTCCAGCAGCACTTAATGTGCGTTCAGAAAGAACGCTGGATGCAGGACAGGCCAGTAGCTCAATTGCATATTGATAAAGTTCTGGCCAGTGGTCCATCCTCAAGACCCAGTAACCCAGTGGATGCTCTGTTGGAAAGGTCTCCAAGTCTGCTCTTGCCCCTAGATATTCCTGCACCATGTAATGCAGATGCTGGCGATGGTTGCTTGAACCGATCAGACCTTGGTGCTGAGGACTGAAAAATTGTCTAAAGGCATCGGTAAGCCGAGCCATCTTCTCCACCGCTCTTCCTCTGACTGAACAAAGCCTCAGCAACATGTTGTCCAGAACCAGGAAATTGTAACCTCCCAGGGTCTGGAAATGCATTGCACAAACCTTTCTTCAAGGCCTCCTGAAGATGTTTCATCCTCTGCTCCATCTGCAAAGGCAGGATGAGTTCTGCAACCTTACCCTTGTAACGTGGATCAAGAAGGGTTGCCAGCCAGTAATGATCCCTCTCCTTGATACCACAAATTCTAGGGTCCTTTCACAGGCTTTGCAGAATCAGGGGGCATTAGATTCTGAGTCCTCTGGGTCACTAAGGATCACATGATCCGTAACAACCTCCTCCCAGCCACGTACAACTCCTTGGGTTTCTGGGGACTGAAAACCATCCCTTAAAGACTGCTGCTGAGTGTTATCCTCCACGTCCATGCTGACACAATCCTCCTCCTCCTCTTCTTCCTGTGTGTTTGGCGGGCATGCAGGAATACTATCTGGATAAAGGGGGCCTTGAGAGGTAAGAAAGTCCTCCTCTTCCTCCCACTGTTCTGCCTCAAGTGCCCTGTCCATGATACCACGAAGCATGTGCTCCAACAAGAAGACTAGAGGGACAGTGTCACTGATGCACGCATTGTCGCTGCTCACCATCCTTGTGGCATCCTCAAATGGTGACAGGACAGTGCATTCATCCTTGATCAGTAGCCACTGGCATGGCTAAAAGAAGCCAAAGCTCCCCTGACCCTGTCCTGGTGTCATACTCACACAGGTACTCATTGATGGCCCTCTGCTGCATGTGCAGCCGCTGCAGCATTGCCAACATTGAGTTCCACCTGGTGGGCATGTCACAAATGAGGCAGTTGGTGGGCAGGTTGCATTCCCTTTGAATGTCAGCCAGCCGAGCACTGGCATTGTATGACCGGCGGAAATGACCACAGACTTTTTTAGCCTGCCTCAGGAGATCCTGTAAGCCTGGTTACCTGCTCAAGAACCGCTGCACCCCCAAATTCAGGACATGTGCCAAACATGGGACATGGATCAAGTGTCCCTGTCGGAGGGCGGAGAGAAGGTTGGCGCCATTGTCGCATACAACCATTCCTGGCTAAAGCTAGCATGGTGTCAACCACCTCTGAGCCTGAGCTTACAGAATCTCTGCCCCAGCATGGCTCCTGTACCCTAAGCAGACCAACTCAAGCACCGCATGGCATCTTTTGGACTGAGTGCTTGCATAGGCCCTTGCACGCTTACAGAGCACCGCTGGTTCAGAGAACAAAACTGCAGAAGAGGCCATAGAGGAAGAAGAATAGGAGGTGGTGGAGGAGAGAGCTGTGGCAGAATCACTACTAGCATTTTGGAGGCGTGGTGGCGGAACAAACTCCAACAATACTGCACCCTGTCCTGCATCCTTCCCAGCTGCCAGCAGAGTTACCCAGTGTGCAGTGAAGGGAAGGTAACGTCCTTGCTCATGCCTGCTAGACCATGAGTGAGCGGTAGTATGCACCTTATTGCTGACCGACCCTGTCCAACTAGGCCAAAACATTGCCTTCCACATGCCGGTAGAGAGCCAGAATGGCCTTCCGTGAAAAGAAATGGTTTTTTGGAACCTGCCACTGAGGTACAGCACATTCCACAAATTCACGAAAGAGGGCAGAGTCTACCAGCTTAAAAGGCAGCAGTTGCAGTGCTTGCAATTTGGCCAAGCTAGCCTTCAGACACTGAGCATGTGGATGGCTGGGACCAAATTTCTTTTTACGGTTTAGTAACTGGGGTAGGGAAATTTGCCTTCTAAAATAAGATGGTAGTGTACTGCTAGCAGATTGGCTGCAAGTACTTGGGTCACCTATTGCTATACCTTCATTCCTCTCAATGCAGGTTTTTGAGAGGACTGGAGGTATAGTGGGGTTGGAGATCCCAGATGAGGAGCAAGGAGAAGTCTGCCTTTTTCTTTGATGTGGGTCTTTCAAGTGCTGTTGCCAATGGACTGCATTGCAGGTCTTCATATGTCTGGTCAAGCATGTGGTGCCCAAATGGCTGCTGTTCTGGCCACGCTTGATCCGCTTCAGACATAGGTTGCAAACAGCAATGGTGCGATCTGGTGCACATGTGTCAAAAAATCAGCGGGGAGTCAGCAGCGCCCTGCACCTGTGGAGCTCTGCAGTGTGCTGCAGTAGGGTGGCTGCCCTTAAGCTGCTTCCTAGAGGACATCATGCCTCATTGGAGTTGTGCCCCATCCTCCGTGTCCTCCTTTCTTCTCTCAGGCACCCAAGTACAGACCATGACCTCATCATCCCCTCCCTCCTCGTCACTGGAGCAAACTTGGCAGTATGCTGCAGCTGGGGGAACATGACTGACAGTTTTTTGTTCTTCTTGGGCACCCCCATTCTCTAGGCCCGAGTTACTCCCTTCCTCAACCTGGGAACCAACATCGGAGCCTTCAAATTGCTGGGCATCCTCCAGCAACATGAACCTGACACTGTGGTCGAATAACTCTGGGGACTCCTTTGCGCATGATTAGACATGTGCAGGATGAAAATTTTTTTTTTGTTTCGTTTCGATTCGTTATTTAACTAAATTCATTTTAGTTAAATTTGTTGCATTCAGTGCATTCGTTTTCGGGATCCATTTAGTTTCGTATTCAAATTCGAAAAATTTGCCCGTATTCAAAAAAATTAGACCGCACTCCAAAAAAACTATCAGATTCAAAAAAATTCTACCGCATTCGAAAAAACTATCAATTCTGAAAAAATTCTATCGCATTCGAAAAAAAACCTATCAACCTATCAAAACCTATATATAATAAATATATAGTAAACTATATATAACAATTTTGCGAAATTCGAAATTCGTATAGAATGAATTTGAATAGAATAGAAAAGAATAGAAAATAATAGCATAGATCATAGCATCTATGCTACTCTTTTCTTTTCTATTCTATTCTAAACTTTTCTACTCAAATTTGAATTCATTCTTTACGAAATTCCAATTTCGGAAGATGGCTTCTGAAATTCGAATTTTGTATAGAATGAATTTGAATTTGAATAGAAAAGATTAGAATAGAAAATAATAGAAAAGCATAGACTAGAAAAACAATAGAACAGAACAGAATAAAAAAAAAAAAAAAAAATATATATATATATATATATATATATATATATATATATATATATATATATATATAATAATAATAATAATAATAATAATAATAATCTTTTCTATTCAAATTCATTCTATACAAAATTCGAATTTCAGAAGCCATCTTCCAAAATTGGAAATTTTATTCTATTCTGTTCTATTGTTTTTCTAGTCTATTCTTTTCTACTCTATTCTAATCTTTACTATTCAAATTCATTTTATACGAAATTTGAATTTCGGAATATGGTTATATATATGGAATAAAATGAAATAGAACTCTAATAGAAATATATATATATATCCATATCCATCTTCCGAAATTGGAATTTGCTACAGAATGAATTTGAATAGAAAAGATTAGAATAGAATATATTATATTTTTTTTTATTCTGTTCTATTGTTTTTTCTATTCTAGTTTTTTCTATTAGAATTCAATTTCATTCTATTTGTATATAACCATTTTCCGAAATTCAAATTTTGTATAGAATGAATTTGCATTCAAATAGAAAAGATTAGAATAAAATAGAAAATAATAGCATAGAAAAACAATAGACCAGCATAGAAAAAAATATACTATATATATATATATATATATTTAAAAAACATCTTCCAAAATTCGAATTTCGTATAGAATGAATTTGGATTCAAATAGAAAAGATTAGAATAGGATAGAAAAACAATAGAACAATAGAACAGAAAAAAATAATATATATATAAAACCATCTTCAGAAACTCGAATTTCATATAGAATGAATTTAAATTTGAATAGAAAGGTTTAGAATAGAATAGAAAAGAATAGCATAGAAAAAGAATGGAACAGAATAGAAAAAAATAGTATATATATATATATATATATATATATATATATATATATATATATATATATATATATATATATATATATATATATATATATATATATATATATATATATATTGTAAGGGTAAAGGTATACTGGTCAAGTGCGCCCTCAAACCTTTTCCTTGCTCGAGCTGAACTTGGACATCAAAAAGATCTTTTCAATTGATTGGTTAAATCAAGACACCACACACCGTTGGATATCCAGAAATACAACTGTATTGTATCATTTCACAGGTTTATATAGAGTAACAAATCATTTATCAGTAGGGGCAAACCAAGGGGCGGTCCCTTAGTTTATCCAATCACAAGAGTACAGATATCACAAGTTATATATCACAAGTTATATATATATAAACCATCTTCCGAAATTGGAATTTGGTACAGAATGAATTCAAATTCAAATAGAAAAGATTAGAGTAGAATATATATAGAATATATTATATTTTTTTCATTTCTATTGTTTTTCTATGCTATTCTTGTCTATTATTTTCTATTCTATTCTAATCTTTTTGATTCGAATTCGAATTCATTCTGTACCAAATTTAAATTTCGGAAGATGGTTTTATATTTTTATATTCCAATATATATATTATATTTTTTCTGTTCTGTTGTTTTTTCTATTATAGTCTTTTCTATTAGAATTCAATTTCATTCTATTTCTATATAACCATTTTCCGAATTTCGTATAGAGTGAATTTGCATTCAAATAGAAAAGATTAGAATAAAATAGAAAATAATAGAGAATAATAGACTAGAAAAACAATAGACCCGCATAAAAAACATATATATATATATCATCTTCCAAAATTTGATTTTATAGAATGAATTTGAATTCAAATAAAAAAGATTTGAATAAAATAGAAAATAGACAATAGAACAGAAAAAATATTATATATATATATATATATATATATATATATATATATATATATATATATATATATATATATATATATATATATATATATATATATATATATATATATACACACACACACACACACACATCTTCCGATCTTCCGAAATTCGAATTTCGTATAAAATGAATTTGAATTTGAATAGAAAACATTAGAACAGTATTGACTTGGTTAAATTGATGATAGGCAACTCCTATCCTCATATTGATTAGTGGTTCCAAATTTATAATAACTACTGCAGTAGGGAACAGACACAAAAGATACGCTCAGCATCTTTCCAAATAACTGTTCTGCTTTATTATGATGCAATTGAAGGTTTTTATGCACATGATTACGTAGGTATCACATTAATATTACAATTATAAGTTTATGGTAACAAGGGGCGTTACATAAACAGGCTAATTCTAATCAGGACTCGAAAGAATGTAAACATTTACTGAAAACATTATTAGTGCCGTGTGCACAGTGAGGGTAGTGTGCAATACATACAAAATACAATACAATTGTATACAGAACATACAAATTTCCATTACAGTCTCCCCTCTTTTGATCAATATTTTGATCACTAACCATACCTGCTATCACCTTTAACCTGGACACTCCACACGCTTAGGTGGAGGTAGTCCTGGCCAAGGAGGCAAAAAACTCCATTGTGGAGAAAATAATAGCTGAGCAACTTTTTCATTACAAAATGACTTTTCATTGTGAAAAACAACTGTTGATAATACATATTTACAGAGTACTAGCTGTACACTCCTGTGGCCAGAATTGCCTTCTAGCTGAATTGTTGGTATGCTGACTTATCAGCATATGTAAACACAGACAATTCTACATGGAAGACGTACAAAAGACAAATATGACTTTAAATATGACAACATGGCTGAACTACTTTTCAAATATATATATCCCTTACAATTAAAGTAATTGAATCAAAAAGTATGCTAGACTGATCGCAAGGGGGAAACAAGTCAAACACAGAGATTTCTTTAATTTAGTCATTTTTGCAGTGTCTGGTGTGGATCCAGGTGACTTTTCCTTCAAGTTTTGCAAAAACTGTACATGAAATAGATGCTGTATTGAGTCTCCAAACATTCCCTTATATATAAATGTCTCTTAACAATCCACAAGTCACCTGGCTTTAGTTTTAGATCCTTCCAAACTTTTAGGATCTGGAATTGGGGAGAAAACACAAACCTTAAAAGATCAGCAACATTCTCTGTGAGATCCGAATGGAGGACTTCAGCTGCTGAGACAAAGTATAAGCAAGTGAGTAACACACTCCCAAACCAAATCTCATAGGGGGAGAGTCCAACATCCCCCTTAGGGGTTTGATAAAATATAAGAAAACATTAAGGCAAAAGTTGTCTAGTTTCTTACTCTACTTTGTCCGCTACATTGTAGACAATAGGGAGTGTAAAAATAAAACCTCAAAACTTCTATTAAGGACTCTCCTATAAAAAATGATTTCCTCTGTTACTCTCTGTACTTTCTGCACTCTGTACTTACAAACTACTTCTGATAACACTTTTTAATGTGGCCTTTGCAGTAGCATTTGCCACTGGACATCCAGAAAACATGTCCATACAGACAAAATGCATACTTGTAAGATCCTGACTTGGGCATCTGGATATATGTTTTTGTAATCTCTGGAAGGGATGTTCAGCTTTTGGTAACACCTTTGGTAACAGGTAACACAAGAAGTGGTATGTTTTAAAAACAACTGTGGAGAACCCTGGCTCTATCCCATGCTCATTTACTAAGGCAGCCATAACTTCTTGTGACTGATGACACGGTCCATGTGTCAAGCTGGAGGGAAAAGAGTGTCTGGCAGACATAAATGATCACCTTTTACCAAAGTCCTGTTTCATAAGAAGTTTCCCCCTGTGGACCACTTGTTCTCGTTCTGGGGTCCTTAAAGTTGAATTATTAATCCCAGCTATACTGGGCCAGAACTAGGGTGGAATCTGTGAGTTGCACAGACCCATCAAGTGTCCAGGGCTGTAAATGCAGCATCCTTAGTCACCTGGTCTGCTTCCATTTCTGAAAGTTAATATGGCTACCTCAGCAAGAACCTGGAAGGCTGAAAACAGCCAATCAAATTGACTTGGCATGCTTTATTGGTTTACCTGCCGAGGTAAAAACAAACTTCTGGCCCTTCAAATGGAACCAAAAGCTCTCGGTATCTCGACTATCTATATAAATATACACTCTTTTTATAGCTCACAGGCTTTGCTAAAACATGGAGCTCTGATTCTTGAGCTGGGGAAAAGGGATCCAATGACTTTGAATACAGAGTATCCTTCTGGGTGATAAATTGCATACTCAAATCTACAAAAAATGTAATATCTGGGTCTTCAGGGAGTGTGTCCTGCACTGGACTCACAGCAGCTGATTCCTACACCATAAATTTAACACATGTGGTTTTTCCTTTCTTTGGAATAAATGTACGCTTTTTTCATTGTTAGATTTGTACATAAATAAACTCATATCTTAAACCTTTCATTAGACAGACATTTAGTTAGCTGTATATTTGCTGCGCAGAATGTGGGACCATTAAAAATTAAATGTTTGACCAAAACAATATCTAACTTTGTCTAATAGCACCTTTCATTAAAAGCTACAGCTCTGATATATCGGGATGAACCCTTCATTACTGGGTCCAGCTTGCATAAATATATTACAATGGCTTGTTTTCTATCACACTGTTTGTGTAAGAACTCCAGTTTCATGTTTCAAAAGACAACTTTTTCCTGGCAATATTATAATAAATGATAACAATACCCTGCGGTCATGGAGAGATGCACATAAATCCAAAATATTATTCTGCTTATACCACTGCACTTACAAGGAAAAGCGGCACATCATTTCACAATCCACACATTCTGCTTTGGATTTCAAAAAATAAAAATATATAAAACAAAAGGACCAAGAATCTGTATGATGAACCATAAAGCATCAAAAACTATAAAACAACTGGCTGCAGGTGGCATCTATCCTAACAGAGTGTGTGGACTTGATGTGATGGGTTTGTTATATTTAAATTTTATTTATTATTACTCTCACATCATGGACCGCACATCAAGTTATTATCAAAAACCTTAAAAGTTCATTTTTGTACAAAAACTTCTTATGTATCTCATCCATCTTGGCTTTGTTAAATATTATGGCAGCTGTATTACAAATAACAACCTCATCTTAATCTTTTTTTTCTCTCAATAAGGGGTTATTGAATAAATGTAAAATTACAAAATTGTTATCTTAATCTAAACTAATCCCATTTTTCCCCAATAACCTGGATTTCATTTCCAACCAAAGGTTGTCTAAACCAGTTTCAATATATCTATATTATTAATAAAATTGTTAAACTCATATTAGAAATGAATACTTATTATTACTTAATTTTACTTAATTTCCCTTTTTTAAATGCACTGTTTCCACTATAAAAGGAAATTCAATTTGTGTAATATACAGTTAAATGTAACCTTCATTTTACCATGTCTGGAAAACAGATTAAAAAAATAATTGTGATCACGTTGTTTATGATTAGATTTGTTAACCCGGCACATTTTGTTATAAATGTTTTGTCTAAAAAAACTGGAATTGGCATGGTGTCCTTCCAGTTTATCACTGACCTCTCATCTCAGCCACATTTCTTTCAGGAGAGCACAAAGGAGGGGGTCACATCTGCATACTTGACACACACAAAGCAAAAGAACTAAAGGTCCCAGCAATCGCACACACATACACCAATATCTCTCTAAAATCGCTTACATTTTTCCCATTTGTACACAACACATGCATATCATTCTCTCACTTTCTTTTAACTCTCATTAATATTTCCCTGCCTAAATTCTGCTTTCCTTATTTTGTTCAGATATCTTTTATATCTAGCTTCTATGATCAGACGGGCAGCCAGAGTGCTCATCCCATCTTCCCTCTCTGACAACATATAAAGTATTCTGTTTTAACTCTCATTTCTCTGTTTCTGACTCTAATAGTGGTAGTGCCTGACCCCAAATTCATCCCATAACTTAACATGAAAATGTCCCTTTTTGTCTAGTGTAATTGTCACCCTTGATCCATCCTGCTCCCATAGATAGCTGTTTCTCTAGCTGTTTACTCTGCATGATCCTTAGTCCCTGTGGACCTTAGTAACCCAGTTACCCATTGTGGATCCCTGTCCACTTTAACCATTAATCTAGGGGCTCATTATAGGCGGAACCGCAGCTTTGGTTCATATATAGCGCTCCTCTTGCGCTGGGCATTTTTGAGGGTCTCTTACCCTTCATTCCCTTACTTAATTCAATGCCCATAATGACTGGCCAGTCTTCTCTACATGTGCCTATACCCTCTTGCCTCTAAACTACTTTATCTAGCAGATGTACTACATATACCTGTGAACAGCACTATTCTACCCTTTCTTATCTATAACACTCCGATGAACAATAGACAGTGACAACATAACATATAACCACCAATCAATACAGTTTGATTAAGGGGAGTAAAATAGGTACCCTTTGTCCCGAAAATGCCTTACCGATCAAAGAAGTCTGATAACTCAAATGTAAGCAAAAGGCTTACCTCAGCCGGCTGAATATCAGAAATTCCCAGATCGTCTCAAGCTCCTCGTTTCGGATACTCAGGGTCATCTGGAATCCCCTCCTGGCTGGCTCGCCATGCTGACTCGGTTAAATTGATGATAGGCAACTCCTATCCTCATATTGTATACTGGTTCCAAATTAATAATAACTACTGCAGTAGGGAGCAGACACAAAAGATACGCTCAGCATCTTTCCAAATAACTGTTCTGCTTTATTATGACGCAATTGAAGGTTTTTATGCACATGATTACGTAGGTATCACATTAATATTAGAATTGTAAGTTTATGGTAACAAGGGGCGTTACATAAACAGGCTAATTCTAATCAGGACTCGAAAGAATGTAAACATATACTGAAAACATTATTAGTGCTGTGTGCACAGTGAGGGTAGTGTGCAATACAAAATACAATACAATTATATACAGAACGTACAAATTTCCATTACGAGTATAGAAAAGAATAGACTAGAAAAACAATAGAACAGAATAGAATAAGATATATATATACTATGTTATATTCTGTCCTGTTCTATTGTTCTTCTAGTCTATTCTTTTCTATTTTTTTCTATTCTAATCTTTCCATCTATTTCTATTTAAATTCAAATTCATTCTATGCGAAATTCTAATTTCAGAAGCTATCTTTCGAAATTCGAATTTCTCATAGAATGAATTCTAATTCGTATAGAAAAGTTTAGAATAGAATAGAAAAGAATAGCATAGAAAAACAACAGAACAGAATAGAAAAATATTTTATTCTGTTCTATTGTCTATTACGAATATTGTTTACATGCCCCTGCTGAGATATTTAGCTATATTTAATATATATCTTACTGCTGATTGAACTTTCTCATGCTACCGTGACTTGCATGATTTTGCATTCCAATTTAAGATAGAGAGACATATTCCCTTCTCTGTCTCATCTGTGAACCTTGGCCGTGTCCTGAGGAAGCCTATCGGCGAAACGCTTAGACATACAAGGGCTCACTGCACAATAATCATAGATGCTATATGTTATAATTGTCATTGTTTTTTAGATATTTGTAATTTTTAATAAATTTATATATTTTTTTATACTGCTATATCTTCTCCACTGTTTCTTAGCCTAAGAAGTCCGCCTCCCTGGTAATACTCAGTACTACCTTATTTTGTATCCTCAATGATTTATGGACAAGGCTCATTTTTGGTGCACTTTCCTCTCTCTTTTTTTTTAGTAACTGTGAGGGCTTACAGTGTTGTGGCACCACCACCAAAGGCCCAATTTTTCTGCCCCTATTTAACAGGGGCATGTAATTACAATTCTTGATCTAATATTTCACAGCAGGGCCCATTCCCGACCCACCAAGAGTAACTGTGAGGGCTTACAGCATTGTGGCACCATCACCACCACCACCAAAGGCCCAATTTTCCTGCCCTTGTTTAACAGGGGCATGTAATTACAATTCATGATCTAATATTTCACAGCAGGGCCCGTTCCTGCGCCCAACAAGAGTAACTGTGAGGGGTTACAGTGTTGTGGCACCACCATCACCACCAAAGGCCCAATTTTTCTGCCCCTGTTTAACAGGGGCATGTAATTACAATTTTTGAAATAATATTTAACAGCAGGGCCTGTTCCTGCGCCCAACAAGAGTAACTGTGAGGGGTTACAGTGTTGTGGCACCACCACCAAAGGCCCAATTTTTCTGCCCCTGTTTAACAGGGGCATGCAATTACAATTCTTGATCTAATATTTCACAGCAGGGCCTGTTCCTGCACCCACCAAGAGTAACTGTGAGGGCTTACAGTGTTGTGGCACCATTACCACCACCACCACCTCCACCACCAAAGGCCCAATTTTTCTGCCCCTGTTACACAGGGGCATGTAATTACAATTTTTGGAATAATATTTAACAGCAGGGCCCATTCTTGCACCCAACAAGAGTAACTGTGAGGGGTTACAGTGTTCTGGCACCACCAACACCAAGGCCCAATTTTCTGCAGAGTATATAGGGCAGACCATATAGTATATATACACTTCTGTTCAGAGTATATAGTATACATATGAAGGTGCAAATAACTGGGAAAAAAACTGTTGATAAAGTCAGAGGATAAAGGAGGTGGGATAGTACTCCAAAATAGGTCAGACTATCTGAGGGAATCATATAGACTTCTTTCAGATAAAGCTACGTATGCAAAACTCACTAAGGACCCTATGGCAGAATTTGCACAAGAAGCGGACTTACTGATCTCTACTTCCCTTCAAGAAGGTATCATTACAAAAATGGAGAGTTCCTTTTTGCGAAAGACCTTCTACCAAATACCTTATTTTTACCATCTGCCAAAGATTCATAAAAGCCTACAGCAACCTCCCGGCAGACCAATTGTAGCGGCTATGGACAGCGTCACTACTGGTTTCAACTTGTATATAGATCAGTTCCTACAACCAATACAATTGCAGTCGTATATTCGTGATGGAACACATCTATTAGAACTTTTGTCACCCTATAGATGGGAGCCCACTTATGTTTGGCTCTCGCTTGACGTCTGTTCCCTCTACACTTCTATCCCGCACACCTTTGGACTTATGGCATTGGAGCAATTTTTATCCACAGACCCTTTGATCAACATGCGTCAGGCTAGATTTATTGTAGAAGCTACAAGATTTTGCCTGACGCATAATTACTTCATCTTCGATGGAGAATATTACCAACAAATACAAGGCACGGCAATGGGGGCTAATTTTGTCCCCTCGTATGCTAACTTGGCCATGGGCTTCTGGGAAACTAACTATATTTACAAAAACAATCCCTTTGCGGTTAATATAATAATTTTCAGAAGGTATATTGATGATTTTATTATTATTTGGGATGGTGCCCTTGATCTTATTGCCCCTTTCATCCAACATTGTAATGATAATCCCTATGGGCTATCATTTACATCAGTTACTGACCCAGCTACCATGGCATTTTTGGATTTGGAGTTGGGACATGATGGCCAAACCATCATTTCTAAAAATTACACTAAACCAACGGCAGGTAACTCTTACCTGCATTTTAAGAGTTGTCATTTCCCTAAATGGATTACTATTATTCCAAAAGGTCAATTCTGTCATCTTCGACAGAATTGTACTAAAAACTCTAACTACGTTGAACTCAGCACAACCTTAAAAAGAAAGTTTCTTGACAAAAATTCCCCCGAAACTTTAGTTGAAGAAGCCTATGAATACTATCTTCATGGGAAACCTGCAAAAACTAGTCAACCTCTGAAGGAATGCTCTAGTAGGTTCGTAACTACTTTCCACAATAAACATAAAAATATGGAAAGGATATTGTATAAACATTGGGACATCTTACTGCAGGACCCTCATCTAAAAACAATACTTCCAGCTTATCCTAAAGTTACATACCGCAGAGCCCCCAACTTGAAAAATAAAATTG
The DNA here is from genome assembly GCA_037953035.1 of Aquarana catesbeiana. NCBI lineage: Eukaryota > Metazoa > Chordata > Amphibia > Anura > Ranidae > Aquarana > Aquarana catesbeiana. Next base: position 2,084,307 of record JBBHAA010000512.1, on the reverse strand, counting down.
CCCTGAGCAGGGAGGCACATGCGCAGCGGCTCCATGAACGGACGTATGTTCTGAGAGCTCCGCTCCACTCCAGCCTCTACTCTCCGCCACAGCCATCAGCAGTGGAGGAATCTGCCGATCGGGCCCCCACGATCCACCCAGAAGACCTGAGGGACCCCCCCGCATGACCTGGCTCAGCCAGACGGGATTTATCCCGGCATCTCAGTCCCGGACCTCCGAAAGCGGCCCCCGCTAAAATGGCGGCTGCCAGCACAGCACGAGGCCTCACACTGCATCCGGAGGAATCCATGGCAGATTCTCCAGCACCAGCCTCACACACAGAAGGGATGCATCTCCCAACAGTGAGTAACCCACAGGATGAGTTATTATCCCCCTCCACCACAGACTCCCTGACTTGTAGGCCCTTGGATGGGCCCCCCCTCACTCCAATGGATGATTGCAGTAATTTCCCGGCCCACCCAGGAGCACACACCGGATCCCCTTTCTCTATTCCCACAGACTTTTCATCTTTAATGGAGACTTTCTCCAACATGCTCTCCAGGGGTCTTGCCCACACTGCCTCACAAATCACATCCACAATACAGGCTGACCTACAGCATCTGGGAGCCAGAATTGAAACGATCGAAGCTAAGACCGATCAAACCGTTGCCATTGCCAATCAGAATACCGACAGGATCTATGAATTACACGAACAGCTAGATATAGCGTTCTCAAAACTTGACGATCTCGAAAATAGATCGCGCAGGCATAACTTCAGACTGAGAGGCCTTCCTGAGTCGTTTAAGGAAACTGACAAAATCGTTTGCTCTTTCATCAAAAATCTGATTCCTGACATACCCGATTATAGGCTGGAATTAGACCGAGCGCACAGGGCCCTCCAACCTCCTCTCCAAGACGGTCTGCCCAGAGACATAGTGGTGAAACCCCATTTTTTCAGAGTTAAAGAGGAGGTCATGCATAAAGCCGGGGAAGCTGAAAACCTCTCTATTCAAGGACACCCCATTCAAATATTTGCCGATCTCTCCCCCTACACAATACAAAGACGGAGATCCTTAAAACCACTCCTGCAAATCCTGTCTCAAAAATCAATCACTTACAGATGATTGTTTCCATTCCGTCTAAACTTTGCCTATTTAAACAAATCCTACAGCTTCACGAACTTTGTTGACGGAGAACATCTGCTGCTCCAACTGGGGCTCATTTCCCATTCTCCTCCATCCGCTCTAGATCTGGATCCCAGGACCCCAACCTCTGCGAAAAGACCCCCCCAACGAGCCCCATCCAACCCTTGTGGCACAAGCAACAAGCTAAGAGATCTAAAGATGGTCGCCCACCTTAATGAGAAGTCTGCAATCAACCTTTTCTATCCTTCCTGTGTCTCCACCGACTGGTCTTTAGACATTGACTTTCCACGTCACCCTTACCCTTCTGGCAGGGTTTGGGCCTGACCCCCGTCTGATGGTGCAACACTGTCGTTTAGCCACTCATCTCTACCATACTCTTTTATTTTTGTTTTCCTTTTTAGTTTAGATAGTTATCTCCTCCAATTCTACTCCTCCAAAGTTTTTTCCATTTTATTTTGGTGGTATGGCTGGAGCGGCTGCACTTCACCTCCACCTGTCTCAGAGTGGCATTTTTCCCCCACTCGGAGACTGTACCACAGCCCCCGTTTGGGGTTCCTTTTTTGGGAAAAACTTGCAGGGGGTGGCATGACGCCCCTTCCTCCTGTAAGGGAACTTAGGTTGTTCTTCAGTTGCATGATGATTGCTTGTTTTATTGTTTTCCACATTGTTCTTGACATGTCCTTTCTCCTCTTCTCAGGTACTGCTTCCTCCTCCCTCCCTCTTCTCCTCTCCCACCTCTCCCTAGGGTCACTCAGACGCCCAACACAACGCCTGCAGGTACGGCACCATAACTCTCAGGTAACAGGAGTTTGGACACATAACCAATCTATGGAGGTTAAGGTAAGCACTTTTAGTAAGATGCGTATATCCCCCCCTCTGATCCGTGTATTCTGACACTCATACATCTCCCCCCCTCTGTATTGCTACTCACAATGTGCAAGGGTTAAGCTCCCCAGTTAAGAGACGAAAACTATTCAACCATTACAAATCACAAAAGGTTGCAGACCTTTTATTGCAGGAAACACATTTCCCGTCCTCTTACAACCCCTCCTTTTTACACGGGAATTATCCCCAGTGTTTTCTTTCCAAGGCTGACAACAAAACTAAGGGGGTAGCCATCTGTTTCGCAAAACACCTTAAGTTTTCCCCCACTGATGTCATTAGAGACCAAGCAGGCAGATTTCTATTAGTAAAAGGCACCATCGAGGGAACCCAGTACTCTTTCATATCTTATTACGCCCTAAACAAAAGTCAGGCTTCCTTTTTTTCCACTATGATGTCCACACTAGACCCGCAACTGGAGGGGAAAATAATCATGAGTGGAGACACGAATCTCCCTTTTGACCTCTCTCTGGACAAATCAGGGCCAGGCCCCTCTCGGTCTAGGAAACCTCCAAAGCAGAGTACTAAGATAGCCTCCACACTGTGTTCCCTTGGCCTTGTGGACATCTGGAGAGAAATGAATCCTAGATCTAAAGACTTCACACACTATTTTGCCCCCCATCATCTTTACACCAGAATTGATCATATCTTTATTCAATCCCACAATATCCCATCGACTATTAGATGTCATGAACAGGTGTGACCAGAACCGTGTGATCTGCGACAGAGGACACCAAAACTTATATAAGTGAAAATATAATAATTTATTAAAGTGAGTGAGTAATATAGTACAACCAACTCCAATATGACACAGTGCAATAACCAACCACAGACAGAGACCCACAAATAACAACAGACAGATAAGTACAATAAATGGGAAATACCAGGATCATAAACAATAGCCAGGCCAGGGTCATACACAGCAGATCAGCAGGGGATGTTCCAGAGACATAAACGTAAGCCAGGCCAAGATCATACACAGGGAGATCAGCAGATGGGGTATGGAACACAGGACAGGGAGAGGATGGATGGGTCAGACTGCAGGCAGGGATGCAAGGTAACAGGTGGGACAGGATAGGGATCTGGACAGGGAGATAGGGTCAGGGTCAGGTTCAGGGCACAGGATCAGATTCAGGGCACAGGATCAGATCGCTAGCAGGTCAGGAGGCAATGAAGAAATCAAGGCAAACATGTGAGTGCTTGCCGGGTATTTATAGGCCTGTGATTGGCCTCAAGTGACACCTGATTGTAGGAGGTACTGTCTGCTCCACACTGCCAGGATCCATCCGCTGCTGGACGCCAGTACTGCGGCCCAAAGATGACATAACGTTAACAGGGAAAAGCTCTCCTGACAGTTCCAAACTGCCAGGAGACACCTGCTGGTGGACCTCAGTACTGCGTGCCAAATAACAGATATTACCAGCGGATGGATCATTTCCTGACATTAGAGCAGTCATTAGAGACACCACCATCTCAGATCACTCTATGGTCCTTTTATATATGCAACATTCTCATAATCCTTGCAAAAAATTCATTTGGCGCCTTAATGAAGGACTCCTAAGCGACCAAGTCCAATGCTCGATCTTAGCACAGGAAATACAAGCATACTTCCGACTAAATAATACTGATGGAGTTTCCCCAGAAACATTGTGGGCGGCCCACAAAGCAGTTATCAGAGGGAAAATTATCCAAATCACCTCCCGACTCAAGAAAGAACGTACAGTGGACATCAGCAACCTCCATAAAAAATTCCAATCCCTAAGTAAAGCCCATAAAAGGAACCCTACTAGGGAATCTCTGGAGTCCCTGGAATCAACACGGATGTCCCTAAACCTTGCTCTCACCACCGAAGCTGAGAAACTCCTTCGATGGTCAGGAGCTCATTTCTATTATCAGGCAGACAAAATAGGAGCCAAGTTAGCAGCCAAACTCTCCCCACGAACTAGATCTTCCACCCTCCCCAAAATAAGAGCTTGAACGGGGGAACTCACACAAAACCCACGTCGCATCATGGAAACATTCCAGGATTTCTACACCTCGTTATATAAAAATGCGCAATCAGGCCCCAAACCTCCCATAGCAGAATTCCTTAACAATGTCTCTCTTGGGGTGATAAAACAGCTTAAACAAAACTAAGCCCCGGGACCAGATGGTTTTTCCGTCGGGTACTATAAGAAATTCGCCCCTATCTTAGCCTCGTATATGGTCAGGTTTTTCAACTCTCTCAGGTCTGGTTCTCCCCTGGGTAAAGCCCTAAACCTGGCATTCATATTGGTCATTCCTAAACCTGGCAAAGATTCTTCCTTGGTCTCTAACTATCGCCCTGTCTCCCTAATCAACAATGATCTAAAAATTTTAACAAAAATTCTGTCTAACAGACTCACATCTTGCATAGCTCTCTATATTCATAAGGACCAGGTGGGCTTTATCCTGGGGAGACAAGGTCCTGACTAGATTAGAAGAGCAGTTGACATCATTTCCCTTCTCAACTCCCACTGGGATGGAGGCTATCAGCAAAAAGGCTTCTTGTTGTCAATCGACCTTCAAAAAGCTTTTGATACAGTAACCTGGCCATATCTATTTAGTGTCCTGGAGAGATGGGGCTTTGGTCCGCACTTCCTGGGTACATTAAGAGCCCTGTATTCTGACCCAAGTGCACAGGTCAGACTGCAGGGCTACTATTCCGATCCCCTAGTTATAGAAAAGGGCACCAGACAAGGATGCCCACTTTCCCCCCTCCTTTTCGCTATAGCAATGGAGACCTTGGCTATTGCAATTAGAACACATCCTGATATTAAGGGGGTGGTATGTGGTAAACAAGAACACAAATGCGCTCTTTTTGCTGATGACCTGCTGCTATTTGTAACTTCTCCTCTGATCTCTACCCCTAACATTTTCTCTCTGCTTGACAAATTTGGCGAAATTTCTGGCCTCCGCGTTAACGTCTCCAAATTTTCAGCACTAAACATTACTGTTCCGCCCAATATACTAAATAGTCTACAAAACCATTTCCCATTTTCCTGGAGCTCGTCGTCCATCCCTTATTTAGGGGTAAATCTCTCCTCGAGTATAGCTTCCCTATATTCCTCTAATTACCCGGCCATCTTCCGTAAAATGACCTCAGACCTCTCTAATTGGGCTAAACATAATCTTTCCTGGCTAGGCCGTATTAATGCAGTCAAAATAAACCTCCTCCCCCGCATACTTTATTTATTCAGGTCTTTGCCTATCCCTATCCAGAAGTCACAAATACAGGCACTGCAATCCAAAATTCTACCATTCATATGGGGGCCAAAGGGCAGAAGATGCTCTAAGAACATTCTATTTAGGCTTAAATCGAGGGTCTAGCCCTACCTAACATCTGGTGGTACTACCAAGCCGCTCAGTTGGCCCAGATCTCCATTGTTTATTCTAGGGGCCCCAAACCTGATTGGGTCTCTATAGAACGTCAAGCAGTCCCTCTCCACACTATTGACTTCTTAATATGGTCTCTGACTAAGCTTAGGCCACCCATTTAAGCTCCCACGCTTTCCCACTCATTGGCTCTGTGCGAACGATTACATAAAAATCCCTCAATGATCTCTGCACTTCGACCCCTAACACATATATTTCATAACCCTGACTTTCCACCGGGAATGAACATTCTAGCGTTTAGCTGGTGGCTGAATAAAGGATTACTCAGAATTGGAAACGACTTCACCTCCACAGGTCCTTTATCCCTTGCATTTTGCACCAGTAAGCTTGAGATGCCTCCCGCTGAACGTTTCAGATATATACAAATACAACACTTCCTTCAGTCCATCTGGCCAAATAAACCAGATCCTCCTCGGGTCACGAATTATGAATCATGGTGTTCGGGTGTCATGGATCAGAGAGAGGGGATCTCCATCATTTATGCCTCCCTAGCCTCATGTCTAAACCTCCCTATGCCCTAGCCTGGGAAAAGGACCTTGATATTTCTTGGGATCAGGACAAATGGTTCTCCTGCTTTCAACGCTCCTTCAAAGGTATTTTAAATATCTCTCTGATTGAAGCCAGTCTTAAGATATTCACCCGTTGGTACAGGGTCCCCTCCCTTCTTGCGAAGATATTACCAGATGCTTCCCCGCTGTGTTTCCGAAATTGCAATCATATAGGTACAATGTATCATATCTGGTGGTCTTGCCCACGAATAAGGAGCCTATGGAACAAAGTTTTCTCTGGGATTCGCAAAGTAACAACCTTTCAGATTCCCCAAAATCCAGAGATAGCCCTGCTAAATCTTAAAGTGGGTAAGGTTGACAAATATTCCCAAAAACTGATCTTCTTTATTTTATTGGGCACCAGAATTACAATAGCGTCCTTTCACAGCAGTGAAGCATAAAATATCCTGGATTATGGCTCAGGAAAAGATAGTCAGCATTATACAAGACAAAGCCCGGCTATTCAAACTTACCTGGGAGCCCTGGGCCAAATATTGTCACATCCCCTTATACCCTGGCGTCAACTACCCTGATTAACTTGTGCTCTGAGTGACCCTATTAAAACTCCTCATCTCCTGATTATTCCCTATTTTCCCTTCTTTTACTGTCGATGATCCATAGCGGGTCTTCTAAGATTTACCCTATCCTGAGTCCTTTCTTTTTTTTTTCGTAAGTTGGCGGTGTAGGGAGTATCCACACTGCAGCTAGGTCTCTTCTGAGTCCCTGTTCTTTGAGCTACCTGTGCCTTCCCTCACACTGCCCAGTTCTCCTCAGCGTTTCTAGTTGACTAATGATTATGTACATTTCCAGACTTGAGTTCTCAGGTTATCCGTTCAATTTTGATGTCCATGGTGCACTCCTTGTTGGAGACTTTGTTTGGAGTCTGGGGAAACGGGGGAGAGGCCCCATGGGCACAGCATGATCCCTTTTGGGGTGACTATGGGTGCTTCTTCTCTCCCTATTCGCCCCGCTGACCCAAGTGCTTACTGTCATCTTTCTCAGATGCACCTAGTTGCTTCGGCAAGCTTATCACTCTGTCCTATAAACTTGATAGAATTTACATGGTTTATTGATTAAACTTTACCTCTCTAATATGATTAGATATCTCTTGATGTAATCTAAGACATGTCTCCCTTTGATTCCTAGTATGTTGGTCCATGTGGACCTTTTTACTATGCTTTATACTCAAAATTCATGTACCTAATGTTCCCCTTTTTCTCTGTTTCTGGAATGTTTGCTACATTTGTATTTTCTAAACTTTTAATAAAAATTTATTGAACGAAAAAATTGCCCTGAGCAAACTTAACCCCATTGCAGCCTCACCAGCTGTACCTATACTAATACCCTTGATAGACATGTACCAATGCTGAAAGGCCTTATGTAAAACCTGTAATTTTGTCCAACATGGACAAAAGCCTTTTACCACCAAGGACAAAACCTACATGCTGAAGGAATTTTTCAACTGCTCGTCAGACTTTGTTGTCTATGGCCTAAGTTGCCCCTGTGGGCTGATTTATGTAGGCCGGACAATTAGGGCTCTAAGACAGAGGTTTGGCGAGCATAGACGGTTCATTGAGGGAGGTACTGACCCTCATAGTGTCCCTAGACACTTCACCATGGCCCATCAAAGCTCTACTGTAGGTCTTAAAGTCTGGGTTATTGAAAAGATCCCCAAGTCTCTCCCTGCAGCTGAAAGATTCATGAAGCTTTGAGACCTGTTGGATCTATATTCTGGATGCACTCTCGCCAGGAGGTATTAACGAGAGTATTGAGATTGCTACCATCCTATAAATCCACCACCCCTAGTTTTCTTATTGGGGTTGTTTTTTGTACAAATATTCTCCCCTTTCTGCTTTCATTTTTAAATTAACCATTTATTAGACATGTGCATTTTTTTCGTCCGAATGCATTTTCGTCCGAATTTCAGGTATTTTCGTTATCGTTTTAACAAACGATAACGAAAGTGCAGAATCCGAAAAATGAAAGATCCGACATAAACAAATGCTTTTTTTTCGTTTTCATTGCTACAACAGTTTGATATAGATAGGAGATTCGACATGATGATGACAATAACAATCTGTGTCTATTAAACCTGTGGTCAAATGTGCCTAACCTTAACTCTACTAGTCCAAGATTATTCTACATAGAAAAGATTCGACATAGAGAGAAAAGATTTGACGTAGGGGAGAAAGATTCGACATAGGGGAGAAAAGATTCGACGTAGGGGAGAAAAGATTCGACGTAGGGGAGAAAAGATTCGACGTAGGGGAGAAAAGATTCGACGTAGGGGAGAAAAGATTCGACGTAGGGGAGAAAAGATAAATAAAAATAATGATAATGATGAATGTTATTGGCTGATTGTAACCAAAGAGGAGGAGCAGCAAAATAGCTAGAACTAAGTACACACGTACTTTGGCTTATGGTGTCTGTTGAAAGTTCTAAGAAGATTCGACGGAGCAGGTCAACTATTTGGCGTTGTACATTTTAGCTGCTCCATCGAATCTTCTTTGAACATTCGACAGACACCATAAGCCTTCAATGACAGATTCGACCTTAATTTAGATTTTCGGACGAATGCAATTTCACCGCCCTCGCTGACCTCGTTGCAGGGGTAAGTTATGGTCCCTATTACCTGTGTGCATTCTCCTTCCTTTTCTTGCCTAATTTTCACTTGGACCTACTCCTAGGCCCTGCTCACCACTCTATCCTCCTATCCTTCCTTCCCTCTCTTCCCCCCCCCCTCCCCACTCGCCCACTCCCCCCCCCCCTCTCTCCTTCCTTTTTTCCTCAAAACCCCCCCCGTTCCCCCTCCCCCCCCCCGGTTTTCCCCTCCCTCCTTCCCGCCCCGCCCCCCCTTTTTCCACTTCCTCCTCCCCCTCCCCCTACCCCCTCCCCCTTCCTTGTCCTTCTCCTTCCTTTTTCCCCCCCTTTCCCCCCCCCCCCATTTTTCCCCCCTCCCCTCCTTCCTATTACCTTCCTCCCTTCTTCTTTCTTTTTCTCTCTCTTCCTTTTTTCCCTTAACCACACTAATTTCTAGTTTCTGTTCTTTGCACACTGGGTTCCAAACTTAGAGGTAATTTATGGGTACCCCTCTACTTTTTCACGCCTTACTCTGTGTTGTGGTTTAATGACCCACACATATACCAATTACCTAAATATTTTACCCACCAGAGGCTGTTCTGTTATCCCTGTGTTCGTCGCAGGGGGAATTGTATGGGGGCCCCTTATATCTACAGAGAATACCTGAGCGGGTGAGCCTGTCCTTTCTCTTTATTCAACCTGTATATTATTGTTCAATGTAATTTCAATGACCTCGCTGCCACCATTACAAAAACTTTACGCATCTGTGAATCTTTGTATATTTATTTGTTTTTTATGCTACATTTTAGACTTTACTCTCCTGAGGAAGCGGTGAATACCGCGAAACTGGTCGAGAATCCAAGTCATTGTTACAATCTCTGTTACCACTGGATGCAATTCATGCGGTTGTATATATTGCCTTGTCCTGTATTGCAACTGTATATGTCATTGCATTATTGTGTTACATACATTCTTTTAAAATGGATTTCTATTAAAAATATAGTTTTTATCCTATTATCTCCTCTTCACCCTTTTGTACTAATACCCTACTACCTTCAGTACCGAAATAGTCCCCTGTGTTTTTCCCTGTGTGTGGGGGGTTGGGACACCTGCCGACAGAAGCAGCGAACTGCGGCACTCCCTACCCCCTGCCTTCTTTTGTAGTAGGGGAGAAAAGATTCGACGTAGGGGAGAAAAGATTCGACGTAGGGGAGAAAAGATTCGACGTAGGGGAGAAAAGATAAATAAAAATAATGATAATGATGAATGTTATTGGCTGATTGTAACCAAAGAGGAGGAGCAGCAAAATAGCTAGAACTAAGTACACACGTACTTTGGCTTATGGTGTCTGTTGAAAGTTCTAAGAAGATTCGACGGAGCAGGTCAACTATTTGGCGTTGTACATTTTAGCTGCTCCATCGAATCTTCTTTGAACATTCGACAGACACCATAAGCCTTCAATGACAGATTCGACCTTAATTTAGATTTTCGGACGAATGCAATTTTTAACGAAAAACAAAATAAATAAAAACGAATTTCGGGAGTAACTAAATAAATTTATTTTTCGGACGAAAACGAAATTCCAAAATTAAATATTTCAGTGTGCACATGTCTACCATTTATATCTACATCTGCAGGTCGGCTTTTTCCTGTTCCTCTTTTCTCATGGGGGGTGGCGGGTTTTTTCTAAGTATGGTCATGACATTGCCCCCAATATCCCTTGTGTAATCGCAATATCAGTATTTTTAATATTAGTATTTTTAATTTTTCATTTTTCATTTTAATATTAAGATTAGACATTTATTCAGAAGTCTTTTACATATGTACATATACATTTTGTATATATTTTTTATATATTTCCCATACAGATTTCATATATGTTGTATTTTCCTGTGTGTGGTAGAGGCATGCCATACACTTACGTATAATCACTAATAATTATATTCTTTCATAAAAATTGTGTAAAAATTACTAAGCCCCAGTTCACACAGGGGCGACTTGTCAGGCGACTTAGCCGCCTGACAAGTCTCGTCCCGTTCTGTACTATGGAACCATTCTCATAGGAATAACTCAAGTCGCTCCGACTTAGAAAAAGGTTTCTGTACTACTTTTGGGGAGACTTGCATTGACTGCTATACAGAAGTCGTTTTGCAAGTCGCCACTGAAGTTGTGTGCAGGTCGCCTCACAGAGTCGGCCTGCATGTCGTGTTGCCCCTGTGTGAACCGAGCTTTAAGCACTGATGTGAATGATTGTATCAAATTGTGAACCAAAAATTATATTAACTGGTTCCCGACTGGCGCACGCCTATGTACGTCGGCAAAATGGCACGGCTGGGCAAATGGGCGTACCCGTACGTCCATTTGAATTCCCCGCCGTGCCATTGCGTGCACGCCACCAGCGGCGCGTGCGCGCGCCGGCCGGGAGCTCTGTGAGTCGGGTCCCGTGGACTCGATCGCCGTGGGGATACCCGCGATCGCCTCACGGAGCAGATGAACGGGGAGATTCCATTGTAAACAGCATCTCCCCGTTCTGCCTAGTGACAAGTGTCACTCGATCTCTGCTCCCTGTCATCGGAGCAGAGATCAGTGATGTCACACATACAGCCCATCCCCCTACAGTTAGTAATCACTCCCTAGGACACACTTAACCCCTCCCCCTAGTGGTTAACCCCTTCACTGCCAGTGCCATTTACACAGTAATCAGTGCATTTTTAATTGCACTGATCGCTGTATAAATGACAATGGTCCCAAAAATATGTCAAAAATGTCCGCCATAACATCGCAGTCACAATAAAAAATCGCTGATCGCCGCCATTACTAGTAAAAAAAAAAAATATTAATAAAAATGCCATAAAACTATCCCCTATTTAGTAAACGCTATAACGTTTGCGCAAACCAATTATTAAACGCTTATTGCGATTTTTTTTACCAAAAATATGTATAAGAATACGATCGGCCTAAACTGAGGAAAAAAAATATGTTTTTTTATATATTTTTGGGGGATATTTTTTATAGCAAAATGTAAAAAATAATGCGTTTTTTTCAAAATTGTCACGCTTATTTTGTTTATAACGCAAAAAATCGCAGAGGTGATAAAATACCACCAAAAGAAAGCTCTATTTGTGGGAAAAAAAGGACGTCAATTTTGTTTGGGAGCCATGTCGCAAGACCGCGCAATTGTCAGTTAAAGCGACGCAGTGCCGATTTGCAAAAAACGCTCTGGTCAGGAAGGGGGTAAAATCTTCCGGGGCTGAAGTGGTTAAGATGAACAAATGATAGTGACTGCTATTATTCTGTTATGTGCTGATATCACAAAATAATAAATATATAAAAAGTTAATAAAGCGCTACCATCAACCTTAATATAGCACAGTGATCCAATAAATAATGTGATCCAATAAAGGATGTGATCCTATAAAGAATAAAATAAACTAATCATATATATAGGTGTCCAGTAAATCACACTAGATATAAATTAATTAATGTTCTTCCAAAATGCTGTAGATTTCTGGAGATGCTTGGAAAAAAAGTCAAATACCACTCCTTTGTAAGATAAAACGCAAAAGGACTATACCCAAATGATCAGGTGTGTAGTCTCTGATGTTGTTCACATGTGGTGGATTGCTTTCATACCTTCATTGCTTTCAGTCCTTCATAGATCGACATTGCTTGAATAAAAGAAAGAACATACCTCATTGCGCAAATAAATAAACTAAAAACGACATGTGGGTAATAAAACACAGTTGCACTCACACATGCCCCGCAATAAGATCGCATTTAAGGAAGTCAGTTGCATATATTTAGAAGGTATGAAAGCAATCCACCACATGTGAACAACATCAGAGACTACACACCTGATCATTTGGGTATCGTTGTCCTTTTGTGTTTTATCTTACAAATGAGTGGTATTTGACTTTTTTCCCAGCATCTCCAGAAATCTACAAGCATTTTGGAAGAACAGTAATTAATTTATATCTAGTGTGGTTTACTGGACACATATATATGATTAGTTTATTTATTCTTTATAGGATCACATCCTTTATTGGATCACATTATTTATTGGATCACTGTGCTATATTAAGGTTGATGATAGCACTTTATTAACTTTATATATATATTCTTTCATAACCCACTGTACCAATACGTGTGTATATTTATATACATCCCCTTATATCTACGTCATTATCTACAATATATGTTGCAAAATCTCCTTCCCACCCCCCCTTTTTTTTTACTGCATTTTTTTTGTTTTTCCCCAATTATATTTATTTATTTATTTTTATCCTTGAAAATTACGAATGTGTGTTTTCTTTAGTTTTCTATATACTTTCTATTATTGCACTACTGTTTATCATTGCTGAGCCATATATCTATTATTGTATTGCAATGTACTATTGCTGACATAGCGCCATTTATAGCCTTGTACATGAAGTTAGACCTATCACAGTGTTTTTGCGCCTTGGCCACTCCCCCTCCATCGGATTCTTATTGCCAGGATTACCATCCATCTGCAGCTTGATGAAGGAGCCGCAGCTGTCATGCCATTGCAGCCCGTACGCTCATGAAACGCATCGCTTGCCAGTGACGTCATCTCTCCTTGCCCGCTTTCCATTTGCTCTCCAGGCCTCGCTTTGAGTTTGGTCTCCACCGTGGCCGGCTTTACCATCTTGCGGTGTCCCCTATACATGGCTAAGTGCTTAGCAGGCAAGAAGAGCCCCTGACGGATCTGATGGTCACCCCTTTGATGGATGTATTTTAACACACATGCCTATTGATGACTTCTAAAATGTGAGTTGCCTATACACGTGATTTGTGAATAAATTGCTTTTAACGTCTACACCCAGAGGCGCCTCTCTCTTTGTGTTTTTCTCAGAGTATATAGGGCCTGGGGGCCCCCACGCCATTTTTTTTTTTTTTACATCTTGGTGCGGGGTTCCCCTTAATATCCATACCGGACCCAAAGAGCCTGGTAATGGGCTGGGGGGAAACCCATGCCGTTTTTCTCAATGATTTTCATCTATATTGCCGGGACCCGACAATACATTACAGCCACAAGCAGTTTTAAATTACTTTTTTTTCCTTTAGAAATGTCATTTTGCTGTGGTATTGTTCTAAACACTGGAAAACTGTGCCACTTTGCAGGCATACTATAGACCAGGGATATGCAATTAGCGGACCTCCAGCTATGCCTCATGGGACTTGTAGTTCTTCAACAGCTGGAGGTCCGCTAATTGCATATCCCTGCTATAGACCATCCCCAGGCACAATATTTAAAAGGAACATTTTTAGCTTTTCACGTTAAGCATTCTTAAAATCACTGCTCCCGAAAAAAACGGCAATTTTTAAAACTTTTTTTTTGCATTGATACATGCCTGCTGGGACTTTTGATTCTCTCTCTCTCTCTCTCTCTCTCTCTCTCTCTCTCTCTCTCTCTCTCTCTCTCTCTCTCTCCTCTCTCTCTCTCTCTCTCTCTCTCTCTCTCTCTCTCTCTCTCTCTCTCTCTCTCTCTCTCTCTCTCTCTCTCTCTCTCTCTCTCTCTCTCTCTCTCTCTCTCTCTCTCTCTCTCTCTCTCTCTCTCTCTCTCTCTCTCTCTCTCTCTCTCTCTCTCTCTCTCTCTCTCTCTCAATAAAGTGCAGGGGTAGCACAGTTGCTAATACAGTGCAAGCAGTGTACACAGTATCTAATACAGTGTGTACAGCTTTGACTACACTTCTGGTGGTATACACAGTACACAGTACACAATACAGTGCAGCCATAGTACAAAGATGAAAAGGAATATACCCCCTTCTTTTTTAAAGAGGAGGAAGTATTAACAGCGCTAAATGTGAATGAAATATTCACCAATATGGTATAACATATAGTGCATAACAAATAATAAATAATAATAAAATATTTCCACTCAACTGGCAAAAACGTCTGCCAGTTGTGGGTCTAATGTACCTGATCTAATAAGACCGTATTGTGTATGCTGATTAAACACAATCCTTGTACATACTAGAATATTACTAATCGGAACAAGTAAAATTGAAATAACATATGCAAACTGGGTAGTGTGTGTAAAAATCCAAACACTCAGTCAAAACATGGAAAGGATGATGAGACCAGTCCTTTGTAGACAAATAATTCCATACATGCAGTCTACAGCAATTAAAATTAGGCTTCAAAATCTAATGGAGTGCACAATCCAAGGGCTGCTACACCATCACCGTACCACCTCGTGATAACCCCTTTTGGGTGTGTGCTTACCAAAGTTAGGTGTCAAAAAAGCCCGTAGTAACTTTCCAGGTGGTAATCTGCTCCTCTGCCAAAAGGTTCTCAATACCGCAGACATGCCATATAGGAAAACAAGAGGAGGCTTTCCATAGTGTTACACTGTTTATTATTAACAGATCAGAAACCCCCTCATACAAGTTATGCTTACAAGATAAAAATTATAAAATGCAGCCTGTCACAGTGTCAGTGTCGCTCACCGGAAATTCACAAGTCCCACCCACTGTGATGAGTCCCTGGATGACGCTGCCTGTGTATAGCTGTAAAGGGTTGCATGGTCACGCTCTGACGCGTTTCATCATTACGTCTTCAGAGGGTGTGGCCACGCAACATGACCGTCTGTTTTATATAGCATGAGTGACGGGTACACTCGACACCGTCATCATGGGTGTCATCTAATTCAGACCCGCCCCTCTGAGTATAGTACGGAGCCGATGCTCAGCCTCCCATCCATCCTCAGTGGCTCACTCTCCTATCAGTTCTTTATTCAAAGACTGCTTAGATTTAAAATATTATATTTAAAAACATCTTTCATCTCTTTAATATCTATAAGGTAAAAATATGAATAACTGTGCATACAAAAGTTTTTACAACTTGCTTCTGAATACGGGATGTAGTGCAGGTGATACTGCAGTGGCAGAACATTAATGTTGGTAAACTTTAAAAATCCCACGTGCTACTAATATGTGACTAACATATTGCACACATGGTCATCCAAACTACTCATTATCATATAGGCACAACTAGGATATTTTCACTAGCATAGAACTGACTCGGTACATGGCTAATAAAGATCTTCCAGCGATATGGTCAAAAGAGGAAAAGACATTTAAAACAATATTAAGCTTTAGTTACCAGGCAATTGAGGGAATTGAAAAATATTATTTGGTATTTAGTGCTTCCTTTTGGTACTCCAGCACCCCAGTGGTGTAATGACAGGGGTAACTCCTAAAGACTAGAGCCGGAGGAGTCACAAAAGGACAAGGGTAATCCCAGCCTCTCCAGGTATGTGATCCTCATATCTCAAAAGACCATCAAAGTTACAAATAAATAAATAAATAAATCCTTCTGCCTTTAGTAATTGCTTATAAAGCAATTGAGATCTAACTCTATGTTCAAACCATTAGGGCTGAGTGTGTTGGTCAGAAATATCCACTGAAATTCACGCTTGGATATCTCTCTCACCATATTCGCTCCTCTCCATCTGGGGTGTATTTTATCAATACCCCAGAATTTGAGGCCGATAGGGTTTCTGTCATGTTTTTTCCCTGAAACGTAAAGCTATGTTCTTTGTACCCTATAAGAATGTTGTAGATATGTTCCGACACCCTTTTGCCTACTGTTCTTTTAGTGCATCTGACATACATGTGTAGACGCACATGAAATAAATTCTTTGATTTGAAATTGCTTGCCATTAGCTGTCGATACAAAACTTGTCAGGCCTCTCAGGTGAGTAGTGACTTGCTGACATGCCTTGCATTTTCTGCAGGCATAGAAACCTGCTCTATCCCAAAACATTTTAATTCTACTTGGGGGATCAAGTACTTTTTTGACCACTTGATCTCCAAATGATGAGGTCTTTCTATAAATAAAAGGTGGATTTTCTGGTAAAACTCTGCTCAACACTTTATCCATACATATAATATTCCAATGTCTTTTAAAAATCGTTTCAATTTCCCGGTATTGCTCGTGGAACCCACTAATAAAGCCCCATTCTTGTTTAGAGTCCTGTCTCCTTGCTTTGGGGACCAAACAGTAATCCTGGGAATTAGAGCCCACCTCCGTAATGAATTTGTCTAGATGGCCAGCTTTGTAGCCCTTTTCAACAAAGCGCTGTTTTATGTATTCAGCCTGGGTGACATATTCTGTATCAAAAGTACAGTTACGACGTATACGTTTAAACTGCCCCTTAGGTATGTTACATAACCACTTAGGGTGATGCCCACTCTGTACTGGAATATAGCTGTTGCGGTCTGTACTTTTAAGAAACGCTTTAGTATACAAGTGATTGTCTCCTTTTATCACCATAACATCTAGATAATGTATCTGTTCCTGGCTCCAGTTGAATTCGAGTTTGATATTATTGGTGTTGCTATTAAGCCATTGGGAGTATTCTATTAATAAATACTCTGTGCCCTGCCATATAATGAACATGTCATCAATGTAGCGTTGGTAAAACAACAGTTCTTTTCTCCTATTTTGGTACACCAATTTGTCCTCCCATTCGCTCATAATACAATTACTAATACAGTGCAGGCGGTGTACACAGTATCTAATCTAATACAGTGTGTACAGTTTCTACTACACTTCTGGTGGTTTACACAGTACACAATACAGTGCAGCTGTAGTACAGTTGCTAATACAGTGCAGGCGATGTACACAGTATCTAATACGGTGTGTACAATTTCTACTACACTTTTGGTGGTGTACACAGTAAACAATACAGTGCAGCCATAGTACAGTTGCTAATACAGTGCAGGTGGTGTACACAGTATCTAATACAGTGTTTATAGTTTCTACTACACTTCTGGTGGTATACACAGTATAAAATACAGTGTAGTGTGGTGTTGCAAAGCAAAACATACATCATGTCCAAGAGGCCACTAAGGAGAAGCAGATGCTCACAGGCCACTAAAAAAGGGCAAGCAGCCTCTGTGTCTACAGTCAACTGTGCTGGTCGTGGACATGGTGCATCCTCTACAGGTGGCCGTGGGGCACGCTTGCCCTTTTTTTCTGCTGCTGGCTGTGTTATTGAGCCAGAACATGTAGAAGAGTTGGTGGAGTGCATAACACAGCCATCCTCATCCTCCTCATTCTCTGTCACCCAGGCTCAGAGTAGTTTGCCTTCCTATGCAGCTGCCCAAATGACCTATTCTACTGGCTCTTTGTCCACAGTCACTCCTTTCATAGCCCCACCATCTTGCACGGAGGAGTCCCCAGAATTATCCGACTACAGTGTCAGGTATATGCTGCTGGAGGATGTGCATCGATTTGAAGGCTCCGATGTTGGTTCCCAGGTTGAGGAAGGGAGTAATGTGAGCCTAGAGAGAGGGGGTGCCCAAGAAGGACAAGAAACTGACAGTCATGTTCCTTCAGCTGCAGCATACTGCCAAGTTTGCTCCAGTGACGAGGAGGGAGGGGATGATGAGGTCACTGACTGTACTTGGGAGAGGAGGAGGAGGAGGAGGAACCATGACTCCAACAAGGCAGGATGTCCTCTATGGGGCAGCTTAAGGGCAGCGACCCTATTGCATCACAGCGCAGAGCTCCACAGGTGCAGGGCACTGCTGACTCACCGCTGACTTTTAAAGGTTCCTTGGTGTGGGCCTTTTTCAACACGTGTGCAGCAAATCACACCATTGCTGTTTGCAACCCATGTCTGAAGTGGATCAAGCGTGGCCAGAACAGCAGCCGTTTGGGCACCACATGCTTGACCAGACATATGATGACCTGGCATGCAGTCCATTGGCAACAGCACTTGAAAGACCCACATAAAAGAAAAAGGCGGACTTTGCTCCTCATCTGGGATCTCCAACCCTACTATACCTCCAGTCCTCTCGAAAACCTGCACTGAGAGGAATGAAGGTATAGCAATAGGTGTCCCAAGTCCCAAATTGCTAGCACTGCAACTGCTGCCTTTTCAGCTGGTAGACTCTGCCCCCTTTCGTGAATTTGTGGAATGTGCTGTACCTCAGTGGCAGGTTCCAAAACGCCATTTCTTTTCATGGAAGGCCATTTCAGATCTCTACCGGCATGTGGAAGGCAATGTTTTGGCCTCGTTGGACAGGGTGGTCAGCAGTAAGGTGCATTTTACCGCTGACTCATGGTCCAGCAGGCATAGGCAGGGATGTTACCTTTCCTTCACGGCGCACTGGGTAAATCTGCTGGCAGCTGGGAAGGATGAAGGACAGGGTTAAGTGTTGTTGGAGCTTGTTCTGACACCACGCCTCCAAAATGCTAGTGGTGATTCTGCCACAGCTTACTCCTCCACCACCTCCTTTTCTTCTTCCTCTGTGACCTCTTCTTCAGATTTGTCCTCTGAACCAGCAGTGCTCTATAAGCATTCAAGGGGCTACACAAGGACGCCCATTCGGCAGCTATAAGTACATGATATAGACATGGAGAAATCTTACATGCACATTGGCTATAACGACATAAATTTTACACCACAAGTTCAATTGATTGGATATATTCAGGGGGTGTGGTATACCCTAACAGGTGATGTTCCCTAGGTCCAATGATATTCATTGTTGTTCGTCTGCTAATAGCCTATTGGTCTTGATTATTTTATATGGTATATAGTATTTTATAAATTTGGGCAGTGTCATGAGGGTCCCCATATGCCCCTGTTGAAGGTCTATGGACCGAAACGCGTAGGGCGGCTTTTTACAGACCCTATACACTGCTTTTTATTTCATTCTGTGATCACTTTTTTATATGTATTGTGTTTTTGTATGAATAAAAATACCCAGAATTACACTATGTGGGAGCATCCCTTCTTTTTTCCACATATACTGGGGAACTGAGGAATCACTTCTTTTTTTGGAATTCATCTTTGGCTCTGCTTTGGCGGATAAAGAGGGGATGTCCCAGTCCTGCAGAGGCTCTACCCTTGCCTCCAACACTCCACTACTTCGCCCTGGGTGGCACTAAGCTCCATTGATTCTATGCTTATGGCAGCAGAATCCAACTTCTCTGGTAAGCGTATTTCATCTATTCGCTTAAGTTGATGATACACAAGCTGACGGTTGGGAAGCAGACAAGATTATTCACACGGATTATTATTTTTTTTTTCACTGTGGACTTTTGTTCCCTTGGATTACATATTTGCTTTTATTTCTTGGGACACTACGCATATATGCACTTTGAACTTTACATTTACTACCAATATATGTGTTTTTAGCGCTACAATTTATTTCACACTTGTTTTCCTTTTTGTCACATGGTTTGTAGCAGCTGTTTTTTGTTTTTGTTTTTTTGGGTAGCGCATTAATCATCTTTCCCTTCATGGCTACACAAGCAGTCAGGCTAAAAGATGTCATGCGGTGCTTGAGTTGGTCTGCTTGGGGGACAGGAGCCACACTGGGGCAAAGATTCTGTCAGCTCTGCAGGGGCAGGCTCAGAGGTGATTGATGCCATGCCAGCTTCAGCCAGGAATGGTGGTATGTGACCTTCTCTCCGCCCTCCAACAGGGACACTTGATGCATGTTTCATGTTTGGCACACATCCTGAATTTGGTGGTGCAGCGGTTCTGGAGAAGGTACCCAGGCTTACAGGATCTCCTGAAGCAGGCCAGAAAAGTCTGTGGTCATTTCCGCCGGTCATACAATGCCAGTGCTCAGCTGGCTGACATTCAAAGAGAATGCAACCTGCCCACCAACTGCCTCATTTGTGACATGCCCACCAGGTGGAACTCAATGTTGGCAATGCTGCAGTGGCTGCACACACAGCAGAGGGCCACCAATGAGTACCCGTGCGAGTATGGCACCAGGACAGGGTCAGGGAAGCTTGGCTTCTTTTCGCTACTCCAGTGGCTACTGATCACGGATGCATGCACTGTTCTTTTACCATTTGAGGAGGCCACAAGGATGGTGAGCAGCGACAATGCATGCATAAGTGACACTGTCCTTCTAGTCTTCTTGTTGGAGCAGACACTTCATGGAATCATGGACATGGCACTTGAGGCAGAACAGCGGGAGGAAGAGGAGAACTTCCTTACCTCTCAAGGCCCCCTTTATCCAGATAGCATCCCTGCGGGCCCGCCAAACACACAGAAAGAAGAGGAGGATAACACCCAGCAGCAGTCTTCAAAGGATGTTTTCAGTCTCCAGATACCCAAGGAGTTGTACGTGGCTGGAAGGAGGTAGTTATAAATCATGTGATCCTTAGTGACCCAGAGGACACTGCAATGCCCCTGCAAATGTGCGCTGCATGACCTCCCTGATTCTGTAAAGCCTGCAAAAGGACCCTAGGATTTGTGGTCTCAAGGAGAGGGATCATTACTGGCTGGCAACCCTTCTTGATCCACATTACAAGGGTAAGGTTTCAGAACTCATCCTGCCTTCACAGAGGGAGCAGAGGATGAAACATCTTCAGGAGGCCTTGAAGAAAGGTTTGTGCAATGCATTTCCAGACCTTGGGAAGTTACAATTTCCTGGTGCTGGACAATGTGTTGCTGAGGCTTCATTCAGTCAGAGTTAGAGCGTTGGAGAAGGTGGCCGGCTGACCGATGCCTTTAAACAATTTTTCAGTCCTCAGAGCCAAGGTCTGATCAGTTCAAGCAACCATTGCCAGCATCTGCATTACATGGTGCAGGAATATCTAGGGGCAAGAGCAGACTTGGGGACCTTTCCAACAGTGCATCCACTGGGTTACTGTCTCTTGAGGCTGGACCACTGGCCAGAACTTGCTTAATTGAGCTACTGGCCTGTCCTGCATCCAGCATGCTTTCTGAATGCACATTCAGTGCTGCTGGAGGGTTTGTAATGGTTCAAAGAGTGCGCCTGGCCAGGTAAAGATCTGCAGGAGTGTGAATAATATAGGCCGATCTCTTTGATCAATACTGATATCAAGATACTGGCCAAAATTTTGGCAGGTAGATTGAAGTCAGTAATCCTTAAATTGATCATTTCCGATCAAATGGATTTTATACCGGGCCGTTGTACCCAAATGAACCTTAGAAGGCTCTATGTAAATTTACAAATATCCCATACTAATACAGGAAAAAGGGTAGTGACATCCCTCGATACAAAAAAAGCATTCAACTCAGTGGAATGGAACTATCTGTTCTCCCTGCTTGTTAAATTAGGATTTGGGCCTAGATTTGTGAACTGTGTTAAGCTACTCTACAATGATCCCCGAGCAAGTATCAGAGTAAATGGGCTTATATCAAATACATTTAAGATTGGAAGGGGGGTGAGACAGGGATGTCCCCTGTCTCCGCTCCTCTTTGCCCTGGCCATAGAACCTCTTGCAACTAAACTTAGGAGTAGGGATGACATCAAGGGACTGTTGGTTGGGGATCTGGAGGAATGTGTATCATTATATGCGGACGATATGCTACTGTATTTGGGAGATTCAGATCTCTCATTATCCGATGCATTTACAGTGATTCAGGAATTTGGAGACTTCTCTGGCTTTCGGATTAATTGGTCTAAATCGATGCTGTTTCCTCTAGATCTGAGGTCAAATCCGGTATCCCCCACAGACTGTCCCCTAGCTATAACAACACAATTTAAATACTTAGGAATTCATGTTAAATTACCTGTGGAGTCATTCACTGAAATAAACTTATGGCCTGTAATTAGAGCTTTTAGAGACAGTACAAAAATGGAAAGACCTCCAGCTCACATTGTTGGGTAGAGCTAATTTATTTAAAATGATTTTCCTTCCGAAATTTTTATATATACTCTCTAATGCCCCAATATACATCCCAAAAAAGATGTTCAGACACATTGACTACCTGTTAACCTCTTTTCTGTGGGGGGGGGGTAAGGCGGTCCGAGTGTCGTTGGCCATCTTACAATTACCGGTGGAGAGGGGAGGTCTAGCAATACCTGACCTTCGCCTGTACTACTTGGCTTCTCAGCTGGTTCAGGCTCACTGGCGTATGTTCCACAGCTGAGCAATGCTGCTATGGCAGTGGAGGCTGCAACAACAACCTCTTATGAAGCACTTTTGAACTTCTTTTTTAGAGGGACTGTACCTACGGAGGATGGTAAGACTGTACTTAGATCAGCTAGACGGGTGCTTGAACTCTGTATAAAACACATTAATGACGAATCACTGCAACTATCGCCAAATGCCCCACTGTGGTTTAACCCTTGTTTGAAGGATTTTGCTTGTTTGGAAGACAGGCATAGATGGGCCAGATTTGGTCTTAACTATATGCACCAATTATTTGACAATACTGAACTTAAAACATTTGCACAGCTAAAGAGGGAATTGGATGTCCCCAATTCTTGGTCATTTCACTATACAAGGCTGAAACATGCAGTTAGAGCCCAATTTGGAACAGAACCAGTACTGTAATGGGGCGTACACACGGTCGGACTTTTCGTCTACAAAAGTCCAACGGACGCCGACGGACTAAAGCTGGCTGGTAATCTGATCGTGTGTGGGCTTCTTCGGACTTTCAGTGGACTTTTTCAGCCTCAAATCCGACGGACTTTATTATTATTATTATTATTATTATACAGGATTTATATAGCGCCAACAGTTTGCGCAGCGCTTTACAACATGGGAGCAGACAGTACACTTATAATACAAATCAATACAGGAGGGATCAGAGGGCCCTGCTCGTTAGAGCTTACAATCTAGAAGGGAGGGTCAAGTGGAAACAAAAAGGTAATAACTGTGGGGGATGAGCTGATGGAAAAAATTAAAATACAGTTGTTAGGTGTGGGTAGGATAGACTTCTCTGAAGAGAAGGGTTTTCAGGGATCGTCTGAAAGCTAATAAAGTAGGAGATAAGCGGACAGATTGGGGTAGGGCATTCCATAGGATTGGAGAGGCTTTGGAAAAGGCCTGGAGGCGAGCATGGGAGGAGGTGATAAGGGAGCTAGAGAGCAGGAGGTCTTGAGAGGAACGAAGAGAGCGAGTAGGTTGGTATTTAGAGACCAAGCTAGTGATGTAGCTGGGGGCTAAATTGTGGATGGCTTTGTACGTAGTTGTTAGAATTTTGAATTTAATTCTTTGGCTGAGCGGAAGCCAGTGGAGGGATTGAGAGAGAGGAGTGGCAGACACAGAGCGATTGGTAAGGTGGATGAGTCTAGCAGCGGCATTCATAATGGATTGAAGAGGTGATAGACTATGTAGAGGTAAGCCAATGAGAAGGGAGTTGCAGTAGTCAAGGCGAGAGATGACCAGCGAGTGAATTAAGAGCTTTGTTGTGTCATTGGTTAGAAAGGGGCGTATTTTGGAGATGTTGCGGAGGTTGAGGCGGCAGGATTTGGACAGTGATTGGATGTGTTGCTTGAAGGAGAGTTCAGAGTCTAGGATTACACCTAGAACCTTGGCATGTGGGGATGGGCTTATAGTTGTGCCATTGATTTTGACAGAGAGATCAGGGGAAGAGGCATATGGGGGAGGAAAAATTATAAGTTCGGTTTTGGCTAGATTGAGTTTGAGGAAGTGGTGTGACATCCAGACTGATATATCTGAGAGTAAATTGGTGATACGTGAGGAGACAGAGGGAGTGAGCTGAGGGGTAGAGAAATAGATTTGGGTGTCGTCAGCGTAGAGGTGGTATTGGAAGCCATGGGAGGCTATCAGTTGACCCAGGGAGGAGGTGTAGATGGAAAACAGTAGAGGTCCAAGAACAGAACCCTGAGGGACCCCAACAGAGAAAGGAAGAGGAGAGGAGGAAGTAGAGTTATCAGAAACGCTAAAGGTGCGGTTGGATAAGTAGGAAGAGAACCAGTGAAGTGTACAGTCACGGAGACCAAAGGCGTGTAGTTTTTTGAGGAGGAGGGGGTGGTCAACCGTATCAAAGGCAGCAGAGAGGTAGCATTTGTGAGGGAACAGGATCCAGAGGGCAGGTGGTAAGGTGGACATTAGCAAGTAGTTTAGCAACTTCGTCTGTAGTGGTCAGGTTGAAAGAGGGAAATAATGATTGTGCCTGTGGGCATGAAGTGTAAAGCGTGGAGGGTGTCGGCACAGTAGAGATCGCCGCACGAATAGTATCAATCTTCTGTTTGAAGTGATTGGCGATCTCTTGGGCAGTGAGTGAGTTGGTGGGTGGAGGCGGTGGAGGACGAAGTAGAGAGTTGAAGGTGGAGAAGAGTTGACGGGGACAGGATGATAAGTTGCTAATGAGAGTGGTAAAATAGGTCTGCTTGGCAGAGAGGAGGCTGGAATTGTATTTTTGAAGGGCAGATTTATATTGGTTGAAATCGCTCTGGGACTTAGTCTTACGCCACAGGCGCTCAAGAGAACATGAAAGACACATAGCGGAGGAGAGCAAAAAAAATCCCAAGAAATTCTTTAAGTATGTAAACAGTAAAAAAGGGAGGCCAGACCATATTGGCCCCATAAAGAATGAGGAAGGACATCTGGTTACAAAGGATGGGGAGATGGCAAAGGTATTGAATTTATTCTTCTCCTCAGTCTTCACAAGTGAATCGGGGGGCTTCAGTAACCAAAACTGCAGTGTTTATCCTCATGACACAACACAGGAAGCACCTACATGGTTAACAGAGGACGGAATTAAAATTAGACTTGAGAAACTTAACATTAATAAATCACCGGGACCAGATGGCTTGCATCCGAGGGTACTTAGGGAACTCAGTCAGGTGATTGCCAGACCGTTGTTCCTAATTTTTACAGACAGTCTATTGACTGGAATGGTACCAGCTGATTGGAGAAAAGCCAATGTAGCACCAATATTTAAAAAGGGCCCAAAAAACATCCCTGGGAATTATAGACCAGTTAGCCTAACATCAATAGTATGTAAACTCTTGGAGGGGATGATAAGGGACTATATACAAGATTTTAGTAATAAGAATGATATCATTAGCAATAATCAGCATGGATTCATGAAGAATCGTTCTTGCCAAACCAATCTATTAACCTTCTATGAGGAGGTGAGTTGCCATCTAGATAAAGGAAGGCCCGTAGACGTGGTGTATCTGGATTTTGCAAAAGCATTTGACACAGTTCCCCATAAACGTTTACTGTACAAAATAAGGTGCGTTGGCATGGACCATAGGGTGAGTACATGGATTGAAAACTGGCTACAAGGGCGAGTTCAGAGGGTGGTGATAAATGGGGAGTACTCAGAATGGTCAGGGGTGGGTAGTGGGGTTCCCCAGGGTTCTGTGCTGGGACCAATCCTATTTAATTTGTTCATAAACGACCTGGAGTATGGGATAAACAGTTCAATCTCTGTATTTGCAGATGATACTAAGCTAAGCAGGGCAATAACTTCTCCGCAGGATGTGGAAATCTTGCAAAAAGACCTGAACAAATTAATGGGGTGGGCAACTACATGGCAAATGAGGTTCAATGTAGAAAAATGTAAAATAATGCATTTGGGTGGCAAAAATATGAATGCAATCTATACACTGGGGGGAGAACCTCTGGGGGAATCTAGGATGGAAAAGGACCTGGGGGTCCTAGTGGATGATAGGCTCAGCAATGGCATGCAATGCCAAGCTGCTGCTAATAAAGCAAACAGAATATTGGCATGCATTAAAAGGGGGATCAACTGCAGAGATAAAACGATAATTCTCCCGCTCTACAAGACTCTGGTCCGCCCGCACCTGAAGTATGCTGTCCAGTTCTGGGCACCAGTCCTCAGGAGGGACTTACTGGAAATGGAGCGAGTACAAAGAAGGGCAACAAAGCTAATAAAGGGTCTGGAGGATCTTAGTTATGAGGAAAGGTTGCAAGCACTGAACTTATTCTCTCTGGAGAAGAGACGCTTGAGAGGGGATATGATTTCAATTTACAAATACTGTACTGGTGACCCCACAATAGGGATAAAACTTTTTCGCAGAAGAGAGTTTAATAAGACTCGTGGCCACTCATTACAATTAGAAGAAAAGAGGTTTAACCTTAAACTACGTAGAGGGTTCTTTACTGTAAGAGCAGCAAGGATGTGGAATTCCCTTCCACAGGCGGTGGTCTCAGTGGGGAGCATTGATAGCTTCAAGAAACTATTAGATAATCACCTGAATGACCGCAATATACAGGGATATGTAATGTAATACTGACACATAATCACACACATAGGTTGGACTTGATGGACTTGTGTCTTTTTTCAACCTCACCTACTATGTAAGAGCAAGACTACGTTTTTTCAGACTTCTAGTATCATCTGTTTGCCAAGGTTGAAGGGGTCTGGGCTTGATTCTGTGTGTAGTGAGGGGGGCCAGTGAGTTCAGTGAGGCTAGAAGTGAAGTGTTGTACACAGAAGTGGCTAGGTTGGTGCAGGATAGGGGTGAGATTTTGTCGTAGAGGTTGTTGATAGCAGAGTAGAGAAGAGAAGGGTTGAGATTACGTAGGTTTCTGCGGGTAACTTTAAGGTGGTTGGGGGGAGAGGAGGTGAAGGAAAGGGAGAGAGTGAAATTAATAAGATGGTGATCAGAGAGAGGCAATGGATAGTTAGAGAGGTTGCATGGAGTGCAAAGGTGAGAGAACACGAGGTCAAGGATATTGCCTTCTAAGTGAGTTGGAGCATGTATCCACTGCTTCAGGTCAAAGGAGGATGTTAGGCTAAGAAGTTTGGAAGTGGAAGGAGAGTTAGTATTAATAGGGATGTTGAAGTCCCCGAGAATGATAGTGGGGATTTCAGAAGAAAGAAAGTAGGGTAGCCAGGCAGAGAAGTCTTCAAGAAAGGCTGATACTGGTCCAGGGGGCCTGTAGATCACAGCTATCCTTAGAGAAATTGGAGTGAAAAGACGAATGCAGTGTGCTTCGAAAGAGGAGAACGACAGAGAGGGAGGTGGCTGAAGTACCTGAAAGGTGCTATGGGGGGCTAGAAGGATACCGACACCTCCTCCCTTACGTCTGCTGCATCTGGGGGAGTGAGTCCAGAGAAGACCACCATGGGATAAGGCAGCAGAAGATGCAGTGTCGGATTCGTGGAGCCAGGTTTCAGTAATGGCGAGTAGATTAAATGAGTTGGCAATAAAGAGGTCATGGAGAGAGGTGAGTTTATTGCAGACAGAGCGGGAGTTCCAAAGGGCACAAGAGAAAGGGAGTCTGGTCTTGGGAAGAATAGAAATGGGAACTAAATTGCGTTGATTGCGGCTGCTGCCAGAGGGTGCAGGGTGATGGGTAGATGTTGATGGGTACAGTTAAATGATGGTGGCCCAGGGTTTGGGGATATATCTCCAGAGGTTAGGAGAAGCAAGAGAGTGAGGGAGGTAATATGGGAGTGGGATTTATATGAGGGGACATGGCCCTGGGTCTTGGAGATTTTTTGTGTGTGTGGATTTAGAATTAGCAGGAGTTGGTGGGTGCAGTAAAAAGGACAGGACAGAAGTGAGGGCGATATATATATGCTGTGGGGGGGAGAAGAGGGGTGAAGGAGAGATAGTTTTAGGATGGAGGACAGAGTTGTCAAAAGCAGTGGTAGAGAAAGCATGTTACAAGGAAAAAGAGCTAACGGAGTAAACAAGTTCACCTGATGTCTCTGTGAAGTTTTTCAAAGTGTTTATCTTGTGTCCCTTCGCTTTGTGCATTCGCTGAAGTGCAGAGTCAGAAGTGCATTCCACTTATAGAAAATCGCCACTTTGAGAAAGAGCCAAGTTGCAAATGCTTCCCCCAAGAGAAGCTTATATATATACTGATAGGGGTAGGGTGTGGGTGGATTTCAATTAACAATCAAGAGGTTATAAAGCTTGGCTGGTTAACAGGGCAAAATTCTTAAGTCAGAAACAGACTAGGAAGAGGGCATGAAAGTTAAACAGGCCGTAATTTTGGGTAAGACAAGGGAGATAATAAAGCATTGTAATGTGGACAGGTCTACAGACAGTTAAGTAAAAATAACATACCAGCATTATTAGAGACACATAAGAAAAAAAGATAGCAGTGTTTCAGTTTTTAGCTGGAGTTGCAGCAGTAGGAGCATACCAGAGTTAAGAGACAGTTTCACTAATGCGATTTTAGCTGGAGTTGCAGCAGTAGGAGCATACCTGTGGGAGAACAAAGATGATATTTTCAGATCAGTCAGATGATGAGTGATAAGTGCAGAGTCAGAAGTGCATTCCACTTATAGAAAATCGCCACTTTGAGAAAGAGCCAAGTTGCAAATGTGTACCCCCTGCAAATGCTTCCCCCAAAAGAAGCTTATATATATACTGATAGGGGTAGGGTGTGGGTGGATTTCAATTAACAATCAAGAGGTTATAAAGCTTGGCTGGTTAACAGGGCAAAATTCTTAAGTCAGAAACAGACTTGGAAGAGGGCACGAAAGTTAAACAGGCCGTAATTTTGGGTAAGACAAGGGAGATAATAAAGCATTGTAATGTGGACAGGTCTACAGACAGTTAAGTAAAAATAACATACCAGCATTATTAGAGACACATAAGAAAAAAAGATAGCAGTGTTTCAGTTTTTAGCTTGAGTTGCAGCAGTAGGAGCATACCAGAGTTAAGAGACAGTTTCACTAATGCGATTTTAGCTGGAGTTGCAGCAGTAGGAGCATACCAGAGTTAAGAGACAGTTTCACTAATGCGATTTTAGCTGGAGTTGCAGCAGTAGGAGCATACCAGAGTTAAGAGACAGTTTCACTAATGCGATTTTAGCTGGAGTTGCAGCAGTAGGAGCATACCTGTGGGAGAACAAAGATGATATTTTCAGATCAGACAGTCAGATAATGAGTGATAAGTGCAGAGTCAGAAGTGCATTCCACTTATAGAAAATCGCCACTTTGAGAAAGAGCCAAGTTGCAAATGTGTACCCCCTGCAAAAATTAGATTTGAAACATGCTTCAAATCTTTACGTCGTAACTACGACGGACCCCGAAATCCGCTCGTCTGTATGCTAGTCCTACGGACAAAAAAACGACGCATGCTCATAAGCAAAAACTAAACGGAAGCACTCGGTCTAGTAAAACTAGTGTTCGTATTGTAGGTAGCACATTCCTCACGCTGCAAAATCTGTGATCGTTGAATGCAGTGCATTTAATGTCTTCTTTACGAATGCTATAAAGAACGAAGATGTTTTGCTGTTCCTATTCAAACAGAGTTCTCCCAAACAGATTTCTGGATTCTTTTTCTCTTTGATCTCATGAATGACATGGTATGCTTTTTCAAAACAATGTTTCCATACTAATAATACTTTTTAATTTTTTTTTTTTTTGGTGGAGTCATCTTTTCTTGTAATTTTTATCCAGATATTTATTTTATGATTGTTGTGGAACTTTTTTTCTTTTTATCTATAAATTTGTTTGTAAAGTTACCACAGGGAACGCATTTTTATATATATTTTTTTCTTTTTTTTTGGTGTTTGTAAAGTTACCACAAAGAAACCATTATAATTTTTGTTTTTATAGTGATTTGTTATTTTTTTTATATAAAGTTAACCCAAAGAACCGTTTTTGGTTATGTATTTTTTTTAAATACTTACCACTCGGCCTCATCAGCCTCTGCTGGGGTGGAGGGAAGGGTGGAGGGATGGGTTGAAAGTGATGCCCTGGCTTCAGTCAGGTCATCAAGAAAACGGAGTTGATTGTAGTACCACAACATATATATATATATATATATATATGTGTGTGTGTATATATATATATATATATATATATATATATATATATATATACATATGTATGTATGTATATAGATATATAGGTAGATATAGATAGCTATAGAATTTTTTTATTTTTTTTAATATAAATTAATATCTATTTTTATATTTAGATTTTGTTTGAGATTTAAGATTTATATTTAGTTATAGATATAGAGAGAGAGAGAGATCCAAAGATTTTTAGATATATTTTGATATTGATATCTAGATATCGAGATATCTATCTATCTATCTTGATATGTCTTTAGAAATTAAAATCTTGAAGTCTACTAGGAACTCTACACAAACAGACAATTTGTACACCACTTCACTACAAATGTTTGAAGATTAGTATGTACTAAAATATCTGTGTGCTAAGTATATTAATTTTTTGCTTCACATAGGGGAAAAATCACTCAGCCAACAAGAGGAACCCAGTCCCCCCAAGCAAAAGAACATACTTGGGAAATCAGCCCAAGCCCCACTGAGGATGTGGAGGAAGGAGAGGTGGGCGATATGGGCACCCCACCAGGTGAGTGTCTGACACACCAGCTTACGGTAATCTATGCATGGCTGACTTTTATTTTATGTAATTTTTCTACTCTATTTTAGGTGATCTGGTTGTGCTTGAGTCAAGCAACAGCGCCACCCCCGAGGATGTTCATGAAGTATGCGACATGGGCACCCCACCAGGTCAGTGTCTGAGACACCAGCTTTATGGTAAGGTAAACTATGTATGTGTGCATATTTCTAAACACATTTTTTTTTTCATTCCACTTTAGGTCCAAGTGACTATTTCACCACAGACAGTGCCCAACGGCTAATTGCTCAAATAATGGCCTGGAATGGGGAGATCGATCAAATGCGGAATCGGCTGGATCGTATGCAGCAGGAAATGAAGGACATGATTGATGTTTTGGGTCGAATCTAAATGCCTTTTTTTAAACCCCAAAACATCGATCATGTCCTTCATTTCCTGGTTTGCTGACCCCATTCTGGGCCTTCTCTTTATTATTTTCTGTTAAATTATATGCCTGTTTAACAACATTTAAAAAAGAGGCCTATTTTTCAAAAAAAACAAAAAAAAAAAAAAAAAGGATTTTAAAAAAGACAAAAAAAAAAAAGGATTTGAAAAAAGACAAAAAAAAAAAGGATTTTAAAAAAGACAAAAAAAAAAAAAAAAAGGATTTGAAAAAAGACAAAAAAAAAAAAAAAAGGATTTTAAAAAACACACAAAAAAAAAAAAA
The DNA here is from genome assembly GCA_037953035.1 of Aquarana catesbeiana. Classification (NCBI taxonomy): domain Eukaryota; kingdom Metazoa; phylum Chordata; class Amphibia; order Anura; family Ranidae; genus Aquarana; species Aquarana catesbeiana. Next base: position 2,053,012 of record JBBHAA010000512.1, on the reverse strand, counting down.
AAAGGATTTGAAAAAAGACAAAAAAAAAAAAAAAAAAAGGATTTTAAAAAACAAAAAAAAAAAGGCCTGTTTGCTAAAATCAAAATGCCCAACAAATTTTATTTTTGATTATCTAAAAATATTTAACTCTAATTATATTATTCTAAATTTATTTAATATATCATTATATTTTTGGCTAGGAACATTTTATACTAAATGCATAACTGAATGGATACCAAAGATTAAAAACATCTGCTTAGAATTAAAAAAAAGCGTGGTTTGTTATTTCAATGCTCAGTATCAGTTTGTTTATAAATTTCAAAAAAGTGGTTTACAGTGGCAATGGAGCTTATTTAGAAATTTACAAGGAAAATACAGTTGGCACTACAACTGCTCGACCATAACCTAGGAGAAAGCCCAAAAGAAAGGCAAGCAATAAATATAATTCAAGATTTCATCAAGATTGTTTTTATTTTAAATCTTTAGATATCCTGGCCTATTGCAATGGCCCCCCTACCCATAAAATAATTAACATACTGCTGTCTAACTTGACGGGCACTTTGGGGGGCCAAGCCAGTATGGACAGTATCCAGGCCCGTAAGATTCTCAACGATAAGTCCGGCCTCAGGCCCAACTGGCACCATATAATTTTGAGAATGTTTGTGCAAAAAGTTGTGCAGGATGCAGCACGATAAAATGATAAAATTAAGTTTGTATTCCGCCAAATTAATGGAGGTTTGAAACAGGCGGAACCGGCTGGCCAGAATCCCAAACGCATTCTCAACCACTCTTCTAGCTCTGGCCAGCCGGAAATTAAAAACCCTCCTCTCCGGGGTGAGGGTTCTTTGGGGGAATGGCCTCATGAGGTGCTTGCTCAGAGCGAAGGCTTCATCGGCAATGAAGACAAAGGGGAGTCCTTCCACGTTATCCGCATCAGGTGGCAATCCCAGGCCACCACTCTTGAGACGCTGGCAGAACTCCATCTGGGCAAATACTCCTCCATCCTCCATCCGGCCATTCTTCCCCACGTCCACATATAGAAATTCATAGTGTGCCGACACCACCGCCATTAAAACTATACTGTGGAACTCCTTATAATTAAAATAGTATGACCCCAAATGGGGTGGTGGCACAATGTGGACATGTTTCCCATCTATAGCCCCTCCACAATCGGGAAAGTCCCAACGGGTGGCAAAATGGGATGCCACAGTCTGCCATTCCTGTGGCATTGAAGGAAACTGGGGAATCAAACAAGAAAACAAAAATCAGTAATTTTGAATCGAACATTGCAAGAAAATTATACAATTAAAAACATTATTCCACAGCATCAGTATAACATTAAATAATTTATATCTTCTGGAAGAAATAATATGGAAAGGCACACTTATCAGATTGCTCACCCCCTCTGATGGAACATTGATTACATTTTAGGGGGTGGTGAAATTACCAAAAAATATTAATTTTAGGACACACAGGGATTTATGGACTAAAAAGGCTACAAGACTGCAGTTGTCCCACTCTGCAAGTGCAATTGCTCCCCAGCTTAAAGTAAATGAGGTAAGGTAAAAAGGCTTTCATGTTGCAAGGAGTACACAATCACATGCAAGGGCAATTAATGAAAACACTTTGTGGCTTGCATATGATTTGATGATGGAAATCAGCAGAGCTTCTGCTCATTTACTAAAGCACTGGAGCAAATGCACTTGTAGAGTGCACATGCATTTTGCAAAGTGCAACATATATTTGCTTTTTAAAAATCAACACCACAGAAGATTCTAGCAAATTATTAGGGGGGGGGGGTTGAAATCAAGCTAATTATAAGCACACTATTTGGATAGAGTTTAGGGGAAACAAAATACAATGCAGCTGACTAAATACATTCAAACTGAGTAGACTAGGTGAATATGTGACCAGCATTGTATGCTGGAGAGGTTATTGAAGGCAAATATACATGCATGACAAAAAAGAACATGAAACAAATCAAGCATGCGTGAGAAGAAAAAGGGGACATTCACACTATATTACAATGATGGTAAGTAGTGTTTGACCTAAGAAATACATTACATTATCAAAGAATAAATAAAAGAACATGTGATGCTAATAAAAGAAAAAATTCTTACCTTAATATAGTCCTTCTGCAGGACCTGGATGATGGCAGAACAGGTCTCTGGGATAATGATCCCCAGAGCCTGGGGGGAGATGCCTGTCGAGAACTTGAGGTCCTGCAGGCTTCTCCCCGTCGCCAAGTACCGCAACGTGGCAACTAGCCTCTGCTCCGGAGTGATGGCTTGCCTCATGCAGGTATCCTGCCTGCTGATATAGGGGGTCAGCAAAGCCACCAAACGGTCAAAAACGGGGTCCGTCATCCGGAGAAAGTTCCTGAAATCCTCAGGATTATTCTCACGGAGCAATGGCATGTGACAGAACTGGTCACGCTGGAGCAACCAATTCTTGGTCCATGAACTCCTCCTCGCCCTGTTCATGGACTGGTCTTGGTCTGAAGAATAAACTACAGCACCAAACACATACAATGCACGAGCTCGACAATGAGTACGTACAGGTAACATGGCTATAAAACGGTCGGCTGGTCAGAACGCACTTAACAGAACGCACTGAAGAACAGCAAGGCCTGTGAAGAACGACCTGAAAATCAGGAACGAGCGGCCAATAAAACAAAGATTTCTCAATGCCAACTGACCAAACGCACTGAAAAGCAGATACAAACCTCACAAGCACAGACTGAACAACAGTTAAAACGAACTGAAAAATACAAGTCTCACAAGCGCGAATTGTCTCTCACCAAACTTCCACTAACACGAGATAAACACGAGATTAGCAGAAGGAACCCAAAGGGTGTCGTACGGGCTATTGAACTTCCGTTTTATAGTCTCGCCGGACTTGATGTACGTCACCGCGTACTAGGCTGTCAAACTTTTGTGTGGTCGTGTGTAGGCAAGTCCGTTCGTTAGAAAGTCTGCCGCAAGTCCGCCGAAAGTCCGCCGGAAGTCTGTCGGACAGGCTGTCGGACTTTTGTAGATGAAAAGTCCGACCGTGTGTACGCGGCATTAGAAAACACTAAACTGGAAACACTGCTTGCGGAACCTGACCATACCAAACTAATTTCCACTTATTACGCCGTTCTCATAGGAAAAAAGCAGCCGAGAGAGGACAAAATGAGAATCAGGTGGATTGCTATCATTCCAGAGCTGACTGAGGCTAGTTGGGAGGAAGTTTTGACCTCCTATATGCCTACGGTCATTTCTGCCAAGGACAAACTGATACAATTAAGATACCTTCATCAAATGTATTATACTCCACACAGATTGTATAAGATGGGCAAAAGAGGTGACCCTATATGTCATAAGTGCCTAGTGGCAGATGGTACGTTTATGCATATGGTGTGGGAGTGTAATAGGATACGACCCTTATGGTCACAGGTGACCCAGTTTATTGCAGATACATTTGATCTCCCTAACATATGTAGTCCGCTTCTGGGTCTCCTCGGTGTCATTGAGGACGAAGTAATGAGCAATAATAAAAGAATGTTCCTGAGACTAATGTTTTACTATGTCAGAAAGCTAAACTAAACTTGTCCTAAACTGGATAAAGAGAGATCATCTTACACTGTCTGCTTGGAAGGGATTGATTAACGCAAATATCACAATGTATAAAATGACTTATGAAGCCAGAGGTAGTAAGAAAAAATTCAATAAAGTGTGGGGACAATGGATAAAATCCATGGAAACTACATCTTGTGTTACCTAAAAGGGAAATACTTGCATACCACAACTAGGTATTATGTACTGCAGACTTATGTTGAGAGAGCCTGTTCTGGGGGTCGGGGGAGATGATGGCGCACGGCACAATTGGTTCAGGAGGTATCCACCTCAATGGTTTTTGTTTTTTTTTTCTTTTCTTTTTTCTTCTTTCTTTCTACCATATCATAAGCTGATAATTTTCAATAAAAATGTTTAAGACAATTGATATCTTGAAAAAAAAAAAGAAAAACGCTATTTGCACTGTCATATCCCTTATTATTGGATGTTTATTCCAAAAATCAACTATAGACAACTATATTTTGATGCTTGCAATGAAAAATACACCTTGTATACAATGTTCTATTCTGTATATGTGCATTTGGCAAATAAAAACCTTTAAAAAAAAAGAGTGCGCCTGGCCACAGACTCCGTTGATAGGCTTACATTCATAAAAATGAATCAGTCTTGGATCAGCAGCTATCAAGCACCTGATGCTGATGTAACTGATTGAATTTGCTATGGATGTGGGATCCCTTGAAGACTGCCTATGCTGACTATCCTATTCCTCCTCAATCCTGATGATGCTAGCTTCGAACAATATTTTTGGTTTAGGGCACCACCGCCACCACCAAAGGCCCAATTTTTCTGCCCCTGTTTAACAGGGGCATGTAATTAAAATTTTTGATCTAATATTTCACGGCCCATTTCTGTGCCCAATAGGAGTATCTGTGAGGGGTTACAGTGTTGTGGCACCACCACCACCACCCAAGGCCCAATTTTTCTGCCCCTGTTTAACAGGGGCATTTAATTACAATTCTTGATATAATATTTCACAGCAGGGCCTGTTCCTGTGTCCAACAAGAGTAACTGCGAGGGCTTACAGTGTTCTGGTACCACCACTACCACCGCCAAAGGCCCAATTTTCCTGCCCTGTTTAACATGGGCATGTAATTACAATTCTTGATATAATAGTTCACAGCAGGGCCTGTTCCTGCACCCACCAAGAGTAACTGTGAGGGCTTACAGTGTTTTGGTACCACCACCACCATCAAAGGCCCAATTTTTCTGCCCCTGTTTAACAGCGGCATGTAATTATAATTTTTGATATAGTATTTCACAGCAGGGCCCTTACCTGCGCCCACCAAGAGTAACTGTGAGGGCTTACAGTGTTCTGGCACCACCAACACTTTTCTGCAAAGTATATAGGGCAGGCCGTATAGTATATATACTGCTGTTCAGAGTATATAGTGCCTGGGGGACCCCCATGCCATTTTAAAAAAAAAATTGGGTGCGGTTTCCCCTTAACCACTTCAGCCCTGGAAGGTTTTACCCCCTTCCTGACCAGAGCACTTTTTACAAATTGGCACTGTGTTGCTTTAACTGCTAATTGGGTGGTCATGCTAATTGCGTAACCAAACAAAATTTGCGTCCTCCCACAAATAGAGCTTTCTTTTGATGGTATTTGATCACCTCTGCGGTTTTTATAAATTATATTTTCTACTTTTTGTTATAAAAAAATCCAATAAACTCAATTTTAGTCATACATTTAGGCCAAAATGTATTCAGCCACATGTCTTTGGTAAAAAAAATGTCAATAAGCGTATATTTATTAGTTTGCGTAAAAGTTATAGCGTCTACAAACTAGGGTTCATTTTCTGGAATTTGCACAGCTTTTAGTTTATGACTGCCTATCTCATTTCTTGAGGTGCTAAAATGGCAGGGCAGTACACCCCCACAAATGACCCCATTTTGGAAAGTAGACACCCCAAGGAAATTGCTGAGAGGCATGTTGAGCCCATTAAATATTTTATTTCTTGTCCCAAGTGATTTAATAATGCCAAATATATATATATATATATATATATTTTACAAAAAGTTGTCACTAAATGATATATTGCTCAAACATGCCATGGGCATATGTGGAATTGCACCCCAAAATACATTCTGCTGCTTCTCCTGAGTACGGGGATACCACATGTGTGGGACTTCTTGGGAGCCTAGCAGCGTATGGGGCCCCGAAAACCAAGCACCGCCTTCAGGATTTCTAAGGTCATAAATTTTTGGTTTCACTCCTCACTACCTATCACAGTTGTGAAGGCCATAAAATGCCCAGATGGCACACAACCCCCAAATGACCCCATTTTGGAAAGTAGACACCCCAAGCTATTTGCTGAGAGTCATGTTGAGTCCATGGAATAATTTATATTTTGCCACAAGTTGCGGGAAAATGACAAACTTTTTTTTGCACAAAGTTGTCACTAAATGATATATTGCTCAAACATGCCATGGGCATATGTGGAATTATACCCCAAAATACATTCTGCTGTTTCTCCGGAATATAGGGATACCACATGTGTGGGACTTTTTGGGAGCCTAGCTGCGTACGGGGCCCCGAAAACCAATCACCACCTTCAGGATTTCTAAGGGCGTAAATTTTTGATTTCACTCCTCACTACGTATCACAGTTTCAAAGGCCATAAAATGCCAAGATGGCACGAAACCCCTCCAAGTGACCCCATTTTGGAAAATAGACTCCCCAAGCTATTTGCTGAGAGACATGGTGAGTATTTTGTAGCTCTCATTTGTTTTTTAAAATGAAGAAAAACTTTCAAAACTTTGTGACAAAAAGCGAGGTCTGCAAAATACTCACCATACCTCTCAGCAAATAGCTTGGCGTGTCTACTTTCCAAATTGGGGTCATTTGGGGGGGGGGGGGTTGTGCCATCTGGGCATTCCATGGCCTCCAAAACTGTGATAGGCAGTAAGGAGTGAAATCAAAAATTTACACCCTTAGAAACCCCTGAAGGTGGTGCTTGGTTTTTGGGGTCCCGTACGCGGCTAGGCTCCCAAAAAGTCTCACACATGTGGTATCCCTGTACTCAGGAGAAGCAACAGAGTTTTGGGGTGTAATTTCACATATGTCCATGGCATGTTTGAGCAATATATCATTTAGTGACAAAAAAAAAAAGATTGTCTTTTTCCCCCAACTTGTGTCACAATATGAAATATTCCATGGACTCGACATGCCTCTCAGCAAATAGCTTGAGGTGTCTACTTTCCAAAATGGGGTCATTTGGGGGGGGGGGTTGAACTGTCCTGGCATTTTATGCACAATATTTATAAGCTTATGTCACACATCACCCATTCTTCTAACCACTTGAAGATAAAGCCCTTTCTGACACTTTTTGTTTACATGAAAAAATATTTTTTTTGCAAGAAAATTACTTTGGACCCCCAAACATTATATATTTTTTTTTAAAGAAAAGGCCCTACAGATTAAAATGGTGGGTGTTTCTTTTTTTTTTACACATTGTATTTGCACAGCGATTTTTCAAACGCATTTTTTTGGGAAAAAAAAACACACTTTTTTTTATTTTAATGCACTAAAACACACTATATTGCCCAAATGTTTGATGAAATAAAAAAGATGATCTTAGGCCGAGTTCATGGATACCAAACATGACATGCTTTAAAATTGCACACAAACGTGCAGTGGCAACAAACTACATACATTTTCTAAAGCCTTTAAAAGACATTCCCTCCCACTGCTTGTAAAAGCAGTCTAGAGGCTAATTAGCCACCAAGATTGCTTTTACATTTAAGCCGACCGCTGGCTGAAAAGAATGATACCAAGATGATACCTAAACCTGCAGGCATCATTCTGGTATAACCACTCAAAGTCCAGCAACATACAAGTACATTGCTGGTCCTTGTTGGGCATATATTGTAATTTTTTTTTTCATGCAGCCTGTGGGCTGAACAAAAAAAAGAGATTGATTGGTGGGTATGCCCACCATTAAAATACCTCCCTTCATCCACCCACTTCTAATGATGGGCATACATGCACCATTTATATATGCTGAAGCATGGGGGCATCCGCCCCAAAAGTTAGGAGAAAATCGCTCCTCCGCCGCTGCTGCCCCCATGTTTCGGCATATATGCTCTGTTTTTTAACGGTGGTGGTGAAATCACCCCCTACAGCACTGGAGTCACGGCTTTATGTATCGTGGGAGCAAACGCTGTTGCTGTCAAGATAAATAAATCCGTGCTGCAACTGAATGGCGTACCTGCTAAGCAAATGATAGTTAACAATAAAACAAAGTAACATTACAGTATAACAGTAAGACATACCATAACTGCAAAGCAAATACAAAAAAACATAGTAAAAAATAAAACATTTTTTAACGCAGCCTGTGCCTAAAATATATATATATATATGCCGAAGCATGGGGGCATCCACCCACAAAAGGTAGGAGCAAATCTCTCCTCCGCCTCTGCTGCCCCCATGCTTCGGCATATATGCTCTTTTTTTAACTGTCTTTTCCCAAGTTGGCTACTGATGAGGAGGCCAGAGGAGGGGTGGTCTCTCCTAAAAGAGGTTTATAGATGTCGGAAATTTTGTAGGAGTTGTCCAGGAGCATTTAGTCTGTGATATTTGGTGTAAATCTCATGTGGTCCTCTTTGCATGTGACCTTTAAGAATGCGATGCATTGTTTAAAGTGGTAGGCATGGGCTTGGGGAAGTGAGAAGGATTCCGCTATAGGCGAGAAGGGTAGGGGACGCCCTGTTTCCTTTTCACATAGGTAGGAAAATTTTGTGAGGCCTTTTTCCTGCCAGACGATGAAAGGTTTGTGTTCCAGACCAGGAGGGAAGCTAGGATTCCCTTGAATTGGTAGGTGGTAGATAAACAGGAAAGGAGACAGCTTGAGGATTTTCCTGACTTCTCTCCAGGCAATAGCGGTGTCTCTTAGCAGTAGGTTGTGTTGGTATGGAGGGGGGTTTGATTTCCATTTGCAGTGGAGAAGGGCCACTAAAGAATAAGGTTGGGCCATTTCGGTTTCCATGGAATAATTGGAATAACGGGAGGATTGTGATATCCAGTCCAGGCTAGTTCTCAATAAATATGCCAAGTTATAACATTTGGGAAGCTAATTCCTGGGAAGATGTAATTTCTTTAAGGCTATACGTGGCCTTTTCTTTTGCCATAGGAATTTTGAAAAGGCTGAATTTAGAAGTTTGATATCTTTGTGTTGCAGGAGTAGAGGAATGGTTTGCATCGGGTATAGTAATCTTGCAAAACTGAGCATTTTTACCAGGTGACATCTTCCCAGGAGCGAGAGGGGCAGATCCATCCAGTTGACTAGTTCCTGAGATATTTTAGTGATCAGCGGGGGATAGTTGAGGTAATATAAAGAGGATGGTAGTTTCCCTATTTTGATTCCTAGATAGGTGATGTGGGACTTGGCTACTGAAAAAATAGAGTGGTGGGCCCAGGGTGGAGTGGAGAGAGTACCTATGGAAAGGATTTTGCTCTTGCCATAATTGATATGGAAGCCTAAGCAGGATCTAAATTTATCGACATGATAGTGGACATGTCAGAGGAGAGATCAGCTGAGAATATAAGGACATCATCCACAAAGAGGGAAGTGCGTAAGTCGTGTTTACCAACTTTATTGCCATGAAGGGGGGCTGATTGGGCTAAATATCTGGATAGGGGTTCTAGTGCAATATTAAATAGGAGCGGGGATAGTGGGCAGCCTTGCTGCGTACCCTTGTGGAGGCAGAAATTATCTGTGAGGAGGCCTGCTGCTACCAGCCTAGCTGAATATACATGGTGTTAATGAGATGACAGAAGAGGCCTGTGAAACCCATTTTTGACATGGCCAAGGAGAGCCATTTGAAGCTGACATTATCTAAGGCTTTTTCCGCATCTAAAGTAATGATGGCGTAATCTCCGCCTGGGTTATGTTTAGCATGTTCTAGGGCCAACTTTGCATATGTTCAGGGTTTCTACCTTTTACAAAGCCTGATTGGGAGGGGTGTATCAGTGAAGGGATAATAGTGGCGAGTCTTGTAGCTATGATCTTAGATAGGATTTTGACATCCAGGTTCAGTAGTGAGATTGGTCTGTAGGAGCCTGGGTCCTGGGGGTCTTTACCTTTCTTAGAGAGCAATTTAATAATGGCCTGGTTTCCCGTTTGCAGGTATGTGCCGCCGGACCATATGCCGTTGTAGACCATGTGGAGAGTGGGTTCTGTGATATTTTGTAGGGTTTTGTAGAATTCAGATAGTGGTAGAGATTTCAGAGAGAGAGATGGGAGCATTGAGAGCTTCTAGTTGTAGGGGAGTGATTTTGGGCATGTCTACTTTTTCTAGAAAGGATTGTGCTATTTGTTTATCTATGGGATCAGGGGCGTATAATGCTGAATAATATTGAAGCATGGTTTTGTTTATTGCTTGTGGTGTGGAGTGTAATTTTCCATTGGCATCTCATAGGGAGGTGATATGGGTCGGGTGGAAGGGGCCCTTACAGAGTCTGGCTAATAGTTTGCCTGCTTTATTTTCGAATTTGTGGAGGGTTGCGTCTAAGTGTGCTTCTTTGTTAATTCAAGGGTGTCTGCCCAGGTTTCGAAAGCTATTTTGGTTGCCTGCCATTCATTCCTACTGTCAGGGGAGTCTTTGGTGGTCAAGGAGCATTGTGCCTGATGTAGTCGCGCACTGGCTAATTTGTATTTTGCTAAAGTGTTCTTTTTAAAGGAGGTGGCATAGGAGATGATCTGTCCCCTAAGGTAAGCTTTGCCAGCATCCCAGAAGAGATTTGGATCAGTGATGTGGGGTGCATTAGCCATGGAGTATTCCGACCAAGATTTTTCCATGTACTGCTGGAAGTCAGTGTTGTTGTGTAGGTAGGAGGGAAAACGCCAAATATTGTGGTGAGGAGGTGAATCAAGGTTGTCAAGTGTCACCTCGATTGGAGCATGGTCAGAAATGGTTATGTCGTGTATGTCTGCCCCGGATAGCATGGGGATTAGGTTGTCGGAGCCAAAGAAATAGTCGATCCTGGTGAGGACATTGTGAGGGTTGGAGTAGAAGGTGAATTCTCTGTCAACTGGGTGTGAGAGTCCCAAAGGTCTTGGAGGTGAAGGGAGTCCATAGTAGATGCTAAAAGTGTAGGGATGACCTGGGGCGTTTGGGTGATGACCTGTCGTCAGTCTGATGGAGAATGTCGTTGAAGTCTCCTCCAATTAGGTGTGGAAGATGCGTGTTGCTAAGTAGCCAAGTAGATAGTTAACTAAAGAACTGTTTGCTGGGGTTTATTGGGAGCGTAGACATTTAATATCAATAGGTCCCTGGATCCTAATTGGATATGTGCTGAAAGAAGACGTCCCTGGCTGTCTGATTTTACAGATATGACTGTGCAGGGGAGATTTTTGTGTATCAGGAGGAGAACCCCTGCTTTACGCCCAATAGCTTCTGAGCCTATGACCGCACCTACCCATAGCTTTTTCATGCGGTGGAAATCATGTGTTAATAACTGAGATTCCTGGATTAGGGCGATGTCAGTTTTCAGTCTTCTGAGATGTCTGAGGATTTTCATTCGTTTGTTGGGGGATCTAAGACCTTTTACATTCCAAGAAACTATTCTCATATTGGGGAGAGATTTGGGCCGCTGTTGTAGATTTATCACTGAGTAGGTGATATTGTGAGGACGTTGCTATAGCAGGAGGTGAGTTTCTGTTCTCATGGTAAGAGTGTGGTGAAGGGGAGTTTGGAGTTGTACATGGGCCCGGGTGTGATGAAGGAGGAGGGAGGAGGAGTGGGTGGAGGGGAAAACCTGAAAATAAAACATAACAATCAAGTGTGTGAACTTTTCTTTTTTCCGCATGGGGTCACTGTGTAGGTCACCTCCCAATACAGGACCCTGTTAGTGTGGAATAAGAGCGCCCATTTTATAAAAAAGAGTTTTAGAAAAAAGAGTTTGTGTGGCTGCCTCGGGTCATGTATGGGGGAAATACAAAATTTAAGAGCGGTACACGGTGAGTCCAGGAGGACAGGTAGAGCGAACTAAAAACATTTTAACCAGAAAGAGTAATATTTGCTTAACATCATAACATGTAACATAGCAGTTAATAAATGATCACCTGAGGTGCTGCATTGTATGCGCTCTTGAGGGAGTAAGTGTCAGAGTCATGGAGTATGGCTCCCTATCAGTGAGGGATGACCTGTTGGTGGTCCAGGTTCGAGGGTCTGAAGCGTTTAGGGGAGTCCTTTTGTGGGCTTCTTTGGTCCAAGGAGCGGTTGTGAGGAGCAGTCTTGGCAGGGGTGTGTGGATGCAGGTCTGCACGCAGAGACTACAAAAAGGCTTCCGCTTCCGAGGGGTCATGGAAAGACAATTGTGCTCCACTTGGGGTTTTGAGGTGGAGGGTGTCAGGGAACGCCAGCGTGAATTTTATTTGCTGCTTATATAGTTCTATGCAGACCTGCTGGAATGCTTTCCGTTTCTTGGAGACTTCAATTGAATAATCAGCGAATATCAGGACCCTTATCCCGTCAATTTGGAGAGAGCGGGTTTGTCTGAACTTTTGTAGGATAAGGGCTTTGGGGGCGTGGCCGACGGTTGATGGAGAAAGACGTGCACCAGGGGAGCTCCACAAAGGCCGACTCTATCCACGGCCATCCAGTGGAATCCAGCGGCAGGGGAATCTCTAAACCTCCCCTAGTCACCCCCAGACTTCACTGGCATTGTTCCCAGCGGGGATAGCAGAAGGCAGCAGGACGATTGGGGGTTCTCAGGTCCGCAAACGGGCCTACCACTGCTCAGGAGCCCGTCGCCATCTTGAAGCCTACTGTGCCTCCTGCATCCCCGGTCCCCGGTACCGCAATCCCCGGGCGGAGGGGCAGCAAATCACCATCCCGGAAACCGGACATCCCAAGGAGGGTGCAGCGGCGCGAGGGGGCCCGAGCGGACGTCGGAGGAGCCACGGGGGCCGCTCCGGGAGGCCCGCGGCCGCCGCCATCTTGCGGCCTACTAGTCGGAACGGAGCCTCCAGGACCAGGTACCGCGATCCCCGGGTGGAGGGACAGTGAACCGTCACACACAGACGCAAGACATCCCTGGGAGAGTACTGCATAGTGAGGGGGCAGACGTGAGAGGCACCACAGAGGCCGATCCGGGAGGCCTGCGGCCGCCACCATCTTGAGGCCTATCAACCCAGACGGAGCCTCCAGGACCAGGTACTTTATTTTATTGTAGCGGCGCCGCTTCCCCTGCGCCATAATTGGGTCCTCTTGCCACCCCCCTCCTACCACTATCTTGGCATCTGGGCTCCTGACTTGCCCTACCAGTCCCCCACTTACTACTCTCAAGGAAGCTGGGTACTGATGGAGAGTGACAGAATATGGATGGCTAAGAACGCATATCCCTGAGCCCCGTGCCATCCCGACAGCAACAGGCTATTTTCGTAGCGCAGCACACCCGAGACTTACATGGCAGCAGCTAGCTCACACTCCACTGAGTTCACTGACCCGCAACAAGGCACCATACAGAGATATCTGCTTAGAACGGCACCGACTGATCCTCGGACCCCTAAAGACAAGATGGCGCCCGGCCGTACTGCGGGGAAGACCAAGCCTCCCCCTGCCACCTCTGCAGCACTCTGCACGGTAGAAGACAACAGTGAGAGATTCCAGGATCCCAGGGGAGAGCCGTCAGCCTCTTCTGTGAGGTCAGTCACAACACCTGACACACACACTGGGGCATCTCAGACAGGCACACTTCACTTACAAGGAGAGTCCACCGGATCAGAAGCTACAGCCCTCCTCTCAGCCTTCAGAATGGATTTTGAATCATGGGCTAGCAAAATGGAAGATTCTTTGCATGTGGAACTAAATGCTCTGCGACAAAAAGTCACAGCTAATGAGGAAGCGGTGTCAGTTTTAACCACTGCTCAGGATGACCATGAGGCACGTATAACAGCACTAGAATCCTCATCAGCGACGCACCTCCATCGCCTACGCCAGCAGCAACTCCGCATAGATGACTGCAAAAATCGCAGTCGCAGAAATAACAGACTGCAAGGTATACCTGAGGCAACATCTGGAACAGAGCTGAAGCCCACTGTCATAACCATCCTCAATAAAGTGTTGGGAAGAGAGGCAGCATCACCAATTGAACTGGACCGTGTTCACAGGGTGGGAGGGCCGGGGGGGGGCACGAGATGGTCGCCCTCGAGATGTTCTTTGTCGGGTCCACTACTACACCTTAAAGGAGGAGATCATGCGAAAGGCATGGAACATGGGTTCTGTGGATTTCTTTGGAGCCTCTATTCACCTGTTCCCTGACTTATCCCGCAATACGCTGTATATGAGACGAGTGGTGCGCCCTTTGCTTGACCTTGTACGACAAGCCGGGGCTTCCTACACATGGGGACACCCCTTCAGCATCAAGGTGACCAGGGGAGACAGCAGGTTCACGCTATCGGATCCAGATCAACTGCCTGACTTTTTCCTTTTTATTGAGCAGGAACATATTTTGAATTGGTTAGATCCTCCTGAAGATCGATCACGACAGATGGGACTTGGCCCACTCCCGCAACGCCGTAGACGTCCTAGGTCTAGATCAATCTCTTCGGGTCCCGAGATAAGAAGACCTACCTCTCCAGAAGTTTGATATGGAAACTCAATTGAAAATGCTGTCTTGATCCATCTTACTTTGCATTTGGCCTAACTGAGAGATCCCGGTAGTCTTGCTACACTCTGAGTGGCATGCTATGTTCTTTGATATTTTGACTGTGACTTCCCCCTCTAAATTCCAGGATCTCCGGTGGGTATGGTAAGAGCTTATGTAAGAACAGGACTCGAAACTACTGGCTCTCTCCCTGTTCTTTGCCGATTTACTACTTGGCTGGGGTTTGGGAGAGACCATAGAATATGATCTCTCTGTGACAATCTTTGTGACAGGCGTCAGTGGGGGCCATCTACAGTTGGGACTTAGTCTACTCCCACAGCGCCGCAGACGACCTAGGTCTAGGTCAATCTCTCCTGGCCCAGGGATGAGACGACCTACCGCTTCAGAAGATTAAACCAGAAGTTGGTAGGAGACGGACAGCTGGGGTTGTTTTGCAAAGTTATCCCTATTTTTGAGCTATACTTTTCTACCCTAAAGCCCAAGACTCCCGGAAAACTTGGTAAAAGACGTAGTGAAAACAGGGGTCAGACCTGTTGGCTCTTTTCCTGCTCTTTGCCAATCTATTATATGGCTGGGGTTCGGGAGAGAACATAGCCTATGGTCACCTTGGGATTCTCACTATGAAGGGTGTCAGGTACTGCAACAATACACAACCGTTTTTTTTTTTTTTTTTTATAAAATGTTCTGCTTTGTGTCAGATTGTTCCCTCCCACCCCCTTTCTCTGTGGGGTGCGGTGGGGGGTGTGTGGCGGGAGTGGGGGATACTACTCCGGAGGGAGGTTCTGCCTCCAGTCTGCATTAATCTCCACCTTAGGAGAATGTAAGTTTAAAAGGCGCCACGCAGGGTGCCTCCTCGGGTGGATCCCCCGCTCCCCCTGTTCCCCCTATGCGCATACTATAGTTTTGACTAAACGATTTCTCTACAAGTGGGAGCCGATGTAATTGAAATTTATTTTCTGTATAACCCCAGGTTAAACACTTATAACCACTGTTTATATTTAGTTGGTTGTTCTCATCTGTTCTCGTTAAGCTGCCTTATGCTTCACATACGTTTACCATGTTTCGTGTGCCACATACACTATTTACATGCCTGATCCGCTGTCGGGATCGCGGCTCAGGTTCACCTATTTCGACCTTCCCCCCACAGTAGGACAGGCACGGTTTGTGCCTAAAGCGTGATATCTCACGCAGTGGTTTGCGTCAGCAAACACATTAGTTTACTGGACACACTTTTTAGGTGTCCTTTCATTTACACCTTATTTTTTACATTATTCTCATAACCTCCTCTTTCCTTACTTCCCTTTCTTTTCCCTCTCTCTTCTTTTTCTCCCACTGCCGTATTCCACCCCTTCTCCCCACCTTACCCCGAACTGCTTTACGTACTTTTCTTTTATATCCTTCTCTCCTAAACGACTTCTAGCGCTCCAGCATGGCTCACACGGTGACTATATGCCCCCAAGTGAAACTTTGCTCATACAATGTAAACGGGCTGAACATCGCCTCGAAACGCGGGCAAATACTATATCAGATGCACAAAAGACGAGTCAACGTGCTTTTGTTGCAGGAGACCCACTTCCATTCCGAATCCACCCCTTCCTGCTCCAGTAGATACTTTAATAGATGGATCCACAGTACCAATCCAGCACAAAAATCTAAGGGAGTATCCATTGCGTTTCATAAAACACTCCCTATTGAATTGCTCGATCATATGGCAGACCCACAGGGCAGATACGTTTTTGTGAAAATCTCTCTGTGGGGGACTAAATTTACAATAGCTAATCTATACTTACCGAACACACACTAGGTCCCATCGGCCTTGCGATATTTAAAGATCTTGGCGGGTTTTGCAGAGGGTAAGCTCATACTCGGGGGGGACTTCAATATTCCGCTGGATCCACTTTTGGAATCATCGACATCCCGTTCCTCCATATCCTTTCCTAGAATATGGGCCCTAAAACGTGCAATCTACAATATGCATCTTGTAGACGTATGGCGGATACTGTACCCAGAATCACAAAACTACACGCACTTTTCCAACGTTCGCCGATCATACAGTCGTTTAGATTATTTCTTAGTCGACCACGGCTGCTTAGACTGGTCCCCAAATTGTGAAATAGACCCTATGGTGTGGTCTGACCACTCCCCTATATTTCTGACACTTACAGTACCCTCTACCCCAATAAAAGAATGGACATGGAGGTTAAATGACTCGCTTCTGACTGAGCCAGGGTTCGATACTCGGATAGCGGAGACTATTTCAAACTTTTTTACAGATCACGCCTCTGATGACACCTCACCACCCATTCAATGGGAGGCATTAAAGGCGGTTTTACGGGGTAGTTTTATCCAAATGGGTGCCCGCATGAAAAAAGACCGCTCGGCTGCACAAACTCAGGACACTAGAGACTACCCATAAACGCTCCCCGACTGTGGAGGTGCTTGCGGAGGTCTCTTCCGCTCGCTCTCAACTTAGGGAATTATATGAGGCTTCCGCCCGTACCTTTGCAGACAAACTAGCTTTTCACCAATACAAATTCCGGGATAAATGTGGTAGATCATTAGCTCGCACCCTACATACCAAACAACCTAACACCTTTATACCCCACATACGGGACAATTCTGGGAAAACTGTCTCGTCGCCTTCTGAGATGGGACAAGTTTTCCGGGACTTCTATCAATCCCTCTATAACATACCTACAACAAGCCCCACTGAGCCCCCCTACACTAGAGCAGACGCACAAGCCTCATATATGGCACAAAATGCATTGCCCACTCTAGACGACGAAACAATAGAGGAACTTGAAGCTCCGATATCGGAAGACGAGGTAGCCCGCGCCATTGCAACTACCCCATCTGGCAAAAGTCCGGCCCCTGATGGCTTCACCCCGAAATTTTATAAACAATTTGCTCCCCTCCTCAACCCCTTCTTAACAAAAGTGTTTAACTCAATCTCTGAGCGATCAGTATTCCTGCCGCAAACTCTAGAGGCACATATCACCCTCATCCCAAAACCCGACAAAGACCTGACTATATGTGCTAATTATCGACCCATTTCGCTGATAGGGGTAGATTTGAAAGTGTATGCGAAGGTGCTAGCAAATAGACTACAACCGTTGCTACCCCGATTAATACACTTAGACCAAGTGGGCTTTGTGAGTGGACGAGAGGCACGAGATAACACCCGGAAAACTCTTCTCATTGCGGACTACGCTCGAACCCACAATGTCCCATTATGTCTTCTCACGGTAGACGCGGAAAAGGCCTTCGACCGCGTCGACTGGCAATTTCTTCGCCTATCACTGCAACAACTGGGTCTAGGCCAAAACATGCTCTCCAGAATAATGTCGCTCTATACCTCTCCCTCCGCTAGGATTAGACTAAACGGATCTCTAGCGCCAAAATTCACTATTCGCAATGGAACGCGACAGGGGTGCCCCTTGTCTCCCATTCTCTATGTTCTTGTTATGGAACACCTAGCCATCTCCCTTAGAAACAACCCGGCTGTCCACGGTGTTAGTATAGGCCCCATACATACTAAACTTGCCTTATTTGCAGATGACTTGCTCATATTTGTGACCCAACCGCTAGTCTCCTTACCCTCCATCATGCAGGAGTTTCAGAGATATGGAGATGTTAGTAACTTTAAAGTTAATCATAGTAAGTCAGAAATACTCAATATTTCACTCCCAGAAGCAGCTCTCCAACAGCTCGCGTCTACCTTCCCTTTTAAGACAAACTCCACATCTATTCGTTATTTAGGAATTCAAATCCCAACAGACGCTTCCCAATTATTCACCAGCAACTTTACCCCTCTACTTCTTAGAACACAAGCGGATCTGACCACATACGCATCTAAACAGCTTTCTTGGTTGGGAAGGGTGAATGTTTTAAAGATGGATGTCCTCCCCCGATTCCTTTATCTTTTCCAAACCATTCCTATCCACATCTCCACCCCGTTTTTCAAAAGGCTTCGTCAGATTTTTTCTAAATTCATATGGCAAGGAAACC
Source organism: Aquarana catesbeiana (assembly GCA_037953035.1). Taxonomy (NCBI): domain Eukaryota; kingdom Metazoa; phylum Chordata; class Amphibia; order Anura; family Ranidae; genus Aquarana; species Aquarana catesbeiana. The sequence goes on along the minus strand of JBBHAA010000512.1, from coordinate 2,034,799 downwards.
GCCCCAGGATAAAGTACGACACAATGATTCTCCCAAAGGCCCGGGGAGGAGCGGGGGTCCCGGATGCCTCTTTCTACCATAATGCAGCGGTACTCACACGTATTGTGGATTGGTTTCACCACCCTTCCTCCAAGCTCTGGGTTCAATTGGAGAAACATCTCAATGGGGCTGATCTTTGCGCCCTGCCGTGGATACCTGTGGCTCGGCGGAGGGATGGTGCCCTCTCTACTGCCCTTACTCGCCAGACTCTTCAGATATGGGACCGACTGCTATTAACGAGTAAATTATCTAAACCTCGAGGTCCAATGACTCCTCTATTTGGGACTCCGGCTTTCCCTCCGGCGGAGGATAGGGAGAAATTTGGACCCTGGAATAGGGATAGTCATCGATGTTTAGCACAGGTATTACGCGCTGACCCATCTCTGAGACCAGACATACCCCCCCAGACGGGTCCGGGGCCCCCAACCATGTGGCTACAAAGGGGTCAATTAATGTCATATATACGTACTTTCTCCCCCATTTCAGAAATCCTGGATGACCCGACAGACTTTGACGAGCTGCTATTACAAACAGACCCGCCAACACATGTAGTATCACTGTTATATTCCCTTCTATTGAACGTATCTAACCCTGACTATCCAACATACACGCAGAAATGGGAAACAGATCTACAGCATTCCATCTCCCCTACTGATTGGCAAAAAAGCTTTATCTTAACGCATAGGATCTCTTTGGCAACTAAGACCCAAGAAAAAGGGTTTAAGCTATTGACAAGGTGGTACAGATGCCCGGTAACTATTCAACGGTTTAACCCTTCTCTATCAGGTACCTGCTGGAGATGCCTGTCTTCTAGTGGAACAATGCTCCACATCTGGTGGGCAGGCCCTCCAATTCGGAAACTTTGGCAAAAGGTCTTTGATCTATACAGCAAGCTGATGGCGACCTCAATTAAGCCCACACCAGAGATAGCCCTACTATCTATGCTTCCGGGCCCACTCAAGCTGATTAAAAAAGACATACTGCACCACTTCTTGGCCGCAGTCAGGACAGTAATCCCCAGACACTGGAGAACAATAGACGTGCCTTCCTTGGGTGATTGGGCTGTTGAAGTGGATCGGATAAGAGATCTGGAGCGCCTGCTGGCACAGGAAGCGGGAAGGGAGGAACAGTTCTCCATCACTTGGACCTCATGGTCGATGTTTCGTTATTCCGATGACTTCCCCATATGGGTCAGGGATGCCCCATCTCTACCCGCCGAGTAGCCATGCTGGGGTGCTTCCCACTTCTGTTGTCACCCCTTATCTGTCTACATACTATCATTCTTATCCCTCTTTCTCTGTCTTCTTTTCTCTATGTACTGAACCAGTCACTCAAATATATAAACAAAGATCATATACCTAGAATTGCTCAATAACATGAATATTTATAATAAGTGATTAAATGATCCCTACGACGTTCCAGCCTGATTAGAAGGAACCTCCAGATAAAACAAACACGCAAAATCACAAAGGGAGATATAGGATGGTTCACCTACATATGTCATTCTATTTCTACATTAAAATCCTCTACATACAATATGATAACATGGTATTTCTTTAGAAGCTGTATACTAAAGCTTATATTTATATGCGTATAGAGTGAAGGGTTCCCTTATTGTTTTATGGATATTGTATACAATATTATACTGTAAAGTACTCTATTTTTTCTGTTCTACCCTTATATTGAAATAAACTAAGATTGAAAAGGATAAGGGCTTTGTCAGAGTAGTTCAGATATTTAGCGATTATTGGCCGGGGCAATTTGTGCTCAGTGTTAAAAGATCCCATGCGGTGGGCCCGTTCCACTGTGCAAGGGCCTGTAAGGCCTAGTGCTTCAGGAATGCGCCTGGTGCAGAATTCAGAAAGTGCCTGCGTTTGAAGCGATTCTGGGACACCCACGAATCGCAGGTTGCTCCTTCTGGACCTGTTCTCTAAATTGTCCAATTTTTGGATGATGTATTGATTGTTTTTGTCCTGAGCTTGTTCCGTAGCCTGAGCCTGATAAAGCTCCTCTTCTACGCCAGATAAGCGGTGCTCTAGGTCGTTCAGTCTGGTGGTGTGTTCACCTAGCTGGGCCTTAATTTGTTTCATCCCTGCGTTTACTGCCTTCTCCACAGAGGCAACAATCATGGGGAATAGGAGAGCTGCCACAGCTTGCGCTATGCGCTCCATGCTGTTATCTCCAGTGTGTTTTGTGGTAAAGTCCTCTGGAGAAGTACCCTGTGGAGCGGAGGCATGTGGAGAAGGGGCATGTGAGGCTAAGACATGTGTGGAGGAGTGGGAGGCCGAGCAGTCACTTACCTCCATTTCGGCCATCTGGGTGTCAGCATGAGGCTCCGTATAGGCCGAGACCGGGGCCTCGATTTGCGGCTAGACTGGCAGCACTGTCAGGGCCGTTTGTGATCGGGAGCCGGTTTTCTCCACAAACGGTCCATGTGTAGGTGGTAGTCACCCGGAGGAGGCTTGGGGTGTTTGGGGCAGCTCAGGCTGTATTTTTAGGCTGATTTAGGGTCGTGATGCGGGAGCCGAGGAGAGGAGCATCTACTCCATGCGGCGCCGGACCAGGAAGTGACCCTTTTTATAAAACAATTTCAGGCCCCCCCCTCTTTATTTAAAAATAACAATTCATTTTTTTCCCTCTATATGTATAGAATTTGATAATGTTGTTTAATATAATAATGTAAACATGCAATTTGCATTAATGTATACACATGTTAATATACCTTATCTTTAGTACCCTATAGCAAACAGTGACTAATGTGTAATCATTGTAATATTTTGGTCCGGTTGGTGAAAACAACACCCTTTCTATAGACACCCCATCCCAATGAAAACAGATAAATCAAAAAAGGGGATAGGGGGATTTTTACGGTGTCAAGTATAGAAATACACAATTGACTTACTATAAGTAAAACATAATTTTTATTGACATAACATAGTTAAAAGAAAAAACATACAAAGCATACTGTAGCTAAGCAGTGTGAGGTTATGAACACTTGGTGGTCAACATCGTATATAGGTGAGTAATAAATCGCAGCAGGAGATATTGCACATTAGCCCGACATGTTTCACTACTTTAGCTTCCTCAGGGGATGTGCAAGAGATTTATTTTACTGAGACCACTGAGTGAATAAAGAGAGGCAAAGTTGTAAAAACAATTTGGAAACATACAATAAAATTATACATACAAAGTATTGATTTAATTATGAACCTAGTTGCCTAAAAGGACTGGACACTTACCCTATATGATAATTGCACCCATGAACCACCTGACTTGGCCCCAAAAGACCAGATCAAAGGGGGTCAATTTGGCAAAGCCATAGAGGGCTGATAGAGGGACACTGGGGAACAGTAAAATTGCCATAGAGTTACATTATTAGTTAAATGAATAAATGGCTTAATATAGAGGAGGGGGAGGAGGGAGGGGGGAAGGGGGGGTGTGTCTCCTATTAATAAAAAATATATACGCACATTAAATTCTCTAGTGGTTTTGGTAATCTACTTGTCCATAGGAAAGATGGTAATTGGAGGGTTTTGGTCAGAACCTGTGTAGAGTTAGCTGCAAAAGCAGACTAGGAAATGATAAAAAAGAGGGTTTTATTTTAATAAAATGTAAAATATACTCTGTGATGAATACAAGTGAAATGGTGAATTTTACTGTAAAAATAGTGGGAGTGATGTAAAATTGTGCTCAAGAACCAACAGTGATAACTGGACATGAGCAGAAAAGTAGAGAAATGAGTGATGGGGGACGAGCTCTCCGCACCTGAATATCATAACACAGAGAAAGTTTTTTTTGCTCTAGGTCAACACAGCAAGAGGAAATGCCAATCACAGGGATAAGGGTAGAAACACCAACCGTGATGAAAATTAAATATAGGGCAACAGCCTCCGAACGAGGGAAAATTTGTGCAAAGTTGAAGGATATGTGAAAATGGATTGGGAATGATGGATCCGGTTATATAGCGTCTTACCTCACAGAGATGGTCACATATCAAGTGTCTCCCTCTGGCTCAGGCTGAACTGGCAGCCTGATGGGCCGGTTTAAATCAACCCTCCGACGAGCCGGCGTGTGACGTCACCGGCTCGAGGCGGACGTAAAGACGCCTGCGCGCATGCGCACGGGCAGCCTTCAAGCCTCTGACTACAACGACCATGAAGCTATGCGGCGAAGGGGAGGGTCCAGGCACACCCAACGATATTGGGAGTGCCCTTGAACCCTCAATCCAATTGCTGCAACGCTTAGGCATGCAGTGATGTTACTGAGGGGATAAAATCCCGGGTGGCCAGGCCATCGCAGGATCTTAAGGGGGCTGCGTGATGATTCCAAGCATGAAAATGGGCCTGCTAACTGATGGATAAGGCAGGCCCTGGGCGTCCGTATGGCTTGCCAGAGCGGGCGCCCAAGGGCGGTGTGTATGGGAACATAGGACAGGGGCCGGTTTGAATGGATGGGAGACGGATAAGAATGGAAATAGTGGCAGGTATAGGGGTATTGGGGCAGAACCACACATAGCTCCAATAAATAAAGTGTCACATAGGCAACTAAGTCCATTTACAAAATTTAAAACACCAAAAAATAGCTCAAATATTGTGTCAGGAATGTATTAGTTTTTCAAAGGAGAAAACAGATATCAGCATTTAATTATCCATTAAAGGACAAAATATTATTGCAAACCATACAAAAATAAGAAATATGAAAGGTAAGAGAATGAAAAGTAAAATATAGAAAAGATGAAGACAAACACATAATGACACTATAAATTTGTAAATTATCCATGGGAAAGGGATAAAAGGGAGGAGACTAGGGAAGAGAGAAGGGGGGGAGGGGGGCGAGGAACTGATATGGTCTCCCGTTCCTCCTGGGGAAGGGAAGCGGGAATGGACCCAGGACGGGGAAAGGGAAAGAAGGCACATGGGAACCCAAACTAGTGGGGGAAGGGAGAGATCTAAATGGGCATTAACCACTTCAGCCCCGGAAGGTTTTACCCCCTTCCTGACCAGAGCACTTTTTACAATTCGGCACTGCGTCGCTTTAACTGCTAATTGCGCGGTCATGCAATGCTGTACCCAAACTAAATTTGCGTCCTTTTTTTCCCACAAATAGAGCTTTCTTTTGATGGTATTTGATCACCTCTGCCATTTTTATTTTTTGCGCTATACACGGAAAAAGACCGAAAATTTTGAAAAAAAATGATATTTTCTACTTTTTGTTCTAAAAAAAATCCAATAAACTCAATTTTAGTCATACATTTAGGCCAAAATGTATTCGGCCACATGTCTTTGGTAAAAAAAATGTCAATAAGTGTATATTTATTGGTTTGCGCAAAAGTTATAGCGCCTACAAACTAGGGTACATTTTCTGGAATTTACACAGCCTTTAATTTATGACTGCCTATGTAGTTTCTTGAGGTGCTAAAATGGCAGGGCAGCACAAAACCCCCACAAATGACCCCATTTTGGAAAGTAGACACCCCAAGGAAATTGCTGAGAGGCATGTTGAGCCCATTGAATATTCATTTTTTTGTCCCAAGTGATTGAATAATGACAAAAAAAAAAATTACAAAAAGTTGTCACTAAATGATATATTGCTCACACAGGCCATGGGCATATGTGGAATTGCACCCCAAAATACATTTAGCTGCTTCTCCTGAGTATGGGGATACCACATGTGTGGGACTTTTTGGGAGCCTAGCCGCGTACGGGGCCCCGAAAACCAATCACTGCCTTCAGGATTTCTAAGGGCGTACATTTTTGATTTTACTCCTCACTACCTATCACAGTTTTGAAGGCCATAAAATGCCCAGATGGCATAAAACCCCCCCCAAATGACCCCATTTTGGAAAGTAGACACCCCAAGCTATTTGCTTTGAGGCATGTTGAGTCCATGGAATGTTTTATATTTTGACACAAGTTGCGGGAAAGTGACACTTTTTTTTTTTTTTTGCACAAAGTTGTCACTAAATGATATATTGCTCACACAGGCCATGGGCATATGTGGAATTGCACCCCAAAATACATTTAGCTACTTCTCCTGAGTACGGGGATACCACATGTGTGGGACTTTTTGGGAGCCTAGCCGCGTACGGGGCCCCGAAAACCAATCACCGCCTTCAGGATTTCTAAGGGTGTAAATTTTTGATTTCACTCTTCACTGCCTATCACAGTTTCGGAGGCCATGGAATGCCCAGGTGGCACAAACCCCCCCAAATGACCCCATTTTGGAAAGTAGACACCCCAAGCTATTTGCTGAGAGGCATGGTGAGTATTTTGCAGCTCTCATTTGTTTTTGAAAATAAAGAAAGACGAGAAAAATTTTTTTTTTTCTTTTTTCAATTTTCAAAAACTTTGTGACAAAAAGTGAGGTCTGCAAAATACTCACTATACCTCTCATCAAATAGCTTGGGGTGTCTACTTTCCAAAATGGGGTCATTTGGGGGGGGTTTTGCCACCTGGGCATTCCATGGCCTCCGAAACTGTGATAGGCAGTGAAGAGTGAAATCAAAAATTTACGGCCTTAGAAAGCCTGAAGGCAGTGCTTGGTTTTCGGGGTCCCGTACGCGGCTAGGCTCCCAAAAAGTCTCACACATGTGGTATCCCCGTACTCAGGAGAAGCAACAGAATGTATTTTGGGGTGTAATTTCACATATCCCCATGGCATGTTTGAGCAATATATCATTTAGTGACAACTTTGCGCAAAAAAAAAAAAATTAAAAATTGTCTCTTTCCCGCAACTTGTGTCACAATATAAAATATTCCATGGACTCGACATGCCTCTCAGCAAATAGCTTGGGGTGTCTACTTTCCAAAATGGGGTCATTTGGGGGGGTTTTGAACTGTCCTGGCATTTTATGCACAACATTTAGAAGCTTATGTCACACATCACCCACTCTTCTAACCACTTGAAGACAAAGCCCTTTCTGACACTTTTTGATTACATAAAAAAATTTTTTTTTGCAAGAAAATTACTTTGAACCCCCAAACATTGTATATTTTTTTAAAGCAAATGCCCTACAGATTAAAATGGTGGGTGTTTTATTTATTTTTTTCACACAGTATTTGCGCAGCGATTTTTCAAACGCATTTTTTTGGGAAAAAACACACTTTTTTAAATTTTAATGCACTAAAACACACTATATTGCCCAAATGTTTGATGAAATAAAAAAGATGATCTTAGGCTGAGTACATGGATACCAAACATGACATGCTTTAAAATTGCGCACAAACGTGCAGTGGCGACAAACTAAATACATTTTTAAAAGCCTTTAAAAGCCTTTACAGGTTACCACTTTAGATTTACAGAGGAGGTCTACTGCTAAAATTACTGCCCTCGATCTGACGTTCGCGGTGATACCTCACATGCATGGTGCAATTGCTGTTTACATTTGACGCCAGACCAACGATTTCGTTCGCCTTAGCGCGAGAGCAGGGGGGACAGGGGTGCTTTTTTTTTTTTTTTATTATTATTTTTTTTTTATCTTATTTTTAAACTGTTCCTTTAATTTTTTTTTTTTTAAATCATTTTTATTGTTATCTCAGGGAATGTAAATATCCCCTATCATAGCAATAGGTAGTGACAGGTACTCTTTTTTAAAAAAATTGGGGTCTATTAGACCCTAGATTTCTCCTCTGCCCTCAAAGCATCTGACCACACCAAGATCGGTGTGATAAAATGCTTTCCCAATTTCCCAATGGCGCTGTTTACATCCGGCGAAATCTAAGTCATAAAATGCTCGTAGCTTCCGGTTTCTTAGGCCATAGAGATGTTTGGAGCCACTCTGGTCTCTGATCAGCTCTATGGTCAACTGACTGAATCACCGGCTGCATTTTCAGGTTCCCTGCTGAGACAGGAGAGCCAGAGAAATACACGGAAGACGTTGGGGGGGGGCTATCCCTCCCACTGCTTCTAAAAGCAGTCTACAGGCTAATTAGCTGCTAGGATTGCTTTTACATGAAAGCCGACCGCTGGCTGAAAAGAATGATACCAAGATGATACCTAAACCTGCAGGCATCATTCTGGTATAACCACTCAAAGTCGTGAATGGCGTACCTGAAGACAAAAAAATGGTTAACAATAAAGTACAGTAAACGGTAAAGTATAAAAAATTGCATACCTGAAAAACAAACTTGATAAAACATAATAACAATAAAACATTGCAGAATAGAATACAGTAAAAAAGAGCAGAACAATAGAGAGAATAGAGAGAGAGAGAACAATAAAACGACAACAATTTTTTTTAATTTTATATTTTTGTATGTGTTTTTTTTTTTTTTTTTACACTTTTTTTGTAACTAACTTTTATAACTGTAACCGGTTCCAGGTTCGGGTCTCTCAAAATGCAATGGCATTTTGGGAGACCCTGTGAAAGTGTGCCTAGTCTGTGCAATGCTGTACCCTACGCTAATACTCAACTAGTGAATGGTAGCGTTCAAAACATTCACCAATGCAAAGACCAGGATTGTCAGGACAGGAGGGACAATAATAGCGGGTGTCACGCCTATATCCGCGCTTGCTGCAGACACAACATCTTTTTTGGGGGGGTTCGCTGGGTAGGGGTACTCTGGAGGACATAAAAATGCCTCTCATGCAGCCGACTGCATTTGGTTGGGGATGTGAATGGGGGAAGTACGGGCGCTGCAGAAGCGGTGGGTTCCCAATTAGGATTGGCGAATGCAGCAGGAAGGGCATTATGGGCACGACGGGCCTGTGTTTGTCTTTTTGGTGGCAGCGGGACACTACATGTGCTTGCCACCTCACCAGCTTGAACTGCACTTATGGGACTCGCCACGTCACCAAGTGTTACTGCAGTGCTGGTTTGACTACGACCGGGGTGTACTAGGCCGCTGGTGCTTGCCAGTTCACCAAAACGCTACAAAAAAAACTGCGTTTGTGGGAACCCTAAACTGCTGGGGACGCTAGTATAGATCTGATCGGATCAGATATTGATCTGTTCAGATACTATACCACTAAGGGAGGTGTACGGTGCGTGCGTGGGTGTTAGCGGTACTGGCGCTAACCTGACGCTGCCTGGGGCTGGTGCTTGCCAGTTCACCAAAACGCTACCAAAAAAACTGTTAGCGATCGCAGGGATCAGGCCTGACTCTGCGAACGCTGCAGTTATGAGTTTAGTGTTTTGTAAGTGACAGTGATCGATCGATACTGCACTTGGGTGGGCTGGGCCGGGCGGAGGGGCAAAACGCAGGTGCTAACAGGTATCTGGGCTGATCCCGCTAACACTGCGTGTTTGGGAACCCTAAACTGCTGGGGACGCTAGTATAGATCTGATCAAATCAGATATTGATCCGATCAGATACTATACCACTAAGGGAGGCGTATGCTGCGTGCGTGGGTGTTAGCGGTACTGGCGCTAATCTGACGCTGCCTGGGGCGAAGCATATCACCGCCGGGCGATCAGGGGGCTATACCCTTATTCGGTAATAAACGGCGGGTGCCCTGACACTATAAAAAATAAACAAACTAACCAGCGTCAACCGTAACGGTTATACGGTGATCAGTGGTGAAAGGGTTAACTAGGGGGCAATCAAGGGGTTAAAACATTTATTAGATAGTATATGGGGGTCCCTGACGCTATAAAACGCTGACAGTGAACCTAAATATTTACCTCCCTAACTAGCGTCACCAGCGACACTAATACAGCGATCAGAAAAATGATCGCTTAGTGACACTGGTGACGGGGGGTGATCAAGGGGTTAAAACTTTATGTGGGGGGGGTTAGGGGGGTACCCTAGACCTAAAGGGGGGTAACACTCACTGCCCTAACACTGTAACTGTCACAAACTGACACCAATCAGTAATCAGAAAAAAAAAAAAAAATACTGCTTGGTGTCAGTTTGTGACGGGGGGGTGATTGGGGGGGGATCGGGGGGCGATTGGGGGGGTCGGGGGTGTTTTATGTGCCTGGCATGTTCTACTGTGTGTGTGTAGTGTTGTGCACTTACATGTCTTCTCTCCTCGGCGCTGGAACGGAAACTGCCAAAGCCGAGGAGAGATGACATCACATCCTCTGCCTGTGTGAAACTACACACAGGCAGAGGAGGATTCCTATTGGCTGGGAGCGATCGCGAGGGGGGGGCCACGATCGGATGGTCTCCCCCTTGCCTCCCAATGCTCCCAGTGAAATGCCGACCGCCGCTGGCACCGGGGGGGGGGTCCGATCGGACCCCCCCGCCCGCGGGAGGCAGATCACGTATGGGAACGTGATTCTGCCTGCCGTGCCATTCTGCCGCAGTATATCTGCGTTAGGCGGTCGGCAAGTGGTTAAAGGACTATAGAAAAGATTTGAAGCTCAGGTTTTCATTAAAGCCAGGAAAACATGTGGCTTTTAAGTTGTAAATCCAAAGAGCCTCTAGTTGTAGCAGCGTGTGATCAACGCTGCCACCTCGAGAGTCTGGAGGAATGTGCTCAAGCGCAAAGAATTTAATGAATTGCGGATTGAAGTTGTGATATGTGCCAATGTGTCGGCTGATGGCAGTGTCCATTTTATTTTTCTTGTATGTGTTTGAAAAATTGTCTTTTTGTTTTGCCTATATAGAAGCCACCGCACCGGCATTGAGCAAAGTATACAATGCCTGGTGTTTGGCAGGTGACTCTAAAGTGAACAGAATGCCACCTACCATTGGGTAATTTAACTTTAGTTTTTGCAGCGACATATTCACATACATCACATGTACCACAAGGAAAAGTACCGCAATTCATTAGTTCCAAAGATGGTTGTGTAGTTTTGAAATTACTTTGGACCAGTTGGTCCCTTAAGGAAGGGGCTTGCTTGAAAGTAATTTCAGGGACATTATTTATATGTTTGCTCACGGTGGGATCTGCAGCTAGAAGAGGCCAATATTTTTTTAAAATGCGTCTAAATTGTTGATGCTGACAAGAATATTGAGTAATGACTCGTACGTTGTCTGGCTTTTTGACTTGTTTATTCGAGAATATCTGTGAATTTCTATTTTGTTCATTCACTCTATTTTTTTTTTTTTTCATTTAAAGATTTTTATTGATTTTAGAGTGTTGAACAAAAAGGTTAGAATAGGAATACACAAATGATAATAAGGGAAAAATAGGATACAAACAATAATAAGAAGAAGCATAAAAGAAGCACATATCCAGAGCAGTCGTATATTGTATCTTCAGGTTATGTATACAGTTGTTTATGTATAATGATATTTGTCAGTTGGAGCGTTTTTCCAGTTACTGAGTATTAGGGACCTAGCCACCAATAGTATGTGTGTTACTACATGTCTCACAGAGTAGGGGAATCTTTCTAGTCCAATTAGTAATATAGCTAGTTTAGGGTCTGGGGGTGTTATAATGCCTGTAATTTCCCCTAAAAGTTTAAAGATGTTGTTCCAGAAGCTGGTGACGTTAGGGCATTCCCAAAACTTATGGAGAAGATGGCCTTTATGTTCACATTCTCTCCAACATAAAGGTGAGGTGTTGTGAAACATTTTTGAGAGTCTAGAAGGGGTGTATTGCCAGCGGTGTATTATCTTGAGGGATGTTTCCCAGTGTGTGGTGCAGTGTGATACAGTTTGTATGGTCTTAAACGCGAATTGCCATTGATTATCGGTAACTGAAGTTTTCATGTCCATATCCCACCTAAAGTGTGTTTTTGATTTTTGGAACTTTGTTTTCCCCTGAAGCAAATTGTAGTATAGAGATATTCCTTTGTTGTGGAGTGATCCTCGGGTTAGGTGATGCCATGCTTGGGTTGGCAGGTGGATATTGTTCCACGGGTGTTTGTGTGTTAGGTGAGCTACACGTAGGCAGGTGAAGAGCATATTATGTGACATGTTGTGGTCCTTCATTAAGCAGGCTGCAGATTTTGGTCTGTTGTTGTGGTATAAGTCTTGTACACTGTTAATCTTTTTAGAAGGGAAGTGTTTCAGGGATATCATTGGTATATTGGCTTCAACCACACTTAAAGGGAGTTTATAGTCTATTTCTCTGCTATCAGTGCTATGACGAGATAAAAGGAATTTCCAGGCTTTAAGTGATATGCTGATAGTGGGGGGCACATTCTTGAGGTTCCAGGGTATCCAACTATCACTTATTAGGATCGACGGTAGGTCTGATATAGGGGCTAAGGTTTTTTCAATCTCCACCCACAGTGGTACTTCATTGGGAGAAAACCAGTATTTGAGTTGGTCTAACCTAGTTGCCCACATATAATCATGAACATCTACTAGTCCCGCCCCTCCTAGTCGTTTGTGAGGAATTAGAGTGGCTTGTGAGCATCTTGCTTTCTTAGTGCCCCACAGGAGTTTCCATTGGAGACTAGAAAGGGATTTGAGATAGTGTTCCGGGATGGTGATCGGGAGTACCCTAAAGGTGTACAGGATTTGGGGGAGGATTAAAATTTTAAATGCTGCTAACCTACCCAACCAAGATATTTTGTGTTTGGCTATGTTGTTGATTTGAGTCGTTAATTTGGTTATAAGGGGTTTCAAATTAGCATCAATTAGGGATCTGGTATGGTTAGTAAGTGTAATGCCTAGGTATGGTATTCCTTTGGAACTCCAAGTGTACGGGAATGATTGTTGTAACGTGTTACGGCTTTTGGGGGTCACACCAAGGTCCAGAATGAGAGATTTGGAGCAGTTCACCCTATAGTATGATATATTCCCAAAGGAAGTTAGTATTTCATGTGCTGTGGGGAGTGACGTACTCGAATTTGTCAAAAATAATATCACGTCATCAGTGTAATGGAAATTTGTAAGTTCTGTATATAATTGTATTGTATTTTGTATGTATTGCACATTGCCCTCACTGTGCACACGGCACTAATAATGTTTTCAGTAAATGTTTACATTCTTTCGAGTCCTGATTAGAATAAGCCTGCCTATGTAACGCCCCTTGTTACCATAAACGTACAATTGTAATATTAATGTGATACCTACGTAATCATGTGCATAAAAACCTTCAATTGCGTCATAATAAAGCAGAACAGTAATTTGGAAAGATGCTGAGCGTATCTTTTGTGTCTGTTCCCTACTGCAGTAGTTATTATTAATTTGGAACCACTAATCAATATGAGGATAGGAGTTGCCTATCATCAATTTAACTGAGTCAGCATGGCGAGCTTTGCTTTAGGAGGGGATTCCAGGTGACCCTGAGTATCCGAAACGAGGAGCTTGAGACGATCCGGGAATTTCTGATAATCAGCCGGCTGAGGTAAGCCTTTTGCTTACATTTGAGTTATCAGACTTCCTTGATCGGTAAGGCATTTTCGGGACAAAGGGTACCTATTTTACTCCCCTTAATCGAACTGTATTGATTGGTGGTTATATGTTATGTTGTCCCTGTCTATTGTCCATCGGAGTGTTATAGATAAGAAAGGGAAGAATAGTGCTGTTCACAGGTATATGTAGTACATCTGCTAGATAAAGTAGGTTAGAGGCAAGAGGGTATAGGCACACGTAGAGAAGAGAGAAGACTGGCCAGTCATTATGGGCATTAAATTAAGTAAGGGAATGAAGGGTAAGAGACCCTCAAAAATGCCCAGCGCAAGAGGAGCGCTATATATGAACCAAAGGTGCGGTTCCGCCTATACTGAGCCCCTAGATTAATGGTTAGAGTGGACAGGGATCCACAATGGGTAACTGGGTTACCAAAGGTCATAGGGACTAAGAATCATGCAGCGTAAACAGCTAGAGAAACAGCTATCTATGTGAGCAGGATGGATCAAGGGTGACATTAACACTAGACAGAAAGGGACATTTTCATGTTAAGTTGTGGGATGAATTTGGGGTCAGGCACTACAACTATTAGAGTCAGAAACAGAGAAATGAGAATTAAAACAGAATACTTTATATGTTGTCAGAGAGGGAAGATGGGATGAGCACTCTGGCTGCCTGTCTGATCATAGAATCATAGAAGCTAGATATAAAGGATTTCTGAACAAAATAAAAAAAGTAGAATTTAGACAGGAAAATATTAATGAGAGTTAAAAGAAAGTGAGAGAATGATGTGCATGTGTTGTGTACAAATGGGAAAATGTAAGCGATTTTAGAGAGATATTGGTGTACGTGTGTGCGAATGCTGGGACCTTTAGTTCTATTGCTTGTGTGTGTCATGTACGCAGATGTGACCCCCTCCTTTGTGCTCTCCTGAAAGAATGTGGTCAGTGATAAGCTGGAAGGACACCATGCCAACTTTTGTTTTTTAGACAAAACATTTATAACAAAATGTGCCGGGTTAACCAATCTAATGGTAAACAATGTGATCACAATTATTTTGAATATGTTTTCCAAACATGGTAAAATGAAGGTTACATTTAACCGTGTATTGCACACATTGAATATCCTTTGATAGTGGAAACAGTGCATGTAAAAAAGGGAAATTAAGTAATAATGAGTATTCATTTCTAATACGAGTTTAACAATTTTATTAATAATATAGATATATTGAAACTGGTTTAGACAACCTTTGGTTGGAAATGAAATCCAGGTTATTGGGGAAATTTGTAATGAATGAGATTAGTTTAGATTAAGATAACAATTTTGTAATTTTACATTTATACAATAAGCCCTTATTGAGAGAAAAAAAAGATTAAGATGAGGTTGTTATTTGGAATAAAGCTGCCATATTTAACAAAGCCAAGATGGATGGAATACATAAGAAGTTTTTCTACAAAAATGATATTGTAAGGTTCTTGATAATAACTTGATGTGCGGTCCATGATGTAAGAGTAATAATAAATAAAATTTAAATATAACAGACCCATCACATCAAGTCCACACACCCTGTTAGGATAGATCCCACCTGCAGCCAGTTGTTTTTTAGTTTTTGATGCTTTCTGGTCCGTCATACAGATTGTTGATCCTTTTGTTTTTATTTATTTTTATTTTTGAAATCCAAAGCAGAATGTGTGGATTGTGAAATGATGTGCCCTTTTTCTTGTAAGTGCAGTGGTATAAGCAGAAGAATATTTTGGATTTATGGGCATCTCTGCATGACCACAGGGTATTGTTATCATTTATTATAATATTGCCAGGAAAAAGTTGTGTTTTGAAACATGAAACTGGAGTTCTTACACAAACAGCATGATAGAAAACAAGCCATTGTAATATATTTATGCAAGCTGGACCCAGTAATGAAGGGTTCACCCCAATATATCAGAGCTGTAGCTTTTATGCAAAGGTGCTTTTAGACAAAGTTAGATATTGTTTTGGTCAAACATTTAATTTTTAATGGTCCGACATTCTGTGCAGCAAATATACAGCTAACTAAATGTCTGTCTAATGAAAGGTTTAAAATATGAGTTTGTTTATGTACAAATCTAACAATGAAAAATGCGTACATTTATTCAAAAGAAAGGAAAAGACACATGTGTTAAATTGATGATGAAGGAATCAGTTGCTGTGAGCCCAGTGCAGGACACACTCCCTGAAGACCCAGATATTAAATTTTTTGTAGATTTGAGTATGCAGTTTACCACCCAGAAGGATACTCTGTATTCAAAGTCATTGGATCCTTTTTTCCCCAGCTCAAGAAGCAGAGCTCCATGTTTTAGCAAAGCCTGTGAGCTATAAAAAGAGTGTATATTTATATAGATAGTCGAGATATAGAGAGCTTTTGGTTCCATTTAAAGGGCCAGAAGTTTGTTTTTACTTCGGCAGTTAAACCAACCAAGCATGCCAAGTTAATTTGATTGGCTGTTTTCAGCCTTCCAGGTTCTTGCTGAGGTAGCCATATTAACTTTAAAACTCACACATGGAAGCAGACCAGGTGACTAAGGATGCTGCATTTACAGCCCCGGACACTTGATGGGTCTGTGCAACTCACAGATTCCACCCTAGTTCTGGCCCAGTATAGCTGGGATTAATAATTCAACTTTAAGGACCCCAGAACGAGAAGAACAAGTGGTCCACAGGGGGCAACTTCTTATGAAACAGGACTTTGGAAAAGGTGATCATTTATGTCTGCCAGCCACTCTTTTCCCTCTAGCTTGACACATGGACTGTGTCATCAGTCACAAGAAGTTATGGCTGCCTTAGTAAATGAGCATGGGATAGAGCCAGGGTTCACCACAGTTGTTTTTATAACACACCACTTCTTGTTTTACCTGTTACCAAAGGTGTTACCAAAAGCTGAACATCCCTTCCAGAGATTACAAAAAAGATATATCCAGATGCCCAAGTTAGGATCTTACGAGTATGCATTTTGTCTGTATGGACATGTTTTTTGGATGTCCAGTGGCAAATGCTACTGCAAAGGCCACAGTAAAAAGTGTTATCAGAAGTAGTTTGTAAGTACAGAGTGCCAGAAAGTACAGAGAGTAACAGAGGAAATCATTTTTTATAGGAGAGTCCTTAATAGAAGTTTTGAGGTTTTATTTTTACACCCCCTACTGTCTACAATGTAGCGGACAAAGTAGAGTAAGAAACTAGAAAACTTTTGCCTGAATGTTTTCTTATATTTTATGAAGCCCCTAAGGGGGATGTTGGACTCTCTCCCTATGGGATTTGGTTTGGGAGTGTGTTACTCACTTGCTTATATTTTGTCTCAGCAGCTGAAGTCCTCCATTCGGATCTCACAGAGAATGTTGCTGATCTTTTAAGGTTTTTTGACAAACTCATTTATGTGTTTTCTCCCCAATTCCAGATCCTAAAAGTTTGGAAGGATCTAAAACTAAAGCCAGGTGACTTGTGGATTGTTAAGAGACATTTATATATAAGGAAATGTTTGGAGACTCAATACAGCATCTATTTCATGTACAGTTTTTGCAAAACTTGAAGGAAAAGTCACCTGGATCCACACCAGACACTGTAAAAATGACAAAATTAAAGAAATCTCTGTGTTTGATTTGTTTCCCTCTTGTGATCACAGTCTAGGGTACTTTTTGATTCAATTACTTTAATTGTAAGGGATATATATATATATTTGAAAAGTAGTTCAGCCATGTGTGAAGTCATATTTGTCTTTTGTACGTCTTCCATTTTATGTAGAATTGTCTGTGTTTACATATGCTGATAAGTCAGCATGCCAACAATTCAGCTAGAAGGCCATTCTGGCCACATGAGTGTACAGCCAGTACTGTAAATATGTCTTATCAATCATTTGTTTTTCACAATGAAAAGTCATTTTGTAATGAAAAAGCTGCTCAGCTATTATTTTCTCCACAATGGAGTTTTTTGCCTCTTTGGCCAGGACTACCTCCACCTAAGCATGTGGAGTTTCCAGGTTAAAGGTGATAGCAGGTATGGTCAGTGATCAAAATATTGATCAAAAGAGGGGAGACTGTAATGGAAATTTGTAAGTTCTGTATATAATTGTATTGTATTTTGTATGTATTGCACATTGCCCTCACTGTGCACACGGCACTAATAATGTTTTCAGTAAATGTTTACATTCTTTCGAGTCCTGATTAGAATAAGCCTGCCTATGTAACGCCCCTTGTTACCATAAACGTACAATTGTAATATTAATGTGATACCTACGTAATCATGTGCATAAAAACCTTCAATTGCGTCATAATAAAGCAGAACAGTAATTTGGAAAGATGCTGAGCGTATCTTTTGTGTCTGTTCCCTACTGCAGTAGTTATTATTAATTTGGAACCACTAATCAATATGAGGATAGGAGTTGCCTATCATCAATTTAACTGAGTCATCAGCGAATAAGTTGATAAGGTGTGTGGTAGCTCCAAATTGAAAACCAGTTACACATGCATGTGATCTAATGGCCTCCGCCAAGGGTTCGATCATGAGATTACAAATCGTCGGGGATAAGGGACAGCCCTGGCGAGTTCCGTTTGTTATTTGGAAAGGAGTGGAAAGCATACTGGACGTGTATACCCGGGCCGAGGGACAGGAATACAAGGCCAGAATCACATTCTGTATATGGCCACTAAAACCATATTTAGATAAAGTCATTGACATGTATTTCCAGTTCACTCTATCAAACGCCTTCTCTGCGTCTATGGAGAGCAGCAGAGAAGGCGTTTTTGTTATCTCGGCATGATGGATGATGTTAATTATTCTCCTCGTAGCATCTGAGGTTTGTCTCCCCCTCACGAAGCCCATCTGGTCTTTTTGAATTAATGATGGAATATAAGTAGTTATTCTTTTGGTTATTAGTTTGGCATAGATTTTAATATCGGAATTTAAAAGAGATATTGGGCGGAAATTGGATGGCGTAGTAGGGTCTTTACCTGGTTTGGGTAAGGTAACTATATACGCTTGTAGCATCTCTGGGTCAAATGTCGCTGTAGTTGCTGCTTTTGTAAAGACTGTTTGTAGGTGCGGTGTGAGATGTGGTTTGAATGTTTTGAAGTATTCGTTGGAAAACCCGTCAGGTCCGGGTGATTTACCATTTGGCAGTGTTTCTATAGCAGCGGCTATTTCAGTTGTAGTGAATGGGGAAATTAAAGTAAGGAGTTGGGATTCCGATAACATTGGTAATTTTAAATTTTGGAGGAAGTTTTTGGATGTTGTCGTGGGTGGGTTGACATGTAGAGGGATCGTCTTTAATGTTGTATAGGTTGCTGTAGTAGTCAGCGAACTGATTAGCTATGTCTTGCGGGTTTGTAATTTTATGTTTGAGGGTAGGGTGTAGCAGATGGGCTATTCTCGTTTTGTTTTTTACTGCTTTCAGTCTATTGGCTAAGTATTTGCCTGCTCTATTGGCATTGGCATAGGACTGTAGTTTGAGACGTCTAAGGTGATAGTCATATTGTTGAGGCTATTTCTGAGGTCATCTCTTAAAGCTGATAGTTTTTGGGTAAGGTTTACATTAGGTTTTTGTTTATTTTGTTCTGCTAAGGTGTGGATATTTTTTAAGATTGAATCAACATGGGCATTATGCCTTTTTTTTTCCCTTGCTCCGATTTGTATGAGTATGCTTCTCATGTACGCCTTATGGGCGTTCCATAAGATGAAGGGGTTTTCAACAGAATCTACATTATTTAGAAAAAATTCTCTGATATGTTGGGAGATCTTTGTAGAAGTTCGGGGATCTTGTAATAATCTTATATTGCTACGCCAGATGGGTGAGGAGGAGGAGACAACCTGGTCATCGATGGTGATAGTAATAGCAGCATGGTCAGACCATGTTATGTCATGTATCTTCGTACACGAGGTATTCTGTAACAGCCACTTGTCTGTCAAGAATAGGTCAATGCGAGAGTATGAGCAATGCCTGTGGGAGAAAAAGGTATAGTCTCTTGCGTTCACGTTCAAACATCTCCAGACATCGTATAGTTCCGCTTGGTGTATTGTTTTGCTCAGGTAGGAGGAGCTGTGTGGTTTTGGAGCAGACGTATCAGACGTATTTGGGATCTACTATAAGGTTAAAGTCACCACAGACAATAAGATTGCCATATATATGGTTCTGCAGTTTCTTGAAAAGTCTGCTGATGAAGCGGGTTTGATGTGAGTTCGGTGCGTATAGGGAAACTAATGTATACGGTTTTGAGTTGATGTCTCCTGTCAGGATGATGTATCGGCCGTTGGGATCAAGGATAATGTCCTTTTGTTGAAATGATAGAGTGTTCCTCAGTGCTATTAATACTCCAGCTTTTTTCTTCTCTGGTGTACATGCCATGAATACATGTGGGTAGTCTTTGTGTGAACAGTTAGGAGCTTTTGTGTCTTGGAAGTGAGTCTCCTGTACACATAAGACGTCTGCTTTGTGTGTTGTGGCTTCCTTCCACATGGAGAGTCTCTTTGCGGGGTGATTGAGACCCCTAGCATTTATGGATAAGCAGTTAATGGGCATTTGAGGGTATTTGAGTTGAGAATAGTGCCTGCGTGTATGGCAGTAGCTGTGTGGCAGGTATGGTTTCTGGGATCCCCCTAATTTTTAGGTTGTTCCGTCTGGAACGGTCTTCCAAATCCGCGACCTTATTTTTTAGCCATGCGATTTCTTCATCATGGTTACCATGGGCATCTACCATTGTGTTGAATGAGGAAGTGAATTCTCCCATTCGCTGTTCTATATGATCCACTCTACTGCCTAAGGCCTGAACTTCTCTCTGACAGTGGTTAATGCCAGCAGTCATATCAGCATGCAGGGATGCTTTTAGGGAGAGCAGCATCTCTTTAAGGACTGTGTCTGACACTGGCCTATCAGAGGTAGGGAATGCTGCTATGGGGTCCTGTGAGACATGCACCGCTGTGTCTGCAGCGTTTTGAGGCCTGCTTACCTCCATCTCGGGGTCCGCCAGCGGCCGATCCGGGGATGATATCTGCTGTTTTTGTTTGGCTGGGCTCCTGGTGGAGGGGCTCGAGGTGCCAGAGGAAGATCCGCTGTTTAGGTGGGAGCTTTGATGTTGTTTTGATGAACCGGAGCAGCTGTTGTTAGTCACGGCCTGCAGGTCTGTTCGTCTGCCTGAGGCGCCGGTGCCATTTTGTTGAGGCTCGCGCCCTTTGAAAAAGTCCTGCATTTTTTGTAGGTTCTGTGTGTTTTTCCTGTGCCTGGGCATCTCGCCGTGCACAGCGGGTCTCGGTGGGTCCGTGGACGCTTTTTGCGGTTCGGATGGGGTCGGTGGAAGTGGATGAGTGTGGATTCTCTCCGGCGGCCGAGCGGAGCTCTCTAGTTAAGCTTCCATGCTGGAGCTCGGTCGCCATGCCCCCCCCCATTCGCTTTATTAAAGGCTTTTTTAAGGCAAGTGTGACTATACCCTTTAGTTTTCAACCTATTGTATAGGTCCCTGGCTACAATTTTAAAGTCTGAGTCCCGGCTACAATTGCGCTTAAGTCTTAAATACTGACTGTAAGGGATGCTTTTAATCAAGTAGTGGGATGCGAGCTTTGGGCGTGAAGGATAGTGTTGCCTGCTGAAGGCTTTCTATAGAGAGACGAATCGAGTTTGCCATCTGCATTGATGGAGATGACCAGGTCAAGGAAGTCAATACTGCTCTGACTGCAATTCATAGTAAATTTGAGATTAAAATTGTTGATTGAAATAATTCTTAAAAATTCGTTCAGTTCAGTTTGTGTTCCGGACCAAAAAATAAGAACATCATCTATAAAATGGTACCAAGCCAGAATTTTATCATGGAGATGATTAAGATCGTCCCTGATAAGGACCTCTTTCTCCCACCCCCCCAGGTACAGGTTCGCATAGGAGGGGGCGTATTTGGTCCCCATTGCGACCCCCTGTACCTGGAGGAAGTGGGAGGAATTAAAGACAAACACATTATGTTTCAGGATATAATCCAATAAATCCAAAATGAAGGCATTGTGTTTAGTAAAGGGTGGACCTCTCTCATTTAGATGTTGTTGTATTACTTTAAGTCCTGCATCGTGAGGAATAGCGTTGTACAGGCTTTCAACATCTAGTGCTACTAACCAGGTGTTGGGGGGAAGAGACAGGTCCTCGATTGTTCTCAAGAGGTCAATGGTGTCCTTAATGTATGATGAGAGTGCCGTTACATGAGGTTTTAAGTAACTGTCTACCAGAGAACTGGCGTTTTCAGTAAGACTTGAGCATCCAGAGATTATTGGACGTCCTGGGGGTTCAGTCAATGATTTGTGCACCTTCGGTAGTGCGTAAAATGTAGGGATCCTTGGATCTTTAACATTTAAAAAATTTAAGGTGTTTTGGTCTATGACTCCTTGACGGTAAGCTCGACAGATAATTGTGCGATATTGAGCGTCAAAATTCTTGATAACTGTTTTCGAGATGGGGCGATACCAGTTCCGGTTTTTTAGAATATTCTGGCACATATTTATGTATTGGGGGATGTTCATAACAACTAGGTTCCCCCTTGTCAGAGGGCTTAATTATTATACGGGATTAGCTTGCAAGGACTTAACTGCATCACTCTGTTCTGAGGTAAAATTAGAGGACTTAGTAGTAGAGGTTTTGAATTTCTCAATTTTTTTGGTTGTTTGTTGTATAAATGCCCAGATGTTTGGGTTAGTATTTAAAAGGGGAAAAAGTCTGGATTTAGGTGTAAAGGACTGAGGGGGGGAAGACACACCAGCGACCGACAGCGCAGGTGGATGAGTGAGAACCGCGTCATTGTCGGTGGTGTGTCCCTCCTCCCAGAGTTTCATCAGATCTTCAAGGGCTTGGTGATCCTCAATGCTTTCTTGAATATTCGAATCACAGTCTATAGGACTTATCTCTAGGGCAGGTCTGTCAAAGATTGTTCTATATAGAAGTCTGCGCGCGAACAAGTGCAGATCTTTGATAAGTGAGAATTTATCACATTGAAAGTCCGGGCAGAAAGAAAGGCCTAATTGTAGGACTTGTGTCTCAGAGTTTGTTAAATTATAGGAAGATAGATTATTGACAAATGGAGATTTTTTTCCTCACTGTCATTGACAGTAGGTGTGGGATTCAGCAAGTATCTAGATTCTAGTCCTTCCCTAAAAAAAGGGAGAGCTAGTTTAATATCTGTGGGTACTGGAGTGCCAGAGGGAGAAATAATGGCTTCATTTGTGTTTGTCTTTTTGGTAGGGTTGGGGTGTAGGGGGGAAGCTGTGTTTGAGGTGGTTGGTGCTATAGGAACCATGGAGAGTGAAGCCGAAGCTTGTGGTCAACGAATAGTGGTGTGTGATGGTTGTGGTAAGGAAGTTGGCCGTGCAGGAACCTGTTTAGTGTGTGCCGGTTGTGACCGGGGTGCTGACGAGTTGCCAAGATGGTGTGTCAGTGACTCAGTAGAGGCAGCATCCGAGTTGCCTTTACGTCTTTTAGGTAATCTAACCCCTGATAGATCGCGATAGATGGTAGACTGATTGGATGAAAGGGATGAGGAGGATGAAGTTAGATTGGAATCATTGTCATTTTTGTTTTTGGTGTTGGGTTCAAAATTATAATTAGAGGGTCTGTTTCTAGTGTTAGTGTTCTGAGTCCATTTATATGCAAAACCATTGGTATGTGCACTCAAATCCCTTAAAAATGTATTTTTTTGGTACGAATAATGTTTAGAGTGTATCTTTCTATGTGCGTTTTAAGGTCTTGTTCCTTTTTTTGAAATCGAGTGCTTGTGGAGATGAGTGTATAATCCTCATACCAACGAGAAGTGGAGTCATCTAAAGATTTTAATTCAACACCATACTGTGTGCAAAGTATGGACATCATACCCTGTGAGCATGCCTGTAAATTATTTTCTCAACTAGTTTTTAGTGATTCCTCAATTTTTTTCAAGTTAGGGAAAATGTGTACTCTAAGTCCCCAAGGGGCTATGTTGTTATCCATGTATTTTTGAAAATACTTTCTATGCCAGAATGTTCTTACTTTTCGTTCAAGAAGTCGTTGGAGTCTAAGGAAGGCCTGGTCCAGGTCTTGGTCGGAAATTTCCGCAGAGTGTTGGGAATGTTGGATTCTGTCCATGAGGCCCTCCCAAGCCTCTCCACTGAAGGTAGCCATGCTGAAGGGGGGGGGGGGAAAGGAGAAGGAGAAAGGAAGAAAGTGGGTGGAGGGGAGGGGGATATACACAGTGTCAGGCTTAGGGGCCCAAAGGCGAATAAACAGGAACAGGGGTTATAAGTTAGTTCCCATGGTTAAACAAATTATAAAAAACAATTGTAATGTAAAGCCAGCTGTATTTCAAAGTACAATTAGTAGATCAAGGTTTATTTTTTGTTGTGTTGTCAACAAGCGGACCAGGATGGACGTGTACTAAAACACTGGGAAGCAGACTTTGTAATGTATTGGTCCGGTTGGTGAAAACAACACCCTTTCTATAGACACCTCATCCCAATTAAAACAGATAAATCAAAAAAGGGGATAGGGGGATTTTTACGGTGTCAAGTATAGAAATACACAATTGACTTACTATAAGTAAAACATAATTTTTATTGACATAACAGAGTTAAAAGAAAAAACATACAAAGCATACTGTAGATAAGCAGTATGAGGTTATGAACACTTAGTGGTCAACATCGTATATAGGTGAGTAATAAATCGCAGCAGGAGATATTGCACTTTAGCCCGACATGTTTCATTACTTTAGATTCCTCAGGGGATGTGCAAGAGATTTATTTTACTGAGACCACTGAGTGAATAAAGAGAGGCAAAGTTGTAAAAACAATTTGGAAACATACAATAAAATTATACATACAGAGTATTGATTTAATTATGAACCTAGTTGCCTAAAAGGACTGGAGACTTACCCTATACGATAATTGCACCCATGAACCACCTGTCCGGGCCCCTGACTTGGCCCCAAAAGACCGGATCCAAGGGGGTCAATTTGGCAAAGCCATAGAGGGCTGATAGGGGGACACTGGGGAACAGTAAAATTGCCATAGAGTTACATTATTAGTTAAACGAATAAATAGCTTAATATAGAGAAGGAGGGGGAGGGGGGGGACAAGTAGATTACCAAAACCACTAGAGAATTTAATGTGAGTATATATTTTTTATTAATAGGAGACGCCTCCCCCCCCCCTCCTTCTTTATATTAAGCCATTTATTCATTTAACTAATAATGTAACAAAACTGTAATTAAATCAATACTCTGTATGTATAATTTTATTGTATGTTTCCAAATTGTTTTTACAACTTTGCCTCTCTTTATTCACTCAGTGGTCTCAGTAAAATAAAATCTCTTGCACATCCCCTGAGGAAGCTAAAGTAGCAAAACATGTTGGGCTAATGTGCAATATCTCCTGCTGCGATTTATTACTCACCTATATACGATGTTGACCACCAAGTGTTCATAACCTCATACTGCTTAGCTACAGTATGCTTTGTATGTTTTTTCTTTTAACTATGTTATGTCAATAAAAATTATGTTTTACTTATAGTAAGTCAATTGTGTATTTCTATACTTGACACCGTAAAAATCCCCCTATCCCCTTTTTTGGTTTAATGTGTAATCATATTTTTTGTAATATGATATATTGGGATATGTTAGTTTGATTAACACTGTTTGTTGTTTCAGATGTTTACCGGCACATAGCATACTCGCAATATTCTTCCTGGCAGGAAAGACAACCTAATTTAAGCTGTATTGGCTTTGCTTTTATATAGCTGCATATTATAAACAATTTTTTTTTTTTTTTGGCCATTGTTATCCTTTGGTCGCTGCCTTATGATGCAATCAGCAAGGGATTACTTCCCTTGCTGACTGTTTTTGGTGCGCTATGCATGATGGGAATCTTTCTGGCACCAAACTTGGGCTATAAATTGCCTCACCTGTTGATCACAAGCTGAAGACTGTCCTGCTCTCTCCCAGGGTGGTTTTGTTACATTGCTGTATCTTTAGTAAGTTCTTTTTTTTTTCCCCTCCCATAATGATAGGCTATTTTCTGTGTCTGTTCACTTGGAGGTCCCACTTTAACATTTGTTACATATATGCATATTTGTGTGTTTTTGTAGTCTATTTTGGACTACAACAGCTTTGATCTGGATTCATTACATTTGATATATAGCTAAATCTCCTATTTTGTGGCTGCCTCTGACTGAGGGATTCTTATATTTTTTGATATTAACAATCTAGGGCTATATTTGGTCCTCCTATGAGGACTTATTCTGATACAGCATCCTCTTTCCCCCGCCCCCCCCCCCCCCCCCCCCTCCTGAGAATATCATATTTTGACACTCGTGATCATTAGTTCACAGGCACTTTTCAATAATTATTTTTTTTTTTGTATATGCACTGCATGTATATGCAGTGACACACTTCCGGTATTGACATCCGTGTTCTGACACTATGTCTCCGACGCCAAGCTATGGCGGTGGCCATTGTTATTTTTTTGGTCGCTGCCTTATGATGCAGTCAGCAGGGGATTACTTCCCTTGCTGACTGTTCTTGGCGCGCTGTGCATGATGGGAATCTTTTTGGTGCCAAACTTGGGCTTTAAATTGCCTCCTTTGTTTACCATAAGCTGAAGTGTCCTGCTCTCTCCCAGGGGATTTTTGTTACAGCCCAGATCTGGATTCATTACTTTTGATTAGGGATGACCTGAACACCCCCTGTTCGGTTCGCACCAGAACATGCGAACAGGCAAAAAATTTGTTCTAACACGCGAACACCGTTAAAGTCTATGGGACTCGAACAGGAATAATCAAGTGCTAATTTTAAATTCTTATATGCAAGTTATTGTCATAAAAAGTGTTTGGGGAAATTTAAATTTCGTACCTGGGGGGTGTCTATAGTATGCCTGTAAAGGGGCGCATGTTTCCCGTGTTTAGAACAGTCTGATAGCAAAATGACATTTCAAAGGAAAAAAAGTCATTTAAAACTACTTGCGGCTATTAATGAATTGCCGGTCCGACAATACACATAAAAGTTCATTGATAAAAACGGCATGGGATTTCCCCACGGGGAACTCCGAACCAAAATTTAAAAAACAAAATGGCATGGTGGTCCCCCTAAATTTCATACCAGGCCCTGCAGGTCTGGTATGAATATTAAGGGGAACCCCGTGCCAAAATTTAAAAAAAAAATGGCGTGGTGTCCCCCTAAAATCCATACCAGCCCCCTATCCAAGCACGCAACCTGGCAGGCTGCAGGAAAAGAGGGGGGAGTGAGAGCACTCCCCCTCCTGGACCGTACCAGGCAACATGCCCTCAACATTGGGAGGGTGCTTTGGGGTAGCCCCTCAAAGCACCTTGCCCCCATGTTGATGAGGACAAGGGCCTCATCCCCACAACCCTTGGCCGGTGGTTGTGAGGGTCTGCGGGCGGGGGCTTATCAGAATCTGTAAGCCCCCTTTAACAAGGGGACCCCCAGATCCCGGCCTTCCCCCCTGTGTGAAATGGTAAGGGGGTACCCCTACCATTTCACAAAAAAAGTGTCAAAAATGTTAAAAATGACAAGAGACAGTTTTTGACTATTCCTTTATTTAAAGTCTTCTTTTTTCCATCTTCTTCGGGTCTTCTTCCTTCCTTTCTTCCTTCGGTTTCTTCCTCCATCTTCTTTTTCCTCCGATTCTCTGCGTCTTGCTCCAGTGTTCTCATCCGGCATCTTCCTCCACGGTGTCTTCTTCCCCGCTTCGTTCTTGGGCCGCTCCGCATCCATGGGGGGCTCCCGCTGTGTGACGCTTCTCTTCTTCTGACACTTCTTAAATAATGAGGGGCGGGGTCACCCATTACATAGCCGGATGCGGAGCGGCCCAAGAACGAAGCGGGGAAGAAGATGCAGTGGAGGAAGATGCCTGACGAGAACACCAGAGCAAGAAGCGGAGGATCGGAGGAAGAACAAGATGGAGGAAGAAACCGAAGGAAGAAGGAAGAAGACCCAAAGAAGAAGACTTTAAATAAAGGAATTGTCAAAAACTGTCTCTTGTCATTTTTAACATTTTTGACACTTTTTTTGTGAAATGGTAGGGGAACTTTTGTACCCCATTACCATTTCACACAGGGGGGGCTTGATCTGGGGGTCTCCTTGTTAAAGGGGGCTTTCAGATTCCGATAAGCCCCCCACCCGCAGACCCCCACAACCACTGGCCAAGGGTTGTGGGGATGAGGCCCTTGTCCTCATCAACATGGGGACAAGGTGCTTTGGGGGGCTACCTCAAAGCACCCTCCCAATGTTGAGGGTATGTGGCCTGGTACAGTTCAGGAGGGGGGGTGCTCTCTCGCCCCCCCTCTTTTCCTGCAGCCTACCAGGTTGCATGCTTGGATAAGGGTCTGGTATGGATTTTTGAGGGGACCCCACCCCACGCCATTTTAAAAAAAAATTTTGGCACAAGGTTCCCCTATGGGGAAATCCCATGCCGTTTTTATCAATGAACTTTTATGTGTATTGTCAGAACGACAATTCATCAATAGCTGCAAGTAGTTTTAAATTACTTTTTTCCTTTGAAATGTAATTTTGCTGTCAGACTGTTCTAAACAAGGGAAACATGTGCCCCTTTACAGGCATACTATAGACACCCCCAGGTATGAAATTTAAAGGAATATTACACTTTTATTGTTTCACTTTAAGCATTATTAAATCACTGCTCCCAAAAAAACGGCTGTTTTTAAAACTTCTTTCTTGATACATGTCCCCTGGGGCAGGACCCAGGTCCCCAAACACTTTTTATGACAATACCATGCATATAAGCCTTTAAAATTAGCACTTTTGATTTCTCCAATAGACTTTCAAAGGGTGTTCCGCAGCTTTCGAATTTGCCGTGAACACGCCAAATTGTTTGCTGTTCGGCGAACTGACAAACAGCCAATGTTCGAGTCGAACATGAGTTCGACTTGAAGCTCATCCCTACTTTTGATATATGGCCAAATTTCTTAGTCTGTGGCTACCTCTGACTGAAGGATTCCTATATTTTCTGATATGAACAATCTATGATTATATCTTCTATGAATATTTACTTTGATACGGCATCCCCTGTTTGAAAGTATCATACCTAGACACTCGTGATCATTGATTCACAGTTTTTTGTTTTTTTTTCTGTTGCATATTATGTATTTGATTTGAGCTATGATTTTTTTTTATTGGTTTTTAGGTGTTTCCTGGGTGTTGCTTGCCTGTTGATTCGCTCTGACCTCATTGCGCCACCTTGCTTTTTCCCTTTGTTGGAAATTACTTTGTCGATCACTGATTGCTTAATATGTGATTCCTTTTGCAAGGTAACAATCAGCTTATCCCTGCCATGGTTCTGCTTTGCATACATGTGCCGTGGTCCTCTGCCTCGACATAAATAGTGTTTTTTTCTTTTTATTATATGTTTATTGTAATCTGTGTGTTTTTATCCTTAGATAGTGAGACCCCTTTCTCTTCTTTGCAACTACTAAACCCCAAATGTGTCCTGAAGTAGTGTACAATGAAACGCGTAGATGCATTAGGGCTAAAAATGTATGTGTATATATATATATATATATATATATATATATATATATATATATATATATATATATATATATTATAATATATTTTTTTTTTCAATAAATGCTAATATTTTTGTATATTTCTACTGTTTGTTGTGCCTTTAAAATAACTTGTGTGACCAAGGGTAAGGATGTGGCGATGGAAATTGTTTATCAAAAGCTTATACAAATGTTTGAATGCAAAGCTAGTTTGTTTTGCCACATTAGGTATTTTGAGCAATATGTTGCCGAGGACCTGAACCCTAATGCCGCGTACACACGGTCGGACTTTTCGGCTACAAAAGTCCAACAGACTTTCGATGGACTTTTTGGCGGACTTTCTAACGAACGGACTTGCCTACATACGATCACACAAAAGTCCAACGGATTCGTACGTGGTGACGTACACCGGACTAAAATAAGGAAGTTGACAGCCAGTAGCCAATAGCTGCCCTAGTGTGGGTTTTTGTCCGTCGGACTAGCATACAGACGAGCGGATTTTTGGGTCCGGGCGGAGTTACGAAGTAAAGATTTGAAGCATTTTCCAAATCTAAAGTCCATCAGATTTGCGACTGGAAAGGTCCGCTGAAGGTCCGGTGAATCCCACACACAATCGGATTGTCCGCCGGACTTGGTCCGTCGGACTTTTGTAGCCAAAATGATACATGATCGTCTGCCGATGTGGAGCATTCTACATCAGCAAGACGATCAGACCCCTTTGGAAAAGGGTAAAAGACCATGTCTACTATGCCACCAATGGCATACTCAACACGGCCATTGGTTATTATGTGGCATCAAAACACAAATATGATCCACATACCTTTTAAAATTGCTGCTCTTGATTGCATCTATGAGGACCCCAGGGGGGGAAATTTTGATCAAAAGGTGCTACAAAGGGAAACCCAATGGATATACAATTTACAAGCTACTTCTTATCCCGGTCTCAACGATATGTTGAGCTTTAAACCCTTTTTTATAAAACAATTTCAGGCTTTTTTTTCTCCCCCCTCTTTTTTTAAAAATAACAATTCTGTATAATTTTTTTTTTTTTTTCATAATGATAGGCTATTTTCTGTTTCTGTTCACTTGGAGGTCCCACTTTAACATTTGTTACATATATGCATATTTACTTGTTTTTATGGTCTATTTTGGACTACAACAGCTTAGATCTGGATTCATTACATTTGATATATAGCTAAATCTCCTATTTTGTGGCTGCCTCTGACTGAGGTGATCATTAATTCACAGGCACTTTTCAATAATTCATTTTTTTGGCAGTGGCCATTGTTATTTTTTGGTCGCTGCCTTATGATGCAGTCAGCAGGGTATTACTTCCCTTGCTGACTGTTTTTGGCGCGCTGTGCATTATGGGAATCTTTTTGGTGCCAAACTTGGACTTTAAATTGCCTCCTTTGTTTACCATAAGCTGAAGAGTGTCCTGCTCTCTCCCAGGGGATTTTTGTTACATTGCCCTATCTATAGTAAGTTCTCTTTTATCCATAATGATAGGTCATGATGTGTCTCTGTTTATTTGGAGGTTCCATCTGAAGATTTGTGACATGCATGCATATTTGTTTGTTTTGTAGTCTATCTTGGATGATAACAGCCCAGATATCGATTCATTACTTTTAATATATAGCCAAATTTCTTAGGCTGTGGCTACCTCTGACGGATTCCTATATTTTCTGATATGAACAACCTATGATTATATCCGGTCTTCTATGAATATTTACTGTGATACGGCATCAGTGTTGCCAACCGTAAGTATTTTTACTGGCAGCCAGTAAAAAAACGGGTACTTTTCTCATGCCAGTAAATGCCAGTAAGAGGAAAAGGTTGCCAGTAAAACAATATGGCTGTGACGCTTGGATCGGAACTGGGCATGCGCAGGTCGGGTGCCCAGAGCTGGCCGAGACCATCCACGTGTCTGCTACAGTGTGTTCGGGCAGTACCGTTGGGGGGCTGGTCTGGCGGAGGCGGTGCCTGAGCATATCGTGTAATGTCATGGTGCAAAAGAGACAAGTGGAGTAGCCAGAGCCTTGTGTGCGGGACTGCGGGACAGGATCAAGGCAAGCTGAAAGGACCACCTGGCATGGAGAGAGACTGTCACTGTGACTCAGGAGGGGACGTGTCCGTGATCAGTGATTTTGCACACTGCTGTCAGTGTCACTGTGAGAGTCAATTTCATGTGTGTGCCGCCCATTCTAATTTCCTGAGTCCTGTCCCTGAGCCACTTACTTACCATATTGAAAATAAAATAAGAAATGCTTTTTAACTGAATATCTGCTTCATGTACACTGCTGCTGCTGGTAAACGGACGTTTAGGAGCAGTTGGGAGTTTTTTTCAGCTGCCCCTTAACTCTCTTCTATGTTATCTTCTCAGCACATGTACACAGGCTCATTTATAGTCATTTCTAGGCAGTTGAGTTTAGAAGCAAAAAAAAAGCGTTCAGGACGGATGTTCAGAGGCATTTGAAATGCCAAATGCCTGTAACAGCTTGTAAGGGCGTGTACCCTGGTAACTCACGTTTGGCCGTGTTTCGTTTACAGGCGTTTTTCATTTTTGACAATTTGCAAAAAAAATAAAATTAAAAAAACACTTCTTAAACACAAACGCGGCATGTAAACGTGGCAAAACTGACTTTCAAACATCAGTTACTATCTGTCAAGTTAAATCGTTCAGGAGAGGAAAAACGTCCCGTGTACATTAAGCCACATTGCTAAATCTGTATTTTACTTATTTGTAGCCTGAATACTGAAATGTGTACTTAAAACTATGATTTTGTAACTTTTGGAAATGCCAGTAAAAACGTGGCTGTGCCAGGAAATTTTTGGTGTTGTGTCAGACACTCTTGATCATTGATTCACAGGTAATTTTTTTATTTTTTCTGTTGCATATTATGTATTTGATTTGAGCTATGATTTTTTTTTTTTTTAATTGGTTTTTAGGTGGTTCCTGGGTGTTGCTTGCCTGGTGATTCGCTCTGATCTTATTGCGCCACCTTGCTTTTTCCCTTTGTTGGAAATCACTTTGTCGTTCACTGATTGATTAATATGTGATTCCTTTTGCAAGGTAACAATCAGCTTATCCCTGCCATGGTTCTGCTTTGTATACATTGCAACTACTGAACCCAAAATGTGTACTGAAGAAGTGTACAACTAAACGCGTAGACGCATTAGGGCTCATATCATATATAGATTGTTTTTTGTATATATGATTTTTATCGATGTTTCTTTCATGTTCCTGCTTGTATTTTATATATATATATATATATATATATATATATATATATATATTTCAATAAATGCTAATATTTTTGTATATTTCTACTGCTTATTGTGCCTTTTAAGTCTGACCACGGGTTTTCCTTTTTTGGAATTCTTTTTCCCAATAGTATGCGACCGGTCTATCTAAACTACATGGCATATTTACTAATGCCAGGAGCCGGGCGGACAAGATGGGTGAACTAGAGATACTGTTGTAAGAGGAGGATTTGGATTTTGTGGGAATTTCAGAGACCTGGTTCAACAGCTCTCGTGATTGGCTGGCAAACATTCAAGAGTATACCCTTTATTGCAAGGATAGAGAGGGTAAAAAAGGGGGAGGGTATGCCTATATATCAAGAATACTGTACAAGTGAATGTGAGAGATGACATCACTAAGGGAGCTAGGGAGGAGGTGGAATCCTTATGGGTAGAACTCCAAAGGGATGAAGCTAAGGGGAAAATAATACTGGGAGAATGCTATAGGCCCCCTAACCTGAGGGAGGAAGGGGAGACAGATCTCCTATCACAATTTGGATTAGCAGCAAGGATGTAAGTGTTATCATAATGGGGGATTTTAATTATCCAGACATAGACTGGGCGGAGGGAATTCATCTACGGCTCGCCAGTTCCTAAATGTCTTGCAGGACAATTTTATGGGTCAGATGGTGGATGCACCCACTAGAAATAAAGCATTACTGGATCTACTGATTACCAACAATACAGACCTGATCACGGATGTGGAAATACGGGGCAATTTAGGTAACAGCGATCACAGGTCAATTGGCTTCAGTATAAATCACACAAATAGGAAACATAAGCGGAATACAAAGACACTGAATTTCAAAAGAGCTAACTTCCCTAAACTACGAACCTTGCTGGAAGGCATAAATTGGGATAAAATCTTAGGAACAAAGAACACGGAGGAGAGATGGGTTTGCTTTAAGAGCATATTAAATGAGTACATTAGTCAATGCCTCCCATTGGGTAATAAATTTAAAAGAGCGAACAAAAGTCCTGGATGGCTTAACTCCAATGTAAAAATGCATATAAAAGCGAAGGAGAAGGCCTTCAAAAAATACAGGGTTGAGGGATCATCATCAGCATTCATACTTTATAAAGAATGCAACAAGAAATGTAAAGGTGCCATAGGGATGGCTAATATAGAAAGACACATAGCAGAGGAGAGCAAAAAAAAAAAAGAGCAAAAAAAAAAAATCCCAAGAAATTCTTTAAGTATGTAAACAGTAAAAAAGGGAGGACAGACCATATTGGCCCCATAAAGGATGAGGAAAGACATCTGGTTACAAAGGATGGGGAGATGGCAAAGGTATTGGATTTATTCTTCTCCTCATTCTTCACAAGGGAATCGGGGGGGCTTCAGTAACCAAAACTGCAGTGTTTATCCTCGTGACACATCACAGGAAGCACCTCCATGGTTAACACAGGACAGAATTAAAATTAGACTTGAGAAACTTAACGTTAACCAGGTGGACCAGATGGCTTGAATCCGAGGGTTATAAGGGAACTCAGTCAAGTAATTGACAGACTATTGTTCCTAATTTTTACTGACAGTCTACTGACTGGAATGGTACCAGCTGATTGGAGAAAAGCCAATGTAGCACCAATATTTAAAAAAAGGGCCCAAAATACATCCTTGGGAATTACAGACCAGTTAGCCTAACATCAATAGTATGCAAGCTCTTGTTGTGGATGGTAAGGGACTATATACTAAGATTTTAGTAATGAGAAGGGTATCATTAGCATTGATCAGCATGGATTCATGAAGAATCGTTCTTGCCAAACTAATCTATTAACCTTCTATGAGGAGGTGAGTTGCCATCTAGATAAAGGAAGGCCCGTAGACGTGGTGTATCTGGATTTTGCAAAAGCATTTGGCACAGTTCCCCATGAACGTTTACTGTACAAAATAAGGTCCATTGGCATTGACCATAGAGTGAGTACATGGATTGAAAACTGGCTACAAGGGCGAGTTCAGAGGGTAGTGATAAATGGGGAGTACTCGGAATGATCAGGGGTGGGTAGTGGGGTCCCCCAGGGAGTGGGGTCCCCCAGGGTTCTGTGCTGGGACCAATCCTATTTTTACTTTGTTCATAAACGACCTGGAGGATGGGATAAACAGTTCAATCTCTGTATTTGTGGATGATACTAAGCTAAGCAGGGCAATAACTTCTCTGCAGGATGTGGAAACCTTGCAAAAAGATCTGAACAAATTAATGGGGTGGGCAACTACATGGCAAATGAGGTTCAATGTAAAATAATGCATTTGGGTGGTAAAAATATGAATGCAATCTATACACTGGGGGGAGAACCTCTGGGGGAATCTAGGATGGAAAAGGACCTGGGGGTCCTAGTAGATGATAGGCTCAGCAATGGCATGCAATGCCAAACTGTTGCTAACAAAGCAAACAGAATATTGGCATGCATTAAAAAGGGGATTAATTCCAGAGATAAAACAATAATTCTCCCGCTCTACAAGACTCTGGGCCGGCCGCACCTGGAGTATGCTGTCCAGTTCTGGGCACCAGTCCTCAGGAAGGATGTACTGCAAATGGAGCGAGTACAAAGAAGGGCACCAAAGCTAATAAAGGGTCTGGAGGATATTAGTTATGAGGAAAGGTTGCAAACACTGAACGTATTTTCTCTGGAGAAGAGACGCTTGAGAGGGGATATGATTTCAATTTGTAAATACAGTACTGGTGACCCCACAATAGGAATAAAACTTTTTCGCAGAAGAGAGTTTAACAAGACTCGTGGCCACTCATTAAAATTAGAAGAAAAGAGGTTTAACCTTTAAACTACGTAGATGGTTCTTTACTGTAAGAGCGGGAGGATGTAGAATTCCCTTCCACAGGCGGTGGTCTCAGCGGGGGCGTTGATAGTTTTAAGAAACTATTAGATAAGCACCTGAATGACCGCAACATACAGGGATATACAATGTAATACTGACATATAATCACACACATAGGGGGTTATTTACTAATGGAAAATTCACTTAGCACTACAAGTGCCAACTGCAAGTGAAATTGCACTCAAAGTGCACCACGAAATGTAGTCGCTGTAGATCCGAGTTTGACATCCAAGGAAAATGAAAAAACAGCATTTTAGCTTGCACATGATTGGATAATAAAATCAGCAGAGTTTCCCCTCATTTCAGATCTTCCCCTCAGATTTACAGCGACTGCACTTCCAAGTGCACTTTCAGTGCAATTTCAAGTGCACTTTGCACTTGTAGTTTGCACTTGTAGTGCAAAGTGGATTTGCCTTTAGTAAATAATCCCCATACTGTAGCTGCTGACTTTTAACATTAGGACACTTACCTGTCCTGGAATTTGGCGATGTTGGCACCCCAGCTGATGTTTCAATTGGCCCTCGGTTGCTGCCGCCGCCATTGCCTATAAGGGCCAATTCACAACACATGCAGTCCAGTGAGTTTTTTGATTCTGCATGGAAAGTAGGTTATTTGGTTTCCAATAGCATAGTTCACCCCAGGGCTTGCAGTTCCAGTGTGTTCCAATTCCAGAACAAAAAAGTAGAATATGCTGCATTTTTCCTGCGCTGGACTGTACTGGTGTAGCAGAAAACTGCTCGATTTTCTTGGTGTACCAGGAATAATGCTGGGACCACAGACTCAGGAATACAAACCTTTTATTAGCAAAAAGGACTCAAAAAGCAGTAGAGATGCATGATTCTGGCTAAAATGAGAATCACAATTTTTTTGTTTAGAAGATAGATCATGATTCTCGATTTTTTTTTTTAATTCATTGAAGTGTATTTTTTCCCAAAGAATTGCATTTGAAAGACCACTGGGCAAATAAAATGTGTCATAAAATATTGCAACAATTGACACTTTATTCCCTAGGGTCTCTGCTAAAATATATAATGTTTGGGGGTTCCAAGTAATTTTCTAGCAAAAAATATTGATTTTAACTTAAGAAACAAGTGTCAGAAAAAGATTTAGACTTTAAGTGGTTAAACTGCCTGCTTTACACGTTGTTAATAACTTGGCAGACTGCCTGGATTTTTTCTTTACACACAGAAGTTTCACTTTGATCTAAGAAGGAAGAGTTGGTTACAATGTTTCATGTTAAAAAACTTGGCAGATGTGCCCAGATGTTTTCTTTTGACAGCTGAGTGAGCAGATAAGTCTCTCCACTTGTTAAATGAAAGAAGCGGCAAACTCTGCAATAGAGATCGTCAGGGGGGTTGAATCGAGATCACAATTTTTTCCTTGTCAAAATAGTTTTATTAAGTACGGAGATTATGTACAGATAACATTGAATAATAACATACATTCAGTATAAGGAAGCTCATTTACTATTAAAGAATAGTTAATTCATTAATAATATCGTAAAACAAGACAATATATTCTAACACAAGGCAATATATTTTAAAAGGAAATAAAGAAATAGGAGAGAAAAAGAACTTTGGAGTCTTTGTCCATTTCAAAAGAATAGAATTAAATGAGTTATGTAAGTTCTGCTACATCGTTTGCCTTGTTTTATTTCTATTTCTAGACAATAATTGAGATTATTATTTAAATATCAATTAGAGCTTCAATATCATAGAATAATATAGTATAAGGAAAAGAAAGGATAGAAAGTATAGTAGAAAGGGGAGAAGAGAAGAAGGTTAAGGGAAAGAATCCGCGAGGTCAGGCCGAAAATCACCACAACAACTAGGGCTGAAATATAGCCTATTTCATGTTATCACAAAGAGATCACAATTTTTTAACGATTAATTGTGCATCTCTACTCAGCAGGACTCACGTCCAAAAGACCAAGTGACCCTTTAGGGGCGTTTACACACAACATAGATATATATATATATATCTCAGCATTTGCATCACGATTCCATATTTCCTCTAAGGAGGAGACTCCTGGTTCTTTTAACCAATGATAAAGATATACATATTTAGAACTCTTTACATATTTGTTTTTGGGCAACTTAAACTGAACTAGTTTTTCACATAGCATTTTGCGGTTTACTAAATATATCATTAGCTTTCGCTATCCAAAAATTCCACTAAGTTTCACAATTACTGTGAGCAGATAACTCCCTCTTATCTGACAAACAGCTATTCATGGCATTTACAGGAAAAGGACGAGGGGGGGTTTGATGTAGGTGTTATTTGAAGTTCTCTACTCCTTGCAAGTAAAAAAAACATGTAATCTGAAACAAACATTTTCTTAGTCTCGATCTTATTCTGGTTCAGCCTCATTACTTAAACTTGGCTTCTATCACACTGAAACACTGTAAAACACCTCAAAAATGCACTGGAACGCACCTGAACACACATGTCCTTATTTAAGGTTAAGAAAAAAGAGGGGGGGGGAATGCCCTGAAATGCATCAAAAACACGCATGCAGAAAAGCATCTGGAACGCATCCAGACTGCGTTTCTATAGTGTGACCTGGCCCTAAGGGAAACTGGCAGTTAAGCCTTGCGACTTCACAGCTGCTTCCCTACTGCACATGCCCAAAGCGTGCTGCACTTTCTGAATGGCCCAGCAGTGGGGGGGGGGGACCTGCTCCCCTCCCCAGAAAGGTGCCTAATGTAGCAATGGAGGGGGAGGGGAAGAGGCTAAGTGGAGCTTCTACTTTTGGGTGGAACTCCGCTTTAAGTGTCATATCCATGCCCAAGCTGCACTGCTGCCATGTGTCAATACTAGGCTGGAAGATAAATATGTAATTGATGAGAGCTGCATGACTGCTGAGGCACAATGGGCTTAGGTTCCAATTAATGTAACACAAAGGGATCAAATCCCCCACCACCCTTGCCCTTTACCTCATTAAATAAGACACTTACAAACATTAGGTTGGAAAGGGCAAGGCCACAGCTTTAATAAATTCCAACACATAACATATTTAACCAGTGCCAGTCACAGTCTAATGCCCCGTACACACGGTGGGATTTTCCGACGGAAAATGTGTGATAGGACCTTGTTGTCGGAAATTCCGACCATGTGTAGGCTCCATCACACATTTTCCATTGGATTTTCCGACACACAAAGTTTGAGAGCAGGATATAAAATTTTCCGACAACAAAATCCGTTGTCGGAAATTCCGATCGTGTGTACACAAATCCGACGGACAAAGTGCCACGCATGCTCAGAATAAATAAAGAGATGAAAGCTATTGGCCACTGCCCCGTTTATAGTCCCGACGTACGTGTTTTACGTCACCGCGTTTAGAACGATCGGATTTTCCGACAACTTTGTGTGACCGTCTGTATGCAAGACAAGTTTGAGCCAACATCCGTCAGAAAAAATCCTAGGATTCGACCGTGTGTACGGGGCATTACTGTGAGCACTATGAGCACCAAAAGAGGGAAGTGGGGCCTGTCCTTACCATAAGTGCTGGACAGACAGCCTACTTCCAATTTTCCATCAAGGGCATAGCCCATTACAGCAACTTTAACTGTTGGTAAGGTCAAGAAAACCGCAGCAAGCTGTGACATAACATAGGAAAAAGGGGACGGGAGGGTGGGTAGCTCTTCCAACCGACTCTTTCGAAAGACCCAGAATTCCCTGGGTCACAGGATTTCCTCAGCTCCAGCCCATCCCATCCCACATGTCCCAACCAATCGTTCCCCTTATCATGCACCGAGCCATGCCCCCATCAGTCAAGGCTCTCTTTCCCTAGGGAGGGGCTCAAGGGGCTTTCATTCTTGTGTGTGTGTGGGTGTGTGTGTGTGTGTGTGTGTGTGTGTATATATAATAAATATATATATATATATATATATATATATATATATATATATATATATATATATATATATACATATATATACACACACACACACACACACATACAGTTATACAGTTGTGCTCATAAGTTTACATACCCTGGCAGAATTTATGATTTCTTGGCCATTTTTCAGAGAATATGAATGATAACACAAAAACTTTTCTTTCACTCATGGTTAGTGTTTGGCTGAAGCCATTTATTATCAATCAACTGTGTTTACTCTTTTTAAATCATAATGAAAACAGAAACTACTTAAATGACCAATGTGACAGACCTAGCCGGGACGGAGGCTTTTGGAGAGGACTGAATGCAAGCCTCTTGCCGACCGATTATGGGCCCTGGATTTTTAGGGAACAATACTCTTTGCGGACTCAATCTTGTATATATGTATATATTGTATATTGTCTCATTTTGTTGTGGACTCTTTGCTGTGATTGGTTAGGGTGTGGCTGTATTCCAATGTTCTATTGTGTCTGTCTGCTCTGGATATTATGGGATATTTCTCTCTGTGGAGGGAGGGGGGATTCCTCCAGCAGCCCCCTACTAAGACTGTTTACTGAGGAGAAGTTTGAACACACCTGACTTGTGTGTCTATTGTCATTGGACAGTCTAAGCCGCCCTGTTTTCCAAGGGTGGGGGGAAAGAGTCTGAGTTATTTTATCTGCTGTGTCCATGTGTGATAATAAATGAGTTTGTTTTTGCCACTGCAAGACTGGTGTTTTCTGGTGACTGGGTGGGCTAAAGGGTCTTGGATAGTCTTTCAGATTTACAGTGGACAGAGACCTGTTTGAGGACAGGGGTTCATCACAACCCTGATCAAAAGTTTCACTGACAGCTTGAAGTCTTTTGTGGTATTTGTGGATGAAGCTGTTTATTTTCTCAGCTGGTAAAGCTGCCCATTCCTCTTGGCAAAAAGCCTCCGGTTCCTGTAAATTCTTGGGCTGTCTTG
Source organism: Aquarana catesbeiana (assembly GCA_037953035.1). Taxonomy (NCBI): domain Eukaryota; kingdom Metazoa; phylum Chordata; class Amphibia; order Anura; family Ranidae; genus Aquarana; species Aquarana catesbeiana. The sequence continues at coordinate 1,995,046 of JBBHAA010000512.1, read as the reverse complement.
CATGCACAGCACGTTTGAGATCTCCCCAGAGTGGCTCAAAGATATTGAGGTCAGGAGACTGAGATGGCCACTCCAGAACCTTCACTTTATTCTGCTGTAGTCAATGACAGTTTGACTTGGCCCTGTGTTTTGGATCATTGTCATGTTGGAATGTCCACGTACGTCCCATGCACAGCTTCCTGGCTTATGAATGCAAATGTTCCTCCAGTATTTTTTGATAACATACTGCATTCATCATGCCAACAACTTTGACCAAATTTCCTGTGCCTTTTGTAGCTCACACATCCCCAAAACATTAGGGATCCACCTCTGTGTTTCACAGTAGAAATGGTGGACCTTTCATCATAGGCCTTGTTGACTCCTCTCCAAATGTAGTGTTTATGGTTGTGGCCAAAAAGCTCAATTTAGGTCTAATCACTCCAAATGACTTTGTGCCAGAAGGCTTGAGGCTTGTCTCTGTGCTGTTTGGCGTATTGTAAGCGGGATACTTTGTGACATTTGCGTAGTAATGGCTTTCTTCTGGCGACTCGACCATGCAGCCCATCTTCCTTCAAGTGCCTGTATTTCATTGGAAGTTGAAGGGTCTGGTATGAATTTTGAGGGGGATCCTACGTCATTTTTTTTTACATTTTGGGGGGTTCCCCTTAATATCCATACCAGACCTGAAGGGCCTGGTATGGAATTTAGGGGGACCCCCATGCCAGTTTTTTTTTTTTTGGTTCGGGGTTCCCCTGTGGGGAAATCCCATGCAGTTTTTATCAATTAACTTTTATGTGTGTTGTCGGACCGGCAATTCATTAATAGCCGCGAGTAGTTTTAAATGACTTTTTTTCCTTTGAAATGTCATTTTGCTGTCAGACTGTTCTAAACACGGGAAACATGCGCCCCTTTACAGGCATACTATAGACACCCCACAGATACGAAATTTAAAAGAATATTACACTATTATTGTTTCACTTTAAGCTTTTTTAAAATCACTGCTCCTGAAAAAACGGCTGTTTTTAAAACTTATTTTTGCAGTGATACATGTCCCCTGGGGCAGGACCCGGGTCCCCAAACACTTTTTAGGACAATACCATGCAAATTAGCCTTTAAAATGAGCACTTTTGATTTCAAACATTCGAGTCCCATAGACTTCAATGGGGTTCTAACGTTCGTGCCAAGTTTTGGTCTGTTCGCAAGTTCTGGTGCGAACTGAACCCGGGGGGGTGTTCGGCTCATCCCTACTTGCAAGTAAAAAAACATTTAATTTGAAACAAGCATTTTCTTAGTCTCCATCTTATTCATGTTCAGCCATATTACTTAAACTGGGCTTCTATCACACTGGAACACTGTAAAACACATAAAACGGACTAGAACAAACCTGAACACACATGTCCTTATTTAAGGTTAAGAAAAAAGAGGGGGAAAAATGCCCTGGAATGCATCAAAAACACGCATGCAGAAAAGCATCTGAAATGCATCCAGACTGCGTTTCTATGGTGTGAACTGGCCCTAAGGGAAACTGGCAGTAAAGCCTTGCGGATTCACAGCCGCTTCCCTACTGCGCATGCCCAAAGAATGCTGCACTTTCTAAATGGCCCAGCAGTGGGGGGGAAGGGGGGCAAACTTCCAAAGTGGGGACAGGTACCTGTCAAAATCAGGAACCTGCTCCCCTCCCCCAAAAGGTGCCAAATGTGGCAATGGGGGGGGGGGCAGAGAAGTGGATCTTCCATTTTTGGGTGGAACTCCACTTTAAGTGTCATATGCATGCCCAAGCTGCACTGCTGCCATGTGTCAATACTAGGTTGGGCTGGAAGATAAATATATAATTTCTGAGAGCTGTATTCTTGTGTGTGTGTGTGTGTGTATGTGTGTGTATGTGTGTGTGTGTATATACAGTATATATATATATATATATATATATATATATATATATATATATATATATATATACTGTATATACACACACATATATAAACACACACACACACACATACATACATACATACATACATACATACACACTGATCAGCCATAATATTATGACCACTGACAGGTAAAGGTAATATCTCGTTACAATGGCATCTGAAAATTAGTGGGATATATTAGACAGCAAGTGAACACGTTGTCCATGAAGTTGATGTGGTGAAAGCAAAAAAAAAATGGGCATCGTAGTTTGTTGTGTATGGGACTCTAAAGCCCATGGTGACCCATCTCCACAGCCAAAAGCTTCTACAATGGTCACATGAACATCAGAACTGGACTACGGAGCAATGGAAGAAGGTGGCCTGGTCTGATGAATCACGTTTTCTTTTACATCATGTGGATGGCCGGGTGTGTGTGCATCACTTACCTGGGGAAGAGAGGGCACCAGGATACGGTATAAGAAGGCAAGTCGGGAGAGGCAGTGTGATGCTTTGGGCAATGTTCTGCTGGGAAACATTCAGTCCTGCCATTTATGTGGATGTTACTTTGGTGTCGATGCCTCAATGGGTCAGGATTGTTTTAGCAAAAGGGGGCCATGCTCAATATTAAAAACAGAGAAATGGGGGGGTTTTGGGACTTTAAATGAGACATGCAGCTGGGAAGGTGACACAACATAGTAATGATATGAATATCTAGTAATTGCACCATAAATGCGACCGCATCGTATTGCATAATAATGAATGTATAAACAGTAAATTGTAATAAATCAAGGAAACTTTATTTCATACTAAAATATATATTATTGAAACATCATAAAACAACATAATGGCATAGCAGCCTATTATGGTCATCATGGTACCATAGTAAGAAATCATCAGACTAATATTTGCATATGACTGCATCATAGTATTAATAATGTCTGGTGAATGGACCACATTTGTGACCAAATAGCTTGCATGTATACAGAATAAGAGAGTATAGCATATGAATAAATGCTCCATAAATATGATCCAAAATAACAAGGTGACCCGTCAACATAGCAGCACAATGTGGATCGCAATGGTGAGATAAAGACAATTCAATTTTAAAGTTGTGTGTCTTCACAGTAATATAGTAGCAGTTGGTGGAATCCAAATGGCATAATCTGATAGAAGTATAGAGGGGTTGTTAATGTGAATAGCATCTAAGAGCTCTACGCGTTTCATGGATCTTTCCAATCTTCAGGAGCAGATGCAATGTAACTGTCTATAAAAGATATTTAAGGAAATTCTCAGGGGCTGACCACAGGACAGGCAGAGAAAATTGTTGTAATATAATCTTAAAGTAGCAATAATTAAAAACCATAAAAGGTTACTTACAAGGAACCTATGTAGATGGGTGGAGGGCATTTAAGATTTTATCCATTCTCAAGATATCCCAATGTTTACGGAAGATGGATTCAATTCCTCTATACTGTTCATGGAACCCACTTATGAATCCCTATTCATGTTTATCATCCTGCTGCCTTACTCTCGGCACCAGGCTGGATTCCTGTGAAGTTCGGCCCACCTCCCTAATGATCTCTTCAAGTTGTGGGGCCAAACTGATTTTTGTTCTATGTAGCTTGGGCTTCATAATCCATATCCAAGAAGCAATTGCGCATAAACTGCCCCCTTGGAATGTTGCGTAACCATTGAGGATGATGTCCACTGTGTACTGGGATATAGCTGTTTCGATTGGTTATTTTGAAAAATGCTTTTGTGAGTAATTGATTTTCTTTTTTCATCACTGTGACATCCAAGTAGTTTATATAGTCCTTACTCCAATTGAACACCAATTTGATGTTATTAGTGTTACTCTTTAGCCAATTGGAATATTCAATCAGTGATGATTCCGATCCTTGCCAAATAATGAATAAATCATTGATATACCGTTGATAGAATATCAATTCCTTTTTCCTATTTTTATAAATCCATTTGTCCTCCCACTTGCTCATGAACAAATTCACGAGACTCAGCGCGAATTTGGCACCCATTGCAACACCTGTCTTTTGTTTATAGAACTTACCAGCATGCCAGAAATAATTATGTGTTAAACAAAAATCTAAAACCATCCTTAAGAACTTTTTCTGAATGTGAGGAATATCTTTACTTTGGCTAAATGCCCAATTAAGGGCCATCAGGGCGTCATCATGTTGTATGATGGTATACAACGACGAAACGTCAGCTGTAACCAACCATATTTCTGCGTCACTGGAGATGTCTACATTCTTAAGTAGCTGTAGAAAATTCATAGTGTCTTTGAGATATGTCTTAGTCCCTGTTACACTCGTCTGTAAAAAATGATCTAAGTATTGGCCAGGGCGAGATGTGACCAGATCTATGACGTTTACTATCGGCCTGGCTGGTGGGTTTAATGGGTCTTTATGCATTTTAGGGACTATGTATACTGTAGGTATACGGTTAAAGCTGGGACAAAGATAAGCCCTTTCTTTTTTTCTAATGACCCGCATAAAAAAAACATAATCCACTAGATTGAACAGGTCTATCCTATAAACATTAGTGGGATTCTTGTCTAATTTGCAGTATGTGTTGTCATCCGCTAACATTGATAGGAGCTGGGAGTGGTAAAAGATTTTATTCATAATCACCACCCCCCTCCCTTGTCCGCAGGACTCATTACTACAATCTTCTTATTTTCTAAGGACTCAATGCCTTCTTGAATGTGTTTAGGATTTAAACTCTTCTTCGGAATTACCCCTTCCAAATCTTTAAGAAGGACTTGTTTTAAGACTTCTACCTGATGGTTAGCAGGTTGTTGTGGATTGAATAAGGATCTATTTTTCAATCCACTATCAATGCCAACCATATCGCTGCCTTTTTTATCCCTAATGCCCCGTACACACGATCAGAAATTCCCCCAGCAAAAGTCCGATGTGTGCTTTTGGTCGGAAATTCCGACCTTGTGTATACTCCATCAGACTTTTGCTGGCGGAATTCCCGCCAGCAAAAGATTGAGAGCAGGTTCTCTATTTTTCGGTCTGAAAAAGTTCCGATCGGAAATTCCGATCGTCTGTACAAATTCTGACGCGCAAAATTCCTACGCATGCTTGGAAACAAATTGACGCATGCTCGGAAGCATTGAACTTCATTTTCTCAGTTCGTCGTAGTGTTGTACGTCACCGCGTTCTTGATGGTTGAAAGTTCAGAGAACTTTTGTGTGACCGTGTGTATGCAAGCCAAGCTTGAGCAGAATTCCATTGGAAAAACCATCCAAGTTTTTCCCGACGGAAAATCCGCTTGTGTGTATGGGGCATAAGATTGAAATAGTTTGACAGGAAATTTTTTTTATGCTTAATTTTCTGACATACTTATGGATGTCAATATAAATGTTAAATTTGTTTATTGGTTTTGTTGCTGTACATTTAAGGCCAGCATTTAGAATGTTAGTTTCTTTTGGGGTGAGTTTGACTTTGGATAGATTGTATATTCCACTTAGTCTACTTCCCTGCGTCTTTTTTTGCTTTTTTTTAGAGCCTCTTCGTGTGTAGTCCTTGGATATCTGACCGGACTGAATGATTTCTCCCACTCTGGAGGGTTCCACCACTCATGTGTACTGGGAGGATAATACTAATGCGTTGATCGGTCTCTCCAGGGGCAATTGCCTTGACTGCGTCCCCTGGGATGGCCGCTCATGCCTCTCCCTAAAAAAAGAATGTGGACGTGGGTATTGGGTATTGTATGTATTGCCCATATTAGTCTGATTACTCGAAGTATCGTACCGATTATGAGTATCAACAGCATAAGCCTCATTATATCCTGCATTATTGGGAGGGTACCTAGATTACATCTGCCTGTTATTTGTGCCTCTTAATGACTGTTTATTGCCCCTCCCACTATTGTTTTGGTTAGACTGTGCCGGTTTATTATCCCTTCTGGGAAGTTTAACCTGAGCTGGTGTACCATTTACTCTATTGATATGACTAATAGTTCCATATGCATTGTCACATTGTCATTAGAGGATGAATTATCAATCATTGGTTCCACTAATGATGTAAGCGGACTTTCCGTATTTTGCCATAGATAAATCAAATTCTTCTTGAAATCATTAAAGTGGAGGTCCACCACAAAAAAAAATTTGCACCAAAAAATCCCTAAAAAATTGGAGGAAAGAAAAAAAAAATTTTAAACTCACCTGAAATGGCTGTTGCTAGGCAATCTTCCTAATCTGCCTCTTCCTACGCCGCAGTGATGTTCTGTCTTCTCATCCCGTGTTTTCCTCTGAGGAATGGAGCGCGGTGTGTTATGGGAACTGTGTGTCCCACAACGCATCGCATCCCATTCACAAAGCGCTGCGCGACTCGCGCATGCGCAGTAGGAAACTGGCAGTGAAGCCGTAAGGCTCCACTGCCTGTTTCCCTTAGTTAGGATGGTGGTGGCGGGACCTGAGAGCCGAGGGACAGGTCGGCCTCGGGCGGCCGACATCACGGGCACCCAGGACAGGTAGGTGTACTTATTTAAAGTCAGCAGCTAAAGTGTTTGTAGCTGCTGACTTTTAATTTTTTTTTATCGTTGTTTATGTTACAGCAATTAACAACATTTATACCACTTTTGTCTATAAATCCTATTTAACTTTTGTCTCCACTTTACATTCCTTGCTCTTTATCATACTCATACTGCCACAACACTCACTTTATTTTTTTTATATATAGCACATACATATTTATACGTAGTACATATATATCATTATGTCTACACTTAATCTACACATATATTTTCATTTATTTATTTTTTATCATTTTGATTCACATTTTATTTTTACATTCACATCACATCCCCTTCACGTTTTATTACATATATATTGATAAACACATAAAAAACAACAATATAATAATATATATATATTTTTTATTTTTATTTTTTTTTGTTTACATACATACGGTTAAATAATTATGTTTATTTTTATGTTTTTTCATTCCTACTGACTTAGGTCATTTTTAGTGACTTAAATATCACTTTTTTAGAGTCTCTTTTATTGGAAAACATACTAACTTGTCAGCAGATGCCAAGACTCCACAAAATCGGTTTCCAGCTGTTACCCATTTTTTCATCTAATTATGTGATCACATGATGTCTTTCTTAGGGTATATAAATGTTAGTCATTCTAATAATTGCCAGCTATGAGTAAGCACTCAGTTTCGAGTGTGAAACGCATCAGCTGATCCTGTACATCCTGCATAATTGTCTTGTACTTTTGATGGTCCTATCTCTACAATAAGACAAGTTTTCTACTTTATCCAGTGTGCGGCATCCAGATCTTTCTATCCAATACCTTGCAATATATTTATATGTGTATATATTATAATTATTCTAGATGAATTGCTCTTTTCTACTATATCCCTGAAGAAGAACATAAAAACATTGTTTATTCCGAAACGCTTCAGTTGTGAGAAAAAGAGCCTCCATACAATTCATGTTCAATATCAACAAAAAACTATTAATTTTGTAGAATGCTCTGTTGAATGTATGATACACCATGTTTTTAACCTATACTTTGTTGAAATAAAAATTTGTTTACTCTTTATACTCTGTCATATATACTTGGTATCTAAATACTTGTGAGCAAGTGCCTTTAAAGTCCATTCAGGGGAAATCTTTTGTTTTTGTATTTGAGAGTACATCACAGGACACAGAGTATTCATTACATAGTGGGTTAGATAGGCACCATCGGTGATTGGACACTGGTTAACCGCAATTAGGGAGAATTCCTCCCCTATATAACCCCTCCCATACAGGGAGGACCTCAGTTTTGTAGCAAAGCAATAGGTAACCACGTAAAACCATAGAAGGGCGGGAGCTCTGTGTCCCGTGATGTACTCTCAAGAAAAGGATTTTACAGGTAAGCTCTATTTAAAAATCCTATTTTCTTGATCATACATCACGGGACAGAGACTATTCATTACATAGTGGGATGTTCCAAAGCAATGCTCATTTGAGGGGAGGGAGACACAGATCAGAAAATATAGACCGCAAACGGACCAGAGGAACTAAACTGCAGCCTGCACTACACTGCGCCCAAAGGCGGTATCCTCTTGCCCTCTTACATCCACCTGATAGAATCTGGTGAATGTATGGACTGAAGACCAAGTCGCAGCCTTACAGATCTGAGCCATGGAGGCCTGGTGATGCACTGCCCAAGAAGCACTAACAGCCCTAGTTGAGTGCGCTTTCACCTGAAAAGGAGGAGTCTTCCTCTTTATATCATAAGCCTGAAAAATAACCTGTCTAATCCATCTAGAAAGAGTGGTTTTGGACGCTGCTTGGCTTTTCTTATGGCCATCTGGCAGAATAAACAAACAATCAGCTTTCCGTATCTGATCGGTTGCCTGCAGATAGACACTGACTGCTCTAACCACATCAAAAGTGTGCAAAGATTCTTCCTCCGCGGACTGCGGATCTGGAAAAAAGGATGGTAGGATTACATCTTGATTCAAATGGAATCCTGAAACCACCTTAGGTAAGAAGGAACGATTAGGACGCATAACAATCCTGTCCTTGTGACTAATTAAATATGGCTCTTTACAAGAAAAAGCTGGCAATTCTGATACTCTCCTAGCAGAGGATATGTCTATCAAGAAGACTCATTTTTAGTCAAAAGCGCTAAAGGAACCAGGTGCAGTGGCTCAAAGGGTTGTCCCTGTAAAGCCGACAACACCAAATTCAAATCTCATGGGCATACTAGAGGTTTGACTGGCGGATTCAACTGCAGTGCCCCTGAATAAAGGCCCGGACCAGGGAATGTGAAGCAATTGGCTTCTGAAAAAATACAGACAAAACCGAAATTTGAACTTTGACAGTGCTCAAAGCCAATCTCATTTCAAGGCCTGACTGAAGAAAGGTCAAGATTCTGCTAATCATATACCTTCTAGGATGCCATCCCCTGGGTTCACACCAGGAGACATATGCCTTCCAGATTTTGTAGTAAATAAGCCTGGAGGCCGGCTTTCTGGCATTGACCAGAGTGGAAAGGACTGACTCCGAGAGCCCACGGTCTTTTAAAATGTGGGTTTCAGCAGCCAAGCCGTCAAATTTAGACTTCGTAAAGCAGGGTGGCAAATCGGATCCTGTGTGAGCAGATCTGGCCGGAATGGGAGGACCCAAGGCCTGCCCACTGCCATCTTTACGATCTCTGCATACCAAGGTCGTCTGGGCCAAGCTTGAGCTACTAAATGGACCGACTTTGCTTCCCTTTTGACCCTTCCCAGGAACCGCGGAAGAAGTGGGTTTGGAGGGAAGGCATACATTAGATTGTACTGATCCCATGGGATTGTCAGAGCATCTGGCCCCTGAGCAAGTACATCCCTTGTTCTGGACACAAATTTGTCCAGCTTCCTGTTGAATCTGGACGTGAATAGATCCACATCTGGTGTTTCCCACCTTTGACATATGGTTTGGAATATGTCAGGGTGTAGGGACCATTCTCCTGGGCATATTTGCCAGCGGCTTAAGAAATCCGCTTGCCAATTTTACACTCTTGGGATGAATACCACAGACAGGCAGGGAACATGGCTTTCTGCCCATGCAAGAATGCGATTCACCTCCCTTTGGGCATCCAGACTTCTGGTGCCTCCTTGGTGATTAATGTAAGCCACAGCCGTGGCATTGTCGGATTGTATCCGAATAGGATGACCCTGTAGCCTGTCCATGAGGGCCAAGTAAATTGCCCGAATTTCTAGAATATTGATGGGCAAGCGTCTCTCGGTTGCAGACCATCTTCCCTGCGTGCATGTTTCTTCCAGAACTGCTCCCCAGCCTGTCAGACTGGCATCTGTGGTTACGATCTTCTAATGTAGTAGAAGAAAGGCTTTGCCTTTCAAAAGATTTTTGGTTCGTAACCACCAATTGAGGCTTTTGCGTATCCTTGGGGATAGGCACATCGGAAGATCCAAGGCATGAGTCTTTTTGTTCCAAGCTGCAAGAATGCTTCTCTGCAGGGGCCTTGAGTGAAACTGGGCAAATGGAACAGCCTCAAAAGTTGCAACCATTTTTCCTAACAGTCTCATAAACAGCCGAATGGATGGACTCTTTTTGCTTAATACTAAGTGGACTAGAGCCCTTACAGCCTTGACCTTTGGCTCTGGTAGAAACACCCTGCCTTGAGCGGTGTCTATGATCATGCCTAGATACTCCAACCTTGTTGAAGGTTGCAAAGAAGACTAGGTTCTAAGTTCTAGGTTGATTATCCAGCCTAGTCTTTCCAAATGTCTTACTGCCTTGAAGACAGCGCGGTTCAGGTGTGCCACCGATTGCTCTATGAGTAGCAAATCATCTAGATAAGCTACCACAGTTATGCCCTGAGCTCTTAGATTTGCTAAGAGAGGGTCTAGAATTTTTGTAAAAATTCGAGGAGCTGTAGCGAGACCGAAAGGAAGGGTCACAAACTGGAAATGACGCTGGTCTGCCACGAACCTTAGATATCTTTGGTGAGTGGTTAAAATCGGCACATGAAGATATGCATCCTTGATATCCATTGATGCCATAAATTCTCCCCCCTGAAGGATCGAATGTGTAGAAACTGATTCAGATCCTTTAGATCTAGGATGGGTCTGACATCTCCATTTGGCTTTGGAACGGTGAAGAGATTAGAGTAGAACCCTGATCTTTTGGGTTCATTTCTACTATCACTCCCTGGGATAGTAAGCGATCTAAGGCCAGTAGTAGTGGTTCTCGCTTTACTGGATCTTTGGGAACTCTTGACCTTAGGAAACGAGCTGGTGGAAGCTCTAGGAACTCTATTTTGTAACCTAGAGATACTGAAGAGACCACCCACTTGTCTTGAACCTCTTCCCGCCAGGCTCCTGAAAACTGTATGAGCCTTCCCCCACTCGGCTGAGTGGGGGAGCCCCTTCACAGGGATGTTTTGGGGGCTCTGCTTGGCAGGCTTTCGTCTCCAAGCCTTTTTCTGCCCTTGGGTGTGACCCTGGGCCTTTCCTCTGAAAGTAGATTGGGAAGGCCGTGGCCACTGCTTAGAGCCTGATGTTCCAGGGGAAGGGGAAAGAGACAGTTTGAATGGTGGACGTTTACTCCTCTTAACTGGTAGGAGTGTAGATTTACCACCTGTAATTTTTTGGATAAAATTATCTAGGTCATCCCCAAATAGGCGTTCCCCTTTGAATGGGAAGCCAGCTAAATATCTTTTCCATGAAAGCTCTGCTGCCCAACTTTTAAGCCAAAGGGACCTGCGCATGTGTACCAACAGGAGAGACAAATGAGATGCTTGCTGGGCAGAATCCAGAATGGCATTAATCATAAAACACAGCACCTGTGGAAGGTCTGCATAGTTCTCCACTTCCTCACTGGGAGACAAGAGACAGCCGCATCCACGGATGGGACCTCCCACTTCTTGGTGAAGCCTTCCTCCAGAGGATGAAGCATAGAAAACCTTTTAGGAGGAGTAAACAGTTTATCGGGATGTCCCCAGTCCTCATACAACAATTTATCCATTAAAGGATGAATTGGAAAGGAAAAGGCAGTCTGTGGGATCCCTCTGACCCCCAGGGAAGAGGACGTAGCGGCCTCAGCAGAGGGCATTTTAAATGTGGAACGCACTAGTTCAGTATAATACTGGACCTGCTTCTTGAGCGCCTGAGAGGAAGAAGCTCTCTCCTCTTCCTCTGAATCCTCAGACTGCTCTTGATCCCTATCTCTGGATAGGGATCTCTCCTTATTGTCAGAAAAATCATCTGAAAGAGAAAGTGCAGAGGGAGGGGATCTACCCCTTTTTCTGCTATCTTTTAAGGAAGCTGAAATAAAATTCATAATTCTTCCCTCAAAACCCTCCAATGTAGCCCTAAGGGAATCCTCTGTGACATACAGCACTGACTCATCCTGTGAGGCTGGCTCCAGTCTTGCAGGGGGGATGGTAATCTGCAGGCATCTTTAGGACCCCTAGACACAGGCGGTGACTTTCTTGTGCCTTTGTTACCTCCCCCCAAGACCCTCTTACGAGGAGATATAGTGCCAAGCTACAAAGCAGAGGTACTAGTACATATACAATCACTGTTGTGCTAAAAGTCTCACAATATACATATATGCCTAATACTGCACAACCTGATGCTGAGTAGGTGTCTTAGGTTAGCCTGGATCCGACCACTTTAGGATGCTCACTGCCCACACTCTGGGGTTGATTTACTAAAAACTAGAGAGTGCAAAATCTGGTGCAACTGTGCATAGAAACCAATCAGCTTCCAGGTTGTATTGTCAAAGCCTATTTGAACAAGCTGAAGTTAGAAGCTGATTGGCTACCATGCACAGCTGCACCAGATTTTGCACTCTCCAGTTTCAGTAAATCAACCCCTCTGTGTCCATCTGTTTACAGAGCTCTGAACGCTCTGGGCTTTTAAATTAGCCACCTGGCGTCTGCACACCTGCAGTGGAGGAAGTGAGCGGATTGGACACCAGCTTCACTGAGTGTGTATCTGAAAGGCACGTAAGTTTGCTCCTTACTCCCTCTAGTGGTGGAAATCAGGTAAGACATGCAACTACTCATTGAAGAAAATCCATTTGTAATATAAATATATATATATATATAGGATTAACTTCTCTTACCTGTTCCCGCCGCAGGAACTGCTGAGAACAGACAGTTGCCAGCCTTCACCCATCACGGCGGGTAGCGTTGTGCCAACCTTCAGGGTTTTTTGGGTTCCTGCTCAGAGAAACCTTTTACCTGGACCTGTAAAAGACTCTGCCAGAAACTTTTGTGCCACTGTTTTAATAGTACACCAAGCCTGGTTTTCTCAGAGCCCAGTCCTCCAAAGAGAGACTTACAGGCAAATCCTTGCTTCTTCGGATGACGAGGCCCGGGTACCATACTATCTTGGGAGTCAAAATATCGGCCCGAGATATCGATCCGGTCAGCATAGCCCTTTAAGCCCCCGCAGGGACTAAACTGGAGCTTTCTTCACAGCACATGTTTTACGTGACCAACCACCTTAGACACTGGTGAAAAAACTGAGGTCCTCCCCATATGGGAGGGGTTATATAGGGGAGGAATTCTCTTTAATTGGGGTTAACCAGTGTCCAATCACCGATGGTGCCTATCTAACCCACTATGTAATGAATACTCTGTGTCGCGTGATGTATGATCAAGAAATTACATTTTTGTTTCAAGGGATGCTTGAAATCTGACTTGTATCTTAGGCAGACTTCTGGGAAAATTGGTGAGCCAATCACACAGCAGGAAATGACGTTTCTGGGGAGTGGTCAGTACACACTCTGTGTACATAACACTCTAGGTAGCCATATTGCAATGCATTCTCAGAAAATTACATTTTCACCTGGCGCACTTCTCCCCCGCAATCACCCCCTCTATGGCGGCCAGCATCTCTCCCCTCCGGTTGCCTGTATATACATTTGCGGCAGAGCAGATTCACACAGTGCAGAAAGCCACCTCTTCCCCATCTCTGATGATGCTGTATGCACAGGGCAGGAGGAGGAGCTGTGCAGGAGCCAGGGAGGATGAACACTGCTGTGGAGGAGCTTGGGAGGATGGACACCTCTGTGGAGGAGCCTGGGAGGACAGACACCACTGTGGAGGAGCCAGGGAGGATGGACACAAGTGCGGAGAGGATTTGTGCTGGGAGGAGGGGCAGGGGGAAGGAGGGATTGTGCTGGGGGATTTTAAGAGCGGTAAGAAAAGTTTGTGTGGGAGGAGTTATGCTATGAGGGGGGGTCTGGGGGAAGGAAGATTTGTGCTGTGGGCATTTGTACCAGAATTAAGAGTTGTTCTGGGAGGGGAGATTTGGGAGGGGGGTGGTCGAAAAAGATTTGTGTGGGGAGGAGGGATTTGGGGGAGAGGATTTGTGTTAGAAGTGGGGAAAGGTTTTACCCTGCGATGGGGTATTTGCGTGTAAGGAGAATTTGTGGTGGGGGATTTAGAGAGGGGAATTGGGTGAGGCAGGTATTGTACTGGGATAGTGGTTGTGCTGGGAGGGAGGATTTGGTTTGGAAGTAGAAGCAGGGCCGTCTTACTGAGCGGGCACCCCTGGGCACTGCCCAGGGGCCCCAGGTTTACCGGGGGCCCCATCAGAGCCAGACAAATAGAAGTAGCAGTGGGGCAAGGGAGTCAGGCTTAGTGGGCACAGGCAGTCCGGCGGGCAGGGCCGCCATCAGGGGGGTACAGAGCCCATACACTGGTAAGGGCCCAAGTGTCTAGAAGGGCCGGCTGTCTGGCGGAGAGGGAAGAAGGCAGGGGCGGGTGCAGGAGGGCTCCGTGGCTGCGCTGGCTTTTGGAATGTATGTGAGTGTCACTGAGCTGACATCGGGCTCATTGCTGCCCCCTCTGGTAAATTCCTGCATGTGCACCCCTCGTGTGTCCTGCACAAGAGCTGGGACAGGGAACACCACCTAAGAAGTAAGGGCTGTTCTACAAGTGATGGGGGGTTGTGTGTGTACATGTGTCTGTGTACGTGTGTGTGTGTGTGTCTGTGTACATGTGTGTGTCTGTGTACATGTGTGTGTCTGTGTACAAGTGTGTGTGTGTCTGTGTACATGTGTGTGTGTGTCTGTGTACATGTGTGTATCTGTGTACATGTGTATGTGTGTCTGTTTACATGTGTGTGTGTGTGTCTGTGTCTGTGTACATGTGTATGTGCGTCTGTGTACGTGTGTGTGTCATATATTAACACATGTGAGGGGGGCTGTGAGCGTACAGGTGTGAGGGGGGCTGCGAGCGTACAGGTGTGAAGGGAGGCTGCGAGCCTACAAATGTGAGGGGGGCTGTATGTGTGTGTGTGCCTGTGTACATGTGTGTATGCCTGTGTACGTGTGTGTGTCTCTGTACATGTGTATGTGCGTCTGTGTACGTGTGTGTGTCATATATACACATGTGAGGGGGGCTGAGAGCGTACAGGTATGAGGGGGGGCTGCAAGCGTACAGGTGTGGGGGGGGCTGCGAGAGCACAGGTGTGAAGGGGGACTGTGAGCATACAGGTGTGAAGGGGGGCTGGGAGCCTACAGGTGTGAGGTGGGCTGCGAGCGTACAGGTGTGAGGGGGGGCTGCGAGCGTACAGGTGTGAGGGGGGGCTGTAAGAGTACAGCTCTCTCAGGGATTTTTTATACCAAAGACATGTAGCAGAATACATTTTGGCCTACATTTATGAAGAGATGTTTTAAATTTTTGTCATTTTATATGTTTCATAGCAGAAAGTAGAAAATATTGTACTTTAATTCTCATGCCCCGTACACACGATCGGACATTGATCGGACATTTCGACAACAAAATCCATGGATTTTTTCAGACGGATGTTGGTTCAAACTTGTTTTGCATACACACGGTCGCACAAAGTTGTCGGAATTTCCGATCGCCAAGAACGGGGTCACATACACCACGTACGACGAGACTATAAAAGGCCATTTCAGAACCAAACGCGGCACACTTTGGGCTCCTTTTGCTAATCTCGTGTTAGTAAAAGTTTGGTGAGAGACGATTCGCGCTTTTTCAGACTTGTGGTTTTCAGATTGTTTTCTGCTTTTCAGTTTGTGCTTGTGGGTTTGTATCTGCTCTTCAGTGTGTGCAGTCAGTTCGTATTGTACTATTCAGTGCGATCTTGTTCGCTCGTTACTGTTTTTCAGGTCGCTCTTCACAGGCCTTGCTGTTCTTCATTGCGTTCTGTTACTTTGTTCTGAGCAGTTGACCGTTTTCTAGCCATGTTGCGTTTTCTAGCCATGTTGCTCCTCGTAGAGTTCGTGCTGTGTGGGGGCTTGGTGTTGGGGTACTGACCTTGACACAAGTCCAGTCCATGAACAGGGTGGGGAGGAGTTCATGGACCAAGAATTGGTTGCTTCAACGTGACCAGTTCTGTGACATACCTTTGCTCCGTGAGATCCGAGAGAATAATCCTGATGATTTCAGGAACTTTCTCCGGATGACGGACCCCGTATTTCACCGTTTGTTGGCTTTGCTGACCCCTTATATTAGCAGGCAGGATACCTGCATGAGGCAAGCCATCACTCCGGAGCAGAGGCTCGATGCCACCCTGCGGTACTTGGCGACAGGGAGAAGCCTGCAGGACCTCAAGTTCTAAACAGGCATCTCCCCCCAGGCTCTAGGGATCATTATCCCAGAGACCTGTTCTGCCATCATCCAGGTCCTGCAGAAGGAGTATATGAAGGTAAGATTTTTATCCTTTAATATCACATTTTATTGTATTTAATGTTTGATAATATATTGTATTTCTTTCCTCATTCCCTAATGACCATGATTGTAATTTGCTGTTAATGTCCCCTTTGTCCTCATGCATGCTGGATTTTTATGTAATTTTTTTTGTTGTCCTTCATACATATTTATCTTCACTTACCTCCCCACCATGCTCTCCTGGCCCTATATTCACCTCATGTAGTCACTTAACCATGTATTTTGTCAGCTCCATAGTAGTGCTTTACCCCAAACACCCCCTAAAATCTTTTTAAATTGGATTGTTGCTTAAAATTTATGCAGAGTGCCAGAGGCTTTTTTTGTGTGTCCCCAAATCATTTTGAACCCCCCCCTCCCCCCAAATGCTAAGTCAGCTGATACCAATTCTCTATCTATCCTTAATCATATATCTGCTGACTTTGCCAAACCCATACACACTATACCCATCTCTTTTGTGGTCAGATTCATGGATGAATTCCCCAAAGCATGTAATGCAAGGGGCTGCCTGTATACTTTCAAATGGTACTGTTTAAAGTTTGTGTATACTATTATTAGCTTGATAGGTAATAGCAGAATGTCCAAATGTGCTCAAATGTGTACAATGTGTATTTCTATCTTTGTATTATGACACTTTTTACCTGTCCAGTGGGCTGCCAATAGTGTAAAGTAATACCCATTATTTAGGCATTCATCTCTCAATGAAGTGGAGAGGGTTACCTGTCCAAAACATCTCCCCCCTATAATGTTAGAAATGGCCCATGAGAGGGGGGGGGGGAATCTGATAGGTGTACCTTATACTTTGGTCTTTAAAAACTCCCTCCAAAAAATGTTATGCTGATGTTGGCCAAGAATGTTTGTGTGTAATCTGCTTTCCCTGTTTATGTGCAAAATTACTAATTTATGAATTTGTTTGACTCCACAGTTTCCTTCCACGCCACAGGAATGGCAGACTGTGGCCTCCCACTTTGCCCAGCGGTGGGACTTTCCTAACTACGGAGGGGCAATTGATGGGAAACACGTCCACATAGTCCCATCACCCAACTCGGGGTCGTACTATTACAACTACAAGGGGTTCAATAGTATTGTGATGTTGGCGGTGGTGTCGGCTACTTATGAGTTCCTGTATGTGGACGTGGGGAAGAATGGCCGGATGTCCGATGGTGCAGTCATCGCCCAGACGGAGTTCTACAGGCGTCTCCAGAATGGCAGCTTGGACTTGCCACCTCCAGAAGACAATGTGGAAGGACTCCCATTCGTCTTCGTTGCGGATGAAGCATTTGCGCTGGGGGACCATCTTATGGGGCCATTCCCGATGAGGACCCTCACCCCGGACCAGAGGGATTTTAATTATCAGCTGGCCAGAGCCAGAAGAGTGGTGGAGAACACGTTTGGAATCATGGCCAGCCAGTTCCGCCTATTTCTTATACCCATGCACATGGTGGAGTACAAACTGAATCACATTATCCTGGCGTGCTGTGTTCTACATAACTTTTTATGGCAACATTCTGCCAACTATGCTGGCTCAGTAGGGCCTGAGGCCGGAATTCAAAATGAACCAACCCTGATGGCGCTTGAAAGTGGCCGTCCTGGCTTGCCCCCCCGAGTGCCCGTAATGTCTGGCTAAGATACCTTGAATTCTTTGCGGGTAGGGGGGCTATCAATATGCCAGACAATGTCTAAAACTTTTTACAAATAAAAAAAAAAAATCTTTGGTGACATTTACTGCTTGTGTTTGTTTTAGCTGACCCTGAGAGAAATGTGGTGAGTCCTGAAAATGGCGTGATTGTGTAACATTACAAAGCATTGTTGGGTGTTATTTACTAAAGGCAAAGACACTTTACACTACAAGTGCACTTGAAAATGCACTTGTAGTGCAAAGTGGATTTGCCCTTAGGAAATAACACCCATTGTCACTGAAAACAGCAATTAGAGCGCCACAAAAGTGTTGTAGCGTTGAGACAATAATCCACTGTCATGAAGATCCTGCCAGTAACCAGCGTCCCAGGCACACGGGAACTCGGCCATGGGTCCCATTGCGCATGCGCACGTTCACGGGTGCGGTCACGCATGGGCACGCGCGCGCGCACTCCCGCTGGTGTCAGGCGGGCTATTTAAACCGGCCTGTCACACTCCATCCCCGCTGTCTGCTCTACAGCGTTCTGTGAGTGTTTCCTGATCTGATCTGTGTATCCTGTTATCTGACCCGGCTTCCTGTTTGACCATCCTGCTATCCGCCTGCACCAGACCCTCTTGGCTTGCCTGACCATCCCTCTGCATTACCCCTGGTACCTCTGCTGTCCGACCACTACCGACCACTGGCTTGTTGACCCTCCGCTGTATATACCGGCTTCCAGTCTGTTACCTACTGCTTGTTCCTGGTTCCAGCCCAGCGTTCCAGTCTGCTACCTACTGCTTGTTCCTGGTTCCAGTCCAGCGTTCCAGTCTGTTACCTACTGCTTGTTCCTGGTTCCAGTCCAGCGTTCCAGGCTGCTACCTACTGCTTGTTCCTGGTTCCAGTCCAGCGTTCCAGTCTGCTACCTACTGCTTGTTCCTGGTTCCAGTCAAGCGTTCCAGTCTGCTACCTACTGCTTGTTCCTGGTTCCAGCCCAGCGTTCCAGTCTGCTACCTACTGCTTGTACCTGGTTCCAGTCAAGCGTTCCAGTCTGCTACCTACTGCTTGTTCCTGGTTCCAGCCCAGCGTTCCAGTCTGCTACCTACTGCTTGTTCCTGGTTCCAGTCCAGCATTCCACTATCCGGCCTGCTTACCTGTTGGGTTCCTGGTCCTACCTGCATTTCAGTTTCTGTCTTCAGGTTCCTGATTCAGGAGGGTGCCATCACTACTGTACTTCCAGCAGCTGTTGATCCTGCCAGGCACCCATACCACTCTTCACTCCTGACCCTCTGTTTCCATTCCAGGGGAACGGGAGTGGGAGCTGTAAGGGAGGTCTTTCTCTGCACTTCAGGCTCACAACCTACCAGGTATGTGACAGTAGCAGACAGCCATGTCTGAGCCTGAGCAGGGAACGTCTCCCATGGAGGAACTCTGTGCACACCTGGCAGGATTGACTGAAGCAGTCAAAAATCTACAGCAAGGATACACCAGACTGGAGGAACGAGTGTTAACCCTGTCTAACCCCATTGGGGCCCAGGGAGCTCCCTCTGCTCCTGCTCCTTCAGTCGGGCCTTCCTCAACGGTGGTGATGCTCCCTCCGGAAACTAAGGTTCCTACACCTGAATGTTTCTTCGGAAATCGCGATAAGTTCAGAGCCTTCCGCAACTCCTGCAAATTATATTTTGCTCTTCAGCCACGTACCTTTTCCCTGGAGGCTACAAAGGTGGGCTACGTAATTTCTCTACTCTCTGGTGACCCCCAAACCTGGGCCCATCGCCTCTTAGAGCAAAAGGACATATCCCTGACCAACCTCTCCACCTACTTTGACGCACTGGGTCAGTTGTATGATGACCCCCAGCTATCCGTAACTGCAGAGACGGCTCTGCACACCCTTCAACAGGGTCGCAGAGCAGCAGAGGACAATGTGGCTGAATTCAGGAAGTGGAGTGCGGATACTAATTGGAATGATGCGGCTCTCCGTTATCAATTTCGGTTAGGACTTTCTGATCCTCTGAAGGATGAACTGGCCAGGGTGGGTACACCACAGACTTTAAATGCTTTAATCGATCCAGCCATCCAGATCGATCGACGCCTACGAGAGCGCAGGTCTGAGAGAGCTATGGGGTCTTCTCGTCCAACTTGGGTTACCCCTAAAGTTCCTCATCACCCATCATCGACACCACCTACCTCCACGCTTAACTTACCTGAGCCAATGCAATTAGGAGTCCTGCGGCCTTCGCTCACCCAAGAGGAACGACAACGTCGTCGAGCAAATAACTTGTGCCTGTATTGCGGGGAACCTGGGCACTATGTCAGGAACTGTCCCCTTAAACTCCGTAAGTGTTTATCTCTATCTACTGACTATGGGACACCTCTGGTTAAAAATACCACTCACCTTGCTCTTCTTCTTCTGCTACAGCTTCCAGGAAAGGACCTACAAATAACCGCCATTATTGACTCAGGAGCTTGCAGCTGTTTCATGGATTCTCTTTTTGCCACCCAACACCAAATACCTTTGTCACCTAAAGCCCATGGACTCTCTATCCATCTAGCTGATGGGACTGCTATCAAATCTGGACCTTTCACTCAAGAGACTATCCCAATACCCGTTTCCATTTCCAACGTCCATCAGGAACAGCTACGCTTGGACATTATCGCTTCACCCCTGTTTCCCATAATTCTCGGCATGCCATGGTTACAGGCCCACAATCCAGACATTAATTGGATCACGGGTGAGGTGACCTTTCCCTCTCCTTATTGCCAACAGTTCTGCAGAACCCAGAATACCCAGGATAACCCTACTCTGTTATGCCTAGATACAGATCCTAGTCTACACCCGTCCATTCCTTCCGCCTATCATGACTTTCTGGACGTATTTAGCAAGCAGAGGGCAGAGGTGTTACCCCCTCACCGGGCCTATGACTGTCCCATTGAGTTACTTCCCGGTGCTGAAATCCCTTTTGGAAGAATATTTCCCTTAACTGAAGTGGAGCAAGGGGCGTTGAAGGAATACATTGATGAAAACCTTAAAAGAGGCTTCATTCGTCCATCCACGTCCCCTGCAGGTGCAGGCATCTTCTTTGTGCAGAAAAAAGATAAAACCCTCAGGCCTTGTGTGGATTACCGCAAACTAAATAAAATTACTGTGAAGAATTGGTACCCTCTCCCCTTAGTACCAGAGCTGTTTCAAAGACTGGGGACGGCCACCATATTCACCAAACTTGATCTCCGTGGGGCCTACAATTTAGTTCGTATTAGGGATGGAGACGAATGGAAGACCGGTTTTCGTACCCGCTATGGACATTTTGAGTACCTCGTGATGCCTTTCGGCCTGTGCAATGCCCCTGCCACATTTCAACACTTTATTAATGATGTGTTATGTGACTTTCTAGACCTGTTTGTCATCGTCTATTTAGACGACATATTGATTTTTTCTTGTTCCCTTGAATTTCATTGCAGGCACGTCAGAAGTGTGTTGGGCCGACTTCAACAACACGGTCTATATGCAAAGGCTGAAAAATGTGAATTTGAACAGGAAAGTATTCCATTTTTGGGGTTAGTCATTTCCAGTAAGGTCATAAAAATGGACCCCCAAAAGGTCACTGCAGTCCTAGATTGGCCAGTCCCGACAGACAAGAAAGGAATCCAGCGATTCGTTGGATTCGCTAATTTTTACCGTAAATTTATTAAGGGGTTTTCAGCCATCATTACACCCATCACACAACTAACCAAACAAGGTACACGCTTCCATTGGTCGGCCGAGGCTCAAAAGGCTTTTGAGACTCTCAAGGGCCTTTTCACCTCCGCCTCTGTACTAAAGCATCCAGATTCCTCTCTGCCATTTATTCTAGAAGTGGATGCATCTGAAATTGCTGTAGGGGCAGTATTGTCCCAAAGACAGGGAACCAAGGCCCTGCTGCATCCTGTGGCCTTCTTTTCTTGTAAATTGTCCACGGCAGAGAGAAATTATGATGTAGGTGACAGAGAGTTGTTGGCAATCAAGTCAGCATTGGAGGAGTGGCGCTATCTGTTGGAGGGTGCCGCTCATCCAGTCTTAAATTTTACAGATCATAAGAACCTGGAGTATTTGAGGTCTGCAAAAAGGTTGAAACCACGTCAGGCCAGGTGGGCTCTCTTTTTCTCCAGGTTCTCCTTTCATGTCACTTACCGCCCTGGTTCCAAGAATACCAAACCTGACGCCCTATCTAGGATGTTTCACAAACCTCAAGAGATTTCCCCTCCAGACACCATTCTGTCCCCAGGGAATTTTCTTTTACTTCAGGGAAACCTGCTTTCCCAGATTAAACAGGCCTCCGCAGGAATGGAATCTTCCATTAAGACAGAGCTCCAGGTTAAGGATGGGTTATTGTGGCATGAGAGTAGAATCTTTATACCTGAAACACTACGAGTTTCAGTACTAGAGCTCTGTCATGTGCTGGCTGGGCATTTTGGCGTAGCTAAGACCACTGATTTGGTTCAGCGTACCTTCTGGTGGCCTCAGCTACGCAAGGATTGTAAAGAGTTTGTAGAGTCCTGTACCACCTGCATTAGGAACAAAGGGCACAAAACAAAGGCATGGGGTCTACTAAAATCCTTGCCTGTCCCAGATAGGCCCTGGAAAATGCTCTCTATAGACTTTATTGTAGAATTACCCCCGGCTGGGGGCTTCACCTCAATCTTTGTCATAGTGGACCGGTTGTCGAAGATGGCTCACTTTGTCCCAATGAAGGGCACCCCTTCAGCTACAGAAACAGCACAAGCATTCATTAAAGAGGTCATCAGGCTCCATGGGGTACCAGTTAATATTGTTTCAGATCGAGGGGTACAATTTACCTCTCGATTCTGGAGGGCTTTGTGTAAAACCTTGGACATTGAACTCTCATTTTCATCGGCTTATCACCCCCAGACTAATGGGCAAACAGAAAGAACGAATCAGACCCTTGAACAATATTTGCGCTGTTTTTCTTCCTTTGCCCAAGATAATTGGATTTCTGTTCTGCCAATGGCCGAATTCGCTTATAACAATTCTATTCATTCTGCTATCAGACTCCATTTTTTGCAAATTATGGTTTCCACCCTTCATTTTTACCTAACTCTCTTCCAAAATGCACAGTACCCGCAGTTCAGGAGAAATTGGATTTCTTTACCTCCAACAACCAAGTTTTACAGGACACCATGACCAGGACCCAGGAGTACAACAAAGCAACCTTCGATAAGAAAAGGCGAGGTGAGCTCTTACTTGCACCTGGGGATCAGGTATGGTTGTCCACAATAAACCTCAGGTTGGCCTGCCCTTCCAAAAAAATTGGGTCCCAAGTTTCTTGGACCGTTCCCTGTTAAACGGAGAATTAATGAAGTTGCATATGAACTTGAACTCCCGGATTCACTAAAGGTACATCCAGTTTTTCACGTGTCCTTGCTTAAACCATCTATTACCAACCTATTTCCAGGTCGAAGTACGGATCCTCCTGATCCAATCCTGGTAGATGGGGAAGAGGAATTCGAGGTGGAGGCTATTATGGACCACAGGAAAAGAGGTAACCAGAATGAAGGGGTTTGGCCCAGAGGAGAATTCTTGGGAACCAGAAGATAATATTCATGCTGAAGACCTGTTACAAGCCTTTAAAAGAGCCCATCCAGAGAAATTTTTTCAAAGGGGCATCCAGAGGCTGCCCCTTGGGGGGGCAATGTCATGAAGATCCTGCCAGTAACCAGCATCCCAGGCACACAGGAACTCGGCCACGGGTCCCATTGCGCATGCGCGTGCGTTCACGGGTGCGGTCACGCACGGGCACGTGCGCGCGCACTCCCGCTGGTGTCAGGTGGGCTATTTAAACCAGCCTGTCACACTCCATCCCCGCTGTCTACTCTACAGCGTTCTGTGAGTGTTTCCTGATCTGATCTGTGTATCCTGTTATCTGACCCGGCTTCCTGTTTGACCATCCTGCTATCTGCCTGCACCAGACCCTCTTGGCTTGCCTGACCATCCCTCTGCATTACCCCTGGTACCTCTGCTGTCCGACCACTACCGACCACCGGCTTGTTGACCCTCCGCTGTATATACCGGCTTCCAGTCTGTTACCTACTGCTTGTTCCTGGTTCCAGCCCAGCGTTCCAGTCTGCTACCTACTGCTTGTTCCTGGTTCCAGTCCAGCGTTCCAGTCTGTTACCTACTGATTGTTCCTGGTTCCAGTCCAGCGTTCCAGGCTACTACCTGCTGTTGTTCCTGGTTCCAGCCCAGCGTTCCAGTCTGCTACCTACTGCTTGTTCCTGGTTCCAGTCCAGCGTTCCAGTCTGCTACCTACTGCTTGTTCCTGGTTCCAGTCCAGCGTTCCAGTCTGCTACCTACTGCTTGTTCCTGGTTCCAGTCCAGCGTTCCAGTCTGCTACCTACTGCTTGTTCCTGGTTCCAGTCAAGCGTTCCAGTCTGCTACCTACTGCTTGTTCCTGGTTCCAGCCCAGCGTTCCAGTCTGCTACCTACTGCTTGTACCTGGTTCCAGTCAAGCGTTCCAGTCTGCTACCTACTGCTTGTTCCTGGTTCCAGCCCAGCGTTCCAGTCTGCTACCTACTGCTTGTTCCTGGTTCCAGTCCAGCATTCCACTATCCGGCCTGCTTACCTGTTGGGTTCCTGGTCCTACCTGCATTTCAGTTTCTGTCTTCAGGTTCCTGATTCAGGAGGGTGCCATCACTACTGTACTTCCAGCAGCTGTTGATCCTGCCAGGCACCCATACCACTCTTCACTCCTGACCCTCTGTTTCCATTCCAGGGGAACGGGAGTGGGAGCTGTAAGGGAGGTCTTTCTCTGCACTTCAGGCTCACAACCTACCAGGTATGTGACAGTAGCAGACAGCCATGTCTGAGCCTGAGCAGGGAACGTCTCCCATGGAGGAACTCTGTGCACACCTGGCAGGATTGACTGAAGCAGTCAAAAATCTACAGCAAGGATACACCAGACTGGAGGAACGAGTGTTAACCCTGTCTAACCCCATTGGGGCCCAGGGAGCTCCCTCTGCTCCTGCTCCTTCAGTCGGGCCTTCCTCAACGGTGGTGATGCTCCCTCCGGAAACTAAGGTTCCTACACCTGAATGTTTCTTCGGAAATCGCGATAAGTTCAGAGCCTTCCGCAACTCCTGCAAATTATATTTTGCTCTTCAGCCACGTACCTTTTCCCTGGAGGCTACAAAGGTGGGCTACGTAATTTCTCTACTCTCTGGTGACCCCCAAACCTGGGCCCATCGCCTCTTAGAGCAAAAGGACATATCCCTGACCAACCTCTCCACCTACTTTGACGCACTGGGTCAGTTGTATGATGACCCCCAGCTATCCGTAACTGCAGAGACGGCTCTGCACACCCTTCAACAGGGTCGCAGAGCAGCAGAGGACTATGTGGCTGAATTCAGGAAGTGGAGTGCGGATACTAATTGGAATGATGCGGCTCTCCGTTATCAATTTCGGTTAGGACTTTCTGATCCTCTGAAGGATGAACTGGCCAGGGTGGGTACACCACAGACTTTAAATGCTTTAATCGATCCAGCCATCCAGATCGATCGACGCCTACGAGAGCGCAGGTCTGAGAGAGCTATGGGGTCTTCTCGTCCAACTTGGGTTACCCCTAAAGTTCCTCATCACCCATCATCGACACCACCTACCTCCACGCTTAACTTACCTGAGCCAATGCAATTAGGAGTCCTGCGGCCTTCGCTCACCCAAGAGGAACGACAACGTCGTCGAGCAAATAACTTGTGCCTGTATTGCGGGGAACCTGGGCACTATGTCAGGAACTGTCCCCTTAAACTCCGTAAGTGTTTATCTCTATCTACTGACTATGGGACACCTCTGGTTAAAAATACCACTCACCTTGCTCTTCTTCTTCTGCTACAGCTTCCAGGAAAGGACCTACAAATAACCGCCATTATTGACTCAGGAGCTTGCAGCTGTTTCATGGATTCTCTTTTTGCCACCCAACACCAAATACCTTTGTCACCTAAAGCCCATGGACTCTCTATCCATCTAGCTGATGGGACTGCTATCAAATCTGGACCTGTCACTCAAGAGACTATCCCAATACCCGTTTCCATTTCCAACGTCCATCAGGAACAGCTACGCTTGGACATTATCGCTTCACCCCTGTTTCCCATAATTCTCGGCATGCCATGGTTACAGGCCCACAATCCAGACATTAATTGGATCACGGGTGAGGTGACCTTTCCCTCTCCTTATTGCCAACAGTTCTGCAGAACCCAGAATACCCAGGATAACCCTACTCTGTTATGCCTAGATACAGATCCTAGTCTACACCCGTCCATTCCTTCCGCCTATCATGACTTTCTGGACGTATTTAGCAAGCAGAGGGCAGAGGTGTTACCCCCTCACCGGGCCTATGACTGTCCCATTGAGTTACTTCCCGGTGCTGAAATCCCTTTTGGAAGAATATTTCCCTTAACTGAAGTGGAGCAAGGGGCGTTGAAGGAATACATTGATGAAAACCTTAAAAGAGGCTTCATTCGTCCATCCACGTCCCCTGCAGGTGCAGGCATCTTCTTTGTGCAGAAAAAAGATAAAACCCTCAGGCCTTGTGTGGATTACCGCAAACTAAATAAAATTACTGTGAAGAATTGGTACCCTCTCCCCTTAGTACCAGAGCTGTTTCAAAGACTGGGGACGGCCACCATATTCACCAAACTTGATCTCCGTGGGGCCTACAATTTAGTTCGTATTAGGGATGGAGACGAATGGAAGACCGGTTTTCGTACCCGCTATGGACATTTTGAGTACCTCGTGATGCCTTTCGGCCTGTGCAATGCCCCTGCCACATTTCAACACTTTATTAATGATGTGTTATGTGACTTTCTAGACCTGTTTGTCATCGTCTATTTAGACGACATATTGATTTTTTCTTGTTCCCTTGAATTTCATTGCAGGCACGTCAGAAGTGTGTTGGGCCGACTTCAACAACACGGTCTATATGCAAAGGCTGAAAAATGTGAATTTGAACAGGAAAGTATTCCATTTTTGGGGTTAGTCATTTCCAGTAAGGTCATAAAAATGGACCCCCAAAAGGTCACTGCAGTCCTAGATTGGCCAGTCCCGACAGACAAGAAAGGAATCCAGCGATTCGTTGGATTCGCTAATTTTTACCGTAAATTTATTAAGGGGTTTTCAGCCATCATTACACCCATCACACAACTAACCAAACAAGGTACACGCTTCCATTGGTCGGCCGAGGCTCAAAAGGCTTTTGAGACTCTCAAGGGCCTTTTCACCTCCGCCTCTGTACTAAAGCATCCAGATTCCTCTCTGCCATTTATTCTAGAAGTGGATGCATCTGAAATTGCTGTAGGGGCAGTATTGTCCCAAAGACAGGGAACCAAGGCCCTGCTGCATCCTGTGGCCTTCTTTTCTTGTAAATTGTCCACGGCAGAGAGAAATTATGATGTAGGTGACAGAGAGTTGTTGGCAATCAAGTCAGCATTGGAGGAGTGGCGCTATCTGTTGGAGGGTGCCGCTCATCCAGTCTTAAATTTTACAGATCATAAGAACCTGGAGTATTTGAGGTCTGCAAAAAGGTTGAAACCACGTCAGGCCAGGTGGGCTCTCTTTTTCTCCAGGTTCTCCTTTCATGTCACTTACCGCCCTGGTTCCAAGAATACCAAACCTGACGCCCTATCTAGGATGTTTCACAAACCTCAAGAGATTTCCCCTCCAGACACCATTCTGTCCCCAGGGAATTTTCTTTTACTTCAGGGAAACCTGCTTTCCCAGATTAAACAGGCCTCCGCAGGAATGGAATCTTCCATTAAGACAGAGCTCCAGGTTAAGGATGGGTTATTGTGGCATGAGAGTAGAATCTTTATACCTGAAACACTACGAGTTTCAGTACTAGAGCTCTGTCATGTGCTGGCTGGGCATTTTGGCGTAGCTAAGACCACTGATTTGGTTCAGCGTACCTTCTGGTGGCCTCAGCTACGCAAGGATTGTAAAGAGTTTGTAGAGTCCTGTACCACCTGCATTAGGAACAAAGGGCACAAAACAAAGGCATGGGGTCTACTAAAATCCTTGCCTGTCCCAGATAGGCCCTGGAAAATGCTCTCTATAGACTTTATTGTAGAATTACCCCCGGCTGGGGGCTTCACCTCAATCTTTGTCATAGTGGACCGGTTGTCGAAGATGGCTCACTTTGTCCCAATGAAGGGCACCCCTTCAGCTACAGAAACAGCACAAGCATTCATTAAAGAGGTCATCAGGCTCCATGGGGTACCAGTTAATATTGTTTCAGATCGAGGGGTACAATTTACCTCTCGATTCTGGAGGGCTTTGTGTAAAACCTTGGACATTGAACTCTCATTTTCATCGGCTTATCACCCCCAGACTAATGGGCAAACAGAAAGAACGAATCAGACCCTTGAACAATATTTGCGCTGTTTTTCTTCCTTTGCCCAAGATAATTGGATTTCTGTTCTGCCAATGGCCGAATTCGCTTATAACAATTCTATTCATTCTGCTATCAGACTCCATTTTTTGCAAATTATGGTTTCCACCCTTCATTTTTACCTAACTCTCTTCCAGAATGCACAGTACCCGCAGTTCAGGAGAAATTGGATTTCTTTACCTCCAACAACCAAGTTTTACAGGACACCATGACCAGGACCCAGGAGTACAACAAAGCAACCTTCGATAAGAAAAGGCGAGGTGAGCTCTTACTTGCACCTGGGGATCAGGTATGGTTGTCCACAATAAACCTCAGGTTGGCCTGCCCTTCCAAAAAAATTGGGTCCCAAGTTTCTTGGACCGTTCCCTGTTAAACGGAGAATTAATGAAGTTGCATATGAACTTGAACTCCCGGATTCACTAAAGGTACATCCAGTTTTTCACGTGTCCTTGCTTAAACCATCTATTACCAACCTATTTCCAGGTCGAAGTACGGATCCTCCTGATCCAATCCTGGTAGATGGGGAAGAGGAATTCGAGGTGGAGGCTATTATGGACCACAGGAAAAGAGGTAACCAGAATGAAGGGGTTTGGCCCAGAGGAGAATTCTTGGGAACCAGAAGATAATATTCATGCTGAAGACCTGTTACAAGCCTTTAAAAGAGCCCATCCAGAGAAATTTTTTCAAAGGGGCATCCAGAGGCTGCCCCTTGGGGGGGCAATGTCATGAAGATCCTGCCAGTAACCAGCATCCCAGGCACACAGGAACTCGGCCACGGGTCCCATTGCGCATGCGCGTGCGTTCACGGGTGCGGTCACGCACGGGCACGTGCGCGCGCACTCCCGCTGGTGTCAGGTGGGCTATTTAAACCAGCCTGTCACACTCCATCCCCGCTGTCTGCTCTACAGCGTTCTGTGAGTGTTTCCTGATCTGATCTGTGTATCCTGTTATCTGACCCGGCTTCCTGTTTGACCATCCTGCTATCTGCCTGCACCAGACCCTCTTGGCTTGCCTGACCATCCCTCTGCATTACCCCTGGTACCTCTGCTGTCCGACCACTACCGACCACCGGCTTGTTGACCCTCCGCTGTATATACCGGCTTCCAGTCTGTTACCTACTGCTTGTTCCTGGTTCCAGCCCAGCGTTCCAGTCTGCTACCTACTACTTGTTCCTGGTTCCAGTCCAGCGTTCCAGTCTGTTACCTACTGATTGTTCCTGGTTCCAGTCCAGCGTTCCAGGCTACTACCTGCTGTTGTTCCTGGTTCCAGCCCAGCGTTCCAGTCTGCTACCTACTGCTTGTTCCTGGTTCCAGTCCAGCGTTCCAGTCTGCTACCTACTGCTTGTTCCTGGTTCCAGTCCAGCGTTCCAGTCTGCTACCTACTGCTTGTTCCTGGTTCCAGTCCAGCGTTCCAGTCTGCTACCTACTGCTTGTTCCTGGTTCCAGTCAAGCGTTCCAGTCTGCTACCTACTGCTTGTTCCTGGTTCCAGCCCAGCGTTCCAGTCTGCTACCTACTGCTTGTACCTGGTTCCAGTCAAGCGTTCCAGTCTGCTACCTACTGCTTGTTCCTGGTTCCAGCCCAGCGTTCCAGTCTGCTACCTACTGCTTGTTCCTGGTTCCAGTCCAGCATTCCACTATCCGGCCTGCTTACCTGTTGGGTTCCTGGTCCTACCTGCATTTCAGTTTCTGTCTTCAGGTTCCTGATTCAGGAGGGTGCCATCACTACTGTACTTCCAGCAGCTGTTGATCCTGCCAGGCACCCATACCACTCTTCACTCCTGACCCTCTGTTTCCATTCCAGGGGAACGGGAGTGGGAGCTGTAAGGGAGGTCTTTCTCTGCACTTCAGGCTCACAACCTACCAGGTACGTGACATCCACACAATCTGTTTAACAATCTTTTTAATACCAGCACAATCACATGTGCATTTGTAAAAGGTTTTTAAAACAAACCAACATGTTTGTTGTATAACAATTTTTGGGCTCACAATAGAAAAAGTAGAAATGTCCATTTGAGATAAAACAGGCAAGTTTAAATCCAACTAGAAATAAACAGATCTTGAACTTACAAAGTTCACATTTGGTAGAAATTGAAGGCAATATCAGACATGAGTATTTACAAACTGTGTTTGATATTGTGTTCAGATGGGGTGAAGACACCCCAGGAAAAGCCAAATTTTGAAGATGCACACAAATAGCCAAATGTCAACATGTGCTAGCTGCCATCATGGGGGATCAAGGGACGTGCTTTGGGGGTGCAACCCCTTCCTCACAGCTACTTTATTATTGAGGAAGGGGTTGCACCCCCAAAACATGTTCATTGATCTCCCGTGATGTCAAATAGCACATGTTGACACACTGTGTGCATCTTCAAAATTTGTCTTTTCTACAATTTGTCAAAAAAAGTGTAAAAATTGTAGCACACCAAAAAACAAAGGGATTTGGAGGGCTTTTAAACTCTCCCTAAAACATCAATGATGTTCTTATTTTTTTGAAGAACATCATTAATGTTTTTCTTGATGTTTTCCAAGTCCCTATTACACCCCATGATCTCCCCAATCAGGATCTGTGCACTTCCTGAGGTGAAATGCTCTGGATCCACAACATCACGATCACCTAAAAAGATAGAAACAAAAAAAAACACCATGTATTATAAATATGCCAGCATCCATCTCTTACCTGAGCCTGTGGTCGCAGACACTCACCTGTTGTGGTGACAATTTCCACCACGTCTTCCTCCTCCTGCTCTGCTTGGCTTTGGGGGATTTCTCCATCTTCCAGAGGTGGGGGGTCTGTGGTCTCCTCAGATGAGGGGTGTCCTCCGAGTCTTTTATCCCCTATGTAGAAAAAAAATGGTATACTTAGCACACAGATATTTGATGACAGAACTATACATATGAAACATTGCTTGGAAGTGGGGTACATTTTTTTTTGTGGGCAGAGTTCCAAGATGTAGCATTTTTCTTGTCCTTTGTCAAGCTTCAATACTTTACCTGTTTTGTACAAGCTTCCCAGATGGAGACCCCTCTATAGTATACACTGGAGCACCTGTGTGGACCCCCTAATAAAAAGGGTGTTCTTGTGTCCCACACTAGTGCTCCAGCATCCAGATGTGTAACCAGCTGCTGAGTGTCCTCTCCTTACACAGAATCTAGTTTGCATTTCATTCTAGTTACAAACCCATCTACACAACCAAATATTTGTTGGACAAGTAGGCCCTAAAAAATGTGGGGAAATGCATATGGCCAAAACAATTGTGTTTTCTAGGCCGAACGAACAATGTTTGATATGAATGAACAATGTGCCCATTAACATGAAAGTTGGCATTTTAAACTGGATAACAGTTAAGAAAAGCACATGGAGGAGCACGAATGTAATAAACATAAAGAAAAGGAACACAGCATAACTACTTACTTTTTTGCAGCACTCTCCGGATCTTTCGGTACTGCTCGTGCTCTCTTAATTTCAAGTCCGACCACTTCTTCCTGAGCAGATCTTTCGATCGTCGTACCCTGAAATTCCGGTGCAGGCTCTTGACCACTTTCGCCATGATCTTGGCCTTTCTGACATTGGGGTTGGGGTAAGGTCCATACTTCCCGTCATAGTCTGCCTTCAGGATGTCCACCATCTCCAACATCTCCCCAAAGGACATATTTGATGCCTTAAATTGTCTCTTCCGGGATCGGAATGTTTCAGGCTCCGGGCTTTCCTCCTTCTCCTCCTCGTTGCTGTAATTAGCACGCACCTGCTGTGTCTCCGCCATGTGCTCTTCCCCCACTGCGTCAAACGAGAAGGGGCGGGGAATAGACCAGAAAGAACGTCAGGGGTGGGCGGAGTTACACGCATGCGCAGTGTCTATAAAGCGTAACACGCATGCGTAGTACGTACGATCTGTGAGCGGAGGAAGGAGTATCGGAGGCGCCGATCGTGACCATGGTAAGTGCAACCCACTACGTCCGAGTGTATCATCGTTACTATGCGGCCGCCCATTGCCACGCCTTCAGGGAAGGTGATTGGCGCATCACGGTATTCCTGGTATCCAGGATACCTAGATGCGACTGCTCTTTCCCCCTCTCTCGTGTTACATTCCACACAACCAGTCGCTCTGAATTGAGCGGCTGTGTGGAGCTACTTCGCTGATGCCCAGCCCTCATTAGTCTGGTCTCCTAAAAGGTAAGCCAATATCTAGCCTCCACAATGACAAAGAATTCTAATATACAAACACTTATTCTTATGCTGACCATACCTTATCTCCCTCTCTTTTTTGGGTATACACCTTTGGCGCTGCAGTCTGACTACTTATCTACAATAACTTCTGATACAGGCAAGACCTACCCAATCTTACCATATCTTCTGACTGCTAAACTGAGATTGAACTCTCTTCAGATAGTTGACCTTATGAGACTACCCTAGCAAATTACTGGATGCTTTAAATATTTAGCTAAGAGGCTGTTGGCTTCATTTTTATCTTCACAGTTTATATACACAATTACAAATAAAACATCATGGTAAGTTAAATACATTTGTAATTAATTTTGTAATAGATGCAGTAATATATAGGGGGGACCTTTTTAGATAATATCCACTAACATCCACAGATACTTCCCTAGGTATACACACCCTTCAAACCTTAAATTTATATGCATATAAGACCCATGCTATTTATTTAGTCATATGTGACACGATTAACAGGTGCACACTTCGACTAAACTATTAGTACTATACCTCTAATGGGTTTAAAATATATGGCTAGTGATTAAGCTAGCTCAATACCATAAATCCCCAGCCCTATAGGACACTACAAATGGGTGTGTTTATTGTTTAAACTATTAATATTATATTTTTAATAGGACTCCCACCTTACATCTATAACATATATTTAATCACCACCCAATACCCCTCGCTTTCCCCCTCCTTCTCCCTTTCTCATAGTGTATGTTAGGAGCAACCTTACCTTTGGAGACTAATATACCACATAATTGTATGGCAACCTTTGTGCATATTATGTTGCACACGTCCCCATAGTATACGAACTGCATCCGGACCTTGTGGGATTAGCACCCTCTGATGGGCACTGTTGGCATTACTGTGTGACTTATGATATTATTAATTATATCTATCTAGATAAATGCGTGTATAGTACACTGTCTTATTGAATGTTCTGTTTATCACAGTATTCAGGTCTGTGCTCTTGAAGAAGCGCCTGCGGCGTGCAACATGTCGAGCAAACTTCAGACACTGGCTGTTACCACCACATAGCTTAATTGCTAATATACTATAATCATATGTAAACTGGATTGGTATTCCCAATCAGTACTCAATCAATTACTGCACCATTAAGCTATGTATGGAGTGTATAACCTGTAAATGTGCGATTAATACTCAGAATGATAGTCTGTTATATTTGTTAACATTCAATTTGCAACAGTCAGGAGGTGAAAATTGTGTGTGATTGATGAATAAAAAACTAAAACTATGTCCCTTTTTCATACACATGAAGACCTCAACCAGGAGGAGGCTGTGGAATGTGGCAGCCAGGAGGAGGCGGGGGTTAGTGGCAGCCAGGAGGAGGCGGGGGTTAGTGGCAGCCAGGAGGAGGCGGGGGTTAGTGGCAGCCAGGAGGAGGCAGGGGTTAGTGGCAGCCAGGAGAAGCCTGGGACCAGTCACAGCCTGACAGAATCGCAGGTTCCTCCCCTCCGCTTTCCATACAAAAGACCGAGGAAGGGGACTCACGTACAGGATTCTGCGCTCAGGCTCATTCAGGAGGCTTCTGCATCCCTCAGAGCCTTACCCACTCCTGAAGAGGCCTTTGCTTGCATGGCTGCCACCAAACTGCAGGGCATGCAGGAGGGTCAATGCAAGCTATGTGAGGACCTTCTGTATAAAGTCCTAAGTAAGGGGGTGAGTGGCGAAATAACACCCAATACCCAATACCCCAGTGAGTTGGCCCCTCCTCCTCCTCTTCCTCCTCCTCCTGCCACAACTCCACCACCAGAGCTACAGCATGGAAGGAAGAGTGGAAGGAAGACCAGAGAGTGATGGCCCTGGGTTCAGTCTGGTCTGGCCAAAGATGCAGGCTCTTGTATGACCACAGCCTTGGGACACAGATGTCATCTGCTGCTTTCCGGATCTCTGGGACTTCTGGACCAGAC
The DNA here is from genome assembly GCA_037953035.1 of Aquarana catesbeiana. Lineage (NCBI taxonomy): Eukaryota > Metazoa > Chordata > Amphibia > Anura > Ranidae > Aquarana > Aquarana catesbeiana. Next base: position 1,960,775 of record JBBHAA010000512.1, on the reverse strand, counting down.
TGCCCTCCCTTAGATTTGGATTCCTCAGGCCACCAATTTTGCTTGAAAATAGTTGATGTGTGCCCTGGGGGCTAAAGGCTTCACCAATTTCTGCTGTTTCTCCAGCGTTGCCTCCCTCTTTGTTTGGTTCTGAGCCCTTAATAAAGGAATTTTTGATTCAATTATACTCGCCTATGTGTGTTTTCCTTCAAAAATCACAGTTTGTTTGTGAGGAGGCAGGTACATTTCAAAAATACAATGTGAAATTAACAAGAGACAACAACACCAAGCAACCTCCTTGAGATTAAATAATACAAGATATCAATGGTGTTGTGGTAACTTGACACACAAAACACACCCAAAAATATTATGGAGTAAAACATCAAAAAACCAAAAAAAAACATCAGCCTTGGAAAAAATGCAAACACAAAAAAAAATGCCTTGACCAAAAAAAAAAAATTAAAAGATCAACAAAAAAAAATTTGGTCAGATGTGACAAATCTCAATATATTGAAGGAATCACATTAAATAATAAAGAAAGAAGTTTGTGAGAAGTGTGTGTGAATATGAGCAGCAAAACTACTTCATTCTTCTAGCATTATAAAGAAGAAGAGAGTGCGCTGTATTAAACCATTTAAAAGATTGCAGCGTGACGAAAGTGCTGTATCCATTCCGAACGCTAATTTTACCAGACCGAGCTGTTCCGTCTCGCAATTTCTTCTGAGCATGTGTGGAACTTTGTGCGTCGGAACTGGCCACACACGGTCGGAATTGCCGCAATCGGATTTTGTTGTCGGAAAATTTTATAGCCTGCTCTCAAACTTTGTGTGTCGGAAAATCCGATGGAAAATGTCCGATGGAGCCTACACACGGTCGGAATGTCCGACAACACGCTCCAATCGGACATTTTCCATCGGAAAATCTGACCGAGTGTACGGGGCATTAGGACTAGGTGAGTAAATTGGCCAGGCTTGTAGGGGCCCCATAGCATTACTTTGCTCAGGGGCCCATGATGCTATTAAGATGGCCCTGGGTAGAAGAGGATTTATTTTGGAAAGGGAGATTTTGGGGACAGTATTTATGTTGGGAGGGGGAAGTGGGGATTTGTACTGGGATGGGGAAGAAGAAGAACTGTGCTGGAAGAGGGGATTTGAGGGGTGGAGTAGTATGTGCTTTGAGGAAGGGCTGAGGATTTGTATTGGAAGGGGGATTATTTGTGCTGGGAGAGAAAGAAAGGATTTGTGCTGGGAGGACAAAGATTTGCTCTGTTCGTGGTGAGCATTTTGTTTTGGTAGGAGAGAGTGGGGATTTTTTTTGAAAGGGTAAAGTGGGAGAGATGCACTGTATTGTACATTACATACTTCTTACCAAAGCGTTTATTGTCTCAACAGTTACTGGTTGCTAATCAGTCCCTGACTATTATAAGGAAGTTCTTCTGTAAGGTAGGCTCAGACAAAATGTTAGCTCGCTGTCTATTTTTAGTGTGTGATAAACCATATATATATATATAATGGAAGCATATTTTTTTTTATTATACTGGAGTTTATATGTGTCAAAGCATATTTTATGGGTACAAGAAAGCCTGGGTTTTGTTTATCGATGCCCCTTAAGCCACTCTCACTGTTAACAACTTGGCCACACACACTTTTTGCAGTGGCACGCATAGCGCACTACAGGTTGCAGCCTCCCTGAACTGTCCTTCATTCTCAAGTTCAAAATTTGGGAGGTATGTGTGCCATGTAAACAAGCAGAGGAAGCAATGTTAATAATCAGATACCAACAATCCTTTCACTTTCATTTTCTGCATTTTATAAGCAGAACTCCACTCTTCTTGGGCAGTTGGTGTGTTTGAGAGTATAAAGATAAGACGGAGGAGATCCCTGTAGATCAGCTATGGATAGTGATAGTATGAGAGAATATATCCAGAATTTCAGCCTTGATAACTGTAAACTTGGTAATCAGGGCTACAACCGGGTCCTCCTGCAGCTATTTGGTTTTGCAGGTCATGGAAAATCCTCCTTCATCAACTCCTGTAAGTATGTTATAGATGACGGTCCATACAAGAGCTACGCAGATACTGCTTCAGCTGGGAGAAGTGCTGGGGGAAAGACAATGAAAAGAAGTTCATATAAGCTCACCGAAACCATCACGCTGGTCGATAACCGGGGATGTGCCAAAATGAATAAGGATGAGACCGGAGAGATATACGCTCAGCTTGGTAAGTACAGGAGATGTCACTCTATTCTTTGCTATATATGTACTTTAATCTTTGACAACAAGTTTCAGATTATTGTGGTCAGTTCACTATTTATATTAAAGGAAAAAAACAACAACCGCAGCATTACCTATGTGGGATAATAACTGGCGTTCAATAATTAAATCAATAGTGACATACACCTGTGATAAATACCCCAATAATAACCTAATAGGTTGTTTATACAAAATATATGAACAAAACCTGTGTGCAAAACAAATATTGTACCTTCCCTGGTACTTTGCATCTCACGCTGCAAGGAATGGACCCAGGAAGAGTGCTGGCTATTTGGGGCTACCATTTAGGCTCCATGCACACTAGTGTTTTTGTAAGCTCCTAGAAAATGTTATTAGCATTTTTTCCTGCTCCTAGAAGAAAATTAGTGTTATCCTATGTGTCCATGCACACTACTTCAGGCTATTAGTGTTTTTTAAGCTTCAGCAACTAGGAGCAGAAAATAAAAAAGTTTTTGTAGAGTTTTTTTGGAGCGTTTTATCAGCAGAAACCCTCCTAAATGCTACTGAGCACTGCTAAATGCTACTAATAGCGTTTTTTGATTTTTTTGTTTCCTTTTTTTTTTTAAGGAACTGCAAAAATGCTAATAAAATGCTAACACTCCTAAATGCTGTTAGGCTGGGTTCACACTTCAGCACGCAGCGGCTCTCAGCAGGAGTCTGGTGCGTCTCCATTTACAGTTCCAAGTCCGATTTCAGGCCAAATTTTTGGCGGAATTTGGACCTGAAACGGACCAGAAGACACACAGGACTCCTGCGCAATTTAAGAATAAAGTACTAATGCGCTACCAAGAAAGTGTTAATAACGAGTAAAGTGCTTAATGTAAAGTGCTTAGTGAAATATAAAGTGCTTAGTAAAAATACACCGGAGCCGATGCAGAGATGTGTGAACCGGCTCCATAGAGAGCCAGTTTTAGAATATTATTCCAAATTCATAATTCGGCACTTATAGGTGTTATATTATATTCATGGCAAGCTTGCAAAACATATTTGGTTTTATGATTAGTCATAATAAATAGAGTATGTGTGAATGACTTTGATCAATTGATTAGATATGATTCTTCATTTAAAGCTGAGTATTGCTAGAAGTTTCTGGTGTATGAGAATGACATATAAGGTACCGTATATACTCGAGTATAGGTTAGAGGTCGACCAATATGGGTTTTTCTCTGGCCGATGCCGATATTTAGAAATCGCGGTGGCCGATGGCCAATATATGATGCCGATTTTTTGGGGCCGATATATTAGGCCGATTTTTTTTTTTTTCCCTTCATCTCATAAAATCTAACAGTTAGACCCCTTTCACACTGGGGCATTTTTCAGGCGCTTTTGGGCTAAAAATAGTGCCTGTAAAGTGCCTGTAAAACGGCTCCCCTGCAGTCTCAGTGTGAAAGCTCGAGTGCTTTCACACTGAAGCGATGCGCTGGCAGGATGTTAAAAAAAAGTCCTGCAAGCAGCATCTTTGGAGCAGTGTACACCGCTCCTCCACCACTCCTGGCCATTGAAATGAATGCACACTGCTGCCGAAGCGCCTGCAAAGCGCTTCGGCAGCAGCGCTTCAGGGGCGCATTTAACCCCTTCCTCGGCCGCTAGCTGGGTTATAAGCGCCCCGCTAGCAGCCGAAAAGCGCCGCTAAAATGACGGTAAAGCGCCGCTAAAACTAACAGCGTTTTACCTTCAACGCATGCCCACTTCAGTGTGAAAGCAGCCTTAAAGTGGGGTTCCACCCAAAAAAAAAAAAACTACATGAAAAATCCTAAAAAAAATTACAAAAAAACATTTGGATATTTTTTTTTTTTTACTCACCTCTAAATGCCTGTTGCTAGGGGGTCCCTCGTAGTCTGCCTCTTCCAGTGCCTGGGCTGGTGACATCACTTCCCCCTCGGCACAGGAAGGGCTCCGCTCTGCTCCCTCCCTCCTGTCAATCACCTGGGACCCATTACAGGTCCCAGGTGACTGAGCGGCCAATCACGGCGCTCGGCGGCGCTCGCGCATGCGCAGTGGGTGCCAGGCTGTGAAGCCACAGCCTGGCGCCCACAGTTGCAATGCCGGTACCGCTGAACGGCGGGGGAGACGAGCGGGGCTTCGTTCCCCAGCATCGCTGGACCCAGGGACAGGTAAGTGTCCAATTAAAAGTCAGCAGCTGCAGTATTTGTAGCTGCTGACTTTTAATTTTTTTTTTTTGACTGGAACTTCTCTTTAACCACTTCCCACCCGGCCACTGCACATAAACGGCCCGGTGGGCGCTCTCTCCTTCTGAGTGAACATTCAGGAATGTCCCTCAGAAGGAGCGGGATCGCGCGCGTGCCCGCACAGCGGCGCGATCCCGATGCGCTTGTGTCACCCGGGCACGGCGCATCTCCGATCGGCAGGAGGGCTCTGCGATTGGCCCTCCTGATCACATGATGGCCGTGTCGAATCACAGCCATCATGTGATGTAAACACAGAGCCGGTTGCTAGGCAATCTGCTCTGCTCTCCTCACACGGAAGTTGTCAGTGGGGAGAGGAGAGCGGATCGCTGCAGCCGGCTGGTGATCAGTGAGTATGAGCTGTTTTTTACAGCTTTTTACTCACTGATCACCAGTCTAGTGACCCCACACAATGTAAAAACACAAAACAAACACTAAGTAAACACACAATGTCCCCAAAACACGTCCCCAAAACACATGTCCCCAAAACACAGGTCCCCAAAACACAGGTCCCCAAAACACATGTCCCCACATAGTAAAAACACATGTCCCCCACATATGTCCCAGTAAAATCATATGTCCCAATGATTATCTGCACATATATGTCACCTGCGCACATCTGTACATGATTATTTGCGCACATGTGTCCGTGATCACACGAACCAATTATTATACACTTAACGGGATTTTTTTTACCAAAAACATGTAGCAGAATATGTTTTGGCTTAAATTTATGACAAAATTTGATTTTATTGGATTTGTTTTGAAATAGAAAGAAGAAAATATTGTTTTTTTTTCCAAATTTCCGCGCTTTCTTCGCTTATATCGCAAAAAATAAAAAACGGAGTCGTGAATAAATACCACCAAAAGAAAGCTCTATTTGTGTGAACAAAATGATAAAAATTTAATTTGGGTACAGCGTAGCATGACTGCGCAATTGTCATTGAAAGTGCGAGAGCGCTGAAAGCTGAAAATTGGTCTGGGAAGGAGGGGGGCGAAAGTGCCTAGTATTGAAGTGGTTAAGTAATAAGTGATACAGAAATTTTTTTACATTTAAACATTTATTAAACAAAACAAACCTCCAATCAGTTCACTTGTATGTATAATTTAGATTTAAAAAATTAACTATATCTTAAATATTAAATACACAAAAACAGGTATTCAAAACTTTTGGATGAAAAAAAAATGGGCTAACTTTACTGCTTATTTTTTTTTTTTATTTCATTAGTGTATTTTTAAAAAAAAAATTGTGTTTGAAAGACTGCTGCGCAAATACCGTGTGACATAAAATATTGCAACAACCGCTATTTTATTTCCTAGGGTCTCTGCTAAAAAAAATATATATAATGTTTGGGGGTTCTAAGTGATTTTCTAGCAGAAAATACAGGATTTTTACTTGTAAGCAACAAGTGTCAGAAAAGATTTAGTCTTTAAATGGTTAAACTGAGAGCTTCTACACACGGAGTTCAGCTCATTGATAAAAGAACCTGAAGAGATACAATGTATCTTCTTATCAGACTTGGCAGGCTGCCCAGGGAGGAGAGAAGGCTTTCCACAGATAAGGTCAGGCAACTTGCCTTGACTTCTATTACAGAAGTCATTTGCAAGTCCCGCTGAAGTTATAATCGGCTTTTTTTATCAGCACAATCGACGCATGCAGATTAAGTAAAAAAAGCCAAATATCGGCCGATATATCGGTCGACCTCTAGTATAGGTCGATCCGAAAATAATTCGAGACCCCTAATTTACCATAAAAAACTGGGAAAAACGTATTGACCCGAGTATAAGACGAGGGTGAGAAATGCAGCAGCTACTGTAAGTGGAAAAGAGGGTCAACAATGCCCATCTGCAGCTGCATGCCTTCCTGTGTCCTGTGCATGTATCCATGTGTATGTGTGCATGTGTCCCTGTGTATGTGTGCATGTGTCCTGTGTATGTGTGCATGTGTCCCTGTGTCCTGTGCATGTGTCCCTGTGTATGTGTGCATGTGTATGATGTGCATGTGTATGTGTGCATCCTACCTATGTCCTGTGCATGCCTCCGTGTGCCACTCTGCACCGATCAGCGTGTGATATTACCATTCGGCGGCCATTTTACTGTTCAAAAGTCATGCCTCCTCCTCGTCTGTGATAGGCAGAACACTCCATTTCCCAGCAGTCAGTGTTCAGCCTATCACGGACATTCTCTCATCCTCATACCACGGACGAGGATGAGAGAATGTCCGTGATAGGCTGTACACTGACTGCTGGGAAATTGAGTTTTCTGCCTATCACAGATGAGGAGGAGGCGCGGCTTTTGAACAGTGGAATGGGCGCCAAATGGTAATATCACACGCTGGCCGCCGTCTGTCTGCATGACACGCTGATCATGTAGGCAGACGTTGGTGACTCGAGTATAAGTTGAGGGGGGAAACTTTCAGCCTAAAAAAAAGGGCTGAAAATCTCGACTTATACTCGAGTATATACGGTATCTTGGTATAGAATGCTGTGAGAAGATGAAAATAGACACGTATATACGTAGCTAGAGAAATAATACATATTTGTTTATATCCTGTTAAGTTAGTTTAGTGTAGTCTCAGTCATATTAACCACTTCAGCCCCGGACCATTTGGCTGGCAAAAGACCAGAGCACTTTTTGCGATTCGGCACTGCGTAGTTTTAACTGACAATTGCGCAGTCGTGTGACGTGGCTCCCAAACAAAGTTGATGTCCTTTTTACCCCACAAATAGAGCTTTCTTTTGGTGGTATTTGATCACCTCTGCGGTTTTTATTTTTAGCGCTATAAAAAAAAAATAGTGACAATTTTGAAAAAAAAACACATTATTTTTTGTTTTTTGCTATAATAAATATCCCCCAAAAATATATATAAAAACATGTTTTTCCTCAGTTTAGGCTGATATGTACTCTTCTAAATATTTTTGGTAAAAAAAAATCACAATAAGTGTTTATTGATCAGTTTGCGCAAAAGTTATAACGTCTACAAAATAGGAGATAGTTTATGGCATTTTTATTAATAATTTGTTTTTTACTAGTAATGGAAGCAATCAGTGATTTCTATCGTAACTGCGACATTATAGTGGACACATTGGAAACTTTTGGTGCTATTTTGGGACCATTCGCATTTATACAGCGATCAGTGCTATAAAAATGCATTGATTACTGTGTAAATGTGACTGGCAGTGAAGGGGTTAACCACTAAGGGGCGCTGTAGGGGTTAAGTGTGTCCTAGGGAGTGATTCTAACTGTGGGGGGGATGGGCTATGTGTGACACGACACTGATCACCGCTCCCGATTACAGGGAGCGGTGATCAGTGTCAGTGTCACTAGGCAGAATGGGGAAATGCTTGTTTATATTAGCATTTCTTCGCTCTTCTCCATGAGATGATCGCGGGTATCCCCGCGGATATCGAGTCCGCGGGACCCGCAATCACACTCACGAAGCACGCGCAGGCACGCGCGCCTGCAAGCCGCTTCTTAAAGGGCAACGTACAGGTATGTTAATATGCCTGTACGTGCCCTTCTGGTGACGTATATCGGCGTGAGCCAGTTGGCAATCAGTTAATAAGTATTAGTATATAGGTACTTAACCACTTGCCGACTGCCTCACGCCTATATATGTGAGCAGAATGGCACGGGCAGGCAAAATCACGTACCTGGTACGTGATTGCCTTCCCGCGGGCGGGGGGTCCTATCGGACCCCCCCCCCCGGTGCCAGCGGCGGTCGGCATTTGGCTGGGAGCGTTGAGAGATGAGGGGGAGGCCATCCGATCGTGGTCCCCCTCTCGCGATCGCTCCCAGCCAATGAGAAACATCCCCTGCCTCTGTATAGTACACACAGGCAGAGGATGTGATGTCATCTCTCCTCGGCTCGGCAGTTTCCGTTCCGGCGCCGAGGAGAGAAGACATGTGAGTGAGTGCACAACACTACACAACACAGTAGAACCTGCCAGGCACACTAAACACCCCCGATCCCCCCGATCGCCCCTCGATCCCCCCCCAATCACCCCTCCCCCTCCCTGTCACACTGACACCAAGCAGGTTTTTTTTTTTCCTGATTACTGCATGGTATCAGTTTGTGACAGTTAGAAGTGGTAGGACAGTTAGGGTTAGCCCCCTGTAGGTCTAGGGTACCCCCTAACCCTCCTAATAAAGTTTTAACCCCTTGAACACCCCCTGTCACCAGTGTCACTAAGCGATCATTTTTCTGATCGCTGTATTCGTGTCGCTGGTGACGCTAGTTAGGGAGGTAAATATTTAGGTTCACCGTCAGCGTTTTATAGCGACAGGGACCCCCATATACTACCTAATAAATGTTTTAACCCCTTGATTGCCCCCTAGTTAACCCTTTCACCACTGATCACCGTATAAGCGTTATGGTTGACGCTGGTTAGTTCGTTTATTTTTTATAGTGTCAGGGCACCCGCCGTTTATTACCGAATAAAGGTTTAGCCCCCTGATCGCCCGGCGGTGATATGCGTCACCCCAGGCAGCGTCAGATTAGCGCCAGTACCGCTAACACCCACGCACGCAGCATACGCCTCCCTTAGTGGTATAGTATCTGAACGCATCAATATCTGATCCGATCAGATCTATACTAGCGTCCCCAGCAGTTTAGGGTTCCCAAAAACGCAGTGTTAGCGGGATCAGCCCAGATACCTGCTAGCACCTGCGTTTTGCCCCTCCGCCTGGCCCAGCCCAGCCCACCCAAGTGCAGTATCGATCGATCACTGTCACTTACAAAACACTAAACGCATAACTGCAGCGTTCGCAGAGTCAGGCCTGATCCCTGCGATCGCTAACAGTTTTTTTGGTAGCGTTTTGGTGAACTGGCAAGCACCAGCGGCCTAGTACACCCCGGTCGTAGTCAAACCAGCACTGCAGTAACACTTGGTGACGTGGCGAGTCCCATAAGTGCAGTTCAAGCTGGTGAGGTGACAAGCACAAGTAGTGTCCCGCTGCCACCAAAAAGACAAACACAGGCCGTCGTGCCCATAATGCCCTTCCTGCTGCATTCGCCAATCCTAATTGGGAACCCACCACTTCTGCAGCACCCGTACTTCCCCCATTCACATCCCCAACCAAATGCAGTCGGCTGCATGAGAGGCATTTTCTTTATGTCCTCCCGAGTACCCCTACCCAACAAACCCCCTCAAAAAAGATGTCGTGTCTGCAGCAAGCGTGGATATAGGCGTGACACCCGCTATTATTGTCCCTCCTGTCCTGACAATCCTGGTCTTTGCATTGGTGAATGTTTTGAACGCTACCATTCACTAGTTGAGTATTAGCGTAGGGTACAGCATTCCACAGACTAGGCACACTTTCACAGGGTCTCCCAAGATGCCATCGCATTTTGAGAGACCCGAACCTGGAACCGGTTACAGTTATAAAAGTTACAGTTACAAAAAAAAGTGTAAAAAAAAAAAAAACACAAACAAAAATATAAAATAAAAAAAATAGTTGTCGTTTTATAGCTCTCTCTCTATTCTCTCTCTATTGTTCTGCTCTTTTTTACTGTATTCTATTCTGCAATGTTTTATTGTTATTATGTTTTATCATGTTTGCTTTTCAGGTATGCAATTTTTTATACTTTACCGTTTACTGTGCTTTATTGTTAACCATTTTTTTGTCTTCAGGTACGCCATTCACAACTTTGAGTGGTTATACCAGAATGATGCCTTAAGGTTTAGGTATCATCTTGGTATCATTCTTTTCAGCCAGCGGTCGGCTTTCATGTAAAAGCAATCCTAGTGGCTAATTAGCCTCTAGACTGCTTTTACAAGCAGTGGGAGGGAATGCCCCCCCCCTCACCGTCTTCCGTGTTTTTCTCTGGCTCTCCTGTCTCAACAGGGAACCTGAAAATGCAGCCGGTGATTCAGCCAGCTGACCATAGAGCTGATCAGAGACCAGAGTGGCTCCAAACATCTCTATGGCCTAAGAAACCGGAAGCTACGAGCATTTTATGACTTAGATTTCACCGGATGTAAATAGCGCCATTGGGAAATTGGGGAAGCATTTTATCACACCGATCTTGGTGTGGTCAGATGCTTTGAGGGCAGAGGAGAGATCTAGGGTCTAATAGACCCCAATTTTTTCAAAAAAGAGTACCTGTCACTACCTATTGCTATCATAGGGGATATTTACATTCCCTGAGATAACAATAAAAATGATTAAAAAAAAAAAAAAATGAAAGGAACAGTTTAAAAATAAGATAAAAAAGCAAAAAAATAATAAAGAAAAAAAAAAAAAAAAGCACCCCTGTCGCCCCCTGCTCTCGCGCTAAGGCGAACGCAAGCGGCGGTCTGTCGTCAAACGTAAACAGCAATTGCACCATGCATGTGAGGTATCACCGTGAAGGTTAGATCGAGGGCAGTAATTTTTGCAGTAGACCTCCTCTGTAAATCTAAAGTGGTAACCTGTAAAGGCTTTTAAAGGCTTTTAAAAATGTATTTATTTTGTTGCCACTGCACGTTTGTGCGCAATTGTAAAGCATGTCATGTTTGGTATCCATGTACTCGGCCTAAGATCATCTTTTTTATTTCATCAAACATTTGGGCAATATAGTGTGTTTTAGTGCATTAAAATTTAAAAAAAGTGTGTTTTTTCCACAAAAAATGCGTTTGAAAAATCGCTGTGCAAATACTGTGTGAAAAAAAAAATGAAACACCCACCATTTTAATCTGTAGGGCATTTGCTTTAAAAAAAATATATAATGTTTGGGGGTTCAAAGTAATTTTCTTGCAAAAAAAAATAATTTTTTCATGTAATCAAAAAGTGTCAGAAAGGGCTTTGTCTTCAAGTGGTTAGAAGAGTGGGTGATGTGTGACATAAGCTTCTAAATGTTGTGCATAAAATGCCAGGACAGTTCAAAACCCCCCCAAATGACCCCATTTTGAAAAGTAGACACCCCAAGCTATTTGCTGAGAGGCATGTCGAGTCCATGGAATATTTTATATTGTGACACAAGTTGCGGGAAAGAGACACATTTTTTTTTTGCACAAAGTTGTCACTAAATTATATATTGCTCAAACATGCCATGGGGATATGTGAAATTACACCCCAAAATAAATTCTGTTGCTTCTCCTGAGTATGGGGATAACACATGTGTGAGACTTTTTGGGAGCCTAGCCACGTACGGGACCCCGAAAACCAAGCACCGCCTTCAGGCTTTCTAAGGGGGTAAATTTTTGATTTCACTCTTCACTGCCTATCACAGTTTCGGAGGCCATGGAATGCCCAGGTGGCACAACCTCCCCCCCAAATGACCCCATTTTGGAAAGTAGACACCCCAAGCTATTTGCTGAGAGGTATAGTGAGTATTATGCAGACCTCACTTTTTGTCACAAAGTTTTGAAAATTGAAAAAAGATTTTTTTTTTTTTTTCTGGTCTTTCTTCATTTTCAAAAACAAATGAGAGCTGCAAAATACTTACCATGCCTCTCAGCAAATAGCTTGGGGTGTCTACTTTCCAAAATGGGGTCATTTGGGGGGGGGTTTGTGCCATCTGGGCATTTTATGGCCTTCAAAACTGTGATAGGTAGTGAGGAGTGAAATCAAAAATTTATGCCCTTAGAAATCCTGAAGGCAGTGATTGGTTTTCGGGGCCCCGTACGCGGCTAGGCTCCCAAAAAGTCCCACACATGTGGTATCCCCGTACTCAGGAGAAGCAGCTGAATGTATTTTGGGGGGCAATTCCACATATGCCTATGGCCTGTGTGAGCAATATATCATTTAGTGACAACTTTTTGAATTTTTTTTTTTTTTTTGTCATTATTCAATCACTTGGGACAAAAAAAATAAATATTCAATGGGCTCAACATGCCTCTCAGCAATTTCCTTGGGGTGTCTACTTTCCAAAATGGGGTCATTTGGGGGGAGGTTTGTTCTTCCCTGCCATTTTAGCACCTCAATAAATGACATAGGCAGTCATAAACTAAAAGCTGTGTAAATTCCAGAAAATGTACCCTAGTTTGTAGACGCTATAACTTTTGCGCAAACCAATAAATATACGCTTATTGACATTTTTTTTTACCAAAGACATGTGGCCGAATACATTTTGGCCTAAATGTATGACATAGAGTTTATTGGATTTTTTTTATAACAAAAAGTAGAAAATATCATTTTTTTTCAAAATTTTCGGTCTTTTTCTGTTTATAGCGCAAAAAATAAAAACGGCAGATGTGATCAAATACCATCAAAAGAAAGCTCTATTTGTGGGAAGAAAAGGACGCAAATTTCGTTTGGGTACAGCATTGCATGACCGCGCAATTAGCAGTTAAAGCGACGCAGTGCCGAATTGTAAAAAGTGCTCTGGTCAGGAAGGGGGTAAAACCTTCCGAGGCTGAAGTGGTTAATGTAGTTAAAGTTGGTAATATGTGTTCATATTGGTAGATGTTTGGTTATATGACATGATCAGCACATTACCACAAGTGTTACATGTGGGCTTTTCATTCAAACTCTATATATGACTCTCTGAGTTAGTATCTCCTTTTGTATAGCATATTGCTGAAGTTAGCAGAAATGAATATGTGCCACACAAGGTTCTAAGTTTTTGTGAGGTTATGACGTTCACATTTAACATATAAAGCCAACGCTTCCATATTGAAGGTCAGACAGACCCACAAACACCCACTAGAAGAAGATGACACAGGCATATTTACACAAAGACTTTGACAAGTTGGAACAGCTGATTTCTCTCAGAAGTCTAATGCCCCGTTCACACGATCGGATTGGATTTGTGCGATGGACATGTGTACAAATGATCTGACTTTCTGACAACAAAGTTTTGTTGGCGGAAAATTTGAGAACCTGCTAGCAAACATTTGTTGGCAGAAAGTCCAACAGCAAATGTTCGATGGAGCATACACACGGTCCGAAAAATCCAACCGTGTGTACGCAGCACGAGAACGTCATTTCCTGCTTCTTTTTGGTTACATAAGACAGCATGGAGACAGAAGGCAGCAGCCATGAAGCACACATGCTTTGATAAGCTTATTACAGCTTTATAACTATTTATTCTATTTCATTATTCATATTTTTACCTAAACTAAACAGACATGTACGCAGTTGAATTGAAAAGCAGGCACATGACATACATGACAGGGTGTAAGTAGCTTACAGAGGGGAATAGGTTAGGAAAGAGGAGGGTGTTTAAGGAGAGAACTTGTCTTACCGGATTGGAGGCAGGCTGAGACGGGGAGGAGTTATATGTAAAGTCCAGGAGGGGGGTGGAGCAGAGGTCAGCAGTCTGGGGGAAGAAGCGTGGTGAAAAGTTGTTCTCAGGGCAGAGCTGTGGTTCCTGTTAGAGATAGGGAGAATGAGTGAGTTAGAGCAGCTGTTAGGACAGCTTAGAGCTGCGGCAGAGATAAATGGCACTGGCTACAGAGTCAGATCACTGCATCTCTGCAGGGGGTGAGGCAGGGGTCTGCTTCAACACGGGCTCGGAGATCCAGGCCTCAGGAGCACCTCAGTCCAGACAATAACCCCTCAGCGCCGGCTTGGGAGTACCAGTTGGGCCCCTTCAGCCCCCCCTGCTAAGTAGACCCCCTCGTCGGCTGGCAGGAGGCCTGAGAGGAATCCCCGTCCGAGAGGGGGGGGCATTTACTAGGCGTCTAGGCCGGTCCCCTCCATAGTCATCCAGGCCCCGTACATGCGGTTGCCACCGCTGGTGAAGCTCCGGTCGGGGTGGCAACCTGACGTGGGAGAGCAGGTACGTCGGGCGCGGGCCTTTCCTTTGGCGTGGCCGGCGGCTCACCTCGTGGTGGCGCCATCTTGCCTCGTGGAGGAGGCTCTGTGACCTACACAACGCGCCAGTCAGGAGGCCCTGCCTCCAAGTCCAGGTCGGGGCCTGGGAGGGTTGGCCAGAGAGGTGCCTGTGTGCTTGCCACATCAGCGGCACAGCTCAATGACGTCATAGAAGGGGGACGCAGTGATGGAGGACGAAGCCCTTGAGGGGATATCAGCCATACACCGCAAGTCATGCCTGCAGTGCCCAGGGGGAGAGGAAGAGCGAAAGAAGAATGTTGACAGCCACACGGGCAAGCAACAGCTTCTTCCAGCAGCAGTGAGGATGGTGAGCTGATGGAGGATCAACGGGAGGCGGCGGTGGTGTCGAGACTGAGGGCTGGAGGGTCTTCTCGCCCGATGCAGCCTGGTAAGCAACCTGTGACTATGTCTTCTAATATTCTTCCAGTCATGTCTCATGTACCTAGTGGTGGGGGGGAGTAATGTTCAGAGTCCCCCTGGGGGGGAAGCGGGTATCTGGGATTCCTTGCGGGAGTTGCTGCGCTGTTTAGAGAGTGAGGCGTCACAAGACTCGGCACTGGTTAGGCCCTGGGTCCCACCCCTCATAGTGGTCAGGGAGTCCCCGGTCGCGGTTGACCTCCCACAGGCGGTGAAAGTGGTTGCTGGGACGCAGACGGAGAAAGATGGCATGGGAACAGCAGCGGTAGTGCCACAGAAGGACAAGGATGTAGAAAAGGTGCGCTTGGCAGATGCAGCATGGTGCGAGGTGTATGTGTGCTTCGAGGGACCGCTAGGGGCTCATTTGAAGCAGGTCGGGACCGCTAGGGGATCATTTGAAGCAGGTCGTGTGGGAAAAAATTTGGAAGGATGAGTTTGTGGAAATATTTTCCCTGCTCCCACTGGAAAAATTCAATCTAGACCGGGTGAAACCGGACGAGAGCAAGAAGGAAGAGGAAGAAAAGAGGAGGTACAAGCTTATTCCGCATACGTTTGCAAACCGGTTGCAGGTATTTGCAATATTTGCGAGTGTGATTGGGGAAAAAGCCCCTGAGAATTGTTTGGCTTTGTTCTGCTACCTGGAGGCCATTAGTGAGGCACACAGGGTGTATGGGGGCTTAGCCTGGCTTCTGTATGATGAATAATTTCATCAGCAGAAAGCCATTCGTTCTTCTATTAGGTGGGATCACAAAGATATTAGCCTCTGGATGAAGTTGATGACTTCCTCCAGGGCTACGAGTCAGTTTTTTTCCAGGGGGGGCCGGTGGCATTTCCTCCACAGGATCACCGGCCCCTAAAAAGAAAGGGGTTTGCTGGCAGTTTAATGAAGAAACCTGCCACTTTGGCACCTCATGTCGCTACAAACACGAATGCTCTGGGTGCAGTGGCGCACACCCCCACATGTGCTGTTTTAAACAGGGAAAAGTTTGGTCGGGGGATGTCGCTGGAAAAAGGGATAACGCCGGTGAGACTGGAAAGGATGCTGCCTTTCCTAAGTAGGTATCCCGATAGGGCGGCAGCAGGCTTGCTAGAAGTGGGGTTTAGGGAGGGGTTTCGAATTCCGAGCACAGTACGGGAAGCTCCGCCTGTATCGGATAATTTGAGGTCGGCGCTTCTCCATCAGGGGGTGGTGTTGGCCAAGCTGTTCAAGGAAGTGGCGCTAGGTTGGATGGCCAGCCATTTCCTGCCCCGCCGTTTTTAGGTTTGGTAGTTTCCCCATTGGGAGTGGTTCCGAAGAAGGAGCCGGGGCAGTTCCGGATGATTCATCATGTGTATTACCCCAAGAGCGGCTCGGTGAGTGATGGTATCGACCCGCAAGTTTGTGCGGTTACCTATACATCCTTCGACATGGCCTTCTTGTGGGTTAGGAAGCATAGGAAGGGGGCTCTCATGGCAAAAACCGATGTGGCATCCGCTTTCAGGCTACTGCCAGTACATCTCCAAAGTTGTCACTTGTTAGGGTGTTGGTGGCAAGGGTCTTACTTTGTAGATCGTTGCCTGCCAATGGGCTGTTCGACTTCCTGTGCTCTGTTTGAGGCTTTTAGTTTTTTTTTCAAGTGGGCAGTTAGGGAGGTTGCTGGGGTCAACTCAGTCATAACTTATTTGGATCACTTTCGGTGCATTGATTCTCTGGAGTCACGCTGTTGCTAGGGATGGTTCAACACTTGGCTGAGTGGTTTGGGATCCCATTGGCGGCCAACAAGACGGAAGGACCAACCACAGAGTTAGTTTTTCTGGGAATCACCATTGATTCAGTGGCCAGAGAATGTAGGTTGCCAGAGGACAAATTGGTGGCCCTGTGGCGGGAGATGAGTATGGCGAGTGGCAAGTGTAAGATTCGGTTGAAGGAGTTACAATCGTTATTGAGGAAACTGAATTTTTCTTGTAGAATTATTCCCATGGGTCAAATTTTTTGTAGGCGGCTGTCGGAAGCCATGTCCGGGTTACGGGTCCCCAATCACTTTGTATGTCTGAACAGGGAGCTGCAGGATGAGGGATGCATGAGGATTTGGAGCAGCCGCTGGATTGATATGGCAGTCCCTCAGCGCTGGAACATGGAAGGTGTATTCTAAAGTGTGGCAGGAATGGTTCACTCTGCTGGAGGAGGTAGGCGGCTCGGAGGACTCAGAAGATATACAGGCTTGGGTGTTATCGGAAAGGAAGTTCCAACAAGGATTCCAGTCACCCAGTGTCAATTGAGGTGCTGGGCACAATTCTGGCAAATCTTAGGAAAGTATGTTCTTCATACTTTGAGCAGGTCCTTTTCTGGGCTACTTTCGTGCTGGTCTTTTTTGGAGCTTTTAGAATCAGTGAGCTGGTTTCTCCCTCCAAGCGGGTGGTTGGGGGCTTGCAGTTTGGGGATGTACAGTGCTCGGCATTGTCGGTCCAGATTTGGATAAGGCGGTCAAAAAGGGACCAGCTCGGGAAAGGGGTCCGAGTGGAATTGTTTATCAGCACCACCAACAGTTTCTTTGGATGCTTTAACGGCAGCCTCAGCACACTCAGCTAAGCATGCTCTCTCCAGGGGAAGTTTTAGTGTGCTGCACCTCCACTGCTTAGCTTGCTTGCTTTTCCTCCAGTGCTTTTCTTGTTTTCCTGTCAGCTCTGCAGCAGCTGCCATGGCATTGATTGCAGTCTCAGCACACTTCCCAAAGTGCTGAATCTCTGGCAAAGCTCCTAGCAGGGCATATAGTGGGGCAGGACATGAAACCCAAGGCACTAAAGCGTAGTCCTGGCCTTCCATAGTACACACAGCATTTTCCTGCCTACAGCAAATAGCCAGCAGCTCCTCTCGCTCATAGCAAACAGTCATCCTCTCACACTGCTGTACAGAGCACCCAGCCGCTGCATCTGCATGCGCCGCCATCCTCCAATGAATAAGGCTATTCCTCAGGGGCTATTGCAACCAATTCTGCCCTGTGGCAGCATTAGGGCAGTTCTTGGTTATTTGCCCACAGGGGGAGGGGGCGTTGCTCACACACTGCAATGGCTCGTGTCTGTCCAGGTTTCAATTTATGGTGGTTTTCTGTAAGTGCCTGCAGGCGTAAGGGTTGATCCCGGGGGATTATGCAGCTCATTCCTTTCGTATCGGGGCAGCCACAGAGGCGTCTCGGTGGGGACTTCCCTCAGAGACAATAAAAAAGATTGGCAGGTGGGAATCTACTAGATATCAGTTGTATGTTCGTCCACGTTTGTTATGATTTGTTTTCGCACTGTGAGTACCTTTTTCCTGTTTGTTTGTTGGTCACTTGCTGGGTATGTTTTGTTGTTTTTTTTCAGATTCCCCACAATGTCTCATCTGGATACTGGGGAATTCGTACGTTTTTGGGGGGCAAAAAGGGCAGATGTTAGGCCAAAAGGCAGACAGTTGGGGTTGGCTAGAGAGGAAGGCAGGATCAGGTGGATTGGGGTGCCAGGTATGATGTGGCATAGGGTTGTCCCTGAGGTACATCACTTTGCATGTCTGGACCAATGACCAATGTCTGGAAGGCAATGACTTGAGCATTAGACCCATGAGGCAGGTCATAAAAGATATTCAGTAGGATTTTTTCAGATTGCGGACCTCTTTCCCTGACATGATTGTGGTGTGGTCGGACATTGTGGCCCGCATGTCATGGAGGGGGGCACGGTCAATTGACAAACTTAACAAGACCCATATAAAAGTCAACAAGGAGGTGGGTAGCTTTATTGCCCATAATGGTGGGGTGGTGGTCCGGCATTTGGAGTTGGAGGTTGACACCTGGAGGCACTTGAGAGGGGATGGGGTACATCTCAACCCAGTCGGGATTGACCTCTGGGCATTGGGATTGTAAGATGGCATTGCAGGGCATTGCTGGTGTGGCTGCGGGCACAAGTGTAAGGTTTCACACTTGTGCCGCAGTGGCGGTTGGGTCCTTGACCATAGGTATAAAAACATGAGGTATTGAGAAAACTGTGGGACCCATCTCAGGTATGAAGTCCTCCTGGTTGGTCTGGTTTCAGTCTAGACTACCGGGTAATAAGTTGGTGGGTTCTGTGGTCAGTTAGTGAGTCCTCGAGGCGATTTTGGCGGCTGGGGACAGATGCTAACTAAAAGGTATCACAGACTCAAAAAGTTAAAGATGGGGTCGTCAGGGACTGGCAACCAAGTATTTGGATTGGAGCTGGAATATTTTAAATAATGGTTAGAGTTTATTTGGTTTTTGTTATAAAAGGCAGAACAGGCCATTTATATACAACAGGTGTCAGTGTCATTATTCAATAAGTAATGGTAAGGCTATATGCATGTGTGGTTTGGGGTAGTAAGTTATCTCTCTGTCCTAGTCAAGACATGTACGCAGCCAAATTGAAAAGGAGGTGCAGGACATACATGACAGGGTGTAAGTAGCTTACAGAAGGGAATAGGTTAAGAAAGAGGAGGGTGTTTAAGGAAAGAACTTGTCTTACCGGATTGGAAGCAGGCTGAGGCGGGGAGGAGTTGTATGTAAAGTCCAGGAGGGGGGTGGAGCAGAGGTCAGCAGTCTGGGGGAAGAAGCGTGGTGAAAAGTTCCCTGCCTCCCGCCCTAATAGAAGTGTCTCCTGTGTTTTGGAATAGAGGACAAAAGAGTGTCGTTGCAGTTGTGTCCTTGATGATAGGTATAAAAACATGAGGTATTGATAAAACGGTGGGACACATCTCAGGTGTGGAGTCCTCCCGGTTGGTCTGGTTTCACTCTAGACTACTGGGTAATAAGTTGGTGGGGGTCTGTGGTCAGTTAGTGAGTCCTCGAGATGATTTTGGCGGCTGGGGACAGATGCTAACTAAAAGGTATCACAGACTCAAAAAGTTGAAGATGGGGTCGTCAGGGACCGGCAACCAAGTATTTGGATTGGAGCTGGAATATTTTAAATAATGGTTAGAGTTTATTTGATTTTTGTTAATAAAAGGCCGAACAGGCCATTTACATCCAACAGGTGTCAGTGTCATTATTCAATAAGTAATTTTAAGGCTATATGCATGTGTGGATTGGGGTAGTAAGTTATCTGACTGCCTTAGTCATCATGAACTATTATACTTTTTATATTGTATTTATGATGCCAACTGTGTGACAATAAATTCACACTTTGTTTTAAAGGGGTTGTAAAGGTAAAAATTTTTTCACCTTAATGCATTCTATGCATTAAGATGAAAAAACTTCCGACAATACCGCCGCCCCAGCCCCCCCGGTTTTACTTACCTGACACCTCGAAAGTCAGCCGCTCGCTCGCAACATCCATTTCGCCGCTCAGCCTGGCCGCTGATTGGCTACAGTGGATGGATTAAAAGCAGCACAGACATTGGCTCGCGCTGCTGTCGATCACATCCAATGATGCGGCGCGCCGGGGGGGGGGGGGGGCGGGGCCGAGTGATACAGTGAGCGGCTATAGCCGCCGGGCCCGCAAGAACTAACCACCATGTGAGGGAGCTCGCATGAAGGTGATTGCGGGAAGGAGCTGAAACAGCCGCCGAGGGACCCCAGAAGAGCAGGTTCAGGGCCACTCTGTGCAGAACGAGATGCACAGTGAAGGTAAGTATAACATGTTTGTTATTTTTTTTTTTAAATTACCTTTACAACCCCTTTAACCACTTGAGCCCTGGACCATTATGCTGCCTAAGGACCAGAGGTCTTTTTCCAATTTGGCACTGCGTCACTTTAACTGCTAATTGCGCGGTCATGCAATGCTGTACCCAAACAAAATTTGTGTCCTTTTCTTCCCACAAATAGAGCTTTCTTTTGATGGTATTTGATCACCTCTGCGGTTTTTATTGTTTGCGCTATAAACGGAAAAAGACTGAAAATTTTGAAAAAAAAAATGATATTTTCTACATTTTGTTATAAAAAAAATCCAATAAACTCAATTTTAGTCATACATTTAGGCCAAAATGTATTCGGCTACATGTCTTTGGTAAAAAAAATGTCAATAAGCGTATATTTATTGGTTTGCGCAAAAGTTATAGCGTCTACAAACTAGGGTACATTTTCTGGAATTTACACAGCTTTTAGTTTATGACTGCCTATGTCATTTCTTGAGGTGCTAAAATGGCAGGGCAGTACAAACCCCCCCCAAATGACCCCATTTTGGAAAGTAGACACCCCAAGGAAATTGCTGAGAGGCATGTTGAACCCATTGAATATTTATTTTTTTTGTCCCAAGTGATTGAATAATGACAAAAAAAAAAATATTTACAAAAAGTTGTCACTAAATGATATATTGCTCACACAGGCCATGGGCATATGTGGAATTGCACCCCAAAATACATTCTGCTGCTTCTCCTGAGTATGGGGATACCACTCTTTTTGGGAGCCTAGCTGCGTACGGGGCCCCGAAAACCAATCACCGCCTTCAGGATTTCTAAGGGTGTAAATTTATGATTTCACTCTTCACTGCCTATCACAGTTTCGGAGGCCATGGAATGCCCAGGTGGCACAAACCCCCCCAAATGACCCCATTTTGGAAAGTAGACACCCCAAGATATTTGCTGAGAGGCATATTGAGTCCATGGAATATTTTATATTTTGACACAAGTTGCGGGAAAGTGACACATTTTTTTTTTTTTTTTGCACAAAGTTGTCACTAAATGATATATTGCTCACACAGGCCATGGGCATATGTGGAATTGCACCCCAAAATACATTTAGCTGCTTCTCCTGAGTATGGGGATACCACATGTGTGGGACTTTTTGGGAGCCTAGCTGTGCACGGGACCCCGAAAACCAATCACTGCCTTCAGGATTTCTAAGGGTGAAAATTTTTGATTTCACTCTTTACTGCCTATCACAGTTTCAGAGGCCATGGAATGCCCAGGTGGCACAAACCCCCCCCAAATGACCCCATTTTGGAAAGTAGACACCCCAAGCTATTTGCTGAGAGGCATGATGAGTATTTTGCAGCTCTCATTTGTTCTTGAAAATTAAGAAAGACAAGAAAAAACTTTTTTTTTTTTCTTTTTTCAATTTCCAAACTTTGTGACAAAAAGTGAGGTCTGCAAAATACTCACTATACCTCTCAGCAAATAGCTTTGGGTGTCTACTTTCCAAAATGGGGTCATTTGGGGGGGGGTTTGTGCCACCTGGGCATTCCATGGCCTCCGAAACTGTGATAGGCAGTGAAGAGTGAAATAAAAAATTCACGCCCTTAAAAAGCCTGAAGGCGGTGCTTGGTTTTACGCGGCTAGGCTCCCAAAAAGTCTCACACATGTGGTATCCCCATACTCAGGAGAAGCAACAGAATTTATTTTGGGGTGTAATTTCACATATTCCCATGGCATGTTTGAGCAATATATCATTTAGTGACAATTTTGTGCAAAAAAAAAAAAAATTTGTCTCTTTCCCGCAACTTGTGTCGCAATATAAAATATTCCATGGACTCGACATGCCTCTCACCAAATAGCTTGGGGTGTCTACTTTCCAAAATGGGGTAATTTGGGGGGGTTTTGAACTGTCCTGGCATTTTATGCACAACATTTAGAAGCTTATGTCACACATCACCCACTCTTCTAACCACTTGAAGACAAAGCCCTTTTCTGACACTTTTTGTTTACATGAAAAAGTTATTTTTTTTTTGCAAGAAAATTACTTTGAACCCCCAAATATTATTTATTTTTTTAAAGCAAATGCCCTACAGATTAAAATGGTGGGTGTTTCATTTATTTTTTTCACACAGTATTTGCGCAGCGATTTTTCAAACGCATTTTTTTGGGAAAAAACACACTTTTTTAAATTTTAATGCACTAAAACACACTATATTGCCCAAATGTTTGATGAAATAAAAAAGATGATCTTAGGCCGAGTACATGGATACCAAACATGACATGCTTTACAATTGCGCACAAATGTGCAGTGGCAACAAAATAAATACATTTTTAAAAGCCTTTAAAAGCCTTTACAGATTACCAATTTAGATTTACAGAGGAGGTCTACTGCAAAAATTACTGCCCTCGATCTAACCTTCGCGGTGATACCTCACATGCATGGTGCAATTGCTGTTTACGTTTGACGACAGACCGCCGCTTGCGTTCGCCTTAGCGCGAGAGCAGGGGGCGACAGGGGTGCTTTTTTTTTTTTTTTTTTCTTTATTATTTTTTTGCTTTTTTATCTTATTTTTAAACTGTTCCTTTCATTTTTTTTTTTTTTTAATCATTTTTATTGTTATCTCAGGGAATGTAAATATCCCCTATGATAGCAATAGGTAGTGACAGGTACTCTTTTTTGAAAAAATTGGGGTCTATTAGACCCTAGATCTCTCCTCTGCCCTCAAAGCATCTGACCACACCAAGATCAGTGTGATAAAATGCTTCCCCAATTTCCCAATGGCGCTATTTACATCCGGTGAAATCTAAGTCATAAAATGCTCGTAGCTTCCGGTTTCTTAGGCCATAGAGATGTTTGGAGCCACTCTGGTCTCTGATCAGCTCTATGGTCAGCTGGCTGAATCACCGGCTGAATTTTCAGGTTCCCTGTTGAGACAGGAGAGCCAGAGAAAAACACGGAAGACGGTGGGGGGGGGGCATTCCCTCCCACTGCTTGTAAAAGCAGTCTAGAGGCTAATTAGCCACTAGGATTGCTTTTACATGAAAGCCGACCGCTGGCTGAAAAGAATGATACCAAGATGATACCTAAACCTGCAGGCATCATTCTGGTATAACCACTCAAAGTTGTGAATGGCGTACCTGAAGACAAAAAAATGGTTAACAATAAAGCACAGTAAACGGTAAAGTATAAAAAATTGCATACCTGAAAAGCAAACATGATAAAACATAATAACAATAAAACATTGCAGAATAGAATACAGTAAAAAAGAGCAGAACAATAGAGAGAATAGAGAGAGAGAGAACAATAAAACGACAACTATTTTTTTTTATTTTATATATTTTTTTTTTTTTACACTTTTTTTGTAACTGTAACTTTTATAACTGTAACCGGTTCCAGGTTCGGGTCTCTCAAAATGCGATGGCATCTTGGGAGACCCTGTGAAAGTGCGCCTAGTCTGTGCAATGCTGTACCCTACGCTAATACTCAACTAGTGAATGGTAGCGTTCAAAACATTCACCAATGCAAAGACCAGGATTGTCAGGACAGGAGGGACAATAATAGCGGGTGTCACGCCTATATCCGCACTTGCTGCAGACACGACATCTTTTTGGGGGGGTTCGTTGGGTAGGGGTACTCGGGAGGACATAAAGAAAATGCCTCTCATGCAGCCGACTGCATTTGGTTGGGGATGTGAATGGGGGAAGTACGGGCGATGCAGAAGTGGTGGGTTCCCAATTATTAGGATTGGCGAATGCAGCAGGTAGGGCACTATGGGCACGACGGGCCTGTGTTTGTCTTCTTCTTGGTGGCAGCGGGACACTACTTGTGCTTGCCACCTCACCAGCTTGAGCTGCACTTATGGGACTCGCCACGTCACCAAGTGTTACTGCAGTGCTGGTTTGACTACGACCGGGGTGTACTAGGCCGCTGGTGCTTGCCAGTTCACCAAAACGCTACCAAAAAAACTGTTAGCGATCGCAGGGATCAGGCCTGACTCTGCGAACGCTGCAGTTATGCGTTAAGTGTTTTGTAAGTGTCAGTGATCGATCGATACTGCACTTGGGTGGGCTGGGCCGGGCGGAGGGGCAAAATGCAGGTGCTAGCAGGTATCTGGGTTGATCCCGCTAACACTGCGTTTTTGGGAACCCTAAACTGCTGGGGACACTAGTATAGATCTGATCGGATCAGATATTGATCCAATCAGATACTATACCACTAAGGGAGGTGTACGGTGCGTGCGTGGGTGTTAGTGCTACTGGCGCTAAACTGACGCTGCCTGGGGCTGGTGCTTGCCAGTTCACCAAAATACTACCAAAAAAACTGTTAGCGATCGCAGGGATCAGGCCTGACTCTGCGAACGCTGCAGTTATGCGTTTAGTGTTTTGTAAGTGACAGTGATCGATCGATACTGCACTTGGGTGGGCCGGGCGGAGGGGCAAAATGCAGGTGCTAGCAGGTATCTGGGCTGATCCCGCTAACACTGCGTTTTTGGGAACCCTATACTGCTGGGGACGCTAGTATAGATCTGATCGGATCAGATATTGATCCGTACAGATACTATACCACTAAGGGAGGCGTATGCTGCATGCGTGGGTGTTAGCGCTACTGGCGCTAATCTGACGCTGCCTGGGGCGACGCATATCACCGCCGGGCGATCAGGGGGCTAAACCTTTATTCGGTAATAAACGGCGGGTGCCCTGACACTATAAAAAATAAACAAACTAACCAGCGTCACCCGTAACAGTTATACGGTGATCAGTGGTGAAAGGGTTAACTAGGGGGCAATCAAGGGGTTAAAACATTTATTAGGTAGTATATGGGGGTCCCTGTCACTATAAAACGCTGACGGCGAACCTAAATATTTACGTCCCTAACTAGCGTCACCAGCGACACGAATACAGCGATCAGAAAAATGATCGCTTAGCGACACTGGTGACAGGGGGTGATCAAGGGGTTAAAACTTTATTGGGGGGGGTTAGGGGGTACCCTAGACCTAAAGGGGGGTAACAGTAACTGTCCCAACACTGTAACTGTCACAAACTGACACCAATGCAGTAATCAGAAAAAAAAAAACTGCTTTGTGTCAGTTTGTGACAGGGAGGGGGGGTGATTGGGGGGGGGATCGGGGGGCGATGGGGGGGGGATCGGGGTGTTTTGTGTGCCTGGCATGTTCTACTGTGTGTGTGTGTGTGTTGTGCACTCACATACCTGTCTTCTCTCCTCGGGCCGGAACGGAAATTACCGAGCCGAGGAGAGATGACATAATTTCCTTTGCTGCTGTTTAGCATACAGCAGCAAAGGAATGATTCGATTGGCCGGCGGCGATCGCGAGGGGGGGGCACGAACGGATGGCCTCCCCCTCATCTCCGATCGCCGTGGGACAAAAGACAACTGCCTCGGGCACCGGGGGGGTCCGATAGGACCCCCCACCCGCGGAAGGCAAATCACGTACATGTAAGTGATTTTGCCTGTCCGTGCCACCTTGCCGACGTACATCGGCGTGAGGCGGTCGTCAAGTGGTTAAGTTAGTCTGACTATCAATGCTATTCATCCAGAAACGCCCTTGAGATACAATATTAGATATTATTTCATTCTTCAGCCAGTCACAATCTCCTGACATGCGAATAGGATGTGTAGAAATCTGCATCCAATTCACATAAGTGTGAACCCAGCCTTAAATACTCCTAAACCCTACTATTACAAAAAGCTCTTACCATCATTTTTTATCCATCATTTTTTTAGTTTAACTGCTTGCCGATCACCCGCCGCAGTTGTACTGTGGCAGTGACACCTCTGCGCGAATCAACGTACCTGTGCGTTGTTTCGTGCACTAGCCCGTGTGGGCATGTGTGCCAGAGGGGAGATAATCAGCGGGTCTGGTGGACACGATGTCCGCTGGCCAACCACAATCATTCAGAACAGAGATCTGCCTATGTAAACAAGGCAGATCGCCGCTCTAAAAAGGGGAGGACACAGAGATCCTGTTTTCCTGCTAAGCAGGAACATGGATCTCTGTGTTGTCTCAGTCAGTCCATCCCCCACACAGTTAGAAAACACTCCCAGGGAACACACTTAACCCCTTGATCGCCCCTGATGTTAACCTCTTCCCAGCCAGTGTCATTAGTACAGTAACAGTGCATATTTTTATGCACTGATCACTGTAGTCACTGGTTCTCAAAAAAGTGTCACTTAGTGTCCGATCTGTCTCCCACAATGTCGCAGTCCCGATAAAAATCGCTGATCGTCGCCATTACTAGTAAAAAATAAATAAATTCAAAATTCCATAAAAATATCCCATCGTTTGTAGACTCTATAACTTATGTTCAAACCAATCAATATATGCTTATTGGATTTTTTTTTAACAAAAATATGTAGCAGAATACATATTGGCCTAAATTGATGAAGAAATTCAATTTTTTTAAATTTTTATTGGATATATTTTATATCAGAAAGTAAAAAATATAGTTTTTTTTTTTCAAAATTGTCGCACTTTTTTGTATATAGCGCAAAAAATAAAAACTGCAGAGGTGATCAAATACCACCAAAAGAAAGCTCTATTTTTGGGGAAAAAAACATAAATTCTGTTTGGGTACATCGTCGCACGACCGCGCAATTGTCAGTTAAATTACTGCAGTGCTGTATTGCAAAAAATGGCCTGGTCAGGAAGAGGGTGAAACCTTCTGGTCCTTAAGTGGTTAAAAGAAACACTAGTGTGCATGGAGCCTTAAGGTGTATCCCATAAGGGAAGACAGTCATTATCTATGTTGGTCCCAAACTTAAAGGGCAAAAGCACCTTAGACTTCTGGGTAATATAGGTCCACATATGAAGGTGAGTTACTAATAGAACTGGTGGAGGATTCACGTGGTGTATTGAAGATCACATTTCTTGTCATTGGATGGAATTGTAGAACACATTTTAAGGAGAACTGCATTTAAAAGGACATTTGATGTGTGTATACACGGAGGTAGTAAAGAAGCTACAAAGAACTGTACATTGAAGTTGTGACTGTTTATTCAGAGACTTTCACTTGAATGAGAGGATGACCCTTTTATTGCTAAACAGTTACCTATGCTGTAAATAGCGATGTGCCGAACACCAGGGCAGATCCTAGGGTCACAGACGCTTGGGTGCAAAAATATTTCTGGCGCCCCCACATGGGCGTGGTCATCTTACTAACTCCTCCTCTTTACAAATGTTTCTATGGCAACAACTCATACACAGAGATGCGTCCCTAAGAAGTCTTCATTACCCTGGGATCCTCCCATGATCTTTTAACAATAAAGAAAATGAGTACACTAATGAGACCTGGAGGGGAGTCTCTCTGATGCACACAGAGAGGGCTTCTGTTAGAGAGTCTGTTAGAAAGAGCACCCAGACATAGTACAGGAGATGATCAGAGACTGCAGACATAGTACAGGAGATGGTCAGAGACTGCAGACATAATACAGGAGATGATCAGAGACTGCAGACATAATGCAGGTGATGATCAGAGACTGCAGACATAGTACAGGAGATGATCAGAGACTGCAGACATAGTACAGGAGATGGTCAGAGACTGCAGACATACTACAGGAGATGGTCAGAGACTGCAGACATAATACAGGAGATGGGCAGAGACTGCAGACATAATACAGGAGATGATCAGAGTCTGCAGACATAATACAGGAGATGGTCAGAGACTGCAGACATAATACAGGAGATTGTCAGAGACTTCCACTCAATAGTACAGGAGATGGTCAGAGACTGCAGACATAATACAGGAGATGATCAGAGACTGCAGACATAATGCAGGTGATGATCAGAGACTGCAGACATAGTACAGGAGATGATCAGAGACTGCAGACATAGTACAGGAGATGGTCAGAGACTGCAGACATACTACAGGAGATGGTCAGAGACTGCAGACATAATACAGGAGATGGGCAGAGACTGCAGACATAATACAGGAGATGATCAGAGTCTGCAGACATAATACAGGAGATGGTCAGAGACTGCAGACATAATACAGGAGATTGTCAGAGACTTCCACTCAATAGTACAGGAGATGGTCAGAGACTGCGGATATAGTACAGGAGATGGTCAGAGACTGCGGACATAGTACAGGAGATGGTCAGAGACTGCAGACATACTACAGGAAATGGTCAGAGACTGCAGACATAGTACAGGAGATGATCAGAGACTGCAGACATAATACAGGAGATGGTCAGAGACTGCAGACATGATACAAGAGATGGTCAGAGGCTGCAGACATAATACAGGAGATGGTCAGAGACTGCAGACATAATACAGAAGATGATCAGAGACTGCAGACATAATACAGTAGATGGTCAGAGACTGCAGACATAATACAGGAGGTGGTCAGAGACTTCCACTCACTAGTACAGGAGATGGTCAGAGACTGAGGACATAGTACAGGAGATGGTCAGAGACTGCAGACATACTACAGGAAATGGTCAGAGACTGCAGACATAGTACAGGAGATGGTCAGAGACTGCAGACATAGTACAGGAAATGATCAGAGACTGCAGACATAATACAGGAGATGGTCAGAGACTGCAGACATAATACAGGAGATGGTCAGAGACGGCAGACATAGTACAGGAGATGGTCAGAGACTGCAGACATAGTACAGGAGATGATCAGAGACTGCAGACATAATACAGGAGATGGTCAGAGACTGCAGACATAGTACAGGAGATGGTCAGAGACTGCACACATGGTACAGGAGATGATCAGAGACTGCAGATATAGTACAGAAGATGATCAGAGACTGCAGACATAATACAAGAGATGTTTAGAGACTGCAGACATAATACAGGAGATGATCAGAGACTGCAGACAAACTACTAGAGATGGTCAGAGACTGCAGACATAGTACAGAACATGATCAGAGACTGCAGACATAATACAAGAGATGGTCAGAGACTGCAGACATAATACAGGAGATGATCAGAGACTGCAGACATACTACAAGAGATGGTCAGAGACTGCAGACATAGTACAGGAGATGGTCAGAGACTGCAGACATAATACAGGAGATGATCAGAGACTGCAGACATAGTACTGGAGATGATCAGAGACTGCAGACATGGTACAGGAGATGATCAGAGACTGCAGACATGATACAGAAGATGGTCAGAGACTGCAGACATAATACAGGAGATGATCAGAGACTGCAGACATAATGCAGGAGATGATCAGAGACTGCAGACATAGTACAAGAGATGGTCAGAGTCTGCAGACATAATACAGGAGATGGTCAGAGACTGCAGACATAATACAGGAGATGATCAGAGACTACAGACATAATACAGGAGATGATCAGAGACTGCAGACATATTACGGGAGATGATCAGAGACTGCAGACATAATACATGAGATGGCCAGAGACTGCAGACATAATACAGGAGATGATCAGAGTCTGCAGACATAATACAGGAGATGGTCAGAGACTGCAGACATAATACAGGAGATGGTCAGAGACTTCCACTCACTAGTACAGGAGATGGTCAGAGACTGCGGATATAGTACAGGAGATGGTCAGAGACTGCGGACATAGTACAGGAGATGGTCAGAGACTGCAGACATACTACAGGAAATGGTCAGAGACTGCAGACATAGTACAGGAGATGATCAGAGACTGCAGACATAATACAGGAGATGGTCAGAGACTGCAGACATGATACAAGAGATGGTCAGAGGCTGCAGACATAATACAGGAGATGGTCAGAGACTGCAGACATAATACAGAAGATGATCAGAGACTGCAGACATAATACAGGAGATGGTCAGAGACTGCAGACATAATACAGGAGGTGGTCAGAGACTTCCACTCACTAGTACAGGAGATGGTCAGAGACTGAGGACATAGTACAGGAGATGGTCAGAGACTGCAGACATACTACAGGAAATGGTCAGAGACTGCAGACATAGTACAGGAGATGGTCAGAGACTGCAGACATAGTACAGGAAATGATCAGAGACTGCAGACATAATACAGGAGATGGTCAGAGACTGCAGACATAATACAGGAGATGGTCAGAGACGGCAGACATAGTACAGGAGATGGTCAGAGACTGCAGACATAGTACAGGAGATGGTCAGAGCCTGAAGACATAGTACAGGAGATGGTCAGAGTGTGCAGACATAGTACAGGAGATGGTCAGAGACTGCAGACATAATACAGGAGATGGTCAGAGATTGCGGACATAATACAGGAGATGGTCAGAGCCTGCAGACATAATACAGGAGATGGTCAGAGACTGCGGGCATACTTCAGGAGATGGTCAGAGACTGCAGACATAGTACAGGAGATGGTCAGGGACTGCAGACAAAATACAGGAGATGGTCAGAGACTGCGGGCATACTTCAGGAGATGGTCAGAGACTACAGACATAGTACAGGAGATGGTCAGAGACTGCAGACATAATACAGGAGATGGTCAGAGACTGCAGACATAATACAGGAGATGATCAGAGACTGCAGACATAATACTGGAGATGATCAGAGACTGCAGACATTATACAAGAAATGGTCAGAGACTGCAGACATAGTACTGGAGATGATCAGAGACTGCAGACATAGTACAGGAGATGATCAGAGACTGCAGACATACTACAGGAGAGGGTCAGAGACTGCAGACATAGTACAGGAGATGATCAGCGACTGCAGACATACTACAGGAGATGGTCAGAGACTGCAGACATAGTACAGGAGATGATCAGAGACTGCAGACATAATACAGGAGATGGTCAGAGACTGCAGACATAGTACAGGAGATGATCAGAGACTGCAGACATTGTACAGGAGATGGTCAGAGACTGCAGACATAGTACAGGAAATGATCAGAGACTGCAGACATAATACAGGAGATGGTCAGAGACTGCAGACATAATACAGGAGATGATCAGAGACTGCAGACATAGTACAGGAGATGATCAGAGACTGCAGACATAGTACAGGAGATGAT
The DNA here is from genome assembly GCA_037953035.1 of Aquarana catesbeiana. Taxonomy (NCBI): domain Eukaryota; kingdom Metazoa; phylum Chordata; class Amphibia; order Anura; family Ranidae; genus Aquarana; species Aquarana catesbeiana. Next base: position 1,929,599 of record JBBHAA010000512.1, on the reverse strand, counting down.
CAGAGACTGCAGACATAGTACAGGAGATGATCAGAGACTGAAGACATAATACAGGAGACGATCAGAGACTGCAGACATACTACAGGAGAGGGTCAGAGACTGCAGACATGGTACAGGATATGATCAGAGACTGCAGACATAATACAGGAGATGGTCAGGGACTGCAGACATAGTACAGGAGATGATCAGAGACTGCAGACATAATACAGGAGATGGTCAGGGACTGCAGACATAATACAGGAGATGATCAGAGACTGCAGACATGATACAGGAGATGGTCATAGACTGCAGACATAGTACAGGAGATGATCAGAGACTGCAGACATTGTACAGGAGATGATCAGATACTGCAGACATAATACAGGAGATAATCAGAGACTGCAGACATAGTACAGGAGATGATCAGACTGCAGACATACTACAGGAGATGGTCAGAGACTGCAGACATAGTACACTAGATGATCAGAGACTGCAGACATAATACAGGAGATGGTCAGAGACTGCAGACATAGTACAGGAGATGGTCAGAGACTGCAGACATAGTACACTAGATGATCAGAGACTGCAGACATAATACAGGAGATGGTCAGAGACTGCAGACATAGTACAGGAGATGATCAGAGACTGCAGACATTGTACAGGAGATGGTCAGAGACTGCAGACATAGTACAGGAAATGATCATAGACTGCAGACATAATACAGGAGATGGTCAGAGACTGCAGACATAATACAGGAGATGATCAGAGACTGCAGACATAATACAGGAGATGATCAGAGACTGCAGACATACTACAGGAGATGACCAGAGACTGCAGACATAGTACAGGAGATGGTCAGAGACTGCAGACATACTACAGGAGATGGTCAGAGACTGCAGACATAATACAGGAGATGATCAGAGACTGCAGACATAGTACAGGAGAAGATCAGAGACTGCAGACATGGTACAGGAGATGATCAGAGACTGCAGACATAATAAAGGAGACGATCAGAGACTGCAGACATCCTACAGGAGATGATCAGAGACTGCAGACATTGTACAGGAGATGGTCAGAGACTGCAGACATAGTACAGGAGATGATCATAGACTGCAGACATAGTACAGGAGATGATCAGAGACTGCAGACATAATACAGGAGATGATCAGAGACTGCAGACATAACACAGGAGATGATCAGAGACTGCAGACATACTACAGGAGATGGTCAGAGACTGCAGACATAATACAGGAGATGATCAGAGACTGCAGACATAGTACAGGAGATGATCAGAGACTGCAGACATAGTACAGGAGAAGATCAGAGACTGCAGACATAGTACAGGAGATGATCAGAGACTGCAGACATGATACAAGAGATAGTCAGAGGCTGCAGACATAATACAGGAGATGGTCAGAGACTGCAGACATAATACAGAAGATGATCAGAGACTGCAGACATAATACAGGAGATGGTCAGAGACTGCAGACATAATACAGGAGGTGGTCAGAGACTTCCACTCACTAGTACAGGAGATGGTCAGAGACTGAGGACATAGTACAGGAGATGGTCAGAGACTGCAGACATACTACAGGAAATGGTCAGAGACTGCAGACATAGTACAGGAGATGGTCAGAGACTGCAGACATAGTACAGGAAATGATCAGAGACTGCAGACATAATACAGGAGATGGTCAGAGACTGCAGACATAATACAGGAGATGGTCAGAGACGGCAGACATAGTACAGGAGATGGTCAGAGACTGCAGACATAGTACAGGAGATGGTCAGAGCCTGCAGACATAGTACAGGAGATGGTCAGAGTGTGCAGACATAGTACAGGAGATGGTCAGAGACTGCAGACATAATACAGGAGATGGTCAGAGATTGCGGACATAATACAGGAGATGGTCAGAGCCTGCAGACATAATACAGGAGATGGTCAGAGACTGCAGGCATACTTCAGGAGATGGTCAGAGACTGCAGACATAGTACAGGAGATGGTCAGAGACTGCAGACAAAATACAGGAGATGGTCAGAGACTGCGGGCATACTTCAGGAGATGGTCAGAGACTACAGACATAGTACAGGAGATGGTCAGAGACTGCAGACATAATACAGGAGATGGTCAGAGACTGCAGACATAATACAGGAGATGATCAGAGACTGCAGACATAATACTGGAGATGATCAGAGACTGCAGACATTATAGAGGAAATGGTCAGAGACTGCAGACATAGTACTGGAGATGATCAGAGACTGCAGACATAGTACAGGAGATGATCAGAGACTGCAGACATACTACAGGAGAGGGTCAGAGACTGCAGACATAGTACAGGAGATGATCAGAGACTGCAGACATACTACAGGAGATGGTCAGAGACTGCAGACATAGTACAGGAGATGATCAGAGACTGCAGACATAATACAGGAGATGGTCAGAGACTGCAGACATAGTACAGGAGATGATCAGAGACTGCAGACATTGTACAGGAGATGGTCAGAGACTGCAGACATAGTACAGGAAATGATCAGAGACTGCAGACATAATACAGGAGATGGTCAGAGACTGCAGACATAATACAGGAGATGATCAGAGACTGCAGACATAGTACAGGAGATGATCAGAGACTGCAGACATAGTACAGGAGATGATCAGAGACTGCAGACATAGTACAGGAGATGATCAGAGACTGAAGACATAATACAGGAGACTATCAGAGACTGCAGACATACTACAGGAGAGGGTCAGAGACTGCAGACATGGTACAGGAGATGATCAGAGACTGCAGACATAATACAGGAGATGGTCAGAGACTGCAGACATAGTACAGGAGATGATCAGAGACTGCAGACATAATACAGGAGACGATCAGAGACTGCAGACATTCTACAGGAGAGGGTCAGAGACTGCAGACATGGTACAGGATATGATCAGAGACTGCAGACAAAATACAGGAGATGGTCAGAGACTGCAGACACAGTACAGGAGAGGGTCAGAGACTGCAGACATGGTACAGGAGATGATCAGAGACTGCAGACATAATACAGGAGATGGTCAGAGACTGCAGACATAATACAGGAGATGGTCAGAGACTGCAGACATAGTATAGGAGATGATCAGAGACTGCAGACATAATACAGGAGATGGTCAGAGACTGCAGACATAGTACAGGAGATGGTCAGAGACTGCACACATGGTACAGGAGATGATCAGAGACTGCAGATATAGTACAGAAGATGATCAGAGACTGCAGACATAATACAAGAGATGGTCAGAGACTGCAGACATAATACAGGAGATGATCAGAGACTGCAGACATACTACTAGAGATGGTCAGAGACTGCAGACATAGTACAGAAGATGATCAGAGACTGCAGACATAATACAAGAGATGGTCAGAGACTGCAGACATAATATAGGAGATGATCAGAGACTGCAGACATACTACAAGAGATGGTCAGAGACTGCAGACATAGTACAGGAAATGGTCAGAGACTGCAGACATAATACAGGAGATGATCAGAGACTGCAGACATAATGCAGGAGATGATCAGAGACTGCAGACATAGTACAAGAGATGGTCAGAGTCTGCAGACATAGTACTGGAGATGATCAGAGACTGCAGACATGGTACAGGAGATGATCAGAGACTGCAGACATGATACAGAAGATGGTCAGAGACTGCAGACATAATACAGGAGATGATCAGAGACTGCAGACATAATGCAGGTGATGATCAGAGACTGCAGACATAGTACAGGAGATGATCAGAGACTGCAGACATAGTACAGGAGATGGTCAGAGACTGCAGACATACTACAGGAGATGGTCAGAGACTGCAGACATAATACAGGAGATGGGCAGAGACTGCAGACATAATACAGGAGATGATCAGAGTCTGCAGACATAATACAGGAGATGGTCAGAGACTGCAGACATAATACAGGAGATTGTCAGAGACTTCCACTCAATAGTACAGGAGATGGTCAGAGACTGCGGATATAGTACAGGAGATGGTCAGAGACTGCGGACATAGTACAGGAGATGGTCAGAGACTGCAGACATACTACAGGAAATGGTCAGAGACTGCAGACATAGTACAGGAGATGATCAGAGACTGCAGACATAATACAGGAGATGGTCAGAGACTGCAGACATGATACAAGAGATGGTCAGAGGCTGCAGACATAATACAGGAGATGGTCAGAGACTGCAGACATAATACAGAAGATGATCAGAGACTGCAGACATAATACAGGAGATGGTCAGAGACTGCAGACATAATACAGGAGGTGGTCAGAGACTTCCACTCACTAGTACAGGAGATGGTCAGAGACTGAGGACATAGTACAGGAGATGGTCAGAGACTGCAGACATACTACAGGAAATGGTCAGAGACTGCAGACATAGTACAGGAGATGGTCAGAGACTGCAGACATAGTACAGGAAATGATCAGAGACTGCAGACATAATACAGGAGATGGTCAGAGACTGCAGACATAATACAGGAGATGGTCAGAGACGGCAGACATAGTACAGGAGATGGTCAGAGACTGCAGACATAGTACAGGAGATGATCAGAGACTGCAGACATAATACAGGAGATGGTCAGAGACTGCAGACATAGTACAGGAGATGGTCAGAGACTGCACACATGGTACAGGAGATGATCAGAGACTGCAGATATAGTACAGAAGATGATCAGAGACTGCAGACATAATACAAGAGATGTTTAGAGACTGCAGACATAATACAGGAGATGATCAGAGCCTGCAGACAAACTACTAGAGATGGTCAGAGACTGCAGACATAGTACAGAACATGATCAGAGACTGCAGACATAATACAAGAGATGGTCAGAGACTGCAGACATAATACAGGAGATGATCAGAGACTGCAGACATACTACAAGAGATGGTCAGAGACTGCAGACATAGTACAGGAGATGGTCAGAGACTGCAGACATAATACAGGAGATGATCAGAGACTGCAGACATAGTACTGGAGATGATCAGAGACTGCAGACATGGTACAGGAGATGATCAGAGACTGCAGACATGATACAGAAGATGGTCAGAGACTGCAGACATAATACAGGAGATGATCAGAGACTGCAGACATAATGCAGGAGATGATCAGAGACTGCAGACATAGTACAAGAGATGGTCAGAGTCTGCAGACATAATACAGGAGATGGTCAGAGACTGCAGACATAATACAGGAGATGATCAGAGACTGCAGACATAATACAGGAGATGGGCAGAGACTGCAGACATAATACAGGAGATGATCAGAGTCTGCAGACATAATACAGGAGATGGTCAGAGACTGCAGACATAATACAGGAGATGGTCAGAGACTTCCACTCACTAGTACAGGAGATGGTCAGAGACTGCGGATATAGTACAGGAGATGGTCAGAGACTGCGGACATAGTACAGGAGATGGTCAGAGACTGCAGACATACTACAGGAAATGGTCAGAGACTGCAGACATAGTACAGGAGATGATCAGAGACTGCAGACATAATACAGGAGATGGTCAGAGACTGCAGACATGATACAAGAGATGGTCAGAGGCTGCAGACATAATACAGGAGATGGTCAGAGACTGCAGACATAATACAGAAGATGATCAGAGACTGCAGACATAATACAGGAGATGGTCAGAGACTGCAGACATAATACAGGAGGTGGTCAGAGACTTCCACTCACTAGTACAGGAGATGGTCAGAGACTGAGGACATAGTACAGGAGATGGTCAGAGACTGCAGACATACTACAGGAAATGGTCAGAGACTGCAGACATAGTACAGGAGATGGTCAGAGACTGCAGACATAGTACAGGAAATGATCAGAGACTGCAGACATAATACAGGAGATGGTCAGAGACTGCAGACATAATACAGGAGATGGTCAGAGACGGCAGACATAGTACAGGAGATGGTCAGAGACTGCAGACATAGTACAGGAAATGATCAGAGACTGCAGACATAATACAGGAGATGGTCAGAGACTGCAGACATAATACAGGAGATGGTCAGAGACGGCAGACATAGTACAGGAGATGGTCAGAGACTGCAGACATAGTACAGGAGATGATCAGAGACTGCAGACATAATACAGGAGATGGTCAGAGACTGCAGACATAGTACAGGAGATGGTCAGAGACTGCACACATGGTACAGGAGATGATCAGAGACTGCAGATATAGTACAGAAGATGATCAGAGACTGCAGACATAATACAAGAGATGTTTAGAGACTGCAGACATAATACAGGAGATGATCAGAGCCTGCAGACAAACTACTAGAGATGGTCAGAGACTGCAGACATAGTACAGAACATGATCAGAGACTGCAGACATAATACAAGAGATGGTCAGAGACTGCAGACATAATACAGGAGATGATCAGAGACTGCAGACATACTACAAGAGATGGTCAGAGACTGCAGACATAGTACAGGAGATGGTCAGAGACTGCAGACATAATACAGGAGATGATCAGAGACTGCAGACATAGTACTGGAGATGATCAGAGACTGCAGACATGGTACAGGAGATGATCAGAGACTGCAGACATGATACAGAAGATGGTCAGAGACTGCAGACATAATACAGGAGATGATCAGAGACTGCAGACATAATGCAGGAGATGATCAGAGACTGCAGACATAGTACAAGAGATGGTCAGAGTCTGCAGACATAATACAGGAGATGGTCAGAGACTGCAGACATAATACAGGAGATGATCAGAGACTGCAGACATAATACAGGAGATGGGCAGAGACTGCAGACATAATACAGGAGATGATCAGAGTCTGCAGACATAATACAGGAGATGGTCAGAGACTGCAGACATAATACAGGAGATGGTCAGAGACTTCCACTCACTAGTACAGGAGATGGTCAGAGACTGCGGATATAGTACAGGAGATGGTCAGAGACTGCGGACATAGTACAGGAGATGGTCAGAGACTGCAGACATACTACAGGAAATGGTCAGAGACTGCAGACATAGTACAGGAGATGATCAGAGACTGCAGACATAATACAGGAGATGGTCAGAGACTGCAGACATGATACAAGAGATGGTCAGAGGCTGCAGACATAATACAGGAGATGGTCAGAGACTGCAGACATAATACAGAAGATGATCAGAGACTGCAGACATAATACAGGAGATGGTCAGAGACTGCAGACATAATACAGGAGGTGGTCAGAGACTTCCACTCACTAGTACAGGAGATGGTCAGAGACTGAGGACATAGTACAGGAGATGGTCAGAGACTGCAGACATACTACAGGAAATGGTCAGAGACTGCAGACATAGTACAGGAGATGGTCAGAGACTGCAGACATAGTACAGGAAATGATCAGAGACTGCAGACATAATACAGGAGATGGTCAGAGACTGCAGACATAATACAGGAGATGGTCAGAGACGGCAGACATAGTACAGGAGATGGTCAGAGACTGCAGACATAGTACAGGAGATGGTCAGAGCCTGCAGACATAGTACAGGAGATGGTCAGAGTGTGCAGACATAGTACAGGAGATGGTCAGAGACTGCAGACATAATACAGGAGATGGTCAGAGATTGCGGACATAATACAGGAGATGGTCAGAGCCTGCAGACATAATACAGGAGATGGTCAGAGACTGCGGGCATACTTCAGGAGATGGTCAGAGACTGCAGACATAGTACAGGAGATGGTCAGGGACTGCAGACAAAATACAGGAGATGGTCAGAGACTGCGGGCATACTTCAGGAGATGGTCAGAGACTACAGACATAGTACAGGAGATGGTCAGAGACTGCAGACATAATACAGGAGATGGTCAGAGACTGCAGACATAATACAGGAGATGATCAGAGACTGCAGACATAATACTGGAGATGATCAGAGACTGCAGACATTATACAAGAAATGGTCAGAGACTGCAGACATAGTACTGGAGATGATCAGAGACTGCAGACATAGTACAGGAGATGATCAGAGACTGCAGACATACTACAGGAGAGGGTCAGAGACTGCAGACATAGTACAGGAGATGATCAGCGACTGCAGACATACTACAGGAGATGGTCAGAGACTGCAGACATAGTACAGGAGATGATCAGAGACTGCAGACATAATACAGGAGATGGTCAGAGACTGCAGACATAGTACAGGAGATGATCAGAGACTGCAGACATTGTACAGGAGATGGTCAGAGACTGCAGACATAGTACAGGAAATGATCAGAGACTGCAGACATAATACAGGAGATGGTCAGAGACTGCAGACATAGTACAGGAGATGATCAGAGACTGCAGACATAGTACAGGAGATGATCAGAGACTGCAGACATAGTACAGGAGATGATCAGAGACTGCAGACATAGTACAGGAGATGATCAGAGACTGAAGACATAATACAGGAGACGATCAGAGACTGCAGACATACTACAGGAGAGGGTCAGAGACTGCAGACATGGTACAGGAGATGATCAGAGACTGCAGACATAATACAGGAGATGGTCAGAGACTGCAGACATAGTACAGGAGATGATCAGAGACTGCAGACATAATACAGGAGACGATCAGAGACTGCAGACATTCTACAGGAGAGGGTCAGAGACTGCAGACATGGTACAGGATATGATCAGAGACTGCAGACAAAATACAGGAGATGGTCAGAGACTGCAGACATAGTGCAGGAGATGATTAGAGACTGCAGACATAATACAGGAGATGATCAGAGACTGCAGACATAATACAGGAGACGATCAGAGACTGCAGACATTCTACAGGAGAGGGTCAGAGACTGCAGACATGGTACAGGATATGATCAGAGACTGCAGACATAATACAGGAGATGGTCAGGGACTGCAGACATAGTACAGGAGATGATCAGAGACTGCAGACATAATACAGGAGATGGTCAGGGACTGCAGACATAATACAGGAGATGATCAGAGACTGCAGACATGATACAGGAGATGGTCATAGACTGCAGACATAGTACAGGAGATGATCAGAGACTGCAGACATTGTACAGGAGATGATCAGATACTGCAGACATAATACAGGAGATAATCAGAGACTGCAGACATAGTACAGGAGATGATCAGACTGCAGACATACTACAGGAGATGGTCAGAGACTGCAGACATAGTACACTAGATGATCAGAGACTGCAGACATAATACAGGAGATGGTCAGAGACTGCAGACATAGTACAGGAGATGGTCAGAGACTGCAGACATAGTACACTAGATGATCAGAGACTGCAGACATAATACAGGAGATGGTCAGAGACTGCAGACATAGTACAGGAGATGATCAGAGACTGCAGACATTGTACAGGAGATGGTCAGAGACTGCAGACATAGTACAGGAAATGATCATAGACTGCAGACATAATACAGGAGATGGTCAGAGACTGCAGACATAATACAGGAGATGATCAGAGACTGCAGACATAATACAGGAGATGATCAGAGACTGCAGACATACTACAGGAGATGACCAGAGACTGCAGACATAGTACAGGAGATGGTCAGAGACTGCAGACATACTACAGGAGATGGTCAGAGACTGCAGACATAATACAGGAGATGATCAGAGACTGCAGACATAGTACAGGAGAAGATCAGAGACTGCAGACATGGTACAGAAGATGATCAGAGACTGCAGACATAATAAAGGAGACGATCAGAGACTGCAGACATCCTACAGGAGATGATCAGAGACTGCAGACATTGTACAGGAGATGGTCAGAGACTGCAGACATAGTACAGGAGATGATCATAGACTGCAGACATAGTACAGGAGATGATCAGAGACTGCAGACATAATACAGGAGATGGTCAGAGACTGCAGACATAGTACAGGAGATGATCAGAGACTGCAGACATAACACAGGAGATGATCAGAGACTGCAGACATACTACAGGAGATGGTCAGAGACTGCAGACATAATACAGGAGATGATCAGAGACTGCAGACATAGTACAGGAGATGATCAGAGACTGCAGACATAGTACAGGAGAAGATCAGAGACTGCAGACATAGTACAGGAGATGATCAGAGACTGCAGACATGATACAAGAGATAGTCAGAGGCTGCAGACATAATACAGGAGATGGTCAGAGACTGCAGACATAATACAGAAGATGATCAGAGACTGCAGACATAATACAGGAGATGGTCAGAGACTGCAGACATAATACAGGAGGTGGTCAGAGACTTCCACTCACTAGTACAGGAGATGGTCAGAGACTGCAGACATACTACAGGAAATGGTCAGAGACTGCAGACATAGTACAGGAGATGGTCAGAGACTGCAGACATAGTACAGGAAATGATCAGAGACTGCAGACATAATACAGGAGATGGTCAGAGACTGCAGACATAATACAGGAGATGGTCAGAGACGGCAGACATAGTACAGGAGATGGTCAGAGACTGCAGACATAGTACAGGAGATGGTCAGAGCCTGCAGACATAGTACAGGAGATGGTCAGAGTGTGCAGACATAGTACAGGAGATGGTCAGAGACTGCAGACATAATACAGGAGATGGTCAGAGATTGCGGACATAATACAGGAGATGGTCAGAGCCTGCAGACATAATACAGGAGATGGTCAGAGACTGCAGGCATACTTCAGGAGATGGTCAGAGACTGCAGACATAGTACAGGAGATGGTCAGAGACTGCAGACAAAATACAGGAGATGGTCAGAGACTGCGGGCATACTTCAGGAGATGGTCAGAGACTACAGACATAGTACAGGAGATGGTCAGAGACTGCAGACATAATACAGGAGATGGTCAGAGACTGCAGACATAATACAGGAGATGATCAGAGACTGCAGACATAATACTGGAGATGATCAGAGACTGCAGACATTATACAGGAAATGGTCAGAGACTGCAGACATAGTACTGGAGATGATCAGAGACTGCAGACATAGTACAGGAGATGATCAGAGACTGCAGACATACTACAGGAGAGGGTCAGAGACTGCAGACATAGTACAGGAGATGATCAGAGACTGCAGACATACTACAGGAGATGGTCAGAGACTGCAGACATAGTACAGGAGATGATCAGAGACTGCAGACATAATACAGGAGAAGGTCAGAGACTGCAGACATAGTACAGGAGATGATCAGAGACTGCAGACATTGTACAGGAGATGGTCAGAGACTGCAGACATAGTACAGGAAATGATCAGAGACTGCAGACATAATACAGGAGATGGTCAGAGACTGCAGACATAATACAGGAGATGATCAGAGACTGCAGACATAGTACAGGAGATGATCAGAGACTGCAGACATAGTACAGGAGATGATCAGAGACTGCAGACATAGTACAGGAGATGATCAGAGACTGAAGACATAATACAGGAGACGATCAGAGACTGCAGACATACTACAGGAGAGGGTCAGAGACTGCAGACATGGTACAGGAGATGATCAGAGACTGCAGACATAATACAGGAGATGGTCAGAGACTGCAGACATAATACAGGAGGTGGTCAGAGACTTCCACTCACTAGTACAGGAGATGGTCAGAGACTGAGGACATAGTACAGGAGATGGTCAGAGACTGCAGACATACTACAGGAAATGGTCAGAGACTGCAGACATAGTACAGGAGATGGTCAGAGACTGCAGACATAGTACAGGAAATGATCAGAGACTGCAGACATAATACAGGAGATGGTCAGAGACTGCAGACATAATACAGGAGATGGTCAGAGACGGCAGACATAGTACAGGAGATGGTCAGAGACTGCAGACATAGTACAGGAGATGGTCAGAGCCTGCAGACATAGTACAGGAGATGGTCAGAGTGTGCAGACATAGTACAGGAGATGGTCAGAGACTGCAGACATAATACAGGAGATGGTCAGAGATTGCGGACATAATACAGGAGATGGTCAGAGCCTGCAGACATAATACAGGAGATGGTCAGAGACTGCAGGCATACTTCAGGAGATGGTCAGAGACTGCAGACATAGTACAGGAGATGGTCAGAGACTGCAGACAAAATACAGGAGATGGTCAGAGACTGCGGGCATACTTCAGGAGATGGTCAGAGACTACAGACATAGTACAGGAGATGGTCAGAGACTGCAGACATAATACAGGAGATGGTCAGAGACTGCAGACATAATACAGGAGATGATCAGAGACTGCAGACATAATACTGGAGATGATCAGAGACTGCAGACATTATACAGGAAATGGTCAGAGACTGCAGACATAGTACTGGAGATGATCAGAGACTGCAGACATAGTACAGGAGATGATCAGAGACTGCAGACATACTACAGGAGAGGGTCAGAGACTGCAGACATAGTAAAGGAGATGATCAGAGACTGCAGACATACTACAGGAGATGGTCAGAGACTGCAGACATAGTACAGGAGATGATCAGAGACTGCAGACATAATACAGGAGAAGGTCAGAGACTGCAGACATAGTACAGGAGATGATCAGAGACTGCAGACATTGTACAGGAGATGGTCAGAGACTGCAGACATAGTACAGGAAATGATCAGAGACTGCAGACATAATACAGGAGATGGTCAGAGACTGCAGACATAATACAGGAGATGATCAGAGACTGCAGACATAGTACAGGAGATGATCAGAGACTGCAGACATAGTACAGGAGATGATCAGAGACTGCAGACATAGTACAGGAGATGATCAGAGACTGAAGACATAATACAGGAGACGATCAGAGACTGCAGACATACTACAGGAGAGGGTCAGAGACTGCAGACATGGTACAGGAGATGATCAGAGACTGCAGACATAATACAGGAGATGGTCAGAGACTGCAGACATAGTACAGGAGATGATCAGAGACTGCAGACATAATACAGGAGACGATCAGAGACTGCAGACATTCTACAGGAGAGGGTCAGAGACTGCAGACATGGTACAGGATATGATCAGAGACTGCAGACAAAATACAGGAGATGGTCAGAGACTGCAGACATAGTACAGGAGATGATTAGAGACTGCAGACATAATACAGGAGATGATCAGAGACTGCAGACATAATACAGGAGACGATCAGAGACTGCAGACATTCTACAGGAGAGGGTCAGAGACTGCAGACATGGTACAGGATATGATCAGAGACTGCAGACATAATACAGGAGATGGTCAGGGACTGCAGACATAGTACAGGAGATGATCAGAGACTGCAGACATAATACAGGAGATGGTCAGGGACTGCAGACATAATACAGGAGATGATCAGAGACTGCAGACATGATACAGGAGATGGTCATAGACTGCAGACTTAGTACAGGAGATGATCAGAGACTGCAGACATTGTACAGGAGATGATCAGATACTGCAGACATAATACAGGAGATAATCAGAGACTGCAGACATAGTACAGGAGATGATCAGACTGCAGACATACTACAGGAGATGGTCAGAGACTGCAGACATAGTACACTAGATGATCAGAGACTGCAGACATAATACAGGAGATGGTCAGAGACTGCAGACATAGTACAGGAGATGGTCAGAGACTGCAGACATAGTACACTAGATGATCAGAGACTGCAGACATAATACAGGAGATGGTCAGAGACTGCAGACATAGTACAGGAGATGATCAGAGACTGCAGACATTGTACAGGAGATGGTCAGAGACTGCAGACATAGTACAGGAAATGATCATAGACTGCAGACATAATACAGGAGATGGTCAGAGACTGCAGACATAATACAGGAGATGATCAGAGACTGCAGACATAATACAGGAGATGATCAGAGACTGCAGACATACTACAGGAGATGACCAGAGACTGCAGACATAGTACAGGAGATGGTCAGAGACTGCAGACATACTACAGTACAGGAGATGGTCAGAGACTGCAGACATAATACAGGAGATGATCAGAGACTGCAGACATAGTACAGGAGAAGATCAGAGACTGCAGACATGGTACAGGAGATGATCAGAGACTGCAGACATAATACAGGAGACGATCAGAGACTGCAGACATCCTACAGGAGATGATCAGAGATTGCAGACATTGTACAGAAGATGGTCAGAGACTGCAGACATAGTACAGGAGATGATCATAGACTGCAGACATAGTACAGGAGATGGTCAGAGACTGCAGACATAATACAGGAGATGGTCAGAGACTGCAGACATAGTACAGGAGATGATCAGAGACTGCAGACATAATACAGGAGACGATCAGAGACTGCAGACATCCTACAGGAGACGGTCAGAGACTGCAGACATGGTACAGGAGATGATCAGAGACTGCAGACATAATACAGGAGATGGTCAGAGACTGCAGACATAGTACAGGAGATGATCAGAGACTGCAGACATGGTACAGGATATGATCAGAGACTGCAGACATAATACAGGAGATGGTCAGAGACTGCAGACATAGTACAGGAGATGGTCAGGGACTGCAGACATAATACAGGAGATGATCAGAGATTGCAGACATAATACAGGAGATGATCATAGACTGCAGACATAATACAGGAGATGGTCAGAGACTGCAGACATAGTACAGGAGATGGTCAGGGACTGCAGACATGGTACAGGAGATGATCAGAGACTGCAGACATAGTACAGGAGATGATCAGAGACTGCAGACATACTACAGGAGATGATCAGAGACTGCAGACATAGTGCAGGAGATGGTCAGGGACTGCAGACATGGTACAGGAGATGATCAGAGACTGCAGACATAGTACAGGAGATGATCAGAGACTGCAGACATACTACAGGAGATGGTCAGAGGCTGCAGACATAGTACAGGAGATGGTCAGAGACTGCAGACATAATACAGGAGATGGTCAGAGACTGCAGACATAGTACAGGAGATGGTCAGAGACTGAGGACATAGTACAGGAGATGGTCAGAGACTGCACACATGGTACAGGAGATGATCAGAGACTGCAGATATAGTACAGAAGATGATCAGAGACTGCAGACATAATACAAGAGATGTTTAGAGACTGCAGACATAATACAGGAGATGATCAGAGACTGCAGACAAACTACTAGAGATGGTCAGAGACTGCAGACATAGTACAGAACATGATCAGAGACTGCAGACATAATACAAGAGATGGTCAGAGACTGCAGACATAATACAGGAGATGATCAGAGACTGCAGACATACTACAAGAGATGGTCAGAGACTGCAGACATAGTACAGGAGATGGTCAGAGACTGCAGACATAATACAGGAGATGATCAGAGACTGCAGACATAGTACTGGAGATGATCAGAGACTGCAGACATGGTACAGGAGATGATCAGAGACTGCAGACATGATACAGAAGATGGTCAGAGACTGCAGACATAATACAGGAGATGATCAGAGACTGCAGACATAATGCAGGAGATGATCAGAGACTGCAGACATAGTACAAGAGATGGTCAGAGTCTGCAGACATAATACAGGAGATGGTCAGAGACTGCAGACATAATACAGGAGATGATCAGAGACTGCAGACATAATACAGGAGATGATCAGAGACTGCAGACATATTACGGGAGATGATCAGAGACTGCAGACATAATACAGGAGATGGGCAGAGACTGCAGACATAATACAGGAGATGATCAGAGTCTGCAGACATAATACAGGAGATGGTCAGAGACTGCAGACATAATACAGGAGATGGTCAGAGACTTCCACTCACTAGTACAGGAGATGGTCAGAGACTGCGGATATAGTACAGGAGATGGTCAGAGACTGCGGACATAGTACAGGAGATGGTCAGAGACTGCAGACATACTACAGGAAATGGTCAGAGACTGCAGACATAGTACAGGAGATGATCAGAGACTGCAGACATAATACAGGAGATGGTCAGAGACTGCAGACATGATACAAGAGATGGTCAGAGGCTGCAGACATAATACAGGAGATGGTCAGAGACTGCAGACATAATACAGAAGATGATCAGAGACTGCAGACATAATACAGGAGATGGTCAGAGACTGCAGACATAATACAGGAGGTGGTCAGAGACTTCCACTCACTAGTACAGGAGATGGTCAGAGACTGAGGACATAGTACAGGAGATGGTCAGAGACTGCAGACATACTACAGGAAATGGTCAGAGACTGCAGACATAGTACAGGAGATGGTCAGAGACTGCAGACATAGTACAGGAAATGATCAGAGACTGCAGACATAATACAGGAGATGGTCAGAGACTGCAGACATAATACAGGAGATGGTCAGAGACGGCAGACATAGTACAGGAGATGGTCAGAGACTGCAGACATAGTACAGGAGATGGTCAGAGCCTGCAGACATAGTACAGGAGATGGTCAGAGTGTGCAGACATAGTACAGGAGATGGTCAGAGACTGCAGACATAATACAGGAGATGGTCAGAGATTGCGGACATAATACAGGAGATGGTCAGAGCCTGCAGACATAATACAGGAGATGGTCAGAGACTGCGGGCATACTTCAGGAGATGGTCAGAGACTGCAGACATAGTACAGGAGATGGTCAGGGACTGCAGACAAAATACAGGAGATGGTCAGAGACTGCGGGCATACTTCAGGAGATGGTCAGAGACTACAGACATAGTACAGGAGATGGTCAGAGACTGCAGACATAATACAGGAGATGGTCAGAGACTGCAGACATAATACAGGAGATGATCAGAGACTGCAGACATAATACTGGAGATGATCAGAGACTGCAGACATTATACAAGAAATGGTCAGAGACTGCAGACATAGTACTGGAGATGATCAGAGACTGCAGACATAGTACAGGAGATGATCAGAGACTGCAGACATACTACAGGAGAGGGTCAGAGACTGCAGACATAGTACAGGAGATGATCAGCGACTGCAGACATACTACAGGAGATGGTCAGAGACTGCAGACATAGTACAGGAGATGATCAGAGACTGCAGACATAATACAGGAGATGGTCAGAGACTGCAGACATAGTACAGGAGATGATCAGAGACTGCAGACATTGTACAGGAGATGGTCAGAGACTGCAGACATAGTACAGGAAATGATCAGAGACTGCAGACATAATACAGGAGATGGTCAGAGACTGCAGACATAATACAGGAGATGATCAGAGACTGCAGACATAGTACAGGAGATGATCAGAGACTGCAGACATAGTACAGGAGATGATCAGAGACTGCAGACATAGTACAGGAGATGATCAGAGACTGAAGACATAATACAGGAGACGATCAGAGACTGCAGACATACTACAGGAGAGGGTCAGAGACTGCAGACATGGTACAGGATATGATCAGAGACTGCAGACATAATACAGGAGATGGTCAGGGACTGCAGACATAGTACAGGAGATGATCAGAGACTGCAGACATAATACAGGAGATGGTCAGGGACTGCAGACATAATACAGGAGATGATCAGAGACTGCAGACATGATACAGGAGATGGTCATAGACTGCAGACATAGTACAGGAGATGATCAGAGACTGCAGACATTGTACAGGAGATGATCAGATACTGCAGACATAATACAGGAGATAATCAGAGACTGCAGACATAGTACAGGAGATGATCAGACTGCAGACATACTACAGGAGATGGTCAGAGACTGCAGACATAGTACACTAGATGATCAGAGACTGCAGACATAATACAGGAGATGGTCAGAGACTGCAGACATAGTACAGGAGATGGTCAGAGACTGCAGACATAGTACACTAGATGATCAGAGACTGCAGACATAATACAGGAGATGGTCAGAGACTGCAGACATAGTACAGGAGATGATCAGAGACTGCAGACATTGTACAGGAGATGGTCAGAGACTGCAGACATAGTACAGGAAATGATCATAGACTGCAGACATAATACAGGAGATGGTCAGAGACTGCAGACATAATACAGGAGATGATCAGAGACTGCAGACATAATACAGGAGATGATCAGAGACTGCAGACATACTACAGGAGATGACCAGAGACTGCAGACATAGTACAGGAGATGGTCAGAGACTGCAGACATACTACAGGAGATGGTCAGAGACTGCAGACATAATACAGGAGATGATCAGAGACTGCAGACATAGTACAGGAGAAGATCAGAGACTGCAGACATGGTACAGGAGATGATCAGAGACTGCAGACATAATAAAGGAGACGATCAGAGACTGCAGACATCCTACAGGAGATGATCAGAGACTGCAGACATTGTACAGGAGATGGTCAGAGACTGCAGACATAGTACAGGAGATGATCATAGACTGCAGACATAGTACAGGAGATGATCAGAGACTGCAGACATAATACAGGAGATGATCAGAGACTGCAGACATAACACAGGAGATGATCAGAGACTGCAGACATACTACAGGAGATGGTCAGAGACTGCAGACATAATACAGGAGATGATCAGAGACTGCAGACATAGTACAGGAGATGATCAGAGACTGCAGACATAGTACAGGAGAAGATCAGAGACTGCAGACATAGTACAGGAGATGATCAGAGACTGCAGACATGATACAAGAGATAGTCAGAGGCTGCAGACATAATACAGGAGATGGTCAGAGACTGCAGACATAATACAGAAGATGATCAGAGACTGCAGACATAATACAGGAGATGGTCAGAGACTGCAGACATAATACAGGAGGTGGTCAGAGACTTCCACTCACTAGTACAGGAGATGGTCAGAGACTGAGGACATAGTACAGGAGATGGTCAGAGACTGCAGACATACTACAGGAAATGGTCAGAGACTGCAGACATAGTACAGGAGATGGTCAGAGACTGCAGACATAGTACAGGAAATGATCAGAGACTGCAGACATAATACAGGAGATGGTCAGAGACTGCAGACATAATACAGGAGATGGTCAGAGACGGCAGACATAGTACAGGAGATGGTCAGAGACTGCAGACATAGTACAGGAGATGGTCAGAGCCTGCAGACATAGTACAGGAGATGGTCAGAGTGTGCAGACATAGTACAGGAGATGGTCAGAGACTGCAGACATAATACAGGAGATGGTCAGAGATTGCGGACATAATACAGGAGATGGTCAGAGCCTGCAGACATAATACAGGAGATGGTCAGAGACTGCAGGCATACTTCAGGAGATGGTCAGAGACTGCAGACATAGTACAGGAGATGGTCAGAGACTGCAGACAAAATACAGGAGATGGTCAGAGACTGCGGGCATACTTCAGGAGATGGTCAGAGACTACAGACATAGTACAGGAGATGGTCAGAGACTGCAGACATAATACAGGAGATGGTCAGAGACTGCAGACATAATACAGGAGATGATCAGAGACTGCAGACATAATACTGGAGATGATCAGAGACTGCAGACATTATAGAGGAAATGGTCAGAGACTGCAGACATAGTACTGGAGATGATCAGAGACTGCAGACATAGTACAGGAGATGATCAGAGACTGCAGACATACTACAGGAGAGGGTCAGAGACTGCAGACATAGTACAGGAGATGATCAGAGACTGCAGACATACTACAGGAGATGGTCAGAGACTGCAGACATAGTACAGGAGATGATCAGAGACTGCAGACATAATACAGGAGATGGTCAGAGACTGCAGACATAGTACAGGAGATGATCAGAGACTGCAGACATTGTACAGGAGATGGTCAGAGACTGCAGACATAGTACAGGAAATGATCAGAGACTGCAGACATAATACAGGAGATGGTCAGAGACTGCAGACATAATACAGGAGATGATCAGAGACTGCAGACATAGTACAGGAGATGATCAGAGACTGCAGACATAGTACAGGAGATGATCAGAGACTGCAGACATAGTACAGGAGATGATCAGAGACTGAAGACATAATACAGGAGACTATCAGAGACTGCAGACATACTACAGGAGAGGGTCAGAGACTGCAGACATGGTACAGGAGATGATCAGAGACTGCAGACATAATACAGGAGATGGTCAGAGACTGCAGACATAGTACAGGAGATGATCAGAGACTGCAGACATAATACAGGAGACGATCAGAGACTGCAGACATTCTACAGGAGAGGGTCAGAGACTGCAGACATGGTACAGGATATGATCAGAGACTGCAGACAAAATACAGGAGATGGTCAGAGACTGCAGACACAGTACAGGAGAGGGTCAGAGACTGCAGACATGGTACAGGAGATGATCAGAGACTGCAGACATAATACAGGAGATGGTCAGAGACTGCAGACATAATACAGGAGATGGTCAGAGACTGCAGACATAGTATAGGAGATGATCAGAGACTGCAGACATAATACAGGAGATGGTCAGAGACTGCAGACATAGTACAGGAGATGGTCAGAGACTGCACACATGGTACAGGAGATGATCAGAGACTGCAGATATAGTACAGAAGATGATCAGAGACTGCAGACATAATACAAGAGATGGTCAGAGACTGCAGACATAATACAGGAGATGATCAGAGACTGCAGACATACTACTAGAGATGGTCAGAGACTGCAGACATAGTACAGAAGATGATCAGAGACTGCAGACATAATACAAGAGATGGTCAGAGACTGCAGACATAATATAGGAGATGATCAGAGACTGCAGACATACTACAAGAGATGGTCAGAGACTGCAGACATAGTACAGGAAATGGTCAGAGACTGCAGACATAATACAGGAGATGATCAGAGACTGCAGACATAATGCAGGAGATGATCAGAGACTGCAGACATAGTACAAGAGATGGTCAGAGTCTGCAGACATAGTACTGGAGATGATCAGAGACTGCAGACATGGTACAGGAGATGATCAGAGACTGCAGACATGATACAGAAGATGGTCAGAGACTGCAGACATAATACAGGAGATGATCAGAGACTGCAGACATAATGCAGGTGATGATCAGAGACTGCAGACATAGTACAGGAGATGATCAGAGACTGCAGACATAGTACAGGAGATGGTCAGAGACTGCAGACATACTACAGGAGATGGTCAGAGACTGCAGACATAATACAGGAGATGGGCAGAGACTGCAGACATAATACAGGAGATGATCAGAGTCTGCAGACATAATACAGGAGATGGTCAGAGACTGCAGACATAATACAGGAGATTGTCAGAGACTTCCACTCAATAGTACAGGAGATGGTCAGAGACTGCGGATATAGTACAGGAGATGGTCAGAGACTGCGGACATAGTACAGGAGATGGTCAGAGACTGCAGACATACTACAGGAAATGGTCAGAGACTGCAGACATAGTACAGGAGATGATCAGAGACTGCAGACATAATACAGGAGATGGTCAGAGACTGCAGACATGATACAAGAGATGGTCAGAGGCTGCAGACATAATACAGGAGATGGTCAGAGACTGCAGACATAATACAGAAGATGATCAGAGACTGCAGACATAATACAGGAGATGGTCAGAGACTGCAGACATAATACAGGAGGTGGTCAGAGACTTCCACTCACTAGTACAGGAGATGGTCAGAGACTGAGGACATAGTACAGGAGATGGTCAGAGACTGCAGACATACTACAGGAAATGGTCAGAGACTGCAGACATAGTACAGGAGATGGTCAGAGACTGCAGACATAGTACAGGAAATGATCAGAGACTGCAGACATAATACAGGAGATGGTCAGAGACTGCAGACATAATACAGGAGATGGTCAGAGACGGCAGACATAGTACAGGAGATGGTCAGAGACTGCAGACATAGTACAGGAGATGATCAGAGACTGCAGACATAATACAGGAGATGGTCAGAGACTGCAGACATAGTACAGGAGATGGTCAGAGACTGCACACATGGTACAGGAGATGATCAGAGACTGCAGATATAGTACAGAAGATGATCAGAGACTGCAGACATAATACAAGAGATGTTTAGAGACTGCAGACATAATACAGGAGATGATCAGAGCCTGCAGACAAACTACTAGAGATGGTCAGAGACTGCAGACATAGTACAGAACATGATCAGAGACTGCAGACATAATACAAGAGATGGTCAGAGACTGCAGACATAATACAGGAGATGATCAGAGACTGCAGACATACTACAAGAGATGGTCAGAGACTGCAGACATAGTACAGGAGATGGTCAGAGACTGCAGACATAATACAGGAGATGATCAGAGACTGCAGACATAGTACTGGAGATGATCAGAGACTGCAGACATGGTACAGGAGATGATCAGAGACTGCAGACATGATACAGAAGATGGTCAGAGACTGCAGACATAATACAGGAGATGATCAGAGACTGCAGACATAATGCAGGAGATGATCAGAGACTGCAGACATAGTACAAGAGATGGTCAGAGTCTGCAGACATAATACAGGAGATGGTCAGAGACTGCAGACATAATACAGGAGATGATCAGAGACTGCAGACATAATACAGGAGATGGGCAGAGACTGCAGACATAATACAGGAGATGATCAGAGTCTGCAGACATAATACAGGAGATGGTCAGAGACTGCAGACATAATACAGGAGATGGTCAGAGACTTCCACTCACTAGTACAGGAGATGGTCAGAGACTGCGGATATAGTACAGGAGATGGTCAGAGACTGCGGACATAGTACAGGAGATGGTCAGAGACTGCAGACATACTACAGGAAATGGTCAGAGACTGCAGACATAGTACAGGAGATGATCAGAGACTGCAGACATAATACAGGAGATGGTCAGAGACTGCAGACATGATACAAGAGATGGTCAGAGGCTGCAGACATAATACAGGAGATGGTCAGAGACTGCAGACATAATACAGAAGATGATCAGAGACTGCAGACATAATACAGGAGATGGTCAGAGACTGCAGACATAATACAGGAGGTGGTCAGAGACTTCCACTCACTAGTACAGGAGATGGTCAGAGACTGAGGACATAGTACAGGAGATGGTCAGAGACTGCAGACATACTACAGGAAATGGTCAGAGACTGCAGACATAGTACAGGAGATGGTCAGAGACTGCAGACATAGTACAGGAAATGATCAGAGACTGCAGACATAATACAGGAGATGGTCAGAGACTGCAGACATAATACAGGAGATGGTCAGAGACGGCAGACATAGTACAGGAGATGGTCAGAGACTGCAGACATAGTACAGGAAATGATCAGAGACTGCAGACATAATACAGGAGATGGTCAGAGACTGCAGACATAATACAGGAGATGGTCAGAGACGGCAGACATAGTACAGGAGATGGTCAGAGACTGCAGACATAGTACAGGAGATGATCAGAGACTGCAGACATAATACAGGAGATGGTCAGAGACTGCAGACATAGTACAGGAGATGGTCAGAGACTGCACACATGGTACAGGAGATGATCAGAGACTGCAGATATAGTACAGAAGATGATCAGAGACTGCAGACATAATACAAGAGATGTTTAGAGACTGCAGACATAATACAGGAGATGATCAGAGCCTGCAGACAAACTACTAGAGATGGTCAGAGACTGCAGACATAGTACAGAACATGATCAGAGACTGCAGACATAATACAAGAGATGGTCAGAGACTGCAGACATAATACAGGAGATGATCAGAGACTGCAGACATACTACAAGAGATGGTCAGAGACTGCAGACATAGTACAGGAGATGGTCAGAGACTGCAGACATAATACAGGAGATGATCAGAGACTGCAGACATAGTACTGGAGATGATCAGAGACTGCAGACATGGTACAGGAGATGATCAGAGACTGCAGACATGATACAGAAGATGGTCAGAGACTGCAGACATAATACAGGAGATGATCAGAGACTGCAGACATAATGCAGGAGATGATCAGAGACTGCAGACATAGTACAAGAGATGGTCAGAGTCTGCAGACATAATACAGGAGATGGTCAGAGACTGCAGACATAATACAGGAGATGATCAGAGACTGCAGACATAATACAGGAGATGGGCAGAGACTGCAGACATAATACAGGAGATGATCAGAGTCTGCAGACATAATACAGGAGATGGTCAGAGACTGCAGACATAATACAGGAGATGGTCAGAGACTTCCACTCACTAGTACAGGAGATGGTCAGAGACTGCGGATATAGTACAGGAGATGGTCAGAGACTGCGGACATAGTACAGGAGATGGTCAGAGACTGCAGACATACTACAGGAAATGGTCAGAGACTGCAGACATAGTACAGGAGATGATCAGAGACTGCAGACATAATACAGGAGATGGTCAGAGACTGCAGACATGATACAAGAGATGGTCAGAGGCTGCAGACATAATACAGGAGATGGTCAGAGACTGCAGACATAATACAGAAGATGATCAGAGACTGCAGACATAATACAGGAGATGGTCAGAGACTGCAGACATAATACAGGAGGTGGTCAGAGACTTCCACTCACTAGTACAGGAGATGGTCAGAGACTGAGGACATAGTACAGGAGATGGTCAGAGACTGCAGACATACTACAGGAAATGGTCAGAGACTGCAGACATAGTACAGGAGATGGTCAGAGACTGCAGACATAGTACAGGAAATGATCAGAGACTGCAGACATAATACAGGAGATGGTCAGAGACTGCAGACATAATACAGGAGATGGTCAGAGACGGCAGACATAGTACAGGAGATGGTCAGAGACTGCAGACATAGTACAGGAGATGGTCAGAGCCTGCAGACATAGTACAGGAGATGGTCAGAGTGTGCAGACATAGTACAGGAGATGGTCAGAGACTGCAGACATAATACAGGAGATGGTCAGAGAT
The DNA here is from genome assembly GCA_037953035.1 of Aquarana catesbeiana. Lineage (NCBI taxonomy): Eukaryota > Metazoa > Chordata > Amphibia > Anura > Ranidae > Aquarana > Aquarana catesbeiana. The sequence continues at coordinate 1,904,852 of JBBHAA010000512.1, read as the reverse complement.
TGCGGACATAATACAGGAGATGGTCAGAGCCTGCAGACATAATACAGGAGATGGTCAGAGACTGCGGGCATACTTCAGGAGATGGTCAGAGACTGCAGACATAGTACAGGAGATGGTCAGGGACTGCAGACAAAATACAGGAGATGGTCAGAGACTGCGGGCATACTTCAGGAGATGGTCAGAGACTACAGACATAGTACAGGAGATGGTCAGAGACTGCAGACATAATACAGGAGATGGTCAGAGACTGCAGACATAATACAGGAGATGATCAGAGACTGCAGACATAATACTGGAGATGATCAGAGACTGCAGACATTATACAAGAAATGGTCAGAGACTGCAGACATGGTACAGGAGATGATCAGAGACTGCAGATATAGTACAGAAGATGATCAGAGACTGCAGACATAATACAAGAGATGTTTAGAGACTGCAGACATAATACAGGAGATGATCAGAGCCTGCAGACAAACTACTAGAGATGGTCAGAGACTGCAGACATAGTACAGAACATGATCAGAGACTGCAGACATAATACAAGAGATGGTCAGAGACTGCAGACATAATACAGGAGATGATCAGAGACTGCAGACATACTACAAGAGATGGTCAGAGACTGCAGACATAGTACAGGAGATGGTCAGAGACTGCAGACATAATACAGGAGATGATCAGAGACGGCAGACATAGTACAGGAGATGGTCAGAGACTGCAGACATAGTACAGGAGATGATCAGAGACTGCAGACATAATACAGGAGATGGTCAGAGACTGCAGACATAGTACAGGAGATGGTCAGAGACTGCACACATGGTACAGGAGATGATCAGAGACTGCAGATATAGTACAGAAGATGATCAGAGACTGCAGACATAATACAAGAGATGTTTAGAGACTGCAGACATAATACAGGAGATGATCAGAGCCTGCAGACAAACTACTAGAGATGGTCAGAGACTGCAGACATAGTACAGAACATGATCAGAGACTGCAGACATAATACAAGAGATGGTCAGAGACTGCAGACATAATACAGGAGATGATCAGAGACTGCAGACATACTACAAGAGATGGTCAGAGACTGCAGACATAGTACAGGAGATGGTCAGAGACTGCAGACATAATACAGGAGATGATCAGAGACTGCAGACATAGTACTGGAGATGATCAGAGACTGCAGACATGGTACAGGAGATGATCAGAGACTGCAGACATGATACAGAAGATGGTCAGAGACTGCAGACATAATACAGGAGATGATCAGAGACTGCAGACATAATGCAGGAGATGATCAGAGACTGCAGACATAGTACAAGAGATGGTCAGAGTCTGCAGACATAATACAGGAGATGGTCAGAGACTGCAGACATAATACAGGAGATGATCAGAGACTGCAGACATAATACAGGAGATGGGCAGAGACTGCAGACATAATACAGGAGATGATCAGAGTCTGCAGACATAATACAGGAGATGGTCAGAGACTGCAGACATAATACAGGAGATGGTCAGAGACTTCCACTCACTAGTACAGGAGATGGTCAGAGACTGCGGATATAGTACAGGAGATGGTCAGAGACTGCGGACATAGTACAGGAGATGGTCAGAGACTGCAGACATACTACAGGAAATGGTCAGAGACTGCAGACATAGTACAGGAGATGATCAGAGACTGCAGACATAATACAGGAGATGGTCAGAGACTGCAGACATGATACAAGAGATGGTCAGAGGCTGCAGACATAATACAGGAGATGGTCAGAGACTGCAGACATAATACAGAAGATGATCAGAGACTGCAGACATAATACAGGAGATGGTCAGAGACTGCAGACATAATACAGGAGGTGGTCAGAGACTTCCACTCACTAGTACAGGAGATGGTCAGAGACTGAGGACATAGTACAGGAGATGGTCAGAGACTGCAGACATACTACAGGAAATGGTCAGAGACTGCAGACATAGTACAGGAGATGGTCAGAGACTGCAGACATAGTACAGGAAATGATCAGAGACTGCAGACATAATACAGGAGATGGTCAGAGACTGCAGACATAATACAGGAGATGGTCAGAGACGGCAGACATAGTACAGGAGATGGTCAGAGACTGCAGACATAGTACAGGAGATGGTCAGAGCCTGCAGACATAGTACAGGAGATGGTCAGAGTGTGCAGACATAGTACAGGAGATGGTCAGAGACTGCAGACATAATACAGGAGATGGTCAGAGATTGCGGACATAATACAGGAGATGGTCAGAGCCTGCAGACATAATACAGGAGATGGTCAGAGACTGCGGGCATACTTCAGGAGATGGTCAGAGACTGCAGACATAGTACAGGAGATGGTCAGGGACTGCAGACAAAATACAGGAGATGGTCAGAGACTGCGGGCATACTTCAGGAGATGGTCAGAGACTACAGACATAGTACAGGAGATGGTCAGAGACTGCAGACATAATACAGGAGATGGTCAGAGACTGCAGACATAATACAGGAGATGATCAGAGACTGCAGACATAATACTGGAGATGATCAGAGACTGCAGACATTATACAAGAAATGGTCAGAGACTGCAGACATAGTACTGGAGATGATCAGAGACTGCAGACATAGTACAGGAGATGATCAGAGACTGCAGACATACTACAGGAGAGGGTCAGAGACTGCAGACATAGTACAGGAGATGATCAGCGACTGCAGACATACTACAGGAGATGGTCAGAGACTGCAGACATAGTACAGGAGATGATCAGAGACTGCAGACATAATACAGGAGATGGTCAGAGACTGCAGACATAGTACAGGAGATGATCAGAGACTGCAGACATTGTACAGGAGATGGTCAGAGACTGCAGACATAGTACAGGAAATGATCAGAGACTGCAGACATAATACAGGAGATGGTCAGAGACTGCAGACATAGTACAGGAGATGATCAGAGACTGCAGACATAGTACAGGAGATGATCAGAGACTGCAGACATAGTACAGGAGATGATCAGAGACTGCAGACATAGTACAGGAGATGATCAGAGACTGAAGACATAATACAGGAGACGATCAGAGACTGCAGACATACTACAGGAGAGGGTCAGAGACTGCAGACATGGTACAGGAGATGATCAGAGACTGCAGACATAATACAGGAGATGGTCAGAGACTGCAGACATAGTACAGGAGATGATCAGAGACTGCAGACATAATACAGGAGACGATCAGAGACTGCAGACATTCTACAGGAGAGGGTCAGAGACTGCAGACATGGTACAGGATATGATCAGAGACTGCAGACAAAATACAGGAGATGGTCAGAGACTGCAGACATAGTGCAGGAGATGATTAGAGACTGCAGACATAATACAGGAGATGATCAGAGACTGCAGACATAATACAGGAGACGATCAGAGACTGCAGACATTCTACAGGAGAGGGTCAGAGACTGCAGACATGGTACAGGATATGATCAGAGACTGCAGACATAATACAGGAGATGGTCAGGGACTGCAGACATAGTACAGGAGATGATCAGAGACTGCAGACATAATACAGGAGATGGTCAGGGACTGCAGACATAATACAGGAGATGATCAGAGACTGCAGACATGATACAGGAGATGGTCATAGACTGCAGACATAGTACAGGAGATGATCAGAGACTGCAGACATTGTACAGGAGATGATCAGATACTGCAGACATAATACAGGAGATAATCAGAGACTGCAGACATAGTACAGGAGATGATCAGACTGCAGACATACTACAGGAGATGGTCAGAGACTGCAGACATAGTACACTAGATGATCAGAGACTGCAGACATAATACAGGAGATGGTCAGAGACTGCAGACATAGTACAGGAGATGGTCAGAGACTGCAGACATAGTACACTAGATGATCAGAGACTGCAGACATAATACAGGAGATGGTCAGAGACTGCAGACATAGTACAGGAGATGATCAGAGACTGCAGACATTGTACAGGAGATGGTCAGAGACTGCAGACATAGTACAGGAAATGATCATAGACTGCAGACATAATACAGGAGATGGTCAGAGACTGCAGACATAATACAGGAGATGATCAGAGACTGCAGACATAATACAGGAGATGATCAGAGACTGCAGACATACTACAGGAGATGACCAGAGACTGCAGACATAGTACAGGAGATGGTCAGAGACTGCAGACATACTACAGGAGATGGTCAGAGACTGCAGACATAATACAGGAGATGATCAGAGACTGCAGACATAGTACAGGAGAAGATCAGAGACTGCAGACATGGTACAGAAGATGATCAGAGACTGCAGACATAATAAAGGAGACGATCAGAGACTGCAGACATCCTACAGGAGATGATCAGAGACTGCAGACATTGTACAGGAGATGGTCAGAGACTGCAGACATAGTACAGGAGATGATCATAGACTGCAGACATAGTACAGGAGATGATCAGAGACTGCAGACATAATACAGGAGATGGTCAGAGACTGCAGACATAGTACAGGAGATGATCAGAGACTGCAGACATAACACAGGAGATGATCAGAGACTGCAGACATACTACAGGAGATGGTCAGAGACTGCAGACATAATACAGGAGATGATCAGAGACTGCAGACATAGTACAGGAGATGATCAGAGACTGCAGACATAGTACAGGAGAAGATCAGAGACTGCAGACATAGTACAGGAGATGATCAGAGACTGCAGACATGATACAAGAGATAGTCAGAGGCTGCAGACATAATACAGGAGATGGTCAGAGACTGCAGACATAATACAGAAGATGATCAGAGACTGCAGACATAATACAGGAGATGGTCAGAGACTGCAGACATAATACAGGAGGTGGTCAGAGACTTCCACTCACTAGTACAGGAGATGGTCAGAGACTGAGGACATAGTACAGGAGATGGTCAGAGACTGCAGACATACTACAGGAAATGGTCAGAGACTGCAGACATAGTACAGGAGATGGTCAGAGACTGCAGACATAGTACAGGAAATGATCAGAGACTGCAGACATAATACAGGAGATGGTCAGAGACTGCAGACATAATACAGGAGATGGTCAGAGACGGCAGACATAGTACAGGAGATGGTCAGAGACTGCAGACATAGTACAGGAGATGGTCAGAGCCTGCAGACATAGTACAGGAGATGGTCAGAGTGTGCAGACATAGTACAGGAGATGGTCAGAGACTGCAGACATAATACAGGAGATGGTCAGAGATTGCGGACATAATACAGGAGATGGTCAGAGCCTGCAGACATAATACAGGAGATGGTCAGAGACTGCAGGCATACTTCAGGAGATGGTCAGAGACTGCAGACATAGTATAGGAGATGGTCAGAGACTGCAGACAAAATACAGGAGATGGTCAGAGACTGCGGGCATACTTCAGGAGATGGTCAGAGACTACAGACATAGTACAGGAGATGGTCAGAGACTGCAGACATAATACAGGAGATGGTCAGAGACTGCAGACATAATACAGGAGATGATCAGAGACTGCAGACATAATACAAGAGATAGTCAGAGGCTGCAGACATAATACAGGAGATGGTCAGAGACTGCAGACATAATACAGAAGATGATCAGAGACTGCAGACATAATACAGGAGATGGTCAGAGACTGCAGACATAATACAGGAGGTGGTCAGAGACTTCCACTCACTAGTACAGGAGATGGTCAGAGACTGAGGACATAGTACAGGAGATGGTCAGAGACTGCAGACATACTACAGGAAATGGTCAGAGACTGCAGACATAGTACAGGAGATGGTCAGAGACTGCAGACATAGTACAGGAAATGATCAGAGACTGCAGACATAATACAGGAGATGGTCAGAGACTGCAGACATAATACAGGAGATGGTCAGAGACGGCAGACATAGTACAGGAGATGGTCAGAGACTGCAGACATAGTACAGGAGATGGTCAGAGCCTGCAGACATAGTACAGGAGATGGTCAGAGTGTGCAGACATAGTACAGGAGATGGTCAGAGACTGCAGACATAATACAGGAGATGGTCAGAGATTGCGGACATAATACAGGAGATGGTCAGAGCCTGCAGACATAATACAGGAGATGGTCAGAGACTGCAGGCATACTTCAGGAGATGGTCAGAGACTGCAGACATAGTATAGGAGATGGTCAGAGACTGCAGACAAAATACAGGAGATGGTCAGAGACTGCGGGCATACTTCAGGAGATGGTCAGAGACTACAGACATAGTACAGGAGATGGTCAGAGACTGCAGACATAATACAGGAGATGGTCAGAGACTGCAGACATAATACAGGAGATGATCAGAGACTGCAGACATAATACTGGAGATGATCAGAGACTGCAGACATTATACAGGAAATGGTCAGAGACTGCAGACATAGTACTGGAGATGATCAGAGACTGCAGACATAGTACAGGAGATGATCAGAGACTGCAGACATACTACAGGAGAGGGTCAGAGACTGCAGACATAGTACAGGAGATGATCAGAGACTGCAGACATACTACAGGAGATGGTCAGAGACTGCAGACATAGTACAGGAGATGATCAGAGACTGCAGACATAATACAGGAGAAGGTCAGAGACTGCAGACATAGTACAGGAGATGATCAGAGACTGCAGACATTGTACAGGAGATGGTCAGAGACTGCAGACATAGTACAGGAAATGATCAGAGACTGCAGACATAATACAGGAGATGGTCAGAGACTGCAGACATAATACAGGAGATGATCAGAGACTGCAGACATAGTACAGGAGATGATCAGAGACTGCAGACATAGTACAGGAGATGATCAGAGACTGCAGACATAGTACAGGAGATGATCAGAGACTGAAGACATAATACAGGAGACGATCAGAGACTGCAGACATACTACAGGAGAGGGTCAGAGACTGCAGACATGGTACAGGAGATGATCAGAGACTGCAGACATAATACAGGAGATGGTCAGAGACTGCAGACATAATACAGGAGGTGGTCAGAGACTTCCACTCACTAGTACAGGAGATGGTCAGAGACTGAGGACATAGTACAGGAGATGGTCAGAGACTGCAGACATACTACAGGAAATGGTCAGAGACTGCAGACATAGTACAGGAGATGGTCAGAGACTGCAGACATAGTACAGGAAATGATCAGAGACTGCAGACATAATACAGGAGATGGTCAGAGACTGCAGACATAATACAGGAGATGGTCAGAGACGGCAGACATAGTACAGGAGATGGTCAGAGACTGCAGACATAGTACAGGAGATGGTCAGAGCCTGCAGACATAGTACAGGAGATGGTCAGAGTGTGCAGACATAGTACAGGAGATGGTCAGAGACTGCAGACATAATACAGGAGATGGTCAGAGATTGCGGACATAATACAGGAGATGGTCAGAGCCTGCAGACATAATACAGGAGATGGTCAGAGACTGCAGGCATACTTCAGGAGATGGTCAGAGACTGCAGACATAGTACAGGAGATGGTCAGAGACTGCAGACAAAATACAGGAGATGGTCAGAGACTGCGGGCATACTTCAGGAGATGGTCAGAGACTACAGACATAGTACAGGAGATGGTCAGAGACTGCAGACATAATACAGGAGATGGTCAGAGACTGCAGACATAATACAGGAGATGATCAGAGACTGCAGACATAATACTGGAGATGATCAGAGACTGCAGACATTATACAGGAAATGGTCAGAGACTGCAGACATAGTACTGGAGATGATCAGAGACTGCAGACATAGTACAGGAGATGATCAGAGACTGCAGACATACTACAGGAGAGGGTCAGAGACTGCAGACATAGTAAAGGAGATGATCAGAGACTGCAGACATACTACAGGAGATGGTCAGAGACTGCAGACATAGTACAGGAGATGATCAGAGACTGCAGACATAATACAGGAGAAGGTCAGAGACTGCAGACATAGTACAGGAGATGATCAGAGACTGCAGACATTGTACAGGAGATGGTCAGAGACTGCAGACATAGTACAGGAAATGATCAGAGACTGCAGACATAATACAGGAGATGGTCAGAGACTGCAGACATAATACAGGAGATGATCAGAGACTGCAGACATAGTACAGGAGATGATCAGAGACTGCAGACATAGTACAGGAGATGATCAGAGACTGCAGACATAGTACAGGAGATGATCAGAGACTGAAGACATAATACAGGAGACGATCAGAGACTGCAGACATACTACAGGAGAGGGTCAGAGACTGCAGACATGGTACAGGAGATGATCAGAGACTGCAGACATAATACAGGAGATGGTCAGAGACTGCAGACATAGTACAGGAGATGATCAGAGACTGCAGACATAATACAGGAGACGATCAGAGACTGCAGACATTCTACAGGAGAGGGTCAGAGACTGCAGACATGGTACAGGATATGATCAGAGACTGCAGACAAAATACAGGAGATGGTCAGAGACTGCAGACATAGTACAGGAGATGATTAGAGACTGCAGACATAATACAGGAGATGATCAGAGACTGCAGACATAATACAGGAGACGATCAGAGACTGCAGACATTCTACAGGAGAGGGTCAGAGACTGCAGACATGGTACAGGATATGATCAGAGACTGCAGACATAATACAGGAGATGGTCAGGGACTGCAGACATAGTACAGGAGATGATCAGAGACTGCAGACATAATACAGGAGATGGTCAGGGACTGCAGACATAATACAGGAGATGATCAGAGACTGCAGACATGATACAGGAGATGGTCATAGACTGCAGACTTAGTACAGGAGATGATCAGAGACTGCAGACATTGTACAGGAGATGATCAGATACTGCAGACATAATACAGGAGATAATCAGAGACTGCAGACATAGTACAGGAGATGATCAGACTGCAGACATACTACAGGAGATGGTCAGAGACTGCAGACATAGTACACTAGATGATCAGAGACTGCAGACATAATACAGGAGATGGTCAGAGACTGCAGACATAGTACAGGAGATGGTCAGAGACTGCAGACATAGTACACTAGATGATCAGAGACTGCAGACATAATACAGGAGATGGTCAGAGACTGCAGACATAGTACAGGAGATGATCAGAGACTGCAGACATTGTACAGGAGATGGTCAGAGACTGCAGACATAGTACAGGAAATGATCATAGACTGCAGACATAATACAGGAGATGGTCAGAGACTGCAGACATAATACAGGAGATGATCAGAGACTGCAGACATAATACAGGAGATGATCAGAGACTGCAGACATACTACAGGAGATGACCAGAGACTGCAGACATAGTACAGGAGATGGTCAGAGACTGCAGACATACTACAGTACAGGAGATGGTCAGAGACTGCAGACATAATACAGGAGATGATCAGAGACTGCAGACATAGTACAGGAGAAGATCAGAGACTGCAGACATGGTACAGGAGATGATCAGAGACTGCAGACATAATACAGGAGACGATCAGAGACTGCAGACATCCTACAGGAGATGATCAGAGATTGCAGACATTGTACAGAAGATGGTCAGAGACTGCAGACATAGTACAGGAGATGATCATAGACTGCAGACATAGTACAGGAGATGGTCAGAGACTGCAGACATAATACAGGAGATGGTCAGAGACTGCAGACATAGTACAGGAGATGATCAGAGACTGCAGACATAATACAGGAGACGATCAGAGACTGCAGACATCCTACAGGAGACGGTCAGAGACTGCAGACATGGTACAGGAGATGATCAGAGACTGCAGACATAATACAGGAGATGGTCAGAGACTGCAGACATAGTACAGGAGATGATCAGAGACTGCAGACATGGTACAGGATATGATCAGAGACTGCAGACATAATACAGGAGATGGTCAGAGACTGCAGACATAGTACAGGAGATGGTCAGGGACTGCAGACATAATACAGGAGATGATCAGAGATTGCAGACATAATACAGGAGATGATCATAGACTGCAGACATAATACAGGAGATGGTCAGAGACTGCAGACATAGTACAGGAGATGGTCAGGGACTGCAGACATGGTACAGGAGATGATCAGAGACTGCAGACATAGTACAGGAGATGATCAGAGACTGCAGACATACTACAGGAGATGATCAGAGACTGCAGACATAGTGCAGGAGATGGTCAGGGACTGCAGACATGGTACAGGAGATGATCAGAGACTGCAGACATAGTACAGGAGATGATCAGAGACTGCAGACATACTACAGGAGATGGTCAGAGGCTGCAGACATAGTACAGGAGATGGTCAGAGACTGCAGACATAATACAGGAGATGGTCAGAGACTGCAGACATAGTACAGGAGATGGTCAGAGACTGAGGACATAGTACAGGAGATGGTCAGAGACTGCACACATGGTACAGGAGATGATCAGAGACTGCAGATATAGTACAGAAGATGATCAGAGACTGCAGACATAATACAAGAGATGTTTAGAGACTGCAGACATAATACAGGAGATGATCAGAGACTGCAGACAAACTACTAGAGATGGTCAGAGACTGCAGACATAGTACAGAACATGATCAGAGACTGCAGACATAATACAAGAGATGGTCAGAGACTGCAGACATAATACAGGAGATGATCAGAGACTGCAGACATACTACAAGAGATGGTCAGAGACTGCAGACATAGTACAGGAGATGGTCAGAGACTGCAGACATAATACAGGAGATGATCAGAGACTGCAGACATAGTACTGGAGATGATCAGAGACTGCAGACATGGTACAGGAGATGATCAGAGACTGCAGACATGATACAGAAGATGGTCAGAGACTGCAGACATAATACAGGAGATGATCAGAGACTGCAGACATAATGCAGGAGATGATCAGAGACTGCAGACATAGTACAAGAGATGGTCAGAGTCTGCAGACATAATACAGGAGATGGTCAGAGACTGCAGACATAATACAGGAGATGATCAGAGACTGCAGACATAATACAGGAGATGATCAGAGACTGCAGACATATTACGGGAGATGATCAGAGACTGCAGACATAATACAGGAGATGGGCAGAGACTGCAGACATAATACAGGAGATGATCAGAGTCTGCAGACATAATACAGGAGATGGTCAGAGACTGCAGACATAATACAGGAGATGGTCAGAGACTTCCACTCACTAGTACAGGAGATGGTCAGAGACTGCGGATATAGTACAGGAGATGGTCAGAGACTGCGGACATAGTACAGGAGATGGTCAGAGACTGCAGACATACTACAGGAAATGGTCAGAGACTGCAGACATAGTACAGGAGATGATCAGAGACTGCAGACATAATACAGGAGATGGTCAGAGACTGCAGACATGATACAAGAGATGGTCAGAGGCTGCAGACATAATACAGGAGATGGTCAGAGACTGCAGACATAATACAGAAGATGATCAGAGACTGCAGACATAATACAGGAGATGGTCAGAGACTGCAGACATAATACAGGAGGTGGTCAGAGACTTCCACTCACTAGTACAGGAGATGGTCAGAGACTGAGGACATAGTACAGGAGATGGTCAGAGACTGCAGACATACTACAGGAAATGGTCAGAGACTGCAGACATAGTACAGGAGATGGTCAGAGACTGCAGACATAGTACAGGAAATGATCAGAGACTGCAGACATAATACAGGAGATGGTCAGAGACTGCAGACATAATACAGGAGATGGTCAGAGACGGCAGACATAGTACAGGAGATGGTCAGAGACTGCAGACATAGTACAGGAGATGGTCAGAGCCTGCAGACATAGTACAGGAGATGGTCAGAGTGTGCAGACATAGTACAGGAGATGGTCAGAGACTGCAGACATAATACAGGAGATGGTCAGAGATTGCGGACATAATACAGGAGATGGTCAGAGCCTGCAGACATAATACAGGAGATGGTCAGAGACTGCGGGCATACTTCAGGAGATGGTCAGAGACTGCAGACATAGTACAGGAGATGGTCAGGGACTGCAGACAAAATACAGGAGATGGTCAGAGACTGCGGGCATACTTCAGGAGATGGTCAGAGACTACAGACATAGTACAGGAGATGGTCAGAGACTGCAGACATAATACAGGAGATGGTCAGAGACTGCAGACATAATACAGGAGATGATCAGAGACTGCAGACATAATACTGGAGATGATCAGAGACTGCAGACATTATACAAGAAATGGTCAGAGACTGCAGACATAGTACTGGAGATGATCAGAGACTGCAGACATAGTACAGGAGATGATCAGAGACTGCAGACATACTACAGGAGAGGGTCAGAGACTGCAGACATAGTACAGGAGATGATCAGCGACTGCAGACATACTACAGGAGATGGTCAGAGACTGCAGACATAGTACAGGAGATGATCAGAGACTGCAGACATAATACAGGAGATGGTCAGAGACTGCAGACATAGTACAGGAGATGATCAGAGACTGCAGACATTGTACAGGAGATGGTCAGAGACTGCAGACATAGTACAGGAAATGATCAGAGACTGCAGACATAATACAGGAGATGGTCAGAGACTGCAGACATAATACAGGAGATGATCAGAGACTGCAGACATAGTACAGGAGATGATCAGAGACTGCAGACATAGTACAGGAGATGATCAGAGACTGCAGACATAGTACAGGAGATGATCAGAGACTGAAGACATAATACAGGAGACGATCAGAGACTGCAGACATACTACAGGAGAGGGTCAGAGACTGCAGACATGGTACAGGATATGATCAGAGACTGCAGACATAATACAGGAGATGGTCAGGGACTGCAGACATAGTACAGGAGATGATCAGAGACTGCAGACATAATACAGGAGATGGTCAGGGACTGCAGACATAATACAGGAGATGATCAGAGACTGCAGACATGATACAGGAGATGGTCATAGACTGCAGACATAGTACAGGAGATGATCAGAGACTGCAGACATTGTACAGGAGATGATCAGATACTGCAGACATAATACAGGAGATAATCAGAGACTGCAGACATAGTACAGGAGATGATCAGACTGCAGACATACTACAGGAGATGGTCAGAGACTGCAGACATAGTACACTAGATGATCAGAGACTGCAGACATAATACAGGAGATGGTCAGAGACTGCAGACATAGTACAGGAGATGGTCAGAGACTGCAGACATAGTACACTAGATGATCAGAGACTGCAGACATAATACAGGAGATGGTCAGAGACTGCAGACATAGTACAGGAGATGATCAGAGACTGCAGACATTGTACAGGAGATGGTCAGAGACTGCAGACATAGTACAGGAAATGATCATAGACTGCAGACATAATACAGGAGATGGTCAGAGACTGCAGACATAATACAGGAGATGATCAGAGACTGCAGACATAATACAGGAGATGATCAGAGACTGCAGACATACTACAGGAGATGACCAGAGACTGCAGACATAGTACAGGAGATGGTCAGAGACTGCAGACATACTACAGGAGATGGTCAGAGACTGCAGACATAATACAGGAGATGATCAGAGACTGCAGACATAGTACAGGAGAAGATCAGAGACTGCAGACATGGTACAGGAGATGATCAGAGACTGCAGACATAATAAAGGAGACGATCAGAGACTGCAGACATCCTACAGGAGATGATCAGAGACTGCAGACATTGTACAGGAGATGGTCAGAGACTGCAGACATAGTACAGGAGATGATCATAGACTGCAGACATAGTACAGGAGATGATCAGAGACTGCAGACATAATACAGGAGATGATCAGAGACTGCAGACATAACACAGGAGATGATCAGAGACTGCAGACATACTACAGGAGATGGTCAGAGACTGCAGACATAATACAGGAGATGATCAGAGACTGCAGACATAGTACAGGAGATGATCAGAGACTGCAGACATAGTACAGGAGAAGATCAGAGACTGCAGACATAGTACAGGAGATGATCAGAGACTGCAGACATGATACAAGAGATAGTCAGAGGCTGCAGACATAATACAGGAGATGGTCAGAGACTGCAGACATAATACAGAAGATGATCAGAGACTGCAGACATAATACAGGAGATGGTCAGAGACTGCAGACATAATACAGGAGGTGGTCAGAGACTTCCACTCACTAGTACAGGAGATGGTCAGAGACTGAGGACATAGTACAGGAGATGGTCAGAGACTGCAGACATACTACAGGAAATGGTCAGAGACTGCAGACATAGTACAGGAGATGGTCAGAGACTGCAGACATAGTACAGGAAATGATCAGAGACTGCAGACATAATACAGGAGATGGTCAGAGACTGCAGACATAATACAGGAGATGGTCAGAGACGGCAGACATAGTACAGGAGATGGTCAGAGACTGCAGACATAGTACAGGAGATGGTCAGAGCCTGCAGACATAGTACAGGAGATGGTCAGAGTGTGCAGACATAGTACAGGAGATGGTCAGAGACTGCAGACATAATACAGGAGATGGTCAGAGATTGCGGACATAATACAGGAGATGGTCAGAGCCTGCAGACATAATACAGGAGATGGTCAGAGACTGCAGGCATACTTCAGGAGATGGTCAGAGACTGCAGACATAGTACAGGAGATGGTCAGAGACTGCAGACAAAATACAGGAGATGGTCAGAGACTGCGGGCATACTTCAGGAGATGGTCAGAGACTACAGACATAGTACAGGAGATGGTCAGAGACTGCAGACATAATACAGGAGATGGTCAGAGACTGCAGACATAATACAGGAGATGATCAGAGACTGCAGACATAATACTGGAGATGATCAGAGACTGCAGACATTATAGAGGAAATGGTCAGAGACTGCAGACATAGTACTGGAGATGATCAGAGACTGCAGACATAGTACAGGAGATGATCAGAGACTGCAGACATACTACAGGAGAGGGTCAGAGACTGCAGACATAGTACAGGAGATGATCAGAGACTGCAGACATACTACAGGAGATGGTCAGAGACTGCAGACATAGTACAGGAGATGATCAGAGACTGCAGACATAATACAGGAGATGGTCAGAGACTGCAGACATAGTACAGGAGATGATCAGAGACTGCAGACATTGTACAGGAGATGGTCAGAGACTGCAGACATAGTACAGGAAATGATCAGAGACTGCAGACATAATACAGGAGATGGTCAGAGACTGCAGACATAATACAGGAGATGATCAGAGACTGCAGACATAGTACAGGAGATGATCAGAGACTGCAGACATAGTACAGGAGATGATCAGAGACTGCAGACATAGTACAGGAGATGATCAGAGACTGAAGACATAATACAGGAGACTATCAGAGACTGCAGACATACTACAGGAGAGGGTCAGAGACTGCAGACATGGTACAGGAGATGATCAGAGACTGCAGACATAATACAGGAGATGGTCAGAGACTGCAGACATAGTACAGGAGATGATCAGAGACTGCAGACATAATACAGGAGACGATCAGAGACTGCAGACATTCTACAGGAGAGGGTCAGAGACTGCAGACATGGTACAGGATATGATCAGAGACTGCAGACAAAATACAGGAGATGGTCAGAGACTGCAGACACAGTACAGGAGAGGGTCAGAGACTGCAGACATGGTACAGGAGATGATCAGAGACTGCAGACATAATACAGGAGATGGTCAGAGACTGCAGACATAATACAGGAGATGGTCAGAGACTGCAGACATAGTATAGGAGATGATCAGAGACTGCAGACATAATACAGGAGATGGTCAGAGACTGCAGACATAGTACAGGAGATGGTCAGAGACTGCACACATGGTACAGGAGATGATCAGAGACTGCAGATATAGTACAGAAGATGATCAGAGACTGCAGACATAATACAAGAGATGGTCAGAGACTGCAGACATAATACAGGAGATGATCAGAGACTGCAGACATACTACTAGAGATGGTCAGAGACTGCAGACATAGTACAGAAGATGATCAGAGACTGCAGACATAATACAAGAGATGGTCAGAGACTGCAGACATAATATAGGAGATGATCAGAGACTGCAGACATACTACAAGAGATGGTCAGAGACTGCAGACATAGTACAGGAAATGGTCAGAGACTGCAGACATAATACAGGAGATGATCAGAGACTGCAGACATAATGCAGGAGATGATCAGAGACTGCAGACATAGTACAAGAGATGGTCAGAGTCTGCAGACATAGTACTGGAGATGATCAGAGACTGCAGACATGGTACAGGAGATGATCAGAGACTGCAGACATGATACAGAAGATGGTCAGAGACTGCAGACATAATACAGGAGATGATCAGAGACTGCAGACATAATGCAGGTGATGATCAGAGACTGCAGACATAGTACAGGAGATGATCAGAGACTGCAGACATAGTACAGGAGATGGTCAGAGACTGCAGACATACTACAGGAGATGGTCAGAGACTGCAGACATAATACAGGAGATGGGCAGAGACTGCAGACATAATACAGGAGATGATCAGAGTCTGCAGACATAATACAGGAGATGGTCAGAGACTGCAGACATAATACAGGAGATTGTCAGAGACTTCCACTCAATAGTACAGGAGATGGTCAGAGACTGCGGATATAGTACAGGAGATGGTCAGAGACTGCGGACATAGTACAGGAGATGGTCAGAGACTGCAGACATACTACAGGAAATGGTCAGAGACTGCAGACATAGTACAGGAGATGATCAGAGACTGCAGACATAATACAGGAGATGGTCAGAGACTGCAGACATGATACAAGAGATGGTCAGAGGCTGCAGACATAATACAGGAGATGGTCAGAGACTGCAGACATAATACAGAAGATGATCAGAGACTGCAGACATAATACAGGAGATGGTCAGAGACTGCAGACATAATACAGGAGGTGGTCAGAGACTTCCACTCACTAGTACAGGAGATGGTCAGAGACTGAGGACATAGTACAGGAGATGGTCAGAGACTGCAGACATACTACAGGAAATGGTCAGAGACTGCAGACATAGTACAGGAGATGGTCAGAGACTGCAGACATAGTACAGGAAATGATCAGAGACTGCAGACATAATACAGGAGATGGTCAGAGACTGCAGACATAATACAGGAGATGGTCAGAGACGGCAGACATAGTACAGGAGATGGTCAGAGACTGCAGACATAGTACAGGAGATGATCAGAGACTGCAGACATAATACAGGAGATGGTCAGAGACTGCAGACATAGTACAGGAGATGGTCAGAGACTGCACACATGGTACAGGAGATGATCAGAGACTGCAGATATAGTACAGAAGATGATCAGAGACTGCAGACATAATACAAGAGATGTTTAGAGACTGCAGACATAATACAGGAGATGATCAGAGCCTGCAGACAAACTACTAGAGATGGTCAGAGACTGCAGACATAGTACAGAACATGATCAGAGACTGCAGACATAATACAAGTGATGGTCAGAGACTGCAGACATAATACAGGAGATGATCAGAGACTGCAGACATACTACAAGAGATGGTCAGAGACTGCAGACATAGTACAGGAGATGGTCAGAGACTGCAGACATAATACAGGAGATGATCAGAGACTGCAGACATAGTACTGGAGATGATCAGAGACTGCAGACATGGTACAGGAGATGATCAGAGACTGCAGACATGATACAGAAGATGGTCAGAGACTGCAGACATAATACAGGAGATGATCAGAGACTGCAGACATAATGCAGGAGATGATCAGAGACTGCAGACATAGTACAAGAGATGGTCAGAGTCTGCAGACATAATACAGGAGATGGTCAGAGACTGCAGACATAATACAGGAGATGATCAGAGACTGCAGACATA
The DNA here is from genome assembly GCA_037953035.1 of Aquarana catesbeiana. Taxonomy (NCBI): domain Eukaryota; kingdom Metazoa; phylum Chordata; class Amphibia; order Anura; family Ranidae; genus Aquarana; species Aquarana catesbeiana. The sequence continues at coordinate 1,886,967 of JBBHAA010000512.1, read as the reverse complement.
ATACAGGAGATGGGCAGAGACTGCAGACATAATACAGGAGATGATCAGAGTCTGCAGACATAATACAGGAGATGGTCAGAGACTGCAGACATAATACAGGAGATGGTCAGAGACTTCCACTCACTAGTACAGGAGATGGTCAGAGACTGCGGATATAGTACAGGAGATGGTCAGAGACTGCGGACATAGTACAGGAGATGGTCAGAGACTGCAGACATACTACAGGAAATGGTCAGAGACTGCAGACATAGTACAGGAGATGATCAGAGACTGCAGACATAATACAGGAGATGGTCAGAGACTGCAGACATGATACAAGAGATGGTCAGAGGCTGCAGACATAATACAGGAGATGGTCAGAGACTGCAGACATAATACAGAAGATGATCAGAGACTGCAGACATAATACAGGAGATGGTCAGAGACTGCAGACATAATACAGGAGGTGGTCAGAGACTTCCACTCACTAGTACAGGAGATGGTCAGAGACTGAGGACATAGTACAGGAGATGGTCAGAGACTGCAGACATACTACAGGAAATGGTCAGAGACTGCAGACATAGTACAGGAGATGGTCAGAGACTGCAGACATAGTACAGGAAATGATCAGAGACTGCAGACATAATACAGGAGATGGTCAGAGACTGCAGACATAATACAGGAGATGGTCAGAGACGGCAGACATAGTACAGGAGATGGTCAGAGACTGCAGACATAGTACAGGAGATGGTCAGAGCCTGCAGACATAGTACAGGAGATGGTCAGAGTGTGCAGACATAGTACAGGAGATGGTCAGAGACTGCAGACATAATACAGGAGATGGTCAGAGATTGCGGACATAATACAGGAGATGGTCAGAGCCTGCAGACATAATACAGGAGATGGTCAGAGACTGCGGGCATACTTCAGGAGATGGTCAGAGACTGCAGACATAGTACAGGAGATGGTCAGGGACTGCAGACAAAATACAGGAGATGGTCAGAGACTGCGGGCATACTTCAGGAGATGGTCAGAGACTACAGACATAGTACAGGAGATGGTCAGAGACTGCAGACATAATACAGGAGATGGTCAGAGACTGCAGACATAATACAGGAGATGATCAGAGACTGCAGACATAATACTGGAGATGATCAGAGACTGCAGACATTATACAAGAAATGGTCAGAGACTGCAGACATAGTACTGGAGATGATCAGAGACTGCAGACATAGTACAGGAGATGATCAGAGACTGCAGACATACTACAGGAGAGGGTCAGAGACTGCAGACATAGTACAGGAGATGATCAGCGACTGCAGACATACTACAGGAGATGGTCAGAGACTGCAGACATAGTACAGGAGATGATCAGAGACTGCAGACATTGTACAGGAGATGGTCAGAGACTGCAGACATAGTACAGGAAATGATCAGAGACTGCAGACATAATACAGGAGATGGTCAGAGACTGCAGACATAGTACAGGAGATGATCAGAGACTGCAGACATAGTACAGGAGATGATCAGAGACTGCAGACATAGTACAGGAGATGATCAGAGACTGCAGACATAGTACAGGAGATGATCAGAGACTGAAGACATAATACAGGAGACGATCAGAGACTGCAGACATACTACAGGAGAGGGTCAGAGACTGCAGACATGGTACAGGAGATGATCAGAGACTGCAGACATAATACAGGAGATGGTCAGAGACTGCAGACATAGTACAGGAGATGATCAGAGACTGCAGACATAATACAGGAGACGATCAGAGACTGCAGACATTCTACAGGAGAGGGTCAGAGACTGCAGACATGGTACAGGATATGATCAGAGACTGCAGACAAAATACAGGAGATGGTCAGAGACTGCAGACATAGTGCAGGAGATGATTAGAGACTGCAGACATAATACAGGAGATGATCAGAGACTGCAGACATAATACAGGAGACGATCAGAGACTGCAGACATTCTACAGGAGAGGGTCAGAGACTGCAGACATGGTACAGGATATGATCAGAGACTGCAGACATAATACAGGAGATGGTCAGGGACTGCAGACATAGTACAGGAGATGATCAGAGACTGCAGACATAATACAGGAGATGGTCAGGGACTGCAGACATAATACAGGAGATGATCAGAGACTGCAGACATGATACAGGAGATGGTCATAGACTGCAGACATAGTACAGGAGATGATCAGAGACTGCAGACATTGTACAGGAGATGATCAGATACTGCAGACATAATACAGGAGATAATCAGAGACTGCAGACATAGTACAGGAGATGATCAGACTGCAGACATACTACAGGAGATGGTCAGAGACTGCAGACATAGTACACTAGATGATCAGAGACTGCAGACATAATACAGGAGATGGTCAGAGACTGCAGACATAGTACAGGAGATGGTCAGAGACTGCAGACATAGTACACTAGATGATCAGAGACTGCAGACATAATACAGGAGATGGTCAGAGACTGCAGACATAGTACAGGAGATGATCAGAGACTGCAGACATTGTACAGGAGATGGTCAGAGACTGCAGACATAGTACAGGAAATGATCATAGACTGCAGACATAATACAGGAGATGGTCAGAGACTGCAGACATAATACAGGAGATGATCAGAGACTGCAGACATAATACAGGAGATGATCAGAGACTGCAGACATACTACAGGAGATGACCAGAGACTGCAGACATAGTACAGGAGATGGTCAGAGACTGCAGACATACTACAGGAGATGGTCAGAGACTGCAGACATAATACAGGAGATGATCAGAGACTGCAGACATAGTACAGGAGAAGATCAGAGACTGCAGACATGGTACAGAAGATGATCAGAGACTGCAGACATAATAAAGGAGACGATCAGAGACTGCAGACATCCTACAGGAGATGATCAGAGACTGCAGACATTGTACAGGAGATGGTCAGAGACTGCAGACATAGTACAGGAGATGATCATAGACTGCAGACATAGTACAGGAGATGATCAGAGACTGCAGACATAATACAGGAGATGGTCAGAGACTGCAGACATAGTACAGGAGATGATCAGAGACTGCAGACATAACACAGGAGATGATCAGAGACTGCAGACATACTACAGGAGATGGTCAGAGACTGCAGACATAATACAGGAGATGATCAGAGACTGCAGACATAGTACAGGAGATGATCAGAGACTGCAGACATAGTACAGGAGAAGATCAGAGACTGCAGACATAGTACAGGAGATGATCAGAGACTGCAGACATGATACAAGAGATAGTCAGAGGCTGCAGACATAATACAGGAGATGGTCAGAGACTGCAGACATAATACAGAAGATGATCAGAGACTGCAGACATAATACAGGAGATGGTCAGAGACTGCAGACATAATACAGGAGGTGGTCAGAGACTTCCACTCACTAGTACAGGAGATGGTCAGAGACTGAGGACATAGTACAGGAGATGGTCAGAGACTGCAGACATACTACAGGAAATGGTTAGAGACTGCAGACATAGTACAGGAGATGGTCAGAGACTGCAGACATAGTACAGGAAATGATCAGAGACTGCAGACATAATACAGGAGATGGTCAGAGACTGCAGACATAATACAGGAGATGGTCAGAGACGGCAGACATAGTACAGGAGATGGTCAGAGACTGCAGACATAGTACAGGAGATGGTCAGAGCCTGCAGACATAGTACAGGAGATGGTCAGAGTGTGCAGACATAGTACAGGAGATGGTCAGAGACTGCAGACATAATACAGGAGATGGTCAGAGATTGCGGACATAATACAGGAGATGGTCAGAGCCTGCAGACATAATACAGGAGATGGTCAGAGACTGCAGGCATACTTCAGGAGATGGTCAGAGACTGCAGACATAGTACAGGAGATGGTCAGAGACTGCAGACAAAATACAGGAGATGGTCAGAGACTGCGGGCATACTTCAGGAGATGGTCAGAGACTACAGACATAGTACAGGAGATGGTCAGAGACTGCAGACATAATACAGGAGATGGTCAGAGACTGCAGACATAATACAGGAGATGATCAGAGACTGCAGACATAATACTGGAGATGATCAGAGACTGCAGACATTATACAGGAAATGGTCAGAGACTGCAGACATAGTACTGGAGATGATCAGAGACTGCAGACATAGTACAGGAGATGATCAGAGACTGCAGACATACTACAGGAGAGGGTCAGAGACTGCAGACATAGTACAGGAGATGATCAGAGACTGCAGACATACTACAGGAGATGGTCAGAGACTGCAGACATAGTACAGGAGATGATCAGAGACTGCAGACATAATACAGGAGAAGGTCAGAGACTGCAGACATAGTACAGGAGATGATCAGAGACTGCAGACATTGTACAGGAGATGGTCAGAGACTGCAGACATAGTACAGGAAATGATCAGAGACTGCAGACATAATACAGGAGATGGTCAGAGACTGCAGACATAATACAGGAGATGATCAGAGACTGCAGACATAGTACAGGAGATGATCAGAGACTGCAGACATAGTACAGGAGATGATCAGAGACTGCAGACATAGTACAGGAGATGATCAGAGACTGAAGACATAATACAGGAGACGATCAGAGACTGCAGACATACTACAGGAGAGGGTCAGAGACTGCAGACATGGTACAGGAGATGATCAGAGACTGCAGACATAATACAGGAGATGGTCAGAGACTGCAGACATAATACAGGAGGTGGTCAGAGACTTCCACTCACTAGTACAGGAGATGGTCAGAGACTGAGGACATAGTACAGGAGATGGTCAGAGACTGCAGACATACTACAGGAAATGGTCAGAGACTGCAGACATAGTACAGGAGATGGTCAGAGACTGCAGACATAGTACAGGAAATGATCAGAGACTGCAGACATAATACAGGAGATGGTCAGAGACTGCAGACATAATACAGGAGATGGTCAGAGACGGCAGACATAGTACAGGAGATGGTCAGAGACTGCAGACATAGTACAGGAGATGGTCAGAGCCTGCAGACATAGTACAGGAGATGGTCAGAGTGTGCAGACATAGTACAGGAGATGGTCAGAGACTGCAGACATAATACAGGAGATGGTCAGAGATTGCGGACATAATACAGGAGATGGTCAGAGCCTGCAGACATAATACAGGAGATGGTCAGAGACTGCAGGCATACTTCAGGAGATGGTCAGAGACTGCAGACATAGTACAGGAGATGGTCAGAGACTGCAGACAAAATACAGGAGATGGTCAGAGACTGCGGGCATACTTCAGGAGATGGTCAGAGACTACAGACATAGTACAGGAGATGGTCAGAGACTGCAGACATAATACAGGAGATGGTCAGAGACTGCAGACATAATACAGGAGATGATCAGAGACTGCAGACATAATACTGGAGATGATCAGAGACTGCAGACATTATACAGGAAATGGTCAGAGACTGCAGACATAGTACTGGAGATGATCAGAGACTGCAGACATAGTACAGGAGATGATCAGAGACTGCAGACATACTACAGGAGAGGGTCAGAGACTGCAGACATAGTAAAGGAGATGATCAGAGACTGCAGACATACTACAGGAGATGGTCAGAGACTGCAGACATAGTACAGGAGATGATCAGAGACTGCAGACATAATACAGGAGAAGGTCAGAGACTGCAGACATAGTACAGGAGATGATCAGAGACTGCAGACATTGTACAGGAGATGGTCAGAGACTGCAGACATAGTACAGGAAATGATCAGAGACTGCAGACATAATACAGGAGATGGTCAGAGACTGCAGACATAATACAGGAGATGATCAGAGACTGCAGACATAGTACAGGAGATGATCAGAGACTGCAGACATAGTACAGGAGATGATCAGAGACTGCAGACATAGTACAGGAGATGATCAGAGACTGAAGACATAATACAGGAGACGATCAGAGACTGCAGACATACTACAGGAGAGGGTCAGAGACTGCAGACATGGTACAGGAGATGATCAGAGACTGCAGACATAATACAGGAGATGGTCAGAGACTGCAGACATAGTACAGGAGATGATCAGAGACTGCAGACATAATACAGGAGACGATCAGAGACTGCAGACATTCTACAGGAGAGGGTCAGAGACTGCAGACATGGTACAGGATATGATCAGAGACTGCAGACAAAATACAGGAGATGGTCAGAGACTGCAGACATAGTACAGGAGATGATTAGAGACTGCAGACGTAATACAGGAGATGATCAGAGACTGCAGACATAATACAGGAGACGATCAGAGACTGCAGACATTCTACAGGAGAGGGTCAGAGACTGCAGACATGGTACAGGATATGATCAGAGACTGCAGACATAATACAGGAGATGGTCAGGGACTGCAGACATAGTACAGGAGATGATCAGAGACTGCAGACATAATACAGGAGATGGTCAGGGACTGCAGACATAATACAGGAGATGATCAGAGACTGCAGACATGATACAGGAGATGGTCATAGACTGCAGACTTAGTACAGGAGATGATCAGAGACTGCAGACATTGTACAGGAGATGATCAGATACTGCAGACATAATACAGGAGATAATCAGAGACTGCAGACATAGTACAGGAGATGATCAGACTGCAGACATACTACAGGAGATGGTCAGAGACTGCAGACATAGTACACTAGATGATCAGAGACTGCAGACATAATACAGGAGATGGTCAGAGACTGCAGACATAGTACAGGAGATGGTCAGAGACTGCAGACATAGTACACTAGATGATCAGAGACTGCAGACATAATACAGGAGATGGTCAGAGACTGCAGACATAGTACAGGAGATGATCAGAGACTGCAGACATTGTACAGGAGATGGTCAGAGACTGCAGACATAGTACAGGAAATGATCATAGACTGCAGACATAATACAGGAGATGGTCAGAGACTGCAGACATAATACAGGAGATGATCAGAGACTGCAGACATAATACAGGAGATGATCAGAGACTGCAGACATACTACAGGAGATGACCAGAGACTGCAGACATAGTACAGGAGATGGTCAGAGACTGCAGACATACTACAGTACAGGAGATGGTCAGAGACTGCAGACATAATACAGGAGATGATCAGAGACTGCAGACATAGTACAGGAGAAGATCAGAGACTGCAGACATGGTACAGGAGATGATCAGAGACTGCAGACATAATACAGGAGACGATCAGAGACTGCAGACATCCTACAGGAGATGATCAGAGATTGCAGACATTGTACAGAAGATGGTCAGAGACTGCAGACATAGTACAGGAGATGATCATAGACTGCAGACATAGTACAGGAGATGGTCAGAGACTGCAGACATAATACAGGAGATGGTCAGAGACTGCAGACATAGTACAGGAGATGATCAGAGACTGCAGACATAATACAGGAGACGATCAGAGACTGCAGACATCCTACAGGAGACGGTCAGAGACTGCAGACATGGTACAGGAGATGATCAGAGACTGCAGACATAATACAGGAGATGGTCAGAGACTGCAGACATAGTACAGGAGATGATCAGAGACTGCAGACATGGTACAGGATATGATCAGAGACTGCAGACATAATACAGGAGATGGTCAGAGACTGCAGACATAGTACAGGAGATGGTCAGGGACTGCAGACATAATACAGGAGATGATCAGAGATTGCAGACATAATACAGGAGATGATCATAGACTGCAGACATAATACAGGAGATGGTCAGAGACTGCAGACATAGTACAGGAGATGGTCAGGGACTGCAGACATGGTACAGGAGATGATCAGAGACTGCAGACATAGTACAGGAGATGATCAGAGACTGCAGACATACTACAGGAGATGATCAGAGACTGCAGACATAGTACAGGAGATGGTCAGGGACTGCAGACATGGTACAGGAGATGATCAGAGACTGCAGACATAGTACAGGAGATGATCAGAGACTGCAGACATACTACAGGAGATGGTCAGAGGCTGCAGACATAGTACAGGAGATGGTCAGAGACTGCAGACATAATACAGGAGATGGTCAGAGACTGCAGACATAGTACAGGAGATGGTCAGAGACTGAGGACATAGTACAGGAGATGGTCAGAGACTGCAGACATACTACAGGAAATGGTCAGAGACTGCAGACATAGTACAGGAGATGGTCAGAGACTGCAGACATAGTACAGGAAATGATCAGAGACTGCAGACATAATACAGGAGATGGTCAGAGACTGCAGACATAATACAGGAGATGGTCAGAGACGGCAGACATAGTACAGGAGATGGTCAGAGACTGCAGACATAGTACAGGAGATGATCAGAGACTGCAGACATAATACAGGAGATGGTCAGAGACTGCAGACATAGTACAGGAGATGGTCAGAGACTGCACACATGGTACAGGAGATGATCAGAGACTGCAGATATAGTACAGAAGATGATCAGAGACTGCAGACATAATACAGGAGATGATCAGAGACTGCAGACATAATACAGGAGACGATCAGAGACTGCAGACATTCTACAGGAGAGGGTCAGAGACTGCAGACATGGTACAGGATATGATCAGAGACTGCAGACATAATACAGGAGATGGTCAGGGACTGCAGACATAATACAGGAGATGATCAGAGACTGCAGACATGATACAGGAGATGGTCATAGACTGCAGACATAGTACACTAGATGATCAGAGACTGCAGACATAATACAGGAGATGGTCAGAGACTGCAGACATAGTACACTAGATGATCAGAGACTGCAGACATAATACAGGAGATGGTCAGAGACTGCAGACATAGTACAGGAGATGGTCAGAGACTGCAGACATAGTACACTAGATGATCAGAGACTGCAGACATAATACAGGAGATGGTCAGAGACTGCAGACATTGTACAGGAGATGGTCAGAGACTGCAGACATAGTACAGGAAATGATCAGAGACTGCAGACATAATACAGGAGATGGTCAGAGACTGCAGACATAATACAGGAGATGATCAGAGACTGCAGACATAATACAGGAGATGGTCAGAGACTGCAGACATAGTACACTAGATGATCAGAGACTGCAGACATAATACAGGAGATGGTCAGAGACTGCAGACATAGTACAGGAGATGGTCAGAGACTGCAGACATAGTACACTAGATGATCAGAGACTGCAGACATAATACAGGAGATGGTCAGAGACTGCAGACATTGTACAGGAGATGGTCAGAGACTGCAGACATAGTACAGGAAATGATCAGAGACTGCAGACATAATACAGGAGATGGTCAGAGACTGCAGACATAATACAGGAGATGATCAGAGACTGCAGACATAATACAGGAGATGATCAGAGACTGCAGACATACTACAGGAGATGACCAGAGACTGCAGACATAGTACAGGAGATGGTCAGAGACTGCAGACATACTACAGGAGATGGTCAGAGACTGCAGACATAATACAGGAGATGATCAGAGACTGCAGACATAGTACAGGAGAAGATCAGAGACTGCAGACATGGTACAGGAGATGATCAGAGACTGCAGACATAATACAGGAGACGATCAGAGACTGCAGACATCCTACAGGAGATGATCAGAGACTGCAGACATTGTACAGGAGATGGTCAGAGACTGCAGACATAGTACAGGAGATTATCATAGACTGCAGACATAGTACAGGAGATGATCAGAGACTGCAGACATAATACAGGAGATGGTCAGAGACTGCAGACATAGTACAGGAGAAGATCAGAGACTGCAGACATAGTACAGGAGATGATCAGAGACTGCAGACATAATACAGGAGACAATCAGAGACTGCAGACATCCTACAGGAGACGGTCAGAGACTGCAGACATGGTACAGGAGATGATCAGAGACTGCAGACATAATACAGGAGATGGTCAGAGACTGCAGACATAGTACAGGAGATGATCAGAGACTGCAGACATGGTACAGGATATGATCAGAGACTGCAGACATAATACAGGAGATGGTCAGAGACTGCAGACATAGTACAGGAGATGGTCAGGGACTGCAGACATAATACAGGAGATGATCAGAGATTGCAGACATAATACAGGAGATGATCAGAGACTGCAGACATAATACAGGAGATGATCAGAGACTGCAGACATACTACAGGAGATGATCAGAGACTGCAGACATAGTACAGGAGATGGTCAGGGACTGCAGACATGGTACAGGAGATGATCAGAGACTGCAGACATAGTACAGGAGATGATCAGAGACTGCAGACATACTACAGGAGATGGTCAGAGGCTGCAGACATAGTACAGGAGATGGTCAGAGACTGCAGACATAATACAGGAGATGGTCAGAGACTGCAGACATAGTACAGGAGATGATCAGAGACTGCAGACATTGTACAGGAGATGGTCAGAGACTGCAGACATAGTACAGGAGATGATCAGAGACTGCAGACATAATACAGGAGATGATCAGAGACTGCAGACATAGTACTGGAGATGATCAGAGACTGCAGACATAATACAGGAGATGGTCAGAGGCTGCAGACATAGTACAGGAGATGGTCAGAGACTGCAGACATAATACAGGAGATGGTCAGAGACTGCAGACATAGTACAGGAGATGGTCAGAGACTGAGGACATAGTACAGGAGATGGTCAGAGACTGCAGACATACTACAGGAAATGGTCAGAGACTGCAGACATAGTACAGGAGATGGTCAGAGACTGCAGACATAGTACAGGAAATGATCAGAGACTGCAGACATAAAACAGGAGATGGTCAGAGACTGCAGACATAATACAGGAGATGGTCAGAGACGGCAGACATAGTACAGGAGATGGTCAGAGACTGCAGACATAGTACAGGAGATGATCAGAGACTGCAGACATAATACAGGAGATGGTCAGAGACTGCAGACATAGTACAGGAGATGGTCAGAGACTGCGCACATGGTACAGGAGATGATCAGAGACTGCAGATATAGTACAGAAGATGATCAGAGACTGCAGACATAATACAAGAGATGGTCAGAGACTGCAGACATAATACAGGAGATGATCAGAGACTGCAGACATACTACTAGAGATGGTCAGAGACTGCAGACATAGTACAGAAGATGATCAGAGACTGCAGACATAATACAAGAGATGGTCAGAGACTGCAGACATAATACAGGAGATGATCAGAGACTGCAGACATACTACAAGAGATGGTCAGAGACTGCAGACATAGTACAGGAGATGGTCAGAGACTGCAGACATAATACAGGAGATGATCAGAGACTGCAGACATAGTACTGGAGATGATCAGAGACTGCAGACATGGTACAGGAGATGATCAGAGACTGCAGACATGATACAGAAGATGGTCAGAGACTGCAGACATAATACAGGAGATGATCAGAGACTGCAGACATAATGCAGGAGATGATCAGAGACTGCAGACATAATGCAGGAGATGATCAGAGACTGCAGACATAGTACAAGAGATGGTCAGAGTCTGCAGACATAATACAGGAGATGGTCACAGACTGCAGACATAATACAGGAGATGATCAGAGACTGCAGACATAATACAGGAGATGATCAGAGACTGCAGACATAATACGGGAGATGATCAGAGACTGCAGACATAATACAGGAGATGGGCAGAGACTGCAGACATAATACAGGAGATGATCAGAGTCTGCAGACATAATACAGGAGATGGTCAGAGACTGCAGACATAATACAGGAGATGGTCAGAGACTTCCACTCACTAGTACAGGAGATGGTCAGAGACTGCAGATATAGTACAGGAGATGGTCAGAGACTGCGGACATAGTACAGGAGATGGTCAGAGACTGCAGACATACTACAGGAAATGGTCAGAGACTGCAGACATAGTACAGGAGATGATCAGAGACTGCAGACATAATACAGGAGATGGTCAGAGACTGCAGACATGATACAAGAGATGGTCAGAGGCTGCAGACATAATACAGGAGATGGTCAGAGACTGCAGACATAATACAGAAGATGATCAGAGACTGCAGACATAATACAGGAGATGGTCAGAGACTGCAGACATAATACAGGAGGTGGTCAGAGACTTCCACTCACTAGTACAGGAGATGGTCAGAGACTGAGGACATAGTACAGGAGATGGTCAGAGACTGCAGACATACTACAGGAAATGGTCAGAGACTGCAGACATAGTACAGGAGATGGTCAGAGACTGCAGACATAGTACAGGAAATGATCAGAGACTGCAGACATAATACAGGAGATGGTCAGAGACTGCAGACATAATACAGGAGATGGTCAGAGACGGCAGACATAGTACAGGAGATGGTCAGAGACTGCAGACATAGTACAGGAGATGGTCAGAGCCTGCAGACATAGTACAGGAGATGGTCAGAGTGTGCAGACATAGTACAGGAGATGGTCAGAGACTGCAGACATAATACAGGAGATGGTCAGAGATTGCGGACATAATACAAGAGATGGTCAGAGCCTGCAGACATAATACAGGAGATGGTCAGAGACTGCGGGCATACTTCAGGAGATGGTCAGAGACTGCAGACATAGTACAGGAGATGATCAGAGACTGCAGACATTGTACAGGAGATGGTCAGAGACTGCAGACATAGTACAGGAAATGATCAGAGACTGCAGACATAATACAGGAGATGGTCAGAGACTGCAGACATAATACAGGAAATGATCAGAGACTGCAGACATAGTACAGGAGATGATCAGAGACTGCAGACATAGTACAGGAGATGATCAGAGACTGTAGACATAGTACAGGAGATGATCAGAGACTGAAGACATAATACAGGAGACGATCAGAGACTGCAGACATACTACAGGAGAGGGTCAGAGACTGCAGACATGGTACAGGAGATGATCAGAGACTGCAGACATAATACAGGAGATGGTCAGAGACTGCAGATATAGTACAGGAGATGATCAGAGACTGCAGACATAATACAGGAGACGATCAGAGACTGCAGACATTCTACAGGAGAGGGTCAGAGACTGCAGACATGGTACAGGATATGATCAGAGACTGCAGAAAAAATACAGGAGATGGTCAGAGACTGCAGACATAGTACAGGAGATGATTAGAGACTGCAGACATAATACAGGAGATGATCAGAGACTGCAGACATAATACAGGAGACGATCAGAGACTGCAGACATTCTACAGGAGAGGGTCAGAGACTGCAGACATGGTACAGGATATGATCAGAGACTGCAGACATAATACAGGAGATGGTCAGAGACTGCAGACATAGTACAGGAGATGATCAGAGACTGCAGACATAATACAGGAGATGGTCAGGGACTGCAGACATAATACAGGAGATGATCAGAGACTGCAGACATGATACAGGAGACGATCAGAGACTGCAGACATACTACAGGAGAGGGTCAGAGACTGCAGACATGGTACAGGAGATGATCAGAGACTGCAGACATAATACAGGAGATGGTCAGAGACTGCAGATATAGTACAGGAGATGATCAGAGACTGCAGACATAATACAGGAGACGATCAGAGACTGCAGACATTCTACAGGAGAGGGTCAGAGACTGCAGACATGGTACAGGATATGATCAGAGACTGCAGACAAAATACAGGAGATGGTCAGAGACTGCAGACATAGTACAGGAGATGATTAGAGACTGCAGACATAATACAGGAGATGATCAGAGACTGCAGACATAATACAGGAGACGATCAGAGACTGCAGACATTCTACAGGAGAGGGTCAGAGACTGCAGACATGGTACAGGATATGATCAGAGACTGCAGACATAATACAGGAGATGGTCAGAGACTGCAGACATAGTACAGGAGATGATCAGAGACTGCAGACATAATACAGGAGATGGTCAGGGACTGCAGACATAATACAGGAGATGATCAGAGACTGCAGACATGATACAGGAGATGGTCATAGACTGCAGACATAGTACAGGAGATGATCAGAGACTGCAGACATTGTACAGGAGATGATCAGATACTGCAGACATAATACAGGAGATAATCAGAGACTGCAGACATAGTACAGGAGATGATCAGACTGCAGACATACTACAGGAGATGGTCAGAGACTGCAGAGATAGTACACTAGATGATCAGAGACTGCAGACATAATACAGGAGATGGTCAGAGACTGCAGACATAGTACAGGAGATGGTCAGAGACTGCAGACATAGTACAGGAAATGATCAGAGACTGCAGACATAATACAGGAGATGGTCAGAGACTGCAGACATAATACAGGAGATGATCAGAGACTGCAGACATAATACAGGAGATGATCAGAGACTGCAGACATACTACAGGAGATGACCAGAGACTGCAGACATAGTACAGGAGATGGTCAGAGACTGCAGACATACTACAGGAGATGGTCAGAGACTGCAGACATAATACAGGAGAAGATCAGAGACTGCAGACATGGTACAGGAGATGACCAGAGACTGCAGACATAATACAGGAGACGATCAGAGACTGCAGACATCCTACAGGAGATGATCAGAGACTGCAGACATTGTACAGGAGATGGTCAGAGACTGCAGACATAGTACAGGAGATGATCAGAGACTGCAGACATAGTACAGGAGATGATCAGAGACTGCAGACATAATACAGGAGATGGTCAGAGACTGCAGACATAGTACAGGAGATGATCAGAGACTGCAGACATAACACAGGAGATGATCAGAGACTGCAGACATACTACAGGAGATGGTCAGAGACTGCAGACATAATACAGGAGATGATCAGAGACTGCAGACATAGTACAGGAGATGATCAGAGACTGCAGACATAGTACAGGAGAAGATCAGAGACTGCAGACATAGTACAGGAGATGATCAGAGACTGCAGACATAATACAGGAGACGATCAGAGACTGCAGACATCCTACAGGAGACGGTCAGAGACTGCAGACATGGTACAGGAGATGATCAGAGACTGCAGACATAATACAGGAGATGGACAGAGACTGCAGACATAGTACAGGAGATGATCAGAGACTGCAGACATGGTACAGGATATGATCAGAGACTGCAGACATAATACAGGAGATGGTCAGAGACTGCAGACATAGTACAGGAGATGGTCAGGGACTGCAGACATGGTACAGGAGATGATCAGAGACTGCAGACATAGTACAGGAGATGATCAGAGACTGCAGACATACTACAGGAGATGATCAGAGACTGCAGACATAGTACAGGAGATGGTCAGGGACTGCAGACATGGTACAGGAGATGATCAGAGACTACAGACATAGTACAGGAGATGATCAGAGACTGCAGACATACTACAGGAGATGGTCAGAGGCTGCAGACATAGTACAGGAGATGGTCAGAGACTGCAGACATAATACAGGAGATGGTCAGAGACTGCAGACATAGTACAGGAGATGATCAGAGACTGCAGACATTGTACAGGAGATGATCAGGGACTGCAGACATAGTACAGGAGATGATCAGAGACTGCAGACATAATACAGGAGATGGTCAGAGACTGCAGACATAGTACTGGAGATGATCAGAGACTGCAGACATGGTACAGGAGATGATCAGAGACTGCAGACATGATACAGAAGATGGTCAGAGACTGCAGACATAATACAGGAGATGATCAGAGACTGCAGACATAATGCAGGAGATGATCAGAGACTGCAGACATAGTACAAGAGATGGTCAGAGTCTGCAGACATAATACAGGAGATGGTCAGAGACTGCAGACATAATACAGGAGATGATCAGAGACTGCAGACATAATACAGGAGATGATCAGAGACTGCAGACATAATACGGGAGATGATCAGAGACTGCAGACATAATACAGGAGATGATCAGAGTCTGCAGACATAATACAGGAGATGGTCAGAGACTGCAGACATAATACAGGAGATGGTCAGAGACTTCCACTCACTAGTACAGGAGATGGTCAGAGACTGCGGATATAGTACAGGAGATGGTCAGAGACTGCGGACATAGTACAGGAGATGGTCAGAGACTGCAGACATACTACAGGAAATGGTCAGAGACTGCAGACATAGTACAGGAGATGATCAGAGACTGCAGACATAATACAGGAGATGGTCAGAGACTGCAGACATGATACAAGAGATGGTCAGAGGCTGCAGACATAATACAGGAGATGGTCAGAGACTGCAGACATAATACAGAAGATGATCAGAGACTGCAGACATAATACAGGAGATGGTCAGAGACTGCAGACATAATACAGGAGACGATCAGAGACTGCAGACATCCTACAGGAGACGGTCAGAGACTGCAGACATGGTACAGGAGATGATCAGAGACTGAAGACATAATACAGGAGACGATCAGAGACTGCAGACATACTATAGGAGCGGGTCAGAGACTGCAGACATGGTACAGGAGATGATCAGAGACTGCAGACATAATACAGGAGATGGTCAGAGACTGCAGACATAGTACAGGAGATGATCAGAGACTGCAGACATGGTACAGGATATGATCAGAGACTGCAGACATAATACAGGAGATGGTCAGAGACTGCAGACATAGTACAGGAGATGGTCAGGGACTGCAGACATAATACAGGAGATGATCAGAGATTGCAGACATAATACAGGAGATGATCAGAGACTGCAGACATAATACAGGAGATGGTCAGAGAATGCAGACATAGTACAGGAGATGGTCAGGGACTGCAGACATGGTACAGGAGATGATCAGAGACTGCAGACATAGTACAGGAGATGATCAGAGACTGCAGACATACTACAGGAGATGATCAGAGACTGCAGACATAGTACAGGAGATGGTCAGGGACTGCAGACATGGTACAGGAGATGATCAGAGACTGCAGACATAGTACAGGAGATGATCAGAGACTGCAGACATACTACAGGAGATGGTCAGAGGCTGCAGACATAGTACAGGAGATGGTCAGAGACTGCAGACATAATACAGGAGATGGTCAGAGACTGCAGACATAGTACAGGAGATGATCAGAGACTGCAGACATTGTACAGGAGATGGTCAGAGACTGCAGACATAGTACAGGAGATGATCAGAGACTGCAGACATAATACAGGAGATGATCAGAGACTGCAGACATAGTACTGGAGATGATCAGAGACTGCAGACATAATACAGGAGATGGTCAGAGGCTGCAGACATAGTACAGGAGATGGTCAGAGACTGCAGACATAATACAGGAGATGGTCAGAGACTGCAGACATAGTACAGGAGATGGTCAGAGACTGAGGACATAGTACAGGAGATGGTCAGAGACTGCAGACATACTACAGGAAATGGTCAGAGACTGCAGACATAGTACAGGAGATGGTCAGAGACTGCAGACATAGTACAGGAAATGATCAGAGACTGCAGACATAATACAGGAGATGGTCAGAGACTGCAGACATAATACAGGAGATGGTCAGAGACGGCAGACATAGTACAGGAGATGGTCAGAGACTGCAGACATAGTACAGGAGATGATCAGAGACTGCAGACATAATACAGGAGATGGTCAGAGACTGCAGACATAGTACAGGAGATGGTCAGAGACTGCACACATGGTACAGGAGATGATCAGAGACTGCAGATATAGTACAGAAGATGATCAGAGACTGCAGACATAATACAAGAGATGGTCAGAGACTGCAGACATAATACAGGAGATGATCAGAGACTGCAGACATACTACTAGAGATGGTCAGAGACTGCAGACATAGTACAGAAGATGATCAGAGACTGCAGACATAATACAAGAGATGGTCAGAGACTGCAGACATAATACAGAAGATGATCAGAGACTGCAGACATAATACAGGAGATGGTCAGAGACTGCAGACATAATACAGGAGGTGGTCAGAGACTTCCACTCACTAGTACAGGAGATGGTCAAAGACTGAGGACATAGTACAGGAGATGGTCAGAGACTGCAGACATACTACAGGAAATGGTCAGAGACTGCAGACATAGTACAGGAGATGGTCAGAGACTGCAGACATAGTACAGGAAATGATCAGAGACTGCAGACATAATACAGGAGATGGTCAGAGACTGCAGACATAATACAGGAGATGGTCAGAGACGGCAGACATAGTACAGGAGATGGTCAGAGACTGCAGACATAGTACAGGAGATGGTCAGAGCCTGCAGACATAGTACAGGAGATGGTCAGAGTGTGCAGACATAGTACAGGAGATGGTCAGAGACTGCAGACATAATACAGGAGATGGTCAGAGATTGCGGACATAATACAAGAGATGGTCAGAGCCTGCAGACATAATACAGGAGATGGTCAGAGACTGCG
Source organism: Aquarana catesbeiana (assembly GCA_037953035.1). NCBI lineage: Eukaryota > Metazoa > Chordata > Amphibia > Anura > Ranidae > Aquarana > Aquarana catesbeiana. Next base: position 1,868,637 of record JBBHAA010000512.1, on the reverse strand, counting down.
GGCATACTTCAGGAGATGGTCAGAGACTGCAGACATAGTACAGGAGATGGTCAGAGACTGCAGACAAAATACAGGAGATGGTCAGAGACTGCGGGCATACTTCAGGAGATGGTCAGAGACTACAGACATAGTACAGGAGATGGTCAGAGACTGCAGACATAATACAGGAGATGGTCAGAGACTGCAGACATAATACAGGAGATGATCAGAGACTGCAGACATAATACTGGAGATGATCAGAGACTGCAGACATTATAAAGGAAATGGTCAGAGACTGCAGACATAGTACTGGAGATGATCAGAGACTGCAGACATAGTACAGGAGATGATCAGAGACTGCAGACATACTACAGGAGAGGGTCAGAGACTGCAGACATAGTACAGGAGATGATCAGAGACTGCAAACATACTACAGGAGATGGTCAGAGACTGCAGACATAGTACAGGAGATGATCAGAGACTGCAGACATAATACAGGAGATGGTCAGAGACTGCAGACATAGTACAGGAGATGATCAGAGACTGCAGACATTGTACAAGAGATGGTCAGAGACTGCAGACATAGTACAGGAAATGATCAGAGACTGCAGACATAATACAGGAGATGGTCAGAGACTGCAGACATAATACAGGAGATGTCAGAGACTGCAGACATAGTACAGGAGATGATCAGAGACTGCAGACATAGTACAGGAGATGATCAGAGACTGTAGACATAGTACAGGAGATGATCAGAGACTGAAGACATAATACAGGAGACGATCAGAGACTGCAGACATACTACAGGAGCGGGTCAGAGACTGCAGACATGGTACAGGAGATGATCAGAGACTGCAGACATAATACAGGAGATGGTCAGAGACTGCAGACATAGTACAGGAGATGATCAGAGACTGCAGACATAATACAGGAGACGATCAGAGACTGCAGACATTCTACAGGAGAGGGTCAGAGCCTGCAGACATAATACAGGAGATGGTCAGAGACTGCGGGCATACTTCAGGAGATGGTCAGAGACTGCAGACATAGTACAGGAGATGGTCAGAGACTGCAGACAAAATACAGGAGATGGTCAGAGACTGCGGGCATACTTCAGGAGATGGTCAGAGACTACAGACATAGTACAGGAGATGGTCAGAGACTGCAGACATAATACAGGAGATGGTCAGAGACTGCAGACATAATACAGGAGATGATCAGAGACTGCAGACATAATACTGGAGATGATCAGAGACTGCAGACATTATACAGGAAATGGTCAGAGACTGCAGACATAGTACTGGAGATGATCAGAGACTGCAGACATAGTACAGGAGATGATCAGAGACTGCAGACATACTACAGGAGAGGGTCAGAGACTGCAGACATAGTACAGGAGATGATCAGAGACTGCAGACATACTACAGGAGATGGTCAGAGACTGCAGACATAGTACAGGAGATGATCAGAGACTGCAGACATAATACAGGAGATGGTCAGAGACTGCAGACATAGTACAGGAGATGATCAGAGACTGCAGACATTGTACAGGAGATGGTCAGAGACTGCAGACATAGTACAGGAAATGATCAGAGACTGCAGACATAATACAGGAGATGGTCAGAGACTGCAGACATAATACAGGAGATGATCAGAGACTGCAGACATAGTACAGGAGATGATCAGAGACTGCAGACATAGTACAGGAGATGATCAGAGACTGAAGACATAATACAGGAGACGATCAGAGACTGCAGACATACTACAGGAGAGGGTCAGAGACTGCAGACATGGTACAGGAGATGATCAGAGACTGCAGACATAATACAGGAGATGGTCAGAGACTGCAGACATAGTACAGGAGATGATCAGAGACTGCAGACATAATACAGGAGACGATCAGAGACTGCAGACATTCTACAGGAGAGGGTCAGAGACTGCAGACATGGTACAGGATATGATCAGAGACTGCAGACAAAATACAGGAGATGGTCAGAGACTGCAGACATAGTACAGGAGATGATTAGAGACTGCAGACATTCTACAGGAGAGGGTCAGAGACTGCAGACATGGTACAGGATATGATCAGAGACTGCAGACATAATACAGGAGATGGTCAGGGACTGCAGACATAGTACAGGAGATGATCAGAGACTGCAGACATAATACAGGAGATGGTCAGGGACTGCAGACATAATACAGGAGATGATCAGAGACTGCAGACATGATACAGGAGATGGTCATAGACTGCAGACATAGTGCAGGAGATGATCATAGACTGCAGACATTGTACAGGAGATGATCAGATACTGCAGACATAATACAGGAGATAATCAGAGACTGCAGACATAGTACAGGAGATGATCAGACTGCAGACATACTACAGGAGATGGTCAGAGACTGCAGACATAGTACACTAGATGATCAGAGACTGCAGACATAATACAGGAGATGGTCAGAGACTGCAGACATAGTACAGGAGATGGTCAGAGACTGCAGACATAGTACACTAGATGATCAGAGACTGCAGACATAATACAGGAGATGGTCAGAGACTGCAGACATAGTACAGGAGATGATCAGAGACTGCAGACATTGTACAGGAGATGGTCAGAGACTGCAGACATAGTACAGGAAATGATCATAGACTGCAGACATAATACAGGAGATGGTCAGAGACTGCAGACATAATACAGGAGATGATCAGAGACTGCAGACATAATACAGGAGATGATCAGAGACTGCAGACATACTACAGGAGATGACCAGAGACTGCAGACATAGTACAGGAGATGGTCAGAGACTGCAGACATACTACAGGAGATGGTCAGAGACTGCAGACATAATACAGGAGATGATCAGAGACTGCAGACATAGTACAGGAGAAGATCAGAGACTGCAGACATGGTACAGGAGATGATCAGAGACTGCAGACATAATACAGGAGACGATCAGAGACTGCAGACATCCTACAGGAGATGATCAGAGACTGCAGACATTGTACAGGAGATGGTCAGAGACTGCAGACATAGTACAGGAGATGATCATAGACTGCAGACATAGTACAGGAGATGATCAGAGACTGCAGACATAATACAGGAGATGGTCAGAGACTGCAGACATAGTACAGGAGATGATCAGAGACTGCAGACATAATACAGGAGACGATCAGAGACTGCAGACATCCTACAGGAGACGGTCAGAGACTGCAGACATGGTACAGGAGATGATCAGAGACTGCAGACATAATACAGGAGATGGTCAGAGACTGCAGACATAGTACAGGATATGATCAGAGACTGCAGACATAATACAGGAGATGGTCAGAGACTGCAGACATAGTACAGGAGATGGTCAGGGACTGCAGACATAATACAGGAGATGATCAGAGATTGCAGACATAATACAGGAGATGATCAGAGACTGCAGACATAATACAGGAGATGGTCAGAGACTGCAGACATAGTACAGGAGATGGTCAGGGACTGCAGACATGGTACAGGAGATGATCAGAGACTGCAGACATAGTACAGGAGATGATCAGAGACTGCAGAAATACTACAGGAGATGATCAGAGACTGCAGACATAGTACAGGAGATGGTCAGGGACTGCAGACATGGTACAGGAGATGATCAGAGACTGCAGACATAGTACAGGAGATGATCAGAGACTGCAGACATACTACAGGAGATGGTCAGAGGCTGCAGACATAGTACAGGAGATGGTCAGAGACTGCAGACATAATACAGGAGATGGTCAGAGACTGCAGACATAGTACAGGAGATGGTCAGAGACTGAGGACATAGTACAGGAGATGGTCAGAGACTGCAGACATACTACAGGAAATGGTCAGAGACTGCAGACATAGTACAGGAGATGGTCAGAGACTGCAGACATAGTACAGGAAATGATCAGAGACTGCAGACATAATACAGGAGATGGTCAGAGACTGCAGACATAATACAGGAGATGGTCAGAGACGGCAGACATAGTACAGGAGATGGTCAGAGACTGCAGACATAGTACAGGAGATGATCAGAGACTGCAGACATAATACAGGAGATGGTCAGAGACTGCAGACATAGTACAGGAGATGGTCAGAGACTGCACACATGGTACAGGAGATGATCAGAGACTGCAGATATAGTACAGAAGATGATCAGAGACTGCAGACATAATACAAGAGATGGTCAGAGACTGCAGACATAATACAGGAGATGATCAGAGACTGCAGACATACTACTAGAGATGGTCAGAGACTGCAGACATAGTACAGAAGATGATCAGAGACTGCAGACATAATACAAGAGATGGTCAGAGACTGCAGACATAATACAGGAGATGATCAGAGACTGCAGACATACTACAAGAGATGGTCAGAGACTGCAGACATAGTACAGGAGATGGTCAGAGACTGCAGACATAATACAGGAGATGATCAGAGACTGCAGACATAGTACTGGAGATGATCAGAGACTGCAGACATGGTACAGGAGATGATCAGAGACTGCAGACATAATACAGGAGATGATCAGAGACTGCAGACATAATACAGGAGATGATCAGAGACTGCAGACATAATACGGGAGATGATCAGAGACTGCAGACATAATACAGGAGATGGGCAGAGACTGCAGACATAATACAGGAGATGATCAGAGTCTGCAGACATAATACAGGAGATGGTCAGAGACTGCAGACATAATACAGGAGATGGTCAGAGACTTCCACTCACTAGTACAGGAGATGGTCAGAGACTGCGGATATAGTACAGGAGATGGTCAGAGACTGCAGACATGATACAAGAGATGGTCAGAGGCTGCAGACATAATACAGGAGATGGTCAGAGACTGCAGACATAATACAGAAGATGATCAGAGACTGCAGACATAATACAGGAGATGGTCAGAGACTGCAGACATAATACAGGAGGTGGTCAGAGACTTCCACTCACTAGTACAGGAGATGGTCAGAGACTGCAGACATACTACAGGAAATGGTCAGAGATTGCAGACATAGTACAGGAGATGGTCAGAGACTGCAGACATAGTACAGGAAATGATCAGAGACTGCAGACATAATACAGGAGATGGTCAGAGACTGCAGACATAATACAGGAGATGGTCAGAGACGGCAGATAGTACAGGAGATGGTCAGAGCCTGCAGACATAGTACAGGAGATGGTCAGAGTGTGCAGACATAGTACAGGAGATGGTCAGAGACTGCAGACATAATACAGGAGATGGTCAGAGATTGCGGACATAATACAGGAGATGGTCAGAGCCTGCAGACATAATACAGGAGATGGTCAGAGACTGCGGACATACTTCAGGAGATGGTCAGAGACTGCAGACATAGTACAGGAGATGGTCAGAGACTGCAGACAAAATACAGGAGATGGTCAGAGACTGCGGGCATACTTCAGGAGATGGTCAGAGACTACAGACATAGTACAGGAGATGGTCAGAGACTGCAGACATAATACAGGAGATGGTTAGAGACTGCAGACATAATACAGGAGATGATCAGAGACTGCAGACATAATACTGGAGATGATCAGAGACTGCAGACATTATACAGGAAATGGTCAGAGACTGCAGACATAGTACTGGAGATGATCAGAGACTGCAGACATAGTACAGGAGATGATCAGAGACTGCAGACATACTACAGGAGATGGTCAGAGACTGCAGACATAGTACAGGAGATGATCAGAGACTGCAGACATAATACAGGAGATGGTCAGAGACTGTAGACATAGTACAGGAGATGATCAGAGACTGCAGACATTGTACAGGACATGGTCAGAGACTGCAGACATAGTACAGGAAATGATCAGAGACTGCAGACATAATACAGGAGATGGTCAGAGACTGCAGACATAATACAGGAGATGATCAGAGACTGCAGACATAGTACAGGAGATGATCAGAGACTGCAGACATAGTACAGGAGATGATCAGAGACTGCAGACATAGTACAGGAGATGATCAGAGACTGAAGACATAATACAGGAGACGATCAGAGACTACAGACATACTACAGGAGAGGGTCAGAGACTGCAGACATGGTACAGGAGATGATCAGAGACTGCAGACATAATACAGGAGATGGTCAGAGACTGCAGACATAGTACAGGAGATGATCAAAGACTGCAGACATAATACAGGAGACGATCAGAGACTGCAGACATTCTACAGGAGAGGGTCAGAGACTGCAGACATGGTACAGGATATGATCAGAGACTGCAGACAAAATACAGGAGATGGTCAGAGACTGCAGACATAGTACAGGAGATGATTAGAGACTGCAGACATACTACAGGAGATGATCAGAGACTGCAGACATAATACAGGAGACGATCAGAGACTGCAGACATTCTACAGGAGAGGGTCATAGACTGCAGACATAGTACACTAGATGATCAGAGACTGCAGACATAATACAGGAGATGGTCAGAGACTGCAGACATAGTACACTAGATGATCAGAGACTGCAGACATAATACAGGAGATGGTCAGAGACTGCAGACATAGTACAGGAAATGGTCAGAGACTGCAGACATAGTACACTAGATGATCAGAGACTGCAGACATAATACAGGAGATGGTCAGAGACTGCAGACATTGTACAGGAGATGGTCAGAGACTGCAGACATAGTACAGGAAATGATCAGAGACTGCAGACATAATACAGGAGATGGTCAGAGACTGCAGACATAATACAGGAGATGATCAGAGACTGCAGACATAATACAGGAGATGATCAGAGACTACAGACATGGTACAGGAGATGATCAGAGACTGCAGACATAACACAGGAGATGGTCATAGACTGCAGACATAGTACACTAGATGATCAGAGACTGCAGACATACTACAGGAGATGGTCAGAGACTGCAGACATAGTACACTAGATGATCAGAGACTGCAGACATAATACAGGAGATGGTCAGAGACTGCAGACATAGTACAGGAGATGGTCAGAGACTGCAGACATAGTACACTAGATGATCAGAGACTGCAGACATAATACAGGAGATGGTCAGAGACTGCAGACATTGTACAGGAGATGGTCAGAGACTGCAGACATAGTACAGGAAATGATCAGAGACTGCAGACATAATACAGGAGATGGTCAGAGACTGCAGACATAATACAGGAGATGATCAGAGACTGCAGACATAATACAGGAGATGATCAGAGACTGCAGACATACTACAGGAGATGACCAGAGACTGCAGATATAGTACAGGAGATGGTCAGAGACTGCAGACATACTACAGGAGATGGTCAGAGACTGCAGACATAATACAGGAGATGATCAGAGACTGCAGACATAGTACAGGAGAAGATCAGAGACTGCAGACATGGTACAGGAGATGATCAGAGACTGCAGACATAATACAGGAGACGATCAGAGACTGCAGACATCCTACAGGAGATGATCAGAGACTGCAGACATTGTACAGGAGATGGTCAGAGACTGCAGACATAGTACAGGAGATTATCATAGACTGCAGACATAGTACAGGAGATGATCAGAGACTGCAGACATAATACAGGAGATGGTCAGAGACTGCAGACATAGTACAGGAGAAGATCAGAGACTGCAGACATAGTACAGGAGATGATCAGAGACTGCAGACATAATACAGGAGACGATCAGAGACTGCAGACATCCTACAGGAGACGGTCAGAGACTGCAGACATGGTACAGGAGATGATCAGAGACTGCAGACATAATATAGGAGATGGACAGAGACTGCAGACATAGTACAGGAGATGGTCAGAGACTGCAGACATAGTACAGGAGATGATCAGAGACTGCAGACATTGTACAGGAGATGGTCAGAGACTGCAGACATAGTACAGGAAATGATCAGAGACTGCAGACATAATACAGGAGATGGTCAGAGACTGCAGACATAATACAGGAGATGATCAGAGACTGCAGACATAATACAGGAGATGATCAGAGACTGCAGACATACTACAGGAGATGACCAGAGACTGCAGACATAGTACAGGAGATGGTCAGAGACTGCAGACATACTACAGGAGATGGTCAGAGACTGCAGACATAATACAGGAGATGATCAGAGACTGCAGACATAGTACAGGAGAAGATCAGAGACTGCAGACATGGTACAGGAGATGATCAGAGACTGCAGACATAATACAGGAGACGATCAGAGACTGCAGACATCCTACAGGAGATGATCAGAGACTGCAGACATTGTACAGGAGATGGTCAGAGACTGCAGACATAGTACAGGAGATGATCAGAGACTGCAGACATAGTACAGGAGATGATCAGAGACTGCAGACATAATACAGGAGATGGTCAGAGACTGCAGACATAGTACAGGAGATGATCAGAGACTGCAGACATAACACAGGAGATGATCAGAGACTGCAGACATACTACAGGAGATGGTCAGAGACTGCAGACATAATACAGGAGATGATCAGAGACTGCAGACATAGTACAGGAGATGATCAGAGACTGCAGACATAGTACAGGAGAAGATCAGAGACTGCAGACATAGTACAGGAGATGATCAGAGACTGCAGACATAATACAGGAGACGATCAGAGACTGCAGACATCCTACAGGAGACGGTCAGAGACTGCAGACATGGTACAGGAGATGATCAGAGACTGCAGACATAATATAGGAGATGGACAGAGACTGCAGACATAGTACAGGAGATGATCAGAGACTGCAGACATGGTACAGGATATGATCAGAGACTGCAGACATAATACAGGAGATGGTCAGAGACTGCAGACATAGTACAGGAGATGGTCAGGGACTGCAGACATAATACAGGAGATGATCAGAGATTGCAGACATAATACAGGAGATGATCAGAGACTGCAGACATAATACAGGAGATGGTCAGAGACTGCAGACATAGTACAGGAGATGGTCAGGGACTGCAGACATGGTACAGGAGATGATCAGAGACTGCAGACATAGTACAGGAGATGATCAGAGACTGCAGACATACTACAGGAGATGATCAGAGACTGCAGACATAGTACAGGAGATGGTCAGGGACTGCAGACATGGTACAGGAGATGATCAGAGACTGCAGACATAGTACAGGAGATGATCAGAGACTGCAGACATACTACAGGAGATGGTCAGAGGCTGCAGACATAGTACAGGAGATGGTCAGAGACTGCAGACATAATACAGGAGATGGTCAGAGACTGCAGACATAGTACAGGAGATGATCAGTGACTGCAGACATTGTACAGGAGATGATCAGGGACTGCAGACATAGTACAGGAGATGATCAGAGACTGCAGACATAATACAGGAGATGATCAGAGACTGCAGACATAGTACTGGAGATGTTCAGAGACTGCAGACATAATACAGGAGATGGTCAGAGGCTGCAGACATAGTACAGGAGATGGTCAGAGACTGCAGACATAATACAGGAGATGGTCAGAGACTGCAGACATAGTACAGGAGATGGTCAGAGACTGAGGACATAGTACAGGAGATGGTCAGAGACTGCAGACATACTACAGGAAATGGTCAGAGACTGCAGACATAGTACAGGAGATGGTCAGAGACTGCAGACATAGTACAGGAAATGATCAGAGACTGCAGACATAATACAGGAGATGGTCAGAGACTGCAGACATAATACAGGAGATGGTCAGAGACGGCAGACATAGTACAGGAGATGGTCAGAGACTGCAGACATAGTACAGGAGATGATCAGAGACTGCAGACATAATACAGGAGATGGTCAGAGACTGCAGACATAGTACAGGAGATGGTCAGAGACTGCACACATGGTACAGGAGATGATCAGAGACTGCAGATATAGTACAGAAGATGATCAGAGACTGCAGACATAATACAAGAGATGGTCAGAGACTGCACACATGGTACAGGAGATGATCAGAGACTGCAGATATAGTACAGAAGATGATCAGAGACTGCAGACATAATACAAGAGATGGTCAGAGACTGCAGACATAATACAGGAGATGATCAGAGACTGCAGACATACTACTAGAGATGGTCAGAGACTGCAGACATAGTACAGAAGATGATCAGAGACTGCAGACATAATACAAGAGATGGTCAGAGACTGCAGACATAATACAGGAGATGATCAGAGACTGCAGACATACTACAAGAGATGGTCAGAGACTGCAGACATAGTACAGGAGATGGTCAGAGACTGCAGACATAATACAGGAGATGATCAGAGACTGCAGACATAGTACTGGAGATGATCAGAGACTGCAGACATGGTACAGGAGATGATCAGAGACTGCAGACATGATACAGAAGATGGTCAGAGACTGCAGACATAATACAGGAGATGATCAGAGACTGCAGACATAACTCAGGAGATGATCAGAGACTGCAGACATAGTACAAGAGATGGTCAGAGTCTGCAGACATAATACAGGAGATGGTCAGAGACTGCAGACATAATACAGGAGATGATCAGAGACTGCAGACATAATACAGGAGATGATCAGAGACTGCAGACATAATACGGGAGATGATCAGAGACTGCAGACATAATACAGGAGATGATCAGAGTCTGCAGACATAATACAGGAGATGGTCAGAGACTGCAGACATAATACAGGAGATGGTCAGAGACTTCCACTCACTAGTACAGGAGATGGTCAGAGACTGCGGATATAGTACAGGAAATGGTCAGAGACTGCAGACATAGTACAGGAGATGATCAGAGACTGCAGACATAATACAGGAGATGGTCAGAGACTGCAGACATGATACAAGAGATGGTCAGAGGCTGCAGACATAATACAGGAGATGGTCAGAGAGTGCAGACATAATACAGAAGATGATCAGAGACTGCAGACATAATACAGGAGATGGTCAGAGACTGCAGACATAATACAGGAGGTGGTCAGAGACTTCCACTCACTAGTACAGGAGATGGTCAGAGACTGAGGACATAGTACAGGAGATGGTCAGAGACTGCAGACATACTACAGGAAATGGTCAGAGACTGCAGACATAGTACAGGAGATGGTCAGAGACTGCAGACATAGTACAGGAAATGATCAGAGACTGCAGACATAATACAGGAGATGGTCAGAGACTGCAGACATAATACAGGAGATGGTCAGAGACGGCAGACATAGTACAGGAGATGGTCAGAGACTGCAGACATAGTACAGGAGATGGTCAGAGCCTGCAGACATAGTACAGGAGATGGTCAGAGTGTGCAGACATAGTACAGGAGATGGTCAGAGACTGCAGACATAATACAGGAGATGGTCAGAGATTGCAGACATAATACAGGAGATGGTCAGAGCCTGCAGACATAATACAGGAGATGGTCAGAGACTGCGGGCATACTTCAGGAGATGGTCAGAGACTGCAGACATAGTACAGGAGATGGTCAGAGACTGCAGACAAAATACAGGAGATGGTCAGAGACTGCGGGCATACTTCAGGAGATGGTCAGAGACTACAGACATAGTACAGGAGATGGTCAGAGACTGCAGACATAATACAGGAGATGGTCAGAGACTGCAGACATAATACAGGAGATGATCAGAGACTGCAGACATAATACTGGAGATGATCAGAGACCGCAGACATTATACAGGAAATGGTCAGAGACTGCAGACATAGTACTGGAGATGATCAGAGACTGCAGACATAGTACAGGAGATGATCAGAGACTGCAGACATACTACAGGAGAGGGTCAGAGACTGCAGACATAGTACAGGAGATGATCAGAGACTGCAGACATACTACAGGAGATGGTCAGAGACTGCAGACATAGTACAGGAGATGATCAGAGACTGCAGATATAATACAGGAGATGGTCAGAGACTGCAGACATAGTACAGGAGATGATCAGAGACTGCAGACATTGTACAGGAGATGGTCAGAGACTGCAGACATAGTACAGGAAATGATCAGAGACTGCAGACATAATACAGGAGATGGTCAGAGACTGCAGACATAATACAGGAGATGATCAGAGACTGCAGACATAGTACAGGAGATGATCAGAGACTGCAGATATAGTACAGGAGATGATCAGAGACTGCAGACATAGTACAGGAGATGATCAGAGACTGAAGACATAATACAGGAGACGATCAGAGACTGCAGACATACTACAGGAGAGGGTCAGAGACTGCAGACATGGTACAGGAGATGATCAGAGACTGCAGACATAATACAGGAGATGGTCAGAGACTGCAGACATAGTACAGGAGATGATCAGAGACTGCAGACATAATACAGGAGACGATCAGAGACTGCAGACATTCTACAGGAGAGGGTCAGAGACTGCAGACATGGTACAGGATATGATCAGAGACTGCAGACAAAATACAGGAGATGGTCAGAGACTGCAGACATAGTACAGGAGATGATTAGAGACTGCAGACATAATACAGGAGATGATCAGAGACTGCAGACATAATACAGGAGACGATCAGAGACTGCAGACATTCTACAGGAGAGGGTCAGAGACTGCAGACATGGTACAGGATATGATCAGAGACTGCAGACATAATACAGGAGATGGTCAGGGACTGCAGACATAGTACAGGAGATGATCAGAGACTGCAGACATAATACAGGAGATGGTCAGGGACTGCAGACATAATACAGGAGATGATCAGAGACTGCAGACATGATACAGGAGATGGTCATAGACTGCACACATAGTACAGGAGATGGTCAGGGACTGCAGACATAGTACAGGAGATGATCAGAGACTGCAGACATAATACAGGAGATGATCAGAGACTGCAGACATAGTACTGGAGATGATCAGAGACTGCAGACATAATACAGGAGATGGTCAGAGGCTGCAGACATAGTACAGGAGATGGTCAGAGACTGCAGACATAATACAGGAGATGGTCAGAGACTGCAGACATAGTACAGGAGATGGTCAGAGACTGAGGACATAGTACAGGAGATGGTCAGAGACTGCAGACATACTACAGGAAATGGTCAGAGACTGCAGACATAGTACAGGAGATGGTCAGAGACTGCAGACATAGTACAGGAAATGATCAGAGACTGCAGACATAATACAGGAGATGGTCAGAGACTGCAGACATAATACAGGAGATGGTCAGAGACGGCAGACATAGTACAGGAGATGGTCAGAGACTGCAGACATAGTACAGGAGATGATCAGAGACTGCAGACATAATACAGGAGATGGTCAGAGACTGCAGACATAGTACAGGAGATGGTCAGAGACTGCACACATGGTACAGGAGATGATCAGAGACTGCAGATATAGTACAGAAGATGATCAGAGACTGCAGACATAATACAAGAGATGGTCAGAGACTGCAGACATAATACAGGAGATGATCAGAGACTGCAGACATACTACTAGAGATGGTCAGAGACTGCAGACATAGTACAGAAGATGATCAGAGACTGCAGACATAATACAAGAGATGGTCAGAGACTGCAGACATAATACAGGAGATGATCAGAGACTGCAGACATACTACAAGAGATGGTCAGAGACTGCAGACATAGTACAGGAGATGTTCAGAGACTGCAGACATAATACAGGAGATGATCAGAGACTGCAGACATAGTACTGGAGATGATCAGAGACTGCAGACATGGTACAGGAGATGATCAGAGACTGCAGACATGATACAGAAGATGGTCAGAGACTGCAGACATAATACAGGAGATGATCAGAGACTGCAGACATAATGCAGGAGATGATCAGAGACTGCAGACATAGTACAAGAGATGGTCAGAGTCTGCAGACATAATACAGGAGATGGTCAGAGACTGCAGACATAATACAGGAGATGATCAGAGACTGCAGACATAATACAGGAGATGATCAGAGACTGCAGACATAATACGGGAGATGATCAGAGACTGCAGACATAATACAGGAGATGGGCAGAGACTGCAGACATAATACAGGAGATCATCAGAGTCTGCAGACATAATACAGGAGATGGTCAGAGACTGCAGACATAATACAGGAGATGGTCAGAGACTTCCACTCACTAGTACAGGAGATGGTCAGAGACTGCGGATATAGTACAGGAGATGGTCAGAGACTGCGGACATAGTACAGGAGATGGTCAGAGACTGCAGACATACTACAGGAAATGGTCAGAGACTGCAGACATAGTACAGGAGATGATCAGAGACTGCAGACATAATACAGGAGATGGTCAGAGACTGCAGACATGATACAAGAGATGGTCAGAGGCTGCAGACATAATACAGGAGATGGTCAGAGACTGCAGACATAATACAGAAGATGATCAGAGACTGCAGACATAATACAGGAGATGGTCAGAGACTGCAGACATAATACAGGAGGTGGTCAGAGACTTCCACTCACTAGTACAGGAGATGGTCAGAGACTGAGGACATAGTACAGGAGATGGTCAGAGACTGCAGACATACTACAGGAAATGGTCAGAGACTGCAGACATAGTACAGGAGATGGTCAGAGACTGCAGACATAGTACAGGAAATGATCAGAGACTGCAGACATAATACAGGAGATGGTCAGAGACTGCAGACATAATACAGGAGATGGTCAGAGACTGCAGACATAGTACAGGAGATGGTCAGAGCCTGCAGACATAGTACAGGAGATGGTCAGAGACTGCAGACATAATACAGGAGATGGTCAGAGACGGCAGACATAGTACAGGAGATGGTCAGAGACTGCAGACATAGTACAGGAGATGGTCAGAGCCTGCAGACATAGTACAGGAGATGGTCAGAGTGTGCAGACATAGTACAGGAGATGGTCAGAGACTGCAGACATAATACAGGAGATGGTCAGAGATTGCGGACATAATACAGGAGATGGTCAGAGCCTGCAGACATAATACAGGAGATGGTCAGAGACTGCGGGCATACTTCAGGAGATGGTCAGAGACTGCAGACATAATACAGGAGATGATCAGAGACTGCAGACATAGTACAGGAGATGATCAGAGACTGCAGACATAGTACAGGAGATGATCAGAGACTGCAGACATAGTACAGGAGATGATCAGAGACTGAAGAAATAATACAGGAGACGATCAGAGACTGCAGACATACTACAGGAGAGGGTCAGAGACTGCAGACATGGTACAGGAGATGATCAGAGACTGCAGACATAATACAGGAGATGGTCAGAGACTGCAGACATAGTACAGGAGATGATCAGAGACTGCAGACATAATACAGGAGACGATCAGAGACTGCAGACATTCTACAGGAGAGGGTCAGAGACTGCAGACATGGTACAGGATATGATCAGAGACTGCAGACAAAATACAGGAGATGGTCAGAGACTGCAGACATAGTACAGGAGATGTTTAGAGACTGCAGACATAATACAGGAGATGATCAGAGACTGCCGACATAATACAGGAGACGATCAGAGACTGCAGACATTCTACAGGAGAGGGTCAGAGACTGCAGACATTCTACAGGAGAGGGTCAGAGACTGCAGACATGGTACAGGATATGATCAGAGACTGCAGACATAATACAGGAGATGGTCAGGGACTGCAGACATAGTACAGGAGATGATCAGAGACTGCAGACATAATACAGGAGATGGTCAGGGACTGCAGACATAATACAGGAGATGATCAGAGACTGCAGACATGATACAGGAGATGGTCATAGACTGCAGACATAGTACACTAGATGATCAGAGACTGCAGACATAATACAGGAGATGGTCAGAGACTGCAGACATAGTACACTAGATGATCAGAGACTGCAGACATAATACAGGAGATGGTCAGAGACTGCAGACATAGTACAGGAGATGGTCAGAGACTGCAGACATAATACAGGAGATGGTCAGAGACTGCAGACATTGTACAGGAGATGGTCAGAGACTGCAGACATAGTACAGGAAATGATCAGAGACTGCAGACATAATACAGGAGATGGTCAGAGACTGCAGACATAATACAGGAGATGATCAGAGACTGCAGACATAATACAGGAGATGATCAGAGACTGCACACATACTACAGGAGATGACCAGAGACTGCAGACATAGTACAGGAGATGGTCAGATACTGCAGACATACTACAGGAGATGGTCAGAGACTGCAGACATAATACAGGAGATTATCAGAGACTGCAGACATAGTACAGGAGAAGATCAGAGACTGCAGACATGGTACAGGAGATGATCAGAGACTGCAGACATAATACAGGAGATGGTCATAGACTGCAGACATAGTACACTAGATGATCAGAGACTGCAGACATACTACAGGAGATGGTCAGAGACTGCAGACATAGTACACTAGATGATCAGAGACTGCAGACATAATACAGGAGATGGTCAGAGACTGCAGACATAGTACAGGAGATGGTCAGAGACTGCAGACATAGTACACTAGATGATCAGAGACTGCAGACATAATACAGGAGATGGTCAGAGACTGCAGACATTGTACAGGAGATGGTCAGAGACTGCAGACATAGTACAAGAAATGATCAGAGACTGCAGACATAATACAGGAGATGGTCAGAGACTGCAGACATAATACAGGAGATGATCAGAGACTGCAGACATAATACAGGAGATGATCAGAGACTGCAGACATACTACAGGAGATGACCAGAGACTGCAGACATAGTACAGGAGATGGTCAGAGACTGCAGACATACTACAGGAGATGGTCAGAGACTGCAGACATAATACAGGAGATGATCAGAGACTGCAGACATAGTACAGGAGAAGATCAGAGACTGCAGACATGGTACAGGAGATGATCAGAGACTGCAGACATAATACAGGAGACGATCAGAGACTGCAGACATCCTACAGGAGATGATCAGAGACTGCAGACATTGTACAGGAGATGGTCAGAGACTGCAGACATAGTACAGGAGATGATCATAGACTGCAGACATAGTACAGGAGATGATCAGAGACTGCAGACATAATACAGGAGATGGTCAGAGACTGCAGACATAGTACAGGAGAAGATCAGAGACTGCAGACATAGTACAGGAGATGATCAGAGACTGCAGACATAATACAGGAGACGATCAGAGACTGCAGACATCCTACAGGAGACGGTCAGAGACTGCAGACATGGTACAGGAGATGATCAGAGACTGCAGACATAATACAGGAGATGGTCAGAGACTGCAGACATAATACAGGAGATGGTCAGAGAATGCAGACATAGTACAGGAGATGGTCAGGGACTGCAGACATGGTACAGGAAATGATCAGAGACTGCAGACATAGTACAGGAGATGATCAGAGACTGCAGACATACTACAGGAGATGATCAGAGACTGCAGACATAGTACAGGAGATGGTCAGGGACTGCAGACATGGTACAGGAGATGATCAGAGACTGCAGACATAGTACAGGAGATGATCAGAGACTGCAGACATACTACAGGAGATGGTCAGAGGCTGCAGACATAGTACAGGAGATGGTCAGAGACTGCAGACATAATACAGGAGATGGTCAGAGACTGCAGACATAGTACAGGAGATGATCAGAGACTGCAGACATAGTACAGGAGATGATCAGAGACTGCAGACATAATACAGGAGACGATCAGAGACTGCAGACATCCTACAGGAGACGGTCAGAGACTGCAGACATGGTACAGGAGATGATCAGAGACTGCAGACATAATACAGGAGATGGTCAGAGACTGCAGACATAATACAGGAGATGGTCAGAGAATGCAGACATAGTACAGGAGATGGTCAGGGACTGCAGACATGGTACAGGAGATGATCAGAGACTGCAGACATAGTACAGGAGATGATCAGAGACTGCAGACATACTACAGGAGATGATCAGAGACTGCAGACATAGTACAGGAGATGGTCAGGGACTGCAGACATGGTGCAGGAGATGATCAGAGACTGCAGACATAGTACAGGAGATGATCAGAGACTGCAGACATACTACAGGAGATGGTCAGAGGCTGCAGACATAGTACAGGAGATGGTCAGAGACTGCAGACATAATACAGGAGATGGTCAGAGACTGCAGACATAGTACAGGAGATGATCAGAGACTGCAGACATTGTACAGGAGATGGTCAGAGACTGCAGACATAGTACAGGAGATGATCAGAGACTGCAGACATAATACAGGAGATGATCAGAGACTGCAGACATAGTACTGGAGATGATCAGAGACTGCAGACATAATACAGGAGATGGTCAGAGGCTGCAGACATAGTACAGGAGATGGTCAGAGACTGCAGACATAATACAGGAGATGGTCAGAGACTGCAGACATAGTACAGGAGATGGTCAGAGACTGAGGACATAGTACAGGAGATGGTCAGAGACTGCAGACATACTACAGGAAATGGTCAGAGACTGCAGACATAGTACAGGAGATGGTCAGAGACTGCAGACATAGTACAGGAAATGATCAGAGACTGCAGACATAATACAGGAGATGGTCAGAGACTGCAGACATAATACAGGAGATGGTCAGAGACGGCAGACATAGTACTGGAGATGATCAGAGACTGCAGACATAGTACAGGAGATGATCAGAGACTGCAGACATACTACAGGAGAGGGTCAGAGACTGCAGACATAGTACAGGAGATGATCAGAGACTGCAGACATACTACTGGAGATGGTCAGAGACTGCAGACATAGTACAGGAGATGATCAGAGACTGCAGACATAATACAGGAGATGATCAGAGACTGCAGACATACTACTAGAGATGGTCAGAGACTGCAGACATAGTACAGGAGATGATCAGAGACTGCAGACATAATACAGAAGATGATCAGAGACTGCAGACATACTACTAGAGATGGTCAGAGACTGCAGACATAGTACAGAAGATGATCAGAGACTGCAGACATAATACAAGAGATGGTCAGAGACTGCAGACATAATACAGAAGATGATCAGAGACTGCAGACATACTACAGGAGATGGTCAGAGACTGCAGACATAGTACAGGAGATGATCAGAGACTGCAGACATAATACAGGAGATGATCAGAGACTGCAGACATACTACTAGAGATGGTCAGAGACTGCAGACATAGTACAGAAGATGATCAGAGACTGCAGACATAATACAAGAGATGGTCAGAGACTGCAGACATAATACAGAAGATGATCAGAGACTGCAGACATAATACAGGAGATGGTCAGAGACTGCAGACATAATACAGGAGGTGGTCAGAGACTTCCACTCACTAGTACAGGAGATGGTCAGAGACTGAGGACATAGTACAGGAGATGGTCAGAGACTGCAGACATACTACAGGAAATGGTCAGAGACTGCAGACATAGTACAGGAGATGGTCAGAGACTGCAGACATAGTACAGGAAATGATCAGAGACTGCAGACATAATACAGGAGATGGTCAGAGACTGCAGACATAATACAGGAGATGGTCAGAGACGGCAGACATAGTACAGGAGATGGTCAGAGACTGCAGACATAGTACAGGAGATGGTCAGAGCCTGCAGACATAGTACAGGAGATGGTCAGAGTGTGCAGACATAGTACAGGAGATGGTCAGAGACTGCAGACATAATACAGGAGATGGTCAGAGATTGCGGACATAATACAAGAGATGGTCAGAGCCTGCAGACATAATACAGGAGATGGTCAGAGACTGCGGGCATACTTCAGGAGATGGTCAGAGACTGCAGACATAGTACAGGAGATGGTCAGAGACTGCAGACAAAATACAGGAGATGGTCAGAGACTGCGGGCATACTTCAGGAGATGGTCAGAGACTACAGACATAGTACAGGAGATGGTCAGAGACTGCAGACATAATACAGGAGATGGTCATAGACTGCAGACATAATACAGGAGATGATCAGAGACTGCAGACATAATACTGGAGATGATCAGAGACTGCAGACATTATAAAGGAAATGGTCAGAGACTGCAGACATAGTACTGGAGATGATCAGAGACTGCAGACATAGTACAGGAGATGATCAGAGACTGCAGACATAGTACAGGAGAGGGTCAGAGACTGCAGACATAGTACAGGAGATGGTCAGAGACTGCAGACATAGTACAGGAGATGATCAGAGACTGCAGACATTGTACAGGAGATGGTCAGAGACTGCAGACATAGTACAGGAAATGATCAGAGACTGCAGACATAATACAGGAGATGGTCAGAGACTGCAGACATAATACAGGAGATGATCAGAGACTGCAGACATAGTACAGGAGATGATCAGAGACTGCAGACATAGTACAGGAGATGATCAGAGACTGTAGACATAGTACAGGAGATGATCAGAGACTGAAGACATAATACAGGAGACGATCAGAGACTGCAGACATACTACAGGAGCGGGTCAGAGACTGCAGACATGGTACAGGAGATGATCAGAGACTGCAGACATAATACAGGAGATGGTCAGAGACTGCAGACATAGTACAGGAGATGATCAGAGACTGCAGACATAATACAGGAGACGATCAGAGACTGCAGACATTCTACAGGAGAGGGTCAGAGACTGCAGACATGGTACAGGATATGATCAGAGACTGCAGACATAATACAGGAGATGGTCAGGGACTGCAGACATAGTACAGGAGATGATCAGAGACTGCAGACATAATACAGGAGATGGTCAGGGACTGCAGACATAATACAGGAGATGATTAGAGACTGCAGACATGATACAGGAGATGGTCATAGACTGCAGACATAGTACAGGAGATGATCAGAGACTGCAGACATTGTACAGGAGATGATCAGATACTGCAGACATAATACAGGAGATAATCAGAGACTGCAGACATAGTACAGGAGATGATCAGACTGCAGACATACTACAGGAGATGGTCAGAGACTGCAGACATAGTACACTAGATGATCAGAGACTGCAGACATAATACAGGAGATGGTCAGAGACTGCAGACATAGTACAGGAGATGGTCAGAGACTGCAGACATAGTACACTAGATGATCAGAGACTGCAGACATAATACAGGAGATGGTCAGAGACTGCAGACATAGTACAGGAGATGATCAGAGACTGCAGACATTGTACAGGAGATGGTCAGAGACTGCAGACATAGTACAGGAAATGATCAGAGACTGCAGACATAATACAGGAGATGGTCAGAGACTGCAGACATAATACAGGAGATGATCAGAGACTGCAGACATAATACAGGAGATGATCAGAGACTGCAGACATACTACAGGAGATGACCAGAGACTGCAGACATAGTACAGGAGATGGTCAGAGACTGCAGACATACTACAGGAGATGGTCAGAGACTGCAGACATAATACAGGAGATGATCAGATACTGCAGACATACTACAGGAGATGGTCAGAGACTGCAGACATAATACAGGAGATGATCAGATACTGCAGACATAGTACAGGAGAAGATCAGAGACTGCAGACATAGTACAGGAGATGATCAGAGACTGCAGACATAATACAGGAGATGGTCAGAGACTGCAGACATAGTACAGGAGATGATCAGAGACTGCAGACATAGTACAGGAGATGATCAGAGACTGCAGACATAGTACAGGAGAAGATCAGAGACTGCAGACATAGTACAGGAGATGATCAGAGACTGCAGACATAATACAGGAGACGATCAGAGACTGTAGACATCCTACAGGAGATGGTCAGAGACTGCAGACATACTACAGGAGAGGGTCAGAGACTGCAGACATAGTACAGGAGATGATCAGAGACTGCAGACATACTACAGGAGATGGTCAGAGACTGCAGACATAGTACAGGAGATGATCAGAGACTGCAGACATAATACAGGAGATGGTCAGAGACTGCAGACATAGTACAGGAGATGATCAGAGACTGCAGACATGGTACAGGATATGATCAGAGACTGCAGACATAATACAGGAGATGGTCAGAGACTGCAGACATAGTACAGGAGATGGTCAGGGACTGCAGACATAATACAGGAGATGATTAGAGATTGCAGACATAATACAGGAGATGATCAGAGACTGCAGACATAATACAGGAGATGGTCAGAGACTGCAGACATAGTACAGGAGATGGTCAGGGACTGCAGACATGGTACAGGAGATGGTCAGGGACAGCAGACATGGTACAGGAGATGATCAGAGACTGCAGACATAGTACAGGAGATGATCAGAGACTGCAGACATAGTACAGGAGATGGTCAGGGACTGCAGACATGGTACAGGAGATGATCAGAGACTGCAGACATAGTACAGGAGATGATCAGAGACTGCAGACATACTACAGGAGATGGTCAGAGGCTGCAGACATAGTACAGGAGATGGTCAGAGACTGCAGACATAATACAGGAGATGGTCAGAGACTGCAGACATAGTACAGGAGATGATCAGAGACTGCAGACATTGTACAGGAGATGGTCAGAGACTGCAGACATAGTACAGGAGATGGTCAGAGACTGCAGACATAGTACAGGAAATGATCAGAGACTGCAGACATAATACAGGAGATGGTCAGAGACTGCAGACATAATACAGGAGATGATCAGAGACTGCAGACATAGTACAGGAGATGATCAGAGACTGCAGACATAGTACAGGAGATGGTCAGAGACTGCAGACATAGTACAGGAGATGGTCAGAGCCTGCAGACATAATACAGGAGATGGTCAGAGACTGCAGACATAGTACAGGAGATGATCAGAGACTGCAGACATAGTACAGGAGATGATCAGAGACTGCAGACATTGTACAGGAGATGGTCAGAGACTGCAGACATAGTACAGGAAATGATCAGAGACTGCAGACATAATACAGGAGATGGTCAGAGACTGCAGACATAATACAGGAGATGATCAGAGACTGCAGACATAGTACAGGAGATGATCAGAGACTGCAGACATAGTACAGGAGATGGTCAGAGACTGCAGACATAGTACAGGAGATGGTCAGAGCCTGCAGACATAGTACAGGAGATGGTCAGAGTGTGCAGACATAGTACAGGAGATGGTCAGAGACTGCAGACATAATACAGGAGATGGTCAGAGATTGCGGACATAATACAAGAGATGGTCAGAGCCTGCAGACATAATACAGGAGATGGTCAGAGACTGCGGGCATACTTCAGGAGATGGTCAGAGACTGCAGACATAGTACAGGAGATGGTCAGAGACTGCAGACAAAATACAGGAGATGGTCAGAGACTGCGGGCATACTTCAGGAGATGGTCAGAGACTACAGACATAGTACAGGAGATGGTCAGAGACTGCAGACATAATACAGGAGATGGTCATAGACTGCAGACATAATACAGGAGATGATCAGAGACTGCAGACATAATACTGGAGATGATCAGAGACTGCAGACATTATAAAGGAAATGGTCAGAGACTGCAGACATAGTACTGGAGATGATCAGAGACTGCAGACATAGTACAGGAGATGATCAGAGACTGCAGACATAGTACAGGAGAGGGTCAGAGACTGCAGACATAGTACAGGAGATGGTCAGAGACTGCAGACATAGTACAGGAGATGATCAGAGACTGCAGACATTGTACAGGAGATGGTCAGAGACTGCAGACATAGTACAGGAAATGATCAGAGACTGCAGACATAATACAGGAGATGGTCAGAGACTGCAGACATAATACAGGAGATGATCAGAGACTGCAGACATAGTACAGGAGATGATCAGAGACTGCAGACATAGTACAGGAGATGATCAGAGACTGTAGACATAGTACAGGAGATGATCAGAGACTGAAGACATAATACAGGAGACGATCAGAGACTGCAGACATACTACAGGAGCGGGTCAGAGACTGCAGACATGGTACAGGAGATGATCAGAGACTGCAGACATAATACAGGAGATGGTCAGAGACTGCAGACATAGTACAGGAGATGATCAGAGACTGCAGACATAATACAGGAGACGATCAGAGACTGCAGACATTCTACAGGAGAGGGTCAGAGACTGCAGACATGGTACAGGATATGATCAGAGACTGCAGACATAATACAGGAGATGGTCAGGGACTGCAGACATAGTACAGGAGATGATCAGAGACTGCAGACATAATACAGGAGATGGTCAGGGACTGCAGACATAATACAGGAGATGATCAGAGACTGCAGACATGATACAGGAGATGGTCATAGACTGCAGACATAGTACAGGAGATGATCAGAGACTGCAGACATTGTACAGGAGATGATCAGATACTGCAGACATAATACAGGAGATAATCAGAGACTGCAGACATAGTACAGGAGATGATCAGACTGCAGACATACTACAGGAGATGGTCAGAGACTGCAGACATAGTACACTAGATGATCAGAGACTGCAGACATAATACAGGAGATGGTCAGAGACTGCAGACATAGTACAGGAGATGGTCAGAGACTGCAGACATAGTACACTAGATGATCAGAGACTGCAGACATAATACAGGAGATGGTCAGAGACTGCAGACATAGTACAGGAGATGATCAGAGACTGCAGACATTGTACAGGAGATGGTCAGAGACTGCAGACATAGTACAGGAAATGATCAGAGACTGCAGACATAATACAGGAGATGGTCAGAGACTGCAGACATAATACAGGAGATGATCAGAGACTGCAGACATAATACAGGAGATGATCAGAGACTGCAGACATACTACAGGAGATGACCAGAGACTGCAGACATAGTACAGGAGATGGTCAGAGACTGCAGACATACTACAGGAGATGGTCAGAGACTGCAGACATAATACAGGAGATGATCAGATACTGCAGACATACTACAGGAGATGGTCAGAGACTGCAGACATAATACAGGAGATGATCAGATACTGCAGACATAGTACAGGAGAAGATCAGAGACTGCAGACATAGTACAGGAGATGATCAGAGACTGCAGACATAATACAGGAGATGGTCAGAGACTGCAGACATAGTACAGGAGATGATCAGAGACTGCAGACATAGTACAGGAGATGATCAGAGACTGCAGACATAGTACAGCAGAAGATCAGAGACTGCAGACATAGTACAGGAGATGATCAGAGACTGCAGACATAATACAGGAGACGATCAGAGACTGTAGACATCCTACAGGAGATGGTCAGAGACTGCAGACATACTACAGGAGAGGGTCAGAGACTGCAGACATAGTACAGGAGATGATCAGAGACTGCAGACATACTACAGGAGATGGTCAGAGACTGCAGACATAGTACAGGAGATGATCAGAGACTGCAGACATAATACAGGAGATGGTCAGAGACTGCAGACATAGTACAGGAGATGATCAGAGACTGCAGACATGGTACAGGATATGATCAGAGACTGCAGACATAATACAGGAGATGGTCAGAGACTGCAGACATAGTACAGGAGATGGTCAGGGACTGCAGACATAATACAGGAGATGATTAGAGATTGCAGACATAATACAGGAGATGATCAGAGACTGCAGACATAATACAGGAGATGGTCAGAGACTGCAGACATAGTACAGGAGATGGTCAGGGACTGCAGACATGGTACAGGAGATGGTCAGGGACAGCAGACATGGTACAGGAGATGATCAGAGACTGCAGACATAGTACAGGAGATGATCAGAGACTGCAGACATAGTACAGGAGATGGTCAGGGACTGCAGACATGGTACAGGAGATGATCAGAGACTGCAGACATAGTACAGGAGATGATCAGAGACTGCAGACATACTACAGGAGATGGTCAGAGGCTGCAGACATAGTACAGGAGATGGTCAGAGACTGCAGACATAATACAGGAGATGGTCAGAGACTGCAGACATAGTACAGGAGATGATCAGAGACTGCAGACATTGTACAGGAGATGGTCAGAGACTGCAGACATAGTACAGGAGATGATCAGAGACTGCAGACATAATACAGGAGATGATCAGAGACTGCAGACATAGTACTGGAGATGATCAGAGACTGCAGACATTGTACAGGAGATGATCAGGGACTGCAGAAATAATACAGGAGATAATCAGAGACTGCAGACATAGTACAGGAGATGGTCAGAGACTGCAGACATAGTACAGGAGATGATCAGAGACTGCAGACATAATACAGGAGATGGTCAGAGACTGCAGACATAGTACAGGAGATGATCAGAGACTGCAGACATAATACAGGAGATGATCAGAGACTGCAGACATAATACAGGAGATGACCAGAGACTGCAGACATAGTACAGGAGATGGTCAGAGACTGCAGACATAATACAGGAGATGATCAGAGACTGCAGACATAGTACAGGAGAAGATCAGAGACTGCAGACATAGTACAGGAGATGATCAGAGACTGCAGACATAATACAGGAGACGATCAGAGACTGCAGACATCCTACAGGAGACGGTCAGAGACTGCAGACATGGTACAGGAGATGATCAGAGACTGCAGACATAATACAGGAGATGGTCAGAGACTGCAGACATTGTACAGGAGATGTTCAGAAACTGCACACATAGTACAGGAGATGATCAGAGACTGCAGACATAATACAGGAGATGATCAGAGACTGCAGACATAGTACTGGAGATGATCAGAGACTGCAGACATTGTACAGGAGATGATCAGAGACTGCAGACATAGTACAGGAGATGGTCAGAGACTGCAGACATAATACAGGAGATGATCAGAGACTGCAGACATAGTACTAGAGATGAACAGAGACTGCAGACATAGTACATGAGATGATCAGAGACTGCAGACATAGTATAGGAGACGATCAGAGACTGCAGACATCCTACAGGAGAGGGTCAGAGACTGCAGACATGGTACAGGAGATGATCAGAGACTGCAGACATAGTACAGGAGATGGTCAGAGACTGCAGATATACTACAGGAGATGGTCAGAGACTGCAGACGTAATACAGGAGATGATCAGAGACTGCAGACATAATACAGGAGATGACCAGAGACTGCAGACATAGTACAGGAGATGGTCAGAGACTGCAGACATACTACAGGAGATGGTCAGAGACTGCAGACATAATACAGGAGATGATCAGATACTGCAGACATAGTACAGGAGAAGATCAGAGACTGCAGACATGGTACAGGAGATGATCAGAGACTGCAGACATAATACAGGAGACGATCAGAGACTGCAGACATCCTACAGGAGATGATCAGAGACTGCAGACATTGTACAGGAGATGGTCAGAGACTGCAGACATAGTACAGGAGATGATCATAGACTGCAGACATAGTACAGGAGATGATCAGAGACTGCAGACATAATACAGGAGATGGTCAGAGACTGCAGACATAGTACAGGAGATGATCAGAGACTGCAGACATAACACAGGAGATGATCAGAGACTGCAGACATACTACAGGAGATGGTCAGAGACTGCAGACATAATACAGGAGATGATCAGAGACTGCAGACATAGTACAGGAGATGATCAGAGACTGCAGACATAGTACAGGAGAAGATCAGAGACTGCAGACATAGTACAGGAGATGATCAGAGACTGCAGACATAATACAGGAGACGATCAGAGACTGTAGACATCCTACAGGAGATGGTCAGAGACTGCAGACATACTACAGGAGAGGGTCAGAGACTGCAGACATAGTACAGGAGATGATCAGAGACTGCAGACATACTACAGGAGATGGTCAGAGACTGCAGACATAGTACAGGAGATGATCAGAGACTGCAGACATAATACAGGAGATGGTCAGAGACTGCAGACATAGTACAGGAGATGATCAGAGACTGCAGACATGGTACAGGATATGATCAGAGACTGCAGACATAATACAGGAGATGGTCAGAGACTGCAGACATAGTACAGGAGATGGTCAGGGACTGCAGACATAATACAGGAGATGATTAGAGATTGCAGACATAATACAGGAGATGATCAGAGACTGCAGACATAATACAGGAGATGGTCAGAGACTGCAGACATAGTACAGGAGATGGTCAGGGACTGCAGACATGGTACAGGAGATGGTCAGGGACTGCAGACATGGTACAGGAGATGATCAGAGACTGC
Source organism: Aquarana catesbeiana (assembly GCA_037953035.1). Lineage (NCBI taxonomy): Eukaryota > Metazoa > Chordata > Amphibia > Anura > Ranidae > Aquarana > Aquarana catesbeiana. The sequence goes on along the minus strand of JBBHAA010000512.1, from coordinate 1,840,640 downwards.
AGACATAGTACAGGAGATGATCAGAGACTGCAGACATAGTACAGGAGATGGTCAGGGACTGCAGACATGGTACAGGAGATGATCAGAGACTGCAGACATAGTACAGGAGATGATCAGAGACTGCAGACATACTACAGGAGATGGTCAGAGGCTGCAGACATAGTACAGGAGATGATCAGAGACTGCAGACATACTACAGGAGATGGTCAGAGACTGCAGACATAATACAGGAGATGATCAGAGACTGCAGACATAGTACAGGAGATGATCAGAGACTGCAGACATAGTACAGGAGAAGATCATAGACTGCAGACATAGTACAGGAGATGATCAGAGACTGCAGACATAATACAGGAGACGATCAGAGACTGTAGACATCCTACAGGAGATGGTCAGAGACTGCAGACATACTACAGGAGAGGGTCAGAGACTGCAGACATAGTACAGGAGATGATCAGAGACTGCAGACATACTACAGGAGATGGTCAGAGACTGCAGACATAGTACAGGAGATGATCAGAGACTGCAGACATAATACAGGAGATGGTCAGAGACTGCAGACATAGTACAGGAGATGATCAGAGACTGCAGACATGGTACAGGATATGATCAGAGACTGCAGACATAATACAGGAGATGGTCAGAGACTGCAGACATAGTACAGGAGATGGTCAGGGACTGCAGACATAATACAGGAGATGATTAGAGATTGCAGACATAATACAGGAGATGATCAGAGACTGCAGACATAATACAGGAGATGGTCAGAGACTGCAGACATAGTACAGGAGATGGTCAGGGACTGCAGACATGGTACAGGAGATGGTCAGGGACAGCAGACATGGTACAGGAGATGATCAGAGACTGCAGACATAGTACAGGAGATGATCAGAGACTGCAGACATAGTACAGGAGATGGTCAGGGACTGCAGACATGGTACAGGAGATGATCAGAGACTGCAGACATAGTACAGGAGATGATCAGAGACTGCAGACATACTACAGGAGATGGTCAGAGGCTGCAGACATAGTACAGGAGATGGTCAGAGACTGCAGACATAATACAGGAGATGGTCAGAGACTGCAGACATAGTACAGGAGATGATCAGAGACTGCAGACATTGTACAGGAGATGGTCAGAGACTGCAGACATAGTACAGGAGATGATCAGAGACTGCAGACATAATACAGGAGATGATCAGAGACTGCAGACATAGTACTGGAGATGATCAGAGACTGCAGACATTGTACAGGAGATGATCAGGGACTGCAGAAATAATACAGGAGATAATCAGAGACTGCAGACATAGTACAGGAGATGGTCAGAGACTGCAGACATAGTACAGGAGATGATCAGAGACTGCAGACATAATACAGGAGATGGTCAGAGACTGCAGACATAGTACAGGAGATGATCAGAGACTGCAGACATAATACAGGAGATGATCAGAGACTGCAGACATAATACAGGAGATGACCAGAGACTGCAGACATAGTACAGGAGATGGTCAGAGACTGCAGACATAATACAGGAGATGATCAGAGACTGCAGACATAGTACAGGAGAAGATCAGAGACTGCAGACATAGTACAGGAGATGATCAGAGACTGCAGACATAATACAGGAGACGATCAGAGACTGCAGACATCCTACAGGAGACGGTCAGAGACTGCAGACATGGTACAGGAGATGATCAGAGACTGCAGACATAATACAGGAGATGGTCAGAGACTGCAGACATTGTACAGGAGATGTTCAGAAACTGCACACATAGTACAGGAGATGATCAGAGACTGCAGACATAATACAGGAGATGATCAGAGACTGCAGACATAGTACTGGAGATGATCAGAGACTGCAGACATTGTACAGGAGATGATCAGAGACTGCAGACATAGTACAGGAGATGGTCAGAGACTGCAGACATAATACAGGAGATGATCAGAGACTGCAGACATAGTACTAGAGATGAACAGAGACTGCAGACATAGTACATGAGATGATCAGAGACTGCAGACATAGTATAGGAGACGATCAGAGACTGCAGACATCCTACAGGAGAGGGTCAGAGACTGCAGACATGGTACAGGAGATGATCAGAGACTGCAGACATAGTACAGGAGATGGTCAGAGACTGCAGATATACTACAGGAGATGGTCAGAGACTGCAGACGTAATACAGGAGATGATCAGAGACTGCAGACATAATACAGGAGATGACCAGAGACTGCAGACATAGTACAGGAGATGGTCAGAGACTGCAGACATACTACAGGAGATGGTCAGAGACTGCAGACATAATACAGGAGATGATCAGATACTGCAGACATAGTACAGGAGAAGATCAGAGACTGCAGACATGGTACAGGAGATGATCAGAGACTGCAGACATAATACAGGAGACGATCAGAGACTGCAGACATCCTACAGGAGATGATCAGAGACTGCAGACATTGTACAGGAGATGGTCAGAGACTGCAGACATAGTACAGGAGATGATCATAGACTGCAGACATAGTACAGGAGATGATCAGAGACTGCAGACATAATACAGGAGATGGTCAGAGACTGCAGACATAGTACAGGAGATGATCAGAGACTGCAGACATAACACAGGAGATGATCAGAGACTGCAGACATACTACAGGAGATGGTCAGAGACTGCAGACATAATACAGGAGATGATCAGAGACTGCAGACATAGTACAGGAGATGATCAGAGACTGCAGACATAGTACAGGAGAAGATCAGAGACTGCAGACATAGTACAGGAGATGATCAGAGACTGCAGACATAATACAGGAGACGATCAGAGACTGTAGACATCCTACAGGAGATGGTCAGAGACTGCAGACATACTACAGGAGAGGGTCAGAGACTGCAGACATAGTACAGGAGATGATCAGAGACTGCAGACATACTACAGGAGATGGTCAGAGACTGCGGACATAGTACAGGAGATGATCAGAGACTGCAGACATAATACAGGAGATGGTCAGAGACTGCAGACATAGTACAGGAGATGATCAGAGACTGCAGACATGGTACAGGATATGATCAGAGACTGCAGACATAATACAGGAGATGGTCAGAGACTGCAGACATAGTACAGGAGATGGTCAGGGACTGCAGACATAATACAGGAGATGATTAGAGATTGCAGACATAATACAGGAGATGATCAGAGACTGCAGACATAATACAGGAGATGGTCAGAGACTGCAGACATAGTACAGGAGATGGTCAGGGACTGCAGACATGGTACAGGAGATGGTCAGGGACTGCAGACATGGTACAGGAGATGATCAGAGACTGCAGACATAGTACAGGAGATGATCAGAGACTGCAGACATAGTACAGGAGATGGTCAGGGACTGCAGACATGGTACAGGAGATGATCAGAGACTGCAGACATAGTACAGGAGATGATCAGAGACTGCAGACATACTACAGGAGATGGTCAGAGGCTGCAGACATAGTACAGGAGATGATCAGAGACTGCAGACATACTACAGGAGATGGTCAGAGACTGCAGACATAATACAGGAGATGATCAGAGACTGCAGACATAGTACAGGAGATGATCAGAGACTGCAGACATAGTACAGGAGAAGATCAGAGACTGCAGACATAGTACAGGAGATGATCAGAGACTGCAGACATAATACAGGAGACGATCAGAGACTGTAGACATCCTACAGGAGATGGTCAGAGACTGCAGACATACTACAGGAGAGGGTCAGAGACTGCAGACATAGTACAGGAGATGATCAGAGACTGCAGACATACTACAGGAGATGGTCAGAGACTGCAGACATAGTACAGGAGATGATCAGAGACTGCAGACATAATACAGGAGATGGTCAGAGACTGCAGACATAGTACAGGAGATGATCAGAGACTGCAGACATGGTACAGGATATGATCAGAGACTGCAGACATAATACAGGAGATGGTCAGAGACTGCAGACACAGTACAGGAGATGGTCAGGGACTGCAGACATAATACAGGAGATGATTAGAGATTGCAGACATAATACAGGAGATGATCAGAGACTGCAGACATAATACAGGAGATGGTCAGAGACTGCAGACATAGTACAGGAGATGGTCAGGGACTGCAGACATGGTACAGGAGATGGTCAGGGACTGCAGACATGGTACAGGAGATGATCAGAGACTGCAGACATAGTACAGGAGATGATCAGAGACTGCAGACATAGTACAGGAGATGGTCAGGGACTGCAGACATGGTACAGGAGATGATCAGAGACTGCAGACATAGTACAGGAGATGATCAGAGACTGCAGACATACTACAGGAGATGGTCAGAGGCTGCAGACATAGTACAGGAGATGGTCAGAGAATGCAGACATAATACAGGAGATGGTCAGAGACTGCAGACATAGTACAGGAGATGATCAGAGACTGCAGACATTGTACAGGAGATGGTCAGAGACTGCAGACATAGTACAGGAGATGATCAGAGACTGCAGACATAATACAGGAGATGATCAGAGACTGCAGACATAGTACTGGAGATGATCAGAGACTGCAGACATTGTACAGGAGATGATCAGGGACTGCAGAAATAATACAGGAGATAATCAGAGACTGCAGACATAGTACAGGAGATGGTCAGAGACTGCAGACATAGTACAGGAGATGATCAGAGACTGCAGACATAATACAGGAGATGGTCAGAGACTGCAGACATAGTACAGGAGATGATCAGAGACTGCAGACATAATACAGGAGATGATCAGAGACTGCAGACATAATACAGGAGATGACCAGAGACTGCAGACATAATACAGGAGATGACCAGAGACTGCAGACATAGTACAGGAGATGGTCAGAGACTGCAGACATAATACAGGAGATGATCAGAGACTGCAGACATAGTACAGGAGAAGATCAGAGACTGCAGACATAGTACAGGAGATGATCAGAGACTGCAGACATAATACAGGAGACGATCAGAGACTGCAGACATCCTACAGGAGACGGTCAGAGACTGCAGACATGGTACAGGAGATGATCAGAGACTGCAGACATAATACAGGAGATGGTCAGAGACTGCAGACATTGTACAGGAGATGTTCAGAAACTGCACACATAGTACAGGAGATGATCAGAGACTGCAGACATAATACAGGAGATGATCAGAGACTGCAGACATAGTACTGGAGATGATCAGAGACTGCAGACATTGTACAGGAGATGATCAGAGACTGCAGACATAGTACAGGAGATGGTCAGAGACTGCAGACATAATACAGGAGATGATCAGAGACTGCAGACATAGTACTAGAGATGAACAGAGACTGCAGACATAGTACATGAGATGATCAGAGACTGCAGACATAGTATAGGAGAGGGTCAGAGACTGCAGACATGGTACAGGAGATGATCAGAGACTGCAGACATAGTACAGGAGATGGTCAGAGACTGCAGATATACTACAGGAGATGGTCAGAGACTGCAGACGTAATACAGGAGATGATCAGAGACTGCAGACATAATACAGGAGATGACCAGAGACTGCAGACATAGTACAGGAGATGGTCAGAGACTGCAGACATAGTACAGGAGATGGTCAGAGACTGCAGACATAATACAGGAGACGGTCAGAGACTGCAGACGTAATACAGGAGATGATCAGGGACTGCAGACATAATACAGGAGATGACCAGAGACTGCAGACACACTACAGGAGACGGTCAGAGACTGCAGACATAGTACAGGAGATGGTCAGAGACTGCAGACATAATACAGGAGATGATCAGAGACTGCAGACATAATACAGGAGATGATCAGAGACTTCCACTCACTAGTACAGGAGATGGTCAGAGACTGCAGACATAGTACAGGAGATGGTCAGAGACTGCAGACATAGTACAGGAGATGGTCAGAGACTGCAGACATAGTACAGGAGAGGGTCAGAGACTGCAGACATAGTACAGGAGATGGTCAGAGACTGCAGACATAGTACAGGAGACGTCAGAGACTGCAGACATAATACAGGAGAGGTCAGAGACTGCAGACATAGTACAGGAGATGGTCAGAGACTGCAGACATAGTACAGGAGATGATCAGAGACTGCAGACATTGTACAGGAAATGGTCAGAGACGGCAGACATAGTACAGGAGATGGTAAGAGACTGCAGACATCCTACAGGAGAAGATCAGAGACTGCAGACATAGTACAGCAGATGATCAGAGACTGCAGACATAATACAGGAGACGATCAGAGACTGCAGACATCCTACAGGAGACGGTCAGAGACTGCAGACATGGTACAGGAGATGATCAGAGACTGCAGACATAATACAGGAGACGGTCAGAGACTGCAGACATTGTACAGGAGATGGTCAGAAACTGCACACATAGTACAGGAGATGATCAGAGACTGCAGACATAATACAGGAGATGATCAGAGACTGCAGACATAGTACTGGAGATGATCAGAGACTGCAGACATTGTACAGGAGATGATCAGAGACTGCAGACATAATACAGGAGATAATCAGAGACTGCAGACATAGTACAGGAGATGGTCAGAGACTGCAGACATAATACAGGAGATGATCAGAGACTGCAGACATAGTACTAGAGATGAACAGAGACTGCAGACATAGTACATGAGATGATCAGAGACTGCAGACATAGTATAGGAGACGATCAGAGACTGCAGACATCCTACAGGAGAGGGTCAGAGACTGCAGACATGGTACAGGAGATGATCAGAGACTGCAGACATAGTACAGGAGATGGTCAGAGACTGCAGATATACTACAGGAGATGGTCAGAGACTGCAGACGTAATACAGGAGATGATCAGAGACTGCAGACATAATTCAGGAGATGACCAGAGACTGCAGACATAGTACAGGAGATGGTCAGAGACTGCAGACATACTACAGGAGATGGTCAGAGACTGCAGACATAATACAGGAGACGGTCAGAGACTGCAGACGTAATACAGGAGATGATCAGGGACTGCAGACATAATACAGGAGATGACCAGAGACTGCAGACACACTACAGGAGACGGTCAGAGACTGCAGACATAGTACAGGAGATGGTCAGAGACTGCAGACATAATACAGGAGATGATCAGAGACTGCAGACATAATACAGGAGATGATCAGAGACTTCCACTCACTAGTACAGGAGATGGTCAGAGACTGCAGACATAGTACAGGAGATGGTCAGAGACTGCAGACATAGTACAGGAGATGGTCAGAGACTGCAGACATAGTACAGGAGAGGGTCAGAGACTGCAGACATAGTACAGGAGATGGTCAGAGACTGCAGACATAGTACAGGAGACGTCAGAGACTGCAGACATAATACAGGAGAGGTCAGAGACTGCAGACATAGTACAGGAGATGGTCAGAGACTGCAGACATAGTACAGGAGATGATCAGAGACTGCAGACATTGTACAGGAAATGGTCAGAGACGGCAGACATAGTACAGGAGATGGTCAGAGACTGCAGACATCCTACAGGAGAAGATCAGAGACTGCAGACATAGTACAGGAGATGATCAGAGACTGCAGACATAATACAGGAGACGATCAGAGACTGCAGACATCCTACAGGAGACGGTCAGAGACTGCAGACATGGTACAGGAGATGATCAGAGACTGCAGACATAATACAGGAGATGGTCAGAGACTGCAGACATTGTACAGGAGATGGTCAGAAACTGCACACATAGTACAGGAGATGATCAGAGACTGCAGACATAATACAGGAGATGATCAGAGACTGCAGACATAGTACTGGAGATGATCAGAGACTGCAGACATTGTACAGGAGATGATCAGAGACTGCAGACATAATACAGGAGATAATCAGAGACTGCAGACATAGTACAGGAGATGGTCAGAGACTGCAGACATAATACAGGAGATGATCAGAGACTGCAGACATAGTACTAGAGATGAACAGAGACTGCAGACATAGTACATGAGATGATCAGAGACTGCAGACATAGTATAGGAGACGATCAGAGACTGCAGGCATCCTACAGGAGAGGGTCAGAGACTGCAGACATGGTACAGGAGATGATCAGAGACTGCAGACATAGTACAGGAGATGGTCAGAGACTGCAGATATACTACAGGAGATGGTCAGAGACTGCAGACGTAATACGGGAGATGATCAGAGACTGCAGACATAATACAGGAGATGACCAGAGACTGCAGACATAGTACAGGAGATGGTCAGAGACTGCAGACATACTACAGGAGATGGTCAGAGACTGCAGACATAATACAGGAGATGGTCAGAGACTGCAGACATTGTACAGGAGATGCTCAGAAACTGCACACATAGTACAGGAGATGATCAGAGACTGCAGACATAATACAGGAGATGATCAGAGACTGCAGACATAGTACTGGAGATGATCAGAGACTGCAGATTTTGTACAGGAGATGATCAGAGACTGCAGACATAATACAGGAGATAATCAGAGACTGCAGACATAGTACAGGAGATGGTCAGAGACTGCAGACATAATACAGGAGATGATCAGAGACTGCAGACATAGTACTAGAGATGAACAGAGACTGCAGACATAGTACATGAGATGATCAGAGACTGCAGACATAGTATAGGAGACGATCAGAGACTGCAGACATCCTACAGGAGAGGGTCAGAGACTGCAGACATGGTACAGGAGATGATCAGAGACTGCAGACATAGTACAGGAGATGGTCAGAGACTGCAGATATACTACAGGAGATGGTCAGAGACTGCAGACGTAATACAGGAGATGATCAGAGACTGCAGACATAATACAGGAGATGACCAGAGACTGCAGACATAGTACAGGAGATGGTCAGAGACTGCAGACATACTACAGGAGATGGTCAGAGACTGCAGACATAATACAGGAGACGGTCAGAGACTGCAGACGTAATACAGGAGATGATCAGGGACTGCAGACATAATACAGGAGATAACCAGAGACTGCAGACACACTACAGGAGACGGTCAGAGACTGCAGACATAATACAGGAGATGGTCAGAGACTGCAGACATACTACAGGAGATGGTCAGAGACTGCAGACATAATACAGGAGACGGTCAGAGACTGCAGACGTAATACAGGAGATGATCAGGGACTGCAGACATAATACAGGAGATAACCAGAGACTGCAGACACACTACAGGAGATGGTCAGAGACTGCAGACATAGTACAGGAGATGGTCAGAGACTGCAGACATAGTACAGGAGATGGTCAGAGACTGCAGACATACTACAGGAGATGGTCAGAGACTGCAGACATAATACAGGAGACGGTCAGAGACTGCAGACGTAATACAGGAGATGATCAGGGACTGCAGACATAATACAGGAGATAACCAGAGACTGCAGACACACTACAGGAGATGGTCAGAGACTGCAGACATAGTACAGGAGATGGTCAGAGACTGCAGACATAGTACAGGAGATGGTCAGAGACTGCAGACATAGTACAGGAGAGGGTCAGAGACTGCAGACATAGTACAGGAGATGGTCAGAGACTGCAGACATAGTACAGGAGACGTCAGAGACTGCAGACATAATACAGGAGAGGTCAGAGACTGCAGACATAGTACAGGAGATGGTCAGAGACTGCAGACATAGTACAGGAGATGATCAGAGACTGCAGACATTGTACAGGAAATGGTCAGAGACGGCAGACATAGTACAGGAGATGGTCAGAGACTGCAGACATCCTACAGGTGATGGTCAGAGACTGCAGACACACTACAGGAGACGGTCAGAGACTGCAGATATGGTACAGGAGATGGTCAGAGACTGCAGACATAATACAGGAGATGATCAGAGACTGCAAACATAGTAGAGGAGATGGTCAGAGACTGCAGACATAGTACACGAGATGGTCAGAGACTGCAGACATAGTACAGGAGAGGGTCAGAGACTGCAGACATAGTACAGGAGATGGTCAGAGACTGCAGACATAATACAGGAGATGATCAGAGACTGCAGACATAGTACAGGAGATGGTCAGAGACTGCAGACATAATACAGGAGACGGTCAGAGACTGCAGACGTAATACAGGAGATGATCAGGGACTGCAGACATAATACAGGAGATAACCAGAGACTGCAGACACACTACAGGAGACGGTCAGAGACTGCAGACATAATACAGGAGATGATCAGAGACTGCAGACATAATACAGGAGATGATCAGAGACTTCCACTCACTAGTACAGGAGATGGTCAGAGACTGCAGACATAGTACAGGAGATGGTCAGAGACTGCAGACATAGTACAGGAGATGGTCAGAGACTGCAGACATAGTACAGGAGAGGGTCAGAGACTGCAGACATAGTACAGGAGATGGTCAGAGACTGCAGACATAGTACAGGAGACGTCAGAGACTGCAGACATAATACAGGAGAGGTCAGAGACTGCAGACATAGTACAGGAGATGGTCAGAGACTGCAGACATAGTACAGGAGATGATCAGAGACTGCAGACATTGTACAGGAAATGGTCAGAGACGGCAGACATAGTACAGGAGATGGTCAGAGACTGCAGACATACTACAGGTGATGGTCAGAGACTGCAGACACACTACAGGAGATGGTCAGAGACTGCAGATATGGTACAGGAGATGGTCAGAGACTGCAGACATAATACAGGAGATGATCAGAGACTGCAAACATAGTAGAGGAGATGGTCAGAGACTGCAGACATAGTACACGAGATGGTCAGAGACTGCAGACATAGTACAGGAGAGGGTCAGAGACTGCAGACATAGTACAGGAGATGGTCAGAGACTGCAGACATAATACAGGAGATGATCAGAGACTGCAGACATAGTACAGGAGATGGTCAGAGACTGCAGACATAATACAGGAGATGATCAGAGACTACAGACATAGTACAGGAGATGGTCAGAGACTGCAGACATAGTACAGGAGACGATCAGAGACTGCAGACATCCTACAGGTGATGGTCAGTGACTGCAGACACACCACAGGAGACGGCCAGAGACTGCAGACATAGTACAGGAGATGGTCAAAGATTGCAGACATAATACAGGAGATGATCAGAGACTGCAGACATTGTACAGGAAATGGTCAGAGACTGCAGACATAGTACAGGAGATGGTCATAGACTGCAGACATAGTACAGGAGATGGTCAGAGACTGCAGACACACTACAGGAGACGGTCAGAGACTGCAGACATAGTACTGGAGATGATCAGAGACTGCAGACATAATACAGGAGATGATCAGAGACTGCAGACATAATACAGGAGATAATCAGAGACTGCAGACATAGTACAGGAGATGGTCAGAGACTGCAGACATAATACAGGAGATGATCAGAGACTTCAGACATAATACAGGAGATGATCAGAGACTGCAGACATAATACAGGAGATAATCAGAGACTGCAGACATTGTACAGGAGATGATCAGAGACTGCAGACATAATACAGGAGATGATCAGAGACTGCAGACATAATACAGGAGATAATCAGAGACTGCAGACATAGTACAGGAGATGGTCAGAGACTGCAGACATAATACAGGAGATGATCAGAGACTGCAGACATAGTACTAGAGATGAACAGAGACTGCAGACATAGTACATGAGATGATCAGAGACTGCAGACATAGTATAGGAGACGATCAGAGACTGCAGACATCCTACAGGAGAGGGTCAGAGACTGCAGACATGGTACAGGAGATGATCAGAGACTGCAGACATAGTACAGGAGATGGTCAGAGACTGCAGATATACTACAGGAGATGGTCAGAGACTGCAGACGTAATACAGGAGATGATCAGAGACTGCAGACATAATACAGGAGATGACCAGAGACTGCAGACATAGTACAGGAGATGGTCAGAGACTGCAGACATAATACAGGAGACGGTCAGAGACTGCAGACGTAATACAGGAGATGATCAGGGACTGCAGACATAATACAGGAGATGACCAGAGACTGCAGACACACTACAGGAGACGGTCAGAGACTGCAGACATAGTACAGGAGATGGTCAGAGATTGCAGACATAATACAGGAGATGATCAGGGACTGCAGACATAATACAGGAGATGATCAGAGACTTCCACTCACTAGTACAGGAGATGGTCAGAGACTGCAGACATAGTACAGGAGATGGTCAGAGACTGCAGACATTGTACAGGAGACGTCAGAGACTGCAGACATAATACAGGAGAGGTCAGAGACTGCAGACATAGTACAGGAGATGGTCAGAGACTGCAGACATAGTACAGGAGATGATCAGAGACTGCAGACATTGTACAGGAAATGGTCAGAGACGGCAGACATAGTACAGGAGATGGTCAGAGACTGCAGACATCCTACAGGAGAAGATCAGAGACTGCAGACATAGTACAGGAGATGATCAGAGACTGCAGACATAATACAGGAGACGATCAGAGACTGCAGACATCCTACAGGAGACGGTCAGAGACTGCAGACATGGTACAGGAGATGATCAGAGACTGCAGACATAATACAGGAGATGGTCAGAGACTGCAGACATTGTACAGGAGATGGTCAGAAACTGCACACATAGTACAGGAGATGATCAGAGACTGCAGACATAATACAGGAGATGATCAGAGACTGCAGACATAGTACTGGAGATGATCAGAGACTGCAGACATTGTACAGGAGATGATCAGAGACTGCAGACATAATACAGGAGATAATCAGAGACTGCAGACATAGTACAGGAGATGGTCAGAGACTGCAGACATAATACAGGAGATGATCAGAGACTGCAGACGTAGTACTAGAGATGAACAGAGACTGCAGACATAGTACATGAGATGATCAGAGACTGCAGACATAGTATAGGAGACGATCAGAGACTGCAGACATCCTACAGGAGAGGGTCAGAGACTGCAGACATGGTACAGGAGATGATCAGAGACTGCAGACATAGTACAGGAGATGGTCAGAGACTGCAGATATACTACAGGAGATGGTCAGAGACTGCAGACGTAATACAGGAGATGATCAGAGACTGCAGACATAATACAGGAGATGACCAGAGACTGCAGACATAGTACAGGAGATGGTCAGAGACTGCAGACATACTACAGGAGATGGTCAGAGACTGCAGACATAATACAGGAGACGGTCAGAGACTGCAGACGTAATACAGGAGATGATCAGGGACTGCAGACATAATACAGGAGATGACCAGAGACTGCAGACACACTACAGGAGACGGTCAGAGACTGCAGACATAGTACAGGAGATGGTCAGAGACTGCAGACATAATACAGGAGATGATCAGAGACTGCAGACATAATACAGGAGATGATCAGAGACTTCCACTCACTAGTACAGGAGATGGTCAGAGACTGCAGACATAGTACAGGAGATGGTCAGAGACTGCAGACATAGTACAGGAGATGGTCAGAGACTGCAGACATAGTACAGGAGAGGGTCAGAGACTGCAGACATAGTACAGGAGATGGTCAGAGACTGCAGACATAGTACAGGAGACGTCAGAGACTGCAGACATAATACAGGAGAGGTCAGAGACTGCAGACATAGTACAGGAGATGATCAGAGACTGCAGACATTGTACAGGAAATGGTCAGAGACGGCAGACATAGTACAGGAGATGGTCAGAGACTGCAGACATCCTACAGGTGATGGTCAGAGACTGCAGACACACTACAGGAGACGGTCAGAGACTGCAGATATGGTACAGGAGATGGTCAGAGACTGCAGACATAATACAGGAGATGATCAGAGACTGCAAACATAGTAGAGGAGATGGTCAGAGACTGCAGACATAGTACACGAGATGGTCAGAGACTGCAGACATAGTACAGGAGAGGGTCAGAGACTGCAGACATAGTACAGGAGATGGTCAGAGACTGCAGACATAATACAGGAGATGATCAGAGACTGCAGACATAGTACAGGAGATGGTCAGAGACTGCAGACATAATACAGGAGATGATCAGAGACTACAGACATAGTACAGGAGATGGTCAGAGACTGCAGACATAGTACAGGAGACGATCAGAGACTGCAGACATCCTACAGGTGATGGTCAGTGACTGCAGACACACCACAGGAGACGGCCAGAGACTGCAGACATAGTACAGGAGATGGTCAAAGATTGCAGACATAATACAGGAGATGATCAGAGACTGCAGACATTGTGCAGGAAATGGTCAGAGACTGCAGACATAGTACAGGAGATGGTCATAGACTGCAGACATAGTACAGGAGATGGTCAGAGACTGCAGACACACTACAGGAGACGGTCAGAGACTGCAGACATAGTACTGGAGATGATCAGAGACTGCAGACATAATACAGGAGATGATCAGAGACTGCAGACATAATACAGGAGATAATCAGAGACTGCAGACATAGTACAGGAGATGGTCAGAGACTGCAGACATAATACAGGAGATGATCAGAGACTTCAGACATAATACAGGAGATGATCAGAGACTGCAGACATAATACAGGAGATAATCAGAGACTGCAGACATAGTACAGGAGATTGTCAGAGACTGCAGACATAATACAGGAGATGATCAGAGACTGCAGACATAGTACTAGAGATGAACAGAGACTGCAGACATAGTACATGAGATGATCAGAGACTGCAGACATAGTATAGGAGACGATCAGAGACTGCAGACATCCTACAGGAGAGGGTCAGAGACTGCAGACATGGTACAGGAGATGATCAGAGACTGCAGACATAATACAGGAGATGGTCAGAGACTGCAGACATAGTACAGGAGATGGTCAGAGACTGCAGACATAGTACAGGAGATGGTCAGAGACTGCAGACATAGTACAGGAGAGGGTCAGAGACTGCAGACATAATACAGGAGATGATCAGAGACTGCAGACATAGTACAGGAGATGGTCAGAGACTGCAGACATAATACAGGAGACGATCAGAGACTGCAGACATAGTACAGGGGATGGTCAGAGAACTGCAGACATACTACAGGAGATGGTCAAAGACTGCAGACATAATACAGGAGATGATCAGATACTACAGACATGGTACAGGAGATGGTCAGAGACTGCAGACATAGTACAGGAGACAATCAGAGACTGCAGACATCCTACAGGTGATGGTCAGAGACTGCAGACACACCACAGGAGACGGTCAGAGACTGCAGACATAGTACAGGAGATGGTCAAAGACTGCAGACATAATACAGGAGATGATCAGAGACTGCAGACATTGTACAGGAAATGGTCAGAGACTGCAGACATAGTACAGGAGATGGTCATAGACTGCAGACATAGTACAGGAGATGGTCAGAGACTGCAGACACACTACAGGAGACGGTCAGAGACTGCAGACATGGTTCAGGAGATGGTCAGAGACTGCAGACATAATACAGGAGATGATCAGAGACTGCAGACATAGTACAGGAGACGGTCAGAGACTGCAGACATAGTACAGGAAACGTCAGAGACTGCAGACATAATACAGGAGATGGTCAGAGACTGCAGACATAGTACAAGAGATGGTCAGAGACTGCAGACATAATACAGGAGACGATCAGAGACTGCAGACATCCTACAGGTGATGGTCAGAGACTACAGACACACCACAGGAGACGGTCAGAGACTGCAGACATAGTACATGAGATGGTCAAAGACTGCAGACATAATACAGGAGATGATCAGAGACTGCAGACATAGTAGAGGAGATGGTCAGAGACTGCAGACATAGTACAGGAGATGGTCAGAGACTGCAGACATAGTACAGGAGATGGTCAGAGACTGCAGACATTGTACAGGAATTGGTCAGAGACTGCAGACATAGTACAGGAGATGATCAGAGACTGCAGACATGGTACAGGAGATGATCAGAGACTGCAGACATAATACAGGAGATGGTCAGAGGCTGCAGACATGGTACAGGAGATGATCAGAGACTGCAGACATAATACAGGAGATGGTCAGAGACTGCAGACATAGTACAGGAGATGATCAGAGACTGCAGACATGATACAGGAGATGGTCAGAGACTGCAGACATAATACTGGAGATGATCAGAGACTGCACACATAGTACAGGAGATGGTCAGAGACTGCAGACATGATACAGGAGATGGTCAGAGACTGCAGACATGATACAGGAGATGGTCAGAGACTGCAGACATAGTACAGGAGACGATCAGAGACTGCAGACATAATACAGGAGATGATCAGAGACTGCAGAGATAGTACAGGAGATGGTCAGAGACTGCAGACATGATGCAGGAGATGGTCAGAGACTGCAGACATAGTACAGGAGACGATCAGAGACTGCAGACATAATACAGGAGATGGTCAGACACTGCAGACATAGTACAGGAGATGGTCAGAGACTGCCACTCACTAGTACAGTGTTGCGAGGAGGAGAGGGAGGGGGGTCTAAGACCCCGTTTCTGCTCTCTCTCCACTCAGACACGAGCGCTTCAATCTACGGCTGCTTCGCTCTCCTCTTCTGACAGAAGGAGGGAGGGGAATGGGCAGTATACACAGAGAGCCCTCTTCCTGTTGATAACAGGGACGGCGGTGGCACAGTTTCTCCTCCCCTGATCCGCTCTTGCATACCTCCTAACTTTTAAAGTTGAGAATGAGGGACATCCTGGGGAGAGAGTGACCTGCGGCACGTGCAGCTTTTATCAAAGCTTTTATCCCCATCAGAGTCCCTCCTTACATCAGGGTTCCCATCAGAGTCCCCCCATAGCAGGTGTCCCTCCATCAGAGCCCCTCCACAGCAGGTGTCCCCATCAGAGCCCCCCTACAGCAGGTGTACCTCCATCAGAGCCCCCCCCACAGCAGATGTCCCCCATCAGAGTCCCTACACAGCAGGTGTCCCCCATCAGAGCCCCCCCACAGCAGGTGTCCCTCCATCAGAGCCCCCCACAACAGGTGTACCTTCATCAGAGCCCCCCCACAGCAGGTGTCCCCCATCAGAGGCCCCCCCCCCACAGCAGGTGTCCCCCATCAGAGACCCTGCACAGCAGGTGTCCCCATCAGAGCCCCCCCACAGCAGGTGTCCCCCATCAGAGTCCCCACACAGCAGGTGTCCCCCATCAGAGCCCCCCCACAGCAGGTGTCCCCCATCAGAGTCCCCCCTACAGCAGGTGTACCCCATCAGAGTCCCCCCCACAGCAGGTGTCCCCCATCAGAGTCCCCGCACAGCAGGTGTCCCCCATCAGAGCCCCCCCCACAGCAGGTGTCCCCATCAGAGTCCCTGCACAGCAAGTGTCCCCCTTTAGAGCCCCCCCACAGCAGGTGTCCCCCATCAGAGTCTCCGTATAAGCAGGTGTCCCCCATCAGAGCCCCCCCCACAGCAGGTGTCCCCCATCAGAGTCTCCGTACAGCAGGTGTCCACCATCAGAGTCTCCGTACAGCAGGTGTCCCCCATTAGAGGCCCCCCACAGCAGGTGTCCCCATTCAGTACCTGTCCAATAGGTCCCTGCTCGGGCACGCTGGAAGCAGAAGCACATTGTGGGGGGGCAGGGCATATGTGGCATCTTTGGTTACTAGGAGGGCGGCACTCGGAGAGCATTTCTGGGAGTGCACTCGATGATTGTCAGCAGCTCCGGCCAACCCAGAAGCCTCTCATCACACCGCCTATGGGAGCAGAGCCGACACACGCAGAGGGGGCGGGGTAGACAGGAGACTCCACGCGCACCGGACAGAAAAAGACAGAAGGATGCGGTACCCAGCACGGATTCCGGGGACAGCGGGAGCGGTATGCTCTCGGCTCTTGTCAGTTGCCGGCGTATCCGCCTCCGCCTCTGGACACAGACAAGGAGGAGGGAGGGGAGCACTCTGGAGCTTCGCACTCTAGAGCTTCGGCGCCCCCACCTCTTAAGCGCCCGGGTGCGGAGCACCCCGTGCACCCGCCTAGGATCGGCCCTGCCGAACACTCCCCTGTACGGTTCGCAGCAGAACTCCCGAACAGGGGAAATGTTCTAACACAAACAGCGAAACCCATTGAAGTCTATGGGAGCCAAACAAGAAAAATGAAGTGCTCATTTTGAAGGCGTATATGCAAGTAATTGGCTATAAAAGGGGTAGGGGGGCCTGGGTACTGCCCTTGGGGACATTTATCAATATATATATATATTTTTTTTTTAAACAACTGTTTTTTAGGAACAGTGATTTTAATTATGCCTAAAGTGCAACAATAAAAGTGAAAAATGTATTTACATATAGTGCCTGGGGGCTCCCCTTAATGTGCCTGTAAAATGGCGCATCTGTAGCATGCATAAAACATGCTGCAGCAAAAATGAAATTTCTAAAGAAAAAAGTAAAGTAAAATCCCATTTAAAATGGCTTGCCATTACAATTGATGGCAACCGGCTATTAAAAAAAATAAAGAAAAAAACAGCATGGGGTCCCTCCAAATTCCATAACAGACCTTTATCTGAGCATGCAGCCCGGCAAGTCATGGAAAGGAGAGGGGGTGAGCGAACCTCCTGAACCATACCAGGCCACATGCAACATGGGATGGGTGCTTTGGGGTAGGGGGGAGCCCCCCCCCGAAGTACCTTGTCCCGATGGAATTCCGCTCAAGCTGTCTTGCATACACCAAAGTCCGACCGTCAAGAACGCGGTGACGTACAAAACGGACGACGGGACTAGAAAAAGGAAGTTCAATAGCCAGTGCGCCACCCTTTGGGCTCCTTCTGCTAATCTCGTGTTTATCTCATGTTAGTAGAAGTTTGGTGAGAGACGATTCACGCTTTTCAGCTTTCGTGCTTTTCAGTCCATTACTGCTCTTCAGTTTGTGCTTGTGGGTTTGTTTCTGCTTTTCAGTGCGTGTAGTCAGTTCGCATCTGTTTTTTCAGTGTGTTCTTGTCCGCTCATTTCTGATTTTCAGTTCGCTCTTCACAGGCCTTGCTGTTCTTCAGTGCGTTCTGTTAGTTCGTTCTAACCAACCGACCATTTTGAAGCCATGTTGCGGGGATGTACTCATCGTAGAGTTCGTGCTGTGTGGGGGCTTGGTGTTGGGGTTCATACTTGGACCCAAGCTCAGTCCATGAACAGGGTGGGGAGGAGTTCATGGACCAAGAATTGGCTACTCCAGCGTGACCAATTCTCTCATATGCCCAGGAGAATAATCATGATGATTTCAGGAACTTTCTCTGAATGATGGACCCTGTTTTTCACCGTCTGTTGGCTTTGCTGACCCCTTATATTATGAAGCAGGACACCTGCATGCAGCATGCCATCACTCCGAAACAGAGGCTAGTCGCCACGTTGCGGTACTTGGGAGAAATCTACAGGACCTCAAGTTCTCTACAGGCATCTCCCCCCAGGCTCTGGGGATCATTATTCCAGAGACCTGTTCTGCCACCATACAGGTCCTACAGAAGGACTATATTAGGGTAAGTTTTCCCCTTTAACATCACATTCTATGTATTTAATGTTTGCTAATGTATTGTATTTATTTCATTATTCCCTAATTACCATGATTGTAATATGCTGTGAATGTCCCCTTTGTCCTCATGCATGCTGTAAGCTTTTAATGCTCCTTTTTTGTCCTTCATGCATACTTGCCTTCCTAACCTCCCCAGTATGCTATCTTGGGCCCATATACACCTAGTCTAGTCACTTAACAATGTATTTTGTCAGCTCCATAGTAGTGCTTTACCTAAACACCCCCTAAAATGTGTCCAAATGTTCTTGTTGTCCTTAAATTCAGGCAGAGTGCCAGAGGCTTTTTTTTGGGTCCCAAACTCAGCTCGAACCCCCCCCCCCTAAAATTTTTACAATGGGCCATCAGAGGGGGTGAGGAATCTGATAAGTGGGCCTTATATTTTTGTCTTTCAATACTCCTTAAAATAAATGTTATACTGATGTTGGCCAAGAATGTTTTTGTGTAATCTGCTTGCAATGTTATGTGCAAAAGTACTAATATTTTTTTTGTCTGGAGGTGGTGTCAGCACAATGTGAGTTCCTCTATGTGGACATGGGGAAGAATGGCCGGATGTCAGATGGAGGAGTCCTTACCCAGACCGAGTTCTACCAACGTCTCCAGACTGGTGGCCTGGCATTGCCACCTGCTGCAGACAACGTTGAAGGACTCCCATTCGTCTTTATTGCTGATAAAGCATTCGGTCTGGGCGAGCACCTGATTAGGCCATTCCCCCAGAGGACCCTCACCCCGGAGAGGAGGGTTTTTAACTACCGGCTGGCCAGAGCCAGAAGAGTCATTGAGAATGTCTTCGGGATAATGGCCAGCCGGTTTCGCCTGTTTCTGACAGCAATACATATGGCGGACTACAAAATTAACCACGTCATATTATCCTGTTGCATATTGCACAACTTTTTACATAAAAATGCCCAAAATTATCTTGCCTCAGTTGGGCCTGAGGCCGGACTTCCTGCTAATCCCCTGATGGGCCTGGATACTGGCTGTCCTGGCTTGGCACCCCAAAGCGCCCGTGAAGTTCGCCAGAAATATGTCAATTATTTTATGGGTAGGGGGGCCATTGCTATGCCAGACAATGTCTAAATATTTTTTTAATAAAAAAAAAATGTCTAATAAAATCTTGAATTTTCTTTTTAGCTGTCTCCTAGGTTTTCCTAGTGCATTTGTAGTGCCAAGTGTATTTTGCTTTAGTAAATAAGCCCCATTGTCATTGTAAACACAAAATTACTTCCAAAACTGGTATTGAGCATTGAAAGAAAAAGCCACACATTGTTAATTATCAAACTTTTTACTCTGTGCACATTCACATGTGCTTTATAAAATTTGTTTGGAAAATATTTTTTTTTCTCAAGTTTTTTACAATTTTGTTTTTTGGTATAGACAGGCATGTTTCAAAACATAACATACACAACTCTGGAACTTACAAAGTTCAACGTAGAAAAAATGTAGGCAATATCAGACATTATAGTATGTCCAAAATGTGTTGATATTGCCTTCATTAGATGGGGTGATGTCACCCCTGTAAAAGCCAAATTTTGAAGATGCACACAATTTGGGAGTGAAAATGGGTATTTCCCTCCTGATCCCATGCCTAATGTCAACATGTGCTATCTCACATCATGGGGGATCAATGGACGTGTTTTGGGGGTGCAACCGCTTCCTCTCACCTACTAGAGTTACAAGGAAGGGGTTGCACCCACAAAATGCGTACATTGATGTCTCCTGATGGCAGATAGCACATGTTGACACACCGTGTGTATCTTCAAAATTTGGCTTTTAAAATGTAAAAAAAATATTTTTGTTTAGTACAACAAATGGTAAAATGGTGGCATTTGGAAGATATTTAGATTCTCCTCAACACAGCAATCATGTTCTTCATTTGTTGTTACATAACATTGAGTTTATTCCTTATGATGTCAATTTCACGATTCCACACCATGATGTCCTGGATTAGCCTTTGTGCACTGTCACTTGTCACGTGAAATGTTCAGCTTGCTCTTCCACAACCAGCACATCACCTAAAAATTTGAGTAAAAACATATATTATAAATATGCAGGCATACATATATTACCTGAAGCTGGGGTGTCAGACACTCACCTGTTGTGGTGACAAGTTCACCCACTTCCTCCACCTCTCCTTCCTCCAGATCCTTGGGGTGTGGTATTGTGCTGAGTTCCCCTTCTTTGTGAGGTGTGGGGTTCCTGGTGTCCTCTGAGTGGTGTCCTCCGAGTCTTTTCTCCCCCATGAGAAAGAAACAAAAGGTATACTTAGCACACAGATATTTGAGTCCAGAAATAAGAATATGAAACATTGCTGGGAAGTGGGGTACAATTGTCTGTTTTGGGAAGAGTTCCAAGCTGAAGACATGATTTTTTACCTTACCAAAGCTGGAATAATTACCTTTTTGTGACAATTTTCACACATGGAGACACCCCAAGTATCCATGGAGCACCTGTGTGGGACACCTTAAAAAGTTTGTTCTTGTGTCTCACACTAGTGCTCCTGAGTCCAGATGTGTATGTAAACAGCTGCTGAGTGTCCTCTCCTTACATTACACTGAATCAAGCTTGCATTTCATTCTAGTTACAAACATATCTAGACAGCAATGTACAAAACTTATTTTTACACAAATAGGCACGACCAAATGTATTTAACCTGTATCTGCCCAAAACATCGTATTTAATGAGTGAGCAATGTTTCCTACGACCAATTACTGTGCCCACGAACATGAAAGTCGCCATTTTAAACTGTACAACAGTAAAAAAAAGCACATGGAGCAGTGTGCATGTACAATAATAATGATAGGAAGACACGACAAGTACTTACTTTTTAGAAGCACTCTCTTGATTCTTCTATACTGATCCTGCTCCCTCAGTTTCTGATCTGACCACTGTTTCCTCAATTGGTCCTTGGATCGTTGTACCCTAATATTTCTGTGCAGACTCTTCACAACTTTAGTCATGATCTTGGCCTTTCTCACATTTGGGTTTAGGTACGGTCAATACTTCCCATCATAGTCGTTCCTCCTCAAGATGTCCACCATCTCTATAAAGGCCATATTTGAGGCCTTAAATCTTCTCCTCCGGGATTGGGACGTTTCTGGCTCCGGGCTTTCCTCCTCCTTGTTACTGCTATTATCACGCACCTCCTGTGTCTCCACCATGTTGCTCCTACTGCACGCCAAAAGAGAAGGGGCTGGGTATATTCTCGAAAGAACGTCAGGGGCAGGCGACATGGGTGGAGTTTCACGCATGCGCAGTGTATATCAAGCTAACACGCATGTGTCGTACGTACGATCTGTGTGCGGAGGAAGGTGGAACGGAAGTGGCGAGCATTCTAAACAAAGGTAAAATTTTAACTTGGGGCATCAGTGGCCTATATTGCTTCAAGATTGAGGCCTATATTGGGATAAGATTATGAGTGTTTAGGCTGACATTAGTGTTTTGTCTGGTGTATTGTCTTACAGCAAATATGAATCACTTTATGGACCCAGAATTCATGGCCAGTTTCATAGACAGGTACAGAGAGATGCGGAATTTGTAGGAGGTGAAACACAGCTTATATTATAATAAACAAGCTAGGAGGTCAACACTGGAGAAACTTCTGGAATTTCTGAAGACTCGGGTCCCCGATGCAACCATCATGTTCTTGGAAAAGAAAATTGGGATCTTGAGGAATGTGTATAAGAAGGAGCATAAGAATGGTCCAGAAATCACTCAGATCAGGAGCAGCAGCAGCAGCACAAGTGTATGTACCTAGGCTGTGGTATTTCAACAAACTGCGGTTTCTGGATGACCAGACTGAAGCCAGGGAATCACTTTCTACCCTTCCCTGCAGCCTTCCCTCCACCCTTCCCTCAACCCCAGCAGAGGCTGACGAGGACCAACCTGGGCATTCCGTCCTGGAAGAAGTGGATGCGCCCAGCTGGAGTCAGGTATATTATTTTTATACATATTTATTGTCCTAATATCAATGATGTTAACTAGATGTTATAATTGATAACAAATTAATGATTTAAAAAAAAGTGATTTAGATATCAATAGACAGTAGTGGCCAAAAATGTTTGGGATGAGAATGAAAAATGCTGGGCTCAGAATCATAGTCTTTTCTATTTATTAACATTCAGTTTGCAAGTCATGAGCTGAAAATTGTGTGTGATTGATGAACCAAAAACTAAAACTATGTCCCTTTATATTTTTATACACAGGATGAGCTCAGCCAGGAGGAGGGTATGGAAAGTGTCATCCAGGAGGTGGCCATGACCAGTGTCAGGTAGGAGGTGACCGTGCCCAGTGTCATCCAGGAGGTGGGTGGGCCCAGTGTCAGCCAGGAGGTGGGCGGGCCCAGTGGCCTCACCCAATCACAGGTACCTCCCCTCTGCCTTACAACAAAAAGGCCCAGGAAGGGGACGATCATGAAGGAGGCAGCACTGGGCCTCATTAGGGAAGCAAGTGATGTCCTCAGAAGCACCCCCCGATGCTGAAGAGGCCTATGACTGCTATCTAGCCACTAGATTGCAGAAATTGGGGGAGGGCCAATGCCTCCTCTGTGAGGGAATTTTTGCTCAGGCCCTTCAGAAGGGGTTGAGGGGCCAGCTGACTGAGAACAGCCATGTATGTGAGCTTGCCTTTCCTCCTCCTCCCACTCCTGACACAAGTCCACCTCCAGAGCCACCGCCTCCAAGGAAGGCTGCAGGAAAGGCTGCAGGGAAGCATGGAGGGAAGGCTGCAGTGAATAGAAGAAAGTGATGACCTGGCTTCAGTCTGGTCTGACAGAAGACGCAGGCTGTGGTAGTACCACAGCCTGGGGACATAGATATCATCTGCTGCTGGTCCTGATCTCTGGGAGTCCTGGACCAGATTGGGCTCCAAATTATATGGACCCCTCAAGCTAACAATTTTATTTTCCACAGACTTGATGTGTGCCCTGGGGGTCAAAAGGCTTCGCAAATTCTAAAACTTTCTTCAGCGTTGCCTTCCTCTTCATTTTGTTACCCAAAATAAATGGAGATGTTATTTTTCACAAATACTTACCTATATGTTTTTCTACAAAAAGGACAGTTTGTTTGTGAGTAGGCAGGTACATTTCAAAAATACAAGGTCAAATTAACAGAGGACACCAACACCAACCTCCTTGAGGTTAAAAATACAAGATAATAATGTTATTGTGGAAACTTTACACACAAAAAAAAAAAATTATGGAGATCACTAGAAAATAAATTTTCAATAATACAAAAAAAGATCTTGATGAAATAAAAAATAAAAAATAAATGACTATAAAACATAATTCTAAACATTATTCTGGACATCTGCTTTAAAATAATAAAAGATTATTCATGAGATCACGAGAAATAATAAAGAAATACGTTTGTGAGAACTCTGTGTGAATATCAGCAGCAAAACAACTTTATTCATCTAGCATTATAAAGCACAAAAGAATGTTCTGCATTAGAAGATGACAGAATTTGCAGCGTGATGAATGTGCTATCTCCATTACGAATGCTAGTTTTACCAGACCGAGCACTTCCGTATCATACTTGCTTCAGAGCATGCGTTGTTTTTGGTGCGTCAGAACAACATACAGACAAGCGTTTTTTCTGATAGTAATTTTTTCCATCGGAAAAATATAAAACATGTTCTCTATCTAAGTCCGTCTGAATTTTCAACGGAAAAAGTCCGATGGGTCATACACACAGTCGGAATATACGATGAGAAGCTCCCATCGGACTCTTTCTGTCGGAAATTCCGCTCGTGTGTATGCATTAGGTTGTTAATTGGGTATTTATCACAGGTGTATGTCACTATTGATTTATTTAATAAATACTAGCTATTATTCCACATACAGTATCTCACAAAAGTAAGTACACCCCTCTCATTTTTTGTACATATTTTATTATAACTTTTCATGTGACAACACTGAAGAAATGACACTTTGCTACAATGTAAAGTACATACTGTACAATGTAAAGTACATACTGTACAACACTGACTGCACTGTATTATATACTGTACACCGCCTGAAGTGTTTTATATACTGTACACACTGTATTATATACTGTGTACACCGCCTGCACTGTATTACATACTGTACACTGCCTGCACTTATATACTGTACACCACACCACCTGCACTGTATTATATACTGTACACTGCTTGCACTGTAATATATACTGTAAACTGGCTGCACTGTATATATATATATATATAATATATACATATATATATATTTTACACTGCCTGCAATGTAATATATACTGGACTGCCTGCATTGTATATATATATATATATATTCTACACTGACTGACTACACTGTGTATATATATATATATATATATATATATATATATATATATATATATATACAGTATCTCACAAAAGTGAGTACATTATTATTATAATAATTACTAATATTACTATAATTACTATTATTACAATATTTTATTATATCTTTTCATGTGGCAACACTGAAGAAATGACACTTTGCTACAATGTAAAGTAGTGAGTGTACAGCTTACAGTATAAATTTGCTGTCCCCTCAAAATAATTTAACACAGAGCCATTAATGTCTAAACCGCTGGCTACAAAAGTGAGTACACCCCTAAGTGAAAATGTCCAAATTGGGCCCAAAGTGTCAATATTTTGTGTGGCCACCATTATTTTCCAGCACTGCCCTAACCCTCTTGGGCATGGAATTGACTGGAGCTTCACAGGTTGCCACTGGAGTCCTCTTCCACTCCTCCATGATGACATCACAGAGCTGGTGGATGTTAGAGACCTTGTGCTCCTTCACCTTCCATTTGAGGATGCCTCATAGATGCTCAATAGTGTTTAGGTCTGGAGACATGCTTGGCAGGTCCATCACCTTTACCCTCAGCTTCTTTAGCAAGGCAGTGGTCGTCTTGGAGGTGTGTTTGGGGTGGTTATGTTGGAATACTGCCCTGGGGCCCATTCTCCGAAGGGAGGGGATCGTGCTCTGCTTCAGTATGTCACAGTACATGTTGGCATTCATGGTTCCATCAATGTTGGCTCAAACTTGTCTTGCATACACACTGTCGAACAAAGTTGTCGGGAAATCCGATCGTTCTGAACGCGGTGACGTAAAACACATACGTCGGGACTATAAACGGGGCAGTAGCCAATAGCTTTCATCAATTTATTTATTCTAAGCATGCGTGGCACTTTGTGCGTCGGATTTGTGTACACACGATCGGAAATTCCGACAGCGGATTTTGTTGTCGGAAAATTTTATAGCAAGCTCTCAAACTTTGTGTGTCGGAAAATCCGATGGAAAATGTGTGATGGAGCCTACACACGGTCAGAATTTCTGACAACAAGGTCCTATTACACATTTTCCGTCTGAAAATCCGACCGTGTGTACGGGGCATAACAAGTCACATGACACCGGGGAGGGAAAATGGCTAAGATATAAAACTACTAGCAAAAGTAATGGCGTCTCGTCTTAATAATATAATTGGTTCATTAATAAGCAAAGATCAAGTAGGTTTCATCCCTTTATGGCAAGCAGCAGATAATGTCCGTAGAGCATCATTATTGATTCAAGCAGCTAAAACAAGGCGACTACCTCTGTGTCTCCTGTCATTAGATATCAAAAAAGCATTTGATACAGTGACGTGGCCCTACTTAAATTTCACTCTACAAAAATGGGGCTTTGGACCTCATTTTCTTAGCTGGGTCACTTCACTTTATAATAATTCCAAGGCATATGTTAAATATGCAGGATACAAATCAGACATGTTTGACATAAATAGAGGAACACGTCAGGGTTGTTCTCTCTCCCCACTTTTATTTGCCTTACTCATTGAACCTCTTGCCCAGGCTAGAGGGCATAGATTTAGCAGGCCATCAACATAAATTATGTCTATTTGCTGATGATATATTAATTTTTATGTCTTCCCCTCATATTTCTGCTCCCAATCTTATAAGCAAACTAGATCACTATGCCCAAATTTCTGGACTAATTATAAACCCACAAAAATTAACAGCTTTAAATGTCTCTTTACCCTCGCAAACACTACAACAAGCTCAAACATCTCTGCCTTTTACATGGTCAACGTCTCATCTCACATATCTAGTTATTACTC
The DNA here is from genome assembly GCA_037953035.1 of Aquarana catesbeiana. Classification (NCBI taxonomy): domain Eukaryota; kingdom Metazoa; phylum Chordata; class Amphibia; order Anura; family Ranidae; genus Aquarana; species Aquarana catesbeiana. Next base: position 1,813,077 of record JBBHAA010000512.1, on the reverse strand, counting down.
TTACCCCCAATCTATCTGATATCTTCTGTGCTAACTATCCTCCACTACTACGAAAAATTACTAATTTTCTTAAACAATGGTCCTCTTTGCCAATATCATGGATTGGTAAAATAAATGTAATAAAAATTACTGTATTACCTAAAATGCTTTCGTGTATTACCCATTCCTCAAGAAAACTATCATCCCAGATCCGACAATTGCGCTTCTAAATTTAAAGCCTACCCAAATCTCCTATACACGATTTAAACTCCTTCTACAAATTACCACAGCCGCAAAGCAGACCATCGCCAAAGCGTGGAAGTCCTCATCATTAATGCTTTCTGAAACTACGAATAGAATACGTCAGGCCATGATCCTCTCGAAAACAGATGCCATATCCAACGATAACATACCTAAATTTGAGAAAATTTGGAGTCCTTGGGTGACCCACTTTCTTTCTCCTAATTTTGACACTTCTTTACTAAGATCTTGGTAACTATATAACTTTGTTTTGAATAACTGATAAAAAGATACTATGTACATATTGTTACTAAGAAATCCCCGGAAACCTCTACTAATCCAGACTTTTTTTTTTTCTTCTTCTTCTTATCTTTACTTTCCTTTAATTCTTTTCTTTTCTCCTTATTCTATCCTGTCTTCTCCTATTAATTTTTTCATAACGAAATGGTAGCGAAACACTCACTTTTATAATGTTCAATTATAATACAATAATAGATAGTAAGCTCTAATGTCCTATTGTAAATAACTGAATCTCATAGTAATTAATATTATTTCTTTATTACATATTACTCAAAGTTAAAAGTTTAACAACTGTTTCATTTTTTTGTTGCTCTTGATTATATAATTGTTAAAATTAATAGTAACACCTTAGTCTTTCTAAAACATATAGCCTATTTAAGTCTTTCATTGCTTGTAACTACAAGAAATACTAAGATCTGATATGTAAATTCAACTAATGCTACCATTTAATGTAATCAATATTTTGTTAATTGTATCAATGTTTATATTTACAAAATCAATAAACAAATTTGACGAGATACCAGCACCTGTTAAGCTACAGAATCACATAATATGCTACACCTGTCAAGCTGAAGCTAATATAACTACATTTTTATCAGCACTTTTCTGCAATCCTGTTTTGTTCTTGTTCCAGGGAACTTTTTACCACTTGATGCTGAAGTTATCTGGCAAGAACATGGGTTTGATTCCTCTTTAAATAACCTGATGAATGCGGAGAAAGAGGACCGTTCTGCTGATTTTATTGTGCCCCTGTTTGTCTACAGGTAACACTTCAACTGCCTTCAATGTGCAAAGTGACATGTACAGTATATATATATATATCTCATTCAGATCTAGGACACTAACTTCACACATGAAGACGAGCTCTCTCCGGGATCCATTTCATAGTCATGCAGTTGTTGTCATGCAGCACTACATAACAATGGAATTCTCTTTGATGCCCATTCACATCAATGCAGCACAGCTTCAGTGCATTTTTGGAAAGGTGCAGGTCCTTGTCCTTGTGCTGCTACAGGATGATCTGATAGTGCCCTGATCATGAGTGGCTTTTGTATACAAATTTTCATCTTTAAAAATATCAAAACGTCAACCTGCCCCAGTGCATCTTGCAATGCAGTGTAGGGATCTGTCAGCCTGATGTCAGATGTCCTCCACTGCACTGGGGAACAACTTAAAGAATAGATATTTGTAAAATAAAAAGTGGAACAATGACGTTGCCTCCAGTATGCACTCATTAGATCTTGTTAAGGCTCAATTGAATGTTCAGTATAAATGAGAAAAATATTGTACAGTATATTCCTGATGCACCAAACCAAAACATTTGAACAGTCATATGCCCCGTACACACGGTCGGATTTTCCGACGGAAAATGTGTGATAGGACCTTGTGGTCGGAAATTTCGATTGTGTGTAAGCTCCATCACACATTTTCCTTCGGATTTTCTGACACACAAAGTTTGAGAGCAGGCTATAAAATTTTCCGACAACAAAATCCGTTGTCGGAATTTCCGATTGTGTGTACACAAATCCGACGCACAAAGTGCCACGCATGCTCAGAATAAACAAAGAGATGAAAGCTATTGGCTACTGCCCCGTTTATAGTCCCGACGTATGTGTTTTACGTCACCGCGTTCAGAATGGTCGGATTTTCCGACAACTTTGTGTGACCGTGTGTATGCAAGACAAGTTTGAGCCAACATCCATCGGAAAAAATCCTAGATTTTGTTGTCGGAATGTCTGATCAATGTCTGACCGTGTGTACGGGGCATTACAGTTGGTTTTCTCTAGCCACTTGCTGACCGCAATACATAATTATGCATTGTGACTTTGAGTGGTTTATCAGGGTTATGACTGAAGCTATCAGCCATAACGCTGTTTTTTTTTTTCAGCTGGCGATGCTGTTTCTCATAAAAGCAATCCAAGTGGTTGATTAGCTGCTGGATCACTTTTACAAGCAGCGGGAGGGGACGTCCACCCTCCTCCTGCAACTAAACTGTGTTTTTCGGGCTTTCTGCTCTTACCGGCGAGCCCAGGAAATGATCTGACAGTTTGTGGGGCTGGCTATAGAGGTGAACAGAGACCAGATCATCTCTGATCACCTCTAGGATCTTTGGAGGACCGAAGCAATGTCATGATGTTACTTCTGGTGTAGGACCGAAGTAAACTTTTTTTTTTTTTCGTGTAGCAATAACTCACGGTGGAGCTGCTGATTTTGATCGGGCCTGTTCTCTGATCTCTTCACCCTTCTTTAACTTGTTCAATCCCCTTGACACAACTGTAATGCAGTGTTGTAGTGACACTAATACCAATTATAGCTCACAATATATTTATATATATATATATATATATATATATATATATATATATATATATATATGACACTTATATATATACCTCTACCTGGGTGCTTGTGACTCCACCTGCAGGAGAAAAACAACACTGCACACAAACTTCTGTGATAACCAAAATGACTTCTTTTTACTTAAATGATATCTATATATAAACATTATTACAGTGACTATACTATCACACCAACGTAGTGTGACAGTACAGTAAATATTCACAACAGTCTTTGTACACATACACAGATATACATAAATATATCCACACACACAACAGAACCTTCCTAAAAAGTCCCCTTATTGGTGCGTCTCCAGGTGGGACCAGTGTTCAAAGTGAAATTGTCTTAACTCTGGACACCTTTCCACCTCCAGCACACTGTAGCAAGTGCAAAGACACAGGAATACGAATATCCCACAATATAGATGCTAGGGAGCTCTCCTGCTTTAAACAGTAAAGTCACTATCCTTTATGACTAAATGCAGGGCCCTGCAATAGAAGAGATAGTCCTGACGTCTTCAATCTTCGGCTAGCTATAAATTAGTATTTGTAATCCACAAGAAAGTTCTTCTGTAGTGTTGTGCAGTGCAAGGTGTAATTATAATCAGGCAAATTGTTTGAGTATTCTTACTTGAAGGAGACAGACATCTAGTATCAATCCCTGGATATTGAAGTCTGTGTAAATGTAATGTTTTCCAACTAAATTGTTCCGTGGGACTATCAGTCCCAGCAACACTCTGTAACAGCTCTAAATGTGTGTAGTGTTGAACAAGCTTCTGGGCGTTAACCCTCTCACCCCACCGGATCCGGACAGATTGATGTCTCTGTTTCAGCAGTTCTCAGTCCGTATGGAGCCACAACCACGCTGTCATGCTGTTCCGTTTACTAACGACCAGGAGTCCTCGGTTACCTCCTCCACGGGTCTCCGGAACAATCACTTCTGCTGCTCCAGCACACTGTGATAAATGGTAGGATCCTTGCTGCTGCTCCGCTCCTTCAAAAAGTAGGCCGCAACCCTGTGGGACACACACACCCACAGAGTTCTGCTGGCAGGCCACGCGTCCCAGGAACAAGAGATGGCCGCTCCCAGCCCTTTTATATCCTCCCCACTAATGCAGTTCAGTTCTCCTCTGGTCCATGAGCATTGTGGGTAGGTCATAGTTAACCACTTCAGCCCCGGAAGGATTTACCCCCTTCCTGACCAGAGCACTTTTTACAATTTGGCACTGCGTCGCTTTAACTGCTAATTGCGCGGTCATGCAATTCTGTACCCAAACGAAATTTGCGTCCTTTTCTTCCCACAAATAGAGCTTTCTTTTGATGGTATTTGATCACCTCTGCCGTTTTTATTTTTTGCGCTATACATGGAAAAAGACCGAAAATTTTGAAAAAAAATGATATTTTCTACTTTTTGTTCTAAAAAAAATCCAATAAACTCAATTTTAGTCATACATTTAGGCCAAAATGTATTCGGCCACATGTCTTTGGTAACAAAAATGTCAATAAGTGTATATTTATTGGTTTGCGCAGAAGTTATAGCGCCTACACACTAGGGTACATTTTCTGGAATTTACACAGCCTTTAATTTATGACTGCCTATGTAGTTTCTTGAGGTGCTAAAATGGCAGGGCAGTACAAAACCCCTACAAATGACCCCATTTTGGAAAGTAGACACCCCAAGGAAATTGCTGAGAGGCATGTTGAGCCCATTGAATATTCATTTTTTTTGTCCCAAGTGATTGAATAATGACAAAAAAAAAAAATTACAAAAAGTTGTCACTAAATGATATATTGCTCACACAGGCCATAGGCATATGTGGAATTGCACCCCAAAATACATTTAGCTGCTTCTCCTTAGTATGGGGATACCACATGTGTGGGACTTTTTGGGAGCCTAGCCGCGTACGGGGCCCCGAAAACCAATCACTGCCTTCAGGATTTCTAAGGGCGTACATTTTTGATTTTACTCCTCACTACCTATCACAGTTTTGAAGGCCATAAAATGCCCAGATGGCACAAACCCCCCCCAAATGACCCCATTCTGGAAAGTAGACACCCCAAGCTATTTGCTTTGAGGCATGTTGAGTCCATGGAATGTTTTATATTTTGACACAAGTTGCGGGAAAGTGACATTTTTTTTTTTTTTTTTTGCAAAAGTTGTCACTAAATGATATATTGCTCACACAGGCCATGGGCATATGTGGAATTGCACCCCAAAATATATTTAGCTACTTCTTCTGAGTATGGGAATACCACATGTGTGGGACTTTTTGGGAGCCTAGCCGCGTACGGGGCCCCGAAAACCAATCACCACCTTCAGGATTTCTAAGGGTGTAAATTTTTGATTTCACTCTTCACTGCCTATCACAGTTTCGGAGGCCATGGAATGCCCAGGTGGCACAAACCCCCCCCCCCCAAATGACCCCATTTTGGAAAGTAGACACCCCAAGCTATTTGCTGAGAGGCATGATGAGTATTTTGCAGCTCTCATTTGTTTTTGAAAATAAAGAAAGAAGTCTTTTTTCAATTTTCAAAACTTTGTGACAAAAAGTGAGGTCTGCAAAATACTCACCATACCTCTCAGCAAATAGCTTGGGGTGTCTACTTTCCAAAATGGGGTCATTTGGGGGGGGGTTTGCCACCTGGGCATTCCATGGCCTCCGAAACTGTGATAGGCAGTGAAGAGTGAAATCAAAAATTTACACCCTTAGAAATCCTGAAGGCGGTGATTGGTTTTCGGGGCCCCGTACGTGGCTAGGCTCCCAAAAAGTCTCACACATGTGGTATCCCCATACTCAGGAGAAGCAACAGAATGTATTTTGGGGTGTAATTTCACATATTCCCATGGCATGTTTGAGCAATATATCATTTAGTGACAACTTTGCGCAAAAAAAAAAATAAAAATAATAAAAAATTGTCTCTTTCCCGCAACTTGTGTCACAATATAAAATATTCCATGGACTCGACATGCCTCTCAGCAAATAGCTTGGGGTGTCTACTTTCCAAAATGGGGTCATTTGGGGGGGTTTTGAACTGCCCTGGCATTTTATGCACAACATTTAGAAGCTTATGTCACACATCACCCACTCTTCTAACCACTTGAAGACAAAGCCCTTTCTGACACTTGTTGATTACATAAAAAAATAATTTTTTTTTGCAAGAAAATTACTTTGAACCCCCACACATTATATATTTTTTTTAAAGCAAATGCCCTACAGATTAAAATGGTGGGTGTTTCATTTTTTTTTTTCACACAGTATTTGCGCAGCGATTTTTAAAACGCATTTTTTGGGGAAAAAACACACTTTTTTAAATTTTAATTCACTAAAACACACTATATTTCCCAAATGTTTGATGAAATAAAAAAGATGATCTTAGGCCGAGTACATGGATACCAAACATGACATGCTTTAAAATTGCGCACAAACGTGCAGTGGCGACAAACTAAATACATTTTTAAAAGCCTTTAAAAGCCTTTACAGGTTACCACTTTAGATTTACAGAGGAGGTCTACTGCTAAAATTACTGCCCTCGATCTGACCTTCGCGGTGATACCTCACATGCATGGTGCAATTGCTGTTTACATTTGACGCCAGACCGACGCTTGCGTTCGCCTTAGCGCGAGAGCAGGGGGGACAGGGGTGCTTTTTTTTTTTTTTTTTTTCTTTATTATTATTATTTTTTTATCTTATTTTTAAACTGCTCCTTTCATTTTTTTTTTCTTTTAAATCATTTTTATTGTTATCTCAGGGAATGTAAATATCCCCTATCATAGCAATAGGTAGTGACAGGTACTCTTTTTTGAAAAAATTGGGGTCTATTACACCCTAGATTTCTCCTCTGCCCTCAAAGCATCTGACCACACCAAGATCGGTGTGATAAAATGCTTTCCCAATTTCCCAATGGCGCTGTTTACATCCGGCGAAATCTAAGTCATAAAATGCTCGTAGCTTCCGGTTTCTTAGGCCATAGAGATGTTTGGAGCCACTCTGGTCTCTGATCAGCTCTATGGTCAGCTGGCTGAATTACTGGCTGCATTTTCAGGTTTCCTGTTGAGACAGGAGAGCCAGAGAAAAACACGGAAGACGGTGGGGGGGGCATTCCCTCCCACTGCTTGTAAAAGCAGTCTAGAGGCTAATTAACTGCTAGGATTGCTTTTACATGAAAGCCGACCGCTGGCTGAAAAGAATGATACCAAGATGATACCTAAACCTGCAGGCATCATTCTGGTATAACCACTCAAAGTCGTGAATGGCGTACCTGAAGACAAAAAAATGGTTAACAATAAAGCACAGTAAACGGTAAAGTATAAAAAATTGCATACCTGAAAAGCAAACATGATAAAACATAATAACAATAAAACATTGCAGAATAGAATACAGTAAAAAAGAGCAGAACAATAGAGAGAGAATAGAGAGAGAGAGAACAATAAAACGACAACTTTTTTTTTTTATTTTATATTTTTGTTTGTGTTTTTTTTTTTTTTTTACACTTTTTTTTTGTAACTGTAACTTTTATAACTGTAACCGGTTCCAGGTTCAGGTCTCTCAAAATGCGATGGCATCTTGGGAGACCCTGTGAAAGTGTGCCTAGTCTGTGGAATGCTGTACCCTACGCTAATACTCAACTAGTGAATGGTAGCGTTCAAAACATTCACCAATGCAAAGACCAGGATTGTCAGGACAGGAGGGACAATAATAGCAGGTGTCACGCCTATATCCGCGCTTGCTGCAGACACAACATCTTTTTTGGGGGGTTCGTTGGGTAGGGGTACTCGGGAGGACATAAAGAAAATGCCTCTCATGCAGCCGACTGCATTTGGTTGGGGATGTGAATGGGGGAAGTACGGGCGCTGCAGAAGTGGTGGGTTCCCAATTAGGATTGACGAATGCAGCAGGAAGGGCATTATGGGCACGACGGGCCTGTGTTTGTCTTTTTGGTGGCAGCGGGACACTACTTGTGCTTGCCACCTCACCAGCTTGAACTGCACTTATGGGACTCGCCACGTCACCAAGTGTTACTGCAGTGCTGGTTTGACTACGACCGGGGTGTACTAGGCCGCTGGTGCTTGCCAGTTCACCAAAACGCTACAAAAAAAAACTGTTAGCGATCGCAGGGATCAGGCCTGACTCTGCGAACGCTGCAGTTATGCGTTTAGTGTTTTGTAAGTGACAGTGATCGATCGATACTGCACTTGGGTGGGCTGGGCTGGGCCGGGCAGAGGGGCAAAACGCAGGTGCTAGCAGGTATCTGGGCTGATCCCACTAACACTGCGTTTTTGGGAACCCTAAACTGCTGGGGACACTAGTATAGATCTGATCAGATCAGATATTGATCCGATCAGATACTATACCACTAAGGGAGGCGTATGCTGCGTGCGTGGGTGTTAGCGGTACTGGCGCTAATCTGACGCTGCTTGGGGCGACGCATATCACCGCCGGGCGATCAGGGGGCTAAACCTTTATTCGGTAATAAACGGCGGGTGCCCTGACACTATAAAAAATAAACTAACCAACCAGCGTCACCCGTAACAGTTATACGGTGATCAGTGGTGAAAGGGTTAACTAGGGGGCAATCAAGGGGTTAAAACATTTATTCGGTAGTATATGGGGGTCCCTGTCACTATAAAACGCTGACGGCGAACCTAAATATTTACGTCCCTAACTAGCGTCACCAGCGACACGAATACAGCGATCAGAAAAATGATCGCTTAGCGACACTGGTGACAGGGGGTGATCAAGGGGTTAAAACTTTATTAGGGGGTGTTAGGGGGGTATCCTAGACCTAAAGGGGGCTAACACTCACTGACCTAACACTGTAACTGTCACAAACTGACACCAATGCAGTAATCAGAAAAAAAGAAAAAAAAGAAAAAAAAACATGCTTGGTGTCAGTTTGTGACAGGGGGGGGTGATTGGGGGGAGATCGGGGGGTAATCGGGGGGGGGATCGGGGGTGTAATGTGTGCCTGGCATGTTCTACTGTGTGTGTGTTTGTGTAACTCACAGTACAGTCTTCTCTCCTCGGCGCCGGAACGGAAAATACCGAGCCGAGGAGAGATGACATCATTTCCTCTGGCTGGGAGCGATCGCGAGGGGGGGGCCACTAATGGATGGCCTACCCCTCACCACCGATCGCCGGGGGAGATTTGCCGACCGCCGCAGGCACCGGGGGGGGTCCGATCGGACCCCCCACCCGCGGGCAGGCAAGGACGTACCTGTAAGTCCTTTTGCCTGCCCGTGCCGCTCTGTCGACGTATATGTTCGTGCGGCGGCCAGCAACTGGTTAATGTCCAGAAGTAAACAATCAATCACTTCTCAAAATGATGAAAAATAAAAGTATTGTACCCTTATAATTGGCCACTAGATGGCGCAATATCAACTTATTACCTTTACAACAACACATATGACTAGAAACAAAAGTTGTCAGCGCTACATAAGCAAAAGATCAAATTATTTTTTTTTTATATCTCTTGCTTTCAAAGGTAGAGGAGAGATCTGGGGTCCTATAGACCCCAGATCTCTCCATAAAGAGGACCTTTCTCCTTTGTCAAAAAAACACTTTGACAAAGGAAGAAGGTTCCTCTGAAATGCATTACCCCCCCTCCACCGTCTGAACCGCCTCCCGCTATCCACCTGGAGGCAGACATCCCAGTGCAGAATGCTGAACGTTGGCAGGACTTTTTGACAGCTGACAAACCCAGGCTCTGTAAGCCGGTAGGGAAAGATACACACCAATGCCGTTCCACACTGACAGCTTTGTATTCCACAAGCTTCTGTAATGCTGATATATGCTGACAGCCCTGTGGTGTTCCTTCCCAGTATCTATGCTGACTATCAGGAATTTAATATGTAAGTGAGTGCTGGAGGAGCAGAACAGAGAGTGGTGCCTGACAACACTGCTCTGTGCTCAGAGTAGACCCTAGAACTGAGTCTTTTTGACTGATCAGTTCTCAGTGTAGAGCTGGCAGGAAACAGCTATAGCATTGGATCGAAGCTGCAGCCATCTAGGTGAGTATGTTTGTTTTACATTTATACACTTTTTTAACCACTTGCTTACCAGTGCACTTATACCCCCTTCCTGCCCAGGTCAGTTTTCAGCTTTGAGATGTGCACAGATGAGGCTGCACTGATAGGCACTGATAGGATGCATTGATAGGCTGAACTGATAGGCACTGATAAGGCATTGGTAGGTGGCACTGATAGGTGGCACTGATAGGCAGCACTGATTGGCAGCACTGATGGGCACTGATAGGTGCCACTGGTGGGCACTACTTAGCAGTACTGATGGGAACTAGTAGGTGGCACTGGTGGGCACTGGTAGGTGCCACCGGTGGGCACTGCTTAGCAGCAGTGGCTGTCAGTGTGTGCGACCAATGTCCCATTTACACAAGCCAGCAATTGGCTTATTTTTTTGTCCTCACGCTGTCAGCATGAGGGGAAAAAAAGCAGATTACTGGCTTCTGTTTACATCATGTGATCAGCTGTCATTGGCTTACAGCTGATCACATGATAAAAGGCTGGGATTGGCCCCTTACTCCGATCTGTGATCAGCCGAAACCCAAGGACTCAGTGATCACAGAGCACTTTGCCTGCGTGCCACAGGGGGCGCACTGGCAACATGAGCACAGGAAGACGTGCATGAACGCCCTCCTGGCAATATAGGCCCACGCTGTAGCTGTCTTTTGGCTATAACATGAGCATCAAATAGTTAAACAAAGGTGACATTACTGGCAACATGTGGTAGAGCCCTTTCACACTGGAGCGGGGGGCGGCGGTAAAACGCCGCTATTATTAGCGGCGTTTTACCGTCAGTATGCGGCCGCTAGCGGGGCAGTTTTACCCCCCGCTAGCGGCCGAGAAGGGGTTAAATACCACCGCAAAGCGCCTCTGAAGAGGCGCATTGCCGGCAGTATAGCCGCACTGTCCCATTGATTTCAATGGGCAGGAGCAGTAAAGGAGCGGTATACACACCGCTCCTTCACCGCTCCGAAGATGCTGCTGGCAGGACTTTTTTTACCGTCCTGCCAGCGCATCGCTCCAGTGTAAAAGCCCTCGGGGCTTTCACACTGGATACACAGCAGCGGCACTTTCGGGTCGGTTTGCAGGCGCTATTATTAGCGCAATAGCGCCTGCAAACCGCCCCAGTGTGAAAGGGCTCGTAATGTTGAGCTGGAATTGCCCAAAATAAAATATCAGATCATCACATTCACTGTAATGATTTTCAATATAAGGTCCAATATTATATCCCTCAGTATTTGAGTTTGACAAAATTGCAAATTTTTTGAGAAAATAATTATGTCAAAGAGAACATCCTTGTTGGATGCCACTCTGGTCAGTCTAAATGGGGAAGGGGGCATGGAAAAATTACAATTTAAATCTCTTCTTGGCAAGGAATTCAATTCCTGCTTTACAACTAAGGGCACATCAAGTCTCTTGGTAAAGATTGATCAGTGATGATCTAGGAAGGAATTGCTGATTTAGATTTTTTCCTCTCCTGAATCCTTTTGGGTTTATGAAATTCCGAATCAAGGCAAGCATTGTTAATGTAATATATGATTCTCTGAATACTGAACAAAACTGATAAAATATTCTCATGTAAGTGGAACACCCAATGAAAATGGCACCACATCCAAAAGATAATATATAAAAGAGGGGATTTCAATGGTGCAAATTAAAAAAATGATGAGAGAAGATTGTAGAAAAAATGTAAAAATGTTTAATTTTTAATCAATTTAAGATTAAAAAAGAGAGAAACACATGTATCGCTATTAGATTTTTGATCTACCGCTCATATGTAAATTTAGTGGGCCATCTGTTCTGTACATAGTTCAGATTTAATCTATGGCTAAATTAGCTTCTGTTCCAGCCTTGGTTGTCATCTGTAGGTGTCGATGTCACTACAGACCGGAGCTGTAAAGCAACAGGCTGAGGTGTATTGAGTGCTTTTCTTTCCCAGAAGTAACTCAGCAGAGGTTGTCCCCTGCGGTGCATTCTGGGAAGGGGTATTTAAGGGACAGACGCCATATTTCTTGGTCTCTTTCTTTCCACCTGCTGGCCCTCCTGGCCGACAGGTATGTGCTAGGAGTCCGACCTCGTGGTCCTCCGGGCCGGAGGACTGCGTTGCTGCAGCTGTGTGGGTGGGCCCAGAAGCCTGCCTGGGGCCTACTACTACTACTGCAGAGATGGACCTGTGCTGTCTGTCCTGCGGGAAGAAGCCGGACAATTGAGAAGAATCCAGAGGAGGACCCGTCTTGGAAGGATCATGCGGAGCACTGGTCTGGAGAGGGGCCTGGTGACTCAATTGGAGGACGCATCTTAAGGCAATCTACTGCACAAGTACTGCCGGGTCGGCTTAAAGGTTTTGGTACTGTGTTGCTGTTCATCTAAAACTACTACATCCTGTGGCAGAGGATCGTACAGTTTTGTTCTACTCAAGTTTGTGGCAGAGACTTTTTGTTCGTGCTGTGCTCCGGCTGCTAGGTTAGTGAGAGGAACCTATCCGGACGAGCAAAGACTTAATATTGAACTGAAGAGACATTCATCCCTGAGATTTCAATTCCTTAGTGCTACACCAAGAAAAGGTATTTGAACTTCCCTGCAACTCTTCTTCTACCTCTTTCCTGCTACTTCTTCCAGTTATTTCCCATTAAAGCATTGGAAAAGTACTAAAGTGACTGGTGCCTACATTGTCAGATAATAAGCTCAACGTGGACTCTAATGCCCCGTACACACGGTCGGACTTTGTTCGGACATTCCGACAACAAAATCCTAGGATTTTTTCCGACGGATGTTGGCTCAAACTTGTTTTGCCTACACACGGTCGCACAAAGTTGTCGGAATTTCCGATCGCCAAGAACGCGGTGACGTCAAGCACGTACGACGAGACTAGAAAAGGCCAGTTCAGAACCAAGCGCGGCACCCTTTGGGCTCCTTTTGCTAATCTCGTGTTAGTAAAAGTTTGGTGAGAGACGATTTGCGCTTTTTCAGACTCGTGGCTTTCAGATCGTTTTCTGCCGTTCAGTTTGTGCTTGTGGGTTTGTATCTGCTCTTCAGTGCGTGCAGTCAGTTCGTATCGGAGTTTTCTGTGCGATCTTGTCCGCTCGTTGCTGTTTTTCAGGTCGCTCTTCACAGGCCTTGCTGTTCTTCAGTGCGTTCTGTTACTTCGTTCTGAGCAGCCGACCGTTTTCTAGCCGTGTTTCGTATGCGTACTCCTCGTAGAGTTCGTGCTGTGCGGGGGCTTGGTGTTGGGGTCCTGACCTTGACACAAGTCCAGTCCATGAACAGGGCGAGGAGCAGTTCATGGACCAAGAATTGGTTGCTTCAGCGCAGGGGCGGATCCAGGGGGGGGGCAACGGGGCAATTGCACCCCCCGAAAACATACGAGCAGGTGAGCCGACGGGCAGGGTGGAAATTTCCCCCCAGGCCGCCTAACTTATATTTAAAAACGGCCGCTTTCATGGCTGCTGACATTTTTTTTTTTTTAAGCAGGAGGTCAACCACAGCGGCCGCCGATTGGCTGTGTTCCTACCGCGCTGCATTCCAGGAGTTGTAGTCCGGACCGCGCTCAAGTTCCAGGTGGCGATGGGTGAAGAGAACTAAGCAGCGGTGCGCAGCACCCGGAAACTACAACTCCCGGAGACAGAGTCTTCAGAGGCAGGCAGAAGCGGGGCGTGAGTCACTGGCTCGGGCTGGGCAGGGCACTGGATAGCTGCAAGCAGGATCGGTACAAGGAATGGGAGGAGCGCCAGGTTGTGAGCAGGAAATTCTGTCAACAAAATCTAATTGTAACGCTTGTATACCCCGGTTTCCTGCCAAAAACAAAGATTATGTACCCCTTCTCATTGCTCTGTGGCAGCAGATACACCCCTTTCCAGGCTCCCTTCTTGAGTCCCCCCTCCCAGATCGGAGCTGGTACAGTCCCAGTGGCAGTACATCATGTGGGCGGGGCAGTAAGAACCTCACACTTCAGCATCGATTATTGGGTCCCGCCCAGCAGCACACAGCAGGGACCTCCTCCAGGGCAGAGTGAAGATGTGTACAGCACGGATGGGAGGCTGGATCCTCTGCTACTGTAAGTCTCCACTGCCCTGCATACTGTAATGTGAGCCTGCTCTGTACTTTTCAGTGCAGGTTTATTGAAAGTGAAAGTAAAATTCTCTGAATAGGTTAGGAATTAGTGTGACACTTCAGGTGCTACATAAATGTAATCCACATACACATTATATCTTCTAAAAATAATTATTTTTAGAAGATATAATGTGTATGTGGATTACATCTATGTAGCACCTGAAGTGTCACACTAATTCCTAAACTATTCAAGAATATAAGAATGCACAGCAAAGGATGTGATGATATCCCAGCTCAACTCCAAAAAAGTACAGAAGTCCACTCTTGCAGTGTGGGGGAGGGGGAGAAGGGGGTATAGTCTTTTTTTTTCTTACCTGATTCTATGTTCCAGCCAGCTCCAGTGTTCTCCTCCCTAGACATCATCACATATATGAAGTGGAGGTTGGAGTGTGACCAATGTCATTCCCAACATACACAGGAGCTGCAGGGGACAGAACTGCAGAGAGCTGAAGCAAGGGATAAGGTAAAGTTGGGTAAACACAGATCAGAATTCACCGGTTTCAGCAGGGGCTGAATTTTGATTTGTGTGTACCCCTCTATGTTAGGCAGGAACCCATTGTTATATCATCTTCTGCTGGAAATCATTGCTCAATTAGCTGCTTGCAGCCAAACAGCACCAGTGTATTCTGAAAGGGGTCAGTCCCTACTGTCAGAATACAATGTCCCAGTGAGGGGGGATTCCCACATCCACCCACTTGTGTGGAGGGAGGAATCGGTCAGCCACTTGCTTGAGCCTCATCTTGATCCAGCAATGTGCACAAGAGCAGTTGCTCTCTTGTGGACTGTTTGTTTTAAGTGTATTGCTTTGCACTGGAAGTTTGGTAGTAATTCAGTAACTCCAATGGGCTGTGCGTCCTGCTGGGAGCTGGCCTGTGGGTTGGTGGTTCTGTGGGCCACTTGACTGGACTTGCCCCCCCAGGCCTAAGGCTGCCAGCCCTCCCCTGCCGGGGGGTGAGCGAGTAATTATGCCGCCGGCCCAGGGCGGGGCTGGGCGGCTGGCGTGTGACTGAGGCTGAGCAAGGCAGCGAGCGGGCAGGTGTTGAAGCCGCTCCCCTTCTGAATATGTGACTGAAGGGACGTTGCGTTGCGGCCATCTTGGTACTCCCGCACTCGTCCGCAGTAAGCCTAGTGTTTGTAAGTCGGCAAGTGGACATCTTTATACACCCACCAGAGTCTTGCTTATCACAGTTATTTTTAACAGTAAACTCAACTTATATTTCACTAAATAAGCTGAGTTTACTGTTAAAAATAACTGTGAAAAGCAAGACTCCGGTGGGTGTATAAAGATGTCTGCTTGCCGACTTCTAACTCTAGTCTTACTGCTGACAAGTGAGGGTGTACCAAGATGGCCGCAATGCAACATGCTTTTGCATGCATATTCTGATGAGTTACATGAGGAAATGAGTTACATAATCTCTCACTGCCCGCCCTCACTCTGGGACACATCCATTGGCAAGTGACAATTCGCATCTGGTGGCAGGCGACGGTAGCAAGTGACACGCTGCATCTGGTGGCAGGCGACGGTAGCAAGTGACACGCTCAGGGCTCCCAATGATTCTGCATTATGGTGAGTTGAACAATTTCATTTTACATTACAATGTAATAATATAAATAATGCGCTTCAATCATCCTGACACCACATCAACCATGGTGCTGTGATGATTGAAGCGCCAACACCAGCCATTGCCTTGACAAATTGCCCGCAAAATTTTATGGCAGTGCCCCTCCCGAGACTAGGCTCTGGATCCGCCCCTGCTTCAGCGTGACCAGTTCTCTCATATGCCTTTGCTCCGTGAGATCCGTGAGAATAATCCTGGTGATTTCAGGAATTTTCTCAGGATGACGGACCCCGTATTTCACCGTTTGTTGGCTTTGCTGACCCCTTATATTAGCAGGCAGGATACCTGCATGAGGCAAGCCATGACTCCGGAGCAGAGGTTGGTCGCTACCTTGCGGTATTTGGCCACAGGGAGAAGTCTGCAGGACTTGAAGTTCTCGACAGGCATCTCCCCCCAGGCTCTTCTTTGTGGACATTTACTGCTTGTGTTTGTTTGAGCTGACCCTGACAGAAATGTGTGGAGTCCAGAAAATGTCGTGATTGTGTAACCTTATACAAAGCACTGTTGGCTGTTATTTACTAAATGCAAAGACACTTTTCACTACAAGTGCACTTGCAACTGCACTGAAACTGCACTTGTAGTGCAAAGAGTATTTGCCCTTAGGAAATTACCCCCATTTTCTCATAAAACAACAATTACATCACCCCAAAAGTGTTGTAGCGTTGAGACAATAATCCACACATTCTTGATGAACAATCTTTTTAATACCTGCACAACCACATGTGCATTTACCAAAGGTTTTTCTGACAAACCAACATGTTTGTTGTATAACAATTTTTGTGGTGTCATTATCCAAAATCAAAATGTCCATTTTATAGAAAACAGGCCTGTGTAAAACCAACAAGAAAGACACAAATCTTGATCTTACAAAGTTCACATTTGGTAGAACTTGAAGGCAATATCAGACATGAGTATTTAGGAACTGTGTTTGATATAGCGTTCAGATGGGGGGAAATCACCCCTGGAAAAGCCAAATTTGGAAGATGCACACAAATTTCACAATGTCAACATGTGCGACCTGCCATCACGGGGGATCAAGGGATGTGTTTTGGGGGAAAAAGCCCTTCCTCACCGCTACTTTATAATTGAGGAAGGGGTTGCACCCCCAAAACGCGTTCATTGATCTCCCGTGATGGCAGATAGCACATGTTGGCACACTGTGTGCATCCTCCAAATTTGGCTTTGGGAAAAATCACAAAAACATTTCGCACATTGTAGCACACAAAAGAAGAAAGTGATTTGGAGGGGTTTTAAACTCGCCCCAAAACATCAATGATGTTTTTATATTTTGGAATAACATCATTGATGTTTTGCTTGATGTTTTCCAATTGTAAATTACACCCCATGATCTCCCCGATCACGATCTGGGCACTTTCGGATGTGAAAGGATCTTCATCCACAACCTCACGATCACCTAAAAAGAAAGGAAACCCAAAATAAATTAGGTTTCCCAAAAAATGCCGCCATCCATCTCTTATCTGAGCCTGTGGTTGCAGACACTCACCTGTTGTGGTGACTACTTCCACCACGTCTTCTTCCTCCTGCTCATCTTGTGTTGGGGGGATTTCCCCTTCTTCCAGAGGGGGGGGGGGCTCTGGTCTCCTCGGATGAGGGCTGTCCTCCGAGTCTTTTCTTCCCTATGTAAAACAAAAATGGTATAATTAGCACACAGATATTTAATGTCAGAACTATAAAGATGAAACATTGTTTGGAAGTGGGGTACAATTGTCTATTTTAGCAGAGTTCCAAGATGTAGCTTTTTTAGTGTCCTTTGTCAAGCTGCAATACTTTACCTGTTTTCTACAAGCTTCACAGATGTAGCCCCCCCTATAGTATACACTGGAGCACCTGTGTGGCCCCCCTAATAAAAAGGGTGTTCTGGGGTCCCACACTAGTGCTCCAGTGTCCAGATGTGAAAACAGCTGCTCAGTGTCCTCTCCTTACACACAATCTAGTTTGCATTTCATTCTAGTAACAAAGCCATCTACACAACCCAATTCTTTGAAGACAAGTATAGGGCCTCAAAATGGTGGCCAAATGCATATGGGCTAAACAATGGTATTTTATATTTTGAACGAAAAATGTTTGATCCGAACGAATAATGTGCCCATGAACATGAAAGTTGCCATTTTAAACTGTACAACAGTTCCTAAAAGCACATGGAGCAGCACGAACGTAATAAACATAAAGAATAGGAACACAGCACAACTACTTACTTTTTTGCAGCACTCTCCAGATCTTTCTGTACTGCTCATGTTCTCGTAAGTTCAGGTCCGACCACCGCTTCCTGAGCTGATCTTTCGATCGTCGTACCCCGAATTTCCTGTGCAGACTCCTGACCACTTTCGCCATGATCTTGGCCTTTCGGACATTGTGGTTGGGGTAAGGCCCATACTTTCCATCATAGTCGGCCTTCTTCAGGATGTCCACCATTTCCAACATCTCCCCAAAGGACATATTTGAGTCCTTTAATCTCCTTCTGGATCGGGACGTTTCAGGCTCCAGCCTTTCCTACTCCTTCTCCTCCTCGTTGCTGTACTTAGCACTATCCTGCTGTCTATCCGCCATGTGCTCTTCCTCCACTGCGCCGAACAAAAAGGGGCGGGGAATAGAATAGAAAGAACGTCAGGGGCGGGCGGAGTTATACGCATGCGCAGTGTGTATAAATCGTAACGCGCGCGTCTTACGTACGATCTGTGAGCGGAGGAAGGAGCATCGGAGACGCCGATCGTGCTAACGAAGGTAGGATCTAAACTTGGGCCTATACTGCTTCGAAATTGAAGCCTATATTGTAACAAGATTAGGAGAGTTTGGCCTGACATTAGGGTTTGTCTTGTGTTGTGTCTTGCAGAGAAAATGGATGGGTTCAACGACCACAATTTCCTGCCCCTGTTTATTGACAAGTACAGGGAGCTGCCCTGTCTGTGGCAAGTGAGACACCCCCACTATAATCACAAACAGAAGAGGCAGGCAGCGCTGGAGAAACTGCTGGAGTTGGTGAAGCCGGTGGTCCCCACAGCAACCATCCCTTATTTAAAAGCTAAAATTGGTGGCCTGAGGAGCACTTATCTGAGGGAGCGCAAGAAGGTCACGGATTCCCAGAGATCCGGAGCTGCAGCAGATGACATTTATGTCCCCAGGCTGTGGTACTATGAGAGACTGCGATTTCTGTCAGACCACACTGAAGTCAGGGAATCCCTCTCCACTCTTCCTTCCAGGCTTCCTTCCACACCAGCTGAGGCTTCCGATGGCCAACCTGGGCCTTCCAGCCAGGAAGAAGTGGAGGAGCCCAGCTGGAGTCAGGTATAGCATTGTTCTAAAGATTTCTGGGCAATAAATAAATGATGTTTACTAGATGTTATTATTGATCATTAATTGCTGCTTGAAAGTGTTTTACATATCAATAGACAGTAGTGGGCACCCAAAATTGGGACAAGAATGCAAAATGCTGGGCTCAGAAGGATAGTCTGTTATATTTGTTAACATTGAATTTGCAGCAGTCAGGAGGTGAAAATTGTGTGTGATTGATGAAAACAATACTAAAACTATGTCCCTTTTTCATACACAGGAAGACCTCAGCCAGGAGGAGGCTGTGGAATGTGGCAGTCAGGAGGAGGCGGGGATTAGTGGCAGCCAGGAGGAGGCGGGGCTAAGTGTCAGCCAAGAGAAGCCAGGGACAAGTCGCAGCCTGACTGAGTCTCAGGTTCCTCCCCTCCGCCTGCCATATAAAAGGGCCAGGAAGGCCACTCCCAGTCCTGTGCAGGATTCAGCGTACAGGCTGATCCAGGAGGCTTCGGCATCCCTCAGAGCCTTCCCCAGTCCTGAAGAGGCCTTTGCCTGCATGGCTGCCACCAAATTGCAGGGCATGCAGGAGGGCCAACGCAAGATCTCTGAGGACCTGATTTATAAAGTCCTTCATAAGGGGGAGAGTGGGGAACTGACACCCAAGACGGATGTCATTGAGATGGACCATCCTCTTCCTCCTCCTCCTCCTCCTCCTGTTGCCACAACTCCACCACCACAGCCAAAGCCTGGAAGGAAGCGTGGAAAGAAGACCAAAGAGTGATTGCCCTGGGTTCAGTCTGGTCTGACAGAAGATGCAGTCTCTCATATGACCACAGCCTGGGGACACAGATGTCATCTGCTGCTTTCCGGATCTCTGGGACTTCTGGACCAGACTGCCCTCCCTTAGATATGGACTCCTCAGGCCACCAATTTTGCTTTTAAATAATTGATGTCTGCCCTGGGGGTCCAAGGCTTCACCCACTTCTGCAGTTTCTCCAGCGTTGCCTCCCTCTTTGTTTATAGTTGTGACCCCTTAATAAAATATTTTTAGGTAAATTCTACTCTCCTGTGTGTGTTTTTATCCAAAAAGGACAGTTTGTTGGTGACGATTCAGGTACATTTCTAAAGTACAATGTGAAATTAACAAGGGACAACAACACCAAACAATCTCCTCCTACAGATTAAATAGAACAACATATCAATGGTGTTGTGGGAACTTGTCACAAAAAACACACAAACATTTTCGGGAGTACAAATCAAAATCACCAAAAAAAAAAAAAAATAAAAAGAGAAACACAAAAAAAGATTCTACATTAAAGTAAAAAAAAAAAAAAAAAATATGTTGTCAGATGTGAGAAATCAAAATATATTGAGGGAATCCCGATAAATAGTAACGAAAAAAGTTTGTGAGAAGTGTGTGTGAATATGAGCATCAAAACGACTTAATTCTTGTCACATTATAAAGAAGAAGAGATTGCGCTGTATTAAACCATTTTGAACATTGCAGCGTGACGAAAGTGCTGTATCCATTGCGAACGCTAAGTTTACCAGAACGAGCTGTCCCGTGTCAGAATTTCTTCTGAGCATGCGTGGCACTTTGTGCGTCGGAACAGGCCACACACGGTCGGAATTGACGCGATCGGATTTTGTTGTCGGAAAATTTTATCTCCTGCTGTCCAACTTTGTGTGTCGGAAAATCCGATGGAAAATGTCCGATGGCGCCCACACACGGTCGGAATTTCCGACAACACGCTCCGATCGGACATTGTCCATCGGAAAATCCGACCGTGTGTACGGGGCATAAGTCTGGTATTGGTGAAACTACAGGTAAAAAGGTGATGGTAACAGCCCGATTTAAATCAGCAGCTCCACCGTGAGTTATTGCTACATGTGGGGGCTCGTCCGGGATTGTTTGCCGTTGCCCTAAGCAGCCCTGAGAAGTATTTCACCGGGAGTCTGTTAAAAGAGGTTTCTGGACTTTGTCACTTTCTCCGGGTAAAGAAGGGGTTAAATTGCAAGATTACATTTCTGAATGCGTAGGCTGCGGGTGAGAAGTAAAAGCCCGGGAGCTACGTGATCAGAGGAACAAGTGGGAGGAGCTACACCTGCTTGTTACTGCGTGGGACACGCGTGTGTGTGTCTGGTGCCAAAGGAGAAGAGAGGCCTCGTGATCGTACTGAGAGGATCAGAGTGAAGCCATGTTTTCTTTTCCATTGATACTGTGAACTATGGGGTCCAAGATGTTCCCTACAAGTACCGCTGCGGGTGCTATGCCAACTGGAACCCTGCTGACGGGTACCGGCATTCGCTTGAAGCCACAGGGGCGGTTCATACTGTACACTGTTGGAGATATTGAAGGGCTGGGCATGCTTTGCCACAAGTGTGAAGGACTGGCCATACATCTCCGTCCATTTGTCCGATGTTTGCAGTGCGGAGAATACTTATTCACAGTGGAGCAACCTACAATGTCGCCCGTGCTTATCGTGTGGACTGGGCTACAGGAATTGCTATGGTGGAAACTACTGCCATTACTGTTGGAGAGCAACAGGCCATGGTCTCATCTGCAACCATGAGTGTTCCCGAGGGAGATGTCACTGTTACCGCTTCATCAGCGGACATCACCTTTATTTCTACTTCTACTACACTTATCCCCGTTGCACCTGTCCCAAGGAAGGTGGGATATGTGAAGGCTTCCGGCAGCCGTGGTCGAGGCCTGCGCCAGAGACTACCCGAACCGGAGCCGGAGGAATACATGGATCTGGAGAAGTCCACATCAGGAACGGGTGAGAGATAAAAGGGGAACATATCTGGGACTCTTTGTAAATATTTGCCAGCGGAAGAATTGAGAGACTCAGAGATAGATTCTATGACAAATCTCTCCGGTGATGATGATTTGTTTGAGACAATGTCACAGGAACTGTTGTGCGCCCAGGGTGAAGATGTTGCTTCTGCCCTTACTTTCTCAGAATGGATAGCCATGAATTCTGGGAAGACATCACCTTGTGTGGAGCCGCACAGTACTACCAAAGAGACAATGTCTAAAGTTGCCAGTTTGCTTGAGTTTGAGCCGATGCCCATCGGATCTATGGTGCGCAAATCACCAAATTCTTGTGTGCCTCCTGGTTTGGGAAAAAACAGAGCTTTACCTAGTCTTGCCCATTTACAGTGAGTGCTCACCAAACGAGTTGCCACAGAATATGGTCTAGAATTTCCTTACGTTACTCAGGAAATTATGCAGGAAATTGAGGCCAACCGGGAACAGTAGTACCGTGAAGCTGTCTGGAATTATTTGTCTGTACCAAAACCTTTCCGGAGAGCTGGGTATTCTGCTGCTATGGATGAACGTTTCAATGGATGTTTGCTGCATTGGAACTATGGTTGGCACATCTATGCTGACAAGGTGGTCATTTTCAGACCCGGAAAAGATGACATTGTTTATTTTATCACCACCGTGGATAAGCAGGGGAAGAAACTGACATTACCAGATCCCCGGTTTTATTGGTGATTATGCAAAGAAACTGTTGTCTTCTGTTCTGCTAAAAGAAAAAGAGAACTTTGGGGTATATAGCTAGATAGCGTCAGGGCTTAGAGAACTCCGTGGTCAAGAGACTTTATTCACCTTAGTGCTTCTATATCCAAAGACTTTTTGCTAGCTGGATCTTCTTTTACTGAAATGATATAATTTGCCCAGAGATAGGGATGGACTTTTCAAGTTACCTTAGTTCATTTTCATTAGAAGGAAAATATGTGGGAAGAAAATGTCATTCTCTGGGGAATGAGGCTTTGCTCCTAAATTGTTTAGTGATGCTACTGTACATATTTGTGTGTTTAACTTTGTTTCTTTCAGGAACAACTAGATCTCCTATCAAGCTGTTAGGCCTTTCAGCTAGGTAGATAGTGGGGTTTTGTGACAATACTGATGTGAATATGTTGTTGTATTAATGTTTGGAAACTGTAACATTTCTCTACTGTCTCTTCCTCCTTCTATCCAAGTTTTTTTAAGTTCAAATACCTACTCTCAGGCTTAAAAGTTATTTTTGTCAGACGTTGAGGAAAACGTCTATTGTAGTGGGGGGAGTATGTAGCACTGGTAGATTTTTGATCTACCGCTCATATGTAAATTTAGTGGGCCATCTGTTCTGTACATAGTTCAGATTTAATCTATGGCTAAATTAGCTTCTGTTCCAGCCTTGGTTGTGTTGCGTGCAGTTCCACTCCGTCGTCTGTAGATGTCGGTGTCACTACAGACTGGAGCTGGAAAGCAACAGGCTGAGGTGTATTGAGTGCTTTTCTTTCCCAGAAGTAACTCAGCAGAGGTTGTCCCCTGCAGTGCATTCTGGGAAGGGGTATTTAAGGGACAGACACCATATTTCTTGGTCTCTTTCTTTTCACCTGCTGGCCCTCCTGGCCGACAGGTATGTGCTAGGAGCCCTACCTCGTGGTCCTCCAGGCTGGAGGACTGCGTTGCTGCAGCCGTGTGGGTGGGCCCAGAAGCCTGTCTGGGACCTACTACTACTACTGCAGATATGGTCCTGTGCTGTCTGTCCTGTGGGAAGAAGCCAGACAATTGAGAAGAATCCAGGGAAGGACCCGTCTTGGAAGGATAATGCGGAGCGCTGGTCTGGAGAGGGGCCTGTTGACTCAATTGGAGCATGCACCTTAAGGCAATCTACCGCACAAGTACTGCCGGGTTGGCTTAAAGGTTCTGGTACTATGTTGCTGTTCATCTAAAACGACTACATCCTGTGGCAGAGGATCGTACAGTTTTGTTCTACTCAAGTCTGTGGCAGAGACTTTTTGTTCGTGCTGTGCTCCGGCTGCTAGGTTAGTGAAAGGAACCTATCCGGGCGGGCAAAGATTTAATCCTGAACTGAAGAGACATTCATCCCTGAGATTTCAATTCCTTAGTGCTACACCGAGAAAAGGTATTTAAACTTCCCTGCAACTCTTCTTCTACCTCTTTCCTGCTACTTCTTCCAGTTATCTCCCATTAAAGCATTGGAAAAGTACTAAAGTGACTGGTGCCTACATTGTCAGATAATAAGCTCAACGTGGACTCTAAGTCTGGTATTGGTGAAACTACAGGTAAAAAGGTGACGGTAACAGCCTGATTTAAATCAGCAGCTCCACCGTGAGTTATTGCTACACACATATAAGCAATTGTTAGAGAAAAGGTAGGCGGGAATTCTCGAGAATGGTGGTCATACCAAACAGGTCAAAATTGAAAAATACATTGCATATTATCCCGACATGTTTCGCTGTAAGCTTCTTCAGGGGATATGCAGAATGTGTCAGTAATTTCAAAAGAAACTATACAGATGTGGGGAACAAAAACAGTACGATAAGCAACAATCCATATAATATGCCATAACATTACATACAAAAAAGATTCAGAACATGTGTAAGGCATTACACGAAACCCTGCTTACCACACAGTAGACTTCACCCAGAGTCGTCACCGCCAACTACCAGAACTGAACAGGACAATCCCAAGATGAAGGTCCCTGTGTGGTCATAGAGGACACACAAAGACCAGGCTACAAGGGGATAAAGAAAATGTATAATAGTGAATGAAAGAGCGAATGTACAGATGACAAACACAAAAGAACCACATAGAAGGGGCTTTCCTTACTTTAAAACCAAAAAACTATACTAGGAGTGGAGGGCCAGATCAACAGAAAGACACAGGCACTGAACAAATTAGGCAGAATGTGGTTCTGTGAAAAACAGAAAGATAAAACGGACTTGAATATACCGTATATACTCGAGTATAAGTCGAGTTTTTCAGCACATTTTATGTGTGCTGAAAGTGCCCCCTCGACTTATACTCGAGTCAAGCACTTTTCTGCAGCAAAAAAAATCATTTTCTGAACCGAATTTGGGGCTCCGTATCTAAGGGCCACTTAGTGCTATGAACCCCAAATTTAGTGTGCAAACCCAGTGGAACTGTTACCATAACATATCCAAAGCTGGGGTTCCTAGCACCAAGTGGCCCTGAGATACGGGGGCCCCAAAGCCAGTTCGGAAAATGTCATTCTCTGCTGCAGAAAAGTGCTTGACATTTTCTGAACTGATTTTTGGGGCCCTGTATCTCGGGGCTACTTGATGCTAGAAACCCCAGCTTTGGAAAATTTATGATGCTAGTTCCTCTGGGTTTGCACACTAAATTTGGGGTTCTTAGCACTAAGTGGCCCTGAGATACAGGGCCCCAAATTCGGTCAACTGTGTCCATCTGCAGCAATGTCATTTCGGGACCCTTTGGGTTCAGAGACCCCAAATTTTGGCTGCAGCTAGAGGGCATCTAGGAACCCTTAACTACCGAGTTTGAAGTTCAGGGGACCTATGGCTGCAAATGGGCACAGTGAGGCATGCAAATGGGCACAGTGAGGCTGCAAATGGGCATTGTTGACCCTCTTTTCCACTTACAGTAGCTGTGCATTTCTCACCCTCGTCTTATACTCGGGTCAATAAGTTTTTCCCATTTTTTTGTGGTAAATTAGGGCCTCGACTTATACTCGGAACGACTTATACTCGAGTATATACGGTATGTATTATTGGTAATGTACACATTGAAGAAGAAGAGTAAGAGCACCCCTAAAAATAGGGAAATATAAAGAGCTATACTCTAATACGTGGATATAACCAGGAGAGGCTACCAATTTACAGACAAAATACAACGGACAAAGGTCCCACTAAATATATTAATATGTATATGCAATGGGTAGGCTAGAGGGAAATATCAGATAATTTAAGCATGTAAGTCTGCATTGGCAAATTAAGTGAATTAAAAAAGAACTGTTTGTAGGCAGAGTAAGTAAAAACTTACCAAAGAACAAATCAGTGTATTCTGACCCTCCGGTTCTGGCGTTAGAAGTGCCAGAGTGGCCGGCTTTATAGTGTCCTCCATCAAGTCGGCATCTGACGTCACTGGCTCGATGAGGACGTGAGGGCGCCAGTGCGCATACTCGAAGGACCCAAATCGCCCCCCTCGACTACACTCCCCAGTGTGCCATGCGGCAGTGAAAGGGGGGATCTACGGCCAGTACGTCAGCGCCCAAGGGGAGGCCGCGACCCGCACGAGATCCGCACATGCCCACGAACCCGGGAAGATCACCGGAGGCACATAAAGATCACACATTATTGTTGAAATAAAAGAAAAAAGGAGAAATAAAAAAGACAAACATCATCAAATGCAATAGACTCATGCTGTCAAATAAAGATATGGATAACCAGTTGTTTAAGTGATAAAAGCCAAAAACAGAAAAAAAAAAAGGGGGGAGAGGAGGGTTGCAGAGACAGGGGCCAAAAAATGAAAAGGAGATGTAGAGCTCACACATTAAGCATCAGAGAAAAGATTTGAAACTCAAGCTTTCATTGAATCCTGGAAAAGCCGTTGCTCTGAGATCATAGATTCAGTGTGCTTCAATCTGAAGCAGTGTCTTTTCAGTGCTGACCCCCCCCCCCCCCCTTGAGTTCAAAGTAACATGCTCAAGATCCAAGAATTTAATTACATTGGGGTTAAAGTCATGGTGAATACCAACATGTCTACTGGCAGTGTCCATCTTTTTTTCCAGATAGGTTTAATATGATCCCTTATTCGTTTAAAGAATGGTCGCTTGGTCTTCCCAATGTAAAAGCCACTGCAAACACAAAGGGCCAAGTAGATGACCCCGGTGTTTGACAGGTGACCCTAAATTTGATGGAGTGCCATTTACCGTTAGGAAGTTTAAACTTAGACTTCGGGTCAATAAACTGACAAATGTCACAATGACCACATGGGTATTTTTGATTAAATATTCTGCAACATTTAATGCAAATGAACTATTTGTCGGTTTTTCACCATACTCTTCCATTTTTTTTTGTATTTTCCTGTTGTGATTTTGACAAATACATGGTTTAATTTTGCAGTGCTGGCGCTGGTATTTCGGAACATCAGATAGTGGAACTGAAAGATTTACTCTACACTGCCAGAAACATAACAGGTACAGAATTTCCTTTATTTTAAAAGTAGAAATTTGTTTGCAGTATTTTGTAAAACAAAACTATTAACATAAACAATGACATGAAAAAAATGCCACACAATAATGAATGTTCAGTTTAACCGCCCTAATACTTTTACCCCCTTCCTGCCCAGGCCAATTCTCAGCTTTCGGCGCTGTCACACTTTAAATGACAATTACGCAGTCATGTAACACTGTACACATATAACATTTTTATCATTTTGTTCACACAAACAGAGCTTTCCTTTGGGGGTATTTAATTACCACTGGCGTTTTTTATTTTTTCTTCATAAATTTAGGTCAAAATGTATTCGGCTCCATTTCTTTGATGAAAATAACCCAAATCAGTGTATATTATTTAGTCTGTATAAAAGTTATAGAGTCCACAAACTATGGGATATACAGAATATCTAAAGAATTGATCAATCCTGATGTACTGATGATCTATCTCATTTCTTGAGGCCCAAAAATGCCAGAAGAGTACAAATACCCCCCAAACAACCTCTTTTTGGAAAGCAGACAGTTCGAAGGTTGTTAGTAAGAGGCATGGCAAGTTTTTTGAAGTTGTAATTTTTTGGAAAATGAAAATTAAAAAAATAATTATTTTTCACTTTTTGACTGCTTGCCGACCAGCCACCATCATTATACTGCGGCAGGTTGGCACAGCTGCGCGAATCGCCATAGGTGTACGTCGGTCGCTTTAAGAGCAAAGCAGGAGCAGGAGACAGATCCCCATTCTGTCAGGGGAGTAGAGAGAGATCGTCTGTTCCTAGTGATCAAAAACAGCAATCTCTCTCCTCCTCCAGTCAGTCTCCTCCCCTGACAGTTAGAAACACCTCCCAGGGAACACTTAACCCCTTGATCGCCCCCTAGTGTTAACCCCTTCCCTGCCAGTGACATTTATACAGTTATCAGTGGCTATTTTTAGCTCTGATCGCTGTATAAATGTCACTTATCCCAAAAAAGTCTCAATAGTGTTCGATGTGTCTGCCGCAATTGTGCAGTCCTGCTAAAAATCGCTGATCACCGCCATTAAGGAAAAAAAAAGAATAATAAAAATGCCATAAATCTATCCCCTATTTTGTAGACGCTATAACTTTTGAGCAAACCAATAAATATACGCTTATTGTGATTTTTTTACCTAAAATATGTAGAAGAATACATATCAGCCTAAACTGATGTAGAAAATGTGTTTTTGTAAAAATGTTTTGGGGCTATTTATTATAGCAAAAACTAAACATTTTTTTTATTTTTTCAAAATTATTGCTCTTTTTTTATTTATAGTGCAAAAAATAAAAACCGCAGAGGTGGTCAAATACCACCAAAAGAAAGCTCTATTTGTGGGAACAAAATGATAAAAATTTAGTTTGGGTACAGTGTAGCACGACTGCGCAATTGTCATTTAAAATGTGACAGCACTGAAAGCTGAAAATTGGCTTGGGCAGGAAGGGGGTGTAAGTGTCTGGTATTGAAGTGGTTAAAAATGTTTACATAGTGTCACCAGTGCAGTTCAGTGTCATCATATAATGGGTGTGGTGGTGAGCAGGGACACTAACTGGTGATAGTATGTAAAAAAAAAAAGCATGTAATTTATTTCATTTTTTTTCCTTTTAAAATACCGGTACTTTTTTTTTCTCATACTGTGACCAGAGCAATACAGTGTTGCCATAGTAACACTATACTACACTGGGGAGGTTATCAGTGAATTTCACTGCTATAAGCAAACATTTTTACTGAATAAAATATTCATTCAGTGTGTATTGTTGTGATTAGATGTGATTGGCCAGAGCTGGCCCTGTCTGTACCATGTGATCACTGTGACCAATCCCAGCTAGCAGCACCACTGTACACAATGAATGCTATGAATCAAATTCATTGTTTACAATTGTCATGTGATCTGCTGTGATTGTCCACAATGGCGGTGGGCCGGTACACTGCCCGGTGGACACAGCAGGTGACAGATTGCGCCGAAGTGTGGCCTGGGAGGGACGTCATATGACATCCACCTAGAACATGGTATACTTACCTCCTCTGTGCAAGGGTGTTGCACAGAGCGGCCCGATCCTCCTCTTTTGGGGTGCCCTGTTGGCGCTCCAGGCTCCTCCTCTTCATTGGGTGCCCCCACAGAGAGCCGCTTTTCATAGGGGAACCCATGTGGTTGCGCGCCGGAGTCTTATTTCTGCGTCCATTGACACAGACAGCAGGACTCGGCCCCGTCCCCGGTTCCTGTGTCACTGGATTTGATTGACAGAAGTGGGAGCCAATGGTATCCGCTGCTATCAATCTATCCAATGAGGACCCGAGACAGTGGTTGGAGCTGCTGGGCTCATACTTGTCGCTGGAACGATCAGGTTCAGGTAAGTAAAAGGGGGGCTCTGGGGGGCAGCTGCACCACAGAAGGCTTTTCACTTTAATGCATAGAATGTATTAAAGTAAAAAAACATGAGACTTTACAACTCCTTTAATTCAAGAACACCATTGTTTATTAGTATAATTGGCAACTTACAGTGCAGTAAACATCAAAGCGCATATCAGACCCACCAGGGGTCAGAAGGGCAGTCGTGCTGGAACCCGCGTGTGGAGGCAAGGACTAGAGGCAAGGACATCCGCCCCATGTGGGGATTTCATCGACGGGATTTCATCGGACAATTCGATCGCGTGTGGGCTCCAGCAGACTTTGTTTGCTCAAAAGTTGGACGGACTTAGATTTGAAACATGTTTTAAATCTATCCGTCGAATTCGAGTCCGGTCGAAAAGTCTGCTCGTCTGTATGCTAGTTCAATGGACAAAAATCCACGCTAGGGCAGCTATTGACTACTGGCTATGAACTTCCTTGTTTTAGTCCGGTCGTACATCATCACGTACGAATTCGACGGACTTTGGTGGATTGTGTGTAGGCAAGTCCATTCATTCGGAAAGTCCGTCATAAAGTCCGGCGTAAAGTCCGCTGAGCAAAGTCTGCCGTAAAGTCCGCTCGTGTGTACGCGGCATTAGTGAGGTTTTTTTTCTTTTATTTGATGTCAATCCATATTTTTTTTGTTATTTTATGGTCCGCAACATCAAAACATTGGTTGGGGTTTAACATATCAGGGTCTATTTTCTTTTGGGGAGGTATATTATTTTCTGTTGCTAGGCCTTTTTTTTATTTCAGTTACTTGGTAAACCCTTCTATGATGGGCCTATAATAGGCACTGAACACTATACACTATATATCAAAAACCAACAAACTTTTACTCATACAAAAAATATATTAAAATATTATACAATATTAAAACATGGCACGACTTGGAATTGCATGTATATATGTATCCATATAAGTCAATATAAACTTCCTGCAGAAACTGTCAACAGAATAGATCTTGAGGACAGAGAAACCAACACATTTCGAACAGCAACTTTATGTTCTTCCTCAGGGGTATATAGAGGCAGAATAACAATGTTCTATGATAGAAACGTATCATTAAGTAGAATATGAATTAGCCATATAGATGTATTCAATATATAGATGGAATCTTGCCTACCTGGATTGGAAGATAAAATATATTTTCTTCCAATTACATACCTGAAGTCTATATTTTAAAACTGAAAATATTTAGAAAAATTGGGCATATGGGGAAATGTGGTTGTTCGGGTACTATGGAGTCTTGGTTTTACAGTGTTTTCTTTTTTTTTTGGGGGGGGGGGGGGTTGCCAATGTAATAACATTTAATTTAACTTTTAAGAAAAAAAAATCTCATAAATGAAACTGGTATGCCACTGACCAATTATTATGAAGCTGAGACTTTAGCTTTAATTTTTTTAACTTTCCTATAGATTTTGGATCTGTTGTAGATGCTGCTATTGCCAGTACATGTAGGCATAATACCATATGATAAAACAAAACCCAAAAACTACCCAAAAAGCCTTCTTTTTAAGTTAAAATGAATCTGATTAGGGTGCTGCTACATTTTTTAAGCCAAGTTAAATGTAAAAGTTAAAAAAAAAAATCAATTATTTTATGTTTAAATTAATCTCCCAAGGTAGTTTAAAGGATTTTTGTGTTTATTTTTCTCACGTCACTCTCATAGTTGCATTAGAAGGACCCCCTCACTGCTGAATGGTATTTTTTTTCCTTTTGTTAAATTTCAGGGTGCACCTCCCCCATGCAACATTGATAACAGAATGCCTATTAGCCTTTAACTACTTCCTGCCCGCCCTATAGCTAAAAGATGGCTACAGTATGGGCTTAGTTTGCTGGGAGGGCATCAATGGACGTCCTCCCAGCTGATCACAGATCGGGATAGAAAACCAATCACAACGGCCCTTTACCACATGATCAGCTCTGTCCAATAACAGCTGATCACAGGATGTAAACACAAACCGGTTATCGGCTTTTCTTTCCTCACTAACAGCATGAGAAGAGAAGAAGAAAGCCGATAACCGGCTTGTGTTAAAGGGACATTGGCACTGAAAATCAGGCACTCAGTCAGTGCCCACTTGTGCTGCCAATCAGTGCTCATCAGTGCCCACCTATCAGTGCCTCCTCATCAGAACAGCCTCATTAGTGCACATCAATAAAGAAGAAAATTTACCTGTTTGCAAAATTTTATAACAAACTATGAAAAATGTTTTGTTTTGTTTTTTTCCAATTTTTTTTTTTCTTTCAATAGATGTTTATTGATTTTAACAAATGTATACAAAGTACAGTTGTAGCATATTAAACTTCTCCGGGGGGGAAGTCCTCCGAAATGATATAGAAACATACAAACAATATAAGAGAGTAATTGAAAGATTATACAACTGAAATAAAAAGTATGGGTGGGTCGTCTTTATGTCTCGTCTGAGAATGTAGACACAACATCAAGATATTGGCTGGGCCCCTAGAGTAGTGGGGATCCGCCCACCTCCAGCACCCCTGTCGGGATCAAGCTGTGCTGGGGATAGAGTCCCCCCACTCTCTCCGGGTGCCCACCTCCGTCATGTCAAGACAGCCGGGTAGTGATGACTGGGCTATAAGGGTAAGCCCATCATCCGTAGGACAGACCCTTTCCAACTATAATTTGAAAATCGTACAATATAAACCGGTTTGTATGAAGAGGATAAAGGAAGAGAAAGAAGGAAGAGAGAGGGGATGAAGAGGGGGAGAGTGGGTTGGGGGAACGGAGTACCAATAAATTGCCTTTGGATGTTGTGCTATATTATGATACTAGGGATAAGAGAAGTTCCCAAATAGTTGACCCATGGTTCCCAGATCTTCCAAAATTTACCATTGGTATTTGTTAATATGCTGGATAGCTTTTCTTGTGTCATAATCCACAATATTTTCCTTTTGACTGCTTATATGGATGGTTTAGGTTTTTCCATGCTTTAGCGATTGTGATTTTAGTCCCAAGTAGAAAAAAGTGGATTAAGGAAAGTGTGGCTTTGGGGAGATGTGGTATGTGTGCATTGAGGATGGCAACTTCAGGAGGTCTAGGGATCTGGCAACCCATCACCTTATTGATCATGTTAAAGATCAGTCTCCAAAACGTGCGGATCTTGGGGCATTCCCACCATACGTGAGCCATAGAGCCTAGTAACTTACATCCTCTGAAGCATAGGGGATCTGCCGATGGAAAGATGGCTGCCAGCCTAGTGGGGGTGAGATACCATCTAGTTAAATTTTTATGTTAGCTTCCATCAAAGAGACATTTTGGATCCCCCTATAAGATTTATCAAATGCCGCTTGCCAGGTCTCTAGATCCCACTTGTAATTAAAGTCAGCCTCCCGGGCCATCATGGAAGAGGTTTTTCTGTCAAGGTGAGTGAGGATAGAATAGACCACCGATATACCTCCCCTCTGCTCCACGGCCCTTCCACACCACATCTCATATACCGTGAATTTGGGAGGCAGAGGTTTGTCTTCCCATATTTTGTTTAGGAAGTGGGAGATTTGTCTGAAGCGTGAAGTTCTGATTCTGGGAGCTCTAAGTTGTTAACACAATAACTTAGGGTAATGGAGCCGCTAGAGGTAAAGTAATGACTTATCCGGTATAGCCCCTTGTTCAACCACCATCTGAAGTCTGTGATGTCTAATCCAGGCGGGAAATCAGGGTTGTGGAAGAGGTGTGCGAGGGGGCGTCCAGAGGAGACCAATGAAGGGTTTTTTCTGAGACTGTCCCAAAGGGTGTAAGAGTGCAAGAGGACTGGAGATAATATGGGCGGTCTGGTGTTCTGAGGGCACCAAAGGAGATAATCTAATGTGTAGCCTGGGGTAGCCTGTCTTTCGATTTTTACCCAATCTGGTTTTTCATATCTGGAGCAAAGTATAGAAAGTTGGGTCAGTCTGGCCGCAATAAAGTATTTGTATAAGTCGGGAAGGCCCAGCCCGCCCCTGCGTTTATGTATAAAGAGGGTGCTCTGGGAAACGCGATACCACGAGTTTCCCAAGGTGTATTTCAATATTCTACTTTGCAGTGAACGCAGATGTTCTCTCTTAATGGGGATGGGGAGGGATCGGAAGAAGTAGAGGATGCTTAGGAGTAAAGTCATTTTAATTGAATTGATCCTACCTAACCAAGATAGTCCGTGTTTGGACCAAAGTTTAACATCTGCCTCTAATTTCCTGTAAAGTGGGGGGGTAGTTGTATGTGTATAAGGTTTCTATTTTGCCGTCAGCGAAATTCCTAAGTAACGAATCGTAGAGTCGTGCCAATCAAATTTAAAAGATTGTTTCAGTTGAGATACCGTCTGTGGAGTAAGAGAGATGTTAAGGGCTTGTGATTTAGAGTAATTGACTCTGAGTCCCGAGATTCTAGCAAAGTTTTCTAATGTGTGACAGAGGTTGGGGAGAGAGGTGAGGGGGGAAGTCAAGAACAATAGAATGTCGTCGGCAAAAAGACCGCATTTGTGCGTCTGATCTCCACAGATGACTCCTTTAATGTCAGGGTTCTGACGTGTCGCAATCGCTAGGGTTTCAATCGCTATTGCAAAAATTAGTGGGGATAGTGGGCACCCCTGTCTCGTCCCTCTCGGGATGTCTATAGGTTTGGAGTAGTGTCCTTGTAACCTAATGAGGGCCTTTGGTTGTGAATAAAGGGCCTG
Organism: Aquarana catesbeiana; assembly: GCA_037953035.1. Taxonomy (NCBI): domain Eukaryota; kingdom Metazoa; phylum Chordata; class Amphibia; order Anura; family Ranidae; genus Aquarana; species Aquarana catesbeiana. The sequence goes on along the minus strand of JBBHAA010000512.1, from coordinate 1,779,125 downwards.
TAAGATACCCATAAAACTGGCCCCAAAGCCCCAGCGTTTCAATAGGGAAAAGATGTAGGGCCAGGATATAGTGTCAAAGGCCTTCTGTAGGTCCAATGACAGAATGAATCCCTGTTGTTTGGTCCCCCACTCCCAAGTAGATTGCAGGATTGATATCAGGTCTATTGCCCGTCGGATTTGGTCGGGGCCTTGTCTACCAGGAATGAAGCCCACTTGGTCTTTATGTATGTATTGGCTTATGAAAGAAGCCAATCGGTTTGTTAATATTTTGGTGAGAATTTTAAGGTCATTATTAATGAGGGATATTGGGCGATAATTGCTGATGTCTTCATGTTTTTTCTCTGGTTTGGGGATGACTGTGATATAAGCCATATTGAGGTGAATATCTAGGGGGTCACCTTTGCTTTTAGAGTTAAAGAATTTGGTCAGGTGTGGCGTTAGGGTGTCAGTGAAAGTTTTGTAGTAGGGTGTGGATAGGCCATCTGGGCCTGGGGCTGTCCCCGTTTTGTGGTTCTTGATGACCTCCCTCACCTCCTCCTCTGTGATGGGAGAGTCCATGATTTCTTTGTGGGTATCTTTTAGGGAGGGGATGTATATACCCGCTAGGTACCGTGAGATGGAATCTGCTTGGGTCTGCGTGTCTGGACTGTATAATTTCATGTAGAATCCCCAGAAGGCTTCAAGAATCCTGACTGGAGTGGACGTGGGGGGTTGACCCCCTATCCTTATTTTGGGCAAATTGTGGATTCTAAGCCGAGGGGAGAGTTTAGTCGCCAATAGTGGACCCATCTGATCGATTTGTCTGCTTTCGCCGTGAGGGCGAGGTTTAGGTCTAATCTAGCTTTATCTATTTGGTTTAAGGGCACCTTGGATGGGTCCTTTTTGTGTAGTGCTTTAAGTACGGCAAAATCCTGCTCTAGTCGTGTTATATCAGCCCTCCTTTCTTGTTTGACTCGGGTAGAAATCTGAATGAGCTTGCCCCTGATGAAGGCTTTGTGTGCTGCCCAGAGCATTTCTGCTGAGGAACCTTGAGTGCTGTTTAGTGTAAAATATTCTTTAAGGGCTTTTCTTAGTTCTATTACTCTGACAGTCTTAATCGGGGAGTTGAGGCCTTGAACGTTGTGGGAGGCTATGAGGATTTTGGTGTCTGGAACCTTAGCCATGGAGCAAAAGGGAGAAACAACGGCATGATCCACCCCCACTCACTTTAAGCAGTGTTGAGGCCGAGTTGGCTTCGGAGGTGACTCCATTGGGGTTGAGGGAAGTCTCAGAGCTCAGGTCTTGGTTGTCGATTTGGTGGTCTGTAAAAGATAATGGAATTCTGCACTTTGTCAGGAAATAGGGGGAGGGGGGGAAGGAAGGGGGACAGAGAAGAATAGAAAAAAGAAGCTCTCCTAAGTAAGATAACCGGACCACAAAGGGGGAGATGCCCCCCGTAGACCTTGAGTGGTACAAAAGTCGAGTCTGCCCCAAGTGGGCGCAGACTACCCAGCCCTCGGAGACCATCGGGTGTCCAAGGGTTGGGTGGAGGCGCAGGTGTTCCATTCTGAAACAGGACGCCCAAATATATTAAATGATTTGCAAGTTAAAGATGGAGACAGTCATCCGGGGATTTGGCTAGTGAGAAGTTCCAGTCCTTAACCGACTCCCTAAGGAACCCCCTCCCGTGAAAGGAGCGGGGAGGAGCTCCGCAGGGCCCGTTCAGCATATGTTGACCCTGGGTGTTGGTACAATGGAATTATTTTCAATCCTCCAGTCTCCTGCTGCAGGGAATCCATCTGGGTAACATAGAGAAGTTCCTTCTGTAGTCTGTGGGTGTTATCCCTACTTAGGTTGCTGAGAGTTCCATATTGAGTGAACCGGGTTAAACCGGTGAGTCTCGGAAGTCCTGGAATCATCCCTGGGCTGTTCTGGAAACTTGAACAGGAAATAACAACTTTTAAATTGAATAAATTGATGGTGAGAGTTCCACAGAAGTCCCATGACTAGGGGCTGAGGAGAGCCCATAACAGTATGGTCACAAGACCCCTAGATGGAATTTTAGGACCAGAAAAAGAGAGGGTCAATCTCTGAGGGAGCTTGCTTCAGGGGGGTCCGTTGTCCTTGGCCTTCTTTGCTTTACCTTTGGTCCATAGGGGGGACTGTCGGCTGGTAGGTACAGGTCTTTTGTTGGAGCCAGAGCCAGTGTTGGAGGTGTCCATAGCAGATTCTTGAGAAATGAGCTTCAGGTGAAGGAGCAGTCTTTCACCTTCCGGTAGGGTGGAAAAAAGCGTACTGTCTCCCTTGTTCAGTGAATTTGACTGCAAAGGGGAAGGCCCACCTGTATTTGATATCCTTCTGGGTTAAAGCGTACAGCAATGGTTTTAATGCTCTTCTCCTCTGAATTGTGGATGGGGAAAGATCTGCAAAGATCTGTACTTGGTGGCCCCGGCATAACACAGAAGGCGCAAATCTAGCACGTTTCATTACTTCCTCTTTTACAGAGTAGTGATGGGGTTTGGCGATGATGTCCCTTGGGGTGCCATCCTTCCTGGGGGTTCTGAGGGCTCTGTGGGCTCTGTCAATTTCAAGGCGGTGGGGAAGGATATTGGGGATCAGGGTGTTGATTAAGTCCTGCGCTGCCTCTGGTACATCTGTAATGGTCTCTGGGAGACCTCGGATTCTATTATTGTACCTCCTGGATCTGTTCTCCAGGTCGTCTATATGAGACATGGCCAAATCCAGTTGCTCCTGTACTGTGTGAATGTGCTTGGAGTTTTGGTTCGTCACCGCTATGGTTTCTTCCATTTTGTTTTCGATCATGTCGATTCTATTGCCCAGATTGTGGAAATCCACTTTTAAATCCCCTGTGATTTTTGCGGCCGTTTGAGCCAGGCCTTTGTCTAAAAGTTCTGAGAATCTGTGGAAGAGATCCTCCATTTGGTGAGCTGGGTCTTTGGTCTGGTTGTGGTGAAAATGACAGCCTGCTTGTTGGACCGCAATAGGCCCCAGGGGGAGAGGGAGAAGTCCATCATTGAACGTTCAATGGTGTGTCAGACATCAAGAATTCTGTGTGCATCCCTGGGGTGAGGTATTGAGGGATGAGGGGTGGCTCTGACCTTTAATCCGCTTGTCCCTCCATGCAGGGCTCCTGTGTCTGAGGAGATGCTGCGGTGGCCATCTTGGATTTTTCTGCTGCTCCCGCCGTCTCTAATTGCGGATGAAGGTTTCATTTTACCACTGTACCGGGCACTCCGGGGGGGATTTTAAAGGACCCCGGGACCGCTGTGCTGGGTGCTATGGGCGTCGCTGCTGCAGTCTGGAGCGGAGCTCTTGGCTCAGGCGGCCATCTTCCGAGCTCCGCGCATGCGCACAGTGTTTATTTCCAAATTTTTGGTCTTTTTTTGTTTGTGTTGCAAAAAAAAAAAACCCCAGTAGTGATTAAATACCACCAAAAGAAATCTCTACTTGTGTGAAAAAAAAATTTATAAAAATCTCATTTGGGTACAGTGTTGTATCACCGCGCAATTGTCATTCAAAGTGTGAGAGCGCTGAAAGCTGAAAATTGGCCTGGGCAGGAAGGGGGTAAAAGTGTCCAGTAGACAAGTGGTTAAAATGAGCAAAGTTTAAGATTCACCTCCACATGCACTTTAATGGGGTTCACAGATTTAAACTAGGATTCAATGACCCCCCCCCCACCAACTGAATCCTGGAAGATTTGTTCATCCTGACTGTCTAGAACAGATCATATGTGGATTACTCTTTGTTGATGTAATGTTTATATAAGCAAACATGTCATTGGTCTCATTATACAGAGAGCAGCAATGCTGAGAGCACGGTTAATCTTTTTTTCTATATATATATATATATATATATCTATGGAGTTTTTAGATTTTCTGTTTTTTCACCCATAATCATCTGTCAGCTGTGAACAAAAGGGATTGGGCAAAACTTTCCAGATCGCCTCTTTTAAGTAATTTAAAGTGGAAGTGATTCATGAAATTTGACCTAAGCACATGTATCTGTAGTGTTTTCTTACTGTATCTCTCTCCAAAGCCCTACGTCCCGTGTCTTTCTGCTGCTCCGTTCTTCTGTTATTAGCATTATAACTTCTGACAAGTTTTCTGTCAACTGTGATAAAACCAAACCTGAAATTTGTGTTGGGTGGGTGCTATAAAGATTAGCAGAGAGCTTGTCTTTTTACAGCACAGCTCTGCGCATTCCTTCGTTCCAGCAGATATACATGTAGCGGGGGTTTTATGACCAAGTTATCATGCTAAACAATGTGATGTTTATAAGTTAAAAACTGGCTCCCTCTGGTGTCCTTTTTGTTGCTAATGCAGTTAAGGCATTTTCTTCCATGCCTGAGACACAGCGCCACAATGCATTGTGGACTGTGTAGTTCAATGTTTCAGTGACTCATGTGTTTAATTCAGTAAAGGAACTACTTACCCACAGTGCCTCACTACCTACCCACAATGCCAGGCCGCAGAAGAGCCTGCTGGGTAGGCAAATAAAAGGAACAGGCATGGCCCATTTTCTCTCTCTCTGGACGCCATTCAACACACAAGAGGAGGTCTGTGTGTGTGCCCAGGGCTGGAAGAGCCTGCGGCCTACAGCAGAGAGCTGATCACTTGCCAGAGGGATCCCTGTGGGCAGCCCTGCTGATCGAGCAGGAGGACCAGCCTGCGCTTCAGAGGTTTTGAAGCCATCTGCCTTCCAGCACACAGGGAGGAGGTGTCATCTATACAGACGGAGTCTACAGACAGCAGGGATCCAGAGTGGGTGAGAAGGCATCTGCCTATAAAAGTAGTGACTGTGATATTGAAAAGTGATTGCCTGCTATACAGACTGTCGCTGAGACCTGTAGTTCCACGGATGTGGATGAGCTGCATCTTAGCCTTTTTGCAATCAGATCTTGGGGCCTTGTTTTTTCTTTTTACCCATGCTACAAGGTCAGTACTGTACTGTTCATTATCAGAAGGAATTACCAGTGGGAATAGCTTGCAGCTAAGTAATCAGTCTCACCATATTCTACAGTTACTGTTTCCTTTTCTATGTTGGATCACAAATACGCGCACCACTGTACACTGCAGTATAATTAAGCTAGCTGAAGAACAGACTACAACTGGAGGGACTTCCACTACTTTATTCTTCCACAAGGCTTTGCTGCTATACAATTGTGTATCACTTGGAACTGCACTCTAGAGGGAGCCATTTAGCAACATACAGTTGGAACTTGTACTTTTATTACTGTGTTCACTGTCTGTGCAATTTCTGTGTGCATTGGTCTGTGTGCTGAGGCCTCAGTGGGAGGTGCTTCAATACAGGTATTAAAGTATTGAGGACTATTCCACTGTGCACCTGTTCACATATACCCTTTCAGGTTGCTATTGGATAAAGTGGTATAACATTATTGCTTTGAACAATGGTCCCTGTCATTTATAACTTGTGTTATTCATATGTTGTTCTTCACCATTCTTCATCATAGTAAACTTTACAAATGGTTTATCGATACCTTGTGTGAGACTCATTTACTCATAACAGCTGGTGAAGTAGCAGATATCCAGGTAATGGTAAATATACAGTATATTGTGTTGCTACTGTGTTGCTCTTAACCATTGGGTCTTGTGCACACACTACCACACAGTTATGCCTAGGGGGTCGAGGCCATTTTCTGGGGGGTTGAGAGGCAGAGTGCAGGCCCAATCAATTACCAGCAGTCCCTTAGGGGGTAAGTGCTACATACATGTAAAACTTATGTAGGGAGATTTGTTTCCTCTCTGTGTATCATCTGAGGCTGTTCACTTCACTGGGTATATGGAGGGTTTACATCCACTTTAAACTATACAGTGTCAGTTTTTGTGCTTTTTACATTGTAAGCTTGTTGAGCTCATTCTGATGTTATTCATTTATTAAATGATATCATTTTATTAGCTACTTTGGCATTACTGTGGCAGTAACTCTGTACAGCATTACAGGAGATGGTGGAGCTGCAGCATATAACTCAGAAATAATAAAAAATAGAGGAATATACAGTCCTTTGTATAATGCATAGAGCTTCCAGGATTGTATGTGCAAGCAATATTGTATTAAAAAAAAGAAATTCACACTTAGTTTTTTTCCTGTTTTAAGGACTCATGCCCACCGTGGTCATCACTTGGGAGCTCCACAGAAATCTGCTATATGTGAAGGAAACATTCAGGCAGTTGGGGGTAAAGAATTTGTTTTCACTGGAGAATTACACTGTTGGGGATCATCTGAAAACTCGCGGTAAACACGAGACCATCCTGAAGGGTCTTTATGAGCTCATTAGAGATGTGGAGTTCCGAATGAGAGAGAAAAGAGATCCTATTGCTGAGAAGATCAACAGAAAAAAAATTTTATTCAAATTTATTCATGAGAGAGAACAAGAGAAAGCAGTGATGGAAGCTGAACGTAGAGCAAGGGAATCTGCAAAAGCTCCCCCTCCTGAAAAAAAGAAACCGTGGTGGGATTTTTTTTCATGATTTGAAAAATAATTTGAATGAAAAAATAAGACAACAGTAAAGTTAGCCGATTTTTTTTTTTTGTTATGACTGTTTTCCTTTTTCAGCTTAATGTAACTTAATGTAACCACTTTAATTAAACAACTTAATGTAATTAAAGTGGTTGCAAAGACTAAAGGTTTTATTACCTCAATGCTGTATTAAAGTGTTACTAAACCCAGTAATATGAAAATAGTTCAAATCCCCCCCCCCCCCACAGTGCACACAGATTATAAATCTTCTTTTTACATTACAATCCTGCCACTATATACCTTTTTTATGATCTGTATACCACGGTTACATCATAAACTGCACAGTTTCTTCAATGCTGAGAGATCAGGAAGGAGAATATTTCCTCTTCAGCCTGTATACACGCCCACATGTGTGATGTCAATATCATGTGACCTGGCTAGCTCTGAGAACAAGTAACTGTTCTCTGCAGCATAAAAGACACAACTGAGCATGTGCAGGTCATCTACTCTGCCTGTGTTAGCTGGCCTTCCCCAGATAGACATTACAGGAAGGGGAGGATCTGTGCATACAGGATCAAACAGTCTTTTTACACAATGCAGAGGATTAACCCCTTAAGTTCCACACTGAGTATAACAAGCATGCTATGCTACATATACAGACTGATTTTACTGTTATGGGTTTACTAACACTTTAAGGTAATAAACCTTGTACATGCAGCTCCCCCCCCAAAAAAAAATACTTACCTGAGCTAAACTCAATCCACTGTGACCGAGATCAGCAGCTTTCTCCTCTCTCTTTACCCTTACTGGAGCTCATGAAAGCAGTGGGAGGCATTGGCTCATGCTTCTGTCAATCAAATCTAGCTCAGGGCTGAGCCTCACTGTGTGTGTCAATAGAAGCACACAGTGTGGCTCTGGATAGACCCCACATGAGTGTCCCCATAGCAAGTGACTTTTTGAGAACTGGAGCCCAAAACTGAACTGCATATTCCAGATAAGGTCTTACTAATGATTTGTACAGGTGGGCAAAATTATATCTCTCTTTCTGGAGTCCATACCTCTCCTAATACAAGAAAGGACTTTGCTCGCTTTGGAAACCGCAGCTTGGCATTGCATGCTATTATTGAGCTTATGATCTAACAAAACCCCCAGAACATTTTCCGCCATTGACTCCCCCAGTTGTACTCCCCCTGGTATGTATGATGCATGCATATTCTTAGCCCCCAAGTGCATAACTTTACATTTATCAACATTTAACCTCATTTGCCACATAGTCGCCCAATTAGACGTTAGAGTGCATTGAGGTCGGCTTGTAAATTGGAGACATCCTGTGAGGACGTTATTCCACTGCATAGCTTGGTGTCATCTGCAAAGACAGAAATGTTACTTTTATTCCCAGATCCAATATCATTTATAAAGATATTAAAAAGTAGGGGTCCCAGCACTGAACCTTGGGGTACACCACTGATAACCTTAGACCATTCAGAGTAAGAATCATTAACCACTACTCTCTGAATTCTGTCTTTTAGCCAGTTTTCTATCCATTTACAAAGTGATCTTTCCAAGCCTGTAGACTTTACCTTACACATGAGCCGTGTGTGGGGAACTGTATCGAACGCTTTTGAAAAATCCAAGTATACCACAGTTAGCTTTAGCCCGCTGACTGGATCACAGGAGTGCAGAACGAATGAGCTTTGGCTGTACTTCTCCTCTAATGCTTTAGAGAGTACCAATGATGTCCTCAAGTTAATGCCACTCTCTGCATCATTGAGGTCTGAATAGCTCAGAGAAGAGGCAAAGGGGAGTAGAGCCTGTGGCCTCATGTAACAGCCTTTAGACTTTTGGAAAAAGTATAAAAGGCTAAAAAAATAGCAACCTGAGACCTTAAAGCGGTTGTATACCCGCTGACACTTTTTTTTTATCCCCCTGTAAGGCAAAAGGCATATTGAGCTAGTATGCACCGCATACTAGCTCATTATAAACTACTTACCTTAGAACGAGGCATCGGTATCTTACCTGGTCCACGCCGAGGTAGTTGACATGCTGCCTCGGCGTGTCTTCCGGGTATCGCGGCTCCAGCGCTGTGAGTGGCTGGAGCCGCAATGTAATCACTCCCGCACATGCGAGTGAGTGGCTGGAGCCGCGATGTAATCACTCCCGCACATGCGCGGGGGAGATTTCTTTCCCGGCAAGGTCCGGCATCTGTCGGGCCTTCGGCCGAGAATCCCCTGTGTGCATGCGCCCCTGCAGTCAGCGGCTCATAGCAAGGGGAATATATCCTAAACCGTACAGGTTTAGGAGATTTTTTTTTACCTACAGGTAAGCTTTATTATAGGCTTACCTGTAGGTAAAAATTAAAAAATTGACTATACAACCGCTTAAGGGGGAGAGTGGAGCACTGGAGGGTGCAAAAACAAGCCCAGAGTTGGTCACAAAATCAAAGTATTGTTTTTTTTATCATCATTATTAAGTTAAAGACCCAACATGGTCACACAAAATGCAAAATAAGAGAATAATGGAGTCCACACACATACATCTATAAAAGTCTAATTCCCCGTACACACAATAGGAATTTCCGTCTGAAAAATCTTGGATGGTTTTTCCGACGGAATTCCGCTCAAGCTTGGCTTGCATACACACGGTCACACAAAAGTTCTCTGAACTTTCGATCATCATAAATGCAGTGATGTACAACACTACGACAAGCCGAGAAAATGAAGTTCAATACTTCGGAGCATGCGTCAAATTGTTTCCGAGCATGCATGGGTTTTTGCGCATCAGAATTGTATACAGACAATCGCATTTTTGGATAGGAACTTTTTCCGACCGAAAAATAGAGAACCTGCTCTCAATCTTTTGCTGGCTGGAATTCCGCCAGCAAAAGTCCGATGGAGCATACACACGGTCGCATTTTCCGACCAAAAGCTCACGTTGGAATCCTCTGGAATTCCCTACCCCAGTATATCCGATCAGCCCCTACCCTGTCCACCTTTAGGAGATCCCTGAAAACTCATTTATTCAGGAAAGCTTATCCCACACCCACATAACTGTCCCTGAGCCACCCCCATCAAATCATTCTTTGCAGCTATTACCTTTTGTACCACCACCCCCTCCCTTTAGAATGTAAGCTCTACAAGCAGGGCCCTCCTGTACCTTTTGTATTGAACTGTACTGTAATTGTGTTGTCCCCCTTATACATTGTAAAGCGCTGCATAAACTGTTGGCGCTATATAAATCTCGTATAATAATAATAATAACATTGGTCTTTTGTTGGTGGCATTTTCGATCGTGTGTACGGGGCATTAGGGTCTGCTATGATGTGTGGCAGCAAAATCACCTTATATTATCTAGCTAAATTATCTAGTCAACATTATTATTCAATAATTTTAATGGAAATCTTTAGTGCTTTATTGATTTACATATTTTTTTACATATGTGTGTTAAAGAGATCAATTTAGTGTCAATAATGCTATCAATGTGTGTTAATGTTTATGGCCCCTTTCACACTGATGGACCGATTGGGTCTGCCTGTCAGTTTTTCAGATGGACTCGATCAGACCATCCATTGCTCTCTCTGGAGCGGCGGATGTCAATGGACATGTCTCTGTTTATACCCACCGGCATCTGATCTGATTCTATGTGCTAAAAACAGATGGATGGGGATTCCCATCTGTCTGGTGGATCGGATCGGATAACAGTCTGATGGAAACGGATCGCCTGTCCATCTGACAGCCCATAGAGGAGAGCGAGCTGTCTCTGTGTCAATGTCTGTTCTGCATCAGCAGAGTGGACACGGACCTGTAATCCTGCTCAGTGGGAATCAGTAGAGAGATCCCTGGCAGACTCCACCAGTGTGAAAGGGGCCTTAAATCTTGTTTCTATAGTTAGTGCTTAAATAATACAGTCACTGAGCAATTTATTAGGAACACCTGTACACTTGCTTGTTCATGAAATTATATAATCAAGCCAATCTTATGGCAGCAATGCAAAGAAAACACAGAAAACATGAGTAGGGGAAAAAGGAGATCTCAGTGATTTTGACTGTAGCATGATTATTGGTGCCATCACCTTGTTGATGGGAAAGGTCAATGGACAGGTTGGTTAGACCTAACAGAAAGGATACAGTAACACAGATAACCGATTTTTATAACTGTAATGATCAAAAAATAGACTTAAAATGCACAAAATATGGAACCTGGAGGTGGATGGGCTGCAACATTAGAAGACCATGTTGAGTTCCTATCAGCCAATAACAGAAAGATTTTTATGCTGACTACTGTGAGGTTTCAGGTAGCTTCAAGTTACTCGTGCTAAGTTTTGTTCTTATGTACCATTGGAAGTTGTGTATGTGACCCGTCAAACCTTGCTGTATTGTTTTAGTTTGTTTTCTTTGTAAAACCCAATAAAATTCTTGGAAAAGAAAGAATGTTTAAAGAATGTTTAAGTACACCTTTGGGATGAATTCAAGATTAGACTGCAAGCCAGGCCTTCTGATCCAACATCACATCACAAATGCGCTTCTGGAAGAGTGGCTGTCTACAAGGTGGATGAGAAGGCCTGGCTCTTACTTTTGTCCACTGGTACAAAACATTTGGTGGGGGGGGGATTATGGTGGGGGGTTGTTTTTTCAGGGGTTGGGTTTGGCCCCTTAGTTCCAGTGAAGGGAACTCTTAAGGCGTCAGCATACCAAGACATTTTGGACAATTTCATGATTCCAACTTTGTGGGAACAGTTTGGGGATGGCCCCTTCCTGTCCCAACATGACTGCCCACCAGCGCACAAAGCAAGGTCCATAAAGACATGGGCGAGCAAATTTGGGGTGGAGGAACTTGACTGGCCTGCGCAGAGTCCTGACCCCAACCTGATAGAACACCTTTGGAATGAATTAGAGCGCAGACTGTGAGCCAGGCCTTCTCCAACATTATTGCCTGACCTCACAAAGGTGCTTCTGGAAGAATGGTCAAACATTCTCATAGACACACTCCTAAACCTTGTGGACAGCCTTCCAAGAAGAGTTGAAGCTGTTATAGCTGCAAAGGGTGGGCCAACTCAATATTGAACCCTACAGACTAAAGCCTCGTACACACGATCAGATTTCGGGATGACCGAACGTCCGGTTTTTGTGACATGCTAGTCTCACGTCGAAAGTGAAAAGGTTACTCAGCATACAAACATTTTCGTATGACAGAATACAATGTCAGAAGTGACGTAATGTGTTTAATAGTTTTGTATGTAATTTTTGTTTCTGAGCATGCGTAGTCTTGCTGTTACGATTTTTTTTCGTACGAAAACAGTACTAATGAAAAAAAAATTTTAAAGTCTGCACATCCAGCTTTTGTCAGACAAAAAATCGGGAATCGGCTGTCGAAAGCACCATAATAACGATCCAAAAATCGGCAGACAGCCCGTCGTACAAATTTTTCCATCTGATTTTCCTATCGGGTATACGGGCCTTTAGACTGGGATACCATTAAAGTTCATGTGCGTGTAAAGGCAGGTGTCATAATACTTTTGGTATTCCAGTGTATATTGGACTTATGAACAAGTTGGACTTACGAAAGAGCTCACAGAATGGAACTAGTTTACAAGTAGGGGACTTACTATATCTTTACAGCACATTGCATCGCACAGAGGACCTATACAAGTCTGGCATGCTAACGCATTTTAAGGAACTTGCCTTCTTCCTCAGAGCCCTCTTCCACAGAGATAAAACAAAATCCTTGTACACGAGTTGTACCTGTTTATTTGCAGCAAAATGCCCTGTACATCCTTGTAAACTCAGAGATGGAAATTTTTCACAAAGCATGGGGCAGAGAGCTGCAGTTACACACTGTACAAGAGCTCTGAGAGCTGATTAGAGGAAATGGACACATCCCCCCTTCAGACAGCAGATAGGAACAGAGCTGAGGCTGTCAATCACAGGCTGTGTGCTGGAGTTCCCTCCCCTGTCACTTTTTTTTAGCTCTTGGTGTCAGGAAAACTTGTCAGAAGTGACACATGCTGATAGTATCAGAACAAGGCAGCAGCAGAAAGCACTTAGTGCTTTGGAGAGAGGCAAGTAAACCTTATATAATATATATATGTGCCTTGTTCAGATTTTGTGTCTGATGTTTATAACCACATGAAGAGGAAGGGAGGGTAAAGAGATCCAGTGTTGTGCATGGCTGCATCTTTTCTACCCTCTCTTCCTCTTCACACAGGGACTAGAGCAGCAGCAGGAACCGTTGGCTCCTGCTGCTGTCAATCAACAGCAGTAAGGAGGAAGTGTGGGGTGGGGCTAAGCCCCACTGTGTGTGTCTATGGAGCTTAGCTCCATAGCAAATTGCTTGCTATGGGCACATGTGCAGAGGAGGAGGAGCCAAAATTGCCGGTGGGGGACCTGGAAGAGTAGGAAGAGTAGGATTGGGGCTGCTCTGTGCAATACCATTGCACAAAGCAGTTAAGTATGACATGTTTGTTCTTTTAATTAGAAAAATAAAATCACTTTTGATAATGCTTTGAAGCTGATCTCTGAAAGGATAGATTACTGGACAGCCGACCACCCTTTGTTCCTTGGTAACCCACCGTAACCAGTCAGAATTCTGGAGACCCAATTACACACACAACAGGCAGCTTTCGTGTGCAAAGTGAGTTTAGGCAGCTGAAAGGAATTTACTAAGATAACTTATCTAGCAAGGACACAGCATGCTTCCGAGGATCCGGTCACAATGACTTATACAGTGGGCTTTTTTTTTAATTAAACCTTAGTTCAAAATAAAAAGTCTAAAAAACTTTAACAAGAAAGAAGTGTAAGATAAGGCACGTACATTCCATTAAAAACAAGAACTATAAAATGGAGGGGAAATTACAAAATGGAGTTGCAGTTGATCAGATGCTCTATAACAATCCCCTCTTAAGTCATAAAAATGACTTACTTCTTTTCTACAGAGTTTTTACTGTAATAAAGACTGAGGGGTTCTAATGGCTCTAATAATTAAACACATGATAAGCTTGAAACATGCATACAGAAAGAATAAGAAAAGTAAAACCATAACAATTTTCACAGCAATATCTTTTAACCAGGAAATATTCCCCCAAGCCCAAAACCTCCTAGACCTTTTAGAGGATCCCAATTCTGTGCAATGTTACAGGCTTCTTCTTGCAACTTATTAACTTCTTTCCGATGTTGTGCAATTATGTCATAATAGTCAGGCACCTCCATACTCGTATTGTATATCCAAGTACAACACTCATAGTCCTCCGTGTGTTCGCAGAGACCAGTCAGTGCTGCACTCATGCTTTCAATGGCCAGATCATGTAATTCTACCTTCTTTCTAAGTGCCCTTTGCTCAATACTTAATAGATCAATAGTGTCTGAGTTCTTTTCCATATTATCATCAATAATCCTAGAGTAATTATTTAGCTTTCTCATCATATCTATTCCCCACCCTGTGTATGAAGGGAACCAGGCTCAGGCCTGGTCTCCCTTAGTAAACAATTCTCTCTTCATTTTGTGCCTAAGTGGGTATCTTGGATACATACTGGCATCACGTAGCTGGTCTTCCTTATTGTTACCAACTACTCCCATAATCGGGACTAAGGCCTCATGCACATGAGATGCTGTTAAACTCGTGTTCAGAGGCAGTTGGACACTTTTTTCAACTGGCCCTGAACCCATTCAATGTTATCCTATGTGTCCATGTACACATGTACTTGTTTTTTGGCGTTTTTAGGCAGTTGCGTTTAACCTCGTTTATCCAGAAGCAAAAAAAATGGGTTCAGACGCAAAATTTTTCCACGTTTCAGATGCCAAACGCGGCTAAACGCGACTAAACGTCGGTACCGCGTTTAGCTGCGTTTGTGTTTATAAGTGTTTTTTGCAACCCGACTTTGGGGCCCCATATCTCGGGCCACTTGGTGCTAGGAACCCCAAATTTGCAAACACAGTGGAACTAGCACTACAACATATCCAAATTTGGGGTTCCTAGCACCAAGTGGCCCCAAGATCTGCTGCAGAAGTGCTTGACATTTTGCGACCCGACTTTGGGGCCCCATATCTCGGGGCCACTTAGTGAAAACACAGTTGGAATAACAATATAACATATCCAAATTTGGGGTTCCTAGCACTAAGTGGCCCCGAGATATGGGGCCCCAAAAATCGGGTCACAAAATGTCATTCTCTGCTGCAGAAGTGCTTGACATTTTGCGACCCGACTTTGGGCCCCCATATCTCGGGGCCACTTAGTGCTAGGAACCCCAAATTTGTGTTAGCACACCAAATTTGGGGTTCCTAGCACCAAGTGGCCCCGAATTACAGGGCAAGTTGTGTCGCAAAATGTCATTCTCTGCTCTGCAGACGCTTCTAGATGCAAACGCGGCTAAACGCGGCATGCAAATGTGGCAAAGCGGGCGTTTCTAAACGCCGGTTTCAGCTTTTAAAAAACATGTGTTTAGCAGAGTTTGCACCGGCATCTAAAGAGGCCAAATAACACCATCCTTGGACATGGACATGGAGAGGGACCCAAGGATAACATACCTTCCTACAACACACATAGATACTTTGTCCTAGTGCAAATGGTTTCTTAGCGATAAGCCCGTGAGTGTACTTGTCCTGTGCTGCGATTATGAATTGGTTTAGTATATCACTTACATTATCAGGGAGAGAAGAAAAGTTATGCAAGGTATTGTTTAAATCAGGGTCACATATATGGAACAGTGAACAGGCGGAGTTTCCCTTAGATTCGCACATGGAAATGTTAAATATTGACCTACTGCATGTAGAAGGGTTAGTCTGTGTATAATTTCCTATATTGAAACACCAGTCAGGGAAATGACTTCTACCAGTTATTGGAAAAGTAACAATGTTGCTTTCATATAAACTTGATATGTTGGTTAAAGCAACGGGAGGAGTTTCATTTTAAAAAAGAGTGATATTTAAAGATACAGCCATAAGGGGAATACGGGCTGTACTAGGATGCAGTTTACTACATATCCAGCTAGAGCTAAAATCCTTGGCCAGGCCCAAAAAAAATTACCTTTGTGGCAATCAACATTTTTTAACCTCTTCCCGACCAGCCGCCACAATTGTACTACGGCAGGTTGGCTCCCCTGGGCAAAACAACGCTACCTTACGTCAATTCACCTTTTGACCACTAGGGGGTGGCGCATGCGCCGGAGTCACATGTGCGCGTCCGCGGTTCGCTGCCAGAGTAGATGCAAGTGCCCGGCGGGCACGATGACCAGCAGGCACCCGTGATCGCTCGTGACAGAGCGAGAAGCGGGATCTGTGTGTGTAAACACACAGATCCCAGTTCTCTTTGGGGAGAGGAGACAGATCGTGTGTTCATACTAAGTATGAACACCAATCTCTCTCTCCTCCTAGTCAGTCCCATTCTCCCTACAGTTAGAACACACCTAGGGAACACAGTTAACCCCTTTGATCGCCCTCCAGTGTTAACCCCTTCACTGTCAGTGACAATTATACAGTAACCAGTGCGTTTTTATAGCACTGATCCCAGTATAATTGTCACTGGTCCCAAAAATGTGTCAAAAGTGTCCGATCTGTCTGATCAATATTGCAGTCCTGATAAAAATCGCTGATCACCGCCATTACTAGTAAAAAAATTTAAAAAATAATAAAAATGCCATAAATCTATCCCCTATTTTGTAGACACTATAACTTTTGTGCAAATGAATCAATATACACTTATTGTGATTTTTTATGTAGAAGAATATATATCAACCTAAACTGAGGAAAAAAATAGTTTAAAAAAAAATTGAGATATTTATTATAGCAAAAAGTAAAAGATATTGTGTTTTTCTTAAAAATTGTCACTCTTCTTTTGTTTATAGCGCAAAAAATAAAAAACGCGGAGGTGATCAAATACCACCAAACGAAAGCTCTATTGCGACCGCGTAATTGTCAGTTAAAGCGACGCAGTGTCGTATCACAAAAAATGGCCTTAAGCAGCCAAATCTTCCGGGTGGTGAAGTGGTTAAAGACTAACAAGGGTGAGATTTTCTACGCACCAAACACCACTGGTAGCATAACTTTTAATAACTACTTGCCAACCGCATAACTGCGCCAGATCACGTACCTAGTACATGATCCACCACTTCCAGTATGGTGCGCGTGCGTGCAGCCACCCCAGATATGCTGTGATTAGACAAAGTACAAGCTGATCAGTGAGTGCAGGACAATGGATGTCCACTGGCACCCGCTGATCGGCAAGGAGAGACACAGAACAGAGCTCTGCCTATATAAACAAGGCAGATTTCTGTTCTGTCACCGGGGATGTGCTGGATTTTGTTTCTCTGCAAAGCACACATAGTACATGAAAACACTGGTTAGGCACACATTTAACCCTTTGATTTCCCCTGATGTTTAACCCCTTCCCAGCGAGTGTCATTAGTACAGTGACAGTACATATTTTTAGCACTGATCTCTGTATTAGTATCACTGGTTCCCACAAAGTGTTAAAAGTGTCAGTTAGTGTCAGATTGTCCATCACAATATTGCAGTCCCACTATAAGTCGCTGATCACTGCAATTACTAGTATAAAATAAATAAATAAATACAAATTCCAGTGTATATCCCATAGTTTGTAGACGCAATAACATTTGTGCAAACGAATCAATGTATGCTTATCTTAGCAATTTTTTTTTATTAGACATGTTTTATAGCAGAAAGTTAAAAAGATTGTTTTTGTTGGTCTTTTCTTATTTATGGCGCATGTAGCGGTACCCCCGTAGGGGCTGCTAAGTGTTGTGCCCCACATGTCACCCTGCCCAGGCCGGTGTTGACCTCACAGACAGAAAACAGTCCCTATGCTTGTTTTTATGTTTTATTGAGGGATTTTAACTTGGCTGGGGTAAAGGAAATATGTGATGTCCAGTGAATTGCAATTTGAATTTGGGACAGAACTATGTACACTCCGTGTACACACTACCACTTCAGTCTCCCCCAGCACTTTCCTTGCTTGCAGACTATTCCTCTTCCTTCCTCCTGCACATCTCTTAACTCCCAAGAGCAGGAGCAGCTAGCACAAGTTAGGCCTGACAATGGCTCAGCCAGGCCTTAGCAGTTTCCCTTTGCAGGCAGGGACCACAGGCCCCTATGGTGTGGCAAAAAAAATAGAAAGTCTTTAGTGCTAGCTGTCCTACAGATGGACTACTGCTCCCAGTCAGCCCTATTGAAGCCCTGCCAGCCCTCCTGGCTGCAGTTGCCTGACTCCACTGCCCATGAGACCACAGTCCACACCACTGGCTCTGCACCCATCCCAGACTGCTTGCTCCCAGTCCTCTCAGGCATACCTCCCCAGCTGTGCTTGTCCCTCACCAGCCTTCCCAGCTGTGACCAGTTGTTCCTCTCTTTGAAGACTTGCCCGGCAATACTAGCTCCTGCTGTCCTCTTTGCTCCTCCTGTGCCTCCTGTCCAGATCCTTCACACTTTCTTGAAGAGCTCTGTCCTGCACACTAGACCCGGGCCCAAAATCACCCCCCCCAGACTGGGGAGCTCCCTCAAAGGCCCCCGACAGCCTAGCACTCCATCTTTAAGCTATGAACGACTCCAACTCCTCCCCAACTGGGCTGACCCTAGGTACTTAAGGAGGCTTGCCCCCTCCCAATCCAAGTTGTGTATTGGTCAGGGTTTTCTCTGAGTACCCCAGACAGCTCCACCTCTCCTCTCCTCCTCTCTTTCCAGTAACTTCCAGAAGGCTCTAGAAAGAAGAGGGAGGTCTTAGTGATGCTGCCTGTGGGTCACCAGCTGCTACTCTGAGCCACTCCCATCCGACACAAACCAAAACAAACAGGCCTGGGTGCCAGCCAGGTCTGCCTAAATTTACCTTACCTAACACACAAACCCACTCTAGAACCCACCTACCTAAATGGAGGGTGCTACACACCAAAAGCAAGCTCTATTTTTGGGAAAAAAGGACACAAATGTAATTTATGTACAGCGTTGCACGACCAAGCAATTGTCAGTTAACCGCTTGCCTCCCGCTTCCGTCATATGATGGCCACGTGGCATGGCTCTCGTTCTGGGAGGGCATCATATGACGTCCCTCCATTTAAATGCGATTGTGCGCGCGCATCCCTGTTCCTTCGGTGGCTGCATGTCACGGAGACACCGCTCGCCACCAAGGGGGGTGAACAGCCATTGGTCATGGCTGTTTACCACGTGATCAGCCGTGATGAAGTCATAGCCGATCGCAGATGCTTCTGCCCCACTGTGCATGGTGCATGCACGTGATCGCGGGCACGCTGCGCATGCACGTCGGTGGCGGCGTCTTTTCGGGAACACTGCTCGTCACCGACGCTGGTAAACAGCCATTGGCCGGTGGCTGTTTACCACGTGATCGGCTGTGATCCTTTCACAGCCGATCACTAAATGTTAACAAACCGTGGTAACGAGATGTTACCGGGTTCTCCTCCACACACACCGATCGTGTGTGAGGAGGAGATTGCGGTAACATCTCGTTACTGCTTACAGTGTAAATTAATCACACTGATTAGACCCCCCCAATAAAGAGGACCTGTCATCACACATCATAGTACCTGTCACAGTTCATCTGAGTACTTGTCAGTCCATATGAGTACCTGTCACAGTCCATCATAGTACCCGAGTACCTGTCACAGTCCATCAGAGTACCCGAGTACCTGTAACAGTCCATCTGAGTACCCGAGTACCTGTCACAGTCCATCTGAATAACCGACTACCTGTCACAGTCCATCTGAGTACCCGAGTACCTGTAACAGTCCATCTGAGTACCCAAGTATCTGTCACAGTCCATCTGAGTACCCGAGTACCTGTCACAGTCCATCTGAGTACCCAAGTACCTGTCACAGTTCATCTGAGTACCCGAATACCTGAGTACCTGTCACAGTCCATATGAGTACCTGAGTGCCTGTCATATTTCATCTGAGTACCCGAGTACCTGAGTACCTGTCACAGTCCATATGAGTACCTGAGTACCTGCCACAGTCCATATTAGTACCGAGTACCTGAGTATCTGTCTTCACCCTTCAGAGTACCCGAATACCAGTCACCAGCCCACCAGAGTACCCAAATACATATCTGTAGCCCATCAGAGCACCTGAGTACCTGTCACCAGGCCATCAGAGTACCCGAGTTCCTGTCACCAGCCCATCAGAGTAACCGAGTACCTGTCACCAGCCCATCAGAGTACCCGAGTACCTGTCTGCAGCTCATCAAGTTACCCGAGTACCTGTCTCCAGCCCATCAGAGTACCCGAGCACCTATCTGCAGCCCATCAGAGTACCCAAGTACCTATTTGAAGCCCATGCTTCATAGAATATACGTTGTGGTGTTTGCTTTCCAAAATGGGGTAATTTTGTGGGTAATTCCATTGTCCTGGTGCTCAAGGACCTTCAAAAGTGTGATAGGTAGAAATGAAATGAGATGTGTAATTTATGCTTCTGGAATGCCTGAAGGTACTACTTCAATGTTGGGCCTCTGTATGTGGCCAGGCTGTGTAAAAGTCTCACATGTGGTATCGCCATACTCAGGAAGAGTAGAAGAATGCATTTTGGGGTGTAATTTTTGCTATATACATGCTATGTAAAAACAATAAAAAAGAATTGCGCTAGGTGCATAAACAGTGAATGAAAATAAATGTATATTGATTATAAAGAAAAAAAGAAAAAAACGTGACGGGAGTCCTGCTGCTGAATAGGGATGAGCTTCGTGTTCGAGTCGAACCCATGTTCACCCGTTCGCCAAATTGCGAACGATATGGGCCATTCGTGCCAAATTCGTGTGGCGCATCACGGCCCATAATTCACTGCGGCATCGCAGTGCATTGCTGGCTGATGATTGGCCAAGCATGCACTATGACCCGCATGCTTGGCCAATTACAGCGCCGTCAGTAGAGAGAGCTGTAATTGGCCAAAGCCAGGGTGGCTTTGGCCAATTATGGCTCAGGGGGTTTAGAACACGCCCCACACTATATAAGGCCGCCTGCATGACGGCCCTGTGTAGTGTGTTCCGGCGTGCTTAGAGAGAGAGAGAGACAGTGTCATTTCATTTGAGTTAGCTAGATTAGCAGGACAGTCAGTGAGTTAGCTGCACTTACAGTGTATTGTGTATATATATATCCTGTTATCTTCCTACTGACAGATAGGCATGTCTTGTTACAGTATTTACAGCAACCTGAAGAAAATTGCTGGTGTTCTTTTGATCCTATTAGTACCACAGTCAGGCAGCTAGACTATTTACAGTTAGTGTAGTGCGTCCTGCTCACAGTGTTCAGTTAAAGCTACAAGTTAGTTTAGTGTTACCTCTGCACAGTGTTCAGCTAAAACTACAAGTTAGTGTAGTGCGTCCTCCTTACAGTGTTCAGCTAAAACTACTTTTCCTGATCCTATCACTACCGCAGGCAGCTAAATAAGCTACAAGTTAGTTTTTTGCGAGCTCTGCACAGTGTTCACCTAAAGCTACCTGTAGAAGGTTGGTGGTGTTTTCCTGATCCTATCACTACCGCAGGCAGCTAAATAAGCTACAAGTTAGTTTTTTGCGAGCTCTGCACAGTGTTCAGCTAAAGCTACCTGTAGAAGGTTGGTGGTGTTCTTTTTTTTTTTTTTTTTTTTTTTTAGATTTTTCTAAATATTTTATTATATCTTTTCATGTGACATCACTGACAAAATTACACTTTGCTGTAAAATAGTGACTGTACAGCTTGTATAACAGTGTAAACTTGCTGTGCCCTCAAAAATAGCTCAACACACAGCCATTAATGTCTAAATCACCGGCAACAAAAGTGAGCACACCCCTCCTAAGTGAAAATGTCCAAACTGGGCCCAATTAGCCATTTTCTCTCCCCGGTGTCATGTGACTCATTAGTGTTACAAGGTCTAAGGTGTGAATGGGGAGCAGGTGTGTTAAATTTGGTGTTATCGCCACTATTCTACACTATTGGAGTTCCTTTTTCTTTTTGATATGGCTCACCCTCGCTGAAGTGTTTGCTGTATGAGTCATCCTGTGACTACATTCTCTGGAGCGTCCCTTGCTGCTGTTGATGGGCTATCCAGGAAGGAGGTCGGAGGGACATCAGCTGTAATCCTGGCAGGACATCCACTGTGATCTACATATCCCTATTTCTACTAAGCCTGTTTTGACCCCCCTGAGTAAGGGCGGTCGCAGGCTTTCTGGTAAGCCTCCATTTTTTTCACCCATGGTGGGCGGCACTAGCAAGTGGAACATTGAACCTGGATTTTGCACTTCTCAGTTTTTTGGACTTTTTCACTTTATTTGCACATTCTTATCACTAATTTTTTTTTGGTATTTATAAGCACGTAATTCCCATTGATTGGTAGCAATATATTGGTGGTTCATCACTGTTACTGATTGTTCACAGTATTTCACTAGCACATTATCATTAATATTGATTGATATAACACTATTTATACTTTGATATATGTCTGATTGATATAACACTTTATTTTGATATATGTCCAGCGCTGCACTTGTTCATTGTATATACATGCTATGTGTTAGAAATATCTTATAAATTGACAACTTTGTGTAAAAAAAAAATGCGTTTTCATTTTTTTCCCACATTTTCCAAAAACTTGGGGTCATTTTTTGGGCAATTCCATTGTCCTGGTGCTCTAGGGCCTTTCAAAAGTGTAATAGGTGGTTGAAAAGTGAAATGTGTCATTTATGCTCGTAGAACGCCTGAAGGTGCTACTTCAATGTTGGGCCTCTGTATGTGGCCAGGCTGTGTAAAAGTCTCACACATGTGGTATCGCCGTACTCGGGAAGAGTAGCAGAATGTATTTTGGGGTGTAATTTGTTGTATGCATATGCTGTGTGTGAGAAATACCCTGATACTATGACAATTTTGTAAAAAAAAATAAATAAAAAATCTTCATTTTGCAAAGAATTGTGGGAAAAAATGACAACTTAAAAAAACTCACCATGCTACTTACTTAATACCTTGGAAAGTCTACTTTCTAAAAAGGGGTCATTTTGGGGGGTATTTGTACTTTTCTGACTTGTTAATGTCTCAAGAAATGAGATTCATCTGATGTACTGAAGGCCTAATCAGATGTGATCAATTTTCAGAGATTGGCACCATAGTTTGTAGACTCTATAACTTTCACAAAGACCAAAAAATATACACTAATTTGGGTTATTTTTACCAAAGATATGTATCAGTATAAATTTTCGCCAACATTTATGAAGAAAAATTACTAATTAGCAAAATGTTATGACAGAAACAAAGAAAAAGCCATTTTTTTCACAAAATGTACGGTCTTTTTTATTTATAGCACAAAAAATAAAAAAAAAAACACTAGTGATTAAATACCACCAAAAGAAAGCTCTATTTATGTGAAAAAAAGGACGCAAGTTGCATATGGGTACAGTGTTGCATGACTGAGTAATTGTCATTCAAACTGTGAGAGCGCTGAAAGCTGAAAACTGGTCTGGGCAGGAAGGGGGTGTAAGTGCAATGTATTGAGGTGGTTAAAGTAGGCTCAGATAAAGTGTTAGCTTTTTGTATATTTTAAGTGAATGCAAAACTATATGCAATGGGAGCTTTTCATTCTTTTTTTCTAATGATGGTGCTGGGGATTATATGTATCTGTGAGGCTCTTGTTAGTGGCATAGCATCACATTATGAGTGCGACATGACGGAGGTACCAGCAAGGCTGTAGACAATGGGGGAGGGGGGTGGCAGGAGGACGGTGGGGGTACCAAAATGCACCTTCACCTGTGTAGACAAAAATCTTTGCACCGACCCTGAGCGCAGCCCTATCAGTGCCCATCAGTGCAGCCTATCAGTGCCCATCAGTGCAGCTGTAGCACTACCTTTGTAGGAGCCGCTTTATTTAAAAAAAGTTCACCCTGCATGTGCAGCCAAGTGGGAGAAATTCCAGCCTGACAGCCAAGCAACCAGCATTTCTAACAGTCACTTGCAGTCAGAGAACAGTCAATGGAATTTGTTGTTTTTGTATTTAATAGTGGATTTTAACCTGGGTGGGGTATGTCTAAGGTCCAGGATGCCATTAATCCATTAACTTTGTACACTGAGGACTCACTCACTTTAAGTGATCTTCAGACTGCCCACGAGAAGCCTCTCTTATGTGGTGCAGTCTCTTTCACAGTAAAACTTCACATACACTGTACCAACTATATTTCCACTCCTCTTCACACCCTACAGACTCTGAATGCAGTACAACACAGTCCTCCTATAACAATGGGTGTGATCCTTCCTGTGATCTCCGGAAACTAGCTGGGTCCTGTACCTGGCTGCTTCTATCACCTCTTCTGGCTATAGAGGTTCAAACGAACAGATGCCCTACTTTTACTGATACTTGTTTCTAAGGGGGATGGTTACTCACAGTACAGCTCACTGGGGGTGCCTGCTCTTCACCAGTCTTAGGAATGCCAGCAGCCAGTTTAAATACAAGCTGGCACACGCTGTTTGCAGCAAACTGAGTGAAGGAATTCTTGTCACAGGGACTGAGCTCAATGGACAGCTTGGAGACTTGGACCAATGGTAAAGCACCATTGGTCCAAGCTGTCCAATAAAAATGCTGCAATGGAGGCACTCCTCTCACTGCAGTGTCATAGAAGGGGACATGTGACTAAAAGATTTACCCATAATCCCATGTTTTTCTCACACAGTTAAGATGGAGAATGAGGATCTCGGCCAGACAAACTGATACAGTTTAACTATTTACATAGAATATACTACACCCCAACCCGGTTACATAAAATGGGAAGATGGGACTCACTGGAGTGCCCTCGTTGTAGGAGGGCACCGGGAGACTATTTCCATATGGTATGGCAATGTCCCCTAGTGGAGAAGTTTTGGAAGGAAATCCTAGAATTTCTAAAAGACAAATTGGCCCTTCCTAACATTTATTCCCCAGACATGTGCCTTTTGGGAGACCTGGAGGAGGAATAAATATCTAATTCTCAGAAAACCCTATTAAGAATGGCCTTTTCTATGCCAAAAAAGTGCTGGCTCTTAGATGGAAGGACCCCCCCCCCCCCCCCCCATCTCTTCAAAACTGGGTGGAACTCATTAAAAAGGCATTACCAATGTACAAGATTACATACACTGCTAGAGGTTGCCCTAAGAAGTTTGGGAAAATATTGGCTGGATGGATAAAACATGTGTCTGGAGAGATTGAGGTGTAATAGATGACAATTGGGTGAACAAAGGATAATATAGCATGGAACATGCTGAAATTGGGAACACAAGGCAGTAGACTAGAATTTGGTTGAATAACTGAAGATTGATGGAGCACCACAGAAACACATAGACCGATTACAACTATTGTGTTTTTCTTTATTGACAAGTTGAAACAAATTGATGACATGCTCATATCCTGATCATGTGTTACAAGGTTATCTCAGATTACTGTCATTGATGTAACTACTACAAATGAGCATTGTGCATTTAAAATGTACATCATTTTTGAAACATGAATAAAATTTACCCTTTAAAAAAAAAAAAAAAAAAAAAGGAGAATGAGAGTCTGCTGCTGCTGAAAAGGTACAAGCTAAATCATATATTATTATGCTATATGTTGTAATAGAATCATTTATTATTTATCTATTTACTGTGAAACTACTGGTTGGAAGTTATAACTTCAAACTCCAGTAATTTGTCCATTAGCCACCTGCTTGTGTACAGGTTTTGAAAATATAGTAAATTACCTTAAAGACAATATATAAATAATTATTTGTATATTACTTACATATGGTAATTAACCCCTTGCCACCCAGGCCAATTCTGATACTTCTCTCCTACATGTCTTCTATGTCTTTTACATAACTATTTTGCTAGAAAAATACTCAGAACCCCCAAAAATTATATATATTTTTATAGCAGACACCCTAGGGAATAAAATGGTGGTCGTTGCAACTTTTTATGTCACACGGTATTTGCGCAGTAATTTTTCAAACACGCTTTTTTGGGAAAAAACCTTCATGAATAAAAATTTTTAAAAAAGCACAAAAGTTAGGCGGATTTTTTTTTGTATAATGTGAAAGATGATATTACACCAAGTAAATAGATACCCAACGTGTCACGCTTTAAAATTGTGCACACTTGTGGAATGGCGCCAAACTTCATTACCTAAAAATCTCCATAGGCGACGCTTTAAAATTCCTTACAGGTTACATGTTTACAGAGGAGGTCTAGTGCTAGAATTATTGCTCTCGCTCTAACTGTTTTGCTTGCGTCTATCTAGCAAGGTTACTCTGTGGTATAAGCAAGGAAGCTGAGATTTCTGCAGTGTGTAAATGTGCTTTTAATATACAAAGATGCTGTACATACAAAACTATTACAATATTAGGAATACAATACAAGACTCACAGATATCTATAACAAGCAAAATACCTAGCAAATGAACAGCCTGTGGTCTATACCAGTACAAATACACTTAAAGGTTACTTATCTTCAGATACTGTATGTTCGTGATCTCCATTGACAACGATTCTCCTGGAGCATCAGGCACCTTTCTTCTATCATGAGTGGCTTCTGATCTTACAGCATGATGGTGTATGTGTGTCCCTAGCTTATGCCTGAATTCCCCTTTTATGTGTCAGGCTGTTTACCATAGTTACCAAACAACGGAAAACATACCTGTTTACTGTAGCTTTAGAAACAATGGACGGTTGAAAACTGTCAATTGAAAACAACAATGGTATCTATGTACCCATTGTCTACTCAAGCCAAAACCTGACAGTAGTCTAACAGTCATTTTTTTCAGTTTGAGAGCTGAAAATCTCAAACAAGTAATGTCTTACTTGTTTACTGTAGCTATAGAGACAATAGCCTGTTGAAAACTGTCAATTGAAAACAACAATGGTATCTAACCCCATTGTCTACTCAAGTCAAAACCTGACAGTATTTACCACTATTGTAATACTGTCCCATGTAATGTTTATGTCTGATTGATATAAAATATCATATTTTGACAAACGCAACACACTAATGTTCGCGGCGATACCTCACATGTGTAGTACTGGCCAGTGCCTCACCAGCCACTGACCTCTCTGCACGTCCCTGCCCCCCTCCTGGCTCTGTACTCCATCACTTCATCTCTATCTCTCCACGTGACTCCTACCACATGGCAGGCCCCAGCAGTATTTATGTGGTGCCGGCCCAATCAAGCCTTCAGTTTGGGATTGGCCAGGGCTCCCACAATACTGCCAAGCAGTGGCTCTCTTCCCTGTCAGTCAGTCCCGGGGGAAACCCTGTAGATTTCTACCCAGGCTGCTGAGGGGGGCCCAGCAAAGCCAGCCCACCTGGGTCTGCCCTGCCTACCAAAAAGAGAAAGAACTATTTACAGACACTAGAACCTGCAGGGTGCTACGCAGCTCAACAGAAACAGAACATCAGTCCAAAAACTTTTAAAAAATTAAATTTCTTCTTCAGTTTAGGTGGATATGTATTCTTTTACATATTTTTGGTAAAAAAAATCACAATAAGGGTATATTGATTGGTTTGCGTAAAAGTTTTAGCGTCTACAAAATAGGGGATAGATTTATGGCATTTTTTTTTTATTTTATCGTTTTTACTAGTAATGGTGGTGATCAGCGATTTTTCGGACACTTTTGACACATTTGTGGGACCATTGACATTTATACAGCGGTCAATGCTATAAAAATGCACTGATCACTGTGTAAATGACACTGGCAGGGAAGGGGTTAACACTAGTGGGTGAGCAAGGGGTTAAGTGTGTCCTAGGGAGTGTTTCTAACTGTGGGGGGAGGGGACTGACTGGGAGTAGAGAGAGATCGCTGTCCCTGATCACTAGGAGCAGACGATCTCTCTCTACTCCCCTGACAGAACAGGGATCTGTTTTGTTTACATTGGCAGATCCCCGTTCTGCCTCTCTGAAAAGCGATCGCAGGTGGCCAGCAGACATCGTTGCCACTGGCCACACGCATCATCCCCAGCTCCGCTCGCGCGTCCACTGTATCTATTATACGAGGCGCCGTACCGGTAGCAGTATAACTGGTCGGCAAGTGGTTAAAGTGAATATCCACAAATTTACTCAGATTTACCCTCAGACTCCCATCTTCCCTTCCAGATTATACCCCAGCATTAGTTTTTCTTTTACCTTGATCCTGTATTGAGAAACAGCTTTTAAAGGGGTTGTAAAGGTAAAAGTTTTTTCACCTTAATGCATTGTTCATTAAGGTGAAAAAACATCCATCAATACCGCCCCCCAGCCCCCCTGTTTTACTTACCTGACCCCTCGAACGTCCCACGCTTGCTCCCGACATCCTCTTCGCCGCTCAGCCTGGTTGTTGATTGGCTAGAGAGGATGGATTGAAAGCAGCTCAGCCATTGGCTCGCGCTGCTGTCAATCACATCCAATGACACGACGCGGCGTGTCGTCAGCCCAAACAGGAAGTTAGAAGCTCACTGGATTTCTAGTAAATCAACAAGTTTTTTTCTGTACTTGCAATGTTTTTATAAGGGATAAAACATGGAGAAATGTGCATGTATTGCAAAGATATACAGCAGTACACTTTTTTCTTTTTTTTACTCTGACATACATGTCAAAGGTGGGCAATCTTCACATGTGTATGTTGAGATTAGTTCTGTCTTTGTGCAAACCTTTGTTGCTCCAAATACTGTATGACACTTTCAATATTGGATTGGGAATCCCAGTACATTCTGATTCTACGATGATAATCAACATCCACAAATTAAAACATAATAGCTAATCAAAAAACAAATACCGGTAGATACTTTATTAGATATATTAGTTACAACCACAACACTGCCCGTACACACTGTCGGATTTTCCGATGGAAAATGTCCGATCGGAGTGTGTTGTCGGAAATTCCAACCGTGTGTGGGCTCCATCGGACATTTTCCATCGGATTTTCCGACACACAAAGTTGGAGAGCAGGAGATAAAATTTTCCGACAACAAAATCCGTTGTCGGAAATTCCGATCGTGTGTACACAAATCCGACGGACAAAGTGCCAAGCATGCTCAGAATAAATAAAGAGATGAAAGCTATTGGCCACTGCCCCGTTTATAGTCCCGACGTACGTGTTTTACGTCACCGCGTTTAGAACGATCGGATTTTCCGACAACTTTGTGCGACCGTGTGTATGCAAGACAAGTTTGAGCCAACATCCGTCGGAAAAAATCCTAGGATTTTGTTGTCGGAATGTCCGAACAAAGTCCGACCGTGTGTACGCCCTATATGTCCTATCTATTTTTAATCATAACTACCCACTGTATGACTCCCTTCCTACAAAATAGTACTATTTTGAAGGAAGAAGAAAGAAGAAGAAGAAAGAAGGAAAAAGGAAAAAAGGAAAAAGGATAAAGGAAGAAGGAAGAAGGAAGAAGGAAGAAGGAAGAAGGAAGGAGAAAGAAGAAAGAAGTAAGAAGAAAGAAGAAATAAGAAAGATGGAAGAAGGAAGAAATTAGTTTTTCTCCTTTTTGGCCTGCCTGTGGAGTCAGATAACACTCTATGAAAAGTAATACACAAAATTAATTTTATAATTTTACTGTATGCAGCCAAACACAGCTAATACCTGACCTGTCCATATCATAAGATATTAGAAAATGCATTTATTTGTGTGCTGGAGATAGGAAGGAAGGGAGACACAATATCAATGTTATTTTACGCCCACAACAGAAGAAAGGGAATGCTATTCTGTATGAGAAGTGCATAGTGGATGTATATATTTTTCATTTCACACATTCATTTTCTTTTTTTCTTTCTATTTTCTTTTAAATCAGGTAAATATGGAAATACAGATGAGTATTTTTTATTCTCATTTTCATCCTGCAGGTGGCGCTCTTATACTGTTGTGTACAAAGCTCAGTAATCTGAAATGATCACACCCATAAATTAGTCAGAACAGTGACTGCTATTAAAAAATATTATTACATTTCTGTAAAAAAAAAATAAAAAGTATTACTCTTATAAGAAAATCAGGCCTACTTTCACTACACACTTAAAGGTATATTTATAAATGTTTTCACACAAAATTCACACAACTTTCACCCAAGATTCACACATTTTTCTAATTGGAATTAATTTAAAAAATGTGTGTATCTCGGATGACAGTTGTGAGAATATTGTGTGAAGAAATTTTTAAATAGACCTCTAAATGTATCTCCAGGCAAAACAGTTTTTGTTAAATTTTTTGTTTTTCAGTTTTGGCTGAAGTGGGGAAGGATTAGATTCACGGTCAAGTTTTCTTTGCTGTGTCCCTGCTAGAAATATTCACTTCTTTGTTTGTCCTGTGACCATTGTCAGAGATAGGGATGAGTAGATAGATAGATAGATAGCCATTATTTTCCAAAATCTGACCTTTTTTTCTGTTGCATCCAAAGCTACTCCTTTTCTCATTGCAGGCCACAAAAATATCCCACAACCTGCCATCATTTTCATGTCTGTTCTCCATGAGCACACCCAACCACCATTAGCTCATTGATCCACCTTCCACTGTTTACACCTCCGGCCATGATTGTAGGCCCGCTACAAATACCATCTGAATATAGGGCCATAACTGCTGCTCTATGTTATTTTTTATTATGTACTGGCTTCATTTGAAATTTTTATGTGACACCCCAAAAACTTTGTAACATCTCACAAATGCTGTGAATTTTGTTTAAAAGGGTCCATTCTGTGCTCTGTAAAAGAAGAAAAAAAAAGAAAATAAAGGAAAAAAAAAAGAAAAAAGTTAAAAAAAATTGAATAAAATATGATTTAACCACTTAAGGACCAAGCCTATTTTTCAAAATTGTTGTTTACAAGTTAAAATCAGGGTTTTTTGCTAGAAAAATACTTAGAACCCCCAAACACACACACACACACATACATTATATATATATATATATATATATATATATATAATTTTTTTAAGACACCCTAGAGAATAAAATGGCGGTCATTACATTACTTTACGTCACACATCGTATTTGCGCAGCGGTCTTACAACAGCAATTTTTTTTGGAGAAAATACACTTTTTTGAACTGAAAAAATAAGAAAACAGTAAAGTTAGCTCAAGTTTTTTTATATTGTGAAAGATAATGTTACGCAAAGTAAATTGATACCCAACATGTCATGCTTCAGAATTGCGCCCACTCGTGGAATGGTGTCAAACTTTGACACTTAAAAATCTCCATAGGCGATGTTTAAAAACTTCTACATATTCCCAGTTTTGAGTTACAGAGGAAGTCTTTTGTTAGAATTATTGCTCTTGCTCTAACAACAGCAGCGATACCTCACATGTGTGGTTTGAACACCGTTTACATATGTGGGCATGACTTACGTGTGCGTTCGCTTCTGCGCGCGAGCTCGGCGGGACGGGCAGTTAAAACAAAAAAAATCCTATTTTACTTTTTATTTTTTATTTTTACACTGTCCCTTTAAAAAAAAAATGTGGATCACTTTTATTCCTATTACAAGAAATGTAAACATCCAAAAGCATGACAGGACCTCTTAAATATGAGATCTGGGGTCAAAAAAGACTTCAGATCTCCCATTTACACTAAATGCAATAAAAAACCCCTTTTTTTTTCAATAAACAAAAAAATGTCCCTTTAAGGCCATTGGGCGGAAGTGACATTTGACGTTGCCTCCATCATCCAATGGTATTGAGTTGAGTGGGGGCCTTCATTCCCTCACTGGACTCACAGCCTCTGAGGGGAAAGGAGTGGATTGTCCGCCACCGACGGCTCCGATAAGTGGCAGAGACAACCGGAACGCGGCGGGAGGGCACCTCTACTGTCGCTGATAAAAGTGATCTCGTGGCAAATCCACCATGTAGACCACTTTTATCTTAAAGTGGACTGCCCGCTGTTTCAGAAAATACCGGGGTTATGGCAGCAACATCAAATTACCAACGTGTAACGATGGCAGGCGGTCCGGAAGTGGTTAATTTTTTTTTTCTTTTACATACTTTCACCAGTCAGGGTCCCTGATCACTGCCACACTAGTCATATGACGATTCTGTATTGCACTGGTGACAGTATGTAAAAAAAAAAATTGTAAAGTAAAAAACAACTCATTTTATTTAATTTTTTATAAAAATTGTGACAAAAAAATGCAACTTCAAAAAACTCAGCATGCCTCTTACTAAATACCTTGGATGGTCTGCTTTCTAAAACGGGTCATTTTGGCAATTTTTTGTACTGTTCAGACATCAGAGTGCCTCGAGAAATGAGATAGGGTGTCAGTACATAAGCAGAAAAAACAAAGCTGTGCTTATGCGAAGAGTATTCAAACAGATATAAATATTAAATAAAGTCCTTGTAAAACAATCTAACAGATATACAGTAGCAAGTGAAGTCCACGTGAATCAATGAGTGAATAAATCACCTTATAGTGCCATCAAGGGATCCAACACCATCAGTGAACAAAGCTCCTCCAGTGAAAACCTCCACCTCTGACAATAGGGGTGCTTACCAGATCTTATTGACCCTCCATCTCTGGAGAAGTCAAACAGGCAGTGATCATTGCCATCTATGGGATATTGCAGCCATGGGTACATTCATGTGGGGAATGGTTACCACTGTTTGTCTCCCAACCAACCACACCAGATACCATGGATCGTAGTATATACGTAAGGGAAGGAAGCTCCAATAGTGTAACATTTCCAAATGATTTATTAAAATGATTAAAACCGTACTTACATAGATCAATGTAAAACACCAAACTGTACAGTCTTTGCCAGCAAAAGCAGTCAACCCACGCTTCTGGGATCTGTATGGACACGATGACGTCAGCACGCAGCATCACCCTACATGTTTCGTCATAAATTATTTAGCAATAACAACGATGGTAAATAGAAAAAAAAAATAAAATAAACATATTGTGTACTTGTTGCTGCAACACCTATTGTGTTCCCACAGTAAAAAAAGTAATATAATGTAAATGGAGTTGTGCAGCCTCACAGTAAATTACCAAAGTATATTTAATAAATGATAACGTGAGTACAAAACTTGACAAATTTACATTTAATACTCCACATCCAAGTGTCCAATGTTAGATATGCAACATAGTAGTGAAATCCAGTGTGCACCCATACAAATGTAAAACAAATATGACAATTATATCTAGTGCCCTGATTACATTCTTAGATGTCCCCCTGCATGGAGATGCCGCTGATCGGCTCTCCTTGCCACACACTGTCAGTGTGAGGTGAGCTTATTACCGTCATCTCCGTGTTTACATGTGTTAAAGAGCCATGGACGTGGCTCTTTACAGAGATTGGGGTTGCGCCGTGTCCTAGCAACCTAGCGATTGCCGCACTGCGCACCCCCGTGAGAGCGGCCGTTCTTTGACGCCGTAATATGACATCATCCCAGAATGAGAGCCGCACCACCCCGCCGTCATTTGACGGTGGGTAGGTGGCAAGCAGTTAATTGTGGTACATAAATCACTCCTCTTCTTTGATGTAAATAAGTCCATATACTTTCGTGAACAGCCTCCTAGTGTACTTCCACCTTCATGCTTCTGCATCATCACAGAACTCTCAACTTAATTATGGTTAAGCTTGATAGATGGTATTGTCTAGTCTAGTGGAAGTGCTAGTATTCTCCCAGTATGCCCAGATTCAGCATATAAAATAAAGGAGAGCTGGTCTCTTTAAGGCGCCACTGCGATCGCTCATCAACATGTTAAGATAAAGCAAAAAATTCCTCCCATAGTGTAATATTGTAAAACAATAATGATTTATTTGATTTAAAAGAATCTTAAATTGAATAGGTAGTAAAAACACATAGCTACAATCAGTATACTAAGCATGTGTAAGTTTGTGACATCACTTCCAGTCTGGGATACCCTACACATTACGTTATGTCCCGTGACTTCATCAGGGGAACTGGATTAGTTGTGGTGATCTATACTTATTAGACATGTGCACACTGAAATATTTCGTTTCGGAATTTCGTTTTCGTCCGAAAAATACATTTATTTAGTTACTCCCGAAATTCATTTTTATTTATTTAGTTTTTCATTAAAAATTGCATTCGTCTGAAAATCCAAATTAAGGTCGAATCTGTCAATGAAGGCTTATGGTGTCTGTCGAATGTTCAAAGAAGATTCGACGGAGCAGCTAAACTGTACGACGCCGTATAGTTTACCTGCTCCGTCGAATCTTCTTACAACTTTCAACAGACACCATAAGCCCAAGTACATGTGTACTTAGCTCTAGCTATTTTACTGCTCCTCCTCTTTGGTTACAATCAACCAATAACATTCATCATCATCATTATTTTTATTTACCTTTTCTCCCCTACGTCAAATCTTTTCCCCCCTATGTCGAATCTTTTCTCTCTATGTAGATTAATCTTGGACTAATAGAGTTAAGGTTAGACACATTCGACCACAGGTTTGATGGACACAGATCGCTATTGTCAGCGTCATGTCGAATCTCCTATCTATATCGAACTGTTGTAGCAATGAAAATGAAAATAAAGCATTTGTTTATGTGGGATCTTTCGTTTTTCAGATTCTGCACTTTCGTTATCATTTGTTAAAACGATAACGAAAATACCTGAAATTCGGACGAAAATGCATTCGAATGAAAACTAATGCGCATGTCTAATACTTATATGCTTTTAACATTTCGGCAATTTTTGATGTGACCTACACATCCTTTCACGTCCCGTAGTTTTTATTAAGATCAAATTTTTGGAAAAAGGCTGCATGCATGGGTTACATGTGTAATCGTTTCCTAGCCTCGGGGTGTGTTTGGGTGGAGGTTAGGGCTTTGTTTTGCATAATTTTGTAGTTTGCTAATAATACAATTGTGTTTCTTTTTATATAGTTCTGTTTAAGCTTTTTGATAAAAAGCTGATTGTTTTTTGTTATTAGCTGATGTAAGCCTGTTTGTTTATTTATGTATATATTCTTTTTATTTATTTTTGTAAATGTAAATATGTTTTAATAACAAGCTGTATGTGTGCAAGATTTTTAGTAAACAAAAATGTACACTCTAATGCCCCTCCACACAGAGTTACACACTATTATTATACATTTATATAACTCTGAAATATACTGCAGCGCTGTATATGAGGGGCAGAGGAATCTGAATACCCCAGTGTTTGCTGAGCCAAAGTGGAGGTGTCTGCTCTTGATACAGCCAGTACACTCACTACAGACATTTTACCCCTGCAGGGGTGCAAAAATCTGGTGAGTGGGGAACTGAAGGGGAGCACGGACATCACTTGATTGATTGCACACCTGTAGCTAGACCCAGGCACGAATCACTTTGGACAAGCACAAGTCACTTGAAATTTTGCTATTTTTGCACTACTTTGAGATTTAACTTTATTGTTGATTTTTATCTTCTATATCTTTTCTATTTTTTGACATTTTTTTTACACTGGACTTATGTTTATTTAAAAAATGTTTTATGATAGCCAATTTTTCTTTAATTTATCATATAGGAATTTGCACAATCATCATATCCTGCTTGGGACTAATTATTAAGGATGACATGCGGTGTTCTAGTTGATCACCACTACTTTTTGCACTTTTTGCACATTTATTTTAGGATTGGGTGTTGGATACATGTTTGTAAAAAGCACAACTAACAGAGCAACAATAGTACACTACCCAATATAGGACACACCCTCCCTATGACATTCATCTCACTACTGGGGCATCACCCATTACCCATTTGAGAGGAGAGACCCATTGGGAAATGATCCTTCAGGTGACGGGAGCAACTACCACCTATTCATTGCATATTCACCTGGGAAGAGTGATTCACTGCAGAGAATCACTCTTCAGGTGACAAAAAGCTACCTGTAGCAATTATAAACCACCCATTGCATACTCACCCGGGAGGAGTGATTCACTGCAGATGATCACTCTTCAGGTGACGTGCAGCGCCACCCACTCCTATACACATACACACAACCAAGCCAGTCACATCAGTCTCTGCATCAGAGGAGCTTCTCCATGTGGTGGTGCTGTTTTGAAAGGTGCTGTTGGCTCACTCTGCTGGGATCTCAGCTAGAGGAAACATCAAGCCTGGTTCTGTCCTGCAGGCTTCTCCCCCAACCACCATGCAGTGGGGGGGTGAAGGTGGAGGCTCTCCAGAGGCACTGAGGTCTACTCCATGTGCTCAAGCTGCAATGAATCCTGGGCTTGCCCCTATGCAAGAGGAATCCTTACCAGTCTTCCAGGATAGAGTGGTGAACAGACTTCGCCGCATTTCTAAGGAGGAACAGAAACTTGCTGTAATGAAAAAAGAGCTCAGGAAAAAGAAATCTGTGCACAGTAAGTCTGGAAACAGTAAAAGGGAAGTCTCCAAGCTGAAGTCTCTAGAAGAGGCATTAAAAAAGCAGGAGAAGTTG
Source organism: Aquarana catesbeiana (assembly GCA_037953035.1). NCBI lineage: Eukaryota > Metazoa > Chordata > Amphibia > Anura > Ranidae > Aquarana > Aquarana catesbeiana. The sequence continues at coordinate 1,743,331 of JBBHAA010000512.1, read as the reverse complement.
GTCGCCTTTCTGAAGGAGAGCAGAGTTGTGTTCAGAGAAAAGTATGAGAATGAGGAGAGATTGCAACAGATGAAGGAAAGTGCCTGTGCCAGTACCAGCCAGAGGGTGGATACCAGAGCAACAGCGACAGTATGGATGGGGTAAGGAAGGGGCTTAACATGTTGGCCCTAGTACTACCCCTGTCTCAGGATCTGTCATGTCTGAGTCAGTATCTGCCCCCCTCCCTCCCCAGCAGCCTGGGTCATCTCAGGAGGAGGTTGAGCAAAATGGTGGATTGCTGAAGGCCATTACAGAAATGTAATTTCCCTTGAGCGGGTACCGACTCATCAGATGAGGCTCATGATAAAGGAGTGCTTGCTGAAAATCTCTCTCAATGTGTGGAGGACTTTCCTGAGATTGAACCTGCCAACAGATCCTTGCAATCAGCAGGGAATGCAGGAGGAGCTGACTGCGAGGAGTCCCACATGGACGCTAACAGTGCAGAGCAGATATGTCACATGAACATTGAAACTGCAGAGCAGGAGGGCTGTATAAATGCTGAAACAACTGGTGTTTTATCTATACAGAAGACTTTACTTAATGATGGGACTGCTGGTATCTGTGGTACTTCTGGGACTATGGTGAGCTGGAGGGGAGGAGGGAGGATCAAGTGGTGGGTAATTTACTAAACCAGTTTTCAGAGGTTCCTATTCAGCCAGTTAATATTCCTATACAGCCAGTTAATGTGTCATCTGTCCCAGTTAGGAATTATGTGAACGCTGTGTTGGGACAAAGTCATGCTGCTGGTGGTGGAGGGGAGCCAGTTGTGCGACTTTACAGGTGGGAAAGAGGAGATATTCCACCTTTCAGGAGGGTGGTTGTGGATAAGATCCTAGCCATGGGATTTAAGGCGGAAGATATTTATGCTCTTATCAGTCCGGCTGGTTCCTATGAATATGATTTGTCATTTGTGCATCCAGAATCGCTGGATCTGTTTTGGGAGTGGTTTGAGCATGTATATAGGGGCCAGCCGGACTGAAAGGGGCTTGTCCCCAAAGTTGTCTCACGACAGCCCTTGGTAAAAAAATGTGACTATCCTGACAAGGAATGAGTCTATACCCCAAGGATTTATGGGTCTGGTTGAGGAGGTTTGGTGAAATGTTGTGTCCCCTAGAAAAGATTGTGGATGATCTGGACAGGTGGGTGGTCGGTGTCAATGAGGTTGAGTGTGTGTGGGAATGTGGTCCAGCATTTGCCCTCCTCTGACTTTATTGGTAGAGATAGGATTACTGTCTTCTGCCCTGGTCAACCTAATCTGTGCCATAAATGTGGAGTCAAGGGATATTTCTCCTCTAAATGTCCAGGACAGAAGTGTTCTTTGTGAACCAGGGCATCTGCCAAGAGACTGTAACATAATTAAATGTAACTTGTGTGATAACGTCGGTCACCCTTATAGCCGGTGCCCTGAGGCTTTGCACAATAAGCCAGAGCTAGTGGAGGAATTCTTCCATCTGGATAGAGAAGAGTCTGGGTTGGTGGAGGTTGTACCAGGGGATCCTAGTATTTCTGTCCCATCAGAATCTGTGTCTGTGAGGCCTGTGAGCCTGTGTCTGTGAGGCCCTCTGTGATGTCAGAGTCCCCCCAGCCTGTGGTCTCCCAGTCAGTGTCAGAAAGTGTGGTTGTCAAGTCTGTGTCTGCACCTATGGTTTCTCCTAGTGTAGTGAAGGCAGCGGAGGGTGCTGGACCAGAATGTATGGTGACGCCAACCCCTCCTCCTCGGCATGGCAGAAGTGCGGCTGGAGGTCGTCAGACAACGAGGTGTGGAGTGAGGGATGGATTGGATGATGATGGAGGGGGAGGTGGGAAGGGAATGAGGGTGGCTGGTGCAGAATGCAAGGTGAATGATGTGGAAGTCGGGGTGAATGATGTGGGGGGAGGGGTTAATGAGTGGGGTTTTGGAATTACATCCTGATGGCAATTAAATCTCAAAAGGTTTCTTAGCCTGGATTGTGTTTAAGTTGAGGCTGGGGGTTTGTAGTTTCTTTTTTGTTGACATTAAAATATGTTTCTTTCTATGTTATCCTGTCAGGAAACAGTTTTCTTTACTTGCTGATGTAAGCACGCTTGTTTTTGTTTAGTTGTTTATTTTGTAAATTTGTTTTTATTAATAAGCTGTATGTTTTGTATTTTTTAAATAAAAATGTACACTCTAATGTCCCCCCACATTCACACACTATTATTAATATACATTTATACACATGGGCATCTGCATAACTTTTTTCGGGGGGGCATCCTTTTAAGGTCATCCATGCTCTGCCCCTTTTTGACAATATCATGAAGGGGAGGGGCTTAGTCATTATCACATAAAGTGCAGACATGTGCCCATCAATTGCAGCCTCATTGTGCCCATCAAATGTGGCCTGTACAGTACGGGGTGGATGGTATTAATGGTATTAGTAAATACAGGAAGGAAGATGGGTGTATATAGCTGTATACAGGACAGATGATGTATATCTGCAGTCAGTGATGATGGAGGAAGGTCTCTATATACAGGAAGGAAGGTGGGTGTATACAGCTACCTGTATATAGAGACCTCCCTCCATCATCACTGACTGCAGATATACATCATCTGTCCTGTATACAGCTATATATACTGGACAGATGATGTATACCAGCAGTCAGTGATGATGGAGGAATACAGGAAGGAAGATGGTTGTATATAGCTTTATACAGGACAGATGATATGATCTTTCCCATATCTGACACCCCCTTTCACTGATCACACCTGTATGCACTCAGCTGCCCCCCTCATCTGCATATATGTCAGGCCCCACACACACATCTGTAAGCGGACACACAGCTCTGCCCCCTCTGTACATAAACAGCCTCCTCCCTTTACTTGTACTCACAGCCCCCATCTGTAAGGTGGTCTTCCTTCTCCCAGGTCCTGTTTCCACATGTCCCTGTGAAAATACATTACAGGCAGCAAACACGAGGGGCGCACATATAGGAAGCAGCCAGAGGTGGCAGTAAAGAGCTCTGTAAGCTCAATGACACAGATCTGCAGCAGCTGTGGAGCCAACTCGCACAAACACAGAGAGCCAGCACAGCTACAGATGCAGCCACGGCGGGCCCTTGCCGTTTCCAGGGGGGTTCACTCACCCCCCCCTTGCCCCTACCTGTGGACGCCCATGTTTATATAGCTCTGATATATACTGCAGTGCTGTACAGAGATCATTGATGCAGTCACATCAGTCTCTGTACCAAAGGAGCTTACACTCTAATATCCCCCAAAAGTCACACACTATTATTATAATTTAATACATTTATATAGCTCTGACATATACCACAGTGCTGTGGTATATGTCTGTCATTGCAGCTGTTTTGTTGTAAAAAGGAAAAAGAGAGTCACTTGCTGCTGGCACGTGCATATTTCAAGGAACAATGAAATGCACATTTGTAAAAGCTTTTTCTGTTATTAATATTTCTGTAAAACTCTAAATAAAGTTTGTGGGGAAAAAATGGTGAATGCCAATTAATCCCTATAGGCACAGAAACATTAAAAAAGCTTTTGTATTGTAAAAGACATAGAGGTTATTTACTAAAGGAAAATCCACTTTGCACTACAAGTGCAAACTACAAGTGCAAAGTGCACTTGAAATTGCACTGAAAGTGCACTTGGAAGTGCAGTCGCTGTAGGTCCAAGGGGGACATGAAAGGAAACTAAAAAACAGCATTTTGGCTTGCACATGATTGGATAATAAAATCAGCAGAGCTTCCCCTAATTTCAGATTTACCCCTCAGATTTACACTTCCAAGTGCACTTTCAGTGCAATTTTAAGCGCACTTTGCACTTGTAGTGCAAAGTGGATTTGCCTTTCGTAAATAACCCCCATTGTATTCCTTGCCACTGGCGTTCAAGTATTACTCCAACGAAAAAAGAATCTTTTCGTGGAATAAATAAACATAGAAAAAAATAGAAGAACTCATTAGCATATCGCACAAAAAATTAACCAATTTCACTTCAACATGGTACAACTGCATAGAATTCAAACAATCCTCTGCCTATAAAGCAGTAAATGTATAAAAATAGAGCTCACACCTTATAGATAAAACACTTGAGCTTCTAGAGGGCAATATGAACACAACTCCACGCCACCCTTACCTACCCCAATACCCAAGTTATATAATTCCTTTTTTTTTTTCTTTATATATATATACACACAACTAAATTCAAACGCAGACTAAAGCTCACCACAACCACACTACTATGGACTAATTAAAACAAAGATCATAAACTTCTCTCATGACTTGTTAATACAGATATTTGCATAACATGCAACTTTCTGTAATGTTTTAGAATACATCTCTATTTTACTAAAAATGTATTTTTCAGATGTAAAATGTGATACATTTCCAATCCTATGTAAATGTGAATGTTCTAACACTACAATTTTATGTTGTATAATATTCTTCTGTTTGCTCAATATAAGTGTATGAAACAAAAAAAGCTTAGAAAATCATACTGATAACAGATGACAGATGATGCAACTTTTCTGAGTCAAAATGAAACTAGAAAAAAAAAAATCTGGAAGGGATAGAGCTGATGTAAACAGAGCAGTGGTCTCTCCGCCGTAGCTCTGTATAAGTCTTTGTTTGTCCAGCGGCTGAAATAGGACAATCGGATTGGATCTTCTGGTGTCACATACATTTGGTGTAGTCTGGTCTTAACTCCTTCATAACAAGTTATCTGGAATAAATTCTGAGATAAAAAGAAACTGTTCTCACTCTGAGCTGTATGTTACTCATCAAGGACCAAAAGAGACTCAGGAAAAGCTGAAAAAAAAGCCCAAGTGGGGTTGGAGGTTACTTGGGTATACAAGTACATCACATTGCCAATCCTGAGAATAATGAATTGTTCACTAAAGGAAAAAGATTCTGGGAAATCCAGAGTGCTTACAGAGATTTCCAGGGGCAGAGCAACAACAACTCAGTACACAAAGGAACCACCCGGGATAGACATAGACGAAACTTCCCCAGCTTTAGAAGAGTCTAAGGAATCCCCAGTCCTTACAGAGATTCAGAAATTTACAGAAAAAGCAACAACTCAGGACATGGAGGCACTATCCAGGACACGGACATCCAGAAAATCAGAAGATACAGAAGAGCCTGGGGCTCTTTTTGGGGTCCATGGTGGGACTATCCGGGATAGACATAGACAAAGCCTCCCCAGCTTCAGGAGATTCTAAAGATTCCCCAGTCATTAGAGAGATTCAAGAATCCACAGAGACAGCAACAACTCAGGACCTATCCGGGACACAGATATCCAGAAAATCAGCAGATACAGAAGAGTCTGGGGAGTCTACAGAGACTCCAAAAATGATGGAATTCCGAGGGACAGCAACAACAAAGGACATGGAGGAACTATCCATAAAACAGATGGACACACATTTCCCAGATTCAGGCACCAGAGAGATTCAGGAATCAAAAACTGAACCCAAAATGGTGACAAGAGAGACCCAGACAGATGCAACTAAGAACAGACTATCCACACAGGATGTAGGAATACAGACCGACAACACCTTAAACTGGTATGTTTCTTCAGTTAATAAACTGCATTCTATATATTAATTCTTTTAAAAAAGAACATGTCTAGACTGAGCCTGCACATCATTCAGTGTGTTTTGTTTTTTACATTTTTCAAATTGTTAGTATTATGATATGAAGCATAATTGATTACATTCCTCCACCTAAGGCATCCTCCCCGGCTTCTATTTGTGAAATGGAGCATTTGGGGTGGAAGGAGGGAGCGGGTACCCGATTTTGACATGTACCCACTCCCACTTCCACTCTGATCGCCTTAGGCAATTGAAAGCTGAAGTTCTCCTTCACCCTCCCTCCCCAAAGTCTTCTGGGACACATAACAGTTCCCAGAAGACTGCGGGACTAGTCACACAGCACAGCACCACTAGCACATGCGCAGTGGGCATCCAGCTGTGAAGCCGCAGGCTGCCCATAGTAAACATGCCGGCACCCTTGAGGGAGGACACAGGGAGAGAACGGTTAGGGTGAGTGCACCGCTGGAATGTCTGTTTATTAAAAGCCAGCAGCTACACTTTTTGTAGCTGCTGACTTTTAATTTTCACTTTAGAGACTGGAGCTCCTCTTTAAAGTGTAACTGTAATCTTAGGTATGCTGTAAATACAGTGGAACCTCGGATTGAGAGTAACATGGTTATGGAGCGTTTCGCAATGATTTTTAAAAATCCTGACTCGGTTTGCTTGTGTTGCCTTGCAACACGAGCTGGATTCAAGCCTCTGCAGTGTTCAGTACCACATTTGGCCAGAGGTGCGGGGGCGCCGGTGACACTTGGAGCCATTTGGAGATACTCGGAAACACTTGGAAATACTTGGAAACACTCGGAAATACTCAGTTCCCGAGTGTTTCCGAGCCTTTCCGAGTGCATCCAAGCGATCTCCGAGTATTTCCGAGTCTCTCCGGCACCCCCCACCTCTGGCCACATGCGGTATTGCATGCAATAGAAGTCAATGTGGAACAAATTATCTTAGTTTCCATTGACTTCTATGGGGAAACTCGCTTTGATATGCGAGTGCCTTGGATTACAAGCATTCTCCTGGAACGGATTATGCTCGTAATCCAAGGTTCCACTGTACCATATAAACAACTGTGAATTTGGGGGAATTCATAAAGAGTGTCTATGGCACCCTTTAGATTACCTTCTTGGTTCTGCATGACAAATGCCAGTGATTGCCTCAAATTCATGTACTTGTTATGCCACGTACACACGGGCGGACTTTGACGGACTTTCCGACGGACTTTCAAATGAACGGACTTGCCTACACATGATCAACCAAAGTCTAACTGATTCGTAAGTGATGACGTACGACTGGACTAAAATAAGGAAGTTGATAGCCAGTAGCCAATAGCTGCCCTAGCGTCGGTTTTTGTCCGTCGGACTAGCATGCAGACGAGCGGACTCGAGTCCGTCGGAAATATTTGAAACATGTTTTATTTCTAGGTCCGTCTGACTTTTGGGGGAAAAAAGTCAGTTGGAGCCCACACATGATCGAATTGTCCGCCGGAGTCCAGTCCACCGGACCTAGTCCGTTGAAAAGTCTGCTCGTGTGTACGCAGCATTAGAGACACTAGTGCCCCATCAGGTCCGCTTCCTTTGTGGGTGGCAGCAGACAGTGGGCTGATTCATAGACAATAAGAACTTTCTATTGAGTATGGCATCCACCCACTGCCTTCTGCCAATCACAAAACCCGAGCAGACCTAATATAGAACGATTTCCTCAGCTTCCACATTAGACTCCATCCACTGTCAGCATCATGGTTTGTAAGGAGCGCATCGGCTATGAAGCCCACTGCATCTCTGACGACCTGTGACAGGTTGGCATGGGACGAGGCAACGGTGACAAACATGATGCTGTGCTAGAGAGTGTACAGAGACGGGCATTCTGCTCTCCATACACTGCATGCTGCCTGTCACTGTACGCCAACTTAGAGTTGGTCTTAAAGTGGAACTAAGCACTCTCAATCAACATAACAGTAATTAGCTTAATCCTTATGCTGTCAGCCTTAGTAAAAAATTAAATAGGTGTATTATATTTACTTGCTTTCATTTTTTATTTATTTATTTTTTTACATCTCTTTAGTAGCTTCCTGGTTTCTGGCCTAGGTCAAAATGATGTCATACATTACAGGAGTCATCATGGGCATTTTTTTCCTCCATCTGGAGGAGGGGAGGAGGAGCTTTTTCAAGCTGTGCACCCCCTCTTGCCTGCATGCCTGAGCTAAGGACAGATGGATTCCAGGAAGTAAATGCTACATGAATTGTTTTTCACAGTGATTTCTCAATAAAATATAGAATGGATACATGGATGGATTGGGGAGTTTGATTTAAATATTAAAAACAAATTAAATATCCTTTTCAGTTTGTGGTGCTTAGATATAGTTTAGCTCCACCTTACCTCCAGTCTGGGTATTTAAAAACTGCAGGTAATTCTTTTTGAATTTGGTGCAGCCATTGCACCACTTTTTGAGAACTACCTGCTGCATGTTTCGGTAAGGCTACTGAAACTGACGGCAGGGCATTTTGTATTCAGTGCAGGACTTTTTAACCACTTAAGGACCAGCCTTGTTTTGGATTTTAGGTGTTTACATGTTTAAAACAGTTTTTTTTTGCTAGAAAATTACTTAGAACCCCCAAACATTATATATTTTTTTCTAACACCCTAGAGAATAAAATGGCAGTCAATGCAATACTTTTTTTTGCACCGTATTTGTGCAGCGGTCTTATAAGCGCACTTTTTTTGGAAGAAATTCACTTTTTTGAATAAAAAAAAAATAAGACAACAGTAAAGCTAGCCCAATTTTTTTTTATATTGTGAAATATAATGTTACGCCAAGTAAATTGATACCCAACATGTCACGCTTCAAAATTGCGCCCGCTCGTGGAATGGCGTCAAACTTTTTCCCTCAAAAATCTCCATAGGCGACGTTTAAAAAATTCTACAGGTTGCATGTTTTGCGTTACAGAGGAGGTCTAGGGCTAGAATTATTGCTCTCGCTCTACCGGTCACGGTGATACCTCACATGTGTGGTTTGACCACTGTTTTCATATGCGGACACTACTCACGTTTGAGTTCGCTTCTGCGTGCGAGCTCGTCGGAAGGAGGGGTTTTTAAATTTTTTTTTATTATTATTATTTATTTTACATGATTTTATTTATTTTTACACAGTTTAAAAAAAAATTGTGTCACTTTTATTCCTATTACAAGGAATGTAAACATCTCCCGTAACAGAAAAAAAGCATGACAGGACCTCTTTAATAGGAGATCTGGGGTCAAAAAGTCCTCAGATCTCATATTTACACTAAAATGCTATAAAAAAAAAAAAGTCATTGAAAAAAATGTGCCTTTAAGACGTATGGGCGGAAGTGATGTTTTGACGTCGCATCTGCCCTTCAGTGTCATGAAGACGAGTGGGCGCCATCTTAGCCTCACTCATCTCCAGGCACAGCACGGAGAAGGACGCGATCGCCTCCGCCGCTACTGACGGCTCCGGTAAGCGTCGGAGGGCACCGGATCGCGGCGGGGGGGCCCTCTCCCGCCACAGATAAAAGTGATCTTGCGGCGAATCCGCCGCAGAGACCACTTTTATCTTAAAGCCGACCGCCACACGAAAACGGGGATACCGGGGTTATGGCAGCTAGCTGTTGCCATAACAACGATATCCGCCGCCAAAGTTTGGACGTACATCGGCGTGCGGCGGTTCGGCAAGTGGTTAATGGGCTATAAACTCAGAAAAGTGGCCCAAATGCTTTAACGAATTCCCCTAATTATCCCCTAATTATTCATTTAATAACCTGTAAGCATATTTTTATAATTATAGGGCATTTCCCTGGGTATTGGTGTAGGGTGTGAGCTTGTGTCCTCAGTTGTTAGCAGAAGATGTTTATTAGTGTAGCGCACTAATCCCTTGGGAGCTGCTGTTAGTTCATACCTTTCTGTCAGTGGCTCTCCGTTCTTCCTCCCCTGCATGAATAACATCAGCAGACAATCCAGTAACATTTGAACACAAACTTTATTCTTTTCCTTGCAGTATGTTAGAAAAGAATTTTCAATATTTACAGTCTATGACCCCAGGAAGTATGAGTTGCCTCTTAATCTTTGGTTGCTTTACCAGTATCCTCTTCCCCTAATGAACTGACCAGCGCCTCTCTGAAAAACACCTTGGTATGTGGATGTCAGAAGCACCAGGCCTCACCTGCCTATCTCGACTCCTGAAATCCTCCCAGGTCAGTTCAGGAAAAATCCAGACGCACCGCTATCTACTTCATCCTTTTAGCAACTGCTTCCTGCTCCGCATGTCCAGAACCATCCCAGCCGGTAATGTCTGGCCCATTGCTCCCGGAGTTTCTTTCGATGACTTAATGTGATGAACCATCCAGCACTGAGGCCTCTGAACCCTCAGGCCTTCAGGTTCAAGTTCTGCTATCCAGCACCGAGAGCATTACACCCCCAGGCCTTCAAGCCTGCTCCTTGATGATCACATCTCTGCAGCCCCTCTGGATTCAATTCCCATCTCCAACCACACCAGGAAACATGTGACCTTGATTTTTATAACAGTCCCGCCTCTGCCCCAACAAAACAATGATTGGCTCAGAGTGGTCTCCAAAAACTACCTGCCAATCTGCTTCCCCGGCCCACCCACTTTCCAGAACATTTCAGGGAAAGTAATGGAAATCTTGCAGGGCAGAGTGTAGGTGGCCACACCCTCCTCTATTCTATCAAATCTCCCAACCAAATTAACCAACCAGCTTACACCAACAGGGTATAATGCTGGCAACTTTACCTGACACTTATCCTTACTAACTAGCACCCACCTAAAGGTGGTGGGTGCTACATTAGATATTGGCAAAGGTTGTGTCCCAGGTTTACCAGAAAAAAAAAAAAAAAACATTAAGCAATGGAAGGAGTGCCAGATCAAATTATAAATGCATTAAAAAAAATAACTAAGGTGTTTCAGGAGCCAGAAGACACTCCAAATTCAACAGGATTTAATTTAAAATAAAATTGCTAAAAAGGGGGGTAAATCTGCGGCGCTAATTTAAATAAATAATGTAAAACCACCAAACCATACCAAGAGGTAATAAAGCCAGATCTCCAGGTATCGATAATGTCTAATTGCTTGATCTTCCACTAATTTGTGCAATCAAGGGTCACAGAAAGCCAGTATTGCATCAAAAAATGAAATAACTAAAACAAAACTATATAATTACACAGAATGGGAATAATGGGTCGCTGTTTCTAAATAGCCCATATAAATATAAATAAATATCTAAAAAAGGTCCACTGAAATGAATAAACAGTGAAAAAATATTGAAAAAATATATATATCCACAGACTCCACAGCTTAAAAAGATCTTCAAACCACTACTCAAATAAATAAATCCAAATTAAAACATATCCTTATAAAATATCTGCAATTGTGATAATTAGTGCAGCAATCAAAAAAATGTAAATAAGTAATTAAATGAAAATTGACTGCAGCAATCAAAAAAATGTAAATAAGTAATTAAATGAAAATTGACTAGTGAAACAATAAGTATAGTGAACACAGCATAAAATAAAAAACACAATCTATTAATATCAAAACTATAAATAAAGTGACTAGAAGTGTCCAATGGAAAAAATAGACCATAAATTGCAACATAAGTGATGTCACAGGGTGTACATGAATAATACTGCGAAAGCAATAAATTTAAATAAAACAGTCTCCAAAACGTCCCATCCAAAAAAAGGAAACTAATCAATCAAAAAGTATCAAGTGAAAAAATATTTGCACCATAAGTGATCACACAGAGTGTAAATGAATGAATAATACTTAGGAAAAGAAGTAATATAAATAAACAGTCTCAAAAAAGTCCCATAGAAGATAAGATCTCCATTGTGACAAATAATTGAAAAAAATGTGCCAAACAAAGTTGTTCCAAAGATATTCAGTGATAGATATAGTGTATAATGGTAGCGGTTCCCCCAGCCTCTCACCTCCCGGCTGAACGATCACAGCCTATTTAGCCTGCAACAGATGAAACACCGGCTTCCCAGTCTCCTTGTTACCAGGGGTCTCCAGAATGCTGCTTTTAGGTTCAGCTCAAAAGAAAGGAAATGGCTCCATAGTGTAGCAAGTAATTTCAATATTTATTTCAACAATATTCCACTTACATAGAAAACTGGGTAACACAGAAAGCTCTCAGGCTGCTCTCAGCTCAGCGATCCCGGCCGTGATCGGAGAGACAAGCTGCAGCCGAAAAGATCCGCCTCTCTCTTCCCTGACGCGTTGCGTGACTGTCACGTCACTTTCTCAAAGGGTATGCTACCCCCCCCCCCCTTACCCCCCTTTTTAGCAATTGTCTTTTGGTGTGTGAACACTATTATTTGTGGCTGCTATTTTGTCTTATTTTTGACGTTTTTTAAGGTATTAATTTGATTTTTATTGTTGGTTTTTTAATATTTAATATTTTGGTGTGCGCACAAGTACCTATTACCATATCTAATTTAAAATAAAATTGAATGGACTCAAAATTGGGCTTTCATGACTGAATATGTGTAAGGACGTTAACCACTTGCTGACCGCGCTATAGCCACATGACGACTACAGCGCAGTCATCAAGTTCTGGGAGGGCATCTGTTGACATCCTTCCAGAACCGCCTCCCCCATGCGTGCCAGCTGTGGCATGAACCTGGCGTGCTCTGTAATCACCCTGTCCTTTGGACACAGCTGATCGCCCATTGGGGTAAAGAGCCAATCACAGCTGATCACAATGTAAGAGCACACATTCCGGTTATCAGCATTCCTTTACTCCTTTACTATTCCTTTAATCAGTGCTCATCAATGTGGCCTATCAGTGCCCATCAGTTCCGTCTCATTCATGCCCATTAGTGCCGCCTATCAGTGCCCATCAGTGCTGCTTAACAGCTCACATCAGTGAAGGAGAAAAATTAACTGTTTGCAAAATTTTATAACAGAAACTAAGAAACACTTTTTTTTTCTTCAAAATTTTAGATCTTTTTTAGTTTGTTTAGCAAAGAATAAAAAACCCCAGTGGTGATTAACCACTTATGGACTGCCCACTGCCCCTCATTATACGGCGGTTCTTTGAAGAGGGATATGGTTGTTATGGCAGCAGCTAGCTACCATAACCCCGGTATCCTCTTCTTCAGCGGGTGGTCCGCTTTCAGATAAAAGTGGTCTCTGCTGCGGATTCGCCGCAAGATCACTTTTATCAGCGGCGGGCTCCGGTGCCCTCTGCCGCTTACTGGAGCCCCCGACAGCGGCAGAGACGATCGTGTCTACTCCCTGTTAGGTATGGAGATGAGTGAGGGGAAGATGGCCCCCACCCGTCTCCATACCATTGCAGGGCGGAAGCGACGTCAAAACGTCACTTCTGCCCATAGCTCTTAAAGAGACTTTTTTTTTTCAAATTACATTCATTTATTTTTTTATTGCATTTTTGTGTAAATATGAGATCTGAGGTCTTTTTGACCCCAGATCACATATTTAAGAGGTCATGTCATGCTTTTTTTCTATTACAAGGGATGTTTACATTTCTTGTAATAGAAATAAAAGTGAAATTTAGTGTAAAAATAAAAGGTAAAATAAAGAGGAAAAAATAAATACATTTTAAACGCACCCCGTCCCGCTGAGCTCGCGCGCAGAAGCAAACGCATACGTGAGTAGCACCCGCATATGAAAACGGTGTTCAAACCACACAGGTGAGGTATCACCACGATCGGTTGAGTGAGAGCAATAATTCTACCCCTATTCCTCCTCTGTAATTCAAAACATGCAAAGAATTTTTTAAACATCACCTGTGGAAATTTTTAAGGGTAAAAGTTTGTCGCCATTCCACGAGCAGGCGCAATTTTGGAACGTGACATGTTGGGTATCAATTTACTCAGTGTAACATCATCTTTCACAATTAGAGAAGTGGCCTCTCTACAGTAAAAAATAAAGGTAGCAGAAGTACATATGTACCATCATCCAGAAATCAATATCAAAAGGGGGTTGGAAGCCTGATCCCCGGTCAGGCGACCAAAAAATGGAGCAAATTGGACTATTGCGGTACAGTAATTAAGGGTAACCATAAGAGCAAGTGGCGATAATAATAAAATTATAATTCATTTATTGATGCAATGAACAGAACATGATAATACAAAAACACTTGATAAAAATACAGGCATATCACCAATGGATTCAATAGTATACAGTACAGCACAAAATCTCAGATATCATATTCCTCGACTAGTTTCGCGGACACAATCCGCTTCATCAGGAGGGAATCTGAAGATAATTTTTTTCTGACTAAACAGTCTGAACCTGACAATTAAAAAAAATATACGAAGTTTACAAAAATACATGATCAGATAATTTATGTTCCAGCATCAAAACATACACATAGATAATGGAGATAGGGGGGGAGGGGAGAGAACGAATCTGCTTACCCAGGTCCCAGCAGACCCCAAGCGCAAGGCCCCAACACCAACAAATGATCTCCCACGGCAACCTGGGGGAGCTAACGAAATAACGGAATAATAAGGATAAAATGTATATTAGAATTGAGGTACCCTAAATTGCCACATGCAAGAAAAAGTGAGACATAAATTGGTGAGTATGGAGAAAGGTGATGACAAGGGGGGTAGGTGGGTGAATGTTGTGGAAATTGCCAAAAATTAAAGTCGCATTATGTAGAGAATGAAAGATTACAATAGGTGACCAACCAAATAAGAGGAGGTGATAATGAAAAGGGCATAAAGGTGTTGTATGATATAAGTGAAAGAGTGCACAAGTGAGGAGATGGGGCTGGGAAAGGGAAGGGGAATGGGGATGGAGAAGGGGATAGGGGAGTGGGGAAGAGGGGTAGTGAGGGGTTGGGAGGGAAACAGGGGGGGGGGAAAGAAAAAGAAAGGGGGAAAGGGGGAAAGGGGGGGGGGAAAGAGGGAGGATAGGTGAAAGGGGGGAAGAGGGAGAAGGGGGGGAGGAAAGAAGGAGGGGGGGAGAAAGAAGGTAAGAGAAGGGAGGGGAAAGTGAGAAGGAGAATAGAACAATGTGAACATGTGAGTAAAAAGGGGGGCCAAACGGTACCTGGAACTAGTGAAAGCATAAAAGGGCTCCCGAAGGGGACACCCTGCCAGGAACTGGTTCCATGCTAGGGTAGGAGGGAGGGTAATAGGAAGGACTGCAAGCGATGGGCGAACACAGACCAAGGCATGTTCACCTAGGCCTAGGACAGCTGCAAGGTAAAATACGGTAGTTTAGAGATACATGATGTTAGTGCCCAGGGATATGGGACTTGGGTAGAAGGGTGGATAGATACTTACCATAGACTTACACTAGGCTGGCTGAGGTATAGGCATCCAAGGGCAGCAGACCGAACCGTCCGGCTGGCAGGCATAGCCTGCTATAAATAGCTCCCAACCCTGCGATGCTGCGCCGCGCGTCGGTGGGACGCCGGCGCATGACGTCACAGGGTCAGAGGTTCCACACAGCGCGCGCGCGAGGAGATCGCGCGCGCACGCATGCGCACCGGCTGCATGGCCACGGGAACGTAGTCCCAGCCAAGGCCGGTGCAAGAGGAGGGGGCGGTCCCGTGTGGGAGACCGATCCCTCCACCAGGGACCTCACCAGGCCGCCGCGGGAGAACACAGGGGGAGGAGTCCGCGCCGGCGCTCGTGCCAGGACCAAGACTGGGGAAGCAGAGGTCTCAATAAAACAAAATATGAAAAAAAAAAACAATATAAGAGTTGATCAAACATAAAAAAGGTAGAAAGAAAAAACATGTGGAAAAAGGGCGGGTAGCCAAGGTAAGGGTGTCTGGCCGACCTACTGGGCATCTGTCTCGGGGGGTTGCATCGGCGCGCTGTGTGGAACCTCTGACCCTGTGACGTCATGCGCCGGCGTCCCACCGATGCGCAGCGCAGCATCGCAGGGTTGGGAGCTATTTATAGCAGGCTATGCCTGCCAGCCGGACGGTTCGGTCTGCTGCCCTTGGATGCCTATACCTCAGCCAGCCTAGTGTAAGTCTATGGTAAGTATCTATCCACCCTTCTACCCAAGTCCCATATCCCTGGGCACTAACATCATGTATCTCTAAACTACCGTATTTTACCTTGCAGCTGTCCTAGGCCTAGGTGAACATGCCTTGGTCTGTGTTCGCCCATCGCTTGCAGTCCTTCCTATTACCCTCCCTCCTACCCTATCATGGAACCAGTTCCTGGCAGGGTGTCCCCTTTGGGAGCCCTTTTATGCTTTCACTAGTTCCAGGTACCGTTTGGCCCCCCTTTTTACTCACATGTTCACATTGTTCTATTCTCCTTCTCACTTACCCCTCCCTTCTCTTACCTTCTTTCTCCCCCCCTCCTTCTTTCCTCCCCCCCTTCTCCCTCTTCCCCCCTTTCACCTATCCTCCCTCTTTTTTCCCCCCCTTTCCCCCTTTCCCCCTTTCTTTTTCTTCCCCCCCCCCCCTGTTTCCCTCCCAACCCCTCACTACCCCTCTTCCCCTATCCCCTTCTCCATCCCCATTCCCCTTCCCTTTCCCAGCCCCATCTCCTCACTTGTGCACTCTTTCACTTATATCATACAACACCTTTATGCCCTTTTCATTATCACCTCCTCTTATTTGGTTGGTCACCTATTGTAATCTTTCATTCTCTACATAATGCGACTTTAATTTTTGGCAATTTCCACAACATTCACCCACCTACCCCCCTTGTCATCACCTTTCTCCATACTCACCAATTTATGTCTCACTTTTTCTTGCATGTGGCAATTTAGGGTACCTCAATTCTAATATACATTTTATCCTTATTATTCCGTTATTTCGTTAGCTCCCCCAGGTTGCCGTGGGAGATCATTTGTTGGTGTTGGGGCCTTGCGCTTGGGGTCTGCTGGGACCTGGGTAAGCAGATTCGTTCTCTCCCCTCCCCCCCTATCTCCATTATCTATGTATATGTTTTGATGCTGGAACATAAATTATCTGATCATGTATTTTTGTAAACTTCATATATTTTTTTTAATTGTCAGGTTCAGACTGTTTAGTCAGAAAAAACTTATCTTCAGATTCCCTCCTGATGAAGCGGATTGTGTCCGCGAAACTAGTCGAGGAATATGATATCTGAGATTTTGTGCTGTACTGTATACTATTGAATCCATTGGTGATATGCCTGTATTTTTATCAAGTGTTTTTGTATTATCATGTTCTGTTCATTGCATCAATAAATGAATTATAATTTTATTATTATCGCCACTTGCTCTTATGGTTACCCTTAATTACTGTACCGCAATAGTCCAATTTGCTCCATTTTTTGGTCGCCTGACCGGGGATCAGGCTTCCAACCCCCTTTTGATATCATCTTTCACAATATAAAAAAAAATTGGGCTAACTTTACCGATATCTTATTTTTTATTTTAAAAAAGTGTATTTTTACCAACAAAAAATGCGCTTGTAAGACCGATGCGCAAATACGGTGTGACATAAAGTATTGCACGACCGCCATTTTATTCAATATATTTATGTAATGTTTGGGGATGCTAAGTAATTTTCTAGCAAAAAAAAAACTGTTTTTAACTTGTAAACACCAAATCTCAGAAAGAGGCTCGGTCCTTAAGTGGTTAAATACCACCAAAAGGAAAATCTATTTGTGTAAAAAAAAAAATTATAACAATTCCATATGGGTACTGTCACGGAACGCCCCACACTCCGCTTGAGTGCTTCCGTCATATACCGCTTCCTAAGTTCTGGAACACGAGTCCAATGGATCTGGCTATAGGAACCCCAAGAACTAGACAACACCAGTCTTGGAGTACATCAGAACTACCTTTATTTTGAGATCTCACAGACCTTTATACAGCAGGGATGACTCAAAGCTAACCTAATTAACATGAGCTAATTTACTACAAAATGTACCCAGACCAGATGACAGTCTTGTTGGCACCGAGCTTCACACATTAATATAAACACAATAGCTGGAGCTAATTACAACTAACAATACAAACAACAATCTCCCCCCTCCTCAGCCCAGACCATTCGTCTATTAGCCAGTGCTGGTGGCTAATGTGATCAGCTCTCTCAATTAACATAAACAACAATGGGTGAAAAGACTCTTAGAGCCACACTAAACACATTATAGCAGAATTGATGACATTAGCATTTAACAGTACGAGTCCCAATGGTATAAATCAGTCACCATTCTAATATGGCATATAAAGGGTTCCAGAGTCTGTGTGTTTTGGGGGGACATGGAGCTGAATCCATAGTAACACCAACCCCAGGGTCCCCAGGCATACAGCTCACAGAGAGCACCATTCCCCCAAATGCTAGGGCCCATAATCGGTGGGCAACAGGCTTGCATACAGTCCTCTCCAACAGCCTCTGTTCTGGCTAGGTCTGTGACAGGTACAGTGCTGCATGACCGGGCAATTGTCATTCAAAACACTAAAAGCTGAAAATTGGCCTGGGCCAGTAGGAGGTGAAAGTGCCTGGTAGGCAAGTGGTTACCGTATTTATCAGCATATAACACACACTTTCTTCCCCTTAAAATCAGGAGAAAATCATGGGTGTGTGTTATACACCGATCACTCCGCTGTCTTTGGGCAAGAGGAGCACCGCCGACATTGACCGAGCCGAGTGTACTGTGTACTCGGCTACTCGGCTCCGCTCACAGTCACGCCCAGTCCCGCCTCCAGGAATATGGACTATTTCTTTAATACTTCACACTTATATTTCTAATTTTGTATATATTATACACGGAACTCATTCTTTTTAAAGATTCTCTGCACTAATTGTGATACATTAATGTATAATCTGTATATGTACCCAAGGGGGCCTGTGCATTTACACAGTACACTCAGCTCGGCTCACTCTATGTCGGCGGCGAGAGGAGCCGAATATCTCGGTGGCGGCAAATTTAAAAAACAAACATGCTGCAATTTTGGGCAAGGCTGCAGACGGACACTGGGCAAAGCTGCAGACGGACACTGCGCAAGGGTGCAGGTGGACACTGGGAAAGGCTGCAGATGGAGGTTGCAGGTGGACACTGGGAAAGGCTGCAGATGGAGGCTGCAGGTGGACACTGGGGAAGGCTGCAGACGGTCGCTGTGCAAGGCTGCATTGATGGGCATTTAAAAAGTAAGTTTTTTTCATAAACTTCCCTCCTAAAAGTTTTTTTCCTTAAACTTCCCTCCTAAACTTGGGGTGTGTGTCATACGCCGGCGCGTGTTATACGCCGATAAATACGGTAATTTGTGGACTAGGAGAATTACTAGCAGGCAACACCTGCATGAGCAATCAAAATAACTATTATCTGTAAACAATATCCACACCTTGCATATTAGTACCTTGCCCACACAAGGTGACATCTGCCTCTTTGCTATATACTGCACGCCTCTGTTTTTACACGTAAGTGTGGATATTGTTTAAAAATAAATTCAACCAGTTTTCATTAATTCTGCGCTTTGACAACTTACTTTCTTTTATATACAGTTTTTCCCAGAATCTTGCCAGAGGTAATTTCTGTAGTTATTAGTAGTTATGAACGTACCTGCGTTCAGTTTGGGTCAGAACATTACTAAAGTTCAGGTTCCTAATCCTAAATCCATTAACCCCTTGCCACCCAGGCTAATTCTGGCATTTCTTTCCTACATGTAAAAATCATAATTTCCTGGTGCCTCCATGGCACCATACATGTGATAGAGCTCCTCCTCTACTCCACCTTCAGGACTAGTGAATAGCATAAATTACCCCTCCCCCAACATTCTCCTTTTTTTCCTCATACCTCTTGACTGGTGAAGAGTAGCAGTACGTCCATACCTCTGCAGTCGGCAGCGTCCACCGCTCTCCCATGCGCAGTCCCTGTTCTTGGGCCGCTATTAGCGCTGATAAGACTGGGAACCCCTCTGTGGATCTTTTGGGGTCTTTCAGAGTTTCCTCACAGGAACGCAGTCTGCTGCCAATTCAAGAACAGATGAATGATTGGTGGAGGCAGCAGGAGGATCAGCTTCTCCCTTTCGGTCCCTTTGGTCAGGTCAGATTTTGTTCCTT
This sequence comes from Aquarana catesbeiana, assembly GCA_037953035.1. Classification (NCBI taxonomy): domain Eukaryota; kingdom Metazoa; phylum Chordata; class Amphibia; order Anura; family Ranidae; genus Aquarana; species Aquarana catesbeiana. The sequence goes on along the minus strand of JBBHAA010000512.1, from coordinate 1,723,725 downwards.
TGGATAAGAGGAGTGTGGTTTAGGTTTTGATTAAGGTATATCTTCCTTTAAAAAAAATAAAGAATAGCAAAAAAGAGCAGTAGTAGTGGTATATTGTATGATAGTAAAATTTGTCCCCTTTAAGACACTTTTATCCCCGGTTTGCGCATGCGTGACCCGGGCTTTTCAATCTTTACCTTTTTTTCGCGACATAATTTATATCCAGGTTTGCTGCGGTTCTCCTGTAGCCTCTTGGGGTGTCTCTCTTCTCCCCACTCGCTGAAAGAGCGGTGGGGAAAGGGGTGGTGTGGTAGTACCCTCTCCTGTCGGGTTCGGCATGTGTCGGGTCCCTGTGCGCAGGTGCGGCAGATACGTTGCTGCACATAGATGGCAGTGAGAGGCCCGGTGCCCCTGGTGTGCATGCGCAGGCGCATAGAGCGGTGCAGCCTTGGCCGCCATCTTTCTTAGGGGAAAAACATGCCGTTCTGGTTAATATTGCCAGAACTAATTAATTTCAGGTTCCTTCTGGCTAAAAATAATTAGTTAATTAATGAATTAGCATTCCCTCCCTCTTTCCCTATAAACGTTAGTCTCCTTTTGAGCTCAGGGCTGCTCCTTATAGCCTGTGTGTGCTCTGCAGCTCAAAAAACTTTTCAGCAAATAGGTATGTGTTACTATTTTTTAATATTACACTGACATTGTAGATTTTGTTAGATTGCTTATTTGGGGTCCTATTTTTGTCTTCTTTTCTGTATTTCTTCAGCTGATCCTCCTGCCAATTCCGCCATGAGCCATTTGTCTCACAGTCAAGATCCTCTTGTATCCAATTGCCTGGGAAGACTCGGAAGAACATCCTCAAAAATCAAAATCAAAAACCTATTCCCCATTCCTCAAGAGAAAACAAATCTTTTTCCCATTAATGGGGGAGATTAGGGAGATCATAGAGGATGAGTGGAACAAAACCAACAAAAAGTTTTCTCTAGCCCGTTTAACCAAACTGTATCCACTGGCAGACTCGTATACTCAGTCCTTAAGCTCAATGCCAGTGGTTGATACGGCTGTAGTGCGTCTGGCGAAAAATGTAACGTTGCCAATGGAGGATTCAACATCTTTCAAGGATCTCCTAGATAGATGTGTTGATCTAGACCTCAAGAGGAGCTATCTAGCGGCAGGGGCGGCTTGCAGACCAGCCATTGAGCTGACATCTGTTTCCAATGCCATCAGGTCTTGGACGGAAAATGTTGAGACAGCCCTGCACTGTTCCTAAAGATGACATAATCAAAGCTCTGGAGGAGCTTAAGTTGGCGGCGGATTTCGTAGGAAAAGCTGCGATTGACACAATCCGTTTTTCAGCCAATTCAATGCTTCACTCGGTTATGGCAAAATGGGCCTTATGGCTAAAACCGATCCAGCATCAAAGCAGAATTGGTGCAAGGTTTCCTTCGATGGAAAATCTTTGTTTGGCGAGAAACTCGACAAAGCAATCTCTTGAGTAACAGGGGGCAAATCTTGCTTACTTCTTCAGGACAGGAAGGTCTGGAGAACAAAGGCCTATTTATCCTGATTCCGGCAATCAAATTCTAGAGACTTCAGGCAGTCACGCTCCTTTAGGGACAACAAGAAATTGTGGAGAGGCACCCAGACTTATTTTTTTAGGAGCCAGAAAGAACAAGTCCCTCACCGCTCCCCAGGAGGGGACAAAGTCTTTTTGACACCAAAGGGGCGGAGACAACCCCAGTAGGAGCCAGTTAAAACATTTTTTACCAATCTGGGCCTCCAAGTGTCAAGACCCATGGTTCCTATCAATGATCCGTTACGGTCACTTCTGGACTTTCCCTCAGCAGCCTCCTCACACGTCTTTCAAAGAAACAGTTACAGTTACCTCCCCACAGAAAGCACTGGCCCTAAACCAATTTATGGAGTCTCTGCAGCATCGAGGGGCAGCAGTAAATGTTCCCCCATTGGAGCGATTTACAGGTTTTTATTCTTCCCTTTTCCTGGTGCAGAAAAAAACAGGCGACTGGAGACCTGTATTAGATCTGAAAAAGCTAAATCGATACATCCATCTTGAAAGCTTCAAGATGGATTTGCTCCAAATGATTATCCAAACCATACAACCAGGAGATTGGTTGACATCAATAGACCTGCAGGATGCTACCTCTACGTCCCTATTCCACCATCCTTCCAAAAAATATTTAAGGTTCGCAGTGGGTCATGTCCACCTACAATTTCAGGCTCTGCCCTTCGGGCTGTGCACCTACCCTTGGGTGGTGTTGATATCTGTCTTGGCCCCTCTGAGAGAGAGGGGATTAAGAATTTATCACTATCTGGACGATATCCTCTTGCTGTCAAACAACCCGAGCCAGCTTATAGCCCACAGAGAGATTCTTCTTCAGTCATAGTCAGAGTTGGGGTGGTTGGTGAACCATCGAAAGAGCCAATTAGTTCCAACACAACAGATGATCTACCCAGGAGCAATCTTCGATACGCACCTAGGCACAGTCTCTTTACCCCAAATGAAGATGGAGAGCATCATTCAGAAGATGTCCAAGACCATACAGAGGTCCCATCTATCAGCCTCACAGTGTCTGAGCCGTATTGGCACGATGTCCTCCTGCATACCTCTAGTTCCATGGTCTCACTGGCACCTGAGACACTTCCAGATGGGATTCTTAACACAATGGAGACGGCAACATCTTCCCCAGACAATCCATTTAACAACGCTAATGAGCAGGAGTCTGCACTGGTGGACGAATCCAGAGAATCTCTCGCGGTCACAGTGAGAATCCCCCACTTCCTGTTCTGGTGACACTAAGACAGGAAGTGAGGGGAAATCTCATGCAATGATATAACCCTATTAGATGTTCTAGTTATGTATAAAAAGTATATATAAAGCAAGCACTTTTTTCCATTTTGGCTTAATTATGTTAAAACCACATTCTTTTTTTTTACCATCTGTGTCCCATTGTGAGGTAAGAGGTGGATGGAGGGCGCATAATCAACCGCTTACATCAAAACATGTTTGGTTTATTCATGTAAAATGGAATACAAACATATAAATAATACAAATACTATGTTTCATAAAAACAGGTGAGAAAATATGCACTAAAAAGTAAAAATTGGGGTATGCCCATGTTGAGGCAGGTATTTAAAATAGGCTGACGCATTTTGAGGGTGACCTCTTCATCAGAGCCTGGAGAACAGGAGCACAGTCTGTGTGAGCCGGTAGGCCGACATGTGTACATGGGGAGGAGTGGCTAGTTGGAAGGTATGTCCTGTGATGAATAATTCATTATTCTAAGCTCCATAACAGTCCACGTCCAAGCGTTTTATGTGATATAGTAGGAATGTATATATGTATTTTCCCCCTCTCAGACATGTGACTTCGCTCCTTCTCCATCCTCGGTCAGGTCATCGATATAGAGGTCTCTCCTTGCAAACTCTCTTAAATTAATCCTCTCCTCCTCCTCACTGGGCACACATTCTGCAACCTCCCGACTAGATTGTGGGGTCCCATAGACACAACAGATAGTGAGAGAGAAATGCCCTTGGAGACAGTTGCCACCAGAACCAGAGTCCCCGGATGGAGGAGATGGGACAGGAGGAGGAGGATATGGGATAGAGGAGATGGGACTGGAGGAGGAGAACATGGGATAGAGGACATGGGATGGAGGAGATGGGACTGGAGGAGAAGGAGATGGGATGGGAGAGATGTGTCTGGAGGAGGAGGAGGATGTGTGATGGAGGAGATGGGACTGGCGGAGGAGGATGTGGGATGGAGGAGATAAGACTGGAGTAAGAGGAGATTAGACTGGAGGAGAATAAGGAGATGGGATGGAGGAGATGGGACTGGAGGAGGATAAGGACATGGAACTGGAGGAGGATGTGGGATGGAGGAGATGGACTGGAGGAGGAGGACGAGATTGGGTCTGGAGGAGATGGGACTGGAGGAGGAGGAGGATGTGGGATGAAGGAGGAGGAGGATGTGGGATGGAGGAGATGGAGATGGGACTTGAAGAGGAGGAGATGGGGGAGATGGGACTGGAGGAGAAAAAGGACATGGGATGGAGGAGATGGGACTGGAGAAGAATAAGGACATGGGATGGAGGAGATGGGACTGGAGGAGAATAAGGACATGGGATGAAGGAGATGGGACTGGAGGAGAATAAGGACATGGGATGGAGGAGATGGGACTGGAGGAGAATAAGGACATGGGATGGAGGAGATGGGACTGGAGGAGAATAAGGACATGGGATGGAGGAGATAGGACTGGAGGAGAATAAGGACAAGGGATGGAGGAGATGGGACTGGAGGAGGTGGAGGAGAAGAACATGGGATCGGGGAGATGAGACTGAAAGAGGAGGACATGGGATGGGACTCGGTGGGACTGCCAGTGGGCGGGCCCTGGGGAATGTTGATGGTCAGGTCTGGGGATGGGGGGCCCAGGCCTAAAACTGTGTAAGGGGCCCCAAAATTTCTGATGGCGGCCCTGCAGAGGATGACAGATCATTATAGCAGTCCACTATAAGTATCCTGTGATAGCTGTGACCAATCACAGCAGATCACATGACAATTGTACATAATGGATGGCTTAAATTGATGCAATTCATTGTGTACTATCGTCTCAATCACTATGATTGGTCACGGTGATCACATGGTACAGACAGGGGCAATCTACACCATGTGATTAGCTGTGGCCAGTCACAGCTAATTACAATAATAAACAATGAATAAACAGATTTCAATCAGAAAAAATGGTTGCTTATAAAAGTGATATTCACTGTTATAAGGAATCATAGTGTGTAAAAAATAAAAAAATAAATTCTCATCACCTCCCGAGAGTAGTACAGCATTACTATGGTAACACTGTATTTCTCTGATCACAGTATAAAAAAATTGTAAATAAAGAAAGAAAAAAGAAAAGTAAAGAAAAGTAAAGAAAAACAATAAAAATCATAAACTTTATTTTTTTTTTACATACTGTCACCAGTCAGTGTCTCTGATCATCGCCACAGCAGTCATATGATGACACTGTACTGCATTGGTGATGATATGTAAAAAATAAATTTTGAAAATAACATTTTATTTTTAATTTCTTCATTTTTTCAAAAATTGCAACTTCAAAATCTCACCATGCGTCTTTCTACAGTATTTGTACTGTCCTAGGCCATCATTACATTAGCATTGATCAGTTTTCGGTTATATATCCCATAGTTTGTGGACTCTTTGACTTTCCTACAGACTAATTAATATACACGGATTTAGGTTATTTTTACCAAAGAAATGTTACAGAATACATTTTGGCCTAAATTTATGAAGAAAAATTATGTATTTGCAAAATTTTATAACAAACATTGAAAAACACTTTTTTTTTTTTTTTTTTTACAAAATTTTCTGTCTTTATTGTTTATTTAGCAAGAATAAAAAAAACAGAGGTGATTAAATACCACCAAAAGAAAGCTTTATTAGGCCCCTTTCACACTGAGGCGCTTCTAAACTGCCAGTAAAACATTTGAGCGCTTTTGAAGAGCTTTTCAGGCGCTTTTTAAGAGCTTTCCATTAATTTCAATGGAGAGGGGCGTTTTTTCACCGCCCTGCCAGCCCACTGCCCCAGTGTGAAAGCATTCATTGATTTTAATGGAAATAGGTTTTTGTGAGCTTTTCAGGTGCTTTTTTTAGCGTGAAAGAACCTGAAAAGCGCCTCAGTGTGAAAGGGGACTTAATGTGAAAAAAAAGATAAAAATGTCATTTGGGTACAGTGTTGTATGACCGCGCAATTGTCATTCAAAGAGTGACAGCGCTGAAAGCTGAAAATTGGCCTGGGCAGGAAGGGGGGAAAGTGCCCGGTATTGAAGAGGTTAATAATGATTTAAGGGCAATTATGCAAATTCCTTTATTAGTAAGAGTCAGGGGTTACCTCCATCAACCCACGCAGCTCTTGCCTTTTGTACCACTTTCCTCTCCCTTTAGACCCCTTTCACACTTGTGCGACTTCAAAGTCACGCGATTTTACCATGATTTTGCACAATTTTGCCTCAATTTGGGATCAGTACTACTTTGTGCGACTTTACAGGGTTGGGGTTTACAAATACTTTGACCCTCATCTTGTGCTTACAAAGTCGTACTGAAATCGTGTCTATATTATTCAGGTACGATTTCCATGCTACTTGAGGGTTTAACATTGAGGTCTATGGACAACATCAACTCACATGGAAGTTGGACCAAAGTAGTGCAGGGATTACTTTGAAGTCGGCACGACTTAAAGTCATGCTAATATGAATGGTAGTCATTGAAAATCATGGAGAATGACTTGTAATGCGATATTGCAGTACAAAATCGTGGGACAAGTCGTATAAGTGTGAAAGGGGCCTTAGACTGTAAGCTCTATGAGCAGGGCCCTCTTATTTCTTCTGTATTGAACTGTATTGTAATCGCACTGTCCCCCCCTCTGCATTGTAAAGTGCTATGTAATTTGTTGGTGCTATATAAATCCTATATAATAATATTAATAATGATTTCTCTGGTTATTATCAGAGGTCACTTCCCTGGTTATTAGCAGAGGTCACTTCCCTGGTTATTAGCAGAGGTCACTTCTCTGGTTATTAGCAGAGGTCACTTCCCTTGTTATTAGCAGGTCATTTCCCTGGTTATTAGCAGAGGTCACTTCCCTGGTTATTAGCAGGTCATTTCCCTGGTTATTAGCAGAGGTCACTTCCCTGGTTATTATCAGAGGTCACTTCCCTGGTTATTAGCAGAGGTCACTTCCCTGGTTATTAGCAGGTCATTTCCCTGGTTATTAGCAGAGGTCACTTCCCTGGTTATTAGCAGAGGTCACTTCCCTGGTTATTAGCAGAGGTCACTTCCCTGGTTATTAGCAGGTCATTTCCCTCGTTATTATCAGAGATCATTTCCCTGTTTATTAGCAGAGGTCATTTCACTTTAATGTAAAAATAAATATAACCCAATTTTATGGTAAAATATAAAAGATGATGTTACACTTAGTAAATAGATACATAACATGTCACACTTTAAACTTGCGCACGCTAATGGAATGGCGTCCAGCTATGATACTTACAAATCTTCATAGGCAATGCTTTAAATATGTCTATATAATCTATAAGACCCCAGATTTCTAACCTTGAAAACATGAGGTAAAAAAAACATTGATCTCATACTTCCCAGAAAAAAAGGCACTGTTTACATGTGCCCTAACCAGAAGTGAAGAAAATGCTTGTCGCTTCCGGTCTCCTAGACCATAGAGGTGATCAGTCCCAATCCAGTCTCCAAACACCTTTATTGTAAGCTGGTGCAACCTCCTGGTCAAATCCTGGGCTTCCTGCCAGGATGGGAGAGCTCAGAGAGGCACCAGGGGGCGACGGGGGGGTAAACCCCCTTCTGTCACCTGCAAAAGCAATCCACTAATCAGCCACTAGGGCTGCTTTGCGTTGTAGAGCATTTCCGGCTCTAAAAAACAATACAGGGTTATGGCTGACAGCTGCAGCCATAACCCCGGTGTGACGGGAGGGCCCGTGGAACTCAGAATCTCTTGTTAAGTAGGGGGTGCCCTTGTTTCAGCTCCCCATACACCTCTTATGTCTAAGTCACCCTGTGCCATACTGGCACAGGGTGAGTGAGAAAATATATCTTGGACTACTTAAAATGGGACAGTAATATTTATCCACAATATCTCCCAGGATGTATGTAGAGACTATTCTTGGTTTGATTGATTCTGAACTCAACATGTTAATTGAGTGAGCTGATCACATTGTCCTCTATACAATGTAGGAGACTGGCCGACGCCTATTGGAGCTTCTGCTATTGTGAGAAAATGTCCTGTGGTTGTACTTATGATAATTAACTCTATTACTGTGTGAAGCTCGGTGCCCACAAGTCTGTGTCCTACAGGTCATGTCTCTGAGTCATCTGGTATGGGTAAATGATTTAGTAAACTAGCTCATGTTAATTAGGTTAATTAGGTTACATTTGTATTGTTAGAGTAATATGAGCAGGAGGGGGGAACCTCATCTTCTCCTGTATATAAGACTGTATTCTGGTTCATATAAAGTTAGTCCATGTTAGCATCTAAGCAAGTGTCGCCTTGTTTTGTGCTCAGAGAGGTTGGAATATCTGATATCTGTATCCAGACTACAAGGAAGTGGTATACTGACGGAAGCACTCAAGCGGAGTGTGGGACATTCCGTGACACCCGGTATAACCACTTGAAGGCAATCATGTACATGTACGTGAAAATAAGAATATAGTGTTTGATGTCATAATAAAGTGACTTGTGCAAATCATAAATGCATAATACTAAATGCAAAAACCATCCACTCAGGAGAGCTCCTGATACAGTCTATAGAAAGAAACACATTTTGTCTAGAAATATTCTGAATAACTTGTTTTCTTGTATCATTTTGATTACAGCCATATGGATGCTTCTGTTCCAGTGGAAGATCAATCACAGATTTTCTATTATCTGTTTTGTTTTGTGTGTCGAAGATCAGCTACGAAGTAAGTTGATTCCATTGATTATGTAGAGAAATAAATTTAATAGAATTTATTTATTACATGTATTTATACCGCGCTAACAATTTACACAGTGCTTTACATTTATACATGCACTTGCCCCAAGGAGCTTACAATCTAAGGCCACCGTCTTACATTTATGCACCTGCACATACTAGGGCCAGTTTAGACAGAAGCCAATTAGTCTACAAGCCTGTTTTTGGCGTGTGGAAAGAAACCAGATAAAACCATGCACAGGGAGAACATGCAAACTCCATGCAAGTACTGTGGTGGTTGGGATACAAACTGAGGACCGCAGTGCTACAAAGCAGAAGTGTTAACCACCAAGACACTGTGCTGTCTCCAAATTCACATAAGCCTCTAAGGCACAGTTCACACTGGCACTGATTCAAAGTCGCACAACTTTGAAGCCAACATCCCTGTGCGACTTCATCATAGCTTCCATACATCTTCTTTAACAGAAGTCAATGCAAGTTGTGTTGAAGTATCGCAGGAACAATTTCCTTAGTTGGAGCCAGTTGAGCTGCACCGATTAGAACAGTTCCATTGCAGTTAGAGGGGTTGTAAACCCTCAAGGTTTTTTCTCTTTAATGCATTCTATGCATTAACGTTTAAAACCTACTGTCATGCAGCAGCCCCCCCAGAGCCCCCCGTTTTACTTACCTGAAGCCTGTCTTTCCCGTGCCAGGGATGAGCACACCAGCTCTAGCTGATATCTTGTGTCCTAATTGGATAGAATGATAGCAGAGCTGCCATTGGCCCCTACTGCTGTCAATCAAATCTAATGACGCAGGCACCGAGGGGCTGCAGGCACCATCCTGCTGTCTGTGTCAATAGACATGGACACAGGAGTGCGCCCACACGAGTGCACCAAGGGAGAGCGCTTTTCCCATGGGGCACTCAAAAAGAGGAGGAGCCACGAGCGCTGCTGAGGGCCCCCAGAAGAGGAGGATCCAAGCCACTCTGTGCAAAACAAACTGCACAGAGGAGGTAAGTATAACATGTTTGTTTTTTTTTAAATGTACCTTTAGTATCCCTTTAATGGGGTGCGACTTGTCATGTTACTTTGAACAATGCTGTTTCAGTCTATTGTATCTCATCAGTGCAAGGCTGACAACTATAGTTATCCTGTGAAGTCCAAAAGGTCCTCACTGGATTACAAAAGATAGGTAAAGAAGCTAGAAAAACATACTACAGTAAAACCTTGGATTGCGAGCATAAGTTGTTTCGGAAACGTGCTTGTAATCCAAAACACTCGTATTTTAAAGCAAATTTCCCCATAAGAAATAATGGAAACTCAGATGATTTTTTCCACAACCATTTATTCATATAAAAATGATTACAGCAATACAAAATACAGTATAAATTGTACTATACAAATAAAACTAATTTACCTGCACTTCAGTATCTACAGAGTATAAAAGAGAAGAGAGGTGGTTCACACTATTGCGACCTAAAAGTCAGCACGACTTTGCCACGCAACTTCAGGAAATACTTGGGTAATCTTCCTGTAATGTTGGATCCAAATCACATAAGTTAGTATAAGGATCCGACTTGGAGGCAACGTACATTAAAGTCTATGGGCACAAGTCGGATAAAAGTTGCCTTGAAGTAGTGCAGGAACCTTTTATAAAGTCGGAGCTACTTCAGTAGTGCTAAATAAGACATTTCTTATTGACTAACATGGGATTTCACATGTCATGTGACTTGGAGTCTTACAAGTCAATTCCTTTTTTTCCCACAAATAGATCTTTCTTTTGGTGGTATTTCATCACCTCTGCGGTTTTTATTTTTTGCGCTATAAACAAAAAAAAAGCGACAATTTTGAAAAAAAAGCAATTTTTTTTTACTTTTTGCTATAATAAATATTCCCCAAAAATATATAAGTTTGGGCAGATATGTATTCTTTTACATATCTTTGTTAAAAAAAAATGCAATAAGCGTTTATTGATTAGTTTGCGCAAAAGTTATAGCGTCTACAAAATAGGGATAGTTTTATGGCATTTTTATTATTAATTTTTTTTATTAGTAATGGCGGCAATCTGCGATTTTTATTGTGACTGACATTATAGCGGACACATCAGACACTTTTGACACTATTTTAGGACCATTGTCATTTATACAGTGATCAGTGCTATAAAAATGCATTGATTACTGTGTAAAGGACACTGGCAGGGAAGGGGGTTAAACACTAGGGGGCGATCAAGGGCTTAAGTGTGTCCTAGGGAGTGATTCTAACTGTGGGGGGGGATGGGAGCAGTGGATCTCTGTCATGTCACAAGGCAGAACAGGGTAATGCCATGTTCACATCAAGTCCACGGAACCCACGGGCACGGTCACGCTGTACTCTCCAATTAAATGGGACATACAGGTACGCCCATTTGCCCACCGCTGCCATTGTGCCGACGTATATCTGCGCGCAGTGGTCAGCAAGTGGTTAATAAAGCATAGGTGTGAAGGGGGCCTTAGTGATTGGTGAGTTTTGTTAAAATTAGTGTAGTTTAGTTTATTTCACTAATGCCGTGTACACACGGGCGTACTTTTCAACCGGACTGGTCCGACGGACTTTCAACGGACTTTTGACGGACTTCTGATGGACTTTTTAACGAACGGACTTGCCTACACACAATCACACCAAAGTCTGGCGGATTCGTACGTGATGATGTACACCGGACTAAAATAAGGAAGTTGATAGCCAGTAGCCAATAGATGCCCTAGCGTGGGTTTTTGTCTGTCGGACTAGCATACAGACGAGCGGATTTCTGGGTCCGGCGGAGTTACGACGTAAAGATTTGAAGCATGTTCCAAATCTAAAGTCTGTCAGACTTTCGACAGAAAAAGTCCGCTGAAGGTCCGATGAAGCCCACACACGAGCGGATTGTCCGCTGTACCTGGTCCGTCGTACCAGTCCGGTCGAAAAGTCCGCTCGTGTGTACGCTGCATAAGGGTCAATTTACACTGGTGTGGCCCGATGCTGTTCACTAGTGAAGGGTGAATCTGTTGGCGCTCAATTTGTGTAAATGTTCAGAAAAATCATTGTAAAATTTTAAAATTTTGAACTTTACTCTTTTGCAGCCAGAGGCATTCTTTCCATTTTTTATTTTTTTTTTTATTTGCACATATGCTTAAATGTACATTTCAGTCCTGAAAGTTAGTTAAAACCCCACAACATTATATATTTTTTTAAAGCAGGGACCATGGAGAATAAAATTGCGCAGTTATCAAACCCATATTTTCAGTAAAAAATACACTGAGTGCATTTTATTGCACACAAACACAATATATTACCCATTTTTGGTCAAATAGAAAAGATGAAGTTGTTTTGAGTAAATAGATACCAAACATGTCAAATTCAAAATTTGCACGCACCTGTGAAATGGTGACAGACTACAGTACTCAAAATTGTCCATGGGTGACAGTTTAAAAATCTTTACAGGTCATCAGTTTTAAAGATAATCATGAATGATGAATCTACAGTAAAATGATTTGTCTCAATTCAGGGTGTGTAATGACACATAATATGTGCAGTGCAATTGTTGTTTTTCCATGTAGGTGCACTTGACATGTGTATTTATGTATGTTCATATTTGTGTAAAGACTGAAAGCGCCCTATGTGATTTAAAGAGACATTAGGGGTATATTAGATCCCCAATTCCACCTTTGCACCCCACTGAAGCTAAAAAGCACAGATCACTTGATTAGCTTCTTTCCCAGCCAGAGAAGCCTGGCATGACAGTTCTAAAAGGGGCAAAATTCTCATTACACCTTCATTCAGCGCAAGGATGATCAGCGAACAGAAAAAAAAACCAACAGACGGCTGAAGGAATGTAAACAGACTCCCAACTGATAATGCAGCTTGTAGTCAGTTTACAGGGCGGTGCTTCCACAGAAGTAGTACTTATATCTGTGGCAGAGAAAGGGTCAATGGAAACCCCTTTGAAGTCACGGGGAGGCAAATCATATAATATTATAAAAAAAAAATAAAAAAATGATGTTCACTACAGCGGGGTTGATTTACTAAATGCGCAAAATATATTCAGAAAAAAATATTCAGCTTGCAAAGGAGTCTTCACTTAGCTTAGTGAATGTTGTAAAAATTCAGAACACCCAATCACGTGCAATGAAGATATGTATTATATATATATATATATATATATATATATATATATATATATATATATATATATATATATATACACACACACACACACACACATATTTTTTTTTGTTTGCTTGCACATGATTGGATGATGGATGTCATAAGAGCTTCACCTTATTCAGCAAGTTGGTCACAATTCACCTTAATAGTGACAGCCACTTCAGACAACCTTTTCGGGGGACTTAAATCAACTTTACATTTGGAAAAAAAAAATAGTGACAGCCAAATTGCCTTTAGTAAATCAACCCTATAATGTCTATTATTTTATGATGTATTTATACTTAGTTTTCCTGACTAACTCCATGGCAGCATACAAATGGGTATTTCTGCCCTCGCTACTATCAATAGGATCCCTCTCCCATAAATGCTGAGGCTGATCCAGTCCACATGTCAGGATACTTTGAGCCTGCCCATAAGCTTCATCTTCATTAGAGATTTATACTGTCTCTTTGTTGCTTTCCCTGGAAGAATAATGCCGCGTACACACAGTCGGAAATTCGGCCAGCAAAAGACCGATGAGAGCTTTTGGTCGGGAAATGCGACCGTGTGTATGCTCCATCTGACTTTTGCTGACCGAATTCCAGCCAGCAAAAGATTGAGAGCAGGTTCTCAATTTTTCGGTCGGAAAAAGTTCCAATCAGAAATTCTGATCGTTTGTACCAATTCCGACGCGCAAAATTCCTACGCATGCTCGGAAACAATTCAACGCATGCTCGGAAGCATTGAACTTCATTTTCTGGGCTCATCGTAGCGTTGTACGTCTCCGCGTTCTTTACGGTCGAAAGTTCAGCGAACTTTTGTGTGACCGTGTGTATGCAAGCCAAGCTTGAGCGGAATTCCGTCAGAAAAACCATCCAAGTTTTTTCCAACGGAAAATCTGCTCTTGTGTATGGGGCATTAGAGGGGAGGAAACATCATCCAGATTCATTGCTGGATACATCATGCTGGATAGTTAACTGGATTGTAGGTCTACAGAAGCAAAACCAACACGCTCAAACAGGAATATGTGGACTTCATGGGCTTTCTGTCAATGGGCGTTGGAAGCAATTGTAGGGCGACAGCCTGATCCTCCACCAATACCTTTACAGATCATTGTGAAGTGAAGATAATATCCTTATCCTGTTAATTTTTGGCCTTAAGGTTTTTGTTAGCTAGAGCTCTGATTGAAGCCATACTTTTTGTGCATCCCACACTTGTTTGTGGCTATTTATTTCCCATTCGTATGCTGCCGGAGAGTTAGACAGGAAAATGGAAAACCTATTTTCCTTTCCTGATTATTTCCAAGGCAGCATAGGATCCATATTTGTGTAGAGTGGGCTAGTTATGGAACACGTAGACTGGATCAGCCTTAAAATTTATGGGAGAGAGGTCCTTTGGGGTGGCAGAGAAGGCAGAGTCCTCCCATTCATATGCTGCCATGGATTTAATCAGGAAAGGTGGTAAGTAGTTTATAACAATTTTCCATTGTATTACCATACTCTGTGATACCCCTTATCATTTCTATAACGCTTGTATTCCACTTTACTTGTGTTTTGTTTTAGGACAGAACAAACTGGTAAGGATCCCATAAGAGAATGGTAGTCCTTTCCTGCAATAACAATAATGAAAAATGATCAGAACAAGGTACACAAAACAGTGATGTAGGGGATGGTGGAAGAAACCACTGAGAACAGCGAGGGACACAAAAGATTGACAACCCTGGAAGTGTTTGATTCTGCGCAGACTTCATGGGAGGATATCTCATCAATAGATTGAAATTCAGCGGAGCAGAAATGGGTAGAGGGAAGTATTTATTATCTTCTTCCCAGGTACAACTATTGTTCATACATTTTCAAGCCTTATGGTCACTTTAAGTAACATTCCTAAACAAACAAAAAAAATATTCTTGATGCTTTGGTTTTGGGAATTAATTCAGGTTTTGTTTTCAGAGAGTCAGTGTTTAAGTGTTTATGTAAAATCGAGCACATGAGATTTGTGCAAAAGGCTTAATCCTTGGATAATGTGGTTTCATAATTCAGATGTGACCATAACATGCAATGTAAAATAGAAGGGTAAATAAATAGAGGCAAATACTCAACAGAGGGTACAACTTCTTGGCAAGGGGGTGGGGGACTCAAAAGACCACAGCCAATTCTTCTAAACTGTCCTGCCCTTTTAATATCCAGTACAGAGAGATAAATTAGGATGAACTACCGGTATATCAATAATCAGTTTCTTTGTACAAACATCCTCTAATTTAATGTTGGATACACTAGCAGGTGGGTACCAAAATGTTTCAAATTATTTAAACTTTGTACATTGGCAGCAGACAGGTGCACAGTACATTTCCTCACTGTTGCAGCTTGAAAATGGTGAGACCCATTAACCAGTGCTCTTGGTCACCAGTGGCCAATCATTTGTCAGGGAGTGAGAGGTTATGATGGGCCTGAACAAAGCCCTGAGCTCAACCCACCTGATCATCTGTGTGAATAATGTAAATTCCATTGAAACATCTATTAGGTAGTATTTACAATGTATTTGCTTGCTTTATTTTATATATTTATATATAGTATAGTAATATGATTTGTATTACATATGTTTCATCTTAACTAAACTGCTTAACTATTTAACATTAAATATGTTTACCAGGAAATAAAAGTGAAGTGAACAATGATGAAGATTATGAAATCCTTCAAGTTACAGGTGAAGGTAAATTACTATTTTTACGACATTATATGCCCTGTCCTATATTATCTGTAATAGCAATGAGGAAAATGTGTCTGAGTGATAATGGGAAGAGACCGAATTCACAAAAAAATTAAAATGTGTAATGTTTTTATTGTTGGTAATACCAAAAATGCAGAATCCCCAGATTGGACAGAGAAATGGGTGGTGTATGATAAAGCACACAATATTGCCACGTTTGTGGCCAACTGACCATTGAACCTACCTGTTTGGCTAAAAGTATGTGGACAAGCCTGTAAATTACTGAGTTGAGGTGTTTCCAGTGATGGGTGCAGTTAAGGTGGAAATAAACTTACAGCCATGCCATGTTGACCTCTTCTCCTAGTTTTTTTTCTGAGCTCAGCAACATCAGCCATCTTATTTTCCTGGGCTAAAATAATGTTACTCCAGAACATGCATACACTACGGTCTACGAACTGCAGAAACTTGCAAGCAGGAATGTAAGAAGATTTTATTGCAGAAGAGACATAGATATAAAAAAAATCCTGCTCACAAATATTCATTTTTTTTTAAAGAGGTATGCTTCCAACCTTGTGGTACCAACTTAATGAAGACCCTTTTCTGTTCCACCATGACTGTGACCCTGTGTACAAAACCTGCACCGTAAAGTCATAGTTTGACCAGTTTTTTTGTGGAGGAACTCAAGTTCCCTGCAAGTTACCTTCGGTATGAATTGGAATTCTAAGGTTAAGCCAGGTTTTTTCATCCAATATCAGCTCCTGACCTCACAATTTAACCCAAATTCCCACAGACAGCATCCGAGATCTAGTTCAAAGTCTTCCCAGAAGGGTGGAGGCTGTTATAACTGCAAAGATGGAGCGACTCCATATTAATGACCTTGGTTTTGAAATTGGATGCCCAATAGCCACATATAGGTGTTATGGTCAGGGGTTCACCAACTTTTGATCATATAATGTCTACAGGGGACTATAGTACAAGACTCCCCACCCACTTGAATCCTCATTCCTAAAAAAATAAGCACTTACTTATTTGGCTGCTAACATCAAAAGAGGTGGGAATTATAGGCTCATCATCCCTGTTTGGTGACAGAATTTCTATTGATTGTTTGCCTTTATCAGAAAAATTAAAGGAAGTCATAGAATTTCTGGTAAGGGACCTTTACAGACCTTTACAGATCATATATTTTCATACACATTACTATCCAGGACAGGAGATGATTTTTTAGTATTGCAAGGAAAGTGATGAATGAGTTAAGGAAATGTTTTTACATAAATTTGAATTTCTTCTTATGTACAGCAACCATTCTAACATGGAAGTTATGTTATTTGCAATATCACAGTGTTCCTGCTGCACAAAATGCCTTAAAAGTAATCTACAATGGTCTAGTCAGGACTTCATGTGATAAACAATCATGACTCCCTATATATACATGTATCATGAATGCTAGGATGAAAACAGACTGAAAGCACACTACTAATATTATTACATTAAAGTTCAAATTCAAATCCATTACCCTCCCTGTAACTGCTTTTCCCAGAATCTAAAAATAAATTGCAACAAATATACCTTAGTTCCAGTTGTATGCTGGATAGCCATGTGATGAGCAATGTCCTTCCTCTTTTTCTCCAGTACTGTTGTTTGGCAGCAGCGTTAAATTTGCTAACAAAAAATATTTTCGTTCACTAAATGAACCTCTTTTTTTGTCGACTAAAATATGACTAAAGCTAAAGCAATTCTGATGACAGAAATATGACTTAAACTAAAATGGCATTTTAGTCAAAGACTATGACTAAAACTAAATCAAAATTTGATGTCAAAATTAACACTGCACTACCACATAAAATAAGTAGGAGGCATCTACTAAGCTGCTGAAAGAAAAATAAAAATAAGAAACGTTTTTCTTATTTTTTTTCTTAATATTTAATGTTGGTTCGTGGTTCGGAACATTACACTCTATAAAGGTGAATATCCTTCCCAGGACTCTCTACCTTTTTCGCACGTTGCCTATTGCTCTGGTCAGAACCGATTTATTAAAATTTCAAAGAAAGCTTTTTCAGTTTCTCTGGGGTGACAAGTGACCTAGGGTGAATAGACGCACACTATCTACCCCAAAGATGAAGGGTGGTCTGGGAGTCCCTGATCTGCTTAAATATTTCTATGCCACTCAACTATTAGACTATCTAAACCTCATTTGTTCAGGTCCCCGCATGGCACATTAGCCCCTTTGTTACCAAAGATTTTATCCCAGGCCTCACCCCTCATAACTTCAACTGGTGGACCAATAAAGGTCTCCTGGGCATTGCACATTTGTGATCATAACGGCATGTTAACTAAACAGACCCTAATAGATAAATACCAGATACCGGTTTATTCAATTGAAACACTACCTAAACACTTTATCTCACAATAATGATCTGACGACTATGTCGCCCATGGAATACCTATGTCATAAATATGATAAAACTAAAGGTCATATTTCTGCATTGTATACTATCTTAACGCATACCTCAGTCAAACAAACTTACATGGTCAAGTGGGAGCAAGACCTCCGAGAAAACCTTGAATTAGAGGAATGGCAATCGATTGCCCAAGCAGCTTCAAAATCACTTATTAACACCTCTATTATAGAGGAAAACTATAAGGCCCTTTCAGATGGTACATGGTGCCAACCAAGTTGGCTACATATGTTCCGGGAGCTTCTCCAAAGTGCTTTTGAGGTTGTGGGCAAGATGGAACGATATACCATATATGGTGGCAATGCCCCAAGGTGCGACGATTTTGGATAAGGGTTTACAACTTTATTTTTACCCTTACCCAAATCAACCTCACTAAATCTCCTAAGCATGCCCTGTTGGGGCTTAAAGTTGACGCGGCCTCAAAAAAACAGAGAAGGCTTCTCACTTTCAGATTTAACTCTGCCAGAATCACTATCACTACAGAAATTGGAGGTCGGCTGCCATCCCATTTGACCAACTTAAGCACAAGCTCTCCTGGCTCATGATAAATGAAAGGATCTCGGCAGTCTTTAATGACAAAATAAAGGTCTTTGAAAAAATTTGGGGCCCGTAGATCAGTTATCTGACTGGAGATCCACGTACGGCTCTGATTTGAGGAGCCTTTGAGCGGCACGGACCAGAGCTTGGGGTTTTCCCACCCCCCCTCTCTTTTCTTTCCTTTCTTCCCCTCACTTTACATTTTCTTGGTTTAACAAGGAGCTTGATGAGTACCATCTAAGTGCCAAAAAGAAGGTACCCGGTGTTCTTTCTCATACAAACGAACATCGGGAACTCAATTGATATAATGTTTAAATATTTTGCCATTGTTTTTATACCTGATGTGAAAACGTTAATAAAAACATTGAAACAAATATTTAATGTTGGTAATATATTCAGGTAATATGTGCAATGGCATTACAGGAAATAGAGTTTACACTTTTTGGAGTTTTTTATATGTTAAAGTTGCACTTCTGTTTGTAAAAAAGCTATTTTTTTGCTTGTTTGTGAAACTTGATTTTATTTATAAAGATGTTATACATCACAACAGCTAAATCTGTGTCTGTAGTGCATGTTTAAACCTTAATACCAGAAATAATAACATCCTTTAAGATTTTTACTCCAGGAGCATATAATGATCCAATTCTGGAGAAATGCTTAAACAATGCATTATAATGTAACTAAACCCATTTGATTTTAGTCAACTAAAATGTAATTGATGTATTAGTTGACTAAAATACAACTAAAACTAAAACAATTCAAATGACTAAAATAGGACCAAAACTAAAATGGCAGTATCGTCAAAAGACTATAACTAAAACTAAAAACTTTGAAATTTGATGTCAAAATGAACACTGTGGGGCAGTCCTCACTATCAGATAAAACATGGCTTACAAAATGATGTGTTAGTGCTGTTCTATGGAGCATTTTAATGTGAGCTCAGGCTGCATGATGATGAACCCCCCAGGGTCACTAGAGATGCTGAACATCATTCAACCTGGAGGATGATTGATGACCAGTAGGGATTAGCCGAACACCCCCCCGGTTCGGTTCATGGCAGAACATGCGAACTGACAAAAAGATGTGCGAACACGCAAACAATGTTAAAGTCTATGGGACCCGACTGTGAAAAATAAAAAGTGCTAATTTTAAAGGCTAATATGCAAGTTATTGTCATTAAAAGTGTTTGAGGACCTGGGTCCTGCCCCAGGGGATATGTATCAAAGCAGAAAAAAGGTTAAAAATGGCCGTTTTTTCTGGAGCAGTGATTTTAATAATGTTTAAAGTGAAACAATAAAAGTGTAATATTCCTTTAAATTTCATACCTGGGGGGTGTCTATAGTATGCCTGTAAAGGGGCTCATGTTTTCCATGTTTAGAAAAGTCCCTGCAGTAAAATGTCATTTCTAAAGGAATAAAAGTAATTTAAAACTGCTTGCGGCTGTAATGTATTGTCGGGTCCCGGAACTATAGATGAAAATCATTGAGAGAAAAAAAGCATGGGTCCCCCCCAGCCCATTACCAGGCCCTTTGGGTCTGGTATGGATATTAAGGGAAACCCTGCACCCAAATAAAAAAGAAAAAAAAGGCGTGGGGCCCCCAGGCCCTATTCACTCTGAACAGCAGTATACACGCGGTCCCCGGGTTACAAACAAGACAGGGACTGTAGGTTTGTTCTTAAGTTGAATCTGTTTGTAATTTGGAACAGGTACATTTTTTAAGTGTAGCTCCAGCCAAAAAAACTATTTTGAAGCTTTTTGGATAACATAGGAAAGGGTTATCACCCCTGTAACATTTGTTCTGCTGTCTCTGCCCCTGTTCAGAAGATTTCACCTCACTTTCTGTCCCAATGACAATTGGATTTTGAAAATTATTGGGTTATTAGGGAAACAAGGATTGGTGATAAAGCATCAGTGGGGACACCTTTTTCCCATATTAACACTTACAGAAGAGAATTTCCCTTCCCAGGGGTAGATTTCCTCTCACTTCCTGTTGTCTCCCTCCGTTTGTAAGTAGGAGTCGTTTGTAATTTGGATGTTTGAAAATAGGGGACTGCCTGTATATACTATATGGCCTGCCCTATATATTCTGCAGAAAATTGGGTTTTAGGTGTTGGTGGTACTAGAACACTGTAAGCCCTCACAGTAATGCCCTGTACACACAATAGGATTTTCCAATGGAAAATGTGCGATAGGACCTTGTTGTCGGAAATTCCGACCGTGTGTAGGCTCCATCACACATTTTCCATAGGAATTTCCTAAACACACAGTTTGAGAGCTTGCTATAAAATTTTCCGACAACAAGATCCGTTGTCGGAAATTCCGATTGTGTGTACACAAATCCGACGCACAAAGTGCCACGCATGCTCAGAATAAATTAAGAGAGGAAAGCTATTGGCTACTGCCCCGTTTATAGTCCTGACGTACGTGTTTTACTTTGTGTGACCGTGTGTATGCAAGACAAGTTTGAGCCAACATCCGTCTGAAAAAATCAATGGATTTTGTTGTCGGAATGTCCGATCAATGTCCGACCGTGTGTACAGGGTATTACACTTGGTGGGCACTGGAACGGGCCCTGCTGTGAAATATTATATCAAGAAATGTAATTACATGCCCCTGTTAAACAGGGGCAGAAAAATTGGGACTTTGGTGGTGGTGGTGGTGCCACAACACTGTAAGCCCTCACAGTTACTCTTGGTGGGCACAGGAACGGGCCCTGCTGTGAAATATTATATCAAGAATTGTAATTACATGCCACTGTTAAACAGGGGCAGAAAAATTGGGCCTTTGGTGGTGGTGGTGCCACAACACTGTAACCCCTCACAGATTCTCTTGTTGAGTACAGGAGCGAGCCCTGCTGTGAAATATTAAAGCAAAAATTGTAATTACATGCCCCTGTTAAACAGGGGCAGAAAGATTGGGCCTTAGGCGGTGGTGGTGGTGGCAAAACACTGTAAAGCTTCGCAGATTCTCTTGTTGAGCACAGGAATGAGCCCTGCTGTGAAATATTAGAGGAAAAATTGTAATTGCATGCCCCTGTTAAACAGGGGCAGAAAAATTGGGCCTTAGGCAGTGGTGGTGGTGCCCTGAACCAAAAATATTCTTAGAAGCTATCATCATGAAGATTGAGGGGGAATAGAAAAGTCACTCAGCATAATAGGATAGTCACTCAGCACAGGCAGTCTTCAAGGGATCCCACATCCATAGAAAAATCAATTGGTTACATCAGCATCAGGTGCTTGGTAGCTGGTGATGCAAGACTGATTCATTTTTATGAATGTGAGCTGATCAACAGAGTCTGTGGACAGGCAAACTCTGTGATCGGTTACAAAGCCTCCAGCAGCACTGAATGTGCGTTCAGAAAGAACGCTGGATGCAGGATAGGCCAGTAGCTCAATTGCATATTGAGCAAGCTCTGGCCAGTATTCCATCCTCAAGACCCAGTAACCCAGTGGATGTTCTGTTGGAAAGGTCTCCAAGTCTGATCTTGCCCTTAGATATTCCTGCACCATGTGATTCAGACGCTGGCGATGGTTTCTGGAACTGATGACACCTTGGTGCTGAGGACTGAAGCCGGCCACCTTCTCCACAGCTCTTTCTGTGAATGAATGAAGCCTCAGCAACACGTTGTCCGGCACCAGGAAATTGTAATCTCCCAGGCTCTGGAAACGCATTGCAGAAACTTTTCTGCAAGGCCTCCCGAAGATGTTTCATCCTCTGCGAAGGCTGGATAAGTTCTGCAACCTTACCCTTGTAACGTGGATCAAAAAGGGTTGTCAGCCAGTAATGATCCCTCTCCTTGATACCACAAATCCTAGGGTCCTTTCGCAGGCTTTGCAGGATCAGGGAGGCCATGCAGTGTAAGTTTGCAGAGGCATTCAATCCTGAGTCCTCTGGGTCACTAAGGATCACATGATCCGCAACCACCTCCTCCCAGCCACATAAAACTCCATGGGTTTCTGGGGACTGAAAACGATCCCTTGAAGACTGCTGCTGATGCTGAGTGTTATCCTCCACCTTCATGCTGACACAATCCTCCTCCTCCTCCTTTCCTTCTTCCTGTATAATCGGCAGGCCCGCAGGAATACTATCTGGATAAAGGGGGCCTTGAGAGGTAAGGAAGTCCTCCTCTTCCTCCCACTGTTCTGCCTCAAGTGCCCTGTCCATTATTCCTAAAAACGTGTGCTCCAACAGGAAGACAAGAGGGACAGTATCACTGATGGATGCACTGTCACTGCTCACCATCCTCGTGGCCTCCTCAAATGGTGACAGGACAGTGCATGCATCCTTGATCAGTAGCCACTGGCATGGCGAAAAAAAGCCAAAGCTCTCCTGACCCTGTCCTGGTGCCATACTCACACAGGTACTCATTGATGGCCCACTGCTGCAGCATTGTCAACATTAAGTTCCACCTAGTGGGCATGTCACAAATGAAGCGGTTCTTGGGCAGGTTGCATTCCCTTTGAAGGTCAGCCAGCGGAGGCATTATATGCACTGGCATTATATGACCGGCGGAAATGACCACAGACTTTTCTGGCCTGCCTCAGGAGATACTGTAAGCCCGGGTACCTGCTCAAGAACCGCTGTACCACCATATTCAGGACATGAGACAAACAGGGAACATGGGTCAAGTGTCCCTGACAGAGGGCGGAGAGGAGGTTGGTGTCATTGTCACATACAACCATTCCTGGCTGAAGCTGGCATGGCGAGAACCACCTCTGAGCCTGCCCCTGCAGAGCTGACAGAATCTCTGCCCCAGTGTGGCTCCTGTCCCCTAAGCAGACCAACTCAAGCACCGCATGGCATCTTTTTGACTGAGTGCTTGCGTAGCCCCTTGAACGCCTATGGAGCACTGCTGGTTCAGAGAACAAATCTGCAGAGGAAGAGGCCATAGAGGAAGAAAAGGAGGGGGTGGAGGAGAGAGCTGTGGCAGAATCACCACTTGCATTTTGGAGGCGTGGTGGCAGAACAAGTTCCAACAATACTGAACCCTGTCCTGCATCCTTCCCAGCTTTCAGCAGAGTTACCCAGTGTTCCTGTTGGACCATGAGTCAGTGGTAATATGCACCTTACTTCTGACCACCATGTTCAACGAGGCCAAGACATTGCCTTCCTCATGCTGGTAGAGAGCCGGAATGGCCTTCCATGAAAAGAAATGGCGTTTGGGAACCTGCCACTGAGGTACCGCACATTCCACAAATTCACAAAAGGGGGTAGAGTCTACCAGCTGAAAAGGCAGCAGTTGCAGTGCTAGCAATTTGGCCAAGCTAGCATTCAGCCGCTGAGCATGTGGATGGCTGGGACTGAATTTCTTTTGACAGTTTAGCAACTGGGGTAGGGAAATTTGCCTGCTAAAATCCAATGTTGGTGTACCGCTAGCAGATTGACCGCAAGTACTTGGGACACCTATTTCTATACCTTCATTCCTCTCAGTGCAGGTTTCTGAGAGTACTGGAGGTATAGTGGGGTTGGAGATCCCAGCTGATGAGGAGCAAGGAGAGGTCCACCTTGTTCTTTAATGTGGGTCTTTTAAGTACTGTTCATCATATGTCTGGTCAATCATGTGATGCCCAAGCGGCTGCTGTTTTGGCCATGCTTGATATGCTTCAGGCATATGTTGCAAACAGCAATGGTGCGATCTGCTGCACACGTGTCAAAAAAGGCCCACACCAAAGAACTTTTCAAAATATGTGGGGAGTCAGCACCGCCCTGCACCTGCTTAGCTCTGCGGTGTGATGCAATAGGGTGGCTGCCCTTAAGATGCCCCGTGGAGGGCATCCTGCCTCATTGGAGATGTGCCTCCTCCTCCTCTCTTCTATCAGGCACCCAAATAGAGTCAGTGACCTCAACATCCCCTCCCTCCTCATCACTGGAGCAAACTTGGCAGTATGCTGCAGCTGGGGGAACATGACTGCCAGTTTCTTGTCCTTCTTGGGCACCCCCTCTCTCTAGGCTCACGTTACTCCCTTCCTCAACCTGGGTACCATCATCGGAGCCTTCAATTTGCTGCACATCCTCCTGCAGCATGTACCTGACACTGTGGTCGAATAGTTCGGGGGACTCCTCCATGCATGATGGTGGGGCTAGGGAAGGAGTGACTGTTGACATGAAGCCGATAGAATAGGCCGCTTTGGTAGCTGCATTGGCAGGCAAACTACTCCGAGCCTGGGTGACAGAGGATGAGGAGGATGAGGACGGCTTTGTTATCCATTCCACTAACTCTTCTGCATGTTGTGGCTCAAAAACACGGCCAGCTGCAGAAAAAAAGGACAAGCGTGCCCCATGGCCACGTGCTGAGGATGCACTGTGTCCATGACCAGCACTGTTGACTGTAAACATAGAGCCTGCTTGCCCTCTTTTAGTGGCCTGTGAGCGTCTGCCTCTCCTTGGTGGCCTTCCGGACATGCTGTAAATTTTGTTTAGCAAAATCACACTACACTGTATTGTGTACTGTGTACACCACCAGAAAAGTAGTAGCTACTGCACTAGGGGTGCATGGTACTGTGTACACCACCAGAAGTTTAATAGTAACTATGGGTGCACTGTACTGTGTACACCACCAGAAGTGTAATAACAACTGTGGGTGCACTGTATTGTGTACTGTGTACACAACCAGAAAAGTAGTAGCAACTGCACTAGTGGTGCACAGTATTATGTACACCACCAGAAGTGTAATAACAAATATGGGTGCACTGTTTTGTGTACTGTGTACAACGCCAGAAAAGTAGTAGCAACTTCACTATGGGTGCACGGTACTGTGTACACCAACAGAAGTGTAATAACAACTATGGGTGCACTGTATTGAGTACTGTGTACACCACCAGAAAAGTAATAGCAACTGCACTATGGGTGCACGGTACTGTGTACGCCACAAGAAGTCTAATAGCAACTATGGGTGCACTGTATTGTGTACACCACCAGAAAAGTAGTAGCAACTGCACTATTGGTGCACGGTACTGTGTACACCACCAGAAGTTTAATAACAACTATGGGTGCACTGTATTGTGTACTGTGTACACCGCCAAAAAAGTAGTAGCAACTGCAGCATGGGTGCACTGTTTTGTGTACTGTGTACACTGCCAGAAAAGTAGTAGCAACTGCACTATGGGTGCACGGTACTGTGTACACCAACAGAAGTGTAATAACAACTATGGGTGCACTGTATTGAGTACTGTGTACACCACCAGAAAAGTAGTAGCAACTGCACTATGGGTGCACAGTGCTATGTACACCAACAGAAGTGTAATAACAACTTTGGGTGCACTGTTTTGTGTACACCACCAGAAAAGTAGTAGCAACTATACTATGGGTGCATGGTACTGTGTACATTGTACACCGCCTGAAGTATATATATATATTTAATATACTGCAGCTAACTGAATAACCTGCCTGCCTGAAGTATATTATAAAAAGTACACCAGCAATTGCCTGCAGTCAGATATAGGCTTGACTACACTGCATGCAGTGTTATATATATATATATATATATATATATATATATATATATATATATATATATATATATATATATATACGAAACTGACATATATATATATATATATATATATATATATATATATATATATATATATAAAATACATTGCAGCTAACTGAATAACCTGCATGAAGTATATTAGAAAAAGTACACCAGGAATGGCCTGCAGTCAGATATAGGCTTGGCTACATTGGATGCAGTATATATATATATAGATATCTATCTATATATCTATCTATATATCTATATCTCTCTCTCTCTCTCTCTCTCCCTCTCTCTCTCTCTCTCTCTGCCTCTCTCTGCCTCTCTCTCTCTCTCTCTCTATATATATATATATATATATATATATATATATATATATATATATATACATACATATATGAGACTGACTGTATATATATATTAAATACACTGCAGCTAACTGAATAACCTGCCTGCCTGCCTGCCTGCTCAATCTAAATCACACTCCGTCCACGCTAACACACTACACAGGGTCGACCTGCAGGCAGCCTTATATAGTGTGGGGCGTGGACTTAGTCCCCCTGAGCCATAATTGGCCAAAGACACCCTGCCTTTGGCCAATTATGGCTCTCTTAGCTGAGGGCACTGGGATTGGCCAAAGCATGCAGGTCATGGTGCATGCTTTGGCCAATCATCATACAGCAATATACTGCTATCTTGCAGTGCATTATGGGGCGCTAAATTTGCCGCAAACGCCCCATAATGTTCGTTTTTCGATGAACGGGTGAACACCCGATGTTCAAGTCGAACTCATGTTTGACCCAAACATAAATCTCATCCCTAATGACCAGCAGTGGAGAACAAGGAGGACAACACTGGAACATAGAGAGGGTAAATAGTGATTTAAAACCTTTTTTTTTATTTTTAACTCAGTAAGGGGTGCAGAAGTTTACATAAAAAATGTATTTCTGGAGTTGGTCTTTAACCTGATAACACTTCCATGTATTACTTTTTTGAACTACAGAACATCAATCCCTTACCAATGCTGGACATTCCAATGATATATTTCCTCTGAACTCATCTCTCCCAGGCATTAAAGGTATTTTCTATCACAAATGAAAAATAGTTCCCTGCTAAAAATGTCTGCCTTATTAATGACTTTATCTTATTTGCATCTATTTTAGTTTCTGATAAATATGATGGTAAAGAAAGAAAGTCATTCAAAAAACAAATAGAGAACATCAGAGAAATCATACTAAGTAAGTTGTCTGTGTCTTTAGTTTAGTCCGTCTCTTCATTATTTTCTAATGTCTTATATTTACGTTCTTCTTCTACTTCATTTAGGTACCTCACGATATTGGGTAAGGATATTTACAATAAATTTGATATAACCTAATAGGACATAACCCCTCTACACGTGTGATAGCTGGATCTCCATTGATTTGTTTTCACGTTTTGTTTTTTTAATTAATGTGAACAGAGACTATTATACAATTAATCTGAGATTTACAATCTCATTGCTTTTGAGTTACATTTTTAATGTTCTGTCCTCCAATCATGGGTGTCCAAACCCTCCACACAAGATAGCAGATAACGCTAGAATCACAGTAAGGCCACTTTCACACTGGAGGCATTTTTCAGGCGCTTTAGCGCTAAAAATAGCATCTGTAAAGCGACTGAAAACCGCCTCAATTGCAGCCCCAGTGTGAAAGCCTGAGTGCTTTCACACTGGAGCGGTGCGCTTGCAGAACGGGAAAAAAAGTGGGGCGGTGCATACACCGTTCCCCCACCGCCCCTGCCCATTGAAATCAATAGGCAAAGATAGCTGTCTACAAAGTTTGAAATGAGCATATACTGTATTTCCTCACTATTGACCCTCACTAAGGTCATTAGAGGGCTACCTTGCTTAAGACTATTAGAGGATCCTGCTCACAGTTTGTACCCAGTCGGGGTGACAGGTCCTACCTCCTGTTGAGGTCGTTTGCTACGTGGTTATGGGTGGCTCAAGTAGATTTATCTCTTTGTGGAATTCTGTCTGTCATTCAACACTCACCCTGTTTATGTCATATATTGTAAACAATACTTTGTACTTTATGTATAAACTGAAATTTTATAATAAAAATCTATGGTTAAAAAAAAAAGAAATCAATAGGCAGCGCTGCTGAAGCGCCTACAAAGCGCTTCAGCAGCGGTACTTTGCGGGCGGTTTTAACCCCCTTTTTAAACCCCTTTGGGGGGGTTAAAGCACACCACAAGCAGCGGCAAAGTGCCACTTAAACAGCCTTAAAGCGTCGCTAAATCTCAAGGTTTACTGAGAACATACAGCAAAGATATTTCACCCAGTCGCTGAGATCTATGAGTTTAAAGTTCCATTATGAAGGGATCCACTTTCCCTGCTGGATTTTAAAGTGCAAGTAAACCCCCCAATCATTTTCAGCCAAGGAAGCTGCCATCTTTGCCTCTGTTTGATCTACAACTGCCATAATGCTGCACATGTGATCAGTTATAACACCAGCCATTGGATGGTTTGACAGTTTGGTTGAGAGCACAACCAATGGGAGTGTTACATTTTCGGCACGTGCCATAAATGAAACTGTTTTGTGGATGGGTTTACTTCCGCTTTAAATTAATTTAATTAATTTAATGTCAGAGAGAGAGCAAGAGTCAGACTGGGAACACATTGGGCAAAAAAATTAATGAGGGCAGGTAGCTGACACTCCAGGAATCATCAAAAGCTTTAAAGTGATTTTTAAAGTCTCATTTTCAAAAAATAAAAAATAACAGACATGTTATACTTACCTCCTCTGTGCAGTTGGTTTTGCACAGAGTGACCTGGATCCTCCTCTTCTCGGGTCTCTCCTTGCTGCTCCTGGCTCCTCCCTCTTATCGAGTGTCCCCACAGCCAGTAGCTTCCTATGGGATCACCCAAGCCCAGTCGCAGCTCACTGTGTCCAATCAGACACAGAGCCCCAACCTGCCCCCGCCCCCCCCGATTGGCTAGTTGACTTTGATTGACAGCTGCGGAAGCCAATGGCACCACTGCTGTGTCTCAGCCAATCAGGAGGAGTGTCCCAGGCGGCTTAGACATTTGTGGACATCACTGGAGAGAGTGGAGGCTCAGGTAGGTATGGGGAGGATGCTACACACAAAAGGTTTTTTATCTTAATGCATAGAATGCATTAAGATAAAAAAACCTTCTGCCTTTACATCTCCTTTAAGAAACCAGGGAATGACCTATTCCACCAGACTTTATCTGTATATGAAATATTCATTTTGGGTAGACTGACCCTTAAAAGAACTTTTAAAATTCCTGGATTGCTGGCATTGCAGGATTTGTAGTTATTTAATTAGTCTATTACCTAATAATGTATCTCTTTTAATGATATATAATAATTATTGTTATGATATTTTTCATTATTTAGAGGTTATTTCAAGGGTCTCACACAGTTGGGATCTTTTCAAGGTCACCAGAGGATGACCACAAATGGCTGATGAGCCAGCTGAAATTGGAGCCCTTCTGTAGCATAGTGTCCACTGTCCTTCCTCACTACATCTCCAATAATGGGAGGCAACAATTCATGGATGCCGTTTCTCAATGCACATTTGGTATTTTGTATCACACCAAGAACAGAGGGAGAATGAACATCACAGATGTCACTGACTCCTTGTATGATAAAGAACTGCAATATATGTCTGAACATTTAGGTAAGGGATTTTACATGTGACCATTTCCTAACATAGAAGATATCCAATGTGTGTGTTTCTGATCCCACCGGGATTCCTCCACAGTCCCCACAGATGCAGTTCACCTAATTATAATCCTAATTATGCAATAACGAATGGGGAAGATAAGGGGGCTGAGGCTGAGGCCCTTGTACTTTCTCAGTTATGAAGCTTCCTGCAGCAATGGTACTGTCCACAATAGTACATGCAGAGGGTAGCTCTCACTAGTCAAGAAATGGTAAGATTAAAGTGTTACTACACCCAGGAGCCTGCATTCACTATATCTGGTCTCCCACAGTACACAGAACATGGAAATGCAATTATTTTAGTAAATATAAACTGCTAAATTCCTTTTCTCATCAGCGGTATACATCTGTCTTGTGACTATCAGTGTCTAGCCGAGCACTGGTTAAAGCTTGTAAGAGGAGTTTTCATTCTTCTCTGACTGTTCTATGAGGTTGCATGACCCTTGACCCTCTGTCTGAACAGTGCTGATTGGTCCTGTACTGATCACATGCACCCCCCACCAAAAAAAACAAAAAAAACAAACTGAGCATGTGCAGAGTGATTTCTATGGCTCTGGTATATCAGGAGAAGGATTGGGGACAGTGGATAATGGAAGAAGGGAAGGATGAGAGAAGATGGGGTCAAACAGCCTTTTCACACAGTGCAGAGGATTAACCATTTAGGTTCCACAGTGAGTATATCAAACATGTTTTATTGCATATACAGACTGATTTTACTGTTGTGGGTGTAGTAACACTTTAAGGTCAGATGACAGTAGAGATCCTCTAGTTATGTTACAGAGTGCTTTGGTTATGATGATCCCTTATATTATTCTGAAGACACAAGCTGACCCCTTGATCATCTTAATATAAACCTATGCTATGACCTTGCATTTCACTTGATTGCAACCTGCCCACTGCCTATGCTTCTCATTCATCTCTTTTTCTCTACTTACCCACCAGGTGGGAGATACATACCCAATTGTTCTGGGTATGGAGGGAAATGTGACTCTCCTTTCTCCTTTCCACAAGAAGCCCATCACTAGTTCTGAGTATTGAGCATCCTTGTCCATGTCTGAGCTTTATTCATTGCTGAGGCTAGCTTGCCCAGCTTCCTTTTCTGTTACACAACTGAGAATGGGGGGATTCCTCCCTCATGAGGCCACAGAGAGACAATAAAACCAAACTGAACCTTTAACCATTCACCACTCCATTAAATCAATTTTCATTCATTTCCACTTTAAAGTAAATAAAAACACATGGGGGGGGGGGGGGGTATTCAATAAAGCTGCTGCCCAATTTTTCTTGTGTAAATCCCTCCTGTTAATGTATTGCCCCAAATTCATGAAGCATTTGTGACACTTTTGGTTAAGACAGCGACTTGTGCACCAAACTCAGGTAGTTCTAGAATGGACTAAGGGGGCTTTTTCATGAATTAATAAAAATGATTAAAATGATGTTAATTTATTTTTTTATTACACCATTAAACATGCCACAGCCAATTATATGTCAAAGTTGTTGAGTGTCTTTAATTAATTAAGTGTTTCTATTGGGGAGGGAGAGGTGCGGCCTACATTCCCACATGCTACTTTTCCATTATGTTGTATTAAATGTGCCAAATGTAAAAGTGGAGCTAAATAAGACCAACTCTCATTTGGAGTACAGTGAGAAAAACTAGCTCAGACAGATTTTACGAAAGTATCTCGAATGCATCCTAAAAGTGGCGCAGCATGAGACAAATTCAAGTAAAAGTTCGAGGCAGGTACATGAATTTGGTGCATTCAGCATGACTTTTACAATGCACGAGAGACACTTTCGCAAGATCTGTCTGAGTCAGTCTTTATGAATCCCAGGGACTGGCTTTTATTTTAAAGCTGAACTCCAGCTTTTATTAGACTTTACATAGTTTGTTTTGGGCCAGCTCAGCCCAGATGAACTATAGCGGCTATTTACTACAGCTGGAAAGTGCAAAATCAGGCACACTTTTGCATAGAAACCAATCAGCTTCTAACAGCTTGTTCAATTAAGCTTTGGCAATAAAAAAACTGGAAGCTGATTGTTTTCTATGCAAAAGTGAGCCTGCTTTTGCACTCTCCAGCTTTAACAAATAAACCCCTATGTCTATGTCTCACTAACGTGTGAGGCCGCTGGATGCGCGGTATAAATTGTATGTAGCTAAGGCTACATACAGCACATCCCACTGTGTTCCGGGTTCAAGCCGAGACTTCCTGTCTCATACCCGGAACACAATTGAGTCTATCTGATCGGCACTCAGCCATTCGGAGAAAGAGATGCATTCTAGCAATGAATACAAAGCTTTCTCTTATTGGCTGAGTCAGAGGTTGGGACATCATCAGCCTGCCTTCCTGACCCCACCAATCAGAGGAAGCTCTGATTCATCACTAGAATATATCACTTTCTCTGAATGGTTGATAGCTCATCAGATAGATGCTACTGTGTTCCGGGTATGGGACAAGAAGTCCTGACTCCAACATGGAACACAGTGAGGTATGCTGTTTGTAGCCTCAGCTATTAACAGTTTATACCGTACATCCATCAGCCTCGCATGTTAGTAAGGGACATTGTTCGTTTGGACCAAGCTGGCCCAAACAAACTATGTAAAGTATGACAAAAGCTGGAGTTCAGCTTTAAATAAAGCAGAATCCCTTTTTTTTAGAAAGAAGGTTTGCCATAAAAAGGTCAAAACTATAATTCAGTTGCTACTATTGTTACTACCACTGCAATCACCACCATCACTGCTACTTATAATATTATCACAACTAGGGATGAGCCGAACACCCCCCGGTTCGGTTCGCACCAGAACCTGCGAACGGACCGAAAGTTCGCACGAACGTTAGAACCCCATTGACGTCTATGGGACTCGAACGTTCGAAATCAAAAGTGCTCATTTTAAAGGCTAATTTGCATGGTATTGTCCTAAAAAGGGTTTGGGGACCCGGGTCCTACCCCAGGGGACATGTATCAATGCAAAAAAAACTTTTAAAAACGGCCGTTTTTTCGGGAGCAGTGATTTTAATGATGCTTAAAGTAAAAAAAAAAAAAAGTGAAATATTCCTTTAAATATCGTACCTGAGGGGTGTCTATAGTATGCCTGTAAAGTGACGCGTGTTTCCCGTGTTTAGAACAGTCCCTGCACCAAATGTCATTTTTAAAGGAAAAAATCTCATTTAAAACTGCTTGGGGCTTTAATGTAATGTCGGGTCATGGCAATATGGATGAAAATCAGTGAGACAAACGGCATGGGTACCCCCCAGTCCATTACCAGGCCCTTTGGGTCTTGTATGGATATTAAGGGGAACCCCGCACCCAAATTAAAATAAGGAAAGGTGTGGGGCCACCAGGCCCTATATACTCTGAACAGCAGTATACAGGCTGTAGGTTTGTTGTTAAGTAGAATCTCTTTGTAATTTTGAACGGGTACATTTTTAACGTGTTTAGCTCCAGCCAAAAAATCTTTTTTAAGCTTTTTGGAAAACATAGGGAAGGGTTATCACCCCTGTGACATTTGTTTTGCTGTCTTTCCTCCTCTTCAGAAGATTTCACCTCACTTTTTGTCCCAATGGATTGGAAAGCATCAGTGGAAAGGAGAAATGTTTTTCCCATATTAACTCTTACAGGAGAGAATTTCCCTTCCTAGGGGTAGATTTATTCTCACTTCCTGTTGTCTCCTTCCGTTTGCAAGTAGGAGTCGTTTGTAAGTTAGTTGTTTGAAAGTAGGGTCCTGCCCTATATACTCAGCAGAAATTTGGGCCTTAGGTGTTGCTGTGGCCACAACACTGTAAGCCCTCACAGGGCTCTGCTGTGAAATATTAGATCAAGAATTGTAATTACATGCCCCTGTTGAACAGGAGCTGAAAAATTAGGCCTTAGGCACTGGTGCTGGTGCCACAACACTGCAACCCCTCACAGACACTCTAGTTGGAATGCAGGAACGAGCCCTGCTGCAAAGTATTGCATCAAAAATTGTAATTACACGCCCCTGTTAAACAAGGGCTGAAAAATTGGGCCTTAGGCACTGGTGCTGGTGCCACAACACTGCAACCCCTCACAGACACTCTAGTTGGAATGCAGGAACGAGCCCTGCTGCAAAGTATTACATCAAAAATTGTAATTACACGCCCCTGTTAAACAGGGGCTGAAAAATTGTGCCTTAGGCACTGGTGGTGGCGCCCAGAACCAAAAATGCTCTTACAAGCTATCAGCGTGATGATTGAGGAGGAAGAGGATAATTACTCAGGAATAGTCACTCAGCATCAGCATAGGCAGTCTTTGAAGGGATCTGAGATTTCAAAAAAAATTATTCGGTTACATCAGCATCAGGTGCTTGGTAGCTGGTGGTGATCCAAGACTCATTCATTTTTATGAAGGTCAGTCGATCGACCGAGTCAGTGGACAGACGCACCCTGTGATCGGTTACCACGCCTCCAGCAGCACTGAATGTGCGTTCCGAAAGAACGCTGGATGCAGGACAGGCCAGTAGCTCAATTGCATACTGTGCAAGCTCTGGCCAGTGATCCATCCTCAAGACCCAGTAACCCAGAGGATTTTCGGTGGGAAAGGTGTCCAAGTCTGATCTTGCCCCTAGGTATTCCTGCACCATGTAAAACAGACGCTGGCGATGGTTGCTGGAACCGATCATACCTTGGGGCTGCGGACCAAAAAATTGTCTGAACGCATCGGTCAGACGGCCACCTTCTCCACCGCTCCTTCTTTGACTGACCGAAGCCTCAGCAACACGTTGTCCAGAAACAGGAGTTTGTAACCTCCCAGTCTCTGGGAACGCGTTGCACAGACCTTTCTGCAAGGCCTCCCGAAGATGTTTCATCCTCTGCTCCCTCTGCGATGGCAAGATAAGGTCCGCAACCTTACCCTTGTAACGTGGATCAAGGAGGGTTGCCAGCCAGTATTGGTCCTTCTCCTTGATACCACGAATACGAGGATCCTTCCGCAGACTTTGCAGGATCAGGGAGGCCATGCAGCGTAGGTTTGCTGAGGCATTCGGTCCGGAGTCCTCTGGGTCACTAAGGATGACATGGTCCGCAGCCACCTCCTCCCAGCCACGTACAAGT
Source organism: Aquarana catesbeiana (assembly GCA_037953035.1). NCBI lineage: Eukaryota > Metazoa > Chordata > Amphibia > Anura > Ranidae > Aquarana > Aquarana catesbeiana. The sequence continues at coordinate 1,689,111 of JBBHAA010000512.1, read as the reverse complement.
CCATGTGTTTCTTGGGACTGATCCCTTAAAGACTGCTGCTGATGCTGAGTGCCAGGCTCCACCTCCATACTGACACAATCTTCCTCCTCCTCCTCTTCCTCCTCGTCCTCTTCCTGTGTGATCGGCGGGCACGCAGGAACACTGTCTGGATAAAGGGGGCCTTGAGAGCTAAGGAAGTCCTCCTCTTCCTGCCTCTGTTCTGCCTCAAGTGCCCTGTCCATTATTCCACGCAGCGTGTGCTCCAACAGGTGGACAAGGGGGACAGTGTCACTGATGCATGCACTGTCACTGCTCACCATCCTCGTGGCCTCCTCAAATGGTGACAGGACAGTGCATGCATCCCTGATCATGGCCCACTGGCGTGGGGAAAAAAAACCAAGCTCCCCTGACCCTGTCCTGGTGCCATAGTCGCACAGGTACTCATTGATGGCCCTCTGCTGCGTGTGCAGCCGCTGCAGCATGGCCAACGTTGAGTTCCACCTGGTGGGCATGTCACAGATTAGGCGGTTCTTGGGCAGGTTAAACTCCTTTTGGAGGTCCGTCAGCCGAGCACTGGCATTATATGACCGGCGGAAATGCACACAGACTTTCCTGGCCTGCCTCAGGACATCCTGTAAGCCCGGGTACCTGCCCAAGAACCGCTGCACCACCAAGTTAAGGACGTGAGCCAAACAGGGCACATGGGTCATTTGTCCCTGTCGGAGGGCAGAGAGGAGGTTGGTGCCATTGTCGCAAACCACCATTCCTGCCTTAAGTTGGCGTGGCGTCAACCACCTCTGAACCTGCCCCTGCAGAGCTGACAGAACCTCTGCCCCAGTGTGGCTCCTGTCCCCCAAGCACACCAGCTCAAGCACCGCATGGCATCTTTTGGCCTGCGTACTTGCGTAGCCCCTTGAACGACTACGGAGCACCGCTGGTTCCGAGGAAGAGGCCATGGAGGAAGAAGAAGAGGAGGGGGTGGAGGAGAGAGGTGTGTCACAATCATTAGCATTTTGGAGGCGTGGTGGCGGAACAACCTCCAATACTACTGCACCTTGTCCTGCATCCTTCCCAGCTGCCAGCAGAGTCACCCAATGCGCCGTGAAACTTAGGTAACGTCCCTGTCCATGCCTGCTGGACCATGAGTCAGCGGTAATATGCACCTTACCGCTGACCGCCCTGTCCAGCGAGGCATGGACATTGCCTTCCACATGCTGGTAGAGAGCCGGAATCGCCTTCCGTGAGAAAAAGTGGCGTTTGGGTACCTGCCACTGAGGAACTGCACATTCCACAAACTCACGGAAGGGGGCAGAGTCTACCAACTGAAAAGGCAGCAGTTGAAGTGCTAGCAATTTTGCCAAGCTAGCATTCAACCGCTGGGCATGTGGATGGCTGGGAGCAAACTTCTTTCGGCGGTGCAGCAGCTGGGGCAGGGAAATTTGCCTGGTACAATCTGACGTCGGTGTACCAAAATCAGATTGCCCACAAGTACGTGGCTGTGACACACCTAATTCTACACCTTCATTCCTCTCAGTGCAGGTCTCAGAGAGGACTGAAGGTCTAGTGGGGTTGGAAATCTCAGCTGATGAGGAGCAAGCAGAGGTCCTCTTTGTTCTTTGGTGTGGATCTTTTAGATACGCTTGCCAACGAACTGCATGGCAGGTCAACATATGTCTGGTCAAGCATGTGGTACCCAAGCAGGAGATGTTTTGGCCACGCGAGATACGCTTGAGATATATGTTGCAAATAGCAGCGGTGCGATCTGATGCACTCGTCTCAAAAAAGGCCCACACCAAAGAACTTTTTGAATAACGCGCAGAGACTGCAGCGCCCTGCACATGTGGAGCTTTGGGGTGTGATGCAGTCAATGTGCTGCCCTTAGGCTGGCCCCTGGAGGGCATCCTGCCTCGTTGGTGATGTGCCGCCTCCTCCTCCTCCTCCTCCTCCTCCTCTCTCCTATCAGGCACCCACGTTGAGTCAGTGACCTCATCATCCCCTCCCTCCTCATCACTGGAGCAAACCTGGCAGTATGCTGCAGCAGGGGGAGCATGACTGCCAGATTGCTGTCCTTCTTGGGCACCCCCTCTGTCCGTGCTCGTGTTACTGCCTTCATCGAGCTCAGTATCATCATCAGAGCCTTCCAAACGCTGGGCATCCTCCTGGAGCATGTACCCAACACTGTGGTCAAACAGTACGAGGGACTCCTCAGGAGGACATGGTGGGGCTAGGGAAGGAGTCACTGATGACATTGAGCCGAGGGAAGAGGCCGCCTCTTTGCCAGACAAAGTACCCTGGGCATGGGTGAGAGAGGATGAGGAGGATGAGGACGGCTTGGTCATCCACTCGACCAAGTCTTCCGCATGTTGCGGCTCAACATGGCCAGCTGCCGAAAAAAAGGCCAAGCGTGTCCCATGGCCACGTGCTGATGAGGATGCACCGTCTCCACGACCAGCACTAGACACAGAGCCTGCTTGCCCTCTCTTATTGGCTTGTGACTGTCTGCCTCTCCTTCTTGGCCTTCCAGACATACTAATGGCCTGTAGCTGCACTAAGCTGGGATATATATATATATATTTATATATATATATATATATATATATGTACTGATACTGCAGCTAGCAAAATCAACTGCCTGCCTGTAGTATGAGAACACCACCAACCTTCTACAGGTAGCTTTAGCTGAACACTGTGAGGTGGACGCACCCCACTAACTTGTAGGTTTAGCAGAACACTGTGAGCAAGACGCACTGCACTAACTGTAAATAGTCTAGCTGCCTGACTGTGGTACTAATAGGATCAAAAGAACACCAGCAATTTTCTTTAAAATACTGTAACAAGACAAGCCTGCCTGTCAGTAAGAAGATAACAGGAACAGATCTAGCTGAACACTGTGAGCAGGACGCACCCCACTAGCTTGTAGGTTTAGCTGAACACTGTGAGGTGGACGCACCCCACTAACTTGTAGGTTTAGCTGAACACTGTGAGCAGGACGCACCCCACTAACTTGTAGGTTTAGCAGAACACTGTGAGCAGGACGCACTGCACTAACTGTAAATAGTCTAGCTGCCTGACTGTGGTACTAATAGGATCAAAAGAACACCAGCAATTTTCTTCAGGTAGCTGTATTTACTGTAACAAGACAAGCCTGCCTGTCAGTAAGAAGATAACAGAAATGGATCTAGCTGAACACTGTGAGCAGGACGCACCCCACTAGCTTGTAGGTTTAGCAGAACACTGTGAGCAGGACGCACTGCACTAACTGTAAATAGTCTAGCTGCCTGACTGTGGTACTAATAGGATCAAAAGAACATCAGTAATTTTCTTTAAAATACTGTAACAAGACAAGCCTGCCTGTCAGTAAGAAGATAACATGAACGGATCTAGCTGAACACTGTGAGCAGGACGCACCCCACTAGCTTGTAGGTTTAGCTGAACACTGTGAGGTGGACGCACCCCACTAACTTGTAGGTTTAGCTGAACACTGTGAGCAGGACGCACCCCACTAACTTGTAGGTTTAGCAGAACACTGTGAGCAGGACGCACTGCACTAACTGTAAATAGTCTAGCTGCCTGACTGTGGTACTAATAGGATCAAAAGAACACCAGCAATTTTCTTCAGGTAGCTGTATTTACTGTAACAAGACAAGCCTGCCTGTCAGTAAGAAGATAACATGAACGGATCTAGCTGAACACTGTGAGCAGGACGCACCCCACTAGCTTGTAGGTTTAGCTGAACACTGTGAGGTGGACGCACCCCACTAACTTGTAGGTTTAGCTGAACACTGTGAGCAGGACGCACCCCACTAACTTGTAGGTTTAGCAGAACAATGTGAGCAGGACGCACTGCACTCACTGTAAATAGTCTAGCTGCCTGACTGTGGTACTAATAGGATCAAAAGAACACCAGCAATTTTCTTCAGGTAGCTGTATTTACTGTAACAAGACAAGCCTGCCTGTCAGTAAGAAGATAACAGAAACGGATCTAGCTGAACACTGTGAGCAGGACGCACCCCACTAGCTTGTAGGTTTAGCTGAACACTGTGAGGTGGACGCACCCCACTAACTTGTAGGTTTAGCTGAACACTGTGAGCAGGACGCACCCCACTTACTTGTAGGTTTAGCAGAACACCGTGGGCAGGACGCACTGCACTAACTGTAAATAGTCTAGCTGCCTGACTGTGGTACTAATAGGATCAAAAGAACACCAGTAATTTTCTTTAAAATACTGTAACAAGACAAGCCTGCCTGTCAGTAAGAAGATAACAGGAACGGATCTAGCTGAACACTGTGAGCAGGACGCACTGCACTAAATGTAAATAGTCTAGCTGCCTGACTGTGGCACTAATAGGATCAAAAGAATACCAGTAATTTTCTTCAAAATACTGTAACAAGACAAGCCTGCCTGTCAGTAGGAATATAACAGAAACGGATCTAGCTGAACACTGTGAGCAGGACGCTCTGCACTAAATGTAAATAGTCTAGAAGATAACAGGAACGGATCTAGGTAAACTGAATACAGTGTATATATATATATATATGCAACACCTGGGATGCATATATATACACAATACACTTTAAGTGCAGCTAACTGACTGACTGTCCTGCCTAATCTAGCTAACTCAAATGAAATGACACTGTCTCTCTCTCTCTCTAAGCACACCGGAACACACTGCACAGGGCCGCCGTGCAGGCAGCCTTATATAGTGTGGGGCGTGTACTAAATCCCCTGAGCCATAATTGGCCAAAGCCTCCTTGGCTTCGGCCAATTATGGCTCTCTGTTAAGGCGGCGCTGTGATTGGCCAAGCATGCGGGTCATAGTGCATGCTTGGCCAATCATCAGCAAGCAATGCACTGCGATGCCGCAGTGAATTATGGGCCGTGACGCGCCACACGAATTTGGCACGAACGGCCCATATCGTTCGCAATTCGACGAACGATCGAACAGCCGATGTTCGAGTCGAACATGGGTTCGACTCGAACACGAAGCTCATCCCTAATCACAACTACTCCTACTGCTCTTCTACCTCTACTATTTCTTCTGTCACCATAGCTGTAAATATTATTGTATGGATATATGTATGTATTGTCAGTGAAATTATCTCTCTTGTGTGCAGGGAAGGAGAAGGTGATTGTGCTTGTTGATGATCTTGAGGACACCAGTGATGAAGAGAAGAGACAGATTCTAAAATACCAGCCAAAAATAGAAACTTTTGCCTGGGATCTCTTTCTATTCAACAAAAATAAAATATAACATATGAGTTTAGGAAAACAACCCATCAGTCATAAAGCATAATGCTGTCAATGATAAAATGATATTGCATCAATAGGAACTTGTCACATGACATAACAAAGCAGTCATCAATTGACAGCTTTGGTCTGCTAAATGCTAAACTGGTAAACAATTAAGTGAATGTATAAAGCTGATGAATCATTAAATATACAAATTAAATTTAAATATGTGATTTTTTTGCCTAAAGATTTCCAATTCTGTTCAGCCACTACTGTGACCCAAGCACTTCTGCCAGACAAGTCAATAATCATATTTTTCACCAATGCATTTGAGTGGTACAGGTTGGTCACCAACTTCTCTTAACTAGCTGTCTGTAAAAATACATATTTACATGATTTACTATGGTTATTGATTGCAGGAAAAGCAAAGTAGCAAATCCTTATACTTACAGTTTTTTAATAGCTGATAAACCAAACCTAAACCACAAGTGTTGAGTGACATCTCAACTATAGGGATATTTGGAAGTTAGCAGTACCCTTAGACATTAAAGATCACATATCAGTATATGGTACTGCAGACTAAGTACACTGGACCTAAACATAAAAGTACCACTGTTCAACATCATGTTGGAATTGCATATAATGGACAGCAGCCAAACGATTCTACCTGCCCATATACCAAATTCAATTTTTTTAATTTATTTTTTTGGAAACCTATGGCCATAGATCATTTATAAGCTATGACTTTTAAAAGCAGTGTTGCAAATAAACAGGGGGGCTGTCTTCTATGTGGATTGCCCTAAATACCTGCAACGGTATACCCATCTCTGTGCTCGGTGCAGCATGATTGACAGTCCAATTATTTAAAAAATAAAACATATCCCCTGAGAATGTGAGTGCGCACGAAACTAGTTTGGAAGGTCATTTACCTGCTGACATCATGCTGTCGTTTCCGCGACCCAGAACAGGGGCCAACAGAGTGAGTCCGGACCTTTTTTTGTTTATTATGTACTGGCCATTTTTTATTTGCAATAAATTACTGTACTGTATAATCTCTGGGCTCCATGATGTGAGCTTTCTTACTTAGGAGATCAATACTGTTGCCTTAGACTGGGGTACTGAGGATTACCTGATGAGACAGGATTAGTTATTATACACGTCACTATATTTTAGCCATCTGGTGAGTGCATAGAGGAGGTGGATTTTTTGCACACTACTGGTAATAGAGTGGAGTGCCTTTTTATACTTTGGGAACTATTTATGCACATTATGATGGAGACGACTGAAGGCTGCATATGCTCATTTTCGGAATCCTTATTTGAATAACAACACGTTATAAGAGACTGGCTTTCATGTATTTACATTTTGTCTTGAGTAGCACTCAAGTACTATATGAGTAATTTTTTATTGTGTTGTCTATTTGTTGTACACTTAGTTATTGGCAATACTTTAGCACTTTTTTAGCCACTTATAGTTATTTTGATTTTTTGCATTACTATTTTGAGAGCTGCGCAATCACATATTTTTCAGTACAAGGTTGATCTATCACTTTCTTCTGTGCTAGCTGCTATCTCTTTTTGAGTGCTCACTCATACCTTTTTAGCTGTTTTTGAATATATTCCACACTTTTTTAGCATAGGGTATTTTTAGTATGGGTATACCTTCATGTTTTAAGGTTATGTTGTTGTTCAAACCCCACTTCCATCCCCTTCCCCCTTAGTTATATACAATGTACTATAATCTACACAGAAAAGGCTCACCATGACTCCAACACTTCTCTTATTTTTGGGGACAAAGTGGAAAAACTATAGTGCAGAGGAGGCAAAAGGAAAAAGAAAGAGAGAGACTTAATGCGGGGTATTTTCAATCTTAGTGATGCCACTTTCACTTTAGATGAGCTTAAGGTGTTAGAGCTGGGCCTCAAATTTGCTCCTGATAAGGAACGTAATAGATATGATCTTTTTATTGGTTTTCAGAAGTTTATGAGGAAAATAAATATCAAGAAACATTTTAACAAAATCCCACCCCAAGTAGGACAGGAAGTCCCTTTTTATAGTCATACTACTTTGAAAAATAATTTGGTGTTCAACCCTAGAAATCCTAATAATCATTTTGTTTAGATCCCTTGTCCAACAGGACCTTGAACGTCTGCCCGTAAAACATAGTAGGTGCAAAACCGATTTAGAAAGGGGGCTCAAATCTTTAGAAAAAAAACAAACAGATTGTGATCAGAAGTGCGGACAAAGGAGGTGGTCTGGTCATTCTTAATAAATCCAACTATCTAGCTGAGCTTAATAAACTAGTCTATGATGCCGAAACCTATGAACAATTGGGGGGTAATCCCTCTAACAAATTCAAGGCCAAACTCAAACGCTTGGTAAAAAATACCTTGGACGAGGGTATTGTCACTAAGAAAGAGGCCAGATACTTAGTACCTGACGCTCCGAGAGTATCGGTAATTTACCAATTGCCCTAAATTCACAAGAATCCATCCAAACTACTTGGGAGACCTACTGTGAGTGGGGTAGATTCGCTGTTTGCCAGAATTGGTGAATACCTGGACAGTTTCCTACAGCCGTTGGCACAAAGCTGTCCAGCTTATCTGAAGGATAGCAACTCCCTATACACCAACATTCAACAGAAACACGCTATTGAGGTGGTAGTATGGGCTTTGAACAATACCAAAATGAAAAATAAACAAAAATATTTTTTGATACATGCTTTAGATCTAGCCATGAGTCATAATTTTTTCTGGCATGACAAACAGTTTTTTAGGCAGAAAAGGGGAGTGGCCATGGGGGCTAAATACGCCCCCTCAGTGGCAAACATTTGTATGAGTCACTGGGAAAAAGATGCTATTTTTGGGGGCCACTTACCTCAGCTAAAGTTTTATAAACATTATATTGATGACATTATTATTCTTTGGGCAGGATCAAAAGAGTCGTTCTTCCAATTTTTGTCAAAGATTGGTGAGAATAGTTTCGGTATTTCCTTCTTGGCAGTTTCTGACAATCAGAGTATTAACTTCCTTGACCTTGTAATTTTTAAGGATAATAATCAATTGTCCACCAAAACTTGATCGTAGCGGTTATATTCCCTTGGGGAGCTGTCACCATCCTCGATGGCTCAGTTCCATCCCCAAGAGCCAATTCATGAGAGTCAGGTGCAATTGCGCCAGGATTAAAGATTTTGATTTACAGTTGAATCAATCTTTGATAGATTTTTGGAAAAGGGTTACACCCCATGAAAATTGAACAAGACCCTGCTCTCAGTAAGGAATATGAACAGAGATGATTTCTTTAGGAAAAGAGAGGCAAATGAGAGAGACTTTGGAATTGCTTTTATAACAGGTTTTACATGGCAATATAGACAAGTAGATAAAATTATTTGTAAGCACTGGCACTTACTGTTGAAGGATAATGATCTTGCCAAATCCCTACCTGATAAACCTTTGTTTATCTACACGAAACCTCCTATGTTACTGCTGAAGTTGGCACCTAATGTGGTTGATCCCCCCAAGAAGACTGTCACCTTTTTGGATCAAGTTGTTTTTTTCAGCTGTGGGAGGCACTTAATGTGTAGAACATCTAAACACAGAGTAAGGAAGACACTTGAGTTCACATCCCACTCCTCTGGTGAGTCCTTTAAGATCAACAAGTTCATCACATGTGGGACCACCCACGTGACGTACCTCTTGTCCTGTCTTTGTGGACTTCAGTACATAGGCAGGACCACCAGAGCATTGGGGGTTTGTTTACCTGAACATATCAACCAGATAAAAAAGGGCTTCAAACATCACAGCTTGTCCAACCACTTTAGGTTATTCCACGGTAGGGATCCCAGTGGTCTCACCTTTTGTGGCATTGATCGAGTTAAAGCCCATTTGAGAGGAGGTAATCTCAAGAGAGCCATCTCTTGTAATGAGACCCAGTGGATTCATCATTTGAGGACAATGAACCCTCTGGGGTTGAACATTGAATTATATCTTAATTGTTTCCTGTCTAATTTTTAATCACATCTATTGATCTGGTTAGGCTTTTTTTTTTTCCTTAGGGTCTTATTTTTATTTGTATTTTTCTTATTATTTTGTCTTTTGTGATTCTTACCTGTATATTAAAGCATTGGATTGAACATGTTTCCATTTGTTTCCACGACACCGCAACTGACGTCTGTTCAGGTTTATCCAACCAATTCCATGGTTGTTTAGTCCCTCATATGGAGTGTGTTCTATCCATAGGGGCAACATGTTTTCCTAACCAACAAAATAGCCACTGTACCGATATGATTGGTTGAGGAAGGGGAGTGTACCTCTCTCTGTTGTGATTTAAGGCAGTCAGTTCCAATCGGAGGATAGGTCCTTTGATGACGCCCTGTGGGAGGGCGAAATACATTGAAGTGACACACTTCCGGTTCTGACGTCATTTCCGGTCTGGTGGGAATGCTGTTAATGGTGTTTGCTGCATCCTCTGATTATTTCAATGCCTGATTTTAACTTACTTTTGTAAGTATAATCTTTTATGTGCAATAAATTTTTAATCTTAGCATGCTTAACTATTGGTCCCCCCTTTTTCTTTTCTTTTGGGTACCTGTTTTTTGTTTGGCTGAGTATTACCGTTGAAGGATTGTTTATCATCTCATCAGTGAACCTGCCATTCTGCAACATTCTTTGGATATCGTTATAAGCTTTTACTGACTCCCAGACTGAAAAGCTGATTTGGTGAGTGGGGACACATGTGAGGGTGTCTTGGTACACCTGAAAATTTTTCTGCAACATTTTCTCTGCACTTTCTGCACACCAGATGTGAAGCATTCCCTGCATTTTTACACACTATTTGTGAAGCACCTTCATAGTTTTGTATGGACTTTATTTTTTTGTTATCACTTACTATGGGTTTTTGTTTGTGAGCGCTGTATTTATATATATTTACCACTATGTTCAAGTGTCTAGCACTTTGTGTATAGCAGTTTCATTCAACCATTTTTTACCGTGAATAATATAAAATTTAAACTCGCTCTGAATGGTGAAAAAACAGTGAAAAAGAAAACTAAAGCAGCTGACACACACAAAGTGCTACTCACTAGAAATGTAAAATTATGGAAATGTGGCACTCGCAAATGTTATTAAACATGTGTGACCAAGTGTAGATGAGTGCAGATGTCAATATACAAAGCAAAAAACATATAAAGTCCAAATAAATTTGCTGAATGTTCTGATTCGCAATGGAAAAAAAAACTTTTGAAGTGCAATGGACCACAGACGCTCCAGGACTTTTCAGGTGCAGAAATGCCACCCCCACATGTATTCCCACTCACCAAATGGCGATGACCCCCAGCTTTGCAGTCTGGGGGTCACTTCAGGCTTATGTGATGGTATCCAGAGAAGCTCAGGAGTGGTGTTGTTCACATCAGATCAAAGGATTTCTTGTTGGAATTTCTCAGCAGAATCACCAGGCACCAAAAAAGGATAAAAAATGGAACTAAGCCCTCATGCACACAGGCTGTTAAAAAAACGTTATGAAAATGCCAGTATCTTTGCAGTGATTTTTTTAAACTTTTTTCAGCTTTTTTCAGCGTTTTTGCAATAGCATTTTTTAGCGTTTTTGAGCGTTATGGAGCATTTTTCTGCGTTAGCGTTTTTGAGCGTTTTTTTTTTTTTCAATATTTTTTTTTTTTTTTCAATGGATCAAAAACGCTAAAAAACGTTGGTGAATGACGTTTTGAGCGTTTTTGAGCGTTTTTGAGCGTTTTTCAGCGTTAGAGTGTTTTTACAGCTGAAAAACGTCTTTCAGAACCCACTGGTCCTGGGTTTTTTTTACAGATTAAAAACGCCTATGCCACTTGCAGCTCAAAAACGCCTAGGTGGGCATGAAGCCATAGACTAACATAGACAGGCCTTTTTAAGCTGCAAAAAAAGCTCAAAAAAGCAGCTGTAAAAACGTCCGTGTGCATGAGGACTTATAGTGAAAAGTACCGTTTGAAAAGGGTTTTATTCCATATACAAATGGGTACTTACAAAATAGTTGATAAAAACAGGCATGTAAAATAATTAGAGATGGATCCGGACGCTGCTCACAAGGGTGCGTTCCAGGAACCAGGAAGTGCGTTCCAAGGAGCAGGAAATTACGTCAGTGCCACCGGAAATACGTTGACAAGTTTTATCCACCTACAGGGCGTTATCAAAGACCTAATTCCCGGCCCACTCGACTGTCTTAAATAGAGGAAAGGAGGAAACATCCCCCACACAGAGGACTAATCACCATCCACATGGGAACCATGCTGATGATGAAATGAAAAAAGGTCAGTCCCACAGGCAGAGAACAGCCGCTGGGAGAGACCAAAAAAGTGCAAATAGCAATCTGCAAAAATGATTCCAAGGACTAAAGACGTCAGTTCTGGCTAAACGATGGAGCTCGCTGGGAATACATGTACATGCAAAATTAAATTAATATACATACAAGCCAAAAAAATGAAAATATAAAAGGAAAAACTGATATTGAAAATGAAATAAAAATGCAAATAAAGAAAAAAAGAAAAGAAGAAAAATAGAAAAAAATATAATAAAAATAAAAAAAATAAAAATAAAATAAAAAATAAAAAATAAATAATAAATAATAAATAATAAAAATAAAAATAAAAATAAAATTAAAAGTAAAAATAAAAAAAAATAAAATGGAATGAAAAAAGAAAAATACAATGGATAAAAAGCACTATATTGTTCTCAAAATTAGACAGGAAACAGTTCAGATTCAATTCAATGTTTAACCCTCAGGGGCTCATCGTTTTTAAACGATGAATCCACTGGGTCTCATTACGAGAAATGGCTCACTTGAGGTTACCTCCTCTCCAATGCCCCTCAACTCTGTCAATGCCACAGAAGGTGAGGCTACTGGGGTCCCTACCGTGAACTAGTACAAAATGATTGGATAAACTGTGGTGTTTGTAACCTTTTTTAATCCTATTAACATGCTTGCGTATTCTCACTCCCAATACTCTGGTAGTCCTACCTATGTATTGTAACCCACATGGGCAGGACAATAGGTAGGTAACGTGGGTAGTGCCACATGTAATACATTTTTTAAGTTTTTAGGATTGACCAGTGGAGTGTGCTGTAAACTCAGTTGTTTTCCTCACCCTGTGTTTAAATGTCCTACATATAACACATCTTCCACAACTGAAAAAAACGACCTGGTTTAAAAAAGTGCATAGCTTTTTCGGGGGGTCAACAACATTGGGTGCCAGCTTGAGTCATAGCGTAGAAGACTTGGTGTAAATGAACTGTGGTCTACTGGGTAAAACACTGGCTAAATCATCATCTTTCAATAGAAGATGCCAATGCTTATGAACAATATGTTCCACTTGTTTATATTGGCGGGTAAAACCTGACATAAAAGCAATACCAAAATCGATTTTGGCAACTTCCTTCTTTTTAAACAAATTGTCCCTATTCATACCCTTCACCAAGGATAGGGTTTTGTTTAACTCACATGGGGTGTAACCTTTTTCCAAGAACCGCTCATACAGAACGTGCGCTTGTAGGTCAAAATCCTTGATTCTTGTGCAATTGCGTTTGACTCTTAGAAATTGGCTTTTAGGAATGGAACTAAGCCAACGAGGGTGATGGCAGCTCCCAAGGTAACCATTTCTGTCCACTTCCTTAAAATAGGTTTTAGTGGATAGTGTATGGTTATCCTTAAAAATAACTAGATCAAGAAAATTGATGCAATGAATGTCGGAAGTTGCCGAGAATGATATACCATACCTATTCTCACCAATTATCCACAAAAACTGAGAAAAAGATTCTTTTGATCCTGCCCAAATAATGATGATATCGTCTATATAACGCTTGTAAAACTTAAGCTGAGGAATAAAAATTAGAAGATAGGGAATGGCGCTGTTATAAGAAGTGTATCAATATAATGATACGTGTAAAAGTGGCAGGTGCTATATCTGTGTAAACAGGTATTGAAAGTGTATCAGTACAATATTTGTAAAAAATGTAAAGTGACCAATGCTGTTTCTGTGCAAAAAACTATAACCAATGTACGTATGATGGGAATTCGATCACTATACCCAAACACATAGGTGACAAGTGCTCAACCTGTGCAAAAAAAAATGATAAAGGTATCTCAGTACAATAAATTATCTTGTTATAAATATAAAGTGACAAGTGCTAATATTGTGCAAAAAAATTATAAATCAATATACATATGGTGGGAACACAGTCACTGTATCCAAAAATGTGAGTGGGAGAACCCACAAAACATACACAGAGAGACTAAAATGACGTGTACTGATGATACTCGTGTAAATTAATCTTATGTAGTAAGGGTCTAAAGTGACAAGTGCAAGGTTATATGGATATGTGTAAAAAATTAATTAATTAATGTGCAATGCAAAATAAATGTGCAATAAAAATTAGTGTGCACTTAAAAACAGCAATAGTATAATTTCATAAGCCTGCTGTATATTAATTGATGTGTTGATCTAGTAAAAAGTCCATAGAGGTAACGTGATGTTCCATCCGATATGTGATGTTCCATCCGATATGTTTCCTGTACCTGTATACCTGTATTCCATTGTATAACCAGGATTCCAAACATATCAGATGGAACATATTTTTTTGCACAATATTAGCACTTGTCACTTTATATTTATAACAAGAGAGTTTATTGTACTGAGATACCTTTATCATTTTTTTTGCACAGGTTGAGCACTTGTCACCTATGTGTTTGGGTATAGTGATCAAATTCCCATCATACGTACATTGGTTATAGTTTTTTGCACAGAAACAGCATTGGTCACTTTACATTTTTTACAATTATTGTACTGATACACTTTCAATACCTGTTTACACAGATATAGCACCTGCCACTTTTACACGTATAATTATATTGATACACTTCTTATAACAGCTCCATTCCATATCTTCTAATTTTTATTTTCATTTTTTGGTTTCACTTCAGTGTTTCCTGTCTATAGGGGGGCAGCAGTTTATAATATCCTGTAGCACGGATCTTTTTTGGAATAATTAAGCTGAGGAATGTTCGCACCAAAAATGGAATCCTTCTCCCAGAAACTCATGAATAAATTAGCCACTGAGTGGGCATATTTACCCCCCATTGCCACACCCTTCTTCTGTCTAAAGAATTGCTTATTCCAGAAGAAGCTGTGGCTCATGGCTAGATTTAGGGCATGGACAAGAAAATCCTTTTGTTTATTTTTTATTTTGGTATTGTTTAAGGCCCAAACCACAGGACCCCCCAGACCATATGTGTCCAAACCAAGTACAACAAACGGAGAGGCTGCAGAGGAGGTAAAAGGAAAAAGAAAAATAGAGACCTAACGCAGGGCATCTTCAATTTAAGTGATGCCACTTTTACACCAGATGAGTTAAGTTTTAAAAGTTTTTAGAACAATAAAGTGCTTTTTATCCATTGTATTTTTATTTTTTTTATTTTTTTTTTTTACTTTTAATTTTATTTTTGTTTTTATTATATAGTTTTTATTTTTATTATATTTTTTCTATTTTTCTTCTTTTCTTTTTTTCTTTATTTGCATTTTTATTTTTATTTTTATTTCATTTTCATTTTCAATATTAGTTTTTCCTTTTATATTTTCATTTTTTTGACTTGTATGTATATTAAATTTCATTTTGCATGTAAATGTATTCCCAGCGAGCTCCATCATTTAGCCGGAACTGACGTCTCTAGTCCTTGGAATCGTTTTTGGTAGATTGCTATTTGCACTTTTTTGGTCTCTTCCAGCAGCTGTGCTCTGCCTGTGGGAGTGACCTTTTTTCATTTCATCATCAGCATGGTTCCCATGTGGATGGTGATTAGTCCTCTGTGTGGGGGATGTTTCCTCCTTTCCTCTATTTAAGACGGTTGAGTGGGCCAGGAATTAAGTCTTTGATAACGCCCTGTAGGTGGGGGAAACATGTCAACCTATTTCCGGTGGCACTGACGTCATTTCCTGCCTCTTGGAACGCACTTCCTGGTTTCTGGAAGGCACGCCGTGAGCAGCGTCCGGATCCATCTCTAATCCCTTTACATGCCTGTTTTTATCAACTATTTTGTAAGTACCCATTTGTATGTGGAATAAAACCCTTTTCAAATGGTACTTTTCACTATTAGTTCCATTTTTTTATTTTTTGGTGCCTGGTGATTCTGCTAAGAAATTCCAACAAGAAATCCTTCGATCTGATGTGCACAACACCACTCCTGAGCTTCTCTGGATACCATCACATAAGCCTGAAGTGACCCCCAGACTGCAAAGCTGGGGGTCATCGCCATTTGGTGAGTGGGGACACATGTGGGGATGGCGTTTCTGTACCTGAAAAGTCCTGGAGCGTCTGTGGTCCATTGCACTTCAAAAGTTATTTTTCCATTGCGGATCACATACAGGGGGCTGCACATACAGGGGTTCTTCCAAAGAAGTGGGTTTCTTTAAATAAGTGGCACTTCTGCTCTTGCACTATCCATCTGAACATTTTCTTCTCTCTTCACAGGTAAACCTGCGTTTATACCTCCATATACCTTTTAAACTGAACATTGACTAACTGCTCAAATGCATGTTTGGTAAATCTGTTTGTCACCACTGTTTCAACTCCATCTGTAGCCATGCTCACATTATTTCAATGTTTATTTAGCTATTAAGTCTTACCTAAATTATGGGTTCCCTTATCTTTACAATTTTGGCCTTTTAGTCCCCTTGCAGTTTGAATGTGGTGTGAAAGTTATGCTCTGCTAGCTGTGTTCCTAATATGCCCTCTTAATTGATTAATTGCCAGATTCTATCCACACCCAACACACAGTATAAAAACAAGGCCTTCCTTACAGGGGAACACATACAGGGGGCGGAGCCTGGCGGCAAATTCAAAAAAATTTACAAATCATAACACATACAGTACTGTAATCTTACAGATTACAATACTGTATGAAATCATTTCACATCCCTTTTGTCCCCAGTGCTTTGTCCAATGCCCTGCATGGAGTTTTATATGATATATACTGTTCTTTCTGCCTGGAAACTGGAGGTTGTCCATAGCAACCAAAAAGTGTCCCTTTATGTCAAAAGTGGCTTTAGACCAGCTAGAAAACAGCGATAGTAGATTAGAACACTTGCAGAATTTAGCGATAGTGAATCGTGGGGAAATTTATTTTATTATTATTATATTATTTTTTTAAAATTATTTATATTTATTTATTATATTATAATTTATGTTTTTGTGTTTCAAACTTCATCATACCCGGGATATCTACTAGACTCTTGTTTGGACAGATTTAAGTGTGTTATTGTTAAGAATTACAGGCCTACAATATAAAACGCCAAATTTCCATGCAAAATAATTGTACCGCTTTCAGCACCTAAAATCGGAAATACTCATACCGCCAGGGAGGTTAAATAAGTGGCACTTCTGCTCTTGCACTTCAGCGATTTGCACAAAGCAAACCACAGCAGACTGTTTCCTCTCTGAAACATGCACTCTTTACTCTCCTCCTTTTCACAATTGCAGCAGGTCCCTGATTTGTAGAGACTGTCCCTGATTTGTAGAGACTGTCCTTGATTTGTAGAGGCTGTCCCTGATTTGTAGAGATTGTCCCTGATTTGGAGAGAGTCCCTGATTTGGAGAGACTGTCCCTGATTTGGAGAGACTGTCCCTGATTTGGAGAGACTGTCCCTGATTTGGAGAGGCTGTCCCTGATTTGGAGAGGCTGTCCCTGATTTGCAGAGAGAGTCCCTGTTTTGGAGAGACTGTCTCTGATTTGCAGAGACAGTCTCAGGGACAGTCTCTTCAAATCAGGGACAGTCTATACAAATCAGGGACTCTTTCTCCAAATCAGGGACAGTCTCTCCAAATCAGGAACTCTCTCTCCAAATCAGGAACTCTCTCTCCAAATCAGGAACTCTCTCTCCAAATCAGGAACTCTCTCTCCAAATCAGGAACTCTCTCTCCAAATCAGCGACAGTCTCTACAAATCAGCGACAGTCTCTACAAATCAGCGACAGTCTCCTCAAATCAGGGAGAGTCTCTCCAAATCAGGGACAGCCTCTCCAAATCAGGGAAAGTCTCTACAAATCAAAGACAGTCTCTTCAAATCAGGGAAAGCCTCTCCAAATCAGGGACAGCCTCTCCAAATCAGGGACAGTCTATCCAAATCAGGGACTCTCTCTCCAAATCAGTGACAGTCTCTACAAATGAGGGACAGCCTCTCTAAATCAGGGACAGCCTCTCCAAATCAGGGACTCTCTCCAGACTGTCCCTGATTTGTAGAGACTGTCCCTAAATTTGTAGAGACTGTCCCTAAATTTGTAGAGACTGTCCCTGATTTGGAGAGGCTGTCCCTGTTTTGGAGAGACTGTCCCTGTTTTGGAGAGACTGTCCCTGTTTTGGAGAGACTGTCCCTGATTTGGAGAGACTGTCGCTGATTTGGAGAGACTGTCGCTGATTTGGAGAGACTGTCGCTGATTTGGAGAGACTGTCGCTGATTTGGAGAGACTGTCCCTGATTTGGAGAGACTGTCCCTGATTTGGAGAGACTGTCCCTGATTTGGTGAGACTGTCATTGATTTGGAGAGACAGTCTCAGGGACAGTCTCTCCAAATCAGGGACTCTCTCTCCAAATCAGGGACAGTCTCTCCAAATCAGGGACAGTCTCTAAAAATAAGGGACAATCTCTACAAATCAGGGACAACCTCTCCAAATCAACGACGGTCTCTCCAAATCAGGGACAGTCTCTACAAATCAGGGACTCTCTCTCCAAATCAGGAACAGCCTCTCCAAATCAGGGACAACCTCTCCAAATCAGGGACTCTCTCTCCAAATCAGGGACCCTCTCTCCAAATCAGGGACTCTCTCTCCAAATCAGGGACAGCCTCTCCAAATCAGGGACAGCCTCTTCAAGTCAGGGACAGTCTCTCCATATCAGGGACAGCCTCTCCAAATCAGGGACAGCCTCTTCAAATCAGGGACAGTCTCTCCATATCAGGGACAGCCTCTCCAAATCAGGGACAGCCTCTCCAAATCAGGGGCAGTTTCTCCAAATCATGGACAGTCTCTCCAAATCAGGGACTGTCTCCATATCAGGGACAATTTTTCCAAATCAGGGACAGCCTCTCCAAATCAGGGACAGCCTCTCCAAATCAAGGACAGCCTCTCCAAATCAGGGAAAGTCTCTACAAATCAGGGACAGTCTCTTCAAATCAGGGACAGTCTCTCCAAATCAGGGACAATCTCTCCAAATCAAGGACTCTCTCTCCAAATCAGGGACAGTCTCTACAAATGAGGGACAGCCTCTCTAAATCAGGGACAGCCTCTCCAAATCAGGGACTCTCTCCTGACTGTCCCTGATTTGTAGAGACTGTCCCTGATTTGTAGAGACTGTCCCTGATTTGTAGAGACTGTCCTTGATTTGGAGAGGCTGTCCTTGATTTGGAGAGGCTGTCCCTGATTTGGAGAGGCTGTCCCTGATTTGAAGAGACTGTCCCAGATTTGGAGAGACTGTCCCAGATTTGGAGAGGCTGTCCCTGATTTGGAGAGGCTGTCCCTGATTTGGAGAGGCTGTCCCTGATTTGCAGAGGCTGTCCCTGATTTGCAGAGGCTGTCCCTGATTTGCAGAGACTGTCGTTGATTTGCAGAGACTGTTGTTGATTTGGAGAGACTGTCCCTGATTTGGAGAGGCTATCCCTGATTTGGAGAGGCTATCCCTGATTTGGAGAGGCTGTCCCTCATTTGGAGAGACTGTCCCTGATTTGTGGAGACTGTCCCTGATTTGTGGAGGCTGTCCCTGATTTGGAGAGAGAGTCCCTGATTTGGAGAGACTGTTCCTGATTTGGAGAGGCTGTCCCTGATTTGCAGAGAGAGTCCCTGTTTTGGAGAGACTGTCCCTGTTTTGCAGAGACTGTCGCTGATTTGTAGAGACTGTCGCTGATTTGTAGAGACTGTCGCTGATTTGGAGAGACTGTCGCTGATTTGGAGAGACTGTCGCTGATTTGGAGAGACTGTCGCTGATTTGGAGAGACTGTCCCTGATTTGGAGAGACTGTCGTTGATTTGGAGAGACAGTCTCAGGGACAGTCTCTCCAAATCAGGGACACTTTGTACAAATCAGGGACTCTCTCTCCAAATCAAGGACAGTCTCTCCAAATCAAGGACAGTCTCTAAAAATCAGGGACAATCTCTACAAATCAGGGACAACCTCTCCAAATCAATGACAGCCTCTCCAAATCAGGGACTCTCTCTCCAAATCAGGGACTCTCTATACAAATCAGGGACAGCCTCTCCAAATCAGGGACTCTCTATCCAAATCAGGGACTTTCTCTCCAAATCAGGGACTCTCTCTCCAAATCAGGAACAGTCTCTCCAAATCAGGAACAGTCTCTCCAAATCAGGGACAGCCTCTCCAAATCAGGGACAGCCTCTTCAAATCAGGGACAGCCTCTCCATATCAGGGACAGCCTCTCCAAATCAGGGACAGTCTCTCCAAATCAGCGACAGTCTCTCCAAATCAGCGACAGTCTCTACAAATCAAGGACAGTCTCTACAAATCAGGGACAGTCTCTCCAAATCAGGGGCATTCTCTCCAAATCAGAGACTCTCTCTCCAAATCACGGACAGTCTCTCCAAATAAGGGACAACCTCTCCAAATCAGGGACAGCCTCTCCAAATCAGGGAAAGTCTCTACAAATCAAAGACAGTCTCTCCAAATCAGGGACAGCCTCTACAAATCAGAGACAGTCTCTCCAAATCAGAGACAGTCTCTACAAATCAGGGACAGTCTCTCTAAATCAGGGGCAGCCTCTCCAAATCAGGGACTCTCGCCTGACTGTCCCTGATTTGTAGAGACTGTCCGTGATTTGGAGAGGCTGTCCCTGATTTGAAGAGGCTGTCCCTGATTTGAAGAGGCTGTCCCTGATTTGTAGAGACTGTCCCTGATTTAGAGAGAGTGTCCCTGATTTGGAGAGACTGTCCCTGATTTGGAGAGACTGTCCCTGATTTGGAGAGACTGTCCTTGATTTGGAGAGACTGTCCCTGATTTGTAGAGACTGTCCCTGATTTGGAGAGACTGTCCCTGATTTGGAGAGACTGTCCCTGTTTTGGAGAGACTGTCCCTGATTTGGGGAGGCTATCCCTGATTTGGAGAGGCTATCCCTGATTTAAAGAGTCCATGATTTGAAGAGACTATAGTTGATTTGGAGAGACTGTCCCTAATTTGGAGAGAGAGTCCCCTATTTGGAGAGGCTCTCACTGATTTGTAGAGACTGTCCCTGATTTGGAGAGAGAGTCCCTGATTTGGAGAGGCTGTCCCTGATTTGGAGAGGCTGTCCATGATTTGGAGAGGCTGTCCCTGATTTGTAGAGACTGTCCCTGATTTGGAGAGAGAGTCCCTGATTTGGAGAGACTGTCCCTGATTTGGAGAGACTGTCCCTAAATTGGAGAGGCTGTCCCTGATTTGTAGAGACTGTCCCTGATTGGGAGAGACTGTCCCTGATTGGGAGAGACTGTCCCTTATTTGGAGAGGCTGTCCCTTATTTGGAGAGGCTGTCCCTGATTTGGAGAGGCTGTCCCTGATTTGGAGAGGCTGTCCCTGATTTGTAGAGACTGTCCCTGATTTGGAGAGAGAGTCCCTGATTTGGAGAGACTGTCCCTGATTGGGAGAGGCTGTCCCTGATTGGGAGAGGCTGTCCCTGATTGGGAGAGGCTGTCCCTGATTTGGAGAGGCTGTCCCTGATTTGGAGAGGCTGTCCCTGATTGGGAGAGGCTGTCCCTGATTGGGAGAGGCTGTCCCTGATTTGGAGAGACTGTCCCTGATTTGGAGAGACTGTCCCTGATTTGGAGAGACTGTCCCTGATTTGGAGAAAATGTACCTGATTTGGAGAGGCTGTCCCTGATTTGGAAAGGCTGTCCCTGATATGTAGATACTGTCCCTGATTTGGAGAGACTGTCCCTGATTTGGAGAGACTGTCCCTGATTTGGAGAGACTGTCCCTGATTTGTATAGACTGTCCCTGATTTGGAGAGACTGTCCCTGATTTGGAGAGACTGTCCCTGATTTGGAGAGACTGTCATTGATTTGGAGAGACAGTCTCAGGGACAGTCTCTCCAAATCAGGGACAGTCTCTACAATTTAGGGACACTCTCTCCAAATCAGGGACAGCCTCTCCAAATCAGGGACAGTCTCTCCAAATCAGGGACTCTCTCTCCAAATCAGGGACTCTCTCTCCAATTCAGGGACTCTCTCTCCAAATCAGGGACTCTCTCTCCAAATCAGGGACTCTCTCTCCAAATCAGGGACACTCTCTCCAAATCAGGGACACTCTCTCCAAATCAGGGACTCTCTCTCCAAATCAGGGACAGTCTCTCCAAATCAGGGACAGTCTCTAAAAATCAGGGATAGTCTGCACAATTTAGGGACACTCTCTCCAAATCAGGGACAGCCTCTCCAAATCAGGGACAGTCTCTCCAAATCAGGGACTCTCTCTCCAAATCAGGGACTCTCTCTCCAAATCAGGGACAGCCTCTCCAAATCAGGGACAGTCTCTAAAAATCAGGGACACTCTCTCCAAATCGGGGACTCTCTCTCCAAATCAGGGACAGTCTCTCCAAATCAGGGACAGTCTCTCCAAATCAGGGACTCTTTCTCCAAATCAGGGACCCTCTCTCCAAATCAGGGACTCTCTCTCCAAATCAGGGACAGCCTCTCCAAATCAGGGACAGCCTCTCCAAATCAGGGACAGCCTCTCCAAATCAGGGACTCTCTCTCCAAATCAGGGACAGCCTCTCCAAATCAGGGACAGCCTCTTCAAATCAGGGACAGTCTCTCCAAATCAGCGATAGTCTCTCCATATCAGCGACAGTCTCTACAAATCAAGGACAGTCTCTCCAAATCAGGGACAGTCTCTCCAAATCAGGGACATTCTCTCCAAATCAGAGACTCTCTCTCCAAATGAGGGACAGTCTCTCCAAATAAGGGACAGCCTCTCCAAATCAGGGGCATTCTCTCCAAATAAGGGAAAGTCTCTACAAATCAAAGACAGTCTCTCCAAATCAGGGACAGTCTCTCCAAATCAGGGACAGTCTCTCCAAATCAGGGACAGTCTCTCCAAATCAGGGACAGTCTCTCCAAATCAGAGACAGTCTCTACAAATCAGGGACAGTCTCTCTAAATCAGGGGCAGCCTCTCCAAATCAGGGACTCTCGCCTGACTGTCCCTGATTTGTAGAGGCTGTCCCTGATTTGGAGAGGCTGTCCCTGATTTGTAGAGACTGTCCCTGATTTGTAGAGAGAGTCCCTGATTTGTAGAGAGAGTCCCTGATTTGGAGAGAGAGTCCCTGATTTGGAGAGAGAGTCCCTGATTTGGAGAGAGAGTCCCTGATTTGGAGAGAGAGTCCCTGATTGGGAGAGGCTATCCCTGATTGGGAGAGGCTGTCCCTGATTGGAAGAGGCTGTCCCTGATTTGGAGAGACTGTCCCTGATTGGGAGAGGCTGTCCCTGATTTGGAGAGACTGTCCCTGATTTGGAGAGACTGTCCCTGATTTGGAGAGACTGTCCCTGATTTGGAGAGACTGTCCCTGATTTGGAGAAAATGTACCTGATTTGGAGAGGCGTTCCCTGATTTGGAAAGGCTGTCCCTGATTTGTAGATACTGTCCCTGATTTGGAGAGAGAGTTCCTGATTTGGAGAGACTGTCCCTGATTTGGAGAGACTGCCCCTGATTTGGAGAGACTGCCCCTGATATGGAGAGACTGTCATTGATTTGGAGAGACAGTCTCAGGGACAGTCTCTCCAAATCAGGGACAGTCTCTACAATTTAGGGACACTCTCTCCAAATCAGGGACAGCCTCTCCAAATCAGGGACTCTCTCTCCAAATCAGGGACTCTCTCTTCAAATCAGGGACTCTCTCTTCAAATCAGGGACTCTCTCTCCAAATCAGGGACAGCCTCTCCAAATCAGGGACAGTCTCTAAAAATCAAGGACACTCTCTCCAAATCAGGGACTCTCTCTCCAAATCAGGGACAGTCTCTCCAAATCAGGGACAGTCTCTAAAAATCAGGGACACTCTCTCCAAATCAGGGACAGCCTCTCCAAATCAGGGACACTCTCCACAATTTAGGGACACTGTCTCCAAATCAGGGACAGCCTCTCCAAATCAGGGACAGCCTCTCCAAATCAGGGACAGCCTCTCCAAATCAAGGACAGTCTCTCCAAATCAGGGACTCTCTCTCCAAATCAGGGACTCTCTCTCCAAATCAGAAAAAAGGATACGAGTACCACGGTCACCAGATCTTTCTACATAGAAGAACCCGACTCCTAACTGTGAGTAAAAACTTACCACATATTCTACCCTACACCACCCACCAAGATG
Organism: Aquarana catesbeiana; assembly: GCA_037953035.1. Classification (NCBI taxonomy): domain Eukaryota; kingdom Metazoa; phylum Chordata; class Amphibia; order Anura; family Ranidae; genus Aquarana; species Aquarana catesbeiana. The sequence continues at coordinate 1,665,539 of JBBHAA010000512.1, read as the reverse complement.
CCCAAATTCCTCTCGCTAAATGCCAAAGGTCTAAACCATCCAGTTAAAAGAGCTTCCTTATGGAAGACAGCCCAAAAATCTTCATGTGACATCATCTGTGTACAAGAAACACACTTTAAAAAATCTGCAATGCCACACTGCAATAACAAATCCTTCCCCAATATCTACCATGCTCCAGGCCCCACTAAGAAAAATGGAGTTCTAATTGCATTCAAACACACAATCAATTTTACGCTCCATAACAGCTTAATTGATGAAGATGGCAGATATTTGGCCCTAGATTGTACCTTGGACAATGCTAGATACACTATTGTAACGGTGTATGCGCCCAACACTAATCAAATTAGATTCCTCTCTAAGTTGATGCCCAAACTCGCCAAATTTCGCCAAGGAAACCTCATAATCTGCGGTGATTTCAACATAGTTCCGGACAATACCCTAGATACCTCCTCTCGCAAAACTAGAATTACTTCACCTATGGGACAGTTCCTACGAAACAATGACCTATATGATGTATGGAGATGCCACCACCCCACTGAGAGAGACTACTCCTTCTTTTCCCATCGACACAACTCATACACCAGAATCGACTACTTCCTAGTCGACAAGTGGACCCTGCCAAAAATTTCTGAATCATCTTTAGATACGATAACGTGGTCTGACCACGCACCAGTATCTATAACCCTTGAGGCATTGCCTACTTCCTCACGTACGAAGTTATGGAGAGCCAACGCTTCAATTATTCAATCACCCGAACACTCAATTACTATTCGTAAACACCTAGAAGAATTTTTTGAGCTGAATCAAGGATCAACATCAAGCAACACTATTTTATGGAACGCTCATAAAGCGGTCATCCGAGGAATTCTTATTCAAATAGGAGCTAGAGAGAAGAGGAGGAGATCACAGCGTCTTGACACCATCACCTCCCAAATTAAAACAACAGAGGCCCAAAACCAAATCAACCCTGATCCTGCCCTTAGAGAAAAACTTGTACTTCTTAGACAAGAATTAAGAAACTTACTACTAGACACATATGAAAAAAACCAGAAAAGATTTAAGGCTAACCACTACTCCACTGGGAATAAGGCAGGGAAAGCCATGGCAGTCAGAATCAAAGGTCATCATATTAAAAGCAAGATATCTCACCTCTACCATCCCTCCACGGGACAAAAAGTGATAGACCCCCAAGCCATAGCAGAAGCGTTTAGCCATTATTACGAAACACTCTATAATCTAAAAACTGACTCCACTATAAGTCAACCTTGCTCAAAAGATATAGAAAACTTCTTGACGGAAATTAATCTCCCCAAAGTCTCCTCAGAGCAACTAACAATACTTAATGCTCCATTCTCCCCAAATGAAGTGTTAGATACCATCACAGCCCTACCATCCAACAAATCCCCAGGACCAGACGGTCTCACTGGAGAGTATTATAAAGAATTCCGTGCAATTCTAGCCCCTTTTTTGGCCCAAATGTGCAACGACGCTGCCTCCTCCTCTTCTCTCCCACAGGAAATGTTAAATGCCTTAATCATTACATTGCCGAAGCCAGGCAAGGACCCTACCTCACCGCAAAACTTTAGACCCATATCGCTACTGAACATTGACACAAAAATTTATGCAAAACTCATAGCAGCCAGATTAGTAAATATTATGCCCTCACTGATCCACCCTGACCAATCCGGGTTCACAAAAGGTAGGCAAACGTTTGATGCAACCCGTAGAATCATTAATATAATCCACCATGCTGAGTCTGAGCGAACGCCTTCTCTGCTTCTGTCACTAGATGCAGAGAAGGCGTTTGATAGAGTCAATTGGATATATCTCCAAGCTACACTCCTTAAATTCGGCCTCCAAGGTCCCATTCTCTCCGCTATAATGGCCTTATATTCAAAACCTTCAGCCCAGGTTTATACCTCTGAGATGCTATCTAAACCATTTCCAATTTCTAATGGCACTCGTCAGGGCTGCCCCTTATCACCCATAATCTTCAACTTAATGATGGAACCACTGGCTGAACATATTAGAATAAACAAATCCATCACAGGATTCAAAATTGGTAAATTAGAACACAAGATCAACCTGTTTGCTGACGACGTCATCATAATGGTAACCAACCCTATTTCCTCCCTGGCTTCGATACAATCTGTATTACAAAAATTTAGTACCATTTCTTACTATAAGGTAAACGAAAATAAGTCATATATTCTGGACCTAGGTCTAGATGCCATAACCAGCAACCTTCTACGAAACTTCTATACATATCCATGGGCAGATACAGGTATATCATATCTAGGAATCACACTTACTAAATGCACCAGAAACCTCTTCACCAACAATTACACCGAACTGAAAATGATGCTTATTAAAGAAACCTCCAAACTTTCAAAATTTGAATTTTCATGGACTGGTAGGCTAGCAGCCTTTAAAATGCTCATACTCCCTAGATTGCTCTACACATTCCGCACTCTTCCTATTCCACTTACCAATACATACATCAAATCTCTACAATCAATTTTACACCACTACATTTGGCAAAGTAAGAAGCCTAGATGTAGTCATCTCAAAACTACTAAACATAAACTGGCGGGTGGCCTGGGATACGTAGATATTAAAGATTATTATTTAGCTACCGTTCTATCTCAAATGAAGGAATGGGTAAGCACGCATACTACTACATTATGGGGAAACATTGAAAACAACAAGACTCCAGGGCCCAACCTTAAATACTGGTTATTCAGCACTACAACCAAACGCCCAAATCTTCGATTATATTCGCCAACCATACAAGCTTCGGTTAGGGCTTGGACAATACTACACTCCGCGAAATGGTCCCATTTACCAACCAAAAGCATTCCAATACCTATCCAAACCCTACAATTACTGTCACCTGATTTGACTATTCCCAAATGGATAACAGACCAAAACCCTCATACCACAAACCTCAGGGCTAAGATACTGCATAAACCCTTTACCCAATTACAATCTCAATACCAAGTACCCCCCACAGACTTCTTTAGTTGTACCAGAATTCAACAATGCCTATCGGCTCACCCACGATTAGAAGGAGAATTACCACTCAAAATGTGGAACTACTACTTCTCCAATAACACACCTACCAAAGGCACCTCACTAATATACTCTACTCTGCAGGAAAAAACAGTATTCCTAAAATCTAAACCATACACAGACTGGGAAAAAGAATTGCATCTACAGCTCTCAGAACAACAATGGCAAAAGGCAATCCAATCCACATACAAATCCACTAGCTGCACCTCTCTATGGGAATTAATGCATAAAATACACCTAAGATGGTACCTAACGCCACAGAGAATGGCCAAATTTCATCCACAATCCTCATCCAAATGTTGGAGAGAATGTGACCACATAGGTACCTTATCTCACATTTTATGGTCGTGTCCAGTCTTAAAAACCCTCTGGCAAGAGGTGGAATACATTATACAAGACATCTGTCACTTTCCCATCAAACTCACACCACAACTGGCCATACTGAACTTAAACACTGAACTATTGCCACCACCTTTTAGACTTGTAATCACACACATACTTCTAGCTACTAGGTTACTCATAACTAGAAGATGGAAAACAAACTTACCCACAACATTGACAGAAGTCATAACGCTAGTCCACTCCCACTTCGCATATGAACTAATTATTTCAAAGGGAAAACCCTCTTATGGAAAAATTCACAAACTATGGCACCCCTGGTCAACTTGGTACGCACAAAAACTTACCTGATAATTTTCTGATACTACTTACACATACTCGATCCACATTGTTCTCTTCACTCAATATATGACAATGCTCTCTACCCTCACCCACTACTCTTCCTGCCCCCTTCCCTCACCTACCCACCTTTTTTTTCTTCTTCTATTATTTATCCCCAACTACCTTACTTTCTACTCTCTCTACTACACGTTACATACAGTTCCGTACAAGTACGAATAGCTCTCATAATTATACTCAAGTTCAATAAGTACTCTAGAAAAGATACGTTCCAACACATTCCTACACTTGAAGTTATACAACCTAAACTTCTGAGTTATTAACTTCCTTTCGTACGAATGGTTAATAATATTCTAAGTTGTTAAACGATTACTGTTTAAAATGTCTTTACACCATGGGAATGAAGGTTATCACAACCACCCATGCTACAGCATGAGCCCATACGGGGTACATGGGGATAATAATCCACACACCTTATCTTACCTTCAACACCTGTTATAGTTCTATTATTCTCACCACAATTGACGAATGAATATTGATATGTAATTCTCTCAACTGTATGTAATCAGAATGTGATTTTTGACAATGTATGTTCACTCTTTCATTTAAATCTTCAATAAAAATGATTGAAACAAATCAGAGACTCTCTCTCCAAATCAGGGATAGTCTCTCCAAATAAGGGACAGCCTCTTCAAATCAGGGAAAGTCTCTACAAATCAAAGACAGTCTCTCCAAATCAGGGACAGCCTCTCCAAATCAGGGACAGTCTGTCCAAATCAGGGCCAGTCTCTCCAAATCAGAGACAGTCTCTACAAATCAGGGACACCCTCTCTAAATCAGGGGCAGCATCTCCAAATCAGGGACTCTCGTCTGACTGTCCCTGATTTGGAGAGACTGTCCCTGATTTGGAGAGGCTGTCCCTGATTTGGAGAGGCTGTCTCTGATTTGGACAGGCTGTCCCTGATTTGGAGAGACTGTCCCTGATTTGGAGAGACTGTCCCTGATTTGGAGAAAATGTACCTGATTTGGAGAGGCTGTCCCTGATTTGGAAAGGTTGTCCCTGATTTGTAGATACTGTCCCTGATTTGGAGAGACTGTCCCTGATTTGGAGAGGCTGTCCCTGATTTGGAGAGGCTGTCCCTGATTTGGAGAGGCTGTCCCTGATTTGGACAGGCTGTCCCTGATTTGTAGAGACTGTCCCTGATTTGGAGAGAGAGTCCCTGATTTGGAGAGGCTGTCCCTGATTTGTAGAGATGGTCCCTGATTTGGCGAGGGTCCCTGATTTGGAGAGACTGTCCCTGATTTGGAGAGGCTGTCCCTGATTTGGAGAGGCTGTCCCTGATTTGTAGAGACTGTCCCTGATTGGGAGAGACTGTCCCTGATTGGGAGAGGCTGTCCCTGATTTGGAGAAAATGTACCTGATTTGGAAAGGCTGTCCCTGATTTGGAGAGACTGTCCCTGATTTGGAGAGACTGTCCCTGATTTGGAGAGGCTGTCCCTGCTTTGGAGAGGCTGTCCCTGCTTTGGAGAGGCTGTCCCTGATTTGGAGAGGCTGTCCCTGCTTTGGAGAAGCTGTCCCTGATTTGTAGAGATGGTCCCTTATTTGGAGAGAGTCCCTGATTTGGAGAGACTGTCCCTGATTTGGAGAGGCTGTCCCTGATTTGTAGAGGCTGTCGTTGATTTGTAGAGACTGTCCCTGATTGTGAGAGACTGTCCCTGATTGGGAGAGACTGTCCTTGATTTGGAGAGGCTGTCCCTGATTTGGAGAGGCTGTCCCTGATTTGGAGAGGCTGTCCCTGATTGGGACAGGCTTTCCCTGATTTGGAGAGACTGTCCCTGATTGGGAGAGGCCGTCTCTGATTTGGAGAAAATGTACCTGATTTTGAGAGGCTGTCCCTGATTTGGAAAGGCTGTCCCTGATATGTAGATACTGTCCCTGATTTGGAGAGAGAGTTCCTGATTTGGAGAGACTGTCCCTGATTTGGAGAGACTGTCCCTGATATGGAGAGACTGTCCCTGATTTGGAGAGACTGTCCCTGATTTGGAGAGACTGTCCCTGATTTGGAGAGACTGTCATTGATTTGGAGAGACAGTCTCAGGGACAGCCTCTCCAAATCAGGGACAGTCTCTCCAAATCAGGGACTCTCTCTCCAAATCAGGGACTCTCTCTCCAAATCAGGGACAGTCTCTAAAAATCAAGGACACTCTCTCCAAATCAGGGACTCTCTCTCCAAATCAGGAGCAATCTCTCCAAATCAGGGACAGTCTCTAAAAATCAGGGACAGCCTCTCCAAATCAGGGACAGTCTCCACAATTTAGGGACACTCTCTCCAAATCAGGGACAGCCTCTCCAAATCAGGGACTCTCTCTCCAAATCAGGGACAGCCTCTCCAAATCAGGGACAGTCTCTAAAAATCAGGGACACTCTCTCCAAATCAGGGACTCTCTCTCCAAATCAGGGACAGTCTCTATAAATCAGGGACACTCTCTCCAAATCAGGGACAGTCTCTCCAAATCAGGGACTCTCTCTCCAAATCAGGGACAGCCTCTTCAAATCAGGGACAGCCTCTCCAAATCAGGGACAGCCTCTCCAAATCAGGGACTCTCTCTCCAAATCAGGGACCCTTTCTTCAAATCAGGGACTCTCTCTCCAAATAAGGGACAGCCTCTCCAAATCAGGGACAGCCTCTCCAAATCAGGGACAGCCTCTCCAAATCAGCGATAGTCTCTCCAAATCAGCGACAGTCTCTACAAATCAAAGACAGTCTCTCCAAATCAGGGACAGTCTCTCCAAATCAGGGACATTCTCTCCAAATCAGAGACTCTCTCTCCAAATCAGGGACAGTCTCTCCAAATAAGGGACAGCCTCTCCAAATCAGGGGCATTCTCTCCAAATCAGAGACAGTCTCTACAAATCAGGGACAGTCTCTCTAAATCAGGGGCAGCCTCTCCAAATCAGGGACTCTCGCCTGACTGTCCCTGATTTGTAGAGACTGTCCGTGATTTGGAGAGGCTGTCCCTGATTTGGACAGGCTGTCCCTGATTTGGACAGGCTGGTCCTGATTTGTAGAGACTCTCCCTGATTTGGAGAGAGAGTCCCTGATTTGGAGAGACTGTCCCTGATTTGGAGAGACTGTCCCTGATTTGGAGAGGCTGTCCCTGATTTGGAGAGACTGTCCCTGATTTGGAGAGATTGTCCCTGATTTGGGGAGGATATCCCTGATTTGTAGAGACTGTCCCTGATTTGGAGAAAATGTACCTGATTTGGAGAGGCTGTCCCTGATTTGGAGAGGCTGTCTCTAATTTGTAGATACTGTCCCTGATTTGGAGAGAGAGTTCCTGATTTGGAGAGACTGTCCCTGATTTGGAGAGACTGTCCCTGATTTGGAGAGACTGTCATTGATTTGGAGAGACAGTCTCAGGGACAGTCTCTACAAATCAGGGACAGTCTCTACAATTTAGGGACACTCTCTCCAAATCAGGGACAGCCTCTCCAAATCAGGGACAGTCTCTCCAAATCAGGGACTCTCTCCAAATCAGAGACTCTCTCTTCAAATCAGGGACTCTCTCTCCAAATCAGGGACAGCCTCTCCAAATCAGGGACAGTCTCTAAAAATCAAGGACACTCTCTCCAAATCAGGGACTCTCTCTCCAAATCAGGGACAGTCTCTACAAATCAGGGACAGTCTCTAAAAATCAGGGACACTCTCTCCATATCAGGGACAGCCTCTCCAAATCAGGGACAGTCTCTCCAAATCAGGGACTCTCTCTCCAAATCAGGGACTCTGTCTCCAAATCAGGGACAGCCTCTCCAAATCAGGGACAGTCTCTAAAAATCAGGGACTCTCTCTCCAAATCAGGGACTCTCTCTCCAAATCAGGGACAGTCTCTCCAAATCAGGGACAGTCTTTAAAAATCAGGGACACTCTCTCCAAATCAGGGACAGCCTCTCCAAATCAGGGACAGTCACTCCAAATCAGGGACTCTCTCTCCAAATCAGGGACAGCCTCTCCAAATCAGGGACTCTCTCTCCAAATCAGGGACCCTCTCTCCAAATCAGGGACAGCCTCTCCAAATCAGGGACAGCCTCTTCAAATCAGGGACAGTCTCTCCAAATCAGCAATAGTCTCTCCAAATCAGCAACAGTCTCTACAAATCAAGGACAGTCTCTCCAAATCAGGGACAGTCTCTCCAAATCATGGACAGTCTCTCCAAATCAGGGACATTCTCTCCAAATCAGAGACTCTCTCTTCAAATAAGGGACAGCCTCTTCAAATCAGGGAAAGTCTCTACAAATCAAAGACAGTCTCTCCAAATCAGGGACAGCCTCTCCAAATCAGGGACAGTCTCTCCAAATCAGGGACAGTCTCTCCAAATCAGAGACAGTCTCTACAAATCAGGGACACCCTCTCTAAATCAGGGGCAGCATCTCCAAATCAGGGACTCTCGTCTGACTGTCCCTGATTTGGAGAGACTGTCCCTGATTTGGAGAGGCTGTCCCTGATTTAGAGAGGCTGTCCCTGATTTAGACAGGCTGTCCCTGATTTGGAGAGACTGTCCCTGATTTGGAGAGACTGTCCCTGATTTGGAGAGGCTGTCACTGATTTGGAAAGGCTGTCCCTGATTTGTAGAAACTGCCCCTGATTTGGAGAGACTGTCCCTGATTTGGAGAGACTGTCCTTGATTTGGAGAGGCTGTCCCTGATTTGTAGAGACTGTCCCTGATTTGTAGAGACTGTCCCTGATTTGGAGAGACTGTCCCTGATTTGGAGAGACTGTCCCTGATTTGGAGAGGCTGTCCCTGATTTGTAGAGACTGTCCCTGATTTGTAGAGACTGTCCCTGATTTGTAGAGACTGTCCCTGATTTGGAGAGACTGTCCCTGATTTGGAGAGATTGTCCCTGATTTGGGGAGGATATCCCTGATTTGGAGAGGCTATCCCTGATTTAAAGAGTCCATGATTTGAAGAGACTATCGTTGATTTGGAGAGACTGTCCCTGATTTGGAGAGAGAGTCCCCTATTTGGAGAGGCTGTCCCTGATTTGGAGAGACTGTCCCTGATTTGGAGAGACTGTCCCTGATTTGGAGAGACTGTCCCTGATTTGGAGAGGCTGTCCCTGATTTGGAGAGGCTGTCCCTGATTTGGAGAGGCTGTTCCTGATTTGTAGAGTCTGTCCCTGCTTTGTAGAAATGGTCCCTGATTTGGAGAGACTGTCCCTGATTTGGAGAGGCTGTCCCTGATTTGGAGAGGCTGTCCCTGATTTGGAGAGGCTGTCATTGATTTGGAGAGACTGTCCCTGATTTGGAGAGGCTGTCCCTGATTTGGAGAGACTGTCCCTGATTTGGAGAGACTGTCCCTGATTTGGAGAGACTGTCCCTGATTTGGAGAGACTGTCCCTGATTTGTAGAGACTGTCCCTGATTTGTAGAGACTGTCCCTGATTTGTAGAGACTGTCCCTGATTTGGAGAGACTGTCCCTGATTTGGAGAGATTGTCCCTGATTTGGGGAGGATATCCCTGATTTGGAGAGGCTATCCCTGATTTAAAGAGTCCATGATTTGAAGAGACTATCGTTGATTTGGAGAGACTGTCCCTGATTTGGAGAGAGAGTCCCCTATTTGGAGAGGCTGTCCCTGATTTGGAGAGACTGTCCCTGATTTGGAGAGACTGTCCCTGATTTGGAGAGGCTGTCCCTGATTTGGAGAGGCTGTCCCTGATTTGGAGAGGCTGTCCCTGATTTGGACAGGCTGTTCCTGATTTGTAGAGTCTGTCCCTGCTTTGTAGAGATGGTCCCTGATTTGGAGAGACTGTCCCTGATTTGGAGAGGCTGTCCCTGATTTGGAGAGGCTGTCCCTGATTTGGAGAGGCTGTCATTGATTTGGAGAGACTGTCCCTGATTTGGAGAGACTGCCCCTGATTTGGAGAGACTGTCCCTGATTTGGAGAGGCTGTCTCTGATTTGGAGAGGCTGTCCCTGATTTGTAGAGACTGTCCCTGATTTGGAGAAAATGTACCTGATTTGGAGAGGCTGTCCCTGATTTGGAGAGGCTGTCCCTGATTTGGAGAGGCTGTCCCTGATTTGGACAGGCTGTTCCTGATTTGTAGAGTCTGTCCCTGCTTTGTAGAGATGGTCCCTGATTTGGAGAGACTGTCCCTGATTTGGAGAGGCTGTCCCTGATTTGGAGAGGCTGTCCCTGATTTGGAGAGGCTGTCATTGATTTGGAGAGACTGTCCCTGATTTGGAGAGACTGTCCCTGATTTGGAGAGGCTGTCTCTGATTTGGAGAGGCTGTCCCTGATTTGTAGAGACTGTCCCTGATTTGGAGAAAATGTACCTGATTTGGAGAGGCTGTCCCTGATTTGGAGAGGCTGTCTCTGATTTGGAGATACTGTCCCTGATTTGAAGAGAGAGTTCCTGATTTGGAGAGACTGTCCCTGATTTGGAGAGACTGTCCCTGATTTGGAGAGACTGTCCCTGATTTGGAGAGACTGTCATTGATTTGGAGAGACAGTCTCAGGGACAGTCTCTACAAATCAGGGACAGTCTCTCCAAATCAGGGACAGTCTCCACAATTTAGGGACACTCTCTCCAAATCAGGGACAGCCTCTCCAAATCAGGGACAGTCTCTCCAAATCAGGGACTCTCTCTCCAAATCAGGGACTCTGTCTCCAAATCAGGGACAGCCTCTCCAAATCAGGGACTCTGTCTCCAAATCAGGGACAGCCTCTCCAAATCAGGGACAGTCTCTAAAAATCAGGGACAGTCTCTCCAAATCAGGGACTCTCTCTCCAAATCAGGGACAGTCTCTCCAAATCAGGGACAGTCTCTAAAAATCAGGGACACTCTCTCCAAATCAGGGACAGCCTCTCCAAATCAGGGACTCTCTCTCCAAATCAGGGACTCTCTCTCCAAATCAGGGACAGCCTCTCCAAATCAGGGACTCTCTCTCCAAATCAGGGACCCTCTCTCCAAATCAGGGACTCTCTCTCCAAATCAGGGACAGTCTCTAAAAATCAAGGACACTCTCTCCAAATCAGGGACTTTCTCTCCAAATCAGGGACAGCCTCTCCAAATCGGGGACAGTCTCTAAAAATCAGGGACACTCTCTCCAAATCAGGGACTCTCTCTCCAAATCAGGGACAGTCTCTATAAATCAGGGACACTCTCTCCAAATCAGGGACAGTCTCTCCAAATCAGGGACTCTCTCTCCAAATCAGGGACAGCCTCTTCAAATCAGGGACAGCCTCTCCAAATCAGGGACAGCCTCTCCAAATCAGGGACTCTCTCTCCAAATCAGGGACCCTTTCTTCAAATCAGGGACTCTCTCTCCAAATAAGGGACAGCCTCTCCAAATCAGGGACAGCCTCTCCAAATCAGCGATAGTCTCTCCAAATCAGCGACAGTCTCTACAAATCAAGGACAGTCTCTCCAAATCAGGGACAGTCTCTCCAAATCAGGGACATTCTCTCCAAATCAGAGACTCTCTCTCCAAATCAGGGACAGTCTCTCCAAATAAGGGACAGCCTCTCCAAATCAGGGGCATTCTCTCCAAATCAGAGACAGTCTCTACAAATCAGGGACAGTCTCTCTAAATCAGGGGCAGCCTCTCCAAATCAGGGACTCTCGCCTGACTGTCCCTGATTTGTAGAGACTGTCCGTGATTTGGAGAGGCTGTCCCTGATTTGGAGAGGCTGTCCCTGATTTGGACAGGCTGTCCCTGATTTGGACAGGCTGATCCTGATTTGTAGAGACTCTCCCTGATTTGGAGAGAGAGTCTCTGATTTGGAGAGACTGTCCCTGATTTGGAGAGACTGTCCCTGATTTGGAGAGGCTGTCCCTGATTTGTAGAGACTGTCCCTGATTTGGAGAGACTGTCCCTGATTTGGAGAGATTGTCCCTGATTTGGGGAGGATATCCCTGATTTGTAGAGGCTGTCCCTGATTTGGAGAGGCTGTCTCTGATTTGTAGATACTGTCCCTGATTTGGAGAGAGAGTTCCTGATTTGGAGAGACTGTCCCTGATTTGGAGAGACTGTCCCTGATTTGGAGAGACTGTCCCTGATTTGGAGAGACTGTCATTGATTTGGAGAGACAGTCTCAGGGACAGTCTCTACAAATCAGGGACAGTCTCTACAATTTAGGGACACTCTCTCCAAATCAGGGACAGCCTCTCCAAATCAGGGACAGTCTCTCCAAATCAGGGACTCTCTCTCCAAATCAGGGACTCTCTCTTCAAATCAGGGACTCTCTCTCCAAATCAGGGACAGCCTCTCCAAATCAGGGACAGTCTCTAAAAATCAAGGACACTCTCTCCAAATCAGGGACTCTCTCTCCAAATCAGGGACAGTCTCTACAAATCAGGGACAGTCTCTAAAAATCAGGGACACTCTCTCCATATCAGGGACAGCCTCTCCAAATCAGGGACAGTCTCTCCAAATCAGGGACTCTCTCTCCAAATCAGGGACTCTGTCTCCAAATCAGGGACTGCCTCTCCAAATCAGGGACAGTCTCTAAAAATCAGGGACAGTCTCTCCAAATCAGGGACTCTCTCTCCAAATCAGGGACAGTCTCTCCAAATCAGGGACAGTCTCTAAAAATCAGGGACACTCTCTCCAAATCAGGGACAGCCTCTCCAAATCAGGGACAGTCACTCCAAATCAGGGACTCTCTCACCAAATCAGGGACAGCCTCTCCAAATCAGGGACTGTCTCTCCAAATCAGGGACCCTCTCTCTAAATCAGGGACCCTCTCTCTAAATCAGGGACTCTCTCTCCAAATCAGGGACAGCCTCTCCAAATCAGGGACAGCCTCTTCAAATCAGGGACAGTCTCTCCAAATCAGCAATAGTCTCTCCAAATCAGCAACAGTCTCTACAAATCAAGGACAGTCTCTCCAAATCAGGGACAGTCTCTCCAAATCAGGGACAGTCTCTCCAAATCAGGGACAGTCTCTCCAAATAAGGGACAGCCTCTTCAAATCTGGGAAAGTCTCTACAAATCAGGGACAGCCTCTCCAAATCAGGGACAGTCTCTCCAAATCAGGGACAGTCTCTCCAAATCAGAGACAGTCTCTACAAATCAGGGACACCCTCTCTAAATCAGGGGCAGCATCTCCAAATCAGGGACTCTCGTCTGACTGTCCCTGATTTGGAGAGACTGTCCCTGATTTGGAGAGGCTGTCCCTGATTTAGAGAGGCTGTCCCTGATTTAGACAGGCTGTCCCTGATTTGGAGAGACTGTCCCTGATTTGGAGAGACTGTCCCTGATTTGGAGAAAATGTACCTGATTTGGAGAGGCTGTCACTGATTTGGAAAGGCTGTCCCTGATTTGTAGAAACTGCCCCTGATTTGGAGAGACTGTCCCTGATTTGGAGAGGCTGTCCCTGATTTGGAGAGGCTGTCCCTGATTTGTACAGGCTGTTCCTGATTTGTAGAGTCTGTCCCTGATTTGGAGAGAGAGTCCCTGATTTGGAGAGACTGTCCCTGATTTGGAGAGACTGTCCTTGATTTGGAGAGGCTGTCCCTGATTTGTAGAGACTGTCCCTGATTTGTAGAGACGGTCCCTGATTTGGAGAGACTGTCCTTGATTTGGAGAGACTGTCCCTGATTTGGAGAGGCTGTCCCTGATTTGTAGAGACTGTCCCTGATTTGTAGAGACTGTCCCTGATTTGGAGAGACTGTCCCTGATTTGGAGAGATTGTCCCTGATTTGGGGAGGATATCCCTGATTTGGAGAGGCTATCCCTGATTTAAAGAGTCCATGATTTGAAGAAACTATCGTTGATTTGGAGAGACTGTCCCTGATTTTGAGAGAGAGTCCCCTATTTGGAGAGGCTGTCCCTGATTTGGAGAGACTGTCCCTGATTTGGAGAGGCTGTCCCTGATTTGTAGAGGCTGTCTCTGATTTGTAGATACTGTCCCTGATTTGGAGAGAGAGTTCCTGATTTGGAGAGACTGTCCCTGATTTGGAGAGACTGTCCCTGATTTGGAGAGACTGTCCCTGATTTGGAGAGACTGTCATTGATTTGGAGAGACAGTCTCAGGGACAGTCTCTACAAATCAGGGACAGTCTCTACAATTTAGGGACACTCTCTCCAAATCAGGGACAGCCTCTCGAAATCAGGGACAGTCTCTCCAAATCAGGGTCTCTCTCTCCAAATCAGGGACTCTCTCTTCAAATCAGGGACTCTGTCTCCAAATCAGGGACAGCCTCTCCAAATCAGGGACGGTCTCTAAAAATCAGGGACAGTCTCTCCAAATCAGAGACTCTCTCTCCAAATCAGGGACAGTCTCTCCAAATCAGGGACAGTCTCTAAAAATCAGGGACACTCTCTCCAAATCAGGGACAGCCTCTCCAAATCAGGGACAGTCACTCCAAATCAGGGACTCTCTCTCCAAATCAGGGACTCTCTCTCCAAATCAGGGACCCTCTCTCCAAATCAGGGACTCTCTCTCCAAATCAGGGACAGCCTCTCCAAATCAGGGACAGCCTCTCCAAATCAGGGACAGCCTCTTCAAATCAGGGACAGTCTCTCCAAATCAGCAATAGTCTCTCCAAATCAGCAACAGTCTCTACAAATCAAGGACAGTCTCTCCAAATCAGGGACAGTCTCTCCAAATCAGGGACATTCTCTCCAAATCAGAGACTCTCTCTCCAATTCAGGGACAGTCTCTCCAAATAAGGGACAGCCTCTTCAAATCAGGGAAAGTCTCTACAAATCAAAGACAGTCTCTCCAAATCAGGGACAGCCTCTCCATATCAGGGACAGTCTCTCCAAATCAGGGACAGTCTCTCCAAATCAGAGACAGTCTCTACAAATCAGGGACACCCTCTCTAAATCAGGGGCAGCATCTCCAAATCAGGGACTCTCGTCTGAATGTCCCTGATTTGGAGAGACTGTCCGTGATTTGGAGAGGCTGTCCCTGATTTGGAGAGGCTGTCCCTGATTTGGACAGGCTGTCCCTGATTTGGACAGGCTGGTCCTGATTTGTAGAGACTCTCCCTGATTTGGAGAGAGAGTCCCTGATTTGGAGAGAGAGACCCTGATTTGGAGAGACTGTCCCTGATTTGGAGAGGCTGTCCCTGATTTGTAGAGACTGTCCCTGATTTGGAGAGACTGTCCCTGATTTGGAGAGACTGTCCCTGATTTGGAGAGGCTGTCCCTGATTTGGAGAGGCTGTCCCTGATTTGTAGAGACTGTCCCTGATTTGGAGAGGCTGTCCCTGATTTGGAGAGGCTGTCCCTGATTTGGAGAGGCTGTCTCTGATTTGTAGATACTGTCCCTGATTTGAAGAGAGAGTTCCTGATTTGGAGAGACTGTCCCTGATTTGGAGAGACTGTCCCTGATTTGGAGAGACTGTCATTGATTTGGAGAGACAGTCTCAGGGACAGTCTCTACAAATCAGGGACAGTCTCTACAATTTAGGGACACTCTCTCCAAATCAGGGACAGCCTCTCCAAATCAGGGACAGTCTCTCCAAATCAGGGTCTCTCTCTCCAAATCAGGGACACTCTCTCCAAATCAGGGACTCTCTCTCCAAATCAGGGACAGTCTCTCCAAATCAGGGACAGTCTCTAAAAATCAGGGACACTCTCTCCATATCAGGGACAGCCTCTCCAAATCAGGGACAGTCTCCACAATTTAGGGACACTCTCTCCAAATCAGGGACAGCCTCTCCAAATCAGGGACAGTCTCTCCAAATCAGGGACTCTCTCTCCAAATCAGGGACTCTGTCTCCAAATCAGGGACAGCCTCTCCAAATCAGGGACAGTCTCTAAAAATCAGGGACAGTCTCTCCAAATCAGGGACTCTCTCTCCAAATCAGGGACAGTCTCTCCAAATCAGGAACAGTCTCTAAAAATCAGGGACACTCTCTCCAAATCAGGGACAGTCACTCCAAATCAGGGACTCTCTCTCCAAATCAGGGACAGCCTCTCCAAATCAGGGACTCACTCTCCAAATCAGGGACCCTCTCTCCAAAAATCAGGGACTCTCTCTCCAAATCAGGGACAGCCTCTCCAAATCAGGGACAGCCTCTCCAAATCAGGGACAGCCTCTTCAAATCAGGGACAGTCTCTCCAAATCAGCAATAGTCTCTCCAAATCAGCAACAGTCTCTACAAATCAAGGACAGTCTCTCCAAATCAGGGACAGTCTCTCCAAATCAGGGACATTCTCTCCAAATCAGAGACTCTCTCTCCAAATCAGGGACAGTCTCTCCAAATAAGGGACAGCCTCTTCAAATCAGGGAAAGTCTCTACAAATCAAAGACAGTCTCTCCAAATCAGGGACAGCCTCTCCAAATCAGGGACAGTCTCTCCAAATCAGGGACAGTCTTTCCAAATCAGAGACAGTCTCTACAAATCAGGGACACCCTCTCTAAATCAGGGGCAGCATCTCCAAATCAGGGACTCTCGTCTGACTGTCCCTGATTTGGAGAGACTGTCCCTGATTTGGAGAGGCTGTCCCTGATTTAGAGAAGCTGTCCCTGATTTAGACAGGCTGTCCCTGATTTGTAGAGACTGTCCCTGATTTGGAGAGACTGTCCCTGATTTGGAGAGACTGTCCCTGATTTGGAGAGACTGTCCCTGATTTGGAGAGACTGTCCCTGATTTTGAGAAAATGTACCTGATTTGGAGAGGCTGTCACTGATTTGGAAAGGCTGTCCCTGATTTGTAGAAACTGTCCCTGATTTGGAGAGACTGTCCCTGATTTGGAGAGGCTGTCCCTGATTTGGAGAGGCTGTCCCTGATTTGGACAGGCTGTTCCTGATTTGTAGAGTCTGTCCCTGATTTGGAGAGAGAGTCCCTGATTTGGAGAGACTGTCCCTGATTTGGAGAGACTGTCCTTGATTTGGAGAGGCTGTCCCTTATTTGTAGAGACTGTCCCTGATTTGTAGAGACTGTCCCTGATTTGGAGAGACTGTCCTTGATTTGGAGAGACTGTCCCTGATTTGAGGAGGCTATCCCTGATTTGGAAAGGCTATCCCTGATTTAAAGAGTCCATGATTTGAAGAGACTATCGTTGATTAGGAAGACTGTCCCTGATTTGGAGAGAGAGTCCCCTATTTGGAGAGGCTGTCCCTGATTTGGAGAGACTGTCCCTGCTTTGGAGAGGCTGTCCCTGCTTTGGAGAGGCTGTCCCTGATTTGTAGAGAGTCCCTGATTTGGAGAGACTGTCCCTGATTTGGAGAGACTGTCCCTGATTTGGAGAGACTGTCATTGATTTGGAGAGACAGTCTCAGGGAAAGTCTCTCCAAATCAGGGACAGCCTCTCCAAATCAGGGACAGTCTCTCCAAATCAGGGACTCTCTCTCCAAATCAGGGACTCTGTCTCCAAATCAGGGACAGCCTCTCCAAATCAGGGACAGTCTCTAAAAATCAGGGACAGTCTCTCCAAATCAGGGACTCTCTCTCCAAATCAGGGACAGTCTCTCCAAATCAGGGACAGTCTCTAAAAATCAGGGACACTCTCTCCAAATCAGGGACAGTCTCTCCAAATCAGGGACAGTCTCTAAAAATCAGGGACTCTCTCTCCAAATCAGGGACAGCCTCTCCAAATCAGGGACTCTCTCTCCAAATCAGGGACCCTCTCTCCAAATCAGGGACTCTCTCTCCAAATCAGGTACAGCCTCTCCAAATCAGGGACAGCCTCTCCAAATCAGGGACAGCCTCTTCAAATCAGGGACAGCCTCTCCAAATCAGGGACAGCCTCTTCAAATCAGGGACAGCCTCTCCAAATCAGCAATAGTCTCTCCAAATCAGCAACAGTCTCTACAAATCAAGGACAGTCTCTCCAAATCAGGGACAGTCTCTCCAAATCAGGGACATTCTCTCCAAATCAGAGACTCTCTCTCCAAATCAGGGACAGTCTCTCCAAATAAGGGACAGCCTCTTCAAATCAGGGAAAGTCTCTACAAATCAAAGACAGTCTCTCCAAATCAGGGACAGCCTCTCCAAATCAGGGACAGTCTCTCCAAATCAGGGACAGTCTCTCCAAATCAGAGACAGTCTCTACAAATCAGGGACACCCTCTCTAAATCAGGGGCAGCATCTCCAAATCAGGGACTCTCGTCTGACTGTCCCTGATTTGGAGAGACTGTCCCTGATTTGGAGAGGCTGTCCCTGATTTGGAGAGGCTGTCCCTGATTCGGAGAAGCTGTCATTGATTTGGAGAGACTGTCCCTGATTTGGAGAGACTGTCCCTGATTTGGAGAGACTGTCCCTGATTTGGAGAGGCTGTCCCTGATTTAGAGAGACTGTCATTTATTTGGAGAGACAGTCTCAGGGACAGTCTCTACATATCAGGGACAGTCTCTACAATTTAGGGACACTCTCTCCAAATCAGGGACAGCCTCTCCAAATCAGGGACAGTCTCTCCAAATCAGGGACTCTCTCTCCAAATCAGGGACTCTCTCTTCAAATCAGGGACTCTCTCTCCAAATCAGGGACAGCCTCTCCAAATCAGGGACAGTCTCTAAAAATCAAGGACACTCTCTCCAAATCAGGGACTCTCTCTCCAAATCAGGGACAGTCTCTCCAAATCAGGGACTCTCTCTCCAAATCAGGGACAGTCTCTAGAAATCAGGGACTCTATCTCCAAATCAGGGACAGCCTCTCCAAATCAGGGACAGCCTCTCCAAATCAGGCACAGTCTCTCCAAATCAAGGACAGTCACTCAAAATCAGGGACTCTCTCTCCAAATCATGGACAGTCTCTCCAAATCAGGGACAGTCCCTTTTTATCAGGGACAGCCTCTCCAAATCAGGGACAGCCTCTCCAAATCAGGGACAGTCTCTCCCAATCAGGGACAGACTCTACAAATCAGGACAGCCACTCCAAATCAGGGACTGCCTCTCCAAATCAGGGACAGTCTCTCCAAATCAGGGACTCTCTCTCCAAATCAGGGACCATCTCTCCAAATCAATGACAGTCTCTCCAAATCAGGGACTCTCTCTCCAAATCAGGGACTCTCTCTCCAAATCAGGGACTCTCTCTCCAAATCAGGGACAGTATCTCCAAATCAGGGACAGTATCTCCAAATCAGGGACAGTCGCTACAAATCACGGACAGCATCTCCAAATCAGGGACTCTCTCTCCAAATCAGGGAATCTCTCTCAAAATCAGGGACTCTCTCTCCAAATCGGGGACAGTCTCTACAAATCAGGGACAGCCTTTCCAAATCAGGGACAGCTTCTCCAAATCAGGGACAGTCTCCCCAAATCAGGGAGAGCCTCTCTAAATCAGGGACAGTCCCTCCCAATCAGGGACATTCTCTACAAATCAGGGACAGTCTCTACAAATCAGGGACAGCCTCTCCAAATCAGGGACAGCCTCTCCAAATCAGGGACAGCCTCTTCAAATCAGGCACAGTCTCTCCAAATCAAGGACAGTCACTCAAAATCAGGGACTCTCTCTCCAAATCATGGACAGTCTCTCCAAATAAGGGACAGTCCCTTTTTATCAGGGACAGCCTCTCCAAATCAGGGACAGCCTCTCCAAATCAGGGACAGCCTCTCCAAATCAGGGACAGTCTCTCCAAATCAGGGACAGACTGTCAAAAATCAGGGACAGCCTCTCCAAATCAGGGACAGTCTCCACAAATCAGGGACAGCCTCTCCAAAGCAGGGACAACCTCT
Organism: Aquarana catesbeiana; assembly: GCA_037953035.1. Classification (NCBI taxonomy): domain Eukaryota; kingdom Metazoa; phylum Chordata; class Amphibia; order Anura; family Ranidae; genus Aquarana; species Aquarana catesbeiana. The sequence goes on along the minus strand of JBBHAA010000512.1, from coordinate 1,646,157 downwards.
TCAAATCAGGGACAGTCTCTACAAATCAGGGACAGTCTCTCCAAATCAGGGACTCTCTCTCCAAATCAGGGACCATCTCTACAAATAAGGGACAGCCTCTCCAAAGCAGGGACAGCCTCTCCAAATCAGGGACAGTCTCTCCAAATCAGGGACAGTCTCTCCAAATCAGGGACTCTCTCTCCAAATCAGGGACTCTCTCTACAAATCAGGGACAGCCTCTCCAAAGCAGGGACAGCCTCTCCAAATCAGGGACAGTCTCTCCAAATCAGGGACAGTCTCTCCAAATCAGGGACTCTCTCTCCAAATCAGGGACCATCTCTACAAATCAGGGACAGCCTCTCCAAAGCAGGGACAGCCTCTCCAAATCAGGGACAGTCTCTACAAATCAGGGACAGCCTCCACAAATCAGGGACAGTCTCTACAAATCAGGGACAGCCTCCACAAATCAGGGACAGTCTACAAATCAGGGACAGCCTATCCAAATCAGACACAGTCTCTCCAAATCAAGGACAGTCACTCAAAATCAGGGACTCTCTCTCCAAATCAGGGACTCTCTCTCCAAATCAGGGACAGTCTCTACAAATCAGGTACAGCCTTTCCATATCAGGGACAACCTCTTCAAATCAGGGACAGTTTCTCCAAAACAGGGACTCTCTCTCCAAATCAGGGACTCTCTCTCCAAATCAGGGACAGTCTCTCCAAATCAGGGACAGCCACTCCAAATCAGGGAAAGCCTCTCCAAATCAGGGACAGACTCTCCAAATCAGGGACTCTCTCTCCAAATCAGGGACAGTCTCTAGAAATCAGGGACTCTATCTCCAAATCAGGGACAGCCTCTCCAAATCAGGGACAGCCTCTCCAAATCAGGGACAGCCTCTCCAAATCAGGGACAGTCTCTCCAAATCAGGGACTCTCTCTCCAAATCTGGGACAGCCTTTCCAAATCAGGGACAGCTTCTCCAAATCAGGGACAGTCTCCCTAAATCAGGGAGAGCCTCTCTAAATCAGGGACAGTCCCTCCCAATCAGGGACATTCTCTACAAATCAGGGACTCTCTCTCCAAATCAGGGACTCTCTCTCCAAATCAGGGACCATCTCTACAAATCAGGGACAGCCTCTCCAAAGCAGGGACAGCCTCTCCAAATCAGGGACAGTCTCTCCAAATCAGGGACAGTCTCTCCAAATCAGGGACAGCCTCCACAAATCAGGGACAGTCTCTACAAATCAGGGACAGCCTCTCCAAATCAGGCACAGTCTCTCCAAATCAAGGACAGTCACTCAAAATCAGGGACTCTCTCTCCAAATCATGGACAGTCTCTCCAAATCAGGGACAGTCCCTTTTTATCAGGGACAGCCTCTCCAAATCAGGGACAGTCTCTCCAAATCAGGGACATTCTCTACAAATCAGGGACTCTCTCTCCAAATCAGGGACAGTCTCTACAAATCAGGGACAGCCTCTCCAAAGCAGGGACAACCTCTTCAAATCAGGGACAGTCTCTCCAAATCATGGACAGTCTCTCCAAATCAGGGACAGTCCCTTTTTATCAGGGACAGCCTCTCCAAATCAGGGACAGCCTCTCCAAATCAGGGACAGTCTCTCCAAATCAGGGACAGTCTCTACAAATCAGGGACTCTCTCTCCAAATCAGGGACAGTCTCTACAAATCAGGGACAGCCTCTCCAAAGCAGGGACAACCTCTTCAAATCAGGGACAGTCTCTACAAATCAGGGACAGTCTCTACAAATCAGGGACAGTCTCTACAAATCAGGGAAAGCCTCTCCAAATCAGGGACAGCCTCTCCCAATCAGGGACAGCCTCTCCATATCAGGCACAGTCTCTCCCAATCAGGGACAGCCTCTCCATATCAGGGACAGCCTCTCCATATCAGGAACAGTCTCTACAAATCAGTCACAGTCTCTACAAATCAGGGACAGCCTCTCCAAATCAGGGACAGTCTCTCCCAATCAGGGACAGACTCTACAAATCAGGACAGCTACTCCAAATCAGGGACAGCCTCTCCAAATCAGGGACAGTCTCTCCAAATCAGGGACTCTCTCTCCAAATCAGGGACCATCTCTCCAAATCAATGACAGTCTCTCCAAATCAGGGACTCTCTCTCCAAATCAGGGACAATCTCTCCAAATCAGGGACTCTCTCTCCAAATCAGGGACAGTCTCTACAAATCAGGTACAGCATTTAAAAATCAGGGACAGCCTCTTCAAATCAGGGACAGTTTCTCCAAATCAATGACAGTCTCTCCAAATCAGTGACAGCCTTTCCATATCAGGGACAACCTCTTCAAATCAGGGACAGTTTCTCCAAAACAGGGACTCTCTCTCCAAATCAGGGACTCTCTCTCCAAATCAGGGACAGTCTCTCCAAATCAGGGACAGCCACTCCAAATCAGGGACAGCCTCTCCAAATCAGGGACAGCCTCTCCAAATCAGGGACAGTCTCTAGAAATCAGGGACTCTATCTCCAAATCAGGGACAGCCTCTCCAAATCAGGGACAGCCTCTCCAAATCAGGGACAGCCTCTCCAAATCAGGGACAGTCTCTCCAAATCAGGGACTCTCTCTCCAAATCGGGGACAGTCTCTACAAATCAGGGACAGCCTTTCCAAATCTGGGACAGCCTTTCCAAATCAGGGATAGCTTCTCCAAATCAGGGACAGTCTCCCCAAATCAGGGAGAGCCTCTCTAAATCAGGGACAGTCCCTCCCAATCAGGGACATTCTCTCCAAATCAGGGACAGTCTCTACAAATCAGGGACTCTCTCTCCAAATCAGGGACCATCTCTACAAATCAGGGACAGCCTCTCCAAAGCAGGGACAGCCTCTCCAAATCAGGGACAGTCTCTACAAATCAGGGACAGTCTCTACAAATCAGGGACCGCCTCCAGAAATCAGGGACAGTCTCTACAAATCAGGGACAGCCTCTCCAAATCAGGCACAGTCTCTCCAAATCAAGGACAGTCACTCAAAATCAGGGACTCTCTCTCCAAATCATGGACAGTCTCTCCAAATCAGGGACAGTCCCTTTTTATCAGGGACAGCCTCTCCAAATCAGGGACAGCCTCTCCAAATCAGGGACAGTCTCTCCAAATCAGGGATAGTCTCTCCAAATCAGGGACATTCTCTACAAATCAGGGACTCTCTCTCCAAATCAGGGACAGTCTCTACAAATCAGGGACAGCCTCTCCAAAGCAGGGACAACCTCTTCAAATCAGGGACAGTCTCTCCAAATCATGGACAGTCTCTCCAAATCAGGGACAGTCCCTTTTTATCAGGGACAGCCTCTCCAAATCAGGGACAGCCTCTCCAAATCAGGGACATCCTCTCCAAAGCAGGGACAACCTCTTCAAATCAGGGACAGTCTCTACAAATCAGGGACAGTCTCTACAAATCAGGGACAGTCTCTACAAATCAGGGAAAGCCTCTCCAAATCAGGGACAGCCTCTCCCAATCAGGGACAGCCTCTCCATATCAGGCACAGTCTCTCCCAATCAGGGACAGCCTCTCCATATCAGGGACAGCCTCTCCATATCAGGAACAGTCTCTACAAATCAGCCACAGTCTCTACAAATCAGGGACAGCCTCTCCAAATCAGGGACAGTCTCTCCCAATCAGGGACAGACTCTACAAATCAGGACAGCCACTCCAAATCAGGGACAGCCTCTCCAAATCAGGGACAGTCTCTCCAAATCAGGGACTCTCTCTCCAAATCAGGGACCATCTCTCCAAATCAATGACAGTCTCTCCAAATCAGGGACAATCTCTCCAAATCAGGGACTCTCTCTCCAAATCAGGGACAGTCTCTACAAATCAGGTACAGCATTTAAAAATCAGGGACAGCCTCTTCAAATCAGGGACAGTTTCTCCAAATCAATGACAGTCTCTCCAAATCAGTGACAGCCTTTCCATATCAGGGACAACCTCTTCAAATCAGGGACAGTTTCTCCAAAACAGGGACTCTCTCTCCAAATCAGGGACTCTCTCTACAAATCAGGGACAGCCTCTCCAAATCAGGGACAGCCTCTTCAAATCAGGGACAGCCTCTCCAAATCAGGGACAGCCTCTTCAAATCAGGGACAGTCTCTCCAAATCAGCAATAGTCTCTCCAAATCAGCAACAGTCTCTACAAATCAAGGACAGTCTCTCCAAATCAGGGACAGTCTCTCCAAATCAGGGACATTCTCTCCAAATCAGAGACTCTCTCTCCAAATCAGGGACAGTCTCTCCAAATAAGGGACAGCCTCTTCAAATCAGGGAAAGTCTCTACAAATCAAAGACAGTCTCTCCAAATCAGGGACAGCCTCTCCAAATCAGGGACAGTCTCTCCAAATCAGGGACAGTCTCTCCAAATCAGAGACAGTCTCTACAAATCAGGGACACCCTCTCTAAATCAGGGGCAGCATCTCCAAATCAGGGACTCTCGTCTGACTGTCCCTGATTTGGAGAGACTGTCCCTGATTTGGAGAGGCTGTCCCTGATTTGGAGGGGCTGTCCCTGATTTGGAGAAGCTGTCATTGATTTGGAGAGACTGTCCCTGATTTGGAGAGACTGTCCCTGATTTGGAGAGACTGTCCCTGATTTGGAGAGGCTGTCCCTGATTTAGAGAGACTGTCATTTATTTGGAGAGACAGTCTCAGGGACAGTCTCTACATATCAGGGACAGTCTCTACAATTTAGGGACACTCTCTCCAAATCAGGGACAGCCTCTCCAAATCAGGGACAGTCTCTCCAAATCAGGGACTCTCTCTCCAAATCAGGGACTCTCTCTTCAAATCAGGGACTCTCTCTCCAAATCAGGGACAGCCTCTCCAAATCAGGGACAGTCTCTAAAAATCAAGGACACTCTCTCCAAATCAGGGACTCTCTCTCCAAATCAGGGACAGTCTCTCCAAATCAGGGACAGTCTCTCCAAATCAGGGACAGTCTCTCCAAATCAGGGACTCTGTCTCCAAATCACGGACAGCCTCTCCAAATCAGGGACAGTCTCTAAAAATCTGGGACAGTCTCTCCAAATCAGGGACTCTCTCTCCAAATCAGGGACAGTCTCTAGAAATCAGGGACTCTATCTCCAAATCAGGGACAGCCTCTCCAAATCAGGGACAGCCTCTCCAAATCAGGCACAGTCTCTCCAAATCAAGGACAGTCACTCAAAATCAGGGACTCTCTCTCCAAATCATGGACAGTCTCTCCAAATCAGGGACAGTCCCTTTTTATCAGGGACAGCCTCTCCAAATCAGGTACAGCCTCTCCAAATCAGGGACAGTCTCTCCCAATCAGGGACAGACTCTACAAATCAGGACAGCCACTCCAAATCAGGGACAGCCTCTCCAAATCAGGGACAGTCTCTCCAAATCAGGGACTCTCTCTCCAAATCAGGGACCATCTCTCCAAATCAATGACAGTCTCTCCAAATCAGGGACTCTCTCTCCAAATCAGGGACTCTCTCTCCAAATCAGGGACTCTCTCTCCAAATCAGGGACAGTATCTCCAAATCAGGGACAGTATCTCCAAATCAGGGACAGTCGCTACAAATCACGGACAGCATCTCCAAATCAGGGACTCTCTCTCCAAATCAGGGAATCTCTCTCAAAATCAGGGACTCTCTCTCCAAATCGGGGACAGTCTCTACAAATCAGGGACAGCCTTTCCAAATCAGGGACAGCTTCTCCAAATCAGGGACAGTCTCCCCAAATCAGGGAGAGCCTCTCTAAATCAGGGACAGTCCCTCCCAATCAGGGACATTCTCTACAAATCAGGGACAGTCTCTACAAATCAGGGACAGCCTCTCCAAATCAGGGACAGCCTCTCCAAATCAGGGACAGCCTCTCCAAATCAGGGACAGCCTCTTCAAATCAGGCACAGTCTCTCCAAATCAAGGACAGTCACTCAAAATCAGGGACTCTCTCTCCAAATCATGGACAGTCTCTCCAAATAAGGGACAGTCCCTTTTTATCAGGGACAGCCTCTCCAAATCAGGGACAGCCTCTCCAAATCAGGGACAGCCTCTCCAAATCAGGGACAGTCTCTCCAAATCAGGGACAGACTGTCAAAAATCAGGGACAGCCTCTCCAAATCAGGGACAGTCTCCACAAATCAGGGACAGCCTCTCCAAAGCAGGGACAACCTCTTCAAATCAGGGACAGTCTCTCCAAATCAGGGACTCTCTCTCCAAATCAGGGACCATCTCTACAAATAAGGGACAGCCTCTCCAAAGCAGGGACAGCCTCTCCAAATCAGGGACAGTCTCTCCAAATCAGGGACAGTCTCTCCAAATCAGGGACAGCTTCTCCAAATCAGGGACAGTCTCCCCAAATCAGGGAGAGCCTCTCTAAATCAGGGACAGTCCCTCCCAATCAGGGACATTCTCTACAAATCAGGGACAGTCTCTACAAATCAGGGACAGCCTCTCCAAATCAGGGACAGCCTCTCCAAATCAGGGACAGCCTCTCCAAATCAGGGACAGCCTCTTCAAATCAGGCACAGTCTCTCCAAATCAAGGACAGTCACTCAAAATCAGGGACTCTCTCTCCAAATCATGGACAGTCTCTCCAAATAAGGGACAGTCCCTTTTTATCAGGGACAGCCTCTCCAAATCAGGGACAGCCTCTCCAAATCAGGGACAGTCTCTCCAAATCAGGGACAGACTGTCAAAAATCAGGGACAGCCTCTCCAAATCAGGGACAGTCTCCACAAATCAGGGACAGTCTCCACAAATCAGGGACAGCCTCTCCAAAGCAGGGACAACCTCTTCAAATCAGGGACAGTCTCTACAAATCAGGGACAGTCTCTCCAAATCAGGGACTCTCTCTCCAAATCAGGGACCATCTCTACAAATAAGGGACAGCCTCTCCAAAGCAGGGACAGCCTCTCCAAATCAGGGACAGTCTCTCCAAATCAGGGACAGTCTCTCCAAATCAGGGACTCTCTCTCCAAATCAGGGACTCTCTCTACAAATCAGGGACAGCCTCTCCAAAGCAGGGACAGCCTCTCCAAATCAGGGACAGTCTCTCCAAATCAGGGACAGTCTCTCCAAATCAGGGACTCTCTCTCCAAATCAGGGACCATCTCTACAAATCAGGGACAGCCTCTCCAAAGCAGGGACAGCCTCTCCAAATCAGGGACAGTCTCTACAAATCAGGGACAGCCTCCACAAATCAGGGACAGTCTCTACAAATCAGGGACAGCCTCCACAAATCAGGGACAGTCTACAAATCAGGGACAGCCTATCCAAATCAGGCACAGTCTCTCCAAATCAAGGACAGTCACTCAAAATCAGGGACTCTCTCTCCAAATCAGGGACTCTCTCTCCAAATCAGAGACAGTCTCTACAAATCAGGTACAGCCTTTCCATATCAGGGACAACCTCTTCAAATCAGGGACAGTTTCTCCAAAACAGGGACTCTCTCTCCAAATCAGGGACTCTCTCTCCAAATCAGGGACAGTCTCTCCAAATCAGGGACAGCCACTCCAAATCAGGGAAAGCCTCTCCAAATCAGGGACAGACTCTCCAAATCAGGGACTCTCTCTCCAAATCAGGGACAGTCTCTAGAAATCAGGGACTCTATCTCCAAATCAGGGACAGCCTCTCCAAATCAGGGACAGCCTCTCCAAATCAGGGACAGCCTCTCCAAATCAGGGACAGTCTCTCCAAACCAGGGACTCTCTCTCCAAATCTGGGACAGCCTTTCCAAATCAGGGACAGCTTCTCCAAATCAGGGACAGTCTCCCTAAATCAGGGAGAGCCTCTCTAAATCAGGGACAGTCCCTCCCAATCAGGGACATTCTCTCCAAATCAGGGACAGTCTCTACAAATCAGGGACTCTCTCTCCAAATCAGGGACCATCTCTACAAATCAGGGACAGCCTCTCCAAAGCAGGGACAGCCTCTCCAAATCAGGGACAGTCTCTCCAAATCAGGGACAGTCTCTCCAAATCAGGGACAGTCTCTCCAAATCAGGGACAGCCTCCACAAATCAGGGACAGTCTCTACAAATCAGGGACAGCCTCTCCAAATCAGGCACAGTCTCTCCAAATCAAGGACAGTCACTCAAAATCAGGGACTCTCTCTCCAAATCATGGACAGTCTCTCCAAATCAGGGACAGTCCCTTTTTATCAGGGACAGCCTCTCCAAATCAGGGACAGTCTCTCCAAATCAGGGACATTCTCTACAAATCAGGGACTCTCTCTCCAAATCAGGGACAGTATCTACAAATCAGGGACAGCCTCTCCAAAGCAGGGACAACCTCTTCAAATCAGGGACAGTCTCTCCAAATCATGGACAGTCTCTCCAAATCAGGGACAGTCCCTTTTTATCAGGGACAGCCTCTCCAAATCAGGGACAGCCTCTCCAAATCAGGGACAGTCTCTCCAAATCAGGGACAGTCTCTCCAAATCAGGGACTCTCTCTCCAAATCAGGGACAGTCTCTACAAATCAGGTACAGCCTTTCCATATCAGGGACAACCTCTTCAAATCAGGGACAGTTTCTCCAAAACAGGGACTCTCTCTCCAAATCAGGGACTCTCTCTCCAAATCAGGGACAGTCTCTCCAAATCAGGGACAGCCACTCCAAATCAGGGAAAGCCTCTCCAAATCAGGGACAGACTCTCCAAATCAGGGACTCTCTCTCCAAATCAGGGACAGTCTCTAGAAATCAGGGACTCTATCTCCAAATCAGGGACAGCCTCTCCAAATCAGGGACAGCCTCTCCAAATCAGGGACAGCCTCTCCAAATCAGGGACAGTCTCTCCAAATCAGGGACTCTCTCTCCAAATCTGGGACAGCCTTTCCAAATCAGGGACAGCTTCTCCAAATCAGGGACAGTCTCCCTAAATCAGGGAGAGCCTCTCTAAATCAGGGACAGTCCCTCCCAATCAGGGACATTCTCTCCAAATCAGGGACAGTCTCTACAAATCAGGGACTCTCTCTCCAAATCAGGGACCATCTCTACAAATCAGGGACAGCCTCTCCAAAGCAGGGACAGCCTCTCCAAATCAGGGACAGTCTCTCCAAATCAGGGACAGTCTCTCCAAATCAGGGACAGTCTCTCCAAATCAGGGACAGCCTCCACAAATCAGGGACAGTCTCTACAAATCAGGGACAGCCTCTCCAAATCAGGCACAGTCTCTCCAAATCAAGGACAGTCACTCAAAATCAGGGACTCTCTCTCCAAATCATGGACAGTCTCTCCAAATCAGGGACAGTCCCTTTTTATCAGGGACAGCCTCTCCAAATCAGGGACAGTCTCTCCAAATCAGGGACATTCTCTACAAATCAGGGACTCTCTCTCCAAATCAGGGACAGTATCTACAAATCAGGGACAGCCTCTCCAAAGCAGGGACAACCTCTTCAAATCAGGGACAGTCTCTCCAAATCATGGACAGTCTCTCCAAATCAGGGACAGTCCCTTTTTATCAGGGACAGCCTCTCCAAATCAGGGACAGCCTCTCCAAATCAGGGACAGTCTCTCCAAATCAGGGACAGTCTCTACAAATCAGGGACTCTCTCTCCAAATCAGGGACAGTCTCTACAAATCAGGGACAGCCTCTCCAAAGCAGGGACAACCTCTTCAAATCAGGGACAGTCTCTACAAATCAGGGACAGTCTCTACAAATCAGGGAAAGCCTCTCCAAATCAGGGACAGCCTCTCCCAATCAGGGACAGCCTCTCCATATCAGGCACAGTCTCTCCCAATCAGGGACAGCCTCTCCATATCAGGGACAGCCTCTCCATATCAGGAACAGTCTCTACAAATCAGTCACAGTCTCTACAAATCAGGGACAGCCTCTCCAAATCAGGGACAGTCTCTCCCAATCAGGGACAGACTCTACAAATCAGGACAGCCACTCCAAATCAGGGACAGCCTCTCCAAATCAGGGACAGTCTCTCCAAATCAGGGACTCTCTCTCCAAATCAGGGACCATCTCTCCAAATCAATGACAGTCTCTCCAAATCAGGGACTCTCTCTCCAAATCAGGGACAATCTCTCCAAATCAGGGACTCTCTCTCCAAATCAGGGACAGTCTCTACAAATCAGGTACAGCATTTAAAAATCAGGGACAGCCTCTTCAAATCAGGGACAGTTTCTCCAAATCAATGACAGTCTCTCCAAATCAGTGACAGCCTTTCCATATCAGGGACAACCTCTTCAAATCAGGGACAGTTTCTCCAAAACAGGGACTCTCTCTCCAAATCAGGGACAGTCTCTCCAAATCAGGGACAGCCACTCCAAATCAGGGACAGCCTCTCCAAATCAGGGACAGCCTCTCCAAATCAGGGACAGTCTCTAGAAATCAGGGACTCTATCTCCAAATCAGGGACAGCCTCTCCAAATCAGGGACAGCCTCTCCAAATCAGGGACAGCCTCTCCAAATCAGGGACAGTCTCTCCAAATCAGGGACTCTCTCTCCAAATCGGGGACAGTCTCTACAAATCAGGGACAGCCTTTCCAAATCTGGGACAGCCTTTCCAAATAAGGGATAGCTTCTCCAAATCAGGGACAATCTCCCCAAATCAGGGAGAGCCTCTCTAAATCAGGGACAGTCCCTCCCAATCAGGGACATTCTCTCCAAATCAGGGACAGTCTCTACAAATCAGGGACTCTCTCTCCAAATCAGGGACCATCTCTACAAATCAGGGACAGCCTCTCCAAAGCAGGGACAGCCTCTCCAAATCAGGGACAGTCTCTCCAAATCAGGGACAGTCTCTACAAATCAGGGACAGTCTCTACAAATCAGGGACCGCCTCCAGAAATCAGGGACAGTCTCTACAAATCAGGGACAGCCTCTCCAAATCAGGCACAGTCTCTCCAAATCAAGGACAGTCACTCAAAATCAGGGACTCTCTCTCCAAATCATGGACAGTCTCTCCAAATCAGGGACAGTCCCTTTTTATCAGGGACAGCCTCTCCAAATCAGGGACAGCCTCTCCAAATCAGGGACAGTCTCTCCAAATCAGGGATAGTCTCTCCAAATCAGGGACATTCTCTACAAATCAGGGACTCTCTCTCCAAATCAGGGACAGTCTCTACAAATCAGGGACAGCCTCTCCAAAGCAGGGACAACCTCTTCAAATCAGGGACAGTCTCTCCAAATCATGGACAGTCTCTCCAAATCAGGGACAGTCCCTTTTTATCAGGGACAGCCTCTCCAAATCAGGGACAGCCTCTCCAAATCAGGGACAGTCTCTCCAAATCAGGGACAGTCTCTACAAATCAGGGATTCTCTCTCCAAATCAGGGACAGTCTCTACAAATCAGGGACAGCCTCTCCAAAGCAGGGACAACCTCTTCAAATCAGGGACAGTCTCTACAAATCAGGGACAGTCTCTACAAATCAGGGACAGTCTCTACAAATCAGGGAAAGCCTCTCCAAATCAGGGACAGCCTCTCCCAATCAGGGACAGCCTCTCCATATCAGGCACAGTCTCTCCCAATCAGGGACAGCCTCTCCATATCAGGGACAGCCTCTCCATATCAGGAACAGTCTCTACAAATCAGCCACAGTCTCTACAAATCAGGGACAGCCTCTCCAAATCAGGGACAGTCTCTCCCAATCAGGGACAGACTCTACAAATCAGGACAGCCACTCCAAATCAGGGACAGCCTCTCCAAATCAGGGACAGTCTCTCCAAATCAGGGACTCTCTCTCCAAATCAGGGACCATCTCTCCAAATCAATGACAGTCTCTCCAAATCAGGGACTCTCTCTCCAAATCAGAGACAATCTCTCCAAATCAGGGACTCTCTCTCCAAATCAGGGACAGTCTCTACAAATCAGGTACAGCATTTAAAAATCAGGGACAGCCTCTTCAAATCAGGGACAGTTTCTCCAAATCAATGACAGTCTCTCCAAATCAGTGACAGCCTTTCCATATCAGGGACAACCTCTTCAAATCAGGGACAGTTTCTCCAAAACAGGGACTCTCTCTCCAAATCAGGGACTCTCTCTCCAAATCAGGGACAGTCTCTCCAAATCAGGGACAGCCACTCCAAATCAGGGACAGCCTCTCCAAATCAGGGACAGCCTCTCCAAATCAGGGACAGTCTCTAGAAATCAGGGACTCTATCTCCAAATCAGGGACAGCCTCTCCAAATCAGGGACAGCCTCTCCAAATCAGGGACAGTCTCTCCAAATCAGGGACTCTCTCTCCAAATCGGGGACAGTCTCTAAAAATCAGGGACAGCCTTTCCAAATCTGGGACAGCCTTTCCAAATCAGGGATAGCTTCTCCAAATCAGGGACAGTCTCCCCAAATCAGGGAGAGCCTCTCTAAATCAGGGACAGTCCCTCCCAATCAGGGACATTCTCTCCAAATCAGGGACAGTCTCTACAAATCAGGGACTCTCTCTCCAAATCAGGGACCATCTCTACAAATCAGGGACAGCCTCTTCAAAGCAGGGACAGCCTCTCCAAATCAGGGACAGTCTCTCCAAATCAGGGACAGTCTCTACAAATAAGGGACAGTCTCTACAAATCAGGGACCGCCTCCACAAATCAGGGACAGTCTCTACAAATCAGGGACAGCCTCTCCAAATCAGGCACAGTCTCTCCAAATCAAGGACAGTCACTCAAAATCAGGGACTCTCTCTCCAAATCATGGACAGTCTCTCCAAATCAGGGACAGTCCCTTTTTATCAGGGACAGCCTCTCCAAATCAGGGACAGCCTCTCCAAATCAGGGACAGTCTCTCCAAATCAGGGACAGTCTCTACAAATCAGGGACTCTCTCTCCAAATCAGGGACAGTCTCTACAAATCAGGGACAGCCTCTCCAAAGCAGGGACAACCTCTTCAAATCAGGGACAGTCTCTACAAATCAGGGACAGTCTCTACAAATCAGGGACAGTCTCTACAAATCAGGGACAGTCTCTCCAAATCAGGGACAGCCTCTCCATATCAGGGACAGCCTCTCCATATCAGGAACAGTCTCTACAAATCAGCGACAGTCTCTACAAATCAGGGACAGCCTCTCCAAATCAGGGACAGTCTCTCCCAATCAGGGACAGACTCTACAAATCAGGACAGCCACTCCAAATCAGGGACAGCCTCTCCAAATCAGGGACAGTCTCTCCAAATCAGGGACTCTCTCTCCAAATCAGGGACCATCTCTCCAAATCAATGACAGTCTCTCCAAATCAGGGACTCTCTCTCCAAATCAGGGACAATCTCTCCAAATCAGGGACTCTCTCTCCAAATCAGGGACAGTCTCTACAAATCAGGTACAGCATTTAAAAATCAGGGACAGCCTCTTCAAATCAGGGACAGTTTCTCCAAATCAATGACAGTCTCTCCAAATCAGTGACAGCCTTTCCATATCAGGGACAACCTCTTCAAATCAGGGACAGTTTCTCCAAAACAGGGACTCTCTCTCCAAATCAGGAACTCTCTCTCCAAATCAGCGACAGTATCTCCAAATCAGGGACAGTATCTCCAAATCAGGGACAGTCGCTACAAATCACGGACAGCATCTCCAAATCAGGGACTCTCTCTCCAAATCAGGGACTCTCTCTCCAAATCAGGGACTCTCTCTCCAAATCGGGGACAGTCTCTACAAATCAGGGACAGCCTTTCCAAATCAGGGACAGCTTCTCCAAATCAGGGACAGCCTCCCCAAATCAGGGAGAGCCTCTCCAAATCAGGGACAGTCCCTCCCAATCAGGGACATTCTCTACAAATCAGGGACATTCTCTACAAATCAGGGACAGTCTCTACAAATCAGGGACAGCCTCTCCAAATCAGGGACAGCCTCTCCAAATCAGGGACAGCCTCTCCAAATCAGGCACAGTCTCTCCAAATCAAGGACAGTCACTCAAAATCAGGGACTCTCTCTCCAAATCATGGACAGTCTCTCCAAATCAGGGACAGTCCCTTTTTATCAGGGACAGCCTCTCCAAATCAGGGACAGCCTCTCCAAATCAGAAACAGCCTCTCCAAATCAGGGACAGTCTCTCCAAATCAGGGACAGTCTCTACAAATCAGGGACAGACTGTCAAAATCAGGGACAGCCTCTCCAAATCAGGGACAGTCTCCACAAATCAGGGACTCTCTCTCCAAATCAGGGACAGTCTCTACAAATCAGGGACAGCCTCTCCAAAGCAGGGACAACCTCTTCAAATCAGGGACAGTCTCTACAAATCAGGGACAGTCTCTACAAATCAGGGACTCTCTCTCCAAATCGGGGACAGTCTCTACAAATCAGGGACAGTCTCTCCAAATCAGGGACAGTCTCTACAAATCAGGTACAGCATTTAAAAATCAGGGACAGCCTCTTCAAATCAGGGACAGTCTCTACAAATCAGGGACAGCCTTTCCAAATCAGGGACAGCCACTCCAAATCAGGGACAGCCACTCCAAATCAGGGACAGCCTCTCCAAATCAGGGACACTCTCTCCAAATCAAGGACCATCTCTACAAATCAGGGACAGCCTCTCCAAATCAGGGACAGCCTCTCCAAGTCAGGGAAGTCTCTCCTAATCAGGGACTGTCTCTACAAATTAGGGACAGCCACTCCAAATCAGGGACAGCCTCTCCAAATCAGGGACAGTCTCTCCAAATCAGGGACAGTCTCTCCAAATCAGGGACCGTCTCTCCAAATCAGGGACAGTCTCTACAAATCAAGGACAGCCTCTACAAATCAGGGACAGTCTCTACAAATCAGGGACAGTCTCTCCAAATCAGGGACAGTTTCTCCAAATCAGGGACTCTCTCTCCAAATCAGGGACCATCTCTACAAATCAGGGACAGCCTCTCTAAAGCAGGGACAGCCTCTCCAAATCAGGGACAGCCTCTCCAAATCAGGGACAGCCTCTCCAAATCAGGGACAGTCTCCCCAAATCAGGGACAGTCTCTACAAATCAGGGACAGCCTCTTCAAATCAGGGACAGTTTCTCCAAAACAGGGACAGTCTCTCCAAATCAGGGACAGTCTCTCCAAATCAGGGACAGCCTCTCCAAATAAGGGAAAGTCTCTCCAAATCAGGGACAGTCTCTACAAATCAGGGACAGTCTCTACAAATCAGGGATAGCCTCTACAAATAAGGGACAGTCTCTCCAAATCAGGGACAGTCTCTACAAATCAACGACAGTTCCTTTTTATCAGGGACAGCCTCTCCAAATCAGGGACAGTCTCTCCAAATCAAGGACAGTCTCTCCAAATCAGGGACAGTTTCTCCAAATCAGGGACAGTCTCTCCAAATCAGGGACAGTCTCTACAAATCAGGGACAGTCTTGCCAAATCAGGGACAGTCTTGCCAAATCAGGGACTCTCTCTCCAAATCAGGGACCATCTCTACAAATCAGGGACAGCCTCTCTAAAGCAGGGACAGCCTCTCCAAATCAGGGACAGCCTCTCCAAATCAGGGACAGTCTCCTCAAATCAGGGACAGTCTCTACAAATCAGGGACAGCCTCTCCAAATCAGGGACAGTCTCTCCAAATCAGGGACAGTCTCTCCAAATCAAGGACGGTCTCTCCAAATCAGGGACAGTCTCTCCAAATCAAGGACAGTCTCTCCAAATCAGGGACAGTCTCTACAAATCAGGGACAGCCTCTCCAAATCAGGGACAGTTTCTCCAAATCAGGGACAGTCTCTCCAAATCAAGGACAGTCTCTCCAAATCAGGGACAGTCTCTCCAAATCAAGGACAGTCTCTCCAAATCAGGGACTCTCTCTCCAAATCAGGGACAGTCTCTACAAATCAGGGACAGTCTTGCCAAATCGGGGACAGTCTTGCCAAATCAGGGACTCTCTCTCCAAATCAGAGACCATCTCTACAAATCAGGGACAGCCTCTCTAAAGCAGGGACAGCCTCTCCAAATCAGGGACAGCCTCTCCAAATCAGGGACAGCCTCTCCAAATCAGGGACAGTCTCCCCAAATCAGGGACAGTCTCTACAAATCAGGGACAGTCTCTACAAATCAGGGACAGTCTCTCCAAATCAGGGACAGCCTCTCCAAATCAGGGATAGCCTCTACAAATCAGGGATAGCCTCCCCAAATAAGGGACAGTCTCTCCAAATCAGGGACAGTCTCTACAAATTAATGACAGTCCCTTTTTATCAGGGACAGTCTCTCCAAATCAAGGACAGTCTCTCCAAATCAGGGACAGTCTCTCCAAATCAGGGACAGCCTCTCCAAATCAGGGACAGCCTCTCCAAATCAGGGACAGTCTCCCCAAATCAGGGACAGCCTCTACAAATCAGGGACAGTCTCTACAAATCAATGACAGTCCCTTTTTATCAGGGACAGCCTCTCCAAATCAGGGACAGTCTCTCCAAATCAATGACAGTCCCTTTTTTTCAGGGACAGCCTCTCCAAATCAGGGACAGCCTCTACAAATCAGGGACAGTCTCTACAAATCAGGGACTCTCTCTCCAAATCAGGGACAGTCTCTACAAATCAGGGACAGTCTCTACAAATCAGGGACAGCCTCTCAAAATCAGGGACAGGCTCTCCAAATCAAGGACAGTCTCTCCAAATAAAGGACAGTTTCTCCAAATCAGTGACAGTCCCTTTTTATCAGGGACAGTCTCTACAAATTAGGGACAGCCTGCCCAAATCAGGGACAGCCTGCCCTAATCAGGGACAGCCTGCCCAAATCAGGGACAGTCTCTACAAATCAGGGACAGTCTCTACAAATCAGCGACAGTCTCTACAAATCAGGGACAGCCTCTTCAAATCAGGGACAGTCTCTACAAATCAGGGACAGCCTCTCCAAATCAATGACAGTCTCTCCAAATAAAGGACAGTCTCTCCAAATCAGTGATAGCCTCGACAAATCAGGGACAGTCTCTAAAAATCAGGAACAGGCTCTCCAAATCAGGGACAGCCTCTCCAAATCAGGAACAGCCTCTCCAAATCAGGGACAGCCTCTCCATATCAGGGACAGTCTCTACAAATCAGCGACAGTCTCTCCAAATCAGGGACAGTCTCTACAAATCAATGACAGTCCCTTTTTATCAGGGACAGCCTCTCCAAATCAGAGACAGTCTCTCCAAATCAGGGAGAGCCTCTCCAAATCAATGACAGTCTCTCCCAATCAGGGACAGTCTTTAAAAATCAGCGACAGTCTTGCCAAATCAGGGACAGCCTCTCCAAATCAGGGACAGCCTCTTCAAATCAGGGACAGTCTCTACAAATCAGGGACAGCCTCTCCAAATCAGGGACAGCCTCTCCAAATCAGGGACAGTCTCTCCCAATCATGGACAGACTGCACAAATCAGCAACAGTCTCTACAAATCAGGGACAGCCACTCCAAATCAGGGACAATCTCTCCAAATCAGGGACAGTCTCTCCAAATCATAGACTCTCTCCAAATCAGGGACTCACCCTCTCCAAATCAGGGACAGTCTCTCCATATCAGGGACAGTCTCTCCCAATCAGGGACAGTCTCTACAAATCAGGGACAGCCTCTCCAAATCAGGCACAGTCTCTCCAAATCAAGGACAGTCACTCAAAATCAGGGACTCTCTCTCCAAATCATGGACAGTCTCTCCAAATCAGGGACAGTCCCTTTTTATCAGGGACAGCCTCTCCAAATCAGGGACAGCCTCTCCAAATCAGGGACAGTCTCTCCAAATCAGGGACAGTCTCTACAAATCAGGGACTCTCTCTCCAAATCAGGGACAGTCTCTACAAATCAGGGACAGCCTCTCCAAAGCAGGGACAACCTCTTCAAATCAGGGACAGTCTCTACAAATCAGGGACAGTCTCTACAAATCAGGGACAGTCTCTACAAATCAGGGACAGTCTCTCCAAATCAGGGACAGCCTCTCCATATCAGGGACAGCCTCTCCATATCAGGAACAGTCTCTACAAATCAGCGACAGTCTCTACAAATCAGGGACAGCCTCTCCAAATCAGGGACAGTCTCTCCCAATCAGGGACAGACTCTACAAATCAGGACAGCCACTCCAAATCAGGGACAGCCTCTCCAAATCAGGGACAGTCTCTCCAAATCAGGGACTCTCTCTCCAAATCAGGGACCATCTCTCCAAATCAATGACAGTCTCTCCAAATCAGGGACTCTCTCTCCAAATCAGGGACAATCTCTCCAAATCAGGGACTCTCTCTCCAAATCAGGGACAGTCTCTACAAATCAGGTACAGCATTTAAAAATCAGGGACAGCCTCTTCAAATCAGGGACAGTTTCTCCAAATCAATGACAGTCTCTCCAAATCAGTGACAGCCTTTCCATATCAGGGACAACCTCTTCAAATCAGGGACAGTTTCTCCAAAACAGGGACTCTCTCTCCAAATCAGGAACTCTCTCTCCAAATCAGCGACAGTATCTCCAAATCAGGGACAGTATCTCCAAATCAGGGACAGTCGCTACAAATCACGGACAGCATCTCCAAATCAGGGACTCTCTCTCCAAATCAGGGACTCTCTCTCCAAATCAGGGACTCTCTCTCCAAATCGGGGACAGTCTCTACAAATCAGGGACAGCCTTTCCAAATCAGGGACAGCTTCTCCAAATCAGGGACAGCCTCCCCAAATCAGGGAGAGCCTCTCCAAATCAGGGACAGTCCCTCCCAATCAGGGACATTCTCTACAAATCAGGGACATTCTCTACAAATCAGGGACAGTCTCTACAAATCAGGGACAGCCTCTCCAAATCAGGGACAGCCTCTCCAAATCAGGGACAGCCTCTCCAAATCAGGCACAGTCTCTCCAAATCAAGGACAGTCACTCAAAATCAGGGACTCTCTCTCCAAATCATGGACAGTCTCTCCAAATCAGGGACAGTCCCTTTTTATCAGGGACAGCCTCTCCAAATCAGGGACAGCCTCTCCAAATCAGAAACAGCCTCTCCAAATCAGGGACAGTCTCTCCAAATCAGGGACAGTCTCTACAAATCAGGGACAGACTGTCAAAATCAGGGACAGCCTCTCCAAATCAGGGACAGTCTCCACAAATCAGGGACTCTCTCTCCAAATCAGGGACAGTCTCTACAAATCAGGGACAGCCTCTCCAAAGCAGGGACAACCTCTTCAAATCAGGGACAGTCTCTACAAATCAGGGACAGTCTCTACAAATCAGGGACTCTCTCTCCAAATCGGGGACAGTCTCTACAAATCAGGGACAGTCTCTCCAAATCAGGGACAGTCTCTACAAATCAGGTACAGCATTTAAAAATCAGGGACAGCCTCTTCAAATCAGGGACAGTCTCTACAAATCAGGGACAGCCTTTCCAAATCAGGGACAGCCACTCCAAATCAGGGACAGCCACTCCAAATCAGGGACAGCCTCTCCAAATCAGGGACACTCTCTCCAAATCAAGGACCATCTCTACAAATCAGGGACAGCCTCTCCAAATCAGGGACAGCCTCTCCAAGTCAGGGAAGTCTCTCCTAATCAGGGACTGTCTCTACAAATTAGGGACAGCCACTCCAAATCAGGGACAGCCTCTCCAAATCAGGGACAGTCTCTCCAAATCAGGGACAGTCTCTCCAAATCAGGGACCGTCTCTCCAAATCAGGGACAGTCTCTACAAATCAAGGACAGCCTCTACAAATCAGGGACAGTCTCTACAAATCAGGGACAGTCTCTCCAAATCAGGGACAGTTTCTCCAAATCAGGGACTCTCTCTCCAAATCAGGGACCATCTCTACAAATCAGGGACAGCCTCTCTAAAGCAGGGACAGCCTCTCCAAATCAGGGACAGCCTCTCCAAATCAGGGACAGCCTCTCCAAATCAGGGACAGTCTCCCCAAATCAGGGACAGTCTCTACAAATCAGGGACAGCCTCTTCAAATCAGGGACAGTTTCTCCAAAACAGGGACAGTCTCTCCAAATCAGGGACAGTCTCTCCAAATCAGGGACAGCCTCTCCAAATAAGGGAAAGTCTCTCCAAATCAGGGACAGTCTCTACAAATCAGGGACAGTCTCTACAAATCAGGGATAGCCTCTACAAATAAGGGACAGTCTCTCCAAATCAGGGACAGTCTCTACAAATCAACGACAGTTCCTTTTTATCAGGGACAGCCTCTCCAAATCAGGGACAGTCTCTCCAAATCAAGGACAGTCTCTCCAAATCAGGGACAGTTTCTCCAAATCAGGGACAGTCTCTCCAAATCAGGGACAGTCTCTACAAATCAGGGACAGTCTTGCCAAATCAGGGACAGTCTTGCCAAATCAGGGACTCTCTCTCCAAATCAGGGACCATCTCTACAAATCAGGGACAGCCTCTCTAAAGCAGGGACAGCCTCTCCAAATCAGGGACAGCCTCTCCAAATCAGGGACAGTCTCCTCAAATCAGGGACAGTCTCTACAAATCAGGGACAGCCTCTCCAAATCAGGGACAGTCTCTCCAAATCAGGGACAGTCTCTCCAAATCAAGGACGGTCTCTCCAAATCAGGGACAGTCTCTCCAAATCAAGGACAGTCTCTCCAAATCAGGGACAGTCTCTACAAATCAGGGACAGCCTCTCCAAATCAGGGACAGTTTCTCCAAATCAGGGACAGTCTCTCCAAATCAAGGACAGTCTCTCCAAATCAGGGACAGTCTCTCCAAATCAAGGACAGTCTCTCCAAATCAGGGACTCTCTCTCCAAATCAGGGACAGTCTCTACAAATCAGGGACAGTCTTGCCAAATCGGGGACAGTCTTGCCAAATCAGGGACTCTCTCTCCAAATCAGAGACCATCTCTACAAATCAGGGACAGCCTCTCTAAAGCAGGGACAGCCTCTCCAAATCAGGGACAGCCTCTCCAAATCAGGGACAGCCTCTCCAAATCAGGGACAGTCTCCCCAAATCAGGGACAGTCTCTACAAATCAGGGACAGTCTCTACAAATCAGGGACAGTCTCTCCAAATCAGGGACAGCCTCTCCAAATCAGGGATAGCCTCTACAAATCAGGGATAGCCTCCCCAAATAAGGGACAGTCTCTCCAAATCAGGGACAGTCTCTACAAATTAATGACAGTCCCTTTTTATCAGGGACAGTCTCTCCAAATCAAGGACAGTCTCTCCAAATCAGGGACAGTCTCTCCAAATCAGGGACAGCCTCTCCAAATCAGGGACAGCCTCTCCAAATCAGGGACAGTCTCCCCAAATCAGGGACAGCCTCTACAAATCAGGGACAGTCTCTACAAATCAATGACAGTCCCTTTTTATCAGGGACAGCCTCTCCAAATCAGGGACAGTCTCTCCAAATCAATGACAGTCCCTTTTTTTCAGGGACAGCCTCTCCAAATCAGGGACAGCCTCTACAAATCAGGGACAGTCTCTACAAATCAGGGACTCTCTCTCCAAATCAGGGACAGTCTCTACAAATCAGGGACAGTCTCTACAAATCAGGGACAGCCTCTCAAAATCAGGGACAGGCTCTCCAAATCAAGGACAGTCTCTCCAAATAAAGGACAGTTTCTCCAAATCAGTGACAGTCCCTTTTTATCAGGGACAGTCTCTACAAATTAGGGACAGCCTGCCCAAATCAGGGACAGCCTGCCCTAATCAGGGACAGCCTGCCCAAATCAGGGACAGTCTCTACAAATCAGGGACAGTCTCTACAAATCAGCGACAGTCTCTACAAATCAGGGACAGCCTCTTCAAATCAGGGACAGTCTCTACAAATCAGGGACAGCCTCTCCAAATCAATGACAGTCTCTCCAAATAAAGGACAGTCTCTCCAAATCAGTGATAGCCTCGACAAATCAGGGACAGTCTCTAAAAATCAGGAACAGGCTCTCCAAATCAGGGACAGCCTCTCCAAATCAGGAACAGCCTCTCCAAATCAGGGACAGCCTCTCCATATCAGGGACAGTCTCTACAAATCAGCGACAGTCTCTCCAAATCAGGGACAGTCTCTACAAATCAATGACAGTCCCTTTTTATCAGGGACAGCCTCTCCAAATCAGAGACAGTCTCTCCAAATCAGGGAGAGCCTCTCCAAATCAATGACAGTCTCTCCCAATCAGGGACAGTCTTTAAAAATCAGCGACAGTCTTGCCAAATCAGGGACAGCCTCTCCAAATCAGGGACAGCCTCTTCAAATCAGGGACAGTCTCTACAAATCAGGGACAGCCTCTCCAAATCAGGGACAGCCTCTCCAAATCAGGGACAGTCTCTCCCAATCATGGACAGACTGCACAAATCAGCAACAGTCTCTACAAATCAGGGACAGCCACTCCAAATCAGGGACAATCTCTCCAAATCAGGGACAGTCTCTCCAAATCATAGACTCTCTCCAAATCAGGGACTCACCCTCTCCAAATCAGGGACAGTCTCTCCATATCAGGGACAGTCTCTCCCAATCAGGGACAGTCTTTAAAAATCAGCGACAGTCTCTCCAAATCAGGGACTCTCTCTACAAATCAGGGACAGTCTTGCCAAATCAGGGACAGTCTTGCCAAATCAGGGACAGCCTCTCCAAATCAGGGACAGCCTCTTCAAATCAGGGACAGCCTCTCCAAATCAGGGACAGCCTCTCCAAATCAGGGACAGCCTCTCCAAATCAGGGACAGTCTCTCCCAATCATGGACAGACTGTACAAATCAGCAACAGTCTCTACAAATCAGGGACAGCCACTCCAAATCAGGGACAGTCTCTCCAAATCAGGGACAGTCTCTCCAAATCAGGGACTCTTTCTCCAAATCAGGGACTCTCTCTTCAAATCAGGGACAGTCTCTCCAAATCAGGGACAGCCAATCCAAATCAGGGACACTCTCTCCAAATCAGGGACAGCCTCTCCAAATCAGGGACAGTCTCTCCAAATAAGGGACTCTCTCTCCAAATCAGGGACAGTCTCTACAAATCAGGGACTCTCTCTCCAAATCAGGTACAGTCTCTACAAATCAGGGACAGTCTCTACAAATCAAGGACAGCCTCTCCAAATCAGGGACAGCCTCTCCAAATCAATGACAGTCTCTCCAAATAAAGGACAGTCTCTCCAAATCAGGGACAGCCTCTCCCAATCAGGGACAGCCTCTCCAAATCATAGACTCTATCTCCAAATCATAGACCCTCTCTCCAAATCAGGGACAGTCTCTACAAATCAGGGACAGTCCTGCCAAATCAGGGACAGTCTTGCCAAATCAGGGACTCTCTCTCCAAATCAGGGACCATCTCTACAAATCAGGGACAGCCTCTCTAAAGCAGGGACAGCCTCTCCAAAACAGGGACAGCCTCTCCAAATCAGGGACAGCCTCTCCAAATCAGGGACAGTCTCCCCAAATCAGGGACAGCCTCTACAAATCAGGGAAAGCCTCTACAAATCAGGGACAGTCTCTACAAATCAGGGACAGTCTCTCCAAATCAGGGACAGCCTCTCCAAATCAGGGATAGCCTCCCCAAATAAGGGACAGTCTCTCCAAATCAGGGACAGTCTCTACAAATCAATGACAGTCCCTTTTTATCAGGGACAGCCTCTCCAAATCAGGGAAAGTCTCTCCAAATCAGGGACAGTCTCTCCAGATCAAGGACAGTCTCTCCAAATCAGGGACAGTCTCTCCAAATCAGGGACAGTCTCTCCAGATCAAGGACAGCCTCTCCAAATCAGGGACAGCCTCTCCAAATCAGGGACAGTCTCTCCAAATCAGGGACAGTTTCTCCAGATCAAGGACAGTCTCTCCAAATCAGGGACAGTCTCTCCAAATCAGGGACAGTCTCTACAATTTAGGGACACTCTCTCCAAATCAGGGACAGCCTCTCAAATCAGGGACAGTCTCCCCAAATCAGGGACAGCCTCTACAAATCAGGGACAGCCTCTACAAATCAGGGACAGTCTCCCCAAATAAGGGACAGTCTCTCCAAATCAGGGACAGTCTCTCCAAATCAATGACAGTCTCTCCAAATAAAGGACAGTCTCTCCAAATCAGTGATAGGCTCAACAAATCAGGGAAAGTCTCTACAAATCAGGGACTCTCTCTCCAAATCAGGGACTCTCTCAAAATCAGGGACAGTCTCTACAAATCAGGTACAGTCTTTCCAAATCAGGGACAGCCTCTTCAAATCAGGGACAGTTTCTCCAAAACAGGGACAGTCCCTCCAAATCAGGGACAGTCTCTACAAATCAATGACAGTCCCTTTTTATCAGGGACAGCCTCTCCAAATCAGGGACAGTCTCTACAAATCAGGGACAGCCTGCCCAAATCAGGGACAGCCTGCCCAAATCAGGGACAGCCTGCCCAAATCAGGGACAGTCTCTACAAATCAGGGACAGTCTCTACAAATCAGCGACAGTCTCTCCAAATCAGGGACAGTCTCTACAAATCAAGGACAGTTTTGCAAATCAGGGACAGCCTCTCCAAATCAGGGAGAGCTTCTCCAAATGAGGGACACTCTCTACAAATCAGGGACAGCCTCTTCAAATCAGGGACAGTCTCTACAAATCAGCGACAGCCTCTCCAAATCAATGACAGTCTCTCCAAATAAAGGACAGTCTCTCCAAATCAGTGATAGCCTCGACAAATCAGGGACAGTCTCTACAAATCAGGGACAGCCTTTCCAAATCAGGGACAGCCTCTCCAAATCAGGAACAGCCTCTCCAAATCAGGAACAGCCTCTCCAAATCAGGGACAGCCTCTCCATATCAGGGACAGTCTCTACAAATCAGCGACAGTCTCTCCAAATCAGGGACAGTCTCTACAAATCAATGACAGTCCCTTTTTATCAGGGACAGCCTCTCCAAATCAGGAACAGCCTCTCCAAATCAGGGACAGCCTCTCCATATTAGGGACAGTCTCTACAAATCAGCGACAGTCTCTCCAAATCAGGGACAGTCTCTACAAATCAATGACAGTCCCTTTTTATCAGGGACAGCCTCTCCAAATCAGGGACAGTCTCTACAAATCAGGGACAGCCTGCCCAAATCAGGGACAGCCTGCCCAAATCAGGGACAGTCTCTACAAATCAGTGACAGTCTCTACAAATCAGGGACAGTCTCTACAAATCAGGGACAGTCTCTACAAATCAGGGACTCTCTCTCCAAATCAGGGACACTCTCTCCAAATCATAGACTCTCTCCAAATCAGGGACTCTCCCTCTCCAAATCAGGGACAGTCTCTCCATATCAGGGATAGTCTCTCCCAATCAGGGACAGTCTTTAAAAATCAGCGACAGTCTCTCCAAATCAGGGACTCTCTCTCCAAATCAGGGACAGTCTCTACAAATCAGGGACAGTCTTGCCAAATCAGGGACAGCCTCTCCAAATCAGGGACAGCCTCTTCAAATAAGGGACAGCCTCTTCAAATCAGGGACAGCCTCTCCAAATCAGGGACAGCCTCTCCAAATCAGGGACAGTCTCTCCCAATCATGGACAGACTGTACAAATCAGCAACAGTCTCTACAAATCAGGGACAGCCACTCCAAATCAGGGACAGTCTCTCCAAATCAGGGACAGTCTCTCCAAATCAGGGACTCTCTCTCCAAATCAGGGACTCTCTCTTCAAATCAGGGACAGTCTCTCCAAATCAGGGACAGCCAATCCAAATCAGGGACACTCTCTCCAAATCAGGGACAGCCTCTCCAAATCAGGGACAGTCTCTCCAAATAAGGGACTCTCTCTCCAAATCAGGGACAGTCTCTACAAATCAGAGACTCTCTCTTAAAATCAGGGACAGTCTCTACAAATCAGGGACAGTCTCTCCAAATAAGGGCAGCCTCTCCCAATCAGGGACAGCCTTTCCAAATCATAGACCCTCTCTCCAAATCATAGACCCTCTCTCCAAATCAGGGACAGTCTCTACAAATCAGGGACAGTCTTGCCAAATCAGGGACTCTCTCTCCAAATCAGGGACCATCTCTACAAATCAGGGACAGCCTCTCCAAAACAGGGACAGCCTCTCCAAATCAGGGACAGCCTCTCCAAATCAGGGACAGCCTCTCCAAATCAGGGACAGTCTCCCCAAATCAGGGACAGCCTCTACAAATCAGGGACAGCCTCTGCAAATCAGGGACAGTCTCTACAAATCAGGGACAGTCTCTACAAATCAGTGATAGGCTCAACAAATCAGGGACAGTCTCTACAAATCAGGGACTCTCTCTCCAAATCAGGGACAGCCTCTCCAAATCAGGAACAGTCTTTCCAAATCAGGGACAGCCTCTTCAAATCAGGGACAGCCTCTTCAAATCAGGGACAGTTTCTCCAAATCAGGGACAGTCTCTACAAATCAGGGACAGTCTCTACAAATCAGGGACAGTCTCCCCAAATCAGGGACAGTCTCTCCAAATCAGGGACAGTCTCTACAAATCAGGGTCAGTCTCTACAAAACAGGGACAGTCTCTACAAATCAGGGACTCTCTCTCCAAATCAGGGACAGTCTCTCCAAATCAGGGACAGTCTCTCCAAATCATAGACTCTCTCCAAATCAGGGACTCTCCCTCTCCAAATCAGGGACAGTCTCTCCATATCAGGGACAGTCTCTCCCAATCAGGGACAGTCTTTAAAAATCAGCGACAGTCTCTCCAAATCAGGGACTCTCTCTCCAAATCAGGGACAGTCTCTACAAATCAGGGACAGTCTTACCAAATCAGGGACTCTCTCTCCAAATCAGGGACCATCTCTACAAATCAGGGACAGCCTCTCTAAAGCAGGGACAGCCTCTCCAAAACAGGGACAGCCTCTCCAAATCAGGGACAGTCTCCCCAAATCAGGGACAGTCTCTACAAATCAGGGACAGTCTCTACAAATCAGGGATAGCCTCTACAAATAAGGGACAGTCTCTCCAAATCAGGGACAGTCTCTACAAATCAACGACAGTCCCTTTTTATCAGGGACAGCCTCTCCAAATCAGGGACAGTCTCTCCAAATCAAGGACAGTCTCTCCAAATCAGGGACAGTCTCTCCAAATCAGGGACAGTCTCTCCAAATCAGGGACAGTCTCTCCAAATCATAGACTCTCTCCAAATCAGGGACTCTCTGTCTCCAAATCAGGGACAGTCTCTCCATATCAGGGACAGTCTCTCCTAATCAGGGACAGTCTTTAAAAATCAGCGACAGTCTCTCCAAATCAGGGACTCTCTCTCCAAATCAGGGACAGTCTCTACAAATCAGGGACAGTCTTGCCAAATCAGGGACAGTCTTGCCAAATCAGGGACTCTCTCTCCAAATCAGGGACCATCTCTACAAATCAGGGACAGCCTCTCTAAAGCAGGGACAGCCTCTCCAAATCAGGGACAGCCTCTCCAAATCAGGGACAGACTCTCCAAATCAGGGACAGTCTCCCCAAATCAGGGACAGTCTCTAAAAATCAGGGACAGCCTCTCCAAATCAGGGACAGTCTCTCCAAATCAGGGACAGTCTCTCCAAATCAAGGACAGTCTCTCCAAATCAAGGACAGTCTCTCCAAATCAGGGACAGTCTCTCCAAATCAGGGACAGCCTCTCCAAATCAGGGACAGTCTCTACAAATCAGGGACAGTCTCTACAAAACAGGGACAGTCTCTACAAATCAGGGACTCTCTCTCCAAATCAGGGACAGTCTCTCCAAATCAGGGACAGTCTCTCCAAATCATAGACTCTCTCCAAATCAGGGACTCTCCCTCTCCAAATCAGGGACAGTCTCTCCATATCAGGGACAGTCTCTCCCAATCAGGGACAGTCTTTAAAAATCAGCGACAGTCTCTCCAAATCAGGGACTCTCTCTCCAAATCAGGGACAGTCTTACCAAATCAGGGACTCTCTCTCCAAATCAGGGACCATCTCTACAAATCAGGGACAGCCTCTCTAAAGCAGGGACAGCCTCTCCAAAACAGGGACAGCCTCTCCAAATCAGGGACAGTCTCCCCAAATCAGGGACAGTCTCTACAAATCAGGGACAGTCTCTACAAATCAGGGATAGCCTCTACAAATAAGGGACAGTCTCTCCAAATCAGGGACAGTCTCTACAAATCAACGACAGTCCCTTTTTATCAGGGACAGCCTCTCCAAATCAGGGACAGTCTCTCCAAATCAAGGACAGTCTCTCCAAATCAGGGACAGTCTCCCCAAATCAGGGACAGTCTCTCCAAATCAGGGACAGTCTCTCCAAATCATAGACTCTCTCCAAATCAGGGACTCTCTGTCTCCAAATCAGGGACAGTCTCTCCATATCAGGGACAGTCTCTCCCAATCAGGGACAGTCTTTAAAAATCAGCGACAGTCTCTCCAAATCAGGGACTCTCTCTCCAAATCAGGGACAGTCTCTACAAATCAGGGACAGTCCTGCCAAATCAGGGACAGTCTTGCCAAATCAGGGACTCTCTCTCCAAATCAGGGACCATCTCTACAAATCAGGGACAGCCTCTCTAAAGCAGGGACAGCCTCTCCAAATCAGGGACAGCCTCTCCAAATCAGGGACAGACTCTCCAAATCAGGGACAGTCTCCCCAAATCAGGGACAGTCTCTAAAAATCAGGGACAGCCTCTCCAAATCAGGGACAGTCTCTCCAAATCAGGGACAGTCTCTCCAAATCAAGGACAGTCTCTCCAAATCAAGGACAGTCTCTCCAAATCAGGGACAGTCTCTCCAAATCAGGGACAGCCTCTCCAAATCAGGGACAGCCTCTCCAAATCAGGGACAGTCTCCCCAAATCAGGGACAGTCTCTACAAATCAGGGACAGCCTCTACAAATCAGGGACAGCCTCTACAAATCAGGGACAGTCTCTACAAATCAGGGACAGTCTCCCCAAATCAGGGACAGTCTCTACAAATCAGGGACAGTCTCTACAAATCAGGGACAGTCTCTACAAATCAGGGACTCTCTCTCCAATCAGGGACAGTCTCTCCAAATCATAGACTCTCTCCAAATCAGGGACTCTCCCTCTCCAAATCAGGGACAGTCTCTCCATATCAGGGACAGTCTCTCCCAAACAGGGACAGTCTTTAAAAATCAGCGACAGTCTCTCCAAATCAGGGACTCTCTCTCCAAATCAGGGACAGTCTCTACAAATCAGGGACAGTCTTGCCAAATCAGGGACTCTCTCTCCAAATCAGGGACCATCTCTACAAATCAGGGACAGCCTCTCTAAAGCAGGGACAGCCTCTCCAAAACAGGGACAGCCTCTCCAAATCAGGGACAGTCTCCCCAAATCAGGGACAGTCTCTACAAATCAGGGACAGTCTCTACAAATCAGGGATAGCCTCTACAAATAAGGGACAGTCTCTCCAAATCAGGGACAGTCTCTACAAAACAACGACAGTCCCTTTTTATCAGGGACAGCCTCTCCAAATCAGGGACAGTCTCTCCGAATCAAGGACAGTCTCTCCAAATCAGGGACAGTCTCTCCAAATCAGGGACAGTCTCTCCAAATCAGGGACAGTCTCTCCAAATCATAGACTCTCTCCAAATCAGGGACTCTCCGTCTCCAAATCAGGGACAGTCTCTCCATATCAGGGACAGTCTCTCCCAATCAGGGACAGTCTTTAAAAATCAGCGACAGCCTCTCCAAATCAGGGACAGTCTCCCCAAATCAGGGACAGTCTCTACAAATCAGGGACAGCCTCTCCAAATCAGGGACAGTCTCTACAAATCAGGGACAGCCTCTACAAATCAGGGACAGTCTCTACAAATCAGGGACAGTCTCCCCAAATCAGGGACAGTCTCTACAAATCA
This sequence comes from Aquarana catesbeiana, assembly GCA_037953035.1. Taxonomy (NCBI): domain Eukaryota; kingdom Metazoa; phylum Chordata; class Amphibia; order Anura; family Ranidae; genus Aquarana; species Aquarana catesbeiana. The sequence continues at coordinate 1,616,623 of JBBHAA010000512.1, read as the reverse complement.
GGGACAGTCTCTACAAATCAGGGACAGTCTCTACAAATCAGGGACTCTCTCTCCAAATCAGGGACAGTCTCTCCAAATCATAGACTCTCTCCAAATCAGGGACTCTCCCTCTCCAAATCAGGGACAGTCTCTCCATATCAGGGACAGTCTCTCCCAATCAGGGACAGTCTTTAAAAATCAGCGACAGTCTCTCCAAATCAGGGACTCTCTCTCCAAATCAGGGACAGTCTCTACAAATCAGGGACAGTCTTGCCAAATCAGGGACTCTCTCTCCAAATCAGGGATCATCTCTACAAATCAGGGACAGCCTCTCTAAAGCAGGGACAGCCTCTCCAAAACAGGGACAGCCTCTCCAAATCAGGGACAGTCTCCCCAAATCAGGGACAGTCTCTACAAATCAGGGACAGTCTCTACAAATCAGGGATAGCCTCTACAAATAAGGGACAGTCTCTCCAAATCAGGGACAGTCTCTACAAATCAACGACAGTCCCTTTTTATCAGGGACAGCCTCTCCAAATCAGGGACAGTCTCTCCGAATCAAGGACAGTCTCTCCAAATCAGGGACAGTCTCTCCAAATCAGGGACAGTCTCTCCAAATCATAGACTCTCTCCAAATCAGGGACTCTCCGTCTCCAAATCAGGGACAGTCTCTCCATATCAAGGACAGTCTCTCCCAATCAGGGACAGTCTTTAAAAATCAGCGACAGTCTCTCCAATTCAGGGACTCTCTCTTCAAATCAGGGACAGTCTCTACAAATCAGGGACAGTCTTGCCAAATCAGGGACTCTCTCTCCAAATCAGGGACCATCTCTACAAATCAGGGACAGCCTCTCTAAAGCAGGGACAGCCTCTCCAAATCAGGGACAGCCTCTCCAAATCAGGGACAGCCTCTCCAAATCAGGGACTGTCTCCCCAAATCAGGGACAGTCTCTACAAATCAGGGACAGCCTCTCCAAATCAGGGACAGTCTCTCCAAATCAGGGACAGTCTCTCCAAATCAAGGACAGTCTCTCCAAATCAGGGACAGTCTCTCCAAATCAAGGACAGTCTCTCCAAATCAGGGACAGTCTCTCCAAATCAGGGACAGCCTCTCCAAATCAGGGACAGTCTCCCCAAATCAGGGACAGTCTCTACAAATCAGGGACAGCCTCTACAAATCAGGGACAGTCTCTACAAATCAGGGACAGTCTCCCCAAATCAGGGACAGTCTCTCCAAATCAGGGACAGTCTCTCCAAATCAGGGACAGTCTCTACAAATCAGGGACAGTCTCTACAAATCAGGGACTCTCTCTCCAAATCAGGGACAGTCTCTCCAAATCAGGGACAGTCTCTCCAAATCATAGACTCTCTATAAATCAGGGACTCTCCCTCTCCAAATCAGGGACAGTCTCTCCATATCAGGGACAGTCTCTCCCAATCAGGGACAGTCTTTAAAAATCAGCGACAGTCTCTCCAAATCAGGGACTCTCTCTCCAAATCAGGGACAGTCTCTACAAATCAGGGACAGTCTTGCCAAATCAGGGACTCTCTCTCCAAATCAGGGACCATCTCTACAAATCAGGGACAGCCTCTCTAAAGCAGGGACAGCCTCTCCAAAACAGGGACAGCCTCTCCAAATCAGGGACAGTCTCCCCAAATCAGGGACAGTCTCTACAAATCAGGGACAGTCTCTCCAAATCAGGGACAGTCTCTACAAATCAGGGACAGTCTCTACAAATCAGGGACAGCCTCTACAAATCAGGGACAGTCTCTACAAATCAGGGACAGTCTCCCCAAATCAGGGACAGTCTCTCCAAATCAGGGACAGTCTCTACAAATCAGGGACACTCTCTACAAATCAGGGACTCTCTCTCCAAATCAGGGACAGTCTCTCCAAATCAGGGACAGTCTCTCCAAATCATAGACTCTCTCCAAATCAGGGACTCTCCCTCTCCAAATCAGGGACAGTCTCTCCATATCAGGGACAGTCTCTCCCAATCAGGGACAGTCTTTAAAAATCAGCGACAGTCTCTCCAAATCAGGGACTCTCTCTCCAAATCAGGGACAGTCTCTACAAATCAGGGACAGTCTTGCCAAATCAGGGACTCTCTCTCCAAATCAGGGACCATCTCTACAAATCAGGGACAGCCTCTCTAAAGCAGGGACAGCCTCTCCAAAACAGGGCAGCCTCTCCAAATCAGGGACAGCCTCTCCAAATCAGGGACAGTCTCCCCAAATCAGGGACAGTCTCTACAAATCAGGGACAGTCTCTCCAAATCAGGGACAGCCTCTCCAAATCAGGGATAGCCTCTACAAATCAGGGATAGCCTCCCCAAATAAGGGACAGTCTCTCCAAATCAGGGACAGTCTCTACAAATCAATGACAGTCCCTTTTTATCAGGGACAGCCTCTCCAAATCAGGGACAGTCTCTCCAAATCAGGGACAGTCTCTCCAAATCAAGGACAGTCTCTCCAAATCAGGGACAGTCTCTCCAAATCAGGGACAGTCTCTACAAATCAGGGACTCTCTCTCCAAATCAGGCACAGCCTCTACAAATCAGGGACAGTCTCTACAAATCAGGGACTCTCTCTCCAAATCAGGTACAGTCTCTACAAATCAGGGACAGTCTCTACAAATCAAGGACAGCCTCTCCAAATCAGGGACAGCCTCTCCAAATCAATGACAGTCTCTCCAAATAAAGGACAGTCTCTCCAAATCAGTGATAGGCTCAACAAATCAGGGACAGTCTCAAAATCAGGGACAGTCTCTACAAATCAGGTACAGTCTTTCCAAATCAGGGACAGCCTCTTCAAATCAGGGACAGTTTCTCCAAAACAGGGACAGTCTCTCCAAATCAGGGACAGTCTCTACAAATCAATGACAGTCCCTTTTTATCAGGGACAGTCTCTACAAATCAGGGACAGCCTGCCCAAATCAGGGACAGCCTGCCCTAATCAGGGACAGCCTGCCGAAATCAGGGACTCTCTCTCCAAATCAGAGACAGTCTCTACAAATCAGGGACAGTCTCTACAAATCAGCGACAGTCTCTCCAAATCAGGGACTCTCTCTCCAAATCAGGGACAGTCTCTACAAATCAAGGACAGTTTTGCCAAATCAGGGACAGCCTCTCCAAATCAGGGACAGCTTCTCCAAATGAGGGGCACTCTCTACAAATCAGGGACAGCCTCTTCAAATCAGGGACAGTCTCTACAAATCAGGGACAGCCTCTCCAAATCAATGACAGTCTCTCCAAATAAAGGACAGTCTCTCCAAATCAGTGATGGCCTCGACAAATCAGGGACAGTCTCTACAAATCAGGGACAGCTTCTCCAAATCAGGGACAGCCTCTCCAAATCAGGAACAGCCTCTCCAAATCAAGAACAGCCTCTCCAAATCAGGGACAGCCTCTCCATATCAGGGACAGTCTCTACAAATCAGCGACAGTCTCTCCAAATCAGGGACAGTCTCTACAAATCAATGACAGTCCCTTTTTATCAGGGACAGCCTCTCCAAATCAGTGACAGCCTCTCCAAATCAGGGACAGTCTCTCCAAATCAGGGACAGCCTCTCCAAATCAAGGACAGCCTCTCCAAATCAGGGACAGTCTCTCCAAATCATAGACTCTCTCTCCAAATCAGGGACTCTCCCTCTCCAAATCAGGGACAGTCTCTACAAATCAGGGACAGCCTCTCCAAATCAGGAACAGCCTCTCCAAATCAGGGACAGCCTCTCCATATCAGGGACAGTCTCTACAAATCAGCGACAGTCTCTCCAAATCAGGGACAGTCTCTACAAATCAATGACAGTCCCTTTTTATCAGGGACAGCCTCTCCAAATCAGGGACAGTCTCTACAAATCAGGGACAGCCTGCCCAAATCAGGGACAGCCTGCCCAAATCAGGGACACTCTCTACAAATCAGGGACTCTCTCTCCAAATCAGGGACAGTCTCTCCAAATCAGGGACAGTCTCTCCAAATCATAGACTCTCTCCAAATCAGGGACTCTCCCTCTCCAAATCAGGGACAGTCTCTCCATATCAGGGACAGTCTCTCCCAATCAGGGACAGTCTTTAAAAATCAGCGACAGTCTCTCCAAATCAGGGACTCTCTCTCCAAATCAGGGACAGTCTCTACAAATCAGGGACAGTCTTGCCAAATCAGGGACAGCCTCTCCAAATCAGGGACAGCCTCTTCAAATCAGGGACAGCCTCTTCAAATCAGGGACAGCCTCTCCAAATCAGGGACAGCCTCTCCAAATCAGGGACAGTCTCTCCCAATCATGGACAGACTGTACAAATCAGCAACAGTCTCTACAAATCAGGGACAGCCACTACAAATCAGGGACAGTCTCTACAAATCAGGGACAGCCTCTCCAAATCAGGAACAGCCTCTCCAAATCAGGGACAGCCTCTCCATATCAGGGACAGTCTCTACAAATCAGCGACAGTCTCTCCAAATCAGGGACAGTCTCTACAAATCAATGACAGTCCCTTTTTATCAGGGACAGCCTCTCCAAATCAGGGACAGTCTCTACAAATCAGGGACAGCCTGCCAAAATCAGGGACAGCCTGCCCAAATCAGGGACAGCCTGCCCAAATCAGGGACAGTCTCTACAAATCAGTGACAGTCTCTACAAATCAGGGACAGTCTCTACAAATCAGGGACAGTCTCTACAAATCAGGGACCCTCTCTCCAAATCAGGGACAGTCTCTCCAAATCAGGGACAGTCTCTCCAAATCATAGACTCTCTCCAAATCAGGGACTCTCCCTCTCCAAATCATGGACAGTCTCTCCATATCAGGGACAGTCTCTCCCAATCAGGGACAGTCTTTAAAAATCAGCGACAGTCTCTCCAAATCAGGGACTCTCTCTCCAAATCAGGGACAGTCTCTACAAATCAGGGACAGTCTTGCCAAATCAGGGACAGCCTCTCCAAATCAGGGACAGCCTCTTCAAATCAGGGACAGCCTCTTCAAATCAGGGACAGCCTCTTCAAATCAGGGACAGCCTCTCCAAATCAGGGACAGCCTCTCCAAATCAGGGACAGACTGTACAAATCAGCAACAGTCTCTACAAATCAGGGACAGCCACTCCAAATCAGGGACAGTCTCTCCAAATCAGGGACAGTCTCTCCAAATCAGGGACTCTCTCTCCAAATCAGGGACTCTCTCTTCAAATCAGGGACAGTCTCTCCAAATCAGGGACAGCCAATCCAAATCAGGGACACTCTCTCCAAATCAGGGACAGCCTCTCCAAATCAGGGACAGTCTCTCCAAATAAGGGACTCTCTCTCCAAATCAGGGACAGTCTCTACAAATCAGGGACTCTCTCTCCAAATCAGAGACAGTCTCTACAAATCAGGGACAGTCTCTACAAATCAAGGACAGCCTCTCCAAATCAGGGGCAGCCTCTCCAAATCAATGACAGTCTCTCCAAATAAAGGACAGTCTCTCCAAATAAGGGCAGCCTCTCCCAATCAGGGACAGCCTCTCCAAATCATAGACTCTCTCTCCAAATCATAGACCCTCTTTCCCAGTCATAGACCCTCTCTCCAAATCAGGGACAGTCTCTACAAATCAGGGACAGTATGCCAAATCAGGGACTCCCTCTCCAAATCAGGGACCATCTCTACAAATCAGGGACAGCCTCTCTAAAGCAGCGACAGCCTCTCCAAATCAGGGACAGCCTCTCCAAATCAGGGACAGTCTCCCCAAATCAGGGACAGTCTCTACAAATCAGGGACAGCCTCTACAAATCAGGGACAGCCTCTACAAATCAGGGACAGTCTCTACAAATCAGGGACAGGCTCTCCAAATCAATGACAGTCTCTCCAAATAAAGGACAGTCTCTCCAAATCAGTGATAGGCTCAACAAATCAGGGACAGTCTCTACAAATCAGGGACTCTCTCTCCAAATCAGGGACAGCCTCTCCAAATCAGGAACAGTCTTTCCAAATCAGGGACAGCCTCTTCAAATCAGGGACAGTTTCTCCAAAACAGGGACAGTCTCTCTCCAAATCAGGGACAGTCTCTACAAATCAGGGACAGCCTGTCCAAATCAGGGACAGCCTCTCCAAATCAGGGACTCTCTCTCCAAATCAGAGACAGCCTCTCCAAAGCAGGTACAACCTCTCCAAATCAGGGACAGTCTCTCCAAATCAGGGACTCTCTCTCCAAATCGGGGACAGTCTCTACAAATCAGGGACAGTCTCTACAAATCAAGGACAGCCTCTCCAAATCAGGGACAGCCTCTCCAAATCAATGACAGTCTCTCCAAATAAAGGACAGTCTCTCCAAATCAGGGACAGCCTCTCCCAATCAGGGACAGCCTCTCCAAATCATAGACTCTCTCTCCAAATCATAGACCCTCTCTCCAAATCATAGACCCTCTCTCCAAATCAGGGACAGTCTCTACAAATCAGGGACAGTCTTGCCAAATCAGGGACTCTCTCTCCAAATCAGGGACCATCTCTACAAATCAGGGACAGCCTCTCTAAAGCAGGGACAGCCTCTCCAAATCAGGGACAGCCTCTCCAAATCAGGGACAGCCTCTCCAAATCAGGGACAGCCTCTCCAAATCAGGCACAGTCTCCCAAAATCAGGGACAGTCTCTACAAATCAGGGACAGCCTCTACAAATCAGGGACAGCCTCTACAAATCAGGGACAGTCTCTACAAATCAGGGACAGGCTCTCCAAATCAATGACAGTCTCTCCAAATAAAGGACAGTCTCTCCAAATCAGTGATAGGCTCAACAAATCAGGGACAGTCTCTACAAATCAGGGACTCTCTCTCCAAATCAGGGACAGCCTCTCCAAATCAGGAACAGTCTTTCCAAATCAGGGACAGCCTCTTCAAATCAGGGACAGTTTCTCCAAAACAGGGACAGTCTCTCCAAATCAGGGACAGTCTCTCCAAATCAGGGACAGCCTCTCCAAATAAGGGAAAGTCTCTCCAAATCAACGACAGTCTCTCCAAATCAGTGACAGCCTCTCCAAATCAGGGACTCTCTCCAAATCAGGGACAGTCTCTCCAAATCAGGGACAGTCTCTCTCCAAATCAGGGACAGTCTCTACAAATCAGGGACAGCCTGTCCAAATCAGGGACAGCCTCTCCAAATCAAGGACTCTCTCTCCAAATCAGAGACAGCCTCTCCAAAGCAGGTACAACCTCTCCAAATCAGGGACAGTCTCTCCAAATCAGGGACTCTCTCTCCAAATCGGGGACAGTCTCTACAAATCAGGGACAGTCTCTACAAATCAAGGACAGCCTCTCCAAATCAGGGACAGCCTCTCCAAATCAATGACAGTCTCTCCAAATAAAGGACAGTCTCTCCAAATCAGGGACAGCCTCTCCCAATCAGGGACAGCCTCTCCAAATCATAGACTCTCTCTCCAAATCATAGACCCTCTCTCCAAATCATAGACCCTCTCTCCAAATCAGGGACAGTCTCTACAAATCAGGGACAGTCTTGCCAAATCAGGGACTCTCTCTCCAAATCAGGGACCATCTCTACAAATCAGGGACAGCCTCTCTAAAGCAGGGACAGCCTCTCCAAAACAGGGACAGCCTCTCCAAATCAGGGACAGCCTCTCCAAATCAGGGACAGCCTCTCCAAATCAGGCACAGTCTCCCAAAATCAGGGACAGTCTCTACAAATCAGGGACAGCCTCTACAAATCAGGGACAGCCTCTACAAATCAGGGACAGTCTCTACAAATCAGGGACAGGCTCTCCAAATCAATGACAGTCTCTCCAAATAAAGGACAGTCTCTCCAAATCAGTGATAGGCTCAACAAATCAGGGACAGTCTCTACAAATCAGGGACTCTCTCTCCAAATCAGGGACAGCCTCTCCAAATCAGGAACAGTCTTTCCAAATCAGGGACAGCCTCTTCAAATCAGGGACAGTTTCTCCAAAACAGGGACAGTCTCTCCAAATCAGGGACAGTCTCTCCAAATCAGGGACAGCCTCTCCAAATAAGGGAAAGTCTCTCCAAATCAACGACAGTCTCTCCAAATCAGTGACAGCCTCTCCAAATCAGGGACTCTCTCCTAAACAGGGACAGTCTCTCCAAATCAGGGACAGTCTCTCTCCAAATCAGGGACAGTCTCTACAAATCAGGGACAGCCTGTCCAAATCAGGGACAGCCTCTCCAAATCAGGGACTCTCTCTCCAAATCAGGGACTCTCTCTCCAAATCAGAGACAGCCTCTCCAAAGCAGGTACAACCTCTCCAAATCAGGGACAGTCTCTCCAAATCAGGGACTCTCTCTCCAAATCGGGGACAGTCTCTACAAATCAGGGACAGTCTCTACAAATCAGGGACAGCCTCTATAAATCAGGGAGAGCCTCTCCAAATTAATGACAGTCTCTCCAAATAAAGGACAGTCTCTCCAAATAAAGGACAGCCTCTCCAAATCAGGGACAGTCTCTCCACATCAGGGAGAGCTTCTCCAAATTAATGACAGTCTCTCCAAATCAGTGATTGCCTCGACAAATCAGGGACAGTCTCTGCAAATCAGGGACTCTCTCGCCAAATTAGGGACTCTCTCTACAAATCAGGGACAGTCTCTACAAATCAGGGACAGCCTGTCCAAATCAGGGACAGCCTCTCCAAATCAAGGACTCTCTCTCCAAATCAGAGACAGCCTCTCCAAAGCAGGTACAACCTCTCCAAATCAGGGACAGTCTCTCCAAATCAGGGACTCTCTCTCCAAATCGGGGACAGTCTCTACAAATCAGGGACAGTCTCTACAAATCAAGGACAGCCTCTCCAAATCAGGGACAGCCTCTCCAAATCAATGACAGTCTCTCCAAATAAAGGACAGTCTCTCCAAATCAGGGACAGCCTCTCCCAATCAGGGACAGCCTCTCCAAATCATAGACTCTCTCTCCAAATCATAGACCCTCTCTCCAAATCATAGACCCTCTCTCCAAATCAGGGACAGTCTCTACAAATCAGGGACAGTCTTGCCAAATCAGGGACTCTCTCTCCAAATCAGGGACCATCTCTACAAATCAGGGACAGCCTCTCTAAAGCAGGGACAGCCTCTCCAAAACAGGGACAGCCTCTCAAAATCGGGGACAGCCTCTCCAAATCAGGGACAGCCTCTCCAAATCAGGGACAGCCTCTCCAAATCAGGCACAGTCTCCCAAAATCAGGGACAGTCTCTACAAATCAGGGACAGCCTCTACAAATCAGGGACAGCCTCTACAAATCAGGGACAGTCTCTACAAATCAGGGACAGGCTCTCCAAATCAATGACAGTCTCTCCAAATAAAGGACAGTCTCTCCAAATCAGTAATAGGCTCAACAAATCAGGGACAGTCTCTACAAATCAGGGACTCTCTCTCCAAATCAGGGACAGCCTCTCCAAATCAGGAACAGTCTTTCCAAATCAGGGACAGCCTCTTCAAATCAGGGACAGTTTCTCCAAAACAGGGACAGTCTCTCCAAATCAGGGACAGTCTCTCCAAATCAGGGACAGCCTCTCCAAATAAGGGAAAGTCTCTCCAAATCAACGACAGTCTCTCCAAATCAGTGACAGCCTCTCCAAATCAGGGACTCTCTCCTAAACAGGGACAGTCTCTCCAAATCAGGGACAGTCTCTCTCCAAATCAGGGACAGTCTCTACAAATCAGAGACAGCCTCTCCAAAGCAGGTACAACCTCTCCAAATCAGGGACAGTCTCTCCAAATCAGGGACTCTCTCTCCAAATCGGGGACAGTCTCTACAAATCAGGGACAGTCTCTACAAATCAGGGACAGCCTCTATAAATCAGGGAGAGCCTCTCCAAATTAATGACAGTCTCTCCAAATAAAGGACAGTCTCTCCAAATCAGTGATAGCCTCGACAAATCAGGGACAGTCACTCCAAATCAGGGACTCTCTTTCCCAATCAGGGACAGTCTCTACAAATAAGGGACAGTCTCTCCAAATCAGGGACAGCCTCTCCAAATCAGTGATAGCCTCTCCAAATCAGGGATAGCCTCTCCAAATCAATGACAGTCTCTCCAAATAAAGGACAGCCTCTCCAAATCAGGGACAGTCTCTCCACATCAGGGAGAGCTTCTCCAAATTAATGACAGTCTCTCCAAATCAGTGATTGCCTCGACAAATCAGGGACAGTCTCTGCAAATCAGGGACTCTCTCGCCAAATTAGGGACTCTCTCTACAAATCAGGGACAGTCTCTCCAAATCAGAGACAGTCTCTCCAAATCAGGGACAGTCTCTCCAAATCATTGACAGTCTCTTCAAATCAGCGACAGTCTCTCCAAATCAGCGACAGTCTCTCCAAATCAGGGACAGTCTCTCCAAATCAGGGACAGCCTTTCCAAATCAGGGACAGCCTCTCCAAATCAGGGACAGCCTCTCCAAATCAGGGATAGTCTCTACAACTCAGGGACAGTCAGGAGAGAGTCCCTGATTTGGAGAGGCTGTCCCTGATATAGAGAGGCTGTCTCTGAATTGTAGAGACTGTCCTTGATTTGCAGAGAGAGTCCCTGATTTGGAGAGACTGTCCCTGATTTGGAGAGACTGTCGCTGATTTGGAGAGACTGTCGCTGATTTGAAGAGACTGTCGCTGATTTGAAGAGACTGTCAATGATTTGGAGAGACTGTCCCTGATTTGGAGAGACTGTCTCTGATTTGGAGAGACTGTCCCTGATTTGTAGAGACTGTCTCTGATTTGGAGAGACTGTCCCTGATTTGTAGAGAGAGTCCCTAATTTGGCGAGAGAGTCCCTGATTTGGAGAGGCTGTCCCTGATTTGGAGAGAGAGTCCCTGATTTGTAGAGACTGTCCCAGATTTGGAGAGAGAGTTCCTGATTTGTAGAGACTGTCCCTGATTTGGAGAGACTGTCCCTGAGACTGTCTCTCCAAATCAATGACAGTCTCTCCAAATCAGGGACAGCCTCTCCAAATCAGGGACAGTCTCTCCAAATCAGCGACAGTCTCTACAAATCAAGGACAGTCTCTCCAAAACAGGGACAGTCTCTACAAATCAGGGACAGCTTTTCCAAATCAGGGACAGTCTCTCCAAATCTGGGACTCTCTCTCCAAATCAGGGACAGTCTCTACAAATGAGGGACAGCCTCTCTAAATCAGGGATAGCCTCTCTAAATTAGGGAAAGTCTCTCCAAATCAGGGACTCTCTCTCCAAATCAGGGACAGTCTCTACAAATCAGGGACAGTCTGAAGAGAGTCCCTGATTTGGAGAGGCTGTCCCTGATTTAGAGAGGCTGTCCCTCATTTGTAGAGACTGTCCCTGATTTGGAGAGAGAGTCCCTGATTTGGAGAGACTGTCCCTTATTTGGAGAGACTGTCCCTGATTTGGAGAGACTTCCCTGATTTGGAGAGGCTGTCCCTGATTTGGAGAGACTGTCTTTGATTTGTACAGACTTTCCCTTATTTGGAGAGGCTGTCCCTGATTTGGAGAGGCTGTCCCTGATTTGGAGAGACTGCCGCTGATTTGGAGAGAATGTCCCTGATTTGTAGAGACTGTCGCTGATTTGTAGAGACTGTCGCTGATGTGGAGAGACTGTCCCTGATTTGGAGAGGCTGTCCCTGATTTGGAGAGAGAGTCCCTGATTTGGAGAGACTGTCCCTGATTTGGAGAGACTGTCCCTGATTTGGAGAGACTGTCCCTGATTTGGAGAGGCTGTCCCTGATTTGGAGAGACTGTCTTTGATTTGTACAGACTTTCCCTTATTTGGAGAGGCTGTCCCTGATTTGTAGATACTGTCCCTGATTTGGAGAGAGATTCCCTGATTTGTAGAGACTGTCACTGATTTGGAGAGACTGTCCCTGAGACTGTCTCTCCAAATCAATGACAGTCTATACAAATCAGGGACAGTCTCTCCAAATCAGGGACTGTCTCCAAATCAGGGACAGTCTCTGCAAATCAGCGACAGTCTCTGCAAATCAGGGACAGTCTCTCCAAAACAGGGACAGTCTCTCCAAAACAGGGACTCTCTCTGAAAATCAGAGACAGCCTCTCCAAATCTGGGACAGCCTCTCCAAATTAGGGACAGTCTCTCCAAATCAGGGACTCTCTCTCCAAATCAGGGACTCTCTCTCCAAATCAGGGACTCTCTCTCCAAATCAGGGACAGTCTCTACAAATCAGGGACAGCCTTTCCAAATCAGGGATAGTCTCTCCAAATCAGCGACAGTCTCTACAAATCAAGGACAGTCTCTACAAATCTAGGACAGTCTCTACAAATCAAGGACAGTCTCTCCAAAACAGGGACTCTCTCTCCAAATCATGGACAGTCTCTACAAATCAGGGACAGCCTCTCCAAATCCGGGACAGCCTCTCCAATTTAGGGACAGTCTCTATAAATCAGGGACAGTCGCTACAAATCAGGGACAGTCTCTACAAATCAGGGACAGTCTCTCCCAATCAGGGACAGCCTCTCCCAATCAGGGACAGTCTCTCCAAATCAGCGACAGTCTCTCCAAATCAGGGACTCTCTCTCCAAATCAGGGACAGTCTCGCCAAATCAGGGACAGTCTCGCCAAATCAGGGACAGTCTCTACAAATCAGGGACAGTCTCTCCCAATCAGGGACAGCCTCTCCCAATCAGGGACAGTCTCTCCAAATCAGCGACAGTCTCTCCAAATCAGGGACTCTCTCTCCAAATCAGGGACAGTCTCGCCAAATCAGGGACAGTCTCGCCAAATCAGGGACAGTCTCTCCAAATCAGGGACAGCCTCTCCAAATCATGGACAGTCCCTTGAAATCAGGGACAGTCTCTTCAAATCAGCGATAGTCTCTACAAATCAGGGACAGTTGGGAGCCATGCAAAATACACACATTACGCAGTTAGGCACACATTTAATCCCTTTAATCGTCCCAGATGTTAACCCCTATCCAGCCAGTGTCATTAGTACAGTGTCAGTGCTTATTAGCACTGGTCACTGTATTAGTGTCACTGGTGATGTTAGTGGCAGTTATTCAGTTCCTCCCCAGCATCAGTTAGTGTCAGATTGACCGCCACACATTCACGGTCCCATTATAAGTCGCTGATGGCCGCCATTATTAGTAAGAAAAGTAAAATCTAGTATATCCCATAGTTTGTAGATGCTATAACTTTCACGCAAACCAATCAATATATGCTTATGGGGGGGTTATCAAAAACATGTAGCAGAATACATTTTTGGCCGAAAGAAAAAAAAATATATATATATATTTTTAATATTTTGTATTTTTTCATTTATGTAATAAAAAAAAAACACAGAAGTGATCAAATACCGCCAAAAGAAAAGCTCTATATATAAAATAGTTGTGGTATTCTAATGTCGCGTACACACAAGCGGACTTTTTCGGACTGAACTCTGACGGTCTTTCCGACGGAGTTCCGCTGAAACGGACTTGCCTACACATGATCACACCAAAGTCCAATCGTTTAGAACGCGATGACGTATGATGGGTCTAGAAAGAGGAAGTTCAATAGCCAGCAGCCAATAGCTGCCCTTGCGTTGTTTTTGGTCCGTCGGACCAGCATACAGACGAACGGTTTTCTCGATAGGAACTGAGTCCATCGGAAAGATTTGAAACATGTTCTATTTCTAGGTCCTTTAGAATTTTTGAAAGAAAATGTCCAATGAAGCCCACACAGGATCGAAACGTTCCGACGGAATGATTCCGTCTGACCTTTTCTGCCGGAAAGTCTTCTGAGTGTGGAGTTACAGAACGACATTCTTCCTCTTCGTTCACACTTCCTCTCTGAATTGTTTACACGGCTGAATACATTTTCTTAACCACAGATAACTGAACTCTTATGGCTGGCTGAACAGTGAATAGGTTATTATAAGGCGGTTGTACAGAAATAAAATATTTTTACACAATTAACAAAAGAATTCAACCTACAAATTACAACCTACACATTATGCTTCAAAGACCTTATACGTCTGTGTTCTGTATCATTAATGGACCCGGTCTATTGTGATACAAGTAAAAATCTGAATTTATTTGCTAGAAAATTACCTAGAACCCCTAAACATTTTATATATATTTAGAATTTTTGAAAGAAAAGGTCCAATGAAGCCCACACATGATTCCGTCTGAGCTTTTCTGCCGGAAAGTCCAGTCGTGTGTACCTGCCATTAGATTTCCGTTCTTTTCCGTTCTTCTGGGTGTGGAGTTACAGAACGACATTCTTCCTCTTCGTTCACACTTCCTCTCTGAATTGTTTACACGGCTGAATACATTTTCTTAACCACAGATAACTGAACTCTTATGGCTGGCTGAACAGTGAATAGGTTATTATAAGGCGGTTGTACAGAAATAAAATATTTTTACACAATTAACAAAAGAATTCAATATACAAATTACAACCTACACATTATGCCTCAAAGACCTTATACATCTGTGTTCTGTGTCATTAAAGGACCCGGTCTATTGTGATACAAGTAAAAATCTGAATTTATTTGCTAGAAAATTACCTAGAACCCCCAAACATTATATATATGCTCCATTTGCTATAATCATTTAAGTTCATTTTTTTCCTCATTAATGGACACACTGCACCCCATATTGAAAAACACAGAATTGTTGACATTTTTGCAGATTTATTAAAAAAGAAAAATTGAAATATCACATGGTCCTAAGTATTCAGGTGCTGTCCATTTCTTCTGATCATCCTTGAGATGGTTCTACACCTTCACTTGAGTCCAGCTGTGTTTGATTATACTGATTGGACTTGATTAGGAAAGCCACACCCCTGTCTATATGAGACCTTACAGCTCACAGTGCATGTCAGAGCAAATGAGAATCATGAGGTCAATGGAACTGCCTGAAGAGCTCAGAGACAGAATTGTGGCAAGGCACAGATCTGGCCAGGGTTACAAAAAATTTCTGCTGCACTTAAAGTTCCTAAAAGAGCACAGTGGCCTCCATAATCCTTAAATGGAAGATGTTTGGGACGACCAGAACCCTTCCTAGAGCTGGCCATCTGGCCAAACTGAGCTAACTGGGGAGAAGAGCCTTGGTGAGAGGGGTAAAGAAGAACCCAAAGATCACTGTGGCTGAGCTCCAGAGATGCAGTCGGGAGATGGGAGAAAGTTGTAGAAAGTCAACCATCGCTGCAGCGCTCCACCAGTCAGGGCTTCATGGCAGAGTGGCCCGACAGAGGCCTCTCCTCAGTGCAAGACACAAGAAAGCCCGCATGGAGTTTGCTAAAAAAACCGGAAGGACTCCAAAATGGTGAGAAATAAGATTCTCTGGTCTGATGAGACCAAGATAGAACTTTTTGGCCTTAATTCTAAGCGGTATGTGTGGAGAAAAGGAGGCACTGCTCATCACCTGTCCAATACAGTCCCAACAGTGAAGCATGGTGGTGGCAGCATCATGCTATGGGGGTGTTTTTCAGCTGCAGGGACAGTAGGACTGGTTCCAATCGAGGGAAAGATGAATGCGGCCAAGTACAGGGATATCCTGGACGAAAACCTTCTCCAGAGTGCTCAGGACCTCAGACTGGGCCGAAGGGTCACCTTCCAACAAGACAATGACCCTAAGCACACAGCTAAAATAACGAAGGAGTGGCATTACAACAATTCAGTGACTGTTCTTGAATGGCCCAGCCAGAGCCCTGACTTAAACCCAATTGAGCATCTCTGGGGAGACCTAAAAATGGCCGTCCACCAACGTTTACCATCCAACCTGACAGAACTGGAGAGGATCTGCAAGGAGGAATGGCAGAGGATCCCCAAATCCAGGTGTGAAAAACTTGTTGCATCTTTCCCAAAAAGACTCATGGCTGTATTAGATCAAAAGGGGGCTTCTACTAAATACTGAGCAAAGGGTCTGAATACTTAGGACCATGTGATATTTCAGTTTTTCTTTTTTAATAAATCTGCAAAAATGTCAACAATTCTGTGTTTTTCTGTCAATATGGGGTGCTGTGTGTACATTAATGAGGAAAGAAAATGAACTTAAATGATTTTAGCAAATGGCTGCAATATAACAAAGAGTGAAAAAGTTAAGGGGGCCTGAATACTTTCCATCCCCACTGTATATAAGTAGAGAACCTAGAGAATAAAAGGGCGCTTGTTGCAATTTTTTATGTCACACAGTAGTTGCACAGTGGTTTTTCAAACACATTTTTTTTTTTTAATTACACTTTAACCACTTAAGGACCAGAAGGGTTTTCCCCCTTAATGACCAGGCCATTTTTTGGGAACAAAATTGATGTCCTTTTTTTCCCCAGAAATAGAGCTTTCTTTTGGTGGTATTTGACCGCCTCTGTGTTTTTTTAGAAATTTTGCCAATTTTTGACAATTTTGAAAAAAAAAAAAAAAACAATTGTTATTACTTTTTGCTAAAATAAATGTCCCCCCCCAAAAAAAAACAAAACAAATTTCTTCATCAGTTTAACCCAATATGTATTCTTCTACATATTTTTGGTAAAAAAAAAAAAAATGGCAATAAGCGTACATTGATTGGTTTGCACAAAAGTGATAGTGTCTACAAAATAGGGGATAAATTTATGGCATTTTTATTATTTTTTTTTTACTAGTAATGTCAATGATCTGCATTTTTTTAGTGGGACTGTGACATTGCGGCGGACAGATCGGACACTTTTGACACATTTTTGGGACCAGCGACATTTATACAGCGATCAGAGATAAAAATAGCCACTGATTACTGTATAAATATCACTGTCAGGGAAGGGGTTAACACTAGGGGGCGAGCAAGGTATTAAGTGTTCCCTGGGGAGGTATTGATAACTGTGGGGGGGAGTGTAGTGACTGGAGGAGGAGACCGATCACTGTTCCTAATCACTAGAAACAGCAGATCTGTCTCTGCTCTCCTGTCAGAACAGGGATCTGTCTGTTTACATTGACAGATCCCCAATCTGGATCTCTCAGGAGCGATTGCGGGTGGCCAGCAAACATTGCGACCCCCGGCCACTCGCATCGGCTCCGGCGTCCCCTAGTGGTCTTAAAGCAGCCGACGTACAATGCCAGCGATTCCCCCAGGAGAGCCAACCTGCTGCAGTACAACTGTCGGGGCTAGTCTTTAAATGGTTAATACATGTTAAAAAAAACCACAATATATAATCCATTATTTGGTAAAATATGAAAGATGATGTTACGCCGAGTAAATAGATACCTAACATGTCATGCTTTAAAATTGCACACGCTCACAAACTATGGTACTTAAAAATCTCCATAGATTTTTATGAGGTACAAAAAAGTGTGGCGCTGAAATATCTAAACAGCCAATATTCATATCAGCATATCAAAGTGCACAGTGCAAATAGGAAGAATATAAGTGACAATAACGTTTATGAACCAATTGGTGAAAGTTCATGTTCAATAGTGGTTATAGGAACAAAATCCAAAAGTTGACTTAAGGAGTCACCACAGCAGGTGCATCCACCACCCAGAGGAGGAGAATAAATATGCTTTAAGCAAGCCTGTAGTGATGGTAGTCACAGGGATGATATCTAGGAATAGACCACAAGATTCTCCACACTGACCAGACTACTTCATAAACTCTGACATCATATGAAAGCTTTGGCCAAACTTGTAGTGATGATGGTGATTATGGGGATGGTATCCAAAAATAGGCCCAGGAGGTTCTCCACACCAGCTGGGCAGCTTGTCAGATCATGAACTTCAACATACATTAAAAAAAAAACAAGAGACCTCCACATAGTGTAAAACCGTTTGGCCACGGATTTTATTAAAAGGCAGGGAACTTACATAGGTCCCAAAACAATGGGCATCGATAAAAACATCTTCTTATAGTGATTGCACAAGTTTAAAACATGGAGAAAGAGCGCAGTGATATGGAGCAGACTCATCCAAATCCGACGTGTTTCGTCCAAAAAGATGTCACCTGCCCCAGTTGGAAACAAGTCCTCTTTATGGAGAGATGTGTAGTCAATAAGACCCCACGTCTCTCCTCTGTAATGGAAAAAACAAACAAAAAAAATTGATCTAATGCTTTAACCACTTGATCTCTGGAAGATTTACCCCCCTTCCTGACCAGGCCATTTTTTGGCGATACGGCACTGCGTTACTTTAACTGACAATTGCGCAGTTGTGCGACACTGTACCCAAATATATTATGTATGTCTTTATTTCCCCCACAAATAAAGCTTTCTTTTGGTGCGGGTTTTAATTTTTTGCGCTATAAACAAACAAAAAAAAACAATTAACAATTTTGAAAAAATAACAATATTTTTTACTTTCTGCTATAAAACACATCCAATAAAAAAATGTAAATTCAACTTTCTTTATCAATTTAGGCCAATATATATTCTTCTACATGTTTTTGGTTAAAAAAAAAAAAAAAAATCCCTATAATCGTATATATATATTTACGCAAAAGTTATAGCATCTACAAGCTATAGAATATATTTATTTATTATTTGTATTTATTTTTACTAGTAATGGCAGCAATCAGTGACTTATAGTGGAACTGCAATATTGCGGTGGACAATTTGGACACTAATTGACACGTGTTTAGCCGTGTTAGACGTTTTTAGGCGTTTTTACATTATAGGGAGTGTTCTTTATGAATAAAATGTCCAAAAAAAAAAAAAAAAGTCCAAAAACACTAACCTCGCAAAATGTGGCAAATCGCGTTTAAACGTTTTTAAAACGTCCTGTGTGCATGAGCCCTAATGCCCCATACACACGGTCAGACATTGATCAGACATTCCGACAACAAAATTCTAGGATTTTTTCCGACGGATGTTGGCTCAAACTTGTCTTGCATACACACGGTCACACAAAGTTGTCGGAAAATCCGATCATTCTGAATGCGGTGATGTAAAACACGTACGTCGGGACTATAAACGCGGCAGTAGCCAATAGCTTTCATCTTTTTATTTATTCTGAGCATGCGTGGCACTTTGTGCGTCGGATTTGTTTACACACGATCGGAAATTCCGACAACGGATTTTGTTGTCGGAAAATTTTATAGCCTGCTCTCAAACTTTGTGTGTGGAAAATGCGATGGAAAATGTGTGATGGAGCCTACACACTGTCGGAATTTCCGACTACAAGGTCCTATCACACATTTTCCGTCGGAAAATCCGACCGTGTGTACGGGGCATAAGAGCTGTGAAAATGTGGAATAGACTCCCTCCAGAGGTGGTTCTGGCTAGTTCAGTAGATAGCTTTAAAAAAGGCCTGGAGTCATTCCTAAATGTACATAACATAACTGGATTAGTAATGAGCTTCGAGTTCGAGTCGAACTCATGTTCGACTTGAACATCGGCTGTTCGCAAGTTCGCCGAACAGCGAACAATTTGGGGTGTTCATGGCAAGTTCGAATGCCGCGGAACACCCTTTAAAAGTCTATGGGAGAAATCAAAAGTGCTAATTTTAAAGACTTATATGCAAGTTACTGTCATAAAAAGTGTTTGGGGACCTGGGTCCTGCCCCAGGGGACATGGATCAGTGCAAAAAAAGTTTTAAAAACGGCCGTTTTTTCAGGAGCAGTGATTTTAATAATGCTTAAAGTCAAACAATAAAAGTGTAATATCCCTTTAAATTTATTAGCTGGGGGTGTCTATAGTATGCCTGTAAAGGGGCGCATGTTTCCCATGTTTAGAACAGTCTGACAGCAAAATGACATTTCAAAGAAAAAAAGTCATTTAAAACTACTCGCGGCTATTGCATTGCCGGTCCGACAATACACATAGAAGTTCATTGATAAAAACGGAATGGGAATTCCCCACAGGGGAACCCCAAACCAAAATTTAAAAAAAACTAAATGACATGGGGGTCCCCTTAAATTCCATACCAGGCCCTTCAGGTCTGGTATGGATATGAAGGGGAACCCCGGCCAAAAAAAAAACGGCGTGGGGTCCCCCAAAAATCCATACCAGACCCTTATCCGAGCACGCAACCTGGCAGGCCGCAGGAAAAGAGGGGGAGATGAGAGAGCGCCCCCCCTCCTGACCCGTACCAGGTCACATGCCCTCAACATTGGGAGGGTGCTTTGGGGTAGCCCCCCAAAACACCTTGTCCCCATGTTGATGAGGACAAGGGCCTCATCCCCACAACCCTGGCCGGTGGTTGTGGGGGTCTGCGGGCGGGGGTCTTATCAGAATCTGGAAGCCCCCTTTAACAAGGGGACCCCCAGATCCCGCCCCCCCCCTGTTTGAAATGGTAATGGGGTACAAAAGTACCCCTACTATTTCACTAAAAAACTGTCAAAAATGTTAAAAATGACAAGAGACAGTTTTTGACAATTCCTTTATTTAAATGCTTCTTCTTTCTTCTATCTTCCTTCATCTTCTTCTTCTTCTTCATCTGGTTCTTCTGGTTCTTTCTCTGGTGTTCTCGTCCAGCATCTCCTCCGCAGCGTCTTCTATCTTCTTCTCCTCGGTCCGCTCTGCACCCATGGCATGGGGGGAGGCTCCCGCTCTTCTCTTCATCTTCTTCTCTTCTTCATCTTCTTCTCTTCTTCATCTTCTTCTCCAGGCCGCTCCGCATCCATGCTGGCATGGTGGGAGGCTCCCGCTGTGTGACGCGTCTCCTCTTCTGACAGTTCTGAAATAACGGGGGGTGGGGCCACCCGGTGACCCCGCCCCCCTCTGATGCACGGGACATGATGGGACTTCCCTGTGGCATTCCCCGTGACATCGCAGGGAAGTCCCGTCAAGTTACCGTGCGTCACAGGGGGGCGAGGTCACCGGGTGGCCCCGCCCCCCCCTGTTGTTTAAGAACCGTCAGAAGAGGAGACGCGTCACACAGCAGGAGCCTCCCACCATGCCAGCATGGATGCGGAGCGGCCTGGAAAAGAAGATGAAGAAGAGAAGAAGATGAAGAAGAGAAGAAGAGAAGAGCGGGAGCCTCCCCCCATGCCATGGGTGCGGAGCGGACCGAGGAGAAGAAGATAGAAGACTCTGCGGAGGAGATGCTGGATGAGAACATCGGAGGAAGAACCAGAAGAGCCAGAAGAAGAAGAAGAAGATGAAGGAAGATAGAAGAAAGAAGAAAGAAGAAAGAAGAAAGAAGAAAGAAGAAGCATTTAAATAAAGGAATTGTCAAAAACTGTCTCTTGTCATTTTTAACATTTTTGACAGTTTTTTAGTGAAATAGTAGGGGTACTTTTGTACCCCCTTACCATTTCACACAGGGGGGCGGGATCTGGGGGTCCCCTTGTTAAAGGGGGCTTCCAGATTCCAATAAGCCCCTGCCCACAGACCCCCACAACCACCAGCCAGGGTTGTGGGGATGAGGCCCTTGTCCTCATCAACATGGGGACAAGGTGTTTTGGGGGGCTACCCCAAAGCACCCTCCCAATGTTGAGGGCATGTGGCCTGGTACGGTTCAGGAGGGGGGGCGCTCTCTCGTCCCCCCCTCTTTTCCTGCGGCCTGCCAGGTTGCGTGCTCGGATAAGGGTCTGGTATGGATTTTTGGGGTGACCCCACGCCGTTTTTTTTTTTTTTTTTGGTGCAGGGTTCCCCTTAAAATACATACCAGACCTGAAGGGTCTGGTATGGAATTTAGGGGGACCCCCACGTCATTTTTTTTTTAATTTTGGCCGGGGTTCCCCTTAATATCCATACCAGACCTGAAGGGCCTGGTATGGAATTTAGGGGGGCCCCCACGTCATTTTTTTTTTTAATTTTGGTTCAGGGTTCCCCTGTGGGGAATTCCCATGCCGTTTTTATCAATGAACTTTTATGTGTATTGTCGGACTGGCAATTCATTATAGCCGCGAGTAGTTTTAAATGACTTTTTTTCTTTGAAATTTCATTTTGCTGTCAGACTGTTCTAAACACGGGAAACATGCGCCCCTTTTCAGGCATACTATAGACACCCCCCAGCTACGAAATTTAAAGGGATATTACACTTTTATTGTTTGACTTTAAGCATTATTAAAATCACTGCTCCTGAAAAAACAACCTTTTTTAAAACTTTTTTTGCATTGATCCATGTCCCCTGGGGCAGGACCCAGGTCCCCAAACACTTTTAATGACAATAACTTGCATATAAGCCTTTAAAATTAGCACTTTTGATTATTCATGTTCGTGTCCCATAGACTTTAACGGTCGGTGTTCGCGTATTCGAACAAACTTTTTTCCTGTTCGCATGTTCTGGTGCGAACCGAACAGGGGGGTGTTTGGCTCATCCCTAAACTGGATACTGACATTTATAGGTAAAGTTGATCCAGGGAAAATCCAATCGCCTCTCGGGGGATCAGAAAGGAATTTTTTCCCCTGCTGTAGCAAATTGGATAATGCTTTGCTGGGTTTTTTCCGCCTTCCTCTGGATCAACTGTGGGTATAGGATTGTGTATATGGGATTGTATGTTATTATTTTTTTTATTTCATTTTTATTAGTTGAACTAGACTTGTGTCTTTTTTCAAACTATGAAAATCTTTTTAGCTTACATATAAAATTATACTCAATACCCCCTTAACAATTTCAAGTCCTAAATAGTAATACATGGTAAAATAGGACTATAGGAAAGAATAGAACAGGAGCTTACAATCAACTGATTCCACTTTATTGCAGCAATGAACAGGTTACATTATTGATAAGGACAGAATAATTTCCAAGTACAATATGTCTGATTCAGAAGAAAGATTAATACATGTTCATGTGGTTGGTACACAGCTCACCTGGAGACAATTGCTTACACCACGGATAGTCTCTTACAACTCTGCAAGTTCTCCTTTGGGCCTCTGTCATTTTTGACTTCCTGTGCCACCCCACTAATCAAGCTGCCTGACCTCTCCTTAGGGCAGGATGGATTGATATACAATAGGATTTCTCATCTTACACAGTGGTTGATAACTATAAGTGAGTCTACCAATTTAGAGCAAATAAATATAAATTTTACATACATTGGTTCATTTAAAAGATATACACACTTATGTTATATATGATTTTTGTCACATAGGGGGTCATTTACTATAGCGCTATGGCGCTAATTCGCGCAAATTGCCGCGAATTAGCGCTAATTCGCGGCAATTTAGCGTGAATTAGCACTAATAGCGCTAATTTGCGCTAAAACGGTATTCACTATAGCGCTGGTGAGAAAATACTCCCAAAATCGAATTTACTATAGCTCCCTGAAACTAAATAGAGCCCAAACCCTTACTCTGCTAAAACCTAGAGAATTGCACATGGAAATAATGTTTAGAGCATGATATAATTGCCTAAATGGTACTGAAATATGCGGTATATTATTTAAAGATTATCTACTTTTAAACTGTGTGAAAAAGTGATTTCTACACTGAAATATCTTTAAAAGTCTGAGAAGTGAAAAATTCCCCGTTTTGGACAACTAGGTGCCAACACAACTGAGCATGCTCAGACCTGAAAATAACTCTCATTTTAACTCAAGTGTCTTTTTTACCTGGAGGTATAGTAAATACCAAAATGAGAGCTAATTAGAGAGCATTTTTTGGTAGTTAAAATCTGCTCTATTTAGTCATAATGAAGTTTCAGTCATTGATTCTAATGGAACAATTCTAACTTTCACAAAAAAAAACTTTTAATGTTGAGATGAAATGTATCTTTCTGTGAAATAAATTTTCCTTTGCAACATTGTTGCTTCTACTTAAAATATTTTGATTTTAAGAATGCTACAATGTGGAATGTTTTGATGTTTTGGTAAAATATATTTTTCTCTGTCACTTTCACTTGTTACTCTCCATCTCACAACAATCTTTACCCCAAACTCACACAGGAGTCTTTACAATCCACAAACAATACCATTGCTGATGCAAATTTAAAATGAATCACAATTTTTTGTGCTTTGTATTATTTCCAAATATTCATAATTTGAGCCCAAAAAATGTGATATGTGTACCAACATCAGAAATCAAAATGTAACTCCCAAAAATTTGAGGGTAATATTCTACTCTCACCCACAAAAAAACACCAAATATCACAGAATAAATCAAGAAGACTAACTCTTGAGTAATGTAATTCCATCACTTGTATGTCCATAGAAATGCAGTATTTATGTGTTTTTATGTGTATTTATGTGTAGTTATGTGTAGTTATGTGTAGGAGGGTCTCACATGTGGCAGCTCTGTGGCTTAGAGGTTAGAACTTCTGCTTAGTATCTCTGAGGGTCTGGGTTTAAATCCCAACCATGTTACTTCATGTAGAGAAGTTGTCTCATCTCCCAGGTCCTATAACTATGTCTAAATGTAGTAGTTATGTGTAGGAGGGTTCCACCACCATTGTAAGTCTTTTCCAGATACACTATATAGCCAAAAGTATTGGGACGCCTGCCTTTACACACACATGAACTTTAATGGCAGCCCAGTCTTAGTCTGTAGGGTTAAAATTTGATTTGGCCCACCCTTTGCAGCTACAACAGGTTCTGGGAAGGCTGTCCACAAGGTTTAGTGTGCCTATGGGAATGTTTGATCATTCTTCCAGAAGTGCATTTGTGAGGCCAGGCACTGATGTTGGATGAGAAGGCCTGGCTCGCAGTCTCTACTCTAATTCAGCCAAAGGGTGTTCTATCGGGTTGAGGCCAGGACTCTGTGCAGGCCAGTCAAGTTTCTCCACCCCAAACTCGCTCAGCCATGTCTTTATGGACCTTGCTTTGTGTACTGGTGCGCAGTCACGTTGGAACAGGAAGGGGCTTTCCCCAAACTGTTCCCACGAAGTTGGGAGCATGAAATTGTCCAAAATGTCTTGGTATGCTGACGCCTTAAGAGTTCCCTTATCTGAAACTAAGAGGCCAAGCCCAACCCCTGAAAAACAACCCGCACCATAATCCCCCTCCACCAAATCATTTGGACCAGTGCACAAAGCAAGGTCCATAAAGACATGGATGAGTGATTTTGGGGTGGAGGAACTTGACTGGCCTGCACAGAGTCCTGACCTCAACACAACAGAACACCTTGGGGATGAATTAGAGAGGAGACTGTAGGTCAGGCCTTCTCGTCCAACATCAGTGCCTGACCTCACAAATGCACTTGGAAGAATGGTCAAACATTCCCATAGACACACTCCTAAACCTCGTGGACAAGAAGAGTTGAAGCTGTTATAGCTGCAAAGGGTGGGCCAAATGAGTTTTGAACCCAATACTAATACTGGGATGCCATTACAGTTCATGTGCGTATAAAGGCAGGCATCCCAATACTTACGCCACTGTACTGTATATTGCTTGTGACACTGAGCATGGCTATGGACTTAGGGCTGGTTCACACCACAGAGATGCAGAGAACATGCGTGAGGCTGCCTGGTGGCTAAGTGGGTAGCAGTTCTGTCTAGCAGCACCTGAGATGTTGGTTCAATTCCCCAACATGCTAATCCTTGTGTTGAAGTTTATATGTTCTCCCTGTGTGGGTTTCTCACCACAATCCAAAGACATGCTGGCATTTTATTTGTCTCCTGTCAAAATAGGTTCTAATGTAAGAAAGTTAATTTTGGACTTTATATTGGAAGCTCATTGCAGCCAGGGACTGATGTTAATGTTTATTAGCACTAATCATGCCCAGAGACTTGGACATTTCAAATTTTAGGGTTTACACTGCACAGGTACATATGCTTAGAAAACTGTTGCTTTGTTTATGTGGATGCAAATGGACTTTGATCTTTGGCCTGTAGTTGGAGATTTGATGCACATAGCCAAGGGCTAACACAGTTGTGAATAGTATTATGTGTTCCTGCTCATCAGGTGCAATCACTTTAGACATACATGAAGAGACAGATTGAAAGATACTGGTGAGCGTGTACTTCTATTGGGTGTGTCAGTGTGCTAACAATACAACCTCTCTTATATAAAGGCCTGCAGTAGGGGGGTTTGTTTGGCCTGAGAAGGTCAGGTTTTTTGTTGTGAGGGAGAAGGAATGAAATTGGGAGATTTGATGAAGTTCTTGTGCATTTTTTCAATCAAAAGTGGGTTTATGTGGCCATGCTGTCAATGTTGTGTGTGTATTGTTCCTGTCTGATCATGCAAACATCGTTTGGGAGCATCTGCTGACCTACTCTTTTTGATCTTGTTTAATCGTGTACACCAAAATGCAGCTTCCAGCAGAACATGGTCACCAATGTATGTATGTGTGGATTGTGGGCTGGTGGTGGGTGTTTTGAATAAGTCTTTTGCAATATTATGTTGGAATGCTTTGTAAGAATGACTGTTAAGTATGTTTCTATAATATTGCAGATAGTAATGTGATGCCCAATATACACTGAAATTAAAGCTGTGTCCACTCTAAGGTTTTGTCTAATTTTAGATTGTAAGCTCCTATGAGCAGGGCTCTTAAAATTCCGTTGCTAAATGTAGTACCATATATCCTGTCCAAATTTTTTTTTTTGAAGCTAGTAAATGTAAATTTATTTATTTTTTTCTGCTGGTAAAATAAAAGTACATTATCGAGCTTTGTGTGTGTGTGTGTTTTTTTTTTTTTTCTCCTTCTACTTTTCTTTCTCTTTAGTTTTTGTGGGTGGTGATTTTGGGAAAGTGCAATATCTCTTAGATTTTATTTCAATATGTATTTGTGCACCAAAAAACTAATCTCTTTGCCCTGGTTCACATGCTACTTTGAAATTGCGCTACTTCACTTGAAGTAGCACGATTTCAAAGTAGCAAGGTCAGCGTGATTTCAGGTGGCTTCATACACAAATGTCTATTGAAGTCGCACCTGAAATCAGCAAAAGTAGTGCAGGAACTACTTTAGCCAATTGGTGCGGTGCCACAAAAAAAAATGTTGCATCAATTGGAACAGTGCCATTGCCAATAGTCATGCGATTTGATCTCTCGAATTGCATGACCAATCGCTCCAATGTAAACCTAGGCTTCTGCACAACTGCAAGTTATATATAAAGATTCCACCTTTATCATTAACTGTTGTGGAGAATTGCAGGTAATGAATTCAGCTGGTGGATAGGCAGTGTTTGAATGTGTCAGCTCTGGTTCACATTGGTATGATTTGACATGTCAAATCGGTGGCAATTGCACTGTTCTAATTGGTACGATTTGTATTGATATTGGTGCAGAAACCTGCACTGATGTCTCTGATGTTGCCCCCACAGTCGGGACTGACATGCAGGAATGAAATTGTGGGAGTTCAGCTGAACGATTTCCTCCTGCTGTCAGTGTGAACCAGGGCTCAAACTGGGCCTTTTGTCTTTGTAATTCACCTGCAGGGACACCATCTCGTATCAAACTCCCTTAAGTTCACCTTCAAATATATGTAGAAATACAGATTTGCATATCTGAAAATAAAAAATACTAATCATGGTTGAGATCAAATATTCGCAGCTGCAATCAAAAGCGTGGTTTCACCTTCTGACCCGGAAATTAGTCATTGTATGCACCCGGAAGTTCCTGTGCTGGTCAGGATCTCCATCTAGGTGGACATGGCGAGGTCTCTTTAGCAGAGAGGAGGTGCTGCTCATTGGCCGGGTAAGTGTAGGATATGTACTTGTACTTAATCAATGTGGGGGTGGATGTCATAGTTAGATTTGGTGTGGGTGGGGTTCATTGATTTGTTTGGCATCACCACACATTTGCTTCCGTCCCATGTGCACACATCACTTCCTGCATTTGTTCTGCTGATGTAAATCAGTAAGGACTATACAGGTATAAATGAGAGCTCCTTTTATTCAAATATTTATGACTTGTTTCACAGCTGGGTGAATTTTCCAGCAAATTTGGACCTCTAAGTTGCATGACAAGTTGTACCCCATAATTCTCAATGACAACCATTCATATCTGTGCTACTTTAAGTCGCACCAACTTCAAAGTAGTACCTGTACCACTTTGGTGTGACTTGAGGTATATCGGGTACAATATTACACAGGCATTCCCAGAAGTTGGAGCCAAGTTGCAGCGGCAAAGTGGCAGCAAAATAGTGTGACTTTCAGGTCGCAGCAGTGTGAATGAGATTCAAGGATAACACCTTTGAATTTGGCCCTATTGTCACTTGTGCATCCTGAAGGTGTAGCAAATTCGTCCCTGCACTACCTTGGTTTGACTTTGATGCAATTTGAGGTCCATACACCACAGAATTACACAGACATTGCTTCAAGTCATAACAAAGCTGTGAAATTTTAAGGTCGCAAAAGTGCAAATGTGGCCTTATTCAAAGGTGTTATCAATTAATCGCATTAGGTTACTTTCACACTTGGGTGACTTTTCATGGAGCTTTGGACCTCAAAGTCACATGAAAAGTTGTCCCCCTTGATTTCCATGCATATTTATTAGAGCTGCACAATTAATCGTCATCGTGATTTTTTTCCCCTTTACGATCTTGAAAAAAGAGTTTCATGATTCTTGCTATGCAAAGAACTCTCTCTGCTCTTCTGAAGCCACAGCTGAAAAAACAGGAAGTCTGCCAAGAATTAGAACATTCTTTATCAGTGAACTTAATGAGAAACCTTGTAACAATTTGTCAATTAAATAGGATTCTGTGTAAGGGTCGGTTCACACATGGGCAACACGACTTTAGCGCGACTTTGTACCGCGACTTCAACGCGGCTTCAGCGCGACTTTAGCGCGACTTCAGCGCGACTTCGGCAAATTACGAGGCGACTTGAAGTCGCCTCCATGACAGGCGACTTCGCCTGTGGCCAATCACCTCTCTGGGAGGGAGGGGGGAGGGAGGGGTTTTCTCTGCAAAGTCGCTTGAGAGATCCGACTTGCAGGCGACTTACATTGAGTTGAATGGGTACAAGTCGCCTACAAGTCGGATAGAAGTAGTACAGGAACCTTTTTTGAAGTCGGAGCGACTTCAGTAGTGTCAGTTAAGACGGTTCAATTCACTACAATTGTAATCTAAATGCTAAGCGACTTGGGGCGACTTGGGGCGACTTGAGGGCGTACAAGTCGGATCCCAAGTCGCCCCAGTGTGAACCGAGCCTTAGTGAGGAAAGTTTAACTACTTAAACACTAAACATTTTTCTGACATTTGTTGGTTTCAGGTTAAAATCATTTTTTTTTTGCTAGAAAATTACTTAAACCCCCCCAACATTATATATATTTTTTTAGTAGAGACCCTAGAGAATAAAATGGTGGTTGTTACAATATTTTATGTCACACTGTATTTGCGCCTTTCAAATGCAATTTTTTTGGGAAAAAAGTAGTTTAATGAATTAAAAAAAAAAAAAAAAAAAAAAAAAGAAAAGTTAGCCCAATTTTTTGTGGGATAATGTGAAAGATTTTACGTCGCGAGAATCGTGATCTTTTTATTCTAAGCAAAAAAAATTGTGATTCTCATTTTGGGTAGAACCGTGCAGCTCTAATGTCTATGCAACTTCACCCATGTTCATTGTAGGCCAAATCGGCACCTATTGATGGCAATGGAACTGTCCGAATTGGTGCGACGCCACAACGATTCCCAAAAGTAGTTCCTGCACTACTTTTGGCGACTTCAGAGGGCAATTTCTTACCTCCCAACTTTTTGAGATGGGTATAAGGGACACCTATTAGCAAAAGTAGGTAGGCATAGGACACCTTCTTAAAGGAGAACAGTTGGGACCTATGTGATTTCACTAGACATCTGTGCAGGAAAGTGTGCATCACACTTGTGCGACTTTGGACATCAGAGTCCTATGACAAGTCATACCCCATGATTTTCAATGTGTACCATTCATATCTTTGCGACTTCAAGTAACGCTGACTTCAACGTAGTCCCTGTACTACTTTGGTTTGACTTTGATGCGAGTTGAGGTCCATAGACCTCAAGTTTACACAGGCATTCCCTGGAATTGCGGCAAAATTGCTGATGCAAAATCATGGGAAAGTTGCGTGTCTTTCCCTGCGACTCCTGCATCCATAGACCTCAAGATTACACAGGCATTGCTTAAATTCGCATTAAAATCTCGCAACTTTCAGGTCGCACAAGTGTGAAAGGTGCCTAAGTCACTGTGCTGAGTACTATTTTATACCTAGAATATAAAGTAGTCCCACCATCAAACACTAGTAAACATATGTTCTCAATATAATTGTGCTCAAATGGCTGAAAATCACACAGATGGTATCACCTACTGAAAGCTTGCATTGTACTCAGCAGCATATGCTGAAAAGAGGCAAATGCCTATCAGCCAATGCCACATCGGCACGAGCATGGTTATTACTATAATATTAATGCCTGAAATGCAAAACATTATTGTATTGAATCAAACATTAGTAAATGTATTTTCTCTGTAGGTAAGTGCTCAGCTCTGTAGCATAGCGGTATACCCTGCTGCCCCCAAAAGTTCAAGCCATGAATTCAAATCCCACTGACAGCATCACCTCCTGGAAGTGTGCATTGTACTCAGAAGCATAATTAGCCAAAGCACATCAGCTTGCTTTATTCCATATTTTAACTCTTCAAATGCATGCAATGGTATGTACTTATTCAATAATATGGTATGGAATTCCAAAATTCAAGGAAAAAAACGTTGTAGGGTCCCCCCAGTACATACCAGGCCCTTCCGTATGGACTTTAAGGGGAACCCCACACCAAAATGTAAAATAAATTTGATGTGGGGCCCCCAAAATCCATACCAGACCCTTATCCGAGCATGCAGCTTGGAGGTCAGGATAGGGGGGACGAGTGAGCACCCTCCCCTTCTGAACCTTACCAGGTCACATGCTCCAAAGCACCTTTTCCCCTTGTTGATGGGGACAAGGGCCTCTTCCCGACAACACTGGTCGGTGGTTGTCGGTCTGCAGGCAGGGGGTTTATCAGAATCTGGAAGCCCCCTTTAACAAGGGGGCTCCCAGATCCTGCCCCCTATGTGAATAGGTATGGGGTACATTATACCCCTACCCATTCACCAAAAAAAGCAGTGAAATGCAAAAAAATTAATAGCCGGTTTTTGACAAGTCCTTTATTGTAGAATAGTTCTGAGCTGTCTTCTTCCCTGAGCCATCTTCTCCAGACGCTGTCTCTCCCTCCTCCATCTTCTCCCCGAGCTGTATTCTCCCAGAGCCGTCTCTCCTGCCGCCGCCATCTGCTGTGTTCTCCTGCACCGCTGGTTACCCGCTAATAAATAAAAGCTGTTCTTCTTCCATGGTGGTCTTCCTCCGCTGTGTTGTCACCCGCTGTGTGGTGTCTCTTACATAGCCATGGAGCGGACTCTCTGGGTGACATTATCGGATGGCCACAGAACACCGCCACAAGAAGAGCGGCTTTTTTTTTTATTTGTGTCTAACCGGCTGCGCTGAAGAACACATCAGAAGAACTCATGGGTTCAAATCCCACAGAGAAATACTAAAAGATTGAATTGGTGAAAAAAAAGCAAATAACTATTAGCCAATTAGCCAAAGCAGCATATGCTGAAAATAGGTGAATGCCAATTAGCCAATGCACTTTAAATTTGGCTGATTCTATTATATTAACTCTTCAAATGCATGCAATGATATGTAAGTATTCAATACTATTATGGTGTGAAATTTCAAACACCACACACTAACTAATGGGCAGATTACATTTTTTTGTTTGTTCATTTTAATTCGCTTGTGCACTGAAAAAATAAACACAGCTGGGGGATGGTAGGTTGGCTGGTATTTGAACTTGTACCATGAGTGCTGTGGAGACATCTGAGCAGACTACTAAGCCATTGTGCTAAGTATGAGACCTGCATAATAGTGTAGTATGATTAAAGAATGAATATAAATAATTACCGCTTTATAGTCACCTAAATTAAAAAATAAAAAACAACATACAACAAATAGGTAACCTAAATGTTTAATACATGTAACTTTACAGAATAGCAGACATTACTATGTAATAATCATTCATAACTGCATTAGTTAGCAAAAGAAGGAAATAACTAGGAATACTAATTGCAACATACATCAATAGATGCACACGAGGTAGAGCACATCTCACATAAAAATGTTTCTTTCACATACATGGATCATGATTACAGTGCAGTACTATATAACAACTTGGTAGGAATTGGCATTTGCATATACGCGGAAGCGCTAATTAGCGCCAGCTTAGGATTTACTAACATGTGTTTCTCACTAATAGCGCTAGTTTTACATTCGCCTGTTGAAATTTTATTTGGCTAAAATGGGAGCTATTATTTGCCATAGTGCCCAGTACTTCCTGGCGCTATAGTAAATGACCCCCATAGACTTTAACGGTGTTCGCGTGCTTGAACAAACTTTTTTCCTGTTCACATGTTCTGGTGCGAACCGAACAGGGGGGGGGGGGGTCTGCTCATCCCTACCTAGCAGTAAAAAGGGTCACTGGTTCGTATTCCCAACCACACCACAAGACTACCTGCCTGGAGTTTGCATGTTCTCCCTGTGCCTGCGTGGGTTTCCTCCAGATACTCCGGTTTCATCCCACACTCCAAAGACATGCTGGTAGGTTAATTGGCTTCTGTCTAAATTGGCCCTAGTATATAAATGTGAGTTAGGGACCTTAGATTGTAAGCTCCTTGAGGGTAGGGGCCCATATTAGTGTATAATGTATATGTAAAGCACTGCGTAAATTGACGGCACTATAGAAGTACCTTAAATAAAAATAAATAAGTCTTCACTAATATTATGGTGTGAATCTCCAAAACACCATACACTAGCTAACAAGCAGTTTACATTTGATAAACTTGATTGTATGGTATATAAACCATCAAACACTAGTAAAAGTATTTTGTATATATATAATTGTGCTCAGCCCAATAGGCTAGCAGTTAGCACCTCTACCTTCAAAAATTCAGGTATTGAAAGACTCATGGGTTCAAATCCCACAGAAGAATCCTAAAAGATTACTGTTGGTGGAGAAAAGGAGAATTACTATTAGCCAAAGCAGCATACAGTGAATGCCAAGTAGCCAATACAATTTGATGTGGTTGATATTATTGTATTAACTCTTCAAATGCTTGCAATGGTATGTAAGTATTCACTAATATTATGGTGTGAATCTCCAAACACCACACACTAGCTAACAAGCAGTTTACATTTGATAAACTATATTGTATAGTATATAACACATCAAACACTAGTAAAAGTATTTTGTATATATAATTGTGCTCAGCCCAATAGGCTAGCAGTTAGCACCTCTACCTTCAAACATTCAGGTATTGAAAGATTCATGGGTTCAAATCCCACAGAAAAATCCTAAAAGATTGCATTGGTGGGAAAAGGAGAATGCCAGTTAGCCAATTAGCCAAAGCAACACAAATATACGTATATATATTTATTGAAAATAGGTGATTGCCAAGTAGCCAATGCAGTTTAATGTGAAAGTTTTTATTGTATTAACTCTTTAAATGCATGCAATGGTATGTAAGTATTCAATTATATTATGATGTGACATTTCAAACACCACACACTAGCTAAAGGGCAGTTTACATTTATTTGTTTATTCACTTGTGCTAAGTACAAGACCTGCATAATAGTGTAGTATTATCAAAGAATGAACATAAATAATTACTGCTTTATAGTCAACTAAATTAATAAATAATAAATCAAAAACATGAAAAAAACAACATACAACAAATAGGTAACCTAAATGATTAATACATGTAACTTTACAGAATAGCAGACATTACTATGTAATAATCATTCAGAACTGCATTTCTTAGCAAAAGAAGGAAAAAAAAAACTAAGAATACTAATTGCAATATAAATTAATAGATGCACGGGAACTAGAGCACATCTCTGATAAAAAATGTTTCTTTCACATACATGGATCATGGCTACAGTACAGTGCTATATAACAACTTTATAAGAATTGGCATTTGTATATATGCGGAAGCGCTAATTAGCAGCAATTTAGGATTTACAAACGTTTATTCTCCGCTTATATCGCTAATTCGCCGGTTTTGTTTCCATTTGGCTAAAATGGGCTCTATTATTTGCCATAGTGCCCAGTACTTCTTGGAGTTATAGTAAATGACCCCCATAGTTGTAGATTTTCCTCCCATTTTGTCCCGAGGAAGCAGACTGGTCTTTGCGAAACGTGTCAGTTTTAAAACTATCACCATTCCACTGTGATTTTCAGCTGGTTTATGGTGAAATCATGGCCCCAACAGTGCTCACTGGAACATTCAGTTCCAGAAATTACAGAAGTTTAGAATTCTTTCTGCAACCAATGCCATCAGTATGTTTTGCAACAATAAGGTTGCAAAGAGCTCTTTGCTTTTACCCATCATGAGATGTTTCTTGTGTGACACCTTGGTAATGAGACACCTTTTTATAGGCCATCAGTGAAGACTGAACCAGCTGATATTAATATGCACTGACAAGGGGCAGGATTGCTTTCTAATTACTGATAGATTACAGCTGGTGCCTTGGCATTCCATGCCTAGCTGTAAAAGGTGGACCAACTCAATATTGAACCCTATGGACTAAAGGCACACGATACGAAAACCGGAAGAAAAATTGCGTCCGACGAACGATCTGCCAATTTTTGGATCGTTAGTACGGTGCTTTCGACAGCCGATTTCCCTTTTTCGTCAGACAAAAGCTGAATGTGCAGACTATAAAATTTATGGCGGATGTGAACTCATAGTCCGATGAGTTTTTTTGTCCGAAAAAAATCATAAGAGCAAGACTACACATGCTCAGAAACGAAAGAATACATACAAAACTATTCAACACGTTACGTCACTTCTGAAGTTGTATTCTGTCGTACGAAAATTTTCATATGGTGAGTAACCGCTTCATTTTCCACATGAGACAAAAAAGCGGATGAATAGTCGTCCAATATTCTGATCGTGTGTGCAAGGCTTAAGACTGGGATGCCATTAACCACTTCAGTACTGTGCACTTTCCCCCCTTCCTGCCCAGACCAATTTTCAGCTTTCAGCGCTGTCACATTTTAAATGAAAATTTTGCGGTCGTGCTACACTCTACCCAAACAGAATTTTTATCATTTTGTTCCCACAAATAGAGCTTTCTTTTGGTGGTATTTGATCACCTCTGCGATTTTTTTTTCCTGCTACAAAACTTTGTAAATAAGTAAGTTTTCTCCTTCACTGACGGGCACTGATAAGGTGGCACTGACAGGCACCAATGAGGTGGCACCGATGGGCACTAATATGTGGCACTGATGGGCACTGATATACAGCACTGATGGGCATTGATAGGTGGCACTGATGGGCATGCATAGGTGGCACTGAAAGGTAGCACTGATGGGCACTGATAGGTGGCACTGATAGGCGGTACTGATGGGCATCACTGACTAGCAGGCACTGGCAGGCAATTTTGATGGGCACTGATTGGCATCAATTGTGGGCACTGATTGGCATCAATTGTGGGCACTGATTGGCATCCCTGGTGGTCATAAGTGGTGGGCATGCCTGGTGGTCCTGGGTGGGCATCCTCGGGGGGGCTGTGCTGATAATCAGCGCAGACCCCCCACCCCTTGTCAGAGGAGCAGCCGATCGGCTCTTCTCTACTCGCGTCTGACAGATGCGAGTGAGGAAAAGCTGATACATGGCTTTTCCTGGTTACACCGTGATCAGCTGTGATTGGACAGCCTCCGTCAGAGACTCTTTACACAGATCGGAGTTGCGGTGTGTCGGACTGACATGCCGCACCACCGATCACCATGCTGCGCACCCCTGCCTTTTTATCTTGATCACATAATATGACATCAGGTCAGGATAACTAAAAGCACTTTGTCCATGTGATATTGCTATATGGCGGGCAGCAAGTGGTGAAAGTTCATGTGCGTGTAAAGGCAGGTGTCCCAAAACTTTTGGTGATATAGTATATATATATATATCTATATCTATATCTATATATATATATATATAGATAGATAGTATAGAATATATACTGTATGTGTGTATATATATATACAGTATCTCACAAAAGTGAGTACACCCCTCATTTTTTGCAAATATTTTATTATACCTTTTCATGTGACAACACTGAAGAAATGACACTTTGCTACAATGTAAAGTAGTGAGTGTACAGCTTGTATAAATTTGCTGTCCCCTCAAAATAACTCAACACACAGCCATTCATGTCTAAACCGCTGGCAACAAAAGTGAGTACACCCCTAAGTAAAAATTTCCAAATTGGGCCCAATTAGCCATTTTTCCTCCCCGGTGTCATGTGACTCCTTAGTGTTACAAGGTCTCAGGTGTGAATGGGGAGCAGATGTGTAAAATTTGGTGTTATCGCTCTCACTCTCTCATACTGATCACTGGAAGTTCAACATGGCACCTTATGGCAAAGAACTCTCTGAGGATCTGAAAAAAAGAATTATTGCTCTACATAAAGATGGCCTAGGCTATAAGAAGCTTTCCAAGACCCTAAAATTGAGTTGAAGAATGGTGGTCAAGACCATACAGCGGTTTAACAGGACCACTCAGAACAGGCCTCATAATGGTTGACCGAAGAAGTTGAGTGCACATGCTCAGCATCATATCCAGAGGTTGTCTTTGGGAAATAGACGTATGAAGGGGTGGAGGGGTCAGCCTGTCAGTGCTCAGACCATACGCCGCACACTGCATCAAATTGGTCTACATGGCTGTCATCCCAGAAGGAAGCCTCTTCTAAAGATAATCCACAAGAAAGCCCGCAAACAGTTTGCTGAAGACAAGCAGACTAAAGACATGGATTACTGGAACCATGTCCTGTGATCTGATGAGACCAAGATAAACTTATTTGGTTCAAATGGTGTCAAGCATGTGTGGTGGCAACCAGGTGAGAAGTACAAAGACAAGTGTGTCTTGCCTACAGTCAAGCATGGTGGTGGGAGTGTCATGGTCTGGGGGTGCATGAGTGCTGCCGGCATTGGGGAGCTACAGTTCATTGAGGGAACCATGAATGCCAACATGTACTGTGACATACTGAAGCAGAGCATGATCCCCTCCCTTCAGAGACTGGGCCGTGGGGCAGTATTCCAACATGATAACGACCCCAAACACACCTCCAAGACGACCACTGCCTTGGTACAGAAACTGAGGGTAAAGGTGACAGACTGGCCAAACATGTCTCCAGACCTAAATCCTATTGAGCATCTGTGATGCATCCTCAAACAGAAGATGGAGGAGTGCAAGGTCTCTAATATCCACCAGCTCCGTGATGTCGTCATGGAGGAATGGAAGAGGACTCCAGTAGAAACCGGTGAAGCTCTGGTGAACGCCATGTCCAAGAGGGTTAAGGCAGAGCTGGAAAATAATGGTGGCCACACAAAATATTGACACTTTGGGCCCAATTGGGACATTTTCACTTAGGGGTGAACTCATTTTTGTTGCCAACAGTTTAGACATTAATGGCTGTGTGTTGAGTTATTTGGAGGGGACAGCAAATTTACACTGTTATACAAGCTGTACACTCACTACTTTACATTGTAGCAAAGTGTCATTTCTTCAGTGTTGTCACATGAAAAGATAGAAGAAAATATTTACAAAAATGTGAGGGGTGTACTCACTTTTGTGAGATACTGTGGGGGTCATTTACTATAGCGCCAAAAAATTACCCTGCAGTACCAAAAAATAACTCTCAAAAAAGGCCAAGAAAGACTTCAACTCTCAGAAAGTCAGCGCTAATGCAAATGGAAAGCAGCGCTATTGCCGGCAATAATGCCTGTCAGATCACATATGCTGGAATAGTGGAAGTCAATGGGGCTCAAACCTGCAAAATGCAAAGTTCTCACTGAAGGCTTATATACAAGTTCTTTGCCATAAAAAGTGTTTGGAGACCCGGGTCCTGCCCCAGGGCACATGTATCAATGTAAATTTTTTTTTAAAACGGTTGTTTTTTCGGGAGCAGTGATTTTAATAATGCTTAGAGTGAAACAATAAAAGTGTAATATTCCTTTAAATTTCGTACCTGGGTGTCACGGAACGTCCCACACTCCGCTTGAGTGCTTCCGTCATATACCGCTTCCTAAGTTCTGGAACACGAGTCCAATGGATCTGGCTATAGGAACCCCAAGAACTAGACAACACCAGTCTTGGAGTACATCAGAACTGTTTTTTATTTGAGATATCACACACATTTATACACCAGGCTGACTCAAAGCTAACCTAATTAACATGAGCTAATTATCTCATCCTTTATACAGCCTAGGTGGCTGAGACATAACCTTTCGCCCAGACTTGTGGTCACCGAGCTTCACACAGGAATATAAACACAATAGCTGAAGCTAATTACAATTAACAATACGAACATAACCTAATTAACCTAATTAACATGAGCTCCAATAGGAGTCGTCCCGTCTACTACATTGTATAGAGGACAATGTGATCAGCTCATTCAATTAACACACATTACCATAAACATCAACACAGGGTTAATTAGAACAAACAACAATGAGTTGAATACCTTTAGAACCTAGACTAAACTTATTTACATTAAACCCATTATAGCTGACATCAGACAGGTGAGTGGAGATGATGACATTAGCATCTCCTCACAGGATGTGTCCCAACAGTATAATTCAGTCTTATCATTCTAATATGGCATATAACGGGTTCCAGAGTCTGTGTGTTTTGGGGGGACATGGAGCTGAATCCAAAGTAACACCAACCCCAGGGTCCCTAGGCATACAGCTCACAGAGAGCCCCATTCCCCCAAATGCTAGGGCCCATAATTGGTGGGCAACAGGCTTGCATACAGTCCTCTCCAACAGCCTCTGTTCTGGCTAGGTCTGTGACACTGGAGGGTGTCTATAGTATGCCTGTAAAAGGGCGCATGTTTCCCGTGTTTAGAACAGTCTGACAGCAAAATGACATTTCAAAAGGAAAAAAAGTCATTTAAAACTACTCGCGGCTACTAATGAATTGCCGGTCCGACAATACACATAAAAGTTCATTGATAATAACGCCATGGGGATTCCCCACAGGGGAAACCCAAACAAAATTTTTAAAAAAATGGCGTGGGGGTCCCCCTAAATTCCATACCAGGCCCTTCAGGCCTGGTATGGATATTAAGTGGAACCCCGCGCCAAAATAAAAAAAAAAATGGTGTGGGGTCCCCCTCAAAATCCATACCAGACCCTTATCCGAGCACGCAACCTGGCAGGCCGCAGGAAAAGAGGGGGACGAGAGAGCGCCCCCCCTCCTGAACCATACCAGGCCACATGCCCTCAAGTGGGAAAGACTTCCCCGAGGCTTTCCCCGTGACATCAGAGGGGGCGGGCAAGTCCCTGTGCGTCAGAGGGGGCGGGGTCAGCCGATGGCCCCACCCTCCATTATTTTAGAACCATCAGAAGACAAGAAGCGTCACACAGCGGGAGCTTCCCATCATGGTGGATGCAGAGCGGCCCGAGAAGAAGAAGGGAAGAAGACGCCACAGAGGAAGATGCCAGACAAGAACACCGGAGGAAGAACCAGAAGAAGAAGGAGGAAGAAACCGAAGGAAGATAGAAGAAAGAAGATAGAAGAAAGAAGAAGCATTTAAATAAAGGAATTGTCAAAAACTGTCTCTTTTCATTTTTAACATTTTTGACACTTTTTTTGTGAAATGGCAGGGGTACTTTTGTACCCCCTTACCATTTCACAGGGGGTGGGATCTGGGGGTTCCCTTGTTAAAGGGGGCTTCCAGATTCCGATAAGCCCCCCGCCCGCAGACCCCCACAACCACCGGGCAAGGGTTGTGGGCATGAGGCCCTTGTCCCCATCAACATGGGGACAAGGTTCTTTGGGGGGCTACCCCAAAGCACCCTCCCAATGTTGAGGGCATGTGGCCTGGTATGGTTCAGGAGGGGGGGCACTCTCGTCCCCCCTCTTTTCCTGCAGCCTGCCAGGTTGCGTGCTCGATTAAGGGTCTGGTATGGATTTTTGGGGGGACCCCATGCCATTTTTTTTTTAAATTTTGGTGCGAGGTTTCCCTTAAAATCTATACCAGACCTCAAGGGTCTGGTATAGATTTTGAGGGGGACCCCATGCCATTTTTTTTTTTAATTTTGGCCAGGGTTCTCCTTAATACCCATACCAGACCTGAAGGGCTTGGTATGCAATTTAGGGGGACCCCCATTTTTTTTTTTAATTTTGGTTCGGGGTTCCCCTGTGGGGAAATCCCATGTCATTTTTATTTATTTATTTTTTTTTCATCAAGGTTTATTGTGAAAAAAACAAGAGATGCCTCTGTGGAGACGCAGCTCCATATAGTACAATACAGTGTTAGGTATAACATCAGAAACAACATTGAACATCAGTTACATTACAAGAGTTGGTATCAATTGTTTATACTTGTACAACTGTAAGTCTTAATAAAGCAGATATCAATGAATATCATTCGTAGATTCTGTGTTGTTATTCATAGAAAAAGAATAGTTGGAAAAGGAAAAGAGAAAAGAAAGAGAAAAAAAAAAAAAAAAAAAAGGGTATTAAGGATTAAGCCTTCAGTTTAAGTTAATGGGAATCACTGTTCCTCACTGGACTGTTTTTCAATATTTAGTTTGTCATATGAGAATTAACTCTCCACCAAGATCTATTTCATAACATCCAAATATGCCTGTGAGTATTTATATATAAGCCAAGGTGACCAAGTTTTGTGAAATCTTTCCACATTTTCTCCTGCTTGTGCGATAGTCTCTTCCATCTCGTAAAACTCCTCTATCTTATTAAGCCAGTCCTGTATGGATGGAATTTTTGTAGATTTCCAGTACAGTGGGATGACTGCTTTGGCCGCATTTAAAAGATGTTTGGTAAGTGAGGGTTTATACCTCTTAATGGGGAATTCCGTGACATGCAGGAGACATGCTGCTGCGTCTAATTTTAGTTTTGTTTCTGTTATTAAGTATATCATCTCTCTGACCTTTGCCCAGAATGTGTTCAATATTGGGCACTGCCACCAAATGTGGAGCAATGATCCTTTGTCAGAGTTACAGCGCCAGCAAGTATCCGAGTGGTCTGGAAACCAAGAGTGTAGTTTCACTGGTGTGGCATACCATTGAGTAAGTAATTTGTATGCTGTTTCTTGAGTTTTTGTGCTCAGGGAGCATTTATGAGCAAAAACACATGCTTTCATCCATTGTGAAGTCGTCAATGGAATACCTAGTGCCCTCGACCAGCTCTCTCTGAGATCCCCTTCACCCTTATCTTCCCCATCCTGGATCCAGCGGTATGCTAGTGATGTCACTTTAGAGATGGGTTCCTCTGTCTGACATACTGACTCTAATTCTGTTAGTGGTCTATTGAAATTTTGTTTTCTTTGTGTTCTATTAAGGAAGCTACGGCATTGGAAATAAGTCCAAAGCTGTAGGTCAGGTAGTTTGTTTGTATGTTTAAGATCTGTGAAGTCTCTAAACTCTTGATTGTGAAAACATTGTGAAGCTAATAGGGGTTTATTTGTGTCGTTCGCTTGAAGTGATCGGTTCCCCATTCCTGGTGGGAAATTGGGGTTATTCTGTAGTGGGGTGAGCAGACTGAGCAGTGATGAGAAGTTGGTAAGTTTCGTTAACTTGTGAAAGATTGATAAGGTGGTGCCCACTAAGGGATGTAACCTCATCTCTGCTGGGAGGCTACTCCACCGAATCCATGGTGAGTATTTAATTGGTGTATGGCTCAATTTTTCCTCAATTTCTACCCAATCTTTGAATGTAGAATGGCAGTGCCAGTCTATTATCCTAGTTATGTGAGAGGCCATGTAGTACGCACGGAAGTCTGGGATTCCCATTCCCCCTTTGTCTTTGGGCTTGGTAAGTCTAGAAAATCTCACTCTAGGTTTCTTGTGGGCCCAAATAAATTTCGTTTGAGTTGTATGAAGCACTTTAAAGAAGTTTTGGGGAATTTTTATCGGTAAGTTTCTAAATAGATACAGTACTCTTGGTAAAATGACCATTTTACATATAGCTGCCCGACCGAACCAGGATAAACCTTTTGAGTGCCAGTTTTGTAAGTCTGAACATATTGTTTTCAGTAAGGGAGTGAAATTATATTCAAAAATTTGAGATAATTTAGGGGTCAACCATATTCCTAGATATTTAAGCGCTGTGTTTACCCATTTAAAGGGACAATTTGATTGGATAGTATCTAATTTATTTGTGGGGATCGAGATATTTAAAATTTCCGACTTGGTATAATTAATTTTGAGGTTTGAGAAATACCCAAAGATAGAGAACTCTTTCATTAAGGAGGGGAGTGAAATATGAGGGTTCCTTATGAAGAACAACAAGTCATCCGCATATGCCGCCACCTTGTATTCTTTTTTCCCCACCTCGAAGCCCTGTATTGCCCTCTCTGCTACAATCCGTCTGACAAATGGCTCTAAGGTTAGGATAAACAGCAGGGGCGAGAGAGGGCATCCCTGTCTCGTCCCGTTTTTGATTTCGACTGTGCTTGAGAGGGAGCCATTGATCTTCAGCTGCGCAGAAGGGTTTTTATAGAGCGTAGAGATCCAAGACATCATATTGTTTCCCAAGCCAATGAACCTGCATGTTTCTAGCATGAAATCCCAGGCTACGCGGTCAAAGGCCTTCTCCACGTCTGTGGACAGGAGAAGGCCTTCGGATTTCCGCATCCCTGCCGCATGCATCAAATTGAGCGTTTTGATAACATTATCTCTGGTTTCTCTTCCTGGCATGAATCCTGCTTGCTCGCTTCCTATCAATTTGTGAAGTAAAGGTTTCAATCTGTTTGCTATTATTTTTGACATCAATTTCACATCAAGATTCAGCAGCGAAATTGGCCTGTAGCTTGCGCATTCTGTCAGGTCCTTGTTTGGCTTGGGAAGAATTGTAATATGTGCCTTAAGGAAATCCGCCGGGATCTCCCTGGGCTTAGACATGTAGTTCAGGGCCTTTAGTAATGGTCCCAGTAGAGTTTCCTGGAATGTTTTGTAATAAATTGCTGTGAAGCCGTCCGGTCCCGGACTTTTTCCTGTCTTTAGGTGTTTGATCACTTGTTGCAGTTCATAAGTTTCTATGGGATTTTCTAGTTGGGTAATATCTTCAGTTGACAGTGAGGGAAGTTTAGAGTCTATCAGATATTGACGTATGGCATGTAATCTTGTTCCTTGAATTGAGCTAGGTTTCTGTGGGTTGGGTAAGTTATACAAGGATGTGTAATAATTATGAAAATGGTGTGCAATTTTTTCGGTAGTGATGTCTAGTTTCCCTTCTTTTGTTCGTATGCCTGAGATATTTTGTTGTGTTTTCGCGTTTTTTATGGCTCTTGCTAGTAGGCTACCTGTTTTGTTGCCTTGTTCGTAGTAGATTTTTTTTCTAAAAAATAGGAATCTTTTAGCTCTTGTGTCAAAGATCTGTTGGAGTGATTTTCTATGGTTTAAAAGTTCATTTGTCGTATGTTCTGTCAGGGATTGTTTATGTAGGGATTCTAGGGTGCGAATCTTCTCTGTCAGAGATTTAATTTCATTTTCCCTCTCTCTTTTGCGGTAAGCGCCCATTCTAATGAGTTCTCCTCTAATTGTGCATTTATGTGCTTCCCATATTGAAAGGGGGTTGATGTCTGGTATGGAGTTAGTTTTGAAGTAGTCTGATAATGATGTCGCTATATGAGGGAGTGTAGTTGGATCTGTTAACAGTGCTGAATTTAATCTCCATGTGTTTGCTTTGGGTCGGTGTTCTGTGAATTTCAACGACATTGAAATTGGGGCATGATCTGAGAAGGTCTGTATCCCTATTTTAGCTCCAGAGACTATATCTAAGTCTCTTTGTGATATAAAGACATAATCTATTCTTGAGTATCTGCAATGGGGAATGGAATAGAAGGTGTAATCTTTTCCCTCGGGATTAATGAATCTCCAAGAGTCTATTAGTTGAAGCGAGTTCAGTAATGTTTTGATTTGTTTGAGTATTTTGTATGTGATATAGGTTTTGCCTGTGGACGTGTCACTGAGAGGGTTTAGTGGGACATTAAAGTCCCCCCCTAAAATGATACATCCTGAGCCAAAATCTTTGAGTTGTCCAACAATTTTACGGCAGAAGGTAAGGTGTGCCGTGTTGGGGAAATAAACATTTGCTAGTGTAATAGGCTTACCGCAGCAGTTCCCTTTCAGGAATATAAACCTTCCTTCTGGATCTATGAGTTTGTCAGTTAATTCAAAGGAAGCCTCCCTACCAATGAG
Source organism: Aquarana catesbeiana (assembly GCA_037953035.1). Taxonomy (NCBI): domain Eukaryota; kingdom Metazoa; phylum Chordata; class Amphibia; order Anura; family Ranidae; genus Aquarana; species Aquarana catesbeiana. The sequence goes on along the minus strand of JBBHAA010000512.1, from coordinate 1,572,762 downwards.
TATGGACACTCCCTTGGATTTTGCTAGGTCATTCGTTGCATGGTATGCTTGTGTGAAGAATGAGTCTGTCATTTTGGGGATTTGTTGAGTTTTAAAGTGCGTTTCCTGTAAAAATACAAAACGTGGTTTACCTTTTTTGAGTTCCTTTAAGAGGGTCCTGCGCTTTTCAGGAATGTTCAGGCCCTTCGTGTTGTGAGAGATTACTGTAGGCTCATGTCCTAGGGATGAGTATGCCATCCTGAGGGTTCAGAGAGAGCTGTCGAGGCAATAACTGGAGAGATAACTGAAGTTTCCAATGAATTATACTTTATCCCTTAAAAGGTATAGGTAAAGAGAAATGAGGAAAAGAGAACAAGGAATTAGTACTCTGAAAGTGAGAGCACTTAAAAAATAAGAGTGAGATAATGTGATCTCCTTGGACACCCAATGGGGCCAAGGTAAAATGTTAGTGCCTCCTGCCAGGAAAGTCTTCTCCTGTCAAGGGGCACTTTGTCAGAGCGTGATTGGCAGCCGTCCAATCACTTTGGTTATTCCAACCAGACAGATTAGATTAAACTGAATTAAAAATATAACACTCAATTAGTGAGCAATAACCGGCAGCAGCCCTAGTAAACATATTGTAAACGCTAATGGTCAACATTGCACCCTAATATCAACCATGAAGGAGCATACAATCTCCCCTGATCTCTTTGACCCAGATAACTTTACAGGTAGAGATGTCGATGAGTTGTTTGATCATTTCTCTATTCTCCTGGGAGATTTCAAGGCCCCCCTCCAAGCGGGGGTATCATCTTGTCGTCTTCCCTTTAGAGGTGGATTTAAATTAAACCTATAATTTTGCGTTTTATTTTGCTTTTTTTTTTTTTTTTTTTTTTTTTTTTTTGAGTTTTAAAGATATTTCTTTCATCGACATTTCCATAATCAATGCTTGCTGAAGTGAGATATTGACAGTTATGCTTCAAGAACTGCACATACCCATTAGTATCAACTATTCTGATTTGTTTTCTTTACAACCATATTTTATCTGTAGAATTGGCCTAAGCCATCATGGGGGGTAAAAGCAACAGTCCCCATAAACATAAATTCCAACTAAAACTGCTGAGCTATAAGAACTGGTACTTAGTGTGTTGTTGATTCTTGATGTGGAGTTCCATTCTACCAGATAAAACGAAACCAGCCGAAGTGACTCGAAATGTTGATGCCAGCAAGCATTAACTTTGGGGTCAGCATTCAAAGTGATATTTCAGGAAAGATGCTCGTCCTCTTCCTTGTGTAGTGTGGTTTTCTATGGACATTTTCAGGCTTCTTCAGAGCCCCTGGGAGTGTGAGGTCTGTTATTTGGAGTCCCCGCCTGTGAACCTCCAGGGCGTGCTGATTTCATCTTCTTGGAGATGCGTTTATCGGGCGATGAGAAGGGGGATCTTTCCAGTGGAGGTAGCATGAATTCCTGATACCACTCTGGCAGTTCTACCTGTTCCAAATGTAACGCTTGGCAAAAATCTGGGAGATCTTCTGGTGATCGCAAGATATGCTGTCTTCCATTTTGGTTCACTAGGAGTGCGAATGGGAATCGCCATGAATAGCGGAGGTCCTTTTCTCTCAGCTTGTCTAGTAATGGTCTAAGAGCTCTGCGGTTCTTTAGGGTGATCTGAGACAGATCATGAAATAGCATGATGGTTTCTCCATTAAAGACTATCTGATCATTCCTGCGTGCTTTCCTCATGATGTCTTCTTTTAAAGCAAAGCTCTGTAGACAGCATATGATGTCACGTGGTGGCATGTTGTCAGGGCCTCTTGCTCTGAGTGCTCTGTGAGCTCTTACAAATTCAATGTCTGTCTCCTCTGGTCTTTCTAGCAGGCTGTTAAAAACCCTCTGTAAAGCTGGGGTTATTTGATCAGCCTCCACAGTCTCTGGGATCCCCCGCACTCTAATATTGTTCCTTCTGCCTCTGTTATCTAAATCCTCGAGATGTTTATTGATCTCTATAAGTTGCTGGGACTGTGTCTGTGTAACTCTGTCCAGGCGATTAAGAGCCTTATCCCTGCATCTGCCTGCATGTTCTGCCGTGGCCATCTTGTCTGTGAGGATCAGCATACTGGATTTTAGATCCGTTATCGCCGCCGAAAAGGTGGCTTTTATGTCAGCTGCAAAGCCTGACATGCCGGCATATGTTAGGGGGAGGTCAGAGTGAGGGGTAATCCTACCGTTCTCCTCAGCCGCTGATTGTGAGTCCTCACTGAAGTCGTCCTCCATTACATGCGGCGGCGCCATCTTGGCTCCTAACAGGCCTTCTCGTGCAGGCGGGGGATTCCGGAACAAATCTTCAATGTTCCTTCCCTGATAAGCTGCCGATGCGCGGCGTGATCTCGTGCGGGGTGTCCCTGTGTTCCTCTTGCTCATTATCGAGTGCTTTGGGTGCAAGGTGACGGGTTAGGGCTGCCTGGATGCCGGAGCTCTTGTTTCAAGCGTCCATCGCTGTTGCGCGCCAAGCCACGCCCCCCCATGTCATTTTTATCAATGAACTTTTATGTGTATTGTCGGACCGACAATTCATATAACCGCGAGTAGTTTTAAATGACTTTATGACAATAACTTGCATATAAGCCTTTAAAATTAGCACTTTTAATTATTCATGCTCGAGTCCCATAGACTTTAACGGTGTTCGCACAAATTTTTTGCCTGTTCGCACGTTCTGGTGCGAACCGAACCGGGGGGTGTTCGGCTCATCCCTGGTGCACATGGGCCAGAAGCAAATGTGTGGGGATGCCAAACAAATCAATGAACCCCACCCACACCAAATCTAATTACCACATCCACTCCACATTGATTAAGCACAAGTACATATCATACCCTTATCCGGAAAATGAGCAGCACCTCCTCTTTGCTAAAGAGGGACCTCGCCATGTCCACCTAGATGGAGATCCTGACCAGCACAGGAACTTCCGGATGATTACAATGACTTATTTCTGGGTCAGAAGGCAAATCCACGCTCTTGTGATCTCTGCTGCAAATACCACAATTAGAATTTTATTATTTTAGTTTATTTGCAGATATGCAAATTTGTATTTCTACTTATGATATTTAAAGGCGTTCGATAAGAAATGGTGTCCCTGGGTTAGCAGCAGGTGAATGACAAAGACAAAAGGCCCAGTTTGAGCCCTGGTTCACACTGACAGAGGGAGGAAATCATTCAGCTGAAATCACATAATTTCATTCCCGCATGTCAGTCCCGACTGCAGGGGGAATTTCAGAGACATCTGTGCAGGTTTCTGCACTGATATCAATATAAATTGCACTCAAAAGTTGCACCAATTAAAACAGTGCAATTGCCACCGCTTTGACATGTCAAATCGCACCAATGTGAACTAAAGCTGACACATACCACACTGCCTATTCACCAGCTGAATTCATTAGCTGCAATTCTCCACAGCTGTTATATATAAAGATTCCACCTTTATCATTTACTTGCAGGTGTACAGAAGCCTAGGTTTACATTGGAGCAATTTGTCATGCGATTTGAGAGATCAAATCGCATGACTATTGGCAGCAATGGCACTGTTCCAATCGATGCAACACCGATTTCGTGGTGCTGCACCAATTTGCTAAAGTAGTTCCTGCACTACTTTTGCTGATTTCAGGTGCGACTTTAATAGACATTTGTGTATGAAGCCACTCGGATGTCTATCAAGTAGCACCTGAAATCACGCTGACCTTGCTACTTTGAAATTGCGCTACCTCAAGTGAAGTAGTGTGATTTTAAAGTAGCATCAATGTGAACCAGGGCAAAGAGATTAGTTTTTTTGGTGCACAAATACATATTGAAAATGCAATATCTCTTATATTTTCTTTCCCAAAACCACCACCCACAAAAACTAACGAGAAAGAAAAGTAGAAGAAAAAAAAACACCATAACAAAGCTCAATAATGTACTTTGATATTTTACCAGCAGAAAAAAAAAATTACATTTATTTACTAGCTTCAAAAAAATTTGGACAGGATATATGGTACTACATTTAGCAATGGGATTTTAAGGGCCCTGCTCATAGGAGCTTACAATCTAAAATTTGACAAAACCTTAGAGTGGACACAGCTTTAATTTCAGTGTATAACGGGCAACACATCACATTTTTATCTGCAAGATTATAGAAACATACTTGACAGTCATTCTTACAAAGCATTCCAACATAATATTACAAAAGACTTATTCAAAACACCCACCACCAGCCCACAATCCGCACATACATACATTGGTGACCATGTTCTGCTGAAAGCTGCATTTCGGTGTGCACGATTAAACAACGAGATCAAAAAGGGTAGAAGGTCAGCAGATGCTTCCAAACGATGTTTGCATGATAAGACAGGAACAATGCACACACAATATTGACAGCATGGCCACATAAACTCACTTTTGATTGAAAAAATGCACATGAATTGCATCAAATCTCCCTGGTTGGGCATTAGTCAATATGCACAATATCATTCCTTCTCCCCCACAAAATACAGCAAAAAACCTGACCTTCTCAGGCCAAACAAACCCCCCTTACTGCAGGCCTTTATATAAGAGAGGTTGTATTGTTAGCACACTGACACACCCAATAGAAGTACACGCCCACCAGTATATTTCCATCTATCTCTTCATGTATGTCTAAAGTGATTGCACCTGATGAGCAGGAACACATAATACTATTCGCAACTGTGTTAGCCCTTGGCTATGTGCATAAAATCTCCAACTACAGGACAAAGATTAAAGTCCATTTGCATCCACATTAACAAAGCAACAGTTTTCTAAGCCCCTGGGCATGATTAGTGCTAATAAACATTAACATCAGTCCCTGGCTACAATGAGCTTCCAATATAAAGTCCAAAATTAACTTTCTTACATTAGAACCTATTTCGACAGGAGACAAATAAAATGCCAGCATGTCTTTGGATTGTGGTGAGAAACCCACACAGGGAGAACATATAAACTTCAACACAAGGATTAGGACGTTGGGGAATTGAACCAACATCTCAGGTGCTGCTAGACAGAACTGCTACCCACTTAGCCACCAGGCAGCCTCACACATGTTTTCTGCATCTCTGTGGTGTGAACCAGCCCTAAGTCCATAGCCATGCTCAGTGTTACAAGCAATATACAATATATTGGCCTAAGTATTGGAACGCCTGCCTTTATACGCACATGAACTGTAATGGCATCCCAGTATTAGTATTGGGTTCAAAACTCATTTGGCCCACCCTTTGCAGCTATAACAGCTTCAACTCTTCTGGGAAGGCCGTCCACAAGGTTTAGGAGTGTGTCTATGGGAATGTTTAACCATTCTTCCAAGTGCATTTGTGAGGTCAGGCACTGATGTTAGACGAGAAGGCCTGACCTACAGTCTCCTCTCTAATTCATCCCCAAGGTGTTCTGTTATGTTGAGGTCAGGACTCTGTCCAGGCCAATCAAGTTCCTCCACCCCAAAATCACTCATCCATGTCTTTATGGACCTTGCTTTGTGCACTGGTCCAAATGATTTAGTGGAGGGGGGATTATGATGTGAGGTTGTTTTACAGGGGTTGGGCTTGGCCTCTTAGTTCCAGTTAAGGGAACCCTTAAGGCATCAGCATACCAAGACATTTTGGACAATTTCATGCTCCCAACTTTGTGGGAACAGTTTGGGGAAAGCCCCTTCCTGTTCCAACATGACTGCACACCAGTGCACAAATCAAGGTCCATAAAGATATGGATGAGCAAGTTTGGGGTGGAGAAACTTGACTGGCCTGCACAGAGTCCTGGCCTCAACCCGATAGAACACCCTTTGGCTGAATTAGAGTAGAGACTGCGAGCCAGGCCTTCTCATCCAACATCAGTGCCTTGCCTCACAAATGTGCTTCTAGAAGAATGATCAAACATTCCCATAGACACACTAAACCTTGTGGACAGCCTTCCCAGAAGCTGTTTGAGCTGCAAAGGGTGGGCCAAATCAAATTTTAACCCTACGGACTAAGACTAGGCTGCCATTAAAGTTCATGTGTGTGTAAAGGCAGGCATCCCAATACTTTTGGCTAAATAGTGTATCTGGAAAAGATTTATGATGGTGGTGGAACTCTCCAACACATAAATGCTACATTTAGACATAGTTATAGGACCTGGGAGATGAAACAACTTCTCTACATGAAGCAACATGGTTGGGATTTGAACGCAGACCCTCAGAGATACTAAGCAGAAGCTCTAACCTCTAAGCCACATGTGAGAACCTCCTACACATAACTACACATAACTACACATAAAAACACATAAATACTGCATTTCTTTGGACATACAGGTGATGGAATTCCATTACTCAAGAGTTATTCTTCTTGATTTATTCTATGATATTTGGTGTTTTTTTTTTTTTGTGGGTGAGAGTAGAATATTACTCTCAAATTTTTGGGAATTACATTTTGATTTCTGATGTTGGTACACATATCACATTTTCTGGGCTCAAATTATGAATATTTGGAAACAATAAAAAGCACAAAAAAATTGTGATTCATTTTTAATTTGCATCAGCAATGGTATTATTTGTGGATTGTAAAGACACCTGTGTGAGTTTTGGGTGAAGATGGTTGTGAGATGGAGAGTAACAAGTGAAAGTGACAGAGAAAAATATATTTTACCAAAACATCAAAACATTCCACATTGTAGCATTCTTAAAAACAAAATATTTTAAGTAGAAGCAACAATGTTGCAAAGGAAAATTTATTTCAGAGAAAGATACATTTCATCTCAACATTAAAAGATTTTTTTTTGTGTAAGTTAGAATTGTTCCATTAGAATCAATGACTGAAACTTCATTTTGACTAGAATAGAGCAGATTTTCACTTAAAAAAAATGCTCTCTAATTAGCTCTCATTGATTTTGGTATTTACTATTGCACCGGCTAAAAAAGACACTTGAGTTAACCACTTAAGGACCGCCTCACGCCGATGTACGTCGGCAAGGCGGCACGGGCAGACAGAATCACGTACATACACGTGATCTGCCTCCCGCGGGCGGGGGGTCCAATCGGACCCCCCCGGTGCCCGAGGCGGTCCGCTATTGTCCAGCGGCGATCGGAGGTGAGGGGGAGACCATCCATTCTTGCCCCCCCCTCGCGATCGCCGCCGGCCAATAGAATCATTCCTATGCTGCTGTATGCTAAACAGCAGCAAAGGAAATGATGTCATCTCTCCTCAGCTCGGTATTTTCAGTTCCGGCGCCGAGGAGAGAAGACTGTAATGTGAGTGCACAACACACACACATACAGTAGAACATGCCAGGCACACAAAACACCCCCCTTTACCCCCCGATCCCCCCCGATCACCCCCAATCACCCCTCCCCCCCTGTCACACTGACACCAACCAGTTTTTTTTTCTGATTACTGCATGGTGTCAGTTTGTGACAGTTAGTGTGGTAGGACATTTACTGTTAGCCCCCTTTAGGTCTAGGGTACCCCCCTAACCCCCCCTAATAAAGTTTTAACCCCTTGATCACCCCCCGTCACCAGTGTCGCTAAACAATCATTTTTCTGATCGCTGTATTAGTGTCGCTGGTGACGCTAGTAAGGGAGGTAAATATTTAGGTTCACCGTCAGCGTTTTATAGCGGCAGGGACCCCCATATACTACCTAATAAATGTTTTAACCCCTTGATTGCCCCCTAGTTAAACCTTTCACCACTGATCACCGTATAACCATTACGGGTGACGCTGGTTAGTTCGTTTATTTTTTATAGTGTCAGGGCACCCGTCGTTTATTACCGAATAAAGGTTTAGCCCCCTGATCGCCCGGCGGTGATATGCGTCGCCCCAGGCAGCGTCAGATTAGCGCCAGTACCGCTAAAACCCACGCATGCAGCATACGCCTCCCCTAGTGGTATAGTATCTGTATAGATCAATATCTGATCCGATCAGATCTATACTGGCGTCCCCAGCAGTATAGGGTTCCCAAAAACGCAGCGTTATCGGGATCAGCCCAGATACCTGCTAGCATCTGCGTTTTGCCCCTCCGCCCGGCCCAGCCCAGCCCAGCCCAGCCCACCCAAGTGCAGTATCGATCGATCACTGTCACTTACAAAACACTAAATGCATAACTGCAGTGTTCGCAGAGTCAGGCCTGATCCCTGCGATCGCTAACAGTTTTTTTGGTAGCGTTTTGGTGAACTGGCAAGCACCAGCAGCCTAGTACACCCTGGTCCTAGTCAAACCAGCACTGCAGTAAGACTTGGTGACGTCCTGCTGCATTTGCCAATCCTAATTGGGAACCCACCACTTCTGCAGCGCTCGTACTTCCCCCATTCACATCCCCAACCAAATGCAGTCGGCTGCATGAGAGGCAATTTTATGTCCTCCCAAGTACCCCTACCCAACTAACCCGCCCAAAAAAAATGTTTTTTGTGGGTGAGAGTAGAATATTACTCTCAAATTTTTGAGAATTACATTTTGATTTCTGATGTTGGTACACATATCACATTTTCTGGGCTCAAATTATGAATATTTGGAAACAATAAAAAGCACAAAAAATTGTGATTCATTTTAAATTTGCATCAGCAATGGTATTATTTGTGGATTGTAAAGACACCTGTGTGAGTTTTGGGTGAAGATGGTTGTGAGATGGAGAGTAACAGGTGAAAGTGACAGAAAAAAATATTTTTTACCAAAACATCAAAACATTCCACATTCTAGTATTCTTAAGATCAAAATATTTTAAGTAGAAGCAACAATGTTGCAAAGGAAAATTTATTTCAGAGAAAGATACAGCCTAGTACACCCTGGTCCTAGTCAAACCAGCACTGCAGTAAGACTTGGTGACGTGGCGAGTCCCATAAGTGCAGTTCAAGCTGGTGAGGTGGCAAGCACAAGTAGTGTCCCGCTGCCACCAAGAAGACAAACACACAAACTAATTGGGAACCCACCACTTCTGCAGCGCTCGTACTTCCCCCATTCACATCCCCAACCAAATGCAGTCGGCTGCATGAGAGGCAATTTTATGTCCTCCCGAGTACCCTTACCCAACGAACCCGCCCAAAAAGATGTTGTGTCTGCAGCAAGCGAGGATATAGGCGTGAAACCCACTATTATTGTCCCTCCTGTCCTGACAATCCTGGTCTTTGCATTGGTGAATGTTTTGAACGCTACCATTCTCTAGTTGAGTATTAGCGTAGGGTACAGCATTGCACAGACTAGGCACACTTACACAGGGTCTCCCAAGATGCCATCGCATTTTGAGAGACCCGAACCTGGAACCGGTTACAGTTATAAAAGTTACAGTTACAAAAAAAAGTGTAAAAAAAAAAAAATATATATATATATATATATATATATATATATATATATATATATATATATATATATATATATAATAGTTGTCGTTTTATTGTTCTCTCTCTCTCTCTATTCTCTCTCTATTGTTCTGCTCTTTTTTACTGTATTCTATTCTGCAATGTTTTATCATGTTTGCTTTTCAGGTATGCAATTTTTTATACTTTACCGTTTACTGTGTTTTATTGTTAACCATTTTTTTGTCTTCAGGTACACCATTCACAACTTTGAGTGGTTATACCAGAATGATGCCTGCAGGTTTAGGTATCATCTTGGTATCATTCTTTTCAGTCAGCGGTCGGCTTTCATGTAAAAGCAATCCTAGCAGCTAATTAGCCTCTAGACTGCTTTTACAAGCAGTGGGAGGGAATGCCCCCCCCCCACCGTCTTCCGTGTTTTTCTCTGGCTCTCCTGTCTCAACAGGGAACCTGAGAATGCAGCCGGTGATTCAGCCAGCTGGCCATAGAGCTGATCAGAGACCAGAGTGGCTCCAAACATCTCTATGGCCTAAGAAACCGGAAGCTACGAGCATTTCATGACTTAGATTTCGCCGGATGTAAACAGCGCCATTGGGAAATTGGGAAAGCATTTTGTCACACCGATCTTGGTGTGGTCAGATGCTTTGAGGGCAGAGGAGAGATCTAGGGTCTAATAGGCCCCAATTTTTTCAAAAAAGAGTACCTGTCACTACCTATTGCTATCATAGGGGATATTTACATTCCCTGAGATAACAATAAAAATGATAAAAAAAAAAAAAATGAAGGAACAGTTTAAAAATAAGATAAAAAGCAAAAAAATAATAAAGAAAAAAAAAAAAAAAAGCACCCTGCATGTGAGGTGTCACCGCGAACGTCAGATCGAGGGCAGTAATTTTAGCAGTAGACCTCCTCTGTAAATCTAAAGTGGTAACCTGTAAAGGCTTTTAAAGGCTTTTAAAAATGTATTTAGTTTGTTGCCACTGCACGTTTGTGCGCAATTTTAAAGCATGTCATGTTTGGTATCCATGTACTCAGCCTAAGACCATCTTTTTTATTGCATCAAACATTTGGGAAATATAGTGTGTTTTAGTGCATTAAAATTTTAAAAAGTGTGTTTTTTCCCCAAAAAATGCGTTTGAAAAATCGCTGCGCAAATACTGTGAAAAAAAAATGAAACACTCACCATTTTAATCTGTAGGGCATTTGCTTTAAAAAAATATATAATGTTTGGGGGTTCAAAGTAATTTTCTTGCAAAAGAAAATAATTTTTTCATGTAAACAAAAAGCGTCAGAAAGGGCTTTGTCTTCAAGTGGTTAGAAGAGTGGGTGATGTGTGACATAAGCTTCTAAATGTTGTGCATAAAATGCCAGGACAGGTCAGAAACCCCCCCAAATGACCCCATTTTGTAAAGTAGACACCCCAAGCTATTTGCTGAGAGTCATGTCGAGTCCATGGAATATTTTATATTGTGACACAAGTTGCGGGAAAGAGACAATTTTTTTTTTTTTTGCACAAAGTTGTCACTAAATGATATATTGCTCAAACATGCCATGGGAATATGTGAAATTACACCCCAAAATACATTCTGTTGCTTTTCCTGGGTACGGGGATACCACATGTGTGAGACTTTTTTGGAGCCTAGCCGCATACGGGACCCCGAAAACCAAGCACCGCCTTCAGGCTTTCTAAGGGCGTAAATTTTTGATTTCACTCTTCACTACCTATCACAGTTTCGGAGGCCATGAAATGCCCAGGTGGCACAAAACCCCGCCCCAAATAACCCCATTTTGGAAAGTAGACACCCCAAGCTATTTGCTGAGAGGTATAGTGAGTATTTTGCAGACCTCACTTTTTGTCACAAAGTTTTGAAAATTGAAAAAAAAAATAAAAATTTTTTTCTTGTCTTTATTCATTTTCAAAAACAAATGAGAGCTGCAAAATACTCACCATGCCTTTCAGCAAATAGCTTGGGGTGTCTACTTTCCAAAATGGGGTCATTTGGGGGGGGGTTGCCATCTGGGCATTCCATGGCCTCCGAAACTGTGATAGGCAGTGAAGAGTGAAATCAATAATTTACACCCTTAGAAATCCTGAAGGCAGTGATTGGTTTTCGGGGCCCCGTACGCAGCTAGGCTCCAAAAAAAGTCCCACACATGTGGTATCCCCATACTCAGGAGAAGCAGCTAAATGTATTTTGGGGTGCAATTCCACATATGCCCATAGCCTGTGTGAGCAATATATCATTTAGTGACAATTTTGTGCAAAAGAAAAAAAAAATTGTCACTTTCCCGCAACTTGTGTCAAAATATAAAATATTCCATGGAATCAACATGCCTCTCAGCAAATAGCTTGGGGTGTCTACTTTCCGAAATGAGGTCATTTGGGGGGGGGTTGTGCCATCTGGGCATTTTATGGCCTTCAAAACTGTGATAGGTAGTGAGGATTGAAATCAAAAATTTACGCCCTTAGAAATCCTGAAGGCGGTGATTGGTTTTTGGGGCCCCGTACGTGGCTAGGCTCCCAAAAAGTCCCACACATGTGGTATCCCTGTGCTCAGGAGAAGCAGCTGAATGTATTTTGGAGTGCAATTCCACATATGCCCATGGCCTGTGTGAGCAATATATCATTTAGTGACAACTTTTTGTAATTTTTTTTTTTTTTTTTGTCATTATTCAATCACTTGGGACAAAAAAAATTAATGTTCAATGGGCTCAACATGCCTCTCAGCGATTTCCTTGGGGTGTCTACTTTCCAAAATGGGGTCATTTGAGGGAGTTTGTACTGCCCTGCCATTTTAGCACCTCAAGAAATGACATAGGCAGTCATAAACTAAAAGCTGTGTAAATTCCAGAAAATGTACCCTAGCTTGTAGACGCTATAACTTTTGCGCAAACCAATAAATATACGCTTATTGACATTTTTTTTACCAAAGATATGTGGCCGAATACATTTTGGCCTAAATGTATGACTAAAATTGAGTTTATTGGATTTTTTTTATAACAAAAAGTAAAAAATATCATTTTTTTTCAAAATTTTCGGTCTTTTTCCCTTTATAGCGCAAAAAATAAAAACCGCAGAGGTGATAAAATACCATCAAAAGAAAGCTCTATTTGTGGGAAGAAAAGGAAGCAAATTTTGTTTGGGTACAGCATTGCATGACCGCGCAATTAGCAGTTAAAGCGACGCAGTGCCAAATTGGTAAAAGTCCTCTCGTCTTTAGGCAGCCAAAAGGTCCGGGGCTAAAGTGGTTAAAATGAGAGCTATTTTCAGGTCTGAGCATGCTCAGTTGTGTTAGCACCTAGTTGTCCAAAACGGGGAAGTTTTCACTTCTCAGACTTTTAAAGATATTTCAGTGTAGAAATCACTCTTTAACACAGTTTAAAAGCAGATTAACTTTCAATAATATACCGCATATTTCAGTACCATTTAGGCAATTATATCATGCTCTAAATTTTATTTCCATGTGCACTACTCCAGGTTTTAGCAGAGTAAGGGTTTGGGCGCTATTTGGTTTCAGGGAACTATAGTAAATTTGATTGTGGGAGTATTTTCTCACCAGCACTATAGTGAATACTAGCTAGTAGCGCTAATTAGCGCTAAATTGCAACAACTTAGCGCTAATTTGCGGCAATTTGCGTGAATTAGTGCCATGGCGCCATAGTAAATGACCCCCATTGCAGGTAAAGGTTTAAAAAAGACACAAGTCCATCAAGTCCAACCTATGTGTGTGATTATACAGTATGTCAGTATTACATTGTATACCCCTTTATGTTGTGGTCATTCAGGTGCTTATCTAATAGTTTTTTGAAACTATCGATGCTCCCGCTGAGACCACCGCCTGTGGAAGGGAATTCCACATCCTTGCCGCTCTTATGCCCCGTACACACGGTCGGACTTTGTTCGGACATTCCGACAACAAAATCCTAGGATTTTTTCCGACGGATGTTGGCTCAAACTTGTTTTGCGTACACACGATCACACAAAGTTGTCGGAATTTCCGATCGCCAACAACGCGGTGACGTCAACCATGTACGTCGAGACTAGAAAAGGCCAGTTCAAAACCAAGCGTGGCACCCTTTGGGCTCCTTTTGCTAATCTCGTGTTAGTAAAGGTTTGGTGAGAGACGATTCACGCTTTTTCAGACTCGTGGCTTTCAGATCGTTTTCTGCCGTTCAGTTTGTGCTTGTGGGTTTGTATCTGCTGTTCAGTGCGTGCAAGCAAGTTCCGCGTGACTTTAATTAGTCATTGTGTTCTTGTTCGTTCGTTACTGTTTTTCAGGTCGCTCTTCACAGGCCTTGCTGTTCTTCAGTGTGTTCTGTTACTTCTTTCTGAGCAGCCGACCGTTTTCTAGCCATGTTTCGTATACGTACTCCTCGTAGAGTTCGTGCTGTGCGGGGGCTTGGTGTTGGGGTCCTGACCTTGACACAAGTCCAGTCCATGAACAGGGTGGGGAGGAGTTCATGGACCAAGAATTGGTTGCTTCAGCGTGACCAGTTCTCTCATATGCCTTTGCTCCGTGAGATCCGTGAGAATAATCCTGATGATTTCAGGAACTTTCTCAGGATGACAGACCCCGTATTTCACCGTCTGCTGGCTTCGCTGACCCCCTATATCAGCAGGCAGGATACCTGCATGAGGCAAGCCATCACTCCGGAGCAGAGACTGGTCGCTACCCTGCGGTACTTGGCAACAGGGAGAAGCCTGCAGGACCTCAAGTTCTCGACAGGCATCTCCCCCCAGGCTCTGGGGATCATCATCCCAGAGACCTGTTCTGCCATCATCCAGGTCCTGCAGAAGGAGTATATTAAGGTAAGATTTTTATCCTTTAATATCACATTTTATTGTATTTAATGTTTGCTAATATCTTGTATTTCTTTCCTCATTCCCTAATTACCATGATTGTAATATGCTGTGAATGTCCCCTTTGTCCTCATTCATGCTGGATTTTTATGTAATTATTTTTTTAGTCCTTCATACATATCTGCCTTCACTTACCTCCCCAACATGCTCTCCTACCCTATATTCACCTCATGTAGTCACTTAACAATGTATTTTATCAGCTCCATAGTAGTGCTTTACCCCAAACACCCCCTAAAATGTTTAGAAATGTGATTTCTACTTTAAATTCAGGCAGAGTGCCAGAGGCTTTTTTTTGTAGTGTCCCCAAATCATTTTTCTAAACCCTCCCTCCCCCCTACTGCTAAGTCAGCTGATCCCAATTCTCTATCTATCCTCAATCATCTATCTGCTGACTTTGCCAAACCCATATACACTATACCCATCTCTTTTGTGGTCAGATGTATGGATGAATTCCCCAAAGCATGTAGTGCAAGGGCCTGCCTGTATACTTTCCAATGGTACTGTTTAAAGTTTTTGTATTCTATTATTATCTTGATAGGTAATATCAGAATGTCCAAATGTCCTCAAATGTGTACAGTGTGTATTTATATCTTTGTATTATGACACTTCTTACCTGTCCAGTGGGCTGCCAATTGTGTAACTAAGGAGGGGCTGTTCCAAGTAATACCCTGTATTTAGGCATACATCTCTCAATGAAGTGCAGAGGGTTACCTGTCCAAGATTCCACCCCCCCCCTATAATGTTAGAAATGGCCCATGAGAGGGGGGGAGGGGGAATATGATAGGTGTACCTTCTACTTTGGTGTTAATTTCCCCTTAATAAATGCTATCTGGAGGTTGGCCAAGAATGTTTGTGCCTAATCTGCTTGCCATGTTTATGTGCAAAAATAGTAATTTATTTTTGTTTTCCTCAACAGTTTCCTTCCACGCCACAGGAATGGCAGACTGTGGCCTCCCACTTTGCCCAGCGGTGGAACTTTCCTAACTGCGGAGGGGCAATTGATGGGAAACACGTCCACATCGTCTCACCACCCAACTCAGGGTCATACTATTTCAACTATAAGGGGTTCAATAGTATTGTGATGTTGGCAGTGGTGTCGGCTAATTACGACTTCTTGTATGTGGACGTGGGGAAGAATGGCCGGATGTCCGATGGTAGAGTCATCGCCCAGACGGAGTTCTACAGGCGTCTCCAGAATGGCAGCTTGGACTTGCCACCTCCAGAGGACAATGTGGAAGGACTCCCATTCGTCTTCGTTGCGGATGAAGCATTTGCGCTGGGGGACCATCTTATGCGGCCATTCCCGATGAGGACCCTCCCCCCGGAACAGAGGGTTTTTAATTACCGGCTGGCCAGAGCCAGAAGAGTGGTGGAGAACACATTTGGAATCATGGCCAGCCGGTTCCGCCTATTTCTGACACCCATCCATATGGCGGAGTATAAACTTAATCATCTAATCCTGGCGTGCTGTGTTCTCCATAACTTTTTACGCAAACATTCTGCCAACTATGCTGGCTCAGTTGGGCCTGAGGCCGGAATTCTACATGATCCAACCCTGACAGCGCTTGAAAGTGGCCGTCCTGGCTTGCCCTCCCTGAGTGCCCGTGATGTCCGGTTAAGATACCTTGAGTTCTTTGCGGGTAGGGGGGCCATCAATATGCCGGACAATTTGTGAAGCATTTATCAAATAAAAAAAAAAGCTAATCTTTGGTGACATTTACTGCTTGTGTTTGTTTTGTGGGGAGTCCTGAAAATGGCGTGATTGTGTAACCTTATACAAAGCACTATTGGGTGTTATTTACTAAAGGCGTAGACACTTTTTATACTACAAGTGCACTTGAAACTGCACTGAAACTGCACTTGTAGTGCAAAGAGGTTTTGCCCTTAGGAAATAACCACCATTTTCTCAGAAAACAGCAATTACATCACCACAAAAGTGTTGTAGTGTTGAGACAATAATCCACACATTCTTGATTAACAAACTTTTTAATACCTGCACAATCACATGTGCATTTCGAAAAGGTTTTTAAAACAAACCAACATGTTTGTTGTATAACAATTTTTGGGGTGGCATTATCAAAAATAGAAATGTCCATTTAGGATAAAACAGGCCTGTGTAAAACCAACAAGAAAGACACAAATCTTGAACTTACAAAGTTCACATATGGTAAAACTTGAAGGCAATATCAGACATGAGTATTTAGGAACTGTGTTTGATATTGCGTACAGATGGGGTGAAGTCACCCCTTGAAAAGCCAAATTTGGAAGATGCACACCAATTTACGCATGTCAACATGTGCTAGCTGCCATCACGGGGGATTGAGGGACGTGTTTTTTGGGAGCAACCCCTTCCTCACCGCTACTTTATTATTGAGGAAGGGGTTGCACCCCCAAAACGCGTCCATTGATCTCCCGTGATGGCAGATAGCATATGTTGGCACACTGTGCATCCTCCAAATTTGGATTTTCGAAACATCGCTCAAAAATTTTAAAGATTGTAGCACACAAAAAAAGAAAGTGATTTTGTGGGGTTTTAAATTCGCCCCAAAACATCAATGATGTTATTATTTTTTTGAATAACATCATTGATTTTTCTCTTGAGGGTTTCCAATTGTAAATTACACCCCATGATCTCCCCGATCAGGATCTGGGCACTTTCTGATGTGAAAAGATCTCGATCCATAACATCACGATCACCTAAAAAGAGAGTAACCAAACAAAAACAGGTATCAAAAATCTGCCAGCATCCATCTCTTACCTGAGCCTGTGGTCGCAGACACTCACCTGTTGTGGTGCCAATTTCCACCACATCTTCTTCCTCCTCCTGCTCATCTTGTGTTTGGGGTATTTCCCCTTCTTCCAGAGGTGGGGGGTCTCTGGTCTCCTCGGATGAGGGGTGTCCTACGGGTCTTTTCTCCCCTATGTAAAACAAAAATGGTATAATTAGCACACAGATATTTGATGGCAGAACTATAAATAGGAAACCTTGCTTGGAAGTGGGGTACAATTGTCAATTTTAGCAGAGTTCCAAGATGTAGCTTTTTTAGTGTCCTTTGTCAACCTGCAATACTTTACCTGTTTTGTACAAGCTTCACAGATGGAGACCCCCCTATAGTATACACTGGAGCACCTGTGTGCCCCCCCTAATAATAATGGTGTTCTTGTGTCCCACACTAGTGCTCCAGTGTCCAGATGTGAAAACAGCTGCTCAGTGTCCTCTCCTTACACAGAATCTAGTTTGCATTTCATTCTAGTAACAAAGCCATCTACATAACCAAATATTTTTCATACAAGTAGGCCCTAAAAAATGTAGGAAAATGCATATGGCCTAAACAATGATGTTTTAGAGGCCGAAATAAAAATGTTTGATATGAACGAATAATGGTCCCATGAACATTAAAATTGCCATTTTAAACTGTACAACAATTAAGAAAAGCATATGGAGCAGTACGAACGTAATAAAGACAAAAAGAATAGGAACACAGCACAACTACTTACTTTTTTGCAGCACTCTTCGGATCTTTCTGTACTGCTCGGGCTCTCTTAATTTCAGGTCTGACCACCGCTTCCTGAGCTGATCTTTCGATCGTCGTACCCCGAAATTCCGGTGCAGACTTTTGACCACTTTCGCAATGATCTTGGCCTTTCTGATATTGGGGTTGTGGTAAGGTCCATACTTTCCATCATAGTCGGCCTTCTTCAGGATGTCCACCATCTCCAACATCTCCCCAAAGGACATATTTGTGGCCTTAAATCTTCTCCTTCTGGATCGGGATGTGTCCGGATCCGGGCTTTCCTCCTCCTCCTCGTTCCTGTAATTAGCACGCACCTGCTGTGTATCTGCCATGTGCTCTTCCCCCACTGCGCAGAACGAAAAGGGGCGGGGAATAGACTAGAAAGAACGTCAGGGGCGGGTGGAGTTACATGCATGCGCAGTGTGTATAAAGCGTACCACACGTGTGTATTACGTACGATCTGTGAGCGGAGGAAGGAGCATTGGAGGCGCCGATCATAAGAACGAAGGTAAGAGACATACTTGTGCCTATACTGCTTCTACATTGAGGCCTATATTGTAACAAGATTAGTAGAGTTTGGCCTGACATTAGAGTTTGTCTTGTGTTGTGTCTTGCAGTGAAAATGGATATCTTACAAGATAATGACTTCATGGCAATATTCATTTACATGTTCAGGGAGCTGCCCTGTCTGTGGGAGATCAACCACCCACATTACAGGAACCAAACAAAGAGGAAGGCAGCGCTGGATCAATTGTTGGAAATTGTGAAGCAGGTGATCCCTATGGCAGACATCACATATTTGAGGATCCTAATTGGTGGCCTGAGGAGCACATATGTAAGGGAGCACCAGAAAGTCCAGGATTCGCAGAGATCCGGAGCAGCAGATGACATCTATGTCCCCAGGATGTGGTACTATGACAGGCTGCATTTTCTGGCAGGCCAGACTGAACCCAGGTCATCACTCTCCAGTCTTCCTTCCACGCTTCCTTTCCCCCCAGCTGAGGCTTCTGACGCCCAACCTGGGCCTTCCAGGCAGCAACATGTGGAGGAGCCCGGATTGAGCCAGGTATAGCATTCCTCTAAATATTGCTGGTTGTCCAATCAATGATGTTCACTAGATGTTAGTTTGGAGTGCTAATTTCTGATTGTAATTGATTATGCAAAAACTAAAACCATGTCCCTTTTTCATACACAGGGAAGTCTCAGCCAGGAGTTGGCCGGGCCGAGCCGGCTGCCTGATCTGCAGGTCCCTCCCCTACACCTGGAAAGAGAAAGTGGCAGGAGGAGGAGTGCCCTAGAGAAGATTGCCATAGGCCTCTTTTGGAGGGCTACAGAGGCCATGGGAGCACCACACACCGTGGAGGATGACTTCGCTGCCATCATTGCCTCTAAAATGCAGAGGATGGAGGAGGGACAACAACTCATGTGTGAGTCGTTAATATTGGAGGCTCTTAATAAGGGGATGAGGCCCCAAATTACATCTGATACACACCTTTGTGAACTCACACATGGTCCTCCTCCTCCTCCTGCAGGTCCTCCTCCTCCTTCTCCTCCAGGTCCTCCTAGTCCTCCTCCTCCTCCAGGTCCTACTCCTCCTCCTACCACATCTCCAACAGCAGAGCCACAGCCAGGAAGGAAGCATGGAAGGAAGACCAGAAAGTGAGGACCCTGGATCCAGTCTGGTTGGCCAAAAGATGCAGCCTCTTGTGGTACCACAGCCTGGAGACACAGATGTCATCTGCTGCTTTCCGGATCTCTGGGACTTCTGGACCAGACTGCCCTCCCTTAGATATGGACTCCTCAGGCCACCAATTTTGATGTTCAAGAATTGATGTCTGCCCTGGGGGTCCTAGGCTTCGCTAATTTCTCCTGTTTATCCAGCGTTGCCTCCCTCTTTGTTTGGTTCTGAGCCCTTAATAAAGGATTTTTGGTTTGAATTATACTTGCCTATGTGTGTTTTACTTCAAAAAGGACAGTTTGTTTGTGAGGATTCAGGTAAATTTCAAAAATACAATGTGAAATTAACAAGGGACACCAACAACAAACAATCTCCTTGAGATTAAATAATAAAAGATATCAATGGTGTTGTGGTAACTTGACACACAAAACACACACAAAAATAGTCTGGAGTAAAACTAAAAATAACATTAAACAAAGATCAGCCTTTGAAAAAAAACAAACATAAAATCGAAAAGAAAAATGGCTTTAAATCAAAAAAAAAAAAATTATGTCAGAAGTGACAAATAACAATATATTCAGGGAATCCCAAGAAAAAAAAAAATAAGTTTGTGAGAAGTGTGTGAATATGAGCAGCAAAATTACTTAATTTTTGTCACATTATAAAGAAGAAGAGAGTGCGCTGTATTAAACCATTTTTAACATTGCAGCGTGACGAAAATGCTGTATCCATTGCTGCCACGAAACGTCCCACACTCCGCTTGAGTGCTTCCGTCATATACCACTTCCTCCCAGTCTGTATACAGATATCGGATATTCCAACCTCTCTGAGCACAAAACAAGGCGACACTTGCTTGTTGCTAACATGAACTGACTTTATTTAGAATCAAAATTACAAGACTTTATATGCCGTTGGAACCTCCTCTAACAATACAACTGTAACATAATTAACCTAATTAACATGAGCTAATTAACTAATCCTTTATACAGCCTATTCAATTAACACAAACACAGGTAGTTGGAGTTGATGACACCAGCATCTCCTCACAGGATGTGTCCCAACAGTATGAATCAGTCTTATCAGCAGGGAACTGCTGGAGGAATCCCCCCTCCCTCTTCAGGGACACAAATCCCAGATGACCACAGCAAGGAGTCCCCAAAAGAATCAAACAACATACAATATATACATATATACATGACTGAGTCTGATTAGTACAGTTCAGACTGGATTTCTAATTCACCTCACAAAGAGTATTGTTCCATTGAAAATCCAGGGCCCATAATCAAGCGGCAAGAGGCTTGCGTTGAGTCCTCTCCAACAGCCTCTGTCCCGGCTAGGTCTGTCACAATTGCGAACGCTAATTTTACCAGACCAAGCTGTTCCGTGTCGGAATTTCTTCTGAGCATGCGTGGCACTTTGTGCGTCGGAACAGGCCACACACGGTCGGAATTGACGCGATCGGATTTTGTTGTCGGAAAATTTTATATCCTGCTCTCAAACTTTGTGTGTCGGAAAATCCGATGGAAAATGTCCGATGGAGCCCACACACGGTCGGAATTTCCGACAACACGCTCCGATCGGACATTTTCCATCGGAAAATCCGACCGTGTGTACGGGGCATTACAGTAAAGAACCCACTACGTAGTTTAAGGTCAAACCTCTTTTCTTCTAATTTTAATGAGTGGCCATGTGTCTTGTTAAACTCCCTTCCCCGAAAAAGTTTTATCCCTATTGTGGGGTCACCAGTACGGTATTTGTAAATTGAAATCATATCCCCTCTCAAGCGTCTCTTCTCCAGAGAGAATAAGTTCAGTGCTTGCAACCTTTCCTCATAACTAAGATCCTCCAGACAATTTATTTGCTTTGTTGCCCTTCTTTGTACTCGCTCCTTTTCCAGTACATCCTTCCTGAGGACTGGTGCCCAGAACTGGACAGCATACTCCAGGTGCGGCCGGACCAGCGTCTTGTAGAGCGGGAGAATTATTGCTTTATCTCTGGAGTTTTTAATGCATCCAATATTCTGTTTGCTTTGTTAGCAGCAGCTTGGCATTGCATGCCATTGCTGATCCTATCATCTACTAGGACCCCCAGGTCCTTTTCTATCCTAGATTCCCCCAGAGGTTCTCCCCCCAGTGTATAGATTGCATTCATATTTTTGCCACCCAAATGCATTATTTTACATTTTTCTACATTGAACCTCATTTTCCATGTAGTTGCCAACCCCACTATATTGTTCAGATTTTTTTGTAAGGTTTCCACATCCTGCGGAGAAGTTATTGCCCTGCTTAGCTTAGTATCGTCTGCAATTACAGAGATCGAGCTGTTTACCCCATCCTCCAGGTCGTTTATGAACAAACAAAATAGGATTGGTCCCAGCACAGAACCCTGGGGGACCCCACTATCCACCCCTGACCATTCCAAGTACTCTCCATTTATCACCACCCTCTGAACTCGCCCTTGTAGCCAGTTTTTAATCCATGTACTCACCCTATGGTCCATGCCAACGGACCTTATTTTGTACAGTAAACATTGGGGAACTGTGTCAAATGCTTTCGTAAAATCCAGATACACCACATCTACGGGCCTTCCTTTATCTAGATGGCAACTCACCTCCTCATAGAAGGTTAATAGATTGGTTTCAACTAACTATTTAATCCTAAATGCCGGTGCGTCACCCAAATGGTAGACAGACACGTAGGATAAATAAGAGGCGCTCAAAAACAACTAAATATCAAAACTATCAGTATACAATAGTGGTGGTACCCTCTATTAATATTCTTTACACTTTAGTGCTATAAACTAATTAATGTGAACCATAAAACATATACCAAGTGACAGTAAATTAATATATGTATATATGTGACTAAAAGGTGAAATAAATGTCTGTAAACATTTCACTCCATGCTGTAAAAATCAACACTCCACATCAAAGTCCATAAATTTGAAGACAGCCTGCAAACGAGCTGTATGTGATAACAAAAAATTAGTGACGGAATATAAATCAAGTTTCCCAAACACAATCTTCTCAGTGATTGATGACCACTAATGAGTGTCTCCGTGTGTCTTCCACCTCACCACCGTGTCAGTGAATCACACCCTCCAGACATACACTCACCGATTTATATTGCCAGCATTCTCATGCAAGGCAAATAACGCTTTCTCTACCACACTCCAGGGCAAATAAATCATATGATGTTCACGGTGATAGTTATTCAATGGATCCACATAAAAGAAAATAAATGCTCCAATAGTGTGAACCAGCAAACACAATTTATTAAAACCACTGCAATCTTCACATAATGCACTCACAATCTTAAAAAGATAAACCAGCAGAAACCGTGCAATTCACAGCAAACTTCAACTCTGTAGATAAATCTTATCTTCCTGTGTGGCTGACAGCGTTCACGTCACGTCTCACAGACGTGAACGCTGTCAGCCACACAGGAAGATAGGAACTCGAGCACAGCCCAGCAACTGCACACCTCGGGTCCGCCGTGACCGCTGGTTATATGGTTTTATCTACAGAGTTGAAGTTTGCTGTGAATTGCACTGTTTCTGCTGGTTTTAATAAATTGTGTTTGCTGGTTCACACTATAGGAGCATTTATTTTCTTTTATGTGGATCCATTGAATAACTATCACCGTAGACATCGTATGATTTATTTGCCCTGGAGTGTGGTAGAGAAAGCGTTATTTGCCTTGCATGAGAATGCTGGCAAAATAAATCGGTGAGTGTATGTCTGGAGGGTGTGATTCACTGACACGGTGGTGAGGTGGAAGACACACGGAGACACTCATTAGTGGTCATCAATCACTGAGAAGATTGTGTTTGGGACACTTGATTTATATTCCGTCACTAATTTTATGTTATCACATACAGCTCGTTTGCAGGCTGTCTTCAAATTTATGGACTTTGATGTGGAGTGTTGATTTTTACAGCATGGAGTGAAATGTTTACACACATTTATTTCACCTTTTTGTCACATATATACATATATTAATTTACTGCCACTTGGTATATGTTTTATGGTTCACATTAATTAGTTTATAGCACTAAAGTGTAAATAATATTAATAGAGGGTACCACCACTATTGTATACTGATAGTTTTGATATTTAGTTGTTTTTGAGCGCCTCTTATTTATCCTACGTGTCTGTCTACCATTTGACATTTAGGATTAAATAGTTAGTTGATGCACATTCATTTTTAAAGGGGCAGCTCGACACTATTTATTATTATTTTTTTTATTTTGTAGTTTTTGCACTAATTAGCAATTTTTGAGGTTCAATAAGGGTGTCAGTGGCGCGGTGGAGGTGTTTTCTGTGTGAAGGGCGTTATCATCCAGGATACCTATATAACTATTTAATAGATTGGTTTGGCAAGAACGATTCTTCATGAATCCATGCTGATTACTGCTAATGATACCGTTCTCATTACTAAAATCTTGTATATAGTCCCTTATCATCCCCTCCAAGAGCTTGCATACTATTGATGTTAGGCTAACTGGTCTGTAATTCCCAGGAATGTATTTTGGGCCCTTTTTAAATATTGGTGCTACATTGGCTTTTCTCCAAACCTCAAGAAGCTCATGCACTGGGCTGCAACATCTTGCAAGAATTTGGATAATCAAATGGTTCGGTTCGCACCAGAACATGCGAACAGGCAAAAAATTTGGAAGAACACACGAACACCGTTAAAGTCTATGGGACACGAACATGAAAAATAAAAAGTGTTCATTTTAAAGGCTTATATGCAAGATATTGTCATAAAAAGTATTTGGGGACCCGGGTCCTGCCCCAGGGGACATGTATCAATGTAAATTTTTTTTTTAAACTGACTTTTTTTGGGAGTAGTGATTTTTTTAATGCATAAAGTGAAACAATAAAAATGAAATATTCCTTTAAATATCATGCCTCGGGGGTGTCTAACACACTACACAGGGCCGACATGAAGGTGGCCTTATATAGTGTCTTTGCTGACGGCGCTGTGATTGGCCAAAGCATGCGGGTCATAGTGCATGCTTGGCCAATCATCAGACAGCGATGCACTGCGACGTCACAGTGCATTATGGGGCATGACGCGCCACTCGAATTTGGTGCAAACGCCCCATAATGTTTGTATTTCGACAAACAGCCAATGTTCGAGTCAAACTCATGTTCGACCCGAACATAAAGCTCATCCCTACTTACAGTGGGGATGAAAAGTATTCAGACCCCCCTTAAATTTTTCACTCTTTGTTATATTGCAGCCATTTGCTAAAATCATTTAAGTCCATTTTTTCCTCATTAATGTACACACAGCACCCCATATTGACAGAAAAACACAGAATTGTTGACATTTTTGCACATTTATTAAAAAAGAAAAACTGAAATATCACATGGTCCTAAGTATTCAGACCTTTTGCTGTGACACTCATATATTTAACTCTAGGTGCTGTCCATTTCTTCTGATCATCCTTGAGATGGTTCTACACCTTCATTTGAGTCCAGCTGTGTTTGATTATACTGATTGGACTTGATTAGGAAAGCCACACACCTGTCTATATAAGACCTTACAGCTCACAGTGCATGTCAGAGCAAATGAGAATTCTGAGGTCAAAGGAACTCCCTGAAGAGCTCAGAGACAGAATTGTGGCAAGGCACAGATCTGGCCAAGGTTTCAAAAAAATTTCTGCTGCACTTAAGGTTCCTAAGAACACAGTGGTCTCCATAATCCTTAAATGGAAGACGTTTGGGACGACCAGAACCCTTTGTAGAGCTGGCCGTCCGGCCAAACTGAGCTATCGGGGGAGAAGAGCCTTGGTGAGAGAGGTAAAGAAGAACCCAAAGATCACTGTGCTCCAGAGATGCAGTCGGGAGATGGGAGAAAGTTGTAGAAAGTCAACCATCACTGCAGCCCTCCACCAGTCGGGGCTTTATGGCAGAGTGGCCCAACGGAAGCCTGTCCTCAGTGCAAGACACATGAAAGCCCACATGGAGTTTGCTAAAAAACACCTGAAGGACTCCAAGATGGTGAGAAATGAGATTCTTTGGTCTGATGAGACCAAGATAGAACTTTTTGGCCTTAATTCGAAGTGGTATAAGTGGAGAAAAATAGGTACTGCTCATCACCTGTCCAATACAGTCCCAACAGTGAAGCATGGTGGTGGCAGCATCATGCTGTGGGGGAGTTTTTCAGCTGCAGGGACAGGACAACTGGTTGCAATCGAGGGAAAGATGAATGTGGCCAAGTACAGGGACATCCTG
Source organism: Aquarana catesbeiana (assembly GCA_037953035.1). Lineage (NCBI taxonomy): Eukaryota > Metazoa > Chordata > Amphibia > Anura > Ranidae > Aquarana > Aquarana catesbeiana. The sequence goes on along the minus strand of JBBHAA010000512.1, from coordinate 1,547,165 downwards.
GACAAAAACCTTCTCCAGAGTGCTCAGGACCTCAGACTGGCCCAAAGATTTACCTTCCAACAAGACAATAACCCTAAGCACACAGCTAAAATAACGAAGGAGTGGCTTCACAACAACTCTGTGACTGTTCTTGAATGGCCCAGCCAGAGCCCTGACTTAAACCCAATTGAGCATCTCTGGCGAGACCTAAAAATGGCTGTCCACCAACGTTTACCATCCAACCTGACAGAACTGGAGAGGATCTGCAAGGAGGAATGGCAGAGGATCCCCAAATCCAGGTGTGAAAAACTTGTTGCATCTTTCCCAAAGAGACTCATGGCTGTATTAGATCAAAAGGGTGCTTCTACTAAATACTGAGCAAAGGGTCTGAATACTTAGGACCATGTGATATTTCAGTTTTTCTTTTTTAATAAATCTGCAACAATGTCAACAATTCTGTATTTTTCTGTCAATATGGGGTGCTGTGTGTACATTAATGAGGAAAAAATGAACTTAAATGATTTTAGCAAATGGCTGCAATATAACAAAGAGTGCCCCAGGGAACATGTATCAATACAAAAAAAAAATGTTTAAGACGGCTGTTTTTTCAGGAGCAGTGATTTTTTTAATGCTTAAAGTGAAACAATAAAAATGAAATATTCCTTTAAATATCGTGCCTGGGGGGTGTCCCTAGTATGCTTGTAGAGTGGTGCATTTTTCCCGTGTTTAGAACAGTACCACAGCAAAATGACATTTCTAAAGGAAATTTTTTTATTTAAAACAGATCGCTGCTGTAATGTATTGTCGGTTCTCGGCAATATGGATAAAACTCACTGAAAAAAAGAGCATGGGGTCCCCCCAGTCCATTGGCAGGCCCTTTGGGTCTGGTATGAACTCCGAACCAAAATTAAAAAAAAAAATTGTGTGCGGGTCCCCCTAAAATCCATACCAGGCCCTTCAGGTCTGATATGGAAATTAGGGGAACCCTGCACCAAATTTAAAAAAATGGCATGGGGTCCCCCCAAAATCCATACCAGACCCTTGTCCGAGCATGCAACCTGGCAGGCCACAGGAAAAGAGGGGGGCTTATCGGAATCTGGAAGCCCCCTTTAACAAGGGGACCCCCAGATCCTGGCCTCCCCCTATGTGAATTGGTAATAGGGTACATTTTACCCCTACCATTTCACAAAAAAGTGTCTTGACCCCATATCTCACTGTAAAAAGAACAGATCGTACCATATTCCTATCACAAGGGATGTTTACATTCCTTGTATTAGGAATAAAAGTGATCAAATTTTTTTTTTTTAAAGTGTCAAAATAAAAAAAAGTCAAATCAACAATAAAAAAATTTATTTTTTTTAAGTGCCCCTGTCCCCATGAGCTCGCACGCAGAAGCGAACGCATACGTAAGTCCCGCCCACATATGAAAACAGTGTTCAAACCACACATGTTAGGTATCGCCCCAAACGTTAGAGCGATAGAAATAATTCTAGCCCTAGACCTCCTTTGTAACTCAAAGCATGTAACCAGTAAAAAATTTTAAAGAGTCTCCTATGTGGATTTTTAAGTACCAAAGTTTGGTGCCATTTTGAAGAGTGACATGTTAGGTATCTATTTACTCTGCCTAACTTCATCTTTCACATTATGAAAAAAAATTGGGCTAACTTTAATGTTTTGTATTTTTCCAAAAAAAAACGTGTTAAAAAAATTGCTGCGCAAATACCGTGCGAGATAAAAAGTTGCAATGACCGCCATTGTTTTCTCTAGGGTCTTTGCTAAAAAAATATATAATATTTGGGGGTTCTATGTAATTTTATAGCCAAAAGATGATATGTAGGAGAGAAATGTCAGAATAGGCCTGGGTGCGAAGTGGTTAATATATATATACAGTCTTGTATATACATACATCCACTGTATACAGTGTAGCTAGATCTGACTGCAGGCTGTTCCTGGTGTACTTTTTCTAATACACTGTCAGGCAGCCAGGTGATTTAGTGAGCTGCAGTGCATAAAATATATATACAGTCTCCTACATATATATATATTCACTGCATTCCAGTCTAGCCAAGCCTATATCTGACTGCAGGCCATTCCTGGTGTACGTTTTCAAAGATACTTTCAGGCAGGCAGGTGATTCAGTGAGCTGCAGTGCATAAAATATATATACAGTCTCCTACAAATATATATCCACTGCATTCTAGTCTAGCCAAGCCTATATCTGACTGCAGGCCATTCCTGGTGTACGTTTTCAAATATACTTTCAGGCAGGCAGGTGATTCAGTGATTTGCAGTGCATTAAATATATATACAGTCTCCTACATGTATACATCCATTGCATTATAGTCTAGCCAAGCCTATATCTGACTGCAGGCCATTCCTGGTGTACGTTTTCAAATATACTTTCAGGCAGGCAGGCAGGTGATTCAGTGATCTGCAGTGCATAAAATATATATAAAGTCTCCTACATATATATCCACTGCATTCTAGTCTAGCCAAGCTTATATCTGACTGCAGGCCATTCCTGGTGTACGTTTTCAAATACACTTTCAGGCAGGCAGGCAGGTGATTCAGTGATCTGCAGTGCATTAAATATGTATACAGTCTCCTACATATATATAGCCACTGCATTCCAGTCTAGCCAAGCCTATATCTGACTGCAGGCCATTCCTGGTGTACGTTTTCAAATACACTTTCAGGCAGGCAGGCAGGTGATTCAGTGATCTGCAGTGCATTAAATATATATACAACCTCCTACATATATATATCCATTGCATTCTAGTCTAGCCAAGCCTATATCTGACTGCAGGCCATTCCTGGTGTACGCTTTCAAATACACTTTCAGGCAAGCAGGCAGGCAGGCAGGCAGGCAGACAGGTGATTCAGTGATCTGTAGTGCATTAAATATATATACAACCTCCTACATATATATATATCCACTGCATTCCAGTCTAGCCAAGCCTATATCTGACTGCAGGCCATTCCTGGTGTACATTTTCAAATACACTTTCAGGCAGGCAGGCAGGTGATTCAGTGATCTGCAGTGCATAACATACATATACAGTCTCCTACATATATACCCACTGCATTCTAGTCTAGCCAAGCCTATATCTGACTGCATGCCATTCCTGGTGTACGTTTTCAAATACACTTTCAGGCAGGCAGGTGATTCCGTGATCTACAGTGCATAAAATATATATACAGTCTCCTACATATATATATATATCCACTGCATTCTAGTCTAGCCAAGCCTATACCTGACTGCAGGCCATTCCTGGTATACTTTTTCAAGTAAACTTCAGGCGGTGTTTTGCTAAAAAAATTTTACAGCATGTCTCGAAGGCCACCAAGGAGAGGCAGACGCTCACAGGCCACTAAAAGAGGGCAAGCAGGCTCTGTGTCTACAGCCAACAGTGCTGGTCATGGACACGGTGTATCCTCAGCACGTGGCCGTGGGGCACGCTTGTCCTTTTTTTCGGCAGCTGGCAGTGTTGATCCACAACATGCAGAAGAGTTTGTAGAGTGGATAACTAAGCTGTCCTCATCTTCCTCATCCTCTGTCACCCAGGCTCAGAGTAGTTTGCCTGCCAATGCAGCTACCAAAGTGGCCTATTCCATCGGCTCAATGTCATCAGTCTCTCCTTCCCTAGCCCCACTATCATGCACAAAGGAGTCCCCCGAACTGTTCGACCACAGTGTCGGGTACATTCTGCAGGAGGATGCACAGCGTTTTTAAGGCTCCAATGATGGTACCCAGGTTGAGGAAGGCAGAAACATGAGCCCAGATAGAGGGAGTGCCCAAGAAGGACAAGAAACTGGTAGTCATGTTCCCCCAGCTGCAGCATACTGCCAGGTTTGCTCCAGTGAAGAGGAGGGAGGGGATGATAAGGTCACTGACTCTACGTGGGTGCCTGATAGAAGACAGGAGGAGGAGGAGGAGTTGGAGGCACATCTCCAATGAGGCAGGATGCCCTCCAGGGGCCAGCTTAAGGGCAGCCACCCGACTGCATCACACTGCAGAGCTCCGTGTGTGCAGGGTGCTGCTGACTCTCCGCGTATTTTGAAAAGTTCTTTGATGTGGGCCTTTTTTGATAGGTGTGCAGCAGATCTCACCATTGCTGTTTGCAACATATGTCTGAAGCGTGTCAATCGTGGCCAAAACAGCAGCCGCTTGGGCACCACATGCTTGACCAGACATATGTCGACCTCCCATGTAGTCCATTGGCAACAGTACTTAAAAGACCCACACCAAAGAACAAGGCAGACCTCTCCTTGCTCCTCATCAGCTGGGATCTCCAACCTCACTATACCTTCAGTCCTCTCAGAAACCTGCACTGAGAGGAATGAAGCTGTAGAATTAGGTGTGCCAAGTACTTGCGGGCAATCTGCTATCGCTACACCAACATCCGATTGTAGCAGGCAAATTTCCCTAACCCAGTTGCTAAACCGTCAAAAGAAATTCGGTCCCAGCCATCCATATGCTCAGTGGCTGAATGCTAGCTTGGCTAAATTGCTAGCACTCCAACAGCTGCTTTTTCAGCTGGTAGACTCTACCCCTTTTGTGAATTTGTGGAATGTGCAGTACCTCAGTGGAAGGTTTCCAAACATCATTTCTTTTCACAGAAGTCCATTCCGGCTCTCTACCGGCATGTGGAAGGCAATGTCTTGGCCTCATTGGACAGAACGGTCAGCGGTAAGGTGCATATTACCGCTGACTCATGGTCCAGCAGGCATGGACAGGGATGTTACCTTTCTTTCACTGCGCACTGGGTAACTCTGCTGGTAGCTGGGAAGGATGCAGGACAGGGTGCAGTATTGTTGGAGCTTGTTCCGCCACCACGCTTCCAAAATGCTAGAAGTGGTGATTCTGCCACACCTCTCTCCTCCACCCCCTCCTCTTCATCCTACTCTATGGCCTCTTCCTCTGCATATTTGTCCTTGGAACCAGCAGTGCTCCGTAGGCGTTCAAGGGGCTATGCAAGCACTTAGGCAAAAAGATGCAATGCTGTGCTTGAGTTGGTCTGCTTAGGGGACAGGAGCCACACTGGAGCAGAGATTCTGTCAGCTCTGCAGACTCAGAGGTGGTTGACGCCACGCCAGCTTCAGCAAGGAATGATGGTTTGCAACAATGGCACCAACCTCCTCTCCACCCTCTGACAGGGACACTTGACCCATGTTCCCTGTTTGGCTCACATCCTTAATTTGGTGGTGCAGCAGTTCTTGTGCAGGCACCCGGGCTTAAAGGATCTCCTGAGGCAGGCCAGGAAAGTCTGTGGGCATTTCCACCAGTCATATAATGCCAGTGCTCGGCTGGCTGACCTTCAAAAGGAATGCAACCTACCCAAGAACCGCCTCATATGTGAAATGCCCACTCAACGTTGGCAATGCTGCAGTGGCTACACACGCAGCAGAGGGCCATCAATGAGTACCTGTGTGAGTATGCCACCAGGACAGGGTCAGGGGAGCTTGGCTTTTTTCGCCACACCAGTGGCTACTGATCAAGGATGCATGCACTGTCCTGTCACCATTTGAGGAGGCCACGAGGATGGTGAGCAGTGACAGTGCATGCATCAGTGATACTGTCCCTTTTGTCTTCCTGTTGGAGCACACGCTTTGTGGAATAATGGACAGGGCACTTGAGGCAGAACAGAGGGAAGAATAGGAGGACTTGCTTACCTCTCAAGGCCCCCTTTATCCAGACAGTATTCCTGTGGGCCCGCCGATCACACAGGATAAGGAGGAGGAGGAGGATGAGGATTGTGTCTGCATGGAGTTGGAGCCTAGCACTCAGCATCAGCAGCAGTCTTCAAGGGATCGTTTTTTAGTCCCCAGAAACCCATGGACTTGTACGTGGCTGGGAGGAGGTGGCTGTAGATCATGTCATCCTTAGTGACCCAGAGGTCTCTGGATCGAATGCCTCAGCAAACCTTCGCTGCATGGCCTCCCTAATCCTGCAAAACATGTGAAAGGACCCTGGGATTCGTGGTATCAAGGAGAGAATCATTACTGGCTGGCAACCCTTCTTGATCCACACTACAAGTTTAAGGTTGCGGAACTTATCTTAGAGGGAGCAGAGGATGAAACATCTTCGGGAGGCCTTGCAGAAAGGTTTGTGCAATGCGTTTACAGAGCCTGGGAGGTTACAATTTCCTGGTTCTCCTGGACAACGTGTTGCTGAGGCTTCGGTCAGTCACAGAAGGAGCGGTGGAGAAGGTGGCCGTCTGACCGATGCGTTCAGACGATTCTTTAGTCCGCAGCCCCAAGGTCTGGTCAGTTCCAGCAACCATCACCAGCATCTGATTTACATGGTGCAGGAATACCTAGGGGCAAGATCAGACTTGGAGACCTTTCCAACCGAAAATCCACTAGGTTACTGGGTCTTGAGGATGGATCACTGGCCAGAGCTTGCACAATATGCAATTTTGCTACTGGTCTGTCCTGCATCCAGCGTTCTTTCTGAATGCACATTCAGTGCTGCTGGAGGCTTTGTGACCAATCACAGAGTGCGCCTGTCCATAGACTCAGTTGATCGGCTCACCTTCATAAAAATGAATCAGTCTTGGATCACCAGCTACCAAGCACCTGATGCTGATGTAACTGATTATTTTTTCTATGAATGTGAGATCCCTTGAAGACTGCCTATGCTGAGTGACTATCCTGTTATGCTGAGTGACTATCCTGTTATGCTGAGTGACTATCCTATTTCTCCTCAATGTTCATGTTGATAGCTTCTAAGAACATTTTTGTTTCATGGCGCCACCACCAGTGCCTAAGGCACAATTTTTCTGCCCTTGTTTAACAGGGTCGTATAATTATAATTTTTGCTGCAATATTTCGCAGCAGGGCTCGTTCTTGTGCTCAACTAGAGTATCTGTGAGGGGTTGCAGTGTTGTGGCACCACCACCAGTGCCTAAGGCCCAATTTTTCTTCCCTTGTTTATCAGGGGCATGTAATTACAATTTTTGCTGTAATATTTCAGAGCAGGGCTCATTCCTGCGCTCAACTAGAGCATCTGTGAAGGGTTGCAGTGTTGTGGCACCACCACCAGTGCCTAAGGCCCAATTTTTCTGCCACTGTTTAACAGGGGCATGTAATTACAATATTTGCTCTAATATTTCAGAGCAGGGCCTGTTCTTGCGCTCAACAAGAGTATCTGTGAGGCTTTACAGTGTTGTGCCACCACCACCACCACCGCCTAAGGCCCAATTTTTCTGCCCCTGTTTAACAGGGGCATGTAATTTCAATATTTGCTCTAATATTTCACAGCAGGGCTCGTTCCTGCACTCAACAACAGAATCTTTGAGGGGTTACAGTGTTGTGGCACCACCACCACTGCCAAAGACCCAATTTTTCTGCCCCTGTTTAACAGGGAGGTGTAATTACAATTTTTGATCTAATACTTCACAGCAGGACCTGTTCCTGCGCCCACCAAGAGTAACTGTGAGGGCTTACAGTGTTGTGGCATGACACCACACCACCACCAAAGGCCCAATTTTTCTTCCCCTGTTCAACAGGGGCATGTAATTACAATTCTTGATATAATATTTCACAGCAGGGCCCGTTCCAACGCCCACCAAGAGTAATGCCGCGTACACACGAGCGGACTTTCCGGCATACTTGGTTCGGCGTACCGGAGTCCGTCGGACAATTTGATCATGTGTGGGCTCCAGTGGACTTTTTTTTCTCAAAAGTTTGACGGACTTAGATTTGAAACATTTTTCAAATCTGTCCGACGGACTCGAGTCCGGTTGAAAAGTCTGCTCGTCTGTATGCTAGTCCAATGGACAAAAACCAACGCTAGAGCAGGTATTGGCTACTGGCTATGAACTTCCTTGTTTTAGTCTGGTCATACGTCATCACGCACGAATCCGTTGGACTTTGGTTGATCGTGTGTAGGCAAGTCCGTTCATTTGGAAAGTCCGTCGTAAAGTTCGTCGAAAAGTCCGGTGGAGAAAGTCTGACGTAAAGTCCGCTCATGTGTACACGGCATAACTGTGAGGGCTTACAGTGTTCTGGTACCACCAACACCTAAGGCCCAATTTTCTGCAGAGTATATAGGGCAGTCCGTATAGTATATACAGGCGATCCCCTACTTTCAAACATCTGACTTACAAATGACCCCTACTTACAAACGGAGGGAGACAACAGGAAGTGAGAAGAAATCTACCCCTAGGAAGGGAAATTCTCTAGTGTAAGCGTTAATATGGGAAAAAGGTGTCTCCCCACTGATGCTTTATCACCAATCCTTGTTTCCCTAATACCCCAAAATATTCTAAATCCAATTGTCATTAGGACAGAAAGTGAGGTGAAATCTTCTGAACAGGGGCACAGACAGCAAAACAAATGTTACAGGGGTGATGATAACCCTTCCCTATGTTATCCAAAAAGCTTAAAAATTGTTTTTTTGGCTGGAGCTACACTTTCAAAATGTACCTATTCCAAATTACAAACAGATTCAGCTTAGGAACAAACCTACAGTCCCTGTCTTTTTTTGACCGCCTGTATACTGCTGTTCAGTGATGTTCAGAGTATATAGGGCCTGGGGGCCCCATGCCTTTTCTTTTTTCAATTTGGGTGCGGGGTTCCCCTTAATATCCATACAAGGCCCAAAGGGCCGTTTTTCTCAATAATTTTCATCCATATTGCTGGGACCCGACATTACATTAAAGCCGCAAGCAGTTTTAAATTACTTTTATGCCTTCAGAAATGTCATTTTGTGCAGGGACTGTTCTAAACATAGGAAACATGCGTCACTTTACAGGCATACTATAGACAACCCCCAGGTACAATATTTAAAGGAATATTTCACTTTTTTTTTTTTTCACTTTAACCACTTCAGCCCCGGAAGGATTTACCCCCTTCCTGACCAGAGCACTTTTTACAATTTGGCACTGCGTCGCTTTAACTGCTAATTGCGCGGTCATGCAATGCTTTACCCAAACTAAATTTGTGTCCTTTTCTTCCCACAAATAGAGCTTTCTTTTGATGGTATTTGATCACCTCTGCGGTTTTTATTTTTTGCGCTATAAACGGAAAAAGACCGAAAATTTGGAAAAAAATGATATTTTCTACTTTTTGTTATAAAAAAAATCCAATAAACTCAATTTTAGTCATACATTTAGGCCAAAATGTATTCGGCCACATGTCTTTGGTAAAAAAAATGTCAATAAGCGTATATTTATTGGTTTGCGCAAAAGTTATAGCATCTACAAACTAGGGTACATTTTCTGGAATTTACATGTCATTTCTTGAGGTGCTAAAATGGCAGGGCAGTACAACCCCCCCCCCCCAAATGACCCCATTTTGGAAAGTAGACACCCCAAGGAAATTGCTGAGAGGCATGTTGAGCCCATTGAATATTAGTTTTTTTGTCCCAAGTGATTGAATAATTACAAAAAAAAAAAAAAATTACAAAAAGTTGTCACTAAACGATATATTGCTCACACAGGCCATGGGCATATGTGGAATTGCACCCCAAAATACATTCAGCTGCTTCTCCTGAGCACGGGGATACCACATGTGTGGGACTTTTTGGGAGCCTAGCAGCGTACGGGGCCCCGAAAACCAATCACCGCCTTCAGGATTTCTAAGGGCATACATTTTTGATTTCACTCCTCACTACCTATCACAGTTTTGAAGGCCATAAAATGCCCAGATGGCACAAACCTCCCCCCCCAAATACCCCATTTTGGAAAGTAGACACCCCAAGCTATTTGCTGAGAGGCATGTTGAGTTCATGGAATATTTTATATTTTGACACAAGTTGCGGGAAAGTGAAATTTTTTTTTTTTTTGCACAAAGTTGTCACTAAATGATATATTGCTCACACAGGTCATGGGCATATGTGGAATTGAACCCCAAAATACATTTAGCTGCTTCTCCTGAGTATGGGGATACCACATGTGTGGGACTTTTTGGGAGCCTAGCCGCGTACGGGGCCCCGAAAACCAAGCACCGCCTTCAGGATTTCTAAGGGCGTAAATTTTTGATTTCACTCTTCACTGCCTATCACAGTTTCGGAGGCCATGGAATGCCCAGATGGCACAACTCCCCCCCCCCCCAATGACCCCATTTTGGAAAGTAGACACCCCAAGCTATTTGCTGAGAGGCAAATAGAGAGTATTTTGCAGCTCTCATTTGTTTTTGAAAATGAAGAAAGACAAGAAAAATTTTTTTTTTCTTTTTTCAATTTTCAAAACTTTGTGACAAAAAGTGAGGTCTGCAAAATACTCACTATACCTCTCAGCAAATAGCTGCTGGTGTCTACTTTCCAAAATAGGGTCATTTACACCCTTAGAAAGCCTGAAGGCGGTGCTTGGTTTTCGGGGGCCGTACACGGCTAGGCTCCCAAAAAGTCTCACACATGTGCTATCCCCATACTCAGGAGAAGCAACAGAATGTATTTTGGGGTGTAATTTCACATGTTCCCATGGCATGTTTGAGCAATATATCATTTAGTGACAACTTTGTGCAAAAAAAAAAAAAAAAATTGTCTCTTTCCCGCAACTTGTGTCACAATATAAAATATTCCATGGACTCAACATGCCTCTCAGCAAATAGCTTGGGGTGTCTACTTTCCAAAATGAGGTCATTTGGGGGGTTTTGAACTGTCCTGGCATTTTATGCACAACATTTAGAAGCTTATGTCACACATCACCAACTCTTCTAACCACTTGAAGACAAAGCCCTTTCTGACACTTTTTGTTTACATGAAAAAATTATTATTTTTTTTGCAAGAAATTGACTTTGAACCCCCAAACATTATATATATTTTAAAGCAAATGCCCTACAGATTAAAATGGTGGGTGTTTCATTTTTTTTTTTTTTCACACGGTATTTGCGCAGCGATTTTTCAAACGCATTTTTTTGGGGGAAAAAACACACTTTTTTAAATTTTAATGCACTAAAACACACTATATTGCCCAAATGTTTGATGAAATAAAAAAGATGATCTTAGGCCGAGTACATGGATACCAAACATGACATGCCTTACAATTGCGCACAAACGTGCAGTGGCAACAAAATAAATACATTTTTAAAAGCCTTTAAAAGCCTTTACAGGTTACCACTTTAGATTTACAAAGGAGGTCTACTGCTAAAATTACTGCCCTCGATCTGACCTTCGCGGTGATACCTCACATGCATGGTGCAATTGCTGTTTACATTTGACGCCAGACCGACGCTTGCGAGAGCAGGGGGGGGCAGGGTGCTTTTTTTTTTTTTTTCTTTATTATTTTTTTGCTTTTTTATCTTATTTTTAAACTGTTCCTTTCATTTTTTTTAAAAATATTTTTTATTGTTATCTCAGGGAATGTAAATATCCCCTATGATAGCAATAGGTAGTGACAGGTACTCTTTTTTGAAAAAATTGGGGTCTATTAGACCCCAGATCTCTCCTCTGCCCTCAGAGTATCTGACCACACCAAGATCGGTGTGATAAAATGCTTTCTCAATTTCCCAATGGCGCTGTTTACATCCGGCGAAATCTAAGTCATAAAATGCTCGTAGCTTCCGGTTTCTTAGGCCATAGAGAAGTTTGGAGCCATTCTGGTCTCTGATCAGCTCTTTGGTCAGCTGGCTGAATCACCGGCTGCATTCTCAGGTTTCCTGTTGAGACAGGAGAGCCAGAGAAAAACACGGAAGACGGTGTGGGGGGGGCATTCTCTCCCACTGCTTGTAAAAGCAGTCTAGAGGCTAGTTACCCGCTAGGATTGCTTTTACATGAAAGCCAACCGCTGGCTGAAAAGAATGATATCAAGATGATACCTAAACCTGCAGGCATCATTCTGGTATAACCACTCAAAATCGTGAATGGCGTACTTGAAGACAAAAAAATGGTTAACAATAAAACACAGTAAACAGTAAAGTATAAACAATTGCATACCTGAAAAGCAAACATGATAAAACATAATAACAATAAAACATTGCAGAATAGAATACAGTAAAAAAGAGCAGAACAATAGAGAGAGACTAGAGAGAGAGAGAACAATAAAACGACAACTATTTTTTTTATTTTATATATTTTTTTGTGTTTTTTTTTTTTTTACACTTTTTTTTGTAACTGTAACTTTTATAACGGTAACCGGTTCCAGGTTCGGGTCTCTCAAAATGCGATGGCATCTTGGGAGACCCTGTGAAAGTGTGCCTAGTCTGTGCAATGCTGTACCCTACGCTAATAATCAACTAGTGTATGGTAGCATTCAAAACATTCACCAATGCAAAGACCAGGATTGTCAGGACAAGAGGGACAATAATAGCGGGTGTCACGCCTATATCCGCGCTTGCTGCAGACACAACATCTTTTTGGAGGGGTTCGTTGGGTAGGGGTACTCGGGAGGACATAAAGAAAATGCCTCTCATGCAGCCGACTGCATTTGGTTGGGGATGTGAATGGGGGAAGTACGGGTGCTGCAGAAGTGGTGGGTTCCCAATTAGGATTGGCGAATGCAGCAGGAAGGGCACTATGGGCATGACGGGCCTGTGTTTGTCTTCTTCTTGGTGGCAGCGGGACACTACTTGTGCTTGCCACCTCACCAGCTTGAACTGCACTTATGGGACTCGCCACGTCACCAAGTGTTACTGCAGTGCTGGTTTGACTATGACCAGGGTGTACTAGGCCGCTGGTGCTTGCCAGTTCACCAAAACGCTACCAAAAAAACTGTTAGCGATCGAAGAGATCAGGCCTGACTCTGCGAACGCTGCAGTTATGTGTTTAGTGTTTTGTAAGTGACAGTGATCGATCGATACTGCACTTGGGTGGGCTGGGCGGAGGGGCAAAATGCAGGTGCTAGCAGGTATCTGGGCTGATCCCGCTAACACTGCATTTTTGGGAACCCTAAACTGTTGGGGACGCTAGTATAGATCTGATCGGATCAGATATTGATCCGTTCAGATACTATACCACTAAGGGAGGTGTATGTTGCGTGCGTGGGTGTTAGCGGTACTGGTGCTAACCTGACACTGCCTGGGGCGACGCATATCACCGCCGGGCGATCAGGGGGCTAAACTTTTATTAGGTAATAAACGGCGGGTGCCCTGATACTAGAAAGAATTAAATTAACTAACCAGCGTCACCCGTAACAGTAATACGGTGATTGCTGATGAAAGGGTTAACTAGGGGGAAATCAAGGGGTTAAAACAATTATTAGATAATATATGGGGGTCCCTGACGTTATAAAACGCTGACGGCGAACCTAAATATTTACGTCCCTAACTAGCGTCACCAGCGACACTAATACAGCAATCAGAAAAATGATCGCTTAGCGACACTGGCGACTGGGGGTGATCAAGGGGTTAAAACTTTATTAGGGGGGGTTAGGGGGGTACCCTAGACCTAAAGGGGGCTAACACTAACTGCCCTACCACACTAATGCCCTGTACACAGGGTCGGATTTTCCGATGGAAAATGTCCGATCGGAGCGTGTTGTCGGACATTCCGACCGTGTATGGGCTCCATCGGACATTTTCCATTGGATTTTCCGACACACAAAGTATGAGAGCAGGCTATAAATTTTTCCGACAACAAAATCCGATAGCGTCAATGCCGGCCGTGTGTTCCGACGCACAAAGTGCCACGCATGCTCAGAAGAAATTCCGACATGGAACAGTTCGGTCTGGTAAAATTAGTGTTCGCAATGGATACAGCACTTTCGTCACGCTGCAATGTTAAAAATTGTTTAACCACTTGACCACTGGGCACTTAAACCCCCTTAATAACCAGACCAATTTTCAGCTTTTGGTGCTCTCACATTTTGAATGACAATTACTCAGTCATGCAACACTGTATCTATATGAAATTTTTGTCCTTTTTTTCACACAAATAGAGCTTTCTTTTGGTGGTATTTAATCACCGCTGGGTTCTTTATTTTTTGCGCTATAAAAGAAAAAAGACCGAAAAATCTGTAAAAAAATAAAATTTTCTTCGTTTCTGTTTTTTTGAAAATTAGTAATTTTTCTTCATATATTTTGGCCAAAATTTATACGTTACATATCTTTGGTAAAAATAACCCAAATTAGTGTATATTATTTGGTCTTTGTGAAAGTTATAGCGTCCACAAGCTATGGTGCCAATATCTGAAAATTGATCACACCTGAATTACTGACGGCCTATCTCATTTCTTGAGACCCTAACATGCCAGAAAAGTACAAATACCCCCAAATGATCCCTTTTTGGAAAGAAGACATTCCAAGGTATTTAGAAAGATGCATGGTGAGTTTTTTGAAGTTGTCATTTTTTCCCACAATTCTTTGCAAAATCAAGTATTTTTTTTTTCTTTTTTTTTTTTCACAAAATTGTCATATTAGCAGGTTATTTCTCACACACAGCATATGCATACCACAAATTACACCCCAAAACACATTCGGCTATTACTCCCGAGTACGGCGATACCACATGTGTGAGACTTTTACACAGCGTGGCCACATACAGAGGCCCAACATGCAGGGGAGCACCTTCAGGCGTTCTGGAGCACCCAGGCCAATTCTGACATTTCTCTCCTACATGTAAAAATCATCATTTATTTGCTAGAAAATTACATAGAACCCTAAAACATTATATATGTTTTTTTAGCAAAGACCCTAGAGAATACAATAGCGGTCATTGCAACTTTTTATCTCGCACGATATTTGCGCAGCAATTTTTTTAACGCGTTTTTTTTGGAAAAAAAACAGTTTTTTGCTTTAAAAAAAAAACAGTAAGGTTAGCCCAATGTTTTTGCATAATATGAAAGATGAAGTTACGCCGAGTAAATAGATACCTAACATGTCACCTTTCAAAATGGCACACGCTTGTGGAATGGCGCCAAACTTCGCCACTTAAAAATCCCCATAGGCGACGATTTAAAATTTTTTACTGGTTACAAATTTTGAGTTACAGAGGAGGTCTAGGGCCAAAATTATTGCTCTCGCTCTACCGATCGCAGCGATACCTCACATGTGTGGTTTGAACACTGTTTTCATATGTGGGCGGGACTTACGTATGCATTCGCTTACGGACAGGGGCTCTTTAAAAAAATGTTATTTTTTTTTTATTGTTATTGTTATTGTTATTTATTTTAGTTTGACACTTTTTTCCAAAAAAAAATTTTTTTGATCACTTTTATTGCTATTACAAGGAATGTAAACATCCCTTGTAATAGGAATATGACATGACAGGTCCTCTTTACAGTGAGATATGGGGTCAATAAGACCCCACATCTCACCTCTAGGCTATGCCTGAAATTAAAAAAAAAAAAAAAAAAAAAAGACCCTGGCTTCGATCGTAGCGGTGAGTCGGTAGAAGCACCTGAGGGCGGCGGGAGGGGGGGCAATCCCCTCTCGCCTCCCGTAAGAACGATCAAGCAGTGTAACAGCCGCTATGATCATTCTTATGGTGTAGGGAATCGCCGTCTGAAAAAGCTGATATCTGAATGATGCCTGTAGCTGTACCCATCATTCAGATATCCCCGCTCAAAGTCAAGGACGTCATATGACGGAAGACGGGAAGTGGTTAAAACGCTTTTTTTTTTTAACACAAAGTTGTCCATTTATACAATATTTCTAACACATAGCATGTACATACCAAAAATGACACCCCAAAATAGATTCTCCTACTCCTCCTGAGTACGGTGATACCACATGTGTGAGACTTCCACAGTCTGGCCACATACAGAGGCTGGGTATGGCTGAGCATGGCTGGGTATGGCTGAGCATGGCCGAGTATGGCTGAGCATGGCTGCGTATTGCAGAGTATCGCCGATTATGACTGGGTATGGCAGAGTATGGCAGAGTATGGCTGGGTATCACCGAGTATTGCAGAGTATGGCTGGGTATGGCAGAGTATTGCAGATTTTTGTGGGGTATTGCAGAGCATGGCTTGGTATGGCAGAGTATGGCAGAGTATGGCTGGGTATCACCGAGTATTGCAGAGTATGGCTGGGTATTGCGGGGTATTGCAGAGTATTGCGGGATATTTCGGGGTATTGCAGGGTATGGCAGAGTATTGCGGGGTATTTCAGGGTATTGCAGGGTATGGCAGAGTATTGCGGGGTATTGCAGGGTATGGCAGAGTATTGTGGGGTATTGCAGGGTATGGCAGAGTATTGCGGCTTATTCCAGGGTATGGCAGAGTATTGCGGGGTATTCCAGGCTATGGCAGAGTATTGCGGGGTATTGCAGGGTATGGCAGAGTATTGTGGGGTATTGCAGGGTATGGCAGAGTATTGTGGGGTATTGCAGGGTATGGCAGAGTATTGCGGGGTATTTCAGGGTATTGCAGGGTATGGCAGAGTATTGCGGGGTATTTCGGGGTATTGCAGGGTATGGCAGAGTATTGCGGGGTATTGCAGGGTATGGCAGAGTATTGCAGGGTATTGCAGGGTATGGCAGACTATTGCGGGGTATTCCAGGCTATGGCAGAGTATTGCGGGGTATTGCAGGGTATGGCAGAGTATTGTGGGGTATTGCAGGGTATGGCAGAGTATTGCGGGGTATTTCAGGGTATTGCAGGGTATGGCAGAGTATTGCGGGGTATTTCTGGGTATTGCAGGGTATGGCAGAGTATTGCGGGGTATTGCAGGGTATGGCAGAGTATTGCAGGGTATTGCAGGGTATGGCAGAGTATTGCAGGGTATTGCAGGGTATGGCAGAAAATTGCGGGGTATTCCAGGGTATGGCAGAGTATTGCGGGGTATTCCAGGGTATGGCAGAGTATTGCGGGGTATTTCAGGGTATGGCAGATTATTGCGGGGTATTGCAGGGTATGGCAGAGTATGGCAGAGTATTGCGGGGTATTGCAGGGTATGGCAGAGTATGGCAGAGTATTGCGGGGTATTTCAGGGTATGGCAGACTATTGCGGGGGTATTGCGGGGTATTGTGGGGCATAGCAGAGGCAATTGCAGAGTATTGCACAGCATTGCAGGGCATGCAGAGTAGTGGGGATGGCTGAGCATGGATGGATGGATGGCTGGATGTCTCTGTGCAGCGCTGTGGGCACTACAGATGCAGCCCACAACGCTGCTACCATCCATCCATCTCCCTCTCCTCCACAGTGTACCGATCGGTACACAGGAGGGGAGGAGAGGAACAGGCGTCATCAGATGACGCCGGTTTGTTTACATGTGATCGCTCCGTCATTTGACGGAGCGATCACATGGTAAACGGCCGCGATTAGCGGCCATTTACCGAGATCCGTGATGCGCCGGGTCCTCATCAGATGACGCCGGTTTGTTTACATGTGATCGCTCCGTCATTTGACGGAGCGATCACATGGTAAACGGCCGCGATTAGCGGCCATTTACCGAGATCCGTGATGCGCCGGGTCCTCTGGACCCGGTGGTCACGGATGCTCTCGAGTGCGCGCCCTAGGGGGCGCGCGAGAGCAGAATTCTGGGAGGACTTTGGATTTTTATTTGTACTCCTGAAAATTATTGTGTGTGTTTTTTGTGTCAAGTTACCACAATACCATTGATATGTTGTTCTATTTAATCTGTAGGAGATTGTTTGGTGTTGTTGTCCCTTGTTAATTTCACATTTTATGTTAGAAATGTACCTGAATCGTCACCAACAAACTGTCCTTTTTGGATGAAAACACACACAGGAGAGTATAATTTCCCAAAAAGAAAATTTTAATAAGGGCTCACAACTAAACAAAGAGGGAGGCAACGCTGGAGAAACTGCAGAACTGGGTGAAGCCTTGGACCCCCAGGGCACACATCAATTATTTTCAAGCAAATTTGGTGGCCTGAAGAGTCCTTATCTAAGGGAGGGCAGTCTGGTCCAGAAGTCCCAGAGATCCGGATAGCAGCAGATGACATCTGTGTCCCCAGGCTGTGGTCATACAAGAGACTGCAGCTTTTATCAGACCAGACTGAACCCAGGGTCATCACTCTCTTGTCTTCCTTCCACGCTTCCTTCCACGCGGTGGCTCTGGTGGTGGAGTTGTGGCAGCAGGAGGAGGAGGAGGATGGTCCAACTCAATCACGTCGGTCTTTGGTGTTAGTTCCCCACTCACCCCCTTAGTTAGGACTTTATAAATAAGTCGCTCACACAGGAGGCGTTGACCCTCCTGCATGCCCTGCAGTTTGGTGGCAGCCATGCAGGCAAAGGCCTCTTCAGGAGTGGGTAAGGCTCGGAGGGACGCCAAAGCCTCATGAATTAGCCTGAGCGCTGAATCCTGCATGGGAGTCGCCTTCCTCGCTCTTTTATATGGCAGGCGGAGGGGAGGGACCTGAGACTCAGTCAGGCTGCGACTGGTCCCAGGCTTCTCCTGGCTGACACTTAGCCCCGCCTCCTCCTGGCTGCCACTAATCCCCGCCTCCTCCTGACTGCCACATTCCACAACCTCCTCCTGGATGAGGTCTTCCTGTGTATGAAAAAGGGACATAGTTAGATTTTTTTTTTCATCAATCACACACAATTTTCACCTCCTGACTGTTGCAAATTGAATGTTAACAAATATAACAGACTATCATTCTGAGCCCAGCATTTTTCATTCTTGTCCCAATTTTGGGTACCCACTACTGTCTATTGATATGTAAAACACTTTATTAAATCAGCAATTAGTGATCAATAATAACATCTAATAAACATCATTTATTTATTGACCAGAAATCAGTAGAACAATGCTATACCTGACTCCAGCTGGGCTCCTCCACTTCTTCCTGGCTGGAAGGCCCAGGTTGGACATCGGAAGCCTCAGCTGGGGTGGAAGGAAGAGTGGAAGGAAGAGTAGAGAGGGATTCCCTGACTTCAGTGTGGTCTGACAGAAATCGCAGTCTCTCGTAGTACCACAGCCTGGGGACATAAACGTCATCTGCTGCAGCTCCGGACCTCTGGGAATCTGTGACCTTCTTGCGCTCCTTAACCACTTCCCTACCCGCCTATAGTAATATGACGTCCACAGATGGGATCTCCCATCCTGGGTGGACGTCATATGACGGCCTCGGGTTCCTGGCCGCCTAGGGGGCGCGCGCTCCCGCCGCGTTGCTCGGGACCCGGTGCACCCGCGATTGTCTGTTAACTGGGCCAGACCGTGGATCTCTGTGTGTAAACACAGAGATCCACGTCCTGTCAGCTCAGAGGAGAGCGATCTGTGTTCCCAGAACGGAGGAACACTGATCGGTCTCCTCCCCTTGTGCGTCCCCTCCCCCTACAGTTAGAAGCATTCCCTAGGAAACACATTTAACCCCTCCCCGCCCCCTAGTGGTTAACCCCTTCACTGCCTGTCACATTTACACAGTAATCAATGCAATTTTATAGCATTGATCGCTATATAAATGTGAATGGTCCCAAAAATGTGTCAAAAGTGTCCGATGTGTCCGCCATAATGTCGCAGTAAATAAATAATTAAAATATAAATAAATAAATAATTTTTTTTTAAAAATGCCATAAATCTTTCCCGTATTTTATAGACGCTTTTGCGCAAACCAATCAATATACGCTTATTGTGATTTTTTTTACCAAAAATATGTAGAAAAATACGTATCGGCCGAAACTGAGGAAAACATTTTTTTTTTTTTTTTTTTTTAAATTGGGGTATTTATTATAGCAAAAAGTAAAAAATATTGTGTTTTTTTCAAAATTGTCACTCTTCTTTTTTTTATAGCGGAAAAAATAAAAACCGCAGAGGTGATCAAATACCACCAAAAGAAAGCTCTATTTGTGGGGAAAAAAATGACGTACATTTTGTTTGGGTACAACATCGCACAACCACGCAATTGTCATTTAAAGTGCAACAGCGCTGAAAACTAAAAATTGGTCTGGGAAGGAAGGGGGTGAAAAGGCCCGGTATTGAACCGGTTAAGATACGTGCTCCTCTGGACACCAATTTTGGTTTTTAAATAGGGGATGGTTGCTGTGGGGACCACCGGCTTTACCAACTCCAGCAGTTTCTCCAGCGCTGCCTGCTAATATAAGGGGTCAGCGAAGCCAATAAACAGTGAAATACGGGGTCCGTCATCCTGAGAAAGTTCCTGAAATCATCAGGATTATTCTCACGGATCTCACGGAGCAAAGGCATATGAGAGAACTGGTCACACTGAAGCAACCAATTCTTGGTCCATGAACTCCTCCCCACCCTGTTCATGGACTGGACTTGTGTCAAGGTCAGGACCCCAACACTAAGCCCCCGCACAGCACGAACCCTACGAGGAGTACGCATACGAAACATGGCTAGAAAACGGTCGGCTGCTCAGAACGAAGTAACAGAACGCACTGAAGAACAGCAAGGCCTGTGAAGAGCGACCTGAAAAACAGTAACGAACGAACAAGAACACAATGACAAGTCACGCATAGCTTGCTTGCACGCACTGAAGAGCAGATACAAACCCACAAGCACAAACTGAACAGCAGAAAACGATCTGAAAGCCACGAGTCTGAAAAAGCGCGAATCGTCTCTCACCAAACATTTACTAACACGAGATTAGCAAAAGGAGCCCAAAGGGTGCCGCGCTTGGTTCTGAACCGGCCTTTTCTAGTCTCGTCGTACGTGCTTGACGTCACCGCGTTGTTGGCGATCGGAAATTCCGACAACTTTGTCCGACCGTGTGTACGCAAAACAAGTTTGAGCCAACATCCGTCGGAAAAAAAATAGAATTTTGTTGTCGGAATGTCCGATCAATGTCCGATCGTGTGTACGGGGCATAACTGTCACAAACTGACACCAATGCAGTAATCAGAAAAAAAAATAACTTCTCGGTGTCAGTGTGACAGGGGGGGGGAGGGGTGATTAGGGGGTGATCGGGGGGGAATCAGGGGGTAAAGGGGGGTGTATTGTGTGCCTGGCATGTTCTACTGTGTGTGTTGTGCACTCACATTGATGTCTTCTCTCCTCGGCGCCGGAACGGAAAATACAGAGCCGAGGAGAGATGACATCATTTCCTCTGCTACTGTTTACCATACAGCAGCAGAGGAATGATCTGATTGGCCGGGAGCGATCGCGAGGGGGGGGCACGAATGGATGGCCTCCCCCTCACCTCCGATCGCCAGGGGACAAATGCCAACTGCCTCGGGCACAGGTACGTGATTCTGCCTGCTCGTGCCATTCTGCTGACGTATATCGTCGTGAGGCGGTCGGCAAGTGGTTAAACATTAATAAAATCACTGCTCCTGTAAAAATGTCAGTTTTTAAAACTTTTTTTTTGCATTGATACATGTCCCCTGGGGCAGGACTCGGGTCCCCAAACACTTTTTAGGACAATAACTTGCATATTAGCCTTTAAACTTTTGATTTTTCACGTTCGGGTCCCATAGACTTTAATGGTGTTCGAATGTTCGCGCAAACTTTCGGTATGTTCGCATGTTCTCCTACGAACCGAACCGGGGGGTGTTCGGCTCATCCCTACATATAAGCCTTTAAAATTAGCACTTTTGATTTTTCATGTTACTGTCCCATAGACTTTAACGGTGTTCCGGCGGCTTTCAAATTTGCCGCAAACACCGCATATTGTTCACTGTTCGGAGAACAATATGCATCGGGCTCATCCCTAATTACCATGTAAGGTAAGTACAATTTTTTTATTTATTTTTTTTCCACTTTAAAGTAAAACTAAACTCTCTCAAACAACATTAACTATTTCAATCCTTATTTTCAGGGCTTTTTTTCTCAAACAACAGGAGCTGGAACTTAACCACGGCCCCACAAAACCCCTCCCCCTACACACATCCTCCAAATCACATTAAATAGTTGGTGTGTTCAGTCAAATTTCACGAAAACAGTAGGAGGGTCTTAAAGGGGCATTAAATACCAGGATTGCATTACATACAGAGTGCAGAGCTGTCACTTGTAAACCCGGAAACGGACTTCTGTGTTTACAAGTGATTGTGGTGAGCAGACACCAAGTTCCACCAAGTTCCCCCTGAAAAAAAGCCCTGCTTATTCTGCTAACAATAGTAAGTTGATAGGAAAGTATATTATATTTACTCGTTTTAAACTTGTTTTTTTTTTTTACATTTCTTCAGTAGCTTCCTGGATTCTGGCTTAAGCCAAAATGAGTCAAACATCTCAGGAGTCTTCATATGCATTTTTTCTTTCATCTAGAGGAGGGGAGGAGGTACTTTCTCAGATAAGCACACCTTCCTGCCTGCGCGCCTAAGCTGAGTGCAGATGAATTTCAGATAGGTTTGCCACCTGTCCGGTTCTGAATGATGACAGTCCGGGTTTTGAATGATGTACCTGGGTTTCCCTCTGCCTGAGACCCTTAATTACGTCTCCATCATCAGAGGCTGACAACCCACTGGAGTTTCCCCACGTGTGTCAGTGGATTGTTTTTAAACATTTAATTTATTAACCACTTAAGGACCGGAAGGATTTGCCCCTAATGACCAGGCCATTTTTTGCGATAAGACACTGCGTTGCTTTAACTGACAATTGCACGGTTGTGCGATGTTGTACCCAAACAAAATTTCTTTCTTATTTACCTGAATCAGGAATGGAGGTGCATTTGTTGTGCCTCATTTAAAGTTCCAACCCACCCCTTGTTATTGCCAAACAAAATTTACATCTTTTTTTTCCCCACAAATAGAACTTTATTTTGGTGGTATTTGATCACCTCTGTTTTTTTTTTTTGCGCTATAAACCAAAAAAGGCTGAATATTTTGAAAAAAAAAAACAATATATTTTACTTTTTACTATAATAAATATCCCAATTTAAACAATAAATACATTTGTCATCAGTTTAGGCCGATATGTATTCTTCTACATATTTTTGGTAAAAAAAAATCACAATTTTCCACATTGCGGCAGAAAGATCGGACACTTTTGACACTTTTTTAGGACCATTGACATTTATACAGGGATCAGTGCCAAAAATAGCCACTGATTACTGTATAAATGTCACTGACAGGGAAGAGGTTAACACTAGGGGGCGATCTAGGGGTTAAGTGTTCCCTAGGGAGGTGTTTCTAACTGTGGGGGCAGTGTAGTGAATGGAGGAGGAGACAGATCGATGTTCCTAATGACTAGGAACAGCAGATTTGTCCCTCCTCCCCTGACAGAACGGGAATCTATCTGTTTACATTGACAGATCCCCGTTCTGTCTCTCTCAGGAGCGATCACGGGTGGTCGGTGGACATCACGGCCGCCTGCCTTGCGCATCATCTCTGGCAGTGCAGGCGCGCCCCTAGTGGTCTTAAAGCGGCCGACATACAATGACGGCGATTCACCCAGGAGAGCCAACCTGCCACAGTACAACTGTGGAGGCTGATCTTTAACTGGTTAAAAACTACCGCACCAGTGGCTACCTGGTGCCTCTCTCTTCTGTTTTGTCCCCTCTGTAATTGCCCCCCCCACCCGATGCTCCAATCCCCCTGCTGTCCGGGTCCCCCTGTGTGCTGGGGCCCCTATAGGAGGCCTCATGGTACCCTCTGTTGGCGGCCATGGGGGTATTGGGGGGATTTGTGCTGGTAGGGGAAGATGATTTGTAATGGGAGGGGGTGGGGATAAGTGCTGGGATGGGGAAGAAGGGGGGATTGTGTTGGAACTGGGGATTTTGGGGATGGTGGAGAGGTACTTGTGCTGTGGAAGGGGGAAGAAGATTTGTTTTGGGGGGAGGGTTGTTCTGGGAGGGGGGGATTGATTTTTGCTGGTGGGGGCTGGAGGGTGAAAATAAAGACTAATGCTGGATTTTTTTGCAGGAGAGGGAATGGGGTTTTTGATGAAGGGTAACATGGGGGAGAGTATTGCTCGCAAGGGGAATTTTGCACTCTTCTTAGCCCTACACTGTGCGTTACACACCCCTGAATCCTGCGCTCTTTTTGTTTTGTACTTATGACTCCTAATATGCTTTACACACTCCTGTCCCCTGCATTCTGTGCACAAGACTCACAGACTCTATTCAAACCTACGCATTCCGGATTGCAGACGGAATTGCTGAGATTCTGCGCCGATTCCCGAATCTGCGCAAATCACAGGACGTGCTCACGATCCCTTTACTTTCAATGCCACCCTAATCGTGGAGACAGACACAATTCTGTTTGCGTGATTTTGCCGCAATTTGTCAGGAGACAAACGTGGCAAAATTGTGCCGCGGTTGGGGTGCTAAAGTGTTCAGGTTTGGCTTGAAGAAAAGGAGGCAACCCTAATTCCAGGAAGTAAATGCTACATTAATTATTTGCCCTTACTCAAAATGGCCATGGCAAGAAATGCTAGGTGGGTATTTTTCAACAAAATAAAGCATGGAAACATTGATGGACGGATTAGTTTGCTTTGCATATTAAAAATGAATTAGTGTTTTCAGTTTGTGGTGCTCAGATACAGTTAAGTTCCACTTTAATGCAGCAATATGAGAGGAGACCTGATGTAAGTAAACCTTCTATTTTAGTGTAAGGTCCACAGTTTAAAAAGTACATGTAAGTATGCTCCGTGTGAGTTTACCCCTAAATCAGGGCCATTTTTAATATTGATTGGACCATGGGCAAACATTTTTTGCCCCCCCATGCAATTTCGCTCTCCACCTGCCTGCACACCATTGACTGGGGTGGTGAGGGGGCCCATCAATAGGCAGAAAACTCCTAGGGATCCTCGAATTCTTGGGACCAGTAACAGTGGAGGGGAGGGTGTGATCAATGGCAATGCTGATTTTTCTACCCACTACCAATATAGAGAGGAGTTTCAACACTGGTCACCAATGTAATAGGGGTTTACACTGACCACTAATGTAATAGAAGCATTCACAGTAACCACCAATGTAAGGAGGGGGACCTTCGCACTGGCCACTAGTGGGAATAAAAGGATTGTACACCAAGCCCCAATGCAATGAGAAGATTTACAATGACCACCAATGTAAAAAGGATTTATACTGACCACTAATGTAATAGAAGCATTCACAGTAACCACCAATGTAAGGAGAGATTTACACTGACCACCAATGTAAGGGGGACCTTCACACTGGCCACTAGTGTGAATGAAAGGTTTCTACACCAAGCCCCAATGTAATGAGAAGATTTACAATGACCACCAATGTAACTGAGACATTTAGCCTGCGTTCACATTTGTGTTTGTTGGAACGCATGCAAAATCGCTTTCCTGACACCACAGAAATGCTCTTTAGCAGATACACAGCAGTGCCATTCATTGTTAATGACACCCTCAGGCATCTGCTGACATGTGCTGTGCAACCGTGTGATTTTGAAAAAAGCGTTAAGGAATTGCTTACGCATTTCTAGTGTATAGAGCAGCCCATTGAAATGATAGGCTGCCCTACACGTGACCTACATCCTTATCCACCCTGTCAGTACACCTTTGCATCCTAAAACCCCTGCACCCTAAACCTCCCCTATCCTCTTCAATCCAACCATCCACCCCTTTACCTCTACCTGCCTCCTCTGCTCATCTTTGCACCCACTTTCCTTACCTCCATACATCCCCTCCTTGCTCACCTGTGCACCCCAAACTGTAATTCCTTTTCTGCCTTCCTCTGCACACCATTCGCTATCCTCCCCCCCCACCAATTTTCTTATCTTTGCAGAACAGGCTGATGTTAGGCTGAATGACCACAGTTGTAGGCAGGACTTTCAAGCATGCCCCTTTATCTACCCAGTGGGCAGCATTCACTATAGGTGATGGTGGATATGACCTCAGGGGGGCAAGATATGCATATGAATGCCGCCTCTATTTACATATGAATGCCGTCGGTCTGCCCCTATTTACATATGATTGCCATTGGTCCATTGCTATTTACATATGAATGTGGGCACTATTTACATATCAATGCTGGTATTTAAATGTAAACACAGGATCTGTAGGTGAGTCATCTGTACACAACAATAGGGCAGAGATGGACAGCATTAGTAGCACTACTTCACACTGAGATATCATGACACAGCACAGGACTAAAACTTCAAGGG
Organism: Aquarana catesbeiana; assembly: GCA_037953035.1. Lineage (NCBI taxonomy): Eukaryota > Metazoa > Chordata > Amphibia > Anura > Ranidae > Aquarana > Aquarana catesbeiana. Next base: position 1,521,367 of record JBBHAA010000512.1, on the reverse strand, counting down.
ACAAGGGAATTTAAACTGGGATAGTTGACAAGTATGAGGGAGCTGCTTTGGGTCCCACAACAATGACAGGGCCCAAGACAGCTGCCCCTTTTGCCCTGCCTGTAAGACGGCCCTGCCCTAAATATCCATGCGTTCTCCAATATCTCAGACCCCTACTTTTCCTTTCCATCTTGAGGGAATCCTTACTTTTTTATATCTATAAACTTGTTCTCCATTTTCCCTTCCTTTTAATCCCCTTTCTCATTCTCCTATCATGCCTCCTTAGCATTATCTTTCTTTATTTCCCTTCTGGTCTTCTCTCCCTATTCTAATCTCTCCACTCTCTCTAGCTTTACAATTACAGCTCTTGCCACTCAGAGCTAGGATATTTAAAGCCCTTTACCTTCAACCTCTTATTGTTCTAAATTAACCTTACTTTGTGGCATATATCTTTGAACTGGATTTTGAACTCAATGGTGTGTTTTTGTCCTACTCTAATGATGGCATCTAACCCCTCTCGGTATATTGTGTTTGATCACTACATATTTGGGCTCATGACATCTAATTTGCCTTAAAAAAGCTTTTATGCAGCCCTGGACTGGCCATCAACTGGCCACTGGTTTGTGGCCTGTTGATGACCAGGCCACACAGCGGGGGTTAAGTGGCGACAGAGGTCCGGACAGGGCTGACACAGACCATGGTCACAGCACCCCCCGTTATGTGGCCATGCCTGTGTCTCCTCTCCTGGCGGAACTATCAGGGAGGTTGTTGGCTGCAGGGCTCTGAGCTGAGTGCCTATTTCACACACAGCTCAGAGCCAGCTCCCTTCTCCCTCTGAATGGAGGAGAGAGTAGATAGAGCTTATCTGCTCCTCCTCCCTCTCCTCCTGCGTCTGCCCCCCATGGAGTGTGGGCGGGAAGTTTGAAGCCAGCAGCCACTATCCAGAAGAGGAAAAGTGCTGACAGCCTATGCCTGAGCCTCCATCCTGGGGTGAGTGAGCTATATATTATATCACAGTGCCCCTTTATATTACACTTTGGAGGAATGAGTCCATAAATATCCCAACACCAATCGCCTCCCGCCAACACCCCCCCCCCAGTCCCTGGAAAAATTGGCTGCCCAGTCTACAATGTTGTCCAGGCCTACTTTTTATCCCAAAAATACAATCTTTTGGTAATGAGTTTACCCCTAAGTAATTGAATCTTATAGATAATTGCTTATATCTGTCTAGCTTGCATCCCAGGCTGGCTAGGAGAATGTGATATGCATTGTGAGCTTCCTATGTAGACTTTAGGTATATTATATCTGTAAAATGATTTCCAAGGCTCAGGCTGAATATCAGCATTGTTTTATTGTGTACAGCAGAAAACAATACAAATCAAAAGCATTGATGTTTTAAACAAACAGTTATCATAAATGTTATATAAACTACTTACTAAAAAGATTCCTGTAAAGACCACAGAATATTGCTGGAAAATTAACACATACTGTACAGAAGGTCATCAATAGATTGATGACAATTGCTTAGAATGACTTTAAGACATGTGTTAAGGCAAAAAATAAAAATAAGAAAACAATTGCCCATGTCACTGTTAAGGGAATTTAGCATTCATGATAAGTCTAGGAAAAGAGTTTTGGATGGTGCAATTCAACAGTCAGCTTAACAGTACCACCAATCAAAATATATATATATACATTTCACGTTTTTATTTGTGAACACACAAGAGCTTCTTGTATACTATATATTCTTCTATAATTTCTTTCATATTAGTTTAAATTCGATATTTATGTATGTATTGTTAAGTGAAACATTGATTCGTGATAATGATTTGTAGTTTGGAAAGTCGTTTGTTTATTGAATCTATTAACACACACAATGACAATATCTCTTCTCCTCTGCTCAAATACAATACAACACCCTTCTCACTCAGTTCTCAGGAATGCACTTTGCCAGTAATCCAACCTCTAGCACAAAATTAATCAGCTGATTGGACTGTAAGATTTACTTTTGCCGCGTACACACGGTCGGACTTTACGGCAGACTTTGCCCGGCGGACTTTTCGACGGACTTTACGACAGACTTTCTGAATGAGCGGATTTGCCTACACACAATCAACCAAAGTCCGACGGATTTTTACGTGATGACGTACGACCGGACTAAAACAAGGAAGTTCATAGCCAGTAGCCAATAGCTGCCCTAGCGTGGCTTTTTGTCCGTCGGACTAGCATACAGACAAGCGGACTTTTCCACCGGACTCGAGTCCGTCGGATAGATTGGAAACATGTTTCATTTCTAGGTCCGTCCAACTTTTGAGAAAACAAAGTCCGCTGGAGCCCACACACGATCGAATTGTCCGACGAAATCCGGCCCGCCGGGCAAAGTCTGACGTAGAGTCCGACCGTGTGTACGCGGCATTTGAGTTGACCTTTTGTTTCATTAGATCTTTAACAAAGTATCGAATCATGTCAAATTCATTCAATATATTCGCTATAATTTCTTTCGTATTCGTTAAAATTCTTACTTTTTTTATTCAGACATTCGGATACGTCTGAATCTCTGAAAGATGCAAAATTCAGCCAAATTTCGATTAGTTACAAAACGTATTGCACATGTCTAATAAACAGTCAATCCTTTGTTTTTTTTACCTCACATCTTGTCTGTGTATGATGTTTGGGATAAAAAGGGTTGGTATTAGCTCTCGATCTTTTCGGAATGGTTTGGAGGGCAGGAAGTGCTGGTTGGCGGAAGGAAGCATCTAAGTGGAGTGCCCAAGCGGTTCCGTCACAAGCCCTAAATTGTAACTCCTTACCAAGAGTGTGTCCTTTACTGCAGCTGCATGGCACTGTGCAGGCCATCCTGCACCTTCCAGAAAACTGAAGAAGATTGGCAAATATTTGTTAAACATAACGCCATTTTTTATTCTTTACTTATCTAATGAGAATATTTTCCCCATGATATGTAAAACTGGAAAACTAACAATAGAAAGTAATAAAACAATGCAGGATAGCAAATACTGTAAAGCTGAGCTTTACAACAAACAACTCCTGCAGTGGGTCCCCCTGTACTGCAAGGGTATGTTTTGTTTATTAAGACTAGGGGTAGAGAAATAAGCTGTAATATACTGTATATCTTAGCCCTTGGAGGAAGCCTGCTGCAGCGAGGAGTGATGTAAGTATTACGCCCTATTCTTCTACCTTCTATTCTTAACAAACATTTAACACTTGCAGTGTAGGGGAGACCTACTGCTTTTTTTTTATGCTTGACATAGGGCTTTAGGCCTCATGCACACTGGACATTATTAAAATACCAGCAGCATTGCAACGTTAAAAACTTGAGTTTTTCCAAGTTTTTCTACTCTTTCGCATTAGCTGTTGTCAAATTTCTGCAATTCTTTTTAGTGTTTTGCCCTGTACACACGGTCGGATTTTCCGACGGAAAAAGTGCGATCGGATTGTGTTGTCGGAAATTCCGATCGTGTGTGGGCTCCATCGGACTTTTTCCGTTGGAATTTCCGACACACAAAGTTTGAGAGCAGGCTATAAAATTTTCCGACAACAAAATCCGATCGGTTAAATTCCGATTGTGTGTACACAAATCCGACACACAAAGTGCCACGCATGCTCAGAATAAATAAAGAGACGAAAGCTATTGGCCACTGCCCCGTTTATAGTCCCGATGTATGTGTTTTACGTCACCGTGTTCAGAACGATCGGATTTTCCGTTTGTGTGACCGTGTGTATGCAAGACAAGTTTGAGCCAACATCCGTCTGAAAAAATCCTAGGATTTTGTTGTCGGAATGTCTAATTAATGTCCGATCGTGTGTACAGGGCATTAGTGGTTTTTAGCAAGAAAACACAAGCGATTGGATCAAAATTGCTCAAAAACGCTGGTTAGCCACGTTTACCGGTATTGGAGCATTTTTATAGCTCAAATACTCCTCTCTAAACCCAGTAGTCAGGGGCGGCCCGTCCATTAAGGCACCACTCCCCCTGTCCATCGCCGCCCCACCCTATCCATGCGCCTGGCTACCGGTGCATGGACCCCAATGCGGGGGCTGTTTTTTTGAAGCACCAATTGAGCCAGAGGCTCTAATAGGCTTCAAAATAGGGTGGGCTTGGGTCGCAGAGAGTGCACTCCGATCCCACCCAGGTGTGTTACAACAGTGAATCAATATTCGCTGTTGTAACACTGATCCTCCTTCCAGCCAATTAGGAAGTGGGTTTTGACATCGGTCACCCGATTGGCTGAAATGACAGGCGATCGTATTGGATGCCTAGGAGGAGGAGGGGAGGATCTGGAAGCTGCCATGGAGAAGAGGACAGGGAGCCGCTGCACCACTCTGCGTGCCGCCCGCCACAATGGGGTAAGTGCCGGACCGACTGGCAAACAGGGGGTGGGTGCCACTCAGGGGTGGGGGGGTTGGTAGGTGGTCGTTTGCCGCCCCCCCCAAAAAAAAACACCAGCCGCCACTGCCACTAGTTCAGGGTTTTTTACAGACAGAAAACACCCACTTCAAAAAATCCTGATAACAGCTTATGTGTGCATAGACACATAGGATAACATACTGGGGAGTTTACTGGCTACTGAAAAAAACGTCTGAAGCCAAAACAGCCGCTGTAAAAATGTTTATTGTGCATGAGGCCCTAATGTGAAATTACTAAACCTTAGTATACACTATAGGTCAAAATGAATGTGAATCCCCTCCAAATAAGTTCAGGTGTTAACAGTGAAGGGTACTGGTAAAGGATAAGTTTACCTTTTGGAATATGTGACATGTTCCGCCCTTATTTAGGGTGAAATATGTAACATATTCCAGCAGCTGCAGCCATTCCACCTCCCCCCCAATGACAGCGGGTGGCATATTCTCTGGGCACCCGCTGTGTCACTTTTTGAAAAAACAGGGCATTCGGCCACATCATTCATTCACAGTCCTCTGTGAATGGAAACTACAAGTCCCAACAGTCTTTGCAGCTGTTGGCTTGTAGTGTCAATTGACTACTATAGAGCTGTTGAGTGCTGTGGTAGTTCATTCATTTTTTCCTGTCAGTGTGTATCTGCCTGCCCATACGAGGTACGAACCGACAGATACACTGAGAAGTCTACAGGTGCCCTGCATGACACCCAAAAAATGCTAATCACTGGTGCAATGCTTTTCAGGCTTCAAGTAAAAAAAAAAGAAATGCACATTTTTTTACCTGCAAAATGATCTTTTATAATTTTTTTAACTGCCCAAGGACCGCCCCACTTACATATACTGCGGCAGGGCAGCCCTTAAGCGCAAAATGTACGTGATTTTTTTTCTTCAGCTCCGGGGGGGCGCCTGAACCCCGCTCCCACTGTGATTGGACAAAGTAAGAGCCAATCAGTGGGCCCGCCCATCGTTCTTTAAAAAGGCAGAACGGCACTCTAAACAAGGTCCTGTACACAAGGCAGACCGCCGTTCTGTGAGAGGGGAGTGTGCTGATCTTGTGTTTTTGTTAAGAAGACCTGCCAATCGTTCTGAGGAGAGGCAGAATGGCGGTCTGCCTATGTAAACAAGGTCGATCGCTGTTCTGCCAGAGGCGAAAATAGAGATCTTGTGTTTCTAAGCAGAAACATGAATCTCTGTTTTCTACCAGTCAAAGCACCTCCCCTTCAGTTAGCAAGTACCCCCTAGAGACACACTTAAGCCTTTGATCACCTCTGATGATAACCTCTTCCCTGCCAGTGTCATTAGTACAGTGACAGTGCATATTTTTAGCACTAATCACTGTATTGGTGTCACTGGTCCCCAAAAATTGTCAAAAGGTGTCAGTTAGATGTCCGATTTGTCTGCCGCAATATTGCAGTCCCACTAAAAATCACTGATCACCGTCATTACTAGTAAAAAAAAAAAATCCATAAAAATATCCCATAGTTTGTAGACATGATAACTTTTGCACAAACCAATATGCGCTTATTGGGATTTTTTTAAACAAAAACATGTAGCAGAATACATAATGGCCCAATTTGATGAAGACATTTTTTTTATTGGATATGTTTTATAGCAGAAAGCAAAAAATATTGTTATTTTATTTTATTTTAATTGTCAGTCTTATTTTGTTTATAGCACAACAAATAAAAACTGGAGAGGTAATTAAATACCACCAAAAGAAAATTCTATTTGTGGGGAAAAAAGGACATACATTTTATTTTGGTACAGTGTTGCACAACGGCGCAATTGTCAGTTAAAGTAACGCGGTGCCGTATTGCAAAAAATGGCCTTCAGTTCCGGAAGTGGGTAAAACCTTCTGGAACTGAAGTGGTTAAAAAGGTGAACTTAATCTTTAATGCTGCATCATACCAAGACGTGGACAACTGTGCTGAGACTTTTGACCATATAGTGTATTAGGGCTTAGCTAAGATATAATACATGTATTTCTCCTCTTGCGCTGTTGCTGCTATGTGAGATTATGAGGTGTAACATGGTCTTGGTGGTGGAGTAGTATTAGTAGGAGGAGGGGGAGAAGGAAGTGGTTTCTCCTCCCTTTGTTTTATGTCGCTTAAGTATCCTAACACAAATGTCAGCCGATCTTCTTTTTCAGCTTTTGCATCTCTCTCGGTTCTCATAGTGAACTTGACATCCTCTAGAATCTGAGAGAGGATTTTCAGGATCTGTTCATCCTTCTCCCTGAGTTTCTGATGATCTTCCTCGGTATAATTCTCAGTGGCGTAGATTTTTTGTGGTGCAATTCCCAAATCTTCAAAAAAGGAACACATTTCTCTCTGTCCTCCTTTGGTAGGTCAGTAAAATGACCGGAGTGATTCCTGAGAATCAAAAAAAAAAGGAATACAAATGAGAAAAAGATAAAATATAAAAATATAAGATATGGAACTTTTCTTCAACTGATAAATTAAAAGTAACAGAAATTTGTACAGATCATAAAGGTAATCAACACTTGGCCCATCCAATAGGGGAGCATTAGGGGCGCACGGTAGCCGCCCCCCTATCCATGCATTCGGCCCCCCGATCTACATGCAGGGCTCCAGATGCATGGATGCCAATGGGGGGGTTTAAGCATGTGATTAGAGCCAGAGGATCTAATAGGCTTCAAAAAAGGGTGGGCTTGGGGCAGGTGGGCTTGAATATTCACTACTGTCACATTGACCCTCCTCCCAGCCAATCAAGAAGCGGGTCACCTGACACCCGACTGGCTGAAAAGACAGGCGATCCTATTGGATGCCTAGGAATAGGAGGGAGGAGTTGCACGGTGGAAGCCGCCATGATGCAGAGGAGGAGGAGGAGGAGGAGATGCAACAGAAGCTGCTGTAGGAGTTCTGCCTGCCCGCAACCTAGATGTGGTAAGTGCGAGGCTGGATGAGCAAACGCAAGACTGTCCCGGGGGGGTTGTTTGCTGTCCTCCCAAAAAACACCAGCCGCCACTGCAGAAATTGCTTACTCTGATTTGGCTGCTCACTGAGTTCTCACAATGTGCATTAGAAGCTTCATCAAGTCAGATAGGGCCCACTTCTTTTCCTGTCTGGAAGACGTTCAACACCATCTAGCTCAGGGGTCTCAAACTGGTGGCCCTTCTGCTGCTGTGAAACTACAAGTCCCATCATGCCTCTGCCTGTGGGAGTTATGCTTGTAACTGTCAGCCTTGCAATGCATCATGAGACTCGTAGTTTCACAACAGCTGGAGGGCCGCCAGTTTGAGACTCCTGATCTAGCCCTTTCCTCCCCAGCCTGACTATCCCTGGCCTGCCTTTTCATTCATTCATTCAGTTTTTTAATCATGGAGGCTTACTGTCACACTTGGGTGTTACCTAGGGTGGTCTACATGCAAATACACCCAATTTTTAAAACTCATTCTTACCAATCAAGGCATTTTGATATTTGCCCACCCACTGCTTGCATCAGGACTGAGGGTTCTGGAGAGGAGTACCGAGGCAGGGTGCTGTAATATTTCAGAAACAAGGGGGAAGGTGCAGAAAGAGTTGCTCCCCCCGGAACAGAGGTCTAATGAGGAGGGGGTTGCCATGTGGTGAGTTCTTGATGCTACAAACTGACAGGAGTAGTGACAGCACTATCACTACTCCTGTCAGCTTAGTGCTAGAAGTGGCAAGCCAAATCTGGAGAGGAGGAGAAAGCGGACAGGAGGTGAAGGCTGTACAAGATCTCCCCCCCTTCAACTCCTCCCTCCTGTCAGTCAGATCAGTACTGTTTGCTTACCCTCCCCCTACCTGCTCCCTAAACTGCTCCTCTCCTGGCAGCAGAACATGTGGGTAGAGGGTGGATAAGCAAACCCTACAAAGTCTGAATCTGACATCCAATGGCATTGCTAGCTGTAATATTGGATACAAATTGATATAAATGCAGCTTGGACATGAGCAAAATATGGTTTCTCAGGAAGCAAATTTTAAAGGGCTTTGATTTAAGGGAGATTAAATTTGCACAACCAGCCTGCAATAAACAGGACTAGATGAATGCAAAGGATTGTAAGAACATTGAATACCAGGACCCCTGCAGGTGTTTACTACTCAGACCTGGCCAGAATGACATCAAACTTTCTGGGAGGAGGAGGGGGATCGTGTGAACATCTGGTGTGATCAATTGCTAAAAAGAAACTCGGCTCTGAGGCTGGGAAAGAAATTTACTTTTGTGGCTTTTGGTTCAAGATATCTTACAAAATGTTGGATGTCATTGTCTGGTTCAATAGAAACCAGCCGCCATTTGGCCCATGTGTATGGCTTCTGTCAAAGACTGTGACCGGTTATCTCTGGATGTGTGCCGCTCAGGCTCGATACATGGGGGATATACAAACATGTGCCTCTGCGACTGCTACTAGGAGTGCCGGCAGGGGATAGAGCCCATCCTGACCCCTGCAGTGGTTCAAAAGGAGAAGGGGTGTCCCTTAGTGCCGCACATCCGAGAAATTCTAAGAAGGGGAGGGGAGTGGCAACCTCAGCCTGGACTCCGACCAGGCCATGCCCCCAATGTGTTTTGCTCCGCCTCCTGGAGCTTAGTCATGGGGATCAGGCTGAGGTTGTCATTCCACTCACCTTCTTAGAATTTCTTGGATGTGCGGCACTAGGGGACCCCCTTTCCCCTTCTGTCAAAGTTCATGATTGAAAAAGGTCTACCGACCGTCTCCTGGTCAGCGCTCTCACCCGCTGATCATTATGTACATAGACAGAACGGTGGTCTGCCTATGTAAATGTAACAATAACTCTCGGTGGAGCTGCTGGTTTAAAGCGGGCTGTTACCGTCACCTTCATTACCTCTATTTCACCAGAACCGGGTCTAGGGTCCCGTTGAGTTTACCACAAACAATGTAGGCACCGGAAACTTGAGTATCTTTTCCAACGCTTTAATAAACGTAAATTGAAGGAAGTAGCAGGAAAGAGGTAGAAGGAAAGTTGCAGGGAAGCTCAAATACCTTTTCTTAGTGTTCTTTGTATAGCATTAGGGATTGAAAGCTTGTAGATGAACATACTCTCTCTGTAGAATTAATTCTTTGCCCGCCTGGATAGGTTTCTCTCACTAACCTAGCAGCCAGTACGTAGCACGAACAAAAGTCTCTGCCACAGACTTGATTGGAACAAAACCCGTACGATCCTCTGCCACAGGATGTAAGGGTTTACGATGAACAGCGAACACAGCACTAGGACCTTTAAGCCAACCCGGCAGTACTATGTGGTAGGTTAACTTTAGGATCCATCCTCCAACCGAGTCACCAGGCCCCTCTCCAGACCAGCACTCTGCATGATCCTTCCATGATGGGTCCTCTCCTGGGATCTTCTCAGTTGTCCAGCTTCTTCACATAGAATAGACAGCCCAGGACCATTCCTCTGCCGCTGTGGTAGGCCCCAGACAGGCTTTTGGGCCCACCCACATGCTGCAGCGATGTGGTCCTCCCGATCGGAGGACCACGAGGTAGTACTCCTAACACATACCTGTCGGCCAGGAGGGCCAGCAGGTGGATGGAAAAACCAACCCCAAAGCACGGCATCTGTCCCATAAATACCCTCTCCCAGAATGCAACTCGGAGGACCACCTCCACCGAGTTATCAGGGACAGAGGAGCATCCATACGCTTCAACGCGTTGCCTTTCCAACACCGACTCATGGCGACAACGACACCCACAGGCACAGTGTGAAACTACATGCAACACAGCCAAGCTGGAACAGAGGCAAATCTAACTACATATAAACAGATAACCCACTAAATTTACCTATCAACAGTAGATTGAAAATCTACCAGCGCTACATAAACAAGGCAAATCGCTGTTCTGTCAGTATGGAAGACATTGATCCTTTGTTCCTGCACAGCAGGTACAGGGATCTATGCCTTCCCTTAGTAAAAAGCACCTCCCCCACAGTAAGAAAACACTTGTTAGGCACACATTTAACCCTTTGATTGCCCTAGATGTTATCACCTTCCCAGCCAGTGTCATTAGTACAGTGACAGTGCATATTTTTAGCATTGATCACTGTATTAGTGTCACTGTTCCCCACAAAGTGTCACTTAGTGTCCGATTTGTCTGCCGCAATATCGCAGTCCAGCTATGAGTCGCATATTGACGCCATTACTAGTAAAAACAAAAAAGTCCCCGGATTTCATTTTAAAAATCTGCTCACGTTATGCTAGGGGGATTCTGTCGGGCTGGAGAAAGGAGAATGGAGTTTTAGGCAGTCGCTGCAGGGTGTCCCCACGTGGGGAACGCTCCAACGTGGAGGAGGGTTGGAGGAGCCGCCGAGCTGTGGGCTCGGATAAAGCTTTCTACCATGGACTTGGGGCAGGAGAAGGTCAGTATATTACAGTGGAGAACTGGAGCAAGAGGAAGATTGTGGAGAGTAGAGCAAATTGCTGAGGCCGGGGAGCGCTGGAATTTCAGTTTGGTCTGGCTGGGAGCAGTAGTCAGTTTATTGCCATGTGCTGCTAAATTGCTAGGCCATTGGGGAGAAGTACCGCGTATCTCTGGCCTAAAAGGTCCGTACACCCTACTACAGTAAGAACTTCCGTTGAGGAGGATAGCAAGTGAGACCCAATGTGTGAGTATGAAAAGGTGTTCCACACTGAGTGGGGGGAGACATGGAGTCAGAGACCATGTTCCTCCAGGGACAGTATAAACAGAGAGAGGGAAGGAGTATAATACACCCTGGTAAGGAATGCTGAATGGTAGAGTAGACCTGCCTGTGAAGTGTACTTGTTGTAACTACCAATTCCCAGTGCATTAGTGTAAGGGAAACGAGTCCAATGTGCCAAAGTAAATGCATTTTCTGTTTCTTTTTTTTTTCTAAATCAAAAGTAATAGCTCTGCTGAGACACAATACCTGTTAGTTTTCGTGCTGTATCCAACATTCTCCTATATAATTCCTTTTCCTCCTGTGGGATCTTGCTTCTTACACTACACAAGTAAATAACGCAATCCATTACTATATAGATTCATTTCTTGATAACAGTATTACAGGCAACATAACAAAAGAATAAAACCTCTGGGGGTGGGGGGTATTGCACCCTTATATGGATTCCAGCAACAATAATATACACTAAATTACCAAAAGTATTGGGACACCTGCCTTTACACACACATGAACTTTAACGGCATCCCAGTCTTAGTCCATAGGGTTCAATATTGAGTTGGCAATTTTTTTTTTTTTTTTTTCCACAAAAAAGATTTTATTGAAAAATAAACACAATTACATGTATAAGCAGTTGAACAGATTTGACAGATAATCCATGACATTTTATAGGATAGTGATACAATAAGTATTGATGCCAATGACGTCATGGGGGTTCAGGCGTATGGTAGGATAATGAAAATGTATAAAAGAAGAACCATCTAGATAATTTACAACGAGACATTTTCTGTATACAAGTACTATAGGAAACAGGAGTATCTTGTGTGGTTCATTTACACTAGGATCAGTTACAGAGTAAATAACATAAATAGACTTGTGTGAAACTAAAACAGAAAGGTCTGTCTCTATTAGGTTCCTGACTGTGTCCTGTTGGCACAGTCTGATAATGTGGAGAGGTTATGTCTAAATATGAATAAGAGTGGGATATACATAGGGTGAGATGTGAGTACTGGAAAAATTTAGCGGGGGGAACTGTAGGGATAGGGGAAACAGAGGGGGAGAGGGAAAGAGGAGGAACAGAGAGGAAAGATATAAGTAAGGTATTAGGTTAAAGAAGGAGGGGATAGGGGGGCCGCCTCCCCTCCCCAGCCAGCCCATCCCTGAATCAGGGGTCTCTGAGGTCCCACATCCCTCAAGAGAGGGGGAATACTATATCGGGAAATATGACTTGTAACAATCAGTGCTTTTGAAATGAGTCCAGCAAGCCCATATATCAATTCTTCCATCTCCTCTATCTTAGCAATCTTTGTCAGCCATTCCCTGACCGTTGGGGGGCTGGTTGAGCGCCATTTTACAGGAATGCATAATCTGGCTGCATTTACCATGTGCATGGCCAGTGATCTGTGGTAGGATCTTTTAGGTAAGGTTGTATGATGAAGGAGATATTGTGCTGGGTCGAAGTTCAGGGTGTATGTGGTTACTCGTTGTATTATGTCGTGAACCTCCCTCCAAAAAGCCTGGATGATTTGGCATTCCCACCATATATGGATCATTGAGCCCACTTCTTTATTACACCTCCAGCATGTGTTTGGGATTGAGGGCGAAAATTTATGTATGCGAGATGGTGTTCTGTACCATTTGGTAAGTATTTTATATCCATTTTCTTGGATGGCAACATTTAGTGAGCCTTTGTGAGTGTGGATATGAATGGTTTCCCAATCTTCCTCAGTGAGGTCTATGTGTAGATCTTTGTTCCAGGATAAATGGAGGGATTCAGTGTGTGAGTGGTGTGACGTTTCTTGGAGGAGAGAATAGATGATGGATATTAAGTGTCTTGGGGGTGTGTCTTGGATACATAGTGATTCAAATGGAGTTAGTCTTCTCGACCATGTATTACTGGGGGTTGTAGATGAAAGAAAGTGTGTCAGCTGTCTGTATGTCCAAAAAGGAAAGTTTTTTGTGAGGGATATTGATTTGAGATTAGCATATGATCGTAGCCGGGTTGTATGGAAAAAGTGGTGTGCTTGAACTTTTTTGTGTGGCCATTCTTGTTTTAAAAATGTATTTGATGACCCCGGGGGAAAATCTGGATTTCCCCTCAGGGGAGTCAGAGGCCCTGGTCGTGAGGATAGTTGAAAGGTTGTCATAGCGGAGGTAAAGGCGAGTAGTGACGGGTGGACGAGTGGGTGTTTTTTGATTGGTTGTGTCCAATGTTTGGGTGGGAGCCAAGGAAGGTTATGTAGATGGCCAGGCATAAAGGAATTTTCTAGAGTCACCCAGGGTTTCTCTGTTGTATTGGTGCACCAGTCTACTACCCTAGTTAAGTGGCAGGCAGTGTAATACTTGTAGAGATCTGGAAGTGCAATTCCACCTTTGGTCTTACTGCAGGTCAGTCGGGAGTATTTGATTCTCGGAGGACCGTTCTTCCAAATGAAGGTTGTACATGCCTTCTTATATGAACAAAAAAATGCAGGGGGTAGATGAATTGGAATGGTCTGCATTAAGTACAGGAGGCGAGGGAGTATAATCATTTTGATCAGGGCCGAGCGTCCGAACCATGATACGTTAAGTGTGGCCCACTCCTTTAGGTCCATCTGAATCTTTGAGAGGGTATGAAGAAAATTCTGTTCGTATAGGTCTGTGAGTCGTTTAGTGATTTGGATGCCTAGATAAGTAATGGTGTCGTTTTTCCACTGAAAGGGAAAGGCGTGTTGGCAGTGAGTGACCATCTGTGGGGGAAGGGATATGTTCAGAGCGTGTGATTTAGGGTAGTTAATCTTAAGATTTGATAAGACCCCGAAATGGTTGATATCTTTCAGTAGGTTTGGGAGAGAAATGTGAGGCGATTGGAGTGTTAGCAGGATATCGTCTGCGAAGGCTGCTACCTTAAATTCTCTCTGGTTTATAGTTATTCCTTGGATATCTGTATTCGCTCGCAGTCTATTTAAGAGGGGTTCTAAGGTTAATATAAAAATAAGGGGGGATAACGGGCATCCCTGGCGAGTACCATTGGTTATTGGGAAGGCGTTTGACAGGAGGCCGTTTGCTTTGACTCTTGCAGAGGGATTGTCATATAGAGCGTTGATGTAATTACACATGTGTGGCGGCAAACCAACGCCCCTCAGCACTTCCCGCATATAATCCCAGGCCACCCTGTCAAACGCCTTCTCGGCGTCGAGAGACAACAGGAATCCCTTCGCTTCTGAGGAGGTGAGCCAGTGGTGTATGTTTAAGGTGCGGATGGTATTCTCTCTGGCCTCCCTCCCCGGGACAAAACCCACCTGGTCTGCTGAGATCAGGCTAGGTATCAGAGGTAATAATCTGTTTGCTAGTATTTTTGCGTAGAGTTTGATATCTACGTTGAGTAGTGAAATGGGTCTGTAGTTGGACGCCAGGGCTGGGTCCTTATCTGCTTTTGGTATGACTGCTATATGGGCTTCGAGCATGCTGCCTGGTGAGGTGGAAGGATCCGATAGGGAGTTAAAGGCATTGAGCATTTGCGGTGAAAGAGTTTCTAGGAAGCTTTTGTAGTAGATTAGTGGTAGGCCATCTGGGCCTGGGCTCTTGCCTACTTTCATTTGTTTTATTGCCAGGTCCAGCTCCTCTGTGGTCATGTGGCCTTCCAGAGTGGCGGCCTGTTGTGGAGTTATCGGTTTAGGGCAGTATTGGGCTAGGAAGTCTAGTATTTGAGATTGGCGAGGTGGGGTGTTGGGTGAATCTGTGTTATGAGATGGCAGGTTGTATAGTTTAAAATAAAAGTTTTCGAAATGTGCTGCAATGTCTTCGTTTTTAGAGATCATCGCACCTCCGTCGGTACGTAGGTGATGGATTATGGAAGAGGTCTTGGCCGCTTGTATAGTGCGTGCAAGTAGTCTCCCACTTTTGTTGCCGTGTTCGTAGAACACTTTTTGCCTAAGCACGTATTGATGCCTTGTGCGTTTCCCTAATTCTTCCAATAGAGTGGATCTAGCATAAAGGAGGTCCTGTAGTGTAGAGTGGGATGTGGATTGTTTATGTGATTTTTTGAGTCTATGGATAGTTTCAAGGAGGGATGCAATATGGGCCTGTCTGATTTTTTTCTCTTTAGTGGCTAGGGCTATAAGTTTCCCCCTTATGACACATTTGTGGGCTTCCCAAAGTGTGACCGGGGTTATATCTGGAGAGGAGTTTTCTTGGAAGTACTGATGGAGTCAGGTATTTATTTGTCTCACTATGTCAGGGTCTTTAAGAAGGGATGGGTTAAGTCTCCATGTCTTGGTTCTGTTATTGTAGTCTGGGAATGTTAAGGTGATCGTGATGGGGTGATGGTCTGATAAGAACATAGGCTCTATTGTGGCGTGGGAGAGAAGTGTTAGGTCTGTTTGGGATAAAAATATGTAATCAATTCTTGAATATTTTTGGTGTGGGGCGGAAAAAAATGTATAGTCTTTGACAGTCGGATGCATGGTGCGCCATGAGTCGTGGAGTGTCAAGTTCTGTAGTTGGAGTTTAATTTGTCGCAATGCCCGATAGGGGAGTGCGGAGGTTCCCGTAGAGGAATCTATATTCGGGTTTAGTGGGACATTGAAGTCACCACCAAGAAGTAATATACCCTCATGGAAAATGGAGAGAAGGTCACAAATTCGCCTGAAGAAAGTTACTTGGTGCTCATTTGGGCAGTACACATTAGCAATTGTGATTGGTTTTGATGCGTAAGAGCCTTTGATAAAAATGTATCTGCCCTCTTGATCAACCAGGGAGTCTTTCAGCTGAAAGTCAGCGTGTTTGGAGATGAGAATAGAGACTCCCTTCGTTTTTGATGTTGGATTCGTAGAGTGAAATGTCTGTTTATATATATGATTCGACAGTTTGGGGATGTGTTTTGCACAGAAATGTGTTTCCTGTAACAGGAGGAAGTGGGCTTTGTGTTTAGTCAGAGCAGTTAGTACCTGTGACCTTTTTTCTGGTATATTTAAACCTTTAACATTTAGTGACAGGCATTTGAGTGAGAGCTGTTGTGTAGAGATTCTAGCTCCACTCGACATTGTGGGTGTTCAGGAGTTCATGGGGTGCTAAGTTGAGCTAGCTAATGTCGTGTCCTATGCACGTGGTGTAAAATGGATCAGTGGGTAATTGAAAGCTGGGGAGAAGGGAGGAGGGGCGGCCCCCGCCCTATTCAATAAGTTTGAGGTAAAGAAAGTGTGGAATAGACAAAGGGGGTAGACCCAGAAGAGATAATAGGGTAAAAAGAGGAGTGGGAAAACAGAAGATAGAGGGAACAGGAGGGGGGGAGGAAAGGGGGTAAGAGAGGGAGTAAAGGGAAGTTGAAGTAGGTAGACTTGAAGTCTGGAGAATAAGGGATCGTACCTCAGAGATACAATGGGTACGTAAATGGGGTGTACCGGAGGTGGGCGTAGGCTTGCCTATCCACCTATGGGGGAGAAGTCCGGTTTAGTAGCTCTAGTCCGTATGGACAGCTGTGTGGGTAAGCGAGCTGTTGTAGGAATGAGTGCTGCAGCACTAAGGAGGACGAATCATGCTAAATGATAGTATGATAGTATTTGGGGGTTTGGAGGTGTGTGCATTAGACTGCATTATGGGAATCTGTGTGCGGGTGATAAGGGATCATATGATTGTAAATTTGGTCCTATGAAAAGTAAATAAAGAAGAGAAAAAAAAAAAAAAAAGGGGGGGGGAAGGGGGGGGAAGGGGGGGGGGAAGACGAGACACAAACACATTCCCTTCTCAGAACATAATAAACATGTATCAGGTAATCGATAACAGCCATCTATGGTAGCCTGATCTCTTGGGGGTTTTACCATTAGAGAGGGAAAGAGAAATTGCTACTCATATCTTCCTGTGTTTTACTGTAAATTGTTTTTCCTTAATTTTTCTCTGTATACTGAACTTTCTGCTGTTCCCCCTTTTCGGGGATATAACTGTTATTGTGGGAGCCTGGATCCCCGTTCCAAGTATAATAAAATGCTTGGGTGAAGCGAATTTTTAGGAGGATGATAGTGATGATAAGGGTTTACTGTTATTGGGATGGGTTGGCATCTTTTCCTTACATGCCAGTGATAGTAGAGAGCTTAATATAGGTGTATAGGTCATAGGCGAGGTATGGGACACCTTTGGAGGAGAGAATTGGTTGCAAGTCTGGCGATTGTAGGTCGCCCCTACACTAAATTGAGTGATACCAATGAGTGTAAGAATCCAGGCTCCCACCATTTGTCTCACGCGAACAATGATAACCATTTAAACATTTAAAACATTTAAAACAAGCAAGCAAACGCAACATAACTAAGAATAGAAGTAGAGCCCTTTGCCGTAAGTATAAGAGAGCGGTCTGATTGGCTCGCAGGCGTTTTAACCAGGGTAAATGCAAACCTGGCATTGGTGTTAGGGATGTGACTGGAAGGACACCAAGTCTGCCATATCTGGCCGAGGCGTTACTCACAGATCCAGATGGGATGGTGGTATAACTGCCCGGGTCCTGTATATGCGTTTCTTCTCAAAGCGAAGGATTTCCAGCAGTGGTTCTTGAAGAGACTGGTGTTGCTCCTTCGGCTAAATAAAAAGGGAGAGAAAAACATAGGGGAGGAAAAAAAATAAAAAGATAACCGGGGGAGGGGGATAGGTATTGTTCCAGAAGGGAGGAAGAGTTAGATTCACTGTGTAAATGCAGTATGGTCAGTACAAGGGTGGTGTCTTCTAGTAGTTCCGACGAGGAGTGTTTGCCAGGCCTGGACTGCGGGCTGGGAGGTCTCGGCGGGATTGGCGATCTCCAGGTGATGTGGGGTCCAGTCTGCGGCGTCTGGAGCGTTGTCTTTGGGCCTTGGGAGATGAGTTGTATGCGACTGGCTTCCATGGATCCGTAGGGAAGTAGAAAGCATGCCACTCAGGTATATCCATCTGAGGAATGTCCATTTGTTCGCAGAAGGCGGGTAGATCTTCTGGGGTTCTAAGAAAAGCTGTGCGACCCCTAGTGGATGCCGACAAGCAGAATGGGAATTTCCATCTGTATTGGATATTGTGCGAGCGAAGCACTTCCAGCAGGGGGCGCAGGGTGCGTCTGTTCTGTAGAGTAATTTGAGATAAGTCCTGAAATAATTTCACTTCAGTGCCATTGAGTAGTATGCGGCCTCTATCTCTTGCTTTTTTAAGAATCTCCTCTTTTAAGGGGAAGTTGACGATACAGCAGACAATGTCCCTGGGTGGTTCATTATCCCGAGGAGGGGGTCTCAATGCGCGGTATATGCGTTCCATTTCTATGGGGGAGTCTGCTGGCCGCCCCAACAAATCATTAAAAATGGAGCACACTGTGTGTTGTAGTGCGGCCTGGTCGACTCCCTCAGGGACCCCCTCACTCTCACGTTATGCCTGCGTCCTCTATTGTCCAGGTCCTCCACTTGTCTATGGAGCTCAAATAAATGCGGTAGATGTGAATCATATGTTTTCTGTACTTGCCTGATAGCGGTGGCTTGTGTACGGGCGTTTTCTTCCACTTCTGCGATCCGGTCGTTCATAGAGTGAATGTCCGCCTTGAGATCTGAGATCGCCGACATCATGGTGTGTTTGATGTCCAGGGCGACTCTTTGGAGGTCTCTTTGCAGGTCAAGTAGGCTTGGGAGAGGGGTTCCGGGACCGTCTTCGTCCATGATTGGATCCGCGGTGCTTCTAATTAAGTCCGGGGATGAGGCCTGTGAAGCGTGGGAGGCCTGCGCGGCCTGTGAAGCCTCAAGTTGAGCGGCTTGTCTGGTCCGGAATATCTCGGGGATATTACCGCTGATCTGCGTGCCCGGATCCTTTTGTGCACGGGGTGTCGAGGTGCATCTGTTGGACTTTCCCATCATGGGTAAGTAGTTTTAAGACCCCAAATAAGGCGTTTTTCGTCCTCCAAGTGCGGGAGCCTCCTGTTTAAGCAGCCATCTCGGTTCCCGTGCAGGCCACGCCCCGGCAATTTTTTTTATTTGAGAATCTTGCAAACAAGAAACACATTCCAACTTTTTTTTTATACAAAAATATAAAAAAATAAATATTATACATATATACATATATATACATACATACATACACACATACATATATACATATACACACATACATATATTTCCTCTTTTCTTTTTTTTTTTTTCAAATATGCATAACATATTGTATATACGACTAAACTTAATAATAAAGGCTTACTTCAACCTATAATATATGAACAAAAGGGTTTTTCTTTTTCAACCAAGAGGAATATCACTGTATTATATTATACTATATACATATATCACTAAATAGCACAGACATCTTCAACAATTCTACACATTACTCAACTTGATTAACATTCAGACCAAGAAACATAGATTATCATGTGTATGTAGCCTTTCTTCAAAATTATGTTTATCCTTAAAAATCTAAAGGAGTGTCCAGAGAGAAAACAGGGAAAGAACCTAACACCCAGAGATCAACAAACAGCAGCTACAGGCCTGATATTCCTCCACGCCTTTATCCAGACCCTTTGCCGCCATCTGTCTTTCTCGAGACCCCGAATTTTCCCTACCTCACCAAGAATCTCACACACCACCACCGGAACAGGAAGGACTTTCTGCCGAAGGGATACCTGACACCGTGCATTCCAGGTGTAATATCGGACTACTAAGCTGACTAGAAAAAGAGTGTCCAAATCAAATCAAATCCCTTGCGATTCTGCAATGCTCCATACACCCACTCAGCATAAGACATGCAAGGCAGGAAAGGAATATTCAGAGCCCTCCCCACCTTTTTATAGACTTCTATATTGAAAGGGCACTGAAGCAAGAAGTGGTCCATGGTTTCCACTTCACCCTGACACTCCACTCTTGGACAACCACGATTGTCCAAAGAGCGGCACTTCACGTTCCCCCTCACATAGAGCCTACCATGGAAAGCGAGCCAGGCCTGGTCCCTAAATTTCAAGGGAATCCGCTCAGAATTTATTAAACGTAAACCCTCCCTCATAATATGACCTGGGCAATTTCTTAAGGCCAGTGGCGCATGAAAGACAGTACCCACGATCTTCTCCCCCAGGAGTCTCCTAGGAAGGGACCTGATATCCTCTGCTGTCACATGCCACCGTTTAGGAATTTTCAGGCACAGGGCAACATAAACCAGATCTGGAAAATACCCACCCATCCAGGCGGTCTCTCTGCTAGCATGTTACCAAAATTATGTTTCAAAAACATCAGAGAGAAGAACACAACTGGGTTGACCATCCCTAGGCCACCCTTCCACCTAGATAGGTAAGTCACATTCCGCTTCACAAGATTCAGCCTGTTCCCCCATAATAATTGGAAGAAACAACTATAAATCCTGGTATAGCAAGACTCTGGCAAGATGCAAACAAAGCTGACATACAAAAAGGTAGGAATCAGGTAGGTCTTAATCAAGTCCACCCTTTCCCTCAAGGAGAGCCGCCACCCTTTCCAGCATTTCACCTTGACATCAGCATCATTCAGCCTGGCTTCCCAATTTGACTTACTGTAATCATCAGGGCCAAACTCGATGCCTAATACTTTGACTTTCTGCTGAGGCCTCGGGAAGGTGTCCGGAAGTGCAAAGCTCTCACCTCCCTCGCTCATCCAAAAAACTTCACTTTTATCACGGTTGACCTTGGAGCCTGATGCCTCGGAATACTGCTCTATAACTGAAACCACCTCCTGTGCCTCCTCTGTCCCAGAGATAAAGACAGAAACATCATCAGCATAGGCTACAACCCTCAAGGGCGGCTCACCAGTAATACCCACCGGCACCCCGCACAACGGTCCGCTCTCTAGCCTTCTGATGAAGGGGTCGATTGCGAACACGTATAGCAAAGGGCTCAGCGGACACCCCTGGCGCACCCCCGATCCAACCCCGAAGGGCTGTCCAACCCAACCGTTAACAAGCATGAAGCTCTCTGCTTCTCTGTATAAAGTCTTAAGCCATCCAATAAACCCACCCCCCAGGCCATACTTGTCAAGGAGAAGCCAGAGGTACTCATGATTGACACGATCAAAAGCCTTCGCCTGATCCAGTGCCAGCAAATACTTTCCCCAACCTTCAGCCCTGCAACGTTCCAGAGCCTCCCGGACAGCTAACACCGCTGAAAAAGTGCTTCTGCCCTGGACCGAACAGTGCTGCTGACGAGAAAGCAATCTGTCTGCTACTGACGACAAGCGCCAGAAAATTATCTTCGCCAGAATCTTTCTATCGACATTGAGAAGGCTAATGGGGCACCAATTCTCAATCATCGAGGGATCCTTGCCTTTTGACAACAGAATCACAGCAGATTGTCTCATGGAGGGAGGGAGCGAACCCTCCTGCAGACAGCCGTTAAATACCTCCACAAGATAAGGTACCAAGCTGGATTTGAAAATCTTATAAAATTCAGCCGTCAATCCGTCTGGCCCAGGGGTTTTCTTAATAGCCAGACCATCTATAGCTTTGACTACCTCTTCTGCTGTGATTCCCCCTGTCAAACTTGCAAGCGGAATGTTATTTTCCAAACCTGGTGTAGAATCCAGAAAATTCGACATCTTTGCCCGATCGAGGTACTTCTCCCCCAGAAGATCCACATAAAAAGACCTTGAGACCTCCAGGATCCCTGACCTGGATTTCGTCAAAGAGCCCGTACTATCCCTTAGCCCAACAACCGTCTTAACTGCTGCGCTTTGTTTGCAGTTCTGATAAGGGTCGGGCGAGTGATATTTCCCGTAGTCCCTTTCCAGAACCAAAGAAGCGTGCCGGTCATACTGATACTTCCTAAGGAGAAGTTTCACCTCAGAGATTGCCCCGGAATCTCCACCACTCGAGACAAGGCGATCAAGCTTTCTCCGCAGCTGCTGGTAGGCAATGTACTTACCAAGCTGTTTCCTTTTTCCTATGACCTTGAAAAACCCACTAATCTGGCTTTTGGCAAGCTCCCACCACTCAGACTTACTGCTGCAGAAATCCAGGATGGTTACCTGAGCCTGAAAAAAATCCTCAAAAGATTGTCTTTTTTTTTTTTTTTTTTCTTCTTTTTTTTTTTTTCTTATCCACTTCAGCGAAAGTTTACCGAGAGACATTATTTCAACTTTGTGTCAAACTTTATCTCTTCTCCTTTTTCACATCATTGTGGATTGTTTCCGTCACATCTTTATTATTTTTCCTTTCTAGGATATTCTTAAATATTTTTAAAAACCGGCGACAAAACGCCTTCTATAATTATAAACCCTATTATTATCTTAGTCTCTCTCAGTCCCTCTTATTTCCCCCCGCCCCCCCTCCCCCTCATCCCCCCCCTCCCCCCCTCCCCCTCCCCTGTGTCTGGTCCGTTCCTTTATGTTATTTATTTATCCACTTGGCTCTGCACCTGTTCTTTCTTTTATCCTATCTAAATAAATATCCGAGACTTTGTAGTTTTTCCAACTTTCCCATCTACTATTATCCCCTTTCTCTCCTCCTTCCATTTTGTAGTGATAATCTATTTCCTTTAGCCAGTCTCTAATGTCTGGTTTTCCACTTTGTAGCCAATTCTTGGGAATTAAGGCCTTGGCCGCATTCAGGAGGTTAGGTATTATTGATTTTCTATATTGTTTCTTAGGTTTATTGTAGATATGGAAGAGGCAAGTCCAAATATTTTGTTCTATTTCTTCTCCAGTTATTTCCTTTATGTTATTTAACACTTCCTTCCAGTACTCCATTATTATTGGGCATTCCCACCATATGTGTGTGATCGTTGCTATTTGGCCACATTTTCTCCAACACAAGGAGGTTCTATCTTGATGGAATCTGTGTATTCTTACTGGGGTCATATACCATCTTGATACTAGTTTATAATTCATTTCTATGGTCTTCATGTCCCAAGCCTTATTATATCCCATTTCTATCATTTTTTCCACTTTTTGGTTATCTATTTTTAAATTCATTTCTTTTTCCCATTGATTTATATATTCTGGTCTTTCTTGTGCTTCCAAATCTGTCAGTATACTATAAATTTTTGATGTTCCGTTTTTTAATGGTGTTTCATTGCTACATAGCTTTTCCAGTGCAGTTAATTTTGTTTCATCTCTCAGTGGGTGTGGTATTGTGCTTACTAGGTGCCTTAGTTGAGTATAATTCCATTCATTCATCTTCCATCCATTCCTTTCCTCTATTTCTACTCGTGTTCTTATTTTGCCATTTCTAGTGATATCTTTCAGTCGTGGGTTACCTATTCCTTGGATTTCAAATATTTCCCTCCCAGGGGTGAAGAGATTCGATCCTGTGAGTGCTAATAGTGGTGAATTATATTTCCATTCATTCTTTAAGTGAATGGTGTCCCAAATTTTAAATACATTTTTTGTTATTTCGTGCGTGTCGGTGTCCAATAGTCTATATTTCCGTGGAATCCAAATATTCTTATGTAGTGTGGCTCCACTTATTGTGTTTTCCATTTCCACCCATTTTTTTTCATTTTTCTCATTTGTCCACTCTAACATTCGTGTTAAAACTATGGCTTTATAGTACCTACTTATATCTGGGAGGGCAAGACCCCCATGCTCCTTTTTCCTTGTGATCAGCGTGTATTTAATTCTTGGTTTTTTATTAAGCCATATGTATTTTAGCAGGATTGTTTTAATTATTTTAAAAAAGCTCTGCGGGATTTTTACTGGTAACATCTGTAATCTGTAGTTTATTTTAGGTAATATCGTCATCTTAAACATATTTATTCTTCCAATCCATGAAAGTGGCTGTATTCTTAACTTTTTCATTTCTTCTTTGACCTCATTGATCAGTGGAATAAAGTTTGCCTGATAAATTTTTTCGACTCTAGGAGTTATTTTAATTCCAAGGTAATTTAGTTCTTTTACCCAAGTGAATGGGAATTCTTTTTGTAAAAACTGAACTTCCTTTTTCTCTAGACCTATGTTTAATATTTCCGTTTTTATTGGATTAATTTTGAAGTTTGACAGTTCTCCGTATTTTTTAATTTCTTTCAGTATGTTTGGGAGTGACACTCTTGGGTTGGATACGTACATCAAGATGTCGTCCGCGTAGTCAGCGATCTTATGCTCTTTTCCTCCTAGTTTCGCTCCTTCTACCTCTTTGTTATTGCGGAGTGTTGCTAATAGTGGTTCTAAGGCCAATACATATAATAGTGGAGACAATGGACAGCCTTGCCGTGTTCCATTCTGCATCTTAATTTTTGGAGAGAGTCTACCATTTACTTTTACGACTGCTGTCGGGCCATTATACAAATTTGTTATCCACTTCATCATTTTTGTCCCAATACCCAAGTGCCGCAATGTATCCATCATGAAACCCCAGTCTACCCTGTCAAATGCTTTTTCTGCATCCAATGACAGGAATAGAACTGGGGTCTCATTCTGCACCTTCTTGTGCAACATCAATAATGATTTTAGGCTGTTGTCCCGCCCCTCTCTCCCCGGGACAAAACCAGTTTGGTCCGGGTTGATCCACAGTGGGATTAGTTTTTTTATCCTAGTGGCCAGGATCTTGGAGTACAGCTTCGTATCAGCGTTCAATAGGGCTATTGGCCTGTAACTTGAGCAGTTAACTTTGTCTTTCCCTTCTTTTGGTAGTATTGTAATATGAGCTAATAACGATTCACTTCTTATTTCTTCATCTTCCCCTAAGGAATTCATATATTCTAATAGTTTTGGAGTCAGCTGTTCTTCAAATTTTTTATAGTATTTGACCGTAAACCCGTCTGGTCCTGGGCTTTTTCCTACGGGAGTTTCCTTTAATGCCAGTTTTACCTCTTCATGCGTAATATTTTTTTCCAATTCTTCTAGTTGGTCTATTTTTAGTTTTGGTAAGTTTGCTTTTTTTAAATATTCTTGTATCTTCTTTGTTCTTGTATTCGCTTCTTTCCAACTTTCCTGTCCTTTTATTGCATAAAGGGAGCTGAAGTATTTTTGAAATGTTATCGCTATATCTGTAGTTTTATTTACCACTTCTCCTTTTTCATTTTTGATCTTCTCAATGTAATTCAAGGACTTCTTTTTTTTTACCAGATTTGCTAGGTATTTTCCTGGTTTATTACCCCATTTATATTTTTCTTGTACTACTCTGTTGTAGTCCTTCCTTTCTTCTTGTTCCATCCAGTCTTTTAATTGCTCTCTCTTTTGAGATAGTAGGCCGAAGATTTTGTTGTTTACTTGATTTTTGTGTTTTCGTTCCAATTCATAAATTTCTTTAATTATTTGCTGCATGTTTGTTTTCCTTTCCTGTTTTTTTCTTGCCCCTATAGCTATTAACTTGCCCCTAATAACAGATTTATGCGCCTCCCATATTGTTGCTTTCGATACCTCTGGTGTATCGTTTTCTTCAAAATATCTTTTAATTTCTTCTATGATGCTTTTTTCGGTCTCACTGTCTTCTAATAAAGTTTCGTTGATTCTCCATGGACCCCTTTCAAGGACTTCTCCTTTTATTTTCATTCTCAAGATTACTGGGCTGTGGTCTGAGGCGGTTATTATGCCTATTTTTGTTTCTTCTATTTCTTCCAAGTTTCTATGTTCGACCATGATGTAATCCAATCTGGAGTAAATTTTGTGTACTGTTGAATAGAATGTGTAGTCCTTTGTGCTGGGGTGCTGAATTCTCCAAGGGTCTATTAGTTGCTGTTCATATAATGTTCTTTTTAATTTCTTTAGTTGATTTACCTCTTTGTCCCTTACTCTTGAGGTACTGTCCATTTTATTATCCATGCTGAAGTTGAAGTCTCCAGCTAGTATTAATTTTCCTTGCTTGAATTCCATTAGTATTTTAATTATATCTATCAAATATTTTTTAGGGTTCTTATTAGGACAGTAGACATTGGCCAATGTATATTTTACCCCGTATATAGTTCCTGTAATAAAAAGATATCGACCCTCCGGGTCTATTTTCCTTTGATCTATTAGAAAACGTACATTTTTCCCTATACCGATGGCTACTCCTTTGGCCCTTCTTATTGGCGAGTCTCCTTGATACCATGTTGGTATGTTTCTTGAATAAATTTTGGCACTTGAGTTTTGGGTTATATGCGTCTCCTGTAGGAAAATTATTTCTGCTTTACTTTTTTCAAGTTCTCGGAGGATGATGTTTCTCTTCCCTGGGGAATTTAGTCCTCGGACATTGTAAGAGATTATTTTTATGCTGTTTACGTTTTCCATTCTTGTGCCTTTTCTTCCCCGCCCGTCCTCCGGCCCCCCCCCCCCACGCGGTCCCCCTAGGAGACCGGATGGAGGGGACACCCAGCGGACGCACGGGGTCTCCTCATCTCTTGTCTCAGAATAGGTGTGCCTATGTAACCACTCATGTGACTCAGACCTCTCCCTCCCCACCCTCCCTCCCCCTCCCCTCCCTCCTCCCACCCTCCCCCTCCCTTTTTTCTGATATGGGTTTTTTACCCCCATATTCTCTAGAGCTGAGAGCATTTTACTTTGTTTTGTGGGGCACGCTCTGCCCCCTCTGCTCTATTTATTGTGAGGCGGAGCTCTGTAAGACACCCTATTCCCCCCCTGCCTAAGCACTAATAGGGCGACCCCCTGTCCACTCCGTGAGTCCCTGTCTCCCTCTCCCTGCATTTTTGTTGAGTTTTACCAATCCTTTCACTTTCCTTTTTTCCCATCCCATCAACCCCAGCCCCCCCCCCTTTCCACTCTAAGGCCCCTTGCACTGTTGTGTGATATTTTCTCAGATATTAATTTCCCCGAGAGTCCACATCTTGATGTCTGATCCTTGAATTTACTTGCCACTGTAGGTCATCTCTTGCCGTTATTCGCTCCTGACTATTTGCATATTTTTCCAGTTCTGGGGAGGGGATTTCTAGTTTGTTGCAAAAGTCCGGAATCTCCTCTACATGTCTTAGCCTCGCACTTATTCCGTTTTTCCTTGCTATTAGACATGCTGGAAAACCCCAGTTGTATTGAATTTCTTGCTCCCGGAGGATTTCTAATAATGGCTTTAGTATCCGTCGTCTTTTCAGCGTTTCTTGAGATAGGTCTTGAAATATTTGTAATTTACCTCCCGCAAACTCTATTTGTGTTTTCCTCTTTAGGTTTATCCAGATCTGTTTTTTTTCTTCCCATTTTTCAAAGCGTACGATTACATCTCTAGGTGTTTCCCTTGCGAACCTTTGAGGTTTTTTTACTCGAAAGACACTTTTTATTCCTATTGTGTTAGTTGTTTCCTTTCCCAAGATTTGGTTGAAGAGATTGTTCATTTTTTCTATTAGATTTTCTGCTTGTTCTGTTTCCGGTAACCCACGTATTCTCAAGTTTTTCTTTTTATCTCTATTTTCTTGCTCTTCTATTTTATATGATTGTTCCTGTTGTTCCCATTTTAATTTCTTTATTTCGTCTTCTAGTTCCTTTATGTTTTTTTGATGTAGGTCCACTTTGATCTCTACTTCTTCCACTCTGTTTAACATATATCCCATGTCTTTATGGAGTATTGACATCTCTGCTTTTAGGGAATTCTCTAGTGCCGTGAACATTTTTTCCATATCCTGTTTTGTTGGCAACTGTGGCCCTTGTTGTCCTTCCTCCTTTCCTCTGTCTTCCTCTCCCATTTCTGGCTCCATTCTGGGTTCTGAGAGGTGGCTGGTTTCTGTTTGTACTTTATACTGGCCTTTTTTATCCTTGTTGTCCTTCTCTTTTGTATCTATTTGTCTGCCCTTTGAGCCTACTTGTTTCTCTCCTTCTCCGATTCCTTGCTGTATATACCTGTTCATAGGGCCTGGACTTGGGCCTAGGCTGGTCCTAGGTGATTTTGGTATTGCTCCCGCACTTCTTGTTGTTTTCCCCTTCATGTTTGTTTCTATGGCTGGATTTATAAGAACTTCAAAGCTGCCTTCCAGAATACCCCTTGATTGGGGTCTCTTAATGATGAAAAAATCTCCCAGCCTTTTTAAATTGACTTATTTTTACTAATATTTCTTTTATTTCGTTCTCATACCCGGCATCCTCCCCACAATCCAATAATAGAAATAATTAATGAGATATGAGTAGTCCCCGTTTTCCAGAAGTTATGTTACTACCTTAAGTACATTAAGCATTCCTTGTTGCTGTTCAATTGTTTAAGCGTATTTAAGCTGAAAAAAAAAAAAAAAAAAAAAAAAAAGCGCTCAAAAACGCTATTACAAAAATGCTGAAAAAAGCTGGAAAAAGTTAAAAAAAAAAAAAAGTCACTGCAAAGACACCGGCGTCTTCACAGCGCTTTTCCAGCAGCCCGTGTGCATGGGGGCCCAGGTGCTCAGCAAAATAATTCAAATATTTTAGCGATATAATGCAATCTAATTCAAGTATTCAGCAAGATGATTTATATATTCAGCAGTATAGTTTCAGTATGAGCTTATATGTTCCACATTTTTGTTACTATGAAATTTCTTCTTATTCTATAGTTTGTACTATCAAGCCTATAATTAGTACCATTTGCAAAAAAAAAAAAAAAAAAAAATTCACAAGAAAGGGAGATATTGCAGCAGCAGCAGCGGCAGGCAGGTGGGGGCTGGGAGACAACTCTTCCGTTGGCTTGTCTTTCTTTTACCTTCTCCTTCTCTTCTCCCCTGTTCCCCCCCCCCTGTTTTTATTGTTTTTCTTAGCTCACTTGATTCTACTTTTTCAGCTCTTTCGCCTTTTCCCCTGCTTGTTCACTTCAAGACAATTGCAATAGAAGAAAAGAGCCAAAAGAGGAGGAAAAAAAAAAAAAAAAAATGCTCAAAAACGCTCAAAGACGCTATTGCAAAAACGCTGAAAAAAAAAATAAAATAAAAAAAAATAAATAAAAAAGTCACTGCAAAGACACTGGCGTTTTCACAACGTTCTCCCGACAGCCCATGTGCATGAGGGCCCAGATGCTCATAAAAATAATTCAAATGTTTTGGCGGTATAATGCAATCTAATTCAAGTATTCAGCAAGATGATTTATATATTCAGCAGTATAGTTCCAGTATGAGCTTATATGTTCCACATTTTGTTACTATGAAATTTCTTCTTATTCTATAGTTTATACTATCGAGCCTATAGTTAATACCATTTGCAAAAAACAAAAACAAAAAAAGACCAAAAAAAAAAAAAAAAAAGGATCACAAGAAAGGGAGATACTGCAGCAGCAGCAGCAGCAAGCAGGTGGGGGCTGGGAGACAACTCTTCCGTTGGCTTGTCTCTCATTCACCTTCTCCCTCTCCCCTGTTCCCCCCCTGTTTTTATTGTTTTTCTTAGCTCCCTTGATTCTACTTTTTCAGCTCTTTCGCCTTCATTTACTTTCATTTACTTTCGCTTTTTATTCCATTTTATTTCGTTTTATTTCAATATGTTCATTCCCTTTCCCTTTCTTTTGTTCTATTACTTTTCCTTTGCCTTTTCACTTCCAGACAATTGCAATAGAAAAAAAGCCAAAAAAAAACAAAAAAAAAAACGGTACTTATCTTTTAGTTGTTGTTGAAGTTGGGACAAAAAGGGACACTCACTACAGCTTGTTGCAGTCAGACGCAGGTACAAACTTCCTCTGGCTTACACCACAAGACAGCTCGGTGAGTGATGAGCAGGGGGGGCGGGGAGGGAAGCTACCTACACCTTCTCATCAGGCCGATCATTCCTCTCAGCTGCAGGGAGAGGGCTCTCAGGATCCTCACGCCGTGCACAGAGCCATTACCAGGCTCCTCCCTCGAGAGAGCCCACCAAGCATGAAGCTCTCTGCTTCTCTGTATAAAGTCTTAAGCCATCCAATAAACCCACCCCCCAGGCCATACTTGTCAAGGAGAAGCCAGAGGTACTCATGATTGACACGATCAAAAGCCTTCGCCTGATCCAGTGCCAGCAAATACTTTCCCCAACCTTCAGCCCTGCAACGTTCCAGAGCCTCCCGGACAGCTAACACCGCTGAAAAAGTGCTTCTGCCCTGGACCGAACAGTGCTGCTGACGAGAAAGCAATCTGTCTGCTACTGACGACAAGCGCCAGAAAATTATCTTCGCCAGAATCTTTCTATCGACATTGAGAAGGCTAATGGGGCACCAATTCTCAATCATCGAGGGATCCTTGCCTTTTGACAACAGAATCACAGCAGATTGTCTCATGGAGGGAGGGAGCGAACCCTCCTGCAGACAGCCGTTAAATACCTCCACAAGATAAGGTACCAAGCTGGATTTGAAAATCTTATAAAATTCAGCCGTCAATCCGTCTGGCCCAGGGGTTTTCTTAATAGCCAGACCATCTATAGCTTTGACTACCTCTTCTGCTGTGATTCCCCCTGTCAAACTTGCAAGCGGAATGTTATTTTCCAAACCTGGTGTAGAATCCAGAAAATTCGACATCTTTGCCCGATCGAGGTACTTCTCCCCCAGAAGATCCACATAAAAAGACCTTGAGACCTCCAGGATCCCTGACCTGGATTTCGTCAAAGAGCCCGTACTATCCCTTAGCCCAACAACCGTCTTAACTGCTGCGCTTTGTTTGCAGTTCTGATAAGGGTCGGGCGAGTGATATTTCCCGTAGTCCCTTTCCAGAACCAAAGAAGCGTGCCGGTCATACTGATACTTCCTAAGGAGAAGTTTCACCTCAGAGATTGCCCCGGAATCTCCACCACTCGAGACAAGGCGATCAAGCTTTCTCCGCAGCTGCTGGTAGGCAATGTACTTACCAAGCTGTTTCCTTTTTCCTATGACCTTGAAAAACCCACTAATCTGGCTTTTGGCAAGCTCCCACCACTCAGACTTACTGCTGCAGAAATCCAGGATGGTTACCTGAGCCTGAAAAAAATCCTCAAAAGATTGTCTTACCTCCTCGTCATCCAGCAGAGCCGAATTCATCCTCCAAATACCCTTTCCTTTAGGTGGTATATCTGAAGCATTGAGAATCACAGACAGCAAAAGGTGATCAGAAAACTCCACCATACGACACTCAGGAGCCGAAAAGGCAGAGTCCCCTTTTAAAAAAAACCTATCTATCCTGCTCTTACAACTGCCTCGCCTAAATGTGTACCCCGTGCTGTCTGGGCAACACTTAATATGCGCATCTTCCAGACCTGCTTCCCTGGCTATCATATTAAGAAAAACGCTATCATATCTCAGGCTGTCAGTGGAGCCTTTCCTGTCTTTGGGCCTAGTAACGGTGTTAAAATCACCTCCAAAGACAACTTGCCGAGATGTAAAAAGGAAAGGCTTAATCTTTGTAAAGAGGCATTTCCTCTCCCATCTAGTCTGAGGTCCATAAATATTTATTAAACGCAGATCATGCCCCTTTACAGAGACGTCCAGGACCATACACCTTCCAATCTCTACCTCGATAACCCGCCGACACGTTACCATGCCAGTAAAAAGTACTACAACTCCGCTGTAAGGCTCAGCCGCAAGAGACCAGAAGGAGGGCCCACGCCTCCACTCCCTCTTTGCCAGGTGGACATCGGCAAGGCTATGTAGCCGGGTCTCTTGCAAAAATAAAATATCAGCATCCATCTCGCTGAGCAAAAATAAGGCCATATTACGAGCCCTTACAGATTTTATGCTGGCAACATTAATCGTTGCCAACTTTATTGGAGTGGGAACTGCCATCAGGATGATTGAGGTAGGCGTTTCTTAGCCTGAGCTCCCTCCCCCCTTACTGGAGACCTTGACCTCTTTAGAGAACACTCTACCTCATCCTCCTCCATCTGAGACATGGAATTAGAAGACTCCTCCTCCCCCTCAGATAAGGACCCAAACTTGTTTCCCAGCGGTAGATCATCTACCTCTAAGGATGAAACCGAGGAGGCAGAGGTCAGGACTACCTTATTCCTCCTTCTCCCCACCTTGGTCCACTCTCCCTCCTCCCCTGAAACATTACCCTGAAAGACCTCATCTACATTATTAGCAGTGGCAACTTCCCCCTTCTTCACCTTAGAACCTCCACTAGAGGTTTTACGCTGCCTTAGGGAAGGCCCAGATGAAGCTGCCACCTCAGATCTGCACGAATCTGCCCCTTTGGCAGCCTCAGCCAATCTGGATGACTTATTTACTTTTGGAACACTGGGCACTTGAAACACTGGGGAAGAACACACAACAGAAGTAGACACAGACATAGTAGGGAGCACAGACTGGGGAGCAGACACAGTAGGGATCACACCTTCAGGCTGGGAAACTGACACCTGGGGGGGGCCCTCAGGACTAGCTGAAACAGCTCCACCAACCCCTTGCTTCCCCCCACGTTCCTCCTCCTCCATCCTCAGAAGTTCTTCCACCACCTCTGGCTGATTATGGAGGGCTTCAGGGCAAAGACTATAGGGATGACCTAACTTGTTACAAAGATTGCAACGAATACTATTGCAGTCTTTTGCAACATGCCCTGAGCCCTGACAGAGGGAACATTTCTGCACAGAACATGAGCTTGAAAAATGCCCCTTTTCACCACAGCGATGACACAACTTTGGTTGCCCTGCATAAAAAGTAATAATCCCGTCACGACCTATAAAGGCAGACGAAGGGATGTGCTTAACAACATTACCCGTGACATGCAGTTTTACCAACACCGTCCATCCTCCTGTCCAAATCCCCCTATCATCTACAACTTTCCTCAAGGGAGCTTGGACATCAGCATATCTCCCCAACCACACCACCAGATCCGCAGCAGGAATGGACTCATTGCGTACTAGAATGGTGACGTTCTTATATAATGGCTGGCGAGAGATTACTTTGGGTGACAAACCTGCCCATTTTGGGGACTCCTTCCACCTCTGCTCATACCTCTCCCAAAAGACATCTAATCCTTCCGCCTTGACAAAGGAGAGGTCATACTCATATGACCCAACTGGGCTGATAAGGGCAAAAATCTCCTCCGCTTTAAAACCCATCCCCAGAATACGGTCCACCACATCTCTCCTATTTGGGGGGGGGCTTCTCCAGTCCACCTCAATTGGACCACATTGCGGCGTTTAAAGGAGCTACCAGATGGTGTCAGATTGGCCTGACCTTCACTCACATCAGTCCTAGTGACCGCAGAATAACTGGCCCTACTCACCCTTGGGACAGGTGCAGCCACCGCTGCAGCATAGGAAATAACTGCACTCCTTGCAACATCCTGCACATCACTTTTAGTTACAGACCCCTCTTTAGATAAGTTAGAAACAACATTATCATCAACAGATGGAACAGAGACTTCTGACACAGAAATATCATCTACATTACCCTTGGTAATTCTTACTTCATTACCAGTAACTAAAGGGTTACTAACAGCAGAGATGTCTTTATCAGCACTATTCACAGCAGAGTCTGCACACCCCTCACTGGCTCTCTGTACACAGGTGGGAGTCTCAGCCAGGAGATGAGCTTGCTCTCCACTGCCCTCTACAGCACCATCTATAGGAACTACATCTCCATTATGCTGTATAGGCAAATCTTTAACAAAAACAGCTTTTTCAGCCAACCGATGTTTCAAAGGTTTTGGGGGGACATCACTATCCTCTTCTTCATCCTCAGATGATCCAGACACGGCAAACTTGCGACCATGCAAAGGGGATTCCATTTCTGTGATTAATTTAAGCATTCCTGCTCCCTTCACAGGCTCAGATGGATCATCTTGCTCCATAGCCTCCTGCTGCGGTGACAAGGGCACAGAACTTGCTTGACCCAGTGACATACCAGCAGTCAAAACACCTGACTGCTGATCACCCGCAGCCTGTGTGCCAGAGATTTCTCCACTTTCTGCAGGCATACTGATACTTGGCTCAGAATGTAAAAAATTTCCAGCGTGCTGGCCAGAAACACAGTCCAAGCCCGAAGAAACTTTTTTGCTTTGCACTGACCTTTCTTTCTCGCACTCTGGTGATGCTTCTCCTCCACTGGACTCTATGGTCCCTCTGCGCATTGTACGGAAGCGATCCTCATTGCCATATTTCTCCTTGAAAGCTCCGCTGGTTTCTTTCAATGCGGCCACCAGCAGACTCTGCTTTTCCACTTTAGCCTCCAAAGCCATTAACTCAGGCCGCATCTGTCTTCTTTTGGAACTGTGAAGCCGGTCATTTGCAATTTTTTTATGTTTGAAGTCAAACTTCAACTTCGCCAGTACTTCCTCCTCCTTGGCAATTCTCGCAATCCTAGCACAAACCTTCTTTCTGTAGGCTGACAGGCTTTCACCTTTAGCTGGGCCATTTCCCAGGTCCTCAAACACTGGTATGGGAGGACCGGTACTCTGGCCATCCGGGGGATCCTCCCCTGGGTCCACCCCAGATTCCTGCATCCACTCTGGGTATAGGGAGTAATCAAGCTCCCTGGATCAGTAGGCCTCTCTGGAGCTCTGAAACTATTAACTAAAATCCTTGCGAATAGGATAGCTGAGCACCTGACAGATCTGGTGCATTTAGACCAGGTGGGTTTTATTCCCACCAGGGAAGCTAGGGATAATACGACAAAAGTCCTTAATCTACCACATGTTGCCAGTTCTACCAATACACCTTGTGTTTTTCTCAGTACGGATGCTGAAAAAGCGTTTGATAGGGTGAGCTGGCAATATATGTTTACGGTCCTAAGCTATTTAGGTTTTAGGGAAACTATTATTAAATGGATCAATAAAGTATACTCTCAACCTACAGCCCAGGTTAAAGTTAATGGTGTCTTATCTGATACTTTTTCTATAGCAAATGGCACAAGACAGGGGTTTCCGCTTTCCCTTTTGTTATTTGTGCTGTTATTGGAACCATTCCTGTGTAGAATACGTTTGAATTCAGACATGCAGTGTCTGTCTGTGGGAGGCAATAAATACAAAATCTAGGCCTATGCAGATGATTTCTTTTTCTCTTTAACAAATCCAGCTATATCGCTTCCTAACCTCTTATGAAAATTGAAATCTATAGATCTTTATCCAATATGAAGATACTGTAAATTGGCATAAATCAGAAGCAATGGGAATTGGGATACTCTCCATTCTTTTATCAACATTTCAATCTAGTTTTAATTTTAAATGGATGACAACGGCTCTAAAGTATCTGGGCACCTATATTCCTACAACTATATCACGGATATTTGAATTCCACTTCCCGCCATTGCTGTCTAGAATCCGTACTCTTCTAGACACTTGGAACAAAGGTTTACATTCATGGTTCAGCAGAATTATTCTGCTGAAAATGTCTATATTAACTAAGTTCCTTTATTTATTTCAAGCCTTACCGGTGAAGATTCCCCTTGTCTACTTTAGACAGGTTATTTCACTTTTTATTAAGTTTATCTGAGTACATAAGAAACCGCGTCTTTCTTTCCATTTATTGATACTGCCTAAACAATTACGGCGGAATAGCCCTCCCAGATGCCCGGAAATATTATCAAGCGGCCCATTTGAGTAGGATTATAGACTGGTGCTGTCATAGTCAAACTAAATGTGGGTCCAGATAGAGCAAGCGCAGACACATCTTTTGCTTTCAAGGATCTTATGGTGCCATGACCATTGTCAGTCGGCACTAAAGAGTCACCCTATAATAGGAGCGATGCTTCATATAAGTTTACAGGTTAACAAACAATTTTCTCTTTTCTCTTCAGACTCCCTATTATTTCCTATTCTGGGAAATCTGAGTTTTTCCCCGGGCCTTTGCACCAAAACATATGGAATTTTATGACAGCAGGGTAAAACTCAGGCATCCCATTTTCTTATGAATGGACGGTGGCCTTTGATAGAGAAATTGATGGCGGAGCCAGCATCCTTCAGACTGCCGTTCTGGCCGGCATTTCAGTTGCAACATTTTTTTGACACCTTGCCTGATCCAGTGCACTTTGTTCGTCCTTTGACGAAATTTGAGGAATATTGCTCTGAGGAGGGTGTTATATCACAAGTACTTTCTAAAATGTACTCTTTATTGAATTGTCCAGTGGTTTCGCCGCATCTGCCGTTTTTGGATAAGTAGGAACAAGACCTTCAACAGAAATTCACACCTACCCAAATACAACATATATTAAGATTCGCTCTAAAGTCTTCTGTTTGTACGAAAATTCAAGAGTCCAATTATAAAGTTTTGACGAGATGGTATCTTACCCCCATCTTCTTCATCGGTACTATCCTGATACTCAGGACTTTTTTTCAGCGGGAACTGGGGGGAACGCAGTTCCGGCACCTCCACCACTGAATGTATGTAATGGCAAGGAGTTCTGGGTTGTGCTACAGTGTCTATTGATGCTGGCTGCTGGTGGATCTATTGTTGCTGGAGGGGATCTATTTCTGCAGAAGGGTTGATTGCTGCTAGGGAAGTCTATTGTTGCTGGTGGGGGATCTATTGTTGCTGCGGTGAGTCTTATGTTGCTGGGGGGTCAGTTGTTGCTGGGAGAGATCTACTTTGAGGGAGCAGTCTATAGCTGGTTGCTAGGGGGTCTATGCTGCAGTGGGTCTTATGTTGCTGGATGGTATTTTGTTGTATGTGGTCCATTGTTGCAGGGGGGTATCTATTGTTGCTGGTGGGTCTATTGTTGTTGGCTGTGGGGGGTCTATTTTACTGCTTTTCTTGTTATCAATAACAAATTCCATACAAATTACTTAGTACCACAAATGTTACTCTGTTCTGTATTCTCTAAAAGGGGCAGTGCTGGGAGGGGGGTAGGGGGTGGAACCAAGGACTGGTGCTCAGAGGTAGGTAGGGGCAAAGACAATGGGTAACTCCCAAAAGGGGGAGTTCCTGCACCTATTCTCTGAGAAAAAAAGCCCTGCTGATACTACCGACCGATGTTGGCGATGTTTGAAGTATAGAGGAACCCTCCTTCATATATTTTGGTCTTGTCCAAAACTGCACAACTTTTGGAGGATGGTTCAAGAAGTGACCGGCTTTTTTTCTTTTACATGTATCCACTATTTCAGCTAAAAATGATCAAAAGTCAGTTTTTTCACCTTTTTTTTTTTTTTCCAGGATAATGTTCATTGTCAATAAAAGTCATGTTATACATTAGCGTAACATAATGATGGTACATAAGAAGTAGTATAGTGTTTTGGGTGTAGAATATGCGGTACAATGAACACCCATATAATACTATACAGCATGTTTAACTTTTCTATTAATGAACAGAAGTATGATATAACCGTAGGTAATTATGAACAAGTATTAAACGTTCAAACAGGGATGTCTATGCCCAGAAACGATTCAGTGAGTATGTTTTGTTGTGGGGACCCTGTTAGGTCTTCGTATGTTTTGTGTGGTAGCCTTTGTGTTATTGAATCAGTCTGGGATGTTGTGAGTTATCGTGTTTCTCAAGAAGGCACCTTTTGAATGCTGTAGGTAATGATAAGAGGCCTTCAGGTATGAGCAAGGGTATGTGTAGGTTCGCTCAATTGTGAGCTCAATTATTATGTATTTGTGTGGGGTCCTGGAGGAGATATCTGTGTATGTAATAATACTGTTTATTGTATATTGTCTCTGGATATGTTAATGTGTGTTAGGATTGCGGTCACCGGACCACTAGCAATCCTATGATTAGTTGGGCAGGAAGGGTGGACTTTCTGTATCGAGAGGCATGGGGATTAGAGATTTAGAAATAGTAGGTTGAGGAAGGTGTAGAGTGGGTATGTGGTAATGATTATGTCGTTGTTATCATCAAGTAGATTCCCATATAGGAGGGGGAGGGTCGAAGAGCAGGGTGAGGTATAAGGGGGAGAGAGTAAATGAGTTAGAAGGGTATAATAGACTATAGCGAGTCCTCCTCCGACAAGGTCTCAAATGACAGTGTAAGATCTTAGGACACTAGATCCACATATTCGGCTGTCGTTTGGAAATGTTGCCAGCACGACCAAATAGTCCTGAATTTGGAGGGCGTATCTTTGGCTTGGTGAATCAGTTCCTCCATTTCGGCTACTTTAGTTATTCGTTTGAGCCAGTCAGCTATAGTAGGGGGCTTGGAGGACTTCCAGGGAATCGGAATGCACATTTTTGCAGCGTTTATCATGTGTAGGGCAAGAGAGCGATGGTATTCTTTTTTTGGGATGGAGGAGTTTTGTAGCAACATTTGGGCAGGGGTGAATTCAATCTGATAGGTGGTAATTTTAGTGGTAATACGTTGGACTTCTTTCCAAAGGGGTTGGATGAGTGGACATGACCACCATAGGTGGACCATGGAGCCTTCTCCCTCTGAGCATCTCCAACAGGTGGAAGGGATAGTAGGGGGAATTTTGTGGAGTTTAAGCGGGGTTTTGTACCATTTAGAGAAGATCTTGAAACCATTTACTTGTGTTGACACGTGAATTGAACCTTTGTGGATGTAGGAGTATATGTTTTCCCATTCTTGGTCTGACAGGTCTAATGATAATTCTCTTTCCCAACCGCGAGTGGCTATGTTGGATTTGGGATTGTGTTCAGAGAAAAGGAGAGCGTAAATTTCTGAGATCACATGTCTCTGTGGTTCTGTCTTGGAGCACAAAACTTCAAAAGGTGTGAGTTGTCTGGAGTATTCGGTGTTCTTGTGGGGGTGGTTAAGAATGTGACGTATTTGATTGTATGTCCATAGCGGAAAGGGTCTTCTGGACGTGTGTGTGGGTAAATTATTAATAGTTAGGAAGGTATTTTCCGGAAAAGAAATGTTTTGCGCGTAAATCTTCTTGGGGCCAGTATCCCTCAAGAAATGTAGTGGATATACCCGGAGGGAATTCTGGGTTATTTCGGATTGGTGTTAAGGGGCCTGGGGTAGAGGAAATGTGATGTTTTTGGCACATTGTCTTAAATGAGTTAAGTGTGGAGGAGATCAAGGGGTGTTGTGTGCACGTCATAGGTATCTGTTTTGAGGGAATCCAAGGAAGTTGTTTAACTGGGATCGATGAGAATTCATTCTCAATTTGCGTCCAGGCTTTAGTGTGGCAGTGGACATTCCAGTCAACTATTCTGGACAGTTGGCATGCCCTGTGATATTTGGCAATGTCTGGGAGAGCTATGCCTCCTTTTAATTTGGGTAGAGAAAGTCTTTCAAAGCTGAGCCTAGGGCGTTTTTTTCCCCATATAAATTCGCTGCATGCCCTGCGATATGATGCAAAGAAGGCTTGCGGTAATCTTATGGGAACTGTTTGCAAGACATATAGTATTCTTGGGAGAATGTTCATTTTAATTATCGATGCCCTCCCAAACCAAGAAAAGAGTCCTGTTGACCAGGACTTAAGGTCTTTTTGAATTTGTTGGAGGATCGGTATATAGTTTTTGAGCTAAAGGTCAGATAGGTGGATCGGTAGGCGGATCCCTAGGTATGTAATGACATCTCGGGTCCACTTGAAGGGGAAGTTAGATTGACAGGATTCAAGGGTCTCCTTCTTTAAGGAAATGTTTAGGGCTTTGGATTTTGTGAAGTTGATTTGTAAGTTGGTTAGGAAGTTAAATGTGTCAAGATCCTTAAGTAGATTGGGCAATGTAATGTGGGGGTCAGTCAGGAACAAAAGGATGTCATCTGCGAAGGCAGATAGCTTATATGTATTCTCTGAGACGGAGACTCCCTTGATGTCTGGATTAGATTGTATGCATTGAAGGAGTGGTTCTAGGGTAAGGACAAATATTAACGGTAAAAGCGGGCATCCCTGGCGTGTCCCGTTTGACATGGAGAAGGCATTGGACAGGTGGCCATTGACACGGACCTGTGCGGTAGGAGAGGCATAGAGGGCCATTATAAATTGCATCATACGGTCTCGTATACCGATCATTTTGAGTACTGCCGACATATAATCCCACGCCACCCTGTCGAATGCCTTCTCCGCATCCAGAGACAAAAAGAAACCTTGCTGTTGGTTAGAAGTTAACCATTTGTGAATATTTATCGCCTTGGTTGTATTGTCTCTAGCCTCTCTGCCAGGTATAAAACCCACCTGGTCTAGTGAGATGAGGTTAGGCAGGAGGGGCAAAAGACGATTAGCTAAGATCTTGGCGTATATTTTGAGATCAACATTCAGTAATGATATTGGGCGGTAGTTTGACACCTGAGATGCATCTTTATTGGGCTTAGGTATTACAGCTATGTGTGCTGTCAGTAGGTCTCTAGGTGGAGGATTGTCAGAGGATAGGGAGTTGAATGCAGTCAGGAAGTGTGGTTTGAGGGTGTCAGTATAAGTTTTGTAATATCCGGTCGTCAGACCGTCAGGGCCGGGGCTTTTGCCGGTCTTCAATTGTTTGAGAACCACATCCAGTTCAGCTGGGGATATGGGTCATTCCAGATCGTTAGCTTCTGCAGTAGATATGCGCATGGGACTGTATTTCGTGAGGAAGTCGTGGATGGCTTTTGCTCTGTGGTTGTCTGCCCTCTGTGGGTTGGAGGTGTGTAGGTTGTACAGCTGAGAGTAATAGTGTACAAATTGCCCGGCTATTTGGTCGTTGGATACTATTTTTTTCCCTGTAGCGTCTATTATCGAGTGGATCGTTGTGTTTGCTTTTTTGGTTCGGAGAGCTCTTGCTAAGATTTTGCCTGACTTATTGCTGTATTCATAGAATATTTTTTGGGAGAGTATATAATTTTGTTTCGTTTGCTTGTTTAGAGCCTCTAAGAGGTCAGTCCTAGCTTGGAGCAGTTCTGGGAGAGATGTCAGTGCTTGGGAGGTTTTGTGTGCTCTTTCCAGTGTTTGTATACGGGAAGTCAGTGTAGTTATGTGTTTCTGTCTTTCCTTCTTACGTTTAGCCAAGAGTGCTATTGGTTCTCCCCGTATGGTGCTTTTATGTGCTTCCCATCACATCATAGGTGAGATATCAGGGGAGTCATTTTCCTTGAAGTAAAGCGAGAGACGTTCTTGTATGGCAGACATTGTGGCGGTATCTGTGAGAAGCGAGGGGTCCAGACGCCAAATTTGGGGTCGGGAAGTAGTGTTTGAGAATACTAATGTCATGGATATTGGGTGGTGATCCGAAAGATAAATGGGGTCAATTGTGGCTGTGATTAGCATCGGTAGGTCCCTTTGAGAGAGGAATAAATAATCTAGTCTAGAGTAGCGGTTATGAGGAGTCGAATAAAATGTGAAATCTTTCTCGTTCGAGTGAAGTGTACGCCAAGAATCATGTAATGACAGTTCTTTTAGTTGTGATTTAATTGCACGTAACGCGCTATATGGCAGGGTGGAGGAGCCGGTCAAGGTATCATGTAAGGGATTCAGAGAAACGTTGAAGTCTCCTCCTAGGACTAGAAGGCCTTCTTTTTTTTTTTTTCAATAAATGTTTATTAAAATTTTTCAGACATACATAAAGTCACAGTTATCGGGTATACATTGAAACAGAAGCTGTTAATACAATCAATAAGTCATACAATCAATAAGTCATACAATTGATAAATAAAGCAGAAATGAAAGAACGAGTTCAAAATACGGCCAACTGAACCTCTTACTAGGTCACTTCTGTATTAGTGATGGAGGTGAAGTTCTGACCCAGTAAAGTATTCCTATGGTAAAGCGGGAATACCCAAATTAACAAGTGTATAAACTAAGGATCATTAAGCATCTCCGTGTGAGGGAGAAGGGGTTGATGTGGGGGTAGGGGTCCAATCGGGGTAATGTTATGTACCGATCAAAGCCACCCTTAAACCCATTCACCCCTAAAGGGTTCTAACTGTGAATGGGTGGGGGCCATGTGTAGTAATGTGTGTGGTTTTAAACCTATTCGGTACCCATATGATTGAGAGGCAGCTCCGTAATAATAATATGTTGTTTAGGAGTGGGGGGGGGGAGTAAGGAGACCAGAAACCGTTAGGGTGTGTGCTCCTGCCGGAACAGTGAAGGAGTTATGTTGGTATCAGGTTGAGAGGGTGTGGAGATCGCCTAAGTATGATCGGTAAGGATTAATTGGGTAAGAGGAAGGGTATGGATGGAGGAAGGGTATGGACGGAGGAAGGGTATGGACGGAGGGAGGGCACGATCAGCCAGACACTATGGCGTTTCTGTGACAGTTCAGTATCGATCATGGCGGAGAGGTTGGGTCACCGGGCGGAATGATCTGCGTCGAGGAAACTCTAAAGTGTAACCAGCAAGCCCATGTTGTATTAAATTTTGTGGGATTGTCTTTTTATTTAAAATATTTTTATTGATTTTGCATAGAAAGAGGTTTACAAGCATGTAAAAGCAGACCTTGAAACCAAACACAGTGACAAGGTATTACCAGGTACAAATACCTAGGAAAGGCATCCTGAGGAGAGCTCCACAGGTTTCTAGACCTAGAGATAGCATAAACAGTAAATGCAACAATTAATGACTAAAGCATATTGAAACAGAGATTTGAATACAACAATAGGGGTGTATCCCTTCTGGTAATAGGGCCCAACCCGTAGCACCCTCCTGCTCTCTAGACATCTAATGTGAACTATCTGGGGTTCCACGCACATCCCACCCCACTGGGAACTATCTGTGGAAGTGTGCGTAGCGTTCCCCATTTCACAACCCCAGAGTCTAGGGTCTGGTGAGACGTAGATTGTTGGAGACAATACCGGAGGGGCCCTTATGAACCTTAACCTTTCCGTGGAAGGAAATATAAACCGAAAATTATCCATTGAAGGATGATGGGCCCCCGATGGGCTAATGGTGTCCACCGGGATGAGCCTTGGTAAAATAAAAAAAATAAACGAGGGAGTTTAACGCCCTGCTTGTAAACAAAGAGATAGGGACAAGAGAGTCCAAAAGAGGGGTAAAAAGGAAAGCGAGGTAGGAGGAGAAAGGGAGCAAGAGAGGGGGGAGGTGGGTTAATGAGAGTTAAGTCCAGAGGAAAGGGGGGGGAGGGATCCTCCTCCTGTCAAACCTGGTATGAGGTTGATGTTCTGGAGGGTCGCCCACGGTTCCCAAGTGGACATAAATCTCCCAACTTTATCGTTAAGCTTAGCTACAAGATGCTCTTGAGACATAATCCATGATATTTTATTAATACAGCTCCTGAAGGGAACCGAAGGTTTTTTCCAACTTTTAGCTAAGGTAATTTTAGCTCCTAGGAAGATAAAGTAAGAAAGGCCTTGCGCTTGTTTCGATAACCCTGGTATATGTTGGTTGAGAAGGGCGTAGTAAACATTGGGGTAGACCTGTACTTTGAATAAGGACCTAATCATATTGAAAATTCTATTCCAGAACGATCTAATTCGGGGACAAGACCACCAGATATGAAACATTGATCCCTCCAGTTCGCATCCCCTGAAACATAAGGGGGATGTTCCCTGATACATCGACGCCAGTCTGGCTGGAACGTAATACCACCTAGAAATGACCTTAATGCTTGCTTCAATGAGTGATATGTTACAAATACCTTTAAAGGAGCGGATCCAATATTTATGCCAATCTTCCGCAGTCCTCGTCTGGGTGGTCTCCTCCTCCCAGGACCCTGTGTAGGCTGGTTTGTCCGATTTTGTAATCAATGCCGAATAGATCAGGGAGATTCCCCCCTTCTGATCCTGAATATTAGCACACCAATGTTCGTAAGGGGTGATGGATAAAGAGTTAGAATTGTTGTGCCGGATTGAATGAAGGAAATGTGAAATTTGTGTGAACCTGAATTTCTCGGATTCAGGCAACTCCAGAGTGTTCTGGCAGTAAGTTAAGTTAATTGGGCCTGTTGCCGTGAGAAAATGTCCTATACGGTAGAGTCCTTTATCTGTCCACCATTTGAATGCTTTAATGTTTAGACCCGGAGGGAATACAGCGTTGTGGAAAATGTGCGCGAGGGGTTTCATTGGCGAGGCCAGAGATGACTGCTTAAGCAGTCTAGTACTTAGAGAGATGGAATGAGATAAAGTTGGTGACATGATTGCCGGTCTGACTTTGGGGTCACACCACAAGAGGTAGTCTAAGGTGTGATGAGGGGTCGCTCTTCTCTCTATAGCGAGCCAATCTGGTTTTGGGCTTTGTGAAAATAACATGGAAAATTGGGCCAATTGTGCCGCTTGATAATATGCCCAGAGATCAGGTAGCC
This sequence comes from Aquarana catesbeiana, assembly GCA_037953035.1. Taxonomy (NCBI): domain Eukaryota; kingdom Metazoa; phylum Chordata; class Amphibia; order Anura; family Ranidae; genus Aquarana; species Aquarana catesbeiana. The sequence continues at coordinate 1,477,554 of JBBHAA010000512.1, read as the reverse complement.
CCAATCCGCCCTGGGATTTTAAACGTAGTAGGATACTAGAAGGGCATCTATATCCCCTTCTACCCCAGACGAAAGCTATCATCTCCGACTGTAATTTCCGGAGAAAACTTTTCTTGATTGGGATGGGAAGGGAGCGGAACAAGTACAGGAGTCGTGGGAGAAGAGTCATTTTGACTGCATGTACCCTTTCCAGCCAGGATAGACCACACTTTGCCCATTTATCTAGCTCCGCCCTGCATTTACTAAACATAGGTATGTAGTTCATTTTAAAAAGGTCCCCGAAGTCCGCTGTGAGGTTGACTCCCAGGTAACGAATGAAATTCGGAGCCCACGGGAAGTCAAAGGTGCTCGTGAGTTGGGGTAGAATGTTGTCCGGGACCGAAATGTTTAACGCTGTGGACTTACCCATATTGACCTTCAAGCCTGAGACTGCGCTGAATGCATTGAGGGTTTTGTATATTTCCGGGACGGAGATTAGCGGGGAGGTTACATAAATCATAAGGTCGTCAGCGTAGAGGGCACATATGTGTTCCTGCTCTCCGCTCTGAACCCCCTTAATGTCTGGGTTTGACCTAATAGCTATAGCTAGGGTTTCGATCGCTATCGCAAAGAGGAGTGGGGAAAGGGGACAACCTTGTCTGGTGCCCCTGCCTATTGGGAAAGAGGTGGAGTATCTGCCCATCAGGCGAACCTGCGCAGACGGGTGTGAATACAGGGAGCGAATCAGATTCTGACAATTTGGACCAAAGCCCCATTTATGTAAGGTATCAAATAGATAAGTCCATTCTATGGAATCAAAAGCCTTATGAAGGTCTATTGATAAAAGGAAACCGGATTGGGGAGGACTTCCATCCCAGTGTGACTTTAACAGTGAGATAATGTCTATTGTACGTCTGATCTGATCCGTCCCCTGACATCTAGGAATAAACCCCACCTGGTCCCTATGAATGTATGAGGTGATAAAGCTTGATAACCTGTTTGCCATTATTTTTGTAAGAATCTTAATGTCATTATTGATTAATGATATTGGGCGATAATTACCCACCTCACTGGGGTCTTTTTCTGGTTTGGGGATCATTGAGATATAGGCTGAGTTTAGATCTGTACTTAAAGGGGTACCCTTCCTAAGTGAATTAAAGAATTTTGCAAGGTGCGGGGCTAGAGTTGGAGCAAATTTTTTATAGTAACCCGTGGAAAATCCATCCGGGCCCGGGGCGGAGCCTAGTTTCAAAGCTTTGATTGTGTCTACGATTTCTGTCTCGGAGAAGGGGCTCTCCATCAGGTCGCTATGCTCTTTCAAGATGGAGGGTAGGTCTATGGAATTCAGGAATTCCTGTTGTGATTTGGAGATATGAGGCTGGTGCGGTTGATATAAGTCCGCATAGTAATGGAGAAAGGCCTCCATTACTTTAACGGGGTTTTGAGAAAGGTCCCCGGACCGAACCTTTATTTTAGGGAATGCTAGAGATCTGGGTTTGGGGCTAAGCTTTATCGCCAGTTTGGAGCCTATTTTGTCTTTTTGGGAGTATAATTTGGCGCCTGACCATCTAAGTTGTTCCTCTGCTGACGTAGTTAGTATCATATTCAACCGAGCTCGGGCCTTATCTAATTTGTCTAAAAGATCAGGGGACGGGTTTAATTTGTGGGCTTTTGAGAGAGCCTGGAATTCTGCTGTGAGTTTACGTGCGTCTGCTTTATGTGCTGACTTCAACTGGGACGTGATTTGAATTATTTTCCCCCTAAGCACTGTTTTGTGTGCCGCCCATTCGGTTTCGGGGGAGACCTCGTCCGTGGCATTTATGGTAAAATAATCCTTAATGGCTCCCTCTATGATGGTGCATTGAACGGGGTCACTTAAGATGGATTCCTGCAGTCTCCATCTTGGGGGGTTTGAGCGTTCCGAGGCTCTTTTAGTGATTAGGGTGACCATAGAGTGGTCCGACAGGGAGGTGTCCACGATCTTGGATTTTAAAATCAGCGGGATCGTGTGTGGGCTGGTAAATATGTGGTCTATCCTGGCATAGGAGCTATGGGGGACTGAAAAGTGGGTGTAATCTTTAGAACGTGGGTTCAGTTCCCTCCAAATGTCTATTAAACCCTTATCATGCAGGATTTTAGCTATTTTAGAACTTTGTTTGGTCGGGCGTTTGGGTCTAGGTATACCGGAACTTGACTTGTCCAGTGCGAAGTCAAATGCTGTGTTGGAGTCCCCACCAATAAATACTGTGCCCTTCAGCAGTGGTTGTATCTTATCCAACAGGGCGACCAAAAAGGTCTTCTGGCCCTTGTTAGGTGCATAATATGAGACAAAGGTGTATAACACCCCATCTATAGTCCCGGAGACCAAGATGTAACGACCCAGGGGGTCCAACACAACCTCCGAGTCCGCTAAGTTAATGTGTTTTGCAAAACATATTGCAACCCCCTTCGTTTTGTTTTTGGCGGAGGCAAGGAAAAATTGAGGGAATTGATGATGTATGAAAGAGGGTTTGTAAGAGGAGGGGAAGTGAGTCTCTTGAAGAAAGAGGATATCTGCGTGCATGGACTTGTAGAGCTGAAAAAGCTTTCTGCGTTTTGTGGGGGAGTTGAGGCCCTGTGTGTTGTGAGAGATGATCTTAAGGGAATCCGACCCTAGGGTAGAGTTAGCCATCCAGTGGGGTTATGTGGTGTACTCTGCAGACAAAGGACTTACCGGACTGACGAGTGCCCAGGGGAACCAAGTAATAGAGTAAGCGCCAGGTTATCTTGTTAGGTCCTGGGAGGAGCGACCGAGACTGGACTCTGCGTCTGTAAATATGGGGGGATAGGAAGAGGGAAAAGAGTAGGAAAAAGATGAGCATTAGGAGAAAAGAAGACACCAGCGTTAGTTTAACCTTCAATATTCTAAATGATTGAACGTGCAAGAGACAATGCATATAACTTGGGGGGGCTCTAGGCTTCCCCCTTATCCCAGGGTAAGACGGGAAGCTCCCCCTTACCCCTAAATCCTGAGATGACCGGTGTACCATTCCTGGAAGCACCAGTAAGAGAGCCAAAGGCAAAAAAACAATTGCCTTTGGGTCCAAGGGGAGGCGCAATGTTGCCACCTCTACCCCGCCACCTTGAAAAATAAACCATAATGGAGGGGGAAGAGAACTGGAATTCCTCCTCGCTTTAACTGTTAGAGCGAACCAGTGAAAGTGCTATGAGAAAAAAAAAATAAAATAAAAAAAAAAAAAAAGGGGGGATAAGCTAAGACAAAAAGTAAAAATACAGACCTCTGAGAAGGAAATGAAGGCAGTGAAACAAAAACTCTCAGTACTGCAATTTCCAGGGGTCTGGAGAGTTAGGGGGGGACCCCTCCAATAGCAGCTAACAGCAACCTATTTAGCGACATACTATACCTCCATCCCAAGAACCATGCCCCTCCCCCCCAACCCCATGCAAAGGCAATAGCCCCAAAAGGTCGGAACCCCGAGTCCCAGAGAGCCAGGGGGGTGGACCCCTATCCCCCTGAGAGCCGGAGCCGAGCCTTTCCCCCCCAACCAACTGTAAATTAAGATTGAAAATTAAAAAAAAAAGAAAAGTAAAAGTCCCGGTTGGGCCGTGTTGACCAAAGCTGGTCCTGAGGACCAGAGTCCAGCTACGCTATGGAGATCCTGAAGTCATCCGCTGTACCTAAGTGCTGATGTTCGCGGACAAAGAAGGGAGATTTATCTTCGGGGGGAGTGGGACACAACAGTGTTTCTGTGTCAGAGAGGTCCTCCAAATTAGGACCTTTGATGGGAGTGGGGATAAGGAGGGTCTGAGAGTTCGAATCAGGCCGGTGTGGCCAAAAGAGAGAGACCGGACCAGGGCCCTGATCCTGCTATGTAAGCGACATCAAGTTGGAAAGTTTTCTTTGGATCGTTTATACCCTTGCTTCAGCCAGGAGGGTTGTAGTGGGCTTGCTGGAGGAGGACGTTTCGTGGAAGCGGGTGTGTTTCTGCTCTGCGTATGGGGTGTCGGGTCGTGAGAGATGAGACCCAGTTGGAGGAACAGGCGTTCTCCTTCAGGGAGGGTAGAGAAGCCAAAGCTCTTGTTTTTATAAGCAAAATTGAGGCGCAGAGGGAAGGACCAACGGTAGGAAATTTCTTTCTCTATTAAGCATTGGATCAACGGTTTAAGGGAGCGCCTTTTCTGGACCGTGTAAGGGGATAAGTCCGCAAAAATTTGAATCTTGTGGCCTAGCAGCTTGAGGTCGTCTGAGGCCCTGGCTTTCTTCATGACCTCCTCCTTAACTGAGTAAAAGTGAGGCTTCACGATTATATCGCGAGGTAGACCATCTGAACGTGGGGGCTGTAGTGCTCTGTGCGCTCTGTCAATCTCCAAACGGTGATCTGAGATGTCAGGGATAAGGTTTTTTAGCAGTTGTTTGACAGCAGCGTGAGTGTCCTTTTCGGTCTCTGGAAGACCCCTAATACGGAAATTGTACCTTCTTGATCTGTTCTCGAGGTCGTCGATTTTGGAGAAGGCAGATTCAAGTTGGTCCTGCAGGTCCTGTATTCTGTCTGAGTTTTGGTTGATGCGGGAAGCTGCCTGGTCAGCCTTCTGCTCAATATGATCGATCCTCTGCCCCAATTGCTGTAAGTCCGCATGTATGGAGGAAGTAATTTGAGCAGCGTTCTGGGCCAGGCTTTTGGAGAGTAAATGAGTAAAAGCCTCCATCATGGAGGGGAAGTCTGTGGGCGCAGGGATGTTTGCAGAGGCTTCCGTTACTGTTAATAGCATCCCTGTATGTGGGTCAGTCATAGGGGTAGATGGATAGCCGGCTCCCATCCGTCCCAGCAAAGATTCGGTCGATGAGGGAGATGTGGTCTGAGGCAGTGGGGGAAAGTCCATACCTGGGGAGGATGGGGACTGATTGTCCTGATCTGCAATGGATTCCTCCAGAACTCCTGTGCTGAGGGGAGAGCCTCGTGGGGCCGCCGCCATCTTGGCATAACTGACCGGAGCTGCTGCCGCCGTCATCTGGTCCGTCAGGTTTCTCCTGACAAGCGCCGTTTTTAGGGGTTATGTGCTCGGGGGCTTCCCCCACCTGTATATCCGTATTTGGTTCCCGGGGGTTCGCTCAGGACGCTATGGTGGCTATCGAGGGGTAGCGGTGGAGCGGAGCTCTAGCAGCCGGTGCCGTGCATGCGCCTGGGATTGTCTTTTGCTTGGTAAATGAGTTTTTCCATCTCGGCCGTTCTATCGACTCTTTTGAACCATTCAGCCACTGTGGGTGGTGTGGAACTCCTCCAGTGAACCGGGACACAGAGGTTGGCTGCATTGATAAGGTGTAGGGTAAGGGATTTTTTGTAGGAGGAGAGGGGCATGGAGGTGTGATGGAGCATGTATTGGGCTGGAGTGAAGTCTGGGGCGTAAGAGGTAATTTGGGTGATAAGGCGGTGAATTTCCGTCCAGTACGGTATGATAAGAGGACATTCCCACCAGATATGAATGAGGGTGCCAAGCGCCGCATTGCAACGCCAGCATGTCGGGGGGGCGGAGGGGTGCATTTTGTGGATCTTATCAGGTGTCCTGTACCAGTTGGTGAATATTTTGTATCTGTTTTCCTGTGTGGATACATTAATGGAGCCCTTATGAATATGGTTGTGTATACGTTCCCATTCAGTGGAGGTTAAGTCTATAGACAGTTCTGATTCCCAACGACGGACAAGCTTATCATCTTTAATTTTGCAATTTGAAAATAAGAATGTGTAAACAGTAGAGATCACATGACGTTGGGGTTCTGAACTATCACATAGCAATTCAAAGGGTGTACGATCTCGGTACCACAGTGAGATGGATCTGGCGTCAGTAAAAAAGTGTCTTAATTGTAGGTACTTGTAAAAGGGGATGTTGTATTCCGTGAGTTTGGATGCCATGGCTTGGTGGGGGAGGAGTTCACCATTTTGGAAGAAGTGGTGTGCCCTGATGGGGGCTGGGCATGATTCCCTGTGCAGATCTCTTAAGGCAAGGCCTGGCAGGAAGTCAGGATTACGGACCAAAGGGGTCATAGGGCCTGGGTGCGGTGTGTAATCGAGTGCTTTGCCGGCTAATTTAAGGTGGGACAATGTGGCTCCAATAAAGGGATGTGTCACCAAATCTCTAGGAATGGAGTTGTGATTGATCCAGGGTAGATGTGACAGCGGGGTTTTAGAGAAAGAGTCCTCAAGTGTAATCCAGGCTTTATTGGAACGATGCAGATGCCAATCTACAATCCTAGTTAAATGACATGCCCAGTGGTATTTTTGAATGTTGGGGAGGCCAAGGCCCCCTAATAGCTTGGGGAGTACTAGCCTATCCCAGCTTAGTCGGGGGGTCTTGGACGCCCAGATAAAAGTCCTGCACATACGCTTGTATGATGTAAAAAAGGAGGTGGGTAGCTTTATGGGGATTGCCTGAAAAAGGTAAAGAAGTCTGGGCAGTACATTCATTTTTAATATGGCTGTCCTACCCAACCAGGAGAAGGACCCGAAATGCCATTTATTTAAATCAGCTTGTATGTTTTGAAGTGCGGGTTGGAAGTTTCTCATGTAGAGATCCTGTAGTTTAGTAGGTATTTTGATGCCCAGGTATGTAATGTCCTGTGATTCCCATGTAAAGGGGAAGTTCTGTTTGCATTGGGTGACCAGTGTGGCTGGTAGGGTGATGTTCAGTGCTTTCGATTTTGTAAAGTTAATTTGAAGGTTTGACAAGGTTTTGAATAATGAGAAATCTTTAAGAAGATTGGGGATAGTGACTATAGGGTCCGTGAGGAAGAGTAAAACGTCATCAGCATAGGCTGCTAATTTATAGTGGTTATCACCAATGTTAATGCCTTTGACGTCCGGGTTGTCTCTTAATCTGCGAAGCATTGGTTCCATAGTAAGGATGAATATGAGCGGGGATAGGGGGCATCCCTGACGGGTTCCGTTTGAGACAGAGAAGGCGTTCGACAGGCGGCCATTGATCCTAAGTTTAGCTGTAGGTGCAGAGTATAGCGCCAGGATCATTTGGAGTAGATGCGATGGGAAACCCATTACTCTTAAAGTCGCTTCCATATAGTCCCAGGCCACCCTGTCGAACGCCTTCTCTGCGTCCAAAGACAGGAAAAAACCTTTTGTGGATGTTTTGGAGAGCCAGTGATGGATATTTAGAGCCTTGATAGTATTGTCCCTGGCCTCCCTGCCAGGGACAAAACCTACTTGATCAAGGGAGATTAATTTGGGTAGCAGAGGGAGAATGCGGTTTGCCAACACTTTGGCGTAGAGCTTTAGGTCTACGTTCAGAAGTGAAATCGGCCGGTAGTTAGAGACCAATGAGGGGTCTTTGCCTTGTTTGGGAATGAGAGTGACGTGTGCTTCAAGGATGTCCCTCATCATGTTAGAGGTTGGTGAGAGATTATTGAAGGCTTTGGTGAGGTGGGGAATGAGGGTGTCTGGGAAGGACTTATAATAGCTAACTGACAGGCCATCTGGGCCAGGGCTTTTGCCCTGTTTCATTTGTTTTAATGCAGTTAAAATTTCTTCTCCTGAGAGTGGGAGATCAAGGTCCGAGGATTCATCTGAAGAGAGGGGGGAGGGACAGTATTGTGCAAGGAAGTCTGTAATGGCTGCCATTCGGTCCGAGGTGGCTGCAGGGGGGAGCGTGGTGGGGAGGTTGTATAGTTTGGAGAAGTACTGAACAAAATGGTCAGAGATATCATCTGTAGTAACAAGGGCGTCGCCAGTTGGTGTTGTAATTTTGTGAATGGTATGGGCCGCTTTCTTATAGAAGGCCTTCTTGGAACAAAGTGAGTTTTTGTAAGGTGGACCTGAAAAAGGGGACTTGTTTCGTGTTAGGTGCATATATGTTGGCAAGGGTTATTCGTTTTCCATGTAGCGTACCTTTGACAAAAAGGTATCGTGCTTCTGTGTCTATGCAAGTTTCTTTAACGTGAAACGGGCAATGTCCGCTTTGTTTTTTTGTAAGGAAAGTAGTAATTGAGAACGTTTTTCGGGGATGTTTAGTCCCCGTATGTTTAGGGATATTACTTTGATTGTTTTGTTTGTGGTGTGTGGCGTTTGTGGCATATTGGGGGAGTGGTTGAAGTTCAGAGGTGCTGGCAAAGGAAGATAGTAGGTTTTTGTAGTACTATGAGTATTCGTCGGAGGAGGAGGAGGAGAGATTGAGTAAGGAAACTGAAATGATATAGCAGAGAGTCCGTGTTTTGTGGAAGGGGATGTTAGTGATGTTTAGGGGTTTGAGAGCGGGGATGGGGGTAGGAGAATACAATACGTTTGTATTTCAGTCTGGTGCGTCTGTGGGTGGAGATGTTATGAGAGCTCGTGTGAGTGTGTGATCGTTTCCAGTGATTAACGAGAGCCTGCTCGCTTATCCGTATAAAGTATATACCTGTAGGTAGGTATGACCGGAGTGAGTCAGTGGCGGGAGGTGAAGTCTGGTATATATATCAGAAGTTGTGGTTGAAAGCGCCACTGAGGTGAGGAGCGGCTGAAATCGGTAGGAAGAATGGAGGTTCGGGGAGGAGTAGCTGTCCGCTAAACAGGGAGAAGATGTGAGCTTGAGGAGGAGGTTGAAAATGGTAGTAAACTATTGTTGAGGTGCAGCCTGGGGATTGTATGATTAGGTGATTGGAGTATATATCACAGGGGTTTGAATGGATAGTGTTAATAGGGAGGACAGTAATTTACGTGCAGGAAAGAGGCTGTAATTCGGAGTAAAAGGGCATTCTGTGTGTTTATTCAGTGTACCCCTAATGTGTGACACTATATTCAGGGTGCCATCTAGGCAAGTGTTCAACTAAATATTAGCTTGTAGGCAATACAGAGTGTTTGGTAACAGGTTGTGATAGAGAATCATAAACAATCCTTAAGAATGACTAGTAACTAATAAACTATGCTATACAAAACTCAATACAGTGATATCCCATACAGGTCATGCTGTCAACTTTGGCTTATCCTTTATGGGCTGAAGTAGCTACTACCCTGTTCGTAGGGTGAGTAAGTCAGGACCCTACGTCATATCTTGCCATGGGTTCATAGGATGTGGACGGTATCTGTGGCAGAGTGAGCTGATAGACCGAGTAATTATTGGGTAGTTAGGATCCGGATCTTTGAGGCATGTGGGAACAAGGTCTACATACCAAGTGTGTTCGGGGCTGCACATGGGTAGTTAGTTTCGTCCGGTAGATGTATTGGCTGTTTGGGGGTCAGTCTTCTAAGTTACCATGGGGATATTGGGAGCTGGCAGATGTTGCTGTATCATTTGTCTTAAATCTGCGGTGGGGGCGTCAATTTGTAAAGTCTGCTTTTCGGAGCTTTAAACACGTGCTTTGGCTTGTTAAAGAGTCGCTGCTTAAAGTTAGAGAGGCGTCTGGGAGGTCACTATTGTCAAAAGAGGTGAAGCTCTCAGTAGAAAGGGTAGAGACACCCTAAGCAGGTGGGGTTAGACTGGTATGATGTGGACAGCGAGCCCTTCAGTCACCAATGGAGAGTATTGTCCTGGGGTGAGGATCTCCAGTATAATTGGGCCTTGTTTATAAAGCTCTAGAGAAACGGGGGATGATCCAGTTATAACAGAAGGATGTGTTCCCATTAGCGTTTTAGTAGGGTATCAGTGAATACGGGTACTGTACAACTCCCAGCGCCTGTGGGTGTATCTTAAATTGGGTAGTCACCGGTCGGTATAGTAGTGGATTCAGCGATGCTGAATTTCAGTAGTAGGACCCCAGCCCTTACTCATGTACACTGAAATACGCAACATAGTACTATAGGTGGTGATGATCCATAGGGATCGAGCCTCCCTCATTGTTAAGCAGGAAGTGGGATAGCCGGATTAGTGAATGAATTAAGTGGGTCAGTGCGATGAACAATCTCGCAAATAGAGAGCTGTGTGTTGGGCATTAACCGTGCAGAGTTGGACAAGGCCCGTAGTGCCTTGAGTGGACATGTTTGATCGGAACGTCGGTTGTGGTCTTCATATTTGTGGTAGTATATTGTGTAATACCTTTTTATGTAATCCCACGGATCATCACCCCCACCGTCATTGTACATTTATGTTTAGAGCAGTGATAGTAATAAGAAAAGAAAAATGAAAGTACCGTATATACTCGAGTATAAGTCAAATTTTTCAGCACATTTTTTTGTGCTGAAAGTGCCCCCCTCGACTTATACTCGAGTCAAGCACTTTTCTGCAGCAAAAAATTTCATTTTCTGAACCGACTTTGGGGCCCCGTATCTCAGGGCCACTTAGTGCTAGGAACCCCAAATTTGGTGTGCAAACCCAGTGGAACTGGCTCCACAACATAACCAAAGCTGAAGTTCCTAGCACTAAGTGGCCCCGAGATACAGGGCCCCAAAATTGGTTCGGAAAATGTCATTCTCTGCTGCAGAAAAGTGCTTGACATTTTCTGAACTGATTTTGGGGCCCTGTATCTCGGGGCCACTTGGTGCTAGGAACCCCAAATTTGGTGTGCAAACCCAGTGGAACTGGTACCATAACATATCCTAAGCTGTAGTTCCTAGCACCAAGTGGCCCTGAGATACGGGGCCCCAAAACCGGTTCGGAAAATGTCATTCTCTGCTGCTGAAAAGTGCTTGACATTTTCTGAACGGATTTTGGGGCCCTCTATCTCGGGGCCACTTGATGCTAGAAACCCCAGCTTTGGAAATATTGTGGTGCTAGGTCCACTGGGTTTGCACACCAAATTTGGGGTTCCTAGCACTAAGTGGCCCCAAGATACGGGCCCCAAATTCTGTCAACTGTGTCCATCTGCAGCAATGTCATTTCTGGACCCTTTGGGTTCAGAGACCCCAAATTTTGGCTGCAGCTAGGGGGCATCTGGGAACCCTTAACTACCGAGTTTGAAGTTCGGGGGACCTATGGCTGCAAATGGGCACAGTGAGGCATACAAATGGGAACAGTGATGCTGCAATTTGGCATTGTTGACCCTCTTTTCCACTTACAGTAGCTGTGCATTTCTCACCCTCGTCTTATACTCGGGTCAATACGTTTTTCCCATTTTTTTGTGGTAAATTAGGGCCTCGACTTATACTCGGAACGACTTATACTCGAGTATATACGGTAAATAAAAGTTTGGAGACATCAAGAAAGCAGTAACATGGTGCATAGATAAGGGTATATAGCCGCCTCCCCTACCCCCAATCTAAAGCAAGGGGGAGTAAGGTTGCAGGACAAGGAAGGATACGTGAATAGCGTGCTCAAGTTTGTCAGAGATGACCAGTGCAATGTAAGCAGAAATGTCATTCTTTGTCAGGGTTTTCAATTACCTCCTGTGGTGAAGAGATTGTTGATCCGCAGCTTTTGTACTTGTGTGTCATCAGCGCTTAGTGTTGTATCGCTCCTACCGTCCTTGTTGTGGTGTCCGGTGCAGAAGGGAAAAGGCAAGCATAAAAGCCTAGGGCTGAGGGGTGACTTGCTGATGACATATAGGATAAACGAAGCATGTCATAAACCAGGGAAAACCATGAAAATAACCTAAGGAAACCAGTGAAACGAAGGGCATTGAGAAGATAGTTTCTCCTAGTATTGCGCGGTTTGTTGTTGCTGGTCAGCGGTCCCGACGTGCTCTCCTGGGTTGCGGCCTGGGGCCGCTATCTGTGCCTGGAGCTTGTAGACGGAGTCTGGCTTCGGATGGGGAGCGTTGCCTCCTGTAGCGGTGTGGTTGAGTGTCCATTGGTTTGTTGTCAGGTGGGATCTTTCTGGGAGCCGGAGGGTGGAATTCCGCGTACCACTCGGGGACCTCTGTGAAAGGTATGTCCAGGGTGTCGCAGAAATAGCGTAGATCCTCTGGTACTCTGAGTAGTGCGGAGCGTCCCTGCGATGAGGCTGACTGGCAGAAGGGGAATTTCCAACTGTATGGAATTCCCTTGGCACGTAGCACTTCCAACAGGGGGCGTAATTCTCTGCGACGTTGCAGTGTTATTGTAGATAGGTCTTGGAAAAGGTGAATGTCCGCGCCATTATGTGATAACTTTGTAGCGATGCGGGAGGAGCTCTTCTTTCAGTTGGTAGTCTATGATATGGCATATTACATCCCTAGGTGGGTCCGCATCTCTCCCCTGTGGACGTAGTGCGCAGTGGATGCGTTCCATACCTATGGGAGTAGTGGGGGCTTTATCCAGGAGGCTGTTAAAGAAGCAGGTTACTTCTGCCTGTAGCCGGTCTGCCTCGATTGATTCCGGCAGGCCTCGTACTCGCAGATTATGGTACCTGCCGCGGTTGTCCAAATCTTCCATGTGTCGGTTTAGGTCCTGTAGCTGTAGGGTGTGGGTATCTAGGACCTGACACGTACGGCGTAGCACAGTGGAGTGGGTTGTAGTCGTCTTCTCTACTTCTTGGACCCTGCCCGCAATCGCTTGTATGTCAATCTTGAGATCCGTGATTGCGGCTGTTAGAGCTGCCGTGAGGGTGTTTTTTATATCCATTGCCATGGAGTGGAGATCCTGGAGGCTGGGTTGTGAGTGTGGTGTAAGTATTACCGCTCCATTATCTGGGGATGAGATGGTCTCTGCCGTTAGGCCTGCTGTCTGAGCATACTAGCTCATTATGAAATACTTACCTTAGAACGAGGCGTCGGTATCTTACCTGGTCCACAACGAGGCAGCTGTCATGTTGCCTCGGTGTGTCTTCCGGGTATCGCGGCTCCAGCGATGTGAGTGGCTGAAACCACGATCTTGTCACTCCCGCGCATGCACGCGGGAGATTTCTTCCCCGGCAAGGTCTGGCAGCTGCCAGGCCTTCAGCCAAGGATCCCCTGTGCGCATGCGCCGCTGCAGTCAGCGGCTCATAGGAAGGGGAATATCTCCTAAACTGTACAGGTTTAGGAGATATTTTTTTTACCTACAGGTAAGCCTTATTATAGGCTTACCTGTAGGTAAAAGTTAACAAATAGACTGTACAACCACTTTAAGACACCTCCTAAATGCCGCAAAGGTCTGCATTTCGCCTTACTGGAAGAAACAGACACCGCCAGCGGTGGCGGATTGGTTACGTAAAGTGGATGGAATAAGTAAAATGGAAGATTTAGTACTATCTACACAACATCAACAGGAAAATTACTCTGCAACTTGGAAGCTATGGAAACGGTTTGTCCTGTCTGCAGAGTGCTTGACTCTCTTGGGAAATAGGAATTGATGGTGATTACACCCCTTGAGCACCTTAGCTTTCCGGAGCCTATGATGTCCAAACCTCCCCCTCCCCTTCTTCCTCCCCCCCCCCCCCCCTTTACCTTTTTTTTTTTTTTTGAACACGAGAAAATGGACGCGGGCATTATTTATTTATTTTTTTCTTTTCTCTTGGGCAACAAATGGTAGTACTTGTTTAACTTTCAATTTGTATTTTGCCCCCTCTGTGACTAGTACTGCATACTGGTTGTATTGTTTTGTTTTTGCCCGTTGGAGGTGTTAATAAAATATTAAATTTGAAAAAAAAAAGAAAATTGAGGAGGAAGAGGATTGTCACTCAGCATAACAGGATAGTCACTCAGCATCAGCATAGGCAGTCTTAAAGGGATCTCACATTAAAAAAAAATTATTTGGTTACATCAGCATCAGGTGCTTGGTAGCTGGTGATCCAAGACTGATTCATTTTTATGAAGGTCAGCCGATCGTCCGATTCGGCGATGGTTGCTGGAACCGATCATACCATGGAGCTACGGACTAAAAAATTGTCTGAACGCATCGGTCAGATGGTCAACTTCTCCACCGCTCCTTCTGTGACTGACCGAAGCCTCAGCAACACGTTGTGCAGGAGGACCAGGAAAGTGTAACCTCCCAGGCTCTGGAAACATGTTGCACAAACCTTTCTGCAAGGCCTCCCGAAGATGTTTCATCCTCTGCTCCCTCTGCGACGGCAAGATAAGGTCCGCCACCTTACCCTTGTAATGTGGATCAAGGAGGGTTGCCAGCCAGTAATGATCCCTCCCCTTGATACCACGAATACAAGGATCCTTCCGCAGGCTTTGCAGGATCAGGGTGGCCATGCAGTGTAGGTTTGCTGAGGCATTCAGTCCAGAGTCCTCTGGGTTACTAAGGACGACATGATCCGTAGCCACCTCCTCCCAGCCACGTACAAGTCCATGGGTTTCTTCGGACTGTAAATGATCTCTTGAAGTTGCTGATGCTGAGTGCCAGGCTCCACCTGCATGCTGACACAATCCTCCTCCTCCTCATCCTCTTTCTATGTGATCGGCAGGCATGCAGGAACTCTGTCTGGATAAAGGGGGCCACGAGAGGTAAGGAAGTCCTCCTCTTCCTCCCTCTGTTCTGCCTCAAGTGCCCTGTCCATTATTCCACACAGTGTGTGCTCCAACAGGTGGACAAGAGGGACAGTGTCACTGATGCATGCACTGTCACTGCTCACCATCCTCGTGGCCTCCTCAAATGGTGACAGAACAGTGCATGCATCCCTGATCATAGCCCACTGGTGTGGGGAAAAAAAAAACAAGGTCCCCTGACCCTGTCCTGGTGCCATAGTCGCATAGGTACTCATTGATGGCCCTCTGCTGCGTGTGCAGCCGCTGCAGCATGGCCAACGTTGAGTTCCACCTGGTGGGCATATCACAGATTAGGCGGTTCTTGGGCAGGTTAAATTCCTTTTGGAGATCAGCCAGCAGAGCACTGGCATTATATGACTGGCGGAAATGCACACAGACTTTCCTGGCCTGCCTCAGGACATCCTGTACCTGCCCAAGAACCGCTGCACCACCAAGTTAAGGACGTCAGCCAAACAGGGCACATGGGTCAGTTGTCCCTGTCAGAGGGCAGAGAGAAGGTTGGTGCCATTGTCGGAAACCACCATTCCTGGCTTAAGCTGACATGGCGTCAACCACCTCTGAACCTGCCCCCCCTGACAGAATCTCTGCCCCAGTGTGGCTCCTGTCCCCCAAGCACACCAACTCAAGCACTGCATGGCATCTTTTTGCCTGCGTGCTTGCGTAGCCCTTTGAACGTCTACGGAGCACTGCTGGTTCCGAGCACAAATCAGCACAGGAAGAGGCCATGGAGGAAGAAGAAGAGGAGGGAGTGGAGGAGAGAGGTGTGGCAGAATCACCACTAGTAGAATTTTGGAGGTGTGATGGCAGGACAACCTCCAACACTACTGCACCCTGTCCTGTATCCTTCCCAGCTACCAGAAGAGTCGTCCAGTGCGCGGTGAAACATAGGTAACGTCCCTGTCCATGACTGCTGGACCATGAGTCAGCGGTAATATGCACCTTACCACTGACCACCCTGTTCAGCGAGGCCAAGACATTGCCTTCCACATGCCAGTAGAGAGCCAGAATCACCTTCATGAGAAAAAGTGGGCATTTGGGAACCTGCCACTGAGGAACTGCACATTCCACAAACTCACGGAAGGGGGAAGAGTCTACCAACTGAAAAGGCAGCAGTTGAAGTGCTAGCAATTTAGCCAAGCTAGCATTCAACCGCTGGGCATGTGGATGGCTGGGAGCAAACTTCTTTTGGAGTTGTTGCAGCTGGGGCAGAGAAATTTGCTTGGTACAATCTGACGTCGGTGTACCGATAGCAGATTGCCCGCAAGTACTTGGCTGTGACACACCTAATTCTACACCTTCATTTCTCTCAGTGCAGGTTTCAGAGAGGACTGAAGGTATAGTGGGGTTGGAGATCCCAGCTGATGAGGAGCAAGGAGAGGTCCGCTTTGTTCTTTGGTGTGGGTCTTTTAGGTACACTTGCCAACAAACTGCATGGCAGGTCAACATATGCCTGGTCAAGCATGTAGTGCCCAAGCGGGTGATGTTTTGGCCACGCGAGATACGCTTGAGACATATGTTGCAAATAGCAGCCGTGCGATCTGATGCACTCTTCTCAAAAAAGGCCCACACCAAAGAACTTTTGGAATAACGCGCAGAGACAGCAACGCTCTGCACATGCAGAGCTCTGTAGTGTGATGCAGTCAGTGTGCTGCCCTTAAGCTGGCCCCTGGAGGGCATCCTGCCTCGTTGGAGATGTGCCTCCTCCTCCTCCATTCCCTCCCTCCTCATCACTGGAGCAAACCTGGCAGTATGCTGCAGCTGGGGGATCATGACTGCCAGATTTCTGTCCTTCTTGGGCATCCCCTCTCTCTGGGCTTATGTTACTGCCTTCTTCTAGCTGGGTACTATCATCAGAGCCTTCAAAACGCTGGGCATCCTCCTGGAGCATGTACCCAACACTGTGGTCAAACAGTTCTAGGGACTTCTCAGGAGGACTTGGTGGGGCTAGGGAAGGACTGACTGATGCCATTGAGCCAAGGGAAGAGGCCCCGTTGGCAGCTGCTTTGCCAGACAAAGTATCCTGAGCCTGGGTGAGAGACGATGAGGAGGATGAGGATGGCTTGGTCATCCACTCTACCAAGTCTTCGGCATGTTACGGCTCAACGCGGCCAGCTGTCAAAAAAAGGACAAGCGTGTACCACGGATACGTGCTGATGAGGATGCACCTTGTCCATGACCAGCACTGTTGCCTCTAGACACAGAGCCTGTTTGCCCTCTTTTTTTGGCTTGTGACTGGCCGCCCCTCCTTGTTGGCCTTCCAGACATACTAATGGCCTGCAGTGAGATGTAGCTGCACAAAGCTGGGATGTATATATATATATATATATATATATATA
The DNA here is from genome assembly GCA_037953035.1 of Aquarana catesbeiana. Classification (NCBI taxonomy): domain Eukaryota; kingdom Metazoa; phylum Chordata; class Amphibia; order Anura; family Ranidae; genus Aquarana; species Aquarana catesbeiana. The sequence continues at coordinate 1,460,934 of JBBHAA010000512.1, read as the reverse complement.
TATATATATATATATACTGAATATACTGCAGCTAGCAGAATCAACTGCCTGCCTGTAGTATTATTAGTATGAGAACACCAGCAATTGTCTTCAGGTAGTTTTAGGTGCACACTGTGCAGAGGACACAATACACTAACTGTAAATACTGCAGCTGCCTGCCTGTGGTATTAATAGGATCAGAAGAACACCAGCAATTGTCTTCAGGTAGCTTTAGGCACACACTATGAAGAGGACACAGTACACTAACTGTAAATACTGCAGCTGCTTGCCTGTGGTATTAACAGGATTAGGACACCAGCAATTGTCTTCAGGTAGCTTTAGGTGCACACTGTGCAGAGGACACAGTACACTAACTGTAAATACTGCAGCTGTCTGCCTGTGGTACTAATAGGATAAGAAGAACACCAGCAATTGTCTTCAGGTAGCTTTAGGCGCACACTGTGCATAGGACACAGTACACTAACTGTAAATATGGCAGCTGCCTGTCTGTAGTATTAATAGGATCAGAAGAACACCAGCAATTGTTTTCAAGTAGCTTTAGGTGCACACTGTGCAGAGGATACAGTACACTAACTGTAAATACTGCAGCTGCCTGCCTGTGGTATTAATAGGATCAGAAGAACACCAGTAATTGTCTTCAGGTAGCTTTAGGCGCACACTGTGCAGAGGACACAGTACACTATCTGTAAATACTGCAGTTGCCTGCCTGTGGTATTAATAAGATCAGAACACCAGCAATTGTCTTCAGGTAGCTTTAGGTGCACACTGTGCAGAGGACACAGTACACTAACTGTAAATACTGCAGCTGCCTGCCTGTGGTACTAATAGGATCAGAAGAACACCAGCAATTGTCTTCAGGTAGCTTTAGGTGCACACTGTTCAGAGGATACAGTACACTAACTGTAAATACTGCAGCTGCCTTCCTATAGTACTAATAGGATCAGAAGAACACCAGTAATTTTATTCAGGTAGCTTTAGGTGCACACTGTGCAAAGGACACAGTACACTAACTGTAAATACTGCCTGCCTGTCAGTATATTAGGAAGAGAAACACAGGAACGTATCTAGCTAAACTGAATACAGTGTGTGTATATATATATATATATATATATATATATATATATATATATATATATATATATATATATATATATATATATATACATACAACACCTAGGATGCAATTACGGCTCTCTGTACAGACCGCGCTGCGATTGGCCAAGCATGCGGGTCATAATGCATGCTTGGCCAATCATCAGCCAGCAATGCACTGCAATGCCACAGTAAATTATGGGCCGTGATGTTAATAATGTTCGCAATTCGAGGAACGGTCGAACAGGCAATGTTCGAGTCGAACATGGGTTCAACTCGAACTCGAAGCTCATCCCTATTGAGGTGCTTTGGAAGCCCAGGTTGCTTTGATAGCGGCTTTCAGCTCATCTGCATTGTTGGGTCTGGTGTCTCTCATCTTCCTCTTGACAATACCCCACTCATCATTAAACCAGGTATTGGTACTTTTGGCAGTGTGGGTAGGTGCCAAATCCTGGTGGAAAAGGAATGAATGACTCGAATGATAGAATCCTATGCCAAAAAGAAAAAATGTGGATATATACTTTAAATAGTATGCATCCCCATGGGCTAAATAACGAATGCAACCTCTCTGTATTCCTTACACCCTAATCTTCATTAGCCGCAAGAGGGACCCACTTCATGGTTCTAAGCCTTTATCTAGTTCTATGTCAGCAATATGACTGTAATTTTATCTTTTATTTTTCTTTGATTTATTATATCCATCTAATTGCCCATATTTATTCTTCAAGCTTATCTCTTTATCTTCACTTAATTTATTCCTTGTTCCTTACTGCTCGTGTTTTATTCTCATTTATTTCTATGTTTCAGTCTTTCTGGAATTTCATTTCTTCCATGGATGTCTGCACCTGCGGACTGGCCCATTCTGTCTTTATTGTCTTTTGAATACACGTATGGCAGTTGTGACGGGAGGGCCCGTGGAACTCAGAATCCCTTGGAAAGTAGGGGATGTCCTTGTTTCAGCTCCCCATATGCATCTTATGTCTAAGTCACCCTGTGCTATCCTGGCACAGGGTGAGTGAGAAAATATATCTTGGACTACTTAAAATGGGACAGTAATATTTGTCCACAATATCTCCCAGGATGTATGTAGAGACTATTATTGGTTTGGTTGATTATGAACTCAACCTGTTAATTGAGTGAGCTGATCACATTAGCCTCCAAGACTGGCTAGGAGATGAACTGTTGATGACTAGGCTGAGGAGGGGGGGAGATTGTTGTTTGTATTGTTAATTGTAATTAGCTCCAACTATTGTGTTAATACTACTGTGTGAAGCTTAGTGCCCACAAGTCTGTCATCTGGTCTGGGTAAATTTTTTAGTAAATTAGCTCATGTTAATTATGTTAGCTTTGAGTCAGCCTGCTGTATAAATGTGTGTGAGATCTCAAATAAAGAGTTAGTTCTGATGTACTCCAAGACTGGTGTTGTCTAGTTCTTGGGGGTTCCTATAGCCAGATCCATTGGACTCGTGTTCCAGAACTTAGGAAGCGGTATACTGATGGAAGCACTCAAGCGGAGTGTGGGACGTTCCGTGACATTGGTGGCAAGCAGCGGGAAGCTTCCGGCAGTCTGGGACATCCAAACCTCCAACTGGATCCAAGATCAGCATAGCAGACTTCAGTCACCCCAGCGGAGATATGGACCTGGCATCAGAATTCCCGGGGCTGCTGCGGATCATCCTTTCAACATACACCAGGACTGTGTCTAAGGATGAATACCTGGAGCTCAGGCAGCAGATTCGGGTGGAGCTCTGGATTGGAGCCCTCCAGCTCGCTGGTATAAAACAGGGCAAGTGCTTTCCAACCCAAGAGCAATGGGCCAGTGACCAACAGGCATTGAGGATGGCATTACTGGGAGAGCGGCCCCAGGAGCAATGGGTGACTGAGTTGGACAGGCTGGTCCAGCAGGAGATAGAGCTGGACAATCGTTATCGTGCTCTGCAATGGCATGCAGAGCAGGGATATTTAGCGGAGACAACAGAATGCTCTCTGGAGGGATATGACTTTGGAGGCCCTGGATTGCTGTGGGAGAGCCTTACAGATCATTTTATGTTTGGTGATGAAGGGGAATCTGACCTTGAGGACCTGCGAGAATATAGAGAGGCTATGCTCGGTCTTGCAGGGGTCTCAGAGCTCAAACCTGATCTGGACCATTTGCTAAGGAAGGAACAGCATCTGGAAAGGGCATACAGGACACTGCTAGAACACGTCCAACAGCATGCCAGAGAATCGGCAGTGGAAAATCTGAAGATTGCCATCCCCAAACCTGAAGTGCTGACAACAGGGCAGAGTTCTGCTAACCTCTGTCCAGCACTGATAACATCTTCTGGGTTCCATGGACAGGAGATGGTGAACCTCTATCCCCAGACACCAGTTATAGAGAGAGGGGATTTAATAGACTTTTCTGCTTTGGAAGAACAACCTGATGAGCCTCCAGCAAAAGAGCTGGTATTAGGGCCAAACTTCACTGTGCTCTGCAAAGCACCAACAGCAGTATCTGTGGAGTTACAACAAACTTCTCCAGCAGAAGTGCTGGCAACCGGACAGAGGGTCCAAGACCTCTGCCCCACACCTGTGGCAGTTTCGGAGGCCCAGGGTGAGAAGGTGGCAATCACTTCCCAGCAGCAGATACAGGGGGAGAAGGGAGAGGAGGTGTGTGTTGTCCCTCCCCAACAGTTGGCCAGGGTGGAGGATGCGGCCTTTCCTCCCCAGCAAAGATCAGTGCACCTGGGAGACAGTACCATAGACATGTCCTCCAAGCAACCAGATGAGGGAATGGAAAAGGAAGCAGCCAGCTCACCTCCCCAATGGCAGCTACACATTTTAGAAGTGGAGGAAGCCAGCCTCCTGCCCCAATGGTTAGCCAGAGCAGAGGATGCGGAGTCCCCAGCAGAAGTGCTGGCAACAGGGCAGAGTGTTACCAACCTCTGCCCAGCACCGGCAACAACTACAGAGTTCCAGGGAGGTGGGGCAGTCGGCCTACCTCCCCAACAGTTAGCCGGAACAGATGGTGTGGGGTTTCCAGCAGAAGGGCTGGCAACAGGGCCGAGAAATGCTGGTCCCTGCCCTTAACTAACAGAGGATGGATTTCCTGTGAAGGTGGATGGGACTTCAGTCTCCACCTGTATACCCCAGGGATGCTGAGCAGTGGGCCCAGATCCCCAACAGCATGACAGAGTGAGCCCAGTCACCCTGCCTTCTCTCCAGCGGCAGAAAGGACTCCAGGGAGAAGGGCCAGACAAGGCCTCTCCCCAGCGGCAGATATGTTCTCTGAGAGAAGCAGAGGTTGGCTGGGTGAGTAATGCTTTGTTTGGAACAATTTATTTGGGGTACTGTGTGGGTACAGGCATTAGAGGACTGGAACTACTTACTAACTTCGGAGTCAACCCGTCTGGGGTCTCCTCCTGTGTTAGTTTTCTGCCGAAAGGGGAGAGATGTGACGGGAGGGCCCGTGGAACTCAGAATCCCTTGGAAAGTAGGGGATGTCCTTGTTTCAGGTCCCCATATACATCTTATGTCTAAGTCACCCTGTGCTATCCTGGCACAGGGTGAGTGAGAAAATATATCTTGGACTACTTAAATGGGACAGTAATATTTGTCCACAATATCTCCCAGGATGTATGTGGAGACTATTATTGGTTTGGTTGATTCTGAACTCAACCTGTTAATTGAGTGAGCTGATCACATTAGCCTCCAAGACTGGCTAGGAGACGAACTGTTGATGACTAGGCTGAGGAGGGGGGGAGATTGTTGTTTGCATTGTTAATTGTAATTAGCTCCAGCTATTGTGTTTATATTACTGTGTGAAGCTCGGTGCCCACAAGTCTGTCATCTGGTCTGGATAAATTTTTTAGTAAATTAGCTCATGTTAATTAGGTTAGCTTTGAGTCAGCCTGCTGTATAAATGTGTGTGAGATCTCAAATAAAGAGTTAGTTCTGATGTGCGCCAAGACTGGTGTTGTCTAGTTCTTGGGTAGGGATGAGCCGAACACCCCCGTGTTCGGTTCGCACCAGAACATGCGAACAGGTATAAAGTTTGTTTGAACACGCGAACACCGTTAAAGTCTATGGGACACGAACATGAATAATCAAAAGTGCTAATTTTAAAGGCTAATATGCAAGTTATTGTCATAAAAAGTGTTTGGGGACCTGGGTCCTGCCCCAGGGGACATGGATCAATGCAAAAAAAGTTTTAAAAACGGCCGTTTTTTCAGGAGCAGTGATTTTAATAATGTTTAAAGTCAAACAATAAAAGTGTAATATCCCTTTAAATTTCGTACCTGGGGGGTGTCTATAGTATGCCTGTAAAGGGACGCATGTTTCCTGTGTTTAGAACAGTCTGACAGCAAAATGACATTTTGAAGGAAAAAACTCATTTAAAACTACCCGCGGCTATTGCATTGCCGACAATACACATAGAAGTTCATTGATAAAAACGGCATGGGAATTCCCCAAAGGGGAACCCCGAACCAACATTTAAAAAAAAAATGACGTGGGAGTCCCCCTAAATTCCATACCAGGCCCTTCAGGTCTGGTATGGATATTAAGGGGAACCCCGGCCAAAATTTAAAAAAAAAAATGACGTGGGGTTCCCCCTAAATTCCATACCAGACCCTTCAGGTCTGATATGGATTTTAAGGGGAACCCCGCACCAAAAAAAAAAAAAAAACGGCGTGGGGTCCCCCCAAGAATCCATACCAGACCCTTATCCAAGCACGCAACCTGGCAGGCCACAGGAAAAGAGGGGGGGACGAGAGTGCGGCCCCCCCCTCCTGAACCGTACCAGGCCACATGCCCTCAACATTGGGAGGGTGCTTTGGGGTAGCCTCCCAAAACACCTTGTCCCCATGTTGATGAGGACAAGGGCCTCATCCCCACAACCCTGGCCGGTGGTTGTGGGGGTCTGCGGGCGGGGGGCTTTTAGGAATCTGGAAGCCCCCTTTAACAAGGGGACCCCCAGATCCCGCCCCCCCCTGTGTGAAATGGTAAGGGGGTACTTACCCCTACCATTTCACTAAAAAACTGTCAAAAATGTTAAAAATTACAAGAGACAGTTTTTGACAATTCCTTTATTTAAATGCTTCTTCTTTCTTCTATCTTCCTTCATCTTCTGGTTCTTCTGGTTCTTCTGGCTCTTCTGGTTCTTCCTCCGGCGTTCTCGTCCAGCATCTCCTCCGTGGCGTCTTCTATCTTCTTCTCCTCGGGCCGCTCTGCACCCATGGCATGGGGGGAGGCTCCCGCTCTTCTCTTCTTCTTTTCTTCTCTTCTTCTCTTCTTCTTTTTCTTCTCCGGGCCGCTCCGCACCCATGCTGGCATGGAGCGAGGCTCCCGCTGTGTCACGGCGCTCCTCGTCTGACAGTTCTTAAATAATGTGGGGTGGGGCCACCTGGTGACCCCGCCCCCCTCTGACGCACGGTGACTTGATGGGACTTCCCTGTGACATCACGGGGAATGCCACAGGGAAGTCCTGTCATGTCCCGTGCGTCAGCGGGGGCGGGGTCACCGGGTGGCCCCACCCCCGTTATTTAAGAACTGTCAGACGAGGAGCGCCGTCACACAGCGGGAGCCTCCCTCCATGCCAGCATGAGTGCGGAGCGGCCCGGAGAAGAAAATGAAGAAGAGAAGAAAAGAAGAAGAGAAGAGCGGGAGCCTCCCCCCCATGCCATGGGTGCGGAGCGGCCCGAGGAGAATAAGATAGAAGACGTCGCGGAGGAGATGCTGGACGGGAACGCCGGAGGAAGAACCAGAAGAGCCAGAAGAACCAGAAGTACCAGAAGATGAAGGAAGATAGAAAAAAGAAAAAGCATTAAAATAAAGGAAATGTCAAAAACTGTCTTTTGTCATTTTTAACATTTTTGACAGTTTTTTAGTGAAATGGTAGGGGTAAGTACCCCCTTACCATTTCACACAGGGGGGGGCCGGGATCTGGGTGTCCCCTTGTTAAAGGAGGGTTCCAGATTCCGATAAGCCCCCCACCCGCAGACCCCCACAACCACCGGCCAGGGTTGTGGGGATGAGGCCCTTGTCCTCATCAACATGGGGACAAGGTGTTTTGGGGGGCTACCCCAAAGCACCCTCCCAATGTTGAGGGCATGTGGCCTGGTACGGTTCAGGAGGGGGGGGCCACACTCTCGCCCCCCCTCTTTTCCTGTGGCCTGCCAGGTTGCATGCTCGGATAAGGGTCTGGTATGGATTTCTGGGGGGATCCCACGCCGTTTTTTTTTTTTGGCGCGGGGTTCCCCTTAAAATCCATACCAGACCTGAAGGGTCTGGTATGGAATTTAGGGGGAACCCCACGCCTTTTTTTTTAAAATTTTGGCCGGAGTTCCCCTTAATATCCATACCAGACCTGAAGGGCCTGGTATGGAATTTAGGGGGACTCCCACGTCTTTTTTTTTTTTTTTTTAATTTTGGTTCGGGGTTCCCCTTTGGGGAATTCCCATGCCGTTTTTATCAATGAACTTCTATGTGTATTGTTGGCAATGCAATAGCCGCGGGTAGTTTTAAATGAGTTTTTTCCTTCAAAATGTCATTTTGCTGTCAGACTGTTCTAAACACAGGAAACATGCGCCCCTTACAGGCATACTATAGACACCCCCCAGGTACGAAATTTAAAGGGATATTACACTTTTATTGTTTGACTTTAAGCATTATTAAAATCACTGCTCCTGAAAAAATGTCCGTTTTTAAAACTTTTTTTTGCATTGATCCATGTCCCCTGGGGCAGGACCCAGGTCCCCAAACACTTTTTATGACAATAACTTGCATATTAGCCTTTAAAATTTGCACTTTTGATTCCTCCCATAGACTTTTAAAGGGTGTTCCGCGGCATTCGAATTTGCCGCGAACACCCCAAATTGTTCGCTGTTCGGCGAACTTGCGAACAGCCAATGTTCGAGTCCAACATGAGTTCGACTCGAACTCGAAGCTCATCCCTATTCTTGGGGGTTCCTATAGCCAGATCCATTGGACTCGTGTTCCAGAACTTAGGAAGCGGTATACTGACGGAAGCACTCAAGCCGAGTGTGGGACGTTCCGTGACAGCTGTCAACTAGTTGCACCGTCGCTGAGGCAACCGGACGCTGATGTATCCACTGAGTCTAGCATCTGGGTTATTTAAGATGACAGCCTCGGCCACTGCGCATGCTCTTAGGAAATCCGTGTGACGGATGAAATGCGTCAGCATCACGCCATCATGCTCTGCATAGCGCTCCCACAGATCCACCCACCAGCCTCGGAATCCCTGTCTGCACCTCTACGAGGTTGTGTGTATTCACCCGGGAACAGGATGACTGGATGATTGAACGCAGCAATCTGCTCCATGCACTCTCCAGGTCAAAAACCACGCTCCCTGAATACCTCCATCGGGACCCCGCAGGTGACACCATCCTTGCGGACGGAAGAAAGCCTGATTAGCCAGCTGGAGATGACATGAGCAACTTATGGCTCTCCTCTTGAACGGTGTGACATGTTGTGTGCCTAGACCCGGGTGCGATCTTACCTTTTCCATATCCTGTTTAGGACTGCTACCTAAATTTGCTATTTGCACTCTACCCGTAAGCAATGGTGGTTTACTGACATAGCCACACTTCCAAGCCTGCTCTCATCCTCCAGGGCTCTCAGCATCTTACATACAGGCACCTCCTTTCTCTGCTAGCAGTGTCCCGCAACATTGAATGTCTATGGTGAACTTTTACAGATAAGGACAGCAGTGTCTACTGCCCCACCATCATGCTGGCTACGGTCAGTTTCTCTCTCTATTGACATTCATACAGTGGACACGATTCCCCAACGGCTGCATTTCCATCCACCCTCTTCCCACTTACTATTAATTGCAACTCTGATACCCATCGGGACCATCAGCTTTATACGTGATGACCTAATAGGAGTAATCATTTTGAATCTACATAATAGGAGGCGTGCATGGTATATGTGTGTGGTGGCCATCTGTTTTGGTTTATGACAACGTTGTCATTTTTTAGAATTGGTGGTGGTACCTGGTTTTAAACCATATTTTTTGATTGGTGTTAAAGTGAATTTTCAAAAAACATTATTTATATTTTGGTAATTGCGTGTTCCTCCTTGACAAATTGCTTTCTTTCTCTCTCCCCCCCCCCTTGTTTTGGAAAATGAAATCAGCATCTCCATAAATCTGGTCAGCAGAGGGAAGCATGAAGTGCTCTAGAATTTCCTGGTAGAGGGCTGCGCTGACTTTGGACTTGATAAAACACAGTGGACCATCACCAGCAGATGACATGGCTCCCCAAATCATCACTGACTGTGGAAACTTCACACTGGACCTCATGCAACTTGGATTCTGTGCCTCTCCACTCTTCCTCCAGACTCTGGGACCTTGATTTCTAAATATAATGCAACATTTTCCACAGTCAGTGATGATTTGGGGAGCCATGTCATCTGCTGGTGTTGGTCCAATGTGTTTTATAAAGCCCAAAGTCAGTGCAGCCCTCTAGCAGGAAATTCTAGAGCACTTCATGCTTCCCTCTGCTGACCAACTTTAGGGCAATGCTGATTTCATTTTCCAGCAGAACTTGGCACCTGCCCACACCGCCAAAAGTACCAATACCTGGTCACATGATCATGGTATCACTGTGCTTGATTGGCCAGCAAACTCATCTGACCTAAACTCCATAGAGAATATGTGGGGTATTGTAAAGAGGAAGATGAGAGTCACCAGACCCAACAATGCAGACAAGCTGAAGGCCGCTATCAAACCAACCTGGGCTTCCATAACAGTTCAGCAGTGCCACAAGCTGATCGCCTCCATGCCACGCCTCATTGATGCCGTAATTCATGCAAAAGGAGCCCCAACCTACTTTGAGTGCATAATATACTGTACATGGACATACTTTTCACTAACCCAACATTTCTGTATTAAATTGGAAATTGGAATATACGTAACCATAGATATCATAAATAAAGTGTAATAAAGTGATTTGTGCAACAAGCTCAATAAACAGTCCACATTCAGACTTTCAAACTTTGCAGTACATGAACTTTCACTGAATGTGGACTGTTTAATGAGCAGGGGCGGACTGACCCATCGGGCACTGGGGCATTGCCCACTCAGTGCCTTGGGCCATTAGGGGGCCCCATAAGAGGCTCTGCAAGACTGCAACACGTACAGTCTAGCACGGGCAGCGGCTGTAATAAGACCTCTCATGGTGCACTTCTCCCCGCTGACCCCTCCTTTCCTCCCATCCACCCCAGGTGCTTGTACTATACATTACATCACCCAGCACTAGGGATGAGCTTCCTGTTCTAGTTGAACCCATGTTCGACTCGAACATTGTCTGTTCGGTCGTTCGCCGAATTGCGAACATTATGGGCCGCTCGTGCCAAATTTGAGTGGCGCATCACGGCCCATAATTCACTGCGGCATCGCAGTGCATTGCTGGCTGATGATTGGCCAAGCATGCACTATGACCCGCATGCTTGGCCAATCACAGCGCCGTCTGTACATTTGCAATTTTGGCTACATACATGTCTAGAGGAGAATCAACCGTATTGGCCGGGAGCAGGGAGGAGGCGCCAAGGAGGAGAAACAACGGGAAGCCACCGAAGCTGACTGCGACCTGGATGGGGTAAGTGTGGGGATGATGAGCAGACAGGCGAGCGATGGGGGGAAGTTTGTGTGCCGAGCAACTGAAGGGGGTGGGGGGGTGACTGAGCGACGGGGGGTGGGTGGGGGAGTTTGACTGACCGACCGAACAAATGGTGGGGGGGGTGGATTGTTTGCGCCCCCCAAAAAAATAGAGCACCAGTCAACACTGGGTCTTGGAAAACCTTCAAAGTAGACATTAGGTTCGGAAGGGACACCACCGGATTAGTGAGAAACATTGAAAACATCATCTGCGTCATCAACTACCTTTTTATGCCTTTTGTCTCTTTAGTTAACTGTCATTTTTCTAATTTTTAAAAGCAAAAAGATCACCAATGAATATTGTTCCACAAATTATATTAGCATCTGCTTATGAGTTAATGGCATAATTTAAAAAAAAACTAAAAGAGATTTTCTTTCACTTTCATTTTGCGGTTTGGCACTGAATAAAAGCCTCTGAAGTCATTTAGTGTACGGAGCTCAGGGTGAGAAGACATAGAAAATCAGCCGGCCAGGTGAACAGTAAGTAACAGAAGTCACTGTAAATAACATGAACTTTATTTGTTATATGGACTTATTTGAAGGAAACTTTTGAGTTATAATGATGTAGTTTATATACTAAGTCAAAAGAGAAAAAAAAAAATCATAGTTTGTGAGTCAGTAATTGTTAGTCAAGAAAATCCTGATGCATTGACAGTCATTTAAGTTTTATCATATACGATTCTCAGTTTAAATGCAACTTTGTGAAAATATTGTAACTTTTTAGTTTATTTCTTTCTACTGACCTCGGTAAAGAAATATTGCAATTAATAGTACAGTACAAGAAAGCTCTACATATTGCATATTTGCAATGTGCTCTTACTAAATGCGTACAGGAGAACAAAATAGATGGTAAAAAAGCAGGTAGGCAAAAAAGATGGTGCATTATAGTGGTTGATTTACTAAGGGCAAATAGACTTTTCACTTTGCAAGGGCTTTTCCTCAGAGCTTAGTGCATGATGTGAAGCTCTGCTGACTTCCATCATCCAATCACATGCAAGCAAAAATTGTTTTTTTTTCTTGAACATGTTTGGGTATTCTTTGCAATTTGAACCATGAAAAGTGCACAGACCATTTTTCTTTAGTAAATCAACCCCATAGCAGGGCTTTTCTTCAGCAGGAGGCAGTGGTACACAGTTTCGCCACCTCCAGCTCTGAATGTATATACTGGAAAGGGGTGCTGGGGTGTACTGGGGGGTCTATTGATGCTGGATACGGGGCAGTCTTTTGCCACTAAGGGGGTCAATTGTTGCTGGGGGGGTTCTAATGTTGCGAGGGGGGGTCTATATTGCTGGGGGGGGGGGTCTATTGTTGCTGGTGAGCGATATAGGATTACCGGGAGGGGTCTTATGTTGCTGTGGGAATTTACTGTTTATAGTTACATAGATAATTACATAGTTGGTAAGGTCGAAAAAAAGAAACAAGTTCATCAAGTCCAACCTATGCAGTTTCCAGTTAAATCGCTTTTCATCTAACTTTATTGAATGGCCACAATTCATTTTAAATGCTCTTTCACGGAAAAGTTTTATCCCTATTGTGGGGTCACCAGTACGGTATTTGTACATTGAAATCATATCCCCTCTCAAGTGTCTCTTCTCCAGAGGGAATAAGTTCAGTGATCACAACCTTTCCTCATAACTAAGATCCTCCAGACCTAGAGTTGCCACCTTTTTTCAAAAAAAAAAACAAAACACTTTAGTGGCACACAGCAATTTATTTTTAATAATATAAACTATACATATATTTTGCTATTAAATAACATTGCTAATCATATAACGTTAATAACAAGAGTCCCCCTTTACATCAGAGTCCACAGAGTTCCCCTTTTACATCTGAACTTGCAGAGTTCTCTTTCACTGTAAGGGGGGACTCTGGAGACTCTGATGTAAGGGAGAACTCTGGGGACTTTAAGGGATGCTCTGGGGGGGAACACTGAGAACTCTGATGTACGGAGGGGACTCTGGTGTAAAGGGGAACTCTGATGTAAGGGGTACTCTGAGAACCCTAATTTGCCCTAGTGTACCCACTCAGAGGCAGGAAAGAGAAGGGGTAGACTTCAGTCACAAACAGGGATGGATGGTGAGCTCACTCACCCCTTGGCAGCAGTCAGCACCTCTCATTCAGATGTATCTGAGGCTGCTAGACTTCAAATTTCTGGCCCCCACTATTCTTTTCTGAGGCACAGCGTTGGGGATTAGAGTGTGGGCAGACACAGAGGGGTAGGGGCGGGAGAAAGAGGTACAGATTGAGCCCTCCTCTCCCGTCAGTGTGGGGGTCAGGGGGTGGGGGAATTGTTAGTATTGTTAGTGCTGGTTTCGGGCAGTGTGAAAAAGAGTAACAGACACTCTCAGCTTAGCCAACTGCAGCCAGCAACCCTGCTGGGAAGCCATAGTCCAGTCTGAATAATGTGTCCGGGTTTCAGGCAGTCGGAAACCTGGACACATGATTCCAAACCCGAACTGTCCGGGTGAATCCCAGACAGATGGCAACCCTATTCAGACCCTTTATTAGCTTTGTTGCCCTTCTTTGTACTCGCTCCATTTCCAGTACATCCTTCCTGAGGACTGGTGCCCAGAACTGGACAGCATACTCCGGGTGCGGCCGGACCAGAGCCTTGTAGAGCGGGAGAATTATTGTTTTAGGACTCCCAGGTCCATTTCCATCCTATATTCCCCAGAGGTTCTTATTTTACATTTTTCTACAATAAACCTCATTTTCCATGTAGTTGCCCACCCCATTAATTTGTTCAGATCTTCTTGCAAGGTTTGCACATCCTGTGGAGAAGTTATTGCCGTGCTTAGCTTAGTATCCGCCGCAAATACAGAGATTGAGCTGTTTATCCCATCTTCCAGGTCATTTATGAATAACATCAATAGGATTAATAACATGTTGCGCACATTGAATATTAATTTTTTTTGTGATTGAATAATTAAAAAAAAATGTACACAAAGTTGTCACTGAAATGATATATTGTTCACACATGCTATTGGCATATGTGAAATTAACCCCAAAATACATGCTGCTGCTTCTCCTGAGTAGGGATGAGCCAAACACCCCCCAGTTCGGTTTGCAGCAGAAAATGCAAACGGGCTAAAAATTAGTTTGAAAACTGTTAAAGTCTATGGGACATGAACATTAAAAATCAAAAGTGCTAATTTTAAAGGCTTATATGGAAGTTATTGTCATAAAAAGTGTGTGGGGACCCGGGTCCTGCCCCAGGGGACATGTATCAATGTAAAAATTTTTTTTTAAATCGGCAGTGATTTTAATAATGCTTAAAATGAAACAATAAAAGTGAAATATTCCTTTAAATTTCGTACCTGGGGGGTGTCTATATTATGCCTGTAAAGGGGTGCATGTTTCCTGTGTTTAGAACAGTCCGAGAGCAAAATGACATTTCTAAAGCAAAAAAGTTATTTAACCACTTCAGCCCCGGAAGGATTTACCCCCTTCCTGACCAGAGGACTTTTTACAATTTGGCACTGCGTCGCTTTAACTGCTAATTGCGCGGTCATGCAATGCTCTACCCAAACGAAATTTGCGTCCTTTTCTTCCCACAAATAGAGCTTTCTTTTGATGGTATTTGATCACCTCTGCCATTTTTATTTTTTGCGCTATAAACGGAAAAAGACCGAACATTTTGAAAAAAAATGATATTTTCTACTTTTTGTTATAAAAAAAATCCAATAAACTAAATTTTAGTCATACATTTAGGCCAAAATGTATTCGGCCACATGTCTTTATTGACATTTTTTTTACCAAACGTATATTTATTGGTTTGCGCAAAAGTTATAGCGCCTACAAACTAGGGTACATTTTCTGGAATTTACACAGCTTTTAGTTTATGACTGCCTATGTCATTTCTTGAGGTGCTAAAATGGCAGGGCAGTACAAACCCCCCCAAATGACCCCATTTTGGAAAGTAGACACCCCAAGGAAATTGCTGAGAGGCATGTTGAGCCCGTTGAATATTTTTTTTTTTTTGTCCCAAGTGATTGAAAAATGACAAAAAAAAAAATAAATAAAAAATTTACAAAAAGTTGTCACTAAATGATATATTGCTCACATAGGCCATGGGCTATGTGGAATTGCACCCCAAAATACATTCAGCTGCTTCTCCTGAGTACGGGGATACCACATATGTGGCACTTTTTGGGAGCCTAGCCGCGTACGGGGCCCCGAAAACCCAGCACCACCTTCAGGATTTCTAAGGGCACACATTTTTGATTTCACTCCTCACTACCTATCACAGTTTTGAAGGCCATAAAATGCCCAGATGGTGAGTATTTTGCAGCTCTCATTTGTTTTTGAAAATGAAGAAAGACCAGAAAAATTTTTTTTTTTCTTTTTTCAATTTTCAAAACCTTGTGACAAAAAGTGAGGTCTGCAAAATACTCACTATACCTCTCAGCAAATAGCTTGGGGTGTCTACTTTCCAAAATTGGGTCATTTGGGGGGGGGGGGGGTTTGTGCCACCTGGGCATTCCATGGCCTCCGAAACTGTGATAGGCAGTGAAGAGTGAAATCAAAAATTTACGGCCTTAGAAAGCCTGAAGGCGGTGCTTGGGTTTCGGGGCCCCGTACGCGGCTAGGCTCCCAAAAAGTCCCACACATGTGGTATCCCCGTACTCAGGAGAAGCAACAGAATTTATTTTGGGGTGTAATTTCACAAATCCCCATGGCATGTTTGAGCAATATAACATTTAGTGACAACTTTGTGCAAAAAAAAAAAAATTTGTCTCTTTCCCGCAACTTGTGTCACAATATAAAATATTCCATGGACTCGACATGACTCTCGGCAAATAGCTTGGGGTGTCTACTTTCCAAAATGGGGTCATTTGGTGGGGTTTTAACTGTCCTGGCATTTTATGCACAACATTTAGAAGCTTATGTCACACATCACCCACTCTTCTAACCACTTGAAGACAAAGCCCTTTCTGACACTTTTTGATTACATGAAAAAATTATTTTTTTTTGCAAGAAAATTACTTTGAACCCCCAAACATTATATATTATTTTAAAGCAAATGCCCTACAGATTAAAATGGTGGGTGTTTCATTTTTTTTTTTCACACAGTAATTGCGCAGCGATTTTTCAAACGCATTTTTTGTGGAAAAAACACACTTTTTTAAATTTTAATGCACTAAAACACACTATATTGCCCAAATGTTTGATGAAATAAAAAAGATGATCTTAGGCCGAGTACATGGATACCAAACATGACATGCTTTAAAATTGCGCACAAATGAGCATGGGCAACAAATTTTATACATTTTTAAAAGCATTTAAAAGCCTTTACAGGTTACCACTTTAGATTTACAGAGGAGGTCTACTGATAAAATTACTGCCCTCGAACTGACCTTCGCGGTGATACCTCACATGCATGGTACAATTGCTGTTTACATTTGACGCCAGACCGACGCTTGCGTTCGCCTTAGCGCGAGAGCAGGGGGGGCAGGGGTGCTTTTTTTTTTTTTTCTTTATTATTTTTTTGCTTTTTTATCTTATTTTTAAACTGTTCCTTTCATTTTTTTTTTTTTAAATCATTTTTATTGTTATCTCAGGGAATGTAAATATCCCCTATGATAGCAATAGGTAGTGACAGGTACTCTTTTTTGAAAAAATTGGGGTCTATTAGACCCTAGATCTCTCCTCTGCCCTCAAAGCATCTGACCACACCAAGATGGGTGTGATAAAATGCTTCCCCAATTTCCCAATGGCGCTGTTTACATCCGGAGAAATCAAAGTCATAAAATGCTTGTAGCTTCCGGTTTCTTAGGCCATAGAGATGTTTGGAGCAACTCTGGTCTCTGATCAGCTCTATGGTCAGCTGGCTGAATCACCGGCTGCATTCTCAGGTTCCCTGTTGAGACAGGAGAGCCAGAGAAAAACACGGAAGACGGTGGGGGGGGGGGCATTCCCTCCCACTGCTTGTAAAAGCAGTCTAGAGGCTAATTAGCCGCTAGGATTGCTTTTACATGAAAGCCGACCGCTGGCTAAAAAGAATGATACCAAGATGATACCTAAACCTGCAGGCATCATTCTGGTATAACCACTCAAAGTCGTGAATGGCGTACCTGAAGACAAAAAAATGGTTAACAATAAAGCACAGTAAACGGTAAAGTATAAAAAATTGCATACCTGAAAAGCAAGCATGATAAAACATAATAACAATAAAACATTGCAGAATAGAATACAGTAAAAAAGAGCAGAACAAGAGAGAGAGAATAGAGAGAGAGAGAGCAATAAAACGACAACTATTTTTTTTTATTTTAGTTTGTGTTTTTTTTTTTTTTTTACACTTTTTTTTTGTAACTGTAACTTTTATAACTGTAACCGGTTCCAGGTTCGGGTCTCTCAAAATGCGATGGCATCTTGGGAGACCCTGTGAAAGTGTGCCTAGTCTGTGCAATGCTGTACCCTACGCTAATACTCAACTAGTGAATGGTAGCGTTCAAAACATTCACCAATGCAAAGACCAGGATTATCAGGACAGGAGGGACAATAATAGCGGGTGTCACGCCTATATCCGCGCTTGCTGCAGACACAACATCTTTTTTGGGGGGGTTCGCTGGGTAGGGGTACTCGGGAGGACATAAAGAAAATGCCTCTCATGCAACCGACTGCATTTGGTTGGGGATGTGAATGGGGGAAGTACGGGCGCTGCAGAAGTGGTGGGTTCCCAATTAGGATTGGCGAATGCAGCAGGAAGGGCACTATGGGCACAACGGGCCTGTGTTTGTCTTTTTGGTGGCAGCGGGACACTACTTGTGCTTGCCACCTCACCAGCTTGAACTGCACTTATGGGACTCACCACGTCACCAAGTGTTACTGCAGTGCTGGTTTGACTACGACCGGGGTGTACTAGGCCGCTGGCGCTTGCCAGTTCACCAAAACGCTACCAAAAAAACTGTTAGCGATCGCAGGGATCAGGCCTGACTCTGCGAACGCTGCAGTTATGCGTTTAGTGTTTTGTAAGTGACAGTGATCGATCGATACTGCACTTGGGTGGGCTGGGCTGGGCCGGGCGGAGGGGCAAAACGCAGGTGCTAGCAGGTATCTGGGCTGATCCCACTAACACTGCGTTTTTGGGAACCCTAAACTGCTGGGGACGCTAGTATAGATCTGATCGGATCAGATATTGATCCGTTCAGATACTATACCACTAAGGGAGGTGTACGGTGCGTGCGTGGGTGTTAGTGGTACTGGCGCTAATCTGACGCTGCCTGGGGCTGGTGCTTGCCAGTTCACCAAAATGCTACCAAAAAAACTGTTAGCGATCGCAGGGATCAGGCCTGACTCTGCGAACGCTGCAGTTATGCGTTTAGTGTTTTGTAAGTGACAGTGATTGATCGATACTGCACTTGGGTGGGCTGGGCCGGGCGGAGGGGCAAAACGCAGGTGCTAGCAGGTATCTGGGCTGATCCCGCTAACACTGCGTTTTTGGGAACCCTAAACTGCTGGGGACGCTAGTATAGATCTGATCGGATCAGATATTGATGCGTTCAGATACTATACCACTAAGGGAGGTGTACGGTGCGTGCGTGGGTGTTCGCGGTACTGGCGCTAATCTGACGCTGCCTGGGGCGACGCATATCACCGCCGGGCGATCAGGGGGCTAAACCTTTATTCGGTAATAAACGGCGGGTGCCCTGACACTATATAAAATAAACAAACTAACCAGCGTCACCCGTAACAGTTATACGGTGATCAGTGGTGAAAGGGTTAACTAGGGGGCAATCAAGGGGTTAAAACATTTATTAGATAGTATATGGGGGTCCCTGTCGCTATAAAACGCTGACAGTGAACCTAAATATTTACGTTCCTAACTAGCGTCACCAGCGACACTAATACAGCGATCAGAAAAATGATCGCTTATCGACACTGGCGACAGGGGGTGATCAAGGGGTTAAAACTTTATTAGGGGGGTTAGGGGGGTACCCTAGACCTAAAGGGGGCTAATACTAACTGTCCTACCACAGTAACTGTCACAAACTGACACTATGCAGTAATCAGGAAAAAAAAAAAAAAAAAAACCTGCTTGGTGTCAGTTTGTGACGGGGGGGGTAATTGGGGGGGGATCGGGGGGCGATCGGGGGTGTTTAGTGTGCCTGGCATGTTCTACTGTGTGTGTGTGTGTGTTGGTGCACTTACATGTCATCTCTCCTCGGCGCTGGAACGGAAACTGGCCAGCCGAGGAGAGATGACATCACATCCTCTGCCTCTGTGTACTATACAGAGGCAGGGGATGTTTCTCATTGGCTGGGAGCGATCGCGAGGGGGGGGCCACGATCGGATGGTCTCCCCCTCGTCTCTCATCGCTTCCAACCAAATGCCGACCGCCGATGGCACCGGGGGGGGGTCCGATCGGACCCCCCGCCCGCGGGAAGGCAATCACGTACCAGGTACGTGATTTTGCCTGCCCGTGCCGCTCTGCTCACGTATATATGCGTGAGGCGGTCGGCAAGTGGTTAAAACTACTCGCGGCTATTAATGAATTGTCAGTTCCAGCAATACACTTAAAAGTCATTGAAAAAATGGCATGGGATTCCCCCACAGGCCAACCTCAAACCAAAATTTAAAAAAAAAATGCGTGGGGGTCCCCCCAAATTCCATACCAGGCCCTTCAGGTCTCCAAAGATGTCATCGCATTTTGAGAGACCCGAACCTGGAACCATTACAGTTACAGTTACAAATAAAAGTGTAAAAAAAAGTAAAAAAATAATATATATATATATGAAATAAAAAAGCCAAAAATAGTTGTTGTTTTATTGTTCTCTCTCTATTCTCTCTCTATTGTTCTGCTCTTTTTACTATATTTTTCAACTGCAATGTTTTATTGTTACTATGTTTTATCAGGTTTGCTTTTCAGGTATGTAATTATTTTATATATTACTGTTTACTGTGTTTTATTGTTAACCATTATTTTCTTTTCAGGTACACCAGATAAATGAATCAGTGCTGCAGCTGAATGGTGTACCTGAAAAGAGAATAATGGTTAATAATGGTTAGACTGTGCTGTGCTGTACCCTACGCTAATACCCGACTAATGAATGGTAGCGTTCGAAACATTCACCAATGCAAAGACCAGGTTGGATAGGACAGGAGGGAAAATAATAGCGGGTGTCACGCCTATATCTGCGCTTGCTACAGACACAACATCCTCTTTGGGGTGATCATTGGGTAGGGGTGAACATACGGAAAATGTCTCTCATGCAGCCGGCTCACTGCATTTGCGTTGGGAAGTTGGGCCACAGCACCGTCTGGAAACAGAAGGGCTGTGATGATCTCTTGCTGGAATGTAGCCTCCCTGACGGTTTTCCAGAGTGTGGCTCGGGGTTTAATTTCAGCACCATTAGCGGTAACCCCGAGCCACACTCGGGATTACTTTGCTGGATCCTGGTGCGGTGTTACTTACCTTGTCCCCAGGATTCTGTGATGTCCCCCCGCGGTGTCTGCGGGCTCTGTCTCCTCTGAAGCCTCTCTGTGCCAGGCTCCGTTCCCTGCGAGCGTCGCGACGCACGAGGGCGGAGCCTGGAGGCAAATTTAAAAATATTTAAAAATCAAAACACATACAGTACGGTAATCTTACAGATTACCGTACTGTATGAAATTATTTCACATCCCTTTTGTCCCCAATGCTTTGTCCAATGCCCTGCATGCAGTTTTATATTATATATACTGTTCTTTCTGCCTGGAAACTGGAGATTGTCCTTAGCAACCAAAAAAGTGTCCCTTTACGTCAAAAGTGGCTTTAGACCAGCTAGAAAACAGCGATAGTAAATTAGAACACTTGCAGAATTGAGCGATAGTGAATCATAGGGAAATTTATTTTATTATTATTATATTATTATTTTTTTAAATTATTTATATTTATTTATTATATTATAATTTATGATTTTGTGTTTCAAACTTCACCATACCCGGGATATCTACTAGGCTCTTGGTGGACAGATTTGAATGTGTTATTGTTAAGAATTACAGGCCTACAATATAAAATGCCAAATTTCCATGCAAAATAATTGTACCGCTTTCAGCACCTAAAATCCGAAATAATCATACCGCCAGGGAATTTAAGGAAGGATCCAGTTCATTCTGATGCTTTGTATAGCACATAATCATTCAGCAGAGCCAATTGGAATAAGTATACAGACACTTTTTTGTACCAGCGTCTGGCCTTACGGGCAATTAAGTGTGGCGCCATCAACTGGTCGTTGAGGTCCACCCCTCCCATATTAAGGTTGTATTTGTGGACACAGAGGGGTTTCTCTGTGAAGGGAGGACAGAACGAAAACATTCCGCTTATCCCTCCACTTCACTGCAAGCAATTTATTACACTTCAAGCAGGCTCTCTCCCCTAGCCTAAGTCGGGACTCTACAAGCTGCTGGGGTATAGATTAGCTCACACGGTGCAACAGGGGTGTGTGGCACACCTAGAAGTTTGGAGCACAATGGCACGTTATTGATTGGAGCACCTATGCACAATATACATGGACGTTTATTATATTTGATTTCTTTTGTCACTTATTTGATGTCATTTGTGATGTTATTGTGAGCGCTGTAATTATACGTCATATATATTATTTTTTTCTTTCATCCAAGTAAATAGCACACTGTGTACAGCAGCTGCAGCCACTAGAATAATTTATAATATTTTTCAACTAATAATTTTCACATCCAGCGCAAGTATGTATATATATATATATATATATATATATATATATATATATATATATTTTCATTGTTCTGCTTCTGATGTGAACAATCGTGGGTGGCCCGTGGCCATCGCGCCTGCCAGACCAGATGATCGGCTCCGGGGGCGCATGCTCATGAGCCCCAGAGCTGTCCAGAGGAATCACGTACAGGTAAAGGGCTGCCCTGCCGCAGTACATGTACATGGGGCAGTCCTTAAGTGGTTAAGTGGCCCTCACAGGGGGTAGTCCTACATGTATTTGGGTGGTGGTCAGGAAAAAAAAGGTAGAAATGGAGAAAGAGGAAGGAAGAAAAGAGAAGAAAGAAGGGACTAGAAGGGAGGGGGATAGGCTGTGAAGAAGGGGAGAAGGGGGGAGTAAAGGGAGAGGGGAGGCTGTAGAGGCAACCCAGAGATCAACTGGAGGGAAGAGGCTTTCACTTTGTATGAACTGGAGAATTGGGCTATTAATCAGGGTAGAAGTAAAGATTCATCAAAATGAGTGGGAAGATAGTGTTTTAAGTCTTTATGCTTTTTTGTATAGGCTTGCTTTAGGTAACCGTTCTTTTATCAAAAAGTTCACTTATTCTAAAAAAAGCTGATAAGATTCTGAATTTATCTGCCATTCACAAATACAATTAAATGTTGTATTCTTTCTTTTCAGATTTGTCACAATGTCAGATCTAATAGGGGGCACAGACGCCGACATTGACAAGATCAGAGAATTAATCCAAATTTTCAGCTTAGATGACTGCAAATTGGGCAATCAGGGCTATAATCGGGTTCTGCTGCAGCTGTTTGGTTTGCTGGGTAATGGCAAGTCATCCTTCATCAATTCCTGTATATTTGCTCTTGGAGAGAAAAAACTGTTTGAGAATTGGGCAAAAGAAGCAAGATCACATGGTGGAAGCACATTATGTAGAATTCCCTATAAGCTCACAGAGACCATAACAATGGTTGACAACCGTGGAATGAAGACATTGGCCGATCATGAGACTGGAGCAATTTATGCTCAGCTCGGTAAGTACATTGTAAAAACTGTATCTGTAAAGTGTATCTAAACCCAAGAACAAAATGTAATATTTTGTAGCTAATCAGCCCTTAAATTGTAGTGGCTGTATTCAATTTGTTTAAAGCGGAGCTCCACCCAAAAGAGGAAGCTCTGCTTGTTCACACCCTCCCTGCACTGCCACATTTGGCACTTTTTTGGGGAGATGGGGTATCTGGTTTTGAGAGGTACCCACTCCTTCGTCCGGGTAAAATTGCCGATCGGTGATCTGAAACATTTCCGGACCCTCCTCCTTCCCCCGCTGCATTCTGGGACACACACAGGTCGCAAAAGACGTCAGAATCATTTAGAAAGGACAGCAAGACTGGCGCATGCGCAGTAGGAAACCAGCTGTGAAGTCTGAAGGCTTCACTGCTGGTTTCCCTTACTTACAATGCCAGTGCCTGCACCCAAAACTAAATGAAAAATCAGCTTGGGGTGCCGACATCGCAGGATCCCTGGACAAGTAAGTTTGTTTTATATTAAAAGTCAGCAGCTACAGTATTTGTAGCTGCTGACTTTTAAGTTTTATTTAACACACTGGAGCTCCTCTTTAAGGTTTTTATTTCACCTATAGTTCCTGCCAGTAGCAAACGTCCTGTCCTAGGATGACAATACTCACTCATTTCACTGTACTGTATCTATGAGGAACAATGTAATCATCAGCGGCGGATGGTCCATAAGGGGCGCAGGGGTGCTGCCCCCCTAATCTCCATATGCCGGCCCTTAATCTCCATGCGGGGTGCCGGACCCATGGATTATTTTCTTTGAAGCACATGATTAGAGCCCGAGGCTCTAACTGGCTTCAAAAAGGATTGGATTTGGGCGCAGTGAGCCCACCCACTTGTGACATTAGCAAATCAACATTCGCTATTGTCTTCCTGCTTCTCCTCCCAGCCAATCAGAACAGGAAGCGGGTCCTAATACCAGATTGGCCAGGATGAGAAGCGACCAGATTGGCTGAGATTGAGGAGGAGCCAGGGAAGCCATCCGTGACCTGGATGGGGTACTGTAAGTGTGGCCGGGCGAGCGAGCGGAGAGCGTGGGGGGGGTTTGTTTGCCGCTCCCCTTAAAAATTGGAGCATCAGCTGCCACTGGTAATCATACTAGTCTTCTATCCTGATTTGGTTTTCAGGCCCCTCCCCATCTCCTTTACATAGGGAGGAAGCATTGTGTAGAAGATTGCTGGGAAGGTTGATAACATTGTTTGATATTTCAGTCCATTGCACAGGAAGTAACAAGGACACTGGATTTCTGTCAGGTTAAGCAGTTCATTTTGTTTGTACTTGCGAAAAAAGGGAGTTCTTAGCCTCAAAAGGTAATTGAACTAATAATAGACAACTAATGCAATAATGATATCTAAAGACTGGTAAGTTGCAATATATTGAATTTTTATTCTTGGGTTTACATATATATTAAGATTGAATTCAGAATTGTTCAAAAAGAGCCCTGGATCTAATGTGTACAATACAAGAATTTGTGAATATTTTTGTATTTTTTATACGGTGTCAGCATAGGCGTGCGCAGCCTATTGCATTAGGGTGTGCACCCCAAAGTTCAAACACACATGCGCAGTAGAGCAGCGGATGGTGTTAGTAGGGATGAGATTGGTGGCAGTAGTTTTTTGTTTTTATTATTTTATTTTGTTATTTTTTACAATTAAAAAAAAAATCATAATATGTTTTTTTTTTTAATTATTTTTACAATGTGTTAGGAGCCCTGTTGAGGGGCATTGGTGAAATAGCTGAGAAAGGGACTGAGGACAGAGATTTCCCAGTCCCTTTCTCAGTAGCTGCCTTGGGGGTTAAGCAAGGGGAATCTGCATTGCACAGGGTGATTAGGGTGTGCCCAGGTACACCTGGCACACCCTGTGCGCACGCCTATGAGTGTCAGTGAATGAAAAAGTACTTTTGTTTGTGTACTCCTGTCTGTGTACTCCTGTCTGTGTACTCCTGTCTGTGTACTCCTGTCTGTGCACTGTACTCCTGTCTGTGTGCTCCTGTCTGTGCACTGTACTCCTGTATGTGCACTGTACTCCTGTCTGTGTACTCCTGTCTGTGTACTCCTGTCTGTGCACTGTACTCCTGTCTGTGTGCTCCTGTCTGTGCACTGTACTCCTGTATGTGCACTGTACTCCTGTCTGTGTACTCCTGTCTGTGTACTCCTGTCTGTGCACTGTACTCCTGTCTGTGTACTCCTGTCTCTGCACTGTACTCCTGTCTGTGTGCTCCTGTCTGTGTACTCCTGTCTGTGCACTGTACTCCTGTCTGTGTACTCCTGTCTGTGTACTCCTGTCTGTGCACTGTACTCCTGTCTGTGTACTCCTGTCTGTGCACTGTACTCCTGTCTGTGTACTCCTGTCTCTGCACTGTACTCCTGTCTGTGTACTCCTGTCTGTGTACTCCTGTCTGTGCACTGTACTCCTGTCTGTGTACTCCTGTCTCTGCACTGTACTCCTGTCTGTGTGCTCCTGTCTGTGTCCTTCTGTTTGTGTCCTCCTGTCTGTGTACTCCAGTCTGTGTACTCCTATCTGTGTACTGTACTGTCTGTGTACTCCTGTCTGTGTACTGTACTGTCTGTGTACTCCTGTCTGTGTACTCCTGTCTGTGTACTGTACTGTACTGTCTGTGTACTCCTGTCTGTGTGCTGTACTCCTGTCTGTGTACTCCTGTCTGTGTGCTGTACTCCTGTCTGTGTACTCCTGTCTGTGTACTGTACTGTCTGTGTACTCCTGTCTGTGTACTCCTGTCTGTGTACTGTACTGTACTGTCTGTGTACTCCTGTCTGTGTGCTGTACTGTTTGTGTACTCCTGTCTGTGTACTGTACTGTCTGTGTACTCCTGTCTGTGTACTGTACTGTACTGTCTGTGTACTCCTGTCTGTGTGCTGTACTCCTGTCTGTGTACTGTACTGTCTGTGTACTCCTGTCTGTGTACTCCTGTCTGTGTACTGTACTGTACTGTCTGTGTACTCCTGTCTGTGTGCTGTACTCCTGTCTGTGTACTCCTGTCTGTGTACTGTACTGTCTGTGTACTCCAGTCTGTGTACTGTACTGTCTGTGTACTCCTGTCTGTGTACTCCTGTCTGTGTACTCCTGTCTGTGTACTCCAGTCTGTGTACTCCTGTCTGTGTGCTGTACTGTTTGTGTACTCCTGTTTGTGTACTCCTGTTTGTGTACTGTACTGTCTGTGTACTCCTGTTTGTGTACTCCTGTTTGTGTACTGTACTGTCTGTGTACTCCAGTCTGTGTACTCCAGTCTGTGTACTCCTGTCTGTGTGCTGTACTGTCTGTGTACTCCTGTCTGTGTCCCTCTGTTTGTGTCCTCCTGTCTGTGTACTCCAGTCTGTGTTCTCCTGTCTGTGTACTCCAGTCTGTGTTCTCCTGTCTGTGTACTCCAGTCTGTGTTCTCCTGTCTGTGTGCTCCTGTCTGTGTACTCCTGTCTGTGTACTGTACTGTACTGTCTGTGTACTCCTGTCTGTGTGCTGTACTGTTTGTGTACTCCTGTTTGTGTACTCCTGTCTGTGTATTGTACTGTATGTGTACTCCTGTCTGTGTGCTGTACTGTCTGTGTACTCCTGTCTGTGTACTGTGATTCTTTTTATGTGTTTTGCTCCTGTGCTTCAGCTTGTGTGATTGGCTGTTCTATAGCTCAAGGGATTTGATTTTGGACCTGTAGAGAAAACATTAATCCATTTTTGTTCTGGAATGGTATTGGATCAGTTGTTACAAATAAATGATGATTGCTTTGTAGGAAATCTGGTGCCTCTTCACGAAGAGGTTGAATGGTGCACAGACTATAAGAAAAATTTGGATAGATTACTGAAGCTGAACTTAGACTCTACATTCGGAGTTTCGGATTTCATTGTGCCGGTTTTTGTACACAGGTGAGTAGAACAAGTCGGGAGAGAATGAACATTTTTTGATGCACCTTAATAGATATATGCAGATACATTTGGGACATTTTCATAGGCGTGCGCATGACCAGTGTAGTCTAAATGACCCCCCATATAACCGACTGCTATGCACCTATACTTCCATTCACTTAAATACCCACCTAAAGTAATTGAGACCACACCTTGCTTTGGAGTATAAATGGCCATAACAGCCTTAATTAACACAATTCAACCAAATAAACTCCAATAAAATAACATCAACAACATAAACCAACATTTTAACCCAGCCTGTTGATCTCTGACGGCGACCCACCTCTTTTCCAATATGTAATATCCCATATGTAAATATACCACCACACTGCAGGACCATTTTAAAACCTGTTAAGCCTCCAGCTGTAGCTCCTCGGAGACACCCCCTTTCCCGCAGTGCCCATTACTGTATTTCAGCCACCATGCTGGAATACACCGGAGGGGCTCGTACTGCCGATGAACCCCCCACTCCTTTTTTCATCACGTATATTTAACCGCCACCGTCAGAGACCAACAAGCAACACTGCCACAGCCCGAAAGGGTGACTACCTTACTCTTGAGGGCGCCTCCACACCCGCAGGGCCCTTTGGATCCCCTCCTGCAAACCCAATGTCCAAAGATCAATCCCTACATCTGAAAGATGAACCCCATCCTTCCTCAAATAAAGCCCAACATTCTTCTCAAGTTCCAAGTGCCGGACTACTAAACCACCATTTTTAACCACAAACTGCCCCACCACCTTGTTGACTCGAATGTGTGTCTTCTGAATACTTGCCACTGTCCTTGCAACGATGTTAGACCATATCAACATGGTCTCAGGAAATTGCACTTGCAACTGTAAAAAAATCAGACTTAATGTCGGCAAGCAGATCCCTCACTGGGCGGACCCCCAAGTCATTTCCCTCTGCATGAAGCACCAAAATGCCTGGAGGTCTGCTTAAAGCGGCGTACCGCACCACCTCCAGCATCACTCGCTCCCACTTCATCCCAGGCACACCCAACCGCCTCTCTCCTTGAAATGCCCAATTGGGGCCATCCGGCCTAGCATTTCCTCTCCTGGCCCCCCAACACACATAAGAATGCCTGAGGATCCAGACGAGGCACGTGGAACCTCCATCTGAAACGATACAACAACGAAACAAGATAGCAATACCCATTATGCCTGAACTTACTGACTACTCCCCTGCACCTTATACCACAAACACCGTCCTTCGTAACCCCTTTTTTTTAAAATTGTTATTCAATGACCATATGCGGCCTAACATATGTACGAAATCTCCTAGATTCCCATCTCCCAATTCTGCGCACCGCCGCTTCATCCAACCCACATCTGGCAGCCTCAATAGCCGCCCCTATGCGGAAGGGGTGTGAAGCGTATTGTGCCCCGTCAAAGCCCGCCATTGCTAAACATTTTCTGAACACTGCAAAAAACTGGAACTTTGACAAGTATGGCCCATCTTCATGTCGCAACAATGGCTCTCCCCCTTGTGTTCTTACCTGCAAAAATTCCCTCACTGCCATAACTGGGCATACCTCGGAACATGGCAATGCAAATAACCAAATATCCACCCCTTTCCCTCGTTGGTCCGTTTTTGACTTAGGCAGAGGACAACACACCCAGTCCTCTCCCAACCTTACATCCCGCTCTAACATCCCTCCTGCAATTCCCCTTGACGGGCTCACCAACTCCCCTATCCGGAACGCCCCATAAAATGCCAAGGAGAATGCTGCCTTAAACAAAAGTACCTCATAGCTAGAAGTACACACCACCCGTAACAATCCACAGATGGTCCTTAAATTTGCAAACGTGACAGGCCACCTTGCATCCAATTTTTTGTGACCTTTCTTGAACCCCTTGATTGCCTGCTTTACCCAAAAATCTTTTGTTGCATCCTCACCACCTAGCAATTCGAACAGGAATGACAGGCCCGCCATCTTTCGCTCGATGGCAGACACTGATCCCCCACTCTCCATGTTCCTGGACACAAAGTACAGCACCAACAACTGTACCTCTACCCTGTCATTCCCAATCCCGGCCTCCCTTACCAGCAACGACCATTCCTTCCAAACTTTGTTGTAATACGCCCACGTAGCTTCGCTTACTGACTGCCGAATCCAGCCCGCGGCGACTCCAATGCCAGCTCCCAGATCCAAGCAGGGCAATGCAGGCCTTCCCTCTCTGCGCCCGGGGCCAGCTCTCTGAACTTGTCCCACTGAAAACGAGACAGTGCGTCAGCCAGGACATTGTCCACCCCCAGAATGTGAACAGCATAGATAAAAATGTTCAAACGCAAGCACGGCAGCACCAACCTACGCAAGAGCCGTATTACCGGTGGTGATGACGCTGACATGCGGTTGATCACCTAAACCATGCCCGTGTTGTCGCAGTTCAGTCTCAATTTCAAGTCCCGACAGGCTTCCCCCCATAGCTCCATGGCCAACACCACTGGAAAAAGTTCCAGCAGGACCAGGTTACGTGTAAACCTTGCGTCCGCCCAGGAGGAAAGCCAAGGCCCCGCGCTCCACTGTCCCTGAAAAAAGATCCCATAACCTGTGGATCCTGCCGCGTCCGTAGCTAACTCCATGTCGAAATTACTTACCGGGCCCGACATCCATACCGATCTGCCATTGTAAGACTCAGGAAACTCATGCCACACCCGCAGATCTGCCCGGTGTTCCTTCGTCAGCCTAACAAAATGAGTCGGTGCCTTGATCCCCACTGTGGCCGCCGACAGCCGTTGGCAGAACACTCTCCCCATCTGAATTATGCTACAAGCGAAATTCAACTTACCCAGAAGTGACTGCAGCACCCTCAACTGAACTTTACGCAGATCTTGGATCCCCCGAATTTCCGCTTGCAAATCCTCCAACTTCTCCCTAGGTAATCGACATTCCATCGCTTCAGCATCTATGACTATACCCAAAAAACTAAGCTCCGTCGTCGGAACTTCAGTTTTTTCAGCTGCCAAAGGCACACCAAACCTACCTGTAATGTGCTGCAACGTAGAGAGTAAGATCGCACACACACCAGAGGCAGGGGGGCCAATGCACAGAAAGTCATCCAAATAATGTATGACCGAATCCAGGCCCGACACCCATTCTAAAAATGAACTAAATGCCTCAAACATGGCACATGAAATGGAACAACCCATGGGCAAACATTTGTCAACATAGAACTTCTCTTGCCAACAACAACCCAACAACCGGAAACTCTGTGGATGCACCGGCAGCAAACGAAACGCGGACTCTATGTCCGCTATCAGTGCCCCCTTCCCATATTTTCTAACCCACCGCACAGTCGCATTGAACGATGTGTAAGACACGGTGCATGCCTCCGAGTCTATGAAATCATTCACAAAGCCCCCTTTTGGGTAAGACAAATGGTGAATAAGTCGGAACTTGTTCGGTTCCTTCTTAGGCACCACCCCCAAAGGAGAAACCACCAGGTCCTGGGTAGGTTTACTTGCAAATGGCCCCCCATGCAACCCAATGACACTTCTTTAGCTAACTTCGCCCCTACCACCCCTGCATGCTGCAGGGCAGACTTCAAATTTCTAGCCAATGGTGGCATCACTTCCAGGGCACACAGAATGTGAAAACCTTCCTTGAACCCCACGGCAAGCATATTGGCAGCCGCCTTGTCCGGGTATCTATTTAGAAAAGGTTGCATCCTTTCCCACTTCACCGGAGTCATCCCTTTTGTGAGTAGGCTCTCCGGGACGCTTCCCTTTTTTGAAGCAGCGAGACAATGGGTGTGTATCCCCACAGCCTGAGCACTCGTGCTTAAATTTGCAGGAGCCTCCAAATTTGCATGAGCCCTCATTAAACTGCCAGCACACCCCCCACTTTTTCCCAGTCGAAAGTCCTGAGGCAGTTGTACTCCCGGCCCCCCCTGAAGAAACTGTGACGGGGCCCTTGCAGAGGACATAAGTCCAATCCAGAGACTGATGTCCTTATGGTCCCAGCACAGGGATGGACGTACCGCCCCGCGCTGACGGAACTGCTCGTCATATCGTAACCAAGAGGAGCCCCCATATACCCTGTGAGCCTCCCCTATCGCGTCCATATAGCAAAATAACGCCGAGCAATGCTTGGGTTCTTTTTCCCCGATTACGCTTGCCATGATGGCAAACGCATGAAGCCAGTTCACAAAAGTCAGCGGAATCAGTCTATACCTCCTCTTTTCCTCATCCTCTTTTTTGGAGTCATCAGGCTTAACCCTGTCCAAATTAAACTTCTCCAAAGGCAATAGGGAAAAAATCTCCACATACTCACCCTTGTGGATCTTATCACGGACTTCTTGCTTCAGATGTGCTCCCAGCGGACCCTCAAAGCACACGTACACCTCACACTTAGCAGCATCTGCGATCCTTACCACATCCATCCTGGCCGCAGGCACCGTAGTCCCTTTTTCCACCCCCTTTTCAGGACAGCCCCAGTGTGCACCTCTATGCTAGAAATTACTGTGCCTCCATTCCCAGACCCCGACTCCAGACCCGTCCACGGGGCCACCTGTGGTGCCTGAACCTGCCGTGTTTCAAACCTCCCCACCAATGCCTTCAAACCTTCCAACAAATCCTGCATTTGTGCCCCTGAACCAGAACTGGCAGGCCTATCGGCTGCCAATGGCTGGTCAGTTGCCTCCCTGTTTGGCCGACTTGCTGGCGCTTGTGGTTCATCCGCATCGGACACCTCCCCCTCTGACTGATCACTGTGCTCCATGACAGGTGGCGTGGTCAGCCCCCCGGGTGAAGTGGCCCCGGAGGCTGTGGCATCCTGTCCATGAGAGGGCCGACTCCCACCGGCAGCTTCGTTCCTTTCTGTCATGCTGCTAGGGGTCGCCCTGGCTGTAGCTCTTCTTGTCTGCACGTGACCACCACCGCCATCTTGACTCTGTGCACATCTCCCCCCTAGGCTCCGCCCCCTATCAGTCCTATCTGCTGCTCTTATCCCTGCTGTGCTGGCAACCCTGCCCTCCACCCGACTCCCTGTGAAACCCCCTAAAACCACCCCATCCCTTCTGTCTGACTCCCTCACCTGCACCCCACTAACCTCCGACCGGGAAGTGGCGCCATGACGGCCCGTGGCCCCGCCCCCCCGCAGTAGTCCCGCAGCATGCGGACTGCTCAGGCCCTGTAGAAGCCTGAAGTAGTGGTCGTTTTGCTGGGGGGACGATCATTCCGCCCTTGGGCTCCTCGTCTGCCGCACAGGCCGCGGCGGTGGCTCAGGCGAAAATCGCGCCGGAGGCCGCAATCTCCACGCGCGAGGCGTCTCCTCAGCGACCCCGGATCCTCCAGCCCCCTGTCCAATAAAAGCCCTGACTTGCCTGTCCAGCCAGTCTGCGCCCCGTGTCGCCGCTGCAGCCCTCAAGCGAGCTAAAATAAGGTCTATGTCCGCCATCTTGCTTAGGAGGAGCAGTGGATAAAAACTGCCTCCTCCTGTAAATTCTTTCTCCCCACTGCCCCTTCCTGGCTCCTCCTTGCATTTATATATTGCCCCTCCCCTTCCTCACACAGTTTCCCAAATCCCCTCCTACAAGGAACACTCTAGACTTCTTTAACCCCTTGTGTCTCCTTCTCCACACTGTCATGCCCGGCCCTCCTTTATCATTAAGTTCCTTTTATTTTCACTCCGGGCCTCACTGCCTGTTGCATTAAGGTGTGCACCCTAAACAAAAGCTTAAACACACATGCCTGTGTGTGCGCATGTATATGTATATATATATATATATATATATATATATATATATATATATATATATATACATACACATATACACACTTTTTTTTTATACATTTACATGCCGCAGATTCAATTACACCCTCTGTTGCTTTTAGTAGGTGTAGTACCCACTGACAGTGACAAATTCAAATGAATGCCGGTGCTCTGTAAGCTCTCCAAAACTGCGTGCAGTGTGGTGTTCAAGGGGTTAAAGCACACAGTGTGGAGGTGATACAACGCCTCCTCACCACCTCTCAAATGCACATGTGAACGAGCCCCTACATATTCCTGCATGTCAATGGTGAAGGGCAGCTCAAACAAAATGTCATGCCTTTTGCTGGACTACGAATAAACAGCAGGTGCACATCACTTTTTTTTTTTTTTAATTCTTTATTTATAAATTTTTAAATACAATAACCAAAGACAGCCACTGTTTAAAAATGTGTTTACAGCGATTGTCATAGACAAAATACAATAATCTCCTACTAAACTTAATGCCCTCCCCCATCCCTCTTCCTGCAGGTATTTACAGTTGAGCTGGCCGGACCATATATATCCTACCTTACTTCCCCTGGTCTCAAACTCATGAGGTTATTTTGTGATCTCAACTAGGTAACTCCAGGAACTCTTAAAGCTCCTCCACCCTGCCCATTTGTCTGTTCCAGCAACCTCCTCATCTAGCTCGTCTCCCGGATAGTCCTTATATTCTATGTTGTATATTTTGTTTATACCAAAGAGCCAGTCCCTGGGGTTGGGACTCTCGGGCTGTAACCATTTCCTTGATATCTGTTTTTTCACTACGTCTAATAATATGGGGACGATAGATGATTGGTACTGCTTTATCGGCTTCGCAGTTCCATGGAATAAACATATCCAGGGATCTTCTACTACAGTTTCCTTAGTTATTTCCTTAATCAATTTTTTTCCAGTATACTTTAATGTCCGGGCACTCCCACCAAATGTGGGCCATCGTTCCTAAATTTGAACACCCCCTCCAGCATCTATCCGTTTTATCTGGATATAATTTATTAAGTCTGTCTGGCGTGGCGTACCACCTTGCTAAACATTTAAAATTGGTCTCCGACCGCGTAGTATCGAACGAAGAACCATGTACCATTTTCAGAATCCTCTACACTTCGAATTCACTACATTGTGACCCCAACTCCCTTTCCCATTTCTTAATATATGGAGGTACAACCTGTTCTTCCTTCGTGGACAGGATTTTATAGAGATGGGAGATAGTGTTACCCGGTTTATCTCTCTTGCATAACTGCTCTAACGGCCTATACTCATCCTCTCCTCTAATTGGTTTCGGAAGTTTCTCTATAAAGACCGATAACTGCTTGTACCTCCACGCATTGACCACCAATCGGTCTGTCTCTGCTTTCAAATTCAGATAAGGGCGTAATTTCCCCCCTTTAATAATATCTTTTAATTGCGTGCTACTAATTTTTATCCAATTCCCTCCCTCTTTCATCCCCGGTTCAAAGAATTTATTGTGCTTGATGTATATCAAGGGCGAATTGTAATTCCACTTATTATGTGCATGTGTCTGATCCCACAATTTAAGCGTATTACATGCAAGTGTCGCTGTCTGAGTGCCCTATATTTTGGGGGTTCCAAACTATGTGACCTAAATCCGTGCTGCTTAAACTGTGTTCACCCACCTCCTATCTGGTACTTCCTTTGACCACTCTACCACCTGTGAAAACCCAACAGAGGTGTAGTATTTGTTGAGGTCTGGTAAAGCCAGTCCTCCTTTTTTTTTTCTCTAATCAAAACTGAGTGCGCTATACGTGGTTTTTTGCCACGCCAGACAAACCTTAGCATCAATCCTCGTAAAGCTCTTAATAAATAGTGTGGAAGGGGAATTGGCAGCATCTGGAACTTGTACAATATTTTAGGTATAAGCATCATTTTAGCTGCGTTAATGCGTCACAACCATGAGGGGGGCCTCTGTGACAAGCGTCTTATTTCCTGTCTAATTTCATCTAGCAGGGGAATGTAATTAGTCAGAAAAAATTTTTCCATTGTGTTACACAGTTTAATTCCTAAGTAATTAATTTCCTTCTTCCATGGGAAGGGGAAGGCTACAGACAGACTCTCTTCCTCTTGTTCACCCACATTTATGTTAAGAACCTCGGATTTGCTCAGGTTTATTTTGAAGTTTGAAATATCTCCATATCTCCTCAATACACTGAGCAGATTTGGGATTGTAATCCTAGGGTTCGCTATATAGAACATCACATCATCGGCAAATGCCGCTAATTTGTGTTCCTCCTGCCCTATCGTCACCCCTCTACAATCTGGGGTTTTGCGTATAGTCGCCAGTAATGGCTCCAGGGACAAAATAAATAATAAGGGGGACAGGGGGCACCCCTGCCTCGTCCCATTCTCCATCTTAAACATCCTAGATAAGACTCTGTTTACCCTAATGGAGGCCATGGGATGATTGTATAATGTTTTCACCCAGGCTATAAACCTGGGGCAAAACCCCATCACTTCTAAAGTTTTAACCATGAACCCCTAGTCTACCCTGTCAAACGCTTTCTCTGCATCCATTGACAGGAATAGAGCTGGGGGCCCCCCTGATTTTATATATTCAAGCACGAGTAGAGTTCGAACCCCGTTGTCCCTGCCTTGTCTGCCCGAGACGAACCCAACCTGGTCTGGGTGCACTAGAAGTTTCATTTTATCTTTCAGTCTATTTGCCAGCACCTTCGCGTACAGTTTCACGACAGCATTTAACAACGCAATAGGTCGGTAGCTGGAGCAACGCATGCTATCTTTCCCTTCTTTTACAATCAACGATAGGGTTGCTAGTAGGAACTCTCCCCCCATGGAGCAATTGGGGCCCAACTTGTTCCAAAAATGGCACAACTTAGGTACCAGAGTATGTCTGAATTTTTTCAGATAGAGGGTGGTGAAGCCTTTGGGGCCTGGGCTTTTCCCCTTAGGAGATTTATTTAAGGCGAAGTGGATTTCTTCTTCTGTTATAGGACTATCTAAAGCTGATTTATCTTCTTCCGATAGCCCTGCTACCCCCACGCCTTTCAGGAATTCTTCCACCTCCATACTGTCAATTTGGTCACCCCCTCCCTTTTGTCTAATAGCATACAAAGCTTCGTAAAACTTCCTGAACTCCTCCGCGATCCCTTTAGTGGCAGCCACCATTTCTCCATTTCTGTTTTGTATTTTCTCGATGAAATTCCGTTCTCTTTTTTTTTTTAAGACCCACGCAAAATATTTACTAGATTTATTACAATAGTAGTATCTTTCTCTTGTAATTTTAGTAAATACCCTCCTTGCGTCTTGCTCCATACTATCCTTAACTCCTCCCTTTTCGATACTAAAAGGCGGAAACTGTCTCGGTTTTGTCCCTTGATTTGTTTATGGTCCAGCTCTAGCGAGGCGATTTCATCCAGGAGTTTTTCCCTTTTTTTCTTTTCTCTTTTTTTTCTCCCCTGCCCCAATGGAGATCAAAAGCCCCCTGATATATGCTTTATGCGCTTCCCAAAGGATAGATGGAGAAACATCTCCTGTACCGTTGACTTTAAAGAAAATATCAATTTCTTCCTGCACCTTGTCTGTGACTTGATTCATTTTAAGTAGACTTTCATTTAGCTTTTACGAAAATGGTTGTTTTTGCAATTTAGGAAACTTAACCCTCATTGTGACAGGGGAGTGATCTGATAACGATGTAATCTCTATCTTGGAATCCACTACACAGTCCAGTAAACTGTGATCTATCATAATGTAATCCAGTCTTGAGTAAGTCCCGTGCACAGGGGAGAAGAAGGTGTAATCTTTTGCTTTAGCATGCTGCAATCGCCACATATCCATTAGCTGGCAATGATGCAGCTTTCTCCTGATTCTTCCCAATTGAACCTTACTTGTCCCCTGTGCCTGGGACGTACTATCTACAGTGGGTTCCAGACAGAAATTAAAGTCCCCGGCTAATATCACCTCCCCCTCCTTAAACTCTGTCAATTTAACCAGTACCTGTTTTAAAAAGGCAATTGGGTTCCTATTCCGGCAGTATACATTAGCTAGAGTAAGCTTTTTATTCCCCACATTGCCCTTGAGGAAAAGATAGCGCCCCTCAGGATCAGACATCTTGCTTGATATTGAAAATTTTGACATTTTAGAAAATCCAATTGCTACTCCCTTAGCTCTTCTAATGGGAGAGTTGCTATAAAACCAGAAGGGCAATTTTAGGGAGTACAGCTTAATATTAGAATCTAGGGTCAGATGGGTCTCCTGGAGAAATATTATATATATAGCATTTAAGCTTCGGAAGCATTTAGCCAAACTCATCCCTCATCCACTGCCCAGCTGTAACCCCCCCTTCAGGATTTACTCCCCCCCTCCCTTCACCCACCCCCCCACCCCTTCCAAAAACTTCCCACCCCACCCGGCCTCACCGGCCCTAAGCCCACACGTAGAAATCCTACTAGATCCCATACCGCGAGCCTCTTTTCCAAGGGTGAGACTCCGCCGACGGCCACCGGTGTCCCCCCCCTGTCGCCAAAGGGTGAGAGGGAAGGGGACAAGAAGGACCGAGGCGGGCCGACCAGCCGGGCATGGCCACCTCCCCCGGACCCCCGAAGCCCATCAAACACTTTTATCCTTCATATGCCACTTTTCCCTCTCCCCGCTCCCCAGTCCCACGAGTCCTATTGTTTTGAGACTCAATAAGCCCTCACCCTCCAGTCTCTGAAAAGAAGGGAAGCACAAGAGGGAAAAAAAAAGTCCTCTTTTCTTCTCTTCTCCTCCAACCATTTAATATCGACCATATCTTCTCAGCTCTCTGCTTCATTAAATGCATCTGGTGTAGGAATACCCAAGTTTTCACAAAAGTCCCGCATCTCCTCCGGAAACCTCATCCTGTACATTCTGCCCTCTTTTATTACCAGCAGGGATGTTGGAAACCCACAACTGTATTTTAAGTTGGCCTTTCTTAGTTGATCTAATAAGGGCCTAAGTTGCCTTCTTCGTGCCAATGTTCCTGCTGAAAGATCAGAGAAGATTTGTAGGTCTCTATTATCAAAGCTTATTGGGGAACTGCCCCTGAGGTTAATCCAGATCTTCTCCTTATACTCATAAGAGTGGAACTTTACTATTACATCTCTCGGAATATCTTGTCTCATGTTTGGAGGTTTTCTAATCCTGTGGACCCTGTCAATCCTCAGAACCTCATCTTCCCTCCCTTCTTTGATTTTCTTGTTCTTCAATTTTATAGGCCAAAATGCGATTTTCATTCTGCATTTTTTTCATTTGCGCTTTTAGATCCAAGATCTCTTTCGCCTGGGTTCCTGTAGCCTCTTCCATTTCTTCAACTCTACGTAATAGGTGTCCCATGTCTGTCCGTACATTTAATATTTCTGATTTAATAACATTTTCAAGTTTAGCGAACATTTCTGACATTTCTGTTTTATTAGGGATTAGTGCGATATTCCTTAACTCCTCCATATCGCTCATAGCGCACGCTCCCTCTGGCTCCATCTCTTCTCTGGACTTCTCCCCCTGTCCTCCCTTTTGTTTCAGTTGGGTTTTCTTGTCTTTCCTTCCTGCTTGTTTCATATCCACACCCGGGCTCTTGGCACTCACTTCTTTAAGATACTTCTGGATTGTACTCATATTGAGACTTTCCCTAGGAGTCTTGGGATCCACTGTTCTTTGAGATCGAAGGATATTAATGTTATTCCCGCGCTATCAGGTATATCAGTCGCTAACCTGGGAAAAGCAGCTAGCACCGAATCTGGTACACACCTGACCTTCAAAATGAATAAATGTAAATAGGTGGTGCTGCGCTAATCCTAAATGTATAAACTAGAAAATACGTAAAATAAATATAGGTAAGAGTAGTTCTAATCACATTTGATATAAAAAGAATAGGTGAGAGAAGTTGTAAAAAAGTGACAATTGGAGATGGTGAAGCTAATAGCAGTGATGATAAATGAAAAACATAAAAACATAATCATGAATAACCATATCCTAAAAAGCAATCATCACCAGAGATTAAATAGCTACTAAAAAGAATAAATCAGTGTAGAAGATATTGATAAATGATGAAAATGCATCCACTTGGGTAAGAATAAATAACACTAAACAAGGTGATAAAATACTATAGACAAAAAACCAACTCATAAAGTGACACTGTGCAGCAGAATATAAATAAATAGAGCGTGGAGGGCAACAAGCAATGCCTGAAGTGACAATGTGCAAACAAACGTTCAAACAAAAGTTCATCAAAAATGTCCCAAATGACATCACACCACGTGACTTCATCAGGGGAACATGAAGTCACGTGGCGTGATGTCACGTGTAGGGACGGGACAGGCTCCAGATATTGCTAGAGGCTTACGAGCTTGCCGCTCGTCGGATCAAAGCGTTGTGTACTTGTTTTTATGTGAGTTCTTTACTTTTCTTGAATAAAAGCTGCTATTTTATTTAAACAATATCACACTATTGGATCCATCCTGCTTTATCTTCCTATACATACCCCCCTGCACTATACCTGTGAGAACCATACCCTGGACCCAGGACGGTGAGGGATGCGGTGGAGTCCATAGGTGGATACCTCCTAGAGTGTTTTCTGGTCATATGCTCTTGCCCTATTACCTTAAGGTAATGGGCCACCTTTCACTTGTGTGTGTGTATACACGAAGAGGCACAAGATTTGATTTTGTTTGAGCACATACAACCGCAACCATTGCATGTTTAGACGTTGCGATTATCACGTCTGATTTTATTGAATTAATTTATTGTGGGACTATCTGAATTCCAAGAAACTCATTTGGGACATTTTTGATGAACTTTTGTTTGAACGTTTGTTTGCACATTGTTACTTCAGGCATTGCTTGTTGCCATCCACGCTCTATTTATTTATACTCTGCTGCACAGTGTCACTTTATGAGTGAGTTTTTTGTCTATAGTATTTTATCACCTTGTTTAGTGTTATTTATTCTTACCCAAGTGGATGCATTTTCATCATTTATCAATATCTTCTACACTGATTTATTCTTTTTAGTAGCTATTTAATCTCTGGTGATGATTGCTTTTTAGGATTTGGTTATTCATGATTATGTTTTTATGTTTTTCATTTATCATCACTGCTATTAGCTTCACCATCTCCAATTGTCACTTTTTTACAACTTCTCTCACCTATTCTTTTTATATCAAATGTGATTAGAACTACTCTTACCTATATTTATTTTACGTATTTTTTAGTTTATACATTTAGGATTAGCGCAGCACCACCTATTTACATTTGTTCTTTGAGACCGACCTCTCATGCTTCTCCTCACCAATCCTCAGATTCCCCCACTTGACGGTGTCAGCTAAGTGAGTTTAGTCCCTCCAAGCGCCACAGATGTCCCTCCACCCTGACCTTCACCACAGCAGTCACTATTTGTACACGCCAACATGCCCTGATCTACATAAGGCTTACTGCTGTTGCTATTGGCTATTATTGGCTGTTATTATCTACCGCCAATCATTGTCCTTTTTATGCCTATAAGGGGGCCAAGTGCTCTGTATCGTATCAGGGCACTCCTAGTTCTATACCCCTTTCAGCGGTCTCCCGACCTCCTGGGGAATGGGTATTTCTATAAAGAGTCCAGGTCCCCTTAGGCAAACTCTTGTGCTGGGCTTTTTGAAATTATTCCAGAAAAATAATCACCAGTCTTATATCTTTAGCAGATTAATAATTCAAAACGTTAGTTTTCATACCTGGGGGAGAGATCTTCGTTACCTCTAACTATGCGTTCTGTTCTCTCTTCATGAGTATCCTGGGGCTCTGTAAGCTCACTGCTTCCCCAACATGAGAGCCGCGTTGACTCCCGGAAAATGTAGGCAAAGTATCACAGGGGGGGAGAGGGGGGAGAGCTCCAGCCACTGGAACGTCCTTGCTGCACCTCGGCATGTGCTGCTCTGCTTCAGGGGAATGACGGGGTCGGCTCGCTATTCACTCCCAGAGGCTCTCACCTCCGCGGCAACCATGCTCACCTGTCCCTGCAGCCAGCTCCTAGGTTCCATTCGTCTGCCTCGCTCCCCACCGCACATAGGGGAGGGATGCGCTCACCACCGCTGGCGCTGTGTGTCTAAGGGACCCGGTGAGTCCTCTGGGTATCCTCACGATCGGAGCGGCAGCATGCTCTCACCCCGCTCCACGCTCCGTGCACGGCAGCCCACGAGATCCAGCTCGCCTCCGACCCTCACTCCGATGCCGCCATCAGACCCCTCCCCTCACCTGACGTCTCACATCCACATCCTGCTCACCCTGACAGCAGGTGCACATCACTGATCACAAAGTTGTCTCACAAAAATTGTAAAGATTTAGCATTTCTACTCACATATGTATATATATTTACAGTACAGTACAGACTTGCTATATGTACACTGTGCACTGTCCTGTGTAAAACATTTGCTCTTCTCTCTTTGGGTGCCAGAAGGATTAGCAAGGTGATCTCTGTCCCAGTGTGCAGTATGAGCTGAACACACAGCTTACACCAAGAATGGGGCACAGGAACTGGGGTGACTCTTTGCTAGGACACAGATGGCACCTTGACATTGTAATTGGAGAGGGGGACCTAGAATTGTGATAGGAGGCTGGCAGTGTGACGGGGGGGGGGTACCTGGGCAGTATTACAGGAGGGGGGTACCTGGGCAGTATTACAGGAGGGGGGTACATGGGGGCAATGTGACAGAAGGGGGGTATCTGGGCAGTATTACAGGAAGGGGTATCTGGGCAGTATTACAGGAAGGGGTATCTGGGCAGTATTACAGGAAGGGGTATCTGGGCAGTATTACAGGAGGGGGGGTACCTGGGCAGTATTACAGGGGGGGTATCTGAGCAATATTACAGGAGTGGGGGGTACCTGGGCAGTGTGACAGGAGGGGGGTATCTGGGCAATATTACAGGAGTGGGGGGGGTACCTGGGCAGTGTGACAGGAGGGGGGTATCTAGGCAATATTACAGGAGGGGGGGTACCTGGGCAGTGTGACAGGAGTGGAGGGGGGTACCTGGGCAGCGTTACAGGGGGGTATCTGGGCAGTATTACAGGAGGGGGGGTACCTGGGCAGTGTGACGGGAGTGGAGGGGGGTACCTGGGCAGTATTACAGGAGGGGGGTACCTGGGCAGTATTACAGGAGGGGGTGTACCTGGGCAGTATTACAGGAGGGGGGTACCTGGGCAGTATTACAGGAAGGGGGGGTACCTGGGCAGTATTACAGGAGGGGGGTACCTGGGCAGTATTACAGGAAGGGGGGGTACCTGGGCAGTATTACAGGAACGGGTATCTGGGCAGTATTACAGGAGGGGGGGTACCTGGGCAGTGTGACAGGAGTGGAGGGGGGGTACCTGGGCAGTATTACAGGAGGGGGGCAGGATAACAAGAGTAGGGGGCAGACTAACATTAGGAGGACAGACAGTGTGACAGGAGGACACGTGGAGGGGACAAACTATTCTCTCTCACTGTGTCTTATGCTGGCACTGGCCCTCACTCGATCATCACACACAACACACAGTGTGAGCACAAAGAATGCTCACAATTCCCCCCTCAACCCCCCCCTGCTCCGAAGGGGAGGGGGCAGGGCTGGACCGATTTGGTTGCCAGAATCCCTCTTCTTCAGAGGCTTCTTCCTCAGCAGAAACAGAGTTCTCGGTAAAGTCGTCCAGGGCTGGTGTGCCCTTGGTGTCCTCCGGACACTTCTTCTCCCCCCCTGCAGGATACTGGCTGCTTTATAATATATATATAAATGCACACTTACTTTTTTGCTGACAAGTCAGACAGGGTTCATATCGAGTTGCCTTTTTTTTATTTTTGGTCCATCGTGTGTCTGGCTGCCTGCCCTGCTCAATGCTGCCTCACTGCTCACCTCACTGAGCCGCCCGCCTGCCGATATCCAGGCTGAGGCTCCGCTGCTTCTTCCAAGGGACCAAGGGAGAGAGAGGAGGCCGTGGGGGGGGGCAGAGTGCAGATGTACATCACTCCGCCGCCCGCGGGACCTGCAGCCGGAACTATAGAAGACCCATCGGCAAATGCGGCTGGATTACTCTGCGGCTGTGGTCCCGGCGACTCTCTAGTCCCTGCTTAATCACCTCCCACTCGCAGCACACAGATGTTTTTGCTTGCCCAGACTGACCCCAGTGGTGACATGAGCTACACAGACAATGTCGCAGGCTCGCAGCAGTCACAACTAGCA
The DNA here is from genome assembly GCA_037953035.1 of Aquarana catesbeiana. Taxonomy (NCBI): domain Eukaryota; kingdom Metazoa; phylum Chordata; class Amphibia; order Anura; family Ranidae; genus Aquarana; species Aquarana catesbeiana. The sequence goes on along the minus strand of JBBHAA010000512.1, from coordinate 1,418,593 downwards.
CTAGCAGTGAGAGCACAGGGATGATTAGGGTGTGCCTGGGCACACCTGGCACACCCCGTGGGCACGCCTATGGACATTTTATAACTGAAGAACCGTAATAGAGTAGTCACATGGCTGACCAAGGTTGTATCTATACTGTATATATCTACAACTGTAGAATTATAGCATAGCAACCTCTCAAAACCATATAAAGGGTGAGGTCATATGACAAATAATTTTAGCAATCTATTCCATCTAATCTATTCCATCAATCTAAGCAATGGCCATATTTGGGCAGTGATGTCTCTGCTATCCCACCCATTTGGTTACATGGCCGAGGATTCCCAGCCCTGCAAGCAGTGGTTGCTAGGGATGCAGCAGGTGGCAGCATTTGCTGCTTCCTCAGAAACCATGGATAGTGGGGAGCTGTCATATATAGAAGTGGTAGAAATACCTTCTATTTATGATGCTCGGCTCCCGGTGAACATGAGGATGAATAGATAAAATTTGGGCATTCATATAAATGCCCAAAAAAGCCAAAGTTCGGTCCTAACCTAGATTATGACCAAACCATTGGCTCATCCCTACTGCCCATCATCATAGCCTCTATAGCAGGGGTCTCCAACTGGCAGCCCTCAAATTGTTGCGGAACTACAAGTCCCATTATACCTCTGCCTATGGGAGTCATGTTTGTAACTGTCTCATGGGAATTGTAGTTCTGCAACAGTTGGAGGGCCACCTGTCTGAAACCCCTGCTCTATAGCCTTGTGCAACACATACTATCATCACATTTATCCCCTGTAATACCTGTCATTACCTCCACACTCCTCTCCTGCACATACTGCCTAGGGATGAGCCAAGCACCCCCCTGTTCGGTTCACACCAGAACTTGCGAACAGGCAAAAAATGTGTTCAAACACGCGAACACCGTTAAAGTCTATAGGACTTGAACATGAATAATCAAAAGTGCTAATTTTAAAGGCTTATATGCAAGTTATTGCCATAAAAAGTGTTTGGGGACCTGGGTCCTGCCCCAGGGGACATGTATCAATGCAAAAAAAAGTTTTAAAAAGGGCCGTTTTTTCAGGAGCAGTGATTTTAATAATGCCTAAAGTGAAACAATAAAAGTGTAATATTCCTTTAGTTTCGAACCTGGGGGGTGTCTATAGTATGCCTGTAAAGGGGCGCATGTTTCCCTTGTTTAGAACAGTCTGACAGCAAAATGACATTTCAAAGGAAAAAAGTCATTTAAAACTACTCGCGGCTATAATGAATTGCCGGTCCGACACTACATATAGAAGTTCATTGATAAAAACGGCATGGGAATTCCCCACAGGGGAACCCCGAACCAAAATTTAAAAAAAAAATGGCGTGGGGTCCCCCTCAAAATCTATACCAGACCCTTCAGGTCTGGTATGGATTTTAGGGGAACCCCGCGCCAAAATTTAAAAAAAAATGGCGTGCGTGGGGTCCCCCCAAAAATCCATACCAGACCCTTATCCGAGCATGCAACCTGGCAGAGGGGGGAAGAGGGAGCGCCCCCCCTCCTGAACTTTACCAGGCCACATGCCCTCAACATTGGGAGGGTGCTTTGGGGTAGCCCCCAAAACACCTTGTCCCCCATGTTGATGGGGACAAGGGCCTCATCCCCACAACCCTTGCCCCGTGGTTGTGGGGGTCTGCGGGCGGGGGGCTTATCAGAATCTGGAAGCCCTCTTTAACAAGGGGACCCCCAGATCCCGGCCCTCCCCCCTGTGTGAAATGGTAAGGGGGTACTTTTGTACCCCTACCATTTCACAAAAAGACTGTCAAAAATGTTAAAAATGACAAGAGACAGTTTTTGACAATTCCTTTATTTAAATGCTTCTTCTTTCTTCTATCTTCCTTCGGTTTCTTCCTACATCTTCTTCTTCTTCTGGTACTTCTGGTTCTTCCTCCAGTGTTCTTGTCCGGCATCTTCCTCCGCGGCGTCTTCTTCCCTTCTTCTCCTCGGGCCGCTCCGCATCCATGATGGCATGATGGGAGGCTCCCGCTGTGTGACGCTTCTCCTCTTCTGATGGTTCTTACATAACGTAACCCATTATGTAACGGGTGACCCCGCCCCCTCTGACGTCATGGGGAATGCCACAAGGAAGTCCTAGTCAAGTCCCCGTGCGTCAGAGGGGGGCGGGGTCACCAGGGGGTCCCACCCTCTGTTATTTAAGAACCGTCAGAAGAGGAGAAGTGTCACACACCGGGAGCCTCCCATCATGCCATCATGGATGCAGAGCGGCCCGAGGAGAAGAAGGAAAGAAGACGCCGCGGAGGAAGATGCCGGACGAGAACACCGGAGGAAGAACCAGAAGAACCAGAAGAAGAAGATGGAGGAAGAAACCGAAGGAAGAGAGCAGATAGAAGATAGAAGAAAGAAAAAACATTTAAATAAAGGAATTGTCAAAAACTGTCTCTTGTCATTTTTAACATTTTTGACAGTTTTTTTGTGAAATGGTAGGGGTACTTTTGTACCCCCTTACCATTTCACACAGGGGGGAGGGCCGGGATCTGGGGGTCCCCTTGTTAAAGGGGGCTTCCAGATTCCGATTAGGGATGAGCTTCGTGTTCGAGTCGAACCCATGTTCGACTCGAACATCGGCTGTTCGCCCGTTCGCCGAATTGCGAACGATATGGGCCGTTCGCGCTAAATTCGTGTGGCGCGTCACGGCCCATAATTCACTGCGGCATCGCAGTGCATTGCTGGCTGATGATTGGCCAAGCATGCACTATGACCCGCATGCTTGGCCAATCACAGCGCCGTCAGTAGAGAGAGCTGTAATTGGCCAAAGCCAGGGTGGCTTTGGCCAATTATGGCTCAGGGGATTTAGTACACACCCCACACTATATAAGGCCGCCTGCACGGCGGCCCTGTGTAGTGTGTGTTCCGGTGTGCTGAGAGATAGAGAGAGAGAGAGACAGTGTCATTTGATTTGAGTTAGATAGATTAGGCAGAACAGTCAGTCAGTTAGCTGCACTTACAGTGTATTGTGTATATATATGCATCCCAGGTGTTGCATATATATATATACACTGTATTCAGTTTAGCTAGATCCGTTCCTGTTATCTTCTATCTAGACTATTTACATTTAATGCAGTGCGTCCTGCTCACAGTGTTCAGCTAGATCCGTTCCTGCTATTTACATTTAGTGCAGTGCGTCCTGCTCACAGTGTTCAGCTAGATCCGTTCCTGTTATCTTCTAGACTATTTACATTTAGTGCAGTGCGTCCTGCTCACAGTGTTCAGCTAGATCCGTTCCTGCAATTTACATTTAGTGCAGTGCGTCCTGCTCACAGTGTTCAGCTAGATCCGTTCCTGCTATTTACATTTAGTGCAGTGCGTCCTGCTCACAGTGTTCAGCTAGATCCGTTCCTGTTATTTACATTTAGTGCAGTGCGTCCTGCTCACAGTGTTCAGCTAGATCCGTTCCTGCTATTTACATTTAGTGCAGTGCGTCCTGCTCACAGTGTTCAGCTAGATCCGTTCCTGCTATTTACATTTAGTGCAGTGCGTCCTGCTCACAGTGTTCAGCTAGATCCGTTCCTGCTATTTACATTTAGTGCAGTGCGTCCTGCTCACAGTGTTCAGCTAGATCCGTTCCTGTTATCTTCTAGACTATTTACATTTAGTGCAGTGCGTCCTGCTCACAGTGTTCAGCTAGATCTGTTCCTGTTATTTACATTTAGTGCAGTGTGTCCTGCTCACAGTGTTCAGCTAGATCCGTTCCTGCTATTTACATTTAGTGCAGTGCGTCCTGCTCACAGTGTTCAGCTAGAGCCGTTCCTGCTATTTACATTTAGTGCAGTGCGTCCTGCTCACAGTGTTCAGCTAGATCCGTTCCTGTTATCTTCTAGACTATTTACATTTAGTGCAGTGCGTCCTGCTCACAGTGTTCAGCTAGATCCGTTCCTGTTATCTTCTAGACTATTTACATTTAGTGCAGTGCGTCCTGCTCACAGTGTTCAGCTAGATCCGTTCCTGTTATCTTCTAGACTATTTACATTTAGTGCAGTGCGTCCTGCTCACAGTGTTCAGCTAGATCCGTTCCTGTTATCTTCTAGACTATTTACATTTAGTGCAGTGCGTCCTGCTCACAGTGTTCAGCTAGATCCGTTCCTGTTATCTTCTAGACTATTCACATTTAGTGCAGTGCGTCCTGCTCACAGTGTTCAGCTAGATCCGTTCCTGTTATCTTCCTACTGACAGGCAGGCTTTTCTGTTTACAGTATATAAAGCTACCTGAAGAAAATTACAGGTGTTCTATTTGATCCTATTAGTACCACGGTCAGGCAGCTAGACTATTTACATTTAGTACAGTGCGTCCTGCTCACAGTGTACAGCTAGATCCGTTCCTGTTATCTTCCTACTGACAGGCAGGCTTGTCTGGTTACAGTATATAAAGCTACCTGAAGAAAATTACAGGTGTTCTATTTGATCCTATTAGTACCACGGTCAGGCAGCTAGACTATTTACATTTAGTACAGTGCGTCCTGCTCACAGTGTTCAGCTAGATCCGTTCCTGTTATCTTCCTACTGACAGGCAGGCTTGTCTGGTTACAGTATATAAAGCTACCTGAAGAAAATTACAGGTGTTCTATCCCAGCTTAGTGCAGCTACAGGCCATTAGTATGTCTGGAAGGCCAAGAAGGAGAGGCAGACAGTCACAAGCCAATAAGAGAGGGCAAGCAGGCTCTGTGTCTAGTGCTGGTCGTGGAGACGGTGCATCCTCATCAGCACGTGGCCATGGGACACGCTTGGCCTTTTTTTCGGCAGCTGGCCGTGTTGAGCCGCAACATGCGGAAGACTTGGTCGAGTGGATGACCAAGCCGTCCTCATCCTCCTCATCCTCTCTCACCCATGCCCAGGGTGCTTTGTCTGGCAAAGCAGCGGCCTCTTCCCTCAGCTCAATGTCATCAGTGACTCCTTCCCTAGCTCCACCATGTCCTCATGAGGATTCCCTCGAACTGTTTGACCACAGTGTTGGGTACATGCTCCAGGAGGATGCCCAGCGTTTGGAAGGCTCTGATGACGATACTGAGCTCGATGAAGGCAGTAACATGAGCACGGACAGAGGGGGTGCCCAAGAAGGACAGCAATCTGGCAGTCATGCTCCCCCTGCTGCAGCATACTGCCAGGTTTGCTCCAGTGATGAGGAGGGAGGGGATGATGAGGTCACTGACTCAACGTGGGTGCCTGATAGGAGAGAGGAGGAGGAGGAGGAGGAGGAGGAGGAGGAGGAGGAGGTGGCGGCACATCACCAACGAGGCAGGATGCCCTCCAGGGGCCAGCCTAAGGGCAGCACATTGACTGCATCACACCCCAAAGCTCCACATGTGCAGGGCGCTGCAGTCTCTGCGCGTTATTCAAAAAGTTCTTTGGTGTGGGCCTTTTTTGAGACGAGTGCATCAGATCGCACCGCTGCTATTTGCAACATATGTCTCAAGCGTATCTCGCGTGGCCAAAACATCTCCCGCTTGGGTACCACATGCTTGACCAGACATATGTTGACCTGCCATGCAGTTCGTTGGCAAGCGTATCTAAAAGACCCACACCAAAGAACAAAGAGGATCTCTCCTTGCTCCTCATCAGCTGAGATTTCCAACCCCACTAGACCTTCAGTCCTCTCTGAGACCTGCAGTGAGAGGAATGAAGGTGTAGAATTAGGTGTGTCACAGCCAAGTACTTGTGGGCAATCTGCTTTTGGTACACCGACGTCAGATTGTACCAGGCAAATTTCCCTGCCCCAGCTGCTGCACCGCCGAAAGAAGTTTGCTCCCAGCCATCCACATGCCCAGCGGTTGAATGCTAGCTTGGCAAAATTGCTAGAACTTCAACTGCTGCCTTTTCAGTTGGTAGACTCTGCCCCCTTCCGTGAGTTTGTGGAATGTATGGTTCCTCAGTGGCAGGTACCCAAACGCCACTTTTTCTCACGGAAGGCGATTCCGGCTCTCTACCGGCATGTGGAAGGCAATGTCCATGCCTCGCTGGACAGGGCGGTCAGCGGTAAGGTGCATATTACCGCTGACTCATGGTCCAGCAGGCATGGACAGGGACGTTACCTAAGTTTCACGGCGCATTGGGTGACTCTGCTGGCAGCTGGGAAGGATGCAGGACAAGGTGCAGTAGTGTTGGAGGTTGTTCCGCCACCACGCCTCCAAAATGCTGATTGTGACACACCTCTCTCCTCCACCCCCTCCTCTTCTTCTTCCTCCATGGCCTCTTCCTCGGAACCAGCGGTGCTCCGTAGGCGTTCAAGGGGCTACGCAAGTACGCAGGCCAAAAGATGCCATGCGGTGCTTGAGCTGGTGTGCTTGGGGGACAGGAGCCACACTGGGGCAGAGGTTCTGTCAGCTCTGCAGGGGCAGGTTCAGAGGTGGTTGACGCCACGCCAACTTAAGGCAGGAATGGTGGTTTGCGACAATGGCACCAACCTCCTCTCTGCCCTCCGACAGGGACAAATGACCCATGTGCCCTGTTTGGCTCACGTCCTTAACTTGGTGGTGCAGCGGTTCTTGGGCAGGTACCCGGGCTTACAGGATGTCCTGAGGCAGGCCAGGAAAGTCTGTGTGCATTTCCGCCGGTCATATAATGCCAGTGCTCGGCTGACGGACCTCCAAAAGGAGTTTAACCTGCCCAAGAACCGCCTAATCTGTGACATGCCCACCAGGTGGAACTCAACGTTGGCCATGCTGCAGCGGCTGCACACACAGCAGAGGGCCATCAATGAGTACCTGTGCGACTATGGCACCAGGACAGGGTCAGGGGAGCTTGGTTTTTTTTCCCCACGCCAGTGGGCCATGATCAGGGATGCATGCACTGTCCTGTCACCATTCGAGGAGGCCACGAGGATGGTGAGCAGTGACAGTGCATGCATCAGTGACACTGTCCCCCTTGTCCACCTGTTGGAGCACACGCTGCGTGGAATAATGGACAGGGCACTTGAGGCAGAACAGAGGCAGGAAGAGGAGGACTTCCTTAGCTCTCAAGGCCCCCTTTATCCAGACAGTGTTCCTGCATGCCCGCCGATCACATAGGAAGAGGACGAGGAGGAAGAGGAGGAGGAGGAAGATTGTGTCAGTATGGAGGTGGAGCCTGGCACTCAGCATCAGCAGCAGTCTTTAAGGGATCAGTCCCAAGAAACACATGGACTTGTACGTGGCTGGGAGGAGGTGGCTGCGGACCATGTCGTTCTTAGTGACCCAGAGGACTCCGGACCGAATGCCTCAGCAAACCTACGCTGCATGGCCTCCCTGATCCTGCAAAGCCTGCGTTAGGATCCTCGTATTCGTGGTATCAAGGAGAAGGACCAATACTGGCTGGCAACCCTCCTTGATCCATGTTACAAGGGTAAGGTTGCGGACCTTATCTTGCCATCGCAGAGGGAGCAGAGGATGAAACATCTTCGGGAGGCCTTGCAGAAAGGTCTGTGCAACGCGTTCCCAGAGACTGGGAGGTTACAAACTCCTGTTTCTGGACAACGTGTTGCTGAGGCTTCGGTCAGTCAAAGAAGGAGCGGTGGAGAAGGTGGCCGTCTGACCGATGCGTTCAGACAATTTTTTGGTCCGCAGCCCCAAGGTATGATCGGTTCCAGCAACCATCGCCAGCGTCTGTTTTACATGGTGCAGGAATACCTAGGGGCAAGATCAGACTTGGACACCTTTCCCACCGAAAATCCTCTGGGTTACTGGGTCTTGAGGATGGATCACTGGCCAGAGCTTGCACAGTATGCAATTGAGCTACTGGCCTGTCCTGCATCCAGCGTTCTTTCGGAACGCACATTCAGTGCTGCTGGAGGCGTGGTAACCGATCACAGGGTGCGTCTGTCCACCGACTCGGTCGATCGGCTGACCTTCATAAAAATGAATGAGTCTTGGATCACCACCAGCTACCAAGCACCTGATGCTGATGTAACCGAATAATTTTTTTTGAAATCTCAGATCCCTTCAAAGACTGCCTATGCTGATGCTGAGTGACTATCCCTGAGTAATTATCCTCTTCCTCCTCAATCATCACGCTGATAGCTTGTAAGAACATTTTTGGTTCTGGGCGCCACCACCAGTGCCTAAGGCACAATTTTTCAGCCCCTGTTTAACAGGGGCGTGTAATTACAATTTTTGATGTAATACTTTGCAGCAGGGCTCGTTCCTGCATTCCAACTAGAGTGTCTGTGAGGGGTTGCAGTGTTGTGGCACCAGCACCAGTGCCTAAGGCCCAATTTTTCTGCCCCTGTCTAACAGGGGCGTGTAATTACAATTTTTGATGCAATAACTTGCAGCAGGGCTCATTCCTGCGTTCCAACTAGAGTGTCTGTGAGGGGTTGCAGTGTTGTGGCACCAGCACCAGTGCCTAAGGCCCAATTTTTCTGCCCCTGTCTAACAGGGGCGTGTAATTACAATTTTTGATGCAATACTTTGCAGCAGGGCTCGTTCCTGCGTTCCAACTAGAGTGTCTGTGAGGGGTTGCAGTGTTGTGGCACCAGCACCAGTGCCTAAGGCCCAATTTTTCTGCCCCTGTCTAACAGGGGCGTGTAATTACAATTTTTGAAGCAATACTTTGCAGCAGGGCTCGTTCCTGCGTTCCAACTAGAGTGTCTGTGAGGGGTTGCAGTGTTGTGGCACCAGCACCAGTGCCTAAGGCCTAATTTTTTAGCTCCTGTTCAACAGGGGCATGTAATTACAATTCTTGATCTAATATTTCACAGCAGGGCCCTGTGAGGGCTTACAGTGTTGTGGCCACAGCAACACCTAAGGCCCAAATTTCTGCTGAGTATATAGGGCAGGACCCTACTTTCAAACATCTAACTTACAAACGACTCCTACTTGCAAACGGAAGGAGACAACAGGAAGTGAGATGAAATCTACCCCTAGGAAGGGAAATTCTCTCCTGTAAGAGTTAATATGGGAAAACAATTTCTCCTTTCCACTGATGCTTTCCAATCCTTGTTCCACAAAAAAACCCAAATTTTCAAAAAACATTTTTCATTGGGACAAAAAAGTGAGGTGAAATCTTCTGAAGAGGAGGAAAGACAGCAAAACAAATGTCACAGGGGTGATAACCCTTCCCTATGTTTTCCAAAAAGCTTAGAAAAGATTTTTTGGCTGGAGCTAAACACGTTAAAAATGTTCAAAATTACAAAGAGATTCTACTTAACAACAAACCTACAGTCCCTGTCTTGTTTGCACCGCCTGTATACTGCTGTTCAGAGTATATAGGGCCTGGTGGCCCCACACCTTTCCTTATTTTAATTTGGGTGCGGGGTTCCCCTTAATATCCATACAAGACCCAAAGGGCCTGGTAATGGACTGGGGGGTACCCATGCCGTTTGTCTCACTGATTTTCATCCATATTGCCATGACCCGACATGACATTAAACCCGCAAGCAGTTTTAAATGAGATTTTTTCCTTTAAAAATGACATTTGGTGCAGGGACTGTTCTAAACATGGGAAACACGCGTCACTTTACAGGCATACTATAGACACCCCCCAGGTACGATATTTAAAGGAATATTTCACTTTTTTTTTTTTTACTTTAAGCATCATTAAAATTACTGCTCCCGAAAAAACGGCCGTTTTTAAAAGTTTTTTTTGCATTGATACATGTCCCCTGGGGTAGGACCCGGGTCCCCAAACCCTTTTTAGGACAATACCATGCAAATTAGCCTTTAAAATGAGCACTTTTGATTTCGAACGTTCGAGTCCCATAGACGTCAATGGGGTTCTAACGTTCGTGCGAACTTTCGGTCCGTTCGCGGGTTCTGGTGCGAACCGAACCGGGGGGTGTTCGGCTCATCCCTAATTCCGATAAGCCCCCCGCCCGCAGACCCCCACAACCACTGGGCAAGGGTTGTGGGGATGAGGCCCTTGTCCCCATCAACATGGGGACAAGGTGTTTTGGGGGGCTACCCCAAAGCACCCTCCCAATGTTGATGGCATGTGGCCTGGTACGGTTCAGGAGGGGGGGGGCGCTCTCTCGTCCCCCCTCTTTTCCTGCGGCCTGCCAGGTTGCGTGCTCGGATAAGGGTCTGGTATGGATTTTTGGGGGGACCCCACGCCAATTTTTTTTTAAAAATTGGCGCGGGGCTCCCCTTAAAATCCATACCAGACCTGAAGGGTCTGGTATAGATTTTGAGGGGGACCCCATGCCATTTTTTAAAAAAATTTTGGCCGGGCTTCCCCTTAATATCCATACCAGACCTGAAGGGCCTGGTATGAAATTTAGGGGGACCCCCCCACATCATTTTTTTTTAATTTTGGTTCAGGTTTCCAGTGTGGGGAATTCCCATGCCGTTTTTATCAATGAACTTTTATGTGTATTGTCGGACCGGCATTTCATTAATAGTAGTTTTAAATGACTTTTTTTCCTTTGAAATGTCATTTTGCTGTCAGACTGTTCTAAACACGGGAAACATGCGCCCCTTTACAGGCATACTATAGACACCCCCCAGCTACAAAATTTAAAGGAATATTACACTTTTATTGGTTCACTTTAAGCATTATTAAAATCAATGCTCCCGAAAAAATGGCCGTTTTTAAAACTTTTTTTTGCATTCATACATGTCCCCTGGGGCAGGACCAGGGTCCCCAAACACCTTTTTATGACAATAACTTGCATATAAGCCTTTAACATTACCACTTTTGATTTCTTCCATAGACTTTTAAAGGGTGTTCCAAGGCTTTCGAATTTGCCACAGAACACCCAAAATTGTTCGCTGTTCGGCGAACTGGCGAACAGCCGATGTTCGAGTCGAACATGAGTTTGACTCGAACTCAAAGCTCATCCCTACCCTCCACACTCCTCTCCTGTACAAACTTCCCACTGTCATACCCTCCACACTCCTCTCCCGTACACACTTCTCACTGTAATACCCTCCACACTCCTCTCCTGTACACACTGCCCACTGTCATACCCTCCACACTCCTCTCCTGTACATACTGCCCATTGTTATACCTTCCACACTCCTCTCCCGTTTACACTGCTCACTGTAATATCCTCCTCTCCTGCCATAGCATATGAAGCTCAGTCAGGATAACTGAAACCCTGCCCGGCCGTCATTCTGCTACAGGCCGGGTGGGAAGTGGTTAAGCAAGCTGGGTTGCCAAGCTGGGTTGCCAGGTGCCAGGTATGGCAATCCTAGTACTCTTGCTCATCTTTAGTGATGGTGCCCTGAACTCCAGAGACTCTTAATGGGCTTTTGGATCTGAATATTCCTGTCAAATCACTTACATGCCTACTAGGCTACCTTGATACCTTTTTTTAAATGCCTCCTACATTGAATACTATCTTGTGTGCTCCCATTGTGGCTCATAGACAAATTACCCTTAAAGCAGAAGTAAACCCATTCATTTACCAGTTTCAGGCGCTGATGTTGGACGAGAAGGCCTGGCTCACAGTCTCCACTCTAATTCATCCCAAAGGTGTTCTATCAGGTTGAGGTCAGGACTCTGTGCAGGCCAGTCATGTCCCTCCACCCTATACTCGCTCATCCATGTCTTTATGGACCTTGCTTTGAGCACTGGTGCGCAGTCATGTTGGAACAGGAAGGGGCCATCCCCAAACTGTTCCCACAAAGTTGGGAGCATGAAATGGTCCAAAATGTCTTGGTATGCTGATGCCTTAAGAGTTCTTTAAGAGTTCCCTTCACTGGAACTAAGGAGCCAAGCCCAACCCCTAAAAAACAACCCCCCCACACCATAATCCCCCCTCCACCAAATGGTTTGTACCAGTGCACAAAGCAAGGTCCATAAAGACATGGATGAGCGAGTTTGGAGTGGAGGAACATCGGTGCCTGACCTCACAAATGCACTTCTGGAAGAATGGTCGAACATTCCCATAGACACCCTCCTAAACCTTGTGGCCAGCCTTCCCAGAAGAGTTAAAGCTGCAATGGGTGGGCCAACTCAATATTGAACCCTATGGACTAAGACTGGGATGCCATTAAAGTTCATGTGTGTGTAAAGGCAGGCGTTCTAATACTTTTGGTAATGTAGTGTATATTATTGTTGCTGGAATCCATATAAGGGTGCCATACCCCCAACCCCCTGAGGTTTTATTCTTTTGTTATGTTGCCTGTAATACTGTTATCAAGAAATGAATCTATATAGTAATGGATTGCGTTATTTACTTGTGTAGTGTAAAAAGCAAGATCCCACAGGTGGAAAAGGAATCATATAGGAGAATGTTGGATACAGCACGAAAACTAACAGGTATTGTGTCTCAGCAGAGCTATTACTTTTGATTTGGAAATAAAAAAACAGAAAATGCATTTACTTTGGCACATTGGACTCGTTTCCCTTACACTAATGCACTGGGAATTGGTAGTTACAACAAGTACACTTTACAGGCAGGTCTACTCTACCATTCAGCATTCCTTACCAGGGTGTATTATACTCCTTCCCTCTCTCTGTTTATACTGTCCCTGGAGGAACATGGTCTCTGACTCCATGTCTCCCCCCACAGTGTGGAACACCTTTTCATACTCACACATTGGGTCTCACTTGCTATCCTCCTCAAAGGAAGTTCCTACTGTAGTAGGGTGTACGGACCTTTTAGGCCAGAGATACGCGGTACTTCTCCCCAATGGCCTAGCAATTTAGCAGCACATGGCAATAAACTGACTACTGCTCCCAGCCAGACCAAACTGAAATTCCAGCGCTCCCCGGCCTCAGCAATTTGCTCTACTCTCCACAATCTTCCTCTTGCTCCAGCTTCCTGCTGGCCCTCCTGGCCGACAGGTATGTGTTAGGAGTACTACCTCATGGTCCTCCGATCGGGAGGACCACGTCGCTGCAGCATGTGGGTGGGCCCAGAAGCCTGTCTGGGGCCTACCACAGCGGCAGAGGAATGGTCCTGGGCTGTCTATTCTATGTGAAGAAGCTGGACAACTGAGAAGATCCCAGGGGAGGACCCGTCATGGAAGTATCATGCAGAGTGCAGGTCTGGAGAGGGGCCTGGTGACTCAGTTGGAGGACGCATTCTAAAGTTAACCTACCACATAGTACTGCCGGGTTGGCTTAAAGGTCCTAGTGCTGTGTTCGCTGTTCATCGTAAACCCTTACATTCTGTGGCAGAGGATCGTACGGGTTTTGTTCCAATCAAGTCTGTGGCAGAGACTTTTGTTCGTGCTACGTACTGGCTGCTAGGTTAGTGAGAGAAACCTATCCAGGCGGGCAAAGATTTAATTCTACAGAGAGAGTATATTCATCTACAAGCTTTCAATCCCTAATGCTACACAAAGAACACTAAGAAAAGGTATTTGAGCTTCCCTGCAACTTTCCTTCTACCGCTTTCCTGCTACTTCCTTCAATTTACGTTTATTAAAGCATTGGAAAAGATACTCAAGTTTCCGGTGCCTACATTGTTTGTGGTAAACTCAACGGGACCCTAGACCCGGTTCTGGTGAAATAGAGGTAACGAAGGTGACGGTAAAAGCCTGCTTTAAACCAGCAGCTCCACCGAGAGTTATTGTTACATTTACATAGGCAGACCACCCTTCTGCCTATGTACATAATGATCAGCGGGTGAGAGCGCTGACCAGGAGACGGTCGGTAGACCTTTTTCAATCATGAGCTTTGACAGAAGGGGAAGGGGGTCCCCTAGTGCCGCACATCCAAGAAATTCTAAGAAGGTGAGTGGAATGACAACCTCAGCCTGATCCCCATGACTAAGCTCCAGGGGGCGGAGCAAAACACATTGGGGGCATGGCCTGGTCGGAGTCCAGGCTGAGGTTGCCACTCCCCTCCCCTTCTTAGAATTTCTCGGATGTGTGGCACTAAGGGACACCCCCTTCTCCTTTTGTACCACTGCAGGGGTCAGGATGGGCTCTATCCCCTGCCGGCACTCCTAGTAGCAGTCGCAGAGGCACCTGTTTGCATATCCCCCATGTATCGAGCCTGAGCGGCACACATCCAGAGATAACCGGTCACAGTCTTTGACAGAAGCCATACACACGGGCCAAATGGCGACTGGTTTCTATTGAACCAGACGATGACATCCAACATTTTGTAAGATATCTTGAACCAAAAGTCACAAAAGTAAATTTCTTTCCCAGCTTCAGAGCTGAGTTTCTTTTTAGCAATTGATCACACCAGATGTCCACACGATCCCCCCCCCCCCCTCCCAGAAAGTTTGATGTCATTCTGGCCAGGTTTGAGTAGTAAACACCTGCAGGGGTCCTGGTATTCAATGTTCTTACAATCCTTTGCATTCATCTAGTCCTGTTTATTGCAGGCTGGTTGTGAAAATTTAATCTCCCTTAAATCAAAGCCCTTTAAAATTTGCTTCCTGAGAAACCATATTTTGCTCATGTCCAAGCTGCATTTATATCAATTTGTATCCAATATTACAGCTAGCAATGCCATTGGCTGTCAGATTCAGACTTTGTAGGGTTTGCTTATCCACCCTCTACCCACATGTTCTGCTGCCAGGAGAGGAGCAGTTTAGGGAGCAGGTAGGGGGAGGGTAAGCAAACAGTACTGATCTGACTGACAGGAGGGAGGAGTTGAAGGGGGGGAGATCTTGTACAGCCTTCGCCTCCTGTCCGCTTTCTCCTCCTCTCCAGATTTGGCTTGCCACTTCTAGCACTAAGCTGACAGGAGTAGTGATAGTGCTGTCACTACTCCTGTCAGTTTGTAGCATCAGGAACTCACCACATGGCAACCCCCTCCTCATTAGACCTCTGTTCCGGGGGGAGCAACTCTTTCTGCACCTTCCCCCTTGTTTCTGAAATATTACAGCACCCTGCCTCGGTACTCCTCTCCAGAACCCTCAGTCCTGATGCAAGCAGTAGGTGGGCAAATATCAAAATGCCTTGATGGGTAAGAATGCGTTTTAAAGATTGGGTGTATTTGCATGTAGACCACCCTAGGTAACACCCAAGTGTGACAGTAAGCCTCCATGATTAAAAAACTAAATGAATGAATGAAAAGGCAGGCCAGGGATAGTCAGGCTGGGGAGGAAAGGGCTAGATCAGGAGTCTCAAACTGGCGGCCCTCCAGCTGTTGTGAAACTACGAGTCCCATGATGCATTGCAAGGCTGACAGTTACAAGCATAACTCCCACAGGCAGAGGCATGATGGGACTTGTAGTTTCACAGCAGCAGAAGGGCCACCAGTTTGAGACCCCTGAGCTAGATGGTGTTGAACGTCTTCCAGACAGGAAAAGAAGTGGGCCAGCCCTATCTGACTTGATGAATCTTCTAATGCACATTGTGAGAACTCACAGTGTGCAGCCAAATCAGAGTAAGCAATTTCTGCAGTGGCGGCTGGTGTTTTTTTTGGAGGGCAGCAAAAAACCCCCCCGGGGCAGTCTTGCGTTTGCTCATCCAGCCTCGCACTTACCACATCTAGGTTGCGGGCAGGCAGCACTCCTACAGCAGCTTCTGTTGCATCTCCTCCTCCTCTGCATCATGGCGGCTTCCACCGTGCAACTCCTCCCTCCTATTCCTAGGCATCCAATAGGATCGCCTGTCTTTTCAGCCAATCGGGTGTCAGGTGACCCGCTTCTTGATTGGCTGGGAGGAAGGTCAATGTGACAGTAGTGAATATTCAAGCCCACCTGCCCCAAGCCCACCCTTTTTTGAAGCCTATTAGATCCTCTGGCTCTAATCACATGCTTAAACCCCCCCATTGGCATCCATGCATCTGGAGCCCTGCATGTAGATCGGGGGGCCGAATGCATGGATAGGGGGGCGGCTACCGTGCGCCCCTAATGCTCCCCTATTGGATGGGCCAAGTGTTGATTACCTTTATGATCTGTACAAATTTCTGTTACTTTTAATTTATCAGTTGCAGAAAAGTTCCATATCTTATATTTTTATATTTTATCTTTTTCTCATTTGTATTCCTTTATTTTTGATTCTCAGGAATCACTCCGGTCATTTTACTGACCTACAAATCCCAAGGAGGACAGAGAGAAATGTGTTCCTTTTTTGAAGATTTGGGAATTGCACCACAAAAAATCTACGCCACTGAGAATTATACCGAGGAAGATCATCAGAAACTCAGGGAGAAGGACGAACAGATCCTGAAAATCCTCTTTCAGATTATAGAGGATGTCAAGTTCACTATGAGAACCGAGAGGGATGCAAAAGCTGAAAAACACAAACGGATGACATTTGTGTTAGGATACCTAAGCGACATAAACAAAAGGGAGGAGAAACCACATTATTCTACTTCTTCCCCTCCTCCTACTAATACTACTCCACCACCAAGACCATGTTACACCTCATAATCTCACATAGCAGCAACAGCGCAAGAGGAGAAATACATGTATTATATCTTAGCTAAGCCCTAATACACTATATGGTCAAAAGTCTCAGCACAGTTGTCCACGTCTTGGTATGATGCAGCATTAAAGATTAAGTTCACCTTTTTAACCACTTCAGTTCCAGAAGGTTTTACCCACTTCCGGAACTGAAGGCCATTTTTTGCAATACGGCACCGCGTTACTTTAACTGACAATTGCGCCGTTGTGCAACACTGTACCAAAATAAAATGAATGTCCTTTTTTCCCCACAAATAGAATTTTCTTTTGGTGGTATTTAATTACCTCTCCAGTTTTTATTTTTTGTGCTATAAACAAAATAAGACTGACAATTAAAATAAAATAAATTAACAATATTTTTTGCTTTCTGCTATAAAACATATCCAATAAAAAAAATGTCTTCATCAAATTGGGCCATTATGTATTCTGCTACATGTTTTTGTTTAAAAAAATCCCAATAAGCGCATATTGGTTTGTGCAAAAGTTATCATGTCTACAAACTATGGGATATTTTTATGGATTTTTTTTTTTACTAGTAATGACGGCGATCAGTGATTTTTAGTGGGACTGCAATATTGCGGCAGACAAATCGAACATCTAACTGACACCTTTTGACAATTTTTGGGGACCAGTGACACCAATACAGTGATTAGTGATAAAAATATGCACTGTCACTGTACTAATGACACTGGCAGGGAAGAGGTTATCATCAGAGGTGATCAAAGGCTTAAGTGTGTCTCTAGGGGGTTCTTGCTAACTGAAGGGGAGGTGCTTTGACTGGGAGAAAACAGAGATTCATGTTTCTGCTTAGAAACACAAGATCTCTATTTTCGCCTCTGGCAGAACAGCGATCGACCTTGTTTACATAGGCAGACCGCCATTCTGCCTCTCCTCAGAACGATTGGCAGGTCTTCTTAACAAAAACACAAGATCAGCACACTCCCCTCTCACAGAACGGCGGTCTGCCTTGTGTACAGGACCTTGTTTAGAGTGCCGTTCTGCCTTTTTAAAGAACGATGGGCGGGCCCACTGATTGGCTCTTACTTTGTCCAATCACAGTGGGAGCGGGGTTCAGGCGCCCCCCCGGAGCTGAAGAAAAAAAATCACGTACATTTTGCGCTTAAGGGCTGCCCTGCCGCAGTATATGTAAGTGGGGCGGTCCTTGGGCAGTTAAAAAAATTATAAAAGATCATTTTGCAGGTAAAAAAATGTGCATTTCTTTTTTTTTTACTTGAAGCCTGAAAAGCATTGCACCAGTGATTAGCATTTTTTGGGTGTCATGCAGGGCACCTGTAGACTTCTCAGTGTATCTGTCGGTTCGTACCTCGTATGGGCAGGCAGATACACACTGACAGGAAAAAATGAATGAACTACCACAGCACTCAACAGCTCTATAGTAGTCAATTGACACTACAAGCCAACAGCTGCAAAGACTGTTGGGACTTGTAGTTTCCATTCACAGAGGACTGTGAATGAATGATGTGGCCGAATGCCCTGTTTTTTCAAAAAGTGACACAGCGGGTGCCCAGAGAATATGCCACCCGCTGTCATTGGGGGGGAGGTGGAATGGCTGCAGCTGCTGGAATATGTTACATATTTCACCCTAAATAAGGGCGGAACATGTCACATATTCCAAAAGGTAAACTTATCCTTTACCAGTACCCTTCACTGTTAACACCTGAACTTATTTGGAGGGGATTCACATTCATTTTGACCTATAGTGTGTACTAAGGTTTAGTAATTTCACATTAGGGCCTCATGCACAATAAACATTTTTACAGAGGCTGTTTTGGCTTCAGACGTTTTTTTCAGCAGCCAGTAAACTCCCCAGTATGCTATCCTATGTGTCTATGCACACATAGGCTGTTATCAGGATTTTTTGAAGTGGGTGTTTTCTGTCTGTAAAAAACCCTGAACTAGTGGCAGTGGCGGCTGTTTTTTTTTTTTGGGGGGGGCGGCAAACAACCACCTACCAACCATGCCCCCCCCCCCGAGCGGCACCCACCCCCTGTTTGCCAGTCGGTCCGGCACTTACCCCATTGTGGCGGGCGGCACGCAGAGTGGTGCAGCGGCTCCCTGTCCTCTCCTCCATGGCAGCTTCCAGATCCTCCCCTCCTCCTCCTAGGCATCCAATACGATCGCCTGTCATTTCAGCCAATCGGGTGACCGATGTCAAAACCCACTTCCTAATTGGCTGGAAGGAGGATCAGTGTTACAACAGCGAATATTGATTCACTGTTGTAACACACCTGGGTGGGATCGGAGTGCACTCTCTGCGACCCAAGCCCACCCTATTTTGAAGCCTATTAGAGCCTCTGGCTCAATTGGTGCTTCAAAAAAACAGCCCCCGCATTGGGGTCCATGCGCCGGTGGCCAGGCACATGGATAGGGTGGGGTGGCGATGGACAGGGGGAGTGGTGCCTTAATGGACGGGCCGCCCCTGACTACTGGGTTTAGAGAGGAGTATTTGAGCTATAAAAATGCTCCAATACCGGTAAACGTGGCTAACCAGCGTTTTTGAGCATTTTTGATCCAATCGCTTGTGTTTTCTTGCTAAAAACCACTAATGCCCTGTACACACGGTCGGACATTAATCGGACATTCCGACAACAAAATCCTAGGATTTTTTCCGACGGATGTTGGCTCAAACTTGTCTTGCATACACACGGTCACACAAAGTTGTCGGAAAATCCGATCGTTCTGAACACGGTGACCTAAAACACATACATCGGGACTATAAACGGGGCAGTGGCCAATAGCTTTCGTCTCTTTATTTATTCTGAGCATGCGTGGCACTTTGTGTGTCGGATTTGTGTACACACAATCGGAATTTAACCGATCGGATTTTGTAGTCGGAAAATTTTATAGCCTGCTCTCAAACTTTGTGTGTCGGAAATTCCAACGGAAAAAGTCCGATGGAGCCCACACACGATCGGAATTTCCGACAACACAATCCGATCGCACTTTTTCCGTCGGAAAATCCGACCGTGTGTACAGGGCAAAACACTAAAAAGAATTGTAGAAATTTGACAACAGCTAATGCGAAAGAGTAGAAAAACTTGGAAAAACTCAAGTTTTTAACGTTGCAATGCTGCTGGTATTTTAATAATGTCCAGTGTGCATGAGGCCTAAAGCCCTATGTCAAGCATAAAAAAAAAGCAGTAGGTCTCCCCTACACTGCAAGTGTTAAATGTTTGTTAAGAATAGAAGGTAGAAGAATAGGGCGTAATACTTACATCACTCCTCGCTGCAGCAGGCTTCCTCCAAGGGCTAAGATATACAGTATATTACAGCTTATTTCTCTACCCCTAGTCTTAATAAACAAAACATACCCTTGCAGTACAGGGGGACCCACTGCAGGAGTTGTTTTTAACAATTCCAGAGCTCAGCTTTACAGTATTTGCTATCCTGCATTGTTTTATTACTTTCTATTGTTAGTTTTCCAGTTTTACATATCATGGGGAAAATATTCTCATTAGATAAGTAAAGAATAAAAAATGGCGTTACGTTTAACAAATATTTGCCAATCTTCTTCAGTGTTCTGGAAGGTGCCTGCACAGTGCCATGCAGCTGCAGTAAAGGACACACTCTTGGTAAGGAGTTACAATTTAGGGCTTGTGACGGAACCGCTTGGGCACTCCACTTAGATGCTTCCTTCCGCCAACCAGCACTTCCTGCCCTCCAAACCATTCCGAAAAGATCGAGAGCTAATACCAACCCTTTTTATCCCAAACATCATACACAGACAAGATGTGAGGTAAAAAAAACAAAGGATTGACTGTTTATTAGACATGTGCAATACGTTTTGTAACTAATCGAAATTTGGCTGAATTTTGCATCTTTCAGAGATTCAGACGTATCCGAATGTCTGAATAAAAAAAGTAAGAATTTTAACGAATACGAAAGAAATTATAGCGAATATATTGAATGAATTTGACATGATTCGATACTTTGTTAAAGATCTAATGAAACAAAAGGTCAACTCAAATGCCGCGTACACACGGTCGGACTCTACGTCAGACTTTGCCCGGCGGGCCGGATTTCGTCGGACAATTCGATCGTGTGTGGGCTCCAGCGGACTTTGTTTTCTCAAAAGTTGGACGGACCTAGAAATGAAACATGTTTCCAATCTATCCGACGGACTCGAGTCCGGTCGAAAAGTCCGCTTGTCTGTATGCTAGTCCGACGGACAAAAAGCCACGCTAGGGCAGCTATTGGCTACTGGCTATGAACTTCCTTGTTTTAGTCCGGTCGTACGTCATCACGTACAAATCCGTCGGACTTTGGTTGATTGTGTGTAGGCAAATCCGCTCATTCAGAAAGTCTGTCGTAAAGTCCGTCGAAAAGTCCGCCGGGCAAAGTCTGCCGTAAAGTCCGACCGTGTGTACGCGGCAAAAGTAAATCTTACAGTCCAATCAGCTGATTAATTTTGTGCTGGAGGTTGGATTACTGGCAAAGTGCATTCCTGAGAACTGAGTGAGAAGGGTGTTGTATTGTATTTGAGCAGAGGAGAAGAGATATTGTCATTGTGTGTGTTAATAGATTCAATAAACAAACGACTTTCCAAACTACAAATCATTATCACGAATCAATGTTCCACTTAACAATACATACATAAATATCGAATTTAAACTAATATGAAAGAAATTATAGAAGAATATATAGTATACAAGAAGCTCTTGTGTGTTCACAAATTAAAAATGTGAAATGTATATATATATATATATTTTGATTGGTGGTACTGTTAAGCTGACTGTTGAATTGCACCATCCAAAACTCTTTTCCTAGACTTATCATGAATGCTAAATTCCCTTAACGGTGACATGGGCAATTGTTTTCTTATTTTTATTTTTTGCCTTAACACGTCTTAAAGTCATTCTAAGCAATTGTCATCAATCTGTTGATGACCTTCTGTACAGTATGTGTTAATTTTCCAGCAATAATCTGTGGTCTTTACAGGAATCTTTTTAGTAAGTAGTTTATATAACATTTATGATAACTGTTTGTTTAAAACATCAATGCTTTTGATTTGTATTGTTTTCTGCTGTACACAATAAAACATTGCTGATCTTCAGCCTGAGCCTTGGAAATCATTTTACAGATATAATATACCTAAAGTCTACATAGGAAGCTCACAATGCATATCACATTCTCCTAGCCAGCCTGGGATGCAAGCTAGACAGATATAAGCAATTATCTATAAGATTCAATTACTTAGGGGTAAACTCGTTACCAAAAGATTGTATTTTTGGGATAAAAAACAGGCCTGGACAACATTGTAGACTGGGCAGCCAATTTTTCCAGGGACTGGGGGGGGGGGGTGTTGGCGGGAGGCGATTGGTGTTGGGATATTTATGGACTCAGTCCTCCAAAGTGTAATATAAAGGGGCACTGTGATATAATATATAGCTCACTCACCCCAGGATGGAGGCTCAGGCATAGGCTGTCAGCACTTTTCCTCTTTTGGATAGTGGCTGCTGGCTTCAAACTTCCCGCCCACACTCCATGGGGGGGCAGACACAGGAGGAGAGGGAGGAGGAGCAGATAAGCTCTCTCTACTCTCTCCTCTCTCCTCCATTCAGAGGGAGAAGGGAGCTGGCTCTGAGCTGTGTGTGAAATAGGCACTCAGCTCAGAGCCCTGCAGCCAACAACCTCCCTGATAGTTCCGCCAGGAGAGGAGACACAGGCATGGCCACATAGCGGGGGGTGCTATGACCATGGTCTGTGTCAGCCCTGTCCGGACCTCTGTCGCCGCTTAACCCACGCTGTGTGGCCTGGTCATCAACAGGCCACAAACCAGCGGCCAGTTGATGGCCAGTCCAGGGCTGCATAAAAGCTTTTTTAAGGCAAATTAGATGTCATGAGCACAAATATGTAGTGATCAAACACAATATACCGAGAGGGGTTAGATGCCATCATTAGAGTAGGACAAAAACACACCATTGAGTTCAAAATCCAGTTCAAAGATATATGCCACAAAGTAAGGTTAATTTAGAACAATAAGAGGTTGAAGGTAAAGGGCTCTAAATATCCTAGCTCTGAGTGACAAGAGCTGTAATTGTAAAGCTAGAGAGAGTGGAGAGATTAGAATAGGGAGAGAAGACCAGAAGGGAAATAAAGAAAGATAATGCTAAGGAGGCATGATAGGAGAATGAGAAAGGGGATTAAAAGGAAGGGGAAATGGAGAGGAGGGTCCTCAGAGATTGCCATTTTAGCTAGAACAAGTTTATAGATATAAAAAAGTAAGGATTCCCTCAAGATGGAAAGGAAAAGTAGGGGTCTGAGATATTGGAGAACGCATGGATATTTAGGGCAGGGCCGTCTTACAGGCAGGGCAAAAGGGGCAGCTGTCCTGGGCCCTGTCATTGTTGTGGGACCCAAAGCAGCTCCCTCATACTTGTCAACTATCCCAGTTTAAATTCCCTTGTCCCTTGAAGTTTTTAGTCCTGTGCTGTGTCATGATATCTCAGTGTGAAGTAGTGCTACTAATGCTGTCCATCTCTGCCCTATTGTTGTGTACAGATGACTCACCTACAGATCCTGTGTTTACATTTAAATACCAGCATTGATATGTAAATAGCGCCCGCATTCATATGTAAATAACAGTGGACCGATGGCATTCATATGTAAATAGGGGCGGACCGACGGCATTCATATGTAAATAGAGGCGGCATTCATATGCATATCTTGCCCCCCTGAGGTCATATCCACCATCACCTATAGTGAATGCTGCCCACTGGGTAGATAAAGGGGCATGATTGAAAGTCCTGCCTACAACTGTGGTCATTCAGCCTAACATCAGCCTGTTCTGCAAAGATAAGAAAATTGGTGGGGGGGGAGGATAGCGAATGGTGTGCAGAGGAAGGCAGAAAAGGAATTACAGTTTGGGGTGCACAGGTGAGCAAGGAAGGGATGTATGGAGGTAAGGAAAGTGGGTGCAAAGATGAGCAGAGGAGGCAGGTAGAGTTAAAGGAGTGGATGGTTGGATTGAAGAGGATAGGGGAGGTTTAGGGTGCAGGGGTTTTAGGATGCAAAGGTGTACTGACAGGGTGGATAAGGATGGAGGTTACGTGTAGGGCAGCCTATCATTTCAATGGGCTGCTCTATACACTAGAAATGCGTAAGCAATTCCTTAACGCTTTTTTCAAAATCACACGGTTGCACAGCACATGTCAGCAGATGCCTGAGGGTGTCATTAACAATGAATGGCACTGCTGTGTATCTGCTAAAGAGCATTTCTGTGGTGTCAGGAAATCGATTTTGCATGCGTTCCAACAAACACAAATGTGAACGCAGGCTAAATGTCTCAGTTACATTGGTGGTCAGTGTAAATCTTCTCATTACATTGGGGCTTGGTGTATAATCCTTTTATTCACACTAGTGGCCAGTGTGAAGGTCCCCCTTACATTGGTGGTCAGTTTAAATCCCTCCTTACATTGGTGGTTACTGTGAATGCTTCTATTACATTAGTGGTCAGTATAAATCCTTTTTACATTGGTGGTCATTGTAAATCTTCTCATTGCAATGGGGCTTGGTGTACAATCCTTTTATTCCCACTAGTGGCCAGTGCGAAGGTCCCCCTCCTTACATTGGTGGTTACTGTGAATGCTTCTATTACATTAGTGGTCAGTGTAAACCCCTATTACATTGGTGACCAGTGTTGAAACTCCTCTCTATATTGGTAGTGGGTAGAAAAATCAGCATTGCCATTGATCACACCCTCCCCTCCACTGTTACTGGTCCCAAGAATTCGAGGATCCCTAGGAGTTTTCTGCCTATTGATGGGCCCCCTCACCACCCCAGTCAATGGTGTGCAGGCAGGTGGAGAGCGAAATTGCATGGGGGGGCAAAAAATGTTTGCCCATGGTCCAATCAATATTAAAGACGGCCCTGATTTAGGGGTAAACTCACACGGAGCATACTTACATGTACTTTTTAAACTGTGGACCTTACACTAAAATAGAAGGTTTACTTACATCAGGTCTCCTCTCATATTGCTGCATTAAAGTGGAACTTAACTGTATCTGAGCACCACAAACTGAAAACACTAATTCATTTTTTTATCATTCAAGTTTTTTATTATCATCATTGAAAAAATAGTACAGTATAATCAGCATAACAAAAAATTAGTACAATATATTTCACAGCAAATTCAAAATATGTGATCACAGTCTATTGGTTGTCTTATTACTGTGGTAAACAGCACTAATAATATAAAGAAATAAAGTATAAGTAATATAATGTAAACTCTTAACTTTGACTATATCCATTCAATTTCAAATTGTACACCTGCTTATTGTAAGATATGTTGAAGCCTCACTCCCCCTTTGACACCCCAAAGGGGATCACACTGTGTCCAAGGAGGGGTGAGGATTCTCCCTCTCATTAAACATTTTTTTCTCTTATAACTTTTATTTGAGAGAAGAGAGGAGATATTATTAACAATCTATTATATCCAGCTCAAAGATTATTATGGAATTTATCAGGGGTACAATATAATGTTCCCATTATAATAGATCAAAAATAGACATTCTGACCCTAGTAAGAAAAATTAGTATATAAACCTGAGAATTTCTATGTAACTTTAAAGAAAAATTATACTGTTTCTAAAACATAAAAAGAAGATATTTAAAGGAAAGAGACTAGGGGAGAAGAAAGAAGATAAAGAAATAGTACAGAAAAAGAGTATAGAAAGCCTGTCTTTCCGATGTGAAACTCAAAAATCAGCGATTGGTGTTGCTACCTATGTCCGGTATCAGAGAAATTCCCATAAACCGAGCCCAGGGTTCCCAAGTGGCTTCAAATTGTGTGGTCTTGTCCAATAAGGAACTAACCATTTTTTCTTGTTCCATTATCCATGAAATCTTCCTTTTCATGGACAATAGAGATACCGAAGACTTCTTCCATGCTTTGGCAATAGTCAATTTGGCTCCTGTCAATATAAACAGAATCAATTTACGGGTGATTTTAGAGACATGCGGCAAGAATCCATTCAGCAAGGCAATCGCTGGTGTTTGAGAGATAGCACAACCTGTAACCTTTCGTATGATGTGGAAGATCCTATTCCAAAATCCTCGGATTCTGGGACATTCCCACCATATGTGAATCATAGAACCTATTCCCTGACAGCCTCTAAAGCATAAGGGTGAAGTGGAAGGGAACACTGCTGCCAATCTTGTGGGAACCAAGTACCATCTCGTGAATATTTTAACATTAGCTTCGATGAGTGAAATATTATATAAACCTTTGATCGAATGAGAATAGTTCTCATACCAGTCTTCCAGATCCCAATCAGTCTGAAGGTCTTTCTCCCAGGCCAACATGTATGGTAATTTTACAGAATTGGAAGCAAGTGAAGCATAGATCACAGAAATCCCTCCCTTCCGCTCCGTGGCTTGTGCACACCAACCCTCATATGGCGTAAATCTTGGAGGATTAGGTTTAGTTTTCCATAAAGAGTGAACAAAGCTTGAGATCTGGTAAAATCTAGACTTTTCTGTAGAGGGAAGATCTAGTTCATCTTTAAAATGTTTAAGGGGTAGTGGGCCTGTGCAAGAAAAAAATTGACCAATGCGGTACACCCCCTTGTCCCTCCACCACTTGAAGGCCTCAACATCCATGCCATGTTGGAATAGAGGGTTTTGGAACAGATGAGCTAATGGTTGTATTTCAGAAACCAGGGAAGGAAGCTTCCTAAGGGAATCCCACAAAGAAAGGGATTGTGAAAGGGTTGGTGACAGTATTGGAGGCCTGTTCCTGGGAGGACACCATAGTAGATATTCCATGGAGAATGTAGGAGCTGCTTGGCTTTCTATTAATATCCAGTCTGGTCGCTCAGTTTTAAGATATATAATGGACAATTGTGCTAATCGGGCTGCTTGATAGTACCAAAGAAGGTTTGGAAAACCCAATCTACCTTGCTTAGGGAGATTAAATAAGTTACGGTTTGATAGACGTGAACCTTTCTTGTTCCAAATAAATTTATTAAGTTTACCTTGAAATGTTTTTAGATGGTCCCTTCTAATCAGGATAGGAAGGGATAGAACCAAATACAAAAGTCTAGGCAATAAGGTCATCTTGACCGAATTAATTCTACCAATCCAGGCAATATTGTGTGACTCCCAAGTCTTGAGATCAGCCTCAAGTTTTCGATACATTGGGGGGTAATTTGCTTGATACAGATTCTCAATCTTGGGAGTTATATTAATTCCCAAATATTTAATTGATGAATTACTCCAGCTACATTCATATGTTTCCTGTAATTGGGAGACCATAGAGCTTGGGAGGGATACATTGAGAGCCTGAGATTTAGACATATTCACTCTTAGTCCTGAAATTGACGCAAATTCATTGAGCAATGAACATATCTCGTGTAAAGAGGAAATTGGGGAGGATAAAAATAGCAGAAGATCATCAGCGAACAGGGCGCATTTATGATTGGTTTGGCCACACTGAATCCCCCTGATATTTGGATTATTACGAATGGCTATTGCCAAGGTTTCAATCATTATAGCAAATATCAGGGGTGAGAGGGGGCAGCCCTGTCGTGTGCCCCTGCCAATCCTAATTGGGTCAGAGAAAATTCCCTGAAGTCTGACTCTGGCTACTGGTGTTGAATATAAGGCTTCCAAGATTCCTAAAATATTTGGTCCAAATCCCCATCTTCTAAGGACTGCAAAAAGATATGACCATGAAACTGAATCGAATGCTTTCTGGAGGTCCAGCGATAATAGCATTCCTTCTTGTTTTTGACCTCCATCCCATTCTGACTGCATTATTGATATAAGATCAACCGTCCTTCGCACTTGATCAGGACCCTGTCTACCAGGGATGAACCCCACCTGATCTTTATCAATATATAGTCCTATAAATGAAGCCAATCGGTTAGCTAATATTTTGGTCAATATTTTAAGATCATTATTAATTAGAGAGATAGGTCTATAATTCTCTATTTGGCTGGTGTCTTTATCTGGTTTTGGGATTACAGAAATATATGCCATATTGAGTTGATTACCTATCCCAGTGCCCTTAGTCATGGAGTTGAAGAATCTAGTGAGGTAGGGGGTTAGAAGATCAGAAAAAGTTTTATAATAAGGGGTAGAGAAGCCATCAGGCCCTGGAGCTGTATCACCCTTTAAGGCTTTTTATAACTTCTGACACCTCCTCAATGGATATGGGAGCATCCATTTCTGCTTTATGAGTAGTTGTTAGTTTTGGAAGATGTAAGTTATCTAGGAACTCGTCTATTTTAGTGGGGTTAGAATTTGTCTCTGCCTTATATAACTCAGCATAAAAGTCTTGGAATCCCTTCATTATGCGCTGTGAATTTAGGGTAAAGGTACCATCTGCCTGTTTAATTTTAGGAAGAGCGTGTGAACGAAGCCTAGGAGACAATTTATGTGCTAGCATGGTTCCTATTTTGTCTTTGGTCTGGTAAAACTTGGCCCCAGACCATCTGATAGATTTATCCTCCTTTGTTGTGAGAGCCAAATTCAGGGCCATCCGAGCCTGTCTAGCTTGGAAATAGGAACATTGGAGGGATCTCTTTTATGATGTTTACTTAAATTAATAAAATCACTCTCCAATCTCTCTATTTCTGACATTCTCTCTCTCTTTCGTCTCGCAGAAATTTGTATTAGTTTACCTCTAATGGTCACCTTGTGAGCCGCCCATAGAGTTTCTGCAGAAATATCACCCACATCATTAAAGCAAAAGTATTCCTGCAGAGCCTCCTGTATTTCAGACACTATAATGGGGTCCTGCAACATAGATTGATTAAGAGTCCAATGAGAACCCTGTTGTCCATAATTATCCCTTCTTACTGTTAATAGAACCATGGAATGGTCTGACCAAGCTACGTCTAAGATAGAGGATGTAATGGCCAATGGAATATGATGTATAGAGACAAGGATGTGATCTATACGCGAATAAGACTGGTGTGGATTTGAGTAGTGAGTAAAATCTCGTATGTTTGGATTTAGTTCCCTCCAAATGTCAGTTAACCCTGATTGAAAAATCATTTGCGCTATTTGTAAACTAGCTCTGCTGGGTCTAACTGATTGTGCTTTAAGTGGATTAGATTTATCCAGACCAGTATCAAACGCTGTATTAGAATCACCTCCCATAATAATTACACCTTCCATAAGTGGGCCAAGGGTCTTAAACAATTGTCTGAAGAACTGTGTTTGTCCTTTATTAGGAGCATAGTAAGAAATGAAAGTATATAACTTATCATCAATCGTACCTTTAACCAATAAAAACCTTCCTTCCAGGTCCTTGTGTTCCATTTTAAAATTAAATTTACATTGTTTAGAAAATATAATCGCTACTCCCTTCGTTTTGTTTTCAGCATTAGCCAAATAAAATACTGGGAAGTGTGCATGTAAAAATGAGGGGGTGTACCGCAGTGGAAAATGAGTCTCCTGTAGGAAAACTACATCAATGTGACGAGCACGGTAGACCTGAAAGGCCTTTCGTCTCTTGACTGGGGAATTCAACCCCTGAGTATTATGGGAGATAATACGCAGGGGGGAATTAGTAGCATTACTACCAGCCATGGATCAAAAAGAAAATAACGCTGACCAATCCACAGTCATCTACCCCATTCCATGTGGTAGAAAAAGCAGAGAAGAAAAAAATTGCTTACTATTATTGGGATTAACACTTCTAAATACACCTTATAAGGAAATCCAATCGTCAGACAGGCTAGAAGAAAAAAGAGGTTAGAAGAAAAGAAAAAAAAAGAATAGGCATAAAGAGACATCATGGATATATAAAGCACCGAAAGGCCATAACCAGGCCCGGAATGTGGGGAGGAATAAGACTCCCTCCCCTCATTCAGAACAAAAATATTTAAACAGCCCATAAAAAGGGCTAGAAACCTACCACACAAAGCAGCAAATAACTGGTTTGAGTAGTAGGCACAGGCACAATGCATCAGCACCGGCCAGTGACAGCATATGAAAAAATTATAAAATATTCAAAGTACAGGACCCGCTAACAGGAACCCCCTTTTGAGATAGCAATCCAAACTATCTAGCTAGGGGAAAAATTGAGAAGGGAAAAAAAAACAAAAAAAAAAACTATGAGTCCAAACTGACTAGATTTCAGTGTAAGTGGTAAAGTCTTTGACTCAGATAAACTATGCAAAAACCACTGAACTATATTCCTGTAATAGTCTTTTTTAGCAAGAACCAAGTCAGTCTAGGTTCGATATTTATAAACACAAAAAAAAAAAACAAAAAAAAAAAACAAAAAGGGGAAAGAAAAAACAAAAAAAAAAAGTTTTTCTTTTCCTGGTCTGAGGAACACATGGCAAAAAAGAAGAAAAAAAAAAAAATTTTTAGAAATTTTCACACAGAATAGTTATGAGACTCCTCATCAGGGTGGGAGGTTATCCTTGACTCTCCTGTATTTAGCTTTATTCCAATGTGAAGGAGGTGGGCTTGTAGGTCATTGACGTTTAGCTGAACCCTGTTGTGTGGGTGCTGTTTCCATGTCAGATTCAAGTGTAATGAGCTTCAAGTCCAACAGCAAACGTTCACCCTCTGAAAAGCTATGAAATGCATGTTGTTTGCCTTTGTAAGTAAATTTCAGGGCAAATGGAAAGGCCCAACGATATTTTATGTCTTTCTTGGTGAGTGCTGCCAAGAGGGGTTTTAATGATCGTCTCTTTTGTATGGTGTAGGGGGAAATATCTGCAAATATTTGGATATCTGACCCTTGATACTGAATCTGTTCCTGTTGACGAGATCTCTTCATCACTTCTTCTTTGATAGAATAATAATGTGGTTTTACTACAATGTCTCTTGGGGATCCATCCTTCCTCAGAGGGCCAAGGGACTACGGGGGCCAGGAGCGCATGACGTCACCCGCGGCTGTCAGCTATTATACGATCACACGCCATTCAGCCGGCACTCGGATCTGAGTGCTTTGTTATGTGAGTGTACTGGTTTTTTTTCACTTTTAGCAATAAACTTTTGAAACGGAGAGCACTATATTGTTTATGCTTCATTTTTATATGCCATCTGATGAGAGTGGGAGCAGCATATGAGAAGCTATTATCGCCCGGTTTTCAGCTTACCTTCTGTTTGGTTTACATGCTGTGTGACCTGTTTCAGGTCGAAGATTGCAGGTGAGGGGCCATCCATATATGGTGAAGGGATTTTCAGTCACCTTTGATCCTATCCTTGGCGTTTTTACCATCCACTGGTGTTCCCATCTCATCTCCCAATTTTATTAATTTTATTATTTTTATTTCTATTGTTTTGTTTTTCTATTGAATGGACAATTTATTTGCGCAGCACTTTTATTATCTATATGACTTTTGAGGTTTTTGTTGAATTTGCCTTCGTGCTTGCTTGCATTTATTTCTTTTTGTTCTTGTGTCAGCGCTGAGTTGTTTTTATATCTTTTTTATATGACCTGTGTGCCCTATCCAGTTCTAATTTATGAGCTGGAACTGAAGGGATCAAGGATTTGATAATATCTTGAACTGCCGTTTGTACATCAGAAATTGATTCTGGTAGTCCTCTGATCCGAAAATTATCCCTCCTCGATCGGTTCTCAAGGTCGTCGATACGAGTCTGAGCAGTGTCAAGCTGTTCTTGCATAAAGTGCAAATGGTCAGTATTCTGAGTTGTCTTGGAGATAGTGACATCTAGCTTGTGTTCTATATGTTCAATTCTTTTTCCCAGGGCCTGGAAATCTGCCCTTATTTCCCCTGTAATTCTGTCAGCGTTTTGGGTTAGTCCTTTGTCTAGCAATTCAGAGATTCTAGCAAATAATTCAGTCATATTAAAAGTTACCTCAGGAGTCTGCACTGTTTGTACAGTTATAGAGTCAGGGTAAATAGGGTTAGCATCCAGCGAGTGTATTTCCATAATTCCCACAGAACATTCTATCAAAGTTACTGCAGTTTCAGGAGATGACATATTAAGAGAAGGAACTAATCCTGATAATTGTGGAACATATGAGAGAGTCGCAGGGTTAACAATTTGCCTGCCTGCTGTGGATACCTCAGCTCCTGACTGAACTGTTATCTGAGGTACTCCCGCCATTTGTGGAGAATGACTCGCTTTTCAAAGGACTCTAAGATAAGATGCAGGGCTTTTTCTTCTTATCTTATCTATATAGAAAGGTGCCCTGGGGTCTCCTCAATCTGTTCCCGTCATTTTGGGAACTCCTGAAAGCCTTTACCTGCCTTTTATTTCTGCTGTATGGCCGGCTCTGTGCGGAGCTCTGGTCCTACACTGCCATCCTCAGAGCCTCCGCGCATGCGCCTTTCCACTAATTCATTTTTAATATGCAAAGCAAACTAATCCGTCCATCAATGTTTCCATGCTTTATTTTGTTGAAAAATACCCACCTAGCATTTCTTGCCATGGCCATTTTGAGTAAGGGCAAATAATTAATGTAGCATTTACTTCCTGGAATTAGGGTTGCCTCCTTTTCTTCAAGCCAAACCTGAACACTTTAGCACCCCAACCGCGGCACAATTTTGCCACGTTTGTCGCCTGACAAATTGCGGCAAAATCACGCAAACAGAATCGTGTCTGTCTCCATGATTAGGGTGCCATTGAAAGTAAAGGGATCGTGAGAACGTCCTGTGATTTGTGCAGGTTCGGGAATCGGCGCAGAATCGCAGCAATTCCGTCTGGAATCCGGAATGCGTAGGTTTGAATAGAGTCTGTGAGTCTTATGCACAGAATGCAGGGGACAGGGGTGTGTAATGCATATTAGGAGTCATGAGTACAAAACAAAAAGAGCGCAGAATTCAGGGGTGTGTAACGCACAGTATAGGGCTAAGAAGAGTGCAAAATTCCCCTTGCGAGCAATACTCTCCCCCATGTTACCCTTTCATGAAAAACCCCATTCCCTCTCCTGCAAAAAAATCCAGCATTAGTCTTTATTTTCACCCTCCAGCCCCCACCAGCAAAAATCAATCCCCCCCTCCCAGAACAACCCTCCCCCCAAAACAAATCTTCTTCCCCCTTCCACAATACAAGTACCTCTCCACCATCCCCAAAATCCCCAGTTCCAACACAATCCCCCCTTCTTCCCCATCCCAGCACTTATCCCCACCCCCTCCTATTACAAATCATCTTCCCCTACCAGCACAAATCCCCCCAATACCCCCATGGCCGCCAACAGAGGGTACCATGAGGCCTCCTATAGGGGCCCCAGCACACAGGGGGACCCGGACAGCAGGGGGATTGGAGCATCGGGTGGGGGGGGGCAATTACAGAGGGGACAAAACAGAAAAGAGAGGCACCAGGTAGCCACTGATGCGGTAGTTTTTAACCAGTTAAAGATCAGCCGCCACAGTTGTACTGTGGCAGGTTGGCTCTCCTGGGTGAATCGCCGTCATTGTATGTCGGCCGCTTTAAGACCACTAGGGGCGCGCCTGCACTGCCAGAGATGATGCGCAAGGCAGGCAGCCGTGATGTCCACCGACCACCCGTGATCGCTCCTGAGAGAGACAGAACGGGGATCTGTCCATGTAAACAGATAGATTCCCGTTCTGTCAGGGGAGGAGGGACAAATCTGCTGTTCCTAGTCATTAGGAACATCGATCTGTCTCCTCCTCCATTCACTACACTGCCCCCACAGTTAGAAACACCTCCCTAGGGAACACTTAACCCCTAGATCGCCCCCTAGTGTTAACCCCTTCCCTGTCAGTGACATTTATACAGTAATCAATGGCTATTTTTGGCACTGATCCCTGTATAAATGTCAATGGTCCTAAAAAAGTGTCAAAAGTGTCCGATCTTTCTGCCGCAATGTGGAAAATTGTGATTTTTTTTTTACCAAAAATATGTAGAAGAATACATATCCGCCTAAACTGATGACAAATGTATTTATTTTTTTAAATTGGGATTTTTATTATAGCAAAAAGTAAAATATATTGTTTTTTGTTTTTTTCAAAATATTCAGCCTTTTTTGGTTTATAGCGCAAAAAAAAAAGAAAAACAGAGGTGATCAAATACCACCAAAAGAAAGTTCTATTTGTGGGGAAAAAAAAGATGTAAATTTTGTTTGGCAATAACAAGGGGTGGGTTGGAACTTTAAATGAGGCACAACAAATGCACCTCCATCCCTGATTCAGGTAAATAAGAAAGAAATTTTGTTTGGGTACAACATCGCACAACCGTGCAATTGTCAGTTAAAGCAACGCAGTGTCTTATCGCAAAAAATGGCCTGGTCATTAGGGGCAAATCCTTCCGGTCCTTAAGTGGTTAATAAATTAAATGTTTAAAAACAATCCACTGACACACGTGGGGAAACTCCAGTGGGTTGTCAGCCTCTGATGATGGAGACGTAATTAAGGGTCTCAGGCAAAGGGAAACCCAGGTACATCATTCAAAACCCGGACTGTCATCATTCAGAACCGGACAGGTGGCAAACCTATCTGAAATTCATCTGCACTCAGCTTAGACATGCAGGCAGGAAGGTGTGCTTATCTGAGAAAGTACCTCCTCCCCTCCTCTAGATGAAAGAAAAAATGCATATGAAGACTCCTGAGATGTTTGACTCATTTTGGCTTAAGCCAGAATCCAGGAAGCTACTGAAGAAATGTAAAAAAAAAAAAACAAACAAGTTTAAAACAAGTAAATATAATAAACTTTCCTATCAACTTACTATTGTTAGCAGAATAAGCAGGGCTTTTTTTCAGGGAGAACTTGGTGGAACTCAGTTCCAACACCTCTGGCTCAGACCCTTTGGTGTCTGCTCACCACAATCACTTGTAAACACATAAGTCCGTTTCCGGGTTTACAAGTGACAGCTCTGCACTGTATGTAATGCAATCCTGGTATTTAATGCCCCTTTAAGACCCTCCTACTGTTTTCGTGAAATTTGACTGAACACACCAACTATTTTTTGTGATTTGGAGGGTGTGTGTAGGGGGAGGGGTTTTGTGGGGCCGTGGTTAAGTTCCAGCTCCTATTGTTTGAGAAAAAAAGCCCTGAAAATAAGGATTGAAATAGTTAATGTTGTTTGAGAGAGTTTAGTTTTACTTTAAAGTGGAAAAAAAAACACGTGCAAAAAAAATAAATAAAAAAATTGTACTTACCTTACATGGTAATTAGGGATGAGCCCGATGCATATTGTTCTCCGAACAGTGAACAATATGCGGTGTTTGCGGCAAATTTGAAAGTCGCCGGAACACCGTTAAAGTCTATGGGACAGTAACATGAAAAATCAAAAGTGCTAATTTTAAAGGCTTATATGTAGGGATGAGCCGAACACCCCCCCGGTTCGGTTCGTAGGAGAACATGCGAACATACCGAAAGTTTGCGCGAACATTCGAACACCATTAAAGTCTATGGGACCCGAACTTGAAAAATCAAAAGTTTAAAGGCTAATATGCAAGTTATTGTCCTAAAAAGTGTTTGGGGACCCGAGTCCTGCCCCAGGGGACATGTATCAATGCAAAAAAAAAGTTTTAAAAACTGACATTTTTACAGGAGCAGTGATTTTATTAATGTTTAACCACTTGCCGACCGCCTCGCGACGATATACGTCAGCAGAATGGCACAAGCAGGCAGAATCACATACCTGTACGTGATCTGCCTCCTGCGGGCGGGGGGTCCAATCGGACCCCCCCCCCCGGTGCCTGAGGCGGTTGGCATTTGTCCCCCGGCGATCGGAGGTGAGGGGGAGGCCATCCATTCGTGCCCCCCCCTCGCGATCGCTCCCGGCCAATCAGATCATTCCTCTGCTGCTGTATGGTAAACAGTAGCAGAGGAAATGATGTCATCTCTCCTCGGCTCTGTATTTTCCGTTCCGGTGCCGAGGAGAGAAGACAGTGAGTGCACAACACACACACACACACAGTAGAACACGCCAGGCACACAATACACCCCCCTTTACTCCCTGATTCCCCCCCTGTCACACTGACACCAAGAAGTTATTTTTTTTTCTGATTACTGCATTGGTGTCAGTTTGTGACAGTTATGCCCCGTACACACGGTCGGACTTTGTTCGGACATTCCAACAACAAAATTCTATTTTTTTTTCCGACGGATGTTGGCTCAAACTTGTTTTGCGTACACACGGTCGCACAAAGTTGTCGGAATTTCCGATCGCCAACAACTCGGTGACGTCAAGCACGTACGACGAGACTAGAAAAGGCCAGTTCTGAACCAAGCGCGGCACCCTTTGGGCTCCTTTTGCTAATCTCGTGTTAGTAAAAGTTTGGTGAGAGACGATTCGCGCTTTCAGACTCGTGGCTTTCAGATTGTTTTCTGCGGTTCAGTTTGTGCTTGTGAGTTTGTATCTGCTCTTCAGTGCGTGCAAGCAAGCTACGCGTGACTTGTCATTGTGTTCTTGTTCGTTCGTTACTGTTTTTCAGGTCGCTCTTTACAGGCCTTGCTGTTCTTCAGTGCGTTCTGTTACTTCGTTCTGAGCAGCCGACCGTTTTCTAGCCATGTTGCGTATACCTACTCCTCATAGAGTTCGTGCTGTGCGGGGGCTTGGTATTGGGGTCCTGACCTTGACACAAGTCCAGTCCATGAACAGGGTGGGGAGGAGTTCATGGACCAAGAATTGGTTGCTTCAGCGTGACCAGTTCTGTCATATGCCTTTGCTCCGTGACATCCGTGAGAATAATCCTGATGATTTCAGGAACTTTCTCAGGATGACGGACCCCGTGTTTCACCATTTATTGGCTTCGCTGACCCCTTATATTAGCAGGCAGGATACCTGCATGAGGCAAGCCATCACTCCGGAGCAGAGGCTCGTCGCTACCCTGCGGTATTTGGCCACAGGGAGAAGCCTGCAGGACCTCAAGTTCTTGACAGGCATCTCCCCCCAGGCTCTGGGGATCATTATCCCAGAGACCTGTTCTGCCATCATCCAGGTCCTGCAGAAGGAGTATATGAAGGTAAGATTTTTATCCTTTAATATCACATTTTATTGTATTTAATGTTTGCTAATATATTGTATTTCTTTCCTCATTCCCTAATTACCATGATTGTAATATGCTGTGAATGTCCCCTTTGTCCTCATGCATGCTGGATTTTTCTGTAATTAATTTTTTAGTCCTTCATACAGATTGGCCTTCAATAACCTCCCCAGCATGTTCTCCTGCCCTATATTCACCTCATGTATTCACTTAACAATGTATTTAATCAGCTCCATAGTAGGGATGAGCCGAACACCCCCCGGTTCGGTTCGCACCAGAACCTGCGAACGGACCGAAAGTTCGCACGAACGTTAGAACCCCATTGACGTCTATGGGACTCGAACGTTCAAAATCAAAAGTGCTCATTTTAAAGGCTAATTTGCATGGTATTGTCCTAAAAAGGGTTTGGGGACCCGGGTCCTACCCCAGGGGACATGTATCAATGCAAAAAAAACGTTTAAAAACGGCCGTTTTTTCGGGAGCAGTGATTTTAATGATGCTTAAAGTAAAAAAAAAAAAAGTGAAATATTCCTTTAAATATCGTACCTGGGGGGTGTCTATAGTATGCCTGTAAAGTGACGCGTGTTTCCCGTGTTTAGAAAAGTCCCTGCACCAAATGTCATTTTCAAAGGAAAAAATCTCATTTAAAACTGCTTGCAGGTTTAATGTAATGTCGGGTCATGGCAATATGGATGAAAATCAGTGAGACAAACGGCATGGGTACCCCCCAGTCCATTACCAGGCCCTTTGGGTCTTGTATGGATATTAAGGGGAACCCCGCACCCAAATTAAAATAAGGAAAGGTGTGGGGCCACCAGGCCCTATATACTCTGAACAGCAGTATACAGGCGGTGCAAACAAGACAGGGACTGTAGGTTTGTTGTTAAGTAGAATCTCTTTGTAATTTTGAACGGGTACATTTTTAACGTGTTTAGCTCCAGCCAAAAAATCTTTTTTAAGCTTTTTGGAAAACATAGGGAAGGGTTATCACCCCTGTGACATTTGTTTTGCTGTCTTTCCTCCTCTTCAGAAGATTTCACCTCACTTTTTTGTCCCAATGAAAAATGTTTTTTGAAAATTTGGATTTTTTTGTGGAACAAGGATTGGAAAGCATCAGTGGAAAGAAGAAATGTTTTTCCCATATTAACTCTTACAGGAGAGAATTTCCCTTCCTAGGGGTAGATTTCATCTCACTTCCTGTTGTCTCCTTCCGTTTGCAAGTAGGAGTCGTTTGTAAGTTGGATGTTTGAAAGTAGGGTCCTGCCCTATATACTCAGCAGAAATTTGGGCCTTAGGTGTTGCTGTGGCCACAACACTGTAAGCCCTCACAGAGCCCTGCTGTGAAATATTAGATCAAGAATTGTAATTACATGTCCCTGTTGAACAGGAGTTGAAAAATTAGGCCTTAGGCACTGGTGCTGGTGCCACAACACTGCAACCCCTCACAGACACTCTAGTTGGAACGCAGGAACGAGCCCTGCTGCAAAGTATTGCATCAAAAATTGTAATTACATGCCCCTGTTAAACAAGGGCTGAAAAATTGGGCCTTAGGCACTGGTGCTGGTGCCACAACACTGCAACCCCTCACAGACACTCTAGTTGGAACGCAGGAACGAGCCCTGCTGCAAAGTATTGCATCCAAAATTGTAATTACACGCCCCTGTTAGACAGGGGCAGAAAAATTGGGCCTTAGGCACTGGTGCTGGTGCCACAACACTGCAACCCCTCACAGACACTCTAGTTGGAACGCAGGAACGAGCCCTGCTGCAAAGTATTACATCAAAAATTGTAATTACACGCCCCTGTTAGACAGGGGCAGAAAAATTGGGCCTTAGGCACTGGTGCTGGTGCCACAACACTGCAACCCCTCACAGACACTCTAGTTGGAATGCAGGAATGAGCCCCTGCTGCAAAGTATTACATCAAAAATTGTAATTACACGCCCCTGTTAAACAGGGGCTGAAAAATTGTGCCTTAGGCACTGGTAGTGGCGCCCAGAACCAAAAATGTTCTTACAAGCTATCAGCGTGATGATTGAGGAGGAAGAGGATAATTACTCAGGGATAGTCACTTAGCATCAGCATAGGCAGTCTTTGAAGGGATCTGAGATTTCAAAAAAAATTATTCGGTTACATCAGCATCAGGTGCTTGGTAGCTGGTGGTGATCCAAGACTGATTCATTTTTATGAAGGTCAGTCGATCGACCGAGTCGGTGGACAGACGCACCCTGTGATCGGTTACCACGCCTCCAGCAGCACTGAATGTGCGTTCCGAAAGAACGCTGGATGCAGGACAGGCCAGTAGCTCAATTGCATACTGTGCAAGCTCTGGCCAGTGATCCATCCTCAAGACCCAGTAACCCAGAGAATTTTCGGTGGGAAAGGTGTCCAAGTCAGATCTTGCCCCTAGGTATTCCTGCACCATGTAAAACAGACGCTGGCGATGGTTGCTGGAACCGATCATACCTTGGGGCTGCGGACCAAAAAATTGTCTGAACGCATCGGTCAGAGGGCCACCTTCTCCACCGCTCCTTCTTTGACTGACCGAAGCCTCAGCAACACGTTGTCCAGAAACAGGAGTTTGTAACCTCCCAGTCTCTGGGAACGCGTTGCACAGACCTTTCTGCAAGGCCTCCCGAAGACGTTTCATCCTCTGCTCCCTCTGCGATGGCAAGATAAGGTCCGCAACCTTACCCTTGTAACGTGGATCAAGGAGGGTTGCCAGCCAGTATTGGTCCTTCTCCTTGATACCACGAATACGAGGATCCTTACGCAGGCTTTGCAGGATCAGGGAGGCCATGCAGCGTAGGTTTGCTGAGGCATTCGGTCCGGAGTCCTCTGGGTCACTAAGGACGACAACGTCCGCAGCCACCTCCTCCCAGCCACGTACAAGTCCATGTGTTTCTTGGGACTGATCCCTTAAAGACTGCTGCTGATGCTGAGTGCCAGGCTCCACCTCCATACTGACACAATCTTCCTCCTCCTCCTCCTCCTCCTCCTCGTCCTCTTCCTGTGTGATCAGCGGGCACGCAGGAACACTGTCTGGATAAAGGGGGCCTTGAGAGCTAAGGAAGTCCTCCTCTTCCTGCCTCTGTTCTGCCTCAAGTGCCCTGTCCATTATTCCACACAGCGTGTGCTCCAACAGGTGGACAAGGGGGACAGTGTCACTGATGCATGCACTGTCACTGCTCACCATCCTCGTGGCCTCCTCGAATGGTGACAGGACAGTGCATGCATCCCTGATCATGGCCCACTGGCGTGGGGGAAAAAACCATCCTGTCCTGGTGCCATAGTCGCACAGGTACTCATTGATGGCCCTCTGCTGCGTGTGCAGCCGCTGCAGCATGACCAACGTTGAGTTCCACCTGGTGGGCATGTCACAGATTAGGCGGTTCTTGGGCAGGTTAAACTCCTTTTGGAGGTCCGTCAGCCGAGCACTGGCATTATATGACTGGCGGAAATGCACACAGACTTTCCTGGCCTGCCTCAGGACATCCTGTAAGCCCGGGTACCTGCCCAAGAACCGCTGCACCACCAAGTTAAGGACGTGAGCCAAACAGGGCACATGGGTCATTTGTCCCTGTCGGAGGGCATAGAGGAGGTTGGTGCCATTGTCGCAAACCACCATTCCTGCCTACGACTACGGAGCACCGCTGGTTCCGAGGAAGAGGCCATGGAGGAAGAAGAAGAGGAGGGGGTGGAGGAGAGAGGTGTGTCACAATCATTAGCATTTTGGAGGCGTGGTGGCGGAACAACCTCCAACACTACTGCACCTTGTCCTGCATCCTTCCCAGCTGCCAGCAGAGTCACCCAATGCGCCGTGAAACTTAGGTAACGTCCCTGTCCATGCCTGCTGGACCATGAGTCAGCGGTAATATGCACCTTACCGCTGACCGCCCTGTCCAGCGAGGCATGGACATTGCCTTCCACATGCCGGTAGAGAGCCGGAATCGCCTTCCATGAGAAAAAGTGGCGTTTGGGTACCTGCCACTGAGGAACCGCACATTCCACAAACTCACGGAAGGGGGCAGAGTCTACCAACTGAAAAGGCAGCAGTTGAAGTGCTAGCAATTTTGCCAAGCTAGCATTCAACCGCTGGGCATGTGGATGGCTGGGAGCAAACTTTTTTCGGTGGTGCAGCAGCTGGGGCAGGGAAATTTGCCTGGTACAATCTGACGTCGCTGTACCAAAAGCAGATTGCCCACAAGTACTTGGCCGTGACACACCTAATTCTACACCTTCATTACTCTCAATGCAGGTCTCAGAGAGGACTGGAGGTCTAGTGGGGTTGGAAATCTCAGCTGATGAGGAGCAAGGAGAGGTCCTCTTTGTTCTTTGGTGTGGGTCTTTTAGATACGCTTGCCAACGAACTGCATGGCAGGTCAACATATGTCTGGTCAAGCATGTGGTACCCAAGCGGGAGATGTTTTGGCCACGTGAGATACGCTTGAGACATATGTTGCAAATAGCAGCGGTGCGATCTGATGCACTCGTCTCAAAAAAGGCCCACACCAAAGAACTTTTTGAATAACGCGCAGAGACTGCAGCGCCCTGCACATGTGGAGCTTTGGGGTGTGATGCAGTCAATGTGCTGCCCTTAGGCTGGCCCCTGGAGGGCATCCTGCCTCGTTGGTGATGTGCCGCCTCCTCCTCCTCCTCTCTCCTATCAGGCACCCACGTTGAGTCAGTGACCTCATCATCCCCTCCCTCCTCATCACTGGAGCAAACCTGGCAGTATGCTGCAGCAGAGGGAGCATGACTGCCAGATTGCTGTCCTTCTTGGGCACCCCCTCTGTCCGTGCTCATGTTACTGCCTTCATCGAGCTCAGTATCACATTAGAGCCTTCCAAACGCTGGGCATCCTCCTGGAGCATGTACCCAACACTGTGGTCAAACAGTTCGAGGGACTCCTCAGGAGGACATGGTGGAGCTAGGGAAGGAGTCACTGATGACATTGAGCCGAGGGAAGAGGCCGCTGCTTTGCCAGACAAAGCACCCTGGGCATGGGTGAGAGAGGATGAGGAGGATGAGGACGGCTTGTTCATCCACTCGACCAAGTCTTCCGCATGTTGCGGCTCAACACGGCCAGCTGCCGAAAAAAAGGCCAAGCGTGTCCCATGGCCACGTGCTGATGAGGATGCACCATCTCCACGACCAGCACTAGA
The DNA here is from genome assembly GCA_037953035.1 of Aquarana catesbeiana. NCBI lineage: Eukaryota > Metazoa > Chordata > Amphibia > Anura > Ranidae > Aquarana > Aquarana catesbeiana. Next base: position 1,377,252 of record JBBHAA010000512.1, on the reverse strand, counting down.
CACAGAGCTTGCTTGACCTCTCTTATTGGCTTGTGACTGTCTGCCTCTCCTTCTTGGCTTTCCAGACATACTAATGGCCTGTAGCTGCACTAAGCTGGGATATATATATATATATATATATATATATATGTACTGATACTGCAGCTAGCAAAATCAACTGCCTGCCTGTAGTATGAGAACACCACCAACCTTCTACAGGTAGCTTTAGCTGAACACTGTGAGGTGGACGCACCCCACTAACTTGTAGGTTTAGCTGAACACTGTGAGCAGGACGCACTGCACTAACTGTAAATAGTCTAGCTGCCTGACCGTGGTACTAATAGGATCAAAAGAACACCAGTAATTTTCTTCAGGTAGCTTTATATACTGTAACAAGACAAGCCTGCCTGTCAGTAGGAAGATAACAGGAACGGATCTAGCTGAACACTGTGAGCAGGACGCACTGTACTAAATGTAAATAGTCTAGCTGCCTGACCGTGGTACTAATAGGATCAAAAGAACACCAGTAATTTTCTTCAGATAGCTTTATATACTGTAACAAGACAAGCCTGCCTGTCAGTAGGAAGATAACAGGAACGGATCTAGCTGAACACTGTGAGCAGGACGCACTGCACTAAATGTAAATAGTCTAGTTGCCTGACCGTGGTACTAATAGGATCAAAAGAACACCAGTAATTTTCTTCAGGTAGCTTTATATACTGTAACAAGACAAGCCTGCCTGTCAGTAGGAAGATAAGAGGAACGGATCGAGCTGAACACTGTGAGCAGGACGCACTGTACTAAATGTAAATAGTCTAGCTGCCTGACCGTGGTACTAATAGGATCAAAAGAACACCAGTAATTTTCTTTAGGTAGCTGTAAATACTGTAACAAGACAAGCCTGCCTGTCAGTAGGAAGATAACAGGAACGGATCTAGCTGAACACTGTGAGCAGGACGCACTGTACTAAATGTAAATAGTCTAGCTGCCTGACCGTGGTACTAATAGGATCAAAAGAACACCAGTAGGGGGGCGTGGCTTGCCTTGAGAGAAGATGGCTGCTTGATCACTCGGCTCCCTCTCACCGCAGTCTAATTTCTAGCTTTCCGGGGGTGTACAACTGCCATCCACCCCCCCAATAATGGGAACATCCTCCCGTGGATCATCGCAAAGCAGATCCCGATCCCCGAGAGAAACCGCCGGCCGCGTAAGTCACACGATCCCGGAAATCTTCCGGTCACAGCGCACAACAATGGCGACCGCCCTGCCTGCCTCGGCCTCCTCACAGCCCCACACTGAGATCATTCTCACCCCCACCGTTTCCACCGACACCCCGCAGACGCCCTCTCTGCCTTCCCATCGTCAGCCTAGCCTGCAGGACTTGCAAGCAGTGGCAGCTGACATCAAAGACACGCTGTTCACAGCCATTACTGACTTACGTCATGTACTGCAGGCCATCACAGGCCGCATACAGCGTGTGGAAGATAATGCCATACAACAACGGTCGACAGTGAAGACTATCCAACACAAAGTCGACTTCCACACCATGCAGCTAAGAGATCTTCAACGTCATGTTGAAGATCTCGACAACCGCGGTCGTAGACACAACCTACGGGTGAGGGGAATACCCGAGTCAGTGGAAAATGATGAAATCTCCTCAGTAGTGACGGGCCTCTTCAACCATGTCCTGGACCACCCAGAACAAACACCGATTACCATGGAACGTCTCCACAGGGCGTTACGCCCCAAAGGCAAGGTCACCGACCCCCCCCCAGGGACATTATTTGTTATGTGAATGATTTCTCCATCAAGGAAGAAATCCTCCAAAAAGCCCGCGAAAAATCCGCTCTGGAATTTAATGGCGGCCCTGTCCACATATACCAGGACCTCTCTGCCATTACACTACGCCACCGCAAAGACCTGCGCCCCCTACTGGACACATTACGAACAAGAGGGATCCAATACCGATGGAAGTTCCCATTCGGTCTCTCCGCTTCATTCCAGGGCCGCTCAGCACTCCTGAGAGTGCCGGAAGATCTGGACTCTTTTTGTCGTACGCTAGACATACCCTATACCCCGGTTCCGAACTGGTACGCGGAGTTCAATTTACAACCACCACCTGACGACAGTCCCCACTCAGCGGAACCGATGGATGTCCATAACACAAGCTTCCGCAGAAGACGCTCACCCTCCACTGCTAGATCCGGTCCTGCTCCAGGCCCGCATTACCAACCATCTAGTCCCATGTCAGCTCCTCTTCCTCGAAGGGCGCGCCGCGACCGCTGACTACCCAGATGTGACCGTCTGACGACAAACACTTTGCGCACATCAATCATCCTACCACTGACTTTCCTAACTATACCTCTACCAGCTGTTGATAACCAACGTCCTCCGAGGGAATCCATCCAGAACCACCAAGACGACGATGACAACGGTAACCCGATTACCGGATGACCTCCCACTGCCCTCCAGACTGCTCGAGACATCTCACGGAACAGTGTGACTCTTACGATTAACTCTCTACCCCAGCAACATGTATGAAAGTCCGCTCTTCTCACCATCACCCGGCTCTGTTGCATCCTGCACGAGTGAACCCGCGACAACTTGCAAACTACAGCCCGGTGCACCTCCCGACCAGAATCTCCCCAGCAACACCAACCTGTTTCCCCTCCAAAGAGACACCAATGACGACGAGCACAGCGGCTATCCCATCTGTCATCCTCTTTTGCCTCCTTTGACGAATGAACTTCTTCACAATGGCCTTATCTAACCCACAGGCTTCTAGGTAATATCAATTATATTCTATTACCCCGGGACATACATTATATAAATGACTCATGCTATGCCTAATTGCTCTGAACCTAACGCTGTATAGGGCAAAACCACACATCCCAGTAAGGGAATAATAACTCAGCCCTCTGCCTTGCACATTGTTCCGAGACACATATCCTCAGTGTGTTAACACACAGAGCCATTCTAGCTGAGCCTACCTATACGATCACACGCTAAACTCCCTCACACACTAAGCCTATGCCAATAGCTGGATACGGAAACCTACAAACTTTACTACACATTCCAACTACCCATACATAAACAACCACCTGAGGTAATCGGTTGAAACGCATATAGATTGGATGACACACTGTCAAGGTTTATCACACTCCAATCCTCTCGAGACACCGAGCAGGAGTGCTTTATTGTCCCGATACATAACCGTAACGCCCCCCTCGACACACCTTCCCAGGGCAGTCGAGGACAGAGACACAGATGCCCTACTACGAACACAACAGACACAAGCCAACACATCCCCTAGGGGTCATTAGGCTTAACGTTATGATCCTTACACCATACCCAACCACTGAACTCAACGATACACTCAAGCAGAGACAACACTGAATGACCAAAAAGGATCCCATATGCTCACACTCGGACCACAACCTACAGCCCCTCACGAGTCGTCCAATACACAGGCTTAGAGGCTTTACCAAATTCTTACAAGACACATACACCATTGCCACACACGGGCTTCGAGATCCACTCACATCAGGAGCTGGATAGTACCCAAGCTTAGGTCACAATCCTACTCCTTATGGGAGCGACTGAATCTAGCCATTTAGAAGCTCCAACGACTGTGCACATTTATGGTTACGACTGTTAGTAATTTGTTTTAGATAACCTTCTACTCATATGTTTGAAATGTTCTATGCAAACAAGAAAGCTAAATGCCAAGAAGATACTACATATTTGTCAACGTTATGACAATTCTTTGATGTTAGATGCATGATTATTGCAATCAGGTATAGTTTGATGGTCTTTACGATTCTCCCTCTCTCAACACACTCTCACACAACCTACCAACTTTCCCAGACCTGCAGTCGCTTTACACTTAAAATAACCCTTACAAACATTGTTGCAATTAACATTCTAGATCCTCACCCCATCGCCTCTCCATTATTGTCACTTTCCACAATCATCTCACCCAATTTTTCTGATCGCCCCCCACACACCCATGAAACTCAAACTGTCACCCTACACACACCCCTAGCCTCTCTTCCGCAGACTGTTGGTGAGATGGACCTAGTCGGTCACCCCTACTCACCTCTCTTTTTACATAGACACTCATTTCTCTCAAGTCATCTACCAACCCTCACACGGTGGTTCTACAACTCTCACCTAACCCATAACCACTGCTATCAAACGAAAACCACCAGTTTACTCCGGCGTATATATTCTGTGGCTCCGAACACCGAATTAGGTGACCGGAACACCACATAGTGCCGGACTACTTTAACCCCCCTCTCTCCCCACTGTCCTCTCCCTAAATCTCTTTCTCTACCCCACCCCTCAGCCTGCCACAGCCCGAACCATCACACAGAATAGCCACCTAGAAACTCACCATGGTCCCACGAACCAAAGACTCACAGGAACCCATGCTCAAAATTATCTCGCTCAATGTGAAGGGACTCAACACCCCAGAAAAAAGATCTAAACTCCTCCTCACCATGCACAGACTCCACGCCAGCATCATAATGCTACAAGAAACACATTTCCGTTCTGACAATATCCCAAAACTTTCCAATGCCCAATATCCAACGGCGATACACGCGACCAACCCCCAACACAAAACGAAAGGGGTCTCGATCCTCTTTGCTAAACACTGCCCTTTCAGCATCACCGACTCCCTCATAGACCCAGAGGGAAGATATCTATTCATTAAAGGTTCGATACAAAACAAAATTGTAACCCTGGCAAATATCTACGCCCCAAACAAGCATCAAGTAACATTTTTTCGATCGGTCATCACAGCTCTCACACCCTTCCAAGAAGGCACACTTATATTAGGAGGAGACTTTAATGTTCCCCTAAACCCCATACAAGACACATCCACTGGAAAAACAACATTACCATACAGGGCCCTGAAAAACATTCAATCCCTGCTTAAACATTTACTGCTTCATGACACATGGCGTACCCTAAACCCTGACACAAAAGACTATACTTTCTACTCAGCACCCCATCACTGATATTCAAGAATAGATTATCTATTCATGACCCAAAATGACCTCCTGATACTTCAACACACCTCCATCAAACCCATGACCATCTCAGACCACCACCCTATCTCCATGTCACTCCGACTCCCCGACACGACTCCCCGCTCGAGGATCTGGAAATTAGACTCTTCCCTGCTTACTGACCCCTCCATCGCGATGGAAGCAGAAGCCACTATAAAACACTTCTTCCTCAAAAACAACCCTGATGACACCTCACCAATTAACAACTGGGAAGCCCACAAAAGTGTAATAAGGGGAACCTTCCTAGCGGCAGCAGCCAAAAGAAATAAAGAAAAAAGGAAACAACACACAGAATTAATCAATAAGATCCATAAACTCGAAGGGATACATAAACACTCCCAAGCACTTACCGCTCTGAATGATTTAATACAAGCTAGGAAAGATCTTTTAGAATTAATGGATAAGCAGATACAACGCAGATACATTCTTTCCAAAAAAAAATATTATGAATTTGACAACAAAGCTAGCAAAATGTTGGCCAGAGCGCTGCAAATATCTCGCTCTAACAAAGCCATACACCACATCACTGACCCCTCGGGACGGAAAATAACCAAAACCCCTGATATCGCACGACAATTCGTACAGTACTACAGTAAATTATACAACTTGACCACATCTCCTCCCCCCCACTGACGGATCCACTCGCACCCAAATGATATCCGACTTCTTAAAACAATACAGCCCAACCCCGATATCGGAATCCGTAGCCCTAGACTTAAATGCCCCACTTACCCGCTCAGAAGTTGACATGGCCCTGAAACAAATGAAACCCGGTAAAAGCCCCGGTCCCGACGGCCTAACCGCCAGTTACTACAAAACCTATGCAGAGATACTAACCCCCTCTTTTCTGAAAGCCTTCAACTCTTTTGCACACCCGGCCAACCCCCCACGAGATCTCCTAACAGCTCACATAGCAGTGATTCCCAAACCAAATAAAGACCAATCCTTAGTTACTAATTATAGACCTATCTCTTTGCTCAGTGTAGACCTTAAATGGTACGCGAAAACATTGGCAAACAGACTTCTTCCTCTGATCCCCCAGCTTATTGGCCTTGAACAAGTGGGATTCGTTCCGGGTCGGGAAGCGAGGGACAACACCCTCAAAGCGATCAATATTCACCACTGGCTCACAACCACTAAGAATAAGGGATTCATGCTTTCCCTCGACGCGGAGAAGGCATTCGACAGGGTGGCCTGGGACTACATGAGGGAAACCCTCAAAGCTATTGGCCTCCCTCAAACGATGCTGAATTATATATCGGCTCTATACTCCAGCCCCACTGCAAAAGTCCAAGTGAACGGCCATCTGTCGGATGCCTTCTCCGTGTCGAACGGAACTCGCCAGGGCTGCCCACTCTCCCCTTTAATTTTCATCCTCACTCTAGAACCCATCCTCAGACGCATTAATGCCAATCCAGACATTAAGGGTATCCAAATTAAACACCGCACCTACAAACTGGCAGCATTCGCCGACGACATCCTATTGTTTCTCACAGATCCACTAACCACAATCCCAAACCTACTCAATGACTTTCAAACTTTTCGTATCCTCTCCAACCTCCAGATCAACTTCTCCAAATCAACCGCACTCAACATCTCCCTACCTACCGAACTATGTCAACGATGCCAACGTAACTTTCCTTTCACGTGGAATAAGCTAGCCATCCCATACCTGGGCATTCAGATGCCATCCTCACTAACAGACCTATACACCCTAAACTACGCCCCACTTCTTCGAAAAATACAAAATGACCTTAAACAATGGACCACAGGACAGTTCTCCTGGTTCGGCAGGGCCGCCATAATCAAAATGAACATTCTACCCAGAATCCTATATCTTTTACAAACCGTTCCCATAAAAATACCACCCTCATTCTTCTCTACCTACCGCAAAGCTTGCACGGCCTTCATATGGGGTAAAATGCACCCGAGGATTAGCTTTAAAAGACTCACAACGCCCAAACTATTAGGGGGCATAGGGCTCCCAGACATATACAAATATCAGCAAGCATGCCACTTAGCCAGGATCATTGATTGGAACGTACACCCCAAGCATAAAGATTGGATTCAACTAGAACAATCACTATCGACTGTCCCCATCCGCAACCTACCATGGATTGACTCCTCTGTAACACCCCCAGAATACACACATCACCCACTTGTCCACCCTACCATACTCTCATTCCGTAAGACATGTAGTACAAATAAAATCTCAACAGTAAAAGGCCCGATGACACCTTTATGGTCAAACCCTGAATTTAATCCAGGAATGCACTCCTCCTTTTTAATACACTTATGGCCCCACCAGACTGTCAGAGCCGAACAATTCTTTGAAAGAGGCAAACTCCTATCATACACTGAATTGACCTCCAAACTGAGCACGGGAACCTTTCCCTTTTGGACATACGTCCAACTACATAACTTCTTCACCAGACCTAAACCCTCACCAGATTGGTCCAGACCCACAACCCCATTTGAAAACCTATGCCTAAGTGAAAGCACCCTCACACATCTGATCTCACAAACATACAACCTCTTATTCACTGATCACACCCAAACTAAACACTGGAATGTCAGACAGTGGGAACGGGATCTCTCTGTACATCTAACAGATCAAGATTGGACCAACATACACACACTGATTCATAGAGGTTCGCTGAATGTACAAGTCCAAGAAAATGCCTATAAATTATTTTCCAGGTGGTATAGAACCCCACTTCTACTACATCGCTTCAACCCGAAAATACCCCAAACTTGCTTGAGATGTTGTTCAGAAACAGGCTCTCTATTGCATATCTGGTGGTCCTGCAACAAAATCCAACCTTTCTGGAAAGCAGTCCACACACTGATCTCGCAGATCACCACATATTCCCTGAACTTTGACCCGGCAATGTTTCTGCTTCATCATTCCTCAACACATATACCGGCTTATCGCCGCTCTTTAACCATGCATTTGGTGAACGCAGCTAGAATGTGTATACCCCCCAAATGGCGATCCCCCGATCCGCCTACCATAACGGATTGGTTCCATCGCATCAACCAAACAAAGGTAATGGAAGACCTTATCCATCAATCACATGACACACAAGCTAGGTTCACCAAAACATGGACTTGCTGGATTCATTTCACTACAACGACAGAATACAAAAAACATACTGCATGATAAATCCCACAGGGCTGTGGCAGGCTCCTCAGGCCCCCTGGACTGTACTCACATACACCCCCACACAGCTCGCTTGCTAACAAACCCTACATCCCCATTTTACCGCTACACACACGACACCTTTCATTACCAGCAAAATGTAAGATTGACAAATTTCACAAAGATATACTACATTCACGTGCCCGCTCCCCACTTTTCATCCCCTGCCCCCTACCTATGACCATCCCCTTTTAACCTTCCCCCTCGATACCTGAAACCACATGCTCCTACGCATCGATCCGTCTCCTAACCACCCTAATCTACACTCCCTACTCCCCCCCAACATGAAGACGGACATATGTATAATTGATACACTCTTCAATAAAGCCATAATTACAAAATGTAGGAAAGTATTTTGAACCCCCCATGTTATTGTAACAAAAGTATGTACCAATTTATATGCTTCTGACTATAATAGCGAATAGTTGACTTTATTATCTAAACTTTGCGGTCAAAGTGGCTGCGTCCGCAATGTTACTTTTACCTATGATTTCACGTATTTCATATCTCTTTCTGTACGTATTATTCCTTGCATGAAAATTTCAATAAAAACTTGTTTAAAAAAAAAAAAAAAGAACACCAGTAATTTTCTTTAGGTAGCTGTAAATACTGTAACAAGACAAGCCTGCCTGTCAGTAGGAAGATAACAGGAACGGATCTAGCTGAACACTGTGAGCAGGACGCACTGCACTAAATGTAAATAGTCTAGAAGATAACAGGAACAGATCTAGCTAAACTGAATACAGTGTATATATATATATGCAACACCTGGGATGCATCTATATACACAATACACTGTAAGTGCAGCTAACTGACTGACTGTCCTGCCTAATTTAGCTAACTCAAATGAAATGACACTGTCTCTCTCTCTCTCTAAGCACACCGGAACACACTGCACAGGGCCGCCGTGCAGGCGGCCTTATATAGTGTGGGGCGTGTACTAAATCCCCTGAGCCATAATTGGCCAAAGCCTCCTTGGCTTTGGCCAATTACGGCTCTCTGTTCAGGCGGCGCTGTGATTGGCCAAGCATGCGGGTCATAGTGCATGCTTGGCCAATCATCAGCAAGCAATGCACTGCGATGCCACAGTGAATTATGGGCCGTGACGCGCCACACAAATTTGGCGCGAACGGCCCATATTGTTCGCAATTCGACGAACGATCGAACAGCCGATGTTCGAGTCGAACATGGGTTCGACTCGAACACGAAGCTCATCCCTACTCCATAGTAGTGCTATCAGCCCCTAAAATGTTTTGAAATTTTATTTTTGCTTTAAATTCAGGCAGAGTGCCAGAGGCTTTTTTTTGTGGTGTCCCCAAATCATTTTTATTAACCCTCCCTCCCCCCAACTGCTAAGTCAGCTGATCCCAATTCTCTATCTATCCTCAATCATCTATCTGCTGACTTTGCCAAACCCATACACACTATACCCATCTCTTTTGTGCTCAGATTTAGGGATGAATTACCCAAAGCATGAAGTGCAAGGGCCTGCCTGTATACTTTCAAATGGTACTGTTTTAAGTTTTTAGCAGAATGTCCAAATGTCCTCAAATGTGTACAGTGTGTATTTCTATCTTTGTATTATGACACTTCTTACCTGTCCAGTGGGCTGCCAATAGTGTAACTAAGGAGGGGCTGTTCCAAGTAATACCCTGTATTTAGGCATTCATCTCTCAATGAAGTGGAGAGGGTTACCTGTCCAAGATCCCCCCCCCCATAATGTTAGAAATGGCCCATGAGAGGGGGAAGGGGGAATATGATAGGTGTACCTTATACTTTGGTGTTGTTAAATTCCCCTTAATAAATGCTATCTGGAGGTTGGCCAAGAATGTTTGTGTCTAATCTGCTTGCCATGTTTATGTGCAAAAATAGTAATTTGTTTTTGTTTTCCTCAACAGTTTCCTTCCACGCTACAGGAATGGCAGACTGTGGCCTCCCACTTTGCCCAGCGGTGGGACTTTCCTAACTGCGGAGGGACAATTGATGGGAAACACGTCCACATCGTCCCACCACCCAACGCGGGGTCGTACTATTTCAACTATAAGGGGTTCAATAGTATTGTGATGTTGGCGGTGGTGTCGGCTAATTACGACTTCTTGTATGTGGACGTGGGGAAGAATGGCCGGATGTCCGATGGTGGAGTCATCGCTCAGACGGAGTTTTACAGGCTTTTCCAGAATGGCAGCTTGGACTTGCCACCTCCAGAGGACAATGTGGAAGGACTCCCATTCATCTTCATTGCTGATGAAGCGTTTGCGCTGGGGGACCATCTTATGCGGCCATTCCCTATGAGGACCCTCACCCCGGAACAGAGGGTTTTTAATTACCAGCTGGCCAGAGCCAGAAGAGTGGTGGAGAACACATTTGGAATCCTGGCCAGCCGGTTCCGCCTATTTCTGACATCCATCCATATGGCAGGGTATAAACTTAATCATATAATCCTGACGTGCTGTATTCTCCATAACTTTTTGCGCAAACATTCGGCCAACTATGCTGGCTCAGTTGGGCCTGAGGCCGGAATGATACATGAAACAACACTGACGGAGCTTGAAAGTGGCCGTCCTGGCTTGCCCTCCCTGAGTGAATGTGATGTCCGGTTACGATACCTGGAGTTCTTTGTGGGTAGGGGGGCCATCAATATGCCAGCAAATTTGTGAAGCCTTTATCAAATAAAAAACCAAAAAAAGAAAATCTTTGTTGACATTTACTGCTTGTGTTTGTTTTAGCTGACCCTGACAGAAATGTGTTGAGTCTAGAAAATGGCGTGATTGTGTAACCTTATACAAAGCACTGTTGGGTGTTATTTACTAAAGGCAAAGACACTTTGCACTACAAGTGCACTTGAAACTGCACTGAAACGGCACTTGTAGTGCAAAGAGGATTTGCCCTTAGGAAATAACCCCCATTTTCACAGAAAACAACAATTACATCACCACCAAAGTGTTTTAGCGTTGACACAATAATCCACACATTCTTGATTAACAATCTTTTTAATACCAGCACAATCACATGTGCATTTAGAAAAGGTTTTTCAATCAAACCATTATGTTTGTTGTATAACAATTTTTGGGGTAGCATTATCAAAAATAGAAATGTCCATTTAAGATAAAACAGGCATGTGTAAAACCAAGAAGAAAGACACAAATCTTGAACGTACAAAGTTCACATTTGGTAGAATTTGAAGGCAATATCAGACATGAGTATTTAGGAACTGTGTTTGATATTGCGTACAGATGGGGTGAAGTCACCCCAGGAAAAGCCAAATTTGGAAGATGCACACAAATTTCCCAATGTCAACATGTGCTAGCTGCCATCACGGGGGATCAAGGGACGTGTTTTGGGGGAGAAACCCCTTCTTCTCAGCTACTTTATTATTGAGGAAGGGGTTGCACCCCCAAAACGCGTCCATTCATCTCCCCTGATGGCAGATAGCACATGTTGGCACACTGTGTGCATCTTCCAAATTAGGCTTTTCTAAAAATCACTAAAACATTTTTTACATTGTAGCACACAAAAAAACAAAGGGATTGGGAGGGGTTTTAAACTCACCCCAAAACATCAATGATGTTTTTATTTTTTTGAATAACATCATTGATGTTTTTCTTGAGGTTTTCCAATTGTAAATTACACCCCATGATCTCCCCAATCAGGATCTGGGCACTTTCTGATGTGAAAAGATCTGGATCCACAAAATCACGATCACCTAAAAAGAGAGAAACCCAAAAAAAAAAGGTATCAAAAATATGCCGGCATCCATCTCTTACCTGAGCCTGTGGTCGCAGACACTCACCTGTTGTGGTGACCAGTTCCACCACATCTTCTTCCTCCTGCTCTTCTTGGGTTGGTGGGATTTCCCCTTCTTCCAGAGGTGGGAGGTCTGTGGTCTCCTCGGATGAGGGGTGTCCTCCGAGTCTTTTCTCCCCTATGTAAAACAAAAAAAAAAAATGCTATACTTAGCACACAGAGATTTGATGGCAGAACTATAAATAGGAAACATTGCTTGGAAGTGGGGTACAATTGTCTGTTTTGGCAGAGTTCCAAAATGGAGCATTTTCAGTGTCCTTTGTCAAGCTTCAATACTTTACCTGTTTGGTACAAGCTTCACAGATGTAGCCCCCCCCTATAGTATACACTGGAGCATCTGTGTGGCCCCCTAATAAAAATGGTGTTCTTGTGTCCCACACTAGTGCTCCATTGTCCAGATATGAAAACAGCTGCTGAGTGTCCTCTCCTTACACAGAATCTAGTTTGCATTTTATTCTAGTAACAAAGCCATCTACACTACCAAATTAGTTTCAGACAAGTAGGGCGTAAAAATTGTGGCCAAATGCATATTGCCTAAACAATGGTGTTTTATAGGCCGAAAGAAAAATGTTTGATACGAACGAATAATGTGCCCATGAACATGAAAGTTGCCATTTAAAAATTTACACTTGTAAGAAAAGCACATGAAGCAGCACGAACGTAATAAACATAAAGAATAGGAACACAGCAGAACTACTTACTTTTTTGCAGCACTCTCCGGATCTTTCTGTACTGCTCATGCTCTCGTAATTTCAGGTCCGACCATCGTTTCCTGAGCTGATCTTTCGATCGTCGTACCCCGAATTTCCGGTGCAGACTCCTGACCACTTTCGCCATGATCTTGGCCTTTCTGACATTGGGGTTGGGGTAAGGTCCATACTTTCCATCATAGTCGGCCCTCTTCAGGATGTCCGTCATCTCCAACATCTCCCCAAAGGACATATTTGAGGCCTTAAATCGTCTCCTTCTGGATCGTGACGTTTCCGGCTCCGGGCTTTCCTCCCCCTCCTTGTTGCTATAATTAGCACGCACCTGCTGTGTATCCGCCATGTGCTCTTCCCCCACTGTGCAGAACGAAAAGGGGCGGGGAATAGACTAGAAAGAACGTCAGGGGTGGGCGGAGTTACACGCATGCGCAGTGTGTATAAAGCGTAACACGCGTGCGTATTACGTACGATCTGTGAGCGGAGGAAGAAGCATAGAAAGTGCCGATCGTGATAACGAAGGTAAGATCTAAACTTGGCCCTATATTGCTTCGAAATTGAAGCCTATATTGTAACAAGATTAGGAGAGTTTGGCCTGACATTAGGGTTTGTCTTGTGTTGTGTCTTGCAGAGAAAATGGATGGCTTCAATGACCACAACTTCCTCCCCCTGTTCACAGACAAATACAGGGAGCTGCCCTGTCTGTGGCAGGTGAGACATCCCCATTACAACAATAAACAAAAGAGGCAGGCAGCGCTGGAGAAACTGCTGGAGTTGGTGAAGCCGGTGGTCCCCACAGCAACCATCCCCTATTTAAAAACCAAAATTGGTGGCCTGAGGAGCACTTATCTTAACCGGTTCAATACCAGGCCTTTTCACCCCCTTCCTTCCCAGACCAATTTTTAGTTTTCAGCGCTGTCGCACTTTAAATGACAATTGCGCGGTTGTGCGATGTTGTATCCAAACAAAATTGACGTCATTTTTTTCCCCACAAATAGAGCTTTCTTTTGATGGTATTTGATCACCTCTGCGGTTTTTATTTTTTGCGCTATAAAAAAAAGAAGAGAGACAATTTGGAAAAAAAACACAATATTTTTTACTTTTTGCTATAATAAATACCCCAATTTAAAAAAAAAAACAAACAAATTTTTTCCTCAGTTTCGGCCGATACGTATTTTTCTACATATTTTTGGTAAAAAAAATCACAATAAGCGTATATTGATTGGTTTGCGCAAAAGCGTCTATAAAATACGGGATAGATTTATGGCATTTTTAAAAAAAAAATATTTATTTTTTTTTTTTTACCAATAATAGCGGTGATTGCGATTTTTTTTCGTGACTGCGACATTATGGCGGACACATCGGACACTTTTGACACATTTTTGGGACCATTCATATTTATACAGCGATCAATGCTATAAAATTGCATTGATTACTGTGTAAATGTGACAGGCAGTGAAGGGGTTAACCACTAGGGGGCGGGGAGGGGTTAAATGTGTTTCCCAGGGAATGCTTCTAACTGTAGAGGGAGGGGACGCACAAGGGGAGGAGACCGATCAGTGTTCCTCCGTTCTGGGAACACAGATCGCTCTCCTCTGAGCTGACAGGACGGTCAGTACACACAGAGATCCACGGTCCGGCCCAGTTAACAGACAATCGCGGGTACCCGGCGGACATCACGGGTGCCTGGCGGACATTGCGGCCGCCGGGCACACGCACCGGGTCCCGAGCAACGCGGCGGGCGCGCGCGCGCCCCCTAGGCGGCCGGGAACCCGAGGCCGTCATATGACGTCCACCCAGGATGGGAGATCCCATCTGTGGATGTCATATTACTATAGGCGGGTAGGGAAGTGGTTAAGGAGCGCAAGAAGGTCACAGATTCCCAGAGGTCCGGAGCTGCAGCAGATGACATTTATGTCCCCAGGCTGTGGTACTACGAGAGACTGCGATTTCTGTCAGACCACACTGAAGTCAGGGAATCCCTCTCCACTCTTCCTTCCACCCCAGCTGAGGCTTCCGATGTCCAACCTGGGCCTTCCAGCCAGGAAGAAGTGGAGGAGCCCAGCTGGAGTCAGGTATAGTATTGTTCTACTGATTTCTGGTCAATAAATAAATGATGTTTATTAGATGTTATTATTGATCACTAATTGCTGATTTAATAAAGTGTTTTACATATCAATAGACAGTAGTGGGCACCCAAAATTGGGACAAGAATGAAAAATGCTGGGCTCAGAATGATAGTCTGTTATATTTGTTAACATTCAATTTGCAACAGTCAGGAGGTGAAAATTGTGTGTGATTGATGAATAAAAAACTCAAACAATGTCCCTTTTTCATACACAGGAAGACCTCATCCAGGAGGAGGTTGTGGAATGTGGCAGTCAGGAGGAGGCGGGGATTAGTGTCAGCCAGGAGGAGGCGGGGCTAAGTGTCAGCCAAGAGAAGCCTGGGACCAGTCGCAGCCTGACTGAGTCTCAGGTCCCTCCCCTCCGCCTGCCATATAAAAGAGCGAGGAAGGCGACTCCCATGCAGGATTCAGCGCTCAGGCTAATTCAGGAGGCTTCGGCATCCCTCCGAGCCTTACCCACTCCTGAAGAGGCCTTTGCCTGCATGGCTGCCACCAAACTGCAGGGCATGCAGGAGGGTCAACGCCTCCTGTGTGAGCAACTTATTTATAAAGTCCTAACTAAGGGGGTGAGTGGGGAACTAACACCAAAGACCGACGTGATTGAGTTGGACCATCCTCCTCCTCCTCCTGCTGCCACAACTCCACCACCAGAGCCACCGCGTGGAAGGAAGCGTGGAAGGAAGACAAGAGAGTGATGACCCTGGGTTCAGTCTGGTCTGATAAAAGCTGCAGTCCCTTGTATGACCACAGCCTGGTGACACAGATGTCATCTGCTGCTATCCGGATCTCTGGGACTTCTGGACCAGGACTGCCCTCCCTTAGATAAGGACTCTTCAGGCCACCAAATTTGCTTGAAAATAATTGATGTGTGCCCTGGGGGTCCAAGGCTTCACCCATTTCTGCAGTTTCTCCAGCGTTGCCTCCCTCTTTGTTTAGTTGTGAGCCCTTAATAAAAGTTTTTTTGGGGGAAATGATACTCTCCTGTGTGTGTTTTCATCCAAAAAGGACAGTTTGATGGTGACGATTCAGGTACATTTCTAACATAAAATGTGAAATTAACAAGGGACAACAACACCAAACAATCTCCTACAGATTAAATAGAACAACATATCAATGGTGTTGTGGTAACTTGACACAAAAAACACACACAATAATTTTCAGGAGTACAAATAAAAATCCCCCAAAAAAAAAAATCAGCCTTGAAAAAAATACAAACCAAAAAAAACTAATCTGCCTTAAAACCAAAAAAATAAAAAAAAAAACAACACCAAAATAATGTTGTCAGATGTGACAAATCAAAATATATTGAGGGAATCCTGATAAATAGTAAAGAAATAAGTTTGTGAGAAGTCTGTGTGAATATGAGCAGCAAAAATACTTAATTCTTGTCACATTATAAAGAAGAAGAGAGTGCGCTGTATTAACCACTTAACAACCGGCCCATAGCCAAATGATGGCTACAGGGCGGTTGTTTAACTCTGCTCCTAGGGCGCATCCAGAGGACCCGGCGCATCACGGATCTCGGTAAATGGCCGCTAATCGCGGCCGTTTACCATGTGATCGCTCCGTCAAATGACGGAGCGATCACATGTAAACAAACCGGCGTCATCTGATGAGCGCAGTTATTGGATAACCAACCACCTTACATGTTTCGGAAAAGGTCACAGAAAGATACATTTCTATGAAAAGTGTACTTCCTTCTTCAGGGGTTTAGGTAGGTTGTATTGTTGCATTTCTATCAAAAAAAATAAGAAAGTATAAATATGTCTGTATGAAAGTACCCAAACATTATAAGTTTACAATTCAATCATATATTAACATATAATTGTGAAATGGCAGAAGTACAGTCAAAGATATGTAGTTAAATACTCACAAATCAAAAATGCTCTCCTAGTGGCAGGGAAATTACACAGCACGTATGCAGGCAGATTGGGTCCCACACCCAGAAGGTCCTTTTAAGAGGTTTAATTAGTGTGCAAGGAGATATTCCCTAAGCACAGAGGAAATTTGCTTCAACTCATTTAGTGAATATGAGGCATATGAAGATGTTCATAGAACCAGGGTAATGCGGTGGTGTCAAAGACCCCCCTCACATATACACACAAATCAGCAGAAGCGGCAGGTCAGAGCTCGCAGGAGCCACCCGAATCAGGGTATGGAGGGCATGGACCTGTCAGAATACAGAAAAAGTATGCATGTATATACTGCAAATCTCGTCCCACAGTATAAAGCTAATAGCATGTTTTAATTCAGTGGGGAGGGTAGACAAACAGACAGAGAAAGCCTAACCAGGAAGGAGGAAAAAGGCAGCTTTAAAAGAGCCAAACATCACATAGGATTAAAGCTGCAGAAAAATCTGTGTCACAAAGGATATGTATGTCCATGTCAAATGCCTCAGCTATGTAGCACTGATCTGGCACATATGTTAGGCGTTTTAAATATCCCTCATGGGGGAGTGGTAGCCGAAAAGCAGCCAATCCGGTGGTTAAGAGAGGTGGAGTCTGTATGGCAGGTCCTGAAACACAGCTGCGTGAATCACTGCAGCCGTGTGTGTGGGCTCCCCACAAAAGTCTCCTCAGTCAGCGCAACGTCCGGTGCCTCCGCGTCACACGGCGCGATGATGTCAGATGTTGACACAGACTGCTGACATCAAGGGTGGGCAGCAGCTGAGGGTGAAAGATGCAAAAGCAGCCAGTGCGCATGCGCGGGGACAAAAGAGGCCACGGCGCAGGCGCAGAGCTGCCGCCTTAGAGAAAGCCTCCGGTCCCACGGAAGGGGTGGACCTGAGGCCCCCCCGGTGCCAGGGAGCGGCGACGAGCCACAACATCAATAAGGGAAGGGGGGAAGAGTTTTTGGACAGAAGAAAAAATATAAAGTCCCAGCCGAACCATCATTTTATATGATGGCCGACTGACACCAGTCATTGTATAACAATAACCCTATTTATCCATATGTCATTGTTAATGATGAAAAAAACAATAGTAAATCATGATAATACAATACTGTTAAGCGTTGGACTCTTATACTGGGGATGGTAACCCTGTCCACCTGCATTGGTGTTACAAGTGGATAGTGTAATAAAAAACCTGCAAGAGATCACAAAGAGACATAAATGATGTATTTTTAACATATCCAACAGCTGTCATTAAGAACACTTTCAACACAAGTCTGAGTTAGTAGGTTTTAATCGACAACTGGCATATTTAACTCATGAGAATCCAAAAATTATCAAAACACAACAAAAACATGAAAAAAGGCAAAGGAAATTTAAAAGCAAGAAAAATAGAATAGACGTGAAAATGAAAAGAAGAAAGGAGAGAAGAAATGAAAGAACCAAGGGAACATCATTGAGAACGAATGAGTCGAGAGACTCATAAGTCTTTGTCAAAATTTCCGGTTGCAAAGCCAGGTAAGAAGGGTTTGAGGTTGAAGGCTTTGTTTAATCCTGGTGGTGAGGTGGCATTTAAATTTGAGATCCACCGAAGCTCACACTGTAGGAGATATTTGTCATAATCTCCACCTCGTGAGCTCGGGTGCAGCCGATCAAGAACCAGAACTGATATGGTAGGACAGATAACATTGTGGGTCTGAGCAACATGTCTGCCCAATGGCAGGTCAGGATTGGCAGTTTCTATAGCTCTAATGTGGCGGTATAGTCTTTGCCACAGTTTTTGCACTGTTTTGCCTATATAAAAGCAGTTGCAGTTGCATAAAATTAGATAGACCACTCCTGTTGTTTGGCAGTTAGAATAATGCTTTGGTTTGAATGGCATGCCATTGGGCAGATAAATGTTTTTTCTGGTATTCATGTATTTGCAGTAGGAACATGATCCGCATGGGAAAGTGCCCACTGTCTTACAGGGATCCCCTCTCACTGAACCACGGAATTCACTCTGAACCAATAGATCACCCACCGAGGTGGCTCGTCTGTAGGTGATCATTGGAAAAGGGGGAACAAAGGGGCCTATGGTGGGGTCAGAGGTTAACAAATGCTTTTTTGTATTTTGTATATATTTGCATGAGTTTGGTATGATCATTGGTGAAGGTTGTGACTATTCGATGATTCTCCTTTGAAGTTTGTGGTTGCTTTGATACAAGTAATTCATGCCTATTGTTGGTATTGGCCCGCTGGAATGCTTTCTTGAGACATTTGTGGCTGTAGCCGCGTTCGAGTAGACGTTTTTTCAAATTATTAGCCTCATGTTTAAAGTCCAGCTGGATGGAACAATTGTGTTTAACATGCAGGTATTCACCATACGGAATAGATTTTAAAAGGGATCTAGGGTGGAAACTAGAAGAATGCAGGACAGTATTGCCTGCAGTGGGTTTTCTGAAAAGTTTTCAAGATAATGAATTGGATTCATTCTTGAAAATTTCAATGTCCAGAAAAGTGATTCTGGACATATCAGAATTCATTGTAAAGTTCAAATTAAATTTGTTGGTATTAAGTTTGATCAAAAATTCATCCAGAAGGTGTTGGGGCCATCCCAGACGACGAAGATGTCATCTATGTACCTGTGCCACATAACAACATGGAACAGGTACATAGAGAGAGCCTCGTCGCTGAAAATGGTGTTTTCCCATTCCCCCAGGTACAGATTGGCATAGCCAGGAGCACAGCAAGTGCCCCTGGCTACGCCCTGTACCTGGAGGAATATAGAGCCATCAAAGAAGAACACATTGTGATTTAATATGTAGTCCAAAGATAAAAGTATGAATTCATTGAAAGACGCTTCGTGATGACTAATTTGAGACAACACTCTACGTATACATGCCAATCCCTTGGAATGTGGTGTTGAACTATAGAGTGCTTCTACATCTATAGTTATAAGAAGGGCCGATTTTTCACCATAAATTAAATTGTCATTACGGGGTAGTGTTTGATTTAAAGATTGGATCTCAGAGGAGACCATCTTGAGAAAGGTCTTTACACCATGATTTGTGCTAGGGGCAGGGTACAAAGAAGAGGCCCTTTTCAAAGCTGATTTCTGAGGGGGAGCATTTGTAGGTGGATTTTGGATATCTCCAAGAAGCGTCTCCAAATCTATTGTAACGATACGATCTTTAGGTTAACTTTCTTCCAAAAGTGAGTTTAGATTGTCTAGAGCTTGACGTTCACTAAATGTACTACAGTCTTCACTGTCTATTTTTTGTTTTTCAAACATGCTTTTTAGAAGTAGTTTATGTGTGTAGAGATGTGTATCCTTTATCACTGTAAACTTATCTATCCTATTGTTTGGACAGAAGGTGAGTCCCTTGGATAGGACTGAGATTTCATCCTCTGTAAGGTTGTGTGTTGAAAGATTAATGATGTTCAGTTGTGGAGAAGAAGAAGAAGGGTTTAAAAGAGTCCCGGGTTTGGGGGAACAGAGGGATTAGATTGATTTTTGAAGAAGATTGCTGGGATTTTTATGGAGGATGTGGATGGAGTGGTGCCACCTAGTGAAGATGCCACGATTCCATTTGTTGGTAAAGATGCCACAGGGCCTGGGGCATTGGTAGAAGAATTTGAGAAGGGTTGCTCGGGAGATTGTTGTTTGGAAAACCGTTTTTTATTGGAGTTTGCTGAGGGGTGATCGCCTTTATGGCGTCTTTTGGGCTTTCTAGTTCATCTAAGTTGTTTTAAGGAAGTATGAGAGACGTTGGATGACACAGATGATGAGTCAGACATGTCTGAGTATCCAGGATTCTGTTTAAAATTCCGTTGGAAGTTTTTGCCACCAATTTGTTGAGACCATTTGTAGGCCTTCCCTTCCTCAAATGCTTATTTATCTCTCAAACGTTTAAATTCTTTTTTGGAAAGAATTGTTTTGTTAAACTGTTCTATGTGCGTTTTTAATTTTTGATTGTAGTTTTGAATAGAGGGATGAGTTTGTAGTATTTTAATTTTTGAGTAAACAGAATTTATGTTGGCGTCTATGTCAATCATGCGTCTCTGATATTCCTCTATTAGTAGGGTCATCATGCCTGTAGAACATGATTTCAGATTATTTTCCCATGCCATTTTAAATGTAGAACTCAAATTTTCTAAGGAGGGAAAAATTTGGACAAAAAGTCCTAGAGGGTTCAAGTCATCCTTGATATAGTCTTGGAAACTCTTGATATGCCAATGAGTAAGTGATTTTTTCTCAAGCCACTTAGTAAGGGCTGAGAATAAAAAACTCAATTCTGAATCACGGGATTTATTTTGACCAAAGTCTTGTTGGACCTTGGTTGCAAAATCGTCCCATGATTGACTGTAAAGTTCTGCCATGTCAAAAGAAGGAAAGGGGTAAGACAAAGAGGGTATTACTAACAATAATAATTAAACTCAAGAATAGTTACCAAAAGTGGGGACTGGGTAGGTATTTACTACCCAATTAAATTGGAGAGAGATTATTTGGGGAGAGGAAACTATACAAGAGACTGATCCTATAGGCTTCTGCCACATCCCAAAGAAAAACTTAATATAGAGAAAGATGGGAAGAGGAGGAAGAGAAATGTATGGGGACTACTCCAATTAAGCCCCCCCCTTCCGCCCCCATAAGCTAATTGGACTATTACGGTACCACATACAACAATACAATTTATAAATAAAATTTAAATTTATTCAAAAGACATTTAAAACATCTATATATACAGGATATAGATCTCACACCTATCTGTTATTTACAGTACAAAAATTGCAGTAACATTTAAAATGCCTACAAAGGTGGTTGAAGGCTGTTATTTTAGAGTACTTGGGGATGTATCCTCAACAGTTTCGCGGATTGACCGCTTCTTCAGGAGGCATCCAAGTGAATTCTCTATGAGTCAAATAATCACAATTACATACATAATAACTGAGGAAAAATTTATAAAAACATAATATTGGAGTGGTAATACATTTCGAAAAGTTAGAATACACTCACCAACCACTGCCCAATTGGGGCTAGGACGGTACCGTGAGACGCCCAAAAGACGGGCGTTCCCCGGGGGCGAGCACGGGGGATTTAATACAGCAGGGTACACTAATGAAGAGAATAGGGAACATATTAGAAAGTGGAAGTGTGGATCAATTATTCATGAATTGGGCCACCCGGGTGAAATAAAGCTAGAACTAGAGTGAAGGAGGGAAGGAAAAGGAAAGACAAGGAAAGGGGAGGGAAGGAAGGGGGGAAAAAAGAAGGAAAGGAAAAGGACAATGGGGGGGAGAGGACAAAGGAGAAGGAGGGACAAATGAGGGGAGGGGGGAAAGAGAAGGGGGGGGGGGAGGAGAAGGAAGAGGGGAGTGGGGGAAGGGGAAGGGGAGGGGGGAAGAGGGAGGGGGGGACCAGGGGGAAAGGCAGGAATGTGAAGGGGGAAAAAAAGGGGGGAAGGGAGGGGGGGTGAGGGGGGAGGGGAAATTGGAATGGAGTGGAGGAAAAAAGGGAAGTGAGAGAGGGGGGAAAAGTGAGAAAAGAAACAAAGGGGAAGGAGGGAGGGGGGGTATACCCTCCATCTCTAGTGTATCTGAAGCATTCTAAAACACACCCACCATTACTGGAATACTTGTAAGGGTCCAATGTTTTGCTCCTAGGGCAGGATTTATATTTAAGGATCATATGCTGTGATCATTGTTGTAAGTAGGAACATTACAGTTTTTCAAAAAATCCTTGATAGATGCTTCAGATTTCACTAATCTGGTCACAGCTGACCTGTCTGATCAAAGCTGGGAACAGAAAGGAGAGGAGGACAATGCCGTCACGCTCATTAAGGTAAGGAGGAGTACTGGTCAAACAGCAATTGTGAATAAACGGAAGAAGGATATAGTATAAACACTTACTAGCTGGTTGATCCACACGTAATTGACCTGCCGATTGTTTCCCTCTGCCGTGGATACAAGGCCGCCATTAAGGCGGCCTTATATATCCCCAACCCGGAAGGCATGTGGCGATGAACGGTCCGCAACCTAGCTTCCGGGTCAGACTTTCTCCTAGAGTGCAGGCGCGTATACAGGACTGCGCCTGCGTCTAGCCCACTGAGGTGGCAGTGAATGACACCGCTGAAGGAGGCAGAGGAGGATGGCCCTATCCGAAGGGAAGCCACTCCTCTGCCTGGAAAGTCACGTGCCCGCCACTGGGGGAGAATTAACTCCTCACACCACGCGTTGGCGGTGAGTGTATTAAATAGCTGGAGCCACAGATACATAGATAATTCAATCAATTGGTACGTGCAGTGAATTCAGTCGACCAATCCAAACTCATAAACACAGTAAACTTGAACAATTTATACAATGTAATAATTACAAAATATTATTACATACATATTTGCAGAAACAAAATAATGAAAACAATAAAGAAAAATGACCAGTCCTTAAATAAACTATTAGTATATATATATATATATATATATATATATATATATATATATATATATATATATATACTATATAGTATGTAATAATATTTTGTAATTATTACGTTGTATAAATTGTTCACGTTTACTGTGTTTATGAGTTTGGATTGGTCGACTGAATTCACTGCACCTACCAATTGATTGAATTATCTATGTATCTGTGGCTCCAGCTATTTAATACACTCACCGCCAACGCGCGGTGTGAGGAGTTAATTCTCCCCCAGTGGCGGGCACATGACTTTCCAGGCAGAGGAGTGGCTTCCCTTCGGATAGGGCCATCCTCCTCTGCCTCCTTCAGCGGTGTCATTCACCGCCACCTCAGTGGGCTAGACGCAGGCGCAGTCCTGTATACACGCCTGCGCTCTAGGAGAAAGTCTGACCCGGAAGCTAGGTTGCGGACGGTTCATCGCCGCACGCCTTCTGAGTTGGGGATATATAAGGCCGCCTTAATGGCGGCCTTGTGTCCACGGCAGAGGGAAACAATCGGCAGGTCAATTACGTGTGGATCAACCAGCTAGTAAGTGTTTATACTATATCCTTCTTCCGTTTATTCACAATTGCTGTTTGACCAGTACTCCTCCTTACCTTAATGAGCGTGACAGCATTGTCCTCCTCTCCTTTCTGTTCCCAGCATCGATCAGACAGGTCAGCTGTGACCAGATTAGTGAAATCTGCAGCATCTATCCAGGATTTTTTGAAAAACTGTAATGTTCCTACTTACAACAATGATCACAGCATATGATCCTTAAATATAAATCCTACCCTAGGAGCAAAACATTGGACCCTTACAAGTATTCCAGTAATGGTGGGTGTGTTTTAGAATGCCTTAGATGCACTAGAGGTGGAGGGTATACCCCCCTCCCTCCTTCCCCTTTGTTTCTTTTCTCACTTTTTCCCCCCTCTCTCACTTCCCTTTTTTCCTCCACTCCATTCCAATTTCCCCTCCCCTCCCCGTCCTCGCACCCCCCCCTACCCTTCCCCCCTTTTTTTCCCCCTTTCCATTCCTGCCTTTCCCCCTGGTCCCCCCCTCCCTCTTCCCCCCTCCCCTTCCCCTTCCCCCCTCCCCTCTTCCTTCTCCTCCCCCTTCCCCCCTTCTCTCCCCCCCTCCCCTCATTTGTCCCTCCCTTCTCCTTTGTCCTCTCCTCCCCCATTGTCTTTTTCCTTTCCTTCTTTTCCCCCCCTTCCTTCCCTCCCCTTTCTTTGTATTTCCTTTTCCTTCCCTCCTTCACTCTAGTTCTAGCTTTAGTCCACCCGGGTGGCCCAATTTATGAATAATTGATCCACACTTCCACTTTCTAATATGTTCCCTATTCTCTTCATTAGTTTACCCTGCCGTATTAAATTCCTCGGGGGAATGCCCGTCTTTTGGGCATCTCACAGTACCGTCCTAGCCCCAATTAGGCAGTGGTTGATGAGTGTTTTCTAACTTTTCGAAATGTATTACCACTCCAATATTATGTTGTTGTTTATAAATTTATCCTCAGTTATTATGTATGTAATTGTGATTATTTGACCCATAGAGAATTCACTTGGAGCCTCCTAAAGAAGCGGTCAATCCGCGAAACTGTTGAGGATACGTCCCCAAGTACTCTAAAATAACAGCCTTCAACCACCTTTGTGGGCATTTTAAATGTTACTGCAATTTTTGTACTGTAAATAACAGATAGGTGTGAGATCTATATTCTGTATATATAGATGTTTTAAATGTCTTTTGAATAAATTTAAATTTTATTTATAAATTGTATTGTTGTATGTGGTACTGTAATAGTCCAATTAGCTTATGGGGGCGGAAAGGGGGGGGGGCTTAATTGGAGTAGTCCCCATAGATTTCTCTTCCTCCTCTTCCTAGCTTTCTCTATATTAATACTTATAAAGGATGAAGGTACCCAAATAATATGTATTTATTATCATTCATTTGGCAATTATTTCATTAAACCAAAGAAAAACTTGTAAGAAAAAAGGGGTGTCCCCAAGGGATAAATATGGGCAGAAGGCCAGTAAAGGATACTATAGAGAAAGGATACCAAATATCAAAATACAATTAGAGAATATACAAAAATACAAAAATAGCTTAAAAATTGAGAGGAGCATGATCATAAATGCAAATGATGTACATAGCTGATAAATGCTACAAACAGCGATGAAAAGCGCAGTTATTAGATAACCAACCACCCTACATGTTTCGGAAAAGGTCACAGAAAGATAAATTTCTATGAAAAGTGTACTTCCTTCTTCAGGGGTTTAGGTAGGTTGTATTGTTGCATATATGTGAGGGGGGTCTTTGACACCACCGCATTACCCTGGTTCTATGAACATCTCCATATGCCTCATATTCACTAAATCAGTTGATGCAAATTTCCTCTGTGATTAGGGAATATCTCCTTGCACGCTAATTACATCTCTTAAAGATACGTGCTGTGTAATTTCCCTGCCACTAGGAGAGCATTTTTGATTTGTGAGTATTTAACTACATATCTTTGACTGTACTTCTGCCATTTCATAATTTTATGTTAATATATGAATTGTAAACTTATAATGTTTGGCTACTTTCATACAGACATATTTATACTTTCTTATTTTTTTTTATAGAAATGCAACAATACAACCTACCTAAACCCCTGAAGAAGGAAGTACACTTTTCATAGAAATGTATCTTTCTGTGACCTTTTCCGAAACATGTAGGGTGGTTGGTTATCCAATAACTGCACTACATTTTTGAAAATAGTGTCGTCAGTACAATTCTTGCGTATCCTTAAATACTGACTATAAGGGATAGATGCTGTAAATGCTTTGGGATGGAAGCTACTGGCATGTAAGATAGTGTTGCCAGATGTTGGTTTTCTAAAGAGACTACTACTGATACAGCCCATTTCATCTTTATGGATGTTGACATCCAGAAATGTTAGGGGGGATCTATTCTGTGCCATTGTGAATGTAAGGTTAAAGTTATCAGTGTTTAGTTGTTTCAAAAAAGATTCCAGTTGGTCAGGTGGGCCGCTACAAATGAGGAAAATGTCATTGATGAATCGAAGCCAAAGACCGACACTCCTCATGAAGGGGGCCATGGATTCAGATTCTCCAATCATGTGTTCCCACTCCCCCAGGTACAGGTTGGTGTAAGATGGGGCACAAGAGGTCCCCATCGCAACGCCCTGTACCTGGAGGAAATGGGAACCATTGAAGGTGAAATGATTGTGTTGGAGAATGAATTCTAAGGAGCCCAACAGAAATTCACCAATTAGGCCTGCGAGCCAGCTATCCCTAGAGATAATATGTCTCATGCATGTTAGGCCTCTGTCGTGAGGTATGGAGCTGTACAGTGCCTCCACATCGACAGTAACCAAGACTGACGTGGGGGCAATGCACAAACCATCCAGAATTTGCAATAAATGCAAGGTATCCCTAGGATAACTAGGGAGATTGGTCACATACGGGCGCAGGTAACCATCAACAAAGATACTGAGGTTTTCCGTCAGCGACCCATTGCCGGATACAATGGGTCTGCCGGGTGGGCGTTGCATGGATTTATGTAATTTGAGCAAAGAGTAGAATGCTGGGATCCTAGGGAATTTGGTCCTAATGAATTACCATTCGGACTTGGTGATAATATTTCGAACATGTGCTGAGTCCACCAAAGAATAAAAATCCTGCTTAAATATTTCAATTTTGTTGGCATTAAGCTTACAATACCATTTCTTATTGTCAAGAATTTTCATGCACATGTCGACATATTTGTCATTATCCATAATTACAATATTGCTCCCCTTATTGGAGGGCTTTATTGTTACGCCCGGGTGCTCTTTCAGTGTTTTAAGGACCAATCTTTCATCTTTGGACAAGTTGCCCTGATTGGAACTATTGATTCTTATTTTACATATCTCGCTGCCCAACAATTTAACAAAGGCCAGGACGTTGGAGTTGGTATTTAGTGATGGAAATTTGTCAGATTTCATTTTGAATGTAGGCATTATGAGGGGTACTGATTGACCAAACGCCCAAAGTAGTGTTCCTGATCGATCTGATCGATCAAAGACCTAATTTTCCTCAAGCAAACTAACTAGGGCATCCAAGGCCTTTAGTTCCTGGGGCTCGAAGCAAGGCTCAGTGGGAATTTCTTTAGAGTATAGTTGCTTTAAAATTAATTTGAGGGCAAATAATTGGAGGTCCTTAATCGCCTCAAATGTGTTGATGTCCTGGCTGGGCAAAAAACTTAGGCCTTGTGCGAGGACCTGGGATTCTAGTTCCGAAAGTTTGCACTTAGATAAGTTGACCACATTTAGATCAGGGGTGGACATGTCTGAAGGAGTTTGGGATTTATCGGCCCGATCTCTATTTCATTGTGATTCTAAGTTGATAGGTTCCCTGGTCGCACTGTCATCATGTATCACATTGGGTGACGATGCCTTGTTGCCCACAGTGGACAGCCTGGAAAAAGTGCGTAAGTGTCCTAGTGTGGTAGTATGAATAAAGTGCTCATATTGGATAGGATTTTTTCCTTGCGTCGCTTGTGTGCCAAGATTGTGTGCCGGAGGGTTGTGCGATTTGGTGATACATTTCTTAGCATGTTTGCCATTAGAACCACTTCCATTTGGTCCTCGTTTGGACTTTCTCGATCTCTTTGAGCCAGACTGTACCCTGGAAGAAAAAGAAGAAGATACCGACGAGGCATCTGACAGCCCAGGATCATTATGATACGATCTTGGTTCAAATTTAGATATGGTTTGAGTGTTTTTCCAATTGTATGATTTCTGCTCAAGAAAAGCAGTTTGGTCCCTCAGGAATTTGTTTTCCTTTTTGACAAGGATACTTCTGTTAAATTGTTCCAGATGTTCATCAAGATCATTATCTAGTTGAGCGAACAATGCATGTGTTTTGAAGGGTAAAAGTTGCGTATACAGGGGCTCCAGTTCACTGTCAATTTTTTTTTTACATTAATTCTTTATTGAAGAAATATATATTTTAACAACATACAACAAAAGAATAACAAATGATTGAGTAATTGGGACCTGAATGGAGTCTGTGAAACTCCAGCTAGGAGAACACATATATATATAAACCTGTATATAAACATACAACATCAAACAGTGGGTAATAACCAGGACACAGAACATACCAGACATGTCTCCCTCAGGTAATATGTTAATCAAGCTATTGAAAGAAAACAGTAAAAAAGACAGTTGGGTGAACAGAGAACTTTGTAGGATTAACATAGAGTAAATAAAGTAAAATAAGATAAGATAAAATAAAATAAAGTAGGATAAAGTAAAATAAAATAACACAGAATAACATAAAATAAGATATGATAGAATAGACATTGGGGTGGATTGTCGGTATCATAAATGGGTCTACCAGGCTCAGCAGGCACTGAACATTTGTAAATACTTGTTTATATGTGGGAGGGGGTAAAATGAATGTTTGTTAACCCATAGGTTCCATAGTTTCCAATAATGGTCAAATAGACGCTTGTTTCCGTGGCGATACGCTAGTATGCTTTCAAATACGTAATTACACTTAACTATTTCAATTACTTCAGATATATTAGGTGCTAGGTTGGATTTCCATTTTCTGGTTATAAGGGTTTTGGCAGCCAGAAAGATGTGGGTAACTATTCCTCTACAATCATGGGGAAAATGCTCTATGCCTATATTTAGAATCGTCAATGCTGGGGAGGGTGGGGTGATGATTCCAGTAATCTCTGAGATCATGCAAAATATTTTGTTCCAGAAGCTGGTTATGTGTTTGCATGACCAGAAGATATACTTAAGTTGGCCTATTGTACCACACCCTCTCCAGCATAGTGGGGACTGTGATGGAAGAAATTTGGACATTCTATATGGGGTGAGATACCACCTCAAGGCAATTTTTTGGGTTAGTTCCCAATGGTTGGCACATTTAGAAGTCTGGTAAATTGTCTTAAAGGCTAATTGCCATTGTTGGGTGGTAAAGGTCTCTCCAAGATCTAATTCCCATTTTGAATATGGGGCAGATTTACTAAACACTAGTTTGTTTTGCAATAGGTTGTAGAATAGGGAAGTGCCCTTAATAGAGGAAGAGGTGCATTGGAGATATTGCCATCCCTGTTTATGTAGAAGTATTTCTGGGGAGTCAATGGAGTTTAGTGGGATATTTGTAAGTAGGAGAAGCGTTCGGTTGCGGGGAGTTGGAATTCTTCTTGAAGCTGCTCGAACGACTTAAGGGAATGATTGGTAAACATATGTGATATGTTTAAAGCGCCTTGTTTTTCCCATTTGCAAAGTGATAGCTGTGGAATGATTGTTTCTAAAGTCCTGAGTGGGAGTGGAATGGCTGTTGTTTGTGATTGTGGAGGGTTTAGGGAGTAGAAGGCTCTCCATGCTAATAAAGAGGCTTGGATTGATAGAGGAAGGTTTTTTAATGGCCAGGGTTTCCAGATATCAACCAATAGTAGGGTGTTGAGTGAAGGTGCAGGGCTGGCATTTTGTTCAATATCTATCCAGAGTTTATCTGGGGAGGGGTTGACCCAACTCCATAGTTGTTATGGCCGGGTAGCGACCCAATAGTCGCGGAGGTCTGTCATACCCATACCGCCTGCGTTTTTATGTTTAAGAAGCAAAGTATGGGAGCTACGGGGCTTTATATCTTTCCATACAAATTTTCGAAGTACTTTGTTAAGTGTTAGCATATGCACTTTCTTTACAGGTATGGGGAGTGTCTTGAAGAGATACAGTATCTGTGGGAGTAGTATCATCTTGAAAGAGGCAAGCTGTCCCGACCAGGAAAGCTCATATTTGGACATATTGTGTGCGACCTTCGATATTTTGGCAATAAAAGTGAGGTAGTTGGCATTAGCTAGTTTTGTGATGTCAGATACCACTTGTATTCCCAAGTAAAGTATGCCATCGGTGCTCCGCGTGTAAGGGTAAGAAGCTTGGAGTTTGGTTCGTAAGTCAGAGTCAATACCAATATCCAACAGCAATGATTTAGTAAAATTAACCTTGTAATAGGATAGCTTGCTAAATGTTGCAAGAATATTGTGAGTCTTTGCGAGGGAGGGTTCCGGATTCGTCAGGAAGATAATAATGTCGTCTGCGAATAAATTAATGTTGTGAGTATGTTGGTGGGATTTAAACCCATTGATTTGTGTGGAAGTTCTGATAGCTTCTGCTAATGGCTCAATTAGTAGATTAAAAATGGAGGGAGATAGAGGGCATCCCTGTCTGGTCCCGTTTGTGATCAGAAAGGGGTGGGATAGCATATTGGAGGTATATACTCTGGCAGATGGTGTAGAATACAATGCCAAAATTGCGGATAGTATAGGTCCCGTGAACCCGAATTTTTGGAGCGTCTTGTGCATAAATTGCCAATGGATACGGTTGAATGCCTTCTCCGCATCCAAAGATAACAGCAGAGAAGGCACCCGACCGGTCCCAGCCTGATTTACAATGCCCAAGACCCTCCTTGTAGCGTCCGACGCCTGTCGTCCGTGCACAAAGCCTGTCTGATCCGGTTTGATCAGATCGGGTAAAATAGGGGTTAGTCTCTGAGCAAGAATTTTCGTGTACAGTTTAACATCTGTATTCAAAAGAGATATTGGCCTGTAGTTAGTTGGTGATGTAGGGTCTTTCCCTGCTTTGAGTATGGTAACTATAAATGCCTGTAGCATCTCAGAAGGGAATGAGGCGGAGGTCATCGCAGCCGCAAACACTGAGGAAAGGGATGGGGTGAGGGTTTCCATGAAGCATTGATAGTAGTCGTTTGTTAGTCCATCGGGGCCTGGGGATTTCCCCAAAGGAAGGGACTTAATAGCTTTGTTGATTTCGTGGGGTGTTATAGGAGCATTAAGCGTTTGGAGTTGAGTAGTAGTAAGAGTAGGAAGATGAAGGGAGGTGAGAAATGATTCAATATCCGGGCCTCGTGGTTGGGGGGTGTCAGGGTCATCCTTCAGGTTATACAGGGAACCATAATAGGAGGCAAAGGCATCAGTAATTCTTTGTGGGTTAACAATTTTATTCTTGGAGGTTGAGTCTAACAAATATTCTATTTTCGATTGGATTTTTTTGGCTTTGAAACGATTTGCTAGGAATTTACCTGCTTTGTTCCCAGAGGAATACTGCGTTAGTCTAAGAGCTCTAATGTATTTATCGTGCCATTCTATAAGTAAAGATCATAGATCTGTACGTAGTTTGGATAGAGTCGCACATGTAGATTGGGATGGGTTATTTTTGTTAGTGGACTCAAGGATCCGAATTTCTCCTAGTAATTTTTCAAGCTGCGACGACCTCTGCCTCTTAATACGAGAGCATAATTGTATTAAAATACCCCTAATGAAGGCCTTATGAGCACACCATACAGTAAAGGGATTTGATACAGTGTCCAAGTTCATCTGAAAATATTGCCGAAGGTGTTTAGAGATGATACTAGTGTTTTGGGGTGAATTGAGAACCTGGGAGTTGACTCTCCAAATGTAAGCAGGGTTTGGTGTGTGACCCTCCACTATAGATATAGAGACAGGGGCATGGTCTGACTATGAAATATCATGTATAGTGGAGGAGGACACAGCTTGCAACAGTACCTTATCTACTAATATCATATCGATTCTTGAATATGAGTTATGGAGTAAAGAATGAAAAGTAGTCCTGCTCTTCTGCGTGCTGACACCTCCAAGTGTCATACACATCTTCTCTGTGGAATATCGGTTGGAGGGCTAAAGGAAGTCTCTTAGGTTTAGAGGATAGATCCAGATGAGGATTCGCAGTGATATTAAAATCTCCACAGATTACCAGTGATCCGCATTTTATTTTTGAGAGTTTGCGAAACAGTTTGTGAGTGAAGCGGATTTGATGTGAGTTGGGTGCATAAACGTTCACTACAGTGAATGGTCTGTTATTTATGTCACATCTGAGGATCAGGTATCTGCCTTCCGGGTCGCATATGGATTCATGTAGGGAGAAAGCTACTTATGTTTTTGACTGCGATGAGAACTTCCATCTTTTTCTGGGGAGCAGAGGCAGCGAAGACATGAGAAAATTGCTTGTGGTGAAAAGAAGATGGTATCATTGTAGGTAATGGTAAATTTTGCAGGGTAGCCCCAGCGATATGTGATATTATGATTACGCAGTGCTTTTGTAATTGTTGAAAGCCATTTCCTCTTTTTCAGCGTAAATTGAGAAAGATCCGGGTAAATTTGGAGATGAGAGAATCGTTCGGGCAGATGTTTTGTTTTGTTGGACATGAATTGGTCCTTCACGTGATAGAAGTGAACTCTCATGATTACATCACGTTGGAAATCATCAGAAAGGTATGCGGGTTTAGGCAGGCGGTGGATCCTGTCAATGATTATTTCAGATATTGGGGTAGATGGCAGGACAGCTTGAATTATATCGCAGGCATACTGGTTTAATTGAGCATTTAAGACGGACTCAGAGTGTTATGGGAGACTGCAAATTCACCCATCTTGTGCTCAATGTGATCCACTCTCCCTCCCAGTTCCTGCACTTCTGATTTAAAGTTGGACACACATTCCATAAGATCAGCATGTAAGGAAGCTCGCAAGGATACAAGCATGTCCTTTAATGTGGACTCTGATACAGGCTGGTTGGTTGCTGGGAAGGAGTTAAAAGTGTCAGCTAAGTCTCTTGTTGTATTGGAGGAGTTGCAGCTATGGCTTACCTCAATTGGAGAGGAGTCAGCAGACAGCCGTGGCTTGCTCTTTGCAGGGCTCAGTGACAGGGGTGTGGACACCACTGGTGATCGTGGTTGCGATGTCTTGGAAGCCCCAGGCTGGGGAGGACTGTGAGCGGAACGAGAGGAGCCACTCGATGAGGAAGGCGAGCCGCTGGCGCCACCATCTTGAGTATGCGCCCGCTCATGATGGGGGAAGAAGTGTGGAAGTTTCCTCGCCCCCACAGCTCCCTTTGAGTGCCTAGTCATCTCCGCTGGTGCAGGGGTGTTTGTGCAGCAAGCCGCAGTGGAGATGTCTTTGTATGCCGCCTCTGTTAGATAGATTCCCCGGTGCGACAGAGGAGCTGCCGAATCAGACTTCCATTCAGCAGCGCGGTAGCCACGCCCCCCTCCACTGTCAATTTTTTTTAATAGTTTTCTTATATTCATCTATTAGGAGGGACATCATGCCTTCTGAGCATGCTGATAAGTTTTTTTTCCCATGCTTCTTTAAAAGATTAATCTATATATTCCATGGTGGGGAAAATCTGGATCTGTAGTCCAAAGGGGTTAATGTGGTTTCTAAGGTAATATTCAAATGAATGTATGTGCCAGTGATTTGATGATTTTTTTTCTAGAAGTTTTCTAAGATTTGAAAAAAAAGAAGAGAGTTCAGAGTCCTTTTGCTCTTTTTGAGAAAAATTCTTATAAAGACCAGACATGGTGTTATACCAATTCTTTTCAACATAGTTAGTCATAGTAGATTATAGACAATATAGATTGTGAAAAATAGGTACTAATACAGTCTAATATCCAAGAGGGACACCGGAAACGGAGGTGGGTATTTGCTACCCGTTAGATAAATATGGGGAGATGGTGTCACCTCTGAGGAGAGCTGTAATGTCAGTGAACCCACATCTCTAGTAAAATGTACTAATTACTCAAACGTGAGTGTATGTCCTCTAATTGGACTGGTGAGACTTGTAGTTCCACGACTGTGGATCTGATGCACCCAGGCATCATACAGCGATACTTTGGGGCCTTGCTTTTCTCCCCTGTGCTGTAAGGTCAGTACTGTATTACTCACACATGTAAGAAGTTGAGCAATTATTGGCATCTTGTTCTGCAGCCCTTGTCTTTTGTTCTTCTGGATTACAAGCAAATAAAAAATCATCACTGCAGTATAATATCAGGCTAGCTGAAGACATCCAGAATTTAAGGAACATTTACCACTTTCTCCTTTTACTAAGCTTTACTGTTCTACATTGGAGTTATGCTCTGAACTACAACATAGGGGGAGCCATTTAGTGAGATGTAATCAGAATTTGCACTGTGCTAATGTATTCATTGTTGTGCATTTTGTACCGGTCTGTGTGCTGAGGCCTCAGTGGAAGGTATTCAATACATATGTTAAAGGTATTGGAAATCTATCCCCCTGTGCACCTGTTCACATATACCCCTTTAGGTTGTCATCAGGTTACGAGTATATGATGTATGTGCACTGAATAATACTTTTTTGTCAATCATAACCTGTGTTCATTCATCTGTTATTCATACCCTTTTCATTGTGTTATTCTTTATCTCAGTAAACATTTCTGAGAGGTTCAGAGATATTGTGTGAGTTTCTCATTATTAACATGACATTTCAGAATGGAACCCAAGGTGTCAGAGGTAAGAGAGGATCTGCAGAGTCAGGGTGACCAGTGGGATATAGAGTCAATCAGCAGCCCCCAGGGGGTACCGCTACATACACATATTTGCTAAATGTTTAAACTTTTGACACTGGGAGACTGGGCGGGGTCTAAGTTAATGACTAGTACTAGTTAGTGACTGTGGTGATTGGCTGTCACGGCAGCCATATGATCGGAAAACTTTCCGTTAGCCACTGGTAACTGTGGCAGGAGCGTGCTCTCAGCACAGCTGTATGTACACTAATTCACGAAAATATGTGGTTGCTTGGCGCTAAGGTTCACCCACCGATTTGCGTGTGGTCGGTGTCAAAGGATTAATATTTGTGGAGATCTGAGGTCCTGAGGAAGCGGGTTATCCCACAAAACGTGTTGACCTACATTCCATGGTTTCCAGGGACCCTACATTTACCAATCAAATGGGTTCTAATTTATTTTTAAAGCTTTGTATATTTTAAACGTATAAATAAAAATGTATGACTATTTTTAAAGATGGTTACTTTTCATGTGTAAAATCATTGGAGACATATATTTAAAGTCACTTTCATTTACATATACATATGATTGGTTCTACACCATATTAGGGATGATATTCTCCAATGGGATGACATATGACAACACATCGCTCTACCACTTTGGTTTATTCTCTGAACTCTGCCACCTTTTGACTATAGATTGATCCTGACTATTCTGAACCTTGCCTGCCTTGTACCTGCACTGTTATTGAACCACACTGCCTGTCTGTCAACTGAAAGGTACCTGTTTGCTTTGCTCAGTTTGTTTGCGTGGTAGCCAGGCACTATACTATAGCATTGTGTATAAGTCCTGGGGACAACAGAGTACCAGTAGGCCTGCTTGCCTTATGCGAAAGAGGGCTGCTATAGGTGAAGAACACAGTAGCTAGCTATAGTGTCTAACCATGTATGCTAGCAATGTTGCCAACCGCCGTTAATTTACGGGCAGCCCGTAAATTTCACCCAATTTTCGGGGTGCCCGTGAATGTCCGTTACGGGCAGCCGCTGCCTGCAGAAAAGATGGCTGTGGGCCAGCCATGCAACTGTGAATGCACCATTCTGAAGCCTGCAGGACTCGGGAAAGATCTTACAAGCCCGGCTGGGCGGCGCATGCGCAGTAACGTAATGTCACCACCTGGTGCCATTTTTAAACGGAAGCCGCCACTCGTTCTTCTTGGCGGTTCAGCGGGGGGAGTGCAACGGTGCAGAGATGTGCCACATGACGGGCCACAGGAGGTCATTACTGGAGGGGGTGAAACCGACCCGGTAGAGGAGGACACTGTGCCTGACTGTGACTGGAGAGATGAAAGGGACACAGTATAGTAATATGAAGGGGGACAGTGGAGGAAACTACCATGTCCACAGCCTTTAACAATCTCCTGCCCACTGCCTCTGACCATCTTCTGCCCGCAGCCTCTGACCATCTCCTGCCCGCAGCCTCTGACCATCTCCTGTTCCTGTATCCTGTACGCAGCCTCTGACCATTTCCTACATCATGTCTGCAGTCTCTGAGGGGGAGTTGGGAGAGGGGTCATGAGTGGGAGCACCGCCGGGATCATGGCGGTCATGGGAGAAGTCGTACGTGTGTGAACTGTAGATAGGAGACCATAGGAAAACCAGAGCCGCCAAGCTGGAGCCATCTGACTGAGCCGTGCATGATGCATCTGAAAGGAGGTCAGTGACAGGGCCGCCAGGCCAGTCTGGGGGGGGGGTTGCTGACGTAAGGGGAGTGAATAAAATAATGTAAGGGGCACTGATATAAAGGTTCCCCCTTTATTAGTAACTCCCCTTACCTTAGTGTATTCACTTTGCGGAAGGTGGTCTCTAGTAACCAGAGTGCGCCCCACATCAGAGTTCCTGGCATTCCCCTTTACATCAGAGTCTGCAGGATTGCCCCTTACAGGGAAAGGGTAATGCTGCAGACCCTGATATAAGTGGGAACTCTGATGTAAAGGGAATGCAGTGGACTCTGATATAAGGTAGTCTCTGGTCACCAGAGCCATCCTCTTACATCAGAGTTCCCACTTAGATCATGATCTGCAGCATTCCCCTTTACATAAGAGTTCCCTTTCACTGTAAGGGGGGTCCCTGCAGACTCTGATGTAAGGGGGGAACCCAGTGCTGGCTGGGTTATAGTAACCTGACCTTCATGTCAATGGAGAAATATGTTTTTTGACTTTTTTTAACTTAAACACATTGCTAATAGCACTAGTTATGTGTTTATAGTTCAAATATTTATACTTGCACTGTTTAGCACTGAAAACATTAATTTTAGGTATTTTTTTGCAGTGTTAGTAAAAAATGCGGCTCTGCCAGTAATTGTCATGATTTTCGCCAGTAAAAAAATTGGTGCCATTTGTAAATTTTGGCATCCTGCCAGTAAATTTCACTTCAGGGGGTTGGCAACATTGTATGCTAGGGGTAAGCATACTAAGTACCAAAAGGTCAAAAATACAAAAAACAGGAAATTGTGGTTCCACAATGCTCATACACACCTCTTTACATTTAACAGATGGCTTTCCTGTTAAGAAGGTTCCTGAAAGGTGAAAACGCATAAGGTATTTGTAGATGTGGTTTTAGAGTTTGACTTTGAGTTTAAAATCAACAAATGTGATAATGACAAGATGAAACAAGAACCAACTTTCCAGCTCTTAAAACTGGATACAGTGGATGTATAAAGTATATACTTCAGGCACCTCTTTAAGATAAAATAATTAGAACGCTGTAGTGCTAGCTATAGTTGTTTTTATCTTAGGCTGGAGTGTGATCTGGGGATCACTCTCTAGAGGGCAAGCAGATTGACAAAACCCTTATGAAAGCTTCATATGTCATTCAAATATCAGGAATTCGTTTTCAAACTGTTAACATGATGGTACTATACACATGCACGCATACCTCCCAACTTTTTGAGATGAGAATAAGTATGCAGTATGCAGGCATAGGACACACACCTTACCCCCTTAAGGTAGAATTGTACAAAAAAACAAGATTAGATAAACCCACAAGTGCTTTTTTTTTAACCACTACTATTCCTTTATATTGGCTTTTGGAATTTACAAATGCAGCAATTTAGAAAATAGATGAAAGGTTTGGCACTGGAAAACACTTTTTGATAGATAAAAAGTGCATTTTATATACATCTATATAGATCAGACCAAAATGAGGGACAAAT
The DNA here is from genome assembly GCA_037953035.1 of Aquarana catesbeiana. Taxonomy (NCBI): domain Eukaryota; kingdom Metazoa; phylum Chordata; class Amphibia; order Anura; family Ranidae; genus Aquarana; species Aquarana catesbeiana. The sequence continues at coordinate 1,339,492 of JBBHAA010000512.1, read as the reverse complement.
GAGGAGGAATAAGGGACAGAGCAGGGGCGGATCCAGGGGGGGGGGCAATGGGGAAATTGCCCCCTCTGAGAATGAGGGTGATGAGAGAGCCAGCGGGCGGCTCCGTAGCTGAGAGAGCTGGCGGGCAGCTCCATGGATGAGAGAGCCGGCGGGCGGCTCCGTAAGTAAGAGAGCCGGCGGGCGGCTCCGCGGGAGAGAGACAGCAGGTTGGTCCGGCGGCTCAGTTGGTGAGAGCGCGGATGAGCAGCTGTGCGGCTCGATGTGTGAGTGTGCTGCTGGCCAATCAGGGAGCTGGCCCAGCCTGCATCCCTGCACTTCCCTCCTCACTGTGCAGGCAGCAACGGCAGCAGAGAGATTACATCATCTCTCTGCTGCCTGAGAGGTATTCTGTTGCCTGACTCTGAGACACAAGAGACCACCTTAGCAGGAAAGTGACAGAGCAAGTTACTGTCAATCCGCAATGTGTGTCAGGTGACGTTAGGTGACAGGCGAGGTGGCCGACAGAGGAACTTTGCTCCATACAGGGACAGTCTCTCCAAATCAGGGACAGTTGGGAGCTATGCTCACGGCTCCACAGAATGTTCCCCCAGTGTTCTGAGCTGTGCTGGAGGTGTGAAAAGGAGCGGGGAACTTCATGACTGTTCCTAAAAAATTCACAGATTATGAACAACCCTGGGACCTGGCATTAAAAAGGGGTTCGACATTGAAAGGTACTCTTTTTTGAAAAAATTGGGGTCTATTAGACCCTAGATCTCTCCTCTGCCCTCAAAGCATCTGACCACAGCAAGATCGGTGTGATTAAATGCTTTCCAATTTCCCAATGGCACTGTTTATATCCGGCGAAACGTCATTAAATGCTCATAGCTTCCAGTTTCTTAGGCCATAGAGATGATTGGAGCCATTCTGGTCTCCGATCAGCTCTATGGTCAGCTGGCGGAACCATCGACTGCATTCTTGGGTTCCCCTTTGGGAACCCAAGAGCAGTCTAGAGGTATTAGCCGCTAGGATTGCTTTTGCATGAAAGCTGACCGCTGGCTGAAAAGAATGATACCAAGATGATCATTCTGGTTAGGGATGAGCTTCGTGTTCAAGTCGAACCCATGTTCGACTCGAACAACGTCTGTTCTATCGTTCGCTGAACTGCGAACGATATGGGCCAGTAGCGCCAAATTCTAGTGGCGCGTCACGGCCTATAATTCACTGCGGCATCGCAGTGCATTGCTGGCTGATGATTGGCCAAGCATGCACTATGACCCACATGCTTGGCCATCTGTACGGAGAGCTGTAATTGTCCAAAGCCAGGGTGGTTTTGGCCAATTATGGCTCAGGGGGTTTAGTACATGCCCCACACTATATAAGGCCGCCTGCACGTCGGGACTGTGTAGTGTGTTCCGGTGTTGAGAGACAGAGACGGAGAGACAGTGTCATTTGATTTAAGTTAGATAGATTAGGCAGGACAGTCAGTCAGTTGCACTTACAGTGTATTGTGTATATATATGCATCCCAGGTGTTAATGTAGTGCGTCCTCTGCACAGTGTTCAGCTAAAGCTACCTGTAGAAGATTGGTGGTGTTTTTCTGATCCTATCACTACCGCAGGCAGCTACATTATTTTTTAGTGTAGTGCGTCCTCTTCACAGTGTTCAGCTAAAGCTACAAGTTTGTGTAGTGCGACCTCTGCACAGTGTTCAGCTAAAGCTACAAGTTAGTTTAGTGCGACCTCTGCACAGTGTTCAGCTAAAGCTACAAGTTAGTGTAGTGCGACATCTGCACAGTGTTCAGCTAAAGCTCCAAGTTAGTGTAGTGCGACCTCTGCACAGTGTTCAGCTAAAGCTACAAGTTAGAGTAGTGCGACCTCTGCACAGTGTTCAGCTAAAGCTACAAGTTAGTGTAGTGTGACCTCTGCACAGTGTTCAGCCAAAGCTGCCTGTAGAAGGTTGGTGGTGTTTTCCTGATCCTACTGCACAGTGTTCAGCTAAAGCTACAAGTTAGTGTAGTACGACCTCTGCACAGTGTTCAGCTAAAGCCACAAGTTAGTGTAGTGCGACCTCTGCACAGTGTTCAGCTAAAGCTACAAGTTAGTGTAGTGCAACCTCTGCACAGTGTTCAGCTAAAGCTGCAAGTTAGTGTAGTACGACCTCTGCACAGTGTTCAGCTAAAGCTACAAGTTAGTGTAGTGCGACCTCTGCACAGTGTTCGGCTAAAGCTACCTGTAGAAGGTTGGTGGTGTTTTCCTGATCCTATCACTACCGCAGGCAGCTACATTATTTACACGTTAGTGTAGTGCGACCTCTGCACAGTGTTCAGCTAAAGCTACCTGTAGAAGGTTGGTGGTGTTTTCCTGATCCTATTACTACCGCAGGCAGCTACATTATTTAAACATTAGTGTAGTGCGTCCACTGCACAGTGTTCAGCTAAAGCTACAAGTTAGTGTAGTATGACGTCTGCACAGTGTTCAGCTAAAGCTACAAGTTAGTGTAGTGCGACCTCTGCACAGTGTTTAGCTAAAGCTACCTGTAGAAGGTTGGTGGTGTTTTCCTGATCCTATCACTACCGCAGGCAGCTACATTATTTAAATGTTAGTGTAGTGCGTCCTCTGCACTGTGTTCAGCTAAAGCTACAAGTTACTGTAATGCGACCTCTGCACAGTGTTCAGATAAAGCTACAAGTTAGTGTAGTGCGACCTCTGCACAGCTAAAGCTATCTGTAGAGGATTGGCGGTGTTCTCATACTAATAATACTACAGGCAGGCAGTTGATTTTGCTAGCTGCAGTATCAGTATATATATATATGTATATATATATATATATATATATATATATATATATATATATATATATATATCCCAGCTTAGTGCAGCTACATCTCACTGCAGGCCATGCCAACAAGGAGAGGCAGACAGTCACAAGCCAATAAAAGAGGGCAAGCAGGCTCTAAATACAAAAGAAAAATGTGCGCTTACATTACATAATATATATCCTTCTTGCAGACTATGTTTCACAGCAAATTATGATATGAAAATTAAATATTATGAAGAGTTGATTCCTATATTGATTATATACAACATTCAATACATAACGATAAATAAAGTGCCAAAAAGTAGTGATCAAATTTAGTCCACCCAAGTGCGTAATTAAAAGTGTGAGATTATATGCAGTTATTATATATAACTTCAAAAATCGCATAAGTAGCAAAAAATTGCAATGTCCACAGTTCATATATTGCATTCCATATGAATGTAGGAAGGGATAGAGGGACATGAAGGGACTTTCAGCCACCAGTGGGTCCAAGGGGTAATAACAGATGTACCCTTACCATACACGTTGGACCTCCTTTATAGCAAGGTCATAGAGGCATGCAGATTTGGCCCTCTGCAGGGACGTGAGATGACAGCTCAACCTGCAGCAGGAGATGATTCCGACACTTCCGCGTTGCGACACACACTCCCTGTAGGAAAAGATGCTTGTCTTCAGTGGTCTCACAATTCAATTCAATTAGAATTATCATGTCAACGATTGGATTCCGCGATGTATCATGATTATGTATAAAGTGCTGTCCAGGAACACATCCCAGCCGTGTGTACGGTGCTCTGAGGATGGCGCTGCAGCTTCCTCTGTGTGTGTAGTACCCGGGGAAGGGGAGGTGCCCTGATCGCCGCTTCTAGAGGCAACAGTGCTGGTCGTGGAGACGGTGCATCCTCATCAGCACGTGGCCGTTGGACACGCTTGGCCTTTTTTTCGGCAGCTGGCCGTGTTGAGCGGAACACAACATGCGGAAGACTTGGTCGAGTGGATTACCAAGCTGTCCTCATCCTCCTCATCCTCTCTCACCCATGCTCAGGGTACTTTGTCTGGCAAAGCAGCTGCCAACGCGGCCTCTTCCCTCGGCTCAATGGCATCAGTGACTCCTTCCCTAGCCCCACCATGTCCTCCTGAGGAGTCCCTTGAACTGTTTGAGCACAGTACATGCTCCAGGAGGATGCCCAGCATTTGGAAGGCTCTGATGATGATACTGAGCTAGATGAAGGCAGTAATGTGAGCACGGACAGTGGGGGTGCCCAAGAAGGACAGCAATCTGGCAGTCATGTTCCCCCTACTGCAGCGTACTGCCAGGTTTGCTCCAGTGATGAGGAGGGAGGGAATGATGAGGTCACTGACTCAACGTGGGTGCCTGATAGGAGAGAGGAGGAGGAGGAGGCATATCACCAACAAGGCAGGATGCCCTCCAGGGGCCAGCCTAATGCCCCGTACACACGGTCAGATTTTCCGACAGAAAATGTGTGATAGGACCTTGTTGTCGGAAATTCCGACCGTGTGTAGGCTCCATCACACATTTTCCATCGGATTTTCCGACACACAAAGTTTGAGAGCATGATATAGAATTTTCCGACAACAAAATCTGGAAATTCCAATCGTGTGTACACAAATCCAATGGACAAGGTGCCACGCATGTTCAGAATAAATAAAGAGATTAAAGCTATTGGCCACTGCCCCGTTTATAGTCCCGACGTATGTGTTTTACGTCACCGCGTTTAGAACGATCGGATTTTCCGACAACTTTGTGTGACCGTGTGTATGCAAGACAAGTTTGAGCCAACATCCGTCAGAAAAAATCCTAGGATTTTGTTGTCGGAATGTCCGAACAAAGTCCGGGCGTGTGTACGGGCAGCACACTGACTGCATCACACCTCAGAGCTCTGCATGTGCAGGGCACTGCTGTCTCTGCGAGTTATTCCAAAAGTTCTTTGGTGTGGGCCTTTTTTGAGATGAGTGCATCAGATTTCACCGCTGCTATTTGCCACATTTGCCATGTCTCAAGTGTATCTCGCGTGGCCAAAACATCTCCTGCTTGGGCACCACATGCTTGACCAGACATATGTTGACCTCCCATGCAGTTCCTTGGCAAGCGCACCTAAAAGACCCACACCAAAAAACAAAGAGGATCTCTCCTTACTACTCTTCAGCTGGGATCTCCAAACCCACTATACCTTCAGTCCTCTCTGAGACCTGCACTGAGAGGAATGAAGATGTAGAATTAGGTGTGTCACAGCCAAGTACTGGCAGGTAATCTGCTATCAGTACACCAACGCCAGATTGTACCAGGCAAATTTCCCTGCCCCAGCTGCTGCACCGCAGAAAGAAGTTCGCTCCCAGCCATCCACATGCCCAGCGGTTGAATGCTAGCTTGGCAAAATTGCTAGAACTTCAACTGCTACCTTTTCAGTTGGTAGACTCTGCCCCCTGAGTTTGTGGAATGTGTGGTTCCTCAGTGGCAGGTTACCAAACGCCACTTTTTCTCACGGAAGGCGATTCCGGCTCTCTATCGGCATGTGGAAAGCAATGTCTTGGCCTCACTGGACAGGGCGGTCAGCGGTAAGGTGTATATTACCGCTGACTCATGGTCCAGCAGGCATGGACAGGGACGTTACGTTTCACGGCACATTAGGTGAATCTTCTGGCAGCTGGGAAGGATGCAGGACAAGGTGCAGTAGTGTTGGAGGTTGTTCTGCCACCACGCCTCCAAAATGCCACTACTAGTGATTCTGACACACCTCTCTCCTCCACCCCCTCCTCTTCTTCTTCCTTCATGGCCTCTTCCTGTGCTTTGTCCTCGAAACCAGCGGTGCTCCGTAGGCATTCAAGGGGCTACGCAAGTACGCAGGCCAAAAGATACCATGCGGTGCTTGAGCTGGTGTGCTTGGGGGACAGGAGCCACACTGGGGCAGAGGTTCTGTCAGCTCTGCAGGGGCAAGTTCAGAGGTGGTTGATGGCACGCCAACTTAAGGCAGGAATGGTGGTTTGCGACAATGGCACCAACTTCCTCTCCGCCCTCTGACAGGGACAAATGACCCATGTGCACTGTTTGGCTCACGTCCTTAACTTGGTGGTGCAGCGGTTCTTGGGCAGGCTTACAGGATGTCCTGAGGCAGGCCAGGAAAGTCTGTGTGCATTTCCGCTGGTCATATAATGCCAGTGCTTGGCTGGCAGACCTCCAAAAGGAATTTTACCTGCCCAAGAACTGCCTAATCTGTGACATGCCCACCAGGTGGAACTCAACGTTGGCCATGCTGCAACGGCTGCACACGCAGCAGAGGGCCATCAATGAGTACCTGTGTGACTATGGCACCAGGACAGGGTCAGGGGAGCTTGTTTTTTTTCCCCACGCCATTGGGCCACAATCAGGGATGCATGCACTGTCCTGTCACCATTTGAGGAGGCCACGAGGATGGTGAGCAGTAACAGTGCATGCATCAGTGACACTGTCCCTGTCACGTACCTGGTAGGTAGAGCCCGGAATGCAGGGAACGGCCTCTCGTATACCTCCAACTTGGGAACCCCTGGTAGTGATGACAGGGGCTCGGGAGTGCGAAGGGGCACAAGTGCCTGACTGGAAGGCTGGAGCAGAGAGCTGAATCAGGTAGTCAGCTGGGAGGTGTCCTGTAGTCCGGCAGCAGGATGTGGACAGCTGGGAGGTGTCTTGTAGTCCAGCAGCAGGATGCAGACAGCAGGGAGGTGTCTTGTAGTCCAGCAGCAGGATGCAGACAGCAGGAAAGTGTCTTGTAGTCCAGCAGCAGGATGCAGACAGCAGGGAGGTGTCTTGTAGTCCAGCAGCAGGATGCAGACAGCAGGGTGCAGGCAAGCCGTTTCAAACACAGACGGGCAGATCAGGTACAGAGGGTAAATCCGGGAGAATAGTCAAAGTCCAAAGCCAGAATCAGGGCAGGCAGAAACAGAGTAGTCAGGAACAGTCCAACAGGTATCAGGTAGCAAATGCAAGTAACAGGGCACAAGGGGTCTTCAGGAACGCTGTAGACCAGACAGTAAGGCAGCAGTGGAACAGTCCTCTTTAAATAGCCCCTTTGGCGCCAAGTGCTGTCACAGGGCGCCGCTATTGGCGCTATTGCGCATGCGCGTACGCACGTTAGCGCAATTGGCGCTATTGCACGCGCGCGAGCGCCGGATGGCGCTTCTGTGCACAGGCATTCTTTTAAACTTTAGTTTGCTGGGATATTTGCAAGAGGGCTTTTCCTGACAGTCCCCCTTGTCCACCTGTTGGAGCACACGCTGCATGGAATAATGGACAGGGCACTTGAGGCAGAACAGAGGCAAGAAGAGGAGGACTTCCTTAGCTCTCAAGGCCTCCTTTATCCAGACAGTGTTCCTGTGTGCCAGCAGATCACACAGGAAGAGGAGGAGGAGGAGGATTGTGTCAGTATGGAGGTGGAGCCTGGCACTCAGTATCAGCATCATCTTTAAGGGATCAGTCCCAAGAAACACATGGACTTGTACGTGGCTGGGAGGAGGTGGCTGCGGATCATGTCGTCCTTACTGACCCAGAGGTCTCCGGGCCGAATGCCTCAGCAAACCTACACTGCATGGCCTCTCTGATCCTGAAAATCCTGCAGAAGGATCCTCGTATTCGTGGTATCCAGGAGAAGGAACAATACTGGCTGGCAACTCTCCTTGATCAACGTTACAAGGGTAAGGTTGCGGATCTTATCTTGCCATCGCAGAGGGAGCAGAGGATGAAACATCTTCAGGAGGCCTTGCAGAAAGGTCTGTGCAACGCATTCCCAGAGACTAGGAGGTTACAAACGCCTGTTTCTGGACAACGTGTTGCTGAGGCTTCGGTCAGTCAAAGAAGTAGTGGTGGAGAAGGTGGCCATCTGACCGATGCGTTCAGACAATTTTTTAGTCCGCAGCCCCAAGGTATGATCGGTTCCAGCAACCATCGCCAGCGTCTGTTTTACATGGTGCAGGAATACCTAGGGGCAAGATCTGACTTGGACACCTTTCCCACTGAAAATCCTCTGGGTTACTGGGTCTTGAGGATGGATCACTGGTCAGAGCTTGCACAGTATGCAATTGAGCTACTGGCCTGTCCTGCATCCAGCGTTCTTTCAGAACGCACATTCAGTGCTTCTGGAGGCTTTGTAACCGATCACAGGGTGCGCCTGTCCACCGACTCGGTCGATCTACTAACCTTCATAAAAATGAATCAGTCTTGGATCACCACCAGCTACCAAGCACCTGATGCTGATGTAACCGATTAATTTTTTTTGAAATGTCAGATCCCTTCAAAGACTGTCTATGTTGATGCTGAGTGACTATCCTGTTATGCTGAGTAATTATCCTCTTCCTCCTCAATGATAATGCTGATAGCTTTTAAGAACATTTTTGGTTCTGGGCGCCGCCACCAGTGCCTAAGGCCCAATTTTTCAGCCCCTGTTTAACAGGGGTGTGTAATTACAATTTTTGATGCAATTCTTTGCAGCAGGGCTAGTTCCTGCGCTCCAACTAGAGTATCTGTGAGGGGTTGCAGTGTTGTGGCACCAGCACCAATGCATAAGGCCCATTTTTTCAGCCCCTTTTTAACAGGGGCATGTAATTACAATTTTTGATGCAATTCTTTGCAGCAGGGCTAGTTCCTGTGCTCCAACTAGAGTATCTGTAAGGGGTTGCAGTGTTGTGGTATCAGCACCAGTGCCTAAGGCCCAATTTTTCAGCCCCTGTTCAACAGGCACAGGTAATTAGAATTCTTGATCTAATATTTCACAGCAGGGCCCGTTTCTGCACCCACCAAGAGTAACTGTGAGGACTTACAGTGTTGTGGCACCAGCACCACCACCACCAAAGGCCCAATTTTTCTGCCCCTGTTCAACAGGGGCATGTAATTACAATTCTTGATCTAATATTTCACAGCAGGGCCCTGTGAGGGCTTACAGTGTTGTGGCCACAACAACACCTAAGGCCCAAATTTCTGCTGAATATATAGGGCAGGCCCCCACTTTCAAACATCCAACTTACAAACGACTCCTACTTGCAAACGGAAGGAGACAACAGAAAGTGAGATGAAATCTACCCCTAAGAAGGGAAATTCTCTCCTGTAAGAGTTAATATGGGAAAAACGTTTCTCCTTTACACTGATGCTTTATCACCAATCCTTGTTTCACTAAAAACCCCAAATTTTCAAAAAACATTTGTCATTGGGACAAAAAGTGAGGTGAAATCTTCTGAAGCGGAGCACAGACAGCAAAACAAATGTCACAGGGGTGATAACCCTTCCCTATGTTTTCCAAAAAGCTTAAAATAGATTTTTTGGCTGGAGCTAAACACGTTAAAAATGTACCAGTTCAAAATTACAAAGAGATTCTACTTAACAACAAACCTACAGTCCCTGTCTTGTTTGCACCGCCTGTATACTGCTGTTCAGAATAAATAGGGCCTGGGGGCCCCACACCTTTCCTTTTTTAATTTGGGTGTGGGGTTCCCCTTAATATCCATACAAGACCCAAAGGGCCTGGTAATGGACTGGGGGGTACCCATGCCGTTTGTCTCACTGATTTTCATCCATATTGCCAGGACCCAACATTACATTAGCAGAAACAAGCAGTTTTAAATGACTTTTATTCCTTTAAAAATGTAATTTTGTGCAGGGACTGTTCTAAGCACGGGAAACACGTGCCAGTTTACAGGCATACTATAGACACCCCCCAGGTACGATATTTAAAGGAATATTTCACTTTTTTTTACTTTAAGCATCATTAAAATCACTGCTCCCGAAAAAACGTAAGTTTTTAAAACTTTTTTTGCATTGATACATGTCCCCTGGGGCAGGACCCGGGCCCCCAAACCCTTTTTAGGACAATACCATGCAAATTAGCCTTTAAAATGAGCACTTTTGATTTCCAACGTTCGAGTCCCATAGACGTCAATGGGGTCCCATAGACGTCTAACGTTGTGCGAATTTTTGGTCCGTTCGCAGGTTCTGGTGTGAACCGAACCGGGGGGTGTTCAGCTCATCCCTAATTCTGGTATAGCCACTCAAAGTCCAGCATCATACCAGTGCGTTGCTGGTCCTTGTTGGGCATATATTGTAATGTTCTTTTCTTCATGCAGCCTGTGGACTGAACGAAAAAAAGAGATTGATCGGTGGGTATGCCCACCATTAGAATACCGCCCTTCATCCACCCACATCTAATGATGGTCATACATGCACCATTTTCTTTTAACTGTGGTGGTGAAATCACCTCCTATAGCACTGGAGTCGCTGATTTACGTATCGTGGGAGCAAACGCTGTTGCTATCAAGATAAATAAATCAGTGCTGCAGCTGAATGGCGTACCTGCTAAGCAAATGATGCTTAACAATAAAACAAAGTAATATTACAGTATAACAGTAAGACTTACCATACCTGCAAAGCAAATACAATAAAACATAGCCAAATAAAAAAAATTTTAAAGCAATCTGAGCCCAAAAATATATGCTGAAGCACGGGGGCAATCTGCCCCTAATGTTAGGAGCACATCGCTCCTCCACCCCATGCTTCGGTATATATGCTCTTTTTTTTTAACTGTGGTGGTGAAATCACCTCCGACAGTGCTGGAGTTACGGCTTTATGTATAGTGGGAGCAAACGCTTTTGCTGTCAGAATAAATAAACCCGTGCTGCAGCTGAATGGTGTACCTGCTAACAAATGATGGTTAACAATAAAACAAATATTACAGTATAACATACCATACCTGCAAAGCAAATACAATAAAACATTGTAAAAATAAAACAGAGAGAGAACGATAGATATAGAACAATAGTGAGCGAACAGTAGAGTGGACAGTAGAGAGCGAACATAAGAGAGAACAATAGAAAGAGAGAAGAAAAATAAAACCACAACTATTTTTGGCTTTTTAATTTTTATTTTTTTGTGTTTTTGTGGGTTTTTTTATTCACTTTTTTCACTTTTTTAAAAACTATAAAAAAACTGTAAACTGAACGTTGCAGATTAGGGTCTCACCATCACATCTTTGGAGACCCTGTGTATGTGTGCCTAGGACTTTGTAGTGCTGTACCCTATGCTAATACTCAACTAGTGTGTGGTAGCGTTTGAAACAGTGACCAATGCAAAGACCAGGTTGGTCAGGACAGGAGGGAGAATATTAGCGGGTGTCACGCCTATATCCACGCTTTCTACAGACACAACATCTTCTTTGGGGGTTTCTTTGACTAGGGATACCAGAGAGGACATGCAGAAAATGCCTCTCATGCAGCCGGCTTACTGCATTTGGATTGGGAAGTTGGACCACAGCACCGTCTGGAAACAGAAGGGCTGTAATGATCTCTTCCTGGAATTTAGGGAAGGATCCAGTTCGTCCTGAAGCTTTGTATAGCACATAGGCATTTAGCAAAACCAATTGAAATAAGTACACAGACACTTTTTTGTACCAGCATCTGGCCTTACAGGCAATTGGGTACGGCGCCAACAACTGGTCGTTGAGGTCCACCCCTCCCATATAAAGGTTATATTCGTGGACACAGAGGGGTTTCTCCACAACACCAGTCACCGTAGTAATTTGGACCATCGTGTCTGCGTGAAGGGAGGACAAAATTAAAACATTCTTATTATCCCTCCACTTCACAGCAAGCAAGTTATTACACTTTAAGCAGGCTCTCTTCTCCAGCCTAAGACGGGAATCTGAAGAAAAACACAAGGGGAAAGGCGCCTCTGGGTGTAGATAAAAAACTATTTATTAAAATCTAATGTTCAAACAACTCACATTTTTGTAGTTAACAAAAGGCATATAGTAGAGTGAGAAGGTTAATCCATCATAAGAACAGTTTGTCAGATCGGTCAAATGGCCTCTTCTGGCTTGCCGGGCGTGTGGCTGTGCTATACACCGCTAGATAGTAAAGCAGGCTGCGGTGGAGATGGAACTCAGAGCGAGGCCAGGAACGCAGATGAAGGGCAGGCGAGGAGAGGTGACGTCACTGGTAAGCGATGCGTTTCCTGAGTGTACGGGCTACGATGACACGGCAAGCCAGAAGAGCCCATTTGACCGATATTACGAACTGTTCCTATGATGGATTAACCTTCTCACTCTACTACATGCATTTTGTTAACTACAAAAATGTGAGTTGTTTGCACATTAGATTTTAATAAATTGTTTTTTATCTACACCCAGAGGCGCCTTTCCCCTTGTGTTTTTCTTCAGATTCTTTGGAGCTTGGTTTCAGTTCCCTTGGAAGGCAGCCCTGTTTGTGGACTATACAACATCACCTTCTCTCTTCTTGTCTCCAATATGGACCTTTATGGACTAATGATTAATTCACCCCCCATAACACAGTATTGTTGTATACACACTAATATTTACATACACTGTTTGCAAACTATGATGTTCTTATATCTCTCCAGATTTTGCGCCTTTACTTGTGCATTAAGATGGGAATCTACAAGCCGCTGGGGTAAGCCCTGGCGATTAGATTGCACAGTGGCACATGCGCCAATTTGGTGATCAAACAAGTGACTAATAGGGATGAGCTTCGAGATCGAGTTGAACATGAGTTCGACTCGAACATCGGCTGTTCGCCAGTTCGCCGAACAGCAAACAATTTGGGGTGTCTATGGGATAAATCAAAAGTGCTAATTTTTAAGGCTTATATGCATGGTATTGTCATAAAAAGTGTTTGGGGACCTGGGTCCTGCCCCAGGGGACATGTATCAATGCAAAAAGAAGTTTTAAAAATGGCCTTTTTTTCGGGAGCAGTGATTTTAATAATGCTTAAAGTGAAACAATAAAAGTGTAATATTCCTTTAAATTTTGTACCTGGGGGTGTCTATAGTATGCCTGTTATTAATGAATTGTCGGTCCGACTATACACATAAAAGTTCATTGATAAAAACTGCATGGGATTTCCCCACAGGAGAACTTCGAACCAAAATAAAAAAAAAATGCGTGGGGGTCCCCCTAAATTCCATACCAGGCGCTTTGGTTCGGTATTTTGGTTCGGGGTTCCCCTGTGGGGAAATTCCATGCAGTTTCTATCAATGAACTTTTATGTGTATTGTCGGACCGACAATTCATTAATAGCGGCGAGTAGTTTTAAATGACTTTTGTTTCCTTTGTTCTAAACACAGGAAACATGCACCCCTTTACAGGCATACTATAGAAACCCCCAGGTACAAAATTTAAAGGAATATTACACTTTTATTGTTTCACTTTAAGCACTATTAAAATCACTGCTCCCGAAAAAACGGCCGTTTTTAAAACTTCTTTTTGCATTGATACATGTCCCCTGGGGCAGGACCCAGGTCTCCAAACACTTTTTATGACAACTTGCATATAAGCCTATAAAATGAGCACTTTTGATTATTCATGTTCGTGTCCCATAGACTTTAATGTCGCGTACACACGGTCGGACTTTTCGATCGTGTGTGGGCTTCACCGGACCTTCAGTGGACTTTTCCAGTCGCAAATCTGACGGACTTTAGATTTGGAACATGCTTCAAATCTTTACGTCGTAACTCCGCCGGACCCAGAAATCCACTTGTCTGTATGCTAGTCCGATGGACAAAAACCCACGCTAGGGCAGCTATTGGCTACTGGCTATCAACTTCCTTATTTTAGTCCGGGGTACGTCATCACGTACGAATCCGTCGGACTTTGGTGTGATCGTGTGTAGGCAAATCCGGTCGTTAGAAAGTCTGTTGAAAGTCCACCAAAAGTCCGTTGAAAAAGTCTGTCGGACGGGCTGTCGGACTTTTGTAGCTGAAAAGTCCGACCGTGTGTACGCGGCATAACAGTGTTCGCGTGTTCGAACAAATTTTTTGCCTGTTCGCAAGTTCTGCTGTGAACCGAACCGGGGGGTGTTCGGCTCATCTCTAGTGACTAAAAAGTGGCACGCTTGTGTAATAATTGTCCACATACAAGTGGTACCCCTTTCCGAATAAGGGTGACACCAGGTCCCACACAATCTCCGGCTCTACGTAACTATCTCTTATCTTGTAAACCTTAAAACTATATGTATAGCCTGTGGCCCTGTCACAGAGCTTATACATCTTGACCCCATATCTGGCACGCTTGCTGGGAAGATACTGTTTGAATGACAAGCGGCCAGGAAACTTAATCAGGGACTCATCAATAGGGATGAGCCGAACACCCCCCGGTTCGGTTCGCACCAGAACCTGCAAACGGACCGAAAATTTGCACGAACATTAGAACCCCATTGACATGTATGGGACTCGAATGGTCAAAATCAAAAGTGCTCATTTTAAAGGCTAATTTGCATGGTATTGTCCTAAAAAGGGTTTGGGGACTCGGGTCCTGCCCCAGGGGACATGTATCAATGCAAAAAAAACTTTTAAAAACGGCCGTTTTTTCGGGAGCAGTGATTTTAATGATGCTTAAAGTAAAAAAAAAAAAAAAGTGAAATATTCCTTAAATTATCGTACCTGGGTGGTGTCTATAGTATGCCTGTAAAGTGGCGCGTGTTTCCCGTGTTTAGAACAGTCCCTGCACAAAATGTAATTTTTAAAGGAAAAAAATCTCATTTAAAACTGCTTGCGAGTTTAATGTAATGTCGGGTCCTGGCAATATGGATGAAAATCAGTGAGACAAATGGCATGGGTACCCCCCAGTCCATTACCAGGCCCTTTGGGTCTTGTATGGATATTAAGGGGAACCCCGCACCCAAATTAAAATAAGGAAAGGTGTGGGGCCACCAGGCCCTATACACTCTGAACAGCAGTATACAGGCGGTGCAAACAAGACAGGGACTGTAGGTTTGTTGTTATGTAGAATCTGTTCGTAATTTTGAACGGGTACATTTTTAACGTGTTTAGCTCCAGTCAAAAAATCTTTTTTAAGCTTTTTGGTAAACATAGTGAAGGGTTATCACCCCTGTGACATTTGTCTGCTAAAGGAAAAGAAAAAAAGAGAGCGCACCAGCCTAGTGCATTATCCTTGACAGATTTATTTAATTAAAAGCAAAATAAAAACTACTCACAAAGGTCGAAGAAAAATTCGCATAGCAATGGCACAGAGGCAATTATTTCAGTGGTAGCAGTTTTCCAGGTCCCAGGAAGGAGGCATACGGACTACTGCTGGCTAACGCATTTCGAAGGTAACCCTTCTTCATCAGAGCCTTAGTAGTGTTAATCTCGTGTTGGCCTCTTATACACATGTCAAACTAAACCAGACTGGTCGGGTGGGTTCTAGGGCTCCTCCCTTAATTAGTGGGCGGTCCTCTAAGGAGGGTGGGTCTTGACTCGGTTGTCGTTGTTAAAGGGCCATAGTATATTAATTTATTAATTTATTTATTTATTTAATTAGTTGGTTGACTACCATTTTCATTATTATTATTATTATTAATGTTGATGAATTTTATCCAGCCCATAACAGGAAGGGTCATGCCAGTGGTTATCTATAGACAGACCAAGGCATCCCAGAGGTTCTGCTCCTCTCCCCTCTCATCAATATGTCACAGATGACAGAGAACGCTAAACAGTAATCAGAAGTAAAGAATTGGGGATGTACCTTATTGTATATAAATCGGATGGCATCTCCTCTACTCAAGTGTGATGTCTCTATGGAGGCTGTAGCTGTGTGGGCTTCTATTGCTGAAAAATCCTGACAGTAGCACGTTCCTATGTCCTGTAGGACCGAGTGGAACGCACGCCGCTACTTCACTTCCGGGTTGCGGTCCACAGGACGGAAGTGCGGTCGTGACGTCACATCCCGTGCGCCCTTCGGCGCACGAGATTGACCCGATTTGATAAACAAAGGCCTCCATTTTGCTGTAGGCACAGATAGAGGCCAAAGTCAGACGGAAACCGTCTGACTTTAGGCTAGAATGAGATGGGCTGATGGAAATACATACATGTATATAATACATAAAAGAAATATATATATATATATATATATATATATATATATATATATATATATATATATATATATATATATATATATATATATATATATATTATGATAAAGAAACTGGAGGGGGACCAGGAGAGGAGAGGATAAGGGGATAAAGGATAAACTAAATGGCCCAATGTTTTAACATGGTGATCTAAAAAAGGGGGACTAGATGAAAGAATAAGGGGGAGGGGGGGGGCTTTTAAAAAGACCAGTCCAGAACAGTAGCTGGAAGATGGCAATGCTCAAAACATATGTATATATGTATTTAGAAGCCAGCAGGAGATACACTAGAATTGATAATAGAAAGTGGTAATATAAATTACATACAATAAACATACATTAAAATATACATACGTTAAATTTAAAATTAGATCCGTATAAAAGTACAAGAATCTGCGTACTTTACCAGTGTGATATAGAAAGAGGGGGGAAGGAGGGGGAGGGGGGGAAGGGAGGTCTGTTGTAACTTCATGTATACATTAATATGATGATTTTATACATTATTTCAGATAGCCCAGAGGTTATTTTGTGGACATCGCGGAACGAGATGATACAACAAATGTACATAAATAAAACATATGCTATTATATAGAAGTAATAATAAAACCAAAACAAAAATATAAAAAAATGTGCTAAAATTATAAAAAAAAAAAAAAAAGTACTAATGAAGATGGTAATTAGGATATATTAAATATGAAATATGAATATGAATATGAAATATGATGTTGAATATTAATGAAAAATAGCAATAACATATACTTAAAAAATAACTAAAAAAAAGAAATACAATAACAAATAAATACAGAATCGATCGATAAAAGTGAATAGTATAGTAACATTATACTATTTTATGTACTTCTGGATCCTCATTTAGGCCTCCTGGAGTGAGACTACCAAGGGTGAAGATCCAGAAGGCTTCTCTTTTGCAAAGCCTCTGGTATCTCCTTCCTGTATCCAGCTCCCTTACAATCAATCCCAAAAACTTTCATGCCTGCGGGGTCCCCTTGATGGACTTCTACAAAGTGTCGAGGGACTGGATATTTGTCCCTTAGGTTTATAATACCGCATTTGTGCTCACCAATTCTAACACGCATGGGGCGTTGTGTACGGCCTACGTATAGACGCCCACATGGACATACTATACCGTAGATCACGTACTCTGTTCCACAGTTGATAAATTGCTTAATTGGATGAATTCTCCCGTCTTTCCCTACTACCGTTTTTTTCCTATGCCACATGTACATGCATGTGCCACAGTTTTTGATACCACATTTATAGCAACCTTTTTGGTCGAAAATTGTCGTCCAGCTGTTAGTTGGTTTGCTGGTACATGTTTTCACCCTACTTGGGGCTATCAGGCTCCTAAGGTCTCGGGGCTTCCGAAAAACTATATTAGGGTAATCGGGGAGTGTCTTACCCAAAATAGGGTCGTGCTTCAGAATATTTCAATTTTTTCTGATAACACTCTGGATTTCGAACGCTTTGCTTGTGTATTGGGTGGAAAAGCAGGCCTGTTGGATATCAGGAGTAGTCTGGTGTCGAGATTTTATGTCATTCGAATCACCCCTAGGTGGATCGTCGTAGAGGGCCAGATACGTTTAATACTTTTAAAAGCCCTCCCCCTTATTCTTTCATCTAGTCCCCCTTTTTTAGATCACCATGTTAAAACATTGGGCCATTTAATTTATCCTTTATCCCCTTATCCTCTCCTCTCCTGGTCCCCCTCCAGTTTCTTTATCATATTATATATATATATATTTCTTTTATGTATTATATAGATGTATGTATTTCCATCAGCCCATCTCATTCTAGCCTAAAGTCAGACGGTTTCCGTCTGACTTTGGCCTCTATCTGTGCCTACAGCAAAATGGAGGCCTTTGTTTATCAAATCGGGTCAATCTCGTGCGCCGAAGGGCGCACGGGATGTGACGTCACAACCGCACTTCCGTCCTGTGGACTGCAACCCGGAAGTGAAGTAGCGGCGTGCGTTCCACTCGGTCCTACAGGACATAGGAATGTGCTACTGTCAGGATTTTTCAGCAATAGAAGCCCACACAGCTACAGCCTCCATAGAGACATCACACTCGAGTAGAGGAGATGCCATCTGATTTATATACAATAAGGTACATCCCCAATTCTTTACTTCTGATTACTGTTTAGCGTTCTCTGTCATCTGTGACATATTGATGAGAGGGGAGAGGAGCAGAACCTCTGGGATGCCTTGGTCTGTCTATAGATAACCACTGGCATGACCCTTCCTGTTATGGGCTGGATAAAATTCATCAACATTAATAATAATAATAATAATAATAATAATAATAATGAAAATGGTAGTCAACCAACTAATTAAATAAATAAATAAATTAATAAATTAATATACTATGGCCCTTTAACAACGACAACCGAGTCAAGACCCACCCTCCTTAGAGGACCGCCCACTAATTAAGGGAGGAGCCCTAGAACCCACCCGACCAGTCTGGTTTAGTTTGACATGTGTATAAGAGGCCAACACGAGATTAACACTACTAAGGCTCTGATGAAGAAGGGTTACCTTCGAAACGCGTTAGCCAGCAGTAGTCCGTATGCCTCCTTCCTGGGACCTGGAAAACTGCTACCACTGAAATAATTGCCTCTGTGCCATTGCTATGCAAATTTTTCTTCGACCTTTGTGAGTAGTTTTTATTTTGCTTTTAATTAAATAAATCTGTCAAGGATAATGCACTAGGCTGGTGCGCTCTCTTTTTTCTTTTCGTTTAATACTAGGACAATCCCATCCTCTGAGAGCAGCAAGGCCGAAATCCATAGTCCTTCTAGAACCCTTGGGACTTTCTAGCCAACACACCTGTGCGCAAGAGTACTTTTTTGCTTTCTCTTTTTACGACATTTGTCTGCTGTCTGTCCTCCTCTTCAGAAGATTTCACCTCACTTTTTGTCCCAATGACAAATGTTTTTTGAAAATTTGGGGTTTTTTGTGGAACAAGGATTGGAAAGCATCAGTGGAAAGGACAATGTTGGGTTGAAAGAGAGAAAAACAAGGACCTCTCCAATTAGGTCCTACCTCTTTCAGAAATATTTAGGACTATAGCGGTACCAAGGGGACATGGGTATGATAAAAATTATTAGATTTATTCAAAGATAGGATATTAAAAAGTCCAACAAAGGACACAATATAAACCATAACATAATAACACAATTACAAAATAATTGTTTACAGCAATGTTGACAAACAAATTGTATTGATAAAGCCCACACAGAAAAATGAAGGCAGATTGTATGGTACTTGCAGACGTGACCTCTACAGTTTCGCGGTCAAGCCGCTTCTTCAGGAGGCGTCTTAGTACATATTCTACAAAATGAGAAAAGTACAATATCAACATTACAAAGCATACCTACAGTGAAAAAAATATATGTGTATGAATACAATGTTAATATTGGAGAAGATAATCTTTGTTTAATATTGCACTCACCAAACTATGCCCACAAAGGTCTAGAGCGACACTGTGAGACGCCCACAACAGGCGTTCCCCCGGGGGCGGGCCAGGGGGGCACTTAAGGTGATACTATTGTAAGAAAATTGAAAATAAGGTATAAATAATTGTAAAATCGGGGTTCTTAGAATAAAGCAACCACCCATGTGCGAAAGGTCAGGATAAGAAGTGGTGGAGGAAAAGGGAAGAGAAGGGGGAGAGGGAGGAGAAGGGAAGGAGAGAAAAGGGAGAGGGGGGGAGAGGGGGAGGGAGGGAAAAGAAGGACAGGGGGGGAGGGGGGGAGAGACAAGGGGGGGAAAGGAGGGAGGGGGGGAAAGGGGGGGAGAAAAAAGGGGGGAAGGGAAGGAAAAAGGGGGAGGGGGCATGAAAAGGAGGGGGGGAAAGGGCAAAGAAAGGAGAGGGAAGGGAGAGGGGGACAAGGGACGTGGACAAGGGGGAAAGGGGGGGAAAAAGGAGGGAAAGGGGGGAAAAGAAGGGAGGGGGAAAAAAAGGGGGGGGAGAGCGGAAGAGGGAAGGGGAAAAAGAGGGGGATAGAGAGGGAGCCCACCACCTGACCACAATAGTATAAATGAGAGAGCTTGAAAAGATGGGGTTTTTTTATAATTGAAAATGTATACCCACCATTGCTGTAATGTTAAAAGCTTATAGCAGACTCGCTGGCTATCCACACCCAGGGTGAATGGTAAAAAACAGTAGCCATAGGGACCGAGCTATTATGCCACAGGGAGCCTCTAAAGATAAATAGCATGGAGTTGTGTCAGTTTACTGAACAAACTTTTTTCAGGGGGAAAAAATGCTTCCAAATGAAAGAGGAAGGAGATAAACAAGGGAGGGAGGGGAGAAGGAAGGCAAAGAGAGGGGAACGGAAGAGGAAGAGGAAGGGAGATGGTACATAATGGTATCAAGGTATCCCCCCCAGAAAGAAACGTGTGGCAGTTACTTACGGGCCTTCAGGCAAAGGTAGTGATGTACTGGGTGTTTGCCTCTCGTAGCGGTCAAGCAAAACTACAACCTTAAGTGCCCCCAACCCGGAAATTAAGCGGCGCTGAAGACATCAGCCGCCGCCTCTTCCGGGTCCGATCCTCCACTACTGCGCATGCGCAGGGAAACATCCAGCGCACGCGCGCAGCTCCACAATGGTTGACGCAACGGCGTCAATCTAGAGAAGCAGCAGCTGGGCTCCGTGGAGCCCCGCCCACTGCCGGAGGATCGCAAGCCCGCCGTGCAGGGGAGAATGAACTCCTCACGTCACTCAGAGGGGGAAAGCGAGTGCAAAACTGAGTGCTCGGATTGGTTAACAATACTTACAATAGGTAAATCAAAGACAGGGATGCACAATCACTGGCGCCGGGAACCGAGTTCACCTGTGGCCAGGGATGTGCACCACTCTGCCCTGTGCAAAAGAAATAAAAGGGAACAATAGACATGATAATGGTTACAAATCATGTAGTTTACAGAATGCTTACAGTGAGCCAAATCAATAGTTTAATACTTGTAAATACAATGTACAAAAGACTATGTATGAAAAGTCTACTTACAGAGAGTTATAAGAGGAGTCTGGTTATGCAAATAAGACTGGAACATGGATGACATATATACATCACAACAGGGTACATATAATGTGGAACAGGCATGTTGTATTAGAGGTACAAAAGATTTTATTACAACAGCGTGAGAGACAAGTGTCAAATGGAGAGCTGAAGCAGAGACTGGTAGACCTATCAATGAATCATTCAAGGAAGTACTTGTAGGAGTGTGCCTCATTAATATCGGGTGGAATCAAAGCGTTGAGTCGCTCAATCCAGAGCGATTCACGTTTCAAAATTTGGCGATCCCAATTGCCCCCTCTGGGGTCTTCAGGGACGACTTCTAAAACGGTAAATCTGATTTAATCAAGATTAAAGCGATGATGAATGCCTATGTGGCGGCCCACAGTAGTGAGCTTGCCATTAGTGGAGGCATATAAATGGTCACCCAGTCTCTGCCGCAGCTCTCTGATCGTCTTTCCCACATAAAAAGCGCTGCAAGAGCAGGTCATGAGATAAATTACACCTCGTGTACCACAATGGGCTAAGTGTTTTGGAAAAAACATCTCGCCGTTAGGGAGTAGAAATTGTTGTCCTTCTTGGATCCAGGGGCAGTGTGGACAATTACCACACTTAAAGGTGCCTCTGGGTTCTTTTGGGCCAGATGTGGGGATTTTGTAGTGGCTGTGAGTGAGCCTGTCCCTCAGAGAAGTGGCCCTCCTAAAGACCAGATCAGGGGTTGGTTTGATATATTTTCTGAGTGTATGGTGGTCAGTCAAGATATGCCAATGGCTTGATAGTATGTTACGTAACTGGTGGTGATGGGTAGAGAATTTTGTGATAATTTTAGTCATGTAAGGTTTTTAGGACGTGAAGGACCAAACAGTAATGTTTGTCGATCTTGGATAGGGATGAGCTTCGTGTTCGAGTCGAACCCATGTTCGACTCGAACATCGGCTGTTCGATCGTTCGTCGAATTGCGAACGATATGGGCCGTTCGCGCCAAATTCGTGTGGCGCGTCACGGCCCATAATTCACTGCGGCATCGCAGTGCATTGCTTGCTGATGATTGGCCAAGCATGCACTATGACCCACATGCTTGGCCAATCACAGCGCCGCCTTAACAGAGAGCCGTAATTGGCCAAAGCCAAGGAGGCTTTGGCCAATTATGGCTCAGGGGATTTAGTACACGCCCCACACTATATAAGGCCGCCTACACGGCGGCCCTGTGCAGTGTGTTCCGGTGTGCTGAGAAATAGAGAGAGAGAGAGACAGTGTCATTTCATTTGAGTTAGCTAGATTAGGCAGGACAGTCAGTCAGTTAGCTGCACTTAAAGTGTATTGTCTATATATATATATATGCATCCCAGGTGTTGCATATATATATATATATATACACTGTATTCAGTTCAGCTAGATCTGTTCCTGTTACCTTCTAGACTATTTACATTTAGTGCAGTGCGTCCTGCTCACAGTGTTCAGCTAGATCCGTTCCTGCTATCTTCTTACTGACAGGCAGGCTTGTCTTGTTACAGTATTTTGAAGAAAATTACTGGTGTTCTTTTGATCCTATTAGTACCACAGTCAGGCAGCTAGACTATTTACATTTAGTGCAGTGCGTCCTGCTCACAGTGTTCAGCTAGATCCGTTCCTGTTCTCTTCTTACTGACAGGCAGGCTTGTCTTGTTACAGTATATAAAGCTACCTGAAGAAAATTACTGGTGTTCTTTTGCTCCTATTAGTACCACAGTCAGGCAGCTAGACTATTTACATTTAGTGCAGAGCGTCCTGCTCACAGTGTTCTGCTAAACCTACAAGTTAGTGGGGTGCGTCCTGCTCACAGTGTTCAGCTAAACCTACAAGTTAGTGGGGTGCGATCACCTCACAGTGTTCAGCTAAACCTACAAGCTAGTGGGGTGCGTCCTGCTCACAGTGTTCAGCTAGATCAGTTTCTGTTATCTTCTTACTGACAGGCAGGCTTGTCTTGTTACAGTAAATACAGCTACCTGAAGAAAATTGCTGGTGTTCTTTTGATCCTATTAGTACCACAGTCAGGCAGCTAGACTATTTACAGTTAGTGCAGTGCGTCCTGCTCACAGTGTTCTGCTAAACCTACAAGTTAGTGGGGTGCGTCCTGCTCACAGTGTTCAGCTAAACCTACAAGTTAGTGGGGTGCGTCCACCTCACAGTGTTCAGCTAAACCTACAAGCTAGTGGGGTGCGTCCTGCTCCCAGTGTTCAGCTAGATCCGTTTCTGTTATCTTATTACTGACAGGCAGGCTTGTCTTGTTACAGTAAATACAGCTACCTGTAGAAAATTGCTGGTGTTCTTTTGATCCTATTAGTACCACAGTCAGGCAGCTAGACTATTTACAGTTAGTGCAGTGCGTCCTGCTCACAGTGTTCTGCTAAACCTACAAGTTAGTGGGGTGCGTCCACCTCACAGTGTTCAGCTAAACCTACAAGCTAGTGGGGTGCGTCCTGCTCACAGTGTTCAGCTAGATCCGTTTCTGTTATCTTCTTACTGACAGGCAGGCTTGTCTTGTTACAGTAAATACAGCTACCTGAAGAAAATTGCTGGTGTTCTTTTGATCCTATTAGTACCACAGTCAGGCAGCTAGACTATTTACAGTTAGTGCAGTGCGTCCTGCTCACAGTGTTCAGCTAAACCTACAAGTTAGTGGGGTGCGTCCACCTCACAGTGTTCAGCTAAAGCTACCTGTAGAAGGTTGGTGGTGTTCTCATACTACAGGCAGGCAGTTGATTTTGCTAGCTGCAGTATCAGTATATATATATATATATATATATATATATATATATATATATATATATATATATATATATCCCAGCTTAGTGCAGCTACAGGCCATTAGTATGTCTGGAAGGCCAAGAAGGATAGGCAGACAGTCACAAGCCAATAAGAGAGGGCAAGCAGGCTCTGTGTCTAGTGCTGGTCGTGGAGACGGTGCATCCTCATCAGCACGTGGCCATGGGACACGCTTGGCCTTTTTTTCGGCAGCTGGCCATGTTGAGCCGCAACATGCGGAAGACTTGGTCGAGTGGATGACCAAGCCGTCCTCATCCTCCTCATCCTCTCTCACCCATGCCCAGGGTACTTTGTCTGGCAAAGCAGCGGCCTCTTCCCTCGGATCAATGTCATCAGTGACTCCTTCCCTAGCCCCACCATGTCCTCCTGAGGAGTCCCTCGAACTGTTTGACCACAGTGTTGGGTACATGCTCCAGGAGGATGCCCAGCGTTTGGAAGGCTCTAATGATGATACTGAGCTCGATGAAGGCAGTAACATGAGCACGGACAGAGGGGGTGCCCAAGAAGGACAGCAATCTGGCAGTCATGCTCCCCCTGCTGCAGCATACTGCCAGGTTTGCTCCAGTGATGAGGAGGGAGGGGATGATGAGGTCACTGACTCAAAGTGGGTGCCTGATAGGAGAGAGGAGGAGGAGGAGGAGGAGGCGGCACATCACCAACGAGGCAGGATGCCCTCCAGGGGCCAGCCTAAGGGCAGCACATTGACTGCATCACACCCCAAAGCTCCACATGTGCAGGCTGCTGCAGTCTCTGCGCGTTATTCAAAAAGTTCTTTGGTGTGGGCCTTTTTTGAGACGAGTGCATCAGATCGCACCGCTGCTATTTGCAACATATGTCTCAAGCGTATCTCGCGTGGCCAAAACATCTCCCGCTTGGGTACCACATGCTTGACCAGACATATGTTGACCTGCCATGCAGTTCGTTGGCAAGCGTATCTAAAAGACCCACACCAAAGAACAAAGAGGACCTCTCCTTGCTCCTCATCAGCTGAGATTTCCAACCCCACTAGACCTTCAGTCCTCTCTGAGACCTGCACTGAGAGGAATGAAGGTGTAGAATTAGGTGTGTCACAGCCAAGTACTTGTGGGCAATCTGATTTTGGTACACCGACGTCAGATTGTACCAGGCAAATTTCCCTGCCCCAGCTGCTGCACCGCCGAAAGAAGTTTGCTCCCAGCCATCCACATGCCCAGCGGTTGAATGCTAGCTTGGCAAAATTGCTAGCACTTCAACTGCTGCCTTTTCAGTTGGTAGACTCTGCCCCCTTCCGTGAGTTTGTGGAATGTGCGGTTCCTCAGTGGCAGGTACCCAAACGCCACTTTTTCTCACGGAAGGCGATTCCGGCTCTCTACCAGCATGTGGAAGGCAATGTCCATGCCTCGCTGGACAGGGCGGTCAGTGGTAAGGTGCATATTACCGCTGACTCATGGTCCAGCAGGCATGGACAGGGACGTTACCTAAGTTTCACGGCGCATTGGGTGACTCTGCTGGCAGCTGGGAAGGATGCAGGACAAGGTGCAGTAGTGTTGGAGGTTGTTCCGCCACCACGCCTCCAAAATGCTAATGATTGTGACACACCTCTCTCCTCCACCCCCTCCTCTTCTTCTTCCTCCATGGCCTCTTCCTCGGAACCAGCGGTGCTCCGTAGGCGTTCAAGGGGCTACGCAAGTACGCAGGCCAAAAGATGCCATGCGGTGCTTGAGCTGGTGTGCTTGGGGGACAGGAGCCACACTGGGGCAGAGGTTCTGTCAGCTCTGCAGGGGCAGGTTTAGAGGTGGTTGACGCCACGCCAACTTAAGGCAGGAATGGTGGTTTGCGACAATGGCACCAACCTCCTCTCTGCCCTCCGACAGGGACAAATGACCCATGTGCCCTGTTTGGCTCACGTCCTTAACTTGGTGGTGCAGCGGTTCTTGGGCAGGTACCCGGGCTTACAGGATGTCCTGAGGCAGGCCAGGAAAGTCTGTGTGCATTTCCGCCGGTCATATAATGCCAGTGCTCGGCTGACGGACCTCCAAAAGGAGTTTAACCTGCCCAAGAACCGCCTAATCTGTGACATGCCCACCAGGTGGAACGCAACGTTGGCCATGCTGCAGCGGCTGCACACGCAGCAGAGGGCCATCAATGAGTACCTGTGCGACTATGGCACCAGGACAGGGTCAGGGGAGCTTGTTTTTTTTTCCCCACGCCAGTGGGCCATGATCAGGGATGCATGCACTGTCCTGTCACCATTTGAGGAGGCCACGCGGATGGTGAGCAGTGACAGTGCATGCATCAGTGACACTGTCCCCCTTGTCCACCTGTTGGAGCACACGCTGCGTGGAATAATGGACAGGGCACTTGAGGCAGAACAGAGGCAGGAAGAGGAGGACTTCCTTAGCTCTCAAGGCCCCCTTTATCCAGACAGTGTTCCTGCGTGCCCGCCGATCACACAGGAAGAGGACGAGGAGGAGGAGGAGGAGGAAGATTGTGTCAGTATGGAGGTGGAGCCTGGCACTCAGCATCAGCAGCAGTCTTTAAGGGATCAGTCCCAAGAAACACATGGACTTGTACGTGGCTGGGAGGAGGTGGCTGCGGACCATGTCGTCCTTAGTGACCCAGAGGACTCCGGACCGAATGCCTCAGCAAACCTACGCTGCATGGCCTCCCTGATCCTGCAAAGCCTGCGTAAGGATCCTCGTATTCGTGGTATCAAGGAGAAGGACCAATACTGGCTGGCAACCCTCCTTGATCCACGTTACAAGGGTAAGGTTGCGGACCTTATCTTGCCATCGCAGAGGGAGCAGAGGATGAAACATCTTCGGGAGGCCTTGCAGAAAGGTCTGTGCAACGCGTTCCCAGAGACTGGGAGGTTACAAACTCCTGTTTCTGGACAACGTGTTGCTGAGGCTTCGGTCAGTCAAAGAAGGAGCAGTGGAGAAGGTGGCCGTCTGACCGATGCGTTCAGACAATTTTTTGGTCGGCAGCCCCAAGGTATGATCGGTTCCAGCAACCATCGCCAGCGTCTGTTTTACATGGTGCAGGAATACCTAGGGGCAAGATCAGACTTGGACACCTTTCCCACCGAAAATCCTCTGGGTTACTGGGTCTTGAGGATGGATCACTGGCCAGAGCTTGCACAGTATGCAATTGAGCTACTGGCCTGTCCTGCATCCAGCGTTCTTTCGGAACGCACATTCAGTGCTGCTGGAGGCTTGGTAACCAATCACAGGGTGCGTCTGTCCACTGACTCGGTCGATTGACTGACCTTCATAAAAATGAATCAGTCTTGGATCACCACCAGCTACCAAGCACCTGATGCTGATGTAACCGAATAATTTTTTTTGAAATCTCAGATCCCTTCAAAGACTGCCTATGCTGATGCTGAGTGACTATCCCTGAGTAATTATCCTCTTCCTCCTCAATCATCACGCTGATAGCTTGTAAGAACATTTTTGGTTCTGGGCGCCACCACCAGTGCCTAAGGCACAATTTTTCAGCCCCTGTTTAACAGGGGCGTGTAATTACAATTTTTAAAGTAATACTTTGCAGCAGGGCTCGTTCCTGCATTCCAACTAGAGTGTCTGTGAGGGGTTGCAGTGTTGTGGCACCAGCACCAGTGCCTAAGGCCCATTTTTTCTGCCCCTGTTTAACAGGGGCGTGTAATTACAATTTTTGATGCAATACTTTGCAGCAGGGCTCGTTCCTGCGTTCCAACTAGAGTGTCTGTGAGGGGTTGCAGTGTTGTGGCACCAGTGCCTAAGGCCTAATTTTTCAGCTCCTGTTCAACAGGGGCATGTAATTACAATTCTTGATCTAATATTTCACAGCAGGGCCCTGTGAGGGCTTACAGTGTTGTGGCCACAGCAACACCTAAGGCCCAAATTTCTGCTGAGTATATAGGGCAGGACCCTACTTTCAAACAACTAACTTACAAACGACTCCTACTTGCAAACGGAAGGAGACAACAGGAAGTGAGATGAAATCTACCCCTAGGAAGGGAAATTCTCTCCTGTAAGAGTTAATATGGGAAAAACATTTCTCCTTTCCACTGATGCTTTCCAATCCATTGGGACAAAAAGTGAGGTGAAATCTTCTGAAGAGGAGGAAAGACAGCAAAACAAATGTCACAGGGGTGATAACCCTTCCCTATGTTTTCCAAAAAGCTTAAAAAAGATTTTTTGGCTGGAGCTAAACACATTAAAAATGTACCCGTTCAAAATTACAAAGAGATTCTACTTAACAACTAGGGATGAGCTTCGAGTTCGAGTCGAACTTATGTTCGACTCGAACATTGGCTGTTTGCAAGTTCGCCGAACAGCGAACAATTTGGGGTGTTCGCGGCAAATTCGAATGCCGCAGAACACCCTTTAAAAGTCTATGGGAGAAATCAAAAGTGCTAATTTTAAAGGCTAATATGCAAGTTATTGTCATAAAAAGTGTTTGGGGACCCAGGTCCTGCCCCATGGATCAATGCAAAAAAAAGTTTTAAAAACGGACGTTTTTTCGGGAGCAGCGATTTTAATAATGCTTCAAGTCAAACAATAAAAGTGTAATATCCCTTTAAATTTCGTACCTGGGGGATGTCTATAGTATGCCTGTAAAGGGGTGCATGTTTCCTGTGTTTAGAACAGTCTGACAGCAAAATGACATTTTGAAGGAAAAAACTCATTTAAAACTACCCGCGGCTATTGCATTGCCGACAATAAACATAGAAGTTCATTGATAAAAACGACATGGGAAGTCCCCAAAGGGGAACCCCGAACCAAAATTAAAAAAAAAAAATGACGTGGGAGTCCCCCTAAATTCCATACCAGGCCCTTCAGGTCTGGTATGGATATTAAGGGGAACCCCGGCCAAAATTTAAAAAAAAAAATGACGTGGGGTTCCCCCTAAATTCCATACCAGACCCTTCAGGTCTGGTATGGATTTTAAGGGGAACCCCGCGCCAAAAAAAAAAAAAAACGGCGTGGGGTCCCCCCAAAAATCCATACCAGACCCTTATCCGAGCACGCAACCTGGCAGGCCGCAGGAAAAGAGTGGGGGACGAGAGTGCGGCCCCCCCCCCTCCTGAACCGTACCAGGCCACATGCCCTCAACATTGGGAGGGTGCTTTGGGGTAGCCCCCCAAAACACCTTCTCTCGCTCTTCTCTTCTTCTTCATCTTCTTCTCTTCTTCTTTTCTTCTCTTCTTCATTTTCTTCTCCGGGCCGCTCCTCACACATGCTAGCATGGAGGGAGGCTCCATGTGTGACGGCGCTCCTCGTCTGACAGTTCTTAAATAACGGGGGGTGGGGCCACCCGGTGACCCCGCCCCCCTCTGACGCACGGTGACTTGACGGGACTTTCCTGTGACGTCACGGGGAATGCCACAGGGAAGTCCCGTCATGTCCAGTGCGTCAGAGGGGGGGCGGGGTCACCGGGTGGCCCCCCGTTATTTAAGAACTGTCAGACGAGGAGCGCCGTCACACAGCGGGAGCCTCCCTCCATGCCAGCATGGATGCGGAGCGGCCCGGAGAAGAAAATGAAGAAGAGAAGAAGAGAAGAAGATGAAGAAGAAGAGAAGAGCGGGAGCCTCCCCCCATGCCATGGGTGCGGAGCGGCCCGAGGAGAAGAAGATAGAAGACGCCGCGGAGGAGATGCTGGACGAGAACGCCGGAGGAAGAACCAGAAGAGCCAGAAGAACCAGAAGAACCAGAAGATGAAGGAAGATAGAAGAAAGAAGAAGTATTTAAATAAAGGAATTGTCAAAAACTGTCTCTTGTCATTTTTAACATTCTTGACAGTTTTTTAGTGAAATGGTAGGGGTACTTTTGTACCCCCTTACCATTTCACACAGGGGGGGGCCGGGATCTGGGGGTCCCCTTGTTAAAGGGGGCTTCCAGATTCCGATAAGCCCCCCGCCCACAGACCCCCACAACCACCGGCCAGGGTTGTGGGGATGAGGCCCTTGTCCTCATCAACATGGGGACAAGGTGTTTTGGGGGCTACCCCAAAGCACCCTCCCAATGTTGAGGGCATGTGGCCTGGTACGGTTCAGGAGGGGGGGGCCGCACTCTCGTCCCCCCCTCTTTTCCTGCGGCCTGCCAGGTTGCGTGCTCGGATAAGGGTCTGGTATGGATTTTTGGGGGGACCCCACGCCGTTTTTTTTTTTTTTTGGCGCGGGGTTCCCCTTAAAATCCATACCAGACCTGAAGGGTCTGGTATGGAATTTAGGGGGAACCCCACGTCATTTTTTTTTTAAATTTTGGCCGGGGTTCCCCTTAATATCCATACCAGACCTGAAGGGCCTGGT
Organism: Aquarana catesbeiana; assembly: GCA_037953035.1. Lineage (NCBI taxonomy): Eukaryota > Metazoa > Chordata > Amphibia > Anura > Ranidae > Aquarana > Aquarana catesbeiana. The sequence goes on along the minus strand of JBBHAA010000512.1, from coordinate 1,309,686 downwards.
ATGGAATTTAGGGGGACTCCCACGTCATTTTTTTTTTTTAATTTTGGTTTGGGGTTCCCCTTGGGGGAATTCCCATGCCGTTTTTATCAATGAACTTCTATGTGTATTGTCGGCAATGCAATAGCCGCGGGTAGTTTTAAATGAGTTTTTTCCTTCAAAATGTCATTTTGCTGTCAGACTGTTCTAAACACAGGAAACATGCGCCCCTTTACAGGCATACTATAGACACCCCCCAGGTACGAAATTTAAAGGGATATTACACTTTTATTGTTTGACTTTAAGCATTATTAAAATCACTGCTCCTGAAAAAACGGCCGTTTTTAAAACTTTTTTTTGCATTGATCCATGTCCCCTGGGGCAGGACCCAGGTCCCCAAACACTTTTTATGACAATAACTTGCATATTAGCCTTTAAAATTAGCACTTTTGATTATTCATGTTCGTGTCCCATAGACTTTAACGGTGTTCGCGTGTTCGAACAAACTTTTTTCCTGTTCGCATGTTCTGGTGCGAACCGAACAGGGGGGTGTTCGGCTCATCCCTATTAACAACAAACCTACAGTCCCTGTCTTGTTTGCACCGCCTGTATACTGCTGTTCAGAGTATATAGGGCCTGGTGGCCCCACACCTTTCCTTATTTTAATTTGGGTGTGATGTTCCCCTTAATATCCATACAAGACCCAAAGGGCCTGGTAATGGACTAGGGGGTACCCATGCCGTTTGTCTCACTGATTTTCATCCATATTGCCATGACCCGACATTACATTAAACCCGCAAGCAGTTTTAAATGAGATTTTTTCCTTTAAAAATGACATTTGGTGCAGGGACTGTTCTAAACACGGGAAACACGCGTCACTTTACAGGCATACTATAGACACCCCTCAGGTACGATATTTAAAGGAATATTTCACTTTTTTTTTTTTTACTTTAAGCATCATTAAAATCACTGCTCCCGAAAAAACGGCCGTTTTTAAAAGTTTTTTTTTGCATTGATACATGTCCCCTGGGGTAGGACCCGGGTCCCCAAACCCTTTTTAGGACAATACCATGCAAATTAGCCTTTAAAATTAGCACTTTTGATTTCGAACGTTCGAGTCCCATAGACGTCAATGGGGTTCTAACGTTCGCAGGTTCTGGTGCGAACCGAACCGGGGGGTGTTCGGCTCATCCCTAATCTTGGGCTAAGGCCTTATTATGGGCTTTCTTCAGAGTGGTACGATTATAGCCTCTAGCCAGGAGGCGTGTGCGTAGGGCGTTTGCTTGTCTATGAAAGTCCCCGTCCTCTGTGCAGTTCCTTCTTAGTCTCAAATATTGAGCATAAGGGATACTGCGAATCAAAGGGCGGGGATGTGAGCTGGAAGCATGCAACAGCATGTTGCCCGCTGTGGGTTTGCGGTATAAGTCAGTAGTTAATTGTCCAGCAGAGTTTTTGATAATCTGTACATCTAGAAAGGAGATGTTCTGAATATTGTATGTGAAGGTAAAGTGGAGATTGAACTGGTTAGTGTTTAACCTCTCAATAAATGCTTTTAAATGTTGCTCTCTTCCTGTCCAAATGACCAGTAGGTCATCAATAAACCTAAACCAGCCCAGGACATGGTTCAAAAAGGGCTCCAATAGGTCATCACTGAAAACAGACCGCTCCCAACCACCCAGAAACAAATTGGCGTAAAAAGGGGCACAAGACGTGCCCATTGTAACGCCTTGAGTTTGAAGATACAATTGATCCATAAACAGAAAATAATTTTTGGTCAGAATGAATTCCAAAAGTTTTAAAATAAAAGTATTAGTAGGCCAGGTGTGATGGTCCTGTTCCATGAGGAAGGAGCCAGCCATCCGGACGCCCTGCTCGTGGGGGATGCTTGAGTACAGAGCCTCAACATCAACAGCCACGAGGAGGGCGTCCGGAGGTACCTGGACTCCCTCAATATGTTTTAGAAGGTGGGTAGTATCCCGAATATAAGATGGTAATCTCAATACATGGGGTAATAGAAAAGTGTTGACTAATTTACTTGTGTTATCTGTTAATGAGCCTTTACCTGAGACGAAAGGTTGACCAGGGGGTACAGAGAGGTTCCCCCCCTTTTTTCCCCTTTCCCCCCCTTGTCCATCTTTTCCCTCCCCCCCTTCTCCCCCCCTCCCCCTCTCCCTTTTCTCTCCTTCCCTCCTCCTCCCTCTCCCCCTTCTCTTCCCTTTTCCTCCACCACTTCTTATCCTGACCTTTCACACATGGGTGGTTGCTTTATTCTAAGAACCCTGATTATACAATTATTTATACCTTATTTTCAATTCTCTTACAATAGTATCACCTTAAGTGCCCCCCTGGCCCGCCCTCGGGGGAACGCTTGTCTCACAGTGTCGCTCTAGCCCTTTGTGGGCATAGGTTGGTGAGTGCAATATTAAACAAAGATTATCTTCTCCAATATTAACATTGTATTTATACACATATATTTTTTTCACTGTAGGTATGCTTTGTAATGTTGATATTGTACTTTTCTCATTGTGTAGAATATGTACTAAGACGCCTCCTGAAGAAGCGGCTTGACCGCAAAACTGTAGAGGTCATGTCTGCAAGTACCATACAATCTGTCTTCATTTTTCTGTGTGGGCATTATCAATACAATTTGTTTGTCAACATTGCTGTAAACAATTATTTTGTGATTGTGTTATTATGTTACGGTTTATATTGTGTCCTTTGTTGGACTTTTTAATATCCTATCTTTGAATAAATCTAATAATTTTTATCATACCCTTGTCTATGTCCCCTTGGTACCGCAATAGTCCTAAATATTTCTGAAAGAGGTAGGACCTAATTGGAGAGGTCCTTGTTGTTCTCTCTTTCAACCCAACATTGCCCTATACATTTAAAGGATGATGGTACCTACCAATGATACAGTACCCCTTCTTGCTTAACTTTGTGGCATACTTTTGAATATCAGTGGAAAGGAGAAATGTTTTTCCCATATTAACTCTTACAGGAGAGAATTTCCCTTCCTAGGGGTAGATTTCATCTCACTTCCTGTTGTCTCCTTCCGTTTGCAAGTAGGAGTCGTTTGTAAGTTAGATGTTTGAAAGTAGGGGCCTGCCCTATATACTCAGCAGAAATTTGGGCCTTAGGTGTTGTTGTGGCCACAACACTGTAAGCCCTCACAGGGCCCTGCTGTGAAATATTAGATCAAGAATTGTAATTACATGCCCCTGTTGAGCAGGGGCAGAAAAATTGGGCCTTTGGTGCTGGTGCTGGTGCCACAAAACTGTAAGTCCTCACTCGCTCTTGGTGGGCACAGAAATGGGCCCTGCTGTGAAATATTAGATCAAGAATTCTAATTACATGCCCCTGTTGAACAAGGGCAGAAAAATTGGGCCTTTGGTGGTGGTGGTGGTGCTGGTGCCACAACACTGTAAGTTCTCACTCGCTCTTGGTGGGTGCAGAAATGGGCCCTGCTGTGAAATATTAGATCAAGAATTGTAATTACACGCCCCTGTTAAACAGGGGCTGAAAAATTGAGCCTTAGGCACTAGTGCTGGTGCCACAACACTGCAACCCCTCACAGATACTCTAGTTGGAACGCAGAAACGAGCCCTGCTGCAAAGTATTGCATAAAAAATTGTAATTACAGGCTCCTGTTAAACAGGGGCTGAAAAATTGGGCCTTAGGCACTGGTGGCAGCGCCCAGAACCAAAAATGTTCTTACAAGCTATCAGCGTGATCATTGAGGAGGAAGAGGATAATTACTCAGGGATAGTCACTCAGCATCAGCATAGGCAGTCTTTGAAGGGATCTGAGATTCCAAAAAAATTATTCGATTACATCAGCATCAGGTGCTTGGTAGCTGGTGGTGATCCAAGACTGATTCATTTTTATGAAGGTCAGTCGGTCGACCGAGTCGGTGGACAGATGCACCCTGTGATCGGTTACAAAGCCTCCAGCAGCACTGAATGTGCGTTCCGAAAGAACGCTGGATGCAGGACAGGCCAGTAGCTCAATTGCATACTGTGCAAGCTCTGGCCAGTGATCCATCCTCAAGACCCAGTAACCCAGAGGATTTTCGGTGGGAAAGGTGTCCAAGTCAGATCTTGCCCCTAGGTATTCCTGCACCATGTAAAACAGACGCTGGCGATGGTTGCTGGAACCGATCATACCTTGGGGCTGCGGACCAAAAAATTGTCTGAACGCATCGGTCAGACGGCCACCTTCTCCACCGCTCCTTCTTTGACTGACCGAAGCCTCAGCAACACGTTGTCCAGAAACAGGAGTTTGTAACCTCCCAGTCTCTGGGAACGCGTTGCACAGACCTTTCTGCAAGGCCTCCCAAAGATGTTTCATCCTCTGCTCCCTCTGCGATGGCAAGATAAGGTCCGCAACCTTACCCTTGTAACGTGGATCAAGGAGGGTTGCCAGCCAGTATTGGTCCTTCTCCTTGATACCACGAATACGAGGATCCTTACGCAGGCTTTGCAGGATCAGGGAGGCCATGCAGCGTAGGTTTGCTGAGGCATTCGGTCCGGAGTCCTCTGGGTCACTAAGGACGACATGGTCCGCAGCCACCTCCTCTCAGCCACATACAAGTCCATGTGTTTCTTGGGACTGATCCCTTAAAGACTGCTGTTGATGCTGAGTGCCAGGCTCCACCTCCATACTGACACAATTTTCCTCCTCCTCCTCGTCCTCTTCCTGTGTGATCGGCGGGCACGCAGGAACACTGTCTGGATAAAGGGGGCCTTGAGAGCTAAGGAAGTCCTCCTCTTCCTGCCTCTGTTCTGCCTCAAGTGCCCTGTCCATTATTCCACGCAGCATGTGCTCCAACAGGTGGACCAGGGGGACAGTGTCACTGATGCATGCACTGTCACTGCTCACCATCCTTGTGGCCTCCTCAAATGGTGACAGGACAGTGCATGCATCCCTGATCATGGCCCACTGGCGTGGGGAAAAAAAACAAGCTCCCCTGACCCTGTCCTGGTGCCATAGTCGCACAGGTACTCATTGATGGCCCTCTGCTGCGTGTGCAGCCGCTGCAGCATGGCCAACGTTGAGTTCCACCTGGTGGGCATGTCACAGATTAGGCAATTCTTGGGCAGGTTAAACTCCTTTTGGAGGTCCGCCAGCTGAGCACTGGCATTATATGACAGGCGGAAATGCACACAGACTTTCCTGGCCTGCCTCAGGACATCCTGTAAGCCCGGGTACCTTCCCAAGAACCGCTGCACCACCAAGTTAAGGACATGAGCCAAACAGGGCACATGGGTCATTTGTCCCTGTCGGAGGGCAGAGAGGAGGTTGGTGCCATTGTCGCAAACCACCATTCCTGCCTTAAGTTGGCGTGGCGTCAACCACCTCTGAACCTGCCCCTGCAGACCTGACAGAACCTCTGCCCCAGTGTGGCTCCTGTCCCCCAAGCACACCAGCTCAAGCACCGCATGGCATCTTTTGGCCTGCGTACTTGCGTAGCCCCTTGAATGGCTACGGAGCACCGCTGGTTCCGAGGAAAAAGCACAGGAAGAGGCCGTGGAGGAAGAAGAAGAGGAGGGGGTGGAGGAGAGAGATGTGTCACAATCATTAGTAGTGGCATTTTGGAGGCGTGGTGGCGGAACAACCTCCAACACTACTGCACCTTGTCCTGCATCCTTCCCAGCTGCCAGCAGAGTCACCCAATGCGCAGTGAAACTTAGGTAACGCCCCTGTCCATGCCTGCTGGACCATGAGTCAGCGGTAATATGCACCTTACCGCTGACCACCCTGTCCAGCGAGGCATGGACATTGCCTTCCACATGCCGGTAGAGAGCCGGAATCGCCTTCCGTGAGAAAAAGTGGCGTTTGGGTACCTGCCACTGAGGATCTGCACATTCCACAAACTCACGGAAGGGGGCAGGGTTCACCAACTGAAAAGGCAGCAGTTGAAGTGCTAGCAATTTTGCCAAGCTAGCATTCAACCGTTGGGCATGTGGATGGCTGGGAGCAAACTTCTTTTGGCGGTGCAGCAGCTGGGGCGGTGAAATTTGTCTGGTACAATCTGACGTTGGTGTACCAAAAGCAGATTGCCCACAAGTACTTGGCTGTGACACACCTAATTCTACACCTTCATTCCTCTCAGTGCGGTGCGATCTGATGCACTCGTCTCAAAAAAGGCCCACACAAAAGAACTTTTTGAATAATGCGCAGAGACTGCAGCGCCCTGCACATGTGGAGCTTTGGGGTGTGATGCAGTCAATGTGCTGCCCTTAGGCTGGCCCCTGGAGGGCATCCTGCCTCATTGGTGATGTGCCGCCTCCTCCTCCTCCTCTCTCCTATCAGGCACCCACGTTGAGTCAGTGACCTCATCATCCCCTCCCTCCTCATCACTGGAGCAAACCTGGCAGTATGCTGCAGCAGGGGGAGCATGACTGCCAGATTGCTGTCCTTCTTGGGCACCCCCTCTGTCCGTGCTCATGTTACTGCCTTCATCGAGCCCAGTATCATCATCAGAGCCTTCCAAACGCTGGGCATCCTCCTGGAGCATGTACCCAACACTGTGGTCAAACAGTTTGAGGGACTCCTCAGGAGGACATGGTGGGGCTAGGGAAGGAGTCACTGATGACATTGAGCCGAGGGAAGAGGCCGCTGCTTTGCCAGACAAAGTACCCTGAGCATGGGTGAGAGAGGATGAGGACGGCTTGGTCATCCACTCGACCAAGTCTTCCGCATGTTGCGGCTCAACATGGCTAGCTGCCGGAAAAAAGGCCAAGCGTGTCCCACGGCCACGTGCTGATGAGGATGCACCGTCTCCACGACCAGCGCTAGACACAGAGCCTGCTTGCTGTCTCTTATTGGCTTGTGACTGTCTGCCTCTCTTTCTTGGCCTCCAGACATACTAATGGCCTGTAGCTGCACTAAGCTGGGATATATATATATATATATATATATATATATATATATATATATATATATATATACTGATACTGCAGCTAGCAAAATCAACTGCCTGCCTGTAGTATGAGAACACCACCAACCTTCTACAGGTAGCTTTAGCTGAACACTGTGCAGAGCTCGCAAAAAAATAACTTGTAGGTTTAGCTGAACACTGTGAGGAGGACGCACCACACTAACTTGTAGTTTTAGCTGAACACTGTGAGCAGGACACACTACACTAACTTGTAGTTTTAGCTGAACACTGTGAGCAGGACGCACTGCACTAACTTGTAGCTTTAGATGAACACTGTGCAGAGGTCTCACTACACTAACTTGTAGGTTTAGCTGAACACTGTGAGGAGGACGCACCACACTAACTTGTAGTTTTAGCTGAACACTGTGAGCAGGACACACCACACTAACTTGTAGTTTTAGCTGAACACTGCGCAGAGGTCTCACTACACTAACTTGTAGTTTTAGCTGAACACTGTGAGGAGGACGCACTGCAGTAACTTGTAGCTTTAGATGAACACTGTGCAGAGGTCTCACTACACTAACTTGTAGTTTTAGCTGAACACTGTGAGCAGGACGCACTGCAGTAACTTGTAGCTTTAGATGAACACTGTGCAGAGGTCTCACTACACTAACTTGTAGTTTTAGCTGAACACTGTGAGCAGGACACACTGCACTAACTTGTAGCTTTAGATGAACACTGTGCAGAGGTCTCACTACACTAACTTGTAGTTTTAGCTGAACACTGTGAACAGGACGTACTGCACTAACTTGTAGCTTTAGATGAACACTGTGCAGAGGTCTCACTACACTAACTTGTAGTTTTAGCTGAACACTGTGAGCAGGATGCACCACATTAACTTGTAGTTTTAGCTGAACACTGTGAGCAGGACACACTGCACTAACTTGTAGCTTTAGATGAACACTGTGCAGAGGTCTCACTACACTAACTTGTAGGTTTAGCTGAACACTGTGAGGAGGATGCACCACACTAACTTGTAGTTTTAGCTGAACACTGAGCAGGACACACTACACTAACTTGTAGTTTTAGCTGAACACTGTGCAGAGGTCTCACTACACTAACTTGTAGTTTTAGCTGAACACTGTGAGCAGGACGCACTGCACTAACTTGTAGCTTTAGATGAACACTGTGCAGAGGTCTCACTACGCTAACTTGTAGGTTTAGCTGAACACTGTGAGGAGGATGCACCACACTAACTTGTAGTTTTAGCTTAACACTGTGAGCAGGACGCACTGCACTAACTTGTAGCTTTAGATGAACACTGTGCAGAGGTCTCACTACACTAACTTGTAGGTTTAGCTGAACACTGTGAGGAGGACGCACTGCACTAACTTGTAGCTTTAGCTGAACACTATGCAGAGGTCTTACTACACTAACTTGTAGTTTTAGCTGAACACTGTGAGCAGGACGCACTGCAGTAACTTGTAGCTTTAGATATACACTGTGCAGAGGTCTCACTACACTAACTTGTAGTTTTAGCTGAACACTGTGAGCAGGACGCACTGCACTAACGTGTAGCTTTAGATGAACACTGTGCAGTGGTCTCACTACACTAACTTGTAGTTTTAGCTGAACACTGTGAACAGGACGTACTGCACTAACTTGTAGCTTTAGATGAACACTGTGCAGAGGTCTCACTACACTAACTTGTAGTTTTAGCTGAACACTGTGAGCAGGACGCACTGCACTAACTTGTAGCTTTAGATGAACACTGTGCAGAGCTCGCAAAAAAAATAACTTGTAGGTTTAGCTGAACACTGTGAGCAGGACGCACCACACTAACTTGTAGTATTAGCTGAACACTGTGAGCAGGACGCACTGCACTAACTGTAAATAGTCTAGCTGCCTGAGTGTGGTACTAATAGGATCAAAAGAACACCAGCAATTTTCTTCAGGTAGCTGTAAATACTGTAACAAGACAAGCCTGCCTGTCAGTAAGAAGATAACAGGAACGGATCTAGCTAAACTGAATACAGTGTATATATATATATATATATATATATATATATATATGCAACACCTGGGATGCATATATATACACAATACACTGTAAGTGCAGCTAACTCACTGATTGTCCTGCCTAATCTAGCTGACTCAAATGAAATGACAATGTCTCTCTATCTATCTCTCTTTCAATGCCGGAACACACACTACACAGGGCCGCCGTGCAGGCGGCCTTATATAGTGTGGGGCGTGTTCTAAACCCCCTGAGCCATAATTGGCCAAAGCCACCCTGGCTTTGGCCAATTATAGCTCTCTCTCTACCGACGGCGCTGTGATTGGCCAAGCATGCAGGTCATAGTGCATGCTTGGCCAATCATCAGCCAGCAATGCACTGCGATGCCGCAGTGAATTATGGGCCGTGACGCACCACACAAATTTGGCGCGAACGGCCCATAACGTTCGGAATTCGGCGAACGACCGATCAGCCAATGTTCGAGTTGAACATGGGTTCGACTCGAACACGAAGCTCATCCCTACTCATCAACACAGACAACTTGATGGGGAGTAAATAAGGCTGCAAAGCGTTGGTTGAAGTGGTTTACGAGGGACCAAATTTTGTAGAGCCAATCAAATTCAGGGTCACCCTGAGAATGACAGAGTTCATTGTTGTTGAAGTGCATGAACCGCAAGATCTGCTCGTATCGTATCCTGGTCATGGATGCAGAGAACACGGGCATATAGTGAATTGGGTCAGTGGACCAATATGACCGCAACTCACTCCTTTTAGTTACGCCCATGAGGAGGGATAGGCCCAGGAAGGTCTTAAATTCGGAAACCGTAATTGATTTCCATTCTCTGGCAAGGGTCAGCTGGGGATTAGCGGCGATGAATTGACCAGCATATAAATTGCTTTAGTCCACAATAGATCTATAGAAATCTTCAGTAAAAAACGAACGAATAAAAATCAAGTGACATAAAATCAACTGTTTCCAACTGAATTCCGGGTTGGCCAGTGAATGGGGGAAGTACGGGTGCTGTAGAAGTGGTGGGTTCCCAATTAGGATTGGCGAATGCAGCAGGAAGGGCACTATGGGCTCGACAGGCCTGTCTTTGTCTTCTTCTTGGTGGCAGCAGGATCCTACTCGTGCTTGCCACCTCACCAGCTTGAACTGCACTTATGGGACTCGCCATGTCACCACATGATACTGCAGTGCTGGATGTACGACCAGGATGTACTAGGCCACTGGTGCTTGCCAATTTACCAGAAGGATGAGCGGTGCTAGTACTGGCTCTCTGCTCCATACGAGAGCCCTGCGATTCTTGCACCTCAACGAATAACGGGGTCTGGTACGCCTGGAGCCGCTGTCGTCTACAGGATCGTATTCTGAGCCTGAATCTGACAGATGAGTGACTTCCTCTTCCCTATCTGTCATGCTCAGAAACATGTAGGACTCTTCACTACTGTACCTTAGATTTGACATTTTGGTCTCTAAATTTACTGGTACACTAGTGAGACTCACAGGTAAAAAAGCACCTGACTGTCAGCGACTGATTTAAACGCTACCAAAAAAACTGTTATGCCCTGTACACACGATCGGATTTTCCGAAAAATGTGTGATAGGACCTTGTTGTCAGAAATTCTGACCGTGTGTGGGCTCCATCACACATTTTCCATTGGATTTTCCGACACACAAAGTTTGAGAGCAGGCTATAAAATTTTCCGACAACAAAATCCGTTGTCGGAAATTCCGATCGTGTGTACACAAATCCGCTACACAAAGTGCCACGCATGCTCAGAATAAATAAAGAGATAAAAGCTATTGGCTACTGCCCCGTCTATAGTCCCGACGTACGTGTTTTACGTCACCGCGTTCAGAATGATCGGATTTTCCGACAACTTTGTGTGACCGTGTGTATGCAAGACAAGTTTGAGCCAACATCCGTCGGAAAAAATCCTAGGATTTTGTTGTCGGAATGTCCAATCAATGTCCGACCGTGTGTACGGGGCATTAGCATTCACAGGGATCAGGCCTGACTCTGTGAACACTGCAGTTATGTGTGTTGTGTTTTTTACCTGGTCACCAAATACAAGAAACGTCTTACTTCTGTGCTTGCCAACAAGGGTTTTTCCACCAAGTACTAAGTCATGTTTTGCTCAGGGATCAAATACTTATTTTACTCACTGAACTGCAACTCAATTTATAACATTTGTATCATGTGTTTTTTCCTGGATTTTTGGCTTATATTCTGTGATAAAAGAGATCCTAGATAGAATTTACTAAACAAAGGACCAACATAACGAATTAATACACATAATACTTTCTAATAAATTTATTTTACAAGATTAAATACATAGAAAACATTCTAAAATCACTAGGATGTTCTCTTGAAGTTCAACAATGATAGTTACAGTATATGTCAAAAAACGATGGTTGACGCGTTTCACAAAAAATAGCTTCTTCAGAAGCAATAGCTTATTGACTCGTAACCAGAGAACCTTAATTTGGAAACATGGGAGAAATAGATGTTACTAAAGGTAAGTGTATGCCTAGTATGCCTAGTATGTATCAAACATAGATTATAAATACCAAGGATAATACTCCTAAGTTATACAATAACCCTCGTAAAAAGAGGATGATGACTTACATAATGTGAACCCAAGATCGTTGAACCTGAAGATCGAAGATGGTGTTTCCCAAATATATATGGGAGGAAAAAAACGGAGAACAAAAGACGGGACTTTGAATGAGGCACACGGGAGCCTCATTCAGACTAGTTAAAATATTGTTGTTCTCCCTATTTATAGGTGGTCACTATGGTTTTGCTCCTGATGATTGGCTATACGGTCCCGAAACGTGTACAGCTTTCAACTCCCGTTATGTGCACACAATCATTACTCATGTATGGATGTTCCACTTTTTTTATCTTTTTGTTTTTGCTAATTTTCTCCAAGTGACACTTCAATGTGTCACACATCTATACATTACTATTTATGTTTTTTATGTCATTATCTTCATATGTTTGCCAAAAAAGTCCTTGGTGGAATGTTATTTTTTAATGGAATACAAAATACTACCATAATTTATAGCTATGTGCATAAATATGTAAATATATTAATGTTTCAATGACTTCATTATAAACTGCCGTTTTTTTCCAATTTATATTTCTGCTCCCGTGTGCCTCATTCAAAGTCCCGTCTTTTGTTCTCCCTTTTTTCCCTCAATATTGAATCAGGATGGAGGAGGGGACTCTTTTAATAATATATGGGAGGAGTAGAAGGTACTATAGGAATACAGAATATGAATCCGTCTAAACCCCTATATAATGAGTCAAAAGGATCTCTAATTAGACACAGGGCCCCAAAACGAATAAAGTCAAAAATCATCACTCAGAGTACAAACCCGGAACATAAAAGAAAAGTAATAATAATAATAATAATCATAAGGCTTCTTAGCCTAAATGCATCAGCGTAACCTGTACCCATGTACCCATGTAACCCAATAAAGGACTTTTATTCAAGAGCATCCGAGTCACCAGCCTTTTTCTGATTTAAGTACTGCATTTTGGGGCCTGAACATCCTGGCTAGAGCATGGGATCACAGTTCATAGATCATCATATTGGCAGTGGAGCTGGGGTATCATTTTGCTTCTTCAATAATGATAATCATAATAACCAGATATACTTACTAGAAATGTCTAGCAGCGGATTAACCACTCGTATGTAGAATAATACATTCCTTGAGAGATATATAAGGCACCTATATAGAGATAACCCATTAAATATTGAGCCATAATTCCAAAGACAGAGAAATAAGAAAGGGTACAGAAAGAAAAAACAATATAGCCAAAAACAGTACCTATATGTGGCTTGCCAAAGGGCCCAAAGACTCCCCCAAACAATGGAGGGGTAGGAGGTGTTGTTGCACGAAGCCCAGAAGTGCCCAGGCTGGGATATCACTCTTACAAGATTTTAATGAAGGAAGTCTGATGGAGAAAGTCCAACCTAATATACACCGCTGCTAGCGTGAAACAAAAAATATATATAATATATACATCCCCCCATGGGGACAGGTTAAAATATAAAAGGCATTATTATTTAGAGTTGGTTGATATTCTGCCTCTATCATTTAAAATACACCTATGATAAATTTTATAGATACTTTATTTCTTTGTAAGTGGGCAAATTTCCAAAGTCTGCGGGGAAACAAAAATGCATTTTCCCCACTGTAAGTAAAGAACACAGAAGCAACACAGAATTATTACTATGTCAAAAAAAACAGGAAATTGTGGTTTCACAATGTTCATACACATACTCTTAGTGCCACCTGCACTATTCATTTATCAGATGGGCTTCCTTTAAGAAGCTTCCTGAAAGATCAAACCCATAAAACTCATGAGGTGTTTGTAGCTGTGGTTTTGTAGTTTCACTGTGAGATTAAAAGCAGCACATTTTCAAAAAAATTGATATGGTGATGAAATTAGAAACAACTTTCCACCTCTTGTAACTGTATACAGTGGACATACACTATACTACCAAATGTATCGGGATGCCGGCCTTTACACACACATGAGCTTTAATGGCATCCCAGGCTTAGTCTGTAGGGTTCAAAGGTGTTCTATCAGGTTGAGGTCAGGACTCTGTTCATGCCAGTCAAGTTCCTCCACCCCAAACTCACTCATCCATGTCTTTATGGACCTTGCTTTGTGCACTGGTGCGCCGTAATGTTGGAACAGGAAGGGGCCATCCCCAAACTGTTCCCACAAAGTTGGGAGCATGAAATTTTCTTGGTATGTGGACCCCTTAAGAATTCCCTTCACTGGAACTAAGGGGCCAAGCCCAACCCCTGAAAAACAACCCCACACCATAATACCCCCTCCACCAAATGATTTGGAGTGGCCCAATACTTTTGGCAATATAGTGTGGATGACTGAGTTTGGGGTGAAGGAACTTGACTGGCCTGCACAGAGTCCTGATCTCAACCTGATAGAACACCTTTGGGAGGAAATAGAGCAGAGACTGCGAGCCAGGCCTTTTTGTCCAACATCAGCGCCTGACCTCACAAATACGCTTCTGGAAGAATGGTCAAACATTCCCATAAGTGTGCGCAGGGGGAGTGCCAGGTGTTTCCAGGCACACCCTAATCATACTCTGAAATACATGCCAACTGTCCCTGCTTTTCTGAGACAGTACCTCTTTTTAAGTTGTCCCGCATCAGTCATGTCCTGAGTTATGCCCGGGAACCCTGTGAGCAGAGCTCTCCGCACCATGGTCAGCAAACTGTGTTGCCTGGGACCTCCCCTCTCCACTTACAGCATGCAATACTGTACAGCTTGGGGAGTGGGCGGAGCGTCTTTCTTAACAGGCACAGGCTTGTGAAAGAAGCAGAGAAATGCCTGTATACACAGCCACGAGACCTTGTAGGAGGGTTCAAACCCTCCAGCTCCGCCCTCATCATGTACTCTTCCTGGCTGGCCAGCATCAGAGAATCAGCAAGAAGATGGTGAGTGTAACAGTGTGGAGAAAAAAATTGAGCTGGGGAGGTGTGCTGGGGGGAGGCATTGCAGGCAGGGATGTGCTGGTGGGGAAAACTGGAGGCAGAGGTGCGTGTGTGTATAAGTGTGATTGTGTGTATGTGATTGTGTGTTTGTTTACGTGTGTGTGTTAACTAGCTAACAGTTAGCTATTTTGGAAGCTACAGTATTTGTTGGATCCGGTAAGATCAAGTGGTTTCAACGTTAGATCTCACATAATTTCAGAGATATTCCACATAAGAATAGAGATATTAGGTGGTACATAAGGACGGATTGGCCCCCCCACATGCAATTTTCTGGCCAAAAATCATCTAGGCTAATAGATATTTGTTAGATCCAGTATGATCAAGTGGTTTTAATGTTAGATCTCACATAATTGCAGACATATTCCACATAAAAATAAAGATATTAGGAGGCACATAAGGACTGGTTGACCCCCCCCCCCATGCAATTTTCTGCCCAAAAATCATTCAGGCTAATAGATATTCATTAGATCCGGTAAGATCAATTGGTGTTAACGTTAGATCTCATGCCCACCATATGCAGGGACCCGCTTCTCGGTATTTTATGCGATGACTCCAGAAGATATTAAAATCATTCTCAAGTCTCTCATAGCCATGTCCTCATCACTTGATCCCTGCATTGCGCAGTTGGTGAAAGACTACTCAGATGCTCTGGCGCCTTTTATTGCAGGCATTGTCAGCATGTCTTTTTCTACCGGCGTTGTTCCATGTATTCTGAAGCAGGCGGTGGTTATACCCCTGCTAAAGAAAGCTAACGTGGAGCGCACTGTGTTGAGCAACAATCGCCCTATTTCCACCCTGCCGTGTTTGGCAAAAATCTTGGAGCGAGCTGCGTTATGGCAACTCCAACCTCACTTGGAGTCTAATAAAATTTTTGATGACTTACAGTCAGGATTTCGTCCTGGGAGAGGTTCGGAAACAGCCCTGGTAAAAGTCCAGGATGACTTACTCTGGGCCTTGGATGAGAATGAAGCTTCGGCCTTGGTACTTCTGGATCTGTCGGCAGCTTTTGATACCATCGACCATTCTATACTTGTGGATAGGTTGAAGATGGTGGTGGGAATGGATGGTATAGCTCGGGCATGGGTAGCCTCGTTCCTGCGAGACAGGGTTCAGAGGGTAAAGTTGTGAATATTTTATTCCTCCGATAGTCCACTGTCTTTCGGGGTCCCACAAGGATCGGCTTTATCTCCAATCCTTTTTTACATCTATATGAGGCCACTGCTGTACATCATTCGCCGCCACAATCTCCCATTCCATGTCTATGCTGACGACACCCAGATCTACTTCAAATTATCCAAGAAAGGGGAGGATCAGGTCATGCTGGCCTCCTGTCTGGAGGAAATCCAATCCTGGATGAGTGCCAATTAGGGATGAGCCGAGCACCCCCCGGTTCCAGAACCTGCGAACGGACCGAAAGTTTGCGCGAACTTTAGAACCCCATTAAAGTCTATGGGACTTGAATCAAAAGTGCTCATTTTAAAGGCTAATATGCAAGTTATTGTCCTAAAAAGGGCTTGGGGACCCGGGTCCTGCCCCAGGGGACATGTATCAATGCAAAAAAAAAGTTTTAAAAACGGTCATTTTTTTGGGAGCAGTAATTTTAATGATGCTTATAGTGAAAAAAAAATGAAATATTCCTTTAAATATCGTAACTCGGGGGTGTCTATAGTATGCATGTATAGTGGCGCGTGTTTCCCGTGCTTATTACAGTCCCTGCACAAAATGACATTTGTAAAGGAATAAAAGTCATTTAAAACTGCTTGCGACTTTAATGCAATGTTGGGTCCCGGCAATATGGATGAAAATCAGTGAGACAAACGGCATGGGTACCGCCCCCCCCCCCCCAGTCCATTACCAGGCCCTTTGGGTCTTGTATGGATATTAAGGGGAACCCCGCACCCAAATTAAGAAAAGGAAAGGCCCTATATACTCTGAACAGCAGTATACAGGCGGTGCAAACAAGACAGGGACTATAGGTTTGTTGTTAAGTAGAATCTGTTTGTAATTTTGAACTGATACATTTTTAAAGTGTAGCTCCAGCCAAAAAATTTTTAAGCTTTTTGGAAAACATAGGGAAGGGTTATCACCCCTATAACATTTGTTTTGCTGTCTGTGCACCTCTTCAGAAGATTTCACCTCACTTTCTGTCACAATGACAAATGTTTTTTGAAAATTTGGGTTTTTTAGTGAAACAAGGATTGGTGATAAAGCATCAGTGAAGAGGATACACGTTTTTCCCATATTAACTCTTACAGGAGATAATTTCCCTTCCTAGGGGTAGATTTCATCTCACTGCCTGTTACTCTTGGTGGGCGCAGGAACAGGCCATGCTGTGAAATATTAGATCAAAAATTGTAATTACATGCCATTGTGGAACAGTGGTAGAAAAATTGGGCCTTTGATGGTGGTGGTGGTGGTGGTGCTGGTGCCACAACACTGTAAGTCCTCATAGTTACTCTTGGTGGGCGCTGGAACGGGCCCTGCTGTGAAATATTATATCAAGAACTGTAATTACATGCACCTGTTGAACAGGGGCAGAAAAATTGGGCCTTTGGTGGTGGTGGTGGTGTTGCCACAACACTGTAATGCCCCGTACACACGGTCGGACTTTGTTCGGACATTCCGACAACAAAATCCTAGGATTTTTTCCGACGAATGTTGGCTCAAACTTGTCTTGCATACACATGGTCACACAATGTTGTCGGAAAATCCGATCGTTCTGAACGCGGTGGCGTAAAACACGTATGTCGGGACTATAAACGGGGCAGTGGCCAATAGCTTTCATCTCTTTATTTATTCTAAGCATGCGTGGCACTTTGTCCGTCGGATTTGTGTACACACGATCGGAATTTCTGACAACGGATTTTGTTGTCGGAAAATTTTATATCCTGCTCTCAAACTTTGTGTGTCGGAAAATCCGATAGAAAATGTGTGATGGAGTCTACACACGGTCGGAATTCCCGACAACAAGGTCCTATCACACATTTTCCGTCTGAAAATCCGACCGTGTGTACGGGGCATTACTCTTGGTGGGCACAAGATTGGGAAATATTAGATCAAGAATTGTAATTACATGTCCCTGTTGAATGGGGGCAAAAAAATTGGGCCTTAGGCACTGGTGCCACAACACTGCAACCCCTCACAGATGCTATAGTTGGAGTGCAGGAATGAGCCCTGCTACAGAGTATTGCATCAAAAATTGTAATTACACGCCCCTGTTAAACAGGGGCTGAAAAATTGGGCCTTGGGCACTGGTGCTGGTGCCACAACACTGCAACCCCTCACAGATACTCTAGTTGGAGCGCAGGAATGAGCCCTGCTGCAAAGTATTGCATCAAAAATTGTAATTACACACCCCTGTTAAACAGGGGCAGAAAAATTGGGCCTTAGCCACTGCTGCCACAACACTGAAACCCCTCATAGATGCTGTAGTTGGAGCGCAGGAATGAGCCCTGCTGCAAAGTATTGCATCAAAAATTGTAATTATACGCCCCTGCTAAACAGGGGCTGAAAAATTGGACCTTGGGCACTGGTGCTGGTGCCACAACACTGCAACACCTCACAGATACTATAGTTGGAGCGCAGGAATAAGCCCTGCTGCAAATTACTGCATCAAAAATTGTAATTACACACCCCTGTTAAACATGGGCAGAAAAATTGGGCCTTGGCCAATGGTGGCAGTGCCCAGAGCCAAAAATGTTCTTACAAGCTATCAGCATGAAAATTGAGGAGGAAGAGGATTGTCACTCAGCATAACAGGATAGTCACTTACCATTAGCATAGGCAGTCTTGAAGAGATATCACATTTAAAAAAAATCAATCGATTACATCAGCATCAGGTGCTTGGTAGCTGGTGATCCAAGACTGATCCATTTTTTGAAGGTCAGCCGATCGACCGATTCGGTGGACAGGCGCACCCTGTGATCGGTTACAAAGCCTCCAGCAGCACTGAATGTGCGTTCCGAAAGAACGCTGGATGCAGGACAAGCCAGTAGCTCAATTGCATACTGTGCAAGCTCTGGCCAGTGATTCATCCTCAAGACCCAGTAACCCAGAGGATTTTCGGTGGGAAAGGTGTCCAAGTCTGATCTTGCCCCTAGGTAATCCTGTACCATGTGAATCAGACGCTGGCGATGGTTGCTGGAACCGATCAGACCTTGGGCCTGTGGACTAAAAAATTGTCTGAACGCATCGGTCAGATGGCCATCTTCTCCACCACTCCTTCTGTGACTGACTGAAGCCTCAGCTACACATTGTCCAGGAGGACCAGGAAATTGTAACCTCCCAGGCTCTGGAAACGTGTTGCACAAACCTTTCTGCAAGGCCTAACGAAGATATTTAATCCTCTGCTCCCTCTGTGACGGCAAGATAAGGTCCGCAACCTTACCCTTGTAACGTGGATCAAGGAAGGTTGCCAGCCAGTAATCATCCCTCCCCTTTATACCATGAATACGAGGATCCTTTGCAGGACCAGGGAGGCCATGCAGCGTAGGTTTGCTGAGGCATTTGGTCCAGAGTCCTCTGGGTCACTAAGGACGATATGATCCGCAGCCACCTCCTCCCAGCCACGTACAAGTCCATGGGTTTCTTCGGACTAAAAATGATCCCTTGAAGACTGCTGCTGATGCTGAGTGCCAGGCTCCACCTCCATGCTGACACAATCCTCCTCCTTCTCCTCGTCCTCTTCCTGTGTAATCGGCGGGCATGCAGGAACACTGTCTGGATAAAGGGGGCCTGGAGAGGTAAGGAAGTCTTTCTCTTCCTCCCTCTGTTCTGCCTCAAATGCCCTGTCCATTATTCCACACAGCGTGTTTTCCAACAGGTGGACAAGAGGAACAGTGTCACTGATGCATGCACTGTCACTGCTCACCATCCTCGTGGCCTTCTCAAAGGGTGACAGGATAGTGCATGCATCCCTGAGCATAGCCCACTGGCATGGGAAAAAAAACAAGCTCCCCTGACCCTGTCCTGGTGCCATAGTCGCATAGGTACTCATTGATGGCCCTCTGCTGCGTATGCAGCCTCTGCAGCATGGCCAACATTGAGTTCCACCTGGTGGGCATGTCACAGATTAGGCGGTTCTTGGGCAGGTTAAATTCCTTTTGGAGGTCAGCCAGCCGAGTACTGGCATTATATGACCTGCAGAAATGCACACAGACTTTCCTGGCCTGCCTCAGAACATCCTGTAAGCCTGGGTACCTGCCCAGAAACCGCTGCATCACCAAGTTAAGGACGTGAGCCAAACAGGGCACATGGGTCAGTTGTCCCTGTCGGAGGGCGGAGAGGGGGTTGGTGCCATTGTCGCAAACCACCATACCTGGCTTAAGCTGGCGTGGCGTCAACCCCCTCTGAACCTGCCCCTGCAGAGTTGACAGAATCTCTGCCCCAGTGTGGCTCCTGTCCCCTAAGCACACCAGCTCAATCACTGCATGGCATCTTTTTGCCCGTGTGCTTGCGTAGCCCCTTGAACGCCTACGGAGCACCGCTGGTTCTGAGGACAAATCAGCACAGGAAGAGGCCATGGAGGAAGAAGAAGAGGAGGGGGTGGAGGAGAGAGGTGTGACAGAGTCACCACTAGTAGAATTTTGGAGGCATGGTGGCGGAACAACCTCCAACACTACTGCACCTTGTCCTGCATCCTTCCCAGCTGCCAGAAGAGTCACCCAGTGTGCGGTGAAAGATAGGTAACGTCCCTGCCCATGCCTGCTGGACCATGTCCAGCGAGGCCAAGACATTGCCTACCACATGCCGGTAGAGAGCCGGAATCGCCTTCCGTGAGAAAAAGTGGTGTTTGGGAACCTGCCACTGAGGAACCGCACATTCCACAAACTCACAGAAGGTGGCAAAGTCTACCAACTGAAAAGGTAGCAGTTGAAGTGCTAGCAATTTTGCTAAGCAAGCATTCAACCGCTGGGCATGTGGATGGCTGGGAGCGAACTTCTTTTGGCGGTGCAGCAGCTGGGGCAGGGAACTTTGCCTGGTACAATCTAACGTCGGTGTACCGATAGCAGATTGCCCGCAAGTACTTGGCTGTGACACACCTAATTCTACACCTTCATTCCTCTCAGTGCAGGTTTCAGAGAGGACTGAATGTATAGTGGGGTTGGAGATCCCAGCTGATGAGGATCAAGGAGAGGTTCGCTTTGTTCTTTGGTGTGGGTCTTTTAGGTACGCTTGCCAATGAACTGCATGGCAGGTCGACATATGTCTGGTTAAGCATGTGGTGCCCAAGCGGGTGATGTTTTGGCCACGCGAAATACGCTTGAGACATATGTTGCAATCAGCAGCGGTGCGATCTGATGCACTCGTCTCAAAAAAGGCCCACACCAAAGAACTTTTGGAATAACGCGCAGAGACAGCAGCACCCTGCACATGCGGAGCATTGCGGTGTGATGCAGTCAGTGTGCTGCCCTTAAGCTGGCCCCTGGAGGGCATCCTGCCTCGTTGGAGATGTGCCTCCTGCTCCTC
Organism: Aquarana catesbeiana; assembly: GCA_037953035.1. Lineage (NCBI taxonomy): Eukaryota > Metazoa > Chordata > Amphibia > Anura > Ranidae > Aquarana > Aquarana catesbeiana. The sequence continues at coordinate 1,288,797 of JBBHAA010000512.1, read as the reverse complement.
TCTCCTATCAGGCACCCACATGGAGTCAGTGACCTTATCATCCCCTCCCTCCTCATCACTGGAGCAAAGCTGGCAGTATGCTGCAGCTGGGGGAACATGCCTGCCAGATACACTAACTGTAAATACTGCAGCTGCCTGCCTGTGGTATTAATAGGATCAGAACAACAGCTTTTGTCTTCAGGTAGCTTTAGGTTCACACTGTGCAGAGGACGCAGTACACTAACTGTAAATACTACAGCTGCCTGCCTGTGGTACTAATAGGATGAGAATAACACCACCAATTTTCTTCAGGTAGCTTTAGGTGCACACTGTGTAGAGGACACAGTACAATAACTGTAAATACTGTAGCTGCCTGCCTGTGATATTAATAGGATCAGAACAACAGCAATTGTCTTCAGGTAGCTTTAGGTGCACACTGTGCAGAGGACACACTACACTAACTGTAAATACTGCAGCTGCCTGCCTGTGGTACTAATAGGATCAGAAGAACACCACCAATTTTCTTCAGGTAGCTTTAGGTGTACACTGTGCAGAGGACAAAGTACACTAACTATAAATACTGCAGCTGCCTGCCTGTGGTATTAAAAGTATCAGAACAACAGCAATTGTCTTCAGGTATCTTTAGGTGCACACTGTGCAGAGGACGCACTACACTAACTGTAAATACTGCAGCTGCCTGCCTGTGGTATTAATAGGATCAGAACAAAAGCAATTGTCTTCAGGTAGCTTTAGGTGCACACTGTGCAAAGGACGCACTACACTAACTGTAAATACTGCAGCTGCCTGCCTGTGGTACTAATAGAATCAGAAGAACACCACCATTTTTTTTTTCAGGTAGCTTTAGGTGCACACTGTGCAGAGGACACAGTATACTAACTGTAAATACTGTAGCTGCCTGCCTGTGGTACTAATAGGATCAAAAGAACACCAGCAATTTTTTTCAGGTAGCTGTAAATACTGTAAAAACACCTGCCTGCCTGTCAGTAGGAAGAGAATAACAGGAACCGATCTAGCTAAACTGAATACAGTGTATATATATATATATATATATATATATATATATATATATATATATATATATATATATATATATATATATATACACACAACACCTAGGATACATAAATATACACAATACACTGTAAGTGCAGCTAACTGACTGGCCTGCCTACTCTATCTAACTTGAATCAAACGACACTGTCTCTCTGTCTATTTCTTCGCTGCCGCAGCACACTACAGAAATCATCCACGCAGGCGGCCTTATATAGTGTGGGGCGTGTACTAAACCCCCTGAGCCATAATTGGCCAAAGCCTCCCTGGCTTTGGCCAATTACGGCTCTCTGTACGACAGCGCTGTGATTGGCCAAGCATGCAGGTCATAGTGCATGCTTGGCCAATCATCAGCCAGCAATGCACTGTGATGCCACAATGAATTATGGGCCGTGACGCTCCACTCGAATTTGGAGAAAACGGCCCATAACGTTCGCAATTCGACGAACAGTCGAACAGGCGATGTTCATGTCGAACATAGGTTCGACTCGAACTCGAAGTTCATCCCTAGTGCCAAGTATGTAAAGCTAAATGGCATCAAAACTGAATGCACCATCTTCAGTAACCAAGTGTATTCAAACCTGTTTCCGTCCTGGCTGGAATCTTTCAAACCTTTTCCGATTCTGGACACTCAGGTCAGGGACCTGGGTGTCATCTTTGACTCTAGGTTGAACTTGCCACCTCAGGTGGTGAGTTCATGCCACTTCCTCCTGAGACTCCTGAGGTCGGCTTTTTGCTATATTGCAGACTCTGACAAGTTCGTCATGGTCAATGCCATTATCAGCAGTCGACTGTGCAATGATCTGTATCTGGGTTTGCCTGCTTGTACCATCTACAAGCTCCAGTTGATTCAGAATGCCGCAGGAAGTCTACTGACAGGTGTTGGTCGCCGTGACCACATCACTCCATCCCTTAGAGCCCTGCACTGGTTGCCAGTGAAAGAACGGGTTCTGTTCAAAACTGGATGTATTTTCTATAAGGCACTGCAAGGATGTGGCCCAGAGTATCTGATGGAAAAATTTGTCAAGTATGTGCCTACCCGATCCTTGAGATCGCCGAATCTAGCCATACTGAAGATTCCAAAATTTAAAAAGAAAACATGCGGAGGGAGAACGAGCGAAGTACAAGGAGCTGAATTTTGGAACTCCTTGCCTCTGAAACTGAGACTTGAGAATGACTTTTTGAAATTCCGAAAGAAATTGAAAACCATGCTTCTTGTACAAGCTTTTGGAGTCACCTAATTTTAATTGGGTGTGATGGACAGACTCCCTGGCTTTTATTTTGTATGGTGCCATACTAGTTTGTTGGTTCTATTAAGGTTTTTTAATGTCAATGTCCTTTTGTTTTGCGCATCAAGGCCTTCGGGTAAGACTGCGTAGGTTAAGCATTTTAATAAATAAAATAAATAAATACATTTCAGAGATATTCCACATAAAAGTAGAGATATTAGGTTGTACATAAGGACGGGTTGGCCCCCCCACATGCAATTTTCTGGCCAAAAATCATTCAGGCTACTAGATATTTGTTAGATCCGGTAAGATCAAGTGGTATTAACCTTATATCTCACATTATTTCAGAGATATTCCACGTAAAAGTAGAGATATTAAATTCCGACGCATACAATTCCTACGCATGCATTCGATGCATGCTCGGAAGCATTGGACTTAATTTTCTCGGCTCGTCATAGTGTTGTTCGTCACCGCGTTCTTGGCGGTTGAAAATTTAGAGAACTTTTGTGTGACCGTGTGTATGCAAGGCAAGCTTGAGTGGAATTCCATCAGAAAAACCATCCAAGTTTTTTCTGACGGATTTTCTGATTGTGTGTATGGGGCATAAAGAAGTTTGAGTAGAACCCTGAGCCTTGCTTCTCTGGGGTCACCTCTATAATCACCCCTTGGTGATTATAAACGTTCTAAGGCCAGAAACAGGGGTCTTCTTTTTTCTGGATCCTTGAAGACTCTTGACCTTAGGAAACGAGAAGGCGGGAACTCCCGGAACTCCAGCTTGTAGCCCAGAGACACCGTGGAGGTTACCCATCTGTCCTGAATCTCTTCCCACCAGGCACCTGCAAACTGCAGCAGCCTTCCCCCCACTCGGCCGAGCGGGGGGCGCCTGTTGTGGAAAATTTTATGTTAATGTATTGTCATAAGAGTCTCCCAGTGTCTGTCCTCTCACAGCCCGCTCTGAAGAGCTGACTGGGGCAGACTGACGCTGGTTGAGACCTATTAGGTAGTGGAAAACTTCCTGGTGTTTGGAGAGAGGTGTTTGCGGAGAGAGGACATGTCCGCCAGCAAAGGGCCCCTGTGCAATGCACAGAATGATCGTCTGGTGGGGGTGTGTTCGCTCTACAAAGACATTATCGGTTTAGCGGTTGTTTGCTCTTGTCACCCCTGGTATGCCTGATCAACATGTTTGGGATGCCATGACGTACACCTGCAGATAATCTCCCATCCACAAGGAACTCTAGTCATCATCATTTGGTTAACTGATTGTTGTATTTTCCTGTGTTAAAAGTTATGTCTTTATTTGGTCATGTCCTTATATGTTCATTTCCTGTGAGGTCACAAGCTTTGTAAGAGGTGTTTGGCTGTTGGAAGCCCAACCCTCGAGTTTTGGGACTTCCTGTTATGTTAATATGGGACTCACTCAGACAGCTGAAGGAGGCTGGCTGGCAGAGCAATGTTGGAGCTAGTAACATAAGGATGTGTTGTGTCTATTTGTAAAGATGGGGCACACACCAGAGGATGGCATATGATCAAAAGGTGAGATGCATTTATATCATTAGAAGAAATTGTTATTATTATTCCCCTCCCCTTATTTCCTTCCCCTCCCCTCCCCACACTTTCCCCTCCCCTTTTCCCCCTCTCATTCCCTCTCATTTTTTTCTTCTTTTTCCTTCTTTCTCTCTTTCTTTTTGTTCTTCTCTCTTCCCTTTTCCCTTCCCCCTTTCCCCCCCCCCTTTTTTTTTTCCTCCCCCTTTCTCTTTCTCCCCTCCTTCCATCCCCTTGTTCACCACCTCTTACCACAACTTCATGCACCTGGGTGTTTATTTTATTTAATAGAACCCCATTTGCTTATATTATATGTTTTTATATTTTTTCATATTAGTACCATCTTAGTGCCCCCCTGGCCCGCCCCCGGGGGATCGCCCTTTTGTGGGCGTCTCACAGTATCGCTCCAAACCCCTTGTGGGTTTAGGTTGGTGAGTGCAACATTTAATAACGATTATCTTCTCCAAAACAATTGTTGTATTTCCTTGTACATGTGTTTTCCTTTTTCATATATTGCAATGTTGATATTTTTATGTTTTGCTATCTTGTAGAGTATGTACTAAAAAGACGCCTCCTGAAGAAGCGGCTTTTAACCACGAAACTGTAGAGGTCACGTCTGCAAGTACCACATAACCTGCCTCTATTTGTCTGTGGAGGCACTATTTATATAATTCGATTGTCAATATTGCTGTAACAATTATTGTATGATTGTGTTATGTTGTTATTGTTCATATTGTGTCCTCTGTAGGACTTTTTATCCCCATTTTGAATAAACTATACAATTTTTAATACTCTTGTCTATACCCCTTTGGTACCGCAATAGTCCTATTAATTCTGAAAGAGATTGAATCCAATTGGAGAGGTCCTTATTGTCTGCTCTTTCAACCCAACATTGCTCTATTCATTCAAAGGATGATGGTACTAATTAATGATTTAACACCCCATTTTTCTAACCTTGTGGCAAATCATTGAACATTATTATTAGAAACAAGAGATTTGGCTGTGTGCTCTGTGTGCAGCCAAATTTCGCTGTCAGCTTGGCGAACCAGAACGTAGGAGTGAACAGAACCTCCTTCAGAATCGGATCATTAAGATGTCCTGGGGAGGGTTTGCTTCGCGAAAAGAACACATTTTTCGTCTTTTGAAATAATGCTGGAAGTTTGATCGTATGTCTGGTGTGTGCCTGTGTGTGTGTGTGTGTGTGTGTGATTTGTATCTCGAATGTATGTGTAAGTAACTGTATGTTGTGTAGTTGTGTAATAAGTATATGAGAAATAGAAATGTATGATCATTCGCAGCCTGCAATGTGTGTGTGTTCTGAGTTCTAAGTAGCTGAATCTGTTTGTAAAGATGACATGAGTTTTACCGGGGGGGAGGGGGGGCCAAGCAATGGTTAAAGTTGGCTACTCCCTGTTGACAATAGAAAGGTTTTGTTTTGAGATGAAAATAACAGGGAAGCATTCATTGTCTGTATTTCTCAATGTCTTGTATCTGTGAAAGTTCATGTGAACTGAGTTTGAGGAGAGGGTATGTGACAGCCGTGTGCTTGTGTTTTTTAATGTGGTCTTTTTGTCATCGGCCATCTTGCTGTGGTCCAGATTTCATCTACCATGTGTTCCTAAGTTGTGCTTTTTCATAACTTTAACACTTTTAAATGTTTGTCTAAGTGTTCATTTAGTATCTCAAATGTGTAATTTTGTGGGGAGAAATTTTTGGTTTTGGCAGGAAAATGTTTTTTGTCTGCTATTTCCTTTTGTTCTTTTGTTGTCTGCCATGTGACTGCGGTCGGCCATTTTCTATTCCTTTGTGTGTGAACTTTGAAATATTTATCCATCTTCGTATTGAATTTCAGTTTTGGCAGGAAAATGTGCCATTTTGTTGGGGTCTGGCTTTTGTTGTGGTCACCATGTGCATCGGTGGCCATTTTGAAGACCTGCCGGCCTTCCTACAGGGGAAGCTGCTCCATTGTGTATTCCTTTGTGTGTGCAAAGCCATGTGCTTTAAGCTACAATCTGGCTTCTAGGCACCATTTTGTGAATTCTATTTTTGTACTGTTTACATACTTTTCAAGGAAACTATTGCGTTTTTTGTATTGAATATTGGTTTTAAGTTGAAATACCTGTCGCATATCCAAGTGCCCATGCATTGTTGGGACATCACAATAGGAGCTGTTTACACCCGGGAAGGGGATCTCAGGTTTCTAGGTAATAGCATGGGGGGAGTTCTAACTCTCAGAGTCAAATAGAGTGTATTGTTTAAGACGTTTTATATCATGTTTTATGTAAGTTTGGCGTTTTGGATATATTATATAATTGCATGGTTGGGTGGAGACAGTAGTCCATCCTGAGTGTGGGTGTGTGTCTGCGGTTGTCCCTGTCCCTGTGCATTGTGTCTCATTGAGATGCTCATATTTGTTTAAAGGTACCCATATAGAGTCATCGGTTTGCGCAGGGCTTCACGCGTGCATCGCATGCTCACATCGGTCCCTGCCCTCGGGGAGCCCGCAGTCCGGGGTCCCCGGTTTGCATTCATGTACTAGGCCAGTTTTGGACAGAGGCCAATTGGCCTGCCAGCATGTCTTTGAAGTGTGGGAGGAAACCAAAGTGCCCGGAGGAGACCCATGCAGGTGCAGGGAGGACATGCAGAGACCAGGCGGGTGGTGTCATGGTTGGAATTCAAGCCAGCTGCCCTTTTTGCTGCTGGGCAGGGGTGCTAACCACTACACCACTGTGCCACCCAATATTGTTTTGTTAAATATGCCTATATTTCAGTATAGGCCCTAATTGACATAGCCTAAAGTGTTTGTCTAGGGCAGTGTTTCTCAACTCCAGCCCTCAAGGAGCCCAAACGGGTCATGTTTTCAGGATTTCCCTCAGATGAAACGGCTGTGGTGATTACTAAGGCAGTGAAACTGATCAAATCACTTGTGCAAAATAATGGAGAGCCTGAAAACATGACCTGTCGGGGTGCCTCGAGGACTGGAGTTGAGAAACATTGGTCTAGGGATAAGTATTAAAATTGGTGTCTTAATTGTATAGTCAGTTTTTGTAGGAAGAAATCCTGGTTTGTCTTGTCATTTGTTAATGTCGGACATTTTTCTGTAGTCCTGGTTTCATTCACCATTTTGTCGTGGACCGATTTTCGATTGCTGCAACTGCCTTTTTATTTCTGCTGATTTTAGTCTCGAGCGAAATATCTCTGGTTTTGTACTGAATTCCATTTCCAGTAGAATCATTTATGTTTTTATTAGGAAATCTCGATTTTGGCGGGATCAACAACTAAATTTCATGTGTTAATGGCGCTATTTTATTTGTGGCTTGCAGTGGAAGGGAAAGACTTTGGTTAAACTCCTTCAGCCGTCTTTTTGAAGGAGTTTCAGTTTTTGGCTTTTGTTACACTGTTGTGTAGTATTTCGGTCTCAAAACTTTTGGTTTGACTTCCCAGGGGATATGTGAGTCAAGGGGGATTCCCTCCCATTTGCAATATGGGGGTTTATTCCACCCACTCCTGGACAAAAGTTTTTATTTGTTGATGTTAGCCATAGATTTTTCTAATGTCTTGATAGACAAAATATGAAGCTATTCGAGGCTTCCCCTCCCTCTTCCTACTCAGGTGTGCAACAGGAAGTTGGTGGGAGGGGCTTGGGGTCTTTTGACTTGTGTTTGGAAGGACAAAATCATTTTTATTTTTAAATTAAGGTTTATACTGTAATACAGTTTTGGCTAGAGAGCAAACAGGAGGCATCCAAGTTATTGTTGTAATATCAAGGTACAGAGAGAAGAAGCAGGCAAAAGTGCTTTGTGTAGATTCGTCTGGCAACGCAGTGTACAGTCGTACAGCACAATGCGCTTGTGTATGCATACACTGTGAGGGGTAGAGAAATAATTTGGGGGTTGATCTGTGGTTGTTGGCGAATCATTTGGCATAGTTAATAGTTTGGTTGTTAACCTCCCTGGCGGTATGATTATTTCAGATTTTAGGTGCTGAAAGCGGTACAATTATTTTGCACAGAAATTTGGCGTTTTATATTGTAGGCCTGTAATTCTTAGGAATAGTTCACTTAAATCTGTCCAAACAAGAGTCTAGTAGACATCCCGGGTATGATAAAGTTTGAAAAACGAAATAAAAAATTATAATATAATAAATAACTATAAATAATTATAACAAATAATAATATAATAATAATAAAAATTATATAATAATGTAATCAAATCAAAAACACTGAAATTTGCTCAGTTGCAGAATTGTAGCTTTTGTTACTTTTAGTGTCTGATGACAGATCTCCTCACAAATCACTATCGCTCAATTCTGCAAGTGATTATAATTTATTATCGCTTTTTTCTAGCTGGTCTAAAACCACTTTTGATGTAAAGAGACAGTTTTGGTTGCTATGGACAATCTCCAGTTTCCTGGCAGAAAGAACAGTTTTATATATATAAAACTGCATGCAGGACACTGGGCAGACCACTAGGGACAAAGGGGATGTGTAATTATTTGATACAGTAATGTAATCTGTAAGATTACAGTATGCTGTATCTATACTGTGTGTTTCACTTTTGAATTTACCGCCGAACTCCATCCCCGTGCGTCGCAACGCTCGCAGGGAACGGAGCTCGGCACTGTGAATCGAGCGAGACACAGGGGCTCGCCGATCACAGCGAGGAGACATCGCAGGATCCAGGGGACAAGGTAAGTAAACTCTTCCTGGATCCTGCGATGCAAGCCCGAGTCTGGCTCGGGGATACCGCTTTTGGTATGTAAAATCCACCCCGAGCCAGACTCGGGAATACCGCCAGGGGGGTTAAAAGAGTGGTACTCTGTAGTTCTGTGCCAAAAGTGTTGGGACAACAAGCCATAGAGTTGATGCCTCGTTTTAGTGTTTCTAGTTGAGTGACTAATAGTGGTTGTAGTCCGTCAATCCACCGTGTAAGAAGACACCAGGCGGTGGTCTCCGAAATTGGTGCAAGGGTTTCCCTGGACGCAGGGATAAGACGATAAGCCGATTCGAATCGCCATGGGCAATGGCAGTCCGTGCAAGGGAAGGAAGGCGAGGCTTCCCACAGTCAGACGGATGCACAAGAGCATGGAGTCTAGTTCTGATGAAAAGGCCATTAAACCCCATAAAGATTGACATAGGTGGCCCAAGGATACTATTTTGGGTATCCCTCTGGAGTTGATGTAGCGCGACTGCGGCTTCAGAAATCTGTAATGTTGAGTGAGTTGATGGATGCGTAGTACACGTTTGTGTGATTAAAAATACACAGGCCTGTTTTTGAACGTTGTGTGACTGGTCCATGCAAATATTTCGAAATGCTCTCGTGCCTTTCAAATTGTATTCTTTTTCTATCGCTAAAAGAGTGAAGGCAGCATTCCTTCTGGTCGTTTTTATTTTTTTTCATTTTCTTTTTTGGGAACCATGAAATATCTTCCCCACATTTGAATCTACATGTTTGTCTTTGTTTCATTGTTTGTATGTGGTAACAAGATGTTTGAACCTACCGCGACAGCCCTCTTGCATGTCGCGGCTGTTGTATTTTAGTAAAAACGTGAAAGTAAGATTTACAGAGGGTTTAGTTATTATCGGTTTTGTGGAATGTCAGTGACAATTTACCAATGTACATGAATGTTGTATTGTTTACCATTCTTTGAAGGATAGAGTTAGTAACTTTTGTTTATAAGTATCTTTTCAGGTCCAAAGAGTTTCTGGAAGTGTGTGTACAGGTGTATAATGCCGCGTACACACGAGCGGACTTTACGGCAGACTTTGCTCGGCGGACGGGATTTCGTCGGACAATTCGATCGTGTGTGGGCTCCAGCGGACTTTGTTTTCTCAAAAGTTGGACGGACTTAGATTTGAAACATGTTTTAAATCTTTCTGTCGAACTCGAGTCCAGTCGAAAAGTCCGCTCGTCTGTATGCTAGTTCGACAGACAAAAAGCCACGCTAGGGCAGCTATTGGCTACTGGCTATCAACTTCCTTGTTTTAGCCCGGTCGTACGTCATCACGTACGAATTTGACGGACTTTGGTGGATTGTGTGTAGGCAAGTCCGTTCATTCAGAAAGTCCGTCATAAAGTCCGTCGAAAAGTCCGCCGGGCAAAGTCTGCCGTAAAGTCCGCTCGTGTGTACTTGGCATAAGAAGGTAAAAGTATCATAGACTATTTCACTGTTTTATTCTGCACCATTCTAAACCCTGCATGTCTTCCTCTGGTTTGTAATGAGCAGGGAAGAAAAGGGGGGATGATAGTGGTGAGAATGACACATTTTCAAACCAACAATACTAACCTTTGTAATTCTAACCAAGTTTGTGCCAAGACTGTCTTTCTTTGATAGAATTTGAATCAGCAAGCAGCAGTCTGGTGAAGTAGCCTCCCATCCCAGATTCCATTTTTGTCACTGGTTCCAGGTATTACACCCCAGATGGTAAGCCACGCACAGGTTATGCAGTGACCACAGTCCCGATGTCTGGGTTATTGTCATATGAGGTTTGTTTGGAGGTCAACCAAAAACAGAATTGTACTTTCCTCATTAGCTGTCACCTACATTCTCAGCTGATGGGGTGGGTGCGATCACTGTAACATGATTTTCAAAAAGTCCACCACAGGGTTCACGAGTCCATCCCGGAAACTGACACAATAACCAGTTTACATTCTTTCCAACCAGGTGACTGGGTCATTGTAAAGAAGCTTGTGGGATGAGACCACGCCAGCCACTGCAAGAAGTGGATCAACCACAAAGAGTAGAGGAGTATCTTCGTTAATTTATATTTTTTGTTTAATAAATTTTGGCAACGGTAACGATGAAAAGCATCCCAACTAGCTAAGAAAGAGAACAGGACACATGGTCGGGTATTAGTGCCCCAGCGATGACGGCGGTACATGCTATATGTGACGTTCATATTGGTGTGAGGAGTTTTGACAGACTAGTAAAATCCAAACAGACACCTGTCTATAGAACTTAACAGAACATTTCTAGAGGGTAAAATTAATTATAATTTTAACAATAGCTCTGGTTCTTGCCAGCTTTGGCATCGGGATAACTAGGTAGCCCACAAGTGTGCTTCAACTGTAGTTTGGTATTAATGCAGATCTACAGCTTATAAGGTAATTCCCCTAAGGCAAGAGGTTCATGTGTGCTGATGAAACTCGTCCCAGCATCTTATGTCGCGGCCGATCGTGAGGATCTGATGGCGCGAGAGAAGGTAAGAATGACAGGGACAGCTGGAAGGGAATTGCTTGTACACAGTGGGGGCTTGAGCTTATGAAACACTTGCATGTAACTGTTGAAGCTACAAGGAAGTTACCACAGTCCAAGGGTTTCTGGGAATTCATAAGTAAAGATTGTTATATCTGGATCAGGGATAGTAGTGACAAAGTTCAGGCCTATATGGATAAGGTTTAAATACCTACAAGGCAAAGCCAGAGCTATAGCTAGTGAAGGTTGGAATCCTTTTTAAGGGTTTGGGAATAGTTTATTTTGCAACGGATCATAGTTGAAGGAAGTAGGGGTATATATAATCATGTTGTATTTGTTTCTATTCCTTCTATATGCCATGATGAGGTGCTCCTGTTGCCTGGTTGGACCCATGACCAGAGCCTGAGCAGATGACCACATCTTCCCTGATGAGATGCCACGAATCCCGACCCATGTACAAGACACAGAGGATCCCAGAACAACCGGCGACTACTACAGCTCACCACGTCATCTCCAACAGAGTCTACATGTCAAGCCGTGTTTTACTTTTTATGGACTAAGAAGAAGATCAGGATTCATCGAGGGACACATGGGATCATATGACAAGAGGAGGGACTGTTGCGGAAAATTTTATGTTAATGTATTGTCATAAGAGTCGACCAGTGTCTGTCCTCTCGCAGCCCGCTCTGAAGAGCTGACTGGGGCAGACTGACGCTGGTTGAGACCTGTTAGGCAGTAGAAAACTTCCTGGTGTTTGGAGAGAGGTGTTTGCGGAGAGAGGACATGTCCGCCAGCAAAGGGCCCCTGTGCAATGCACAGAATGATCGTCTGGTGGGGGTGTGTTTGCTCTGCAAAGACATTATCAGTTTAGCGGTTGTTTGCTTTTATCACCCCTGGTATGCCTGATCAACATGTTTGGGGTGCCATGACATACACCTGCAGATAATCTTCCATCCACGAGGAACTCTAGTCATCATCATTTGGTTAACTGATTGTTGTATTTTCCTGTGTTGAAAGTCATGTCTTTATTTGGTCATGTCCTTATATGTTCATTTTCTGTGAGGTCACAAGCTTTGTAAGAGGTGTTTGGCTGTTGGAAGCCCAACCTTCGAGTTTTGGGACTTCCTGTTATGTTAATAAAGGGACTCACTCAGACAGCTGAAGGAGGCTGGCTGGCAGAGCAATGTTGGAGCTAGTAACGTAAGGATGTGTTGTGTCTATTTGTGAGGATGGGGCACACACCAGAGGATGGCATATGATCAAAAGGTGAGATGCATTTATATCATTAGACGAAATTGTTATTATTATTAGAAACAAGAGATTTGGCTGTGTGCTCTGTGTGTAGCCAAATTTCGCTGTCACGCCCCTTCATAGGGAGGTTTTGGGGTTCTGCTTAACATATCTTGAACACTTGGGCTTGGCCTTGGACCTTTCCCCTAGTATTGGATTGGGGGGCCGTCGCCACTGCCTGGAGGATGAGGATCCAGGGGCTCGGGACAGAAAATGTCTAAATGTGGGACATTTAATCTTTCTTTTGACCGGTAACAACGTGGTTTTACCCCCCGGTAATCACCTGGATGTATTTATGTATTTGTCCAGGTCATGCCCAAACAAGCGTTCCCCATAGAATGGGAACGCAATCAAATATCTTTTGCTCGAAGCTTCAGCTGCCCAATGCTTAAGTGAAAGGGCCCTGCACATGTGTACGAGCAGGAGGGAAAGGTGGGATGCATGCTGAACAGAATCCATAATGGCATCAACCGCAAAACATAGGGCCTTAGGAAGGTCTGCATAAACCTCACCCTCCTTAGTGGGGAGGAGGTTAAGCACCTGCTTGATTTGTTCCTTGAGGAACTGGCACATGCCGATTGCTGCAGGCTGGACCACAGCGCCAGCCATAGAAAAGGAGGCTTTAAATAAAGTTTCCAGCTTCTTATCAGTTAGGTCCTTAAACCCCTGAGCATTGTCCACAGGACAGGCCTGGCTTTTATTCACACAAGAAATAGCCGCATCTATTGCTGGCACCTCCCATTTTTTGGTGAATTTTTCCTCCACCGGATAAAGCATAAAAAACCTCTTAGGGGGAGAAAATAGTTTATCTGGGTGACCCCAGTCATCATACAACAACTTCTCCAATAAGGGATGAATTGGGAAGGTATATGCAGCCTGTGGGGATTTCCGGGATCCCAGGGAGGAAACAGAGGATTTGGCAGCCTCAGCAGAGGGCAATCTATATGTGGTACGCACCAACTTAGTAAAGTATTGCACCTGTACTTTGAGGCCCTGGGAGGCAGAAGAGAGCTTCTCCTCTTTCCCTGAATCGTCCGACTGCTCACGATCCCCATCCTCAGATAGGGATATTTCATCATCAGAATGCTCATCCGATAGGGAACCTAAAGCAGAGGGAGGGGATCTACCCCTTTTTCTGCAACTCTTTAAGGAAGCTGTGATAAAAGTAGTAATCCTTCCTTCCAAACCATCCAATGCAGCCTTCATATTGTCTTCAGTGACATATACAGGGACTGTAACATTGGGAAAGGCTGCAAAGCCTGACAGGAGCAGACTCATCCTGTGAGGCTGCCTCCAGTCTTTCAGGGGGGATGGAAACCTGCAGACATGCCCAGAACCCCTAGTAGTAGGCGGTGATTTTTTAGTGCCTCTTTTACCTCCCCCTAAAGCCCTCTTATGAGGAGACATAGTCCTAAGCTGCAAAGCAGAGGTACTAGTACAAATGCAATCACTGCTGTGCCCTGGTCTTACAATATAAACATTAGCTCAGTCTGCACAACCTGATGCAGAGTAGGTGTCTTAGGTAGGGATGAGCTTCCTGTTCGAATCAAACCCATGTTCGACTCGAAAATTGGCTGTTCGGTCGTTCGTCGAATTCCGAACGTTATGGGCTGTTCGCGCCGAATTCGTGTGGCGCATCACGGCCCATAATTCACTGCGGCATCGCAGTGCATTGCTGGCTGATGATTGGCCAAGCATGCACTATGACCCGCATGCTTGGCCAATCACAGCGCCGTTGGTAGAGAGCTGTAATTGGCCAAAGCCAGGGTGGCTTTGGCCAATTATGGCTCAGGGTGTTTAGAACATGCCCCACATTATATAAGGCCACCTGCACGGCGGCCCTGTGTAGTGTGTGTTCCGGCGTTGAGATACATAGATAGACAGAGAGACAGTGTCATTTCATTTGAGTTAGCTAGATTAGGCTGGACAATCAGTGAGTTAGATGCACTTACAGTGTATTGTGTATATATATGCATCCCAGGTGTTATATATATATATATATATACACTGTATTCAGTTTAGCTAGATCCGTTCCTGTTATTTTCCTACTGAAGGCCAGGCTTGTCTTGTTACAGTATTTACAGCTACCTGAAGAAAATTGCTGGTGTTCTTTTGATCCTATTAGTACCACAGTCAGGCAGCTAGACTATTTACAGTTAGTGTAGTGCGTCCTGCTCACAGTGTTCAGCTAAAACTACAAGTTAGTGTAGTGAGACCTCTGCACAGTGTTCAGCTAAAGCTACAAGCTAGTGTAGTGCGTCCTGCTCACAGTGTTCAGCTAAAACTACAAGTTAGTGTAGTGAGACCTCTGCACAGTGTATATCTAAAGCTACAAGTTAGTGTAGTGCGTCCTGCTCACAGTGTTCAGCTAAAACTACAAGTTAGTGTGGTGCGTCCTCCTCACAGTGTTCAGCTAAACCTACAAGTTATTTTTTTGCGAGCTCTGCAGTGTTCATCTAAAGCTACAAGTTAGTGTAGTGCATCCTGCTCACAGTGTTCAGCTAAAACTACAAGTTAGTGTGGTGCGTCCTCCTCACAGTGTTCAGCTAAACCTACAAGTTATTTTTTTGCGAGCTCTGCACAGTGTTCATCTAAAGCTACAAGTTAGTGTAGTGCATCCTGCTCACAGTGTTCAGCTAAAACTACAAGTTAGTGTGGTGCATCCTCCTCACAGTGTTCAGCTAAACCTACAAGTTATTTTTTTGCGAGCTCTGCACAGTGTTCAGCTAAAGCTACCTGTAGAAGGTTGGTGGTGTTTTCCTGATCCTATCACTACCGCAGGCAGTTAAAAAAGCTACAAATTAGTTTTTTGCAAGCTCTGCACAGTGTTCAGCTAAAGCTACCTGTAGAAGGTTGGTGGTGTTCTCATACTACAGGCAGGCAGTTGATTTTGCTAGCTTCAGTATCAGTACATATATATATACACATATATATATATATACATATACATACATATACATATATATATATATATATATATATATATTGGTTGTGGAGATGGTGCATCCTCATCAGCGCGCGGCCATGGGACACGCTTGGCCTTTTTTTTCGGCAGCTGGCCGTGTTGGGCCGCAACATGCGGAAGACTTGGTTGAGTGGATGACCAAGCCGTCCTTGTCCTCCTCATCCTCTCTCACCCATGCTCAGGGTACTTTGTCTGGCAAAGCAGCGGCCTCTTCCCTCGGCTCAATGTCATCAGTGACTCCTTCCCTAGCCACACCATGTCCTCCTGAGGAGTCCCTCAAACTGTTTGACCACAGTGTTGGGTACATGCTCCAGGAGGATGCCCAGCCTTTGGAAAGCTCTGATGATGATACTGAGCTCGATGAAGGCAGTAACATGAGCACGGACAGAGGGGGTGCACAAGAAGGACAGCAATCTGGCAGTCATGCTCCCCCTGCTGCAGCATACTGCCAGGTTTGCTCCAGTGATGAGGAGAGAGGGGATGATGAGGTCACTGACTCAACGTGAGTGCCTGATAGGAGAGAGGAGGAGGAGGAGGAGGAGGCGGCACATCACCAACGAGGCAGGATGCCCTCCAGGGGCCAGCCTAAGGGCAGCACACTGACTGTATCACACCCCAAAGCTCCACATGTGCAGGGCGCTGCAGTCTCTGCGCGTTATTCAAAAAGTTCTTTGGTGTGGGCCTTTTTTGAGACGAGTGCATCAGATCGCACCGCTGCTATTTGCAACATATGTCTCAAGCGTATCTCGCGTGGCCAAAACATCTCCCGCTTGGTACCACATGCTTGACCAGACATATGTTGACCTGCCATGCAGTTCGTTGGCAAGCGTATCTAAAAGACCCACACCAAAGAACAAAGAGGACCTCTCCTTGCTCCTCATCAGCTGAGATCTCCAACCCCACTATACCTTCAGTCCTCTCTGAGACCTGCACTGAGAGGAATGAAGGTGTAGAATTAGGTGTGTCACAGCCAAGTACTTGTGAGCAATCTGCTTTCGGTACACTGACGTCAGATTGTACCAGGCAAATTTCCCTGCCCCAGCTGCTGAACCGCCGAAAGAAGTTTGCTCTTAGCCATCCACATGCCCAGCGGTTGAATGCTAGCTTGGCAAAATTACTAGCACTTAAACTGCTGCCTTTTCAGTTGGTAGACTCTACCCCCTTCCGTGAGATTGTGGAATGTGCGGTTCCTCACTGGCAGGTACCCAAATGTCACTTTTTCTTACGGAAGGCGATTCCTGCTCTCTACCGGCATGTGGAAGGCAATGTCTACGCCTCGCTGGACAGGGAGGTCAGCGGTAAAGTGCATATTACCACTGACTCATGGTCCAGCAGGCATGGACAGGGACGTTACCTAAGTTTCACGGCGCATTGGGTGACTCTGCTGGCAGCTGGGAAGGATGCAGGACAAGGTGCAGTAGTGTTGGAGGTTGTTCCGCCACCACGCCTCCAAAATGCCACTACTAATGATTGTGACACACTTCTCTCCTCCACTCCCTCCTCTTCTTCTTCCTCCATGGCCTCTTCCTGTGCTTTGTCCTCGGAACCAGCGGTGCTCCGTAGCCGTTCAAGGGGCTACGCAAGTATGCAGGCCAAAAGATGCCATGCGGTGCTTGAGCTGGTGTGCTTGGGGGACAGGAACCACACTGGGGCAGAGGTTCTGTCAGCTCTGCAGGGGCAGGTTCAGAGGTGGTTGACACCACGCCAACTTCAGGCAGGAATGGTGGTTTGCGACAATGGCACCAACCTCCTCTCTGCCCTCCGACAGGGACAAATGACCCATGTGCCCTGTTTGGCTCACGTCCTTAACTTGGTGGTGCAGCGGTGCTTGAGCAGGTACCCGGGCTTACAGGATGTCCTGAGGCAGGCCAGGAAAGTCTGTGTGCATTTCCGCAGGTCATATAATGCCAGTGCTCGGCTGGCGGACCTCCAAAAGGAGTTTAACCTGCCCAAGAACCGCCTAATCTGTGACATGCCCACCAGGTGGAACTCAACGTTGGCCATGCTGCAGCGGCTGCACACACAGCAGAGGGCCATCAATGAGTATTTGTGCAACTATGGCACCAGGACAGGGTCAGGGGAGCTTGTTTTTTTTTCCCCACGCCAGTGGGCCATGATCAGGGATGCATGCACTGTCCTGTCACCATTTGAGGAGGCCACGAGGATGGTGAGCAGTGACAGTGAATGCATCAGTGACACTGTCCCCCTTGTCCACCTGTTGGAGCACACGCTGCGTGGAATAATGGACAGGGCACTTGAGGCAGAACAGAGGCAGGAAGAGGAGGACTTCCTTAGCTCTCAAGGCCCCCTTTATCCAGACAGTGTTCCTGCATGCCCGCCGATCACACAGGAAGAGGACGAGGAGGAGGAGGAGGAAGAAGATTGTGTCAGTATGGAGTTGGAGCCTGGCACTCAGCATCAGCAGCAGTCTTTAACCGCTTCAATACCCGGCCATAGTCAAATGACGTCCACAGATGGGATCTCCCATCCTGGGTGGGCGTCATATGACGGCCCTGGCTATCCGCCGCTACAGCGGCGATCGGGGTACCGTTGTATCCCTCAGGACACAGCCATTCCCCGATGGGGGTATTGAAGCGGCGGCGGGCGGCGGAGCGTCGGTAACGGCGTTGGTAACGGCGGATGCAGAGCGGCATTGGGAAGCGTGTACTATGCGGTTTCCGGCGGAAGAGGAATGATCAGAGCGGTGATCGGGGCTGAGGCTTTTCCCCTGGATACAGCTCAGCCCCGATCACTGTAGCCAATGACATGGCTCTGCATCACATGACCGGCTGTGTCCAATCACAGCCGGTCACTAATGTAAACAAACACACACAGTCAGACAGTAACTGCTGTTGCTGGGCTCTTCTCCTCACACACCGATCCAGAAAGATGTACACCCCAGATCCTGAGTCTGACCGATGAGAGCAATGGGGAACTCTCACCGCTCAGTTCAGATTCTGGTTCTGATTCGGAATATGAGCCCCCTGAAGGCAGCACATCAGGATCAGATTTAGAGGAGGAAGTAGTCCGTCCAAAAAGACGACGGTCTGAAAACCAGGCAGCTACCAGCAGTGCCAGCGGCGGTAGACCCCAGGAGGAGGGGCCCAGTACAAGCGCTGCTAGACCCCAGGAGTAAAGACCCAGCACAAGTGGACGCCAAAGAAGTAGGGCCCAAACCCATCTTCCAGATTCCTTGGCAAACCCATTGTGGCTGCCTTCTACCACAGGGTCAGCCAGGATCCCCCCTTTTACAGTACAGTCGGGTGTGCAGGTCAACACTGCAGGATTTACACAAATGGATTTTTTAAATTTATTTTTCCCGAACGATTGGATTCAAGGCATCGTGGACCAAACTAATCTGTTTGCCCAACAATTTATTGCAGCCAACCCCAGCTCCAGCTATGCCCGCCCTTTTGAGTGGAGACCGCTAACAGTAGTGGAGCTAAAATTGTTTTTAGGCCTAACCCTGAACATGGGGCTTACAAAAAAAAATGAAATTCATAAGTATTGGTCGACCAAACCCATCCACCATATGCCAATTTTTTCAGCAGCCATGTCCAGGTCCCGATACGAAATCATAATGCGCTTCTTGCATTTCAATGACAACTCACAGTGCACCCCCCAAAATCACCCAAACTCTGACAAATTATATAAAGTTCGCCCCCTAATTAATTTTTTTTCCCAGAAGTTTGCCGAAGTTTATGTCCCTGAAAAAAATATATCTGTGGACGAATCCCTGGTGCATTTCACAGGCCGGCTGGGAATCAAACAATATATACCCAGTAAGAGGGCGAGGTATGGCTTGAAGCTTAACAAGCTTTGTGAAAGTGCCACCGGTTATGTGTACGCATTCCGCGTGTACGAAGGGAAAGATTCCCAGCTCCAGCCCCCTGAGTGTCCCTCGTACATGGGAATAAGTGGGAAAATTGTTTGGGAGTTGGCATTCCCACTCCTCCAAAAGGGGTACCATATTTATATGGATAATTATTATACGAGTTTGCCCCTTCTCCGCCACCTACATCTCAAACAAACTTTGGCCTGTGGTACAACTAGAAAAAACCGAAAGGGCTTCCCACAGTGTCTTGTCACCACAAACATTCCAAGGGGGGAATCGACAAGCTTGAGGAATGAAGAAGTGTTGGCTGTGAAGTGGAGGGATAGAAAAGACGTGTACATCATGTCCACCATCTACGATGACACCTCGGTGGAACTTCACAGAAGACGCGGTACCGTTCGCAAGCCTACTTGTATCACTGAGTACAATAAATACATGGGGGGGGTGGATTTAAACGATCAGTTGTTGCAGCCCTATCTTTCAACAAGAAAATCCTTATTCTGGTACAAAAAAGTCACAATTTACTTTTTTCATTTGGCCCTTTTAAATTCTTTCATAATATACCAAAAATCCACAGAAACACCCACCACCTTCATAAAGTTTATTGAAGACATTGTCACTGCCCTGATTTATCAGCAAGTATCCCCCCCAGAAAGCATTCGCTCCGATTCTGTCAGCAGACTACATGAGCGCCATTTCCTAGACCATATTCCACCAACAGGATCCGGAAGACGACGCCAAAAAAAATGTCGGGTGTGCACCAAAAGAGGAATTAGGAAAGATACGAGCTTCCATTGTACAGACTGTCACTCCCAACCTGGCCTTTGCATCGGAGAATGCTTCAGGCGATATCACACTCTGGAAAATTATTAGTCCATATTTCTAATACTGCCATTTCCCCATTTTTAATTTCTGTCCTGAATATTTACCTTCCTCAACCAACCATATTATTGCCTTCCATGTGAACCGACCCTGGCCTGTTTCTCGACTATGCCTCTGCCTACCGTCTGCATTGTTTTTCCGCCATGTTTTTGCCTTTCACGTGAACTGACCCTGGACTGTATCGACTATGCCTCTGCCTACCGTCTATTTCTGCCTTTTACCTGCACTGACCTCGGCCTGTTGACCATGTTTTTGCCTGCCCCTTGGATTGATCTTTCACCCTGCTACACAGGGGTCTCACATATGTGAGGGGCTCCAGAATAGTGTTCGGAGTTCAGAAAACCAGTTTTTGGTTTTCTGTGTTCCCATAACAGGGTCTGGTTGTCCGGAGGCTTCAAAGCGATTTGGGTGGGAGAAGCCTCTACCCCTGTCCCCATTCTTTCCTGACCAATGCCCTAAGCTTGATGGTACTGCCTGCTCCCTGGACAAATACTCTGGCTGTGCTGACCATACCTCTGCCTGCTGCATGGACGATCCTTTGATCCTTTTGCTGCTGCTGACCACATCCCTGCCTGCTATCTGGACTAATGCTTTGGCTGTGCTGACATCTCTACCTGTACTGACTATTCCTGCCTGCTGCCTGTTTTGCTGTCGCTGTCCACGTTCCTGCCTGCTGCCTGGACCGATGCTCTTCTCTGTGGACCACTGCACTACTAAAACTGCAGGTAATCTTTTCTTTTACCCTTTACTCAGCAGAATGTATTTTGGTTTGTAATTGGTATGTACAGTACATGCTATGTGTTAGAAATATGAAGGGCCTTCAACAATGTGATAGGTTGGCAGGAATTTGTGTGTAATGTATGCTCCTAGAACAACTGACAGTGCTACTTGGATGTTGGGCCTCTGTATGTGGCCAGACTATGTAAAAGTCTCACACATGTGGTATCGCCATACTCAGGAGGAGTAGCAGAATGTTTTTTGGGGTGTCATTTTTGCTATGCACATGCTATGTGTTGGAAATATCTTATGAATGGACAACTTTGTGTAAAAAAAATGCGTTTTCATTTTTTTCCCACAGTTTCCAAAAACTTCGGGAAAAATATGAACCATTCAAAAGACTAATTATGCCTCATAGATTATACGTTGGGGTGTTAGCTTTCCAAAATGGGGTCATTTTGTGGGCGTTTCCATTGTCCTAGTGCTCCAGGGCCTTCAAAAGTGTGATAGGTTGTCATCATATGAGATGTGCAATTTATGCTCGTAAAATGCCTGACGGTGCTAGTTGGATTTTAGACCTCTGTATGTGGCCAGGCTGTGTAAAAGTCTCACACATGTGGTATCACTATACTCAGGAGGAGTAGCAGAATGTATTTTGGGGTGTCATTGCAAGTATGCATGTGCTGTGTGAGAGAAATAACTTGTTATTATGACAATTTTGTGCAAAAAAAAAAAAATTCCAAGAATTGTGGGAAAAAATTACAACTTCAAAAAGCTCACCATGCCTCTTGCTAAATACCTTGGAATGTCTGCTTTCCAAAAAGGGGTAATTTGGGGGGTATTTGTACTTTCCTGGCTTGTTAGGGCCTCAAGAAATTAGATAGGCCTTCAGTACATCAGGTGTGATCAGATGTGATCATTTTTCAATGATTTGCACCATAGCTTGTAGACTCTATAACTTTCACAGCGACCAAATAATATACACTAATTTGGGTTATTTTTACTAAAGATATGTAGCAGTATACATTTTGGCCCAAATTTATGAAGAAAAATTACTTATTTGCAAAATTTTACAATAAAAACTAAAAAAAAGTGTTTTTTTTTTCAAAAATTTCTCTCTTTTTTCGCTTATATTGCAAAAAATAAAAAAAAGCAGTGATTAAATACCACCAAAAGAAAGCTATGTTTGTGAGAAAAAAATGATAAAAATGTGGTTTGGGTACAGTGTAGCATGACTGAGTAATTGTCATTCAAAGTGTGAGAGAGCTGAAAGCTAAAATTTGGTCTGGGAAGGAAGGGTGTATAAAAGCCCTGTATTGAAGTGGTTAAGGGATCAGTCCCAAGAAACACATGGACTTGTACGTGGCTGGGAGGAGGTGGCTGCGGACCATGTCGTCCTTAGTGACCCAGAGGACTCCGGACCGAATGCCTCAGCAAACCTACGCTGCATGTCCTCCCTGATCCTGCAAAGCCTGCGTAAGAATCCTCGTATTCGTGGTATCAAGGAGAAGGACCAATACTGGCTGGCAACCCTCCTTGATCCACGTTACAAGGGTAAGGTTACGGACCTTATCTTGCCATCGCAGAGGGAGCAGAGGATGAAACATCTTCGGGAGGCCTTGCAGAAAGGTCTGTGCAACGCGTTCCCAGAGACTGGGAGGTTACAAACTCCTGTTTCTGGACAACGTGTTGCTGAGGCTTCAGTCAGTCAAAGAAGGAGCGGTGGAGAAGGTGGCCATCTGACTGATGCGTTCAGACAATTTTTTAGTCCGCAGCCCCAAGGTATGAACGGTTCCAGCAACCATCGCCAGCGTCTGTTTTACATGCTGCAGGAATACCTAGGAGCAAGATCTGACTTGGACACCTTTCCCACCGAAAATCCTCAGGGTTACTGGGTCTTGAGGATGGATCACTGGCCAGAGCTTGCAGAGTATGCAATTGAGCTACTGGCCTGTCCTGCATCCAGCGTTCTTTCGGAACGCACATTCAGTGCTGCTGGAGGCTTTGTAAATGATCACAGGGTGCGTCTGTCCACTGACTCGGTCGATCGACTGACCTTCATAAAAATGAATCAGTCTTGGATCACCACCAGCTACCAAGCACCTCATGCTGATGTAACCGAATAAATTTTTTTGAATTGGCAGATCCCTTCAAAGACTGCCTATGCTGATGCTGAGTGACTATCCTGTTATACTGAGTAATTATCCTCTTCCTCCTCAATGATCATGATGATAGCTTGTAAGAACATTTTTGGTTCTGGGTGCCGCCAGTCCCGCCACCAGTGCCTAAGCCCCAATTTTTCAGCCCCTGTTTAACAGGGGCATGTAATTACAATTTTTCATGCAATTCTTTGCAGCAGGGCTAGTTCCTTGCGCTCCAATTAGAGTATCTGTGAGGGGTTGCAGTTTTGTGGCACCAGCACCAGTGCCTAAGGCCCAATTTTTCAGCCTCTGTTTAACAGGAGCGTGCAATTACAATTTTTGATGCAATTCTTTGCAGCAGGGCTAGTTCCTGCGCTCCAACTAGAGTATCTGTGAGGTGTTGCAGTGTTGTGGCACCAGCACCAGTGTCTAAGGCCCAATTTTTCAGCCCCTGTTCAACAGGGGCATGTAATTAAAATTCTTGATCTAATATTTCACAGCAGGACCCATTTCTGCGCCCACCAAGAGTATCTGTGAGGACTTACAGTGTTGTGGCACCAGCACCACCACCACCACCAAAGGCCCAATTTTTCTGCCCCTGTTCAACAGGGGCATGTCATTACAATTCTTGATCTAATATTTCACAGCAGGGCCCTGTGAGGGCTTACAGTGTTGTGGCCACAACAACACCTAAGGCCCAAATTTCTGCTGAGTATATAGGGCAGGCCCCTACTTTCAAACATCCAACTTAAAAAACAAATCCTACTTGAAATCTACCCCTAGGAAGGGAAATTCTCTCCTGTAAGAGTTAATATGGGAAAAACTTTTCTCCTTTCCACTGATGCTTTATCACCAATCCTTGTTTCACAAAAAAAAAACAAATTTTCAAAAAACATTTGTCATTGGGACAAAAAGTGAGGTGAAATCTTCTGAAGAGGAGCACAGACAGCAAAACAAATGTCACAGGGGTGATAACCCTTCCCTAAGTTTTCCAAAAAGCTTAAAATAGATTTTTTGCTGGAGCTAAACACGTTAAAAATGTACCAGTTTAAAATTACAAACAGATTCTATTTAACAACAAACCTACAGTCCCTGTCTTGTTTGCACCGCCTGTATACTGCTGTTCAGAGTATATAG
This sequence comes from Aquarana catesbeiana, assembly GCA_037953035.1. Classification (NCBI taxonomy): domain Eukaryota; kingdom Metazoa; phylum Chordata; class Amphibia; order Anura; family Ranidae; genus Aquarana; species Aquarana catesbeiana. The sequence continues at coordinate 1,264,815 of JBBHAA010000512.1, read as the reverse complement.
AGCCTGGGGGCCCCACACCTTTCCTTTTTTAATTTGGGTGCCGGGTTCCCCTTAATATCCATACAAGACCCAAAGGGCCTGGTAATGGACTGGGGGGTACCCATGCCGTTTGTCTCACTGATTTTCATCCATATTGCCAGGACCCGACATTACATTAAAGCAGCAAGCAGTTTTAAATGACTTTTTTTCCTTTAAAAATGTCATTTTGTGCCGGGACTGTTCTAAGCATGGGAAACACGCGCCACTTTACAGGCATACTATAGACACCCCCCCAGGTACGATATTTAACCACTTGATATCCACGCTATAGCCGAATGACGGCTATAGTGCGGACCTGAATTCCCGGGAGGCCATCATATGACGGCCTCCCCTGTGCACGCGCCCCACGCACGCTGTGATCACCGAGTTACTGAGACTCGGGTGATCACCGATTCAAGTAGGGGCCGGTCCCGGCCCTTACCATGTGACCAGCTGTCAACCAATGACAGCTGATCACATGATCAAAACAAAAGCTCTGTGATCGTTTTTTTTTCTCCTCGCGCTGACAGTGCGAGGAGAAAAAAAAGCCAATCGCCGGCTCACCAGCAAGGGACATCGGTCCCGAAGAGGAGGAGGCAATAATGCCTCAATTGTGCCCCCAGTACCCCCTGCCAATGCCACCTGACATTGCCACCTGACAGTGCCCACAGTGCCTACCAGTGCCACGTATCAATGCCCATGAGTGCCACCTATCAATGCCTACAAGTGCCACCTATCAATGCCCACAAGTGCCACCTATCAATGCCCACCAGTGGTGCCAATCAGTGCCACCTAGCCATGTTGCCTATCAAAGTACCAGATCAGTGCCCATTATTGCCACCAATCAGTGCCCATCACTGCCACCCATCAGTGCCCATCACTGCCACCTATCAGTGCCCATCAGTGCCGCCTCATCAGTGTACATCAATGAAGGAGAAAAAAACCCTTTTTAAAATTTTATAACAAAATATAAAATTTTTTTTTTTTTTTTTAAATTCGGTCTTTTTAAATTTTTTTAACAAAAAATAAAAACCACAGAGGTGATCAAATACCACCAAAAGAAAGCTCTATTTGTGGGGGAAAAATAATAAAAATTTCATTTGGGTACAGTGTTGCATGACCGCGCAATTTTCATTCAAAATGCGTCAGTGCTGAAAGCTGAAAATTGGTCTGGATAGGAGGGGGGTTTAAGTGCCCTGTAAGCAAGTGGTTAAAGGAATATTTCTTTTTTTTTTTTTTTTTTTTTACTTTAAGCATCATTAAAATCACTGCTCCCAAAAAAAGGGCCGTTTTTAAAAGTTTTTTTTGCATCGAGACATGTCTCCTGGGGCAGGACCTGGGTCCCCAAACCCTTTTTAGGACAATACCATGCAAATTAGCCTTTAAAATGAGCACTTTTGATTTCGAACATTCGAGTCCCATAGCTGTCAATGGGGTTCTAACGTTCATGCAAATTTTCGATCCGTTCGCAGGTTATGGTGCGAACCGAAGCGGGGGGTGTTCGGCTCATCCCTATCCATAACATTAACTTGGATATTTATATGGTAGCTTGCAAGAACTTGTTTATTATTTAGTCTGGTTCAGGAGTGGCTTGACACACAGAATGCAGTTGTAGCCAATGTCCTGGATACGTCTGTGTGTGGTGGCTCTTGAAGCACTGACACTAGCCATAGTCCACTCCTTGTGAATCTCCCCCAAATTCTTGAATGGCCTTTGCTTCACAATCCTCTCAAGGCTGTTGTTATTCCTGTTGCTTGTGCATCTTTTTCTACCACACTTTTTCCTTCCACTCAACTTTCCATTAATATGCATAGCCAGCTTCTTTAGCAATGACCTTTTGTGACTTACCCTCCTTGTAGAAGATGTCAATGACTGTCTTCTGGACTGTCAGGTTAGCAGTCTTCCCCATGATTGTGTAACCTACTGACCCAGACTGAGAGACAATTTAAAGGCTCAGGAAACCTTTACAGGTGTTTTGAGTTAATTATCTGATTATCTGAGTTGAATTAGGCTGGGTTCACACTGGTCCGACAAACGCTCCGACATTGGGAGCTCATGTCGCATGATGTGTGAAATTCAATGTTTCCCTATGGGAGCCGTCCTAAGTGATCCGACACAAGTTGTTCTGACTTTACAAATGCTCCCTCTACTACTTTGGTCTGACTTTTATGCTACTTTAGCCCATTGACTATCATTGAAGTCGGATCAAAATCGGATCGCTGTCTCCCTTGATCCAACTTTGGCATGCGATTTGTGCTCAGATGATCTTGAGGGGGAACTCCGCGCCAAATTTTAAATAAAAAACCGGCATGGGTTCCCCCTCCAAGAGCATACCAGACCCTTAGGTGCGGTATGGATTTTAAGGGGAACCCCCTATGCCGGAAAAACGGCGTAGGGGTCCCCTTAAATACAGTCCCCCCCAAATCCATACCAGACCCTTATCTGAGCACGCAGCCCGGCCGGTCAGGAAAGGGCATGGGGACGAGCAAGCGCCCCCCCTCCTGAACCGCATGCCCTCAACATGGGGGGGTGGGTGCTTTGGGGCAGGGGGCGCCCTGCGCCTCCCACCCCAAAGCACCTTGTCCCTATGTTGATGAGGACAAGGGCCTCTTCCTGACAACCCTGGCCGTTGGTTGTCGGGTCTGCGGGCGGGGGGATTATCGGAATCCGGGAGCCCCCTTTAATAAGGGGGCCCCCAGATCCCGGCCCCCCACCCTATGTGAATGAGTATGGGGTACATCGTACCCCTACCCATTCACCTAGGGAAAAAAAGTTTCAATAAAAAAAACACACTAGACAGGTTTTTAAAATAATTTATTAGGCAGCTCCGGGGGTCTTCTTCTGACTTCAGGGGTCTCTTTCTTCTTCTCCATGGTCTCTTCCTTCTTCTCCGCGCTCTCCGGCCTCTTCTCCACACTCTCCGGTTCTTCTCTCGCTCTCCGGTATCTTCTGCCGGGCTCCTCGGCTATCTTCTGCTCTTTTGCCGGCTCTTTTGCTAGTCAGTCTCCTCCGCCGTCTTCTTCCCTCTTCTCTTCTTCCGATGTTGACACGACGCTCTCTCCCACTATAATGTCGTATGCGCGGTCCGCAATAACTTTTATAGGGATGGGGCGTGGTCACTAGGTGATGTCACCCGGTGACCCCGCCCCTTATTACAGAGAGCGGGAGAAGAACGGAGAGTGCGGAGAAGAAGGAAGAGACCCTCAAAGTCAGAAGAAGACCCCCGTAGCTGCCTAATAAATTACTTTAAAAACCTGTTGTTTTTTTTTATTGACACTTTTTTTTCCTAGGTGAATGGGTAGGGGTACATTGTACCCCATACTCATTCACATAGGGTGGGGGGGCCGGGACCTGGGGGCCCCCTTATCAAAGGGGGCTCCCAGATTCTGATAAGCCCCCCACCCGCAGATCCCGACAACCAACGGCCAGGGTTGTCGGGAAGAGGCCCTTGTCCTCATCAACATGGGGACAAGGTACTTTGGGGTGGGGGGGCCCACAGGGCCCCCCCCGCCACAAAGCACCCACCCCCCCATGTTGAGGGCATGCGGCCTGGTACGGTCCAGGAGGGGGGGGGCGCTCGCTCGTCCCCACCCTCACACCTGGCCGGCCGGGCTGCGTTCTCGGATAAGGGTCTGGTATGGATTTGGGTGGGACCCCAACGCCTTTTTTTGGCATAGGGGGTTCCCTAAAAGTCCATACCAGACCCAAGGGTCTGGTATGCTCTTAGAGGGGGAACCCATGCCGAGTTTTTATTTAAATTTGACATGGAGTTCCCCCTCAAGATTCATACCAAACACAGTGCCTGGTATTGGCGGGGATCCAAGTCGGATCCCTGTTCATTGAAAGTCGGACGTATGTCGGCTTTAAGTCGTGGGGCAAAGTCGGATCCAGAGTAGGACGGCTGTCGTGTCGCACCAGTGTGAACCCAGCCTTAAATGAAGTTGTTGATGATATTCATATTTTTTGAGATGCACCTGTAAGGCAAGTCAATTTTTTAAGTGTTTTCCAATTGTTTTTTCCAGTTTATAGCAATATTAAACTCTCTCAAAGTACATTATCTATTTTAAATCTATACTCTGCTTACATAAGTATGTCAATAGGAAAGTATATCATATTCACTTGTTTTAAACTTTTTTTCACATTTCTTCAGTAGCTTCTTGGTTTTTGGCTTAAAGTGAGGCCCGGAACGGAAAGAAAAGAAAAGAGAATAGTGTAGGGCCGGGCATGACAGTGTGTCTAGTGACACACACAGGGTTAAGCTGGCTAGGTTTTGGTGGGGTGGAGACATCAGGAAACTTTGGGGGTGCGGCCATATAAGGGGAGGGGGGAGCTGGCACGGGGTCAGTGGAGCAGGAAGAGACACGAGGAGGCAGATTTTTCTCTGCTCCTCTACAGCATGGCCGACATCGACCTGATACTCACTCGTTTGCGGCAGGCAGCAGCATCCAGGGGACCGGAGTGGCTACACAGTCAAGTCGCTGGGCTCATTGAAGAGGAAGCAGGCGGATCGGCGATCGGAGGTGAGGGGACTGCCCGTGCGCGGAAGTCGCGGCCGCCGGCGCGGTATTCGCCTGGACCCGATGGACGTACGGGTCGCCAGGCATGAAGCCCCAGGGGGAACAGTCAGCCCCTCCAGCTAAGAGGAGTCAACCGATGGCTGATGGAAGGCCCGGGCGGAACACACGCCGCGGCCGCGGCGCGGTGGGCGGGGCTACGGGTCAAGATGGCGCCGCTTCACTGAGCACAGGATCCAGGCATGCGGAACGATTGGACCCCCAGCAGCTTTGCACGAGCCGAGGGGGGAGGACAGAAGCGAGAGAGGAGCTGCAGCAGTGCCCAGGGCGGTGAGGAGAGGCATTGATGACACCGCAGGTGGCAACCGGTCGCCTGGCGGGGAGAGGGACCTCCAGAGGGGCGGACGGAGGACTGATCAGGCCGGCCCGGTCTCAGCCATTCCAGGGCGGCGTGGAATCCAGGCGGGAAGCGGAGTTGCAGAGGGCGGACGAGTCATGTCTCAGCGGGTGCATACGGCCTCCAGGAGGGATGCGCCTGGGGGGCTCACCACGCTGGCAAGCCCACCCCAGGGGGACCGGTCCGAAGACGAGGAGTTGGAAGAAGGTGAGGTGGAGGCACACCAGCAGGATACGGCGGTGGAAACCAGACCAGCGGCTGTCGGGAGGTCTCCGGGTCAGCCCGATAAGTCCAGTAATAATGTAGATTTTACCAATGCTTTACAAAATATATGGGGTGTGGTTAACTCAGGTATGGCAGGGGCAGTAGCCCGGCCACCACGGGTGTCGCAGGGCCATGACCACCAAGTGGCGGGGCAAGGATCCGCCAGTTCGGGGTCAGGGGGACAACTGAAGGAGCTGTTGGAGGGCCTGAGGGCGCTAGTAGGACGTTTTGGGGAACAACCTCCTCAGGCGGCCACAAGCGTAGTACCGCAAGGAACGCAAGGAACTGGCGGGGGTGTGTCATCTGGGGGGAGGTGGAACTTTCCACGGGGGTGTCTGCTGACAAGACCCCGGAGTCGGGGGGTGTCAAAGAGAAGCCGGGGGAAAAAGGGGCAACAGAAGCGGCGGGTAGGACGGATATAGTCAGGATTGCAGACGCAGCGAAATGCGAGGTATATGTCTGCTTTGAAGGCCCGCTGGGTGCGCATCTGAAACAGGAGGTTCGGGAAACGATCCAAAAAGGGGAATACGTGGAAATATTTTCCTTGTTGCCGTTGGAAAAGTTTAACCTGGACAGGGTTAAGCCTGATGACTCCAAGAAGGAAGATGAGGAGAAGAGAAGGTATAGGTTGATTTCGCGAACGTTTGTCAATTGGTTACAAGCGTTCGCTATCATGGCCAGCGTCATTGGTGAAAAGAATCCGGAGCATTGCTCTGGGTTGTTTTGTTATATGGATGCTATTGGGGAAGCACACAGAGTCTATGGCAGAACGGCTTGGCTGCGTTATGACGAGCAGTTCCGACAACGCAGAGCGGTTCGTCTGGCCCTGCGTTGGGACCACAAGGACATCAGCCTTTGGATGAGACTTATGTCCTCGGCTAGGGCCTCTAAGTATATAAAGAGTGCTGCGCAAATAAAAGTCCTTAAACAAACATACAAAGGGTAAAAGTATAATGGCAGGATAGGAGGACAGGAACCACCGGTGACAGTATAGATATCTGGATGGTGACTTTTTCCCTCCACCGTTCTTAGATGGCCCCTCACCTCAGATATTCGACCTGAAACAGGTCACACCGCTTGTATGATTGGATGGATCAATCTGTATAATTAGTAATTACTCCTTCACCTCCTTCAACTCCCAGTACTTATTCTTCTTGACTTTCTGCTGACTGATGCTCTCAGAATGTGGGCAGGCTTTTGCTGCCGTGTTTGTATGTTGATGGACTGCTGGTCCTTTTGCTCTCCTAAACAGAAGTTGTCTGAGATTCCCAGGCCAAGAGCGAACCAGCAGTCCATCAACATACAAACACGGCAGCCAAAGCCTGCCCACATTCTGAGAGCATCGGTCAGCAGAAAGTCAAGAAGAATAAGTACTGGGAGTTGAAGGAGGTGAAGGAGTAATTACTAATTATACAGATTGATCCATCCAATCATACAAGCGGTGTGACCTGTTTCAGGTCGAATATCTGAGGATATCTATATTGTCACCGGTGGTTCCTGTCCTCCTATCCTGCCATTATACTTTTACCCTTTGTATGTTTGTTTAAGGACTTTTATTTGTGCAGCACTCTTTATATACTTATATGCTTTTGAGGTATTTTTTTGAATTGACCTTAGTGCCTGCTTGCATTTATCTTGATACGTCCATTTAATTAGTCAGCGCTGAATTTAATTACACTGTTTTCACGTTTATTTAATTCAAGACTAACTCGGCTAGGGCCTCGCCTCAGTTTTTTCAAGGGGGAGCCGGGGGTACACACTCCTCAGGACTACCGGCCGGCAAGAAATGGGGAGTGTGTTGGCAATACAACGAAGGAAACTGTAAGTTTGGGGGATCGTGCAAATTCAAGCACGAATGCTCAGGGTGTGGGGGAGCTCACACACTGGCCAGATGCTTCAAAAAAGGAAAACGTACCGGGGAGCCTGTTAACAAGAGGGATGACGCTGGTGAAGGTGGAAAGGATGCTGCCTTTCCTAAGTAAGTATCCGGATAGGGAAGCGGCATCGCTGATTACCGCAGGTTTTCGGGAGGGGTTCAAAATACCATGTGCCTTGGAGGTGGTTCCCCCTATGGCACGGAACTTGAAATCAGCGTTGCAACACCCAAGGGTGGTGGGAGAAAAGTTGGTAAAAGAAGTGGCATTAGGCCGCATGGTAGGGCCATTTGCGGAAAAGCCATTGCCGGATTTGGTGGTGTCCCCACTGGGAGTGGTGCCCAAAAAAGAGGCGAATAAGTTCCGATTAATTCACCATTTATCCTTTCCAAAAGGGGGCTCGGTCAATGATTTCATTGACCCTGATGCCTGCGCTGTGTCCTATACATCCTTTGATGCTGCGGTGCGGTGGGTTAGGAGCTATGGACAGGGGGCACTCATGGCAAAATCTGACATAGAAGCGGCGTTTCGGCTACTTCCAGTGCATCCGGACAGCTTTAGGCTACTGGGTTGCCACTGGCAAGAACAGTTTTACGTCGATAAATGTTTGCCCATGGGTTGCTCCATTTCTTGCACCATGTTTGAGGCGTTCAGTTCCTTTTTGGAGTGGGTGATTAGGGATGTGTCGGGGCTGGACTTGGTTATCCATTACTTGGATGACTTCCTTTGTATAGGTCCTCCTTCCTCCAGTGTGTGTGCGATTTTATTGTCAACGTTGCAGCACATTGCAGGAAGGTTCGGAGTGCCACTGGCAGCCGAAAAGATGGAAGGCCCGACAACCGAAATTAGTTTTCTGGGTATAGTAATTGACTCCATAGCAATGGAATGCAGGTTGCCGCATGGAAAGTTAGTGGACTTACAGAAGGAGATCCGGGAGATTCATGGAATGCGGAAGGTGCAGTTGCAGACACTGCAGTCGTTGCTAGGTAAGCTACATTTCACTTGTAGGATCATACCCATGGGTAGGGTGTTTTGTCGGAGGCTGTCAGCAGCCACGGCGGGAGTAAAAGCCCCCACCCATTTTGTCAGGCTGACGCGAGAACATCGGGAGGACCTGAAGGTATGGTATCAATTCCTGTCAGTGTACAACGGAAGATCAGTGTGGACGTCAGGTCCGGTAAGTAACTTCGATGTGGAACTGGTTACGGACGCGGCGGGTTCTACAGGTTACGGGGCTTATTTTCAAGGGCAATGGAGCGCGGGACCGTGGCCACAATCATGGGTGAAAGCGGGGTTTCTTCGGAACCTGGTACTGCTGGAACTGTTTCCAGTGGTGCTGGCTATGGAGTTATGGGGGCGGTCCTGCCAGAATTTAAAGTTGAGAATTAATTGTGACAATATGGGGGTTGTTCAGGTTGTCAATCGCATGTCAGCGTCTTCCCAACCTGTCATCAGGCTGATGCGACAGTTGGTATTGCGGTGCTTGCAATTGAATACCTTTATATATGCTGTACACATACCAGGGATTGACAATACATTGGCTGATTTGCTGTCTCGCTTTCAGTGGGACAAGTTCAGGGAATTAGCCCCGGCAGCAGAAAAGGAAGGGATTTCTTGCCCGGAGTGGATCTGGGAGCTGGCATTGGAGTCGCCGCAGGATGGATCCAGCAGTCAATGAGTAAGTCCACTTGGATGGCATATATGAAGGTATGGAGAGAATGGGAGGGTTTACTGCAAGAAGCTGGGGTGGACAAGGACGGGATTGAGGTTAGATTGCTGATCTTGTATTTTGTGTCCAGAAATATGGAAAACGGGGTGGCGGTGTCTTCTATTGAAAAGAAGATGGCGGCTATGTCATTCCTTTTCAAGCTGAAAAGGGGGGAGGATTGGACTAAAGATTTTTGGGTTAGGCAAGCCATCAAAGGGTACAAGAGAGGACAAGGAAGGAAAGATAAAAGAAGGCCTGTTACTTTTGCAAACCTGGTGTCCATTTGTGGGCAGTTAAGGTCAGTTTGTTCTTCAAGTTATGAATGTTTGCTGTTTACGGCAGCCTTTTCGTTAGCGTTGTTTGGGGCGTTCAGAATTGGGGAATTGGTTAGCCCAGCACGGGGGGATGCGGGTGGCATTCTGGTGCAAGACGTTAGGTCGCACGGAGATAAAGTGTGTTTGAGACTGCGAAGGTCAAAAACCGATCAGACGGGGAAGGGGGTGGACGTATGGTTGTACGCTCTGCCAGGATCCACGGTATGCCCGGTAAGGGCGGTCGAGGAACTGGCGCAGATAAGGACGATGGGTGAAGGGCCATTTTTGCGTCATGAGGACGGGTCTTATTTATCAAAATTTCAATTTGTAGCAGTGTTTAGAAAATGTTTGATGAAGTTGGGTTTGGATGGGAAGGCTTACGCTTCACACTCCTTCCGCATTGGGGCGGCTACTGAAGCTGCCAGATGTGGGTTGGATGAGGCAGCCGTGAGGAGGATCAGTAGATGGGAATCGAGAAGGTTCCGCACCTACGTACGTCCTCAAATGATAATGGAATAACAAGTTAAAAAAAATAAATAAATAAATAAGTAATTAAAAATGGTGGTGGGTTTGCTGGTATTATGGTCCAGGTATGTGGGAATTGTGTTTTAGGTTTAAAAAAAAAAAAAAAAAATGAATGACGTTACCTTGGTTGTGATCTTTTCATTGCAGGGAGAGGTGCTCCACGCCTCGTCTGGATTCTTGGGAACTCTTATGTGTGTTGGAGGGCCAGGAGAGGTGATGCGAGACCGGATGGGCGGCAGCTAGGAGTATCGAGGAGAGAGGCATACATCAGGTGGCTGGGGAGACCGGGTATGATGTGGGGTAGAGTGGTCACGGAAGTGGAGCGTTATGCGTGGTTGGACAGACCACCTGATGTGTTGGTGATTCATGCAGGAGGGAATGATTTAGGGGTACGCACTGTAAGAGACATATTAGCAAGCGTTAAGTCGGATTTGCTATATATCCGCACGGTTTTTCCCAATACTCTGCTGTTATGGTCCGACATGGTGGCACGCACCACCTGGCGGATGGCAAGGTCTGTGGAATGGCTGAACAAGGCACGTATTCGCATTAACAAAGTGGTGGGGAGGTTTTTGGTGAAACAAGGGGGCATGGTGATAAGGCATAGAGAGCTGGAAATTAATGTTGGCCTTTATTTACGCAAGGATGGTGTTCACCTCACGGACGTGGGGATTGATCTGTGGACCATGGGGCTGCAGGAGGGAATCCAAAGGGCATTGAGTGTGTGGAGGGGCCCTTAAGGATAAGGTTTCATCCTTTCGGGCTGTGGCTGTGTTTTTTCTGTTGGTCGGTGACGGTAGCGGTAAACAAATGTGGTAAAAAGGGGTGGGGGGTCATTGATAGTATGGCCCCTCCGGTTTATTCCCGAAATGGAATACCGGTATGGTTACACTGCGGGCAAGGGGTTGTCTCCGAGCGGTACAACTGGAGGCCTATCAAGTTGGAAATGGTTCCCGCGTGTATGGTTTGATATGTGGTAAAAGTGTGTAGCTCCGTCATTGACCAACAGATTGCAGTTAATAACATGTTGTTTGCACTGAAGTTATTTGTTATTTATATATTTAATGTTATTGGAGTTATTTATTCAGTTTGTTTAATAAATAGGCTGTTATGGCCATTTTATACTCCAATAGATTGGTGTGGTCTCGTTAATTTAAATAAAGGGAAAAGGCGTTGGAGTAAAATGGTATAGCAGTAAGAGTAAATAAGTGGGTACATCTGGAATACACTCGTAAAGTGGTTTTTAACCTTTGTTTTAAATAAAAATAACAAACATGCCTATAGTTACCTGCTCTGTGTAATGGTTTTGCACAGAGCAGCCCTGATCCTCTTCTTCTGCCCCCCCCCTGTGCTCCAGGCCCCTGCTCTTCATTGGGTGCCCCCAGAGAAATCTGCTTTTTCCTGGGGGCACCCATGCGAGATTTGCTCCTGAGTCCCGCTGCTGCATCTATTAACACAGACAGTGGGACTCAGCCTGGCCCAGCCCCCCCCCCATGTCACTGGCTCCTGCTACTATCAATCTGTCCAATGAGGAGAGAGACAACGGCTGGAGCCACTGTGCTGGTGCACATTGCTGGATCAGATCAGGTTAAGGTAAGAACCAAGGGGCTGTGGGGTGGAGGAGCTGCAGCACAGAACATTTTTTACCTTAATGCATAGAATGCATTAGGATGAAAAACCTTAACGCTTTATGTGACGGACCCCGTACTCAAGAGAAGTAGAGAAGTATGTCCGCTGTATAAGCTTCCCTTGCCCGGTACCAGCATGATCCAAGATCTTTTAGCCCACCCAGTCACTTGTCGAGACATCAGTGTAGGGTGGTAAGAAACATAAGACTGTTTATTCAAACACAGGTACAGAGATATACATTCAGGGGACAACCCCCCTTCTTTACATAATGACACAGGGCAGGGTAAACTACATTCAAACTTTTCAACAGTAGACAGTCTTTAGTTTAGGAAGGGCTGCAGGAGAAATCCCCCCCTCCCCTCTAGCAGCTAATAGTTGACAGTGGTTTCATTAACCCATAAGCTAATCTACATAAATATATACAGCCCATAATCGTTTTGTCAGGAAAGGGTCCATCCGCTGGTAAGATATATTGTTTGGCGTGCAGTACTGGGGTCCACCAGCAGGTGTCTCCTGGCAGTTTTGAACTGTCAGGGGAATATGTCCCTGCTGGTGTCATTTCATCTTCTGGCCGCAGTACTGACGTCCACCAGCGGATGGATCCTGGCAGTATGGAGCAGACAACACTCCCTGCGCTCAGGTGTTACTTGAAGACAATTATTGTCAGTCCCATAAATACCCGGCAAGCCCTCACATGCTTGCCTTGGTATCTCTCTCTTTGAGCCCTGACCTCGTTTGCCTGTTTACCGATCCTGAGCCTGCATCCGACCTTGTTCCCGAGCTTATCCTGACCCGGTCCCTTCTGTGTTCCTGTACCCTTCAGCCTGATCCATCCCCTCTCTGTCCTGTTGGTTCCCTGTCCCTCATTTACTGATCTTCCTGTGTATGACCTTGGCTTGGCTAACGTTTATGCTTCTGGTATATCCCTTGTCCTGCTGACCTGCCGTGTATGACCCTGGCCTGGCTGACATCTGTGATTCCGGTACTGCCCCTTGCTGTATATATTGTTGTTTGTGGTGGGTTTGTTGTGTTGGTTGTGCACTGTTGTATTTTCTGATTTATCACCTTTTTTAATAAATATTATTATTCACTTACATGCGTTTTGGGTTATCTATGTGCAGTCCACACAGTCTTATTACACCGATAGGCTCTCATGGGAACTTGTTGTAAAATGTCTATCTGGGGATAGGACCGTTTAAGAAGGGGCCAATGTTTTCTAATAATATTAAAGATCTTTTCACTGTAACAATGAAACTGAAAAATAAATGGTAATCTTGGTCTCTCCTATTTACGTTTCCTAAAGGTCAAAGTTACATTCTCATGCTGAATTTTAATAAATTCCTGTGTTATCATCCTCTCTGGATAACCTCATTCCCTGAATTTTTGGCACACCTCTTGCAATCTCATTTTCCTTACTATCTCATTGCTGACAATATGTTTAACCCTCAACAGTTGACTCCTCACAATCGATTTAAACACGTGCGGTGGATGGTAGCTATTAAATAGTAAAAGTTGCTTTCTGTCCGTGGGTTTAGTATATAAATTGGAGTAAATCTGACCTTGATCTATATAAATCCTTGTATCCAGAAAAGGAATAGAGTTACCGCCAATGTTCATTTTAAATTGTATGTCTGGGCAGAACCCATTCAACATCTCATCAAATAGCTTCAAGGATTCAATTCTGCCCTGCCATTTCGCAAAAACATCATCTATGTAGCACCACCAGGGGGCGCAATACCTCTGAAAAAGTTAATTGATGAAAATATATCTATGTTCAAATTCATTCATAAATGAACAAGCGTATGGCGGGGCAACATTGGAGCCCATCGCAACTCCATTGAGTTGCATATAGAATTGTTCCTTAAACAAAAGATAGTTGTTAAACAGCACAACATGAAACAATTTCTCAAATGACACTACTTGAGCATCAGAATATTCATTGCTGTTTCTAAAGAGTCAGATCGCTGCATCAATCCCTTCCTGATGCGGGATAGAGGTGTATAGGCTTGTGACATCCCAAGTAACCAGGATCTCATCTCCAAGGCATATAGGTTCTTCCCTGATCTTTAATAGAAAACCATTAGTGTCCCTAATGTATGATTTTGTGTTCTTTACAAGGGGGGATAAGATTTTATCCAGAAGTTGTGCCATTGGAACAAAGATAGAGTCTCTCCTGAGACTATGGGACGTCCTGGTGGAGATTGACTGTCTTTGTGGACGAAGAGGATGAGGAGGAGGAGGAGGAGGAGGAGGAGGAGGAGGATGATTGTGTTAGTATGGAGGTGAATCCTGGCACTCAGCATCAGCAGCAGTCTTTAAGGGATCATTTACAGTCCCAAGAAACACATGGACTTGTACGTGGCTGGGAGGAGGTGGCTGTGGATCATGTCATCCTTAGTGACCTAGAGGACTCCGGACCAAATGCCTCAGCAAACCTATGCTGCATGGCCTCCCTTATCCTGCAAAGCCTGCGGAAGGATCCTCGTATTCGTGGTATCAAGGAGAAGGACCCATACTGGCTGGGAACCCTCCTTGATCCACGTTACAAGGGTAAGGTTGCGGACCTTATCTTGCCATCGCAGAGGGAGCGGAGGATGAAACATCTTCGGGAGGCCTTGCAGAAAGGTCTGTGCAACACGTTCCCAGAGACTGGGAGGTTACAAACTCCTGTTTCTGGACAACGTGTTGCTGAGGCTTCGGTCAGTCAAAGAAGGAGCGGTGGAGAAGGTGGCCGTCTGACCGATGCGTTCAGACAATTTTTTAGTCCACAGCCCCAAGGTATGATCGGTTCCAGCAACCATCGCCAACGTCTGTTTTACATGGTGCAGAAATACCTAGGGGCAAGATCTGACTTGGACACCTTTCCCACCGAAAATCCTCTGGGTTACTGGGTCTTGAGGATGGATCACTGGCCGGAGCTTGCAGAGTATGCAATTGAGCTACTGGCCTGTCCTGCATCCAGCGTTCTTTCGGAACGCACATTCTGTGCTTCTGGAGGCTTTGTAACTGATCACAGGGTGCGTCTGTCCACTGACTCGGTCGATCGACTGACCTTCATAAAAATGAATCAGTCTTGGATCACCACCAGCTACCAAGCACATGATGCTGATGTAACCGAATACATTTTTTTGAATTGGCAGATCCCTTCAAAGACTGCCTATGCTGATGCTGAGTGACTATCCTGTTATACTGAGTAATTATCCTCTTCCGCCTCAATGATCATGATGATAGCTTGTAAGCAAATTTTTGGTTCTGAGTGCCGCCAGTCCCGCCATCAGCCCCTGTTTAACAGGGGCATGTAATTACAATTTTTCATGCAATTCTTTGCAGCAGGGCTAGTTCCTGTGCTCCAATTAGAGTATCTGTGAGGGGTTGCAGTGTTGTGGCACCAGCACCAGTGCCTAAGGCCCAATTTTTCAGCCCCTGTTTAACAGGGGCGTGCAATTACAATTTTTGATGCAATTCTTTGCAGCAGGGCTAGTTCCTGTGCTCCAGCTAGAGCATCTGTGAGGGGTTCCAGTGTTGTGGCACCAGCACCAGTGCCTAAGGCCGAATTTTTCTGCCCCTGTTCAACAGGGGCAGGTAATTACAATTCTTGATCTAATATTTTAAAGCAGGGCCCGTTTCTGTGCCCACCAAGAGTATCTGTGTGGACTTACAGTGTTGTGGCACCAGCACCACCACCAAAGGCCCAATTTTTCTGCCCCTGTTCAACAGGGGCATGTAATTAAAATTCTTGATCTAATATTTCACAGCAGGGTCCATTTCTGCGCCCACCAAGAGTATCTGTGAGGACTTACAGTGTTGTGGCACCAGCACCACCACCACCACCAACGGCCCAATTTTTCTGCCCCTGTTCAACAGGGGCATGTCATTACAATTCTTGATCTAATATTTCACAGCAGGGTCCATTTCTACACCCACCAAGAGTATCTGTGAGGACTTACAGTGTTGTGGCACCAGCACCACCACCACCAGCACCACCACCAAAGGCCCAATTTTTCTGCCCCTGTTCAACAGGGGCATGTAATTACAATTCTTGATCTAATATTTCACAGCAGGGCCCTGTGAGGGCTTACAGTGTTGAGGCCAAAACAACACTTAAGGCCCAATTTTCTGCTGAGTATATAGGGCAGGCCCCTACTTTCAAACATCTAACTTAAAAACAAATCCTACTTGCAAACGGAAGGAGACAACAGGAAGTGAGATGAAATCTATCCCTAGGAAGGGAAATTCTCTCCTGTAAGAGTTATTATGGGAAAAACTTTTCTCCTTTCCACTGATGCTTTATCACCAATCCTTGTTTCACAAAAAAAACCCAAATTTTCAAAAAACATTTGTCATTGGGACAAAAGTGAGGTGAAATCTTCTGAAGAGGAGCACAGACAGCAAAACAAATGTCACAGGGGTGATAACCCTTCCCTAAGTTTTCCAAAAAGCTTAAAATAGATTTTTTGCTGGAGCTAAACACGTTAAAAATGTACCAGTTCAAAATTACAAACAGATTCTATTTAACAACAAACCTACAGTCCCTGTCTTGTTTGCACCGCCTGTATACTGCTGTTCAGAGTATATAGAGCCTGGGGGCCCCACACCTTTCCTTTTTTAATTTGGGTTCCCCTTAATATCCATACAAGACCCAAAGGGCCTGGTAATGGACTGGGGGGTACCCATGCCGTTTGTCTCTCTGATTTTCATCCATATTGCCAGGACCCGACATTACATTAAAGCAGCAAGCAGTTTTAAATGACTTTTTTTCCTTAAAAAATGTCATTTTGTGCCGGGACTGTTCTAAGCACAGGAAACATGCGCCACTTTACAGGCATACTATAGACACCCCCCAGGTACGATATTTAACCACTTGATATCTGCGCTATAGCCGAATGACAGCTATAGCGCAGACCTGAATTCCCGGAAGGCCATCATATGACGGCCTCCCCTGTGCATGCGCCCCACGCGCGCTGTGATCACCGAGTCATTGAGACTCGGGTGATCACCTATTCAAGTAGGGGCCGGTCCCGGCCCCTTACCATGTGACCAGCTGTCAACCAATGACAGCTTATCACATGATCAAAACAAAAGCTCTGTGATCATTTTTTTTTCTCCTCGCGCTGACAGTGCGAGGAGAAAAAAAAGCCGATCACCGGCTCACCAGCAAGGTACATCGGTCCCGAAGAGGAGGAGGCAATAATGCCTCAATTGTGCCCCCAGTACCTCCTGCCAGTGCCACCTGACATTGCCACCTGACAGTGCCCACAGTGCCCACCAGTGCCATGTATCAATGCCCATGAGTGCCACCTATCAATGCCTACAAGTGCCACCTATCAATGCCCACAAGTGCCACCTATCAATGCCCACCAGTGGTGCCAATCAGTGCCACCTAGCCATGTTGCCTATCAATGTACCAGATCAGTGCCCATTATTGCCACCAATCAGTGCCCATCACTGCCACCCATCAGTGCCCATCACTGCCACCTATCAGTGCCCATCAGTGCCGCCTCATCAGTGTACATCAATGAAGGAGAAAAAATACCCTTTTTAAAATTTTATAACAAAATATAAAAAAACTTTTTTTTTTTATTTTAATTCGGTCTTTTTTTTTAACAGAAAATGAAAACCGCAGAGGTGATCAAATACCACCAAAATAAAGCTCTATTTGTGGGGGAAAAATGATAAAAATTTCATTTGGGTACAGTGTTGTATGACCGCGCAATTGTCATTCAAAATGTGTCAGCGCTGAAAGCTGAAAATTGGTCTGGATAGGAGGGGGGTTTAAGTGCCCTGTAAGCAAGTGGTTAAAGGAATATTTCATTTTTTTTTTTTTTTTTACTTTAAGCATCATTAAAATCACTGCTCCCAAAAAAACGTCCGTTTTTAAAAGTTTTTTTTGCATTGATACATGTCTCCTGGGGCAGGACGTGGGTCCCCAAACCCTTTTTAGGACAATACCATGCAAATTAGCCTTTAAAATGAGCATTTTTGATTTCGAACATTCGAGTCCCATAGCTGTAAATGGGGTTTTAACGTTTGTGCAAATTTTCGATCCGTTCGCAGGTTATGGTGCGAACCGAAGCGGGGGGTGTTCGGCTCATCCCTATCCATAACATTAACTTGGATATTTATATGGTAGCTTGCAAGAACTTGTTTATTATTTAGTCTGGTTCAGGAGTGGCTTGACACACAGAATGCAGTTGTAGCCAATGTCCTGGATACGTCTGTGTGTGGTGGCTCTTGAAGCACTGACACTAGCCATAGTCCACTCCTTGTGAATCTCCCCCAAATTCTTGAATGGCCTTTGCTTCACAATCCTCTCAAGGCTGTTGTTATTCCTGTTGCTTGTGCATCTTTTTCTACCACACTTTTTCCTTCCACTCAACTTTCCATTAATATGCATAGCCAGCTTCTTTAGCAATGACCTTTTGTGACTTACCCTCCTTGTAGATGATGTCAATGACTGTCTTCTGGACTGTCAGGTTAGCAGTCTTCCCCATGATTGTGTAACCTACTGACCCAGACTGAGAGACAATTTAAAGGCTCAGGAAACCTTTACAGGTGTTTTGAGTTAATTATCTGATTATCTGAGTTGAATTAGGCTGGGTTCACACTGGTCCGACAAACGCTCCGACATTGGGAGCTCATGTCGCATGATGTGTGAAATTCAATGTTTCCCTATGGGAGCCGTCCTAACTGATCCGACACAAGTCGTTCCGACTTTACAAATGCTCCCTCTACTACTTTGGTCCGACTTTGATCCTACTTTAGCCCATTGACTATCATTGAAGTCAGATCAAAGTCGGATCGCCGTCTCGCATGATCCGACTTTGGCATGCGACTTGTGCTCAGATGATCTTGAGGGGGAGATCTTGAGCGCCAAATTTTAAATAAAAAAACGGCATGGGTTCCCCCTCCAAGAGCATACCAGGCCCTTAGGTGCGGTATGGATTTTAAGGGGAACCCCCTACACCGCAAAAATGGCGTAGGGGTCCCCTTAAATACGGTCCCCCCAAATCCATACCAGACCCTTATCCGAGCACACAGCCCGGTCGGTCAGGAAAGGGCATGGGGACGAGCGAGCGCCCCCCCTCCTGAACCGCATGCCCTCAACATGGGGGGGTGGGTGCTTTGGGACAGGGGGGCGCCCTGCGCCTCCCACCCCAAAGCACCTTGTCCCTATGTTGATGAGGACAAGGGCCTCTTCCTGACAACCCTGGCCGTTGGTTGTCGGGGTCTGTGGGCGGGGGGATTATCGGAATCTGGGAGCCCCCTTTAATAAGGGGGCCCCCAGATCCCGGCCCCCCACCCCATGTGAATGAGTATGGGGTACATCGTACCCCTACCCATTCACCTAGGGAAAAAAAGTTTCAATAAAAAAACACACTAGACAGGTTTTTAAAATAATTTATTAGGCAGCTCCGGGGGTCTTCTTCTGACTTCAGGGGTCTCTTCTTCTCCATGGTCTCTTCCTTCTTCTCCGCGCTCTCCGGCCTCTTCTCCACACTCTCCGGTTCTTCTCTCGCTCTCCGGTATCTTCTGCCGGGCTCTTCAGCTATCTTCTGCTATTTTGCCGGCTCTTTTGCTAGCGGTGGCCCGGTCTCCTCCGCCGTCTTCTTCCCTCTTCTCTTCTTCCGATGTTGACACGACGCTCTCTCCCACTGTAATGCCGTATGCGCAGTCCGCAATAACTTTTATAGGGATGGGGCGTGGTCACTAGGTGATGTCACCCGGTGACCCCGCCCCTTATTACGGAGAGCGGGAGAAGAACCAGAGAGCGCGGAGAAGAAGGAAGAGACCCCCAAAGTCAGAAGAAGACCCCCGTAGCTGCATAATAAATTACTTTAAAAACCTGTTGTTTTTTTTATTGACACTTTTTTTTCCTAGGTGAATGGGTAGGGGTACATTGTACCCCATACTCATTCACATAGGGTGGGGGGCCGGGATCTGGGGGCCCCCTTATTAAAGGGGGTTCCCGGATTCCGATAAGCCCCCCGCCCGCAGACCCCGACAACCAACGGCCAGGGTTGTCGGGAAGAGGCCCTTGTCCTCATCAACATGGGGACAAGGTGGTTTGGGGTGGGGGGGCCACAAAGCACCCACCCCCTCATGTTGAGGGCATGCGGCCTGGTATGGTCCAGGAGGGGGGGAGGCGCTCGCTCGTCCCCACCCCCATACCTGACCGGCCGGGCTGCGTTCTCGGATAAGGGTCTGGTATGGATTTGGGTGGGACCCCCACGCCTTTTTTTGGCGTAGGGGGTTCCCCAAAAATCCATACCAGACCCAAGGGTCTGGTATGCTCTTAGAGGGGGAACCCATGCCGGGTTTTTATTTAAATTTGGCATGGAGTTCCCCCTCAAGATTCATACCAAACACAGTGCCTGGTATTGGCGGGATCCAAGTCGGATCCCTGTTCATTGAAAGTCGGACGTATGTCGGCTTTAAATCGCGGGGCAAAGTCGGATCCAGAGTAGGACGGCTGTCGTGTCGCACCAGTGTGAACCCAGCCTTAAATGAAGTTGTTGATGATATTCACATTTTTTGAGATTCACCTGTAAGGCAAGTCAATTTTTTAAGTGTTTTCCAATTGTTTTTTCCAGTTTATAGCAATATTAAACTCTCTCAAAGTACATTATCTATTTTAAATCTATATTCTGCTTACATAAGTATGTCAATAGGAAAGTATATCATATTCATTTGTTTTAAACTTTTTGTCACATTTCTTCAGTAGCTTCTTGTTTTTTGGCTTAAAGTGGTTTTTAACCTTTGTTTTAAATAAAAATAACAAACATGCCTATAGTTACCTGCTCTGTGTAATGGTTTTGCAGAGAGCAGCCCTGATCCTCTTCTTCTGCCCCCCCCCCCTGTGCTCCAGGCCCCTGCTCTTCATTGGGTACCCCCAGAGAAATCTGCTTTTTCCTGGGGGCACCCATGCGAGATTTGCTCCTGAGTCCCGCTGCTGGGTCTATTAACACAGACAGTGGGACTCAGCCTGGCCCAGCCCCCCCCATGTCACTGGCTCCTGCTACTATCAATCTGTCCTATGAGGAGAGAGACAACGGCTGGAGCCACTGTGCTGGTGCACATTGCTGGATCAGATCAGGTTAAGGTAAGAACCAAGGGGCCCTGGGGTGGAGGAGCTATAAGCTAATCTGCATAAATATATACAGCCCATAATCGTTTTGTCAGGAAAGGGTCCATCTGCTGGTAAGATATATCGTTTGGCATGCAGCACTGGGGTCCACCAGCAGGTGTCTCCTGGCAGTTTTGAACTGTCAGGGGAATAGGTCCCTGCTGGTGTCATTTCATCTTCTGGCCGCAGTATTGACGTCCACCAGCAGATGGATCCTGGCAGTATGGAGCAGACAACACTCCCTGCGCTCAGGTGTTACTTGAAGACAATTATTATCAGTCCCATAAATACCCGGCAAGCCCTCACATGCTTGCCTTGGTATCTCTCTCCTTGAGCCCTGACCTCGTTTGCCTGTTTACCGATCCTGAGCCTGCATCCGACCTTGTTCCCGAGCTTATCCTGACCCGGTCCCTTCTGTGTTCCTGTACCCTTCAGCCTGATCCATCCCCTCTCTGTCCTGTTGGTTCCCTGTCCCTCATTTACTGATCTTCCTGTGTATGACCTTGGCTTGGCTAACGTTTATGCTTCTGGTATATCCCTTGTCCTGCTGACCTGCCGTGTATGACCCTGGCCTGGCTGACATCTGTGATTCCGGTACTGCCCCTTGCTGTATATATTGTTGTTTGTGGTGGGTTTGTTGTGTTGGTTGTGCACTGTTGTATTTTCTGATTTATCACCTTTTTTAATAAATATTAATGTTCACTTACATGAGTTTTGGGTTATCTCTGTGCAGTCCACACAGTCTTATTACACCGTTAGGCTCTCATGGGAACTTGTTGCAAAATGTCTATCTGGGGATAGGACCGTTTAAGAAGGGGCCAATGTTTTTTAATAATATTAAAGATCTTTTCACTGTAACTATGAAACTGAAAAATAAATGGTAATCTTGGTCTCTCCTATTTACGTTTCCTAAAGGTCAAAGTTACATTCTCATGCTGAATTTTAATAAATTCTTGTGTTATCATCCTCTCTGGATAACCTCATTCCCTGAATTTTTGGCACATCTCTTGCAATCTCATTTTCCTTACTATCTCATTGCTGACAATATGTTTAACCCTCAACAGTTGACTCCTCACAATCGATTTAAACACGTGCGGTGGATGGTAGCTATTAAATAGTAAAAGTTGCTTTCTGTCCGCGGGTTTAGTATATAAATCGGAGTCAATCTGACCTCGATCTATATAAATCCTTGTATCCAGAAAAGGAATAGAGTTACCGCCAATGTTCATTTTAAATTGTATTTCTGGGCAGAACCCATTCAACATCTCATCAAATAGCTTCAAGGATTCAATTCTGCCCCGCCATTTCGCAAAAACATCATCTATGTAGCACCACCAGGTGGCGCAATACCTCTGAAAAAGTTAATTGATGAAAATATATCTATGTTTAAATTCATTCATAAATGAACAAGCGTATGGCGGGGCAACATTGGAGCCCATCGCAACTCCATTGAGTTGCCTATAGAATTGTTCCTTAAACAAAAGATAGTTGTTAAACAGCACAACATGAAACAATTTCTCAAATGACACTACTTGAGCATCAGAATATTCATTGCTGTTTCTAAAGAGTCAGATCGCTGCATCAATCCCTTCCTGATGCGGGATAGAGGTGTATAGGCTTGTGACATCCCAAGTAACCAGGATCTCATCTCCAAGGCATATAGGTTCTTCCCTGATCTTTAATAGAAAAAAATTAGTGTCCCTAATGTATGATTTTGTGTTCTTTACAAGGGGGGATAAGATTTTATCCAGAAGTTGTGCCATTGGAACAAAGATAGAGTCTCTCCCTGAGACTATGGGACGTCCTGGTGGAGATTGACTGTCTTTGTGGACGAAGAGGATGAGGAGGAGGAGGAGGAGGAGGAGGAGGATGATTGTGTTAGTATGGAGGTGGAGCCTGGCACTCAGCATCAGCAGCAGTCTTTAAGGGATCATTTACAGTCCCAAGAAACACATGGACTTGTACGTGGCTGGGAGGAGGTGGCTGTGGATCATGTCGTCCTTAGTGACCCAGAGGACTCCGGACCAAATGCCTCAGCAAACCTATGCTGCATGGCCTCCCTTATCCTGCAAAGCCTGCGGAAGGATCCTCGTATTCGTGGTATCAAGGAGAAGGACCCATACTGGCTGGAAACCCTCCTTGATCCACGTTACAAGGGTAAGGTTGCGGACCTTATCTTGCCATCGCAGAGGGAGCAGAGGATGAAACATCTTCGGGAGGCCTTGCAGAAAGGTCTGTGCAACACGTTCCCAGAGACTGGGAGGTTACAAACTCCTGTTTCTGGACAACGTGTTGCTGAGGCTTCGGTCAGTCAAAGAAGGAGCGGTGGAGAAGGTGGCCGTCTGACCGATGCGTTCAGACAATTTTTTAGTCCACAGCCCCAAGGTATGATCGGTTCCAGCAACCATCGCCAACGTCTGTTTTACATGGTGCAGGAATACCTAGGGGCAAGATCTGACTTGGACACCTTTCCCACCGAAAATCCTCTGGGTTACTGGGTCTTGAGGATGGATCACTGGCCAGAGCTTGCAGAGTATGCAATTGAGCTACTGGCCTGTCCTGCATCCAGCATTTTTTCGGAACGCACATTCTGTGCTGCTGGAGGCTTTGTAACTGATCACAGGGTGCGTCTGTCCACTGACTCGGTCGATCGACTGACCTTCATAAAAATGAATCAGTCTTGGATCACCACCAGCTACCAAGCACCTGATGCTGATGTAACCGAATACATTTTTTTGAATTGGCAGATCCCTTCAAAGACTGCCTATGCTGATGCTGAGTGACCCTCCTGTTATACTGAGTAATTATCCTCTTCCGCCTCAATGATCATGATGATAGCTTGTAAGCAAATTTTTGGTTCTGAGTGCCGCCAGTCCCGCCATCAGCCCCTGTTTAACAGGGGCATGTAATTACAATTTTTCATGCAATTCTTTGCAGCAGGGCTAGTTCCTGTGCTCCAATTAGAGTATCTGTGAGGGGTTGCAGTGTTGTGGCACCAGCACCAGTGCCTAAGGCCCAATTTTTCAGCCCCTGTTTAACAGGGGCGTGCAATTACAATTTTTGATGCAATTCTTTGCAGCAGGGCTAGTTCCTGTGCTCCAACTAGAGCATCTGTGAGGGGTTCCAGTGTTGTGGCACCAGCACCAGTGCCTAAGGCCGAATTTTTCTGCCCCTGTTCAACAGGGGCATGTAATTAAAATTCTTGATCTAATATTTTAAAGCAGGGCCCATTTCTGCGCCCACCAAGAGTATCTGTGAGGACTTACAGTG
Source organism: Aquarana catesbeiana (assembly GCA_037953035.1). NCBI lineage: Eukaryota > Metazoa > Chordata > Amphibia > Anura > Ranidae > Aquarana > Aquarana catesbeiana. Next base: position 1,241,178 of record JBBHAA010000512.1, on the reverse strand, counting down.
TTGTGGCACCAGCACCACCACCACCACCAAAGGCCCAATTTTTCTGCCCCTGTTCAACAGGGGCATGTCATTACAATTCTTGATCTAATATTTCACAGCAGGGTCCATTTCTGCGCCCACCAAGAGTATCTGTGAGGACTTACAGTGTTGTGGCACCAGCACCACCACCACCAGCACCACAACCAAAGGCCCAATTTTTCTGCCCCTGTTCAACAGGAGCATGTAATTACAATTCTTGATCTAATATTTCACAGCAGGGCCCTGTGAGGGCTTACAGTGTTGAGGCCAAAACAACACTTAAGGCCCAATTTTCTGCTGAGTTTCTGCTGAGTATATAGGGCAGGCCCCTACTTTCAAACATCTAACTTAAAAACAAATCCTACTTGCAAACGGAAGGAGACAACAGGAAGTGAGATGAAATCTACCCCTAGGAAGGGAAATTCTCTCCTGTAAGAGTTATTATGGGAAAAACTTGTCTCCTTTCCACTGATGCTTTATCACCAATCCTTGTTTCACAAAAAAACCCAAATTTTCAAAAAACATTTGTCATTGGGACAAAAGTGAGGTGAAATCTTCTGAAGAGGAGCACAGACAGCAAAACAAATGTCACAGGGGTGATAACCCTTCCCTAAGTTTTCCAAAAAGCTTAAAATAGATTTTTTGCTGGAGCTAAACACGTTAAAAATGTACCTCTGAAAATTGGTCTGGATAGGAGGGGGTTTAAGTGCCCTGTAAGCAAGTGGTTAAAGGAATATTTCATTTTTTTTTTTTTTTTTTTACTTTAAGCATCATTAAAATCACTGCTCCCAAAAAAACGGCCATTTTAAAAGTTTTTTTTGCATTGATACATGTCTCCTGGGGCAGGACCTGGGTCCCCAAACCCTTTTTAGGACAATACCATGCAAATTAGCCTTTAAAATGACCATTTTTGATTTCGAACATTCGAGTCCCATAGCTGTAAATGGGGTTTTAACGTTGGTGCAAATTTTCGTTCCGTTCGCAGGTTCTGGTGCGAACTGAACCGGGGGGTGTTCGGCTCATCCCTATCCATAACATTAACTTGGATATTTATATGGTAGCTTGCAAGAACTTGTTTATTATTTAGTCTGGTTCAGGAGTGGCTTGACACACAGAATGCAGTTGTAGCCAATGTCCTGGATACGTCTGTGTGTGGTGGCTCTTGAAGCACTGACACTAGCCATAGTCCACTCCTTGTGAATCTCCCCCAAATTCTTGAATGGCCTTTGCTTCACAATCCTCTCAAGGCTGTTGTTATTCCTGTTGCTTGTGCATCTTTTTCTACCACACTTTTTCCTTCCACTCAACTTTCCATTAATATGCATAGCCAGCTTCTTTAGCAATGACCTTTTGTGACTTACCCTCCTTGTAGAAGATGTCAATGACTGTCTTCTGGACTGTCAGGTTAGCAGTCTTCCCCATGATTGTGTAACCTACTGACCCAGACTGAGAGACAATTTAAAGGCTCAGGAAACCTTTACAGGTGTTTTGAGTTAATTATCTGATTATCTGAGTTGAATTAGGCTGGGTTCACACTGGTCCGACAAACTCTCCGACATTGGGAGCTCATGTCGCATGATGTGTGAAATTCAATGTTTCCCTATGGGAGCCGTCCTAACTGATCTGACACAAGTCGTTCCGACTTTACAAATGCTCCCTCTACTACTTTGGTCCGACTTTGATCCTACTTTAGCCCATTGACTATCATTGAAGTCGGATCAAAGTCGGATCGCCGTCTCGCATGATCCGACTTTGGCATGCGACTTGTGCTCAGATGATCTTGAGGGGGAGATCTTGAGCGCCAAATTTTAAATAAAAAAAGGCATGGGTTCCCCCTCCAAGAGCATACCAGGCCCTTAGGTGCGGTATGGATTTTAAGGGGAACCCCCTACACCGCAAAAACGGCGTAGGGGTCCCCTTAAATACGGTCCCCCCAAATCCATACCAGACCCTTATCCGAGCACACAGCCCAGTCGGTCAGGAAAGGGCATGGGGACGAGCGAGCGCCCCCCCTCCTGAACCGCATGCCCTCAACATGGGGGGGTGGGTGCTTTGGGACAGGGGGGCGCCCTGCGCCTCCCGCCCCAAAGCACCTTGTCCCTCTGTTGATGAGGACAAGGGCCTCTTCCTGACAACCCTGGCCGTTGGTTGTCGGGGTCTGTGGGCGGGGGGATTATCGGAATCTGGGAGCCCCCTTTAATAAGGGGGCCCCCAGATCCCGGCCCCCCACCCTATGTGAATGAGTATGGGGTACATCGTACCCCTACCCATTCACCTAGGGAAAAAAGTTTCAATAAAAAAACACACTAGACAGGTTTTTAAAATAATTTATTAGGCAGCTCCCGGGGTCTTCTTCTGACTTCAGGGGTCTCTTTCTTCTTCTCCATGGTCTCTTCCTTCTTCTCCGCGCTCTCCGGCCTCTTCTCCACACTCTCCGGTTCTTCTCTCGCTCTCCGGTATCTTCTGCCGGGCTCCTCAGCTATCTTCTGCTATTTTGCCGGCTCTTTTGCTAGCGGTGGCCCGGTCTCCTCCGCCGTCTTCTTCCCTCTTCTCTTCTTCCGATGTTGACACGACGATCTCTCCCACTGTAATGCCGTATGCACGGTCCGCAATAACTTTTATAGGGATGGGGCGTGGTCACTAGGTGATGTCACCCGGTGACCCCGCCCCTTATTACGGAGAGCGGGAGAAGAACCAGAGAGCGCGGAGAAGAAGGAAGAGACCCCCAAAGTCAGAAGAAGACCCCCGTAGCTGCATAATAAATTACTTTAAAAACCTGTTGTTTTTTTTATTGACACTTTTTTTTCCTAGGTGAATGGGTAGGGGTACATTGTACCCCATACTCATTCACATAGGGTGGGGGGCCGGGACCTGGGGGCCCCCTTATTAAAGGGGGTTCCCGGATTCCGATAAGCCCCCCGCCCGCAGACCCCGACAACCAACGGCCAGGGTTGTCGGGAAGAGGCCCTTGTCCTCATCAACATGGGGACAAGGTGGTTTGGGGTGGGGGGGCCACAAAGCACCCACCCCCTCATGTTGAGGGCATGCGGCCTGGTATGGTCCAGGAGGGGGGGAGGCGCTCGCTCGTCCCCACCCCCATACCTGACCGGCCGGGCTGCGTTCTCGGATAAGGGTCTGGTATGGATTTGGGTGGGACCCCCACGCCTTTTTTTGGCGTAGGGGGTTCCCCAAAAATCCATACCAGACCCAAGGGTCTGGTATGCTCTTAGAGGGGGAACCCATGCCGGGTTTTTATTTAAATTTGGCATGGAGTTCCCCCTCAAGATTCATACCAAACACAGTGCCTGGTATTGGCGGGATCCAAGTCGGATCCCTGTTCATTGAAAGTCGGACGTATGTCGGCTTTAAATCGCGGGGCAAAGTCGGATCCAGAGTAGGACGGCTGTCGTGTAGCACCAGTGTGAACTCAGCCTTAAATGAAGTTGTTGATGATATTCACATTTTTTGAGATTCACCTGTAAGGCAAGTCAATTTTTTAAGTGTTTTCCAATTGTTTTTTCCAGTTTATAGCAATATTAAACTCTCTCAAAGTACATTATCTATTTTAAATCTATATTCTGCTTACATAAGTATGTCAATAGGAAAGTATATCATATTCACTTGTTTTAAACTTTTTGTCACATTTCTTCAGTAGCTTCTTGTTTTTTGGCTTAAAGTGGTTTTTAACCTTTGTTTTAAATAAAAATAACAAACATGCCTATAGTTACCTGCTCTGTGTAATGGTTTTGCAGAGAGCAGCCCTGATCCTCTTCTTCTGCCCCCCCCCCCCCCTGTGCTCCAGGCCCCTGCTCTTCATTGGGTGCCCCCAGAGAAATCTGCTTTTTCCTGGGGGCACACATGCAAGATTTGCTCCTGAGTCCCGCTGCTGAGTCTATTAACACAGACAGTGGGACTCAGCCTGGCCCAGCCCCCCCCCATGTCACTGGCTCCTGCTACTATCAATCTGTCCAATGAGGAGAGAGACAACGGCTGGAGCCGCTGTGCTGGTGCACATTGCTGGATCGGATCAGGTTAAGGTAAGAACGAAGGGGCCCTGGGGTGGAAGAGCTGCAGCACAGAACATTTTTCACCTTAATGCATAGAATGCATTAGGATGAAAAACCATAACGCTTTATGTGACGGACCCCGTACTCAAGAGAAGTATGTCCGCTGTATAAGCTTCCCTTGCCCGGTACCAGCATGATCCAAGATCTTTTAGCCCACCCAGTCACTTGTTGAGACATCAGTGTAGGGTGGTAAGAAACATAAGACTGTTTATTCAAACACAGGTACAGAGATATACATTCAGGGGACAACTCCCCTTCTCTACATAATGACACAGGGCAGGGTAAACTACATTCAAACTTTTCAATAGTAGACAGTCTTTAGTTTAGGAAGGGCTGCAGGAGAAATCCCCCCCCCCCCCTCTAGCGGCTAATAGTTGACAGTGGTTTCATTAACCCATAAGCTAATCTACATAAATATATACAGCCCATAATCGTTTTGTCAGGAAAGGGTCCATCTGCTGGTAAGATATATCGTTTGGCGTGCAGTACTGGGGTCCACCAGCAGGTGTCTCCTGGCAGTTTTGAACTGTCAGGGGAATAGGTCCCTGCTGGTGTCATTTCATCTTCTGGCCGCAGTATTGACGTCCACCAGCAGATGGATCCTGGCAGTATGGAGCAGACAACACTCCCTGCGCTCAGGTGTTACTTGAAGACAATTATTGTCAGTCCCATAAATACCCGGCAAGCCCTCACATGCTTGCCTTGGTATCTCTCTCCTTGAGCCCTGACCTCGTTTGCCTGTTTACCGATCCTGAGCCTGCATCCGACCTTGTTCCCGAGCTTATCCTGACCCGGTCCCTTCTGTGTTCCTGTACCCTTCAGCCTGATCCATCCCCTCTCTGTCCTGTTGGTTCCCTGTCCCTCATTTACTGATCTTCCTGTGTATGACCTTGGCTTGGCTAACGTTTATGCTTCTGGTATATCCCTTGTCCTGCTGACCTGCCGTGTATGACCCTGGCCTGGCTGACATCTGTGATTCCGGTACTGCCCCTTGCTGTATATATTGTTGTTTGTGGTGGGTTTGTTGTGTTGGTTGTGCACTGTTGTATTTTCTGATTTATCACCTTTTTTAATAAATATTATTATTCACTTACATGCGTTTTGGGTTATCTCTGTGCAGTCCACACAGTCTTATTACACCGATAGGCTCTCATGGGAACTTGTTGTAAAATGTCTATCTGGGGATAGGACCGTTTAAGAAGGGGCCAATGTTTTCTAATAATATTAAAGATCTTTTCAATGTAACTATGAAACTGAAAAATAAATGGTAATCTTGGTCTCTCCTATTTACGTTTCCTAAAGGTCAAAGTTACATTCTCATGCTGAATTTTAATAAATTCCTGTGTTATCATCCTCTCTGGATAACCTCATTCCCTGAATTTTTGGCACATCTCTTGCAATCTCATTTTCCTTACTATCTCATTGCTGACAATATGTTTAACCCTCAACAGTTGACTCCTCACAAACGATTTAAACACGTGCGGTGGATGGTAGCTATTAAATAGTAAAAGTTGCTTTCTGTCCGTGGGTTTAGTATATAAATCGGAGTCAATCTGACCTCGATCTATATAAATCCTTGTATCCAGAAAAGGAATAGAGTTACCGCCAATGTTCATTTTAAATTGTATGTCTGGGCAGAACCCATTCAACATCTCATCAAATAGCTTCAAGGATTCAATTCTGCCCTGCCATTTCGCAAAAACATCATCTATGTAGCACCACCAGGGGGCGCAATACCTCTGAAAAAGTTAATTGATGAAAATATATCTATGTTCAAATTCATTCATAAATGAACAAGCGTATGGCGGGGCAACATTGGAGCCCATCGCAACTCCATTGAGTTGCATATAGAATTGTTCCTTAAACAAAAGATAGTTGTTAAACAGCACAACATGAAACAATTTCTCAAATGACACTACTTGAGCATCAGAATATTCATTGCTGTTTCTAAAGAGTCAGATCGCTGCATCAATCCCTTCCTGATGCGGGATAGAGGTGTATAGGCTTGTGACATCCCAAGTAACCAGGATCTCATCTCCAAGGCATATAGGTTCTTCCCTGATCTTTAATAGAAAACCATTAGTGTCCCTAATGTATGATTTTGTATTCTTTACAAGGGGGGATAAGATTTTATCCAGAAGTTGTGCCATTGGAACAAAGATAGAGTCTCTCCCTGAGACTATGGGACGTCCTGGTGGAGATTGACTGTCTTTGTGGACGAAGAGGATGAGGAGGAGGAGGAGGAGGAGGATGATTGTGTTAGCATGGAGGTGGAGCCTGGCACTCAGCATCAGCAGCAGTCTTTAAGGGATCATTTACAGTCCCAAGAAACACATGGACTTGTACGTGGCTGGGAGGAGGTGGCTGTGGATCATGTCGTCCTTAGTGACCCAGAGGACTCTGGACCAAATGCCTCAGCAAACCTATGCTGCATGGCCTCCCTTATCCTGCAAAGCCTGCGGAAGGATCCTCGTATTCGTGGTATCAAGGAGAAGGACCCATACTGGCTGGGAACCCTCCTTGATCCACGTTACAAGGGTAAGGTTGCGGACCTTATCTTGCCATCGCAGAGGGAGCAGAGGATGAAACATCTTCGGGAGGCCTTGCAGAAAGGTCTGTGCAACACGTTCCCAGAGACTGGGAGGTTACAAACTCCTGTTTCTGGACAACGTGTTGCTGAGGCTTCGGTCAGTCAAAGAAGGAGCGGTGGAGAAGGTGGCCGTCTGACCGATGCGTTCAGACAATTTTTTAGTCCACAGCCCCAAGGTATGATCGGTTCCAGCAACCATCGCCAACGTCTGTTTTACATGGTGCAGGAATACCTAGGGGCAAGATCTGACTTGGACACCTTTCCCACCGAAAATCCTCTGGGTTACTGGGTCTTGGGGATGGATCACTGGCCAGAGCTTGCAGAGTATGCAATTGAGCTACTGGCCTGTCCTGCATCCAGCGTTCTTTCGGAACGCACATTCTGTGCTGCTGGAGGCTTTGTAACTGATCACAAGGTGCGTCTGTCCACTGACTCGGTCGATCGACTGACCTTCATAAAAATGAATCAGTCTTGGATCACCACCAGCTACCAAGCACCTGATGCTGATGTAACCGAATACATTTTTTTGAATTGGCAGATCCCTTCAAAGACTGCCTATGCTGATGCTGAGTGACTATCCTGTTATACTGAGTAATTATCCTCTTCCGCCTCAATGATCATGATGATAGCTTGTAAGCAAATTTTTGGTTCTGAGTGCCGCCAGTCCCGCCATCAGCCCCTGTTTAACAGGGGCATGTAATTACAATTTTTCATGCAATTCTTTGCAGCAGGGCTAGTTCCTGTGCTCCAATTAGAGTATCTGTGAGGGGTTGCAGTGTTGTGGCACCAGCACCAGTGCCTAAGGCCCAATTTTTCAGCCCCTGTTTAACAGGGGCGTGCAATTACAATTTTTGATGCAATTCTTTGCAGCAGGGCTAGTTCTTGCGCTCAAACTAGAGTATCTGTGAGGGGTTGCAGTGTTGTGGCACCAGCACCAGTGTCTAAGGCCCAATTTTTCAGCCCCTGTTCAACAGGGGCATGTAATTACAATTTTTGATGCAATTCTTTGCAGCAGGGCTAGTTCCTGTGCTCCAACTAGAGCATCTGTGAGGGGTTCCAGTGTTGTGGCACCAGCACCAGTGCCTAAGGCCGAATTTTTCCTTGTCAAAAGAAGTTTATTGAGTATACAATGTTATAAAGATACATAAAGTAAGTTTACAAGGATCTATAAAGTAAGCTCATTGTTTTACAGTAGGGTTTATATAGGTAAATATCATGAAATTTCAAATATTAAACATTGGGTTCACGTAAACCTAAATTAAAGATATATATCATTTCCTTAGTTACTTTTGTAGGTATTTAAATGATTTATACCTATTATACATATTGTTTACAAGTAGAGTGTATATAGGTCAAATAAATTCTGATAATGAGCTTTAATCGTAAGGTGGAGAAAAGGAAAGAGAAAGAAGAAAAAGGGTTGAAAGGTAGAGGTATGGTCCACAAGGTTGTCCCGCTCGTCAGTTTATTATTCTTTTTAGTTCTCTTTGAAGCCTTAGAATGGGTGTCTCTGTAAGTCATTTAATCTGTTACCATGGCAACAGGACAGAGTCATTGAAGTTTGACAGGAACTGTTGTTTTATCCAAGGATGCCAAAGTTTTTCAAATTTTGGAATTTGATTTTGATCGATGGCTACCATCTTAGCATGGGACATTGTATTATTCATTCTGTGAATTGTTTCTGCTAGTACCAATGTAGGAGATTTCCATGCCTTGGCCACTGTTTGTTTTGCAGCCGTTATTAGTTGGATCATAAGTTTGAATTGAGAGAGTGTTAACCATTCCGGTTTTAGATTAAGTAAAGTTAAATATGGATCTGGTTGTATTATTTTTTTAAATATTTTAGATGCAATCACGAAGACTTCCTTCCAGAAGGTTTGGATTACTGGGCACGTCCACCATATGTGTAAATATGTGCCTATTTCTGGGCATCCTCGAAAACAAAGAGCTGAGGTATTAGGTGAATATTTTGCCACTCTAGCGGGTACAAGGTACCAGCGAGTTAGGACTTTATAATTTGTCTCCAGTGCTAAGATGTTGGGTGAAGATGACTTAGATGTGAGCCATATGTTAGACCAGTCCGTGTCTTCTAAAGTTCGTCCCAGGTCCTCCTCCCACCTCTGAACGTAAGAGGGTCTATTAAGATTTGCTACTCCATATAATTGATTATAAAGTGATGAAATTGTACCTTTAGCAAGTGGATCTTTTGTACAGATTGATTCAAAAATGGATAATTGGGATAATGGTGTATCCCCCTTTAGGAATGGTGTAAAGAAATTTTTGATTTGGAGATATCTAAATATCTCAGAGTTTGGTAGATCATATTTTTCTCTAAGCGATGGGAATGAAAGGAATGATTTAGATGCTATGAAGTCATTTAGTGTCTGAATGCCTGATGTTGTCCAAGCTTTAAAAGAGTTTGGGTAGATCCATGCCGGATAAAAGGCCGGATTTCTGATAAAAGAGAGGAGAGGATTGTGTGGAGATTGTAACTGATATTTGGTTTTTAGTTTATCCCAGAGAGATAAGAAGTGTTTAGTTATGGGATTATGAATTTTAAAGCGGTCTTTAGGATCAAGCCATAATAAATTTGATATTAATAGAAGGTCATTTTCTGAAGCCTCTATAAATACCCATAATGGGATTTCCTGTTTTGCATGGTATTTGGACAGACTGGCCAAATGTGCTGCTCTGTAGTAGTTCGTAAAATTAGGGTATCCCAGGCCTCCTTTATTTTTGGGAAGATGTAGTGTGTGTATAGGTATACGTGGTTTAGAAGAGCCCCATATAAACGAAGTTGCTCTTTTTTGTACTATTCTCAAAAAACAGGAAGGAATTGGAATAGGGAGGACTCTAAATAGATAAAGCAATTTGGGTAGAATAGTCATTTTGATTGCATTAATCTTCCCTATCCAGGATAAAGGAAGTTGCGACCATTGTTTTATTAGATTTGTGATCTGTCTTAATACAGGAGGATAATAATATTTTTCTGCCCATGTGAATGGGAGTGCAGCCCTAGCCGGGATCAATTCCATGTTTGTGAGTGAAATATTAAGCACTAGGCATTTCTTAGGATTAATCATAAGGCCGGATAGGGCTGCAAATCCATCAAGAGCTGGTATTAAGTTAGGACCAGAGACCTGTGGTGATGATAGAAAAAGTAATATATCGTCTGCAAATATACATAATTTGTGTGTAATACCTCCTACTTCAATGCCAGTTATAGTTTGGTTTGTTCTGATGTATTGGGCCATGGGTTCGAGTATAAGGGCAAATAATAAGGGAGATAATGGGCAACCCTGTCGGGTACCTCTTTCGATATTAAAGGCTTCAGATTTGTATCCAGCATATTTTATATAGGCTTTGGGTTTATTATATAATGCTTTGATCCATGTTAAAAAGTGGGGTCCAAAACCCCATTTTTGTAATGAATATTGCATATATTGCCAGGATACTGTGTCAAATGTCCTCTTAATATCGAGAGATAGAAAACATAAAGGGATTTTCCGTTTTTTAGCAATATGTGCCAATAACACTGCCCTGCGTATATTATCGCCTCCCTGTCTATTTGGCATGAAGCCTACTTGATCTCTATGTATTAATTTTCCTATAATGCTATTGAGGCGTTTTGCTATTATTTTTGCTAATAATTTAATATCGAGGTTTAACAGAGAGATAGGCCGATAATTCACACAGGAAGTATCAGAAAGGGGTTTTGGGATCATACAAACAATTGCCATTAGTGTTTCTTGCCGAAAAGAATGTCCATCTAGAAGTTTGTTAAAAGTTTCAGTGAGAATGGGAGAGAGTATTTCTGGGAATGTTTTATAGTATAAAGCCGAGTAGCCGTCTGGGCCTGGTCTTTTGTTAAGTTTTAGGTCTTTTATGGCGTTAGCAACTTCATCTATAGTTATAGGTTCATCCAAACTGCTTTTTTGATTCTGAGATAACTCAAGTAAGGTTATTTTTGAGAAGAAGGATTCAGCCTCTGTAGGATTAAATTCATTGTTTGTCTTGTATAAAGTTGCGAGATGTGAGTGAAATTTATGGACTATTTTAACTGGATTACAAGTGTAAACATTTTTTGATAATTTCAAGCGTATTGGTTTGAAAGATTTGTTAGTTGAATTTAATGCCCGAGCCAAATATGTACCTGGTTTGTTTGTATTCATGTAGAAATTGTGTTTGGAACGTTTGAGGGATTTATCAACTGACTCAGTGAGAAATAGATCGTATTCCAATCTAGATTTTTCCAGATGAGATTTTGTACTCTGAGATGGATTATCTTGAAATGATATGTAGGCTGCATTAAAATTGAGCTCTAGTTTTTTTGCTAGATTTTTGCGTTCCCGTTTAAATAGTGCCATTTGTCTTTGTATTGTACCACGCAAGACAGGCTTATGAGCTTCCCACAGTGTTATTGGGGAGATGTCTGTTGTATTATTAATTGATATGTATTCCTTTAAAGCTTGTTCAATGGCCATCTGATGTAGTGGGTGTTTGAGCATTATGTCCGGTAAGTACCACGTTGGGTCATGCGCTTTTGGTATGGCTGAGGCTATAGTAGTGTATACTGCATTATGGTCAGACCACGGAATCGGAATTATATCTGATGCAATAATTTCTAGTATCATTCCTATTGTTAGAAAAATATGATCTATTCTGGTGAAGGTTTGATGAGGGTGCGAGAAATAAGTGAATTTCTTTTTCACTGGGTTACTTTCTCTCTACGAATCTACCAGATTGTATTTGGAAAGAAGTTGAAAAAGAGGTTATTTTGGATGGTGTAAAAGGTGATTTATCTAGAAATGGGAGGAGGACCTGGTTCGAATCCCCACACATTATCACTGTTCCTATTTTGTGTGTATTAATCACTTGTAATATATGTGAGAGGAATGGTGTAGGTTGTTTGTTAGGAGGTCGTAGTAGGAAATCACCGTGATTGCTGTATCCATTATATAACCCATGAGTATCAGGTATCTACCTTCTGGGTCTTTAATTTCTGATGATAAGGTGAATGGTGTGGATCGGTGAAATGCAATTAGAGTTCCCCTTTGCTTGGTACAGGCAGAAGCCATGTAAATTTGTTGATAAAAAGGAGAAATATATTTTGGAGTAGAATCTTTGGTGAAGTGTGTTTCTTGGAGGCATACTATGTGAGCCTTCTTGTTATGGAAAGTACGGAAGGCTTTGGTCCTTTTTTGAGGGAAATTTATTCCCTGAACATTCAGGGAAAGTATATTCAGTGGTGCCATGGCAATAGATCAAATAGTTTTGACTTACTTTTTGTTATGCAGAGCTGACTGCGCAGATCAACCTGTGTGGACTGAAGAGATGAATAGATAGAAAAGAAACCAGTGAATTCTGGAGTAAAGAGTAAACAAAAAACATATGAGATTAGATGATACATTGTATAAATTATTTTTTGCAAGTAATCACAATTTACCCGTGAAAGAGAATAAATATCTCTCTCAGGGGAATAAGTGCCTTCGTCACACTCCCACATAATATGGTTGGGAGAATGAGGAGGGCTAATGGGGGTACACGGATCTTCCGCTTACAGGAGAGAAGTGCTATGTCAAAAGACATCAAAATGATGTTTCATTAATTGGAGTGCAGAATATAGTTTTTGTTGAAATTATTTATTCCAGGGTGGTTGTATATGGTTAGTCTTGCCCTAGGCTAAATAATTCAGTTAGAAAGGTACTGTTAATAACTTTGGTATTGATGAAGATAGTTTGAATTATTTTGGGATTTTAACCCTTTTAGAGTAAACAATTACATATTTTATTCATATGTAACTGTTTAGATATGTTAACTCATAAAATTGAGGTTGTATTGCTTCAGATTAGAATAAACAAAAACATAGTTCTAGGAACTAGTTAGGTAATTATATATTTGTTTTAAGAAAAGAAAGAAAAAGCTTCCATTATTTCTGGATTATTGAACATATTTGTCCTAAAAAGTAATAAATCTATTGTTATTACCTGATAATATATAACTGAACAAGAATTTCCTTATTTCACTTATATATTCTAAGGCTATATGAATCAGAAGTAATAAGAAATATAACTGGAATGTAACATGATCCCACACAGTGTGTGACTATCAGAATGCAGTTACATTCAGTTATAAATACAGGTTTTTTATAGAGAACCATCTCTTAGTATAATAAATGAAGAGATATCAGGAATTAGGATGTCAGTCCATTGAATCTTCTTGGTCCATGGATGATGTGGCATAACGGCCTCTTTTGTGAGAATGATGATTCCCATTTTGTTCTGAAATTTTCTGGGTGCTGCCTGAAGGTGAAGATGATGCCATTCTTCTGCGTGTGGGAGAGTTGCTGCTTGTGGGTTCTGTCCGATTTAATTTTAAAAGGGTTTGTTGTAGTTCATCTGCTGATCTGCTTCTGTAAATTGTACCTTGGTAGTTAAATCTGACTGAAAAGGGGAAGCCCCATTGATACATAATGTTGTGGCGTTGCAGTTCCATTAGTTGGGGTTTCATGGATCGTCTCTTAGTAATAGTAAGTTGGGATAGGTCAGCAAAAATTTGATAATTGTGTCCTTGAAAATTAAGTTCCTTTTTTTCTCTTGCAGCAATTAGTATTTGTTCTTTCGTTCTGTAATAATGACATTTTGTGATTATATCACGTGGGGGTCCATCTTTCTTTTTGGCTGTGAGGGCTCTGTGTACTCTGTCCAGTTCTAAACGTTCAATAGGGATATCTGGCTTTAGTTCTTGTAATAGAGCAGTAATAGTAGATTGCAGGTCTGTCACAGTTTCAGGTATTCCCCTTATGCGCAAGTTTGAACGTCTGGCTCTATTTTCGTAATCTTCGAGCTTAGTTTGAAGTATTAAATTCTCTTTTTTTAATTGTTCCAATTCTGTTATATTTTCTTGGGTTGTAATTTCAATTTCATCCATTTTTATTTCTAAGGCTGCAGTGCGGTTTCCCAGCTCTCTTATTTATTTGGTTAGGCTTTTTGTTATTTGGTCTGAGGTTTGTTTTAAAGCCTTATGAAGCATCTTTTCAAATTGTAATAATATTGCTGAGGATGCTGAGGAGGCTTGTGGAGAAGTTTGTGAGAGGATTTGTTCTGTATCTGACTCAAATGGAGAGTCTTGCTGTGACATTTTCTGTCTGTGAGAGCGCCCTGATGCTGAATCTTGTGAGGTGACTGGAGCTGCTTCAGCTGCAGTGAGTGCCTGTGAGCTCTTTGTGAGGTGATTTTTATTTCTGCCACAGTTTCCTCCCAGTACCATATTTCCTGCCCAAACTTTCACAGTTTGTTCCCTGGGGCAAAAAGGTTCAAATGGATACCTTTTGAGCCTGCAGGCTCCGCTTTGTCCTTCTCTTCTCTCCTCAGCGGTGTGGAGCTCTAACAATGCATGTCTGCTCCGCTAGTCTCCGCCTCCTGCCCCCCCCCAAGGCCGAATTTTTCTGCCCCTGTTCAACAGGGGCAGGTAATTACAATTCTTGATCTAATATTTTAAAGCAGGGCCCGTTTCTGCGCCCACCAAGAGTATCTGTGTGGACTTACAGTGTTGTGGCACCAGCACCACCACCAAAGGCCCAATTTTTCTGCCCCTGTTCAACAGGGGCATGTAATTAAAATTCTTGATCTAATATTTCACAGCAGGGCCCATTTCTGCGCCCACCAAGAGTATCTGTGAGGACTTACAGTGTTGTGGCACCAGCACCACCACCACCAGCACCACCACCAAAGGCCCAATTTTTCTGCCCCTGTCCAACAGGGGCATGTAATTACAATTCTTGATCTAATATTTCACAGCAGGGCCCTGTGAGGGCTTACAGTGTTGAGGCCAAAACAACACTTAAGGCCCAATTTTCTGCTGAGTATATAGGGCAGGCCCCTACTTTCAAACTTAAAAACAAATCCTACTTGCAAACGGAAGGAGACAACAGGAAGTGAGATGAAATCTACCCCTAGGAAGGGAAATTCTCTCCTGTAAGAGTTATTATGGGAAAAACTTTTCTCCTTTCCACTGATGCTTTATCACCAATCCTTGTTTCACAAAAAAAACCCAAATTTTCAAAAAACATTTGTCATTGGGACAAAAGTGAGGTGAAATCTTCTGAAGAGGAGCACAGACAGCAAAACAAATGTCACAGGGGTGATAACCCTTCCCTAAGTTTTCCAAAAAGCTTAAAATAGATTTTTTGCTGGAGCTAAACACGTTAAAAATGTACCAGTTCAAAATTACAAACAGATTCTATTTAACAACAAACCTACAGTCCCTGTCTTGTTTGCACCGCCTGTATACTGCTGTTCAGAGTATATAGAGCCTGGGGGCCCCACACCTTCCCTTTTTTAATTTGGGTTCCCCTTAATATCCAAACAAGACCCAAAGGGCCTGGTAATGGACTGGGGGGTACCCATGCCGTTTGTCTCACTGATTTTCATCCATATTGCCAGGACCCGACATTACATTACAGCAGCAAGCAGTTTTAAATGACTTTTTTTCCTTAAAAAATGTCATTTTATGCCGGGACTGTTCAAAGCACAGGAAACACGCGCCACTTTACAGGCATACTATAGACACCCCCCAGGTACGATATTTAACCACTTGATATCCGCGCTATAGCCGAATGACAGCTATAGCGCAGACCTGAATTCCCAGAAGGCCATCATATGATGACCTCCCCTGTGCATGCGCCCCACGCGCGCTGTGATCACCGAGTCATTGAGACTCGGGTGATCACCGATTCAAGTAGGGGCCGGTCCCGGCCCCTTACCATGTGACCAGCTGTCAACCAATGACAGCTTATCACATGATCAAAACAAAAGCTCTGTGATCATTTTTTTTCTCCTCGCGCTGACAGTGCGAGGAGAAAAAAAAGCCGATCACCGGCTCACCAGCAAGGTACATCGGTCCCGAAGAGGAGGAGGCAATAATGCCTCAATTGTGCCCCCAGTACCTCCTGCCAGTGCCACCTGACATTGCCACCTGACAGTGCCCACAGTGCCCACCAGTGCCATGTATCAATGCCCATGAGTGCCACCTATCAATGCCTACAAGTGCCACCTATCAATGCCCACAAGTGCCACCTATCAATGCCCACCAGTGGTGCCAATCAGTGCCACCTAGCCATGTTGCCTATCAATGTACCAGATCAGTGCCCATTATTGCCACCAATCAGTGCCCATCACTGCCACCCATCAGCGCCCATCACTGCCACCTATCAGTGCCCATCAGTGCCGCCTCATCAGCGTACATCAATGAAGGAGAAAAAATACCCTTTTTAAAATTTTATAACAAAATATAAAAAAACTTTTTTTTTTTATTTTAATTCGGTCTTTTTTTTTAACAGAAAATGAAAACCGCAGAGGTGATCAAATACCACCAAAATAAAGCTCTATTTGTGGGGGAAAAATGATAAAAATTTCATTTGGGTACAGTGTTGTATGACCGCGCAATTGTCATTCAAAATGTGTCAGCGCTGAAAGCTGAAAATTGGTCTGGATAGGAGGGGGGTTTAAGTGCCCTGTAAGCAAGTGGTTAAAGGAATATTTCATTTTTTTTTTTTTTTACTTTAAGCATCATTAAAATCACTGCTCCCAAAAAAACGTCCGTTTTTAAAAGTTTTTTTTGCATTGATACATGTCTCCTGGGGCAGGACCTGGGTCCCCAAACCCTTTTTAGGACAATACCATGCAAATTAGCCTTTAAAATGAGCACTTTTGATTTCGAACATTCGAGTCCCATAGCTGTAAATGGGGTTTTAACGTTCGTGCAAATTTTCGATCCGTTCGCAGGTTCTGGTGTGAACTGAACCGGGGGGTGTTCGGCTCATCCCTATCCATAACATTAACTTGGATATTTATATGGTAGCTTGCAAGAACTTGTTTATTATTTAGTCTGGTTCAGGAGTGGCTTGACACACAGAATGCAGTTGTAGCCAATGTCCTGGATACGTCTGTGTGTGGTGGCTCTTGAAGCACTGACACTAGCCATAGTCCACTCCTTGTGAATCTCCCCCAAATTCTTGAATGGCCTTTGCTTCACAATCCTCTCAAGGCTGTTGTTATTCCTGTTGCTTGTGCATCTTTTTCTACCACACTTTTTCCTTCCACTCAACTTTCCATTAATATGCATAGCCAGCTTCTTTAGCAATGACCTTTTGTGACTTACCCTCCTTGTAGAAGATGTCAATGACTGTCTTCTGGACTGTCAGGTTAGCAGTCTTCCCCATGATTGTGTAACCTACTGACCCAGACTGAGAGACAATTTAAAGGCTCAGGAAACCTTTACAGGTGTTTTGAGTTAATTATCTGATTATCTGAGTTGAATTAGGCTGGGTTCACACTGGTCCGACAAACGCTCCGACATTGGGAGCTCATGTCGCATGATGTGTGAAATTCAATGTTTCCCTATGGGAGCCGTCCTAACTGATCCGACACAAGTCGTTCCGACTTTACAAATGCTCCCTCTACTACTTTGGTCCGACTTTGATCCTACTTTAGCCCATTGACTATCATTGAAGTCGGATCAAAGTCGGATCGCCGTCTCGCATGATCCGACTTTGGCATGCGGCTTGTGCTCAGATGATCTTGAGGGGGAACTCTGCGCCAAATTTTAAATAAAAAACCGGCATGGGTTCCCCCTCCAAGAGCATACCAGGCCCTTAGGTGCGGTATGGATTTTAAGGGGAACCCCCTACGCCGGAAAAACGGCGTAGGGGTCCCCTTAAATATGGTCCCCCCAAATCCATACCAGACCCTTATCCGAGCACACAGCCCGGTCGGTCAGGAAAGGGCATGGGGACGAGCGAGCACCTCCCCCCTCCTGAACCGCATGCCCTCAACATGGGGGGGTGGGTGCTTTGGGACAGGGGGGCGCCCTGCGCCTCCCACCCCAAAGCACCTTGTCCCTATGTTGATGAGGACAAGGGCCTCTTCCTGACAACCCTGGCCGTTGGTTGTCGGGGTCTGTGGGCGGGGGGATTATCGGCATCCAGGAGCCCCCTTTAATAAGGGGGCCCCCAGATCCCGGCCCTCCACCCTATGTTAATGAGTATGGGGTACATCGTACCCCTACCCATTCACCTAGGGAAAAAAAGTTTCAATAAAAAAACACACTAGACAGGTTTTTAAAATAATTTATTAGGCAGCTCCGGGGGTCTTCTTCTGACTTCAGGGGTCTCTTTCTTCTTCTCCATGGTCTCTTCCTTCTTCTCCGCACTCTCCGGCCTCTTCTCCACACTCTCCGGTTCTTCTCTCGCTCTCCGGTATCTTCTGCCGGGCTCCTCGGCTATCTTCTGCTCTTTTGCCGGCTCTTTTGCTAGCGGTGGCCCGGTCTCCTCCGCCGTCTTCTTCCCTCTTTTCTTCTTCCGATGTTGAAACGACGCTCTCTCCCACTGTAATGCCGTATGCGCGGTCCGCTAGGTGATGTCACCCGGTGACCCGGCCCCTTATTACGGAGAGCGGGACAAGAACCGGAGAGCGCGGAGAAGAAGGAAGAGACCCCCAAAGTCAGAAGAAGACCCCCGTAGCTGCCTAATAAATTACTTTAAAAACCTGTTGTTTTTTTTATTGACACTTTTTTTTCCTAGGTGAATGGGTAGGGGTACATTGTACCCCATACTCATTCACATAGGGTGGGAGGCTTATTAAAGGGGGCTCCCGGATTCCGATAAGCCCCCCGCACGCAGACCCCGACAACCAACGGCCAGGGTTGTCAGGAAGAGGCCCTTGTCCTCATCAACATGGGGACAAGGTGCTTTGGGGTGGGGGGGCCCGCAGGGCCCCCTCCTGCCACAAAGCACCCACCCCCCCATGTTGAGGGCATGCGGCCTGGTACGGTTCAGGAGGGGGGGGCGCTCGCTCGTCCCCACCCCCACACCTGACTGGCCGGGCTGCGTTCTCGGATAAGGGTCTGGTATGGATTTGGGTGGGACTCCCACGCCTTATTTTGGCGTAGGGGGTTCCCCAAAAATCCATACCAGACCCAAGGGTCTGGTATGCTCTTAGAGGGGGAACCCATGCCGGGTTTTTATTTAAATTTGGCATGGAGTTCCCCCTCAAGATTCATACCAAACACAGTGCCTGGTATTGGCGGGGATCCAAGTCGGATCCCTGTTCATTGAAAGTCGGACGTATGTCGGCTTTAAGTCGCGGGGCAAAGTCGGATCCAGAGTAGGACGGCTGTCGTGTCGCACCAGTGTGAACCCAGCCTTAAATGAAGTTGTTGATGATATTCACATTTTTTGAGATGCACCTGTAAGGCAAGTCAATTTTTTAAGTGTTTTCCAATTGTTTTTTCCAGTTTATAGCAATATTAAACTCTCTCAAAGTACATTATCTATTTTAAATCTATACTCTGCTTACATAAGTATGTCAATAGGAAAGTATATCATATTCACTTGTTTTAAACTGTTTTTCACATTTCTTCAGTAGCTTCTTGGTTTTTGGCTTAAAGCGGGGGTCCACCTACATCATCTAAAAAAAAAAAATATTAAAAGCCAGCAGCTAATATTAAAAGCCAGCAGGCCATGTATTAAAAGTACTGCAGCTGCTGACTTTTAATACATGGCCACTTACCTGTCCCAGAGTCCAGCGATGTCGGCAGGGGACGCCGAGAACCCGCTCGGTTCTCGGCAGCTGCCGCCGCCACCCTAGGTGAGGGAATCAGGAAGTGAAGCGTTGCGGCTTCACTTCCCGGTTCCATACTGCGCATGCGCGAGTCACGCTGCGCATCCCAAGTGGTCCCCGCTCTCTCCTGGGAGCTGTGTGTTTCCCAGGAGACAGCGCGGAGGGACAGGAAGAGGCATAGACTCCATTGGGAGTCTATGCCGGAAGTGGGTGCAAATGCCTGTCTTAGACAGGTATCTGCACCCCCCTCCCCCCTGAAAGGTGCCAAATGTGACACCGGAGGGGGGGAGGGTTCCGAAAAGCGGAAGTTCCATTTTTGTGTGGAACTCCGCTTTAAAGTGGTTTTTAACCTTTGTTTTAAATAAAAATAACAAACATGCCTATAGTTACCTGCTCTGTGTAATGGTTTTGCACAGAGCAGCCCTGATCCTCTTCTTCTGCCCCCGCCCCCCCGCTCCAGGCCCCTGCTCTTCATTGGGTGCCCCCAGAGAAATCTGCTTTTTCCTGGGGGCACCCATGCGAGATTTGCTCCTGAGTCCCGCTGCTGCGTCTATTAACACAGACAGTGGGACTCAGCCTGGCCCAGCCCCCCCCCCCATGTCACTGGCTCCTGCTGCTATCAATCTGTCCAAAGAGGAGAGAGACAATGGCTGGAGCCGCTGTGCTGGTGCACATTGCTGGATCGGATCAGGTTAAGGTAAGAACGAAGGGGCCCTGGGGTGGAGGAGCAGCAACACAGAACATTTTTCACCTTAATGCATAGAATGCATTAGGATGAAAAACCTTAACGCTTTATGTGACGGACCCCATACTCAAGAAAAGTATGTCCGCTGTATAAGCTTCCCTTGCCCGGTACCAGCATGATCCAAGATCTTTTAGCCCACCCAGTCACTTGTCGAGACATCAGTGTAGGGTGGTAAGAAACATAAGACTGTTTATTCAAACACAGGTACAGAGATATACATTCAGGGGACAACTCCCCTTCTCTACATAATGACACAGGGCAGGGTAAACTACATTCAAACTTTTCAACAGTAGACAGTCTTTAGTTTAGGAAGGGCTGCAGGAGAAATCCCCCCCCCCTCCCCTCTAGCGGCTAATAGTTGACAGTGGTTTCATTAACCCATAAGCTAATCTACATAAATATATACAGCCCATAATCGTTTTGTCAGGAAAGGGTCCATCTGCTGGTAAGATATATCGTTTGGCGTGCAGTACTGGGGTCCACCAGCAGGTGTCTCCTGGCAGTTTTGAACTGTCAGGGGAATAGGTCCCTGCTGGTGTCATTTCATCTTCTGACCGCAGTACTGACGTCCACCAGCGGATGGATCCTGGCAGTATGGAGCAGACAACACTCCCTGCGCTCAGGTGTTACTTGAAGACAATTATTGTCAGTCCCATAAATACCCGGCAAGCCCTCACATGCTTGCCTTGGTATCTCTCTCCTTGAGCCCTGACCTCGTTTGCCTGTTTACTGATTCGGAGCCTGCATCCGACCTTGTTCCCGAGCTTATCCTGACCCGGTCCCTTCTGTGTTCCTGTACCCTTCAGCCTGATCCATCCCCTCTCTGTCCTGTTGGTTCCCTGTCTCTCATTTACTGATCTTCCTGTGTATGACCTTGGCTTGGCTAACGTTTATGCTTCTGGTATATCCCTTGTCCTGCTGACCTGCCGTGTATGACCCTGGCCTGGCTGACATCTGTGATTCCGGTACTGCCCCTTGCTGTATATATTGTTGTTTGTGGTGGGTTTGTTGTGTTGGTTGTGCACTGTTGTATTTTCTGATTTATCACCTTTTTTAATAAATATTATTGTTCACTTACATGCGTTTTGGGTTATCTCTGTGCAGTCCACACAGTCTTATTACACTGATAGGCTCTCATGGTGTTATGGAAATAATTAAGAGCTCCAATCGAGCCCAAGGTTATCTGCTGCTGTCTCTAATTGGAAAGTGTGGATATGCATGCATATAAAAGTAAACACTCTGAGACACGCTCAGCTCTGTTACTTCTTATGCCCCGTACACACGGTCGGACATTGATCGGACATTTCGACAACAAAATCCTCGGATTTTTTCCGACGGATGTTGGCTCAAACTTGTTTTGCCTACACACGGTCGCACAAAGTTGTCGGAATTTCCGATCGACAACCACGCGGTCACGTACACCACGTACGACGAGACTAGAAAAGGCCGGTTCAGAACCAAGCGCGGCACCCTTTGGGCTCCTTTTGCTAATCTCGTGTTAGTAAGAGTTTGGTGAGAGACGATTCACGCTTTTTCAGACTCGTGGCTTTCAGATCGTTTTCTGCCATTCAGTTTGTGCTTGTGGGTTTGTATCTGCTCTTCAGTGCGTGCAAGCAAGTTCCGCGTGACTTTAAGGAGTCATTGTATTCTTGTTCGTTCGTTACTGGTTTTCAGGTCGCTCTTCACAGGCTTTGCTGTTCTTCAGTGCGTTCTGTTACTTCGTTCTGAGCAGCCGACCGTTTTCTAGCCATGTTTCGTATGCGTACTCCTCGTAGAGTTCATGCTGTGCGGGGGCTTGGTGTTGGGGTCCTGACCTTGACACAAGTCCAGTCCATGAACAGGGTGAGGAGGAGTTCATGGACCAAGAATTGGTTGCTTCAGCGTGACCAGTTCTGTCATATGCCTTTGCTCCGTGAGATCCGTGAGAATATCCTGATGATTTCAGGAACTTTCTCAGGATGACGGACCCCGTGTTTCACCGTTTGTTGGCTTCGCTGACCCCCTATATTAGCAGGCAGGATACCTGCATGAGGCAAGCCATCACTCCGGAGCAGAGGTTGGTCGCTACCTTGCGGTATTTGGCCACAGGGAGAAGCCTGCAGGACCTCAAGTTCTCGACAGGCATCTCCCCCCAGGCTCTGGGGATCATTATCCCAGAGACCTGTTCTGCCATCATCCAGGTCCTGCAGAAGGAGTATATGAAGGTAAGATTTTTACCCATTTATATCACATTTTATTGTATTGAATGTTTGCTAATATATTGTATTTCTTTCCTCATTCCCTAATTACCATGATTGTAATATGCTGTGAATGTCCCCTTTGTTCTCATGCATGCTGGATTTTTATGTAATTATTATTTTATGCCCTTCATACATATTTGCCCTTCACTAACCTACCCAGCATGGTGTCTCCTGCCCTATATTCACCTCATGTAGTCACTTAACAATGTATTTTATCAGCTCCATAGTAGTGCTTTACCCCAAACACCCCCTAAAATGTTTGGAAATGTTATTTTTGATTTTAATTCAGGCAGAGTGCCAGAGGCTTTTTTTGTGGTGTCCCCAAATTTTTGGTAACCCTCCCTCCCCCCAACTGCTAAGTCAGCTGATCCCAATTCTCTATCTATCCTCAATCATCTATCTGCTGACTTTGCCAAACCCATACACACTATACTCATCTCTTTACTGGTCAGATTTATGAATGAATTCCCCAAAGCATGTAGTGCAAGGGCCTGCCTGTATACTTTCCAATGGAACTGTTTTAAGTTTTTGTATCCTATTATTATCTTGATAGGTAATATCAGAATGTCCAAATGTCCTCAAATGTGTACAATGTGTATTTATATCTTTGTATTCAGACACTTCTTACCTGTCCAGTGGTCTGCCAATAGTGTAACTAAGGAGGGGCTGTTCCAAGTAATACCCTGTATTTAGGCATTCATCTCTCAATGAAGTGAAGAGGGTTACCTGTCCAAGAGTTCCCCCCCCTATAATGTTAGAAATGGCCCATGAGGGGGGGAGGGGGAATATGATAGGTGTACCTTATACTTTGTTGTTGTTAAATTCCCCTTAATAAATGCTATCTGGAGGTTGCCCCAGAATGTTTGTGTCTAATCTGCTTGCCAGGTTTCTGTGAAAAAATAGTAATGTTTTTTGTTTTTTCCTCAACAGTTTCCTTCAACGCCACAGGAATGGCAGACTGTGGACTTTGCCCAGCGGTGGGACTTTCCTAACTGCGGAGGGGCAATTGATGGGAAACACGTCCACATCGTCCCACCACCCAACTCGGGGTCGTACTATTATAATTACAAGGGGTTTAATAGTATAGTGATGTTGGCGGTGGTGTCGGCTAATTACGAGTTCTTGTATGTGGACGTGGGGAAGAATGGCCGGATGTCCGATGGTGGAGTGATCGCCCAGACGGAGTTCTACAGGCGTCTCCAGAATGGCAGCTTGGACTTGCCACCTCCAGAGGACAATGTTGAAGGTCTCCCATTTGTGTTCGTTGCTGATGAAGCATTTGCGCTGGGGGACCACCTGATGCGGCCATTCCCGATGAGGACCCTCACCCCGGAACAGAGGGTTTTTAATTACCGGTTGGCCAGAGCCCAAAGAGTGGTGGAGAACACATTTGGAATCCTGGCCAGCCGGTTCCGATTATTTCTGACACCCATCCATATGGCGGAGTATAAACTGAACCATATAATACTGGCGTGCTGTGTTCTCCATAATTTTTTTAGAAAACATTCAACCAACTATGCTGGCTCAGTTGGGCCTGAGGCCGGAATCCCAAATACATCAACAATGACGGCGCTTGAAAGTGGCCGTCCTGGCTTGCCCTCCCTGAATGCCCGTGATGTCCGGTTACGCTACCTGGAGTTCTTTGCGGGTAGGGGGGCTATCAATATGCCAGACAATCTGTGAAACCTTTTTCAAATAAAAAACAACCAAAAGAAATTCTTGGTGGACATTTACTGCTTGTGTTTGTTTTAGCTGACCCTGACAGAAATGTGTTGAGTGCAGAAAATGTCGTGATTGGGTAACCTTATAAAAAACAGTGTTGGCTGGTACTTCCTAAATGCCAAAACACATTTCACTACAAGTTGCACTTGCAACTGCACTGAACCTGCACTTGTAGTGCAAAGTGTATTTTCCCTTAGGAAATAACCCCCATTTTTGCATAAAACAGCAATCACATCACCCCAAAAGTGTTGTAGTGTTGAGACAATAATCCACACATTCTTGAGTAAGGCACTTTTTTATACCTGCACAATCACATGTGCATTTACCAAAGGTTTTTAAAACAAACCAACATGTTTGTTGTATAACAATTTTTGGGGGGGCATTATCAAAAATCGAAATATCCATTTCAGATAAAACAGGCCTGTGTAAAACCAACAAGAAAGCCAAAAAACTTGAACTTACAAAGTTCACATTAGGTAAAACCTGAAGGCTATATCAGACATGAGTATTTAGGAACTGTGTTTGATATAGCGTTCAGATGGGGGGAAATCACCCCTGGAAAAGCCAAATTTGGAAGATGCACACCAATTTACGAATGTCAACATGTGCGACCTGCCATCACGGGGGATCAAGGGACGTGTTTTGGGGGAGCAAGCCCTTCCTCAACGCTACTTTATAATTGAGGAAGGGGTTGCACCCCCAAAACACGTCCATTGATCTCCCGTGATGGCAGATAGCACATGTTGGCACACTGTGTGCATCCTCCAAATTTGGCTTTTCTAAACATTGTAAAAATTTTAGTAAGATAAAACAGGTGATTTTGTGGGGTTTAAATTCGCCCCAAAACATCAATGATGTTATTATTTTTTTTAATAACATCACTGATTTGTTGCTGGATGTTTTGCAATTGGAGATTACACCCCATGATCTCCCCGATCAGTATCTGGGCACTTTCAGATGTAAAGCATTCTGGATCACGATCACCTAAAAAGAGATAAAGAACAAAAAAAAAAGGTCTCAAAAATCTGCCACCATCCATCTCTTTTACCTGAGCCTGTGGTTGCAGACACTCACCTGTTGTGGTGCCAATCTCCACCACATCTTCTTCTTCCTCCTGCTCAGCTTCTTGTGTTGGTATTTCCCCTTCTTCCAGAGGGGGGGGGGTCTCTGGTCTCCTCGGATGAGGGGTGTCCTCCGAGTCTTTTCTCCCCTATGTAAAACAAAAATGGTATAATTAGCACACAGATATTTGATGGCAGAACTAGAAATAGGAAACATTGCTTGGAAGTGGGGTACAATTGTCTATTTTAGCAGAGTTCCAAGATGTATATTTTTTATTGCCCTTTGTCAAGCTGCAATACTTTACCTGTTTAGTACAAGCTTCACAGATGTAGCCCCCCCTATAGTATACACTGGAGCACCTGTGTGCCCCCCCTAATAAAAATGGTGTTCTTGTGTCCCACACTAGTGCTCCAGTGTCCAGATGTGAAAACAGCTGCTCAGTGTCCTCTCCTTACACACAATCTAGTTGGCATTTCATTCTAGTAACAAACCCATCTACACAAACAAATATTTGGCATCCAAGTAGGCCCCCAAAAATGTGTGAAAATGCATATGGCCTAAACAATGGTGTTCTAGAGGCCGAAAGAAAAATGTTTGATACGAACCAATAATGGGCCCATGAACATTAAAGTTGACCTTTTTAAACGTTACAATTACTAAAAGCATATGGAGCAGAACGAACGGAATAAAGACAGAAAGAATAGGAACACAGCACAACTACTTACTTTTTTGCAGCACTCTCCGGATCTTTCGGTACTGCTCTGGCTCTCTCAACTTCAAGTCCGACCACCGCTTCCTGAGCTGATCTTTTGATCTTCGTACCCCGAAATTCCTCTCCAGACTCCTGACCACTTTCGCCATGATCTTGGCCTTTCTGATGTTGGGGTGGGGGTAAGGCCCATATTTTCCGTCATAGTCGGACTTCTTCATGATGTCGACCATCTCCAACATCTCCCCAAACGACATATTTGTGGCCTTAAAACGTCTCCTTCTGGATCGGGACGTGCCTGGATCCGGGCTTTCCTCCTCCTCCTCCTCGTTGTTAGAATTATTATCACGCACCTGTTGTAACTCCGCCATCATGCTCTTCCCCCACTGCGCCGAACGAAAAGGGGCGGGGAATACACTAGAAAGAACGTCAGGGGCGGGCGGAGTTACACGCATGCGCAGTGTGTATAAAGCGTAACACGCGTGCGTATTACGTACGATCTGTGAGCGGAGGAAGGAGCATTGGACGTGCCGATCGTAAGAACGAAGGTAAGAGACAAACTTGTGCCTATACTGCTTCTAGATTGAGGCCTATATTGTAACAAGATTAGGAGAGTTTTGTCTGACATTAGGCTTTGTCTTGTGTTGTGTCTTGCAGTGAACATGGATATCTTAATGAGAGATACTGACTTCATGTCACTATTCATTGATATGCTAAGTGAGCTGCCCTGTCTGTGGGAGATTACCCACCCCCATTTCAAGAACCAAGCAAAGAGGAAGGCAGCACTGGAGCAATTGTGTGAAATTGTGAAGCAGGTGATCCCCACGGCAGACATCACTTATTTAAAGATATTAATTGGTTGCCTGAGGAGCACATATCTGAGGGAGCGCAAGAAAGTCCTGGATTCACAGAGATCCGGAGCAGCAGATGACATCTATGTCCCCAGGATGTTGTACTACGACAGGCTGCACTTTCTGGCAGGCCAGACTGAACCCAGGCCATCCCTCTCCAGTCTTCCTTCCACGCTTCCTTCCCCCCCGGCTGAGGCTTCTGATGCCCAACCTGGGCCTTCCAGGCCATATGTGGAGGAGCCCAGATTGAGCCAGGTATAGTATTCCTCTAAATATTTCTGCTTGTCCAATCAATGATGTTAACTAGATGTTAGTTGGGAGTACTAATTTAGGATTGTGATTGATGATGCAAAACATTACAACCATGTCCCTTTTTCATACACAGGGAAGTCTCAGCCAGGAGGTGGCCGGGCCGAGCCGGTTGGCTGATATCAAGGTCCCTCCACCCCCCTGAAAACAGAAAGTGGCTGTAGGACGAGTGCCCTAGAGGAGGCGGCTATCATATTCTTTTGGAGGGCTACAGAGGTCCTGGGAGCACCACACACCATGCAGGAGAACATTGCTGCATTCATAGCATATAAAATGCAGAGGATGGAGGAGGGCCAAAAAGCCATGTGTCAGGCCCTCATATCAGAGGCTCTGGAGAAAGGTATGAGGGGCCAAATTACACCTCACACACAGCTTTGGGATGGTCCTCCTCCTCCTCCTCCCTCTCCTCCAGGTCCTCCCAGTCCTCCTCCAGGTCCTCCCAGTCCTCCTCCAGGTCCTCCCAGTCCTCCTCCTCCTCCTCCAGGTCCTACTCCTCCTCCTGCCACATCTCCAACTGCACAGCCACAGCCCGGAAGGAAGCGTGGAAGGAAGACTAGACAGTGATTGCCCTGGGTCCAGTCTGGTCGGCCAAAAAATGCAGCCTCTTGTGGTACCACAGCCTGGGGACACTGATGTCATCTGCTGCTATCCGAGTCTCTGTGAATCCTGGACCAGACTGCCCTCCCTTAGATATGGACTCCTCAGGCCACCAATTTTGATGTTGAACAATTGATATCTGCCGTGGGGGTCCCAGGCTTCGCTAATTTCTCATGTTGATCCAGTGTTGCCTTCCTCTTTGTTTGGTTCTGATCCCTTAATAAAGGATTTTTGTTTTGAATTATACTCTCCTATGTGTTTTACTTCAAAAATGACAGCTTGTTTGTGAGGATTCAGGTACATTTCAAATATACAATGTGAAATGAACAAGGGTCACCAACAACAAACAATCTCCTGGAGATTAAATAATAAAAGATATCAACGGTGTTGGGGTAATTTGACACACAAAACACAACCAAAAATATTCTGGAGTAAAAATAAAAATAACATTGAACAAAGATCAGCCTTGGAAAAAATCCAAACATTAAAGCAAAAAAAAGGCTGAAAATCCAAAAAAAAAATATATAAAACTGTCAGATGTGACAACTAATAACAATATATTGAGGGAATCCCACTAAAAAAACACAAATAAAACTTTGTGAGAAGTGTGTGTGAATATGAGCAGCAAAACGACTTAATTCTTGTCACATTATAAAGAAGAAGAGAGTGCGCTGTATTAAACCATTTTGAAAATTGCAGCGTGACGAAAGTGCTGTATCCATTGCGAACGCTAAGTTTACCAGAACGAGCTGTCCCGTATCGGAATTTCTTCTGAGCATGCGTGGCACTTTGTGCGTCGGAACAGGCCACACACGGTCGGAATTGACGCGATCGGATTTTGTTGTCGGAAAATTTTATCTCCTGCTGTCCAACTTTGTGTGTCGGAAAATCCGATGGAAAATGTCCGATGGAGCCCACACATGGTCGGAATTTCTGACAACACGCTCCGATCGGACATTGTCCATCGGAAAATCCGACCGTGTCTACGGGGCATTACACTTCTAATTTATTCAAGGCGGTGCTAATGTTTTATACACAAAAATACATCATTGCTATGTTAGTCTAATAGGTACATCTCATTGGTTAAGATAGAAAAGAAGATGGAGAATCTTCATAACGAGGTTTGGCTGTCCTTGGTTTTATCTTCAGTTCCGCGTTCTTCTGATGTGTGGGATGTAGGGGGTACTCACCATTTTGAGAAAATATAGGAACAGAGCAAATCTGTATACTTATATAATGAGTAAGGAGAAAAATATGTATACACATAAGAAAATAGACATTTTCAGATTATTATTATTATTTACATCACATTCCTTCACAATCCCCCCTAAATGACTATTTTCTCTTTTCTGTCCCTAATACTAAAGGTCCCACTTTGGCCTGGCCCTTCTCCTCAGCAACTCTTTTAGGCTGTATATAGAATTGGGCAGCAACTGTTCACTTCCCTCCTTGATACAGCTGGAGAGGTGCAGTCAGGCGCTATCTATCCCTATAACCCTATAGGATTGTGAGATTTTGGACAAGGAGTGACTGTAGAGGAGTGAAGGGTTTGTCATCTTCCATCATAAGGAGGTCCTCTTCTTCTTGGTGGAGAAATGTAGGTGTGCTATTGCCTATAGCCTTGCTCATTAACTTTTTACGAAAGGTAGAATACAGCATACAATCAGGGTTAAAAGAACAAGGATTATTAATACCCTTACCCGTATCTGGACGAGCACCTTCTGCCACCCACTCATCCAGCTAAAGTATTGGTCCCATGGGTCTGTGATACCTGAGTTCTTCTTCAACTCCAATGACAGATCTTCTAATTTCTTTATAGCTAAAGTAACCTTACCATTTGGGCCAGTATTATCAGACATGTATTGTCAACAGGTTCCCGTTTTTTCCTATGATTTTACAAAACACCTCCTTTCCCAGCTAGCACCATGTCTAAGGCCATCCGGTCCTGGAATGTCATGTAGGAAGTGGGGGCTAACTGGTCAGCAATTCCCTGGAGGGCATCTTTAGAGTAATTTACAAATCTCTGTTGGTTATAATATGTGTAGTGTCAGGTCACCTAGAGGCTGGGTGACAGATGCACACCGTTGGGATCAGGAGTGCACCGCAAGGTAGTGGACCATATGGCTGACTGCTGCGGATTGTACCCTGGGAGGTTCAGGAAGCAGGTCTACTGGATCACTGACACAGATCCCACTGGGAACTAGAGCATAGATTCCCCAGGGCGCGGAGTCTAAGAGCCAGCAGGTGTTCACCAGAGCCGCTAGTGGTGAGGATGGACTGCGCTGCAGTCTGGCTCCAGGTCGCGGCCCCCAGGGTCTCACAGCTCACGCTCACGGTAGACTACAGGAGAAGAGGAAGGAGGCAGCAGGCTGGAACAACAAGGAAAGTAAGGGACAAGCCAAGGTCGGTAACAGGAATCAGATGTAGGAAACACAGCAAGTACACACAGAGGCTAACACACAATGGTTGATCAGCACTGCTGGCTTGCAGTGCACAGGTTAATATAGGGTTCCCTGATAGGGCCTGGGGTGGGGCCATGCTTAGAGGAGAGGTTACAAAAGCAGTCAGGTGAGGGTCAGCTGGTCTCTAGAGATGAACACATGGAGACAGGTATGCTGATTGACAAACTCTATTGCATAACCATGACATGTAGTTAATCCAATCTACATTCTTGCTGACAGTTGTTATGAGGATCAAAGACTCAAAACCAGCTTTTACCTGGCCCCTGGCTTTAAATTCATCAGGGACCCCCCTTGTAACCCTTATGACATCTATGTATACATGAGGGTCAAAGCTTCCGGAGAGAGCTGCTCGCTTCCTCCTCTGACTGTGTGCTGGGTCAGTGTATGTATCAGGGGTATCTTCAGTTAGGATATGGGGCTTTCTATTTTCATCTTTTTTGTCTAATGCACTCTGTGGTCGCCTAGTCTGGCCCTGTGTTCCAACCCACTGGCCCCCACAGAAACCACAACTCTGTCCCCAGTAACTGTCTGTGTGGCATACATATATGTCCTTACCGTCAGGGATATCACTGTACCAATGGCATCACCATGAAGGATCAAACGGACAAGGTACTATGTCACAGTAATCTAAGGTAAAGGTGGTCACATGTGTACCTGAAGAGTTACACCAAAACGTAATTATGTTATCATTTTTGTGATGGCCACCTCCTGGGCCCCTCCCCCCTAGATCAAACAGAAAAAGGATATGCAGCACCCGAAAACACGCTCTCCTGCAGTGATAAGCGTGCATTCAGGTGTTCTTCCTGGCCAACTTGACTGAGGTGGCTGTGGTCAGCAAAACTTGGAATGGACCATCATAACTTGGCTCAAGGATCTCCAGACAGTAGTTGGTGTGTTCCTGTATCTAATTCAGGATCTGGAATGGAAGAAAGCACCTGGACATGCATTCAGGTTAATTCTCGTGATAATGTGGTTACATAATTAGTCAACACATCAGACTGCAACTGTAACTGTTGTGGAAAGTAACAACCAAGTCTGGGAGCTGAACCAAACAAAATTTCATAAGGGGATAGGGCATGTTTCCCCCGGGGGTGTGTCTGACACTGAACAGGGCTATGAGCTAACTGTCTGGCCAACTCATGTTAGTCTCTTGGGCCATCTTTAACATCCTGTTTTTAGTGTCCCATTCATCCTTTCTACCTTCCCGCTACTTTGAGGGTGGTATGGGGTGTGTAGTGCCAACTGAACCCCCAGTGCTGCCCAAATCTCTTTAGTAAGGGTTGCTGTTAAGGCTGGTCCCTGATCTCTCAATATCACCTCTGGGACCCCAAATCTACATACTATCTCACTTAGTAGTTTCTTAGCTGTGGTCCTGGCAGTGGTGACCACTTCCACTAGAGCGTATTCGAATCTGCCACTTCTTGGCACTTGAGAATGATCAATTTGCATCCTCTGGAATGGGGTATAGGGCTTTTGCCAGGTGCTTCTTCTGTGTTTTTTCTGTGCGTCCTGGGTTACATTTGGTGCAGATAATGCATTATCTGCAGAAGTTGTCGATCAGTGGAGTAACTCTTGGTGCAACACTTGTTGATAAGAGAGTTCATAAAAGTCTTTGTCAAGTGGGCAGCTCCATGTGCCCATTGCACCACGGCTGGGTACATACTCCTGGGTAGACAAGGCTTCTTGTTGCACTCGAATAGTCCATTTCTGAGAGTTGCTCCTCTCCGTTTCCAGCTTTCCTTCTTATCCGGACTTGTTGTTTCCTGTAGTTCTTTTAGATAAACTCTGTCCACTGGGAAAGTCTGTAAGGTAAGCACGGGGTGGTCTTCTTCTACCACCCTGCTGTCCACTTCCCGTGGACCACCAGCTGTCTGTTTGGCAGCTGAATTGGCTAGATGATTGCCTCGAGCTTCCTTTGAGTTCATTTTGCCGTGTGCTTTTACTCAGAATAGTCACTTGGGTTGGGAGAAGCAAGGCATCAATTTTTCACAGGTGTTCCTGCAGCCGTCAGGAATCCTCTGTCCTAGATAACACCATAATCATGGGCAATGCTGAAAGCATATCTTGAGTCCATATGAATGTTGGCTCTTTTCCCTCTGCCCATTTACATGCTGTAGTAAGTGCTTACAGCTCTGCCTCCTGTGCAGACATCACCGGTGGTAAGGCTTCAGCTTGTAGAACAGTGTTTTCAGTGGTGACCGCGTGTCCTGTGTTGTCATGGGGTGACAAGTCAAGACTCTACTCCTCCTCCTCCTTTCTCCCCTCGAGAAGTGGAAGAAGGGTGGTAGGGTTCAGTGTTTGACAATTTAATAGAGTAATGCTGTCCAGTAGGAGGGAACACAGGAGTCTCAAGTGTCTGGTAGTGGACAAGTGTTTCGGCTGGATCTTGGTTGAATATGGCAACAACGTCATGGGGAGCAAGCAGAACGAGGCAGTGTCCGAGGACCAAGTTCAAAGTTTTGTCAAGCAAGGCTTGTGTAGCAAAGCCAGCTCGCAGACACAATAGGCCTCCTCTTGCTACCGCATCCAGCCGACAGGAATAATATCCTATGGGGCATAGGCTGATGCCGTGTGATTGGGTGAGTACACCTGCAGCATGTCCCAGATGTTTGGATACAAAGAGCTTGAGCGTTTTGTCGTAGGCTGGGAGCCCTAGCACCGGGGGGTGGCGCACTTAAGGGCTTCAAACTTTAGATATTTCTTCAGGAGACATCTGGAAGGGGTCTGATTGCAGAGCATCAGTAGGAAGGCTTCTGGAATCCATGCTCTGCACTAGGAAATTAGTCCAAGGAAGGCATGAAGGGATTTCTGACCTTGTGGCAGTGGGATATCAGAGATTACTTGCACCCTGTCTTCAGTGGGATGTCTTGTCCCATGGGACAAACAGTGTCCAAGGAAAATGACAGGTGTTGAGCACCACTGCAATTTGGGCTTTGAGACTTTTTTACCCCTGGTTGGCAAGATAGCACAACAGGCTTTCTGAGGTGACTTCAACAGGGGGTAAGTCAGCTACACAAAGGAGAAGGTCATCAACATGTTGGAAGAGAATCACTTCTGGGTGTTTCTCTTGTCATGTGTCAAGGATGATAGCCGTAGCTTTTGCAAACTGGCTTGGAAAGTTCTGTGCCCCTTGTGGCACAACTGTTTAGGTATGTTGCCGTTTCTTTCCGTGGATGAATGCAAAAAGGTACCAGCAAGAGGGGTGAGGGTGGACACTGAAGAAAGCGTTTGTAAGGTCCACCTCTGTGAGGTACTTTGCAGTCAAAGGCATCCACAGCAGGTACCTGGTTCTCTTTTTAGGATTCTTTTCTTGGGGTTATTGTGGTTTCCAGGGCAATGATGCGCCCTCTTTTAGCTTGACTGAAACTGGTGGCACCTTTAAGTGACCGTTGTCTTCCGGTCCTGTGGACCATAGGCACGCAGGGATTCTGTCAAGTACTTCCTGCAGTATTGAACTTGAAGTTTTTGCTTCATTAAGTGTCGTCAGGAGAGGCAAAAAAAAAACACAGCATCTGAATCTTCCAAACATAGGGGAGTATGTAAGTTCATCCCCCCTTCAGGCGTGTCCTGATTGAGGCCTGTAGTCCGGACAACACATCAGCTCCTAGTAGATTTAAGGAACATGTAGAGGACGCCACAAATCTGGCAAGCAAATCAGGAAATGTCCCCACTTGGAGTGGCTCTACAAATGGACTGGAGCGGAGCACCCCATCCACTCCCACGCAGGAAACGTGTGTGTCTCTTTTCATAGTGGGAGAAACTCAGATCATCAAAGGCCTGTACGAGTCTAGCATGATACTTCTTCAGACTTCCCTTTATCTTGGGTAATATCTTGGATTGCGGTGGTCTGATCCGTCAACGTCTCCTTTGCCCAGTCGTGGAGTTGTGCACAGAACTCCACGCCTGAGGTGTAGGAAGTGGCACTTGTCAGGCTGGCATCATTGAAGGCCGGCTGCATGACTGGCCAAAAGACATGTCCTTCTTTAATTCAGCATAGGCTGATCAAGTCTCTCCAGGCAGCTGAGTAAGTTTCTTGTATCTGCACTATCCTGTGGTAGAAGGGAATTGGCTGCTTCTCTGGGTCAGGCAGACTTGTCACTAAGGCCTCTGCTTGTGATGGAGTAAAAGCGACATACATCACTGGTGCCCCTTCTGGTAACCGAGACTGTTGTTGGGGCGGGGTCTGGCAAGAAGCACTGTTCCTTACGGTTGCCAGCATGTGTTTGAGATCCTCTCGGAACTGAGAGTCTGGAGCTGGATTGGGGGTTAAATCAGTGGGTGGCCTTGCTGCCTGCTGTTGGGCTTCCCACTCAGATGCTTCTTCATCATTAACATATCCGGCCTGGGAATGTGATGCTCCCGTATTGGGGAAGACAGGTGTGTGGTATGAACCATCTTGGTTTAAAACAGGGAGGGCTGGGTACAGGCTGTTTAAGCTTACTGGGTGTACCAAGATGGCCGCCGGCAGGAAGTGCACTGGGCTGGGTAGAAAGTGAAGGCATGGGTGCACTAAGATGGCCGAGATGAGTTGTCACAGTGGGTTGTGCTTGGGTGGTGAGAAAGGAGTGGTTGTTAGACGGAGGGCAGTGCTGTCCCTCCCCTCCTTTTGTTTCAAGTTCCAACATAGCGTGGTAATTTCACATACTGTATCATCAACTCTGTGATACACATACATAATGCAATCGCCATCTTTCTTAACTTCCTTTATCCAATTTTCTTTATCACACAGGATTTTTCTCCCTGTTTCCTTAGCAACATAACTTTCACCACTTCGTTCAACTTTGTTAACTATTTCAACATCTTCTTCTCTCCTTCTTTACAATATCACATTCTTTTCTCTCTCTGTTTCTCGGCTAACGGCTTGAGAGGAGAATACGTACAACCAAGGGGTTAATATTCTTTCTCACTGCTCCTTATCAAATTCCTTGGGTGGGGGCACATAAGACTGCACTTCTAGTTGCTACTGTCTGCTATAACCCTCTAATGTACGGTTAATCTCAGAACAAGAACAAACACGATAGGGGTAGTGAGGAGCAACGGCCCGCGACCCAACAGATCCCCCGGGCAGCCCCCCCTCCGACCTTAACCATTCCCCAACCCCTCTCGTGTATAGCAAACAGTAAACCACAAATACACTCACGACAGGACATTACACCTGCCACTCTTCGAACTGCAAAATTTCAGCAGGCTAAGGTAACCTCAGGGGCAGACAACTCCCCTTAAACCCAGTTAAAGGCCGTCATTACAGTTACTCCCAGAGGCCGACAGCTCATCTGGGGGTGAGACATCTGTAACGCTTTCAGACTGCGGGGGGCTCCAGCAGCTGAGATTTCCCTCAAAGGTCCGACAAACCCATGAGTAACCCGTCCCATAACCGAATGCCACAATAACCCATCTCACTCCAGAGGCCGACAGCTCATCTGGAGATGAGAACACACATGTAGCACTTTTAGACTGCTGAGTTTCGTAGCCCAAAGAATGGCAGACAGTGAACAAATACAGACAGCAGAAACCCATTGGCAGGTTTGTTAAAACAACCTCAGGCGAGGAAATACCTGCCTCTAAGACAGTCTCAGCATACCGACAGAATCCAGCCGTCAACCGAAAGATAAAAAAGTCGTACAGTGGTAAGAATATAAAGAAGACTTACCGGTACTGTTAGGGCTGCGCAAACCCTCTCTCATCTTTCAATTAACGCTCGAATGCTTATCGCGGTATGGCTTCGACTGTAGCCTGAGGTCCCGGGTTTCGGCACCATCTGTTATGGAAATGATTAAGAGCTCCAATCGAGCCCAAGGTTATCTGCTGCTGTCTCTAATTGGAAAGTGTGGATATGCATGCATATAAAAGTAAACACTCTGAGACACGCTCAGCTCCGTTACTTCTTACACTTCTAATTTATTCAAGGCGGTGCTAATGTTTTATACACAAAAATACGTCATTGCTATGTTAGTCTAATAGGTACATCTCATTGGTTAAGATAGAAAAGAAGATGGAGAATCTTCATAACGAGGTTTGGCTGTCCTTGGTTTTATCTTCAGTTCCGCGTTCTTCTGATGTGTGGGATGTAGGGGGTACTCGCCATTTTGAGAAAATATAGGAACAGAGCAAATCTGTATACTTATATAATGAGTAAGGAGAAAAATATGTATACACATAAGAAAATAGACATTTTCAGATTATTATTATTATTTACATCACATTCCTTCACAATGGGAACTTGTTGTAAAATGTCTATCTGGGGATAGGACCGTTTAAGAAGGGGCCAATGTTTTTTAATAATATTAAAGATCTTTTTACTGTAACTATGAAACTGAAAAATAAATGGTAATCTTGGTCTCTCCTATTTACGTTTCCTAAAGGTCAAAGTTACATTCTCATGCTGAATTTTAATAAATTCCTGTGTTATCATCCTCTCTGGATAACCTCATTCCCTGAATTTTTAGCACATCTCTTGCAATCTCATTTTCCTTACTATCTCATTGCTGACAATATGTTTAACCCTCAACAGTTGACTCCTCACAATCGATTTAAACACGTGCGGTGGATGGTAGCTATTAAATAGTAAAAGTTGCTTTCTGTCCGTGGGTTTAGAATATAAATCGGAGTCAATCTGACCTCGATCTATATAAATCCTTGTATCCAGAAAAGGAATAGAGTTACCGCCAATGTTCATTTTAAATTGTATGTCTGGGCAAAACCCATTCAACATCTCATCAAATAGCTTCAAGGATTCAATTCTGCCCCACCATTTTGCAAAAATATCATCTATGTAGCGCCACCAGGTGACGCAATACCTCTGAAAAAGTTAATTGATGAAAATATATCTATGTTCAAATTCATTCATAAATGAACAAGCGTATGGCGGGGCAACATTGGAGCCCATCGCAACTCCATTGAGTTGCATATAGAATTGTTCCTTAAACAAAAGATAGTTGTTAAACAGCACAACATGAAACAATTTCTCAAATGACACTACTTGAGCATCAGAATATTCATTGCTGTTTCTAAAGAGTCAGATGCATCAATCCCTTCCTGATGCAGGATAGGTTCTTCCCTGATCTTTAATAGAAAACCATTAGTGTCCCTAATGTACGATTTTGTGTTCTTTACAAGGGGGATAAGATTTTCTCAAGAAGTTGTGCCGTTGGAACAAAGATAGAGTCTCTCCCTGAGACTATGGGATGTCCTGGTGGAGATTGACTGTCTTTGTGGACTAAGAGGATGAGGAGGAGGATGATTGTGTTAGTATGGAGGTGGAGCCTGGCTCAGCATCAGCAGCAGTCTTTAAGGGATCATTTACAGTCCCAAGAAACACATGGACTTGTACGTGGCTGGGAGGAGGTGGCTGTGGATCATGTCGTCCTTAGTGACCCAGAGGACTCCGGACCAAATGCCTCAGCAAACCTACGCTGCATGGCCTCCCTTATCCTGCAAAGCCTGCGGAAGGATCCTCGTATTCGTGGTATCAAGGAGAAGGACCCATACTGGCTGGGAACCCTCCTTGATCCACGTTACAAGGGTAAGGTTGCGGACCTTATCTTGCCATCGCAGAGGGAGCAGAGGATGAAACATCTTTGGGAGGCCTTGCAGAAAGGTCTGTGCAACGCGTTCCCAGAGACTGGGAGGTTACAAACTCCTGTTTCTGGACAACGTGTTGCTGAGGCTTCGGTCAGTCAAAGAAGGAGCGGTGGAGAAGGTGGCCGTCTGACCGATGCGTTCAGACAATTTTTTAGTCCGCAGCCCCAAGGTATGATCGGTTCCAGCAACCATCGCCAACGTCTGTTTTACATGGTGCAGGAATACCTAGGAGCAAGATCTGACTTGGACACCTTTCCCACGGAAAATCCTCTGTGTTACTGGGTCTTGAGGATGGATCACTGGCCAGAGCTTGCAGAGTATGCAATTGAGCTACTGGCCTGTCCTGCATCCAGCGTTCTTTCGGAACGCACATTCAGTGCTGCTGGAGGCTTTGTAACTGATCACAGGGTGCGTCTGTCCACTGACTCGGTCGATCGACTGACCTTCAT
Source organism: Aquarana catesbeiana (assembly GCA_037953035.1). Lineage (NCBI taxonomy): Eukaryota > Metazoa > Chordata > Amphibia > Anura > Ranidae > Aquarana > Aquarana catesbeiana. The sequence continues at coordinate 1,203,156 of JBBHAA010000512.1, read as the reverse complement.
AAAAATGAATCAGTCTTGGATCACCACCAGCTACCAAGCACCTGATGCTGATGTAACCAAATACATTTTTTTGAATTGGCAGATCCCTTCAAAGACTGCCTATGCTGATGCTGAGTGACTATCCTGTTATACTGAGTAATTATCCTCTTCCTCCTCAATGATCATGATGATAGCTTGTAAGAACATTTTTGGTTCTGGGTGCCGCCAGTCCCGCCACCAGTGCCTAAGCCCCAATTTTTCAGCCCCTGTTTAACAGGGGCATGTAATTACAATTTTTCATGCAATTCTTTGAAGCAGGGCTAGTTCCTGCGCTCCAACTAGAGTACCTGGTGCTGGTGCCACAACACTGCAACTCCTCACAGATACTCTAGTTGGAGCGCAGGAACTAGCCCTGCTTCAAAGAATTGCATGAAAAATTGTAATTACATGCCCCTGTTGAACAGGGGCTGAAAAATTGGGCCTTAGGCACTGGTGCTGGTGCCACAACACTGGAACCCTTCACAGATGCTCTAGTTGGAGCACAGGAACTAGTTATACTTCAAAGAATTGCATCAAAAATTGTAATTACATGCCCCTGTTGAACAGGGGCTGAAAAATTGGGCCTTAGACACTGGTGCTGGTGCCACAACACTGCAACCCCTCACAGTGTCTAAGGCCCAATTTTTCAGCCCCTGTTCAACAGGGGCATGTAATTACAATTTTTGATGCAATTCTTTGAAGCATGACTAGTTCCTGTGCTCCAACTAGAGCATCTGTGAGGGGTTCCAGTGTTGTGGCACCAGCACCAGTGCCTAAGGCCCAATTTTTCAGCCCCTGTTCAACAGGGGCATGTAATTACAATTCTTGATCTAATCAGTGTTGTGGCACCAGCACCATCACCACCACCAAAGGCCCAATTTTTCTGCCCCTGTTTAACAGGGGCATGTAATTACAATTCTTGATCTAATATTTCACAGCAGGGCCCTGTGAGGGCTTACAGTGTTGAGGCCACAACAACACTTAAGGCCCAATTTTCTGCTGAGTATATAGGGCAGGCCCCTACTTTCAAACATCCAACTTAAAAACAAATCCTACTTGCAAACGGAGGGTAACAAAACAGGAAGTGAGATGAAATCTACCCCAGGAAGGGAAATTCTCTCCTGTAAGAGTTAATATGGGAAAAACCTTTCTCCTTTCCACTTTATCACCAATCCTTGTTTCACAAAAAAACCCAAATTTTCAAAAAACATTTGTCATTGGGACAAAAAGTGAGGTGAAATCTTCTGAAGAGGAGCACAGACAGCAAAACAAATGTCACAGGGGTGATAACCCTTCCCTAGGTTTTCCAAAAAGCTTAAAATAGATTTTTTGCTGGAGCTAAACACGTTAAAAATGTACCAGTTCAAAATTACAAACAGATTCTATTTAACAACAAACCTACAGTCCCTGTCTTGCACCTTTGCTTTTTTAATTTGGGTGCGGGGTTCCCCTTAATATCCATACAAGACCCAAAGGGCCTGGTAATGGACTGGGGGGTACCCATGCCGTTTGTCTCACTGATTTTCATCCATATTGCCAGGACCCGACATTACATTAAAGCAGCAAGCAGTTTTAAATGACTTTTTTTCCTTAAAAAATGTCATTTTGTGCCGGGACTGTTCTAAGCACAGGAAACACGCGCCACTTTACAGGCATACTATAGACACCCCCCAGGTACGATATTTAACCACTTGATATCCGCGCTATAGCCGAATGACGGCTATAGCGCGGACCTGAATTCCCGGGAGGCCATCATATGACGGCCTCCCCTGTGCACGCGCCCCACGTGCGCTGTGATCACGAGTCACTGAGACTCGGGTGATCACCGATTCAAGTAGGGACCGGTCCCGGCCCCTTACCATGTGACCAGCTGTCAACCAATGACAGCTCATCACATGATAAAAACAAAAGCTCTGTGATCGTTTTTTTTTCTCCACGCGCTGACAGTGCGAGGAGAAAAGAAGCCGATCACCAGCTCACCAGCAAGGGACATCGGTCCCAAAGAGGAGGAGGCAATAATTCCTCAATTGTGCCCCCAGTACCCCCTGCCAGTGCCACCTGACATTGCCACCTGACAGTGCCCACAGTGCCCACCAGTGCCACGTATCAATGCCCATGAGTGCCACCTATTAATGCCTACAAGTGCCACCTATCAATGCCCACAAGTGCCACCTATCAATGCCCACCAGTGGTGCCAATCAGTGCCACCTAGCCATGTTGCCTATCAATGTACCAGATCAGTGCCCATTATTGCCACCAATCAGTGCCCATCACTGCCACCTATCAGTGCCCATCAGTGCCGCCTCATCAGTGTACATCAATGAAGGAGAAAAAATACCCTTTTTAAAATTTTATAACAAAATATAAAAAAAAAAAATTTTTTTTTTTAAATTCGGTCTTTTTAAATTTTTTTATCAAAAAATAAAAACCGCAGAGGTGATCAAATACCACCAAAAGAAAGCTCTATTTGTGGGGGAAAAATGATAAAAATTTCATTTGTGTACAGTGTTGTATGACCGCGCAATTGTCATATAAAGTGAGTCAGCGCTGAAAGCTGAAAATTGGTCTGGATAGGAGGGGGGTTTAAGTGCCCTGTAAGCAAGTGGTTAAAGGAATATTTCATTTTTTTTTTTTTTTACTTTAAGCATCATTAAAATCACTGCTCCCAAAAAAAGGCCGTTTTTAAAAGTTTTTTTTGAATTGATACATGTCTCCTGGGGCAGGAACTGGGTCCCCAAACCCTTTTTAGGACAATACCATGCAAATTAGCCTTTAAAATGAGCATTTTTGATTTCGAACATTCGAGTCCCATAGCTGTCAATGGGGTTCTAACGTTCGTGCAAATTTTCGATCCGTTCGCAGGTTCTGGTGCGAACCGAACCGGGGGGTGTTCGGCTCATCCCTATCCATAACATTAACTTGGATATTTATATGGTAGCTTGCAAGAACTTGTTTATTATTTAGTCTGGTTCAGGAGTGGCTTGACACACAGAATGCAGATGTAGCCAATGTCCTGGATACGTCTGTGTGGTGGCTCTTGAAGCACTGACACTAGCCATAGTCTACTCCTTGTGAATCTCCCCTAAATTCTTGAATGGCCTTTGCTTCACAATCCTCTCAAGGCTGTTGTTATTCCTGTTGCTTGTGCATCTTTTTCTACCACACTTTTTCCGGTCTCTTCTGTGTTCCTGTACCCTTCAGCCTGATCCATCCCCTCTCTGTCCTGTTGGTTCCCTGTCCCTCATTTACTGATCTTCCTGTGTATGACCTTGGCTTGGCTAACGTTTATGCTTCTGGTATATCCCTTGTCCTGCTGACCTGCCATGTATGACCCTGGCCTGGCTGACATCTGTGATTCCGGTACTGCCCCTTGCTGTATATATTGTTGTTTGTGGTGGGTTTGTTGTGTTGGTTGTGCACTGTTGTATTTTCTGATTTATCACTTATTTTAACCACTTAAGGACCGGATGCTGCATAAGGACCAGAAGACTTTTTCCAATTTGGCACTGCGTCGCTTTAACTGCTAATTGCGCGGTCATGCAATGCTGTACCCAAACAAAATTTGCGTCCTTTTCTTCCCACAAATAGAGCTTTCTTTTATGGTATTTGATCACCTCTGCCGTTTTTATTTTTTGCGCTATAAATGGAAAAAGACCAAAAATTTTGAAAAAAAATTATATTTTCTACTGTTTGTTATAAAAAAAATCCAATAAACTCAATTTTAGTCATACATTTAGGCCAAAATGTATTCGGCCACATGTCTTTGGTAAAAAAAATGTCAATAAGTGTATATTTATTGGTTTGCGCAAAAGTTATAGCGTCTACAAACTAGGGTACATTTTCTGGAATTTACACAGCTTTTAGTTTATGACGGCCTATGTCATTTCTTGAGGTGCTAAAATGGCAGGGCAGTACAAACCCCCCCAAATGACCCCATTTTGGAAAGTAGACACCCCAAGGAAATTGCTGAGCGGCATGTTGAACCCATTGAATATTTATTTATTTTTGATTGAATAATGACAAAAAAAAATATTTACAAAAAGTTGTCACTAAATGATATATTGCTCAAACAGGCCATGGGCCTATGTGGAATTGCACCCCAAAATAGATTCAGCTGCTTCTCCTGAGTACAGGGATACCACATGTGTGGGACTTTTTGGGAGCCTAGCCACGTACGGGGCCCCGAAAACCAATCACCGCCTTCGGGATTTCTAAGGGCGTAAATTTTTGATTTCACTCCTCACTACCTATCACAGTTTTGAAGGCCATAAAATGCCCAGATGGCACAAAACCCCCCCAAATGACCCCATTTTGGAAAGTAGACACCCCAAGCTATTTGCTGAGAGGCATGTTGAGTCCATGGAATATTTTATATTTTGACACAAGTTGCGGGAATGTGACACATTTTTTTTTTTTTGCACAAAGTTGTCACTAAATGATATATTGCTCACACAGGCCATGGTCATATGTGGAATTGCACCCCAAAATACATTTAGCTGCTTCTCCTGAGTATGGGGATACCACATGTGTGGGACTTTTTGGGAGCCTAGCCACGTACGGGGCCCCGAAAACCAATCACCGCCTTCAGGATTTCTAAGGTTGTAAATTTTTGATTTCACTCTTCACTGCCTATCACAGTTTCGGAGGCCATGGAATGCCCAGGTGGCACAAAACCCCCCCAAATGACCCCATTTTGGAAAGTAGACACCCCAAGCTATTTGATGAGAGGCATGGTGAGTATTTTGCAGCTCTCATTTGTTTTTGAAAATGAAGAAAGACAAGAAAAAACATTTTTTTTTCTTTTTTCAATTTTCAAAACTTTGTGACAAAAAGTGAGGTCTGCAAAATACTCACTATACCTCTCAGCAAATAGCTTGGGGTGTCTACTTTCAAAAATGGGGTCATTTGGGGGGGTTTTGTGCCACCTGGGCATTCCATGGCCTCCGAAACTGTGATAGGCAGTGAAGAGTGAAAAAAAAAAATGTACGCCCTTAGAAAGGGCACCTGAAGGCGGTGCTTGGATTTCGGGGTCCCGTACGCGGCTAGGCTCCCAAAAAGTCTCACACATGTGGTATTCGTACTCAGGAGAAGCAACAGAATGTATTTTGGGGTGAAATTTCACATATTCCCATGGCATGTTTGAGCAATATATCATTTAGTGACAACTTTGTGCAAAAAAAAAAAAAAATTGTCTCTTTCCCGCAACTTGTGTCACAATATAAAATATTCCAAGGACTCGATATGACTCTCAGCAAATAGCTTGGGGTGTCTACTTTCCAAAATGGGGTCATTTGGGGGGGTATGAACTGTCCTGGCATTTTATGCACAACATTTAGAAGCTTATGTCACACATCACCCACTCTTCTAGCCACTTGAAGACAAAGCCCTTTCTGACACTTTTTTGTTTACAAAGCAAATGCCCTACAGATTAAATGGTGGGTGTTTCATTTTTTTTTTCACACAGTATTTGCGCAGCGATTTTTCAAATGCATTTTTTGGGGAAAAAACACACTTTTTTAAATTTTAATGCACTAAAACACACTATATTGCCCAAATGTTTGATGAAATAAAAAAGATGATCTTAGGCCGAGTACATGGATACCAAACATGACATGCTTTAAAATTGCGCACAAACGTGCAGTGGCGACAAACTAAATACATTTTTAAAAGCCTTTAAAAGCCATTACAGGTTACCACTTTAGATTTACAGAGGAGGTCTACTGCTAAAATCACTGCGCTCGATCTGACGTTCGCGGTGACACCTCACATGCATGGTGTAATTGCTGTTTACATTTGACGCCAGACTGACGCTTGCGTTCGCCTTTGGGGGACAGGGGTGCTTTTTTTTTTTTCTTTCTTTATTATTTTTTTGCTTTTTTATCTTATTTTTAAACTGTTCCTTTCATTTTTTTTTTTTTTTTATCATTTTTATTGTTATCTCAGGGAATGTAAATATCCCCTATGATAGCAATAGGTAGTGACAGGTACTCTTTTTTGAAAAAATTGGGGTCTGTTAGACCCTAGATCTCTCCTCTGCCCTCAAAGCATCTGACCACACCAAGATCGGTGTGATAAAATGCTTTCCCAATTTCCCAATGGCGCTGTTTACATCCGGTGAAATCTAAGTCATGAAATGCTCGTAGCTTCCGGTTTCTTAGGCCATAGAGATGTTTGGAGCCACTCTGGTCTCTGATCAGCTCTATGGTCAGCTGGCTGAATCACCGGCTGCATTCTCAGGTTCCCTGTTGAGACAGGAGAGCCAGAGCAAAACACAGAAGGCGATGGGGGGGGGCATTCCCTCCCACTGCTTGTAAAAGCAGTCTAGAGGCTAATTATTCGCTAGGATTGCTTTTACATGAAAGCTGACTGCTGGCTGAAAAGAATGATACCAAGATGATACCTAAACCTGCAGGCATCATTCTGGTATAACCACTCAAATTCGTGAATGGCGTACCTGAAGACAAAAAAATGGTTAACAATCAAACACACTAAACGGTAAAGTATAAAAAATTGCATACCTGAAAAGCAAACATGATAAAACATAATAACAATAAAACATTGCAGAATAGAATACAGTAAAAAGAGCAGAACAATAGAGAGAGAATAGAGAAAGAGAGAACAATAAAACGACAACTATTTTTTTTTATTTTATATATATATTATTTTTTTTTTACACTTTTTTTTGTAACTAACTTTTATAACTGTAACCGGTTACAGGTTCGGGTCTCTCAAAATGCGATGGCATCTTGGGAGACCCTGTGAAAGTGTGCCTAGTCTGTGCAATGCTGTACCCTACGCTAATACTCAACTAGTGAATGGTAGCGTTCAAAACATTCACCAATGCAAAGACCAGGATTGTCAGGAGAGGAGGGACAATAATAGCGGGTCTCACGCCTATATCCGCGCTTGCTGCAGACACAACATCTTTTTTGGGGGGGGTTCGCTGGGTAGGGGTACTCGGGAGGACATAAAGAAAATGCCTCTCATGCAGCCGACTGCATTTGGTTGGGGATGTGAATGGGGGAAGTACGGGTGCTGCAGAAGTGGTGGGTTCCCAATTAGGATTGGCGAATACAGCAGGAAGGGCACTATGGGCATGACGGGCCTGTGTTTGTCTTCTTCTTGGTGGCAGCGGGACACTACTTGTGCTTGCCACCTCACCAGCTTGAACTGCACTTATGGGACTCGCCACGTCACTAGGGTTCCCACGTGTCCCGGATTGCCCGGGACAATCCCGCAATTAGCGGGTCTGTCCCGGGTCCCGGGCACCTTCATTCCGGGACAATACAGTGTCCCGGAATGATACTGACAGAGTGAGCAAACCCTGCTGTAGCACTGGTGCTCACTCTGCCTCCGCCTCCACCTGATACTCTACTGGCCACTGGTTGCTACAGCCGCCTAGTGTGTAGCAACCAGTGACATAATAGATACGACTCCCTGCTCAGCACTCAAAGCGGAGGAGGAGTTAACTTCCCTGTTAACAGTTAACAGTCCCTGACCTGGAGACCAGTCTCTCTCCTTCACCCACTACTGTGTATGGCATTATCCCTGATTAATAGTCACAGTCTCTGTTTTATAAACAAACCCCTCTGTCCTTTTATTGTCTTCTGTCCCTCTACCAAGTGTAACTATCGTAGTTCTAATCCCTGTTTGGTAAGCAGTCCCCGATGTACAGAGAAAGTCCATTAAAGAAACAGTCCTTATTATCCACTTGTTCTCCGAAAGATTTACCCCTCCTTAATGACCAGGCCATTTTTGCAAAAAGTCACTGTGTTATTTTAACTGACAATTGCGCAGTCATGCAACGCTGTAACCAAATAAAAATAAAAGATATCCTTTTTGTTTCCACAAACAGAACTTTCTTTTGGTGGTATTTAATCACCTCTGCGTTTTTCATTTTTTGCACAATAAACAAAAAAGTGCGTCAATTTTGAAAAAAAATATATATTTTTACTGCTATAAAACATCCAATAAAAAAATTGAAAAAAAAATTCTTCATCAATTTAGGCCAATATGTATTCTGAATAAAATCGAAAAAACCCAAAGAAAGGGTTAAACGCTGCGCTAGAACAATAAAAATGATATGTGAAATGTAAAAGCTGCCAGCACTAAAAGTCCAATACTAAACTCCAAACATCAAATAAATAAAAAATAAAAAATAAGTGCAGCGCTAAAACTGAATGAGTAAACAAAAACATATGCTAAAAATCATAAATGAATAATTGGTCCACCATACATTATCAAACCAACAGATCTCCTGTAGAAAATAGAGGCAAATGTCTCTGCATGTGTCATATGTAAAAAAAAAACATATAACATAAATTATGTGATCCCAAAATAATAGCAAAAAAAAGTCCATAAGTGAAGTAGGTGAATGATCAAAATTAAATTCCAAAGGAAATTGTGACACAGGTGATTCCAGCATCCAAAAGTGACTTGCACCCAAGTGAGGTATGAGGCTCCTTACCAGCTCAGGATGACCACCATAACAGTGGTCCCACCAGGCGTTTGGGAAATTAACAGGTCACCCACAAACCTATGCCGATCATTCCGGTGTGTAGAACTCAGAAGACAAAAATCAAGAAAGAGCTCCCATAGCGTAAAATTGTAAAGCTGTAACACTTTAATATGCCAAAAGATTGCACTTACAAGAAACTCCCATCAAAAGAGACAGTGTATGACAAAGTACTACGATCGCGGCGTCTCCACGAGCCTTCGCCTGCCTGCTGTGTATGTCCCATCAATCACGAAAAAAGAACGTAATGACGTCAGCGTCACTGGCTCCTCCCTACGCGTTTCGTCACTAAGGGACGTCGACTGGGGATTGGCCAAGTGACGCAGTCATCACGTTCATAGTTTAAATAGTCCCGCAGCGCCATATTGACTGCTGGCAACTGGGACCAAACAGATGGAAACAAACACACGCCACCATATTGCATTCTGGCAGCCTATGTAAGTTCAAAATAAGGGACATACAATGAGTAGGAATAAAAATTCCCCCATCTAGTGGTGGCCAATGATATTGCCAATAACACTTATTTGAAAGACAGGGGAAAAGAAAACAATGGGCTAAGAATCTCGCCATCTAGTGGGTAGAAACCATACCAGTTAAAATCCGATAGGTCATACACATCAGCAGGCAGAAGACTCATGAAGAGTATGTAATTATACCGCATAACAAATATTTAATCATTATATAAACACAATTCAAAAATTACAATCCTGAATTAATACAGAGTCACTATGAATCTAAATGACCATTAAAAAATGGGATAAAGATTAAAATATAAAATGTAAAAAATAAAATAAATAACAAATGAAAGGAATAGAGTAAATTTAAGAATTATTGATAAAGCAATTTATGTCCCAGTCAACATTAAGGCCTAGGGGTGCATAAGATTTCATCAAAAAAATCCATTTCGTTTCACACCTAGAAATGGCTCTCACTTTATTAACTCCCCTCCAATGGGGCTGAAGCTTGTCGAGAGCCATAAACAGGGTCCCTTTAAGTTGTTTATTATGATATTTCGCATAATGTCTAGAAAGGTTATGCTTACTGAAGCCACGTTTAATGTTCCCTATATGCTCAGATAGGCGTACCTGCAGGGCTCTCTTGGTACGTCCTATGTACTGTTTGGAGCATGGGCACTGGATCATATAAACTACACACTCCGTTGAGCATGTAATAAAGGACTCTATGTTGTACGATTTACTGGTTTGAGTAGACTGAAACGATTCACACCTACGTCCTCGGAAGGAATTAATATGACATATTTCACACTTCCTACAGGGGTAAAAGCCTTTCATGCTTTGGAAAAAGGAAATGGTTCTAGGGGGATTTACGACATTGGGGGCTATCCTATGGCGTAAGGAGGGTGCTCCTCTGAAGATAACAACAGGGTGATCAGGAAGAACTGGGCCCAATACTTTATCACTCTTCAGCAGACTCCAATATCTCCTAAAAATTTTACCGACCGAGAAATGCTGGTTGGAGTAACTTGTCACTAGGGAACAAGCAAATTTACTGGTATCTCCCTGATTGTTCCTCCTGGGTTCTTGGAGCATAATGTCCCTGCTCATATTCCCAACATTAATGATAGTTTCCTCAATCTCCCTCTCATCATATCCTTTATCAAGAAATCTCATTTTGAGGATCTGAGCTTGTTGCTGATAATCCGATAAGTTGGTACAATTACGTCTAATCCGCTGAAATTGCCCCTTAGGAACTGCCCTAAGCCAAGAAGCATGATGACAGCTGTTGAGCGGAATATAAGCATTACGGTCCGTTTCTTTGAAGTAAGTGGTAGTAATCAGTTTACCATCCTGGACACATATATTCAGGTCCAGGAAGTGGATTTGAGTTTGGCTAGTCTCATACTGTAGGGAGATCCCTCTGTCATTTGAATTGAGCTTATGGAAAAACACCTCTAGAGAAGGCAGATCACCCTCCCACAAGAGAAGGACATCGTCGATGTACCTTCTCCAGAGGCGTAGCTCTTTAGGGGGATTGACATCAATTTCTTCACTCTCCCAACGAGCCATGAAGAGGTTCGCTAGGCTGAGCGCGAACTTTGCCCCCATAGCCACACCTACTGTCTGTAAGAAAAAATCCCCCCCAAACCAAAAATAATTATGACTGGTAGCAAAAGTCAAAAGATTTAAAACAAATTCCCTCTGAATGGCGGGCAAAGAGTGGTCCTGTTCCAAATAAAATTTAGCAGCTTCAAAGCCATGTTCATGGGATATGTTAGTATAGAGGGAGGCTACGTCTGCAGTAGCTAGAATGCAACCCTCCCTCCAGTCGCATTCAGCTACAAGTTTGATAACTTGAGTAGTGTCCCTAAGGTAGGCTGGCGTTTTAACCACAAGGGGTTGCAAAAAATTATCAACATAGCGGCCTATTCTTGATGTAACCGAATCTATGCCGCTAATGATAGGGCGACCGGGTGGTTTAATTAGGTTTTTATGGATTTTAGGTAGATAGTACATTACTGGTACCCTTGGCGCTGAGGGCACAAGGTGTAATTTTTCTTTCTTGCTCAAAATACCCATCTGAAATCCGGAATCAACCAATGATAAAAGTGCTTTCTTATATTTAAAAGTCGGATTCGTCTTTAATTTGGTATAAGTTATACTGTCGGATAAAAGTCTGTTCATTTCATCTAGGTAGTCTGTTTTGTTCAGAACGACCACCCCACCCCCCTTGTCAGCGGGGCGTATAATAATATCATTGCGTGCACAGATTTGTTTGATATTATGTTGGAGATCATAATTATTACTAGATCTTGGTATCTTGAGAGCTATCAAGTCCTTAATCACCATCTCTTTAAAGACTTGGACAGAGGGAGCTACAAAACCGGGAGGATTGAACAAAGAGGCATTAGCCAGATTAGTATGTCTGATCTGGACGATGCTATCTACTGCCAGTCTACCATTAGATGTAAGGTTAGCTTCTTGGTTGGTATCAGAGATGGAATTAGTGGGATCCACACCCGTATTTTGATATACATTAGTGGAGACCACCTGACTCCTATTACCAATCGGGTTAAGTAAAAAGTGTCTCTTAATGTTCATTTTACGAATGAACTTGTGGACATCTATAAAAGTCTCGAATTTGTTTAGTGCACGGGGGGGCGCAAACTTAAGTCCTCGACTAAGGACAGCTTGTTCCCCTTGGGAGAGTTGGGCTGAGCTCAGGTTGAAGACGCCAGTAATATCTAGTATCTTCTTTTCTTTGGACCTGACTCTCCTCCCCCCTCTAGTGCCTCTCTTTCTTTGAACCCCCTTTTTGGTCTGGTGTTGCCCATGGGAAAAAAACGATTTTGTTCTATCCGGTCAGGCTCATAAGGGGATTCCTGCTGTTCATTCCTATGTTCCAAGTGACGATCATTAGGATGTCTTAAAATGGCAGGTGCTGAGCCATAATTGTCTTCCCGATAGAGTGGGGCGAACCTATTACGTAGGGGAATACCTCTATCGCCAGGGATTGGTAAAATCCCTGGGATCTTCCCTGGGCCTTTGATGTTTGTGAACATTTCTATGTGGGGTCCTTACACTAGGGGGGTCATTCCTATAGGGTGTCCCCTGTACTGGAAAATTATTTCCATAGGGAGTCCTCTGAGAGTACATCTCGTGTCTCCCAGGGCCATTACCATATTGATGAGGCAATCGTGAACCTCCAATTTGCCTGTACTGGTTGTGGTTATTTTTCTTATTTCTATTGTTATGTTTCGATCTAGTGGAACCATAACCATCATAGTGATCCTGAGAGGGGTATCCTCTAGACCCCCTCAAATTACCTTCATCACCTTGCCTCGAAGGTATCACAGTATTAGGCAAGGGAGGGGGGGGTGGATGTATTGGTATAGTAGGTAGGTCCACATCTACACCTTCCCTAGGTTCATCTGTTTTAATCTGCCACTTAAAGACAACCTGATTGGAATAATCCGCTAGGTCACGGTTATATTTTTTCTTTTTCTTAGACTTTTGTTCGACATCTTCTTTCTCAAGAAAAAGTCTCAATTGGTCAGATTTTTGTTTATACAGATCTTGATCTTTGAGAGGAGACAGTTTGTCTCTGACAGAGCAGATTTCATCATTGAGGATTTTAAGTTTATCTCGTTTCTTCCCCACCAAAAACTGAAGGAAACGAATACCAATGTCGTTAAAATAGACGAACCAACCTTCTAGATCTGTCTCCCCCTTTTGCGGGCTCACCTCCCATCTTAGGCTACGGGGTACCATTTTCTGCGTCACATACTGCTCAAGGTATGCTATATCCCAGCTTGTATGTAACTCTGAGACTAGAAGGTTCTTAAGTCTCAGAAAAAGGCCCCCTATTTCATCATTCTGCTCCCCTTTACCATTGAACACACCCTCAGTGTTAATATTGTGTTGAGATCTGAAATCAAAAATATCCATAACGATAGTTCAGCAGCAACGTTGCAGTATCAGAAAATCACAAATAAAATCGAAAAAACCCAAAGAAAGGGTTAAACGCTGCGCTAGAACAATAAAAATGATATGTTATCAAACTTGTAGCTGAATGCGACTGGAGGGAGGGTTGCATTCTAGCTACTGCAGACGTAGCCTCCCTCTATACTAACATATCCCATGAACATGGCTTTGAAGCTGCTAAATTTTATTTGGAACAGGACCACTCTTTGCCCGCCATTCAGAGGGAATTTGTTTTAAATCTTTTGACTTTTGCTACCAGTCATAATTATTTTTGGTTTGGGGGGGATTTTTTCTTACAGACAGTAGGTGTGGCTATGGGGGCAAAGTTCGCGCCCAGCCTAGCGAACCTCTTCATGGCTCGTTGGGAGAGTGAAGAAATTGATGTCAATCCCCCTAAAGAGCTACGCCTCTGGAGAAGGTACATCGACGATGTCCTTCTCTTGTGGGAGGGTGATCTGCCTTCTCTAGAGGCGTTTTTCCATAAGCTCAATTCAAATGACAGAGGGATCTCCCTACAGTATGAGACTAGCCAAACTCAAATCCACTTCCTGGACCTGAATATATGTGTCCAGGATGGTAAACTGATTACTACCACTTACTTCAAAGAAACGGACCGTAATGCTTATATTCCGCTCAACAGCTGTCATCATGCTTCTTGGCTTAGGGCAGTTCCTAAGGGGCAATTTCAGCGGATTAGACGTAATTGTACCAACTTATCGGATTATCAGCAACAGGCTCAGATCCTCAAAATGAGATTTCTTGATAAAGGATATGATGAGAGGGAGATTGAGGAAACTATCATTAATGTTGGGAATATGAGCAGGGACATTATGCTCCAAGAACCCAGGAGGAACAATCAGGGAGATACCAGTAAATTTGCTTGTTCCCTAGTGACAAGTTACTCCAACCAGCATTTCTCGGTCGGTAAAATTTTTAGGAGATATTGGAGTCTGCTGAAGAGTGATAAAGTATTGGGCCCAGTTCTTCCTGATCACCCTGTTGTTATCTTCAGAGGAGCACCCTCCTTACGCCATAGGATAGCCCCCAATGTCGTAAATCCCCCTAGAACCATTTCCTTTTTCCAAAGCATGAAAGGCTTTTACCCCTGTAGGAAGTGTGAAATATGTCATATTAACTCCTTCCGAGGACGTAGGTGTGAATCGTTTCAGTCTACTCAAACCAGTAAATCGTACAACATAGAGTCCTTTATTACATGCTCAACGGAGTGTGTAGTTTATATGATCCAGTGCCCATGCTCCAAACAGTACATAGGACGTACCAAGAGAGCCCTGCAGGTACGCCTATCTGAGCATATAGGGAACATTAAACGTGGCTTCAGTAAGCATAACCTTTCTAGACATTATGCGAAATATCATAATAAACAACTTAAAGGGACCCTGTTTATGGCTCTCGACAAGCTTCAGCCCCATTGGAGGGGAGTTAATAAAGTGAGAGCCATTTCTAGGTGTGAAACGAAATGGATTTTTTTGATGAAATCTTATGCACCCCTAGGCCTTAATGTTGACTGGGACATAAATTGCTTTATCAATAATTCTTAAATTTACTCTATTCCTTTCATTTGTTATTTATTTTATTTTTTACATTTTATATTTTAATCTTTATCCCATTTTTTAATGGTCATTTAGATTCATAGTGACTCTGTATTAATTCAGGATTGTAATTTTTGAATTGTGTTTATATAATGATTAAATATTTGTTATGCGGTATAGTTACATACTCTTCATGAGTCTTCTGCCTGCTGATGTGTATGACCTATCGGATTTTAACTGGTATGGTTTCTACCCACTAGATGGCGAGATTCTTAGCCCATTGTTTTCTTTTCCCCTGTCTTTCAAATAAGTGTTATTGGCAATATCATTGGCCACCACTAGATGGGGGAATTTTTATTCCTACTCATTGTATGTCCCTTATTTTGAACTTACATAGGCTGCCAGAATGCAATATGGTGGCGTGTGTTTGTTTCCATCTGTTTGGTCCCAGTTGCCAGCAGTCAATATGGCGCTGCGGGACTAATTAAACTATGAACGAGATGACTGCGTCACTTGGCCAATCCCCAGTCGACGTCCCTTAGTGACGAAACGCGTAGGGAGGAGCCAGTGACGCTGACGTCATTACGTTCTTTTTTCGTGATTGATGGGACATACACAGCAGGCAGGCGAAGGCTCGTGGAGACGCCGCGATCGTAGTACTTTGTCATACACTGTCTCTTTTGATGGGAGTTTCTTGTAAGTGCAATCTTTTGGCATATTAAAGTGTTACAGCTTTACAATTTTACGCTATGGGAGCTCTTTCTTGATTTTTGTCTTCTGAGTTCTACACACCGGAATGATCGGCATAGGTTTGTGGGTGACCTGTTAATTTCCCAAACGCCTGGTGGGACCACTGTTATGGTGGTCATCCTGAGCTGGTAAGGAGCCTCATACCTCACTTGGGTGCAAGTCACTTTTGGATGCTGGAATCACCTGTGTCACAATTTCCTTTGGAATTTAATTTTGATCATTCACCTACTTCACTTATGGACTTTTTTTTGCTATTATTTTGGGATCACATAATTTATGTTATATGTTTTTTTTTTACATATGACACATGCAGAGACATTTGCCTCTATTTTCTACAGGAGATCTGTTGGTTTGATAATGTATGGTGGACCAATTATTCATTTATGATTTTTAGCATATGTTTTTGTTTACTCATTCAGTTTTAGTGCTGCACTTATTTTTTATTTATTCAATATGTATTCTGCTACATATTTGTGGTAAAAAAAATCACAATAAACATATATTGATTGGTTTGCGCCTATATGTGTATAGCATCTACATGGAACATTTATGGAATTTTTATTTAACTTGTAATGGTGACAAACAGCGACTTATAGCGGGACTGCAATGTTGCAGTGGACAAATTGGACACAAGTCACTGGTGGCAAGTGACAAGCTCAGGGCTCCCACTGATTCTGCATTATGGTGAGTTGAACTATTTCATTATATATTATAATGCAATAATAGAAATAATGTGATTAGATCATCCTGACACCATATCAAGCATAGTGTCAGGATAATTAAAGTGCCAACACCAGCCATTCACCCGACAAACCACCCGCTGCCAAATTCCCCGTCAACTCTCGAGACTATATACCACCTTGCACACCACCACCCATCCGCCAGTTGCCTCCACCCCCTGGTAATTGGCAAAAGTTTGTTCCATGAAACAGGTCCCTCAAGAAAGGGGGGGGGATGTCCCTGAATGGCAGTTTGGAAATGTGGTCACCCTACATGTCACCAAGTGTTACTGCAGTGCTGGTTTGACTACGACCGGGGTGTACTAGGCCACTGGTGCTTGCCAGTTCACCAAAACGCTACCAAAAAAACTTTTAGCGATCGCAGGGATCAGGCCTGACTCTGCGAACACTGCAGTTATGCGTTTAGTGTTTTGTAAGTGACAGTGATCGATCGATACTGCACTTGGGTGGGCTGGGCTGAGCCGGGCAAAGGGGGAAAACGCTGGTGCTAGCAGGTATCTGGGCTGATCCCGCTAACACTGCATTTTCGGGAACCCTAAACTGCTGAGGACGCTAGTATAGATCTGATCAGATCAGATATTGATCCGTTCAGATACTATACCACTAAGGGAGGCGTATGCTGCGTGCGTGGGTGTTAGCGCTACTGGCGCTAACCTGACGCTGCTTGGGGCGACGCATATCACTGCCGGGCGATCAGGGGGCTAAACCTTTATTAGGTAATAAGCGGCGGGTGCCCTGACACTATAAAAAATAAATGAACTAACCATCGTCACCCGTAACGGTTATACGGTGACCAGTGGTGAAAGGGTTAACTAGGGGGCAATCAAGGGGTTAAAACATTTATAAGATAGTATATGGGGGTCCCTGTCGCTATAAAACGCTGACAGCGAACCTAAATATTTACGTCCCTAACTAGCGTCACCAGCGACACTAATACAGCGATCAGAAAAATGATCGCTTAGCAACACTGGCGACAGGGGGTGATCAAGGGGTTAAAACTTTATTAGGGGGGTTAGGGGGATACCCTAGACCTACAGGGGGCTAATACTAACTGCCCTACCACAGTAACTGTCACAAACTGACACCATGCAGTAATCAGAAAAAAAAAAAAACTGCTTGGTGTCAGTGTGACAGGGGGGGGGGGTGATTAGGGGGTGATCGGGGGGGATTGGGGGGTAAAGGGGGGTGTTATGTGTGCCTGGCATGTTCTACTGTGATGTGTGTGTGTTGTGCACTCAAATTTCAGTCTTCTCTCCTCGGCGCCGGAACGGAAACTGCCGAGCCGAGGAGAGATGACATCACATCCCCTGCCTCTGTGTACTACACAGAGGCAGGGGAAAAATCTCATTGGCTGGGAACGATCGCGAGGGGGGGGGCCACGATCGGATGGCCTCCCCCTCATCTCTGATCGCTGCCAGACCAAAGGCGACCTCCTCAGGCACAGGAGGGACGGTTCGATCGGACCCCCCGCCCGCGGGAAGGCAATCACGTACCAGGTACGTAATTTTGCCTGCCAGTGCCATATATGCCGTATATCAGCGCGAGACGGTCGTCAAGTGGTTAATAAATATTATTATTCACTTACATGCGTTTTGGGTTATCTCTGTGCAGTCCACACAGTCTGGTCTACTAGTCTCATGACACGTTTGCTCCCAAGGCAGACAGAAACAATAGAACAATGGGATACAGCCACTTAACAATAAAGACATAACAACCCCCACCCCACCTCAAACTATCTAGCAATGGTCTATGAGACACTCCTACAATATTCCAACAGTCTAAAAAGGGGAAATTACCGTATTTATGTGCGTAAAACATGCACTTTTTTCCCCTTAAAATCAGGGGAAAATCGCGGGTGCGTGTTATACGCCGATCCCTTGCGATCCCCTGCTGACCGTGAGCGGAGTGATCGCCGGCCGCCGATATACATAGCCGAGTTTGAAAATGGTGCCGCCTGCGCCAAGATACATAGCCGTGACTTGCGACGGCTCTCGCCCACTTTCAGCTCCACTCGTAGTCCCGCCCAGGATGGGCGTGACTGTGAGCAGAGCGAGCGCCGCCCATATACAGATAGCCGAGTGTACTCAGCTAGGTTCGGCTAGCTCCGCTCACAGTCACGCCCAGTCCCGCCCTATGATGGACACAGGGACTGGGCGTGACTGTGAACGGAGCTAGCCGAACCTAGCTGAGTACACTCGGCTATCTGTATATGGGCAGCGCTCGCTACGCTCACAGTCACGCCCATCCCGGGCGGGACTACCAGTGGAGACAAAAGTGACCGAGAGCCGCCGCAAGTCACGGCTATGTATTTCGGCGCCATTTTCAAACTGCAGTGACACTGACAAGTCACTGCAGTTTAACTGCAGCCTGGGCAAGGCTTCAAATGGACACTGACAAAGCTGCAGATGGGCACTGACAAAGCTGGACACTGATAAGGCTGCAAATGACACCAAGGCTGCAAATGACATTGGACAAGCATGCAGATGGACGCTGTGCAAGGCTGCATTGATGGGCATTTAAATGTAAGTTTTTTTTCCTTAAAACATTTTTTTCCTTAAAATTCCCTCCTAAACTTGGGGTGCGTGTTATATGCCGGCACGTGTTATACGCCGATAAATACGGTATTTAACTTCATATATTTTTTGAGGGATATTGTTCCCAAGTTCCCAGAAATATTACTGTCCCTAGTGAAAGAACCCCTTCATCATTTCAACACAAACCACACATATAGAACCCAGGATAACAGGGGTAAAATGAAATGCTGAGTCCCGTCTGGTTGTACAGGGAGTCTGGTTAGGAAAGACCCGACTGGGGTTCTCGGTCACCCTGTGCCCCTAATAGACACAGGGTACCTTACACATAAGAAGGCCTGTGAGAGCTGGAAAATGGGTTTCCAGAGCTCTCTAAGGTAAGCTTGGTTCCATAAGCCCCCCAACTTCTGCCACACTTTACAACCACTTTGCAAAGTCAAGCCAAGCCAAAATGAGTCATACAGCCCAGGAGTCTTCAAAGGCATTTATTTCTTTCATCTAGAGGAGGGACTTTCTCAGATAAGCACACCTCCATGCCTGCATGCCTAAGCCAAGGGCAGATGGATTCCAGGAAGCAAATGATACATGAATTATTTGCCCTTACTCAAGATAGCCATGCTAGGGGGGTTGTTTTTCAAAGTGATTTTTCAACAAAATAAAACATAGAGACACGGACCGATGGGGGAGTTTGCTTTGAATGTTAAAAATGGACTAAATAGTGTTTTCTCAGATACAGTTAGGTTCCACTTTAATGCAGCAAAATGAGAGGAGGCCTGATGTAATAAGCAAACCTTGTAATTTAGTGCAAGGTCCACCATTTGAAAATGACAGTTTATGCTCTGTGTGAATTTACCCCTAAATATCCACGCATTCTCCATCTCTCAGACCCCGACTTTTCCTTTCCACCTTGAAGGAATCCTTACTCTTTTCTATATATAAACTTGTTCTAGCTAAAAGGGCAACCTCTAAGGACCTTCCCTTCCATGTCTCCTTCCTTTTAATCCCCTTTCTCATTCTCTTGTCATGCCTCTTTCTTTTCTTCCCTTCCTATTCTAATTCCTCCACTCTCTTCTACTTTACACTTACAGCCCTTGTCATTTGTAGCTAGAGTATGTAGCAATGGTGTACCAAGGGGCAGGGCGGTCCGCCCTGGGTGGCACACATTGAGGGCGCTGTTTAGTATATAGTAGTCCGCTTAGTACTTAGTAGTCCGTCAGGAGCAGAGGGAGGAGGATTAAGAGGGGGGCTGTGTGCCAGACAGGACTGCTGTTAGAAATGATGGAGCCCCATACAGCCTCCCTCCCTCCCCCCCAGCCAGAAGTGACTGAGGAAATAGATTTTATCAGTTCCTTTCTTTTCAGCCTCAGTTGCAAAGATGACTGAATTGAAAGTAATCTGAAGCTTCTTGCTCATTCACAAACTGGAGCACAGTAGACACAGTTTACTATGCTTAATTGATGAATGGACACAGGAGTGATGGTTACTGATCACTCATTGTGTTCATTCTGGAAAGTAGGGGCCAATAATTTATATGTTTACTGGCCCTTTTCCCGCTCTCCATCCTTAAACATCCCCATGGGTGCCCAAAGGAGCTGCTGGCAGAAGAGGAGAGGAGGGAAGTTAGCAGTGCTTCAGGGGAAAGGGGCAACAGGGGGCACTGGACAACAGATAGAAGGGGTGCATGTGCTAGAACCACTCCCCTGTAGTGCAGCCAGAGGGAGAAGCTGGCAGTGTTGCAGGGAAAGCAGAGGAGGATTGGTGTCTGCAATAAGGCAGTAGAGCCGGCCCTCCTGCTCAGCAGGCAACTGGACCCCCCTCTTGAACTGATGGAGCCCAGGCCCAGTACAGGAGGGCTGGCTGTACTGAATTATCAGAGGCCTTGGTGCCAGATTGAGGATCCTCCCTGGGTGGATATGATTTTCTTTTCTCTTGCAGCTCACAGCAATCACTGCCCAGTGGTACTGACTGTCCTGTGAGAGGTGGGGCCTCGTGTGTCCGGCGGAATCCAAGAAATGGGTAACGTCACTGGGACAATGGAACTTGAAGGGGAGCAGCACCAATTTTAAATGTTCCGCCGCAGTGAGCGTTACCAAGCCACCGTGTCCAAGTGTTCTTCCCTGGGGATGGAGATCAAGAGAAAGAAGATCCAGGAGAGTGCCATCTTCCCCGCACAGAAAGTGAGTGCTGCCTGCAATCTGAGCTGTCCGTGCTGATACAGCTCCGTCTTTTATTATTATTACCTTTGTTGTGTGCAGTACCATGACCTCCCCCCTCTATTCATCATTGGTTCACTCAGTACAGACACAGCATGGCAGCTTGGGAGCAGAATGGCATGCTGATGAATGCAGTGCCACACTTAAAGGGGAGGAGGGTAATACTGCAAAGGGTTCTTCTCCTGGAATAGCGCCGTCTCCTACTGGCACCAGTTTTAGTAGTTTAGATTTCTCTGAAGTAACATACTTCCCACCCCCACATGTGTACAAACTGAAATCTCAGGCATTTCCCCTGTTACAAGGGACCCCTAACATCTGGGCTTTTATCCAGCAAGTTGTTAAGGAAATAGAACAAATCAATTGGAAAAATACCAGAGCTTCAAACCTTTCCAAAGTACAGTTAGAGGCCCTATCCTCATTGAAACCATCTGATAAGGGTGGAAATATATTGGTGATGGATGTTGTGCAATATTAATCCATGGTACTTAGAATCCTAAAAAACAGGGACTGGTGCAGACGTGTCCCTGCTTCCTATGTGGAACGAACTCAGACTAAATACAGAAATCAAATTGGTTGAGCATACACTGATGGAGTCATTGATAAATCCATGTGGAATTTTTGAATGTTTGTGACCCAAGCACCCCCACACTGTATGCCCTACCTAAGATTCATAAATGTATGGATCAGCCAACTGGCAATCTCATTATGTCAGGTAATGGTTGTCTTACGGAATTAGCCAGCCAACTGCTCGATGATTATTTATGTCCTCACATACTCTCCTTACCCTCCTATGTGCAAGATACAATTGATATTTTGAAAGTATTGAATGGGATTTGCATACCTGAGGTTTCATAGTTGGTTGCAATTGATGTGGAGGCCCTCTATAACTTCATCCCTCATGGGAGGGGGGGTTGGGGTTGTGGAGGGTTAAATTTCCCAGAGGGACACATGAGAGGAACCTTAGAACCAGTTTGTCCTCAATTTGTTGCAGTTTCTTTTGACTCACAATTTATTCATGTTCCAAATCTCTCACTACCTCCAGGTACAGGGGGTAGCCATGGGGACTCTTATGCAAACCTCTACCTGGGGGAGGTGGGAGCAGAGCCTCTTCTATGATGAGGCACTACATGAAAATCTTGACGAAAGGGCAGTGAGGCGGCAGCCTGAGGCGGCGGTAATGTCTCCTTAGAGCTCCGCTCCTTGGGATTGTTAACCGGAGGACTACAGGTCCCAGTGCCACTAATATTTACAAAAAACGGGTCACTGCTCACCCCAACTCAGCCAGCAACCTAAATAATGGTCCTAAGAGGTCAGAAATCTACTTTTAAAAAAGGTATTTCTAAAGAAAAGATACACAGACTGACGTCTGAGATGGCAGCATCTTCCTCTCCCTCACAGGCTCTGCCTCATAGAAAAATAACACAGGCTTCTAAGGGTGAGTTAGTGTGTGACCAAAATGTTTCACAAATTACAACACAGCCTGATATGTTCAAACAGTTTGAATATATGCTCCAGAAAGCTCTTAAACAGACTTCTGACCCCATTAAAGATATGTTAACTAGAGAAACTAGAGAGCTAGGTCAAAGGACTGCAGACCTAGAATTGAGAATGGATGAAATTGATACACGCACTCACAATTCTATGACTGAAATTATATCACTGAAGGAAGAAAACCTCACACTTCAGTCACGTTTGGAAGATCAGGAAAATAGAGATCGTCGATCGAATTCGCGTTTCAGGGGATCCCTGAATCTTATTTAGACTTGCAGACAACAGTCACAGCGCTGTTTCAGGAATTAATACCTGAAATTCCCATTGATAGGCTTGAATTTGACAGAGTACATAGAGCCTTAGCTCCACGCAAATCCAATGGCCCTCCTAGAGATATCATTACTAAATTACACTATTACAGAACCAAAGAACAGCTTTTAACAGCAGCCAGAGGTAAAGATCTCCTCAGCTTTTAGGGCCACAGTTACCAGCTTTTCTCTGATCTTTCCCCACTTACAGTGGCTAAGAGACGTGCACTCAAACCTCAATTACAGATACTTCAGCGCAATCAAATTGCTTACCAATGGGGATTTCCTTTCTCTCTTCGTTTCACACATCTGGAAACTAAATACGTTTGTCGCTCCTCAGAAGATTTACAATCGATCCTAATCGACATAGGGTTAGCCGAAGAAACCCTGACAAAGAACCAGGCCAGCAGAAGTTTCATCTCTCGATCATCACAGCAAAATAAAGCCACAGGATCCAGTTCTGCATCCTCGTCATATCAAAATCTCAGCAAGCGTGGTCGTTATGACCATTCACCTCCCACCATTGTGGACTCAATGGACTGACTTTCCAGCTCACACAAATTCCTCATACTTTCTTTAGATTCCCAGCTTCTTATGCTGGTTAATTTCCTTTAAGTGTTAAGCTCATGAATAAAATGAGCTCTGACTATATGGTTTAGTTATGATATTAGTGTGTGAGGGGAGGGGGAAGGGAAAAGGGAAAAATTGAGTAAAATGATTTTTTTTTTTTTTTGTTGATTTTTTTTTCCCATTTCTCTTTTTCCTCTTTACTCTACCTTTTTTTTGTTAAAAAAAAAAAAATAAATAAATAAATAAAAAGGTAAAAAATGGTAATAAAACTATTAGTTATCTAATAATATATTAATATTCTAATAATTCCTGTGGTCCTCCGGTGTTGTTAATCCTATAGGAATTTTTTGCTGCCCTTTTTTTACCACCTACAGAGACCCTCTATTTTTTCTATGGGGGACTCTGCGGGTGGTCCAGGATCCTCTCAGGGAGTATTATATACTCTCCTGAGATGCTCCCATACCCTATACTCTAACTTTAGTCTAATGATACTTGGTCTACATATGGGGTTTTTGTTTTTGTACTCTCTTACTACTTCTTTTTCTAACTTTTTCTATTCCCCCTTGATCCTCCGGCTGGTCGTCCTGGCTCTTGGTAAGCACCTTATCTACTATGATATATTGTTTATTCTACTTGGTTTATGGCCCCTATAAATGTTTTGTCATTAAATGTACAAGGGTTTAATATTCCACATAAACGTACAAAAGCATTACGCGTTAACACTTTCATGACTAAGCCTATTTTTGAAATTTGGTGTTTACAAGTTAAAATCCATATTTTTTGCTAGAAAATTACTTAGAACCCCCAAACATTATATATATTTTTTTAGCAAAGAATCTAGAGAATAAAATGACGATTGTTGCAATATTTTTTATCACACGGTATTTGTGCAGCGGTGTTTTAAACGCAAATTTTTGGAAAAGTGACACTTTCATGAATTTTAAAAAATCCAAACAGTAAAGTTACCCCAATTTTTTTGTATAATGTGAAAGATGATGTTACGCCGAGTAAATAGATACCAAACATGTCACCCTTTATAATTGCACGCACTCGTTGAATGGCGACGAACTACGGTACCTTTAAATTTCCATAGGCGACGCTTTAAAAAAATTTTACGGTTACCAGGTTTGAGCTACAGAGGAGGTCTGGGGCTAGAATTATTGCTCTCGCTCTGACGATCGCGGCGATACCTCACATGTGTGGTTTGAACACCGTTTACATATGCGGGTGCGACTTCCGTATGCGTTTTCTTCGCTGCGCGAGCTCGCGGGGACAGGGGCACTTTAAAAAATTTTTTTTTTTTTTTTTTATTTAATTTATTTATTTTTGTACTTTATAAATTGTGTTTAAATTTTTTTTTTTTTTTTTTACTTTTATTGCTGTCACAAGCAATGTAAACATCCCTTGTGACAGTAATATGTGGTGACAGGTACTCTTTATGGAGGGATGGGGGGTCTAAAAGACCCCCCATCCCTCCTTTACACTTCAAAGTATTCAGATCGCTGAAAACGGCGATTCTGAATACTGTGTACTTTTTTAAATTCGGCGCCATTGGCAGCCGAGTAAACGGGAAGTGACGTCATGACGTCGCTTCCGCATTTACAAGAAGAAGGCTGGAACGAAGCCGCTCGCAGCTTCGTTCCAGTCCGCCCCCAGCCGCCGAAGGCAGCGGACCGGACACCGGGCCTCCCGATCGCACGGGAGGCCCGGTAACAGCGGCGGGAGGCGGCGGGAGGGGGGGGATGTCCCCTCCCGCTCCTCCGGTATAACAACCGAGCGGCTTTTAGCCGCATCGGTTGTTATATTCGGGTAGCCGATCGCCCGCTGAAAACAACGGTACCGGGATGATGCCTGCAGCTGCGGGCATCATCCCGGTATAACCCCGGAAAGCCGAGGACGCATATATGCGTTCGGTCGGCGGGAAGGGGTTAAAGAGAGCTAACATTATCTGCTTACAGGAAACCCATTTCACTGATAAGATTTATCCCAAGTTTCTTTCATCCTCATATCCACAATTTTATACAGCCTCTGCCACGGTTAAACAGCGTGGAACTCTGATTGGTTTTCACCGTTCCACTCCGTTCAATCTGAAATCACAATTATCTGACCCTTAGGGATGTTATTTACTTTTAACAGGTTTTATTTCTGATAATCCTATTACAATTGTTTCATATTATGCACCTAACAAACATCTAACTGCCTTCTTGTCTCATCTTTTACATGTAATTGAAGCTCATAGGAGTGGTACAGTTGTTATCTGTGGAGATTCCAATGCAACTATATTCCCATTTCTGGATAACTCTCCCTCAAAACCTAACACGGGTATTAAAAACTTGACTTTTCAACACCTACTTAACACGCATGGTTTAGTTGACACTTGGCGAGAGATGAATCCTGCCAGTAGACGCTTTACTCACTATTCATACCCACATAAGTCTTTCTCACGAATAGATCATATTTTTACTCCATCCAGTATGTTACCAAAAATCATTTCATCCAAAATTGCTCCTCTTCCGTGGACTGACCACTGCGCAGTAATTACTACTATTGCTTCCACAATTCCCAGATCACATGACACAACTTGGTGCATAAACGACTCTACACTGACTCATCCCTCTCACCGTGTTGAGATTGAAAAAGCATTATCAGATTATATAACGTCTAATGACACAGGTGATATCTCTGCTCTTACATTATGGGAAGCCCATAAAGTGGTTATTAGAGGTAGACTCATACAACAAGCTACTATTCTCAAAAAAGTAGCAAAAGAAAGATCCTAGTACAGAAGTACCTAATATACAGGGTGACTCTGTAGGTACTTAAAGGTCACTTGTGCCAACGTCCCCGATAATGTGTTAGAAGCATCAAGAGGCTAAAAATGGGACTTTTAAGGCACAACTGTAATACACTACAAAAAATATGTAAAAAAGTTGAGTTTTATTAATAACATACAAAGAACATGGGGAATGGACATGGACATTTAAAAACATCAGATATAGGCATACAACACATGTAATAACACCATTAGGGATCCTATCCTGCAGTCTCCTAAGTGATTCTATATATTCTTATCAATACATTCACTATCCAGGTAGGAGAAAAAAGGGTAGACTTCCCCTAGAGAGTTTGAGATTGAGGGAGCGCTGCAGGTCTGGTATTCCAGAGTGGTGTATTCTCCAACTGCTCTACATGTTTCACGTTAACAAAGAACGCTTCTTCAGGAGCTAGAGGTTCGATTAAATATAAAAGGGAAAAAACTGTATTCACAGAGGTGGATTTGCTTAATAGATCGCTGAAAACGATCAAAAATAAAGATGTCTCTGAAAAAAGATCAAACTGGCAGCAAACAGAGGCCAAGGCATCCCAGATAGATATCAGGTCAGGTAGTTGCAGGTAAGGGGGGAGCTTGTATAGGCTGCAATTCTCACGATAGGTAACAGAGGAGTCTGGGAGTGCACAGCTCAACTGAGTTGCCGCCTGTTGTATGTCCCCTGTGTTGTATGCCTATATCTGATGTTTTTAAATGTCCATGTCCATTCCCCATGTTCTTTGTATGTTACTAATAAAACTCAACTTTTTTACATATTTTTTGTAGTGTATTACAGTTGTGCCTTAAAAGTCCCATTTTTAGCCACTTGATGCTTCTATTCTCAAAAGAGAACGTAAAATTCTGTTTGCAAAACTTGAATCCACCTTTAATGACTGTTACCAGACATTTCAATCCTCTCCGAATGCTAACAACAGCACTAAACTTGAAAGAGCTTGCCTAGATTTAGATCTTTTTCTGACCGATTCAGCAGACAAACTCATATGCAAGCGCCAACATATTCAATACCTTAAAGCAAATAAACCCGATAGCTTATGGCTAGAATCCTGAAGAATTCACACCACAATCAAACACCCATAAAGCTAAAAATATCCAGAGAAGCATATACCAGTAATCCAGTAAAGATTCTCGAGATATTTCGTTCTAATTTAGCCAAATTATATTCCTCATCTCCTAATTTTGATAAGTCCAAAGCTGATGTTTTATTTTCTAATATTACACTTCCTAACCTCGACCAGCTGCAGAGAGATCAGCTAGAAAACACGTTTACTGACAATGAAGTGTTGAAAGCTATAAAATCCTTAAAATTACGTAAGAGACCAGGCCCAGATGGCTTTTCAGCAGGTTATTATAGACAGTATGCACACATCTTAACACCAGTCTTAACCAAAGCCTTTAATTCGATTCTTGAAGGGCATTCCTTTAGAACAGAAACGCTTACTTCTATTATAGCAATGATTCCCAAACCACACTCTGATTCTACCTCTTGGACTAATTACCGTCCTATATCTCTTCTTAATCTAGATATAAAACTATTGGCTAAAATTATGGCCACCAGACTAAATTCTATTATAGGACATCTAATTCATAAAGATCAGACAGGCTTCATGCAAAAACGCCAGGCAGGTGATAATATCAGACGTACACTTTTACTTATCCATGCAGCTAAATCTAGACAGATCCCAGCTTGCCTTGTGTCTCTAGATATAAGGAAAGCATTTGACTCTGTCACATGGCCATACATGGAATATACTCTCCAAAAATGGGGTTTTGGTGATCACTTTCTATCCTGGATTTCCTCTTTATACAATAACCCCAGAGCATATATTAAATATTCCGGTTATAAGTCAACAATGTTTGACATCAAAAGAGGTACCAGACAAGGTTGCCCCCTTTCCCCATTACTTTTTGCCTTATTAATTGAACCTTTAGCACAATTAATTAGAAATACCCCCGATATCAAAGGTATTGAATTAGGTGGTCACCATCATAAATTATGTCTCTTCGCAGACGATATTCTCGTATTTTTGTCACGTCCACATATATCTACCCCTAATTTATTACTCACACTTGAAAACTTCGCCCAAATCGCAGGTCTATACATCAACCCTACATAATCAAATGCGTTAAATATCTCTTTATCCCAAACTGAACTTCAACAAGCCCAAACTTCCTTACCTTTCAACTGGGTTCTGAAACAACTCCCATATTTGGGAATACAAATCACAACTTCCCTTAAAGATCTTTTTGCAGTTAACTACTTGCCTCTTCTAAAACAAATTACTGCTCTCATGAAACAATGGGCTTCTCTTCCATTATCCTGGTTGGGAAGGATTAACGCTATTAAGATGTCAATACTACCAAAATTTCTATATTTATTTAGGGTACTTCCAATACCAATACCATCCTATTTTCTAAGACTTACTCAACGTAGAGTTATATCATTTATTTGGGGTAACACCAAACCTCGCATATCTAAATCTACATTGTATTTGAATAAACTGAATGGGGGTTTGGGGATATCCAATTTTTCTTCTTATTATAATGCTGCGCAAATTGCACTTCTACCCAAATATCACGCTATGGTTGAAACACCCCTTTGGGTTGCTGTTGAATCGGTAGACAGTGATCCTATCTCAGTGGCAAATATGTTATGGCTAAACCCTGCTGATAGGATCCACCTTACTAATCCAATAACAAAACATACCTTGACTATTTGGGATAAATTCAAACATAATCTTAAATCTCAACATAATCCTCTGCTTTCATTTCTCCATAATCCAGCCTTTTATCCTGCTTGGAAATTTCCAAGATCATTCTCTGCATGGTCCATGGTAAATCTTACCCGTTTATGTAATCTATCATCCTCATCTAATATTCATGCCTTTCCTGTATTATGTGAAACTTACGGTTTACCTAAAAAAGAAATATTTCGCTATCTACAGATTAAAATTTTTTATGAACCACTACTTAATACAGGTTCTACTCTCAATCAAATGACTCAATTTGAACGTATCTGTATGAGCGACCCGCACATCAGAGGTCTTATCTCACTATTATATCACCAATGTAATGTGACTTCAGGAGAAACTCTACCCTCATATGCTATTAAATGGGCACAGGATATTAATCAAAAACTGGATGATAAAGATTGGTCTAATATATGGTTAGCCACCAAAACTTCCTCTCCTAACTGTTTTGCTGTAGAAACGAATTATAAAGTTTTAATGCGATGGTACATGGTACCAGCTAGAATAGCTAAATTCGCTCCCTCATATTCTCCTAATTGTTTTAGAGGTTGCGACATGCCCGGTACACATTATCACATATGGTGGCAATGTCCTGTTGTTAAAATATTCTGGAATAACATATTTCTTATGGCCTCTAAAGCCTTGGAAATCACAATTCCTCCAGATCCCACCATGGCTATTCTAAACCTAAAACCTACCATGCTCACTCACACTCAATTTCTTTTATTTATCCAACTAAGTACTGCAGCCAAACAAACCATTGCCAAGGCATGGAAGTCTCAAACTCTAATCGTGAACGAAGCTAAACACAGAATGAATAAAGCACTCATACAAGCAAAGATGACAGCTATTGAAGATAATAAAATTGATCTATTTAATAAGATATGGCAACCATGGGTCAAACACTACTTTCCTGCTGACTTTGACCAATCTTTGTTATTACCACACTAGGTTATATAATATATTCACTAAATTTAATTGTATATATGCCTTGAGCCAGGACGCCACTCCAGGTTTCCCTTTCCTTCTCTCTTTCTTCTCTCCCCCCCCCCTTTTCTTTTTTTTGTTGTGTAATATTTTCTAGGGTATATACTGTTTGAATATATGAGATACATATTCTTTTCATACTTTTTCTATTGCTCATCTTACAACTAGACAACTATATCTAGCCAAATCATTTTATGTTTTCCTTTATTTCTATGCCATACTTAAAATGTGTATAACATAATAACAGTTGTAAGACGGTTCTATGTATAATATTATACTGTAAAGCTTCTGGAAATATGTGATATGTATCCATGTATTATATTCTTTTATTCTTTTTTCTTTCTTTCTGAAAACTCAATAAATATATTTAACAAGAAAATCTTGACAAGGTACTAATATGGAAAAGATTTATAGAATATACTCTTCTTGGACTGGCACCAAAGAGGAATTTATTTTTTTATTTTTTATGTATTAGAACGTAATGATTTCATTCTTAAGTTCACCATGAAATGTCAACAACAATCCATAAAATTTTTGGATGTTCAGATTTTTGTTAATGAGGACCATAGCTTGGGTTCTACCCTGCTCGGGAAAACAAGGCTTAGGCTGAAGATCCACAATGTTTTATTAAGCATTTATTATGCAGCAGAAAAATAAAGATACAAATCATAAGAACTGATGTTTCAAACAAACAGTTATAATGAATGTCAAAAAAAAAAAAAAAAATCCTGTAAAGACCCCAGATTATTGTTAGAATATTAGCACATACAGAAGGTTGTCTATACATTGATGACACTTGCTCATTTAAGACATGGGTTTAGGAAAGAAAAACAACAAAGCAATGCCTCATGTCACTGTAATGATCAGTTAGCGCTCATGATAAGTCAAGGAAAAAAGGGTTTTGACTGGTGTAATAAATATATATATTGTTTTTCTTTATGAACATACAAGGGCTTCTTTTATACTATACGTGGTAACTCCTTGCCAAGATAGTGTTCTTTACTTTAGCAGCAGGGATGGGCCGAACACCCCCCCTGTTCAGTTTGCAGCTCCCGAAATGTTCTAATCCAAACCCCATTGAAGTCTATGGGAGCCGAACAGGAAAAATCAAAAGGTGCCCATTTTGAAGGCTTATATGCATGTAATTGGGCATAAAAGGGGTATGGGGGTTTGGGTACTGGGGGACATTTACCAATGAATTATTTTTTTTAAAACTACAGTTATTTCAGGAGCAGTGATTTTATTAATGCTTAAAGTGGAACAATAAAAATGAAAAACTCCTATAAATATTGTGCCTGGGGGGTGTCCTTGGTATGCCTGTAAAGTGGTGCATCTGTAGCTTGCATAAAACATGCTGCAGCAAAAATGACATTTCTAAAGAAAAAAAAATCCCATTTGAAATGACTCGCAGTTACAATTGCCGGCACCGGCTATTGAAAAAATAAATTAAAAAAACAACATGGTGTTTCCCCTACCAGTCTATACCGATGCCAAAAAAATAAAAAGGCGTGGATCCCCCCTCCCAAAAAAAATCCATACCAGACCCTTATCCTAGCACACAACCTGGCAGGTCAGGAAAGGGGAGGGGCCGAGCAAGTTCCCCGTCTCCTGAACCATACCAGGCCACATGCCTTCAACATGGGGGGGTGGGTGCTTTGGGGCAGGGGAGCTCTGCCCATATTGATGGGGACAAGGGCACTGCCCCCTTCTGACGTAAGAAGGGGGTGGTGCCCTTATATTGGGCGATGCAACCGGGTGACCCCGCCTCTTGCCTATATAAGAACTGCTGATTGCTTTTTTCACAGGGGTACGATGTACCCTATACCCATTCACATAAGTGGGCCAGGATCTGGAGGTTAAAGGGGGCTTCCAGATTCCAATAAACTCCCTGCCCGCAGACCCCAACAACCACAGCCCAGGGATGTCGGGAAGAGGCCCTCGTACCCATCAACATAGGGACAAGGTGCTTTGGGGTAGGTGGGGGGCAGAGCCCCCCCATGTTGAGGGTATGTGGCCTGGTATGGTCCAGGAGGGGGGGCGCTTGCTCCTCCCCTCCTCTTTTCTGACCTGCCAGGCTGCATGCTTGGATAGGGGTCTGGTATGGATTCTGGGGGGGGGGCCCGTGTCGTTTTTTTTTATTTAAATTTTGGCGTTGACTCGGTTAAATTGATGATAGGCAACTCCTATCCTCATATTGATTAGTGGTTCCAAATTAATAATAACTACTGCAGTAGGGAACAGACACAAAAGATACGCTCAGCATCTTTCCAAATTACTGTTCTGCTTTATTATGACGCAATTGAAGGTTTTTATGCACATGATTACGTAGGTATCACATTAATATTACAATTGTACATTTATGGTAACAAGGGGGGTTACATAGGCAGGCTAATTCTAATCAGGACTCGAAAGAATGTAAACATTTACTGAAAACATTATTAGTGCTGTGTGCACAGTGAGGGCAATGTGCAATACATACAAAATATAATACAATTATATACAGAAATTTCCATTACAGTCTCCCCTCTTTTGATCAATATTTTGATCACTAACCATACCTGCTATCACCTTTAACCTGGAACCTCCACACACTTAGGTGGAGGTAGTCCTGGCCAAAGAGGCAAAAAAAACTCCATTGTGGAGAAAATAATAGCTGAGCAACTTTTTCATTACAAAATGAATTTTCATTGTGAAAAACAAATGATTGATAAGACATATTTACAGAGTACTGGCTGTACACTCCTGTGGCCAGAATGGCCTTCTAGCTTAATTGTGAGCATGCTGACTTATCAGCATATGTAAACACAGACAAATCTACATAAAATGGAAAACGTACAAAAGACAATATATGGATTCAACATGGCTAAACTACTTTTCAAATATATATATCCCTTACAATTAAAGTAATTTAATCAAAAAGTACCCTAGACTGTGATCACAAGAGGGAAACAAATCAAACTCAGAGATTTCTTTAATTTAGTCATTTTTGCAGTGTCTGGTGTGGATCCAGGTGACTTTTCCTTCAAGTTTTGCAAAAACTGTACATGAAATAGATGCTGTATTGAGTCTCCAAACTTTTCCTTATATATAAATGTCTCTTAACAATCCACGAGTCACCTGGCTTTAGTTTTAGATCCTTCCAAACTTTTAGGATCTGGAATTGGGGAGAAAACACATAAATGAGTTACTCAAAAAACCTTAAAAGATCAGCAACATTCTCTGTGAGATCCGAAAGGAGGACTTCAGCTGCTGAGACAAAATATAAGCAAGTGAGTAACACACTCCCAAACCAAATCCCATAGGGAGAGAGTCCAACATCCCCCTTAGGGGCTTCATAAAATATAAGAAAACATTAAGGCAAAAGTTTTCTAGTTTCTTACTCTACTTTGCCCGCTACATTGTAGACAGTAAGGGGTGTAAAAATAAAACCTCAAAACTTCTAGTAAGGACTCTCGTATGAAAAATGATTTCCTCTGTTACTCTCTGTACTTTCTGCCCTCTGTACTTACAAACTACTTCTGATAACACTTTTTACTGTGGCCTTTGCAGTAGCATTTGCCACTGGACATCCACAAAACATGTCCATACAGACAAAATGCATACTCGTAAGATCCTAACTTGGGCATCTGGATATATCTTTTATGTAATCTCTGGGAGGGATGTTCAGCTTTTGGTAACACCTTTGGTAACAGGTAAAACAAGAAGTGGTATGTTATAAAAACAACTGTGGAGAACCCTGTCTCAATCCCACGCTCATTTACTAAGGCAGCCATAACTGCTTGTGACTGATGACACGGTCCATGTGTCAAGCTGGAGGGAAAGGAGTAGCTGGCAGACATAAATGATCACCTTTTCCAAAGTCCTGTTTCATAAGAAGTTGCTCCTGTGGACCACTTGTTCTTCTCGTTCTGGGGTCCTTAAAGCTGAATTATTAATTCCAGCTATACTGGGCCAGAACTAGGGTGGAATCTGTGAGTTGCACAGACCCATCAAGTGTCCGGGGCTGTAAATGCAGCATCCTTAGTCACCTGGTCTGCTTCCATGTGTGAAAGTTAATATGGCTACCTCAGCAAGAACCTGGAAGGCTGAAAGCAGCCGATCAAATTAACTTGGCATGCTTGGTTGGTTTACCTGCCGAAGTAAAAACAAACTTCTGGCCCTTTAAATGGAACCAAAAGCTCTCTATATCTCGACTATTTATATAAATATACACTCTTTTTATAGCTCACAGGCTTTGCTAAAACATGGAGCTCTGCTTCTTGAGCTGGGGAAAAAGGATCCAATGACTTTGAATACAGAGTATCCTTCTGGGTGATAAACTGCATACTCAAATCTACAAAAAATGTAATATCTGGATCTTCAGGGAGTGTGTCCTGCACTGGGCTCACAGCAGCTGATTCCCACATCAATTTAACACATGTGTCTTCCTTTGTCTCCAGCCTCCTCCAATAGAGGCAATGAGGTGGCTGGATTCAAATGTATGCATTTTTCATTGTTAGATTTGTACATAAACTCATATTTTAAACCTTTCATTAGACAAACATTTAGTTATCTGTATATTTGCTGCACAGAATGTCGGACCATTAAAAATTAAATGTTTGACCAAAACAATATCTAACTTTGTCTAAAAGCACCTTTGCATAAAAGCTACAGCTCTGATATATCGGGATGAACCCTTCATTACTGGGTCCACCTTGCATAAATATATTACAATGGCTTGTTTTCTATCAGACTGTTTGTGTAAGAACTCCAGTTTCATGTTTCAAAAGACAACTTTTTCCTGGCAATATTATAATAAATGATAACAATACCCTGCGGTCATGGAGAGATGTCCATAAATCCAAAATATTCTTCTGCTTATACCACTGTACTTACAAGAAAAAGGGGCACATCATTTCACAATCCACACATTCTGCTTTGGATTTCAAAAATAAAAATAAATAAAACAAAAGGACCAAGAATCTGTATGATGGACCAGAAAGCATCAAAAACTATAAAACAACTGGCTGCAGGTGTCATCTATCCTAATAGAGTGTGTGGACTTGATGTGATGGGTCTGTTATATTTAAATTTTATTTATTATTACTCTCACATCATGGACCGCACATCAAGTTATTATCAAAAACCTTACAATATAATTTTTGTAGAAAAACTTCTTATGTATCCCATCCATCTTGGCTTTGTTAAATATTATGGCAGCTTTATTCCAAATAACAACCTCATCTTAATCATTTTTTATCTCAATAAGGGCTTATTGTATAAATGTAAAATTACAAATTTGTTATCCTAATCTAAACTAATCCCATTTTTACAAATTTCCCCAATAACCTGGATTTCATTTCCAACCAAAGGTTGTCTAAACCAGTTTCAATATATCTATATAATTGTTAAACTCATATTAGAAATTAATACTCATTATTACTTAATTTTACCTAATTTCCCTTTTTTAAATGCACTGTTTCCACTATCAAAGGATATTCAATTTGTGTAATACATGGTTAAATGTAACCTTCATTTTACCATGTCTGGAAAACAGATTCAAAATAATTGTGATCACATTGCTTACCACTAGATTCGTTAACCCGGCACATTTTGTTATAAATGTTTTGTCTAAAAAACTGGAATTGGCATGGTGTCCTTCCAGCTTATCACTGACCTCTCATCTCAGCCACATTTCTTTCATGAGAGCACAAAGGAGGGGGTCACATCTGCGTACATGAAACACACAAGGGATAGAACTAAAGGTCCCAGCATTCGCACACACACCAATATCTCTCTAAAATCGCTTACATTTTCCCATTTGTACACAACACATGCATATCATTCTCTCACTTTCTTTTAACTCTTTAATATTTTCCTGCATAAATTCTGCATTCCTTATTTTGTTCAGATATCTTTTATATCTAGCTTCTATGATCAGATGGGCAGCCAGAGTGCTCATCCCATCTTCCCTCTCTGAAAACATATAAAGTATTCTGTTTTAACTCTCATTTCTCTGTTTCTGACTCTAATAGTTGTAGTGCCTGACCCCAAATTCATCCCACAACTTAACATGAAAATGTCCCTTTCTGTCTAGTGTTAATGTCACCCTTGATCCATCCTGCTCACATAGATAACTGTTTCTCTAGCTGTTTACTCTGTATGATTCTTAGTCCCTGTGGCCTTTGGTAACCCAGTTACCCATTGTGGATCCCTGTCCACTCTAACCATTAATCTAGGGGCTCAGTATAGGTGGAACCGCACCTTTGGTTCATATATAGCGCTCCTCTTGCGCTGGGCATTTTTGAGGGTCTCTTACCCTTCATTCCCTTACTTAATTCAATGCCCATAATGACTGGCCAGTCTTCTCTCTTCTCTACGTGTGCCTATACCCTCTTGCCTCTAAACTACTTTATCTAGCAGATGTACTACATATACCTGTGAACAGCACTATTCTTCCCTTTCTTATCTATAACACTCCGATGGACAATAGACAGGGACAACATAACATATAACCACCAATCAATACAGTTCGATTAAGGGGAGTAAAATAGGTACCCTTTGTCCTGAAAATGCCTTACTGATCAAGGAAGTCTGATAACTCAAATGTAAGCAAAAGGCTTACCTCAGCCGGCTGATTATCAGAAATTCCCGGATCGTCTCAAGCTCCTCGTTTCGGATACTCAGGGTCACCTGGAATCCCCTCCTAAGACAAAGCTCACCATGCTGACTCGGTTAAATTGATGATAGGCAACTCCTATCCTCATATTGATTAGTGGTTCCAAATTAATAATAACTACAGCAGTAGGGAACAGACACAAAAGATACACTCAGCATCTTTCCAAATTACTGTTCTGCTTTATTATGACGCAATTGAAGGTTTTTATGCACATGATTACGTAGGTATCACATTAATATTACAATTGTACATTTATGGTAACAAGGGGTGTTACATAGGCAGGCTAATTCTAATCAGGACTCAAAAGAATGTAAACATTTACTGAAAACATTATTAGTGCTGTGTGCACAGTGAGGGCAGCGTGCAATACATACAAAATACAATACAATTATATACAGAAATTTCCATTACAGCGTGGTGATATATAAACCTGGATGACTAACCATAGAAAGTAATAAAGCAATGCAGGAAAGAATTTAAAGCTGAACTCAGAGATTGTTAAAAAAAATTGAATAAACTCTTGCAGTGCCCCCACCCCACTGCAAGGGTTGCATGCTTATTATCACTTGACCTCCAAAAGGTTTTACCCCCCTTCATGACCAAACCATTTTTTTAACAATACGGCACTGCATTATTAATAACTACTGCAGTAGGGAACAGACACAAAAGATACACTCAGCATCTTTCCAAATTACTGTTCTGCTTTATTATGACGCAATTGA
Organism: Aquarana catesbeiana; assembly: GCA_037953035.1. Taxonomy (NCBI): domain Eukaryota; kingdom Metazoa; phylum Chordata; class Amphibia; order Anura; family Ranidae; genus Aquarana; species Aquarana catesbeiana. The sequence goes on along the minus strand of JBBHAA010000512.1, from coordinate 1,166,084 downwards.
AGGTTTATCCCACTGACAATTGCGCGGTCATGTGACGTACACAAATAAAATGCATGTAATTTTCTCCCCACAAATAGAGCTTTCTTTTGGTGGTATTTGATCACCTCTGGATTTTTTAAAAAAAAATTTGTGCTGTAAACAAAAAAAAGTTTCTACTATAAACATATCCAATAAAAAAAATTAAAAAATCAAATATATTCATAAATTTAGGCCAATATGTATTCTGCTACATGTTTTTGGTTAAAATAAAAAATCCCAGTAAGCATACATAGTTATAGCGTCTACAAACTATGGGATATATTCTGGAATTTTATTTATTTATCTATGTTATAGTAGTAATGGCGGCAATCAGCGAATTATAGGAGAACTGCGATATTGCGGTGGACAATCAGACACTAACTGACACTTTGTGGGAACAAGGGACACTAAATGTAACATTGGAAGCCATTACTCCATAGCTCCCAACTGTCCCTGATTCGGAGCAATGTCCCTTTGTCCCTCTTTCCTCCTCATTTGTCCCTCATTTTTGTCTGATCTATAAAGTTTTATATAAAATGCACTTTTTATCTTTTAAAAATTGTTTCCCAGTACTAAAACTTTCATTTAATTTCTAAATTGCTCATTTCTAATTTGTACATTTCAAAAGCAAAAAAAAGGAATAGAAGGTAATAAAGCACTTGTGGGTTTAAACCTTTGTTTTCCATATAATTCTCCTTTAAGGGGACCTGACAAGGGGTGTGTCCTATGCCTACATACTTTTGCTAATAGGTGTCCCTCGTTCCCATCTCAAAAAGTTGGGAGGTATGTTTTTCAATTTATTTTCGTAACAGCTGGGGACAAGCTGTATTCTGGTGAGGGGGTGAGTGTAGCGCCCTCTACCTTAGGTAGGTAGTTGCTAGGTGTAGGTTTTGTGTAAGTTGCCAGCGCAGGTACATTTGGGCAGGCCTATGCTGTGAGCTAGGCCTATTTGTTTTGATCTGGGGGAAGGGGAGTGGTTTAGTGTAGCAGTAGGTGACTGACATGTACTTCAGCTCTTATGCGCCTCCTCTGTTTCCAGGAAGAAGGTTCTGGAAAAGGGGCAGGGCAGAGAGCTGGGGTGACATGGAGTGTATGTGGGAGCCCTGATCAATCCCCAACTAGGATTGGCAGGGGACAGGCCTCCTACATATACCCATGGTCAGCCTGCTGGGGGGGGGTTGTCGGCTGGGTGAACCGGATGATGGAGTGTTAGATTGTCGTGTTTGAGGGAACCCCCTTTCTGGGGGGGGGGGGCTCGGGAGGTGGGATGGAGCCTCTCTTTACATGGCCATAGAGAGGTGTCCTGGAACAGGAGCTGGAAGAGACATTTGGGAGCCCATCCGGAGAAAGTCATTTCAGGAGGGATCCATGCCTGGTGTCGGTGAGTGGAAAGCACAGTGGAAAGCTCTGGAAGAGACATGCCAGGAGTTGGATGTAGAGCCAGAGGGAGAGACTGTGAGTGTTATGTGTCAAGTCGCTGCAGCCAGGAGGGCAAGCAGGATCTTTCTCAATCAAATCGGTTGCTATCTCAAAGGGGTACTGCAGACCCGGCCTGCAAAGGGCTATCAAGAAAAGACTCTAGGACTTATTCAGAGTGAAGATTTGGACAGTGAAGTGAAGCAAGTGATCTCAAGTATTGTGCTGGAGGAGATGTGCAGAGGAAGAGACTATCAGATCTAGATGCAACTACTTTTATTCTGCTAAGAATAAGTATTCATTAAGTATTCATTATCTGGGCATCCTGTGTCCCTTTTCCCCATCCAAGTTTAAACCCCTAATAAAACCGAACGAAAACAAGCAAGAGACTATTCATTGTCTGGGAAAGTGTGCCAAAATGGATGTCTGACCAGCAGGGTGAAATGTGTGGATGTTGAAACACGCAGCAACCTCCACGGGGCCATCGCTACATACCTGTTATACCTCAATAAAACTTTTTTGTGGAAAAAAAAAAACAGGGCCTGACTACGTTCTAATGTCCATGGTTATAGAATAGGATGTTCAACAAGCTCATCCCTACTGATCACCTTTGGGATTAATTGAACATCCACTGTTAGCCAGGTCTTCTCATCCAACATCAGTACCTGACCGTTTTCCCACAGACACCTGTTGTAATATGTTGGCCAATTTATGTATAATATTGTATTGGAGTGCCATGCTGACCAGAAATTCAGTTGCATTGTCCAACTGAATTTTAACATAGCAAGGGGACAGCTGAAAACCCTTTGATGTGTTAGTCTCATGCAAGTCTACCTAGGGGTGTGAGGTATGGGCTGTTAACCTAATTGAACATTTCAAAGGGTATATTGTTTAAAGGACCATAGAAGAAATATTTATTGATGGTAATTAGACTTAAGGGGGTAACAATGGGATCAAGGAGTGTTTTGGGTTGGCCTAGCGGAGGCTCCCTCCTGTGGGGCTAATTTATCAGGGGGGCTTGTTGATATGCAGGAATGTAGGTATTCCAAGGGCTCAAAAGGGTGTTCTGTTTATCTAATTAATATATCTAAAGGGGACTTGTTGATGTTGATATGCGGGAGTGCAAATTGGGGTGGTTCACAGCTGTTCACGGCTGGGGGTTGTTGTCTGTTTGAAAGACTAAAGCTAATCAAAGTCCTAAATTGAAACGGCCAATCAAATTGCTCAGCCATTCAATATTTAGTGAATATAACACGGCATTCAGTCTATAGGTTTGGTGAGTGAGGCTTGTCTGTGGGGAGGGAGGCTTGTCTGTGTATGCACACTCGGACCTAAGACATGGGGTTCTGAATTAGATCTACTCTGTCGGATCTTTTTGTCATCTGTGGACTTTGGACTTTGTTCTGTGTTGGAAGTCAATAAAGTGCATCTCTCTGGAAGAATTGGGTTGCTGCGGAAGAGTACTTACATCATCATTATAATACCTAAATATTAATTATCATACCCACTCTACATCATATCACCCAGTATATATTAATATACCCGATCACTACAATATGAAGTGGCATGCCGTTGTCTCCATCCTATGAAAGGACCTGACCGGGTTAAGGTCGCAAGCCCCCTATGCTTGCCGTTTGGTAAGCGCGCATTTCAATTTTAGTATCACAGTGGTGCGGTGAAGGATCCACTTTTTTATCTGCATTCGTGCCTTCAGACTGGGACCTGTGCCTATGCCTTTTCACTTTATCCATCTGGACTTTATTTAATGTGATAGGAGTGCTTACTATACACCTTATGGTTTTGATTTAGGAACTATGTTATCCGTTTGAATTGGGGTTTATTTATTTATTTATCCCATTTACACTGGTATATTTTCACAACTATACAGTTATTCACAGCGCTGCCCATTTATATTTATTGTTGTATAGTGTGTGTATCTCACTTTGAGTGGCTGCTTTTGCTACATCCTATTTTTCACTATATTATTTTTTATCACAATTTATTATCAATATTTGTATAAGGTACCTTTTGTGTGTTATACAGTGCGGTAGTTTTTCCCTTTCTATTATAGATCGCGCCCTTCCTCAGAGAATCATGCCTATCTAATGAGCATAAATGTAGTAGTTTATATAGTCCACTAATAATTAATTAAAGCGAACAACCAATTCATCTGGAATCGATCAGACAATCAATTAAAGTCTCAAAATGTATCATCAAGATTGGATTTACTGTGATCTTGGAATCAAAGGTCACATGCGGGAACACAAATAACGCTCACACCTTGTGGGATATAACAATCAAGGATCCTAAAAAAATAAATTAACAAATAATCAATTACCCCAAAACAAAATATTAATGTGAATCACAATGAAAATAAGAATCAAACAAGAAGTAAAATGAAACCCAAAACATGAAATAAAAACATAAAATAAAAAAACACAAACCTAAAAAAGGAGAATGAAATAACCATCATTGTGCGATCATCTGCGTGCATCGATACATCTATGTAACCCCATACATAAAATTTGCATAGAATCAGATAAACGACCAATGTCACACAAATGAAGAGGTAATATAAGCATTCATAAATGTAGAAAACAAAATATGATGGTTCACTAAATATATAAATTTATTAAACTACTCATCAAAAGTTCAAAGAAACAAGTACAGGTCAAAATCAGAACTTAACCCTTTCGGCTGGAGAGTGTCCAGCCGATGAATCCAGCTAACTTCTCTCTTCCTTAGAGCCATTTCCCTGTCTCCCCCGCGTCTATTTTTGGAAATGCTGTCAACCACCATAAATCTTAATTGGGACACTGTATGTCCCTGCTCGACAAAATGTCTAGCTAAGGGAAGTTTGACAAGTTTGTCCCTGATTGAATACTTATGACGGGCTATGGGGTCCTTAACTTTCTGTGTGGTCTCCCCTACATAAAGGAGACCACAGGGGCATTTAACAACCCTTTCATGACTAAGCCTATTTTTGAAATTTGGTGTTTACAAGTTAAAATCCGTATTTTATTTTTTGCTAGAAAATGACTTAGAACCCCCAAACATTATATATATTTTTTTAGCAGAGAATCTATAGAATAAAATGGAGATTGTTGCAATATTTTATATCACACGGTATTTGTGCAGCGGTGTTTTAAACATAATTTTTTGGGAAAAGGGACACTTTCATGAATTTTAAAAAAACCAAATAGTAAAGTTACCCCAATTTCTTTGTATAATGTGAAAGATGATGTTATGCTGAGTAAATAGATACTAAACATGTCAATGCTTTATAATTGCACGCACTCGTGGAATGGCGACAAAGAATTTCCATAGGTTACCAGGTTAGAGTTACAGAGGAGGTCTAGTGCTAGAATTATTGCTTTCACTCCGACGATCGCAGTGATACCTCAAATGTGATTTGAACACCATTTACATATGCGGGCGCGACTTTCGTATGCGTTTTCTTTGCTGCGCGAGCTCGCAGGGACGGGGGCGCTTTAAAAAATGTTTTTTTTTTCCTTATTTATTCTATTTATTTTTATATTTATAAACTGTGTTAAAAAAAAATGATGACTTTTATTGCTGTCACAAGGAATGTAAACATCCCTTGTGACAGTAATAGGTGGTGACAGGTACTCTTTATGGAGGGATCGGGGGTCTTTTAGACCTTTGCACTTCAAAGTATTCAGATCGCCGTTTTCGGCTATTCTGAATACTGTGTATTTTTTTAAAACCGGCGCCATTGGCAACCGAATAAACGGGAAGTAACGTCATGATGAACACTTTCGTGTTTACGATTAGGATTCTGGAACGAAGCCGCCCATGGCTTCGTTCCAGCTCGCCGCCAGAGGCGTCCAATTGGTTCCATCCGGAGGCCCGGTAAGAACGGCGGTAGGGGGCGGGATGGGGGGCGTCCCCTCCCGCTCCTCCGGTATAACAGGGGAGCAGCTTTTAGCCACAACGGTTGTTATACCAGGAAAGCCGATCGCCCGCTGTAAAAAACGATACCAGTATGATGCCTGCAGCTGCGGGCATCATCCCAGTATAACCCCGGAAAGCCGAGTACGCACATCTGCGTACGCATGGCGGGAAGGGGATAATATACACAATATAGGACGATTGGCAAGTATAGTGTTCTCTAATTGGAAACTTCTTCCTTTTATCATGCTTGAGCATTGTATGCAACAGAGGCATGGAAATGAACCCGTGTTTTTAGGACCTAAAAAGGTTACGCGGGAGCTTGGTATGGACTATTAATCTGATTTCACTAAATTGTCATGAGTCGTCCTTCCTCGTCGATATGGCGGGGGGGATTTCTAAATTCAGGGACCGAAGGGTAAGCACTGTGTAAAATAGACCAATGTTTCCTAATGATGTTATTGATCTTATGTGAAAAAGGGTGAAATTGTGAGGTGAAAGGCATTCTGTGACCCAAGTTTCTAGTAGGTAGAATATCATTATTTATATTAATACGTTCAGAATGAACTAGATCTGCAGGATAACCTCGTTGTCGCAGCCTGTCTTCCATCCCATTTAATTTAGTGTTACAGACGTCTGTTTCACTCGTGATTCTGGTTACATGTTTTAATTGACTACGGGGGATAGATTTAAAAACCCCGGAGGATGAAAATGTGAAAATAGCAACAATTGATTGCGTACAATATAATTAAAAATTTCAATTTATTAAATTACAAATAATAAAAGATGTATATATAGATACAATTTGACAACAAGGCAACTTGGAAATTGTTGCAAGACAGCATATATTCTAAAATGACAGTGCGTAAAGCCCGCATGAGTAAGTGAAGGCCAGTTGATGTACTTAAGGACGTTAGCCTCAACAGTTTTGCGGCATATATTTCCAAAGGGTATATACCAAAAAATACAAAGTCATGAAACATAAAATTGGAGTAATTCAAGTTGTATAAACACACTCACCAACCACTGCCCAATCGGGCGAGAACAGCACTTGTGAGATGCCCAAGTTGGGCGATCTTGCAGCAATTTCCAAGTTGCCTTGTTGTCAAATTGTATCTATATATACATCTTTTTTTTTTTTTTTTATGGCTTTTTAATACTTTCCTTGTCAAAAGAAGTTTATTGAGTATACAATGTTATAAAGATACATAAAGTAAGTTTACAAGGATCTATAAAGTAAGCTCATTGTTTTACAGTAGGGTTTATATAGGTAAATATCATGAAATTTCAAATATTAAACATTGGGTTCACGTAAACCTAAATTAAAGATATATATCATTTCCTTAGTTACTTTTGTAGGTATTTAAATGATTTATACCTACTATACATATTGTTTACAAGTAGAGTGTATATAGGTCAAATAAATTCTGATAATGAGCTTTAATCGTAAGGTGGAGAAAAGGAAAGAGAAAGAAGAAAAAGGGTTGAAAGGTAGAGGTATGGTCCACAAGGTTGTCCCGCTCGTCAGTTTATTATTCTTTTTAGTTCTCTTTGATGCCTTAGAATGGGTGTCTCTGTAAGTCATTTAATCTGTTACCATGGCAACAGGACAGAGTCATTGAAATTTGACAGGAACTGTTGTTTTATCCAAGGGTGCCAAAGTTTTTCAAATTTTGGAATTTGATTTTGATCGATGGCTACCATCTTAGCATGGGACATTGTATTATTCATTCTGTGAATTGTTTCTGCTAGTACCAATGTAGTAGATTTCCATGCCTTGGCCACTGTTTGTTTTGCAGCCGTTATTAGTTGGATCATAAGTTTGAATTGAGAGAGTGTTAACCATTCCGGTTTTAGATTAAGTAAAGTTAAATATGGATCTGGTTGTATTATCTTTTTAAATATTTTAGATGCAATCACGAAAACTTCCTTCCAGAAGGTTTGGATTACTGGGCACGTCCACCATATGTGTAAATATGTGCCTATTTCTGGGCATCCTCGAAAACAAAGAGCTGAGGTATTAGGTGAATATTTTGCCACTCTAGCGGGTACAAGGTACCAGCGAGTTAGGACTTTATAATTTGTCTCCAGTGCTAAGATGTTGGGTGAAGATGACTTAGATGTGAGCCATATGTTAGACCAGTCCGTGTCTTCTAAAGTTCGTCCCAGGTCCTCCTCCCACCTCTGAACGTAAGAGGGTCTATTAAGATTTGCTACTCCATATAATTGATTATAAAGTGATGAAATTGTACCTTTAGCAAATGGATCTTTTGTACAGATTGATTCAAAAGTGGATAATTGGGATAATGATGTATCCCCCTTTAGGAATGGTGTATAGAAATTTTTGATTTGGAGATATCTAAATATCTCAGAGTTTGGTAGATCATATTTTTCTCTAAGGACTTTGGACTTTGTTCTGTGTTGGAAGTCAATAAAGTGCATCTCTCTGGAAGAATTGGGTTGCTGCGGAAGAGTACTTACATCATCATTATAATACCTAAATATTAATTATCATACCCACTCTACATCATATCACCCAGTATATATTAATATACCCGATCACTACAATATGAAGTGGCATGCCGTTGTCTCCATCCTATGAAAGGACCTGACCGGGTTAAGGTCGCAAGCCCCCTATGCTTGCCGTTTGGTAAGCGCGCATTTCAATTTTAGTATCACAGTGGTGCGGTGAAGGATCCACTTTTTTATCTGCATTCGTGCCTTCAGACTGGGACCTGTGCCTATGCCTTTTCACTTTATCCATCTGGACTTTATTTAATGCGATATGGCGGGGGGGATTTCTAAATTCAGGGACCGAAGGGTAAGCACTGTGTAAAATAGACCAATGTTTCCTAATGATGTTATTGATCTTATGTGAAAAAGGGTGAAATTGTGAGGTGAAAGGCATTCTGTGACCCAAGTTTCTAGTAGGTAGAATATCATTATTTATATTAATACGTTCAGAATGAACTAGATCTGCAGGATAACCTCGTTGTCGCAGCCTGTCTTCCATCCCATTTAATTTAGTGTTACAGACGTCTGTTTCACTCGTGATTCTGGTTACATGTTTTAATTGACTACGGGGGATAGATTTAAAAACCCCGGAGGATGAAAATGTGAAAATAGCAACAATTGATTGCGTACAATATAATTAAAAATTTCAATTTATTAAATTACAAATAATAAAAGATGTATATATAGATACAATTTGACAACAAGGCAACTTGGAAATTGTTGCAAGACAGCATATATTCTAAAATGACAGTGCGTAAAGCCCGCATGAGTAAGTGAAGGCCAGTTGATGTACTTAAGGACGTTAGCCTCAACAGTTTTGCGGCATATATTTCCAAAGGGTATATACCAAAAAATACAAAGTCATGAAACATAAAATTGGAGTAATTCAAGTTGTATAAACACACTCACCAACCACTGCCCAATCGGGCGAGAACAGCACTTGTGAGATGCCCAAGTTGGGCGATCTTGCAGCAATTTCCAAGTTGCCTTGTTGTCAAATTGTATCTATATATACATCTTTTTTTTTTTTTTTTTAAGGCTTTTTAATACTTTCCTTGTCAAAAGAAGTTTATTGAGTATACAATGTTATAAAGATACATAAAGTAAGTTTACAAGGATCTATAAAGTAAGCTCATTGTTTTACAGTAGGGTTTATATAGGTAAATATCATGAAATTTCAAATATTAAACATTGGGTTCACGTAAACCTAAATTAAAGATATATATCATTTCCTTAGTTACTTTTGTAGGTATTTAAATGATTTATACCTACTATACATATTGTTTACAAGTAGAGTGTATATAGGTCAAATAAATTCTGATAATGAGCTTTAATCGTAAGGTGGAGAAAAGGAAAGAGAAAGAAGAAAAAGGGTTGAAAGGTAGAGGTATGGTCCACAAGGTTGTCCCGCTCGTCAGTTTATTATTCTTTTTAGTTCTCTTTGATGCCTTAGAATGGGTGTCTCTGTAAGTCATTTAATCTGTTACCATGGCAACAGGACAGAGTCATTGAAATTTGACAGGAACTGTTGTTTTATCCAAGGGTGCCAAAGTTTTTCAAATTTTGGAATTTGATTTTGATCGATGGCTACCATCTTAGCATGGGACATTGTATTATTCATTCTGTGAATTGTTTCTGCTAGTACCAATGTAGTAGATTTCCATGCCTTGGCCACTGTTTGTTTTGCAGCCGTTATTAGTTAGACCATAAGTTTGAATTGAGAGAGTGTTAACCATTCCGGTTTTAGATTAAGTAAAGTTAAATATGGATCTGGTTGTATTATCTTTTTAAATATTTTAGATGCAATCACGAAAACTTCCTTCCAGAAGGTTTGGATTACTGGGCACGTCCACCATATGTGTAAATATGTGCCTATTTCTGGGCATCCTCGAAAACAAAGAGCTGAGGTATTAGGTGAATATTTTGCCACTCTAGCGGGTACAAGGTACCAGCGAGTTAGGACTTTATAATTTGTCTCCAGTGCTAAGATGTTGGGTGAAGATGACTTAGATGTGAGCCATATGTTAGACCAGTCCGTGTCTTCTAAAGTTCGTCCCAGGTCCTCCTCCCACCTCTGAACGTAAGAGGGTCTATTAAGATTTGCTACTCCATATAATTGATTATAAAGTGATGAAATTGTACCTTTAGCAAATGGATCTTTTGTACAGATTGATTCAAAAGTGGATAATTGGGATAATGATGTATCCCCCTTTAGGAATGGTGTATAGAAATTTTTGATTTGGAGATATCTAAATATCTCAGAGTTTGGTAGATCATATTTTTCTCTAAGCGATGGGAATGAAAGGAATGATTTAGATGCTATGAAGTCATTTAGTGTCTGAATGCCTGATGTTGTCCAAGCTTTAAAAGAATTTGGGTAGATCCATGCCGGATAAAAGGCCGGATTTCTGATAAAAGAAAGGAGAGGATTGTGTGGAGATTGTAACTGATATTTGGTTTTTAGTTTATCCCAGAGAGATAAGAAGTGTTTAGTTATGGGATTATGAATTTTAAAGCGGTCTTTAGGATCAAGCCATAATAAATTTGATATTAATAGAGGGTCATTTTCTGAAGCCTCTATAAATACCCATAATGGGATTTCCTGTTTTGCATGGTATTTGGACAGACTGGCCAAATGTGCTGCTCTGTAGTAGTTAGTAAAATTAGGGTATCCCAGGCCTCCTTTATTTTTGGGAAGATGTAGTATGTGTATAGGTATACGTGGTTTAGAAGAGCCCCATATAAACGAAGTTGCTCTTTTTTGTACTATTCTCAAAAAATAGGAAGGAATTGGAATAGGGAGGACTCTGAAAAGATAAAGCAATTTGGGTAGAATAGTCATTTTGATTGCATTAATCTTCCCTATCCAGGATAAAGGAAGTTGCGACCATTGTTTTATTAGATTTGTGATCTGTCTTAATACAGGAGGATAATTGGTTGAGAATAAGTCAGAATGAGATGCTGTTAAATGAATTCCAAGATATGGGATTGATTTTTCTGCCCATGTGAATGGGAGTGCAGCCCTAGCCGGGATCAATTCCATGTTTGTGAGTGAAATATTAAGCACTAGGCATTTCTTAGGATTAATCATAAGGCCGGATAGGGCTGCAAATCCATCAAGAGCTGGTATTAAGTTAGGACCAGAGACCTGTGGTGATGATAGAAAAAGTAATATTTCGTCTGCAAATATACATAATTTGTGTGTAATACCTCCTACTTCAATGCCAGTTATAGTTTGGTTTGTTCTGATGTATTGGGCCATGGGTTCGAGTATAAGGGCAAATAATAAGGGAGATAATGGGCAACCCTGTCGGGTACCTCTTTCGATATTAAAGGCTTCAGATTTGTATCCAGCATATTTTATATAGGCTTTGGGTTTATTATATAATGCTTTGATCCATTTTAAAAAGTGGGGTCCAAAACCCCATTTTTGTAATGAATATTGCATATATTGCCAGGATACTGTGTCAAATGCCCTCTTAATATCGAGAGATAGAAAACATAAAGGGATTTTCCGTTTTTTAGCAATATGTGCCAATAACACTGCCCTGCGTATATTATCGCCTGCCTGTCTATTTGGCATGAAGCCTACTTGATCTCTATGTATTAATTTTCCTATAATGCTATTGAGGCGTTTTGCTATTATTTTTGCTAATAATTTAATATCGAGGTTTAACAGAGAGATAGGCCGATAATTCACACAGGAAGTATCATCAGAAAGGGGTTTTGGGATCATACAAACAATTGCCATTAGTGTTTCTTGCCGAAAAGAATGTCCATCTAGAAGTTTGTTAAAAGTTTCAGTGAGAATGGGAGAGAGTATTTCTGGGAATGTTTTATAGTATAAAGCCGAGTAGCCGTCTGGGCCTGGTCTTTTGTTAAGTTTTAGGTCTTTTATGGCGTTAGCAACTTCATCTATATTTATAGGCTCATCCAAACTGCTTTTTTGATTCTGAGATAACTCAGGTAAGGTTATTTTTGAGAAGAAGGATTCAGCCTCTGTAGGATTAAATTCATTGTTTGTCTTGTATAAAGTTGCGAGATGTGAGTGAAATTTATGGACTATTTTAACTGGATTACAAGTGTATTTTTTGATAATTTCAAACGTATTGGTTTGAAAGATTTGTTAGTTGAATTTAATGCCCGAGCCAAATATGTACCTGGTTTGTTTGTATTCATGTAGAAATTGTGTTTGGAGCGTTTGAGGGATTTATCAACTGACTCAGTGAGAAATAGATCGTATTCCAATCTAGATTTTTCCAGATGAGATTTTGTACTCTGGGATGGATTATCTTGAAATGATATGTAGGCTGCATTAAAATTGAGTTCTAGTTTTTTTGCTAGATTTTTGCGTTCCCGTTTAAATAGTGCCATTTGTCTTTGTATTGTACCACGCAAGACAGGCTTATGAGCTTCCCACAGTGTTATTGGGGAGATGTCTGTTGTATTATTAATTGATATGTATTCCTTTAAAGCTTGTTCAATGGCCATCTGATGTAGTGGGTGTTTGAGCATTATGTCCGGTAAGTACCACGTTGGGTCATGCGCTTTTGGTATGGCTGAGGCTATAGTAGTGTATACTGCATTATGGTCAGACCACGGAATCAGAATTATATCTGATGCAATAATTTCTGGTATCATTCCTATTGTTAGAAAAATATGATCTATTCTGGTGAAGGTTTGATGAGGGTGCGAGAAATAAGTGAATTTCTTTTTCATTGGGTTACTTTCTCTCCATGAATCTACCAGATTGTATTTGGAAAGAAGTTGAGAAAAAGGTAATCTAGAGGTTATTTTGGATGGTGTAAAAGGTGATTTATCTAGAAATGGGAGGAGGACCTGGTTCGAATCCCCACACATTATCACTGTTCCTATTTTGTGTGTATTAATCACTTGTAATATATGTGAGAGGAATGGTGTAGGTTGTTTGTTAGGAGCGTAGTAGGAAATCACCGTGATTGCTGTATCCATTATATAACCCATGAGTATCAGGTATCTACCTTCTGGGTCTTTAATTTCTGATGATAAGGTGAATGGTGTGGATCGGTGAAATGCAATTAGAGTTCCCCTTTGCTTGGTACAGGCAGAAGCCGTGTAAATTTGTTGATAAAAAGGAGAAATATATTTTGGAGTAGAATCTTTGGTGAAGTGTGTTTCTTGGAGGCATACTATGTGAGCCTTCTTGTTATGGAAAGTACGGAAGGCTTTGGTCCTTTTTTGAGGGACATTTATTCCCTGAACATTTAGGGAAAGTATACTCAGTGGTGCCATGGCAATAGATCAAATAGTTTTGACTTACTTTTTGTTATGCAGAGCTGACTGCGCAGATCAACCTGTGTGGACTGAAGAGATGAATAGATAGAAAAGAAACCAGTGAATTCTGGAGTAAAGAGTAAACAAAAAACATATGAGATTAGATGATACATTGTATAAATTATTTTTTGCAAGTAATCACAATTTACCCGTGAAAGAGAGTAAATATCTCTCTCAGGGGAATAAGTGCCTTCATCACACTCCCACATAATATGGTTGGGAGAATGAGGAGGGCTAATGGGGGTACACGGATCTTCCGCTTACAGGAGAGAAGTGCTATGTCAAAAGACATCAAAATGATGTTTCATTAATTGGAGTGCAGAATATAGTTTTTGTTGAAATTATTTATTCCAGGGTGGTTGTATATGGTTAGTCTTGCCCTAGGCTAAATAATTCAGTTAGAAAGGTACTGTTAATAACTTTGGTATTGATGAAGATAGTTTGAATTATTTTGGGATTTTAACCCTTTTAGAGTAAACAATTACATATTTTATTCATATGTAACTGTTTAGATATGTTAACTCATAAAATTGAGGTTGTATTGCTTCAGATTAGAATAAACAAAAACATAATTCTAGGAAGAAGAAAGAAAGAAAAAGCTTCCATTACTTCTGGATTATTGAACATATTTGTCCTAAAAAGTAATAAATCTATTGTTATTACCTGATAATATATAACTGAACAAGAATTTCCTTATTTCACTTATATAGTCTAAGGCTATATGAATCAGAAGTAATAAGAAATATAACTGGAATGTAACATGATCCCACACAGTGTGTGACTATCAGAATGCAGTTACATTCAGTTATAAATATAGGTTTTTTATAGAGAACCATCTCTTAGTATAATAAATGAAGAGATATCAGGAATTAGGATGTCAGTCCATTGAATCTTCTTGGTCCATGGATGATGTGGCATAATGGCCTCTTTTGTGAGAATGATGATTCCCATTTTGTTCTGAAATTTTCTGGGTGCTGCCTGAAGGTGAAGATGACGCCATTCTTCTGCGTGTGGGAGAGTTGCTGCTTGTGGGTTCTGTCAGATTTAATTTTAAAAGGGTTTGTTGTAGTTCATCTGCTGATCTGCTTCTGTAAATTGTACCTTGGTAGTTAAATCTGACTGAAAAGGGGAAGCCCCATTGATACATAATGTTGTGGCGTTGCAGATCCATTAGTTGGGGTTTCATGGATCGTCTTTTAGTAATAGTAAGTTGGGATAGGTCAGCAAAAATTTGATAATTGTGTCCTTGAAAATTAAGTTCCTTTTTTTCTCTTGCAGCAATTAGTATTTGTTCTTTCGTTCTGTAATAATGAAATTTTGTGATTATATCACGTGGGGGTCCATCTTTCTTTTTGGCTGTGAGGGCTCTGTGTACTCTGTCCAGTTCTAAACGTTCAATAGGGATATCTGGCTTTAGTTCTTGTAATAGAGCAGTAATAGTAGATTGAAGGTCTGTCACAGTTTCAGGTATTCCCCTTATGCACAAGTTTGAACGTCTGGCTCTATTTTCGTAATCTTCGAGCTTAGTTTGAAGTATTAAATTCTCTTTTTTTAATTGTTCCAATTCTGTTATATTTTCTTGGGTTGTAATTTCAATTTCATCCATTTTTATTTCTAAGGCTGCGGTTCGGTTTCCCAGCTCTCTTATTTCTTTGGTTAGGCTTTTTGTTATTTGGTCTGAGGTTTGTTTTAAAGCCTTATGAAGCATCTTTTCAAATTGTAATAATATTACTGGGGATACTGAGGAGGCTTGTGGAGAAGTTTGTGAGAGGATTTGTTCTGTATCTGACTCAAATGGAGAGTCTTGCTGTGACATTTTCTGTCTGTGAGAGCGCCCTGATGCTGTATCTTGTGAGGTGACTGGAGCTGCTTCAGCTGCAGTGAGTGCCTGTGAGCTCTTTGTGAGGTGATTTTTATTTCTGCCACGGCTTCCTCCCAGTACCATATTTCCTGCCCAAACTTTCACAGTTTGTTCCCTGGGGCAAAAAGGTTCAAATGGATACCTTTTGAGCCTGCAGGCTCCGCTTTGTCCTTCTCTTCTCTCCTCAGCGGTGTGGAGCTCTAACAATGCATGTCTGCTCTGTTAGGATATATATATACATCTTTTATTATTTGTAATTTAATACATTGAAATCTTTATCTATATTGTATGTTTTCATGGGGTACCGCAATAGTCCACATATTTTCTTAAGGGAAGGTAGGGATTGTTTGGAGTAGTCCTTGCTACATTCTCCCCAATCCCCTTTAGTTTCAGTAATTGATTGTGGTCAGTAGGTTTTCTATATAAATCACTGACTATATGTCCATCCTTAATGGATAGAAGTGTATCCAAGAATGGAACAGCGTCCGTGTTACTCAGCATGTTAAATGTCAAACCAGGAATTAATGAATTCAAATAAAGATTAAACAAGGACAATGCATGTAAGTCACCAGTCCATATAGCAAAGACAATGAACCTGTACCAAGCTGTACAGTGCTCATTGAATAATGTACAATGGAAAATGAAAGCTTGTTCGATCATATCCATAAATGCATTAGCGTAAGGTGGAGCTACATTACCACCCATCGCTGCCCAGCAAGCTGTAAATAATGAATATCCTTAAATAGAAAGAAATTTTCCTCTAATACATAAGTCAATAATTCAAGGAGAAACGAAATCTGGGCAGAAGTGTATTTTTTGGAATCAATCACCAAACGTTTGCAGGCTTCTATACCTAGAATATGTGGAATAGCTGTATATAAATTGGCAACGTCCCATGTGACCAGCAATGCATCAGATGGAATAACCAAAGATTGAATTTTATTTAAAAAATCCTGGGTATCTCTTATGTATGAGCGAGTCTGTGTAATCAATGGAGTTAAACATTTATCAAGATATTTGGCCAAAGGCATAGTTACTGATGCAGTGCTGGACACAATGGGTTGGCCTGGGGGATTAATGGGGTCTTTATGTATCTTAGGGAGCACATAAATGATCGGAGTCACGGGATGTTCAGAAATTAAATAGGTTTGCTTGTTGACTTCAATGATGTTACTTTGTACTGCTTGGCCAACCACCTTTTTAATCCTATTCAAAACACGTGATGTGGGATCGGTTTCCAGACATCTATACACCTTGGGATCTGCCAACTGTCTGTGAATTTCCCTCTCATACTGTATGGTATTCATTATCACTATTGAGCCGCCTTTGTCAGCCGGCTCGATGGTGATTTCTTTAAGTGCGGCCAAGGAGGAAAGAGCCGTAATTTCATCTTGTGTCATGTTTTTTGGAATAAAACTAATAAGTGATCAGCGCAACTTAATATTATAAATATAGATGATTTAGCATTGTGCAATAATCTGTGCAAAAATTGCTAAAAAAAAAAATGCGACTGTGCAAAAAAACACTAAAGATGCTGTGCAAAATTGCTAGGTGCAAATATGAGTTTGTGTTCAAATAAATCAATACCAATGAACGCTCATGGCGCTGTGCAAAATACAAATATGAATCTGTGCACATAAGATGATTTCAGTGCAAAAAATTGTTATTGATATTTATATAATTTTTTTGCACGAAAATCATCTTATGTGCACAGATTCATATTTGTACTTTGCACAGTGCCATGAGCGTTCATTGGTATTGATTTATTTGAACACAAGCTCATATTTGCACTTAGCAATTTTGCACAGCATCTTTAGCGTTTTTTGTTTTTTTTTGCACAGTCACATTTTTTTAGCAATTTTTACACAGATTATCGCACAGTGCTAAATCATCTACATATATTTATAGCATGAGCATTCATTGGCATTGTTTTATTTGAGCACTAGCTCATATATGCACCTAGCAATTTTGCACAGCATCTTTAATGTTTTTTTGCACAGTCGCAATTTTTAGCAATTTTTGCACAGATTATTGCACAGTGCTAAATCATCTATAGTTATAATATTAAGTTGCGCTGATCACTTATATATTTTATACCAATTTAGTGCACTCATACACTTTAGATCTAGCTGCAATTTATCAGAGTACTATATTATACATTCACTTTGATGGCGCAACGGACCTTGCTTACATTTATGTTTTTTGTGATCCCTCCCATTATTTCTATGCAAAAAATCATTAATGTCCTCGTCCACTTTGCTGATGAACAATTCAGCTGCTGCACTAGACGTAGGGGGAACAAAGCCACCCATAACACTGACGCTGTTCTATTCTTGGATACACTTCTATCCATTAAGGATGGACATATAGTCAGTGACTTATATAGAAAACCTACTGACCGCAATCAAATGTTGCTATTTTCAAGTTTTCATCCTCCAGGGGTTTATAAATCTATCCCCCGTAGTCAACGCATAACCAGAATCACGAGTGAAACAGACGTCTGTAAACTAGATTAAATGGGATGGAAGACAGGCTGCGACAACAAGGTTATCCTGCAGATTTAGTTCATTCTGAACGTATTAATATAAATAATTATATTTTACTACTAGAAACTTGGGTCGCAGAATGCCTTTCACCTCACAATTTCACCCTTTGTCAAATAATATCAATAACATCAAAGGGTTAAATTCTGATTCTGACCTGTACTTATTTCTTTGAAATTTTCATGAGTAGTTTAATGAATTTGTATATTTAGTGAACCATCAAATTTAGTTTTCTACATTTATAATTGCTTATATTACCTTTTCATTTGTGTGACATTGGTCATTTATCTGATTCTATGCATATTTTATGTATGAGGTTACATAGATGTATCGATGCACGCAGATGATCGCACAATGATGGTTATTTCATTTCATTCTCTTATTTTAAGTTTGTTTTTTTTATTTTATGTTTTTATTTCATGTTTTGGGTTTCATTTTACTTCTTGTTTGATTCTTATTTTCATTGTGATTCACATTAATATTTTGTTTTGGGGTATTTGATTATTTGTTAATTTATTTTTAGGATTCTTGATTGTTATATCCCACAAGGTGTGAGCATTTGTTGCATTCCCGCATGTGACCTTTCATTCCAAGATCACAGTAAATCCAATCTTGACAATACATTTTGAGACTTTAATTGATTGTCTGAATAATTCCAGATGAATTGGTTGTTCGCTTTAATTAATTATTAATGGACTATATAAACTACTACATTTATGCTCATTAGATAGGCATGATTCTCTGAGGAAGGGCGTGATCTATAATAGCCCGAAAACGTTTATATCATGTATGCCTGATTTTAAGGATGTTGTGTTGATGTCTTTTTGATGAATTTTTTCCAATAAAGATATTTTGTGCAGCAATCTTATCTGAAATTCCACTATATCGAAGCCCGTGGGAAGGCTTGATTGCTAAGCACAATCCATTGTGACTGATGTGCACCTTAACCCTTGGACCTCTCTCTCTCTCTCTCTCTCTCTCTCTCTCTCTCTCTCTCTCTATCTATATATATATATATTTATTTATTATACTGTACGTAAAGTATTAATAACAAAATATCTTTGCGCCTGACCCCTTAGCTCACCTCTTTGGGCTTTAGCCAACTTGTTCATCAGGTAAGACTTCCCTGTGCGGTACATTCCTGCAATTCCAACCACCACCACCGGCTGATCTATCCTGGACAAGATGCTTGCAGGCCCAGGATTTACTTGGAGCGTACCATCTTCACGGTTCTCAATCAGGCACACTGGAGCCTCCATTCTGATAGACATCTTTATGAAGACCTAGGAAGAATCCACATAAGTCTGTTTGTACACAGGCAATTTTCAGCACAACCTGAATCTCCTGATTGAAACTAACCTCTACCCAATTGTATACCTACCTCTTGACTGGTCTGCTCAGTAGGCAAAGAGCTCTTCTTCAAATTTGTATTACTTCCTTATTCTTGTAAGTTATTCACTTAGATCCAAGAAAGTGGCTTCAGGAGCAGTGACCGGTTCATACGTTGTTTAGCAGTATCCTCCTCTGTGTCTAACAGCATTATCAAGGCTTGTAATAGTTAAACGGGGATGTGTGCAAAAAGGAAACTGAAAGCAACGGTAGCATAGAATAATATGATTGTGGGCTCTTGTTAACCCCTTCTGCTTGTTAAACACACAGAATGCCTCTTTATTAGGACTATTGTGTCACACTTGCAGAACTCAGCGGTAGACCTCAGTTGTGAATGCAGATGTTATTATACTTACGCGGCAATCTATACATCACACTTATGCCACGTACACACGACCAGACTTTCCTTCAGAGTAGACTCTGACGGTCTTTCCAACGGAGTTCGGACGGAGTTCCGCTGAAACGGACTTGCCTACACACGATCACACCAAAGTCCATTAGTTTAGAATGCGATGACGTACGATGGGACTAGAAAAAGGAAGTTCAATAGCCAGTAGCCAATAGCTGCCCTTGCGTCGTTTTTGGTCCATCAGACTAGCATACAGATGAATGGTTTTCCCGATAGGAATTGAGTCCATCGGAAAGATTTGAAACATGTTCTATTGCTAGGTAGGTCAGAATTTTAAAAAGAAAAGGTCCAACGAAGCCCACACACGATCGGAATGTCCGACGGAATGATTCTGTCAGACCTTTTCTGCCGGAAAGTCTGGTTGTGTGTACGCTGCATCACAGTCCAGAACTTCTGAAATTGCATATAATTTCATGCGGAGTGTTTTGTGAAATAAAACCTGCAGTGTGGGCTTTTAACCCTTGCCCTCAATTAGTGCACCAAGATAGTGCACCACCACCTGCCCTCTATACACATTAGACATAATGAGGCCAAAGAGAAGAAGAGTGTGCTATTCTCACCCACCCCCTGCCCTCTATACACAGTAGAAGTTTACAGAAGGTCATACATGCACTTAGTGATTTGTAATAGATTTACATACAAACAATTGCAAACCAGTGATTGATCTTTAATTAAAATATTGAACATTGCAACACACATTGTTCCACCACCTCTACTCCCTGCCCACCGGGCACACACAATGCTGCCAACATAGACATGATCAATGTACACAATTATACACAAATCTCTCTCAATCCCTACATATCCACCTCAAATAATTTCATTGCACTTTACCCCTTTATTGCATACCACAAGACATTACCGTACCCTTCTGGTTACTATATATATACCTTTTATATACACTTCATGTGACTGTACATTACCCCTTTACTCTGTATTTCCAGTCATTTTACATTAACTGTAAATGTGATGTATATAGAGTTTTAAAAGATTCTATGTCTGTAGGGTGTGTTCTGTATGATCATTAATCCCTAAAATCTAAACATCCCCCTCCCCTAAATTTACTGTACATTAACCCATTACTGTACACTTCCCTTCACCATACATTAAGCCTTTAATGTACACTTCAAAATACTGTACATTAACCCTTTACTGCAGCCCTCAAAATGTCCACTTGCCTACTGGCATTAGGTGAGTGGAAATAAGCTGAGGGCAAGTGTAGAGCAGGGGCGGACTGGTCCGGGGGGCAGGGAGGCAATTGCCCCCGGACAGCTCTTATGCCCTGTAAAAAAGGTTTCACCGCCTCTGCCAGAAGTGATCATCCAGGAAACTGTCGGGAGGAGAGCTGGCCGGATTAAACAGAGAGAAGATCTCCCACTGTGATACAGCTTGGATCTGATAGGCTGGCCACTGCCCAAAAAAATGCCCATCTGCTGGACCGGCTCCTATTGATTACATTTCCTGGTCCAATGCCAGGAAATATATTCAGTGTGCTATCAATCATAGGAGCCAGTCCAGGAGGCAGGACTCTCTTTGACAGTGGCCGGCATTTTAGATTCAAGCTGTGTCATCCTCTCTCTGTGTGTTCAGCTCGGCTCTCCTCCTGATTCCTTCCTGTGATCCCCATGCAGTGATACATATATATCTAGTGTTGACTGCACTACCCCAATAACATAGCATCAAATACACCCATTTACCTAAATAGGTCTTATATGTGACATAAATAAAATCAAATCTACTTATAACCCAATGATATATAATCACTATTACATGATAACACCACTTAAACTTCCAATATCTGTGTATTACATTCTATTACATATAGTCCAATTATGATAGTGTGCCAATAAAGACGTGGATCCCTGTGTGGGCTATCCACTATAAATGTGCTGTTTCTGTGCTCTTAATTCCTCTTCCGTGATTATTGTAACTTTTTCACCACTCCAGTGACAACACCACCACCACATGGATTGGCCACTCACCAGATGTTGGTATATATATGCCTTTGGCTCATTAAGAGATAACCATTCCACTTTGCTGCTTATCTATGCTGGCCCCAATGCAATTATGAGCAAATAAATCCGTCCTCATAAAAAACAACAAACAGGGATCATAGTGCAATAAGCTAACACTGTTTATTTAAAACTATACAAAAAGAGATCAAAACTCCCATGTTTTTGGTGCCCATGGGCCGGCACCAAGCTTATCCAGCAGTTTGAATGAATGAATAAAAAGATATCGTCATATGTTTCCTCCGCACCGGCGTGCGGTGCAAGCCTCGTTCCCGCTCAGCTTGTGGCTAGCGGTTCAGGCCTAGCTTTCGCCTGACAGGAAGTGATATAGTGATGTAGCGTATAATTCCCAGCAGCCTCTACGTGTTTTGCAATGGTAATTGCATCATCAGGAAGACCTGGTCTGACGAAGGAGCCGCACATGCTCCAAAACGCATTACCGCCCCCTTCTCTACACTGACACCATCAGCCTCATGTGTCCCATGTGTGAATACAGGCTTTCCTGCTGCTTCCTTTCTCCAACACGTGTGAGAACGCTTGACAGCTGCTGGACAGCTCTACACTGCTCTCTACCACCATGCCCAGGATGGGCACATGCCACAGATGAAGACTCCTGATTTTATTATGTTTTTTAACACTCAACAATCTTGTAAGTGCTTTTAACCCTTTGTGCACTTTATTAAATTTTGCATACTGCAATTAGAGGCGCCTTTCTTTTTCTTTTTTATATCTTCAGAGTTGCTTCTCCTCTAACCAAAGTGCTGCCAGAAGTGCCACCTCATCACTATCATCCCTCTGACCAGCTACCCACCTCCACCAGAGCGCCCTTATCTCATCTCTGTTGGGTCCCTGACTTGATCACTGCCTGAAGTTTCCCAATTCTCCACCGTGCCCGTTTGGTGAGAATATTGCTCCTGTACTTGCTTCAGTTACTCACTGTAAGAAGGTGGATGGTCCCTTAGTGGCGACAGCTTCCCTTCAACCTCCGACCACTGACAGGTTCTCCGGCCAGCAGAACCATCACTTCTGGTTGGACTGCATGCCACAATCCCAACCCTGCACTGCTTTCTTTCTTCCGGATAGACCCTCAGACAGCCTAGCAGCCAGATGCTCCCGGGATAGGTCCAATCTCCAGCCTAGCAGCCTGGGGAAAAACAACACATGTCCACCCAGACAGCCGTCCAGGTGGCAAAGAACATAGATCACCTGACTTCACCCAAATATATAGGCTCTCCCAGCAGGCCAAGGGATTTAAGAAAACCGCTGCCCATTGGCTGAGATACCCTATATACCCATAACCTGATCTTCGGTTGACCTTCTCATACCTAGTACCACCAAGTGCCCGGCCACCTAGTGGTAGAAGAGAAAAGTGTAACAAGGCCAAAGTTAGGGAGAAATCAATAGATCTCTAATGCCATGTACACACGGGCGGCCTTTTCGGCATCAAAGGTCCAATGGTCTTTCTGACGGACTTTTGTCGAAGTTACGATGGACTTTCGACGGACTCTCTAACGAACGGACTTGCCCACACACGATCACACCAAAGTCCCGACGGATTTGTACGTAATGACGTACGACTGGACTAAAATAAGGAAGTTGATAGCCAGTCGCCAATAGCTGCCCTAGCGTCGGTTTTTGTCCGTCGGACTAGCATACAGACAAGCGGATTTCCCAATAGGAACTGAGTCCGGCGGACTTCCGGTGGAAAGATTTGAAACATGTTCCAAATCTAAAGTCCGTCTGATTTTTGACAGAAAAAGCCTGCTGAAGGTCCGATGAAGCCCACACATGGTTGGATTGTCGGACAGATTTGTTCCGTCGGACCAGTCCGGGTGAAAAGACCGCCCGTGTGTACACGGCATAACAATCAACCAGGATAACTACTCCTGGCAAGTAATTTGGGAGGAGCATCCCTGCCTAAACTCCAGGGTGCTACACAGAGGAAGGTGAAAAACCCCAGCAAAGCATGATCCAATTTGCTACAGCAGGGTAAAAAAATCCTTCCTGATCCCCCGAGAGGCAATCGGATATTTACTGAATAAACTTTATCTAAAAATGTTGGTATCCAGTTATACTATGTAGATTTAGCAAAGAATCCAGGCCTTTTTTAAAGCAATCTACTGAGCTGGCCAGAACCACCTCTGGAGGGAGTCTATTCCACATTTTCAGAGCTCTTATGCCCTGTACACATGATCGGATTTTCCAACGGGAAATGTTGGATGTGAGCTTGTGTATGCTCCTTTGGACATTTGTTGTCGGACTTTCCGCCAACAAATGTTGGCTAGCATGTTCTCAAATTTTCGGCCAATAAATGTCTGTTGTCGGACTTTCTGATCGTGTGTACACAAGTCCATCGGACAAAAGTCCAATGTACAAACACGCATGCTCAGAAGCAGAAGCGGTCGGTCTTGTAAACTAGCATTCGTAATGGAGTATTAACATTCGTGACGTGGCAAATTATGAAATCTCGAAATGCAGTACACAATTCTCTTCTTCTTTAATGGGATAATAATGAAGCTGCTTTGCTGGTTAAACTGATGGAGTTTTTGTAAACAAATGTTCAAAGGCTTTTTTTTTCTAGTGATATCAGGATAATCAATAATTTTATTATAAACAATATGTACATGTGAGCGCTGCAATCAACCAATATAAAACAGTTGGAACCTCAAAAAACATATATATACATATATATATATATATAGCTATATTACAGAGAGGATAACTGCTGGAAGGTATTTTCACAACAAATAATTGGTAAATTGTAAGAGCTATAAACAAGCAGACTCTGAGCTGCTAAAGTCCAAATAAAACTAAATTGAGTGAGATAAATTAAAGTCCATGGGAAGCAACTGTAGAAGGCAGCCCTGTGGATAAGGATGAAGCAATCCTCTGGATGCTGGAGAAAAAGAACAACAGTGGCGCCACTCTAAGTGCAGTATTAAAAGCGAATTTTAATATATCTTTAAAATCTGGTACTTACAAAGGTACATGTAAAACAGGCGTGTAGAGTAAGACTGATAGTGCCAGGTGTCCCAAATGAGTTGTCCAGTCATATCATGCGGTGGCGTTCTGACAGGCTGCGCTGCAGGATGTTCGCTGTGTCCTGCCGCTGGAACGCACTGTTTTCGATCCGGGGGACGGAGTCACTTCCGGGTCCGTGCAGGGCTAAACTTGATTGGCAGACTGATAGGCATAGGCGACGCGTTTGCGGAGCTACGCTCCTTCCTCAGGCCTAACGTGACCTGTGATAGGTCAGAACTAATATAGTCTAAAACGAGCTGTGATTGGAGGGAAGGGGCATCTGTCAAACTCAGGCTTACAACTGTGTGTTGCCGCTGGGTAATGAAGTAAATGGTATGACGTAAATAGGATACCTATGTGTTTTGAGAATGAGAGAAATAAAAAATTGAAAGAGAGAAAGAAAAGAGTGCAAAGAACAGAAGAAAATGATATATGGAGGATGATGAACATGCAATTGCGGATAAAGATGATAAATAATAGGAATGGTAGAAAAAATAAATAAAAATAATAAAAATAAAAATAAAGATAAAAATAAGAATAAATTGAAATAAATATAAAAATAAGATTTAAATAAAGATAAAAATAAAAATAAAAATAAAAATAGAGCAAAAATGAAAATAAATATGAACTTGAAATTAAAATGAAAATAGAAAATAAAAATAATAATAGTAATAATAAGTGTGAGAATAAAAATAAATTAAAAATAAAAATAAAGGTGAGAATGAATTGGGATGAAGTTGAATGATGTGAGGATGTAAATAAAAGTAAAATGAAATTAATTAAATATTATTATTATTATACGAGATTTATATAGCGCCAACAGTTTACTCAGCGCTTTACAATGTATAAGGGGGACAACACAATTACAGTACAGTTCAATACAAAAGGTACAGGAGGGCCCTGCTTGTAGAGCTTACATTCTAAAGGGAGGGGGTGGTGGTACAAAAGGTAATAGCTGCAAAGAATGATTTGATGGGGGTGGCTCAGGGACAGTTATGTGGGTGTGGGATAGGCTTCCCTGAATAAATGAGTTTTCAAGGATCTCCTAAAGGTGGACAGGGTAGGGGCTGATCGGACATACTGGGGCAGGGAATTCCAGAGGATGGGAGAGGCTCTGGAGAAGTCCTGAAGGCGAGCATGGGAGGAGGTAACAAGGGAGCTAGAGAGCAGGAGGTCCTGGGAGGAGCGGAGGGGGCGATTTGGGCGATATCTGCAGATAAGGTTGGTGATGTAGGTGGGGGCGATGTTGTGAATGGCCTTGTATGTTATGGTTAGCATTTTGAATTTTACACGGTGGGGTAGGGGAAGCCAGTGAAGGGATTGGCAGAGAGGAGCAGCAGTCACGGATCGATTAGTGAGGTGTATTAGTCTAGCAGCAGCATTCATAATAGACTGAAGGGGGGATAGCCTGCTTAAGGGTAGGCCATTAAGGAGAGAGTTGCAATAGTCGAGGCGGGAAATAATCAAGGAGTGAATAAGTTGTTTTGTAGTGTCATTAGTCAGGAAGGGTCGAATTTTGGAGATGTTGCGGAGGTTAAGGCGGCAGGATTTAGCCAGTGATTGGATATGGGGGCTGAAGGAGAGGTCAGAGTCAAGGATTACACCCAGGACTCTGGCATGTGTGGAGGGACCAATGGTTGTGTTGTTGATATTAATGGTGAAGTCACAGGAGGGAAAATAAATAGTGAGTTCAGCCTGATTGGGAGATGTTTCGCTGTCAGTAACTTGAGGTGATTTCATGTTATAATGACGTTTTAATGTGAGGTTGCGGATGAACATGTGAAGGTCTTTGAATAACTGAAAAGAGTTGGGAAGTGAGGTTGGGGCAAAATTGAGACCTCGTTGTAGGATTGAGGCCTCTGAGGAAGACAAGTTGTGAGAGGATAGATTAAATATTTTTACTGTTTGAGGGACTTCGCCCTGTGATTTATGCCGTTGTTTGCTCCCTCGTTTGCCTCTTCTTCTAATTTTCTTTTTCCTATGGATGGACGGTTGGGCAGCGAGGGGGGAAACACTAAAAAATCTTGTGGATCAAGGGAAGAACAGTTGGATGAAGCTGGTTTAGTAGAGATTGGGGGATCAGTGTTATGAGTAGTGGTACTCTGGGGTCCCGTATCAGGAAAAAAAGTGGAACTGGTAGAATTAACTAAACCAGGATTTGTCATTGGGCCAAGCTTGGGTGTGGATCTGGAGAGATCTATGTTGGGATTCTGAGATATGGATGGATTGCTCGAGTTACTGTCATTGTCAATTATGGGCCCACTGGAAATAGTGGGCTCATTGGTAGTGTTGATGTTATTTGGATTGCTGTCCTTGTCTCTTGCGGGCCTACTTAAACTGGTAGGCTCATTGGTGGTATTTGTATGGCTAGGATTGGTGGCACAATGTCTGGCTTTCTTAGCTGGTATACGTTGGGGTTTGGGGGTAAGTGTGTGTGTTTTAGAGGAAGGAAAGGGCATGTTAGTGGAGTAAGTATTGGTAGGAGGCGTGGGGTGAATTTTGCCCCAACCTCACTTCCCAACTCTTTTCAGTTATTCAAAGACCTTCACATGTTCATCCGCAACCTCACATTAAAACGTCATTATAACATGAAATCACCTCAAGTTACTGACAGCGAAACATCTCCCAATCAGGCTGAACTCACTGTCCTTTCTGAAAACAGCGATTCGCCTGAATTGAATATTCTAAAGGAACTATTCAATATGGAGAGTGATGATGAGGAGATAGACTTATGTCTACTCACACAGCATCTCTCCTCTTCCCCCCCTATACAATACAGTACCTTTAGGCCAAAATCCTTGTTCAATCCTACCCATTCTAAGGGACCCTATCTTCAAACTTTTTATCAGGTGGTGTTCTCTGATATCAAAAGACTTTGTCAACAGACACACGATAGTCATCCCAACCATTCCAATCTTACTCCCTCAGAAAAAACAGCCCTTAAAAATTTGACTGACAATAACAACATAGTCATCAAGACGGCGGACAAAGGCGGAGGCATCGTGGTCCAAGATCGCAGTGAATATCTGGCTGAAGCCCGCCGTCTTTTGTCAGATGACAGCACATATCGTAAACTGCGTTGTGACCCTTTGTCAAGCTTCACCACAGAAGCCAAAACACTCACAGACAGAGCCAAAAGCAATGACATCATCTCAAAACAAGAGTATGCTTTCTTCAATCGGCCATTTTTTTCCACCCCATATTTTTATCACATCCCCAAAATACATAAAAGTATCCAGAATCCACCAGGTCGACCCATAGTTGCGGCCATGGATAGTATCACTAGCTCCTTTTCCCAGTATATAGACCAGTTCTTACAGCCACTCGCAACCAGTCTCCCCTCTTATATTCGTGATGGATTCCATCTTATGCAACAATTGGACTATTATACATGGGAGCCTACTTACTCTTGGGCCTCCTTGGATGTAAGCTCATTGTATACTTCCATCCCACACCATATAGGGCTCAGAGCTATTGCCAGCTTCCTTTCCTCCGATCCCATGCTCAACCCAGGTCAGGCAGAGTTCATTCTGGAGGCTACTGAATTCTGCCTGACCCACAACTACTTCGAATTCGATGGTGAGTTTTACCTCCAGACAAAGGGCACAGCTATGGGTGCCAACTTCGCACCCAGCTATGCCAACCTAACCATGGGGTACTGGGAGGCCAATTACATCTGGCTCAATAACCCCTTTTCCTCCCATATAGTTTTCTATGGGAGGTATATAGATGACATTATTGTCATTTGGGACGGCCCAGAGCCCCTCTTCACAGATTTCATCACACACTGTAACAACAATGAGTATGGCCTCACTTTCACCTCCGAACATGACCGGTTTCAACTTGCATTTCTAGATTTGCTACTTTTCCATCAAGATGGCAAAATACTGGCCAAGAATTACACCAAGCCGACAGCTGGCAACTCCTTTTTGCACCACCAGAGCTGCCACCATCCTAAATGGATTACTAACATCCCTAAAAGCCAGTTTTGTCGCCTACGTAGAAATTGCACTAGACAATCTGACTACATCACTGAAGGGTCCCTTTTAAAACAAAAGTTCATGGACAAAGCTTTTCCGCCTCAACTCATAAATGAAGCCTTCGATTTCTATCTGGCAGAACCATCCACATCCGCCAGTACTATCATCCAACCTGAAGCACAGCCGGTTCGGTTTGTGACTCAGTTCCATTCCAGATATAAAGCCATGGAACGTATTTTTATTAAACACTGGTCGATTCTGTGTCAGGATCCACATTTGAAATCCATAATTACCCCCAAACCAAAGTTTACCTATCGGAAGACAAGGAATATCAAAAACCTGGTAGCCCCCAGTAAATACAAAGGACAACAAAGTTCTAAAACAACATCACCCTGTCTCATTCCTCTAATTGGAATGTACCAGTGCCGCAAAAAATTGTGCCTCACGTGTAAGCATGTCCATCATGGTCAAAAAGAATTCGCTTACAAAGGTCAGACATACCAGATTAGCAACCTCTACAATTGTTCCACAGAATTTGTTATATATTGCTTGACTTGTCCATGTGGGTTATATTATGTAGGCCGCACCATACGCACCCTGAGAAAGAGGTTTGGTGAGCACCGCCGCCTCGTTGAGGCAGGAGATGATCATCACAGTGTTCCCCTCCATTTCCTTAAAAAACATGATCATTCCTCATTGGGCCTCAGAGTCTGGATCATTGAGTCCATCCCCGGTACGTTCCCACTGGCAGAGCGTTATAAACGTCTCTGCCAGAGGGAAACGTACTGGATATACACCCTTGACTCTCTGGCTCCTGGAGGACTCAACGAGGAGATAGAGACGAGTAGTCTCATCTGACTTCTCTCTCAGTCCCCTCCGTTGGTTGTTGAACAATCTCAACATACTCGTCTTTCTTACGTTTTAGGTTGTGTTGGGCATTCTTGTATTATCACATTTTAGGCCCTTTGTCTTTGCCATTGTGATGTGGTCATCATGTTGTGCTTGAGCACCACCTTCTAGCCAGTTAGTACATTTTTTACCAATTTTTATTTTTTATTTTTTAAACATTTCTTACTCATCATCTCACTTCCACTAACAGATGCACAGGTATGTCCATGTTTAAAGGTGGGCATGTGTGTGTGTTTGTTTATGCGTGAATTTACATGTGCACATGTGTAATATGTATGTGTATGTGTGCAGGTGTGTATATACATAGGTGTATCATACTCATGCTTTTCTCAGCACAACCCCTAGTGTATAAGAATGATTTGTATAATATGCATTTGCTATGCCCAATCTCATGTAGCCAACTTTTAGGGTAATGTTTGATAATTATAAATTATTAATCAATTTTTATTTCTCAAGAATATGCGCACAATTAATGCCACTTACACTGCCTATTACATTTCTAAATTTATTTCCATATAAATTCTATCATTCCCGTCACATATCTACCTCCATTTTTTATATTTTTTATTTTTTATTTTTCAAACATTTGTAATTTTTTACTATTATTTTTCTATTTAATTAATTTCATTTTACTTTTATTTACATCCTCACATCATTCAACTTCATCCCAATTCATTCTCACCTTTATTTTTATTTTTAATTTATTTTTATTCTCACACTTATTATTACTATTATTATTTTTATTTTCTATTTTCATTTTAATTTCAAGTTCATATTTATTTTCATTTTTGCTCTATTTTTATTTTTATTTTTATTTTTATTTTTATCTTTATTTAAATCTTATTTTTATATTTATTTCAATTTATTCTTATTTTTATCTTTATTTTTATTTTTATTATTTTTATTTATTTTTTCTACCATTCCTATTATTTATCATCTTTATCCGCAATTGCATGTTCATCATCCTCCATATATCATTTTCTTCTGTTCTTTGCACTCTTTTCTTTCTCTCTTTCAATTTTTTATTTCTCTCATTCTCAAAACACATAGGTATCCTATTTACGTCATACCATTTACTTCATTACCCAGCGGCAACACACAGTTGTAAGCCTGAGTTTGACAGATGCCCCTTCCCTCCAATCACAGCTCGTTTTAGACTATATTAGTTCTGACCTATCACAGGTCACGTTAGGCCTGAGGAAGGAGCGTAGCTATGCCTATCAGTCTGCCAATCAAGTTTAGCCCTGCACGGACCCGGAAGTGACTCCGTCCCCCGGATCGAAAACAGTGCGTTCCAGCGGCAGGACACAGCGAACATCCTGCAGCGCAGCCTGTCAGAACGCCACCGCATGATATGACTGGACAACTCATTTGGGACACCTGGCACTATCAGTCTTACTCTACACGCCTGTTTTACATGTACCTTTGTAAGTACCAGATTTTAAAGATATATTAAAATTCGCTTTTAATACTGCACTTAGAGTGGCGCCACTGTTGTTCTTTTTCTCCAATAATTTTATTATGTTTTTGTTTTTTTTTTATTTGGGCAAGTTACCACAACACCATTATCCCGTAGTTTTTAAGAACAAAGATACAACTATGTTGGTGTAACTTGTCAATTTTACATTGTATTTTTTAAAACGTAACTGCCTACTACCAAACTGTTATTTGAAGTAAAACACAGCCAAGTATTTTTCTCCACAATTTATTTATTGTGCATTAAAAAAAAAATTGACATGCTATCTGCCAATAAAAAATTACCAAAAAGTACATTCTATGCATCCAAAAATATAGAAAATATACCAAATCAAATCATTATTTAACCAAAAAATAATGTCAAAGCAATAACTCCAAAGCCAATAATAAATAACACATTATCTCCTCTGATTCCGCAATATGTCTGGTTGACGAACAGGCGTTCAGAAACGAACTTAAAAGCATGAAATGAAAAGCGATAAATGAAAAACACGAAAAGAAAAGCGCAAATCAACACTCACCAAACTTCTACTAACATGAAATTAGCAAAAGGAGCCAAAAGGGTGGTGCTAAAGAGCTGAAAAAACATGTAGTACATCTAGTACGTCCCTACGTTTGTAATTGTTGGCCAACATTTGTGTGACCGTGTGTATGCAAGACAAGCTTGAGCCAACACCCTTCGGACAAAATTCCACGGTTTTGTTGTCGGAAAGTCTGATTGTATGTACAAGGCTTAACTGTGAGGAAACCTTTCCGTATGTGGAGATGAAATCTTTTTTTCCTCTAGATGTAAAGAGTACCCCCTTGTCCTCTGTGATGACCTTAAAGTTAATGACTCAACACCAAGTTTACTATATGGACCACTTATGTATTTGTATGTGTTGATCACATCCCCCTTAATCTCCTCTTCTCAAGAGAGAATACATTCAGTTCCTCTAATCTTTCCTCATAGCTGAGCTCCTCCATGCCTCTTATCAATTTGGTTGCCCTTCTCTGCACTTTCTCCAGTTCCCCGATATCCTTTTTGAGAACTGAAGCCCAAAACTGAACTGCATATTCTAGATGAGGTCTTACTAATTATTTGTACAGGGGCAAAATGATATCACTCTCTCTGGCACTTCCATATCTCTCTTAATACAAGAAAGGATTTTGCTCGCTTTGGAAACTGCAGCTTCACATTGTATGCTATTATTAAGCTTATGATCTACCAAAACCCCCAGATCCTTCACCACTATTGATTTCCCAAGTTGTACTCCCCCTAGTATGTATGATGCAGGGACATGCAGTCAGGGGAGGCAGGTGAGACAGAGCCTCACCTGCCATGAACATAAAAAAACAAATTAAAAAAATTATTGACTTTGCGGGTCATAGCTCAATGACCTGGGGTAGCTGAAGTCCTACCCCTCCACTGGTCAAAATTTAGGGCTCCTATCATATATGGTTCCAGGGATACAGGGCTCCATGCACAGCCTGTCAGAAGCTACATACAGAAGAGAAAAGGGTAGCCTCTGGAAGTTGCACATTCAAGATGTACTAGAGAGGTGAAGAGAGTGGCAGCCTCAGCCTGGACTTCAACCAGGCTACGCCCCAACGTGTTTCACTCCACCCCCCTGAGCTTAGTTATGGAGAAGCTACATACAGAGCGGTCAGTTTAAATACAAGCTGGCACACGCTGTTTGCAGCAGACTGGGAAGATGAGCTCACAGTGCCTCTCCTCACTTCTTGTCGAGGCACTGAGCTCAATGGACAGCTTGGAGTCTTGGACCAATGGTAAAACACCATCGGAACAAGCTGTCCAATAAAAATGCTGCAATGGAGGCACGCCTCTCACTGCAGTGTCATAGAAGGGGGCATGTGTCTAAAAGACAAATAATCCCTTCCAGCCCAGTCCTCTTATCTACAAGGAAATACATGGGTTTATGGGTATAAGATGTACGCATCAATACCATGTTTTTCTCACACAGTTAAGAGGAAGAATAAGAATCTGCTGCTGCTAAAAAGGTACAAGTTAAATCATATATCATTATGCTGTATGTTATAAGATAATAAGTTATTATTTATCTATTTACTGTGAAATTACTGGTTGGAAATTATAACTTCAAACTTCAGTAATTTGTCCGTTAAGCCACCTGCTTAAATACAGTTTTTGAAAATATAGTAAATTATCTTAAAAACAATATATAATAATTATTTGTATATTACTTACTTATGGCCTCTCAGACCAATTCTGACAAAAATCATCATTTTTTTGCTAGAAAATTACTCAGAACCCCCAAACATTATATATATATATTTTTTTTAGCAGACACCCTAGGGAATAAAATGGTGGTCATTGCAACTTTTTATGTTACGCGGTATTTGCGCAGCAATTTTCCAAATGCATTTTTTTTGGAAAGAAACTGTTTCATGAATAAAAAACAAACAAACAAAAAAACCCCACAAGTTAGCCCGATTCTTTTTGTATACTACCCTGTTTCCCCGAAAATAAGACCTAGCGTGATTGTTGGTGATGGCTGCAATATAAGCCCTACCCCCCAAATAAGCCCTAGTTAAAGTCCTTGCAGGTCTTATTTTCAGGGTAGGGATTATTTTCGGGGAAACAGGATAGGGCTTATTTGGCGGGTAGGGCTTATAGTGCAGCGATCACCGACAATCACGCTAGGTCTTATTTTCGGGGAAACAGGGTATGAAAGATGATGTTACGCCGAGTTAATAGATACCTAACGTGTCATGCTTTAAAATTGCGCACACTTGTGGAATGGCGCCAAACATCAGTACTTATAAATCTGCATAGGAGACACTCTAAAAATGTTTACAGTTTACATGTTTAGAGTTACAGAGGAGGTCTAGTGCTAGAATTATTCCTCTTGCTCTAACGTTTGTAACCTTTGTGTATCTGGCTCTGACACTAGCCAGTACCCCATGTTAAGTTGAACCTTGAAATAAAGGACATCAACGCCAATAGAGCTGCATTCGTCTCATATAGGTTTACTTCAGAATATACGCTGAACAGCGGACCACTCCTCTAAGTCAGGAGTGATCCCGATTACAAATGATTTTAGATATTTATAGAGAATGGTTATACAGTAATCTTATGGCGGGCAGAAGCCCAAAGTTACACATCACAAGTACGCATTTTATTAGGTATTTCAACACAGTTCTTGGCCAGTGTTCTGAGTTTTCTGGGTTACTTTGACCTGGCTAATTTCAACTGTCAAGTTAGTTTGACAGAAAGAAAGAATAATTATTTGGAAGAAGTTAATTTGGCTTTAAGACAGGGACTTACTATGTGGACATCACATCTTTTCAGAGAATTGTGTCATATCATTGGCAGAACATTTTAATGTCAACTGGTCAGCCACATGTGTTGCAATACCAAAGAATTCAGAAACAGTTTACTGAAAAACAAATATAATATCAAAACTACAGTTTCATATTGAAGAAGAACTCTGGATAAGTAAAAGATATGGTTCCTATATTTCCTATATCTTCACAGCCCCTCCTGTGTTTAGAATTCTTTCGGTATCCCTTGTAAGCTTCTTGGCCAGTTCAAAAATTGATCAATGCAAAAATACTTAAATCGACCACAAGGGGGCATATCCGAAAAGTCAATTTGCACAATTTGAAATGGCTCCTCAGTATGTGGAATATGCTTCATGGGAGTGGGTACTGACTTTCCAATGTTATGCATTTGACATATAGAACATTCCGTAACCTTTTTAGCAGCATATGCAGAAAAACCTAGTGCCCACCAATCTCTGGCTACCACCCGACACATCCCTCCTGTTGAGACATGGCAAGGCCCATGGCTCAAAGCAAACAAAGAAGGAAATAATGTCAGAGGAGCAACCAGTCTGTGTTTTAGTTTCCATATAACATCTGCTCCGCAAACAGCTCCCTTTGTGGTCCAAAAGGACGTATGAGGCGAGCTTGCCTGCAGGGCTGATAAAATATCCAGATCCACTTGAAGATCTGTGAGCAGGAATGTTGGAAGCGCTGTAGTTGGCTCATAAGAATGTATAACATCTTTAGCATACCTATCAGCCAAAGCATTCCCAAGTGATATACTATCATCTGCTCTGGTATGTGCTTTACATTTAATTACTGCAACTTTAAGAAGCAGTTGGATCACTGCCAATAATCTAACAATTAACTCTTTATGTTGTATAGGGGTTCCTGCTGCTGTCAGATAACCCCTCTCCTGCCAGAATTGTGCAAAACTATGCACTATGCTTACAGCAAAGGCTGAGTCACTATAAATATTTACAATAGCCCCTTCTGCTTGGGGTTAATAAATTGCTGGCATAAGGAGCAAATCTAAAGTCTTCCTTTACTTCAAGTATGTTTTACTCCCATTCCTTCAGTAGTTAAAACTATAGTTAGTCCTATATTTATTACTATACCTCTGTCTAGTAGACTATCAGGGGAGTATGGCAATAAAACAAAAGAACATTTATGACACTGACCTCCCATTCTTGCTTATAGAGGTTCAGTAACTTTGTCAGTAATTATATCATTACTTACCCCGACCAAAATTACCTGCTGATTCGAAGTGGAAACATTCCAACCACTCACCTCAACGCGTGTCCCTGTTATGATGAATGCATATACTTAGCCCCCAAGTGCATAACTTTACATTTATCAACATTAAGCCTCATTTGCCACGCAGTTAACCAATTAGACAGTGCATTGAGGTTGGCTTGTGAATTGGAGACATCCTGTAAGGACATTATTGCACTGCATAGCTTAGTGTCATCTGCAAAGACAGAAATCCCAGACCCTATATCATTTATAAAGCTATTAAAAAGTAAAGTCCCAACACTGAACCTTAGGGTACACCACTGATAACCTTAGACCATTCAGAGTAAGAATCATTAACCACTACTCTCTGAATTCTGTCTTTTAGCCAGTTTTCTATCCATTTACAAACCAATCTTTCCAAGCCTGCGGACTTTACCTTACACATGAGCCGTGTGTGGGGAATTGTGTCAAATGCAGTTGCGTAAATATCGTGTGAAACAAAACTTGCAACTGTATAAAGGGGTTGAAGGGCGGGACTTTGAGTGAAGCACACGGATGCAGTAAAGAAATGAATTTAGAAGATGGTTTATTAATTGAGTCACTTCCTAGAACATAGGTTGGGGGTATACAGTTCGTTACATATTTTGTATCAATACTTCAGGATAGATATCACATATAAATGCATTGTCCAACCAAGGTTTAAAACAGTATTTTACAAGTACACGGGTCACGTAATAACATGAATAATTGCATTGCAGAGAATACCACCTTTTTCATTTTCTCAATTTTTGCAAAAACTTGCAACTATCACCTTTGTATTCTACAGGGCCTCTGCTTTCAGAAAATATAGAATGTTCTGGGGGTTTAATTAATTTTATTGCCAAAAATTAAGACTTTTTACATGTAAGGGGGAAAAAATAAATTGCTCTTAAGCCGAACTAGGTAAAGCATGCCGGGAATCCAGGAAGTCATGGGAGAGACAACCAGCAGACAGGCAGAACTCACAACATGAAAGGAGAGCTTTCAAGTAAGCTTATATTGGATTGTCAAATATAACTAATACAGTTTTGCTTATAAGTTTACATATCCTGGCAGAATTTATGATTTCTTGGCCATTTTTCAGAGAATATGAATGATAACACAAAAACTTTTCTTTCACTCATGGTTAGTGTTTGGCTGAAGCCATTTATTATTAATCAACTGTGTTTACTCTTTTTAAATTATAATCACAACAGAAACTACCCAAATGACCTTGATCAAAAGTTTACATACCCCAGTTCTTAAAACCGTTTATTGCCCTCTTTAACCACTTCAGCCCCGGAAGGATTTACCCCCTTCCTGACCAGAGCACTTTTTACAATTCGGCACTGCGTCGCTTTAACTGCTAATTGCGCGGTCATGCAATGCTGTACCCAAACGAAATTTGCGTCCTTTTCTTCCCACAAATAGAGCTTTCTTTTGATGGTATTTGATCACCTCTGCCGTTTTTATTTTTTGCGCTATACACGGAAAAAGACCGAAAATTTTGAAAAAAAATGATATTTTCTACTTTTTGTTCTAAAAAAAATCCAATAAACTCAATTTTAGTCATACATTTAGGCCAAAATGTATTCGGCCACATGTCTTTGGTAAAAAAAATGTCAATAAGTGTATATTTATTGGTTTGCGCAAAAGTTATAGCGTCTACAAACTAGGGTACATTTTCTGGAATTTACACAGCCTTTAATTTATGACTGCCTATGTCGATTCTTGAGGTGCTAAAATGGCAGGGCAGTACAAAACCCCCACAA
The DNA here is from genome assembly GCA_037953035.1 of Aquarana catesbeiana. Taxonomy (NCBI): domain Eukaryota; kingdom Metazoa; phylum Chordata; class Amphibia; order Anura; family Ranidae; genus Aquarana; species Aquarana catesbeiana. Next base: position 1,129,000 of record JBBHAA010000512.1, on the reverse strand, counting down.
ATGACCCCATTTTGGAAAGTAGACACCCCAAGGAATTTGCTGAGAGGCATGTTGAGCCCATTGAATATTCATTTTTTTTGTCCCAAGTGATTGAATAATGACAAAAAAAAAAAAAAAAAAAAAAATTACAAAAAGTTGTCACTAAATGATATATTGCTCACACAGGCCATGGGCATATGTGGAATTGCACCCCAAAATACATTTAGCTGTTTCTCCTGAGTACGGGGATACCACATGTGTGGGACTTTTTGGGAGCCTAGCCGCGTACGGGGCCCCGAAAACCAAGCACCGCCTTCAGGATTTCTAAGGGCGTACATTTTTGATTTTACTCCTCACTACCTATCACGGTTTTGAAGGCCATAAAATGCCCAGATGACATAAACCCCCCCCAAATGACCCCATTTTGGAAAGTAGACACCCCAAGCTATTTGCTTTGAGGCATGTTGAGTCCATGGAATGTTTTATATTTTGACACAAGTTGCGGGAAAGTGACAATTTTTTTTTTTTTTTTTGCACAAAGTTGTCACTAAATGATATATTGCTCACACAGGCCATGGGCATATGTGGAATTGCACCCCAAAATACATTTAGCTGCTTCTCCTGAGTACGGGGATACCACATGTGTGGGACTTTTTAGGAGCCTAGCCGTGTACGGGACCCCGAAAACCAAGCACCGCCTTCAGGATTTCTAAGGGCGTACATTTTTGATTTTACTCCTCACTGCCTATCACAGTTTTGGAGGCCATGGAATGCCCAGGTGGCACAAACCCCCCCCCAAATGACCCCATTTTGGAAAGTAGACACCCCAAGCTATTTGCTGAGAGGCATGGTGAGTATTTTGCAGCTCTCATTTGTTTTTGAAAATAAAGAAAGACGAGAAAAAAAATTTTTTTTTTTCTTTTTTCAATTTTCAAAACTTTGTGACAAAAAGTGAGGTCTTTTGCATACTCACTATACCTCTCATCAAATAGCTTGGGGTGTCTACTTTCCAAAATGGGGTCATTTGGGGGGTTTTTTTGCCACCTGGGCATTCCATGGCCCCCGAAACTGTGATAGGCGGTGAAGAGTGAAATAAAAAATTTACGGCCTTAGAAAGCCTGAAGGCGGTGCTTGGTTTTCGGGGTCCCGTACGCGGCTAGGCTCCCAAAAAGTCTCACACATGTGGTATCCCCGTACTCAGGAGAAGCAGCAGAATGTATTTTGGGGTGTAATTTCACATATTCCCATGGCATGTTTGAGCAATATATCATTTAGTGACAACTTTGCGCAAAAAAAAATAAAAAAAATAAAAAATTGTCTCTTTCCCGCAACTTGTGTCACAATATAAATTATTCCATGGACTCAACATGACTCTCAGCAAATAGCTTGGGGTGTCTACTTTCCAAAATGGGGTCATTTGGGGGGGGTTTGAACTGTCCTGGCATTTTATGCACAACATCTAGAAGCTTATGTCACACATCACCCACTCTTCTAACCACTTGAAGACAAAGCCCTTTCTGACACTTATTGTTTACATAAAAAAATAATTTTTTTTTGCAAGAAAATTACTTTGAACCCCCAAACATTATATATTTTTTTTAAAGCAAATGCCCTACAGATTAAAATGGTGGGTGTTTCATTTTTTTTTTTCACACAGTATTTGCGCAGCGATTTTTCAAACGCATTTTTTGGGGAAAAAACACACTTTTTTACATTTTAATGCACTAAAACACACTATATTGCCCAAATGTTTGATGAGATAAAAAAGATGATCTTAGGCCGAGTACATAGATACCAAACATGACATGCTTTAAAATTGCGCACAAACGTGCAGTGGCGACAAACTAAATACATTTTTAAAAGCCTTTAAAAGCCTTTACAGGTTACCACTTTAGATTTACAGAGGAGGTCTACTGCTAAAATTACTGCCCTCGATCTGACCTTCGTGGCGATACCTCACATGCATGGTGCAATTGCTGTTTACATTTGACGCCAGACCAACGCTTGCGTTCACCTTAGCGCGAGAGCAGGGGGGACAGGGGTGCTTTTTTTTTTTTTTTTTTTTTTTTTTCTTTATTATTATTATTTTTTTATCTTATTTTTAAACTGTTCCTTTCATTTTTTTTTTTTTTAAATCATTTTTATTGTTATCTCAGGGAATGTAAATATCCCCTATGATAGCAATAGGTAGTGACAGGTACTCTTTTTTGCAAAAATTGGGGTCTATTAGACCCTAGATTTCTCCTCTGCCCTCAAAGCATCTGATCACACCAAGATCGGTGTGATAAAATGCTTTCCCAATTTCCCAATGGCGCTGTTTACATCCGGCAAAATCTACGTCATAAAATGCTCGTAGCTTCCGGTTTCTTAGGTCATAGAGATGTTTGGAGCCACTCTGGTCTCTGATCAGCTCTATGGTCAGCTGGCTGAATCACCGGCTGCATTTTCAGGTTCCCTGTTGAGACAGGAGAGCCAGAGAAAAACACGGAAGATGTTGGGGGGGGGGCATTCCCTCCCACTGCTTGTAAAAGCAGTCTAGAGGCTAATTAGCCACTAGGATTGCTTTTACATGAAAGCCGACCGCTGGCTGAAAAGAATGATACCAAGATGATACCTAAACCTGCAGGCATCATTCTGGTATAACCACTCAAAGTCGTGAATGGCATACCTGAAGACAAAAAAATGGTTAACAATAAAGCACAGTAAACGGTAAGGTATAAAAAATTGCATACCTGAAAAGCAAACTTGATAAAACATAATAACAATAAAACATTGCAGAATAGAATACAGTAAAAAAGAGCAGAACAATAGAGAGAGAATAGAGAGAGAGAGAACAATAAAACGACAACTATTTTTATTTTATATTTTTGTTTGTGTTTTTTTTTTTTTTACACTTTTTTTTGTAACTAACTATAATAACTGTAACCGGTTCCAGGTTCGGGTCTCTCAAAATGCGATGGCATCTCGGGAGACCCTGTGAAAGTGTGCCTAGTCTGTGCAATGCTGTACCCTACGCTAATACTCAACTAGTGCATGGTAGCGTTCAAAACATTCACCAATGCAAAGACCAGGATTGTCAGGACAGGAGGGACAATAATAGCGGGTGTCACGGCTATATCCGCGCTTGCTGCAGACACAACATATTTTTTGGGGGGTTCGCTGGGTAGGGGTACTCGGGAGGACATAAAGAAAATGCCTCTCATGCAGCCGACTGCATTTGGTTGGGGATGTGAATGGGGGAAGTACGGGCGCTGCAGAAGCGGTGGGTTCCCAATTAGGATTGGCGAATGCAGCAGGAAGGGCACTATGGGCATGACGGGCCTGTGTTTGTCTTTTTGGTGGCAGTGGGACACTACTTGTGCTTGCCACCTCACCAGCTTGAACTGCACTTATGGGACTCGCCATGTCACCAAGTGTTACTGCAGTGCTGGTTTGACTACGACCGGGGTGTACTAGGCCTCTGGTGCTTGCCAGTTCACCAAGACGCTACAAAAAAAACTGTTAGCGATCGCAGGGATCAGGCCTGACTCTGCGAACGCTGCAGTTATGCGTTTAGAGTTTTGTAAGTGACAGTGATCGATCGATACTGCACTTGGGTGGGCTGGGCCGGGCCGGGCGGAGGGGCAAAACGCATGTGCTAGCAGGTATCTGGGCTGATCCCGCTAACACTGCGTTTTTGGGAACCCTAAACTGCTGGGGACGCTAGTATAGATCTGATCGGATCAGATATTGATCTGTTCAGATACTATACCACTAAGGGAGGTGTACGCTGCGTGCGTGGGTGTTAGCGGTACTGGCGCTAACCTGACGCTGCCTGGGGCTGGTGCTTGCCAGTTCACCAAAATGCTACCAAAAAAACTGTTAGCGATCGCAGGGATCAGGCCTGACTCTGCGAACGCTGCAGTTATGCGTTTAGTGTTTTGTAAGTGACAGTGATCGATCGATACTGCACTTGGGTGGGCTGGGCTCGCCTGGGCGGAGGGGCAAAACGCAGGTGCTAGCAGGTATCTGGGCTGATCCCGCTAACACTGCGTTTTTGGGAACCCTAAACTGCTGGGGACGCTAGTATAGATCTGATCGGATCAGATATTGATCCGATCAGATACTATACCACTAAGGGAGGTGTATGGTGCGTGTACGGTGCGTGCGTGGGTGTTCGCGGTACTGGCGCTAATCTGACGCTGCCTGGGGCAACGCATATCACCGCCGGGCGATCAGGGGGCTAAACCTTTATTCGGTAATAAACGGCGGGTGCCCTGACACTATAAAAAATAAACTAACTAACCAGCGTCACCCGTAACAGTTATACGGTGATCAGTGGTGAAAGGGTTAACTAGGGGGCAATCAAGGGGTTAAAACATTTATTAGATAGTATATGGGGGTCCCTGTCGCTATAAAACACTGACGGCGAACCTAAATATTTACGTCCCTAACTAGCGTCACCAGTGACACTAATACAGCGATCAGAAAAATGATCGCTTAGCGACACTGGCGACAGGGGGTGATCAAGGGGTTAAAACTTTATTAGGGGGGGTACTGGCGCTAATCTGACGCTGCCTGGGGCGACGCATATCACCGCCGGGCGATTAGGGGGCTAAACCTTTATTCGGTAATAAACGGCGGGTGCCCTGACACTATAAAAAATAAACTAACTAACCAGCGTCACCCGTAACAGTTATACGGTGATCAGTGGTGAAAGGGTTAACTAGGGGGCAATCAAGGGGTTAAAACATTTATTAGGTAGTATATGGGGGTCCCTGTCGCTATAAAACACTGACGGCAAACCTAAATATTTACGTCCCTAACTACCGTCACCAGCGACACTAATACAGCGATCAGAAAAATGATCGCTTAGCGACACTGGTGAGGGGGGGTGATCAAGGGGTTAAAACTTTATTAGGGGGGGTAAGGGGGGTACCCTAGACCTACAGGGGGGTTACAGTAACTGTCCTAACACTGCTAACTGTCACAAACTGACACTATGCAGTAATCAGGAAAAAAAAAAAAAAAAAAAAAAAAAAACCTGCTTGGTGTCAGTTTGTGACAGGGGGGGGGGGTGATTGGGGGGGGATCGGGGGGCGATCGGGGGGGGATCGGGGGTGTAATGTATGCCTGGCATGTTCTACTGTGTGTGTTTGTGTTGTGCACTTACTTACATGTCATCTCTCCTCGGCGCTGGAACGGAAACTGACAGCCGAGGAGAGATGACATCACATCCTCTGCCTCTGTGTACTATACAGAGGCAGGGGATGTTTGTCATTGGCTGGGAGCGATCGCGAGGGGGGGGCCACGATCGGATGGTCTCCCCCTCGTCTCTCATCGCTCCCAACCAAATGCCGACCGCAGCTGGCACAGGGGGGGGGTCCGATCGGACCCCCCACCCGCGGGAAGGCAATCACGTTTCAGGTACGTGATTTTGCCTGCCCGTGCCGCTCTGCTCACGTATATAGGCGTGAGGCGGTCGGCAAGTGGTTAACATCAATGACAACTTGAAGTCTTTTGTGATATTTGTGGATGAGGCTCTTTATCTTCTCAGATGGTAAAGCTGCTCATTCCTCTTGGCAAAAATCCTCCAGTTCCTGTAAATTCTTGGGCTGTCCTGCATGAATTGCACGTTGGAGATCTCCCCAGAGTGGCCCAATGATATTGAGGTCAGAAGACTAAGATGGCCAATTGAGAACCTTCATTTTATTCTGCTGTAGCCAATGACAGGTCGACTTGGCCTTGTGTTTTGGATCATTGTCATGTTGGAATGTCCAAGTACGTCCCATGCGCAGATTTCTGACTGATGAATGCAAATGTTCCTCCAGTATTTTTTGATAACATACTGCATTTATTTTGCCAACAATTTTGACCAAATTTCCTGTGCCTTTGTAGCTCACATATCTCCAAAACATCAGCGATCCACCTCTGTGTTTCCCAGTAGGAATGGTGTACCTTTCATCATAGGCCTCATCATAGGCCTCCTCTCCAAATGAAGCATTTATGGTTGTGGCCAAAAAGCTACATTTTTTAAGTTAAGTTTAAGTTAGGTAATATTTTTTCACCTCTCCAAATGACTTTGTGCCAGAAGGTTTGAAGCCTGTCTCTGTGCTGTTTGGTGTATTCTAAGAAGGATACTTTGTGGCATTTACGTAGTAATGACTTTCTTCTGGCGACTCGATCATGCATCTTTCTCCACGTGCCTCCTTAATGTGCATCTTGAAACAGCCACACCATGTGTTTTCAGAGAGTCCTGTATTTCACCTGAAGTTATTTGTGTGTTTTTCTTTGCATCCTGAACAATTTTCCTGGCAGTTGTGGCTGAAATTGTAGTTGGTCTACCTGACCGTGGTTTGGTTTCAACAGAACCCCTCATTTTACACTGCTTGATTAGAGTTTGAACACTGCTGATTGACATTCTCAATTCCTTGGATATCTTTTTGTATCCCTTTCCTGTTTTATACAGTTCAACTACCTTTTCCCACAGATCCTTTGACAATTCTTTTGCTTTTCACATGACTCAGAATCCAGAAATGTCAGTGCAGCGCTAGATGAAAGATGCAAGGGTCTGTCGGGAGTCCAGAAACTCATTGACCCTTTTATACACACACACTAATTACAAGCTAACAGATCACAGGTGAGAATGGTTACCTTTAATAGCCATTCAAACCCCTTTGTGTCAACTTGTGTGCATGTTATCAGGCCAAAATCACCAGGGTATGCAAACTTTTGATCAGGGTCATTTGGGTAGTTTCTGTTGTGATTATGATTTAAAAAGAGTAAACACAGTTTATTGATAATAAATGGCTTCAGCCAAACCCTAACCATGAGTGAAAGAGTGTTTGTGTTATCATTCGTATTCTCTGAAAAATGTACAAGAAATCATAAATTCTGCCAGGGTATGTAAACTTATGAGCACAACTGTAACTATTGTTTGTATTGTTATTAAAATACTGATGTTATAAAATTAAAGTTTAGACCATAGATTTAGGAAGATCCCCTTAAAACATTCATGGTTAAATATTTTTGTCATTTCTGACAGTGTGAATATAAATACAGATTTTCATACGACGCAATGAAGAGGAGCTGCGTATACACAGTTCATAATGGCACAGACAGAACACAAGAGGGGAAGTGGCTGGATGAAAACCAGCAAACCACAGTGGCATTTTTGGTCATAATAACGATACTATGATTATGAGAAGTGCCCTTGTGGGTCACCATATGAGAAATAATTCATGGCAGTGCTATCGGTAGGCTGATTATGAAATGGCTTGCAAGGCACAAACAAATACTTAAAATCACAAAATCGGAAAGGTCACAAAGAGTGGGACAGGCTCTTAGAGAGGTGCAATTTCAGGGGGCAATAAAATTACTTGTGCTTCATCATCCTGATATATTTCTTTCATTATTCAGACATGTGAAAAAAAAATGTGGAAAAAAAAACTCAACTGAAAACAACCGTGGGCAGTATCCATTATATCCCAGCTAAAGAATAAAATAATTTGCAGCATGTCGCAGCAGTGGTGTCTGCCTTCCCATGTACACTATATGGGTGGTTTCAAAGTGAAATGACCCCTTTTAGAAGTATAGCTGTGCCTCGGAAACGCGTTGCGGCCCGCCCCATTCTGGTTTGGTCTCTTACTATCTCTGTGAGAGCGGGTGGAAGAGCTAGAGACGCTGCTGGATATATACCTCCATATGGTAGGTCTGAGCTTATCCCCACATTGGTCTTCTCATCCCTTGTGACGGCTGACTGCTTGATTGGTGATCCACATCCACCCTGTGTGCAGCTTGCAAGATACTTTTATGTAAATGTATCTGAATAAAGTGTTACTTGTCTTTACTATCACACAGGTGCCCTCTTTCTGCTGTTTTTGTCCAACTGACACACTTGTTTAGTTTACACCTGACTTAAGAGTTAGTGAGCTACCTCTCTGTAGTAAAGCAAAGGACTTAGATCACAATAGCTTAAAGGTAAATTAACCAGTTGCCGCCCACCCACAGGTAAATTACGGAGGGACGGTGCGGCTCTCGTTCTGGGATGACGACATCTGATTGGGGCCGCGCTGTGTTGCTAGGACACGCTGCGACCCGATCTCTGTAAAGAGCCGTGGCTAAGGCTCTTTAACCATGTAATCGGCTGTGTCCAATCACAGCTGAACACATGTAAACACGGAGATGCCGGTTGTAACGACACCCCGAGTATGAAAAGGGTTAAAGTCATTTAGGACATTCCATACCCAAACACAAAGGCAACTACCAAACACTTCCATCAGCCAAACAAGGAACCCATACAAATAATTGTCCCCCAAGTACGAGACAAGATGCTCTGTCTTAATGTTCAAGCAGGTATCAACTAATTTATTTTCATACATGGATACAACAGATAAAATAACTCAGAGACTCTTTTTCCCCACCCTTGGAAACTGGGCGGGCCAAACTGTCCAATGACAATGAACACACAGGTCAGGTGTGTATAACTTCTCATCAGTACACAGTCTTATCAGCAAGGAGAGCTGCTGGAGGAATCCCCCCTCCCTCCATAGAAATACACATCCTGTGATCCAAGGCAGACAAACACAATAGAACATTGGAATACAGCCCCACCCCAAACTAGCACAGCAAACAGTACACAACAGCATGAGACAACACACAATATATACACAACATTGTGAAGCAGTCACTATTTATAATATGGCACATACGGGGTTCCCAGAGTTTTGTGTTTTGGGCGGACATGGACTTGAATCCAAAGTAACATTAGTTCAGGGTCCCCAGGCATACACCTCACAAAGAGTATTGTTTCCTTAAAATCCAGGGCCCATAGTCGAAAGGCAAGAGGCTTGCATTCAGTCCTTTCCAAAAGTCTCTGTCCCGGCTAGGTCTGTCACACTGGTAAATGGCTCTCCTCGCCTCACACTGACAGAGTGTGAGGAGAGGAGAGCCGATCAACGGCATGTCCTCGCAGGGGAAATCTAGACATGTAATCAGGGCACTGATCATCAGTGCCCTGATTACAATATAGCACCACCAGTGCCAGCAATCAGCGCCTACCAGTGCCAGCAATCAGTGCCCATCAGTGTCAGCAATCAGTGCCCACCAGTGCCAGCAATCAGTGACCACAAGTGCCACTAATCAGTGCCCATTAGTGATGCCAGTCAGTGCTGGCTATCAGTGCCGCCCATCACTGATGTGCATCAATGCCCATCAGTACCATCCGTCAATGCCCAACAGTGCCCACCAGTCCTGCCTATCCGTGCCGCCTATCAGTGCCCACCAGTGCTGCCTATCAGTGCCCATCAGTCCCACATATCAGTGCCACATATCAGTGCCCACCAGTGCCACCTATCAGTGCCCACCAGTGCCACCCATCAGTGCCGCCTAACTGTGCTCATCAGTGCCACCTATCAGTGCTCATCAGTGCCACCTATCAGTGCCCATAAGTGCGTCATATTAGTGCCTTCTCATCAGTGCCCATAAGTGCCACCTCATCAGTGCCCATCAGTGCAGCCTATCAGTGCCCATCAGTGCAGCCTCATCAGCACACATCAGTGAAGGAGAACATTACTTATTTACAAAGTTTACTGACAGAAACTAACAAAAACTGTCTGTCTTTTTTTTTTAATTTATTTTTTTAGTAAAAAAAAAACAGCAGTGATTAAATACCACCAAAAGAAAGCTCTATTTGTGTGAAGAAAATGGTAGAAGAAATCACATGGTTACAGTGTAGCATGACCGCACAATTGTCATTCAAAGTGTGACAGTGCTAAAAACTGAAAAATGGCCTGGGCAGGAAGGGGATGAAAGTGCCCTGTATTGAGGTAGTTAATCAAATGTATTAAAGTGATACTAAACACACACTGTTTATTTTTATTTTTTTAAAAATACTTTATTTAATATTTTTCCCATACAAAACCAAGCCCCTCCAATAAACAAGAAGAATACAAATTTCATTGACAAAATACATCATATTACTGACAATCTCCCCCCCCCCAACCCCTCCCCCACCATCCCCTCCCCCACCATCCCCGTTCCTGCAGAAGGATCTAAAGGAGACATATAGTACATCCATATACACCTACTCTTGTCTAACTCACCCACCCTTTATGTAGTGTTTATAAACTCCTCCACATAGCTCCAGGTCTTTTTATACTTTTGCCATCCTTCCCATTTGCCCTCCCGTACCACCCCTCATCTGGTGCCATTCCCCTGCTGTCCAAACTTTCGACGTTGTATACCTCATTAATACAGAGGAGCCAGTCCCGAATGTTTGGGCTAGCTGGGTCTAACCATTTTATTGCTATCTGCTTCTTGGCTGCATCCAGCAATATAGGAACAATAGAGGATAAGTAACTCTTCAACGTCTTTGCCGTACCGTGGAATAAACACACCCATGGATCTTCAGCAATATCTTCCCCTGTTATTTCCTTAATCAATATTATAATTTTTCCCCAGAAGGTTTTTATACCGGGACACTCCCTCCACATGTGGGCCATAGTTCCCACGCGAATATACCCCCTGCAACATAAATTGGATTTAGTATTATCTATTTTGCTTAATTTGTCTGGGGTGGCATACCATCTTGCCAAACATTTGTAATGACTTTCAATTCTCCTAGTATCAAGTGCTGCCAAGTGTACCAATTTCAATATCTTCTCCAACGTGGATTCACTACATTGTGACCCCAACTCCCGTTCCCACTTTTTGACGTAAGGGGGCACCTCCAGCTCCGACCTCTCACCCAGAATCCTATAAATTTGTGAAATAGCACCAATCAATTGTTCCCTCACACAGAGCCGCTCGAATGGTCTATACTCCTCCTCGCCTCTTAGTGGTTTCGGTAATTTTTCAATGAAATGCGAGAGCTGGAGATACCTCCACACATCCATAGCCCGCAACCCCGGTTCTGACCTTAAACCTGCATATGTGCGTAATCTCCCCTTATTTAAATTTTTTTTTAGTTGAGTTCCTTCCTCTTTTAACCAATTCCCTCCCACCTCCCTCCTCCCTGGCTCAAAAAAAAGATTATCTTTCATGTAAATCAAAGGTGAGTTATGTGTCCACTTATTCTGAGTGTGTAACAAATCCCAATGTTTAAGAGTGTTTCATGTCAATACCGCTGTGTTTGTGCCCAGTGCTCTATACTTTGGGGGGTTCCAAATAATCCTTCCTAGATCGGTGCTACTCAAATAGTGTTCTAAGTTAACCCATCTCTTCTCCGAATCCTTTTTTGACCATTCAATAACACGTGATAATGTGACTGCTAAATAATATTTATTAAAGTCGGGTAGGGCCAATCCCCCTTTTTTTTTCCCCCTACTCAAGACTGCGTAGGAGATACGTGGTTTTTTGCCACCCCAGACAAATCTTACTATCAAACTCCTTAGAGCTCTGAGGTAATACTGAGGGAGTGGAATAGGCAACATCTGAAATTTAAACAATATTTTTGGGGTCAGTATCATCTTAACCGCATTAACACGCCCAAGCCATGAAAGAGGTCTTGATGATAATCTTCTAGTTTCCTGCCTAATCTCATCCAACAATGTTATATAATTTTTTAGGTACAATTTTTTTAAATGTATTGGAGTGTTTTATGCCTAGATATTTGATTTCCCTTTTCCAAGGGAAAGGGAATACCTGTGCAAGATGAGCTGCCTCTTGTTTTCCCACACTAATATTCAGGATCTCCGACTTCTTCAGATTTATTTTAAAATTTGAAGTTTCCCCGTATCTTTTAAGAATGCGAAGTAAGTTCGGGAGGGTGATTCTAGGGTTGGTAATAAAAAATATTACATCATCGGCAAAAGCCGCGAGTTTGTGTTCCTCTGCTCCTACCTTCACCCCATTGCAATCTGGGTTATTGCGAATAGTGACTAATAGAGGCTCAAGGGACAGGACAAACAGGCGAGGGGACAGAGGACACCCCTGCCTGGTGCCGTTTTCCATATTGAAAGGTTTTGAGAGAACCCCAATAACCCTAACTGTGGCCGTGGGTTTGCCATAAAGGGCCTTAACCCACGAAATATACCTCGGGCCCACCCCATTACTTCCAGCGTTTTCATCATGAACCACCAGTCTACCCTGTCAAAGCTTTTTCCGCGTCTGCTGACAGGAATAGAACTGGGGGTCCCTCACGTTTACTTAATTCCAAAAGGAGCGCTGCTCGTACCCCGCTATCTCTGCTCTGTCTCCTGGGCACAAAGCCGGACGGATCTGCATGTACAAGGGAGGTCATTTTATCCTTCAGTCTGCTCGCCAGAACTTTTGCATAGAGTTTAACGTCTGCATTCAGCAGCGAGATGGGTCTATAACTGGAGTAAAGCTTATCATTTTTTCCTTCTTTTAATATTAGGGTGATTGAAGCTGTTAACGCCTCTCTCCCCATTTCACAGTTAGCGCCCAACTTGTTCCAGAATTGGCAGAGTCTAGGAACTAGGATGTGTTTCAATGTATTCAGGTATAGCGTAGTGAAACCGTCAGGGCCTGGGCTCTTGCCCTTTGGGAAAGTTTTCAGGGCTGCCAAAATTTCTTCCTCTCCTATCGGTCTATCGAGGACCGTTCTCTCTTCCTCTGTGAGCTCCGCAACTCCTGCCCCCCTCAGAAATTCCTCGGCCATCGCCAAATGTGTTGAGTTACCTATTCTATTTTGCCCAATAGAGTAAAGCGCCTCATAAAACTTTTTGAACTCATTTGCTATACCTTTACTAGTCCCTATTAACTCCCCTTTTTTATTCTGTATTTTTTCTATAAAATTCCTGTCTCTTTTCTTTATTACTAATCTGGCCAGGTGTTTACTTGACTTGTTTGCCCACAAGTAATTATCCTTTGTTATCCTATTGAGAGTTCGCTTAGAATCCTGTTCCATAACGTCCCTTAGCTCCTCCCTTTTAACAACTAGTTGGTGGAAGACTTCCTGATTCTGTGCTTTTTATGGGTCTGTTCCAATGAAAAAATTTCCTCCATCATCCTTTCCCTTTCTTCCTTTCTCTTTTTTTTAATACCCGCTCCTATGGAAATAAGAACCCCTCTAGTATACGCCTTGTGCGCTTCCCATAGAATGGAAGAGGGGACCTCTCCTGTGTCATTTGCTTTGAAGTAAAAATCAACCTCTTCCTGTATCTTTTCCAATACTTTCAGTGTAAATTATCAGTGCAGTGCATTAGTGCACATCAGTGCAGCCTAATTAGTGCAAATTGGTGCAGCCTTATCAGTGCCCATCAGTTCAGCCTTTAAAAATTTCATTTTCTTTTCACAGTTTCCAAAATCTTGTGGAAAAAATGACATGTTTAAAAGACTCATTATGCCTCATAGAATTGACGTTGGGGTGTTTGCTTTCCAAAATGGGGTCATTTTGTGGGTGTTTCCATTGCCCTGGTTCTCCAGGGCCTTCAAAAATGTAATAGGTAGTCAGGAAATTAGACACTGTATGTAATTTACATCCCTAGAATGCCTGAAGGTGTTACTTGGTTGTTGCGCTTCTCTATGTGGCCAGGTTGTGAAAAAGTCTCACACATGTGGTATCGCCATACTCAGAAGGAGTAGCAGAATGTGTTTCGGGGTGCAATTGCAAGTATGCCTATACAGTGTGTGAGCATTAACTTGTTTATATGGCAATTTTGTGTAAAAAATAAATAAAATAAATTTTTTAATTTTCCAAAGAATTGTGGGAAAAAATTAAAAAAAACTCACCATGCTTCTTACTAAATTTCTTGGACTGTCTACTTTCAAAAAAGGGGTAATTTGGGTGATATTTGTACTGTCCTGGCATGTTAGGGTCTCAAGAAATTAGATAGGTCGTCAGTACATCAGGATGGATCAATTTTCAATGATACGTAGCATACAGTGCCTTGCAAAAGTATTCACCCCCCCCCCTAGTTTTTGCCTATTTTGTTACATTACAGCCTTTAGTTCAATGTTTTTTTTAATCTGAATTATATGTGATGGATCAGAACACAATAGTCTAAGTTGGTGAAGTAAAATTAGAAAAATATATACATAAAACTATTTTTCAGAAATAAAAAACTGATAATTGGCATGTACGTATGTATTCACCCTCCTTGTTATGAAGCCCATAAAAAGCTCTGGTGCAACCAATTACCTTCAGAAGTCACATAATTAGTGAAATGATGTCCATCTGTGTGCAATCTAAGTGTCACATGATCTGTCATTACATATACACACCTTTTTGAAAGGCCCCAGAGGCTGCAACACCTAAGCAAGAGGCACCACTAACCAAACACTACCATGAAGACCAAGGAACTCTCCAAACAAGTAAGGGACAATGTTGTTGGGAAGTACAAGTCAGGGTTAGGTTATAAAAAAATATCCAAATCTTTGATGATCCCTAGGAGTACCATCAAATCTATCATAACCAAATGGAAAGAACATGGCACAACAGCAAACCTGCCAAGAGATGGCCGCACCTCAAAACTCACGGACCGGGCAAGGAGGGCATTAATCAGAGAGGCAGCACAGAGGTAACCCTGGAGGAGCTGCAGAGTTCCAACGCAGAGACTGGATTATCTGTACATAGGACGACAATAAGCCGTACGCTCCATAGATTTGGGCTTTAAGGCAGAGTGGCCAGAAGAAAGCCATTACTTTCAGCAAAATACAAAATTGCACCTTTTGAGGCATGTGTGAGACTCCCAAAATGTATGGAGGAAGGTTCTCTGGTCTGGTGAGACTAAAATTGAACTTTTTGGCCATCAAAGAAAACGCTATGTCTGGCGCAAACCCAACACATCACATCACCCAAAGAACACCATCCTCACAGTGAAACATGATGGTGGCAGCATCATGCTGTGAGGATGTTTTTCAGCAGTCAGGACTTGGCAACTGGTCAGAGTTGAGGGAAAGATGGATGGTGCTAAATACAGGGATATTCTTGATCAAAACCTGTACCACTCTGTGTGTGATTTGAGGCTAGGACGGAGGTTCACCTTCCAGCAGAACAATGACCCCAAACACACTGCTAAAGCAACACTTGAGTGGTTTAAGGGGAAACACGTAAATGTGTTGGAATGACCTAGTCAAAGCCCAGACCTCAATCCAATAGAAAAACTGTGGTCAGACTTAAAGATTGCTGTTCACAAGCGCAAACCATCCAACTTGAAGGAGCTGGAGCAGTTTTGCAAGGAGGAATGGGCAAAAATCCCAGTGGTAAGATGTGACAAGCTCATAGAGACTTATCCAAAGCGACTTGGAGCTGTGATAGCCACAAAAGGTGGCTCTACAAAGTATTGACTTTAGGGGGGTGAATAGTTATGCACATTGACTTTTTCTGTTATGCCCCATACACACAATCGGACATTGATCGGACAACAAAATCCGTGGATTTTTTCCGATGGATGTTGGCTCAAACTTGTTTTGCATACACACGGTCGCACAAAGTTGTCGGAATTTCCGATCGCCAAGAACGCGGTGACGTACACCACGTACGACGAGACTAGAAAAGGCCAGTTCAGAGCCAAGCGCGGCACCCTTTGGGCTCCTTTTGCTAATCTCGTGTTAGTAAAAGTTTGGTGAGAGACGATTCGCGCTTTTTCAGACTCGTGGTTTTCAGATCGTTTTCTGCTGTTCAGTTTGGGCTTGTGGGTTTGTATCTGGTCTTCAGTGCATGCAGCGAGTTACGCGTGACTCTTATCATTGTGTTCTTGTTCGTTCGTTACTGTTTTTCAGGTCGCTCTTCACAGGCCTTGCTGTTCTTCAGTGCGTTCTGTTACTTCGTTCTGAGCAGCCGACCATTTATCTAGCCATGTTGCGTATACGTACTGCTCGTAGAGTTCGTGCTGTTTGCGGGGGCTTGGTGTTGGGGTCCTTACCTTGACACAAGCCCAGTCCATGAACAGGGTGGGGAGGAGTTCATGGACCAAGAATTGGTTGCTTCAGCGTGACCAGTTCTGTCATATGCCTTTGCTCCGTGAGATCCGTGAGAATAATCCTGATGATTTCAGGAACTTTCTCTGGATGACAGACCCCGTATTTCACCGTTTGTTGGCTTTGCTGACCCCTTATATTAGCAGGCAGGATACCTGCATGAGGCAAGCCATCACTCCGGAGCAGAGGCTCGTCGCCACCCTGCGGTACTTGGCGATGGGGAGAAGCCTGCAGGACCTCAAGTTCTCGACAGGCATCTCCCCCCAGGCTCAGGGGATCATTATCCCAGAGACCTGTTCTGCCATCATCCAGGTCCTGCAGAAGGAGTATATTAAGGTAAGATTTTTATCCTTTACCATCACATTTTATTGTATTTAATGTTTGATAATTTATTGTATTTCTTTCCTCATTCCTTAATTACCATGATTGTAATATGCTGTGAATGTCCCCTTTGTTCTCATGCATGCTGGATTTTGATGTAATTATTTTTTTGTCCTTCATGCATATTTGCCTTCACTTACCTCTCCAGCATGGTCTCCTGGCCCTGTATTCACCTCATGTAGTCACTTAACAATGTATTTTATCAGCTCCATAGTAGCGCTTTACCCCAAACACCCCCTAAAATGTTTTAAAATGTGATTTGTGCTTTAAATTCAGGCAGAGTGCCAGAGGCTTTTTTTGGGGGGTCCCCAAATCATTTGGAACCCTCCCTCCCCCCAACTGCTAAGTCAGCTGATACCAATTCTCTATCTATCCTCAATCATCTATCTGCTGACTTTGCCAAACCCATACACACTATACCCACCTGGTTTGTGGTCAGATTTATGGATGAATTCCCCAAAGCATGTAGTGCAAGGGCCTGCCTGTATACTTTCAAATGGTACTGTTTAAAGTTTTTGTATCCTATTATTATCTTGCTAGGTAATAGCAGAATGTCTAAATGTGCTCAAATGTGTACAGTGTGTATTTATATCTTTGTATTATGACACTTCTTACCTGTCCAGTGGGCTGTCAATAGTGTAAGTAAGGAGGGGCTGGCCAAAGTAATACCCATTATTTAGGCATTCATCTCTCAATGAAGTGGAGAGGGTTACCCGTCCAAGAGCTCCCCCCCTATAATGTTAGAAATTGGCCCATGAGAGGGGGGGGGGTAATCTGATAGGTGTACCTTATACTTTGGTCTTTAAAAACTCCCTCAAATAAATGTTATCTTGATGTTGGCCAAGAATGTTTGTGTCTAATCTGCTTTCCCTGTTTATGTGTAAAAATTACTATTTTTTTTTCCTGTTTGACTCCACAGTTTCCTTCCACACCACAGGAATGGCAGACTGTGGCCTCCCACTTTGCCCAGCGGTGGGACTTTCCTAACTGCGGGCAATTGATGGGAAACACGTCCACATCGTCCCACCACCCAACTCGGGGTCATACTATTTCAACTATAAGGGGTTCAATAGTATTGTGATGTTGGCGGTGGTGTCGGCTACTTACGAGTTCCTGTATGTGGACGTGGGGAAGAATGGCCGGATGTCCGATGGTGGAGTCATCACCCAGACGGAGTTCTACAGGCATCTCCAGAATTGCAGCTTGGACTTGCCACCTCCAGAAGACAATGTGGAAGGACTCCCATTCGTCTTCATTGCGGATGAAGCGTTTGCGCTGGGGGACCATCTTATGTGGCCATTCACGGTGAGGACCAGAGGGTTTTTAATTACCAGCTGGCCAGAGCCAGAAGAGTGGTGAACACGTTTGGAATCATGGCCAGCCGGTTCCGCCTATTTCTTACACCCATACACATGGAGTACAAACTGAATCACATCATCCTGGCGTGCTGTGTTCTACACAACTTTTTATGGCAACATTCTGCCAACTATGCTGGCTCAGTTGGGCCTGAGGCTGGAATTCAAAATGAACCAACCCTGACGGCGCTTGAAAGTGGCCGTCCTGGCTTGCCCCCACTGAGTGCCCGTGATGTCCGTCTAAGATACCTTGAATACTTTGCAGATAGGGGGGCTTTCAATATGCCAGACAATGTCTGAAACCTTTTTCAAATAAAAAAAAATGAACTACTAAAATCTTTGGTGACATTTACTGCTTGTGTTTCTTTTAGCTGACCCTGACAGAAATGTGGTGAGTCCTGAAAATGGCGTGATTGTGTAACATTACAAAGCATTGTTGGGTGTTATTTACTAAAGGCAAAGACACTTTGCACTACAAGTGCACTTGAAACTGCACTTGTAGTGCAAAGTGGATTTTCCCTTAGGAAATAACCCCCATTGTCACTGAAAACACCAATTAGAGCACAACAAAAGCCTTGGAGCGTTGAAACAATAATCCACACATTCTTGATTAACAATCTTTTTAATACCAGCACAATCACATGTGCATTTGTAAAAGGTTTTTAAAACAAACCAACATGTTTGTTGTATAACAATTTTTGGAGTCACATTAGAAAAAGTAGAAATGCCCATTTAAGATAAAACATACATGTTTAAAACCAACAAGAAAGACACAAATCTTGAATATACAAAGTTCACATTTGGTAGAACTTGAAGGCAATATCAGACATGAGTATTTACAAACTGTGTTTGATATTGCGCTTAGATGGGGTGAAGTTACCCCAGGAAAAGCCAAATTTTGAATATGCACACAAATTGCCGAATGTCAACATGTGCTAGCTGCCATCACGGGGGATCAAGGGACGTGTTTTGTGGGTGCAACCCCTTCCTCCCAGCTACTTTATTATTGAGGACCCCCAAAACGCCTACATTGATCTCCCGTGATGGCAGATAGCACATGTTGACACACTGTGCGCATCTTCAAAATTTGGCTTTTTGCAAATATGTCAAAAAATGGTAAAAATTTTTAGCTCACAAAAAGCACAAAAAAAGGGATTTGGATTGGTTTTAAACTCTCCCTAAAACATCAATGATGTTCTTCATCATTGATGCTTTTCTGGATGTTTTCCAAGTCCCTATTACACCCCATGATCTCCCCGATCAGGATCTGTGCACTTTCAGAGGTGAAATGCCCTGGATCCACAACATCACGATCACCTAAAAAGATAGAAACAAAAACACAACATGTATTAAAAATATGCCGTCATCCATCTCTTACCTGAGCCTGTGGTCGCAGACACTCACCTGTTGTGGTGACTATTTCCACCACGTCTCCTTCCTCCTCCTCCTCCTGTTGACTTTGGGGGATTTCACCTTCTTCCAGAGGTGGGGGGTCTGTGGTCTCCTCAGATGAGGGGTGTCCTCCGAGTCTTTTATCCCCTATGTAAAAACAAATAGGTATACTTAGCACACAGATATTTGATGGCAGAACTTTAAATATGAAACATTGCTTGGAAGTGAGGTACAATTGTCTGCTTTGGCAGAGTTCCAAGATGTACAGTACCTGACAGCGAGATTGTGTTTCCAGCGCGATACTATAGCGCTGGTTCTCGGTGACAGGGTACTGTGCATGTCGCGCTGGCTCACTCATCGGGAAAGGACTTTTTTTTTTTCCTTTTGCGCTGAGTGACAGGCAGTGCAGTCCTGACAGCTGTCTGGTATGAATCCTGAGGGGGAACGCTGTGCCAAATTTTAAATGAAAAAAATGGCGTGGGTTCCCCCCAGGGGCATACCAGGCCCTTAGGTCTGGTATGGATTGTAAGAGGAACCCCCTACTCCAAAAAATCCGCATGAGGGTCCCCCCAAAATCCATACCAGACCCTTATCCGAGCACGCAGCCCGGCTGGCCAGGAAAGGGGGTGGGGACGAGCGAGCGCCCCCCCTCCTGAGCTGTACCAGGCCGCATGCCCTCAACATGGGGGGGTAGGTGCCCTGCCCCCCACCCCAAAGCACCTTGTCCCCATGTTGATGAGGATAAGGGCCTCTTCCCGACAACCCTGGCCGTCGGTTGTCGGGGTCTGCGGGCGGGGGGCTTATCGGAATCCCCGAGCCCCCTTTAATAAAGGGGGCCCCCAGATCCCGGCCCCCCACCCTATGTGAATGAGTATGGGGTACATGGTACCCCTACCCATTCACCTAGGGAAAAGTGTCAATACAAAAAAAACACAATACACAAGTTTTAGGAGTAATTTATTAGGCAGCTCCGGGGTCTTCTTCCTACTTCGGCGGGGGTTTATTCCGAATACTCCCGGTGTTCCGCCTCTTCTCCCGGGCCCCTCCGCTATCTTCTTCCAGCTCTTTTGCCAGCGGGGGCCCGGTCTGCTGCCGCTGTCTTGTCGCTGCTGTCTCGTCGCTTCTTCTCTTCTTCTCTTCTTCCGATGTTGACACAATGCTCTCTCCAGCTGGAATGCTTTGTGTGAGCTGCGGAGCCATTTATATAGGTAGTGACCCCGCCCCCTTGTGACGCCACGGTCCCAGCATGCGCAGGGACTCTGGGGTCACACCCCGTTATGACGCCAGAGTCCCTGCGCGTGCTGGGACCGTGACGTCACAAGGGGGCAGTGTCACCACCTATATAAATGGCTCCGCAGCTAGCACAAAGAATTCCAGCCAGAGAGAGCATTGTGTCAACATCGGAAGAAGAGAAGAAGCGACAGCGGCGACAAGACAGCGGCAGCAGACCGGGCCCCCGCTGGCAAAAGAGCTAGAAGAAGATAGCGGAGGGGCCCGGGAGAAGAGGCGGAACAATGGGAGAAGTCAGAAGAAACCCCTCCCGAAGTAGGAAGAAGACCCCGGAGCTGCCTAATAAATTACTCCTAAAACCTGTGTACTGTGTTTTTTTTGTATAGACACTTTTCTCTAGGTGAATGGGTACCCCATACTCATTCACATAGGGTGGGGGGCTGGGATCTGGGGACTCCCTTATTAAAGGGGGCTCCCAGATTCCGATAAGCCCCCCGCCTGCATACCCCGACAACCAACGGCCAGGGTTGTCGGGAAGAGGCCCTTGTCCTCATCAACATGGGGACAAGGTGCTTTGGGGTGGGGGGGCTCGCTCGTCCCCACCCCCTTTCCTGGCCGGCCGGGCTGCGTGCTCAGATAAGGGTCTGGTATGGATTTTGGGGGGACCCCCATGCCGATTTTTCAGTGTAGGGGGTCCCCCTTGCAATCCATACCAGACCTAAGGGCCTGGTATGCCCCTGGGTGGGAACCCACGCTGTTTTTTTCAGTTAAAATTTAGCGCAGCGTTCCCCCTCACGATTCATACCAGACAGCTGTCAGCACTGCCTATCACTCATCGTGAAAGGGAAAAAAAGTTTTTCTTTCCCGATGAGTGAGCCATCTCGGCGCTGGCTCCCGCGACGGGGCTCGCAGGTGTCAAATATCGCCGAGAAATGCGGCGAGGTTGACACAATATCGCGGTCACCTACTGTAGAATTTTTATTGTCCTTTGCCAAGCTTGAATACTTACCTGTTTAGTACAAGCTTCACAAATAGAGACACCCCTATAGTATACACTGGAGCACCTGTGTGGACCCCCTAATAAAAAGGGTGTTCTTGTGTCCCACACTAGTGCTCCAGCGTCCAGATGTGTAAACAGCTACTGAGTGTCCTCTCCTTACACAGAATCTAGTTTGCATTTCATTCTAGTTACAAACCCATCTACACAACCAAATTATTTTCGGACAAGTAGGCCATAAAAAATGTTTTCAAATGCATATGGCCAAAACAATGGTGTTTTCTAGGCCGAACGAACAATGTTTCATACGAACGAATAATGTGCCCATGAACATGAAAGTTGCCATTTTAAACTGGACAGCATTTAAGAAAAGCACATGGAGCAGCACGAACGTAATAAACATAAAGAATAGGAACCTGGACAACTACTTACTTTTTTGCAGCACTCTCCTGATCCTTTTGTACTGCTCATGCTCCCTTCATTTCAGGTCCAACCACCACTTCCTGAGCTGATCCTTGGATCGCCGTACCCCGAAATTCCGGTGCAGACTCTTGACAACTTTCGCCATGATCTTGGCCTTTCTGACATTGGGGTTGGGGTAAGGTCCATACTTTCCATCATAGTCGGCCCTCTTCATTATGACGACCATCTCCAACATCTCCCCAAAGGACATATTTAAGGCCTTAAATCGTCTCCAGATCGGATCGGATCCAGACGTTTTAGGCTTTCCTCCTCCTCCTCCTGGTGGGTGTAATTATCAGACACCTGCTCTGTCTCCGCCATGTGCTCTTCCCCCACTATAATGAACGAGAAGGGGCGGGGAATAGAATAGAAAGAACGTCAGGGGCGGGCGGAGTTTCACGCATGCGCAGTGTCTATAAAGCATAACACGCGTGCGTAGTACGTACGATCTGTGAGCGGAGGAAGGAGTAACGGAGGCGCCAATAATGATAGCGAAGGTAAGATTTAACATTGGGCCTATACTGCTTCTAGATTGAGGCCTGTATTTGCACAAGTTTAAAAAACTTTAGGCTGACATTAGGGTTTGTCTTGTGTTGTGTCTTACAGTGAAAATGGATATCTTGAAGGATCAGGACTTTATGCCAATCTTCATTGATACGTTCAGGGAGCTGCCTTGTCTATGGCAGATAAACCACCCTGAATATAAGAACCAAACAAAGAGGAAGGCAGCGCTGGATAATTTGTTGGAATTTGTGAAGCCGGTGATCCCCACGGCAGACATCACCTATTTGAAGGTTCTAATTGGTGGCCTGAGGAGCACTTATCTAAGGGAGCACAAGAAGGTCCAGGATTCCCAGAGATCCGGAGCTGCAGATGACGTTTATCTCCCCAGGCTGTGGTACTATGACAGGCTGCATTTTCTGGCAGGTCAGACTGAACCCAGGCCAGCACTCTCCACTCTTCCTTCCATGCTTCCTCCCCCCCCAGCTGATGCTTCTGACGCCCAACCTGGGCCTTCCAGGCAGCAACATGTGGAGGAGCCCAGCTTGAGCCAGGTATAGTATTCTTCTAAATATTTCTGGTCGTCCAATCAATGATGTTAAATAGATGTTAGTTTGGAGTACTGATTTATGATTGTGATTGATGATGCAAAAACTAAAACCATGTCCCTTTTTCATACACAGGGAAGTCTCAGCCAGGAGGTGGCCGGGCCAAACAGGCTGCCTGATATCCAGGTCTCTCCCCTCCACCTTCAAAGACAAAGTGGCAGGAAGAGGAGTAACCTGGAGGAGGCTGCCATAGGCCACTTTTGGAAGGCTACAGAGGCCCTCAGAACACCCACAGTGTGGAGGAGGACTTTGCTGGCATAACTGCCTGCAAAATGATGCAGATGGAGGAGGGCCAATGACTCCTGTGTGAGTTCTTAATTTTGGAAGCTCTAAATAAGGGGTTGAGGGGCCAAATCACATGTGCAACCCACATTTGTGACCTCACACATAGTCCTCCTCCTCCTCCTCCAGGTCCTACTCCTCCTCCTCCTCCTCCTCCTCCAGGTCCTACTCCTCCTCCTGCCACATCTCCAACACCAGAGCCACAGCTGGGAAGGAAGCATGGAAGGAAGACCAGAGAGTGATGGCCCTGGGCTCAGTCTGGTCTGCCAAAAGATGCAGTCTCTTGTAGTACCACAGCCTGGGGACACAGATGTCATCTGCTGCTTTCCGGATCTCTGGAACTTCTGGACCAGACTGCACTCCCTTAGATATGGACTCCTCAGGCCACCAATTTTGCTGTAAAACAATTGATGTCTGCCCTGGGGGTCCAAGGCTTCGCCAATTTCTGATGTTTATCCAGCGTTGCCTACCTCTTTGTTTGGTTCTGAGCCCTTAATAAAGGAATTTTTGTTTCATACATTTCAAAAATACAATGTGAAATTAACAAGAGACACCAACACCAAACAATCTCCTTGAGATTAAATAATACAAGATAATAATGGTGTTGTTGTAAATTGACACACAAAACACACACAAAAATATTCTGGAGTAAAACAAAAAAAAAAAAAAAAATCACCCTTCGAAACAAATACAAAACCAAAAAAAATCAGCCTTGAAAAAAATAAAACAAAAATAAAAAAAACAAAAAAAAATTTTGTCAGATGTGACAAATCAAAATATATTGAGGGAATCAAGATAAATAATAAATAAATGAGTTTGTAAGAACACAGTGTGAATATGAGCAGGAAAACTACTTCATTCTTCTAGCATTATAAAGAAGAAGAGAGTGTGTTCTATCCATTCCGAACGCTAATTTTACCAGACCGAGCTGTTCCATCTCGGAATTTCTTCTAAACATGCGTGGCACTTTGTGCGTCGGAATTGTCCACACACGGTCGGAATTGACGAGATCGGATTTTGTTGTCGGAAAATTTTATAGCCTGCTCTCAAATTTTGTGTGTCGGAAAATCAGATGGAAAAAGTCCGATGGAGCCCACACACGGTCGGAATGTCCGACAACACGCTCCGATCGCACATTTTCCATTGGAAAATCCGACCGTGTGTACAGGGCATTATTTTGTCCTATTTGCTGTTTGCTTCACAATAAAAAAAAAAAAAAAACATCTTCAAAGTTGTGGGCATGTTCTGTAAATTAAATGATGCAAATCCTCAAACAATCCATGTTAATTCCAGGTTGTGAGGCAACAAAACACGAAAAATGCCAAACTGTAGTAGACTCTATAACTTTCACACATAATAAATAATATACACTCATTTGGGTTATTTTTACCAAAGATGCCTAGAAGTATAAATTTTAACCTAAATTTATGAAAAGGAATTGCTTATTTGCTAAATTATATAATAGAAACTAAAAGTATGTGTTTTTTTTTCAACCTCTTTGCACTTATTTTGCTTATATTGTTAATAATAGAAAAACCCAGTGGTGATTAAATACCACCAAAAGAAAGCTTTTTTTGTGTGAACCAAATGATGAAAATTCAATTTGTGTACAGCATTGCATGACCACCCAGTTGTCATTCAAAGTGAAACTGAAAGCTGAAAATTGGCAATTCAAACTAGCTAAGGGTAAATCAATAAACATGTAAATCCACAGAATGGAAGTGATATTAAAGGCTTTTTTTTTAATAACAAACATGTCATACTTACCTGCTCTGTGTAATGGTTTTGCACAGAGCAGCATGGATCCTCCTCTTCTCAGGTCCCCGGTTGCCGCTCCTGGCCCCTCCCTCCTGCTGCAAGCAGCTTGCTGTGGGGGGCACCCAAGCAGGCTCACTCCTGAGCCACTGCTCCATTTACACACAGAGCCACAGCTGGGCCCCGTCTCTTCTTTCTCCTCATTAGCTTACTGGCTGTGATTGCCAATGGCTCCCGCTACTGCCTCAGCCATGAGGAGTGAGAGTCCCTGGAGCCGAGGATCTCGTGCATATCACTGGATCGAAATGGGACTCAGGTAAGTATTGGGGGCTGCACAGAGCAGTTTTTTTACCTTTATGCATACAATGCAAGAAGGTAAAAAACCTTGAGCGTTTAGAACCACTTTAAGAGTGCTATAAAGGGTGAAAAGGTCAATTACCTACTAGCTACACTCAAAGGTTATAGCAAGACTAAATTAACCTACAACCGCATAACTAGAGTCTCTAAACAACCTCAACCAGTTGAGAAGAATTGAAAAGGGGCCTGGTGTACACCTTGTGCATACAACAGCCGGTGGGTGTAAGCATTTCTAGTATGGCGGTACCCCTGAAGGTGGTAGAGAATGACATAGCATCCCTCATTCCCCTGTTGACCTCTTGGGATGTATTCAATGGCAGTTGTATTGAAGGGCGCATATGCGCCACAGGATTTCAAGCATGTGCAGATGTGCCACAGGGGCTTTCAGCTACATACACATGAGGTATCCCACACGTGTACAGACACTGCTGATATCGAGGTCCAGCATTGTATGTGCATTCACACGTAAATTATTACTCAGGATTTATGTAGCTCCAATAGTCTGCACAGCACTTTACAAAATGGAGGGAGACAATATAGTCACAATGCAAATCAATACAAGAGAAATCAGAGGGCCCTGCTTGTTAGAGCTTGCAATCTAAAAGATGTGCCGCAGGTGTCTGCTGAGTCTCGAAGACCTGGCAGAGATGTATGAAAATACTCAAAGATGACAGCATTGGACAGAAGGGGTAGGGCAAACATATCAGAAGACCGAAGCCCGTTTTAAGTTTTAGGCCTCATTCACATTGGGTGTACCTATCTGTACACCTGTGCGAAGGGCTGTTTTTGTCCGTACAGGATGAACATGTGTTTTTCATGCATCTGCATGCAGGCAGTCCCATTCATGTCTATTGGGAATCTGCAGTGGCTGCATGGTCACAGCTGTTGGTCCCAAATTTGAAAGCTATGTAGGTGCAGTAGTGGACGTGAGTCTGATTGCTTGGGCTCAGAAGGACGCTAGATCAGACCGGCAAACAGCACGGACCAGTGCCAGTATGTGATGATGTCACAAACAAGCCAGCCTGTCCCCTGAAGACATCATTCCAACAAAACATGTTGGGTGTGGCTTGTTTGTGATGGCATTACATGCTGTCGCTGTTGCGTGCTATTTGCCGGTCCAATCTAGCGTCCTTCCAAGCTCAAGCTATAAGCCTGCTACAATACTATTTTATGTAAGGCAACTTCTTTTTGCTATTTTTGCACCGTATTTAAAGTGGATGTGGACATTAATCTTTATCAGTAAAAGGAGAGAATTATAACATATTTCATGATGGGAGATTTTTTATTTTTATCCAATGTGACATCGAAGTTGAGGGAGCTTGTATGACGTGGTGAAGTCATCACTGGCCTTGATGTAATGCATGTATTATGACCAATTTTTTTTTATAATTAAATTTTTATTTTATTAGAATTTAGCTTAACAGTCAACTAAGGACAAAGATATATGTCCATATATAATGCCGCGTACACACGGTCAGACTTTTCGGCTACAAAAGTCTGACAGCCTGTCCGACAGACTTTCGACGGACTTTTGGCGGACTTTTGGCGGACTTGCGGCAGACTTTTTAATGAACGGACTTGCCTACATACGATCACAC
Source organism: Aquarana catesbeiana (assembly GCA_037953035.1). Taxonomy (NCBI): domain Eukaryota; kingdom Metazoa; phylum Chordata; class Amphibia; order Anura; family Ranidae; genus Aquarana; species Aquarana catesbeiana. Next base: position 1,102,239 of record JBBHAA010000512.1, on the reverse strand, counting down.
AAAAGTCCGATGGATTCGTACGTGATGATGTACACCGGACTAAAGTAAGGAAGTTGATAGCCAGTAGCCAATAGCTGCCCTAGCGTGGGTTTTTGTTCGTCGGACTAGCATGCAGACGAGCGGATTTCTGGGTTCGGCGTAGTTACGACGTAAAGATTTGAAGCATGTTTCAAATCTAAAGTCTGTCAGATTTGCAGCTGGAAAAGTCCGCTGAAAGTCCGGGGAAGCCCACACACGATCGGATTGTCAGCCGTATTTTGTCCGTCGGTGTCCGTCTGACTTTTGTAGACGAAAAGTCAGACCGTGTGTACGCGGCATAACATTTACATAATATACAAAACTCTATATACACATATCAAAATATTACACACAAAAAAAAATAGAAGGTAAAAAATCACTTCCCCTCTTAACATACAATATATTATAAAAGTTGAATTTTGCCCTGACACCCCCCCAGTTGAGGGCCCCAACCTCCCTAGAGGGATGCGAAGAACCAAAATTTTGAAGGATTCCTAAGGAAGGATTGTGCTATTCTACACTTTTTATTGACACTTTTACTGTTTTTTATACTATATAGTTTATTCACATTTCTTTATACTGTATATATATATATATATATATATATATATATATATATATATATATATATATACAATTACACTTACAATATACTACAGTGTTCTTTACAGAGTGTCCACAAACAGACTTTTCGACAATTCGACCGTGTGTGGGCTTCATCGGACCTGCAGCGGACTTTTTCGGTCGAAAATCTGGTGGACTTTAGATTTGCAACATATTTCAAATCTTTACGTTGGAACTCCGCTGGACCCAGTTCCTATCGATCCTACCGCTCATCTGTATGCTAGTCTGACAGACGAAAAGCAACGCTAGGGCAGCTATTGGCTACCGGCTATCAACTTCCTTATTTTAATCTGGTCGTATGTCATCACGTACGAATCCATTGGAATTTGGTGTGATCGTGTGTAGGCAAGTTTGTTTGTTTGGAAAGTCCGTCGGAAGTCCGCCAAAAGTCCGTCGGATAGACCGTCAGACCAGTTTGGTCGAAAAATCCGCTCGTGTGTACACGGCATAAGTGACACCGATCTGTAATCCTTTCTAATGTCTGACGCTTTAAAAGTTATTGATGATGATGATGATGGACACCAAGGTCAAGAAAGAACACAATTTTTAGCCTATCAAAGATTTTTTGGATCTCAATGAAGTAAGACATTAAGAGACGTGCAATGAGTAAAATTCCTGGGATGGAAGGATGGGTGCCTCTTAAATCTATTGTAACTTCTCTCCCATCAGAACTTGTATGCATTGACTTTTGGCCAGCAAAAAATAATACAAATGAAAGTATTGATGTGTTCGTAGTTACAGACCATTTTATAAAACTAGCTCATGCATTACAATGTCAAATCCAAACTGCAAAACAAATAGCCGCAGACTTTGTGATAATTTATTCTGTATTTATGGATTTCCTGAAAAGTTGCATTCAAACAGAGGATCTAATTGAACTGATCACAAGTAGCTGGAATAAGAAAATCCCACATAACTCCATTTTATCCAATGGGAAATGTACAAGTGGAATGCTTTAATTACACACTTGAAAATATGTGGTTTCAGATGATCCAAACACTTACATTTGCACATCATTGTGCTGTAGATGAAACTACAGGTTTCCACTTTTCTTTTTAATATTTGGATGTGCCTCAAGACTCCAAGGGGCTGGGGAAGGCATGGGGCTCAACACTGCATATTGGGATATGGTTGTCACCTATACAGTAAGTACATACTTAGAGACTGGGGTGCACCAGACTTTACCACTGCTCTGAAACTTTAAATCTCTCTGCGGCTAAAAGACATGGAATCAGGAGACTGGAAAGCGCCACATGGAGAGTCCAGGGCCTGAAGCTCACTCCAGGCAATATTCACCCTGTCCATGGGCAGACTCTCTAGGGAGCCTTCAGCACACCTCCCAACAGAGGGACATTACTCCAAATCAGGGACAGTCCCTCCAAATCAGGGACAGTTGGGAGCTATTTATCATTATGTCCCTCAATGGACAATGAAGAAAACACGTGAAGCAGATCTATTGTTAATAAACTACAAAATATCCATATACAGTGTTTTACATTTACCTAACATTTTTATTTTAGTCCTGAACATATTAAGCAAAGAAAGACAATATATATACCGTATTTTTCGCTCCATAAGATGCACTTATGGAGTGAATACAGACCAGGAACACCCCCCAGCCGCAGGCGTGTTCAAATACCAGGCCAGCTGCTCGGCTTCTCAGCTGTGGGCTGCATGTTCTAAAGAGCCTGCTTCTCCCTCTGTCAGGACCGGAGTGGCTGTGAGTCTGTGACAGGGAGTGAGGCAGTGCCGACTCGCTATGTCCCCCCCTTCTCCGGTCAGCAGAGATCAAAGATACACAGAGCGGGCTGTGTGTGCGTTCTATTTCCTCGCCCTTTTTCTATCAGCAGCAAGGGGGGTGGGGGTTAATAAAGCAGTGGCAGGCCTGAGAAGCTGTCAGAGGGGGACACTGAGTTGCAGGCAATCAGTGTGCAGTATCCTCTAGCAACCGAATGGTAAGTGGCAATGTGTAGTAACCTCTAGCAACCAATTAGTTAGCAATAATGTGCAGTAACCTCTAGCAACCGAATGGTGAGTGGCAATGTGTAGTAACCTCTAGCAACCAATCAGCAAGCAGTAATGTGTAGGAACCTCTAGCAACCGAATGGTGAATGATAATGTGTAGTTACCACCTCAGAATATTTTTTTTCTTGTGGGGTGAAAAATACAGTATATTGTATTACATTTATGAAAAGTCTGGTTTTCTGTTATGTTCAAAATAAGACATTTTCTGTTGGTCTGTTCCATTCTTGACGAGGAAGAGATCACGTGCCAGTTGACGTATTTTGGGCTGCTCCTGCAGTACGGTCTTCCTCATTTTATCGCTGTTGTCATCCAAGTCATCAAGGACCACGATCACCCGATTCTTTCCTGTATAATAACTGGAATTAGTAGCAGTGACAATAAGGTGCAACCTTCTGACATACTGAACAGTATAGGGGAGATTGACTAAAACTGGAGCACACAGAATTTTGTGAAGCTGAAATCAGCCTCCAGGTTTTATTGTCAAAGCTTAAAGCGGTGTTCCAGGTGTAATTTTTTTTTTTAAAAGAGAACCGAGATGTTCTTATCACTAAGTTTTTAAAAAGCTAACTATATGCAAAGTCGCTGTAGTATTATAGTATTTTTTTTATAAAACAAACCTTTATAATCCTTTGGCTGTGCACTCCCATCTTAATTGTGGGCATGTGACGCCCACTAGTGTAGTCTTCCGGGATAAAAGATATGACTACGGCCTTGAAGGCTGAAACACGTCAACTGACTTCATCTGCATTTGCTCACTGTGGCTTTTCAATAAAACAAAGATTTTTTAAAAGAGCAACAACTGGAGTGCGTATCATTTTTCCTACATTACTTTGTTCAGCCGGTGACTGTGGATCGAGCACCCAGGAGCTCTGCTAGCTATGTGTTTTATGGGAAGTAGCACTGATTTTTCTGTTTGTATTCCGGGATAAGGTGCTGCTGGTTACCCAGCATGCACCTCCCGATCTTGTGCATGCGCATAAAACCCGAGAGGCGGCATACGTTTGTATCTCTGGTTGCCATCACAACGGCGGCATCGGAGGAAGGTCGCGCATCGCTGTTAATTCCTGGGAATGGTGACACACATCTCCCAGGAGCCAGGGCACCGCAGAATATGAGGTACCTCGCCACGACGCCCTGAACAGGAAGAAAAAAAAAACACCCTGAAAATAAGGTAAAGAAAACTCAAAAAAAAAATGCCAATGTTGTCCTAACTTGCAGGATTGAAGAGGATGATGCAAAGTAGACTATGTGGGCGGAACTCTGCTTTAACTGAACAAGCTGAAGTTAGGAGTAGGTATGGGCGAACGGTTCGGCCCAAGCTTAAGTTCGACTTGAACTTTGGTTGTTCGGATGTTCTGCGAACACCGAACAATATACGGTGTTCGAGGCAAATTCGAAAGCCGCCAGAACACTGTTAAAGTCTATGGGACACTAACATTAAAAATCAAAAGTGTTCATTTTAAAGGCTTATATGCAAGTTATTGTCATAAAAATTGTTTGGGGACCCAGGTCCTGCCCCAGGGGACATGTATCAATAAAATTTATTTTTTTTTAAATGGCCCTTTTTTCGGGAGCAGTGATTTTTTTAATGCTTAAAGTGAAACAATAAAAATGAAATATTCCTTTAACCACTTGAGCCCCGGACCATTATGCTGCCTAAGGACCAGAGGTCTTTTTCCAATTTGGCACTGCGTCGCTTTAACTGCTAATTGCGCGGTCATGCAATGCTGTACCCAAACGAAATTTGCGTCCTTTTCTTCCCACAAATAGAGCTTTCTTTTGATGGTATTTGATCACCACTGCGGTTTTTATTTTTTGCGCTATAAACGGAAAAAGACCGAAAATTTTGAAAAAAAATGATATTTTCTACTTTTTGTTATAAAAAAAATCCAATAAACTAAATTTTAGTCATACATTTAGGCCAAAATGTGTTCGGCCACATGTCTTTGGTAAAAAAAATGTCAATAAGCGTATATTTATTGGTTTGCGCAAAAGTTATAGCGTCTACAAACTAGGGTACATTTTCTGTAATTTACACAGCTTTTAGTTTATGACTGCCTATGTCATTTCTTGAGGTGCTAAAATGGCAGGGCAGTACAAAACCCCCCCGAATGACCCCATTTTGGAAAGTAGACACCCCAAGGAAATTGCTGAGTGGAATGTTGAACCCATTGAATATTTTTTTTTTTTTGTCCCAAGTGATTGAAAAATGACAAAAAAAAAAAAAAAAAAATATTTACAAAAAGTTGTCACTAAATGATATATTGCTCACACAGGCCATGGGCCTATGTGGAATTGCACCCCAAAATACATTCAGCTGCTTCTCCTGAGTATGGGGATACCACATGTGTGGGACTTTTTGGGAGCCTAGCCGCGTACGGGGCCCCGAAAACCAATCACCGCCTTCAGGATTTCTAAGGGTGTAAATTTTTGATTTCACTCTTCACTGCATATCACAGTTTCGGAGGCCATGGAATGCCCAGGTGGCACAAAACCCCCCAAAATGACCCCATTTTGGAAAGTAGACACCCCAAGCTATTTGCTGAGAGGCATATTGAGTCCATGGAATATTTTATATTTTGACACAAGTTGCGGGAAAGTGACACTTTTTTTTTTTTTTTTTTTTTCATAAAGTTGTCACTAAATGATATATTGCTCACACAGGCCATGGGCCTATGTGGAATTGCACCCCAAAATACATTTAGCTGCTTCTCCTGAGTATGGGGATACCACATGTGTGGGACTTTTTGGGAGCCTAGCCGCGTACGGGACCCCGAAAACCAATCACTGCCTTCAGGATTTCTAAGGGTGAAAATTTTTGATTTCACTCTTTACTGCCTATCACAGTTTCGGAGGCCATGGAATGCCCAGGTGGCACAAAACCCCCCCAAATGACCCCATTTTGGAAAGTAGACACCCCAAGCTATTTGCTGAGAGGCATGGTGAGTATTTTGCAGCTCTCATTTGTTTTTGAAAATGAAGAAAGACAAGAAAAAACATTTTTTTTTTTCTTTTTTCAATTTTCAAAACTTTGTGACAAAAAGTGAGGTCTGCAAAATACTCACTATACCTCTCAGCAAATAGCTTGGGGTGTCTACTTTCCAAAATGGGGTCATTTGGGGGGGTTTTGTGCCACCTGGGCATTCCATGGCCTCCGAAACTGTGATAGGCAGTGAAGAGTGAAATCAAAAATTCACGCCCTTAGAAAGCCTGAAGGCGGTGCTTGGTTTTCGGGGTCCCGTACGCGGCTAGGCTCCCAAAAAGTCTCACACATGTGGTATCCCCGTACTCAGGAGAAGCAGCAGAATGTATTTTGGGGTGTAATTTCACATATTTCCATGGCATGTTTGAGCAATATATCATTTAGTGACAACTTTGTGCAAAAAAAAAAAAAAAATTTGTCTCTTTCCCGCAACTTGTGTCGCAATATAAAATATTCCATGGACTCGACATGCCTCTCAGCAAATAGCTTGGGGTGTCTACTTTCCAAAATGGGGTCATTTGGGGGGGTTTTGAACTGTCCTGGCATTTTATGCACAACATTTAGAAGCTTATGTCACACATTACCCACTCTTCTAACCACTTGAAGACAAAGCCCTTTCTGACACTTATTGTTTACATGAAAAAGTTATTTTTTTTTGCAAAAAAATTACTTTGAACCCCCAAACATTATATATTTTTTTAAAGCAAATGCCCTACAGATTAAAATGGTGGGTGTTTCATTTTTTTTTTTCACACAGTAATTGCGCAGCGATTTTTCAAACGCATTTTTTGGGGAAAAAACACACTTTTTTAAATTTTAATGCACTAAAACACACTATATTGCCCAAATGTTTGATGAAATAAAAAAGATGATCTTAGGCTGAGTACATGGATACCAAACATGACATGCTTTAAAATTGCGCACAAACGTGCAGTGGCAACAAAATAAATACATGTTTAAAATCCTTCAAAAGCCTTTACAGGTTACCACTTTAGATTTACAGAGGAGGTCTACTGGAAAAATTACTGCCCTCGATCTGGCCTTCGCGGTGATACCTCACATGCATGGTGCAATTGCTGTTTACATTTGACGACAGACCGCCGCTTGCGTTCGCCTTAGCGCGAGAGCAGGGGGCGACAGGGGTGCTTTTTTTTTTTTTTTTTTTTTTTTTCTTTATTATTTTTTTGCTTTTTTAATCTTACTTTTAAACTGTTCCTTTCATCTTTTTTTTTTAATCATTTTTATTGTTATCTTGGGGAATGTAAATATCCCCTATGATAGCAATAGGCAGTGACAGGTACTCTTTTTTGAAAAAATTGTGGTCTATTAGACCCTAGATCTCTCCTCTGCCCTCAAAGCATCTGACCACACCAAGATCGGTGTGATAAAATGCTTCCCCAATTTCCCAATGGCGCTATTTACATCCGGCGAAATCTAAGTCATAAAATGCTCGTAGCTTCCGGTTTCTTAGGCCATAGAGATGTTTGGAGCCACTCTGGTCTCTGATCAGCTCTATGGTCAGCTGGCTGAATCACCGGCTGCATTCTCAGGTTCCCTGTTGAGACAAGAGAGCCAGAGAAAAACACGGAAGACGGTGGGGGGGGGGGGCATTCCCTCCCACGGCTTGTAAAAGCAGTCTAGAGGCTAATTAGCTGCTAGGATTGCTTTTACATGAAAGCCGACCGCTGGCTGAAAAGAATGATACCAAGATGATACCTAAACCTGCAGGCATCATTCTGGTATAACCACTCAAAGTCGTGAATGGCGTACCTGAAGACAAAAAAATGGTTAACAATGGTTAACAATAAAGCACAGTAAACAGTAAAGTATAAATAATTACATACCTGAAAAACAAACATGATAAAACATAATAACAATAACAATAACAATAACAATAACAATAACAATAAAACATTGCAGAATAGAATACAGTAAAAAAGAGCAGAACAATAGAGAGAGAGAATAGAGAGAGAGAGAACAATAAAACGACAACTATTTTTTTTTATTTCATATATTTTTTTTTTTTTACACTTTTTTTGTAACTAACTTTTATAACTGTAACCGGTTCCAGGTTCGGGTCTCTCAAAATGCGATGGCATCTTGGGAGACCCTGTGAAAGTGCGCCTAGTCTGTGGAATGCTGTACCCTACGCTAATACTCAACTAGTGAATGGTAGCGTTCAAAACATTCACCAATGCAAAGACCAGGATTGTCAGGACAGGAGGGACAATAATAGTGGGTGTCACGCCTATATCCGCGCTTGCTGCAGACACTACCTCTTTTTTGGGGGGGTTCGTTGGGTAGGGGTACTCGGGAGGACATAAAAATGCCTCTCATGCAGCCGACTGCATTTGGTTGGGGGTGTGAATGGGGGAAGTACGGGCGCTGCAGAAGTGGTGGGCTCCCAATTAGGATTGGCGAATGCAGCAGGAAGGGCACTATGGGCACGACGGGCCTGTGTTTGTCTTTTTGGTGGCAGCGGGACACTACTTGTGCTTGCCACCTCACCAGCTTGAACTGCACTTATGGGACTCGCCACGTCACCAAGTGTTACTGCAGTGCTGGTTTGACTACGACCGGGGTGTACTACGCTGCTGGTGCTTGCCAGTTCCCCAAAACGCTACCAAAAAAACTGTTAGCGATCGCAGGGATCAGGCCTGATTCTGCGAACGCTGCAGTTATGCGTTTAGAGTTTTGTAAGTGACAGTGATCGATTGATACTGCACTTGGGTGGGCTGGGCTGGGCCAGGCGGAGGGGCAAAACGCAGGTGCTAGCAGGTATCTGGGCTGATCCCGCTAACACTGCGTTTTTGGGAACCCTAAACTGCTGGGGACACTAGTATAGATCAGATCGGATCAGATATTGATGCGATCAGATACTATACCACTAAGGGAGGTGTATGCTGCGTGCGTGGGTGTTAGCGGTACTGGCGCTAACCTGACGCTGCCTGGGGCTGGTGCTTGCCAGTTCCCCAAAATGCTACCAAAAAAACTGTTAGCGATCGCAGGGATCAGGCCTGACTCTGCGAACGCTGCAGTTATGCGTTTAGTGTTTTGTAAGTGACAGTGATCGATCGATACTGCACTTGGGTGGGCTGGGCTCGCCTGGGCGGAGGGGCAAAACGCAGGTGCTAGCAGGTATCTGGGCTGATCCCACTAACACTGCGTTTTTGGGAACCCTAAACTGCTGGGGACACTAGTATAGATCTGATCGGATCAGATATTGATCCGTTCAGATACTATACCACTAAGGGAGGTGTATGGTGCGTGCGTGGGTGTTAGCGGTACTGGCGCTAATCTGACGCTGCCTGGGGCTGGTGCTTGCTAGTTCACCAAAATGCTACCAAAAAAACTGTTAGCGATCGCAGGGATCAGGCCTGACTCTGCGAACGCTGCAGTTATGCGTTTAGTGCCTTGTAAGTGACAGTGATCGATCGATACTGCACTTGGGTGGGCTGGGCTGGGTCGGGCGGAGGGGCAAAACGCAGGTGCTAGCAGGTATCTGGGCTGATCCCGCTAACACTGCGTTTTTGGGAACCCTAAACTGCTGGGGACGCTAGTATAGATCTGATCGGATCAGATATTGATCCGTTCAGATACTATACCACTAAGGGAGGCGCATGCTGCGTGCGTGGGTGTTAGCGGTACTGGCGCTAATCTGACGCTGCCTGGGGCGACGCATATCACCGCCGGGCGATCGGGGGGCTAAACCTTTATTCGGTAATAAACGGCGGGTGCCCTGACACTATAAAAAATAAACTAACTAACCAGCGTCAACCGTAACGGTTATACGGTGGTCAGTGGTGAAAGGGTTAACTAGGGGCCAATCAAGGGGTTAAAACATTTATTAGGTAGTATATGGGGGTCCCTGACGCTATTAAACGCTGACGGCGAACCTAAATATTTACCTCACTAACTAGCGTCACCAGCGACACTAATACAGCGATCAGAAAAATGATCGCTTAGCGACACTGGTGACAGGGGGTGATCAAGGGGTTAAAACTTTATTGGGGGGGGTTAGGGGGGTACCCTAGACCTACAGGGGGGTAACAGTAACTGTCCCAACACAGTAACTGTCACAAACTGACACAGCAGTAATCAGAAAAAAAAAACAAAAACAAAAAAAAAACCTGCTGGTGTCAGTTTGTGACAGGGGGGGGGTGATTGGGGGGGGATCGGGGGGCGATCGGGGGGGGGATCGGGGTGTTTTGTATGCCTGGCATGTTCTACTGTGTGTGTGTAGTGTTGTGCACTCACATAGATGTCTTCTCTCCTCGGGCCGGAACGGAAAATACCGACCCGAGGGGAGATGACATCACTTCCTTTGCTGCTGTTTAGCATACAGCAGCAAAGGAGTGTTTTCATTGGCCGGCGGCGATCGCGAGGGGGGGGCCACGAACGGATGGCCTCCCCCTCGTCTCTGATCGCCGGGGGACAGAACGGGACCGCCTCGGGCGGCGGGGGGGGTCCGATCGGACCCCCCACCCGCGGGAGGCAAATCACGTACCCTGTACGTGATTTTGCCTGCCCGTGCCGCCTTGCCGACGTACATCGGCGTGAGGCGGTCCTTAAGTGGTTAAATAACGTGCCTGGGGGGTGTCTATAGTATGCCTGTAAAGTAGCACATTTTTCCCGTGTTTAGAACAGTACCACAGCAAAATGACATTTCTAAAGGAAAAATTGTCATCTAAAACTGATCGCCGCTGTAATGAATTTTTGGATCTCGGCAATATAGATAAAACTCATTGAAAAAAAGAGCATGCCCCCCCCCAGTCCATTACCAGGCCCTTTGGCTCTGGTATGAATATTAAGGGGATCCTTGAACCGCTGCCGATTGCAACTAAGGGCACCTTCACAAGTGCAGCACTCTAAAAAGCATTCCGAGTGGGTGTTAGATGGTGAAGTGGTGATATGTTACCTTCTTGCCACCTGATTTAAACCCATGATTGCCATGCAATGCACACGTTTGCGACACAGTAGTGCCACTTTTAGAGGCTTAAATCAGGTGTGAGGAGGTGACACTGTGCCTAGTGATCTTTGACGTCTCCTGTTTTGTTCAGGTAGATCTCCACCTCTTTAAGGTTGCCTACCCCTGGTTTAGACCCTTGATATTTCACCAAAGCCCCCCAACGGGGCTCCTAAAAAAAAAAAAATAATCTTGTAAAAAATAATAAAAAAAATAACATTCTAAAAAATAATAAAAATAAAAACTACTGGCACCAATCTCTGCTCTATTGACTCCACCCGCTGCTCTACTGATATACACATGTGTGTGTTTGTGCTCTGAGGTGCACACCATAATACAATAGGCTGTACACACCTATGGCTACTGCTTTGCCCTTCATGCTTGCCAGCTCTTTGACCTACCAGATGTATGTTTGTATCATTAGATTGGTATTGATCAGGGAAAAGAGGGCAGGTCCCAACTGAGAATAATGCCGCGTACACACAATCGGAAATTCGGCCAGCAAAAGACCGATGAGAGCTTTTGGTCGGAAAATGCAACTGTGTGTATGCTCCATCGGTCTTTTGCTGGCTGAATTCCAGCCAGCAAAAGATTGAGAGCATCTTCTCAATTTTTCGGTCGGAAAAAATTCCTATCCGAAAATGCGATCGTCTGTAGCAATTTTCATTTATTTATTTAGCAATAAATAAAAAAAAACAAAAAAAACACTGGAATTGATATTGACAGTATACCTGTATAATGCAAGCTAAATACATACCAAGTGTATCAGACATATGTTTCAGATGTTTATCGTACAAGGAGTCGGTGACATCGGTCACATTGATACGTCCTCTGTTCTTGGTGTGATACAGGATTCCATGGGTGCACTGAGACAAATCATTCTGGAATTGATGAAACCGGCTAAAGGAGATGTAGAAGGATCTGACATTCCTAAATCTTTTTCCAAGCAGAGATTTCAGCCAGTTGTACTCGGTGTCTTCAGTTACTGAGAAGATCCCAACTGTGAGGATTCGTTGGGTCTATGAGAGTCAAGAAATATTATGAATAATCATACATGCAGCCGTCCAGTAAATATACAATTATTGCATTCTCGTTAAACCAAAATAAGCACTTTGAGGTAAATTTATTAAAGTTTATCTCTAAGAAATCTTATTTTCTAGTTTTGGATGGAGTGGGGAAGGGTTACATCCTCTAGACATGTGCAATTCGTTTCGGTTCTAATGTAAATTCAGACAATTTTTGGGTTATTTTGAGATTCAGATGAATACAAAATCTCCAAATGAAAAAGTAACAAATTTAGTTGAAAGTAGTTTAATTTTGTTTTCTGTATTTGTTTAAATGAATAGCTGGTTGTTAAGGAGCGGGCCTGGAAGCCGGAGGCCACGTCCTTAACAAACAATGATTCATCATCTGTGTTACTTTTGACACCAAATTTCAATTTAGTTTTAGTCGCATTTTAGTCATCCGAGTTGTTTTGGTTTTAGTCAAATTTTAGTCTACTACAATCTCCAGTACATTTTATTAGACTAAAATCTTATGGGTTTAGTTAAATGTGAATGCATTATTTCTTTAGAACTGCCAAACATTATATACTTCTGGAGTAAAAATCTAATAACATGTTTATTATTTCTGGTATTAAGGTTTGAACATGCACTGCAGACACAGCTTTAACCATTGTGATATAAATTCAATTTTGTTTTAGTCATAGTCTTTTGACTAAAATGCCATTTTAGTTTTAGTTGTATTTTAGTCTTTTGACTAAAATGTAATTTTAGTTTTAGTCATATTTTTAGTCATATGAAGTGTTTTAGTCGTATTTAAGTCGACTAAAATAATATTAATTTAATCGACTAAAATACTTTAGTTGATGAAATTAACACTGCTCATCAGGGGTGCATGAGGCGCCGTCCCCCTATCCATGCGATTGGCCCCCATCTACATGCAGGGTGCCAGATGCGTGGATTCCAATGGGGGTGTTGTTTTTTTTAAGCATGTGATTAGTGCCAGAGGCTCTAATTGTTTTCAGAGCACTGTGCCCTGAGCCCATCCAGTTATTTGAATTAATATTCGCTATTGTCACACTGATTCTCCTCCCGGCCAATCAGAAAGCGGGTCCAGATACCCATTTCTCGATTGGCAGAAAAGAGAAGCGAGCCCGTTGGCCTAGGAGGAGGAGGGAGTAGATGCATGGCCATGGCGATGCTGAGGAGGGGAACCCGCGGCCTGTCGCCCTGAGGGAAGTGCTCCCCGCACCATAGATGGGGTAAGTGCAGGACTCATATGTGACCGACCGACTGGGGGGGGGGTTTGGGGGCAGGTGACCCAACCGACCGACCCACGGGCAGGGGGGGTTGGAGGTGACCCGACCAACAGAGGGGGGGTTGCTGTGGTGCCGAGGAGGGGAACCTGCCGCCCGGAGGGAATCGCTCTGCACGCCATAGATGGGGTAAGTGCAGGACTTGTATGCGACCGACCGACTGGGGGAGGTTCTGGTGCAGGTGACCCAACTGACTGACCCACGGGCGGGGGGGTTGGAGGTGACCCGACCAACCGAGGGGGGGTTGCTGTGGTGCCGTCGCCCGGATGGAAGCGCTGCCCACGCCTTAGATGTCGTAAGTGCAGGACTCGTATATGACCGAACGACTGGGGGGAGGTTTTGGTGCAGGTGACCCAACCGACCAACCCATGGGGTTTGGGGGAGTTGGGGATTACCCGACCGACCGAGGGGGGGTTGCTGTGGGTGCATTGTTTGCCCCCCCCCCCAAATTATACCACCAGTTTCCACTGATTTTCACACACCTACATAGAATGTAACACATATTTGCAGTAATTAATTTTAGCACACATTTTAATGCTGGCATTGGTTTCCAAAGTTACATCATTAGTCTGGTTGTAAATAGACACAAATCCATCATTTTAAATTAAAGAAAAAAATTTAAAAAAATAAAAAAAAAGACTTCTGGAAGTTAGCTCAAGACCAGATATAGGTGGGGGCAGTGGCCACTTGTTTATATTTTGATTATATTGGTCAGGCAATGCACTGACATCTTTGCTATCATAGTGATATGTGCTGGGTGTCCAGTGTGCCCCTGTACCTTTAAGGGGGGTGGGCTCCTTCCAGGTTCCCCTGCCCTTTACCTTTCCATTAAAATGCATTTTTTCCCACTGTGTTAGCATTACAGACTACAGAAGACAGCGTGCCTTTACGGAGCCTGTAACTTATGCATGTATTTGCAAATGTGTGCAGACTAAACCCCTGTGCACACTGTTAGGACAATTTTGTTGGTCGCTGGCTGGATGGTAAGTTTGACCCTTGAAATCTCTTTGCATTTGTTTGACATACATCGCCTTTCCAGTGCTCTTTGCTGCAAAGACCAGTTATAGGTGGGGGCAGTGGCCACTTGTTTGTGTTCAGATAAAGACTTCCCTTATATGCTTTGCTGAATGTACTTACAGGTACATGCTCATCTTACTAGTAAGAAGCGGAAACTTCTATTTTGCTGAAAAGCCTACAGAGATAGAAAATTATGTCTGAAGGGAGAGGACTGTAGAAGGTCGTCTCCAGCATCTTAGGCGGCCATACACAGTTTGCATCTCGGACGGTTCAGCAGGAACCGGCCGAGATTCGAAACAGGTAATGAGCAGGCTGAATGTACCAAGTTGATTGATCAACTTGGGTACAACCAGCCTGCCGGATTCGCTTGGGATTATCGCAAGTGGCTGCTATAGCAGTGCTGAAAGAGGCTACCTCCGCCCCCCCCCCCCCCCCCCCCCCGCCAGAATAAGAGAATTGCTGATTCCCCTGTCAGCACTGCCTGTGTTGATGGGGGAATCGTGCAAAATTAGCACTGTGTATGGCCAGCCTCACTCTTGGCTGCAACAAAACCACAGCCAGAAGCAATATGGCTTCAGGCGAAGGTAGGAATCTGCTTTTCAACACAACATTTTTGAACAACAATGGTGGAATGTCTGCATTTTAGCACATACATGCTCTATTAGCACCAGGACCCAAGAAACTGCCTATAACCTGCTCACACATTGGTATGCCTGTTAAGATAAAAAATGTGTTCCCCCTTTCCTCTGACCTATGCTGGAGGTGTGGACAGGAGTTGAGTACTTTAATTCACATTTGGTGGCGATGTCCTCCTATAGTCTCTTTCTGGTTTCAGATACGTGATCACTGAGAAATTGATTCAGTTAACACCTGAATGCTGTCTCTTTCATATCACTCTACTACCACTACATACATACAAATGATCCACAGTAAAACATTTGTTAAATGGGGTCAATGCTTTGCTCCCCTCCCTTTACACTGGAAATCCATCTATACTCCGATGGATTGGATACATAAGGTAAACACATTTTATGATATGGAGGCATCTCTGGCCATTGCTACTGATAATATGGACCCTGTTCATGAACAGCATGATTCATCTTTAAACTTTCTGCCGATTATGATAGTTTATTGCAAATTCAAGTTAGTCCTTCCCCTTTTTCCCCTCTGGCTATTTATAATGTGATAATGTAGTCATATTATTCTTTTTCCACCTGAAGACACTATATATGGTCACACTACTATGAACATATACACTTGTACCATGCCATGGACGTGACGTTACCCCCTTCCCTCTCTCCCCTCTTTAGTCTTCTTATTATAATTTTACTATCTTTTATTTATTTGCTTATTTTATCTCTTTTATCTGACTTCTTCTTTCTATCACTCTTTAGTATGATATTGTACTTCACTCTTTTTTTCTCCTATTTACCAATATAATTCCAGAAGGTTTATAGTCATATCCTAAGTATAATCTCTCCTGGGTGTTTGGCGTGTAAACTTCAGAGTATTCTTCATGCTCTCTCTCGCATTTTGTTCTGCTGTTATGATGCTGGCTCTTGTTTATAATAATATGACTCTGGGTGTTACTTTTATTGTGATACCTCTGGACTCTGTCTTTACATATTTGATAATTGTATCCTATGTTTATGATTCATTTATTTGTGTTTCTTTTATATTTAATGTTTTTATTGAATTTTACAAGGTTTAACATGTAAGTGAATAAAAGCAAAACCATAATGCTGAAGAAAAGGCTAGTACATCGGAATGTGCATCACATAGGCAATCCAGATCACATAATAAAGAGCAGACAAAAGGTACAATACAACATGTCAAAAGACATTATAGTATTTTCTGTCCATTCATAGTTTCCATCATCCATCAAATAAGGAGTTTTTGTAAGAGTACATGTTTTCATAGGAAAATTGTATATTAATTAGATCTACGGTATCAGAGGCAGGGCCTGCCCAAGACATTGTGCTTATAAGGGACCCCAGATGATGCCTGTTTAGGCGAAACGCATCAGATCCATGCTGGTCCACAGTTACTGTCTCTCTCTCAAGCGCTTGTATTCTCATTGGCAAATGTAAGCGTAATGCAGCGTACACACGGTCGGACTTTTCGACCGGACTTGTCCGACGGACACCGACGGACCAAATCCGGCGGACAATCCGATCGTGTGTGGGCTTCACCGGACCTTCAGCTGACTTTTCCAGTCGCAAATCTGACGGACTTTAGATTTGGAACATGCTTCAAATCTTTACGTCGTAACTCCGCCGGACCCAGAAATCCGCTCATCTGTATGCTAGTCCGACGGACAAAAACCGACGCTAGGGCAGCTATTGGCTACTGGCTAGTCCGGTGTACGTCATCACGTACGAATCCGTCGGACTTTGGTGTGATCGTGTGTAGGCAAGTCCGTTCGTTAAAAAGTCTGTCGGAAGTCCGTCAAAAGTCTGACGAAAGTTCGCTGGAAAGTCTGTCGGACAAGTCCGGTCGAAAAGTCCGACCGTGTGTATGCGGCCTTGCTCTTATGGTTTTATCACAAATAAACATCAGTTACGGTATCACGCTATGTGCCCCATTTCTTTCCTTTTACCAATGATTTGGCTGACCTACATCTGCATGTAAGCTGCGTCCATTCTGCTGAATCCACCGGAACGCCCACCCAGATGCTGCATTCCATGTATTGAATTGGTGCCTGCTTGGTTACCTTCCAAGCTTGATTGGCTTGTCAGGTGTACACCTGTATATGTCCAATCTTTTCGGTAAGAGACTGGTACTTCTGGTGGTGGACTCTCTATGTTACTCACTACTCACTCTGATGCTTGTACATCAGAGTATAAAGAGGACCTGTCATGGTTGTTTACATGTATCAGAGTATAAAGAGGACCTGTCATCGCTCTATACATGTATGTAGGAGTAGAAAGAGGACTTGTCATGGCTCTATACATGTGTATAGGAGTGTAAAAGGATGTGTCATGTCTCAATACATGTATGTAGGAATATAAAAAGGACCTGTTATGGCTCTATACATGTATATAGAAGTATAAAGAGGACCTGTCATGGCTCTATACATGTATATAGAAGAATAAAGAGGACCTGTCATGGCTCTATACATGTATATAGGGGTAGAACGAGAACCTGTCATGCTCTATACATGCATAGCACTATAAGAGGACCTGTCATGGCACTATACATGCATGTAGAAGTATAAAGAGGGCCTGACATGGCTTTATACATGTATATAGGGGTATAAAAGGACCTGTCAGCGGCTCTATACATGTGTATATAGGAGTATAAAAGGACGTGTCATGGCTCAATACATGTATGTAGGAATATAAAGAGGACCGGTCATGGCTCTATACATGTATATAGAAGTATAAAGAGGACCTGTCATGGCTCTATACATGTATATAGGGGTAGAACGAGAACCTGTCATGCTCTATACATGCATAGGAGTATAAAGAGGACCTGTCATGGCTCTATACATGTATATAGGGGTAGAACGAGAACCTGTCATGCTCTATACATGCATAGGACTATAAGAGGACCTGTCATGGCACTATACATGCATGTAGGAGTATAAAGAGGGCCTGACATGGCTCTATACATGTATATAGGGGTATAAAAGGACCTGTCAGGGCTCTATACATGTGTATATAGGAGTATAAAAGGACGTGTCATGGCTCAATACATGTATGTAGGAATATAAAGAGGACCGGTCATGGCTCTATACATGTTTATAGAAATATAAAGAGGACCTGTCATGGCTCTATACATGTATATAGGGGTAGAACGAGAACCTGTCATGCTCTATTCATGCATAGGAGTATAAAGAGGACCTGTCATGGCTCTACACATGCATGTAGGAGTATAAAGAGGGCCTGACATGGCTCTATACATGTATGTAGAAGTATAAAGAGGACCTGTCATGGCTCTATACATGATTATAGGAGTATAAAAGGACCTGTGTGTGACCGGCAGCCGCGATGTCAGCCGGCCACCTGCAATCGCTCCACAGAGAGCCAGAACGGGGATCTGTCAATGTAAACAGACAGATCCCCATTCTGACAATGTCGCAGTCTCGCTAAAAATCACAGATCACCGCCATTACTAGTAAAAAAAATAAAAAATAATAATAAAAATGCCATAAATCCATCCCCTATTTGTAGACGCTATAACTTTTGTGCAAACTAATCAATATACGCTTATTGCATTTTTTTTTTCCAAAGATGTGTAGAAGAATACATATTGGCCTAAACTGATGAAGACATTTTTATTTTTATTTTTTTGGATGTTTATTATAGCAAAAAGTAAAAAAATATATATATTTCTTTTTCAAAATTGTCACTATTTTTGTTTATAGCACAAAAAATAAAAACCGCAGAGGTGATCAAATACCACCAAAAGAAAACTCTATTTGTGGGGAAAAAAAGGACATAAATTTTGTTTAGATACAATGTCACACGACCTTACAATTGTCAGTTAAAGCGACACAGTGCCGTATCGCAAAAAAAAATGATTGAAGTGCAATATTTCTATTATTACATTGTTACATAAGATAAAATAGTTCAACTCACCATAATACAGAATCAGTGGGAGCCCTGAGCGTGTCACTTACCAACGTCACCTGCCTTCAGATGCGGATTGTCACTTGCCACGTCACCTGTCACCAGATGCGGATTGTCACTTGCCACATGTTGCAGATTGTCACTTGCCACGTCACCTGCCACACATTGCGGATTGCCACTTGCCACGTCACCTGCCACACATCGCAGATTGTCACTTGCCACGTCACCTGCTACACATTGCAGATTGTCACTTGCCACGACGTCACCTGCCACATGTTGCAGTTTGTCACTTGCCGCGACGTCACCTGCCACACGCAGTGGATTGTCACTTGCCACGTCACCTGCCACACATTAAGGGTTTTCACTTGCCGCAACCTCACCTGCCACAAGTAGCGGATTGCCACTTGCTGTGTCTCAGAGTAAAAGCAGGCAGCAGAGAGATGATGTAATCTCTCTGCTGCCCGTGGCTGCACAGTGAGGGCGCAGAACTGCAGTGATACAGGGTAGGCGGTGAGAGATGATGACATCTCTCTGCTCCCCCACCCACTGGTGTTCTGACGAGAAAGGCCCCCTGTCAAATAATGCCCGCCCTGTACTGCGCTTGCGCAGTACGGAACGTCCGAAAACCGCCGAACATTGGAATAAGCTCCCGATGCTCGTACAAGTCTGCAATGGGCGGACTTGTTCATGATGAGAGCTTGTGAGAGACGGATGGCAACAGAAGGGGGGGTACTATGTAATGATGGGCAGTGCTGCTAAGATGGGGGCGGGATATGTCACAAAGCTGAAACACATCTCCTAAACAAATATATCTCTGCTATTCTTCCTACAGGAGTTAAGGGCAACACGTGTAGGAAGAATAGAAGAGATATATTTGTTTAGGAGATGTGTTTGAGTGTCGTGACAAATTCCGGCCCCTTCTTAACAGCACTGCCCATCATTACTAAATACTCCCCCTTCTGTTGCCATCTGCCCCTCACACGCTCCCATCATGAACAAGTCCGCCCCTTGCAGACTTGCACGAGCATCGGGAGCGTGCGGCACTATGTCGGCTATAGTGCGCAGGCGCCGTCTACAGCTGATCATCAATTTGGATGTTCAGGAGCTTTCGGCGGCTTGCTACTGAGCAAGCACTGCGCATGCGCAGTACCGGGAGGGAATTATTCGACGGGGGGCATTTGTCGACAAGACAACGGCCTGCTGATTGCCCAGCAAGCCCGCTCACCTGCCAACTGTCCCGCCCGCTGACTGTTCCCCTGTTCTGCCTGCACGCTCCTTTCACCTCGGCGCCGGGCTCCTCACAGTGGGATCCGCAGCAGAGCAGGTGGAACGGGCTGGCTGGCGGGTGGCAATTTGCCGCCCCCCTGAAAGTGCCTCCTGGGATGATGGTACCATCGGATCCCATGGTAGGGCCAGCCCTGATCAGAGGGGTTAGGTGCCATTTTCTTTTGTCCAGTGCCTGGCTATCACTGGGATGAGTCGAACACCCTCCGGTCCGGTTCGCAGCAGAACATACGAACAGGTAAAAAATGTGTGTGAACATGTGAACATGTGACGTCGGAGGGGGGCGGGGTCACCTGTATATGTCACTGAGTGGCCCCGCCCTCAGCTATATAACAGCTGTCATCGCGAAAAGGCTGCAGTCGGTGGGGATGTCTCCCATGGAGGCAGAGTTTTTTCATTTTTTTTCTTTTTCTTCAGTCCGTCGGATGCCGTGATTGAGGACAGATGGACATTGCAGGAAACTTTTTTTTTAAATAAAGGAATTGTCCAAAACTGTCTCCTGTCATTTTTACTTTTTTGACACTTTTTTAGGTGAATGAGTAGGGGTACAATGTACCCTATACCCATTCACATAGGGGGGCCAGGCTCTGGGAGCCCCCTTATTAAGGGGGCTTCCAGATACCGATAAGCCCCCCCGCTAGCAAGACCCCCACAACCACCAGGCAAGGGTTGTGGGGAAGAGGCCCTTGTCCCCATCAACATGGGGACAAGGTGTTTTAGGGGGACCCCAAAGCACCCTCCTTATGTTGAGGGCATGTGGCCCGGTACGGTTCAGTAGGGGGGCACTCTCTTGTCTCCCCCATTTTCTCCAGCCTGCCAGGTTACGTGCTCAGATTAGGGTCTGGTGTGGATTTTGGGGGGGACCCCATGCCATTTTTTAAATTGTGGGCATAGGGTTCCCCTAAAATCATTACCAGACATGAAGGGTCTGGTATGGATTTTGGGGGAACCCCCACACCTTTTTTTAAAAAATTTTGGTGCAGGGTTCCCCTTAAAACCCATACCAGACCTTAAGGGCTTGGAATGGATTTTAAGGGGGACCCCCACACCATTTAAAAAAAAAAATTGGCTGTTTTTTTCAATGATTTTTATGTATATTGCTGGGATCTGGCAATACATTACAGCCGCGAGCAGTTTTAGATTACATTTTTTGCTTTAGAAATGTAATTTTGCTGCTCTCATTCATTACACTATGTACAGCTGCCGTGTAAGCAGCCTTAGATAGTGTGGGGCGTGGACTTACCCCCCTGAGCCATGATTGGCCAAAGGCTTCCTGCCTTTGGCCAATCATGGCTCACACAGCAGAGCGCGCTGTGATTGGCCAAAGCATGCAGGTCAGGTGCATGCTTTGGCCCCATTAGCAGCTGTCAATGCACTGCAATCTCGCAGTGCATTGACGATCTGGGAGTTCATTATGAGGCCTTCCGCAGGCGCTCGAATTTCCCGCGAACGCCCCATAATGTTCTAAATTCGGCGAACGGGCGAACACCCGAACTTACATTCGACTCGAACATCAGGCTCATCCCTAGTTATGAGGAAAGTTCACTATACCTAGGTGGGGCATGGCAAGGGCAGGTTCAAGTTTATATAGCACCCCTGTGGTTTCTGAAATGATAGAGAATATTTTCCTCCAGTAACTGGTAAGATTTTTACAAAATATATGAAAAAGAATACCTATTTGTCCACACCCCCTTCAGCACAGGGGAGAGTGGGGACTTTACATTTTTTGATAGCTGATATGTTGTTCATTTATTTGTGTTTCTTAACCATAAACATATTTTAGTTTTATGTTACATAGTTACATAGTAGGTGAGGTTGAAAAAAGTCCATCAAGTCCAACCTATGTGTGTGATTATATGTCAGTATTACATTGTATATTCCTGTATGTTGTGGTAGTTCAGGTGCTTATCTAATAGTTTTTTGAAACTGAGACCACCGCCTGTGGAAGGGAATTCCACATCCTTGCTGCTCTTACATTGGCACACACATCTTGATGTCAGAGCGCTGCGGTAAGATCCATACCGCCGCCTAATAATCCTCATAGGATACACTCTACTATATCATTTACAAGACCATCATCTCTCAACAATCTATTACACGGTCCAATCTCCCTACCGGCGCAACCCGTTTGGACCTAACATCCACAGGAAACCAGCCCCAGGTGGTCCTATAATGGGTAAATGGCTCTGCAGTGGTGCAATTTAGTGGTTCACTTTCTTTTAATAGACCTAGATGAAATCAGTAATGCATGTAGCGCCCTGATGAAACGATAGGCGAAACATGTTGGCTGCTCCTGCATATCTACGCTAATCGATTTCATACATAAAGCTGTAACTCAAGGTCATAATATGTATTTTGATTGTATTCTGACTGTATAGTGGTTTTTCCTAATAAAATTTATATTTTTTATATTAACCCTTGTCGGTATGGCTCAGCTACAAATAGATACATTATCTCCCCTCAAAATCCCATTATCGGTTTGAGAGAGCCATGTCTCTCTCCTTACAATTTGAATGCATACCAATATTCTGTTTGCTTTGTTAGCAGCAGCTTGGCATTGCATGCCATTGCTGAGCCTATCATCTATTAGGACCCCCAGGTCCTTTTCCATCCTAGATTCCCCCAGAGGTTCTCCCCCAGTGTATAGATTGCATTCATATTTTTGCCTCCCAAATGCATTATTTTACATTTTTCTACATTGAACCTCATTTGCCATGTAGTCGCCCACCCCATTAATTTGTTCAGATCTTTTTGCAATGTTTCCACATCCTGCGGAGAAGTTATTGCCCTGCTTAGCTTAGTATCGTCTGCAAATACAGAGATTGAACTGTTTATCCCATCCTCCAGGTCGTTTATGGACAAATTAAATAGGATTGGTGCCAGCACAGAACCCTGGGGACCCCACTACCCACCCCTGACCATTCTGAGTACTCCCCATTTATCACCACCCTCTGAACTCGCCCTTGTAGCCAGTTTTCAATCCATGTACTCACCCTATGGTCCATGCCAACGGACCTTATTTTGTACAGTAAACATTTATGGGGAACTGTGTCAAATGCTTTTGCAAAATCCAGATACACCACGTCTACGGGCCTTCCTTTATCTAGCTGACTGTAAAGTGAATAAATCAACACCAAGTTCACTATATGGACCCCTTATGTATTTACACATGGTGATCCTATCCCCCCTTATGTATTTATACATGGTGATCATATCCCCCCTTATGTATTTACACATGGTGATCCTATCCCCCCTTATGTATTTATACATGGTGATCATATCCCCCCTTATGTATTTATACATGGTGATCATATCCCCCCTTAGGTATTTATACATGGAGATCATATCCCCCTTATCTATTTATACATGGAGATCATATCCCCCCTTATGTATTTATACATGGTGATCATAGCCCCCCTTATGTATTTATACATGGTGATCATATCCCCCCTTATGCATTTATACATGGTGATCATATCCCAATTATGTATTTATACATGGAGATCATATCCCCCCTTATGTATTTATACATGGTGATCATATCCCCCCTTTTGTATTTATACATGGAGATCATATCCCCCTTATGTATTTATACATGGGGATCATAACCCCCCTTATGTATTTATATATGGACATCATATCCCCCCTTATGTATTTATACATGGAGATCATATCCCCCTTATGTATTTATACATGGAGATCATATCCCCCCTTATGTATTTATACATGGAGATCATACCCCCCTTATGTATTTATACATGGTGATCATATCCCCCCTTATGTATTTATATATGGAGATCATATCCCCCCTTATGTATTTATACATGGAGATCATACCCCCCTTATGTATTTATACATGGTGATCATATCCCCCCTTATGTATTTATACATGGAGATCATATCCCTCTTATGTATTTATACATGGTGATCATAACCCCCCTTATGTAATTATACATGGAGATCATATCCCCCTTATGTATTTATACATGGTGATCATAACCCCCCTTATGTATTTATGCATGGAGATCATAACCCCCCTTATGTATTTATACATGGAGATCATATCCCCCCTTATGTATATATACATGGAGATCATATCCCCCTTATGTATTTATACATGGTGATCATATCCCCCCTTATGTATTTATACATGGAGATCATATCCCTCTTATATATTTATACATGGAGATCATATCCCCCTTATGTATTTATACATGGAGATCATATCCCCCCTTATGTATTTATACATGGAGATCATATCCCTCTTATATATTTATACATGGAGATCATATCCCCCTTATGTATTTATACATGGTGATCATAAGCCCCCTTATGTATTTATATATGGGGATCATATCCCCCCTTATGTATTTATACATGGAGATCATATCCCCCTTATGTATTTATACATGGAGATCATATCCCCCCTTATGTATTTATACATGGTGATCATAACCCCCCTTATGTATTTATATATGGAGATCATTTCCCCCTTATGTATTTATACATGGAGATCATATCCCCCTTATGTATTTATACATGTGATCATATCCCCCTTATGTATTTATATATGGAGATCATTTCCCCCTTATGTATTTATACATGGAGATCATATCCCCCTTATGTATTTATACATGGAGATCATATCCCCCTTATCTATTTATACATAGAGATCATATCCCCCCTTATGTATTTATACATGGAGATCATACCCCCCCTTGTGTATTTATACATGGTGATCATATCCCCCTTATCTATTTATACATGGAGATCATATCCCCCTTATGTATTTATACATGGTGATCATATCCCCCCTTATGTATTTATACATGTGATCATATCCCCCTTATGTATTTATACATGGAGATCATATCCCCCTTATGTATTTATACATGGTGATCATAACCCCCCTCATGTATTTATATATGGAGATCATATCCCCTCTTATGTATTTATACATGGTGATCATATCCCCCCTTATGTATTTATACATGTGATCATATCCCCCTTATGTATTTATACATGGAGATCATATCCCCCTTATGTATTTATACATGGTGATCATAACCCCCCTCATGTATTTATATATGGAGATCATATCCCCTCTTATGTATTTATACATGGAGATCATATCCCTCTTATGTATTTATACATGGAGATCATATCCCCCTTATGTATTTATACATGGTGATCATAACCCCCCTTATGTATTTATATATGGAGATCATATCCCCCCTTATGTATTTATACATGGAGATCATATCCCCCTTATGTATTTATACATGGAGATCATATCCCCCTTATGCATTTATACATGGTGATCATATCCCCCCTTATGTATTTATACATGTTGATCATATCCCCCCTTAATCTTCTCTTCTCAAGAGTGAATTAATTCAGTTCCTCTAATCTTTCCTCATAGCTGAGCTCCTCCATGCCTCTTATCAGTTTGGTTTTCCTTCTCTGCACTTTCTCCAGTTCCCCAATATTTTTTTTTGAGAACTGGAGCCCCAAACTGAACTGCTTATTCCAGATGAGGTCTTACTAATGATTTGTGCAGGGGTAAAATGATATCTCTCTCTCTGGAGTCCAAACCTCTTTTAATACAAGAAAGGACTTTGTTTGCTTTGGAAATTGCAGCTTTGCATTGCATGCTATTATTAAACAAAAAAAAAATAAAATTACAAACTGAAGCATGGTAAACAGTTTGCTATGCTTCAGTTATAAATGAAAAGCGTCAGTGGTCGGCACGGATCACTGACTCTGTCCATTCAGAAATAGAAGAGGCCATTAAATGATATATTTACCGACCCCTTCTCTGCTCTCCATCCTGAAAGCATCCTCTGCAGGAGCTGGCAGGACAGGGGAGGGGAGAACCTGGCAAAACTGCGGGGGATAAGGGGGGCCAAGAGAGTACACAGGAGCCCAGGGGCAGAAGAACCTGGATAGGAGGGGTGGTATATAGAGGAACCAATCCCCTCCATTTTTCTCCTGCAGCTGCTGAATGCAGGGGTGAAGGAGAGAAGGAGAAGCATGTTTTCACCGGCTGCAGGAGGAAAATGGAGGTTATGGGTTCCTCTTTATGCCCCCTCACCGCTCCTCCTATCCAGGTGTACAGGGGAGTAAAGTGTTTTTTTTTAGAGGAGTTAGGGGAGTTAAAGGAGAAGCTTATTTGGCTGTACTTATAGTTACATAGTTGGGGAGGTTAAAAAAAAAAGTCCATCAAGTCCAACCTATGTGTGTGTTTTCTGTCAGTATTACATTGTTTATCCCTGTATGTTGTGGTTGTCCAGGTGCTTATCTAAAAATCTTTTTTTAAATTATCAATGCTCCCTGCTGAAACCACCACCTGTGGAAGGGAATTCCACACCCTTACCGCTCTTACAATAAATAATCCTCTACACAGTTTAGGGTTAAACCACTTTTCTTCTTATTTTAGTGAATGGCCAAGTGTCTTATTAAATTCCCTTACGCTGAAAAGTTTTATCCCTATTGTGGGGTCACCAGTACAGTATTTGTATATTGAAATCATATCCCCTCTCAAGCGTCTCTTCTCCAGAGAGAATAAGTTCAGTGCTCGCAACCTTTCCTCATAACTAAGATCCTCCAGACCCTTTATTATCTTTGTTGCCCTTCTCTGGACTTTCTCCAGTTCCAGCGCATCCTTCCTGAGGAGGATGTGAGGTACTCACAGACTAGTAGCTCATATAAAGCAAGAAAAGATCTCAGTTGAACCGTCAAAGAAATCCTATATTCCCTGGGAGATGCTGCAATGAGCACAGGCAAAATGGCCACCAGTGCTCTATAGGCGCAAGCGCATAACGAACGCCGCACACTATAAAAAGATGGGAGGTATAGCAAAGGTCACGCTCCCGTAGACGTCCAATGACGAAACGCGTAGGGCGTGGCCTAAACCTACGTATTGCAGCAACTCCCAGGGAATATAGGATTTCTTTGACGGTTCAACTGAGATCTTTTCTTGGTTTATATGAGCTACTAGTCTGTGAGTACCGCTCTGTCACTTTTTATAATAAAAATATTTTAAACGGTTTTACACTATGGACATTCCTTCTCTTCTATGTCAAACACCAATTCGATCCTAAGAGTGCCAGGAACTGCTGCACAGTAGCACAGACTGTGACTGCCTGATACCCCTGCAGGGGTTAAAGAAGCTGGTGAGTGTTTGCACATTAAGAGCACGAGTTTTAAAACACTGTCACCAATGAAAAAAAGCATTAGAGGACCGCATTGAATACACCTGTTTATCGAGAAAACCAAGTTATCAGCACTATTTTGTCACGGGTGCACTTTACCTGGACTATCTACAAATACTACTGCTTCATCAAGCACTATTCACTTGTTTCCTTTGTTTTCCCTACCCCCCACCCCCTTTACCCCCCTCCTTTTTTTCACGTTGTTCCTAATCAAATTTATCAATGCATGCCATGTTAACCTTGTATCACAGTGGAACACATCATCTTTACACATGGTAGAAATATTCACACATTTGAACAGTTTGTCATTACATTTTTAATTTATTTATTTATTTATTTATTTTTTGTTTTGCATTCACCTGTCTGATTTGCAACCATTTGTTATTTACTTTTGAGAAACAGACCCAAAAAATGTCTTTTTACTCATCATAGGTGAGTCCATTATGGCACTATAGAGCCATTATATATGTCACAGGATTACAGTTATTTCATATATTTATTTCTATTTATTTTCACATTGTTTTCCTAACTATAACCACACCCACGTTTTAAATTTTCTCTCACCCAGCTTTTGCCACTTTGGTGGTGATCGCATCTGTGGAGGCAGCAGTTTTAAACCAAGTTTTCACCCATCTCTATTGCGCAGGTTCACCACCGTTTTTCCTGAATTTACACTTAGCTTCATCTCATTCACTAAGCTTTGTTTTCCCTTGTGTTTGTAAAGACAGACATAATTTGGTAGTCTGTGTTCATTGAATAAACTGTCATATGTGCATAAGCTTTAGTAAATCAGGTCCAGCATGTGTGGAAGCTTGGAGAAAACATTCGCAAATAAATACATTGTAGAGGCTTTACTTACAATAGATGGCCAACTTTGTGATCTCTTTTTCTCTGTACTTTTTTCTTTGCCTGAATTAAATCCTAAAAAATAAATAATAACAACAATAATAACATAAAATCTTTTTAAAAAAATGATGCTAATAACAATTTGCATTCTGCAAACCTGTGCATTTGACAGTGATATGGTCATATGAATAACTGTCTTTATATATATATATTTTTTGCTATTATAATTAGCCAGAAATAGCAGTATAATTAATTTATATTGTATCATACATCATGCAATACATAAAAGAAAATTTGTTTCAATTTGGTTTATGCATGAATTTCAATATTCAATTTTAAAGTAGTACTAAAGGCAAACTTTGGATAGAGTAAGGGAGGGTTATAATCCTTGTAAGGTTTATTTTTGCCATCTGTTTCCCACTGGGGAGATCTCCCTTCACTTTCTGTCCTATAGGTGTAGCACCCTGGTGTTTAGGCAGGGTTGCTCACAAATTTAGTTTGCCAGATAGAAAACGTTCTGGCTAATTTTTAGGGGATCCATTGATCCCTCTCTAATTCTGGAGTTGCTGCACCTATTCTCTTCTGTCACCGGGTGGCACTGTTGCTGGTGACATTTGATCAACAAGGGCATAGCAAGATCAGATTATGAATGAATGGGTTGTCTCAGCCAATTGGCCGGGGTTTCTTTAGTCCCTTGGCCTGCTGGGAGAGACAATTTATTTTGCTGGAGTCAGGTGATTGTGTTCTGTGCCACCTGGATGGCTGTTTGTGTGGACGTGTGTTATGTTGTTCCTTGTTGCTAGGCCAGAAGCCTGCAGCCTATCCCGGGGACACCTGGCTGCTGGGCTGCCTGAGGCCTATCTAGGAGCAGGAGAAGCAGCGCAGGGTTGGGACTGCAGGATTGGAGTCCAACCGAATTACAGAGGTTCAGCCGGATGGGGAAGCAGTCGTGGTCGGAGGTAGAGGGGAAGCAGTCGCCACTAAGGGACCAATCACCTTATTACCAGAGACTACTGTGAGTAAGCCCCAAAAAAGTACAAGAGCCGTCTTCTCACCATCGGGGGACGGTGAAGAAGTTGGAAATCTTCAGCGAGTGCCAAGCCAGGGACCCAGCGGGTTAGCGGGGGTGACGCTTGAGGAGTATACAGTGGGTTAGCTGTGGAAGAGCTCAGGGGATCTGGTGACGACCGGGATCTGGAAGTCTAGTGGGAGACTGGGAGCTCAGTGAGTGAAGACCTACAGTGGAAAACTGTGAGATAGGAGGAGAACCGTGTTGGAAACTGTTAAAGCTTAGTTGCCATAGGAGACAGCAGTCCTGCCAAAGAAGGTGCATCCGGCTGGAGGCTTTGAACTGTATGGCTGTCTGCCTATTGTGTCTCAGAGTCTGCTAATTGGCATTGCATCTGTCTAAAGGGTGTCCTGACCCTAACCCGATCTCCCACAGTTCTTGTTAAGAGACAATAAATCTCTTTATTCACATTCAAAAAGTGACTGGCACCCGTCATTTCATCTTGCATTACACCCACCATGCCTCCCCCAGGACGGAGTGAGCAGCACAGAGTCTGTCTAGTGGAGATGCATACCATACCACACACCATACCTACATTTTATTGTCCTTTCGGAGGCTTGATATAGAGCGGTGCACTTACGCACCGGGATAATGTGAGAACCCCATTTTGGGGAGTGTAATTTATTTATAAATAAATTTACCCAACGATATCACACCATTGAGTTTCTCTTTTGTTTATGCCTATGGAGCTGCATTGAACTAAGCTGGAGACTGACATCTGTTAATCAGCACATAGCCCGGATGTGGCTCCAAAGCATGTTTTGACTCAGTGTAGCAGCTGGGTCACACGCTCTGAGGTGAGCACACTAACCTAGGGGGGCCACTGAAGTGCACCGGAGCATGGTTTGAAGTACCAAGGATTTCATGAGCATGTTGGATAACACTATTTATGGACATTGTTTTTACACACCTATTTGATGTTAATTTACAGGACCTTTCACCAATCATTTTAGGATTATCTATCAGGACTGCTTATTATATTATGGAGCACTAAGCACTTTTGTATCTGTTTTCTGACTTTAAATATTTGGCAATATTTCTTATGCACACTGCACTTTAAATAGTCTGGTTTATTTGAATTCATTTATTTATATATATATGTTTTGATTTTTGTTTATCACTAATTGATTGATTCAGAGAGGGTTAATTTGCACATATTTTATAATCAAGAGATATCAGATTGATATAGTTCACTCTAGCGCAGCATACATTTTTTCTTTGAATTATTTTGCACGGCATATGAAATGTGATCTGCGCCTGCAGCTGAGTATTGTCACATATTTGGTATTAGAACGTTGTGGCTCACAAGAGTTTTTCCTCATTTGTGTACATTTGTACCCCGTTACCATTTCACACGGGGGGAGGCCGGGATCTGGGGGTCCCCTTGTTAAAGGGGGCTTCCAGATTCCGATAAGCCCCCCACCCACAGACCCTCACAACCACCGGGCAAGGGTTGTGGGGATGAGGCCCTTGTCCCCATAAACATGGGGACAAGGTGCTTTGGGGGGCTACCCCAAAGCACCCTCCCCGTGTTGAGGGCATGTGGCCTGGTACGGTTCAGGAGGGGGGGTGCTCTCTCATCCCCTCCTCTTTTCCTGCAGCCTGCCAGATTGCGTGCTCAGATAAGGGTCTGGTATGGATTTTTGGGGGGGACCCCCACGCTAGTTTTTTTTTAAATTTTGGCGCGGGGTTCCCCTTAAAATCCATACCAGACCTGAAGGGTCTGATATGGATTTGGGGGGGGGGGGCCCACACCATTTTTTATTTTGGTTCGGGGTTCCCCTTAATATTCATACCAGACCCAAAAGGAAAGGTAATGGACTGGGGGGATCCCATGCCATTTTTTTCAATGACTTCTTTTATCTGTATTACTGGGACCGACAATTCATTATAGCCACGAGTACTTTTAAATTACTTTTTTTCCTTTAGAAATGTCATTTTGTGCAGGGACTGTTGTAAACATGGGAAACATGAGCCACTTTGCAGGCATACTATAGTCACCCCCCAGGTACGAAATTTAAAGGAATATTTCACTTTTATTGTTTCACTTTAAGCATTATTAAAATCACTGCTCCCGAAAAAACTTTCGTTTTTTAAAACTTTTTTTGCATTAATCCATGTCCCCTGGGGCAGGACCCGAGTCCCCAAACACTTTTTATGACAATACCATGCATATAAGCCTTTAAAATTAGCACTTTTGATTTCTCCCATAGGCTTTCGAATTTGCCGGGAACACCCCAAATTGTTCGCTATTCGGCGAACAGGCAAACACCCGATGTTCGACTCAAACATCAGGCTCATCCCTACTTGAGTTCTTTTTTTGGTCATGCTCCTGACCACATGTTGATTGCAGTTGATGCTGGACGTGAGTCTAAGAGAACGATTTTTCACCATCTGAAAGCGGCTCCCATTGTGGCCATCAGCAAGCTTAAGCCCGGGTTCACACTATAATGCGCTGCGGACCGCACAGGTGCGCTGTGCGTCCCTGAAACGGTGAACAGGGACGCACAGCGCACCTGTGCGGTCCGCAGCGCATTATAGTGTGAACCCGGGCTTAAGGGCCGATTCTATGCCTGAATTCGGCCCTGAAGCGCAGCCAAAGACGCGTTTTTGTGCAGTGTGCACCGCAGCTGCCCCATAGATATGTCCCTATGGCTCCATAGGGAGCCAGTCACATTCTCCTGCTATGTGAATTAGATGTGCGGAAACGCAGATCTAATTCGCATAGGTGTGAACCCGGGCTAAAGGCCTAGGCTGGGCTAAAGCCACCTGCCCTTTAAAGCTTGCCGTCCGGTAAGCTTAATTTACAGCTATGGTGGTCAGGCACTTTTGTTTGTGGATGCACACTGTGGTGTTGTTATGACCTTCTATTCTAAAGAACATTCATCTGCCTTTGATGTCAATTGTTTTGGACTTTTAATTTAGCGCAGCTTTTTTTACTATCTATCTCTACTTGAGAGTGCAAAATTTGGTGAAGCTCTACATAGAAACCTATCAGCATCCAGTTTTTATTTTTGTCAAAGCTTACTTGAACAAGCTGAAGTTAGAAGCTGATTGGCTACCTTATACAGCTGCACTAGATTTTGCTCTCTCCAGTTTTAGTAAATCAACCTCGTTGTCTTTTTCCCATAAGCACATACCAACCCTCCTTTTGCTCCCCACTATTCCTCTCTCTAATCAAAAGAAAAGTGAAAAGAACATGGCTGCTAGATAGAGCTGCATTCATATGCGTTAAAGAATCAAGATCACAATTCTACCCCCTCATGTTCTTAAAAAATAATTTCCTTGATTCAGTGCAGAGAGTTCTCTGCTCACTGCTGACAGCAGTAAAAAAAAAAAAAAACAGGCAGCCTGCCAAGTTTATCATAACATCACTTAAGCGGGGACAAAGAGAAGCATTGTAACATTAAGTTCTTTTAGATCAAAGGGATGAACTTTGATCTGTAAATGAAGTCAGTTCAACCACCTCAATACCAGGCACTTACACCCCCTTCCTGCCGAAGCCAATTTTCAGCTTTCAGCACTGTCGCTGTTTAAATGACAACTGCACGGTCATGCTACACTGTACCCAAACAGAATTTTTATCATTTTGTTCCCACAAATAGAGATTTCTTTATATGGTATTTGATCACCTCTGTGTTTTTTAGTTTTTGCTAAACAAATAAAAAAAGACCTAAAATTTTGAAAAAAACGTTTTTATTTTGTTTCTGTTATAAAATTTTGTAAATTAAATAAGTTTTCTCCTTCACTGATGGGCACTGATAAGGCAGCACTGATGGACACTGATAAGGTGGCACCGACGAGGTGGCACTGATGGGTTCTGATGGGCACTGATAGGTGGCACTGATATGCAGCACTGATGGGCATTGATAGGTGGCACTGATGGGCACTCATGGGTGGCACTGGTAGGCACTGATAGGCAATACTGGGCACTGAAAGGCAGCACTGATGGGTACTCATGGGTGGCACTGCTAGGCGGCACTGCTGGGCACTGATGGGCATTGATATGTGGCACTGATGGGCACTGATATGCAGCTCTGATAGATGGCATTGATAGGCATCACTGATGGCACTGGCACTGACAGGCATTGGGGATGGGCACTGGCAGCTGCCTGGGCACTGATTGGCATTTACCTGGTGGTCTAGGGTGGCATACCTGGTGGTCCAGGGTGGTGCCAATCCCTGGTGGTCCTGGTGGCATCCTGGTAGTCCTTGGTGGGCATCCGAGGGGGGGCTGCGCTGATAAACAATCAGCACAGACCCCCCCTGTAAGGAGAGCAGCCGATCGGCTCTCCTCTATTTGCGTCTGGCAGACGCTAGTGAGAAGACGATCACCGGCTCTTCCTGTTTACACTGTGATCAGCTGTGATTGGACACGGCTGATAACGTGGTAAAGAGCCTCCGTCAGAGGCTCTTTACTGAGATCAGTGTAGTGGTGTGTCTGATTGACACACCGCATCACCGATCGCCCGGATGCGCGCCACCACTTAAAGACTAAACCTTTTTCTGACACTTGTTGCTTACCAGTTAAAGTCAGTATTTATTGCTAGAAAATTACTTAGAACCCCTAAACATATATATTTTTTTAGCAGAGACCCTAGAGACTAAAATTGCGGTTATTGCAATATTTTATGTCACACTGTATTTGCACAACCGTCTTTCAAATGTAATTTATTTATTTTTTTAAATACACTTTCATGAATTAATAAAAAACTAAACAGTAAAGTTAGCCCAATTTTTTTGTATAATGTGAAAGATGATGTTACGTCGCGAGAATCGTGAGAGATTCGTGATCTTTATTCTCAGCAAAAAAATTGTGATCCACATTTTATCCAGAATCGTGCATCTCTACTGCTAGATATGGAAAGTATTTCCCCTCCCTATTATGTGAAATGACTGGTGATTGGCCACTCAGTGCTGGGAGATGGCGACTTACCTGATTCCCTGCTTTGTGCCTGGCTGGTGGAAGAATTGTTAAGAAAAGATGAACTGTGTGTTGTGGAAACATTGGATGCAAAAGGACGTTGCCCTGGTAAACTAGCAGAAGCTTTGACATTTTCTCTTGATGAATTTGGAAAAGCAGAGGTGCTTTGTCTTGTCGAACTTGCAACGCATTGTCCTGTCGAACTTGTGGAGGCAAGGAAACATCCTGTTGAATCTGCAACACAGAGTTTGAGTAAGTGGTACATCCTCTTCACTGAGAGAAAATTTTAGCCCAAGGGGGGGTCTAGGGGTGAACCAACCACTTCCCTAGTACCGCAAATTCTTAGACATAGAAGTTACATAAGTCAGCTTGTACTCTGGTGCAATGAAGGCCTGTATGCAAAGAAGGATCCTCCAGCAATGACTTTCAAGTGCAAAGAACTTTGGCATTTTTTGTTGTTTTTAATTATGTGAAAATAATAGGCCTACTGTAAATTGATAAGGATCAGACTAAATATCCACTTGAAGACCAGGCCTTTTATGACACCTTTTATTTACATGTAAAAATCTGTATTTTTTTGCTAGAAAATTACATAGAACCCCCAGACATTATATATTTTTTAAAGCTGAGGCACTAGAGAATAAAATAATGGGTGTTGCAATTTTTTAGGTCACACGGTATTTGCGCATGGGTTTTTCAAATGCACTGTTTTTGGAAAAAAAATACACTTTTCTGAATTTTATTGCACAAAAACACAATATAATACCCAGTTGTTTGCTAAAATATGTTACGATGAGTTAAGAGATACCAAACATGTCATGTTTTAAAATTGCACATGCCCGTGCAATGGTGACAAACTACGTTAATTTTATTATCCATAGACAACGCTTTAAAAGCCTTTACAGGCTACCTCTTTAGATTTACACAGGAGGTCTGGTTCTAGAATTACTGCCCTTAATCTGACGTTTGCGGTGATACCTCACATGTGTGGCGTGAACGCTATTTGTGCATGTGCGGGACTGACGCGCCTTTACGCGCGGTGGTGCTTACATTTGTTTTTATTTTTATTTTTGCACTGTCCCTTTATTTATTTTTTGATCACTTTAATTGTTATCACATAGAATATAAATATCCCCTGTGAGTGCAATAGGCAGTGACAGGTACTCTGGGAGATCTGGGGTCTATTAGTAGGGATGAGCCGAACACCCCCCGATTTGGTTCACAACAGAACATCCGAACAGGCAAAAAATTTGGAAGAACACACAAACACAGTTAAAGTCTATGGGACACGAACATGAAAAATCAATAGTGCTCATTTTAAAGGCTTATATGCAAGTTATTGTCATAAATTGTGTTTGGGGACCCGGGTCCTGCCCCAGGGGACATGTATCAATGCAAAACGGCCGTTGTTTTGGGAGTAGTGATTTTTTTAATGCTTAAAGTGAAACAATAACCTTTTTTTATTAAATTTTTGGTGCAGGGTTCCCCTTAAAATCCATACTAGACCTGAAGGGTCTGGTATGGATTTTGGGGGGGACCCCTACACCATTTTTTTTTAACTTGGCGCAGGGTTCCCCTTAATATCTATACCAGACCTGAAGGGCATGGTATGGATTTTGGGGGGACCCCCCACACAATTTTTTTTTAAATTTGTGGTTCAGTGTTCCCCTTAATATTCATGCCAGACCCAAAGGGCCTGGTAATGGACTGGGGGGGATCCCATGCCATTTTTTTCAATGATTTGTATCTATATTGCCGAGAACCGACAATTCATTACAGCCGCGATCAGTTTTAAATGACAATTTTTCCTTTAGAAATGTCATTTCTCTGTGGTACTGTTCTAAACACGGGAAAAATGCACTATTTTTCAGGCATGCTATAGACATCCCCCAGGTATGAAATTTAAAGGTATATTTCATTTTTATTGTTTCACTTTAAGCATTATTAAAATCGCTGCTCCTGAAAAAAACTGCTGTTTTTAGAACTTTTTTTGCATTGATACATGTCTTCTGGAGCAGGACCCAGGTCCCCAAACAATTTTTTGTCCCATAGACTTTTAAAGGGTGTTCCACAGCTTTTGAATTTGCCGCAAACACCCCAAATTGTTCGCTATTCGGGGAACAGGCGAACACCCGATGTTCGAGTCAAACTTACGTTCGACTCGAACATCAGGCTCATCCCTACTTGAGAGTGCAAAATTTGGTGCAGCTCTATACAGAAACCAATCAGCATCCAGTTTTTATTTGTGTCAAAGCTTAATTGAACAAGCTGAAGTTAGAAGCTGATTGGCTACCTTATACAGCTGCACCAGATTTTGCTCTCTCCAGTTTTGGTAAATCAACCTCGTTGTCTTTTTCCCATAAGCACATACCAACCCTCCTTTTGCTCCCCACTATTCCTCTCTCCAATCAAAAGAAAAGTGAAAAGAACATGGCTGCTAGATAGAGCTGCATTCATATGCGTTAAAGAATGAAGATCACAATTCTACCCCCTCATGATCTTAAAAAATAATTTCCTCGATTCAGTGCAGAGAGTTCTCTGCTCTCTGCTGACAGCAGTAAAGAAAAAAGAAAAAACAGGCAGCCTGCCAAGTTTATCATAACATCACTTAAGCGGAGACAAAGAGAAATGTTGTAACATTTAGTTCTTTTAGATCAAAGGGATGAACTTTGGTCTGTAAATGAGGTCAGTTCAACCACCTCAATACCAGGCACTTACACCCCATTCCTGCCCAAGCCAATTTTCAGCTTTCAGCACTGTCGCTGTTTAAATGACAATTGCGGAGTCATGCTACACTGTACCCAAACAGAATTTTTATCATTTTGTTCCCACAAATAGAGCTTTCTTTATATGGTATTTGATCACCTCTGCGTGTTTTATTTTTTGCTAAACAAATAAAAAAAGACCTAAAATTTTGAAAAAAACTTTTTTCTTGTGTTTCTGTTATAAAATTTTGTAAATAAATACGTTTTCTCCTTCACTGATGGGCACTTATAAGGCAGCACTGATAAGGTGGCACCGACGAGGTGGCACTTATGGGCACTGATGATGGGCACTGATAGGCGGCACTGATGAGTGGCACTGATATGCAGCACTGATGGGCATTGATAGGTGGCACTGATGGGCACTGATAGGCGACACTGGGCACTGAAAGGCTGCACTGATGGGTACTTATGGGTGGCACTGACAGGCGGCACTGTTGGGCACTGATGGGCACTGCTGGGCACTGATGGGCACTGCTGGGCACTGATGGGCACTGACGGGCACTGATATGTGGCACTGATGGGCACTGATATGCGGCACTGATAGATGGCATTGATAGGCATCACTGATGGCACTGGCATTGATAGACATAACTGATGGCACTGGCAAGCATTGGGGATGGGCACTGATTGGCAGCTGCCTGGGCACTGATTGGCATTTCCCTGGTGGTCTAGGGTGGCATACCTTGTGGGCCAGGGTGGTGCCAATCCCTGGTGTACCTGGCGGCATACTGGTAGTCCTGGGTGGGCATCTGAGGGGGGCTGCACTGATAAACAATCAGCACAGACCCCCCCTGTAAGGAGAGCAGCCGATCGTCTCTCCTCTACTAGCGTCTGTCAGACGCGAGTGAGGAAAAGCTGATCAATGGCTCTTCCTGTTTACATCTTGATCAGCCGTGATTGGACACGGCTGATCACGTGGTAAAGAGCCTCCGTCAGAGGCTCTTTACTGAGATCGGTGTAGTGGTGTGTCTGATTGACACACCTCACCGCCGATCGCCCAGATGCACGCCCCCACGGGCGCGCAAGAGCGGTCGTTCTGGGTGGATGTCATATGACGGCCGACGGGTGGGAAGTGGTTAACCATTTAAAGACTAAACCTTTTTTTGACACTTGTTGCTTACCAGTTAAAGTCAGTATTTATTGCTAGAAAATTACTTAGAACCCCTAAACATATATATTTTTTTAGCAGAGACCCTAGAGACTAAAATTGCGGTTATTGCAATATTTCATGTCACACTGTATTTGCACAACCGTCTTTCAAATGTAATTTATTTATTTTTTTAAATACACTTTCATGAATTAATAAAAAACTAAACAGTAAAGTTAGCCCAATTTTTTTGTATAATGTGAAAGATGATGTTACGCTGCGAGAGTCGTGATCTTTATTCTAAGCAAAAAAATTGTGATCCTCATTTTATTCAGAATCGTGCATCTCTACTGCTAGATATGGAAAGTATTTCCCCTCCCTATTATGTGACAGGACTGGTGATTGGCCACTCAGTGCTGGGAGATGGCGACTTACCTGATTCCATGCTTTGTGCCTGGCTGGTGGAAAAATTGTTAGGAAAAGATGAACTGAGTGCTGTGAAAACATTGGATGCAAAAGGACGTTGCCCTGTTAAACCAGCAGAAGCTTGGACATTTTGTCTTGATGAATCTGGAAAAACAGGGGTGCTTTGTCTTGTCAAACTTGCAACACATTGTCCTGTCGAACTTGTGGAGGCAAGGAAACATCCTGTTGAATCTGCAACACAGAGTTTGAGTAAGTGGTACATACTCTTCACTGTCTGAGAGAAGATTTTAGCCCAAGGGGGGTCTAGGGGTGAACCAACCACTTCCCTAGTACCGCACATTCCTAGAAATGGAAGTTACATAAGTCAGCTTGTACTCTCAGGTGCAATGAAGGCCTATATGCAAAGAAGGATCCTCCAGCAATGACTTTCAAGTGCAAAGAACTTTGGCATTATTTGTTGTTTTTAATTATGTGAAAATAATAGGCCTACTGTAAATTGATAAGGATCAGACTAAATATCCACTTGAAGACCAGGCCTTTTATTGACACCTTTTGTTTACATGTAAAAATCTGTTTTTTTTGCTAGAAAATTACATAGAACCCCCAAACATTATATATTTTTTTTAAAGCTGAGGCACTAGAGAATAAAATAATGGGTGTTGCAATTTTTTAGGTCACACTGTATTTGCGCATTGGTTTTTCAAATGCACTGTTTTTGGAAAAAAAATACACTTTTCTGAATTTTATTGCACAAAAACACAATATAATACCCAGTTATTTGGTAAAATATGTTACAATGAGTTAAGAGATACCAAACATGTCACGTTTTAAAATTGCACATGCCCGTGCAATGGTGACAAACTACGTAAATTTTATTATTCATAGGCAACGCTTTAAATGCCTTTACAGGCTATCTCTTTAGATTTACACAGGAGGTCTGGTTCTAGAATTACTGCTGTTAATCTGACGTTTGTGGTGATACCTCACATGTGTGGCGTGAACGCTATTTGTGCATGTGCGGGACTGACGCGCCTTTACGCGCGATGGTGCTTACATTTTTTTAAATGTATTTATTTTATTTATTTTTACACTGTCCCCTTAATATCTATACCAGACCTGAAGGGTCTGGTGTGGATTTTGGGGGGACCCCCACACAATTTTTTTTTTTAATTTTTGGTTCAGGGTTCCCCTTAATATTCATACCAGACCCAAAGGTCTGGTAATGGACTGGGGGGGGGGGATCCCATGCCTTTTTTTCAATGATTTTTATCTATATTGCCTAGAACCAACAATACATTACAACCGCAATCAGTTTTAAATGACATTTTTTCTTTTAGAAATGTAATTTTGCTGTGGTATTGTTCTAAACATGGGAAAATGCACCATTTTACAGGCATACTATAGACACCCCCCAGGCATGAAATTTAAATGAATATTTAATTTTTATTGTTTCACTTTAAGCATTATTAAAATCACTGTTCCTGAAAAAACTGCTGTGTTTAGAACTTTTTTTTTGCACTGATACATGTCCCCTGGAGCAGGACCCAGGTCCCCAAACACTTTTTATGACAATACCATGCATATTAACCTTTAAAATGATAACTTTTGATTTTTCATGTTAGTGTCCCATAGACTTTAAAGGTGTTCCCGTGGCTTTCAAATTTTTTCTGCAGAACATCCGAACAACCAAAGTTCGACCCGAACTTATGCTCGGGCCGAACCATTTGCCCATCCTTCTCTATTAGACCCCAGATCTCTCCTCTGCCCTTAAAAGCCTTGGGTCCTACCAAGT
This sequence comes from Aquarana catesbeiana, assembly GCA_037953035.1. Lineage (NCBI taxonomy): Eukaryota > Metazoa > Chordata > Amphibia > Anura > Ranidae > Aquarana > Aquarana catesbeiana. Next base: position 1,062,308 of record JBBHAA010000512.1, on the reverse strand, counting down.
TCAGTATGATCCGATGCTTTTTTCAAACCACTAAGGGTTTGTTTACAACCGTGAAACCAGAAGTGATAAAATACTTATCATTTGTGGTTTCTTAGACCATAAAGATGAATGGAGCTGTTTTGGTCTCTGATCAGCTCTATGATCAGCCGCCGGCTGCACTTTCAAGTTTCCTGGTGTGACGGGAGAACAGAGAGCCGCGGAAGGCTAATTCAGCCAGCAGTCGCCTTTCTTGTAGAAGCAATCCTAGCACCCTTCCTGCTGCTTTTAAAAGAAATCCATAATTAGCCACTAGGATTTCTTTTTACAAAAAAGCCAACTGCTGAAAAAAACGATACTGGGTTGATGCCTGCAGCTTTATTGGGACGATGCCTGGAGCTGCAGGAATCATCCTGGTATAGTCATTCAGGCTGGGTTCACACTGCTGTACTGAGCCACTCACAGCAGTGGTCCGGTGCATCCCTGTTCACCGTTTAAGGTCTGATTTTGGTCCACATTTTTGGCCTGAATTCAGACCTGAAATGGACCAGAAAACTCATAGGACCCCTGTGCAATTCACACTGGAGACGCTTCGGAAATGTGTGAGCCGGCTCCATTGAGAGCCGGTCACAATCTCCTGACATGTGAATTGGATGCGGAGAAACCCTCTTCCAATTCCCAATAGTGTGAATCCAGCCTCAAAGTCCAGAGACGTAACGGTACATCGCTGGTCGTCAAATGAACATACTAAGGTTATCGTTTAAATTACTTGGAATCAAAACTATATGAACAGTGGTATACAGTTAATTGTAATATGATATATAGATGTGATGAAAGGCCCCATGCATACATAGCTTTTATTAATAGTTGGATTACAGTTTTTTTTTTTTTTGTGCCCTTAACCTTTAGGAAATCTTTATAAATGCCAATATTGTGTCACCATGCATGAATGTAACATGCATTGGATCTTGTAATATTTCCAGCCAATGGGGGGGGAGATATCCCCAGCCATCAACTCCACATTAGCATTTATAAAGCCTATGACCATATTGAGACCCATCTTCCCTCGATCATCTATAGACACTTCTACAGCATCGGTGGCACAGGATGTGACAATAGATCTGGAAAGAGGCACATCTACCTGTCTGCAGTCCGTCTTCTGTAAATGTGTGTTTTAAAAAGTAGAGTTGTTGGTAGTGAAAATGAACTGGGTACTGTGCTAAAAAAGTTGAGTTTTATTAATTAGTTCTGAATCACAACTGATGAACAGAATGTGTCATTATTACCTGTTATCATGGCTTCCAGATGCTTCATCTTTTCCTCCATACTCGGTATGATATGTGGATCAGTTTTTTTTTCCTCTTGGCAAAAAATAAAAAGATCCCGGGCCCATTTCTCAATACTGTGCTGCTCCTTAAGGATCTGATCTTTCACCTGATCTGTGCTTTCCTCCAGATCGTCAATCACCACAATCACATTGTCCCTCCCTGTAGATGGGATACAAGTCATTGGTCCCAACCGGTCAAATTTTAGGCACACAAACCAGCTGCATTGCAACAAGATTTCTTCTAGTTTTTATAAACCCGCCCCATTAGTTGGGTCTTCTTTACCCAAGACCATCATTTTTTTTTCTTTGGATGTTCACAGCTCCTTCAACCTTCCTGAACTCTGTGGGACTGTCAGCTTAATATTTCAGTTTACAGTCATGCAAATTGCATTATACAAAACATATTTGACCGCTTGCCGACCGGCCCACGCCGATATACGTCGGCAGAATGGCTCCGCTGGGCAAAACAACGTATGGGTATGTTGTTCCCTTGAAGAGCCGCAACTCCGATGCACGTGGGCACGATCGTAGGCATGAGAGCCAGGACGAGGATTTGTGTGTGTAAACACACAAATCCCTGTTCTGTCAGGTGAGAGGAGACATATCGTTTGTTCCTACTAAGTAGGAACAACAATATGTCTCCTCCCCCAGTCAGTCCTATCCCCATACAGTTAGAACACACTGAGGGAACACATATTTAACCCCTTGATCGCACCCTAGTGTTAACCCCTTCCCTAATAGTGACATTTATACAGTAATCAGTGCATTTTTATAGCTATGATCGCTGTATAAATGTCAATGGTCCCAAAAATGTGTCGAAAGTGTCCGATCTGTCCATCGCAATGTCACAATACCGCTAAAAATCGCAGATCACCGTCATTACTTTTAAAAAAATAAAGATAATAAAAATGCCATAAATGATTTGCATAGTTTGCAGACCCTATAACTTTTGCCCAAACCAATCAATATTGCGTTTTTTTTTTCCCCAAAAATATGTAGAAGAATACATATTGACCTAAACTGATGAAGAAATTTGTTTTTTAAAAACATTTTTGGGGATAATTATTATAGCAAAAAGTAAAAAAATTATTTATTTATTTTTTCAAAATTGTCGCTCTTTTTTTTGTTTATAGCGCAAAAAATAAAAAACGCAGAGGTGATCAAATACCACCAAAAGAAAGCTCTATTTTTGGGAAAAAAAGGAAATTTAATTTGGGTACAACATTGCATGACCGCGCAATTGTCAGTTAAAGTGACGCAGTGCCATATTGTGAAAAGTGCTCTGGTCAAGAAGGGGCTAAAATCTTCCGGGGTTGAAGTGCTTAAAGGAGATTGCTACAATGTTTACTGTGTATTATGGATGCACTTTTTTTTTTCTACAAATGACTATGACTAATGATGTAATAATTTAGTTTGTCTTTTTTGGGCAAAAGAAGGAAAGATGATAAAACTCTAAATGTGCCGATTCATTTGCATAATAATGTAACTCTTACCTAGTTTTTCATGAAGATGTTTCAGCTCCTCATCATACAGAGAACTTGTTACATTGGTCACATTGATCCTTCCACTGTTCTTCGTATGATATAATATACCGAATGTGCACTGAGACACATCATCTTTGAACTTTTCAAATTGATTGTTAGCTATATAATACTGTGTGGCACTCAGAACCCGACCACTGAAATTCTCTGATGTGAGCAACTTCACCAACCAGGAGTATTCACTGCTATCCGATCTGGAGAAGATTCCAATTTTATATTTTTCCACTTTAAATACAAATGTAAAAAAAAAAAAAAAAAAAGAGAAAGCATGTTAATATCTGACTGTAAATACATGATCTGATGTCCTCCTATCCTAGCAGCCCTCTCTGCATGTTCACAAACACTATCATCTTCCCCAAGACAAAAAAAGGGGTGCTTGAGTATGGGGGTGAGTGAATCTGCCCAGATGTGATTCGCAGACAGTTCTGCAAAACATCCTTAACCAATTCAATAGCAGGCACTTATACACCTTCCTGCCCAGACCAATTTTCAGCTTTTAGCGCTGTCGCAGTTTGAATGACAATTGCGTGGTCGTGCTACACTGTACCCAAACTACATTTGTATCATTTTGTTCCCGCAAATAGAGATTTCTTTTAGTGGTATTTGATCACCTCTGCGGTTTTTATTTTTTGCTAAACAAATACATTTTGTAAATAAGTAAGTTTTCTCTTTCACTGATGGGCACTGATAAGGCGGCACTGACAGGCACTGATAAGGCGGCATCGATGAGGTGGCACCAATGAGCAGGCACTGATGGCCACTGATGATGGGCACTGATATGCGGCATTGATGGGCACTGTTAGGCGGCACTGATGGGTGACACTGATATGCAGCACTGATGGGCATTGATAGGCAGCACTCATGGGCACTCATAGGTGGCACTGGTGGGCACTGATGGGAACTTATAGGTGACACTGATGGGCACTGAAAGGCTGCAAAGATGGGTTCTTATGGGTGGCACTGATAGGCGCCACTGATGGGCACTGATATATGGCACTGATGGGCACTGATACGCAGCACTGATTTGAGGCACTGATAGGCATCCCTGGTGGCACTGGCAGTGGTAAGCACTTATTGGCAGCTGCCTGGGCATTGATTGGCAGCTGCCTGGGCAAAGATTGGTATTTCCCTGGAGGTCTAGGGGGCATACATGGTGGTCCAGTGTGGTGGCCATTCTGGTGGTCCTAGGTGGGATCCGAGGGAGGGTTGTGCTGATAAACAATCAGCACAGACCCCCCCTGTAAGGAGAGCAGCCAATCGGCTCTCCTCTACTCGCGTCTGTCAGACGCGAGTGAGGAAAAGACGATCACCGGCTCTTCCTATTTACACTGTGATCAGCCCTGATTGGACACGGCTGATCACGTGGTAAAGAGCCTCCGTCAGAGGCTCTTTACTGAGATCAGTGTAGTGGTGTGTCTGACACACCACACCACCGATCACCCGGATGGGCGCCACCACGGGCGCGCAAGAGTGGTCGTTCTGGGTGGATGTCATATGACGGCCGACAGGCGGGAAGTGGTTAACCCCTTAAAGACTAAACCTTTTTCTGACACTTGTTGCTTACAAGTTAAAGTCAGTATTTATTGCTAGAAAATTACTTGGAACCCCTAAACATTATCTAAACATTATATATATTTTTTAGCAGAGACCCTAGAGACTAAAATGGCGGTTATTGCAATATTTTATGTCACACTGTATTTGCACAACCATCTTTCAAACGTAATTTTTTTTTTATTATTAAATACACTTTCATGAATTAAATATAAAAAAACTAAACAGTAAAGTTAGCTCACTTTTATTGTATAATGTGAAAGATGATGTTACGCTGCGAGAATCGTGATCTTTTATCTAAGCAAAAAAATTGTGATCCTCATTTTATCCAGAATCGTGCATCTCTACTGCTAGATATGGAAAGTATTTCCCCTCCCTATTATGTGAAATGACTGGTGATTGGCCATTCAGTGCTGGGAGATGGCAACTTACCTGATTCCCTTCTTTGTGCCTGGCTGGTGGAAGAATTGTTAAGAAAAGATGAACTGTGTGTTGTGAAAACATTGGATGCAAAAGGACGTTGCCCTGGTAAACCAGCAGAAGCTTGGACATTTTCTCTTGATGAATCTGGAAAATCAGAGGTACGTTGTCTTGTCGAACTTGCAACGCATTGTCCTGTTGAACTTGTGGAGGCAAGGAAACATCCTGTTGAATCTGCAACACAGAGTTTGAGTAAGTGGTAAATCCTCTTGACTGTCTGAGAGAAGATTTTAGCCCAAGGGGGGGTCTAGGGGTGAAACAACCACTTCCCTAGTACCGCACATTCTTAGAAATAGAAGTTATGGAGTCACTAATATAGTAACCAGATGCTGTTTTAAAAAATTGTTAGACAATCCTTAGACTAGAAGTAAATCCTGGTAATATGACATCTGTGTAGTAACAGAGTTATTTATGTGAGTCAGTGCATTGACCTGCCTGCTGCTTGGGTAATACTAAGTCTGGGAGCAGAGTGTTCTAATATAGGAAGCAAAGTATATTCTCCTCCTTTTTTTTTTTTTTTGGTTGTTTGTGTGCTGCTGACTAGCTAAAGCCCTGGGACCCCTGGGATCTTCAACAGATGCAAGGAGAGAGGTTTAGGTAGGGGTTGGGATACTTGGCATATATACCCCACTAACCGTATTTTAATGGCGACTGCCTTAGCGGCATTTAACCAACTGTATAAAACTACGGTGTAGGTGGGGGGCTGCACCAATTTAAGTTGTAGCTGTGGAGTTTATGTGTGTAGGGAGTTGCCCCACACCTGCCATCTAAGGTATTGTAGCTTCCTTCTGTGTGAGCTCTTTTTTTTCTTTACGGGGGTGTATAAGAGTGTAGAGTGGAGAGACTTACCCCGCTTTATACACTTTATGGTATATGCTCTGTACAGCGGGTAGTTGAGCGCTGATGGGAGCAGCGGCTTCCCTTTCCTCCCCCTCTCTCCTTAGTTCCTTTTGGATTTGTGGAGGACGTTGGTAACTGTCAGTCTCTAATTTGTTGCTGTTAGAGTATATTTATATCTATAAGTGTAAATGATGCAGAATCTACGTTCCTCTAAAGAGAAAAACCCGCAGCATGCGGCAGCAGTATCAGCAGCAGCAAAACTGGAGCAATATGCCCATGCCTCTGCTCTGACCCCTCCAAAAAAGGGGTCACAGCAGAAGGGTCAACAAGGGGGGGCATCGGATAGGAAAAGCCAGGGCCAGCCTCAATTACAGCCCTTAGGGGCTGTGTCGGCTACCCAGCCTGCCAAATCTTTATGTAATAAAGGCCCAGGGCTAAGTGATCAAAACACAAACGTAAACTCGGAGCTAATAAATGACCCGAATTTACCCTTGAACAGAGAACCAACTATAACGGATGTATTCATGGCTGTAGGGGTATGTAACGGCTCGCTTAAAGATCTTTGTGAACAGATGAAAGGTGTTAAAGCAGATCTGTTATTGGTTAGACAAGATCTGCAGAAAACGGCGGAGAGAACAACGGCCCTGGAAGAAAGAGTCAGTGGGCTAGAAGATAATGTGCTCCCAATAACCAAAGAAATAAAATGGCTGAAGGAACAGCTATCTAAACAAGCCTCTAAGTTAGATGAGATGGAGAACAGGAGTAGAAGAGATAATGTGAGGCTGATAGGTTTACCCGAAAGGAGTGAGGGCGCCAACCCAATTGCATTCCTAGAAAAATGGCTGGGGGAGCTAATCGGGAAAGAATCATTCTCGGCTTCGTTTTCCATCATAAGAGCTCATAGGATCCCTTTCAGGGCACCATCGGAGGGGGGCCACCCGAGACCCCTCCTCCTGAGATTTCTTAACTACCAGGATAAAGTAACCTTATTACGGAAGGAGGTTAGGTGGGGAGGGAAGGGAAGGGGTGGGAAGATGGGAGGGAGGGGAAATAGGGTGGGTAAATCATTCCTTATGAACACTTATACCACTAGAAATTATAACGGAGGTATCCAGACCTTCCTTAAGATTATTTTTGCACATACAGGCACTTTTTATAGTAAATAGGTTTTTGGTTGTTCTACACGCACATGCAAGCACTGTCTATGGCAAATTTATGCCCAAAGTAAGGCTAATATAGCCAAAATGAATACGTGGTCTAGTGGCCAAGTATGCACACACACGGAATTGTTATAACAGCCACTAGGAGGAGAAAAATTAGTTTTGGGTTAGGGTTATATATATTAAATTTCTTTTATATCTTTCTGTTATATACGTTTGTATATGTTGGGGTAAAGAATATTCCTCAGTCTTTAGATGTTAGCTAAGACTCTGAAAATAGGATCCTGGAATGTCAGGGGCCTAGGTACACCACTTAAAAGATTAGCAGTGTTCTCTATGATGGAGAGGTGCGGGGCTGATCTGGTCTGTCTGCAGGAAACCCACCTAACCAAGGAAACTATTCACCACTTACAGATGAAAAAATTTCAAACCCAATTTCATGCGGTTCACTCCTCCTACAGTAGGGGAGTGAGTGTTTTGGTAAAGTCTGGGGTGAAGTTTTCCTGCAGCCAGGTCAGGATAGACGAGTTGGGTAGATACATCTTCTTATTATGTTCTATTGAAAACGCCAGGTATGTGGTGGCAAATATATATATCCCTCCGCCCTTTAATCTGGATGTCTTGCTTAAACTGTATGAATTTTTGCTAGATAAAAAAGAGGTGCCGATTGTAGCAATGGGGGACTTCAACGAGGTTCTAGATAAAGGGCTGGATAGATTCCCACTACGAAAAAGCTCAGAGGACTCAGTAAGGAGTCGGTTAAGCTTTTTTCTGGAAGAAGTGGGATTATTGGATTTGTGGAGGGCACGGAACCCAGGCGTGCTGCAATATACTTGCTGTTCTGCATCTTACTCCGTGCTTTCAAGGATAGACCTAGCCCTAGGAAATGATAGGGCTCTCCAGATGGTAGAAAAAATAACATACTGGCCAAGAGGCATCTCAGACCACTCACCTATGGTAGTCATTTTAAATCTTGGGGAGCCTAGGCCCCGGAAGTACTGGAGTATAAGCCCGTACTGGTTTGAAATTATTAAAAAGACGGATGGGATACTTTCCTCCTTAAGGGAGTTTGTTGAGATCAATCAGGGAACGGTGCCCCCTTCTACGCTATGGGACGCCCTTAAGGCTTTTCTTAGGGGGGTCCTGATACAGCAGATAGCTATATTCAACAAAGAGGCTAGAAGGGAGGAGGAGAGGTTGTTGAGAGACGCTCTTGAAGCAGAAAACAACTATACTTGCAACCCAACCCCGGAGACGGAAAGTACCTGGCAAGAGAAACAACAAGCATATAAATCAGTGGTTATACAGAAAGCAGAAACCAGGCGGTTACTCCAAAGACAGGAATCTATGGTGGAGGGCGAGAGAATGGGAAGGACACTGGCTATGCTAGCAAAATCCAATGCAGCTCCATCCATGGTCTTCGCGATTAGAACCCAGAGCGGTGAGGTAGTATCAAGCACCTTAAAAATAGTACAAGCCTTCAGGGATTACTATAAAAAATTGTATTCCTCCCAGAAGAGGGGTAAGGAGGCCAAGATGGAGGACTTCCTAAGGGGGTTAGACATCCCCACCATATCACAAGAAGAAAGAGATATATTAGATGCCCCAATATCTATAGCAGAATTATACCAAGCAGTAGCAGGCATGGCAACCCATAAGTCGCCCGGACCAGATGGTCTTCCAATTGAGACCTACAAACACTATGGTGAAGTGTTGATCCCCGAACTGCTGAAAGTTTTGGGGGGGGCGCTTGAGAGGGGCCAATTACCTGCCTCAATGCTAGAAGCAACTATTATTGTATTACAGAAAGAAGGGAAAGATCCCTTGGATATGGCCGCCTATAGACCAATTTCTCTTTTATGCACGGACGTAAAAATTCTGGCCAAACTGCTGGCAGCAAGATTGAATGGAGTTATCCATAAGCTGATCCACGAGGACCAGGCGGGCTTCATAGCCAATAGATCCACGAGCCTGAATATTAGAAGGGCATTTTTGAATGTACAGACCCCAATGGTGAACGAGGGTTCGAGAGCGTTGATGACCCTTGATGTATCCAAGGCTTTTGATAGCGTGGAGTGGGGCTATATGTGGCGCGTGTTGGAGATCTTTGGATTTGGCCCTGCCTTTATAGGGTGGATTAGAATGCTATATACTCGACCCAAGGCAAGATTAAAAATTAACAACGAATTGTCAGACTGGTTTGAGCTGGAGAGGGGGACGAGGCAGGGGTGCCCACTCTCCCCTCTGTTGTTTGCACTAGCGATGGAACCCCTGGCCATTTCCATAAGGGGAAGTCGAGCGATAACCGGCTTCCAGAGAAAAACAGGCGAGGAAAGAATCGCATTGTATGCGGATGACATTCTGTTATTTTTGGGAGACTCGAGGAAATCGCTACCGGGAGCAATGAGGATAGTGGAGGACTTCGGCAGTTTTTCTGGCTTAGAGATAAACTGGGAGAAATCAGAGTTTCTACCGATAGACCCCTTAAATGAGACAATAGCACCTGGTATGCCTCAGGTGGTAACAGTGGAAGCTCTGAAGTACCTAGGGATTGTCCTGACGAAGGACCCTGTTCTATATATCAGTAAAAACCTTGTCCCTCTATTAACAAAATTTAAACAAAAAATAGGAATTTGGAGACGCCTGCCTCTATCAGTTGCAGGAAGATGTAGCTTAATAAAAATGATATGGATGCCACAACTGCTATACGTCTTGCATAATTCCCCTGTCTGGATAAGTAAGAAGTGGTTTAAAAAAATTGACAGTCTCTTTAGGGAATTGATTTGGAAGGGGAAACAAGCCAGGATCCGTCTTGGAGTGCTCCAGCTCCCTACCCAGGAGGGGGGCTTTGCCCTCCCACATCCCGAGAGTTATTTTTTCTCAACTCAGTTGCAGCAATTATTGGGCTGTGGGATACCGAAAGGAGGCACCCCTAATGGCAAGTTACTATTGTTGAGCTCCACACATAATTCAATTATTGAAGCCCTAGAGGCGGACGCGTTCCATGATAAATTTCCAACAATTAAACTGATAATCAAACTTTGGAAAACAGTTAAGAAAAAGATGGGGTATGGAGTCTTAACAGCCTACTCTCCTATTTGGAACAACCATAATTTGCAGGAAGTTCTTAAGATAGGCATATTTAGAGAGTGGGAGAAGCTTGGCCTCAGTAAGCTAAGTCAATTATATAACGACTCTGGGTTAAAGAAATTTTCAGAACTGGTTGGGGAGTTTAAGCTTCCCCGGGGGTCTTTCTTCCTATATGTCCGGTTGGAACATGCCCTTAAAGCACAATTTAAAGCCCAGACCCCGAGATGGGAAGAGATGCCTCTTTTTCAGTGCATAATTCAAATAACCCCCACTAGAGGGGTAATTTCAAAAATTTATGACCAATTAAGCAAATCGGTTAATAGCAGGGAAACACTCCTTCGGGTAAAGGCTAAATGGGAAGAGGAGGTGGGAGGAATGACCCAGGAACAATGGGCGAGAATTTTGGAGTTGGGAGCGCAGGTTTCTGTGACCCCTTCACAGAGACTCTCACACTTAATGCTGTTAAACAGAGCCTATTATACTCCTAAAAGACTTTTTAAATTTGGGAGAAGGCCCAATGACAACTGCCCCAGGTGTCGAAGGACGGGAGATCTCATTCACATGGTGTGGAGGTGTCCCAAGCTGTTTAGATACTGGGAGGAGGTGACTGGGAATTTGGGAAATATTTTCGGTACGACAGTGGCAAACGAGGCCTTGGTTTGTATTCTGGGGCATAGAAGAGTGATGGGAGAAAGGTTGAGTACTACCTTAGCTGTCACGCGGGCCCTGTTTCAGGCTAGAAAGTTGATAGCACTTAGATGGCAGGTAAAGGAGCCCCCCACCGTGAAAGACTGGATCTCTACAATGAATGAAACCTTGGGTAGGGAAAGAATGGAGTACATAAAAAGGGGCAATCTTCAGGAATTTGAAAGCATGTGGAAGATGTGGATAGAGAAAGTGAAGAGTCATTAATAGTGGGATCTGCATAGACACGGAATAGACTGAGGGATGGGCTTAATATAGGTATATAGGTAACTGGTATCCTTGCAGGCAAAGGATCCTATAATAAAGTGTTTCTGGATATGCACATTTTTAGTTAAATATATAGCTTAGTAGGGTGTAGGATAAACATATAGGGAGTAGGTGGGGGGGGGGGATCGGGGTATTAGGGCATAGGTAATTTGGTACACAATACAGGCTGGGTCAGTAGAAGATGGGCACGGGGAGCCCACAAGTTCATTTTTACAAACCTCTCTTCTTGTATTTTTTGTTGGTGTTTTTGTCCTTTTTTCTTCCTTCTTACGGGTCCCTTTGGTTATTGAGTCCTAGTTAGTGGGGCTCACGAGATGGAAGGGACAGAGGACTTGTTGGTAAAGAGGCGTAATGGAATCCGTTGGTCATTATGGCGATATAAAAAGCAATGAGAAAAAGTATATTCCACTATGATGTGAATACGAGAAGGCGACAGTTAATGAACATCAAACTGATTTAGCCCTCCAAACACTGTTTACTGATGTGGAAAAAAAAAAGAAAAAAAAGAAAAAAAAAAAAAAAAGAAATAGAAGTTACATAAGTCAGCTTGTACTCTCAGGTGCAATGAAGGCCTGTATGCAAAGAAGGATCCTCCAGCAATGACTTTCAAGTGCAAAGAACTTTGGCATTATTTGTTGTTTTTAATTATGTGAAAATAATAGGCCTACTGTAAATTGATAAGGATCAGACTAAATATCCACTTGAAGACCAGGCCTTTTATTGACACCTTTTGTTTACATGTAAAAATCTGTATTTTTTTGCTAGAAAATTACATAGAACCCCCAAACATTATATATTTTTTAAAGCTGAGGCACTAGAGAATAAAATAATGGGTGTTGCAATTTTTTAGGTCACACGGTATTTGCGCATGGGTTTTTCAAATGCACTGTTTTTGGAAAAAAAATACACTTTCCTGAATTTTATTGCACAAAAACACAATATAATACCCAGTTATTTGGTAAAATATGTTACGATGAGTTAAGAGATACCAAACATGTCACGTTTTAAAATTGCACATGCCCGTGCAATGGTGACAAACTACGTAAATTTTATTATCCATAGGCAACTCTTTAAATGCCTTTACAGGCTACCTCTTTAGATTTACACAGGAGGTCTGGTTCTAGAATTACTGCCGTTAATCTGACGTTTGTGGTGATACCTCACATGTGTGGCGTGAACGCTATTTGTGCATGTGCGGGACTGACGTGCCTTTACGCGCAGTGGTGCTTACATTTTTTTTAATTTATTTATTTTTACACTGTCCCTTTTATTTATTTTTTGATCACTTTAATTGTTATCACATAGAATATAAATATCCCCTGTGAGAGCAATAGGCAGTGACAGGTACTCTGGGAGATCTGGGGTCTATTAGTAGGGATGAGCTGAACACCCCCCGGTTTGGTTCACACCAGAACATCCGAACAGGCAAAAAATTTGGAAGAACACACAAACACAGTTAAGGTCTATGGGACACGAACATGAAAAATCAATAGTGCTCATTTTAAAGGCTTATACAGTGGGGCAAAAAAGTATTTAGTCAGCCATCAATTGTGCAAGTTCTCCCACTTAAAAAGATGAGAGAGGCCTGTAATTGTAATCATAGGTATACCTCATCTATGAGAGACTAAATGTGGAAACAAATCCAGACAATTACATTGTCTGATTTTTGAAAGAATTTATTTGCAAATTATGGTGGAAAATAAGTATTTGGTCAATATCAAAAGTTCATCTCAATACTTTGTTATATATCCTTTGTTGGCAATGACAGAGGTCAAAAGTTTTCTGTAAGTCTTCTCAAGGTTGTCACACACTGTTGCTGGTATGTTGACCCATTCCTCCATGCAGATGTCCTCTAGAGCAGTGATGTTTTGGGGCTGTCGCTGGGCAACACGGACTTTCAACTCCCTCCACAGGTTTTCTATGGGTTTGAGATCTGGAGACTGGCTAGGCCACTTCAGGACCTTGAAATGCTTCTTACGAAGCCACTTCTTCTTGCCTGGGCGGTGTGTTTGGGATCATTGTCATGCTGAAAGACCCACACATGTTTCATCTTCAATGCCCTTGCTGATGGGAGGAGATTTGCACTCAAAATCTCACAATACATGGCCCCATTCATTCTTTCATGTACACGGATCAGTCGTCCTGTTCCCTTTGCAGAGAAACGGCCCCAAAGCATGATGTTGCCACCCCCATGCTTCACAGTAGGTATGGTGTTCTTTGGTTGCAACTCAGCATTCTCTCTCCTCCAAAAACGACGAGTTGTGTTTCTACCTATTTTGGTTTCATCTGACCATATGACATTCTCCTAATCCTCTTCTGGATCATCCAAATGCTCTCTAGCAAACCTCAGATGGGCCGGGCATTTACTGGCTTAAGCAGGGGGACACGTCTGGCACTGCAGGATCTGAGTCCCTGTCGGCGTAGTGTGTTACTGATGGTAGCCTTTGTTACGTTGGTCCCAGCTCTCTGCAGGTCATTCAATAGGTCCCCCCGTGTGGTTCTGGGATTTTTGCTCACCGTTCTTGTGATCATTCTGACCCCACGGGGTGAGGTCTTGCGTCGAGCCCCAGATCGAGGGAGATTATCAGTGGTCTTGTATGTCTTCCATTTTTTAATTATTGCTCCCACAGTTGATTTCTTCACACCAAGCTGCTTCCCTATTGCAGATTCAGTCTTCCCAGCCTGGTGGAGGACTACAATTTTGTTTCTGGTGTCCTTCGACAGCTCTTTGGTCTTCACCATAGTGGAGTTTGGAGTGTGACTGTTTGAGGTTGTGGACAGGTGTCTTTTATACTGATAACAAGTTCAAACAGGTGCCATTAATACAGGTAATAAGTGGAAGACAGAGGAGCCTCTTAAAGAAGAAGATACAGGTCTGTGAGAGCCAGAAATCTTGCTTGTTTGTAGGTGACCAGGGATGAGCCGAACACCCCCCTGTTCGGTTCGCACCAGAACATGCGAACAGGAAAAAAATTTGTTCGAACACGCGAACACCGTTAAAGTCTATGGGACACGAACATGGATAATCAAAAGTGCTAATTTTAAAGGCTAATATGCAAGTTATTGTCATTAAAAGTGTTTGGGGATCTGGGTCCTGCCCCAGGGGACATGAATCAATGCAAAAAAAAGTTTTAAAAACGGACGTTTTTTCAGGAGCAGTGATTTTAATAATGCTTAAAGTCAAACAATAAAAGTGTAATATCCCTTTAAATTTCATACCTGGGGGATGTCTATAGTATGCCTGTAAAGGGGCGCATGTTTCCCGTGTTTAGAACAGTCTGACAGCAAAATGACATTTTGAAGGAAAAAACACATTTAAAACTACCGCGGCTATTGCATTGCCGACAATACACATAGAAGTTCATTGATAAAAACGCCATGGAAATTCCCCACAGGGCAACCCCGAACCAAAAAAAAAAAATGATGTGGGGGTCCCCCTAAATTCCATACAAGGCCCTTCAGGTCTGGTATGGATATTAAGGGGAACCCCAGCCAAAATTTAAAAAAAAAATTGACGTGGGGTTCCCCCTAAATTCCATACCAGACCCTTCAGGTCTGGTATGGATTTTAAGGGGGACCCCGCGCCAAAAAAAAAAAAAAAACGGCGTGGGGTCCCCCCAAAAATCCATACCAGACCCTTATCCGAGCACGCAACCTGGCAGGCCGCAGGAAAAGAGGGGGGGACGAGAGTGCGACCCTCAACATTGCCCTCAACATTGGGAGGGTGCTTTGGGGTAGCCCCCCAAAACACCTTGTCCCCATGTTGATGAAGACAAGGGCCTCATCCCCACAACCCTGGCCGGTGGTTGTGGGGGTCTGCGGGCGGGGGGCTTATCGGAATCTGGAAGCCCCCTTTAACAAGGGGACCCCCAGATCCCGGCCCCCCCCCTGTGTGAAATGGTAAGGGGTTACTTACCCCTACCATTTCACTAAAAAACTGTCAAAAATGTTAAAAATGACAAGAGACAGTTTTTGACAATTCCTTTATTTAAATGCTTCTTCTTTCTTCCTTCATCTTCTTCTGGTTCTTCTGGCTCTTTTGGTTCTTCCTCCGGCGTTCTCGTCCAGCATCTCCTCCGCGGCGTCTTCTATCTTCTTCTCCTCGGGCCGCTCCGCACCCATGGCATGAGGGGAGGCTCCCGCTCTTCTCTTCATCTTCTTCTCTTCTTCATCTTCTTCTTCATCTTCTTCTTCTTCTTCTTCTTCTCTTCTTCCTTCTTCTCTTCTTCATTTCTTCTCCGGGCCGCTCCGCAGCCATGCTGGCATGGTGGGAGGCTCCCGCTGTGTGACGGCGTCTCTTCGTCTGACGGTTCTTAAATAACGGGGGGCGGGGCCACCCGGTGACCCCGCCCCCCTCTGACGCACGGGACATGACGGGACTTCCCTGTGGCATTCCCCGTGACGTCACAGGGAAGTCCCGTCAAGTCACCGTGCGTCAGAGGGGGGCGGGGTCACCGGATGGCCCCGCCCCCCGTTATTTAAGAACCGTCAGACGAAGAGACGCCGTCACACAGCGGGAGCCTCCCACCATGCCAGCATGGCTGCGGAGCGGCCCGGAGAAGAAATGAAGAAGAGAAGAAGGAAGAAGAGATGAAGAAGAAGAAGAAGATGAAGAAGATGAAGAAGATGAAGAGAAGAGCGGGAGCCTCCCCCCTCATGCCATGGGTGCGGAGCGGCCCGAGGAGAAGAAGATAGAAGACGCCGCGGAGGAGATGCTGGACGAGAACGCCGGAGGAAGAACCAGAAGAACCAGAAGATGAAGGAAGATAGAAGAAAGAAGAAGTATTTAAATAAAGGAATTGTCAAAAACTGTCTCTTGTCATTTTTAACATTTTTGACAGTTTTTTAGTGAAATGGTAGGGGTAAGTACCCCCTTACCATTTCACACAGGGGGGGGGCCGGGATCTGGGGGTCCCCTTGTTAAAGGGGGCTTCCAGATTCCGATAAGCCCCCCGCCCGCAGACCCCCACAACCACCGGCCAGGGTTGTGGGGATGAGGCCCTTGTCTTCATCAACATGGGGACAAGGTGTTTTGGGGGGCTACCCCAAAGCACCCTCCCAATGTTGAGGGCATGTGGCCTGGTACGGTTCAGGAGGGGGGGGGCTGCACTCTCGTCCCCCCCTCTTTTCCTGCGGCCTGCCAGGTTGCGTGCTCGGATAAGGGTCTGGTATGGATTTTTGGGGGGACCCCACGCCGTTTTTTTTTTTTTTTTGGCGCGGGGTTCCCCTTAAAATCCATAACAGACCTGAAGGGTCTGGTATGGAATTTAGCGGGAACCCCACGTCAATTTTTTTTTTAAATTTTGGCTGGGGTTCCCCTTAATATCCATACCAGACCTGAAGGGCCTTGTATGGAATTTAGGGGGACCCCCACATCATTTTTTTTTTTTTGGTTCGGGGTTGCCCTGTGGGGAATTCCCATGCCGTTTTTATCAATGAACTTCTATGTGTATTGTCGGCAATGCAATAGCCGCGGGTAGTTTTAAATGTGTTTTTTTCTTCAAAATGTCATTTTGCTGTCAGACTGTTCTAAACACAGGAAACATGCGCCCCTTTACAGGCATACTATAGACACCCCCCAGGTACGAAATTTAAAGGGATATTACACTTTTATTGTTTGACTTTAAGCATTAATAAAATCACTGCTCCTGAAAAAACGTCCGTTTTTAAAACTTTTTTTTGCATTGATCCATGTCCCCTGGGGCAGGACCCAGGTCCCCAAACACTTTTTATGACAATAACTTGCATATAAGCCTTTAAAATGAGCACTTTTGATTTCTCCCATAGACTTTTAAAGGGTGTTCCGCAGCATTCGAATTTGCCGCGAACACCCCAAATTGTTCGCTGTTCGGCGAACTTGCGAACAGCCAATGTTCGAGTAGAACATGAGTTCGACTCGAACTCGAAGCTCATCCCTATAGGTGACCAAATACTTATTTTCCACCATAATTTGCAAATAAATTCTTTCAAAAATCAGACAATGTGATTGTCTAGATTTGTTTCCACATTTTGTCTCTCATAGTTGAGGTATACCTATGATGACAATTACAGGCCTCTCTCATCTTTTTAAGTGGGAGAACTTGCACAATTGGTGGCTGACTAAATATTTTCTTGCCCCACTGTATGCAAGTTATTGTCATAAAAAGTATTTGGGAACCGGGTCTTGCCCCAGGGGACATGTATCAATGCAAAACATTTTTTTTTTTTAAACGGCCGTTGTTTTGGGAGCAGTGATTTTTTTAATGCTTACAGTGAAACAATAACTATTTTTTTTTAATTTTTGGGGCAGGGTTCCCCTTAAAATCCATACTAGACCTGAAGGGTCTGGTATGAATTTTGGGGGGGACCCCTACGCCATTTTTTTAAACTTGGCGTAGGGTTCCCCTTAATATCCATACCAGACCTGAAGGGCCTGGTATGGATTTTGGGGGGACCCCCCACACAATTTTTTTTTTAATTTTTGGTTCAGGTTTCCCCTTAATATTCATACCAGATCCAAAGGGCCTGGTAATGGACTGGGGGGGGGATCCCAAGCCGTTTTTTTCAATGATTTTTATCTATATTGCCGAGAACCAACAATTCATTACAGCCGCAATCAGTTTTAAATGACATTTTTTCTTTTAGAAATGTAATTTTGCTGTGGTATTGTTCTAAACATGGGAAAAATGCCACATTTTACAGGCATGCTATAGTCACCCCCCCAGTTATGAAATTTAAAGGAATATTTCATTTTTATTGTTTCACTTTAAGCATTATTAAAATCACTGCTCCTGAAAAAACTGCTGTTTTTAGAACTTTTTTTTGCATTGATACATGTCCCCTGGAGCAGGACCCAGGTCCCCAAACACTTTTTATGACAATAACTTGCATATTAACCTTTAAAATGATAACTTTTGATTTTCCATGTTAGTGTCCCATAGACTTTAACGGTTTTCTCGCGGCTTTCGAATTTTTTCTGCAGAACATCCGAACAACCAAAGTTCGACCCGAACTTATGCTCGGGCCGAACCATTTGCCCATCCTTCTCTATTAGACCCCAGATCTCTCCTCTGCCCTTAAAAGCCTTGGGTCCTACCAAGTTCAGTATGATCTGATGCTTTTTTTCAAACCACTAAGGGTTTGTTTACAACCGTGAAACCAGAAGTGATAAAATACTTATCATTTCTGGTTTCTTAGACCATAAAGATGAATGGAGCTGTTTTGGTCTCTGATCAGCTCTATGGTCTGCACTTTCAAGTTTCCTGGTGTGACGGGAAAGCAGAGAGCCGTGGAAGGCTAATTCAGCCAGCAGTCGCCTTTCTTGTAAAAGCAATCCTAGCACCCTTCCTGCTGCTTTTAAAAGAAATCCAGCGGTTAATTAGCCACTAAGATTTCTTTTTTACAAAAAGCTGCTGAAAAAGCTGCTGAAAAAAACGATACTGGGTTGATGCCTGCAGCTTTATTGGGACGATGCCTGTAGCTACAGGAATCATCCTGGTATAGTCATTCAGGCTGGGTTCACACTGCTGTACTGAGCCACTCACAGCAGTGGTCCGGTGCATCCCTGTTCACCGTTTAAGGTCTGATTTTGGTCCAAATTTTTGGCCTGAATTCGGACCTGAAATGGACCAGGAAATTCATAGGACCCCTGTGAAATTCACACTGGAGCCGCTTCGCAAATGTGTGAGCCGGCTCCATTGAGAGCCGGTCACAATCTCCTGACATGTGAATTGGATTCGGAGAAACCCTCTTCCAATTCCCAATAGTGTGAATCCAGCCTCAAAGTCCAGAGACGTAACGGTACATCGCTGGTCGTCAAATGAACATACTAAGGTTATCGTTTAAATTACTTAGAAACAAAACTATATGAACAGTGGTATACAGTTAATTGTAATATGATATATAGATGTGATGAAAGGCCCCATGCATACATAGCTTTTATTATTAGTTGGATTACAGTCTTTTTTGTTTTTTGGTTTTGTTTTTGCCCTTAACCTTTAGGAAATCTTTATAAATGCCAATATTGTGTCACCATGCATGAATGTAACATGCATTGGATCTTGTAATATTTCCAGCCAATGGGGGGGGGGGGGGATATCCCCAGCCATCAACTCCACATTAGCATTTATAAAGCCTATGACCATATTGAGACCCATCTTCCCTCGATCATCTATAGACACTTCTACAGCATCGGTGGCACAGGATGTGACAATAGATGTGGAAAGAGGCGCATCTACCTGTCTGCAGCCCGTCTTCTGTAAATGTGTGTTTTTAAAAGTAGAGTTGTTGGTAGTGAAAATGAACTGGGTACTGTGCTAAAAAAGTTGAGTTTTATTAATTAGTTCTGAATCACAACTGATGAACAGAATGTGTCATTATTACCTGTTATCATGGCTTCCAGATGCTTCATCTTTTCCTTCATACTTGGTATGATATGTGGATCAGTTTTTTTTTCCTCTTGGCAAAAAATAAAAAGATCCCGGGCCCATTCCTTAATACTGTGCTGCTCCTTCAGGATCTGATCTTTCACCTGATCTGTGCTTTCCTCCAGATCGTCAATCACCACAATCACATTGTCCCTCCCTGTAGATGGGATACAAGTCATTGGTCCCAACCGGTCAAATTTTAGGCACACAAACCAGCTGCATTGCAACAAGATTTCTTCTAGTTTTTATAAACCCGCCCCATTAGTTGGGTCTTCTTTACCCAAGACCATCATTTTTTTTCTTTGGATGTTCACAATTCCTTCAACCTTTCTGAACTCTGTGGGACTGTCAGCTTAATATTTCCATTTACAGTCATGCAAATTGCATTATACAAAACATATTTAACCGCTTGCCGACCGGCCCACGCCGATATACGTTGGCAGAATGGCTCCACTGGGCAAAACAACGTATGGGTATGTTGTTCCCTTTAAGAGCCGCAACTCTAATGCACGTGGGCACGATCGTAGGCATGAGAGCCAGGACGAGGATTTGTGTGTGTAAACACACAAATCCCTGTTCTGTCAGGTGAGAGGAGACATATCGTTTGTTTCTACTAAGTAGGAACAACAATATGTCTCCTCCCCCAGTCAGTCCTATCCCCACACAGTTAGAACACACTGAGGGAACACATATTTAACCCCTTGATCGCACCCTAGTGTTAACCCCTTCCCTAACAGTGACATTTATACAGTAATCAGTGCATTTTTATAGCTCTGATCGCTGTATAAATGTCAATGGTCCCAAAAATGTGTCAAAAGTGTCCGATCTGTCCGCCGCAATGTCGCAATACTGCTAAAATCGAAGATCACTGCCATTACTTTAAAAAAAATAAAGATAATAAAAATGCCATAAATGATTTGCATAGTTTGCAGACGCTATAACTTTTGCCCAAACCAATCAATATTGCGTTTTTTTTCCCCAAAAAATATGTAGAAGAATACATATTGACCTAAACTGATGAAGAAATGTGTTTTTTAAAAACATTTTTGGGGATAATTATTATAGCAAAAAGTAAAAAATGTATTTATTTTTTTTTCAAAATTGTCGCTCTTTTTTTGTTCATAGCGCAAAAAAATAAAAAACGCAGAGGTGATCAAATACCACCAAAAGAAAGCTCTATTTGTGGGAAAAAAAGGAAATTTAATTTGGGTACAACATTGCATGACCGCGCAATTGTCAGTTAAAGTGACGCAGTGCCATATTGTGAAAAGTGCTCTGGTCAAGAAGGGGCTAAAATCTTCCGGGGTTGAAGTGCTTAAAGGAGATTGCTACAATGTTTACTGTGTATTATGGATGCACTTTTTTTTTTTTTACAAATGACTATGACTAATGATGTAATAATTTAGTTTGTCTTTTTTGGGCAAAAGAAGGAAAGATGATAAAACTCTAAATGTGCCGATTCATTTGCATAATAATGTAACTCTTACCTAGTTTTTCATGAAGATGTTTCAGCTCCTCATCATACAGAGAACTTGTTACATTGGTCACATTGATCCTTCCACTGTTCTTCGTATGATATAATATACCGAATGTGCACTGAGACACATCATTCTTGAACTTTTCAAATTGATTGTTAGCTATATAATACTGTGTGGCACTCAGAACCCGACCACTGAAATTCTCTGATGTGAGCAACTTCACCAACCAGGAGTATTCACTGCTATCAGATCTGGAGAAGATTCCAATTTTATATTTTTCCACTTTAAATACAAATGTAAAAAAAAAAAAAAAAAAAAAAAGAGAAAGCATGTTAATATCTGACTGTAAATACATGATCTGATGTCCTCCTATCCTAGCAGCCCTCTCTGCATGTTCACAAACACTATCATCTTCCCCAAGACAAAAAAAGGGGTGCTTGAGTATGGGGGTGAGTGAATCTGCCCAGATGTGATTCGCAGACAGTTCTGCAAAACATCCTTAACCAATTCAATAGCAGGCACTTATACACCTTCCTGCCCAGACCAATTTTCAGCTTTTAGCGCTGTCGCAGTTTGAATGACAATTGCGTGGTCGTGCTACACTGTACCCAAACTAAATTTGTATCATTTTGTTCCCGCAAATAGAGATTTCTTTTAGTGGTATTTGATCACCTCTGCGGTTTTTATTTTTTGCTAAACAAATACATTTTGTAAATAAGTAAGTTTTCTCTTTCACTGACAGGCACTGATAAGGCGGCATCGATGAGGTGGCACCAATGAGCAGGCACTGACGGCCACTGATGATGGGCACTGATATGCGGCATTGATGGGCACTGGTAGGTGGCACTGATGGGTAGCAGTGATATGCAGCACTGATGGGCATTGATAGGCGGCACTGATGGGCACTCATAGGCGGCACTGGTGGGCACTGATAGGTGACACTGATGGGCACTGAAAGGCTGCAAAGATGGGTTCTTATGGGTGGCACTGATAGGCGGCACTGATGGGCACTGATATGTGGCACTGATGGGCACTGATACACGGCACTGATATGAGGCACTGATAGGCATCCCTGGTGGCACTGGCAGTGGTAGGCATTGTGAGTGGGCACTGATTGGCAGCTGGGCATTGATTGGCAGCTGCCTGGCCACAGATTGGTATTTCCCTGGGGGTCTAAGGGGCATACCTGGTGGTCCAGTGTGGATGGCCATCCTGGTGGTCCTGGGTGGGATCCGAGGGAGGGCTGTGCTGATAAACAATCAGCACAGACCCCCCCTGTCAGGAGAGCAGTCGATCGGCTCTCCTCTACTCGCGTCTGTCAGACGCGAGTGAGGAAAAGCCGATTACCGGCTCTTCCTATTTACATCGTGATCAGCCATGATTGGACACGGCTGATCACATGGTAAAGAGTCTCCGTCAGAGACTTTTTACCTAGCTCGAGGTTGCCGTGTGTCAGACTGACACACCGCAACAAGGATCTCTGTGATTCGCGACCCCAAGGGCGCGCAGCGGCTTAATATCCTGATCACCTCATATGACGTCCGGTCAGGATATTGAAACCACTTTGCCGCCGTCATTTTGCTATATGGCGGGCGGCAAGTGGTTAAGATTCGGAAAATCTGAACTTGAACCCTATTGAAGTCTATAATGGGGAAAAAAGTGAATACCGATATTCAATATGTTTCTTTTGTGGGGCTAATAAACAAGATATTGGCAAATAAGAGATACCCGAGATAGAAAAGTATAACTTGTCACAAATCTGTGGCAGAGTTGAATTTTAACTCTTGTTAACTTGCTGCATAATTTCACTGGCAAGCTGTACAATTGCAGAGCACTTGAAGCACAAGTTCTAGTTGACACTTTTTCAATTCGTAGCAAATTTGGATGGCAAGTCTCTAGCAAGTCTCTAACAAGTCTCTAGCAAGAGCAAAGTTGCAGTGGTGAGTCTATAGCAAGAGCTCTGCAAGTCCTGTGGTGGGATGATTATTGCACTACATAACTGAACCAGAACTTGCAGCAGACTTGCAGAAAGTTTGCAAACATCTGGAGTCATGCAATGTGGACTTGCTGCAATTGTGCAACAAACTTGTGAAGCCCGGCAAGTCTAGCAATAGCTTAGCAGGTCATTTTCAAACCTGCAGCTCAATTGCTTGCTACCTGGGATATATAAAAAAAATAGAATGCAAATAAATTAGCAATGTGTAAAAGTTCACAACAATGTTGCGGTTTCCATGACAATATATACTGTGTAGAAAATTATTTCTGTGATCCACTTTAATGAAGTGCACCATTCTGTGCAAACATAAAAACCCCCTAATGGAAAAGCTTGATAGATGGACCCTAATATTGTAAAAGGTCTTAGCAGGTGTTTGCCCCCAGTATGTAAGTATGTATCTTTAAAGGTATGAGGACGGCAACCAGGATTTTGGTATTACCCTTTTCTCAGGTGATATTACCTAAAGCAGTCAAATGTTTAAAGCTCAAAAAATCTCATAGCAGTGCTCCAATAATCTCAGATCGGGAACTTGTCCTATTTTCACTGGCTAGGGTGAGATCTGAGAAACTTGTGAAGAAAGCCCAGCATCCTCTACATAGGTCATGGGCTGCCATTCTCCAAATAAGGACAAAATAGTGAAATAGGGAAAAAATGAAAGACAAGCCTATAAGGAGAGGTTGAGGTGCTGCCACATGCTAAACATTGATAATGTGACCTCTTTCTCCTCTTCCACCTGTTCACTTGTTCCTCCCTCCACTACTGCTCTTCTTTCTTCTTTAGCTCTTCCAACTCCACCTCCACCTCCTTCTATGTAAAGAGACTCTGGGGGGCTGGGATTTCTTTACCCCACCAGTGACTTATCATCTAGGACCTCTGAACCATTTTGGCCCCTTTTTAAAAGGTAACTCTGAAGTGTGAGGGTTGACCCGCTTTCACAAGTGTAGGCCTAACCCTGGAAACATCTGCTTTCCATGATGATGGAGTCTAAGGGATAGCTGTGGTTACTCCAGGGAACCCCCCACGGGAATTTGGACTTGGGAGACTTGTTTGTAGCTGCAGGCTACTCCCAAGCAGGTACTTATGGATGCACAGGTGGACAGGTGCCTGTAGAGCAGACAAGGGTGGCCAATCATAACAGTGCCAACTGGTAGCAGACTGGAGCAGACTGGTAGAGACTTTAGCAGGCTTGTGGTGACTGTAGCAAACTTTGAAGCTGGATTCACATTTGCGCTTAGTGGGAACTTGCATTCCCACTTACTTTTTTGTGCATTTTTCGCACATATGGCAGCCCATTCACTACGCCCTGCAAACGTCCCAAAGAAGCTGTACTTTTTTTGGAGCGAAGCGCAGTGCATTTTTTTACAATGTTTTTTGGTGCGTTTACAGCACATTTGTCATGCAGCAAAACACGTGGCAAATGTGCACAGGGTACCCGCACTTTAACATTTAATGGCAATGCAAGCGCAATGCACATTTGCAGCCTGTTTCCAAAACATGTGCACATTTTCTGTGCAGTTTGCCGCATGATTGAAAATGTGGAGATGTGAACAGTGCCTTAGAGACTAAAGCAGACCAGTAGAGACTGTAGCAGACTGAAGTGGACTATAGCAAACTTGGAACACTGTAGCAGGCTGGGGGGGCTATGACAGATTGGATAGACTGTATTCACCTGGGTAAACTATAGCAAACTGGGTAGATCATAATAGACTGGGGGAGTTAGGGAGCATCGACAGCTGTTAAAATCAGTGCTCAAGCAGAGAAAATGTCTGGAGACTGCATCTTGGTCATGTGATGCATCATTTCACAAAGTCATTAACCAGTTCTGGACCGCCCATCGCACATTTACTGCAGCAGGGCGGCCCGGCTGTTCGAAGCAACGTACAGTATCTCACAAAAGTGAGTACACCCCTCATATTTTTGTTAATATTTTCTTCTATCTTTTCATGTGACAACACTGAAGAAATGACACTTTGCTACAATGTAAAGTAGTGAGGGTACAGCTTGTATAACAGTGTAAATTTGCTGTCCCGTCAAAATAACTCAACACACAGCCATTAATGTCTAAACCTCTGACAACAAAAGTGAGTACACCCCTAAATGAAAATGTCCAAATTGGGCCCAATTAGTAATTTTCCCTCCCCCAGTGTCATGTGACTTGTTAGTGTTACAAGGTCTCTGGTGTGAATGGGGATCAGGTGTGTTAAATTTGGTGTTATCACTCTCTCATACTGGTCACTGGAAATTCAACATGGCACCCTAATGGCAAAGAACTCTCTGAGGATCTGAAAAAAGAACTGTTGCTCTACATAAAGATGGCCTAGGCTATAAGAAGATTGCCAAGACCCTGAAACTGAGCTGCAGCACATAGGCCAAGACCTTACAGCACTTTAACAGGACAAGTTGCACTCAAAAAAGGCCTCGCCATGGTCGACCAAAGAAGTTCAGTGCACGTGCTCAGCGTCGTATCCAGAGGTTGTCTTAGGGAAATATACATATGAGTGCTCCCAACATTGCTGCTGACGTTGAAGGGGTGGGGATCAGCCTGTCAGTGCTCAGACCATACGTCACACTTTGCATCAAAGTGGTCTGCATGGCTGTCATCCCAGAAGGAAGCCTCTTCTAAAGATGATGCACAAGAAAGCCAGCAAACTGTTTGCTGAGGAAAAGCAGACTAAGGACATGGATTACTGGAACCATGTCCTGTGGTCTGATGAGACCAAGATAAACTTATTTGGTTCAGATGGTGACAAGTGTGTGTGGCGGCAACCAGGTGAGGAGTACAAAGACAAGTGTGTCTTGCCTACAGTCAAGCATGGTGGTGGGAGTGTCATGGTCTGGGGCTGCATGAGTGCTGCCGGCACTGGGGAGCTACAGTTCATTGAGGGAACCATGAATGCAAACATGTACTGTGACATACTGAAGCACAGCATGATCCCCTCCCTTCAGAGACTGGGCCGCAGGGCAGTATTCCAACATGATAACGACCCCAAACACACCTCCAAGATGATCACTGCCTTGCTAAAGAATCTGAGGGTAAAGGTGATGGACTGGCCAAGCATGTCTCCAGACATAAACCCTATTGAGCATCTGTGGGGCATCCCCAAATGGAAGGTGGAGGAGCGCAAGGTCTCTAACATCCACCAGCTCCGTGATGTCATCATGGAGGAGGGGAAGAGGACTCCAGTGGCAACCTGTGAAGCTCTGGTGAAC
The DNA here is from genome assembly GCA_037953035.1 of Aquarana catesbeiana. Taxonomy (NCBI): domain Eukaryota; kingdom Metazoa; phylum Chordata; class Amphibia; order Anura; family Ranidae; genus Aquarana; species Aquarana catesbeiana. The sequence continues at coordinate 1,036,282 of JBBHAA010000512.1, read as the reverse complement.
TCCATGACCAAACGGGTTAAGGCAGTGCTGGAAAATAATGGTGGCCACACCAAATATTGACACTTTGGCCCAATTTGGACATTTTCACTTAGGGGTGTACTCACTTTTGTTGCCAGATGTTTACACATTAATGGCTGTGTGTTGAGTTATTTTGAGGTGACAGCAAATTTACACTGTTATACAAGCTGTACACTCACTACTTTACATCGTAGCAAAGTGTCATTTCTTCAGTGTTCTCACATGAGAAGATAGAATAAAATATTTACAAAAATGTGAGGGGTGTACTCACTTTTGTGAGATACTGTACCTGAACATTGTGGCTTCTTCCGGGTTTGGGGCACATGTGTGCCACCGCCGACTGCTCCCACTTTGATTGGGCCTGCCAATCATTGACAGGAGAGGCAGAATGGCAGTCTGCCCATATCTGTCAGAGAGGAAGATGAAGATCTTGTGTTTCTGCTAAACAGGAACATGGATTTATCTCTTCCTCCAGTTAAGCCATCCCCCACACAGTAAGAAAGCACACCCTAGGAGCACTCTTAACCTTTTGATTGCCCCTGATGTTAACCCCTTTTCCTGTCAGTGTCATTAGTACAGTGATGGTGCATTTTTTATAGCACTAATCATTGTATTAGTGTCACTGGTTTCCAAAAAGTGTCACATAATGTCCGATTGGTCGCAATGTCGCAGTTCTGCTAAAAATCGCTGATCGCCACCATTACAAGTAAAAATAAAAATGCCATAAAAATATCCCATATCCCAATTATTGGGATTTTTTGCCCAAAAAATGTAGGTGGATACATATTGGCCTAAATTGATGAAGAAATTAGATTTTTTTTAATTTATTGGATATGTTTTATAGCAGAAAGTAAAAAATATTGTTTATTTTTCAAAATTTTTCAAAATTTCTTGTTTATAACGCAAAAAATAAAAAACTCAGCGGTGATCAAATACCACCAAAAGAAATCTCTATTTGTTGGGGAAAAGGACATACATTTTATTTGGGTACAGCGTCGCACCACCGCGCAACTGTCAGTTAAAGTAACGCAGTGCCGTATCACAAAAAATGGCCTGGTCATGAAGGGGGGTAAACATTCCGGGGGGAAGTGGTTAATCTGTCACAAAGACAATGAACTGCAACTCCTCCCCAATTTAGCAGAAATGTTCTGACCTGGGCAACCCCATGATATTTTCAACCACCATCACTTTTTCTGTTATTTTCATTGTGCACATATTTACAATTTTTTAAAAGTTAGTTTTATTTTTTTCTTGTAACACCATACCTGCCATGTCAAGCAAACATGGGCAGGGGCAGCAATTTAAATACTTAAAAATTTCACAACTTACATTTGTGTTCTGTTTGTGGGAGCATGGGAAGGAAAGCGACCCCTGTAGTCTTTTCCCTGGAAAACTTTGCTGTGTAAAGCAATAAGAATAATGTCACTGAATTATACATGGTGAGGAACTGGTGAAAACAGCCCCCTTCCTCCAGGTTATGGTCTGAGGGGGGTCCCACATTAACATATTCTTTTCCTCCTTTTATATAATTGTGAACTCGTATTACTTTTCTCCTGTTTTGTTCCCCCTCTTCTCCTTTGTATTTGTTCAAAATCTCAACATAACTTAACATATTCTTTCCCTCCATCAATAAGTATATATATATATATATATATATATATATATATATATATATATATATATGTATGAATTTTCATTTTTCTTATAAAATATTTACAGATTGACTTTTAGAACGTAAATGCTAGGCAAGGACAGCAATGCAGAATGGGCAAAAATATTGTCAGCTGGGTAGTATGTAATAAGGGGAACCCAAATATAATATGTGGGGACCACCACATTTGGTTGGAAAGTCATTTGAATTCCTATTCAGTCCTTGTTGAGATGATTAAGGCTTAGCATAGGGAGAAAAATAAAATTCAGGCCTTGTTTACTTTGTCCTATGAACCTTTCTCCAGGGTCAAGAGGTGAAAGATGGACAACAGCAAAAATAAAGTATACAATCCTACGACTCTAAACTGCCCATCTTTCCCCAGAATGAAGTCTTGGAATCCCAGTCTTGAGGGACAAAAGGTAGCCTAGAGGGTGACTATCAAAATGTGTCCCGCCCATTGACTTTAATGCAACTCAAGTTCCTGGAATTTTATTGGGATTCCAAAAATTCAAGTAAAACCAAATTGGCTGATTCATTTATGATGGCTAAACTCAACCAGTGCAAAATGTATTGCCGCGTACACACGATCGGACTTTCTGGCATACTTGGTCCGGCACACTTTCCGACGGACTTTGTCCGCCAGTTGCGCCGGACTTTAAAACGGACGGACTTACCCACACACGACCGGACTTTCCAGGGGGCTAACTCCGCCCGTCTTTCCGACGGACTTTCGCCGGAGTTACGGTGGACTTTCAGAATGAACGGACTTGCCCACACATGGACAAGTCCGTTCATTTTGAACGTGACGCAGGTGCGACGGGACTAGAAAAGGAAGTCAATCTTTTAACGGTGAGATTGACACCTTGCGAGCCCCGTCGCGGGTCATACCCGGCCCTTAGGTCTAAAAAACGGTGTGGGGTCCCCCCTAAAATCCATACCAGACCCCGATCCGAGCATGCAGCCCGGCCGGTCAGGAAAGGGGGTGGGGACGAGCGAGTGCCCCCCCCTCCTGAACCGTACCAGGCGGCATGCCTTCAACATGGGGGTGGGTGCTTTGGGGGAGGGGGCGCCCTGCGGGCCCCCCCAAAGCACCTTGTCCCCATGTTGATGAGGGGTCTGGTATGGATTTTAGGGGGGACCCCATGCCGTTTTTTTTGCGTAGGGGTTTCCTTTTACAATCCATACCAGACCTAAGGGCCTGGTATGCCCCGCGCTCGCCGCAATAGGAAAATTTTTTTTCCTATTGCAGCGAGCGCGAAATGCAATACCCTGCCCTTGCATCGTATCTGGTCTGTTGGACCAGCATACACACGAGCGGGCTTTCCGTGGGACCAGCACACAGACGAGCGGACTTTCCGCCAGAAACTCAGTCCGATGGAAAGATTTAAAACATGTTTCAAATCTAGGTCCGGCGGGCTGTTGGAAAAAAGTCCGCCGGAAAAGTTCGCTGGAGCCTACACACGGCCGGATTGTTCGGCGGACTCTGGTCCGCCGGACCAAGTATGCCGGAAAGTCTGACCGTGTGTATGCGGCATTAGTCATATATTTTGAGTTACAGGTGTATTATTCATTAAAATGTATAGTACATAAACATGAAAAAGTAATTAAATACCTAACACATCATTTTCCATTTTTCTACTTTGCTTATAGTGTCCCAAGTGTACAAATATTTTAATAACTTACATCTCTTAGTGACCACCTTCCTTCTTTCTGTTAGGTAGAAAAAGATACAGAAAAACAGCTTGTGCTTTGGTTCAAAATAGCATACTGTGTAAGTGTAAGTTTATTGCAAATGACCTACAATATCTGTCGTTTGCAGAGGTCTTGTCCCCCTGGGCCACCAGTGCAGTGACATTTATGATTGCCAATATCTACAGTCTACAGCAGTGATGGCAAACCTTGGCACCCCAGATGTTTTGGAACTACATTTCCCATGATTCTTAATTACACTGCAGAGTAAATGGGAAATGTAGTTCCAAAACATCTGGGGTGACGAGGTTCGCCATCACTGGTCTACAGCCATACAAATGAATACAAGCCAAAAATATACATGACAATTGAAGGGCTTGCAGCAAAAAGGAGGAAGCTGAAATGTATTCACTTTTTCGGTTATATGTCTGTCCTATCTTGTTCAGGAAAATCTGTTCTTTTGATTGGTCCAAAAAGGAGACAACTTTGAGCATCGATTCCATGTTCCTCCACAGATAGAACTGCCAGTCTAAAATGTTTGATGGAAGAAGTAGGCAGCTTCAAAACATTAAAATTTGCCCTGCTTTATTGAAAAAATATATTTGTGTGCTGAGTGCTGACAGTGCTGAATCATGTGTTAATACATTGACAACAAGTAGGTAAAAAAGCCAAGTTGAAAAAAATAATTTAAGAGTTGTGAAAAAAAAAATTGTGAAACTGAAGTTGCCTCCTTTTTGCTTCAAGACCTTCAATTTATGTAGCAGTGTTTTTAAAATATGTATCTAATTGTAGCTAAAGATGCAGTACTGGTAACAATGTTTTTCATCTTGTTAGATAAGATTCATTATCGGTCTGAGAGGAGTGCCAAGAAGAATCACACAACTTAGGGACCCACAGTGATATTTGCCACAGATGGGCCATTGATGGGTAAATTGATCTGCTTTGGTCCTTTAGACCCCTTAACAGCTCACTTTTAATGCTCATCCTTACTATCAGCGTTCCCTCCTCATCACCTTACAGCTGGAGTGATTTCTTGTTCATGAAATGAAGGTTGTGCACAGAAATGTATAAAAACATGCTGAGGCTTCAGCACTTCTAACAACAACATGATAGCAATAGTATGTCAATCTGAAAGCAAATAATCTTAGAGCTCATCTCCTGGCAAATATGAACCTCTCCCATCCTCTGCTAACCTATTTTGTATGTTTTTTTCTTACCCTGTAAAACAAGATATGATCACCTAAGGCCACAATCTAGGTCCCTCACTGGAACCATTTCTGGGTTCAGGGGACTGCTAGTGCAGTGCTGCAGATGTTTATGCACCACTCAGTCCCTGACAGTCCCCTCATGTTGACATCATTACTGCAAACTCATCTTCTGGATGCTGAGAGGATCCCACTACTGAAAAAGCCAATAGAAAGTGCCAACCTCATGCTGGAAATGATGTAGACACCCAAAGAAGGATCTTTCTTCATGTAATCAGAAGAGGAGAGAATAATTGGGACTGCAGGGTCACACCATGGGGCTCTAGGTGGGTAAGATGCTTAATTTTGGGGTCGTCTGTAAAATTATTATTTTTTTTTTTTTATGCATGGTCTAGGTTGCCAAATCTCAGTTAATTCATACTCCAGTTATTTAATGAGTCAGCACATAGTTCTGTTATTGGCTAGACCAGTGGTTTCCAAACTGCGGCTCGGAGGTTGAAGTGGCACTTTGCTTGCCATTATCCAGCCCTTGGGGTACTATTCCATCCACTGACAAGAATGATGCGTTACCATTTCTCCCGCTGACACCAAAGATGGGGCATTATTCCTCCCACTGACACCAATGATTAAAAAAAAAAAAGAGAAATCCCTCTTTATTGGGACTTTGTAGGCAACCCACACATGTATTAATAAAAGATTATATTTTTTGAATATGCATAAAAACATATGATCATAAAATGATCGATGGTAGGCACATGCGTGGCTTCTGAATATGGTGGATGTGTGAGACTAGAGCTCCATCCCCCGCCGCCTTCCCGGGACTCCCCCTGACCGATCCGAAGCTCTGATAACCACGGGAGTCACCTCCTTCGTCTCCCGCAGTGTCCGCGCACACCACGGGCAAGATTGGAGACCAGAGACAGACCTGCGCTGCAGTCCTCCAGCCCTGGGCCTCCTCCACCGTAGACCGCTTCCTTCACAGGCTCTCATCCATGGCCTCGAGTAGCCAGGACTGGGTGCAAGACCCTCCTGAGCGCTCTGAGCCCATGACAGGTACTCTCTTTGATTATGTCCCCACGCCCTTACAGGGATCATCCCCCCACTAACGGCAGAGGTTTTGGACACTAAACTGCACTCCCTGCTCCAGGCCATCACCCATAACATTGCACATGAGGTGAGTAAACTTGCCAAGGAACTGAGAGGGGAAATATGCCAATTGGGAGACCGCAATGATACACTGGAGTCCAAGTTTGATGAACTAGTGCAATATGTTCAAGTCTTGGAAGAAGATAATGCCGCCATGAAGCACTCAGTCACCCAGCACCAAGCACAACAGGAGGACCTTGAAAATAGGCAGAACCTGTGAATCAGAGATATTCCTGAAGCAATAGAGGATAGAGACCTCCGTTCATACCTCCTAAGCCTGTTCAATGTGGTGGGTGGCCCCTAATATCCCTGACATAGACTGACGTTTAGACAGGGCCCACAGATCCCACGCTCCTAAACCCCCGGCTGGAGACAATCCGAGGGACGTGATTGCCAGGTTTCACTACTATGACAGCAAAGAAGCACTTACTATTGCCACCCAGATTAGACTTCAAGGGGTCTAAGATCCCGCTGACACTACACCTTCAAATCCACAAAGTTATGTATCACTGGGGATTCCTGTTTTGCCTCTCTGCTTCCCGTGAAGGCATACAGTATTCACTACAGGATCTCCAGGAAAGTGACAACTTTCTACGTAACCTAGGTCTTCCGCCGCTTCCAGACGAAGACCCTCTGCTGCTCCCTGCTACCCCTCAGCCGCCAACAGCTCAGAGTCGCATCTGGACCCCGGTTCAACAGAAATCATCCAAAGCCAACTTCACACCTCAAAGGCGCCCCACCTCCAGGTTCCCGACCTAAAGACCCTGTCATCTGGATAAAGTTTTGACTCCCACTTTACATGACCCTTTGAAGTACTTGTTTAACCCATCATCCTGTGATGGATTTATTCACCCCTTGCCCATGGGGTGTGCTGCTTGCTGTTTTTATGGCACCCTAGCTCACAAGTTAGTTTGTTCTATAGTTCCTGTTTTGTGACCCAGGCCTTGATATCTGGAGGGTGAGGGGGGACTGTCCGTCCCCCATTTTTGGAGGTCCTCATGCTCCCCTTCCCCTAGGCTTAGACATGGGTTTCCTGGAGGCTTTTAGCCTTCCAGGCTTCTTTTTTGACACAGATACATTTTTCCTTTTTTCTTTTTTGTCCTATTTCAATTTTTATTTTTATTTCTACTTTTATTTTCATTTTTGTTTTCATTTTGCTTTTCCTCAGGCCCCCTTTTTTTGACCTAAGGCTGATACACTTTTTGGACTGTGTATATTTTTGTCATAATGCTACTAATATACTACATGTTGTTATGCTACCTTTTACCCATTGTATGATCATTACACAATGGTATCCCTCACCTACTGTATATTACGCTGTTTACCTTTTGCCTATTTACCAGACTAGTTTAATACGGCAATAAAATTTGTTACCTGCAATGGAAAAGGTTTAAACTCTATTCATAAGAGATGGTTGGCTCTGAAAGAGTTTAAAGCTTCCAAAGCTGACTTAATTTTGGTCCAGGAGACTCATTTCCGCCCTGGGGGATCCCCTAAATTTTCTAGCAAACATTTCCCTATATCCTTCATGGCCTCTGACCCCTCTGGGAAAGCAGGTGTTGCAATCTTAATTAATCGTTCCTGTCCTTTAAGAGTCAAATCCTCACATCTGGACCCCCAGGGCAGATTTATCATCCTAGATTGTGCATTTCTCACTAGGATGAGCCGAACACCCCTCAGAACATGCGAACAGGAAAAAAGTTTGTTCGAACACGCGAACACCGTTAAAGTCTATGGGACACGAACATGAATAATCAAAAGTGCTAATTTTAAGGGCTTATATGCAAGTTATTGTCATAAAAAGTGTTTGGGGACCTGGGTCCTGCCCCAGGGGACATGGATCAATGCAAAAAAAAGTTTTAAAAACGGCCGTTTTTTCAGGAGCAGTGATTTTAATAATGCTTAAAGTCAAACAATAAAAGTGTAATATCCCTTTAAATTTCGTAGCTGGGGGTGTCTATAGTATGCCTGTAAAGGGGCGCATGTTTCCTGTGTTTAGAACAGTCTGACAGCAAAATGACATTTCGAAGGAAAAAATCCATTTAAAACTACTCACGGCTATTGCATTGCCGGTCCGACAATACACATAGAAGTTCATTGATAAAAACGGCATGGGAATTCCCCACAGGGGAACCCCAAACCAAAATTTTAAAAAAAATGACGTGGGGGTCCCCCTAAATTCCATATCAGGCCCTTCAGGTCTGGTATGGATATTAAGGGGAACCCCGGCCAAAATTTTAAAAAAAAAATGACGTGGGGGTCCCCCCAAATTCCATACCAGACCCTTCAGGTCTAGTATGGATTTTAAGGGGAACCCCGCGCCAAAAAAAAAAAATATGGCATGGGGTCCCCCCAAAAATCCATACCAGACCCTTATCCGAACACGCAACCTGGCAGGCCGCAGGAAAAGAGGGGGGGACGAGAACCCCTCCTGAACCGTACCAGGCCACATGCCCTCAACATTGGGAGGGTGCTTTGGGGTAGCCCCCCAAAACACCTTGTCCCCATGTTGATGAGGACAAGGGCCTCATCCCCACAACCCTGGCCGGTGGTTGTGGGGGTCTGCGGGCAGGGGGCTTATCGGAATCTGGAATCAATCATTCTATTGCTACCTCCAATTTAAACACTATTTTCTCTCTAAATCCTCTGATTTAACCTTGGATAAGCCCACCCCATTTGAACTCCTATGTTCTCAAGGTCCATACCAAGCTCATCTTATCTCTGATATCTATAGATACCTGCATGAAGCTCTCTCACTCACTAACACATATCATTCCTACATGCAGAAATGGTCCCAGATCATTAAGCAGCCTATTCAACTTCCACAATGATGGAAGATATGGGAGACAGCTTCCAAGTCTTCAAGTTGTGTGGAACAGAGGGAGACAACATATAAAATACTTCTTTTTTGGTATAGAACCCCAGAGATCATACATAGATATGACCCCAAGACTCCCCGGGTTTGTTGGCAGTGCCGGGAGGACACAGGCTCCCATTTTCACATTTTTTTGGGAGTTCCCCATTATCCAACCCTTTTGGGCTTCTATACATGCCCATCTACAGAAACTCCTTGAAATTACTCTACCCCTGGACCCGATCCAGTTTCTTCTGGGTCTGCCGTTCCCTGGCATCCCCAAACACACCCAAAAATTAGTTGCCTATATTCTTCTGGCAGCAAAAGGGCTATATCCCTGAGATGGCTGTCCACCTCCCTTCCTACCCTTGCACAGACGTTGCAAATATTGGAACACATCCGCAGAATGGAACACCTAACTGCAACAGTTCACATTACACTTCCTCAATTTAAAAAAAATTGGGACTTGTGGGATCACTCAGAGCTTAACCCAGGAACTGTTCTATCACCCTCTGGTTATGTGGCGCCCTCTTAAGTATAGATGTTGAACTCTATCCTTTCTCATTTCTATTAATCTGTTGGGATCCCATGGTGTTCTCCCTATCTCAGCCCAATCCCCTATCCCCCCAAGTGGGGTCCCCCCCGAGGCACCCTGATCCTCTCAGTTTGTTAGCCTTGGAGACCCCACTGACACTAGACCCAGTGAGCGACAATCTCTTTTATGTGAAATATTATTTTTTTTTGTTCAGCCACTCACTGGGTCCTTCCTTCTCTCCCTTAACCTCCCCCCTGGTTTGTATGGTAAACATCCCATGTTCTGATGGACTGGTAGCACTGTGACACCACTCTTATGGTTTGACGTTTGTTGTATGTCTTCTCAATGACTGTTCTTATTACGCTGTATTATTGGATTGATATGTACTACCTGTTTGTATTTCCTGATAATGGAAAAAATCTTAATAAAGATATAATTTATTTTAAAAAATGACCGATATTAAAAAAAAATCTGAATTTTTACAGAAAATGTACACAGATAAAAAATAACAAAAACAAAAAACAACAAGTTACATGAAAAATATGACAACAAAATTTGTCCGGTGTATAGTGATCCCCGGCACCCGTTTCTGGTTAAATACCTTCATCAGGGGTATAAAGTAGGAGTATGTATGGTCATAATTTTGTTTTTACTATAAAAGATAAAAAGGACATATCATAATGGTACAGAGAAACAGGGATATCCATGACAGCCATATAGAACAGATGAACAATCACATTATCTGGGAAAATGCAAATGATTCCTTAGAGGAAGATGGGTGAAGCAGCTGTGCCAGCGGGGGTGTAGATGGGCGCCAACCAAAAAGCGGTGAGAGTATGGGAACCAAATGTTTCCTATATTAACATTTGCCTAGCTATCGGTGGAAAAAACAGAAAAAAACAAAACATAGAAAAATAAAAAACTGTTTGAAAAAAAGGAAGAGAAAAACACCTATAAGATTTCATTAGGGGCCATGATAGCTATTCCTAAACACGGGGTGTGTAGAACCCCTATCTTAAATGATGGTGTGTCACCTACATAACAGCATAAATAGAGCAATGGTTGGGCGAGAAAAGCAAAAAGTATATTTACCAAAGTCTGTTGATCTATACAGGATGGGAGGCTAATCAGAGCTTTGAATAAAGCTCCAGGTCAGTGAATGACTCTAGGAGGTCCCGTGTCTTATGGGTATATATCCCCTATAAGGGACAGAGCTAGATTCAGTGGGCAAATGGTAAAACATAAATATAAGCGGCCGTCAGCAGGCAGCCCTTAGTCTAAAATATGTAAATATGTATATATATAAATATATATAAAAATATAAATAAATATCTAAATATGCCGTCTGAGAAGAAAGGGCTTGCCATGTACATGTGAAAAAACACAAAGGTTGGCGTCTCCCCGCTCTGCAGTGCTTGTCAGACCATCAATTGGGGGGACCATTTAAACAATGGTGCGGGACGCCCGCGCTCGTGCACATTCTCGGCGCGACCGCGCATGAGCGATCAACCGACAAGAGGTCGCACGCACAGGCGGCGCCAACATATCAGGGACAGATGGAACGCATTTCGCATCCACCAGTCTCCCAGAGAGGCGTCGCCATGCGTCCCACCATAGGAACGCCCCAAGAGGCGGCAGATCACATTAGAAAGCCACGGACCGAAAAAAAGGGCACAAAAATAAAACATAAACAAACAAGCATAACCGCTAGAGCAGATTGGCTCCCTGGGAGCCCGAGAGTTAGAAATTAGAACCACTGGTGGAATGCCCATACACATTCCCACAGTCAGAGCGCCACCTAGAAAGAAAAATATACAACAGTCAGAAAAAACCATAATAAGGAAGCATTGTAGGTAAGGACGTATATAACCCTGATAATGTTCAAACATCAGATGGAATCAAATTACAAAATAGCAATAGTAAACAATGTATATTCAGACACCTCACCTTGCAGTGTAGCCCTAAATATGCAAGGATTTATAGGGTTTCATTTGGTTAGAAAAGGAGAACAAAAGTTGGCAAATAAGGGGTATGAGAGAAAATCCATGCATAACCCATTTGCTATAGAACAGCCTACTCCAAAGGGCAGGAGGAGTCCAATATCCAGACTTATCCAAAAATGAATAACACAAAACCCTCTAGGAGTGTATAACCCACTCCTTCCCAAACACCAGATGTGAAACCTTCTAAAAATGGGCGATAGCTTATACAGTCATTAGGGCCTGGTGGTAATGTGGCCCGTAGTGCCACTATCCACCTTGTTTCTTTCTGTAGTAGGGTTTTATCACAATCACCCCCTCTGTTGTTGGGATGGACGCGATCCAATACTTAGAATTTTATATTGGGAAACTTACCCTGATGTACATCTCGGGTGTGTCCACCTAGTGGAAGTTCTACATGTCTGTACATTCTTTTATGTAGCTCTAACTTGGTTTTCCCAACATAGAAGCAGCCGCAAGGGCAGGTTAGAAGGTAGACTACCCCAGGTGTGCGACAATTAGCATACTGAGAAGGCTTATACTTGAGTTCATTCGGTAGTAAATAGTCCTTCTTAGTATTGATAAATTGACAATAGGGGCCCCCCTCTGCATCTGAAGGTACCCCGCCTCTTACATGGATCACCTCTAAATACTCTGGTATACTCACTAAGTAATCTATCTTTCAATGGTCGTGTGCGTTTGTACGTAATCGGGGGATTATGTGGTATAAATTGATTTAACTTGATCAATTTAAATTGATCGGGTCAATGCGGAGGATATGCCAATGTCTAGCCAACATTTTTTTAAACTGTTTGTGTTGTTTGTTAAATGTGGTGATAATTCTTATCTGTGAATCTTCTTTATTTCAATTTTGTCCCTTTTTAGAGGTGTCAAAGAGCACCATATGTCTGTTTTTTCCTTGGCTCCTCTATAGACCTTTTTCAAGCCTGTAGAGGAATATCCCCGTTGTAGAAGTCTAGTTTGTAGTTTATTCACCTCTATTTGAAAACTACTCTCCTCAGAGCAGTTCAAACGAATACAAAGGTATTGGGTATAGGGAATAGATTAATCAGTGGTGCGAGGTGAAAGCTGATAGCATGTAAAATTGTATTGCCCGCTGTCTCTTTATGATACAATACACTTGAGAGGTGACCAGCTGGATTTTTCAAAATAGTGACATCCAAGAAAGTAATCTTGTGATGATCACAAGCTATCGTAAATTTCAAGTTAAAGTCAGTGCGACCCATGGACGCAATGCACTGATTAAGAGTGTCGACTGATCAATTCCAGATAAGGAAGATATTGTCGATATATCTATACCAGACTAATAACTTTTCAGTAAACACACTGGATCTATCATCAGATAGAAAATAGTTCTCCAACTCCCCCAGATACAAGTTGGCATAAGATGGGGCACAACAGGTCCCCATTGCCACACTTTGTATCTGGAGGAAGTGGGAGCCATCAAAAGCAAATGCATTGTGCAACAAGATGAAATCCAAGGCTGACAAAATAAACCGGTGTAATGGTTTATCGTCTCTATGTGATTGGGAAATAAAATGTTTGATTACCTCAATCCCCTTGGTGTGTGGAATCGAGCTATAGAGTGCTTCAATGTCCACAGTGACCAAAATGGAGTCTAGTGGGACAGACAGTCCTTCCAGATTTTGCAACAGGTGGGCTGTATCCCTGATGTATGAGGAGAGATTAGTGACTAAAGGACGCAACTGTTCATCTATGTATTTGCTAAGATGTTCGGTAATACTCCCCCTCCCAGATACAATGGGTCTACCTGGGGGTTTTTTAAGGTCCTTGTGGACCTTAGGAAGACTATAGAAGGTTGGAATCTTTGAGTGACTTGTGCATATTTAGCCTCCCATCCTGTATAGATCAACAGACTTTGGTAAATATACTTTTTGATTTTCTCGCCCCCCTGCTCTATTTATGCTGTTATGTAGGTGACACACCATCATTTAAGATAGGGGTTCTACACACCCTATGTTTAGGAATAGCTATCATGGCCCCTATTGAAATCTTATAGGGGTTTTACACTTCCTTTTTTTCAAACAGTTTTTTATTTTTCTATGTTTTGTTTTTTTTTTCTGTTTTTTCCACTGCTAGTTCTGTCATATTGCCAGAATTGACCCTTTGCTGTTCATCAGGCAAATGTTAATATAGGGAACATTTGGTTCCCATACTCTCACCGCTTTTTGGTTGGCGCCCATCTACACCCCCGCTGGCACAGCTGCTTCACCCATCTTCCTCTAAGGAATCATTTGCATGGTAGGTATTTCCCAGATGATGTGATTTTTCAACTGTTCTATATGGCTGTCATGGATATCCCTGTTTCTCTGTACCATTATGATATGTCCTTTTTATCTTTTATAGTAAAAACAAAGTTATGACCATACATGCTCCTACTTTATACCCCTGATGAAGGTGTTTAACCAGAAACACGTCAGTTACCTGGGATCACTATATACCGGAGAGTACAAATTTTGTTGTCATATTTTTTCATGTAACTTGTTTTTTTTTTTTTTGTGGTTTTGTTATGTACATTTTCTGTAAAAATTCTGATTTTTTTTATATTGATCATTTTATGATCGTATGTTTATATGCATATTCAATAAATATAATCGTTTGCTTAATACATGTGTATGTTGCCTACAAAGTCCCAATGAAGGGGGATTTCTCTTTTTTTTTTCAATTACAGTATATATCAGGGATGTGGCAACCACTCTTTGATCTGATACGGTGAAACCCTCCTTTTTGATACCAATGATGGGACACTATTCCTCCCACTAAAATTAATGATGGGGAACTATCCCTCCCTTTGAAACCAATCATGGGGCATTTTTTACTCTCTCTGACATTGGGTCATTTTCTACTCCCACTGGCCACAGTCCAGCCCCCTGAAAGCCTAAAAGACATTTGTTGGGAAAGCTTGGAGACCCCTTGACTAGACTGTAAATATTTAAAGTGGTCATAAAGGTAAAAAAACCTTCTGTGTGCAGCAACGTCTCTCCCGAGCCTCTACCTCCTCATTGACTGGGATACATTGGCTCACAACCAATCACAGCCAGTGAGGAGGGAGCGGGGGGCGGGCCCAAGCAGCGTTCTGTGTCTTATGGACACTTGGAGCAGGGCTTGGGAGCATGCACGTACTCTGCAAGGGGGAGGGGCCAGGAGCGCCAGCGGAGGACGCGAGAAGAGAAGGATAGGGCTACTCTGTGCAAAGCCACTGCACAGAGCATGTGAATAGAACATGTTTATTATTTTAGAAAACAAGAGCCTTTTATATCACTTTAAATTGTGTTAACATTAGAAAAGTTTGCCAATTCATGTCACAAATCAGGCAGTTTATGGGCTTAGGTGGAATTCCCGCTGAATTTCAGTCAACCAAGCACTGGCTGTGAATGACTGCCTTAAATGACTACAGACATTTCTGGCTTGCTTTAGCAGATCTTCCAAACTTGGTTGCCTGTTTAAGAAACGCTGCACCACCAAATTGAGCACATGTGCCAGGCATAACACGTTTGTCAACTTTCCCTGTCTAAGGGCGGACAGGAGGTTAGTGTCACTATCACACACCACTATTCCTGGTTCAAGCTTCCGTGGCGTGAACCATCTCTGGGCCTGTCCCCGCAGAGCTGAAATCTCTGCTCCGGTGTGGCTCCTGTCCCCTGGCATCTTTTTGCCTGACCCATTGAATAGCCCCTTGAACACTTAGGGGGTACTGGTGGTTCATAGGACAATTCAGCAGAGGAGGGCATGGAGGAGGAGCGGAGCTGACAAATCTCACATCATCACCACCAGCTGTATGGAGATGTGGCGGGAAGCTCCAGCACTGAGCCCTGTCCTGCATCCCTCCGAGTTGCAAACAGAGTTACCCAGTGTACTGTGAGTGAAATATATTGTCCCTGCCCATACTATCTGGATCACATGTCAGCAGTAATATGGACCTTGCAGCTAACTGCCTTGCCCAATGATGCTACAACATTTTTCCATATAGTCTCTGATTTTCCCAGAAGTCTGCAGTAAGACACAAGTCAGATTTCAGGCAACCCCTGCAACAAAAAATATCATTTTTGGTGAGATACTCCCAATAGAAAATCATGGCTAGGGGCGCATGCGCGGTGCGATGCGGGTAGGACGTGAGTAACCACAGCTCCGTCTGACCCGGCTAGAGCGGGCTGAATAACCAGAGCCAGACATACAATACGCCGCCGAAAACACTCCATACCCCTCGGGGAACCCTCCGTGCATGCCGGTGAGAAGAATCGGGCATTCTTGCCGCTCACAACACCATTTAACCCACTATCTTCTGAACGCTGCAGGCAAGCAGGCCGCGAAGATGTCCCAAGATGGCGCCGGAGTCAGCACACACGCGGCTGCAATGAAACAGCTCTCCAATCCATCCATCCACTCTCTCAACAATGGGAACTGTGAGTACTCATCCCCATTATCTAAAGCTGATTTGGATGCCAGCCTTACCACAATCTTTGATAAGCTGGTTAACAAGATAGAGAGTGAGGTACATAAAGCTACTACTGCCCTATCTCAAGAAATAGCCAATATAGGAAATCGCACAGACATCTTAGAAACTAAACATGATGAACTTTCACTTGCTCATAACGATTTAAGAAAGGACTATGAATCTTTAGCAGATAGCTTCGCCTTTATGCAAGCACAGGTGGAAGATTTGGATAACAGAAACAGACGCCATAATATCAGACTGCGAGGTGTCCCTGAAACAGTTACTGATCTGATGCAAACGGTCTCCAAGATTTTCCACAATCTTCTTCCTGACAAACCAATGTCAGCATTCACATGCGATCGTATACATAGAGCCCTGCGCCCCAAACCCACACCTGACAAACCACCTAGAGACATCATCATGTGCATGAAGGATTTTCTTACCAAAGAGGAAATCATGCGTGCTTCCAGAACCACTCCAAACATTGCTTTTGAGGGCAACAGGCTACAAATCTATCCTGACATCTCCCCTGCCACTCTGGATAGAAGACGCAGAATGAAGGAAGTCACAAACATCTTACAAACAGCTCGCATAAGATATAGATGGGGATTTCCATTCAAGCTTACAATCCCACATAATGGCTCTACATACACCGTGTATAATGTAATTGAAGGCAAAGAACTGCTAGTGAAACTGGGTCTACTTGATCCAGAACCACCTAACAGATTTCCAACTACTCCAAGACCCTCCCCAATATGGTCGACTCCGTCTTCCAGACGCAACACTGCTGAACAGAGAAGATGGCGGCGAACTTTCCAGAACCAAGCCACCTGACCACTTTGATTAAGTGTTTTTTCTATTCACACAAGGCCCCACTTGTGGAGTTGTCCTCTCAGGACTGATTTCTGGTTCGTTTTCTAATTCCTGTTTAGATGGATCTTTCTGAGCACAGCCCTTCTCATCAGTTTGTTAACACTTGAACTTCCCCCTCATCCGGTACCTGGACTTTATCAAGATCCTTAAAAAACGAAAAGGAGGAACAAACTTACCACAATTATAACTCAAACCCTTTCCTTTCCCTATTCCTTTCCTTCCCTCCATACCTCTCCTCCATCCCTCCCTTCCCTCCATTTTCCCTATCCCCCCCCCCCCCATCCTTTTTTTTTTTTTTTTTATAGCTACAAGGTATATATGTGGGTAAAGTGAGTTTTTAGCAGTGCTTAGGATGGTAAATTTGGGCTGGGGGTACTTGGGGTCTGTTAAAAATGAGATACAATCTCCTTATTTGTCAACCCCCAAGGAAAGAGGGTGTTTTCCTCTGCTGTTACATTTACCCCTCTGGTTGGTATTTAATTGTTTTTGTTTCAGTGTTTTCAAATAGCCCGCCAAGTCCGTCGTCGCTGGATTGTCTCCCCACCTGCTCATGCGGTTAATTGCCACATCCCTATTTTGGAGGATGGTGCACTTGATGGCATTCGCAGGATCAGGACGTGTTTGTCCTCCTGATTCAAATGTAAAATGTTGTGACAAGATATTTCTTGTCCCTTTGTTTTTGTTATTTTTTATTACAATATTCATCTATTTCACCTTTATGGTCGATACTTTATATAGATTTAAAAATGGAAGTTACAGTACTACTATTCATTCTCATCTAATGATCCAATGTTATAATTTTTTTTGTCTCAAATACTCATGCTCTAAATTTGATACACATTTGACCATGGTTTCTCTACTGTTATGGTATAAGATGACATTGCCTTTCCGAGTGCTAAACTATAACCTCTCTCCATACATTTATATGCTTTTCATTTATATTTCAATAAGTGTAACTGGGAAGGTATTACCTTATAAGCATACCTCTCTACAAATCACCAATGGTACTTAAAGTAATATCTCATAATGTTCATGGCTTCAATACACCCCACAAAAGGAAAAAGGCCTTCCAACACTACAAAAGAATTGGTGCAGATATTATCCTACTACAGGAAACCCATTTCTCTTCCTCTAGACATCCAAACTATTTTGACAAAACATATAGCCAATTTTTTTATACTACATACCACAATAAAACCCGAGGAGTTGCTATCTTTATACGTAACACTATCATTTTTGACTCACAACATATTTATAAAGACCCAGATAGCCGCTATATCATTATAAAAGGTCAGATAAATAACAAAGAAATTACTATTGCATCAATTTACGCACCAAATGACTCACATTCTTCTTTTTTCCAGGGCTTTTTTGAATCACTAGAAAAGCTTAGCTCTCCCCATCTGATAGTCGGTGGAGACTTTAATCTAACAGCACATCCAGCACTAGACAGAAGCAAAATTTCCCCTTCCACCAAAGCTTTCCCTAAATCTTTAAACAGATCCCTTAATAAATTTCAATTAATTGACTCTTGGAGATCACATAACATAGGTGCAAAAGTTTACACACATTACTCACATCCCCATGATGTCTACGCTAGACTAGATTACATTTACTGCACACCTATTCTATTAGCTAACTCCTCTAAAGCTACAATACACCCATGCCCATGGTCAGATCATGATATTACATTTTTCGAAACTTCACACGTAGGTCTCAAACCATCACCATATAATTGGAGACTAAATGATACTATCCTAACAGATGCTTCACTGACACAGACCATCACAACACATATTGAGAATTATTTTACTGACAATATCAATGATGATACTCCTCCTACTATGATTTGGGCAGCTCATAAAGCTGTCCTAAGAGGCCATTTAATCAGTCTCGCTGCAAACAGAAATAAACAAAGACTCACAGATATCAAATGCCTTACTAAAGAACTTAACAACCTATACCATAAATTGCAAATAACTCCTTCATCAGAAATTACCAAACATATTCAAGACAAGCGTAAAGCGTTGGATGTTATCCTTTCTGCAAACACAGAGAAATCATTAAGGTTTTCCAAGGCAAAATTTTTATTACATAGCAACTCTCCATCATCTATGTTTGCCAAAAAACTTAATCATGAACACAAACCCCCACATACATACAAACTTAGAGACCACAAAGGAAATATGATCACACACCCTCAAGAAGTACTTAAAATATTCTCCACATTTTATAAGGACCTCCTCTCAAGCCCTCAGCCTTCTATAGACCAATCATCCAGATCGTGGATGGAAGACATCAGACTACCCTCTCTTACCCCACAGCAAATGGAATCCTTGAACGCCCCCTGTACAGAACTGGAATTGACCCGTATTATAAAATCCCTCAAAACCTCCACAGCCCCAGGCCCTGATGGTTTTTCTTCTTCATATTATAAAAAATTTGCCCCCCTCCTAACCCCTCACCTGACTAACCTTTTTAATCACATTCTTAATGGTGGACAATTCCCCAATGAGATGCTTCTAGCTAATCTTTCCCTAATCCCTAAACCGCTTAAGGATCACTCTCTCCCTCCAAATTTTCGCCTTATATCAGTTTTAAACAATGACCTCAAAATTTTTGGAAGATTGCTTGCAGACAGACTGGCAAAAGTTATCACGAATCTAATTCACATTGACCAAACCGGTTTTATCCCTGGAAGACAAATTGTTGATAATGTCAGATTGGTCACTAATATTATCCAAGACGCAAATCTTTTCTCGCGGAAGCTTTGCCTCTTAAGTCTTGATATTCACAAGGCATTTGACAGCGTCAGCTGGTCCTACCTTAACTTTTTACTACCCAAATTTGGAATATCAGATAAATTCTTGCAGGGATTTAACGCCCTTTATCACAATCCCCAAACTAGAATTAAAATCCCAGGCCACAATTCAGAATTTTTCTCCCTTAGTAGAGGGACTAGACAGGGTTGCCCCCTTTCCCCACTCTTATTCGCCCTTGCTATTGAACCATTAGCCCATAAAATAAGAAATAACTATGATATAAAAGGATATACTAAAGGGGAAAACGAATTTAAACTCAGCTTATACGCTGATGATGCTCTTGTATTCCTTACAGACCCTATTACCTCTATCCCATCCCTCCTTAAAGAACTGAAACTTTTTCACAATATATCTGGCCTCAAAATAAATATGAACAAATGTTCTGCTATGCCAATCAACCTTTCTCAAAACACACAAAATTTATTATCTAGTAATTTCCCTTTCATATGGTGCCCTAATTCATTTAAATACCTTGGAGTCTCTATAACCCCAACACATAACCAGTTATATAAGTCTAATTACATCCCCCTTTTTTCCAATATTAACACTATCCTTAACTCTTGGTCTTCATTTCATATCTCGTTCCTAGGAAGAATATGTGCCATCAAAATGACAATCCTTCCCAAACTATTATATTTTTTTCGTACCCTACCAATTAATATTCCAAAATCCAAATTATTCTCTATTCAGAGAAATATCAACAAATTCATATGGGCAGGAAAAAAGCCCAGATGCAGCTATGCACTAATGCATAGACCCCAATCTGCAGGAGGTTTAGGTCTTCCCAACATATGGCTATATTACCTTGCTGCTAGACTAACCCAGCTTTCTCAATGGTTTACCCCTATACACGACACCCCATGGAAAAAATTTGAAATTACCTCCATTAAACCACTGTACTTACAAGGAATATTATGGTCTAATATCACGTCATACAATAAACTCTCCAAAGTAAATATTATAGTGGCCCACTTTCTCCAACTTTGGAATAAACACAAAGACACCTTCAAACTTTCCTCTAACACTCCACCCTTAGCATCCTTTTTAGGTGATCCCAGATTTCCTCATGCATACAATAACGAAAGACCCTTTTTAAACTGGATTAACAAAAATCTTACTACACTTAGATCCCTACAACTAAAATGGAACTTTACTCCATTCCCTTCTCTACAATCTATACATGGCCTCCCTTCTTCAGAATTTCACCATTATCAACTAATTAGAGAATTCTATGCTGAATGTTACGCACTCTCTACAAACCCTTCCAACACAGTATTCAAACAGATCTGTATCTCCTTTACTAGAGATAGAGGTTTGATATCAAAACTCTATCATTTTCTAAACAGTGTTGGAGTCCCGGAAAAATCCTCACAGATGATTAAATGGGAGTCAGATTTGGGCATCACATTCAGCACTGAAGACTGGATATCCATGTCAGATAATCTACGAAAGAGTAACAAATCTATATCATTCAGAGAAACCCCAATTAAAGTATTTTCAAGATGGTACTTAACCCCAGTGAAATTACATTCATACTACCCTTCAGTATCTCCAAACTCTTTTAGAGGTTGCTCTGTTCATGGTACATTTATACACATATTCTGGTCATGCCCCCACCTGGACCTAATATGGCGTAAGGCCTTTGAAATTATTGAATCTTCATCTAAACAAAAAATCAAACCTTCACCACAAATATGTTTATTATTTGCAAATATCCCGAATGTTCCACTTCCATGTACCAGATTAATTCATTCTCTATGCAGCTCCATACTCTGGATGATTGCTTACAACTGGAAATCCAACAACCTCCCATGGCAACAAGTTATTTCCAGAATGGAATCAATCAAAATTGTAGAGTGGATATTCCATACCCTTAACGATACTATACATATATATAAAAATAAATGGTCTTACTGGATTACGGATTAATACCTAATTGTCTCTCCCCATTTCTATTTATATACAACCATTGCACCTGCAAATTAGTGATTATATTGATTTCATATTTACATGTTTCTGCCTAGAGATTATGGTCTAACAATGTATTTCAATCTCCCAATTTAATGATAATGCTGTAACATTGTGACACACTCTGTTAACAATCCTATATTTTGTTTTGTACTTCTGTGAAACTTCCAAATAAAACTTTTGTAAACAAAAAAGAAAATCATGGCTAAAGGGATGCAGACCCTGCAATTTTCCTTATTAGAGCCCTGCAGGTGCACAGCTGGTTGATAATTATGAAACCAATCCCATTAGACTCACTCGACACCTGGGCACAGAAGAACAAACAGTGATTTCTTCAAAATAACAAAAGGTAGAAATCTGCATCGAAGTTTGTTAACCTCCCTGGCGGTTTTCCCAAGTGTGGCTCGGTGTTAAATTTCAGTACCATTAGCGGTAACCCCGAGCCACACTCGGGATTGCATTGCAGGATCCTGGAGCAGCGTACTTACCTTGTCCCCAGGATCCTGCGATGTACCCCCCGCTTTGTCTGCAGGCTGTGTCATTAGCCTGATGCCTCTGTGTGCCGGGCTCCATTCCCTGCGAGCGTTGCAACGCACGGGGGCGGAGCCCGGCTGCAAATTCAAAAAATAGAAAATTCATCTTACAGATTACATTACTATATGAAATCATTTCACATCCATTTTGTCCCAATGCTTTGTCCAATGCCCTGCATGCAGTTTTATATGATATATACTGTTCTTTCTGCCTGGAAACTTGAGATTGTCCATAGCAACCAAAAATTGTCCCTTTACGTCAAAAGTAGTTTTAGACCAGCTAGAAAACAGTGATAGTAAATTAGAACACTTGCATAATTAAGTGATAGTGAATCGTGGGGAAATTAATTTTATTATTATTATATTATTATTTTTATAATTATTTATAGTTATTTATTATATTATCTGCTTGCTGACCATCCGCCGCAGTTATACTGTGGCAGAATGGCACAGGCAGGCGAATTGCCGTCATGGTACATAGGTACCATAGACGGCCACTAGGGGGGCACCCTGCTCGCCCACAGAGCTGATGCGAGTGCCCAGCGGCACACGGAGACCGAGATCTGTGTGTGTAAACACACAGTTTCCGGTTCTCTGAGGGTAGAACTGAGAGATCGTCTGTTCATACAGAGTATGAACAGATGATCTGTTAGTTTCCCTGCACAGTCCCCTCCCCCCTTCAGTTAGAACACTTCCTAGGACACACATTATCCCCTTCAGTGCCCCCTAGTGTTAACCCCTTCACTGCCAGTGGAATTTTTACAGTAATCAATGCATTTTTAATTGCACTGGTCGCTGTATTAATGCCAATGGTTCCAAAAATGTGTCAAAATTGTCTGACGCGTCCACCATAATGTCGCAGTCATGATAAAAATCACTGATTGCCGCCATTACTAGTAAAAAAAAAAAAAAATAATAAAAATGCCATAAAACTATCCCCCTATTTTGTAGACGCTATAACTTTTTAGCAAACAAATGAATATACGCTTATTGCGATTTTTTTTTTTTTTTTTTACCAAAAATATGTAGAAGAATACTTATTGGCCTAAACTGAGGAAAAAAAATGTTTTTTCTATATATTTTTTGAGGATATTTATAATAGCAAAAAGTAAAAAATATTGAGTTTTTTTTTCAAAATTGTCGCTCTTTTTTTGTTTATAGCGCAAAAAATAAAAACCGCAGAGGTGATCAAATACCACCAAAAGAAAGCTCTATTTGTGGGGAAAAAATGTGGGCAATTTTGTTTGGGAGCCACGTCGCACGACCGCACAATTGTCAGTTAAAGCGACGCAGTGCCGAATCGCAAAAAGTGCTCTGGTCTTTGGCCAGCCAAATGGTCCGGGGCTGAAGCGGTTATAATTTATGATTTTGTGTTTCAAACTTTATCATACCTGGGCTGTTTACTAGACTCTTGTTTGGACAGATTTAAGTGTGTTATTGCTAAGAATTACAGGCCTACAATATAAAATGCCAAATTTCTATGCAAAACAATTGTACCGCTTTGAGACGCAAAATCTGACATAATCATACCGCCAGGGAGGCTACAATCCCTGTAATGTACAGAGATCACATTGAGGGGAACGTTTTATTCTCAACAAAAGTAGAGTTACGCGTTAAACCGGTCGTAGGTGGTTCAAATCTCAGCCAGTTCAGCAGGGACTGGTCGAGCTTCGACACACCCATGGGCAGGCTGATCCATCGATCGACTTGGGTACGACCAGCATGTTGGATTTCTAGTATGCAATTATGGCCTGTGGCTATAGCCTCTAGCAATAATTGCTGTGTTCTTCCTGCAGGGATGATCCCCCCCCCCCGCCTGGAGGCAGTGGGTTGGTTTACTAAAGGCAAGTAGACTGTACATTTTGCTACAGAGCTTAGTAAAAGTAAGGCTTCACTTTGCAAAGAGCTCACAATCACATGCAAGGAAAATAACAAAACTGCACATGATTGGACGATGGAAGTCAACAGAGCTTCTGCTCATTTTCTAAGCTCTGGAGCAACTGCACTTGCAGAGGAAATTGCATAATCTACGGCCGGCTTTACAACAATAAATAGTATATGTTATTACAGCAATGAAGGATATAGTTGAGCCCACACAGTATAAAATATAAAGCAGCTCAGATCTGACATCTTTCATATTTAAAAATTTGCAGACTTGCCCACCACTAGATACAACAGATAACACCCCGCATCTACCTGCATTTATTTGAAGAATATTTTTCAGAATATGAATTTTTCTGGCCATTTTCCTCTCTGGTGATATGTCCTTTGATATGTATGTACTGATGAAGTTTATTTCTTGGCATGTCAGGGTAACAAGTTCAAATCCAGAGAATTTCCATTTTCCCCATTCTTCTTGTATTGATTTCTCAGAACCGCTATCCTTCACATCAGTAATAATGACGATCACTCGTTTACCTAAACATGTAAATATTACAAATTAGATTACATATATATATATACATACTGTTTATGTCAACTCTAATAGGCAGGCTTTTTTTTTGCAAAAAGTTTAGAACTCATAATAATCAGGAATAGTACATTTTTTTTCCTATTGGTTTCTGTAAATTATAATAGCAGTTCCAAATTTTATATGTCACATGATATCAGCACAAAGGTTTATCAAGGGTAAGATTTCAGTAAAAAATACATAAGAGTAAATTTTAGTGCACACAAACACAATATATTATACGATTTTTGGTTTAAAATATGTAGCCAAGGTCAGCTATAATGCTTATAAGTTAGAGACATTTGTTGTGTTGTTAATGTGGGGTTGACTCCCTCTAGTGTTTGCTGGACTCTATGTGTGAATTTTCTTTTTTCCTGTGTGAGGATACAATGCAAAGCATCATGGGATGTGTAGTTCAGAATGCTGAAGTGACTCTGCCAGCAGGACTGATCTTAACTACAAGGAACAGAATGCTGAGTGAACAGGACAGACCGCTGGGAGAGGATATAAAAGGGGCTGGCGCAGCCCAGATCAGTCTTTCTGGACGCCGTTTTGACTCTGCCAGCAGGAGGTCCGTGTGACAGGGAGTTTACTGACGATTTGTGGCCTACACAGCGGAGAGCCGGATAGCTACACCCAGAGGGATCTCTGCGGACAGCATCGCTTCTTCAGTACAGCGGACCGGAGGGTGTTCCAGGTCATCCAGAGGCGCCTGCAATTCAGGATCCAGTGAGCTGCAGCGTAGGGCGGCTGCCGCCATTATCCGGAGTACTTGTAGTCCGACAGAGGTTCTTTAATCGGCTTGGGCGGCAAGTGCCAGCATGCGCAAATTGTGTTGCACCCTGTGAATGGTCGCGTAGTCTTCTTTGATGTGTCCCAGAAGACTGCGGGGGAAGGAGGGGGGGCGGAACCTCTGGTTCAGTTGGCTGTGGCAATCTAAACCTGAAGTGGGAGCGGGTACCCGCTCCTCCAAAAAAGTGCCAAATGTAGCAGTGGAGGGAGGGTGTAAATAAGTGGAGCTTCCCCTTTTGGGTGGTGCTCCGCATTAAGAAGTCATCATGGGTATTACCTGCCCTCTAATGAAGCACAGCTCCATTAACTTCTTCCCAGCAGTAAGTGACAGAAGAACCTGATAGTAGCATTATACACGTTTCTCCTGGGTACTTAGTGGGACAGATTTTAGCAGACCTCCCTCCCCTCTACCCAGTGACAATTGCCATGCCATTCCTGGGTCCTTCCGATGGGAGTGCAAAGCCTGGTATGGGGGGGTATGGTATGGTATAGGGTTGTGACTGACTTTTGCAAGGGTTTGCAAGGGTCTCACTTTAAAGGAGAAGTCCAGCCTGGGCTCGTTTGGCTGGGCTTCTCCTGTGGGTCACAGGAGTGAAATTTGTTTTGCACTCCTGTGACCCATTTTCCGCTCTCTGCTGACATCACTGGAATCAGTCCAGGCACCGCGTCATCACGACAATAAAGTCTGAATCCGCCAGGTGCCTGGACTGATGCCTGTCTCAGCCTCTCAGTGAGTTGCAGAGAGCCTGAGAAGGCCGCTCCAGTGAGCGCGGAGGAGCAAAGAGGAGATCTTCTGATTGACAGTCAGCAGTTCTCTGCTCAGAGAGCTGTGAGAGCCGAGCCATCGGCGATGTTCCATCGTTTGTTAAAGAACCTTAGTGAGCAAACAGCATCATGAAGGCCAAGGAACACACTAGACAGGTCAGGGATAAAGTTGTGGAGAAGTTTAAAGCAGGATTAGGTTATGAAAAAATATCCCAAGCTTTGAACATCTCACGGAGCTCTGTTCAATCTATCATCGGAAAATAGAAAGAGTATGGCTCAACTGCAAACCTACCAAGACATGGCTGTCCACCTAAACTGACCGGCCGGGCAAGGAGGGCATTAATCAGAGAAGCAGCCAAGAGGTCCATGGTAACAAAAAGTTAGAGGGGTTTTTAAACTAGGCGATGGGGGGGAGGGTCCAGAGGCAGAGATAGCCAGCGCGGATGATATTCCAGAGGGTAGTGTTGGGGGCATTAGTGGCAGGTTAACCAAAGCACAAAAACACAAGGTGAGTATAGTAGCAAGTCCTAGTTGCAATCTCGAAACACCCAATATGAGGACAATATGCAACCGGTCTAAACTATGTGGCATGTTCACCAATGCCAGGAGCATGGCAGACAAGATGGGTGAACTAGAGATACTGTTGTACGAGGAGGATTTGGATTTTGTGGGAATTTCAGAGACCTGGTTCAACAGCTCTCATGATTGGCTGGCAAACATTCAAGGGTATACCCTATACCGCAAGGATAGGGAGGGTAAAAAAGGGGGAGGGGTATGCCTATATATCAAGAATAATGTACAAGTGAATGTGAGAGATGACATCACTGAGGGAGCTAGAGAGGAGGTGGAATCCTTATGGGTAGAGCTCCAAAGGGATGAAGCTAAGGGGAAAATAATACTGGGAGTATGCTATAGGCCCCCTAACCTGAGGGAGGAAGTGGAGACGGATCTCCTATCACAAATTGGATTAGCAGCAAGGATGGGAAGTGTTATCATAATGGGGGATTTTAATTATCCAGACATAGACTGGGCGGAGGGAACCGCGCATTCATTTAAGGCTCGCCAGTTCCTTAATGTCTTGCAGGACAATTTTATGGGTCAGATGGTAGTGGCACCAACTAGAAATAAAACATTACTGGATCTACTGATTACCAACAATACAGACCTGATCACGGATGTGGAAATACGGGGCAATTTAGGTAACAGTGATCACAGGTCAATTAGTTTCAGTATAAATCACACAAATAGGAAACATAAAGGGAATACAAAGACACTGAATTTCAAAAGAGCCAACTTCCCTAAACTACAAACCTTGCTAAAAGGCATAAACTGGGATAAAATATTAGGAACAAAGAATACGGAGGAGAGATGGGTTTGCTTTAAGAGCATATTAAATAAGGGCATTAGCCAATGTATCCCATTGGGTAATAAATTTAAAAGAGCGAACAAAAGTCCTGGATGGCTTAACTCCAATGTAAAAATGCATATAAAAGCAAAGGAGAAGGCCTTCAAAAATACAAGGTTGAGGGATCATCCTCAGCATTCAGACTTTATAAAGAATGCAACAGGAAATTTAAGGGTGCAATTAGGACAGCTAAGATAGAACATGAAAGACACATAGCGGAGGAGAGCAAAAAAAATCCCAAGAAATTCTTTAAGTATGTAAACAGTAAAAAAGGGAGGACAGACCATATTGGCCCCATAAAGAATGAGGAAGGACATCTGGTTACAAAGGATGGGGAGATGGCAAAGGTATTGAATTTATTCTTCTCCTCAGTCTTCACGAGTGAATCAGGGGGCTTCAGTAACCAAAACTGCAGTGTTTATCCTCATGACACAACACAGGAAGCACCTCCATGGTTAACAGAGGACGGAATTAAAATTAGACTTGAGAAACTTAACATTAATAAATCACCGGGACCAGATGGCTTGCATCCAAGGGTACTTAGGGAACTCAGTCAAGTGATTGCCAGACCGTTGTTCCTAATTTTTACAGATAGCCTACTGACTGGAATGGTACCAGCTGATTGGAGAAAAGCCAATGTAGCACCAATATTTAAAAAGGGCCCAAAATACATCCCTGGGAATTACAGACCAGTTAGCCTAACATCAATAGTATGTAAACTCTTGGAGGGGATAATAAGGGACTATATAAAAGATTTTAGTAATAAGAACGATATCATTAGCAGTAATCAGCATGGATTCATGAAGAATCGTTCTTGCCAAACCAATCTATTAACCTTCTATGAGGAGGTGAGTTGCCATCTAGATAAAGGAAGGCCCGTAGACGTGGTGTATCTGGATTTTGCAAAAGCATTTGACACAGTTCCCCATAAACGTTTACTGTACAAGATATGGTCCATTGGCATGGACCATAGGGTGAGTACATGGATTGAAAACTGGCTACAAGGGCAAGTTCAGAGGGTGGTGATAAATGGGGAGTACTCGGAATGGTCAGGGGTGGGTAGTGGGGTTCCCCAGGGTTCTGTGCTGGGACCAATCCTATTTAATTTGTTCATAAACGATCTAGAGGATGGGATAAACAGTTCAACCTCTGTATTTGCAGACGATACTAAGCTAAGCAGGGCAATAACTTCTCCGCAGGACGTGGAAACCTTGCAAAAAGACCTGAACAAATTAATGGGGTGGGCGACTACATGACAAATGAGGTTCAATGTAGAAAAATGTAAAATAATGCATTTGGGTGGCAAAAATATGAATGCAATCTATACACTGGGGGGAGAACCTCTGGGGGAATCTAGGATGGAAAAGGACTTGGGGGTCGTAGTAGATGATAGGCTCAGCAATGGCATGCAATGCCAAGCTGCTGCTAACAAAGCAAACAGAATATTGGCATGCATTAAAAGGGGGATCAACTCCAGAGATAAAACAATAATTCTCCCGCTATACAAGACTCTGGTCCGGCCGCACCTAGAGTATGCGGTCCAGTTCTGGGCACCAGTCTTTAGGAAGGATGTACTGGAAATGGAACGAGTACAAAGAAGGGCAACAAAGCTAATAAAGGGTCTGGAGGATCTTAGTTATGAGGAAAGGTTGCGAGCACTGAACTTATTCTCTCTGGAGAAGAGACGCTTGAGAGGGGATATGATTTCAATTTACAAATACCGGACTGGTGACCCCACAATAGGGTTAAAACTTTTTCGCAGAAGAGAGTTTAACAAGACTTGTGGCCAGTCATTAAAATTAGAAGAAAAGAGGTTTAACCTTAAACTACGTAGAGGGTTCTTTACTGTAAGAGCGGCAAGGATGTGGAATTCCCTTCCACAGGCGGTGGTCTCAGCGGGGAGCATTGATAGCTTCAAGAAACTATTAGATAAGCACCTGAATGACCGCAACATACAGGGATATACAATGTAATACTGACACATAATCACACACATAGGTTGGACTTGATGGACTTGTGTCTTTTTTCAACCTCACCTACTATGTAACTCTGAAGGAGCTGCAGAGATCCACAGCTCAGGTGGGAGAATCTGTCCACAGGACAACTATTAGTCGTGCTCCCCACAAATCTGACCTTTATGGAAGGGTGACAAGAAGAAAGACATTGTTGAAAGAAAGTCATAAGAAGTCCAGTTTGCAGTTTGTGAGAAGCCATGTGGAGGACACAGCAAACATGTGGAAGAAGGTGCTCTGGTCAGATGAAAAAAAAATTAACTTTTTTTCCTAAAAGCAAAACACTATGTGTGGTAGAAAACTAACACTGCACATCACCCTGAACACACCATCCCCACTGTGAAACATGGTGGTGGCAGCATCGTGTTGTGGGGATGTTTTTTTCAGCGGGGACAGGGAAGCTGGTCAGAGTTAATGGGAAGATGGATGGAACCAAATACAGGTCAATCTTAGAAGAAAACCTGTTAAAGTCTGCAAAAGACTTGAGACTGGTGCGGAGGTTCGCCTTCCAGCAGGACAACAACCCAAAACATACAGCCAGAGCTACAATGGAATGGTTTAGATCAAAGCATATTCATGTCCAGTCACAGTCCAGACCTAAATCCAATTGAGAATCTGTGGCAAGACCTGAAAATTGCTGTTCTCAGACTCTCTCCATCCAATCTGACAATCTGAGAGCTTGAGATATTTTGCAAAGAAGAATGGGCAAAAATGTCCCTCTCTAGATGTGCACATCTGGTAGAGACATCCCCAAAAAGACTTGCAGCTGTAATTGCAGAGAAAGGAGGTTCTACAAAGTATTGAATCAGGGGGGGCGCCATACAAATGCCCCCCACACTTTTCACATATTTATTTGTAAAAAAAATTGAAAGCCATTTATCATTTTCCTTCCACTTCACAATTATGTGCCACTTTGTGTTGATCTATCACATAAAATCCCAATAAAATACATTTATGTTTTTGGTTGTAACATGACAAAATGTGGAAAATTTAAAGGGGTATGAATACTTTTTCAAGGCACTGTACATTTTGTATTTTTCAACCCTTGTGACTTTGATCCGTGTAAAATTTAGTACATCTTGAACTTTCCTTTCATTATGCATAGCCCACCTAGATGCCAAGTAGAACAAAGGGGTTGATTTACTAAACCCGTAGAGTGCATAATCTGGTGCAGCTCAGAGACCAATCAGCTTCAAACTTCAGCTTGTTAAGTTAAGCTTTGACAATAAAACCTGGAAACTGATTGGTTTCTCTGCACAGTTACCCCAGATTTTATACTCTTCAGTATTAGTAAGTATTAGTATTAGTATTAGTAAATCTTCCCCACGTGTGCTATGACTTACACTCTGTGTGCAAGAGACACCTGACAATGGCTGGGAAATGCCTGGGAAGTGACGTCACCCATAGAGTTACTATGGGGTTTCTGTTGTTGGCGGCCTCTTCTACACACGTCTATACACAGAAGTTGCCACTGACAGCTCAGTTTGGGATCGGACCGGAGCGGCTGTAGAAAAGGTATGCATAGTTTTTTAATTTTAAAAGTACTAATACTAATATTAAATACTAAATTCTCAGTTTTTTTATTTAAAAATGACAAATTTGTTATACTTACCTGCTCTGTGTAGTGGTTTTGCACAGAGCAGCCCCAATCCTCGTCTTCAGGAGTCCCTCCTGGCCCCTTCCTCCTGCTTAGTACCCCCACAGCCAGCAGCTTGCTATGGGGGCACCCGAGCCACTGCTCTATGTGTCCATTCATGCACTGAGCCGCGGTTCGGCCCTACCCCCTCTCTCTCCTCATTGGCTCACTGACCTTGATTGAGAAGAGTGAGAGCCAATGGTGTCGTGCTGCTGTCTCAGCTAATAAGGAGGGAGAGTCCCTGGCAGCTGAGACTCTCTTGCAACATCACTGGATCTTGATGGGGCTCAGGTAAGTATTAGGGGGTTTGAGGGGACTGCTGCTGAGCACAGAAGTTTTTTTTTTATCTTAATGCATAGAATGCATTGAAGTGGTTGTAAACCTACTTAGTAAAAATCACGCAATCCCCTGGCTTTTATAATACTAAGTGACCTGTTTATGTGCTTTATTTAAAAAAAAGCCATTCTATACCTTATTTAATAGCGTCACTCAGTGCTCATGTGACCAGCAGGCTCTCCTCTCTCCCGATCTGACAGCTACAGCGGGCAGGGCCGAAATTCCCCCCGCCCCCCAACACCCAGTCCGCCCTTTGATCGCTCTGTGTACTGATCCTGCAGCTTCCTGAGAAATGTAAGTAGCCTAGACCAGAATGGTGGAGGGGGAAGGGCTAAAATGAACAATTTTTAAAAAGGATAGAAAAAAAAATCTAATATTATTTCCCTTATTTTTGCTTGGAGAGAGGGGGAATTAACTTCCACTTTGAGCTGTTACAGACAAAAGAAATAGACTTACTGGCAGGATCAATAGTAGTATAACTATGTTAAGATGGGGGGTGGGGGGCCGAGTTGGAAGGGCTGAGAAAAATAAATGATGTGTTAATGCTTCTGACAGACTGCTATTTTGCCCACTGCTTGTTCCAGTTAGCATGAGCTGGGCTTTACTCCTACATTTGTAACCCATATAATATAGTAGAAGACACCTATTGTAATTCCCCGTGGTGGTGAGCCATCAGTGCGCTGCCTTGTAGTGTCCTCCTAGCATCTGAGCAAGCATACAGGTAAAAGAGAGCCGGCAAATCAATCTAGCGCAATGAATGAGTTTGTTAATCCAGGTGTAGCACAAAACAATACAGGGCTTACGCGTTTTGGAGTGTAGCCTTAACCATAGCTACTCAGATGAAATCTATCTAGCACTGTATATTACTTACCAGGTAAGGCTCTGCAGTGTGTAAGGAATTCCTCTAGACAGGTCCACTCAGTGTTTGTAGAGAACGAGTGACACAGAATGATGGGGGAGGACCTCCAAGCTAGAGATTTCCAGTCCTCCCCAGGAGGATGTAAAACACAGCAAATAGAGGCATCGGTGATTGAAGTCTTTGGAAGAAAATCTTGCAGCCACTGTATCTCAGTTTTCTTATGCCAGAAGAAAAATCCTGGGGATTTGTTTATTTGTTCATTACTGCTAAAACAGAGGGAGAGAAGTATTAATCTTAATAAAATTAGGACATATTATAAGGTATAATTAAACTCAATAAATTATCAGCA
Source organism: Aquarana catesbeiana (assembly GCA_037953035.1). Classification (NCBI taxonomy): domain Eukaryota; kingdom Metazoa; phylum Chordata; class Amphibia; order Anura; family Ranidae; genus Aquarana; species Aquarana catesbeiana. Next base: position 1,003,929 of record JBBHAA010000512.1, on the reverse strand, counting down.
CCTGAGCAGCCTACCCACTGCCCCACACTTACCATTCCCAAACCCCTATTGCTCTTCCTGCATCCCAAACCCATTATTATCTGTACGTACAGTGATAGTAAAGGTTCCTTTATTTTTCATTTTTTATAAAAAAACATGTTATCCTTACCTGCTCTGTGCAGTGGTTTTGCACAGAGCAACCCCGATCCTCCTCTTCTGAGGTCCCCAATAGCACTCCTGGCTCCTCCTCATCTCCAAGTGCCACCATAGGAAGCCGCTTGCTATGGAGGTACTCATGCAGACTCAATCCATGGCCAGGCTGTGTGCATCTATTGGCCCCGGCCTCTGCTCCCTCTTCACTGGATTTGATTGACAGCAGCAGCAGCCAATGTCTGCCACTGCTACCTCCATGTCCAATGGCGAAAGAGAGAGCCGTGCTGCTGCTCTTGACCACATTGCTGGATCGAGATCAGGCTCATGTAAGTATTTAGGGGGGCTGGGTGGGGGGGAGCCGAACAGGAAAGATTTATCACACTAATGTAGAGAATGCAGTACAGTGAACAAATCTTTAGCTTTTACAATCATTTTAACATGGTTTTGACAGGTACCCGCTCCCACTTCTGGGTGAGTTTGTCTCCTCTCCTCCTACCCCCTCAGCCAGCCCAATGACAGATTGCAGTGCACTTCACACAGGTGCAGTGGTGAGCCGGCAGTGAGGCCGCAAGGCTTCACTGACAATTTTGGAAATGGTGGATTTAATCGAGAGCCGATTAAAAAATCAGCTTGGGTGAAGATATCGCTGAATTCCTGGACAGGTAATTGTCCTAATATTAAAGGGCAGCTACAGTACGTGTAGCTGCTGAACTGCTGAAAATTTCTGCAGAAGCCTGGAGCTCCTCTTTAGTACCCCCACCCTCCTAACCACTGTTTGCTATCTCACCACTTCCATCTCTTATAACTCCCACCACTTTGCACACCTGCCCAAAGTGATAGCCATGGGCAGATTATTTGGATATGGCTAGTAGAACCTATATATGGCATCCAGGTTAGGGTGTATTTCAGAATGTTTCCTGCTCCTCCTTCAAAACTCTATAATCATCATCTTCTTCTCAAACTCAATAAAGTCTTAAAGTTACATAATGATACACTGTGAGCAGGCAGATATTTTATTGCAGAAAAGACACGCAATGTCTCTTCTGCAATAAAGCAAAATCACCCACCTGCTCACAGTGACCCCATGATGTATGCAGAGGTCAGCTTACAGCGGCCAAGCCAACCCGAAAAGATGCCAGAGCTATGAGAAGGTGAGTATTCCTCCCTAAGCTGACCATAGATGGGTTGTGTGACAGACCTAGCCAGGACAGAGGCTTTTGGAGGGGACTGAATGCCAGCCTCTTGCCTACCGATTATGGGCCCTGGCATTTGGGGGAACGTTGCTCTTTGTAAACTGTATGCCTGGGGCCCTTGAGGTGGCGTTACTTTAGATTCAGGTCCATGTCCCCCAGACTCTGGGGACCCAAGAAATGCCATATTACAAATAGTGACTGAGAAAATATATCTTGGATTACTTAAAATGGGACAGTAATATTTATACACAATATCCCCCAGGATATATGTAAAGACTATTCTTGGTTTGTTTGATTCTGAACTCAACATGTTAATTGAAAGAGCTGATCACATTGGCCTCTGTACAATGTAGGAAACGGGCCGACTCCTAGTGGAGCTCCTGCTGTTGTGAGAATGTCCTGTGTTTAAACTTATGTTAATGTATCATCTACTGTGTGAAGCTCGGTGACAAGTCTGACCTGTAGTGAAATCCTGATTTATCATAACAATGACCAGGCTGCTTAAAGGGATTAGTTAATGAGCTCATGTTAATTAGATTTCTGGTAAGAGGTTGTATTTTCATCCTGCTGTATATATTTGTGTGAGATCTCAAAATAGATTCATTCCTGTTTGACCCTCAATACAGAGCCTCGTCTTGTACTTGGGGGGAGAATTATTCGTATGGGTTTCTTGTTTGGCTGATTGGAGTGTTCGGTAGCTGCCTTTGTGTTCGGAAATGGAATGTCCTAAATGGCTTTAACCCCTTTCATACTCGGGGTGTCATTACAGGTTGAAATTGGGTGGGTTCAGTAGGGTCCAGCCAAATTTCAATCTATCTAGGGCCATTTCTGATCAAAAGAATTCAATCTAATGATCATCTTCTTTTGAACAGGCTTGCTGAAAAACTTACCTTTGATCAGTGCTACAGCCAATTGGCTGCAGCAACGATCAGTTTATTCTGACAGTGGAGGAGTCCCCGCTGCCAGAATACAATAACACAGTGGAAAGGATTCCCCCATCCACATCGATTGTGTAGATGGGGGAATTGGTTCAGCCATGTATACCAGTTTTACTTTAAATCTAGAGATGTGCACAACGGAAAAATGTGTTTTGTTTTGTATCCATTCGTTAAGTAAATAATTTTGTTTCATCATATTTGTTATGTTAGAATGATTAATTTTTTGAGTTGATTTAATCACTTCCCAACCGGCGCACGCCGATGTACGTCGGCAGAATGGCACAGCTGGGCAAATGGACTTACAGGTACGTCCATTTGAATTCCCCACCGTGCCATTGCGTGCGCGCCGTCCGGGAGCTCCATGATTTGGGTCGCGGGTCCCGCGGACTCGATCGCCGCGGGGATTCCCGCGATCGCCTCACGGAGAGGATGAATGGGGAGATGCTGATGTAAACAGCATCTCCCCGTTCTGCCTAGTGACAAGTGTCACTGATCACAGCTCCCTGTCATCGGGAGCGGAGATCAGTGATGTGTCACACACAGCCCATCCCCCCTACAGTTAGAATCACTCCCCTAGTACTGACTTAACCCCTCCCCGCCCCCTAGTGTTTAGCCCCTTCACTGCCAGTGTCATTTACACAGTAATCAGTGCATTTTTAATCACACTGATCACTGTATAAATGACAATGGTCCCAAAAATGTGTCAAAAAAGTCCGACATGTCCGCCATAACGTCGCAGTCACAATAAAAATCGCTGATCGCTGCCATTACTAGTAAAAAAAAAATTATTAATAAAAATGCCATAAACTATCCCCTATTTTGTAAACGCTATAACTTTTGCGCAAACCAATCAATATGCGCTTATTGCGATTTTTTTTACCAAAAATATGTAGAAGAATACGATCGGCCTAAAATGAGGGAAAAAATGTTTTTTTATATATTTTTGGGGGATATTTATTATAGCAAAATGTAAAAAAATAATGCATTTTTTCAAAATTGTCGCTCCTCTTTTGTTTATAGCGCAAAAAATAAAAATCGCAGAGGTGATCAAATACCACCAAAAGAAAGCTCTATTTGTTGGAAAAAAAAGGCGTCAATTTTGTTTGAGAGCCACGACGCATGACTGCGCAATTGTCAGTTAAAGCGACGCAGTGCCGAATCACAAAAAGTGCTCTGGTCAGGAAGGGGGTAAATCTTCCGGAGCTGAAGCGGTTAATATATTAGGATTTGTTTCATATATTAGTTGTTTGGAATTGATTCATATTTTAGTAAGCTATTTCAGAAGATTATGCACTCTGAGTTATCCCTGCTAGTCCAACACACAAAAAATATGTAATGAGGGGATTGGATGATATTGACTGGAGTCGAGTGTATCCAAAAGTAACAAATTGATTAAAGGGGTTGTAAAGGCAGAAGGTGCATTCTATGCATTAATATAAAAAGCCTTCTGTGTATAGCAGCCCCCCCTAACACTTACCTCCAGCGATGTCCATGAGTGTCTCAGCCGTCTGAGATTTTCTTTCCTGGTTAGTTGTTGCATTGGATGATGAATCCTTTTTCAGTCCTTTGGGCTTCTTTCCTGCTGTCTCCTTGTCCCTGGAATTTTGTTTATAGTTGTTGCATTGGCCGCTAGATCTTGAGCTACAGCCCCAGGTGATCTTACCCTCTGATAATGACATATTCCTCATCCAATTTTAGCCTTGTCATCATGTAGCCCCCTCATGCTCTCCTAACTTCACCCAAATTCACTGCAAATCCCAGAGGTCCTCATCCAAGTTTCAGTTGCTGATCGTATAGAAAACCTCCGCTGGAGCATATATGCTGAAAATGAGCAGCCGTTTAAGCAAATTGTGACACAGCCAAAATATAATAAATATAATAACGTTTGGAAGGAGCGCTAAACCAATAAACAGTGATTAAACCCTAAAACAATATTTGTTAAAACAAAAATATTATGTGTTATGATGACCAAACAAATTTTTGACAAAAATAATCAGTCCATAAAAGCCCATCAGTAAGGGCATAAGAAAAAATGTGCTGAAAAACAAAGTTAATAAAGAAACAATCAATTCACAATCCATTTATTCCATAAGTGTTCCCACGTTCTCAATATTCAGTGCTTCCACCAACGGGTGACACCAGATAAATGAGCCTCTTACCGGATCCTGTGGACCATCATATAAAATGGTCCAATGTGTGTGTTAAAGCAGAGTTCCACCCAAAAATGGAACTTGCGCTTTAAGGGAAGGTGACCCCCCTGACATGCCACATTTGGCATGTCATTTTTTTGAGGGGGGAGCGAAAACCCTCTTTTTAGAGAGTTCCAGCTCCCACTTCCTCCCGGGGTACCGCAGCGCCGGAAGGAAGTTCACCTCTCCATCCTCCCTCTCGCAGGTGATTGCCTGGCCAGTCATAGTGCGCAGCGCGGCTCGCGAATGCGCAGTGCGTGCCCAGCTGTGAAGCCACAGCCGGGCATCCACAATGGCAATGCCGGCGCCACAGAGAGGAGGAGGAGACAAGCGGGGCTTTGTTCCCCCGCATCGCTGGACCCTGGGACAGGTAAGTGTCCGATCATTAAAAGTCAGCAGATGCAGTATTTGTAGATGTTGACTTTCAATTTTTTTGAATCCCATCGCTTTAAATCCCTCTGAATAGGAAGACTCCAAATGCCAGGTACATATCCAATCAGGGTTAATCCATCAGCCAGTCTCCGCTCCACCCCCTCTTTGGGAGTTTAGAGGTAGACCAAAACAATCTGGGATAAGGTTTTGATAATCGCTGGAGGTTCTGGGTGCAGGGCGAGGACTGGCTTATGGATTAACCCATGACCCTAAGCACACAGCCAAGATAACAAAGGAGTGGCTGCGGGACAACCCTGCAAATGTCCTTGAGTGATTCAGCCAGAGCCCAGACTTGAACCTCATTGAACATCTCTGGAGAGATCTGAAAATGGCTGTGTACCGACGCTCCCATCCAACCTGATGGAGCTTGAGAGGTCCTGCAAAGATAAATGGGAGCAACTGCCAAAAAATAGGTGTGCCAAGCATGTAGTATCATACTCAAAAAGACTTGAGGCTGCAATTGGTGCCAAAGGTGCTTCACCAAAGTATTGAGCAAAGGCTGTAAATACTTATGTATATGGGATTTATTTAGTTTTTTATTTTTAATAAATTCAAAAAGATTTCAAACTTCTTTCATGTTGTCATTATGGGATATTGTTTGTAGAATTTTGAGGGAAATATTGAATTTAATTCATTTTGGAACAAGACTGTAACATAACAAAATGTGGAAAAAGTGAAGTGTGGTGAATTCTTTCTGGATGCACTATATAAAGGGCAAAAATGGACAATTTTATAAAAAATAAAACATATTTTTCCTAGAGTCTTCAGTAGTATGTTTGTTGAGGAAATCGTCCAGTTTGCAGCCTTTGCCAAGCTCTGGTCATGTCTCACAGGCAGTTTTATTACATGATGAAGGACTTGCTGATACCTTTTCAGGTGTTGATGTAGCTCTTTTGCCCTGTACACACGATAGGATTTTCCGACAACAAATGTTGGATGTGAGCTTGTTGTCGGAAAGTCCGACAGTGTGTATGCTCCATAGAACATTTGCTGTCGGACTTTCCGCCAACAAATGTTTGAGAGCAGGTTCTCAAATTTTCCGATAACAAAACTTGCCCATGCATGCTCGGAATCAAGCAGAAGAGCCGCACTGGCTATTGAACTTCATTTTTCTCAGCTTGTCAAACGTCTTGTATGTCACCGCGTTCTTGAAGTTCGGAATTTCCGACAAAATTTGTGTGACTGTGTGTATGCAAGACAAGTTTGAGCCAACATCCTTCGAAAAAAAATCCATGGTTTTCTTGTCGGAAAATCCGATCGTGTGTACGGGGAATAAGAATATATTTGAGCATGATAGTCACTGGTTGAGCAGTGTCTTCAAGATACGATTTGATGAGTTAATTACAGATTTTGCAGATGCTAAGTTCAGGAAAAAATACTTTTTGTAAATATTTTTTTTAGAACAAATGCAGTTTATCATTCATTTCAGCTCACTTTTTTATTTGTCATACAATTTAATTTCTATGTCGAGGGGCCCTTGATCTTAAAGTGCCCTGGGCCCCCCAAGGTCTAAATTCGGCACTACCCTTACTACTGTTCAACCTCCCCTCATGGATACTCCCCTATGGGATGCTCATGGACACTCTGCCATCTCAAAATCCTAGGACGACAATGCTAAACTCACTGTACTGTATAACAAGTGTACACTATGGATCCCGAAAAAAGGACCTGATCAAAAATGAAATAAAATAAGATATATGAAACGTCCCACACTCTGCCTGAGTGCTTTCGTCATATACCACTTCCTCCCAGTCTGAATATAGATATCAGATATTCCAACTGCTCACAAGCACAAAAGAAGACGATACTTGTTTAGTTGCTGTACATGGTAGACATGTGCACAGCCAAAAAATTTGTTCATTTTCGTTTTCGTTTCATTCGTTTTTTTTTTTTTTTCGTTTTTCAGGTCATTCGTTATGATCGCAATTCGTAAATTCGTACATTCGAAAATTTGTTCATTCGTACATTCGTATATTCGTAAATTCTTACATTCGTACATTCTTAAATTCGTACATTCGTAAATTCATACATTTGTAAATTCATACATTCGTACATTCGTAAATTCGTACATTCGTAAATTTGTAAAATCTTACATTTGTAAATTAGAAAATTTGGAAATTTGTAAATTCGAAATGTTAAAATCCAAAAACCCGAAAATTCGAAAATTTGAAATAGTAACTATTAAATTATTGGTATTGTAATTTCCTTTCAAATTTGACTGTCAGTGAACGTAACAAATACAAATTTATCCAAAGTTACGAATTATCCAAAACGAATGCTGCATCTAAACAAATGGAACGGAACAAATTAATAACAAATAATAATAATAATAAAACGTTTTTATTATTATTATTTTTATTTATTATTATTAATTCATTACATTCCATTCGCTTGGATACGGCATTCGTTATTTCGGATCATTCATAACTTCGGATAAATTTGTATGTGTTACGTTCACTAACAGCCAAATTTGAAAGGAAATTACAATACCTATAATTTAATAGTTACTAGTAATAGTTAAGTTATAATTAATTAATTATTATTTCAGATTTCCATATTTCCGAATTTACAAATTTATGAATTCACTAATTTACTAATGTACGAATGTACGAATTTACGAATGTACGAATGTACATTCGTAAATTATGAATGTATGAATGTACGAATGTATGAATTTACAAGTGTACAAATTTTTCGAATTTACGAATATTCGGAAAAATTCATTAAAACGGGTTTTCGTTAATTCGGATATTTCCGAATTAGCGAATTTGTCGAAATTCGTTAAAAAACGAATTCGGAACTAAATGAATTGCACATGCCTAGTACATGGACTCTTTATTAGAATCAAAATACAAGTTTTATATACAGTCGAAGAGGAGGTCCCCCTCCTGCTCATATTACTCTAAAAATACAACTGTAACCAGAAACCTAATTAACATGAGCGAATTAACTAATCCCTTAAAGCAGCCGATGTGACTCCGTGCCCTCCTGAGCATTGTTATGATTAATCAGGATTTCACTATAGGTCAGACTTGTCACCGAGCTTCACACAGTAGATTATGCATTATCATAAGTATAAACACAGGATACCTTCACACAATAGCAGGAGCTCCAGCAGGAGTCGGCCTGTCTCCTACATTGTACAGAGGCCAATGTGATCAGCTCTCTGAACTAACATGTTGAGTTCAGAATCAAACAAACCAAGAATAGTCTTTACATATATCCTGGGAGATATTGTGGATAAATATTACTGTCCCATTTTAAGTAATCCAAGATATATTTTCTCAGTCACCCTGTGCAAGGATGGCACAGGGTGACTTAGACATAAGAGGTGCATGGGGAGCTGAAACAAGGGTTTTGCAACCTTTCCAAGGGATTCTGGGTTCCACGGGCCCTCCCGTCACATCATACCTCCCACAAAAAAAACCCCTGAAACTCTAAACTACAATGTTGTGGAAGTTGTGGACTTTTTCTATATATTTTTATAGACCAACATTACATTTTTTTTCAAGCTATGCCTACAGAATAAGGGGATCTAATTGAATATAAAACATAATAAAAATTAGCCTTTTCGTTTATCAAATAAAAACATCAATACATGTAATGGTGTACTGTTAAGAAAGCAAGTACAAACGCGACATTAAAAGCTGGCATTGACCCATTTAGCAGAAACGATGTCTTGTAGGAATTTTACATAACCATAAAGAAAGTGTACATTTTTCTGGAGTGTGGCATTAAAGAAAGATAAAACACAACTATTCATTTACAGAAGACAAAAGTCATACAAAGGAATCCTACACACATGCAATAGGAGTCTATACAATATAATTTCCTCTACTGATCTTGGTACACTATATTACCAAAAGTATTGGGACGCCTGCCTTTACACACACGCAAACTTTAGTGGCATCCCAGTTTTAGTCCGTAGGGTTCAATATTGAGTTGGTCCACCCTTTGCAGCTATAACAGCTTCAAATCTTCTGGGAAGGCTGTCCACAAGGTTTAGGAGTGTGTCTATGGGAATGTTTGACAATTCTTCCAGAAGCACATTTATGGACCTTGCTTTGTGCACTGGTGGGCAGTCATGTTGGAACAAGAAGGGACCATCCCCAAACTGTTCCCACAAAGTTGGGAGCATGAAAATGTCTTGATTTGCTGACACCTTAAGAGTTACCTTCACCATACTTCCCAACTTTCTAATATAGGAACGAGGGACACCTATTAGTAAAAAGATGTAGATGTAGACCCTGCCATGCCCCCTAAAGGAGAATTAGATAAATAGTCCTTTTTATATACAACTATATAGATCAGACTAAAATGAGGGACAAATGAGGAGGAAAGAGGGACAGAGGGACTTTGTTTCAAATCAGGGACAGTCCCTCGAAATCATGGACAGTTGGGAGCTATGCCTTCACTGGAACTAAGGGGCCAAGACAACCCCACACCATAATCCCCCCTCTGCCAAATGATTTGGATGAGTGCACAAAGCAAGGTTCATAAAGACATGGATGAGTGAGTTTGGGGAGGAGGAACTTGACTGGCCTGCACCTCAACTCGATAGAACACCTTTGTGATTAATTAAAGCAGAGACTGCGAGCCAGGCCTTCTCGTCCAACATCAGTGCCTGACCTCACAAATGTGCTTCTGGAAGAATGGTCAAACATTCCCATAGACACACTCCTAAACCTTGTGGACAGCTTTCCCAGAAGAAGCTGTTATAACTGCAAAGGGTGGGCCAACTCAATATTGAACCCTACGGACTAAGACTGGGATGTTATTAATGTTCATGTGTGTGTAAAGGCAGGCATCCCAATACTTGTGGTGATATAGTGTAGGATGACACTACGCACAGCAATAGAATGAGAACACCAGACATTATATAGCTGAGGTTAAATTCATTGGTAAAGCTGGTCATTGTATTATTTTTTTTCTATATGAAAAACATGAACTTTAAAGGGGTTGTAAAGGCTCGTGTTTTTCCACCTCAATGCAGCCATTGGCTCCCGCTGCTGTCAATCAAATCCAATGATGCGTGCGCCGGGGGGCGGGGTCGAGTCCAGCATTCGTGTCTATGGACGCCAAATGCTGGACTCGGGAGCATGCCCGCAAGGTAATCCTCGGGGCCACACTGTGCAAAACGAGCTGCACAGTGCAGGTAAGTATGATATGTTTGTTATTTAAAAAAACAAAAAAACAAACCCTTACAATCACTTTAACGTACATCATGGAAATGAATACACCATGTCAGTTTCAAAGGGGTGCACTTATTTTTTTATATATATGTCACAACTTACTTCATATACATATATCACAATGTAGAATCATAGAGCGCTGTATAACACCGATCTCTCTCCTCCTAGACAGTCCCAGCCCCCCTACAGTCAGAACACAGAGAGGGAACACATTTAACCCCCTTGATCACCCCCTAGTGTTAACCCCTTCCTTGCCAGTGACATTTATACAGTAACTAGTGGCTATTTTTAGCTCTGATCGCTGTATAAATGTCACTGGTCCCAAAATAGTGTCAAAAGTGTCCGATCTGTCTGTCGCAATCCTGATAAAAATCGCAGATCGCTGCCATAACTAGTAAAAAAAAAAAAATAATAATAAAAATGACATAAATCTATCCCCTATTTTGTAGACGCTATAACTTTTGCGCAAACCAATCAATATATTGTACGCTTATTGCAAATTTTTTTTTTTACCAAAAATATGTAGAAGAATACATATCGGCCCAAACTGAGGAAAAATTATTATTTTTTTTTAAAATATTTATCATAGCAAAAACTACAAAATATTGTGTTTTATTTCTGAAATTGTCGCTTTTTTTGTTTATAGCACAAAAAATAAAAACCGCAGAGGTGATCAAATACCACCCAAAGAAAGCTCTATTTGTGGGAAAAAAAGGACATCAATTTTGTTTGGGTACAGCGCCGCACGACCGCGCAATTGTCAGTTAAAATGACGCAGTGCCCTATCGCAAAAAATGGCCCGGTTATTAAGGGGGCAAATCCTTCCGGGGCTGAAGTGGTTAAAAGTGAGGGGGACTGGCACATAACAAAGCCCTATTATTGACCATTCTAAACGGTTATTCTAAGGGATTTGTTAGTCAGTTTAGAGTACTTACTGTGTCTGTTGTTCCCAATCCCCTCCATCTGAAAATCGATTGTCTTGCATAGTAATATTATGTTAGGAATTACTGTTATTCAAAGGTCTCTGCTCCGGGGATGTCACTCTGTGTCTGTAACTTTCTTCGGTGCACGGAAATGTCTGTGTGATCTGTATTTGTCAGAATTTCTTTCACTTTCACTTCCCCTCAGCTGCAAACATCGCTCCCAACTGGCCTTCATTCTAAGAAACTGTTAAAGAGGACGTAAACCCTGATGGGTTTTACTTCCTCTTTTGCTCGCTGCAAAGCCTGCAAATGAAAAGCATAATGGGCTAGTATGCATAGCATGCTAGCCCATTATGTGCCCACTTACCTGCAAAAGAATCCAGAGTTGTCCCCTGTGTAGGCAGCGTCCATCTTCTGGCCCCTCTTCCTTCCGGGCCGTGGACTTCGGCTCTGTGATTTGTTGGAGACGCGTGACGTCACTCCTGCCCATGCGCACGGGAGCCACGATTAACGGCACAGGCTAGGGAAGAAACAGCACTTACTTTATTTTCTTCCCCGCACATGCGCCGTTGGAATTTTCGGCGGACTACAAGTGAAATATCTCCTAAACGGCACACGTTTAGGAGATATTTCATCTACCTATAGGTAAGCCTTATTCTAGGCTTACTTATAGGTAGTAGTCCAAAAAGTGGGTTTACAACCCCTTTAAATTTATGTCCCTCCGTTACTTTTTCCTATTTTGTTGTCACTCTTTTAGATCAAATTTACCCCCCCCCAAACTGTTATACCTCACATAGGGGTCGATTCACTAAGAGTTAAATGACGGTAAATAAAATGGGGTAAAATAACACATGCGGTAAATCAGTTGTGAAAATTCAATTCACTAAGCATTTAGCGTTGAAGTGATTGTAAAGGTTCTTTTTTTTTTTAAAATAACAAACATATCATACTTACCTCCTAAGTGCAAGGGTTTTGCACAGAGTGGCCCTCAAACCTCCTTTTCTGTGGTCCCTCCCGTGGCGCTCCTGGCTCCTCCTCTTCTCGAGTTCCCCCCAGATAGCTGCTTTCCATGGGGGGCACCTGAGTCCTGCTGCTGCGTCCATAGAACCAGACAGCAGGACTCGGCCCTGCACCCGGCTCCCTTGTCACTGGATTTGATTGAAAGCAGCGGGAGCCAATGGCTCCCGCTGCTGTCAATCTGTCCAATGAGGACCAGAGACAGCAGCTGGAGCTGCTGTGCTCATCCCAGTCGCTGGAACAATTGGGTTCAGGTAAGAAAAAGGGGAGGGGGGGTGCTGCAGCACAAAAGGTTTTTCATCTTAATGCTCTCTACAACCCCTTTCACCACTTGCCGACCACCGCACGGCGATATACATCGGCACAATGGCAGCGGTGGGCAAATGGGTGACCTGTACGTCCCCTTTAAAGCGGGGGTCCACCCACACCGCCAAAAAAAAAAAAATATTAAAAGCCAGCAGCTACAAATACTGCAGCTGCTGACTTTTAATACATGGCCACTTACCTGTCCCGGGGTCCAGCGATGTCAGCAGGCGACGCCGAGAACCCGCTCGGTTCTCAGGAGCTGCCGCCGCCATCCTAGGTGAAGGAATCAGGAAGTGAAGCGTTGCGGCTTCACTTCCCGGTTCCCTACTGCACACTGCGCGTCCCAAGTGGTCCCCGCTCTCTCCTGGGAGCTGTGTGTTCCCAGCAGACAGCGCGGTGGGGACGGGAAGAGGCATAGACTCCCATGGGAGTCTATGACGGAAGTGGGTGCAAATACCTGTCTTAGACAGGTATCTGCACCCCCCTCCCCCCTGAAAGGTGCCAAATGTGACACCGGAGGGGGGGAGGGTTCCGAAAAGCGGAAGTTCCATTTTTGTGTGGAACTCCGCTTTAAGAGCTGGGGACAGCAGGCACGCGCGGGCAGCCAGAGGCACGTGCGCCCGCCGCGTACAATGTAACCATACCCGCGTGGCTAGTGGACTCGATGTCTGCCGGTCTCCCAGCGATCGTGTCACAGAGCCTCAGAATGGTGAAGTGCCTATGTAAACAAGGCATTCCCCCGTTCTGGCTTGTGTCATGACAGAGATCACTGCTCCCTGTCATCAACAGCAGTGATCACTGTCATGTGAGTTGAAGCCCATCCCCCCACAGTTAGAATCACTCCTTAGGACACACTTAACCCCTTCATCGCCCCCTAGTGGTTAACCCCTTCCTGCCAGTGTCATTTACAAAGTCATCAGTGCATTTTTATAGCACTGATCCCTGTATAAATGACAATGGTCCCAAAATAGTGTCAAAAGTGTCCGATGTGTCTGCCATAATGATACAGTCATGATAAAAATCGCTGATCACTAATAAAAAAAAAATAAGAATAAAAATGCCATAAAACTATCCCCTATTTTGTTGACGCTATAACTTTTGCGCAAATCAATCAAAATATGCTTATTGCGATTTTTTTTTTTACCAAAAATATGTAGAAGAATACATATCGTCCTAAACTGAGGAAAAAAATATTTTTTTATATATTTTTGGTGGATATTTATTATAGCAAAAAGTAAAAAATAATGCTTTTTTTCAAAATTGTTGCCCTTTTTTGTTTCTAGCGCAAAAAATAAAAACCGCAGAGGTGATAAAATACCACCAAAAGAAAGCTCTATTTCTGGGAAAAAAAGGACATAAATTTTGTTTGGGTACAACATCGCATGACCGCGCAATTGTCAGTTAAAGTGACGCAGTGCCGAATCACAAAAAGTGCTCTGGTCAGGAAGGGGATAAAATCTTCCAGGGCTGAAGTGGTTAAATACAGTACCAAATTGGTAACTACCGCATTTTATCGCACATGACGGTAGTTAAGGGTTGTGAAGGTCATTTCCTTATAATATTTTACTTTTTAACATGTTTTTTTATTTTTCTTTTTGCAAAGGACAATTTTTTAATCTAACATTTTTTACAGTAATCTGTATTTAGAGGCATTTACTTGGTAATCCAAGCTCCTTTAGTAAATCCATCATGCCATACATTCATAAATTAGTTTTTTTGTAAATATATGGCCTACTAGAGTTGTTGAAAGTGCTCTCTTCTATGTTTTTGGCCCAATTCTGTGCTGCTGCCTATGTTTATATTGTGGAAACGAAAGAACTGGACTATATTTTAAATATTTTTTTAAAACAAAAAAATACTTGTGTATTCGGGATGTATAATGCCACATTTTTGTTTGTCCACTGCTGGTGGAATAGTGACCACTTTCTGTGGGTCCTCTGTGGGTGGAATTAGACCCTCTCTAAGGGTAGTATTGCACCCTTTTCTGTGGGTGGAATAGTGTCCCTTCCTGTGGGTGTTCTGTGGGTTGAATTAAGCTCTCGGTGGGTGGAATGCCCCTTTCGGAGGGTTTGAATTGGCCCCTCCTTCTGGTACCACACTGGTTACCACCACCAAAAAGGTGGTTAAATATCACACTTTTTTTAGTTCCAGTTTCATTTGTGAATTGGACTTATCAGACTACCGCACGACTTTTTGCGATAGTTACCGACAATTTTTTTTTTTGTTGTTTACTGCAAAATCGTTATTTTTTTTAGTGAATTGTACTTAACTTACCGCATGTGTTTATTTATGCAAATGAGTAAGATTATACCTTTATCGCATGCGGTAAACGTCAGTGAATCGACCCCTTAATCTTTTATCCATACTCTAAACCCGGGTCAGCAACCAGTGGAACGCCATCTACCAATCGATCGTCGCCAGGTGACTGGTAGATCGCCTGGGCTTTCCAACCTGCTGTCAAATAGATGAAGGTGCAGGGGTAACTGAGGAACTTCTTCCGGGCACGTACCTCAGCCGGCGACAGCCACAGAGGGAACAGGACAACTGAGGAAGCACGTCCGTGGAGGCATCAGTAGTCTGCACAAGTCAATGCCTGGTCTAAAGTTCCTGCAGGAGTGTCAAGCAGAGTGATACCAACAGCACTCCACCTCATATCCCTGGTAGCCACAGGATCCACAGCGTAAGAGCACTGCAAGGTCAGTGTCTTATACTGGGCAATAGGACACAGTAGCATCTATATGGGCACAATAGCTAAATGGGTAGAATAGCATTTGTATGCTGTTGTGCCCACATAGTTGCTATTGGGCCTACATAGATGCTGTTTTGCCCATATACGTGCACTATAGCAGCTACATGGACTTAACAACATCTACAGTATATGGGTACAATATATCTATATGGGCACAATAGCATTTAGATTGGGGGTCGGCAACCTGACGATCGCAATCCACCCATCGATCTGGGCAAATGACGGGTAAATTGGCGGTTCTGCTTTGCCGACCCCCGGACTACTCCTCCCACATTGCAGAGCGGCGCAAGGAGGAACTACCTTGTATTCTGCGCTGATTGCAGGCGGCCCTTTTCTCACATCCATAACAGGCACTTGTGTGTGACATCACATGGGATTGATAAAAGAGGAGGGCCAGTCGGGATCAGCGCGCCAGGAGAAAGTAGAGTCATGCGTCACTCGTGCTTCTCTGCCAGCGCTTCTATTCTCTGTTAAAAAAGTTTCTGCTCTCCTGTAAGCCCCTGTACACACATCACTGCACTACTGTATGACCTCATCCTCTGCCCTACTAACTGTCACCATCCTCTGTTCTACTCTCATCCTCCACTACCTTACCTCATCATCCACCGCTCTACTGTCACCATCCACTGCTCTACTGTCATCATCCACCGCTCTACTGTCATCATCCACCGCTCTACTGTCATCATCCACCGCTCTACTGTCACCATACACTTCTCTACTATCACCATCCACCACCCTACTGTCACCATCAACTGCTCTGCTGTCACCATCCACTCCTCTACTGTCACCATCCAACGCTCTACTGTCCCCATCCATTGCTCTACAGTCACCATCCACTGCTCCACTGTCACCATCCACTGCTCTACTGTCATCATCCACCGCTCTACTGTCATCATCCACCGCTCTACTGTCATCATCCACCGCTCTACTGTCACCATCCACCGCTCTACTGTCATCATCCACCGCTCTACTGTCATCATCCACCGCTCTACTGTCACCATACACTTCTCTACTATCACCATCCACCGCCCTACTGTCATCATCAACTGCTCTGCTGTCACCATCCACTCCTCTACTGTCACTATCCACTGCTCTACTGTCTCCATCCACTGCTCTACAGTCACCATCCACTGCTCTACTGTCTCCATCCACTGCTCTACAGTCACCATCCACTGCTCTACTGTCAGCATCCACTTCTCTACTGTCACCATCCACTGCTCAGCTGTCATCATCCACCGCCCTACTGTGTTCATCCACTGCTCTACTGTCACCATCCACTCCTCTACTGTCACCATCCACCGCTCTACTGTCATCATCCACTTCTCTACTGTCACCATCCACTTCTCTACTGTCACCATCCACTTCTCTACTGTCACCATCCACCACTCAGCTGTCACCATTCACTGCTCTACTGTCATCATCCATTGCTCTACTGTCACCATCCACTGCTCTACTGTTATCATCCACTGCTCTACTGTCACCATCCACTGCCCTACTGTCACCATTAAGGATGGGCTGAACAGACCTCTGTTCGGTTCACACCAGAACTTCCGAACACCGAGAAAGTTCGGACCCGAATAACGAACCCCATTAAAGTCAATGAGACCCGAACATCAAAAATCAAATGTGGCCATTTTGAAGGCTTATATGCGAATAATTGGGCATACAATGGTTATATGGGTCCGGGTCCTGCCCTGGGGGACATGTATCAATAAAAAAAAAGTTTGTAAAAAACGTCATTTCTAAATGAGCAGTGATTTTTTGATTTTTAAAGTGAAAGCATAAAAATAAAAAAATCCTCCCATTGTAGTGCCTGGGGGTCCCCTTAGTCTACCTGTAAAGTGGCAGATCCGTATCATGCCTACAATCTGCTGCAGCAATAAATACATTTCCCCTGCAAGCTGCCCCTATTTTGCTCAGCAACAGCTGGGGAAGCCAGTGTGTATGATTAGGCCACAATACAGTGCACTGGGACCAAGATTAGAGATTCTTTGGATACATTCTGGTGTCATTTTGACTTTGGATAGAAGTAACGGGTACGTAAAAATTGGTCTTTGGGTGTTGGTGGTGCATTCCCACCGTAACCCTATAGAGGTACTCTTGATGAAAGCAAGAGTTGGCCTTGCTGTAAAAAATTGCAATGATATGCACCTGTCAAACATGTGCAAAAAAATTGGTCTTTGGGTGTTAATTGTGCCCATGAAACCTATACCAAAAACATTCTTCCAGATGAAATGATGGAACACCCTCAAAGCTAGGCAGCCTCAAAGTCCTGCAGAGATTCCACATCCCAAAAAGACTTAATCAGTGACATCGGCATCAGGGGCTTCATAGCTGGTAATCCAGGACTGATTAATTTTTATAAAAGTCAAACGGTCCACGGAGTCTGTGGAAAGATGCGTTCTATGATCTGTGACAAAACCTCCTGCAGCACTGAATACCCGTTCTGAAAGCACGCTGGATGCAGGGCAGCCCAACAACTCACTAGCATACTGGGCAAGTTCTGGCCAGTGGTCTATTCTCATGACCCAGTAAGTCAGTGGATCGTCAGCTGGATAGCTCTCCATCTCTGTTTTGGCCCCGAGGTAATCATCCACCATGTGATGCAGACGCTGCCGATGGGATGTGGAATCTGACAGCCCTGGGCAGCGAGGACTGAAAAAATTCCAATACGACTCACTTAGGCGGACGCCTTCTCCAACACTCCTCTCTTGACCAACAGAAGACTCAAAACGACGGTTTCCACCACACTGTAACCTACTGGAGTCAGAAAAAACATTCAATGAAATCCTCTTTAACGTGTCCTCAAGAGATTTTATCTTCTGCACTCTCTGTGGGGATGGGAGGAGTTCTAAGACCTTCCCCTTATAATGGTGGTCAAGGAAGGTTGCCAACCAGTAATAATCCTTCTCCTTTATGCTACGTATTCTTGGGTCCTTTCGCAGGCTTTGAAGCATGAGGTTGCCCATGCGCCTCAAATTTGCCGAGCCTTGAGAAGCAGACTCTTTGGGGTCACTCAGGATGATCTTTTTCCTCCCAGCCACGTACTACTCCCAAGGGTCCTGGGGTTGGAAAGCCATCGCTTACAAATTGACACGTCTTCTTCTTCTTCGAAGCCTATGAAAGTGCCAGAATCCTCCTCCTCATCCTCCTCCCCTCTCTCCTCCTGTGTGTTCTGTGACATAGGAATGATGGTGCCTGGATAAAGTGGGCCTTGAGAGGAAAGGAAGTCCTCTTCTTCCTCCTGCTGCTCTGCCTTCAGTGCCCTGTCTATAATGCAGAATCTGCTCCAGCAGGAACACAACAGGGATTGTGTCATTATGTATGCACTGTCACTGCTCACCATCCTTGTGGCCTCCTCAAATGGTGACAATACAGTGCATGCATCCTTAATGATCAGCCATTGGCGTGGGAAAAAAAAGCTGAGGCGGCCTGAGCCTGTTGTTGTGCCGTACTGGCACAGGTACTTGTTGACGGCTCTCTGCTGCATGTATAGCTGCTGCAGCATTCCCAAAGTTGAGTTCCACCTGGTGTCATCAAATCAGGCGGTTTATGGGCATGTGGAATTCCCACTGAATTTCAGCCAACTGAACACTAGCTGTATATGACCGCCTGAAATGGCTACAGACTCTTCTGGCCTGTTTTAGTACATTTGGCAACCGCTGCACCACCAAATTGAGAACATGTGCCAGGAATGGCACATGTGTCAACTTTCCCTGTCTAAGGGCTGACAGGAGGTTTGAGCCATTATCGGACACCACCATTCCTGGCTCCAGCTGGTGTGGTGTGAACCACCTCTGGGCCTGTCCCTGCAGAGCTGCAAGAATCTCTGCTCCGGTGTGGTTCCTGTCCCCTAAACACACCAGCTGAAGCACTGCATGGCACCTTTTAGCTTGACTCTGGGAATAGCCCTTTGCACGCTTAGGGGGTACCTGATGTTCATAAGACAATTCTGCAGAGGTGGGCATGGAGGTGGCGGAGGAGGAGGGGGTAGAGCTCCTAGGTCTGGCATCATCACCACAAGCTGTATGGAGACGTGGGGGCACAACAAGATGCAGCACCGAGCCCTGTCCTGCATCCTTTTGAGTTGCAAGCAGCGTTACCCAGTGTGCTGTAAATGAAATATATCATCCCTGCCAATGCTTGCTAGACCACGTGTCAGCAGTAAGGTGGATTTTACAGCTGACTGCTTTGCCCAACGATGCCAGAACATTCCCTTCCACATGATGGTAGAGAGATGGAACGGCCTTACGTGAAAAGTAGTAGCGACTGGGAACCTGCCATTGTGGTACAGTTGCAAGCAGTTGGTGGATTCTGCCACAGTTGGTGGATTCTGTCCCCTTCTGTGTACAATTTCACAGAAGGGGGCAGAATCCACCAGGCTGAAAGGCAGAAGTTGGAGAGCCAACAACTTTAACAAGCTTGCATTCAGCCGCTGGGCATGTGGGTGGCAGGGACTGTATTTTTTTTCCACTGCAGCAGATGGGGCAGAGAAAGTTGCCGGCTACAGTCTACAACTGGTGGTGTGCTGCTGGCAGATGTGCTGCTAGGACCTAGGACACCCTGTGCTATACCATCCTCCCTGTCAGTGGAGGCTGCTGAGAGGCAACGACTCGGTATAACAGGGGCAGACTGAAGTGAGTAAGTAGGAGGAGTAGGAGGGACAGATTTGTGCCCCCCAGATTTGTGTGGCTTTTAGGTGCTCTTGCCAATGGGCTGAGTGGTTAGACGTTAAATGCCTTGTTAGGCATGTGGTACCCAAATGGTTGGTTTTTTTTGCAACATTTGATGTGCCTGAGACACAGTTTGCAGATAGCAACAGTGCGATCAGCTGCAGATGTGCTGAAAAAGGCCCAGACAGCTGAGCTTTGGGACGTGGGCCGGGAGATAACAGCTGCAGAATGTGATGGAATAGGGTGGCTGCTCTCTACTCTTTTTTGATGCCGGCCTCCTTGGGGTTGTGCCGCCTCACCTTCAGTTTCCTCCTCTGGCATCCAAGTCACATCAGTGACCTCATCATCATCATCATCATCTCCATCTTCATCATTACCACTGGAAACAAATCGGCAATACGCTGCGGCTTGGGGAACATGAATGCTAATTTGTCTAGCCTCTCTAGGCTCATGTTCCTGTCATCCTTAACCTCAGAACAAACATCTGAATCCCGTAATGGCTGGGCATCATCAAGGAGCAAGTGGCTGACGCTGTGGTTAAATAGCTCAGCTGACTCAATGGCTGATGTTGGGGCTATGGCAGGAATAGATGTGGACAAGGAGGCAGGTTTATCTACTCTGGCAATGGCAGGGGACTGCACACTTGTCTCTGCTTGTGTGACAGAGGACGAGGAGGATGAGGAAGGTTTAGTAAGCCAGTCCACCACCTCCTCTGCATGCTGTGGCTGGATAGCAGGGGGAAACTCACTAAACAGAGGAAATTATGCCCTGCCTGAGGAGTGACAAACATGTCCACCTTTGCCTGTGGACACATTTGTTGCTGGCCCCCTTACAGTGTCAAGGGTACATCTGCCTCTCCTTGTTGTCCTCCCAGATATTATTGAGATGGAGGGGGCGTTGCTTATAAGCAAATGTAAAGAAGAAGTTGAAATCTGTACGTAGATGCACTTTAATCAATGTAAAGAGGTGTTTGGTGCACTTTAATTTGAGTACTCAAGCTACACAGACACACTCCATGGATACACTATAATATACTGCAATATAATGCACCAAACATAAAGTGAAGCACAGAACTATATGGCGTTAAAGGGGCAGTAACGCACAAAACTATATGGCGTTAAACTGTCAGTAACACACACTAAACGATATGGTATTAAACTGACAGTAATGCACACAGAAGTAAATGACGTTAAACTGCCATTAACGCACACAAAATTAAATGGTGTTAAACTGGGAGTAATGCACACAAAACGATATGGCGTTAAACTGGCAGTAACGCACACAGAACTATAGGGCGTTAAACTGGCAGTAACGCATACAGAACTATATGGCTTTAAACTAACAGTAATGCACAAAACCATATAGCGTTAAACTGGCAGTAACGCATGCAAAACTATATGGCGTTAAACTGGCATTAACGCACACAGAAGTAAATGGCCTTAAACTGGCATTAACGCACACAGAAGTAAATTAAGTTAAACTGGCAGTAACACAATCAAATAGACAGTGTTCAACTACACTGACGCTATCTGAACTGTCCCTACTCTACCTATACACTAATGTCAAGATTACTGACACGGTCTCACTACAAGACTGAAACTATCTGAGCTGTCCCTAATCTAGCTGCACACTATGCAAAGCTGAATGATGGTCCTCCTCACTACACTCACACTATCCCTAGACTGACACTAAACTAATATTCTACACTGACAATTAAAGCAAAATAGCACAGTATAGCACACTAACTAACTAATAGCACTGAACAGAGCCCTGTTCTATCTCTCCATGCCAAAATCACACTGAAAATGGCTGCCATTGAAAGAATACTTTTATACTGTGAGGCGGGAATGAGCCATGATTGGATAAAGTCATGATGGCAGTGTCCAATCAGGACTCTGACAGTGCTCTGTGCCCTGATTGGCTGAAGCTTTCACTGCTTCAGCCATTTAGGGCTTGCAATGCACTGCTCAGCACTGCAATGCATTGTGGTTGGTTCGGGGGGGCGAACAAACAGTCGAAGGACCCGTTTGTTCGGCTGTTCGTCGAACGTCCGAACAGCGAAAGTTCGGCCCGAACTTATGTTTGGGCCGAACAGTTCGCCCATCCCTAGTCACCATCCAATACCCTACTGTCACCATCCACTTCTCTACTGTCACCATCCACTGCACTACTGTCACCATCCACCGCCCTACTGTCACCATCCACCGCCCTACTGTCACCATCCACTGCTCTAATGTCACCATCCACGTCTCTACTGACACCATCCACTGCTCTGCTGTCACCGTCCACTGCTCCACTGTCACCATCCACTGCTCTAATGTCACCATCCACTGCTCTAATGTCACCACCCACTTCTCTACTGTCCCCATCCACTGCTCTACTGTCACCATCCATTGCTCTACTGTCACCATTCACTGCTCTACTGTCACCATTCACTGCTCTACTGTCACCATTCACTGCTCTACTGTCACCATCCACTGCTCTACTGTCACCATCCACTGCTCCACTGTCACCATCCACTGCTCTAATGTCACCATCCACTGCCCTACTGTCACCATCCACTACCCTACTGCTCCGCTATTGGGGGCACTCGGCAGGGGGGGAGGAACCAGGATTGCCAGTGAGGGACCCAAAAAGAAGAGGATCGGCGCTTCTCTGTGCAAAACAATTACACAGAGCAGGTAAGTATAACATGTTTGTTATTTAAAAATAAATACAACCTTTAGAATCACTTTAAGGTTGATGTAAGCCCTTACTGAATAGCATTTGATTTGGTCTCTGCACTGTGCATTATACACAAGTGCCATGATTTTTTTATTTAGAAAATACTGTTTTTAATTGTTTTATCCTATGTTACATCACAGTGCTGCTCTCTAACTATGATACTCCAGCTATAGTTGTATGGAATTTACTCAAGCTACACAGACACACTCCATGGATACACTATAATATACTGCAATATAATGCACCAAACATAAAGTGAAGCACAGAACTATATGGCGTTAAAGGGGCAGTAACGCACAAAACTATATGGCGTTAAACTGTCAGTAACACACACTAAACGATATGGTATTAAACTGACAGTAATGCACACAGAAGTAAATGACGTTAAACTGCCATTAACGCACACAAAATTAAATGGTGTTAAACTGGGAGTAATGCACACAAAACGATATGGCGTTAAACTGGCAGTAACGCACACAGAACTATAGGGCGTTAAACTGGCAGTAACGCATACAGAACTATATGGCTTTAAACTAACAGTAATGCACAAAACCATATAGCGTTAAACTGGCAGTAACGCATGCAAAACTATATGGCGTTAAACTGGCATTAACGCACACAGAAGTAAATGGCCTTAAACTGGCATTAACGCACACAGAAGTAAATTAAGTTAAACTGGCAGTAACACAATCAAATAGACAGTGTTCAACTACACTGACGCTATCTGAACTGTCCCTACTCTACCTATACACTAATGTCAAGATTACTGACACGGTCTCACTACAAGACTGAAACTATCTGAGCTGTCCCTAATCTAGCTGCACACTATGCAAAGCTGAATGATGGTCCTCCTCACTACACTCACACTATCCCTAGACTGACACTAAACTAATATTCTACACTGACAATTAAAGCAAAATAGCACAGTATAGCACACTAACTAACTAATAGCACTGAACAGAGCCCTGTTCTATCTCTCCATGCCTAAATCACACTGAAAATGGCTGCCATTGAAAGAATACTTTTATACTGTGAGGCGGGAATGAGCCATGATTGGATAAAGTCATGATGGCAGTGTCCAATCAGGACTCTGACAGTGCTCTGTGCCCTGATTGGCTGAAGCTTTCACTGCTTCAGCCATTTAGGGCTTGCAATGCACTGTTCAGCACTGCAATGCATTGTGGTTGGTTCGGGGGGGCGAACAAACAGTCGAAGGACCCGTTTGTTCGGCTGTTCGTCGAACGTCCGAACAGCGAAAGTTCGGCCCGAACTTATGTTTGGGCCGAACAGTTCGCCCATCCCTAGTCACCATCCAATACCCTACTGTCACCATCCACTTCTCTACTGTCACCATCCACTGCACTACTGTCACCATCCACCGCCCTACTGTCACCATCCACCGCCCTACTGTCACCATCCACTGCTCTAATGTCACCATCCACGTCTCTACTGACACCATCCACTGCTCTGCTGTCACCGTCCACTGCTCCACTGTCACCATCCACTGCTCTAATGTCACCATCCACTGCTCTAATGTCACCATCCACTTCTCTACTGTCCCCATCCACTGCTCTACTGTCACCATCCATTGCTCTACTGTCACCATTCACTGCTCTACTGTCACCATTCACTGCTCTACTGTCACCATTCACTGCTCTACTGTCACCATCCACTGCTCTACTGTCACCATCCACTGCTCCACTGTCACCATCCACTGCTCTAATGTCACCATCCACTGCCCTACTGTCACCATCCACTACCCTACTGCTCCGCTATTGGGGGCACTCGGCAGGGGGGGAGGAACCAGGATTGCCAGTGAGGGACCCAAAAAGAAGAGGATCGGCGCTTCTCTGTGCAAAACAATTACACAGAGCAGGTAAGTATAACATGTTTGTTATTTAAAAATAAATACAACCTTTAGAATCACTTTAAGGTTGATGTAAGCCCTTACTGAATAGCATTTGATTTGGTTTCTGCACTGTGCATTATACACAAGTGCCATGATTTTTTTATTTAGAAATACAGCATGGTATCCTACGAGCAGCGAGCTCGCAATGTATTCAGCAAGGAAGGTAAAACGAAACAAGCCTATTCCGTCCCTACGCGTGACGTCACTGATCACGTGACTTCTTCAGGGGATCCCCTGAAGAAGTCACGTGATCGGTGACGTCACGCGTAGGGACGGAATAGGCTTGTTTCGTTTTACCTTCCTTGCTGAATACATTGCGAGCTCGCTGCTCGTAGGATACCATGCTGTATGAAAATAACTGCTAATACATGATGTGGAGGAGGAGCTAGGAGCCGCACTGTCCTAGGACCCTAGTTAGGACCACTACTAGACATATCCCAGCCCCCAATAGGATCCTGTAGAGTCAGCAAGTCCGGACGCAGAGACGCAGGAGAGACCCAGGACTCCGGGAGTTAACAACTTATATGCGGTTGACCTAGCACCGCTAGGTAAGGGGCCATTACCTACACTAGTGCATGCTGCATGAAGAGGACATAGAGTGTCTGATCTGCATAGCAACACCCCACTGTCATTTGATTATTGTGTTTGAGCACTGGTTTTTGAACACTATTCATTCTTTTGGACACTTGAATTATCAATTTATTTTGGACACTAACAATCAGAGTGGGTTTATCTACTCACGTTGACCATCCACATTATACTTGCACTGTCGCACTGGTCGCAACACGAGGATCAGGCGACCATATCTCCTTTCTTGTTTGTTTCTCCTCTCAGTGCCTCCAACGTGGAGGGAAGGACCGCTGAGGGGAGACAAGTGATGTGTGGGGTATAAGTAGGGTGGCCACCTGCATCGCCTGGATCGAGGATAGATATTGATCCCAGGGATCCGGAAGGGCAGGCTCATCTTTCCACTGAGGCCGAGGGGAGAACACGTTCCATCTACCAAGCTTAACCATAAGGTGTTTTTGAATGATAATTAAGGTGAGAGTTCTGTGAGCACAGTGGTGATGCATGAAGGTGGAAGTACGCTAGGTGGCTTTTCACCTAAATATATGGACTTGTTTACATCAAAGAAGAGGAGTGATTTATGTACCAAGTTTGAAGAAAAGAATTGTCACATTTATTTTATATTTGTATGAATGCACAGTGGATTTCGCTACTATGTTGCACATCTAACATTGGACACTGGGATGTGGAATATTATATGTAAATTTGGCACAGTCAAGTTTTGTATTTGCGTTATGGTTTATTGAATATACTTTGATAATTTACTGTGGGGCTGCCCAACTCCATTCACATTATATTACTTTTATTACGGTAAGAACACAATAGGTGTTGCAGAAACCAGTAAGCAATATATTTGCTTTCTTTTTTATTTCTAGTTATCATTGTTTTTATTACTAAATGACTTATGACAAAACATGTAGGGTAGTGCTGCATCATCACGTTCATACAGATCCCAGAAGCTCAAGTTGATTGCTTTTGCTGGCAAAGACTGTACAGTTTGGCGTGTTTTATGTTGTAAGTGCAATTGTAATAATTTTAATAAATTATTTGGTAATTTTACACTATTGGAGCTTCCTTTCCCTTATATACTATGATCCATGGTATCTGGCGTGGTTGGTCAGGAGACAAACAGTGGTAACCATTCCCCACATGAGTGTACCTGTGGCTGCAATATCCCATAGATGGTAATGATTACTGCTTGTTTGACTTCTCCATAGATGGAGGGTCAACAAGATCTGGTAAGCGCCCCTATTGTCAGAGGTGGAGGTTTTCACTGGTGGAGTTCTGTTTACTCATGGTGTTGGATCCCTTAACACTATAAAGAGAATTCTTCATTCACTGATTCATGTGGACTTCACTTCCTATTGTATTTTTATTGTTTCACAAGGTCTTTGATATTTTTATCTGTTTGAATACTCTTTGCATGAGCGTGGCTTTGTTTTTTCTGCTGATGTACTATGATGCCTGGACAGTACAAATACCCCCCAAATGGGTCTGCTTTTTTGGAAAGCAGACAGTCCATGGTATTTAGGAAAAGGCATGACAAATGTTTTGAAGTTGTATTTTTTTGTCACAATTTAAAAAAAAACAAAATAATTTTTTTTTTTCTTTACAATTTTTTTTTTACATACTGTCGCCAGTGCAGTACAGAATCATCATATGACTGGTATGGCGGTGTTAAGGGATACTGACTGTTGAAAGTATGTAAAAGGAAAAAAAAAAGAAATCAAATCATTTTTACTGAATTTTTAAAACATTTTTATTTTTTTAAACATTTTTTTTCTTCTTTTACAGAGCGCAGGAAGGACCCTTTTAAACAAAATTCACAGCATTTGCAACTATGAAACATCTTACAAAGTATTTGGGGTGTCACATAAAAATATTAAATAAAGCAAATACGTAATAAAAAATAGCAAAGAGCAGCAGCTATGGCCCTATTTTCAGACAGTAATTGTAGCAGGCCTACAACAGTGGCTGGAGGTGTAAACAGTAGAAGGTGGAGGGGTGAGCTAATGGTGGTTGGGTGTGCTCATGGAGAACAGACATGGAAGTGATGGCAGGTTGTGGGATATTTTTGTGGCCTGCAATGATAAAATGAACAGTTTTGGATGCAGCAGAAAAAAAAAGGGTCAGGCTCAGGTGCAAGATTTTAGAAAATAACGGCTTTGGCAAAGCATCATGGAAAAATCGGTGAAACATTTCCCATCGAATGTCCCAAAATCCAGCCAAACATCTAAACAGTGAATGCTACATTTGGACCAAATGCTCAGCTCATCCTACAGTATCTCTGACAATGGTCACAGGACAAACAAAGAAGTGAATATTTCCAGCAGGGACACAGCAAAGAAAACTTGACCATCAATCTAAGCCTTCCCCACTTCAGCCAAAACTAAAAAACAAAACATTTAATAAAAACAGTTTTGCCTGGAGATACCTTTAGGGGTCTATTTAAAAATGTTTTCACACAATATTCTCACAACTGTCATCCGAGATACACACATTTTTAAAATTAATTCCAATTAGAAAAACGTGTGAATCTTGGGTGAAAGTTGTGTGAATTTTGTGTAAAAACATTTATAAATATACCCGTAGCCCCCCTGGCGGTTTTCCCGAGTGTGGCTCGGGGTTAAAATTCAGTCCCATTAGCGGTAACCCTGAGCCACACTCGGGATTGCATTGCAGGATCCTGGGGCGGCGTTACTTACCTTGTCCCCGGAATCCTGCGATGTCCCCCGCAGTGTCCGCGGGCTCCGTCCTCTGCCCGAAGCCTCTCCGTGCCAGGTTCCGTTCCCTGCGAGCGTCGCGACGCACGGGGGCGGAGCCTGGCGGCAAATTCAAAAAACTGTAAAAAGCATAACACATACAGTACTGTAATCTTACAGATTACAGTACTGTATGAAATTATTTCACATCCCTTTTGTCCCCAGTGCTTTGTCCTATGCCCTGCATGCAGTTCTATATTATATATACTGTTCTTTCTGGCTGGAAACTGGAGATTGTCCATAGCAACCAAAAAGTGTCCCTTTATGTCAAAAATGGTTTTAGACCAGCTAGAAAACAGCGATTCAGCACCTAAAATCGGAAAGAATCATACCGCCAGGGAGGTTAAGTGTGTAGTGAAAGTTGGCCTGATTTACTTATAAGGGTAATACAATTTTTTTTTTTTTTTTTACAGAAACGTAATAATATTTTTTAATAGCAGTCACTGTTGTGATTCATTTATGGGTGCGATCATTTCAGATTTCTAAGCTTTGTACACAACAGTATAAGAGCGCCACCTGCAGGATGAAAATGAGGATAAAAAATACTCATCTGTATTTCCATATTTACCTGATTAAAAAAATAAAAAGAAGAAATGAAAATGAATGTGTGTTTATTTTTGTCCTAGCCATAATAAATAAAATAAAAAAATATACAAATCTGCTATGCACTTCTCATACAGAATAGCATTCCCTTTCTTCTGTTGTGGGCGTAAAATAACATTGATATTGTGTCTCACTTCCTTCCTCTCTCCAGCACACAAATAAAATGCATTTTCTAATATCTTATGATATGGACAGGTCAGGTATTAGCTGTGTTTGGCTGCATACAGTAAAATTATAAAATTAATTTCATGTATTACTTTTCATAGAGTGTTATTTGACTCCACAGGCAGGCCAAAAAGGTAAACAACCCCAGAAACTCTCATGCCAGGTACATATCTCCGCTGGGGTGACCGAAGTCTGCTATCCTGATCTTGGATCCAGGTGGAGGTTTGGATGTCCCAGACTGCAGGAAGCGTCCCACTGCATGCCACTAATGTAACGGAAGGTCCCACACTCCGCTTGAGTGTTTCCGTCAGTAATACCGCTTCCTCCCAGTCTGACCATCAGAGAGATATATTATTATAGCTGCATTGAATAAAAGTCTAGCCGAAAATAGCTTGTAGAATCTTGAATGATTTATTGGACAGAATACAGCCTTTTTATACACTTTTAACACAAGGGGTTAGATAACGAGGTAGGGCTGACTCATGGATTCTCCCCCCCTCCCCTCTAGCAAAAACTTAAAAGACAATTATATAATTAACATATAAGGCAGCCTAGGTGACCAGACAGTCCGTTTCCGCAGGTCAATGTGATCAGCTCTTTTAAGGATCAAGTATTGTTCAGAATTAACAACCAAGAATAGTCTTTGGGCAAATCCAAGAAAACCTTCTCACAATAGCAAAGGTAATTAACACAAACAACAATGGATGAAATGTAAATGATAAAGAAATGCAGCGCTAAATATAGTGAATGACAGGAAGGTGTGTTCACATCCTATATGAAAATCACATCCTATATCATATAGTGAGCAGGCTGTTGGGGAAGACGACTTCCACCCCATAAGTGTTCAGTTCATAAGGAAAGGAAAAAAATCTCCACATAGGGCATGAATCCAATATAAAAAGTAGTTTTATTTAAAAGATGCTGGAAAAATCCTTAACACGCACTGAATCGAGTAAATAAAAAGTGATCACAAAGTAGTAATAAAATTGCGTGGTAGCAGAACATCAGAAGCTTTAGCGACTCGACATGTTTCGGACGATGGACCTTCAACTGGGGCATATAGCTAGATGTCTGTACCACGCTAACATAAATACACAATGAAATTGATAAGATAGCAAACAGCTGTGTAAGCCGCCGCTAGGCGGACATGACAGCCAATCAATAGCAAGCCCTGTGCAGTAGACTACATTGCTGACACTCCGGGAACACAGGGAAAATTGTCCTCCAATTGCAGCCCCTGAAACGGGTTCATGTGACAGTGTCACTGCGTGTGACGTCATCGCGCACCGGCCGCCGCGCTCCAAGCCTCTTTTCCATTCAAGGAAATGTTAGTAAGTATACAGGGCCAGGAGGTGAGATAACCACACCCACTGGCCTTGGAGGGATGTCATTGCGCGCCGATCTAAGGCGCTCCGATGCGCTCAACTTCCGGTGTCTCCAGAAGAATAAAAGAGACACTGTAAGGTGGCAAGAGGAGGACAATATATATTAATATACATGATAAAAATTAAAAATTAAAAAAAAAAAGATTATTGGAAGAAGTTGTTATTTTCCCTTTTCCATATACATATATCTTAGAAAGAAAACTATACTCTTGTATGAACAAATATGGTATTAGGTCAGTATGACATAAAGATAGCAAAAAAAATGCACATTGAGTACTGCAGAGCCACAGTCAACAACCATGTGTACTGATAGGGTGGTTTTATCCTATAAGAAGTGAAGAATGACACAAAAACATATATAAAAAGGGGGGGTTTCCGGCGCTCCGCAGCATGTGATGTCTAAGGTAAATAGTACAATGGTAGCTATTAGGGATGAGCCGAACACCCCCCGGTTCGGTTCGCACCAGAACCTGCGAACGGACCGAAAATTCGCACGAACGTTAGAACCCCATTGACGTCTATCGGACTCGAGCGTTCGAAATCAAAAGTGCTCATTTTAAAGGCTAATTTGCATGGTATTGTCCTAAAAAGGGTTTGGGGACCCGGGTCCTACCCCAGGGGACATGTATCAATGCAAAAAAAACTTTTAAAAATGTCCGTTTTTCGGGAGCAGTGATTTTAATGATGCTTAAAGAAAAAAAAAAGTGAAATATTCCTTTAAATATCGTACCTGGGGGGTGTCTATAGTATGCCTGTAAAGTGGCGCATGTTTCCCGTGTTTAGAACAGTCCCTGCACCAAATGTCTACAGTCTATTGACTGGAATGGTACCAGCTGATTGGAGAAAAGCCAATGTAGCACCAATATTTAAAAAGGGCCCAAAAAACATCCCTGGGAATTACAGACCAGTTGGCCTAACATCAATAGTATGTAAACTCTTGGAGGGGATGATAAGGGACTATATACAAGATTTTAGTAATAAGAATGATATCATTAGCAGTAATCAGCATGGATTCATGAAGAATCGTTCTTGCCAAACCAATCTATTAACCTTCTATGAGGAGGTGAGTTGCCATCTAGATAAAGGAAGGCCCGTAGACGTGGTGTATCTGGATTTTGCAAAAGCATTTGACACAGTTCCCCATAAACGTTTACTGTACAAAATAAGGTGCGTTGGCATGGACCATAGGGTGAGTACATGGATTGAAAACTGGCTACAAGGGCAAGTTCAGAGGGTGGTGATAAATGGGGAGTACTCGGAATGGTCAGGGGTGGGTAGTGGGGTCCCCCAGGGTTCTGTGCTGGGACCAATCCTATTTAATTTGTTCATAAACGACCTGGAGGATGGGATAAACAGTTCAATCTCTGTATTTGCAGACGATACTAAGCTAAGCAGGGCAATAACTTCTCCGCAGGATGTGGAAATCTTGCAAAAAGACCTGAACAAATTAATGGGGTGGGCGACTACATGGCAAATGAGGTTCAATGTAGAAAAATGTAAAATAATGCATTTGGGTGGCAAAAATATGAATGCAATCTATACACTGGGGGGAGAACCTCTGGGGGAATCGAGGATGAAAAAGGACCTGGGGGTCCTAGTAGATGATAGGCTCAGCAATGGCATGCAATGCCAAGCTGCTGCTAATAAAGCAAACAGAATATTGGCATGCATTAAAAGGGGGATCAACTGCAGAGATAAACCGATAATTCTCCCGCTCTACAAGACTCTGGTCCGCCCGCACCTGGAGTATGCTGTCCAGTTCTGGGCACCAGTCCTCAGGAAGGATGTACTGGAAATGGAGCGAGTACAAAGAAGGGCAACAAAGCTAATAAAGGGTCTGGAGGATCTTAGTTATGAGGAAAGGTTGCGAGCGCTGAACTTATTCTCTCTGGAGAAGAGACGCTTGAGAGGGGATATGATTTCAATTTACAAATACTGTACTGGTGACCCCACAATAGGGATAAAACTTTTTCGCAGAAGAGAGTTTAATAAGACTCGTGGCCACTCATTACAATTAGAAGAAAAGAGGTTTAACCTTAAACTACGTAGAGGGTTCTTTACTGTAAGAGCGGCAAGGATGTGGAATTCCCTTCCACAGGCGGTGGTCTCAGCGGGGAGCATTGATAGCTTCAAGAAACTATTAGATAAGCACCTGAATGACTGCAATATACAGGGATATGTAATGTAATACTGACACATAATCACACACATAGGTTGGACTTGATGGACTTGTGTCTTTTTTCAACCTCACCTACTATGTAACTTCACACTCACACCGGCGACTTAGGTTGCGCATAGCTCCCAACTGTCCCTGATGTCCCTCCGTTCTTCATTCCTCCTTATTTGTCCCTCATTTTGGTCTGATCTATATAGCTGTATATAAAATGCACTTTTTATCTTTCAAAAAGTGTTTCTAAGTGCTAAACCTTTCATCCAATTTCTAAATTGCTGCATTTATAAATGTTAAAAGCCAATGTAAAGGAATTTTAGTGGTAAAAATAAGGTCTCGTGGATTTAATTAACCTTTTTTTTGGTTAATTATCCTTTAAGGGAGCATGACAGGGGGCATGTCCTATGCCTCCATACATTTGCTAGTAGGTGTCCCTCATTCCCATCTCAAAATGTTGGGAGGTATGGGTTGGTGTTCATTGCATCGGGGGGAATCTTCTGATTCCTTGCTGCGGATGTGAGCGGCTAGGTGCGTCCGTCATCCTTGCTCACTATAATGACAGGTCGCTGGCGGCTGTAGCCTAGTCACTGCTGTCTGCACAGCCAGCAACTACCTATGTTGATTGCTGCTCAACGCACACAAAGTACATCCAGCAGTGATCACTGAAGGTAATTGCTGGCTGTGCAGATAGTCGCTACTCGCTAATATCTGCAGCCGCCGCCGCCGCCGCCGCCGCCGCCGCCGACCTGTCATTATAGTGAACGGGGATGACGGACGCACCTAGCCGCTCACAGCCTCAGCAAGGATTTAGAAGATTCCCGCCGATACAATTCGCACCAACCTAAATCGCTGGTGTGAATGTAGCCTTGAAGTGATTGTAAAGTTTTTTTTTCCTATAAAAATAACAAACATGTTATGCCCCAGACACACGATCGGACATTGATTAGACATTCCGACAACAAAATCCATGGATTTTTTCTGACGAATGTTAGCTCAAACTTGACTTCATAACAAAAAGTTGGTCGGAAATTACGAACGTCAAGAACGCGGTGACGTACAACACATGCGATGAGCCGAGAAAAATGAAGTTCAATAGCCAGTGCGGCTCTTCTGCTTGATTGTGAACATGCGTGGAACTTTGTGCGTCGGAATTGTGTACACACAAACGGAATTTACAACAACAAATTTTGTTGTCGGAAAATTTGAGAACCAAACGGAAATTTCCATGGAAAATGTCTGATGGAGCCTACACACAGTCGGAATTTCCGACAAAAAGCTCCCATTGAACATTTTCCATCAGAAAATCTGTCCGCGTGTATGGGGCATTATACTTACCTGCTCTGTTGCAGTTGGTTTTGCACAGAGCAGCCTGGATCCTCCTCTTCTCTGGTTCCTTACCTGTGATCCTGGCCCCTCCCTTCTGTTCACAGCAAGCAGCTTGCTATACTCAAGCCGAGTCACACCTCCTTATGTCCATTCAGACATGGAGCCCTGTCCCGTTTCCTCTGTCCCCTGATTGACTGACTGACTGAGCTGACTTTGATTTCACACAAATGGCGCCACTGCTGTGTCTCAGCTAATTGGGAAGGAGAATCTCGAAAGGATGAGACACTCGTGGACATCGCTGGACAGAGAGGGACCTCAGGTAAGTGTTAGGGGAGCTGAGGGGGGCTGCTGCACACAGAAGGCTTTTTATCTTAAAGCGGTTGTAAACCCGCTGACTTTTTTTTCTTTCCCTACACCTGTAAGGGAAAAGGCATAATGAGCTAGTATGCACCTCATACTAGCTCATTTTGAGATACTTACCTTAGAACGAGGCTTATTTTTGGGGAAACAGGGTAGGGTTTATTTGGGGGGTAGGGCTTATATTGCAGCAATCACTGACAATCACGCTAGGTCTTATTTTGGGGGAAACAGGGTATGGTCCATATGGACGGTTGCGTGCATATAAGGACATACAATTTATACATCTGTAATAACCTGCTGTCTTTCAATG
Source organism: Aquarana catesbeiana (assembly GCA_037953035.1). Lineage (NCBI taxonomy): Eukaryota > Metazoa > Chordata > Amphibia > Anura > Ranidae > Aquarana > Aquarana catesbeiana. Next base: position 969,904 of record JBBHAA010000512.1, on the reverse strand, counting down.
TTTCGCCAACAATTTGTCTTCCTGAGGACCCAGACACAGAATCAATGGATTGCCTAAAACAGCATAATGTTAATAACAAAAATAACAGAATAATACATATATCACTTATCCACATTAAATATTGAATGCTACTACCAGCAAGCATCGTACACAGACAAGATGTTGAGGTAGAACCAAAGGAATGGCTGTTTATTGAACAGAAATACAGATTTTTATACACTTCAAAAGTAGGTCAGTCACCACATGGAACAATATAACCAAATATTTACCCAAAACATCACACAAAGTTTAGCCAAATTAGCCACCAGAGACCCCAAATATGTATATTGGTCCTCCAGTTCCCAGAGTCTGCATGTTTTGGGGAAACATGGACTTGAATCCAAAGCAAGACCACTCCAAGGGTCCCCCAGGCACACATCTCCCAAAGATTAGTGTTCTATTAAAAGCCAGGGCCCATAGTCAGTGGGTAGGAGGCTTGCCCCTAGTCCCCCCCCAAAAGCCTCTGACCAGTTTGGTCTGTCACAAATAACCACTGGGATTTTTATTTTTTGTTAAACAAATAAAAAAAGACCAAAAACTTAAAAAAAAAAAAAATTCTTAGTTTCTGTTATAAAAAAGTATTTTTTTTCTTTGCTGATGAGGCTACATTGATGAACACTGAGGAGGCTGCACTAATGGGCACTAATGAGACAGCACTGATGGGCACTGATAAACTGCACTGATTGGAACTGATGGGGCTGCCCTGATTATGAGTGTGAGGACAGCAATCACAAAGCGCGCCCCAGGGAGTGCGCAGGAGGCGTGTTCTGGGAGGATGTCTTTTGGCTACGGTGTGGTATTAAAGTGGTTAAAATGCAATAAGCAAAATAAAAATGATCCGCTCAAAAAAATAGTGTGCCTGTAACAGCCTCAAATTGTGATGCACTGTCTTAAGAAGGGCAAGCCAGAGAGCTCTGTTAACTGTTCCATTGGCTGTTTCCAGATCAAAAAAAGAAAAACAACCACTTTGTGATCTGTTATTGCATAGAACAATCCCCACTGTGTGGGCAGGTAGAGGTAAATGCTGCCCCAGCTGGGAGGGTTGAAGTTAACTATATTAAGCGGTTATTTTCTTTTTGGGTCCAACCAACTGGTCCTGTGCATTATAAAATGGGACAGGGGTCCGATCCGGGAGCGCACGTGCTAAGTGTGGGACATTATGTCACTGCCTGATTATGTCACTGCCTGAGTCCATCCCGCTGACCTACTGGAACATGCCGAGACCGGGACATTCTGCTGTGTAAGGGGATTTCTGGGACCAGAAGTCCACCCTGAAGATGCAAATCATGGAGTTTCCTAATCATGGACTCTCATCCCGTGCAGGCACGGTGGGGCAGCCACAAGCCTGAGTTAGGGATTAGGTATGTTAGGGAAAAGATTATGTTGGACTATTATCTTAAATGTCATTATTTTCAGAAAAGCTTTTGAAACTTTGCCTTTGCCTGGTCTGAAGTTACTAAAGGGGTGTAATACAAGTAACCGGCACATATAAGCTACAACTTTAGTCACTAAACACATTGGGGTGTGAAGATAATGGTACAAGATTTAATACAGTGTGAAGATACAAGTGGTCACCAAAGGTAGTTGTGGTTTCTCAAGCAGCCTGTCGTGAAGTGCGTACATGTAACAGGTGAAATAGCATTTTGCAGAGAGGGAGACGTTGTTGGCTCTCCTTCTGCAGCCATCTGTATCTGATAGCCACAGGAGCAGATCTGCACTGCCGGGGCCCTCAGCCTGTACACTGGTACAGAAGAGGAAGAGTTAAAGTGGTTGTTAAGCCACTGTGTTGTTTTCATATAATCCTCTGTCTTTTATAAAAAAATGCTGTTCTATACCTGATTTCAGAGCGCCTCTTGGTGCTCACGTGACAGGATGCCTCTCTCCTCTCTCGAACTAACAGCTACAGCGAGAGGGGTCAAGAATCCCCCGCTGACGTCAGCCGGCAGGAAAGGAGGAGAGAAGCAGCCGGTCACGTGAGCGCAACTCTGAATTCAGGTATAGAGTGTAATTTTTTTTTTATAAAACACAGACACTGGGGCACCTTTCATTATTAACCACAGAAGATTATATGAAAAATGTAAAAGTAGGGAAGATCTTTATGTTTGGGCAGAACATGAGTTCGACTCGAACATTGGCTGTTCGCCCGTTTGCCGATTAGCAAACAATTTGGGGTGTTTGCGGCAAATTCGAAAGCCGCGGAACACCCTTTAAAAGTCTATGGGAGAAATCAAAAGTGCTAATTTTAAAGGTTAATATGCAAGTTATTGTCATAAAAAGGGTTTGGGGACCCGGGTCCTGCCCCAGGGAACATGGATCAATGCAAAAAAAAGTTTTAAAAACGGCCATTTTTTTGGGAGCAGTGATTTTAATAATGCTTAAAGTGAAACAATAAAAGTGAAATATTCCTTTAAATTTCGTACCTGGAGGGTGCTTATAGTATGCCTGTAAATCATGTTTCCCGTGTTTAGAGCAGTCCCTGCACAAAATGACATTTCTAAATTCTAAAGGAAAAAAAGTCATTTAAAACTACTTCACGAAGGGCAGACAGGCATCGGATGCCACCAGAAGGACGATTAACCTCATTCACCACGCAGAATTAACCAGAACATCCAGAGATAGGAGCAGAGAAGGCATTCGACAGGGTCCATTGGTCCTACCTCAAGACAGTCCTCCAAAAATTTGGGTTCCAGGGTAGCATCCTAAGCGCCATTATGGCACTATATTCCAACCCTGAGGCCCAAGTGTACACAGAAGGCATGCTCTCCTGCCCATTCCCCATCACTAACAGCACACGACAGGGCTGCCCTTTATCCCCCCTCATTTTCAACATGCTCATGGAACCCCTAGCAGAACATATCCACTCCCACCCCAACATCTCAGGCCTTCAAATTGGCATCTCGTACCATAAAATCACCCCATTTGCTGATGATGTCATCCTCATCCTTACCAACCCGACTTCCTCCCTGGCAGAAGTACAAAAATTGCTCAACTGGTTTAGCTCAGTTTCGTACTACAAAGTTAACACGACCAGATCCTTCATACTGGACATCAACATAGATGCTACCATAAGGAATCTCCTACAACTACAATACTCGTTTGCGTGGGCAAGTAATGACATATCCTACCTAGGCATCCAACTACCGAGAAAGACCAAAAACCTCTACTCATGTAATTTCCTGCCACTCCTTCATAACATCCAATCGACTTCACAACAATTAGCGAAACATGAACTTTCCTGGTCAGGAAGACTTGCGGCCTTCAAAATGATATGCCTCCCTCAAATACTGCATTTTTTCAGGACCCTTCCCATCCCAATACCCGCCAGATTTTTCAGATCCCTTCAAACGATATTTAACAAATATCTTTGGAATGGTAAAAGACCCAGATGTGCCCATCTAAAACTGATTAAACAGAAACTGGCGGGAGGCACGGGATCCATAGACTTCGAGGATTACTACTTGGCAGCCATCCTAGCTCAACTACCCAGCTGGTTTCAACCCCTTCCGACCACATTGTGGGGACAAATAGAGAATTTCTCACTTACCCAGTCCAACCTGAAAAACTGATTGCTAAGCACCCCTCTCGGCGCCCCAGTCCCGACGTCTATATCTCCAACCATGAAGGCCTCAGCCCATGCCTGGAAGAAAATGACACACACCCCCATCACCCCACAATTCAATATTCCTTTAGAAACCCTCCTGCACTTGACACCTAACCTCCTACTATCACCATGGACCCTCAAAGGAATCCACTTCCTACAAGACTTACTACAAGGCAACCGCCTTAAGCCCTTCTCCCAACTACAATCTGAATATACCCTTCCTCCATCAGAGTACTTTACATTTTTACGCATACACCATAGTCTGCGCAATCTACCCCTTTCCCTATACAGCATACATCCTAAGACCTGGGAATATCTCACCAACCCCGCCACCAAAATCAAGGGTATCTCCTACTTCTATAACAGCCTACACCAAAAACGCACCTTCTCCAAGCTAAACCCACATCACAGGTGGGACACTGATCTTGCATGCACCTATACAGACACACAATGGCAAAAAGCACTCAAGACCATATACAAGGCCACCAAGTGCTCGGCCCTTTGGGAACTCACGCAGAAAATATCATTACGCTGGTACATCACTCCAGCCAGAATGGCATCTTTTGATCCTCAAAACCCCAATACCCGCTGGAGATGTAAATCTACCACAGGTGACATGCTCCATATTTTCTGGACATGCTCCAACCTACAGAAATACTGGGAAGACATCTGTGACAGACCTAGCCAGGAAAGAGACTTTTGGAGGGGACTGTATGCTAGCCTCTTGCTCATCGATCGGGGGCCCTTGCATTTGGGGGAACGGTGCTCTTTGTGAGCTGTATGTCTGGGGACCCTGGATTTGCCATATTGGAATAGTGGCTGATTCATAATGCTGGGACAGATACTGTTAGGAGATGCTGATGTAAATTTCAACACCTGTCTGTCTATTGTTTGCTAAAATGTGTATTGTAAATAAGTCTACTATGGGATCTAAGAGTCATTAGATCCCCATTGTTATTTGTGTTAATTAACTCTTCTATTGTGTGAAGAAGAGTCTATGTTAATTGTGATAATGTTGATTGGATTTTCTGAACTACAAGACGGCCAGTCTGGCCTAACGGTCATGTCTGAGTCATCTAGGCTGTCTAAAGGGATTAGTTAATTAGCTCATGTTAATTAGGTTAATTAGGTTACAGCTGTATTGTTAGAGTAATATGAGCAGGAGGTCTGCACCTCCACATTGAGTGTATAAAAGCCTGTATATTGCAATAAAGGAGATTCCTGGTTGAACTTACATACAGCCTGCCTGGTGTTTGTTCTGAGCTATCACAACTGGACTGGAATGGCATAGAGCTGTGGTTCTAATCCCGGAGCATTGGATGACCGAGCAATCAGATGTTGCGATCTGCAGTCTGTTTCAATAGCTGCAGAGGAGTGTCGGGAGAGTGGAACCGAGCGAGCAAGGGGCTCGTTACAACATCTTTAAGCTAATATCAAGCATAACTAAAATTACGATTCCCCCGTCACCTGCACTTGCAATTCTAACCCTAACCATTGACAACATTCCCCACCCCCTCAGACGCGTAACAACCCATATACTCCTGGCAGCCAGACTCAACATAACCAGGCAATGGAAGTCTGACAAACCTCCGACCATGTCCCAAGTCATCGACTTAGTGGCCCTACACTTCAGTTATGAAACCCCAACAGCTGCCAGCAATGGCCAGGCTGCAAAAAACCCATACAAACTGGCAACCATGGACCGATTTGACTAATACTGTGACTATCAACTAAAGTTACTGAAACACAGACCTCTTTTTCTTGACCGAGCAATACCAGTAACCTTCTCAACAGTTATGTGTTACATGTTGTTACTACTGGGAAATTTCCATCAACGTATGGATTATGCTGACTGGGTCCTCTCCACTCCTGTGGCACTAAAGCTCCAATTTGGGGTGCCGCACCAGTGAAGAGGATTGATCATACTTCTAGGAACTTTCAATGTTATATGCTTACTATTTGGTACATCTGAAACCTTTTAGTGGACATAAGTTAATATGTTAAAATATTTACACCAACGTCGTTGCACGACGTACAATACCTAATTGTACAATGTATTTCATATGTAAAATCAATAAAATATATGAAAGAAAGAAAAATAATTAATAATAATAATAATAATAATAAGATAAAGAACATTAATCAATCATGATTATCATCTCAAACGTATTAATAAAAAAGGCATTATTAATTATAAAAGACTTAATAAACCTTCTTGCAAAATCTCAAACCTGTGATCACAATGAGACCTGAGAAACTTCCAGGAGTGAAACTTTCTGCAATAAAATGCAGCGAGATGGCTGGCCTTTTAGCCTCTTTGCATTAGACTCCAGCACTTAGTGTGTGCCCAGAGATAAATGATTGGGATGCAGAGTGCTTGTGTTCCAGGAATTTCTGTTCTGGGCTCATACTACCCTAAACGTTAGTGCCACTCAGTGCACCCTATAGCCTTGTCCAACCACAGAAGCTGTCAGCCTCTCTTAGACTTTTACAAGCTGCTAACAGTGGAGCTGGGTGGTGATCCTGTGGCTTTCACCCACATTTAAACACTGTAGTCTCATGCACTAGAGCTAAACACACAGTGGAAATGAGGTCTATGGAAATAACGCTACATATTCAGGCAGCTAACAACTCGGCATGTCTGTTAGCTGCCCAATCCTTTGTTTGGTATTATTGGGTTTGACCATGCTTTAACAAATAGTCTTAAATTTAAAAAAAATTGCCACCCCCCCCCCCCCATACAGGTTAGTTCCACAATAGACTAATATTCACTGAATATTAGTCCATTATGACAGACTTACCTTTTAAACTGAGCCCTCCAGCAGTGTGCTGTCACCAATGTAGATGCTTCCCTTTTCGCTCGGTGTCCCTTCCAAGTTCGTGCTCTCCGGCCGTTTAAATGGCTGGACCGCAATGAGGTCACTCCCACGTATGCACACAGGAGTCAAAATTGCTGCGCGGCATTTTCATACCTCCCAACTCTTTGACACCTATTAGCAAATGTATAGTCATAGGACACACACTCTTTTATACAAAGAGAAAATGATTGGTTAAACCCACAAGTGTTTTTTTTTTCTCTACTATTCCTTTATATTGGCTTTTGAAATGTACACATGCAGCAATTTAGAAATTGGATGAAAGGTTTAGCACTGGGAAACACTTTTTGAAAGATAAAAAGTGAATTTTATATACAACTATTTAGATCAGACCAAAATGAGGGACAAATGAGGAGGAAAGAGGGACAGAGGGACTTTGTTCCAAATCAGGGACAGCCCCTCAAAATCCGGGACAGTTGGGAGCAATGCACTCTGCATTGAGGGCATATTAAGTGTACCCTCAATGCAGAGCTCACTGCATACATGCCGGTAACATCACCAGCTGTTCCCGCTGGGAATATTTCCTAAATGGCACAATTTTAGGAGATATTTATTGTACCTACAGGTAAGCTTTTTTTTATAAATCATATAAACCAAAAGACTGTGCAGCGCTTAAAAATAAAAGCACAAAAAAAAGGAATGTTACAAAAAATGTATAAAACAATTAATATATACAAAAAGTGGTTAGATAGTTCTAAAAAGTATAGGTGAAAAAAACAAATACACAAACAATTATTATTAAAGTGGAGTTCTACCCATAAAATGAACTTTACAGTAATCAACAGCAATAACCATCAGCTACAACATTTGGGAAAAAAAATATTTTTTTTACTCACTCGTTCAGGGCTGTTGCTATGGGGTCCCTTGTAATCTGCCTTTTCTTCTCCGTGGCGCCTGGCGTCATTTTCTTTGGCACGTGTGCTCGCTAGTACTCCTGGGAGATGTGTGTCATTATTTCCCAGGAGTCAGTGGGCAGCATCGAGGGCTAGAATCACGGTATTTCAAAACCGGAACTGACACGGGCAATGCCGGATTTAAGCGCCATTTTTAAAAGGGGAACAAAGCCCTTTGTTGCCATTCAACTATTGTTTATGGTTTGGGGCATAAAAGCTAATATCACCTGCACTGCTCTCTCTCTGCAATGTGCTGATTCACAGTCTTCCCTGTTCGTCTGTATATATTCTGATTATCTTGGTTGCCATCACAATGGCCACTTCCGATGACGCTCCAGATGACATCTTGAATGACGAAACACGCAGGAAGGAGTTCCAATACGTCTTTGCCTCACTTCCGGTTTTCCGCTTGTTTACATGATGCTGGCTCCGTTTTTCATTAATGCATGTCAAAAATTTTTTAAATGTGAGTATATCTTCCACATTTTTTAAAAATAAAGCCTTTTCCAAGCAATATTATGCTATGGGCATTCCTCTTTTCTACATGTGGTAATCCGGGGGAAAGCCAGCAAGCGATTTACAGATTGCCCAGTGGATTCCAGAGAGCTACACAGTGGCTCACACTGTGAATGCACAATACCTCTGAGGGGGTAATGTCATCTGGTGAGTGCAATCCTATTACCAACACGGATAGGATGAGACAGAGGGTGTAGTACAATAACCCCCTTTTTCATTTAACCCCTTTTTTCATTGACCAAAAAGGTTTTTTCACTGATCAAAAGGTTTTTACTCTAATAATTGGTTTTCAATTTACAACCTCGCTGGTAGGGTTGGTCTTTAACAAATTATCACCACCATCTGGCTCCCATTTTTACACTTAAAGAGGAAAAGCGTCATGTCTACACCTTCCCAATTCACTTCCGATGATGCTGCCTGTTGTGATGGCAACCTAAGAAGTTTCCTGATCTGCTAGTTGTGCTTACTGCGCATGCGCGAGAACGGCGGTGCATGCTGGTTATTCCGGAAGTTTATGCTTGTGGGCTTCGCCTGCCCACAAGCAAGATGGGAATGCCCGAGCAGGAGGAATATAAGGTAAGTTTTTAAATAAAATACTAACAAAAGCGGTGCTATTTACCAGCCTAACGAATATGATACTAACAGATGGATTAAAAAAAAAAGTAATATATGTGGTTGGAACTTCACTTTAACAGCACCCTTGAAGTGATCATAAAGTGCCTGTGCTTTTAAATATAATAGCAGTCCATTAAATGTTCCAAAAACAAAAATATCCACTAGAATATTTACTGATAGTGCTTCTTAGTACAGTCAGCAAAGAGTGATAAATCCGCAGTGAAAGTCCACCACTATGAACTCACCAGAAGATGAATGATCATTACCATAAAGAAACACTCCAGCCTCGTGGGAGATCCTCATATCACTCTACAAAGTAGATGGCATGCAGCCAAAAAGGAGCCCTGTTTGAGAGATGCTTACCACATCGAGCCCAAAATGTAGTAAATAGTGTAGTATTTATTTGGCATATGGGTCAAACATTAAAAACAGCATAAAATCCATGTGGAATAAACAAACAAGCTGGAATTACAGAAATTGTGGCATGATATCAGCACGTAAGGTCCCACCCAACGCGTTTTGTGCGCATGCCTACTCAACAGTAGTGGATCGCTCACAGAAAATGTGTGTGCCACACACACACTTCTTAAAGTATATCTATAGCCCAAACTTTTTTTATCATCCACAGGAATTGGCATAGTGCCATACACACCTCTTAAAGTGTACAGTATCCATATGTAAGAGAAGTCCAATAAACAAACGCGCAATAGCGTGCATGCACGGGCACACTAGCGTGTGTACAAGAAGGAATATGCATTTGCTCATACGTGTGCGTGAGCAGACAAGCACATGCACACACGTGCACGCAGTGGCAGCAAACAGCCTATTTAAACCATGCAATGAAATGATGAGTGCTCTTTCAGCTTGATCCTGTTTGCCTGTGCCCTGATCCGTTTCCTGCCTATCTGTGTTTGACCCGGCTTTACATGAGCACACCTGTATCCTGTTCCTGCTTCAGTCTCAAGTTCCTGTACCTGCACTGCCCGGCTGTTGATGACCCCCTGGCTTATGTTCCGGCTACACTCCTGCCTACTGATCAAGCATCAGAGTTCCAGGTGCCTGTTTGGTGATCTACGGCCATAGGGTTCCTGTCAAGCTTCAGCTGATGTCACCTGCTATACCAGCCCTCGTGCCACTCTGTCCTACACCCCCTATCATCTCTATCAGGGGTGTTGGACAGGGGGTGCAGGAGGTGCAAGAGAAACCCCCTCTACAGCTCGATCTCCTTCAATCTTCATGTCGTACGGTATTATACATATTTTTGATCGTATCGAATGATACGATACTTGTTTGTTTCTGTTCATGTTGAACAGTCTACCCCAACAGTCAGCCAATGGAATTGCGTTGTATCGAAATTCAAGGATATAACTTCCATCCCGTTTGCTCTGTGCTCCTAACGGTTCTGGTTCACACTGGCGATGGCAGCATCCGATGGTAGCTCCAGGCAGTTTGACCCCATGGAGGTTCCTGGCCCTTCTATGGAGGCAGCAGCATCACCACCAATCAGCCAATAACATTCATCATCATCATTTTACTTCCCCCAAACATTCCAGCAGCGACCACTAACAGCTCTTTTACTATTGTCTCTATAATGTCAAATATTTTCTCTCTATGTCGAAAAATCTTGGACTACTATAATTAGGTTGGGCACATTCGACCGCAGGTTCAATAAACACAGCTATTGTCACCGTCATGTCAAATTTTCTATCTATTTATATCGTTGTCGCAATGATACGAAAATATAATGGATACGAAAATAAAGCATTTTTTTTATTTTGGATCTTTCGGATTTCGGATTCTGCACGGTCGTTATCGTTTTGTTGGAACGAACACGAAAATCCCTGAAATTCAGGCGAAAATGCATTCGGACGATAACGAATGCAACATGTCTAGTAAAAACCTCTATACATCTGTTTGCAGCAGATCATACTGAACCACAAATTCACCGTCTTTCATCTTGGTGACTCATCTGCCCATCTATGATTGGCCCTAGTTAATTGCTGTACCAGAATTTTAAATAATCCCTTCTCTACTTTTCTCTTCTCATTCTAGGAAATTTTCTACCACTCGACACTGAGGTAATTTGGGACACCAGCTATGAGAAAACACTGAACAGAATTTTGGATTCAGACCGTGAAGATCGCTCTGCTGATTTCATTTTCCCAGTATTTATCTACAAGTAAGCAGAAATTCTAAACTGAATATCACATACATACTCTGAATCTATTGAAATTAATTTTAATATTGTAGACAGCAGAAGACTTTCTTCCTTAACAGGGGCAGATTTCACTCTCTTCACTCAATGTTTTAACATTTTTATAGGGACTATACTTAAGGTGTGTAACTGTTAAAGTCTGTCTGTTGTATAAAAAAGTGCCCGTTACTGCTGGTTCACACTGGTGCGATGCCAGACATTGCATGTGATTCGCATCTCATTGCTGTGCAGATCACATGTGATGTCTGTGTGATGCGAATTCAGCCATACATATAGTATGGTTGATGTTGCATCGCATTTGGACCAAACTCATACAGGACCCTTTTTTTTATCTACACCAGAATCGGATTGCATGGGTGTTCACACCAGTGCAATCCGATTCCTGTCTGAATTCACAGTTCCCACTGCGATCTGCGAGCTGATCTTGGGGTGTCATTAACTTTGTATTGACACACGCAGCGGTTCGCAGAGTGAACAGTGTGAACCGAGCCTTAATGCGCATCCACACCTGAGAATGTACCTTTAATGTGTATACACAGAAGAACACATGCACACCAGTTGGTTTCAGAAACTGTTCTCATTTATTGCATAGCTTGACAAAAGATTATGTACTTGTGACAGACTCACCCGGGATAGAGGCTTTTGGAGGGGACTGAATGTGAGCCTCTTGCCTACAGATTATGGGCCCTGGCATTTCGGGTACCCTTGAGGTGTTGTTACTTTGGCTTCGGGTCCTTGTCCCCCAGGACACACAGACTCTGGGGACCCTGTATTTGCCATAGTAGCAATAGTGACTGTTGGGACTCATACTGTGAGAAGATGCTAATGTCATCAACTCCACTCACCTGTCTGATATCAGCTATAATGTGTTTAATGTAAATGAGTTTAGTCTGGCTTACGACAGGTTGTAAGGGTATTCAACTCATTGTTGTTTGTTCTAATTAACCCTGTGTTGATGTTTATGGTAATGTGTGTTGAATAGTCAATGAGCTAGGAGATGTAGTCACCTAGTCTGGGTAAATGATTTAGTAAACTAGCTCATGTTAATTAGGTTACAGTTGTATTGTTAGAGGAGGTTCCAACGGCATGTAAAGTCTTGTAATTTTGATTCTAAATAAAAAATAGTCCATGTTAGCAGTGAAGCAAGTGTCGCCTTGTTTTATGCTCAGAGTGGTTGGACTATCTGATATCTGTATCGAGACTACAAGGAAGTGGTATACTGATGGAAGCACTCAAGTGGAGTGTGGGACGTTCCGTGACATTGGTGGCAAGCAGCGGGAAGCTTCCTGCAGTCTGGGAAATCCAAACCTCCACCTGGATCCAAGATCAGTATAGCAGACTTCAGTCACCCCAGCGGAGATATGGACCTGGCATCAGAGTTCCCAAGGCTGCTGCGGATCATCCTTTCAACATACACCAGGACTGTGTCTGAGGATGAATACCTGGAGCTTAGGCAGCAAATTCGGGTGGAGCTCTGGATTGGAGCCCTCCAGCTCGCTGGTATAAAACGGGGCAAGTGCTTCCAACCCAAGAGCAACGGGCTAGTGACCAACGGGCATTGCGGATGGCATTCCTGGGAGAGCGGCCCCAGAAGCAATGGGTGACTGAGTTGGACAGGCTGGTCCAGCAGGAGATAGAGCTGGACAATCGTTATCAGGCTCTGCAATGGCACGCAGAGGAGGGATATTTAGGGGAGACAACAGAATGCTCTCCGGAGGGATATGACTTTGGAGGCCCTGGATTGCTGTGGGAGAGCCTTACAGATCATTTTGTGTTTGGCGATGAAGGGGAACCTGACCTTGAGGACCTGCGAGAATATAGAGAGGCTATGCTCGGTCATGACAATTCCTTTATTTAAATGCTTCTTCTTTCTTCTTTCTTCTATCTTCTATCTTCCTTCGGTTTCTTCCTCCATCTTCTTCTTCTTCTGGTTCTTCTGGTTCTTCCCTGTGATGTCAGAGGGGGCGGGGTCACCCGTTATGTAACCCCGCCCCCTTCTGACATCACGGGGAATGCCACAGGGAAGTCCCCATCAAGTCCCCGTGTGTCCGAGGGGGGCGGGAACACCGGGTGGCCCTGCCTCCCCGTTATTTAAGAACCTTCAGAAGAGGAGAAGCGTCACACAGCGGGAGCCTCCCTCCATGCCATCATGGATGCGGAGCGGCCCAAAAAGAAGATGAAGACAAGAAGATGAAGAGAACAAGATGAAGAGAGAAGCGTCACACAGCGGGAGCCTCCCTCCATGCCATCATGGATGTGGAGCGGCCCGAGGAGAAGAAGATAAGAAGACGCCGCGGAGGAGATGCCGGATGAGAACACCGGAGGAAGAACCAGAAGAACCAGAAGAAGAAGAAGATGGAGGAAGAAACCGAAGGAAGATAGAAGATAGAAGAAAGAAGAAGCATTTAAATAAAGGAATTGTCAAAAACTGCCTCTTGTCATTTTTAACATTTTTGACAGTTTTTTTGTGAAATGGTAGGGGTACTTTTGTACCCCCTTACCATTTCACACAGGGAGGAGGGCCGGGATCTGGGGGCCCCCGCCTGCACACCCCCACAAGCACCGGGCAAGGGTTGTGGGGATGAGGCCCTTGTCCCCATCAACATGGGGACAAGGTGTTTTGGGGGGCTCCCCCAAAGCACCCTCTCATTGTTGAGGGCATGTGGCCTGGTACGGTTCAGGAGGGGGGTGCTCTCTCATCCCCCCTCTTTTCCTGCCAGGTTGCATGCTCGGATAAAGGTCTGGTATGGATTTTTGGGGGGACCCCACGCTGCTTTTTTTTTTAATTTCGGCTCGGGGTTCCCCTTAAAATCCATACCAGACCTGAAGGATCTGGTATAGATTTTGACGGGGACCGTCGTTTTTTTACAATTTTGGTCGGGGTTCCCCTTAATATCTATACCAGACCTGAAGGGCCTGGTATGGAATTTAGGGGGACCCCCCACGTCATTTTTTTTTTTAAATTTTGGTTCGGGGTTCCCCTGTGGGGAATTCCCATGCCGTTTTTATCAATGAACTTTTATGTGTATTGTCGGACCGGCAATTCATTATTAGCCACGAGTAGTTTTAAATGACTTTTTTACTTTGAAATGTAATTTTGCAGTCAGACTGTTCTAAACACGGGAAACATGCGCCCCTTTACAGGCATACTATAGACACCCCCAGGTACGAAATTTAAAGGGATATTACAGTTTTATTGTTTCACTTTAAGCATTATTAAAATCACTGCTCCCGAAAAAACAGTTGTTTTTAAAACTTTTTTTTGCATTGATCCTTGTCCCCTGGGGCAGGAGCCAGGTCCCCAAGTCCCCAAACGCTTTTTATGACAATATTTTGCATATAAGCCTTTAAAATTAGCACTTTTGATTATTCATGTTCGTGTCCCATAGACTTTAATGGTGTTCGCGTGTTCGAACAAATTTTTTGTCTGTTCGCAAGTTTTGGTGCGAACCGAACAGGGGGGTGTTCAGCTCATCCCTAATTGTGACTGATCACTATACCCAATATGCTTAAACCTATCCCACCAAAGATCAGAAAGCAGTAACTGTAGATAAAGTGTTGTGGGAGAAGTTTTTTGTTCATTATGGATTGCCAAATCAACATCACTCTGACCAGGGGCGGGACTTTGAAAGTCGTCTAATTAAAGAGCTGCTAACATTGCTTAACATCGACAAGAGCCGCACCACACCTTATCATACAGAGGGTGATGCTCTCCCTGAAAGTCCCTTGTTGAACATGTTGGGTACCCTCCCTAATGGTGCTAAGCAAACCTGGAGCCAAAATGTTGGAGCTATGGTACATGCCTACAATTGTACCAGACATGAATCAACTGGTTTCTCTCCTTATTTTCTCATGTTTGGGAGAAAAGCCCATCTCCCTATTGACATTCAGTTGGGTGTGCCTACTGATGGAGTGGAAAATAGAAATCACTACCAGTATGTGGCACGACTTAAACAGAGTTTAAAATAGGCTGATGAAAATACTACAAAAAAAAAATAGATTAGCTGATCGCTGGTGAAATGAGTTGTTTGAAGTTATAGAAAAACTGCCTAGAATTCCAGTCTACAGGATTCGAGGACCTGAGGGTCGGATCAAAGCCTGTCATAGGAATCACTTGCTTCCAGTACCACAAGTAAGGCTGATGAGAAGCCATAATCTGATATTGTTACAGATTCTAATGATGTGCCTTGTGCAGACCGTGGAGACCAGAGTGATGACACGGACTGGTTTACACCTCCACCAGAGTCTCCTGTACAGGTTCCTTCACCTATTACTGATGGGGGCATTCCTCAGAGGGGAGCTCTGAACCCAGTTACTTCTGTTTTTGAACCAACAGCCAAAACTTTGTGCCTACAGTTCTAGGCATGGTTGGAGCACCAAATTCCCCTACTAATGCTGTCCCAGGGTTATCTGGACTAATGCCTGAGGGCTTGAGGAGAGGAGATCATGTTCAACGACCTCCACCAGTGTTTACTTATGACACCTTTGGAAGACCCTGCTATGCTGTACAGAACTATGTACAACCTCATGTTCTGATGGACACGATTGCAGCTCATTCTAGACTGGTTAGCATGATGCCTATTTGTTACTAATCATATTTCCTTTGCAGCTAATCTCTGTAATAGATTGCTTCTGGAGAAGTGGTCTGCAGAAGGCAACAACAATGTTAACTTTGCTATGTTTTGTTGTTTTGAGTGTATATCCTTGCTGGGTCGGAAGGATTTTCAGCAGGGGAGAAAGTAGTGATGTGATAATTTCTTTGCCCATTTACCAAGTGTATACTCTTGTTATGCAGTGTTTGCCCTTTTCCAATATGGCTGCTATGCTTGCTTGCTCTCTCTCTCTCTCTCTCTCTCTCTCACCAAGGATGAGGTAATCGAGAAGAGCAGAGGATGGCAAGGGGTTTTGTGGGTAAATGGGTGGAGAGAGAGACATGTGGCAGAGAGAGAACAGTGAATTCCTGCTAAGAGAGAACAGACTGTTTAAGTGCTGCAGCTTCACCTCACTGAGATACACATAGAGACTGTTAATGATTTAATGTTCCTGTTTGGAAAATACCTCATGTTGGATGGTTCACTGAATGTTATTTCTTCAATACATGGACTTTCAAATACAATGCTGTGTGGATTACTGTCTATGTGGAGATATATTTCTCAATTGGGATTTCACTTGCTATTCACAAGCCCCAATTGAGTGTAGGCATTGGGCTTGTTAGAGATCCTGTCCTGATCACACTGATTATGAAGACTTTGATCCTAAATACTATACAAGTGACGTATCATACCTCAGTAGCCGCAGAGAGAGAAAAGAATAGTACTACATGAATAAATAGTGTAGTAACATTAATGCCCTGTGCAAAAAAAACAAAGAGCAGAAAAAGCCCCTCAACCCATATATCACCAAAAAAGTGTCCAAAAGAGTCTAATGCCGCATACACATGATCATACTTTTCGTCTACAAAAGTCCAACGGACGCCGACGGACTAAAGCCGGCAGAGAATCCGATCATGTGTGGGCTTCCCCGGACTTTCAGCTGACTTTTCCAGCCACAAATCTGACGGACTTTAGATTCGAAACATGCTTCAAATCTTTACGTCGTAATTACGACGGACCCAGAAATCCGCTCCTCTGTATGCTAGTCCGACGGACAAAAACCCATGCTAGGGCAGCTATTGGCTACTGGCTATCAACTTCCTTATTTTAGTCCAGTGTACATCATCACGTACGAATCCGTCGGACTTTTGTGTGATCGTATGTAGGCAAGTCCGTTCGTTAGAAAGTCTGCCGCAAGTCCGTGAAAAGTCTGTCGGACGGGCTGTCGGACTTTTGTAGCCGAAAAGTCCGACCGTGTGTACGCGGCATAAGTACTAACTGATGCTTACCAGGGCTTCTGATGGTGGAGATGGGTTTGGCTGCGTGTTAGTGCCAGGTCATGATCCTCAGGATCGCATCACCAGGAGGTGAGCAAACAGGGGTCCAGTAGCAGATATAACGGGTAAGGACTAAGGATCAAACAGAAGCATAGTCGAGGAACAAGTTATGGGTCAGTAACAAGTGGTAGTTAAGAAGCGGCAGGAAAGATAAAAGTGACATACTGGCTGGAGAGAGCACAATAATCTGGCAAACAGGAAGTGCAGAGATATGGCTTAAATCAGGAAGTTCGTGGGAGGAGCAAAGAGTTCAAGGTTCAGGACAAACAAGGTTCAAGACAGAATCATTCAAGGAATTGTCCAGGGAACTGTCAGGCAACCACAGCAGAGGTTTGGGGTACAAATCCAGGCCCCAACTGTGTGCTACTTTATATTTTAAAGGAGAAGTACAGGGAAAGCTTGTGTGGCTGGGCTTCTCCTATGGATCACAGGAGTGCATCACTGTAACTATCTGTGCACTTTAAGTTTGTCTGTTTTTTTTTTTTTTTTTTTATTTTGAATGCTGTATTTGAGTTTTAAAATTGTTTGGAGCTGAACTTCTATATGTATGAATTCTAGACTCTGACCTCTCCTTCTGACCTCACATCCAATCACTGGCTAGATCTTGTCACCTTAATCTCTGAAACATTTCCAAAATTCACCCCTTTTTAACTAACAACACAGCAGACCAATGGGGTTGATTTACTAAAGGCAAATCCACATTGCACTGCAAGTGCACTTGGAAATGCAGTCACTGTAGATCTGAGGGGAAGCTCTGCTGATTTTTTCATCCAAACATGTACAAGCAAAAATGCTGTTTTTTATTTTCCTTGCATGCCCCCCTCAGATCTACAGCAACTGCACTTCTAAGTGCACTTGTAGCGCAAAGTGGATTTGCCTTTCGTAAATCAACCCCAATGTATTCGCTTCCTGGTTATCTCCTGTCTTGACTACTGTATCTTTCTCTTTATTGGCCTTACACAGGCTATCCCCTCTTCAGTCTTTCATGAATGCCTTACACCTTACTAACCAATCTGTGGCTGCCACCCCTGTCTGCCAATTCCGCCACAGTCTTCCACTAGCCCAACGTGTAAAATTCTAAATACTAAAATTCTAAAATTCACAACGTACAAAGCCATCCGCAACTCTGCTCCAGCTTCATCACCAACGTCATCTTGACATACCACTCAAAGCATCCTCTCCACTACTCCAATTAACCTATTTTTGGGGTTAATTCTCCCTTAAGTGGGTTTGGCAGGAGGCGTGTCCTGTGCCTACATACATGCTCTAGTAGGTGTCATTCCCATATCAAAATGTTGGGAGGTATGCTCTACCCGAGTATGTCCAATTATCTCCTACCCTTTCTGCCTTTAGGCAATCGCTGAAAA
Organism: Aquarana catesbeiana; assembly: GCA_037953035.1. Classification (NCBI taxonomy): domain Eukaryota; kingdom Metazoa; phylum Chordata; class Amphibia; order Anura; family Ranidae; genus Aquarana; species Aquarana catesbeiana. The sequence goes on along the minus strand of JBBHAA010000512.1, from coordinate 951,853 downwards.
ATAAATCTATTCAGGGAAGCTTACCCCACCTCCACCTAAAAACTGTACTTTAACCATCTCCATCAGCCCATCTTTTGTAGCTATTACCTTGCTTGCGTACCACCTACCCCTCCCTTTTTAGATTGTAAGCTCCACAAGCAGGACCCCTCCTAATGCCTAGTACACACGATCAGAAGATATGATGAAAAATACCTCTACCTCTACCTAATCTGACCGCTAGTGCACAGCTTTCATGAGCCAATCATGACAGGTTATCTAAAATTATCTGAAAGGACAAACACAAAAAATTTTCTTGCAACAATTTTCATAACTTTAGTAATCCCTTAAATCTTCTTTATTTTGGATATGAAAGACCAGCATGCAAAAAAAAAAAAAAAACAGACCATCATTCGTCCAATATTCTCATGATGTGTTCAAAGCTTGATACTCTTGTATTGTATTGAGTTGTATTGTAACTGTACTGTCCCCCTTTATATTGTAAAGCACAACACAAACTATTGGCACCGTATCAATTGTATAGTAACAATAATAATAATAATAATAACAATGTAGCTTTACGTTACAATGTACATTTCTGATTTACACAATATGCATTTTGTTTAGCTCTGAAACCCGATTGTCTGCCGAAAGCATCTCTGAACTGAAGGAGATCTTTTTGATGGCCAAAAATATAACAGGTACAGCATTCATTTAAAATCTGGTTTAATAAGTTTTAATCATGCTCATAATACATATTGAAGAGATTGTAAAGCTTAGTTTTTTGTTGTTGTTGTTGTTAAAATAACAAACATGTTATACTTACCTGCTCTGTGGAGTGGTTGTGCACAGAGCAGCCCTGATCCTCCTCTTCTGGGGTCCCCGCTATCGCTCCTTGCTCCCCCCGCCAAGTGCCCACCATAGCATGCCGCTTACTATGGGGCACTTATCTGTGCTCACTCCTGAGCTGCCTCTGTCTGTCCATAAGGCACACAGAATGCGGCTTGGCCCTTCCCCCCACTCCCTCCTCACTGGTTCTAATTGAGAGCAGTGGGAGCCATTGGCTCCTGCTGCTGTATCTGAGCCAATGAGGAGCAAGAAAGTAGAGAGAGATTCAGCACTTGTGCACATTGCTGGGTTGAGATCGGCTCAGGTAAGCATTTGGGGGCTGTGGGTGAAGCTGCATGCAGAAGATTTTTTTTACCTTACTGCATAAAATGCAGTAAGGTAAAATAAGAAAACCGTCAGCCTATGCAACCACTTGAACTTGTCATTATTAGGACTGAACTTGTAAACCTATAAGTTTGAGGCACATTATGCTCTGCCAATCATTCAACTGCACCCTTATCTTTTACCATCTTTCGCCATCTTTATAGTAAATGTTTACCGGGGACAAAAATACAAATTAAAGCAAATTGGTGGATATAAGATTTCCTACTTCCATGGTTAGATGAATTCACCAGAGCTTCTTGAAGAAACTTAAAGTGGTTGTTAACCCATGCAACCACCTTTGAACAATCCCTATCTGCTATATTAAACAATGCTCCCAGTGTATTTGTTTTTTCTAGAAAAAAAGCCGCTTTGTTACTTATCTCGGAGTGCTGATCAGCGCTCACATGACCTGCTGCCTCTCTCCTCTCTCCGGCTGACAGCTCCAGGAGGAGAGAGGAGAGGAAGAGGAGAGATAAGGTGGGTCATGTGAGCGCCGATCAGCACTCTGAGATAAGGTACAAAGCGTCTTTTTTTCCTAAAAAAAACAAATACACTGGGATCATTGTTTAATATAGCAGAGGGGATTGTTAAAATGTGGTTGTATTATGAGATCACCAGGAGGGGAGGATCATGGAGTGGACAGAGCTGACAGGCAGGGAGGGAGGAGAGCAGAGAGGAGGGGGAGAGAGGACAGAGCAGGGCTGCAGATGACGGAGGCACTGTGTGAGGGCTCAGAAGCCCTGATATACCGTGGTCAGTTTACATAGGGGGGGCAGAAACTGGCAGGATCAGACAGGTATTTCAGGTGATAGAAGGGGCCAAATGACACAGCACAAGCACTGTGGTGTTAATCATGGTTGAAGGGAACAGGATGCATTTTTTTTTTTTTTAGGTTAACAAACGCTTTAAGTGTGGTGGAAAGGGCGTGCTGTATGTTGCAGATGCATATACAGTATGGGTTGTGTCAGGAAGCTTACTTTTTCTGTCCTTGCCTTCAGGATGTGCGCTGGGGTGCAGTATTAATTTTGACATCAAATTTAGTTTCAGTCATAATCTTTTGCCTAAAATGTCATTTTAGTTTTAGTCGAATTTTAGTAGATTAAAATCTAATGGGTTTAGTTAAATTGTAATGCATTATTTAAGAATGTCTGTAGAATTTCCAAACTCATATACTTTTGGAGTAAAAATCTAATGTTATTATTTCTGGTTTTAAGGGTTGAACATGCACTATAGACACAGATTTAGACGTTGCGATATATAACGTCTTAAAATAAGTTCGTAATAAAGCCAAAAAAAAAAAAAAAATTGCTTTTTGACATAATTGCAACTTTTAAATATAACAAAAAAAAAACCTGTAAACTCTATTGGCTGTAATGTCATTGCACATATTAAGAATATACTGTATTAACAAATCTTAAAAAAAAAAGAAATAACTTTTTCTTAATTTTTCTTTCTTTCAGGAGCTTAGTAGATGTCCCCTACTTATTCTTATGTGGTAGCATAATGTTAATTTTGACATAAAATTTCAAATCCATTTTAGTCATAGTCTTTTGACTAAAATGGCATTTTAGTCATATTTTAGTCATCTGAATTGTTTTAGTTTTAGTCGTGTTAATTTTGTCAAAAAATATTTCTGTTGATGAAATGAACACTGCTGGGGTGCACAGGGACCGTTGTGCTTCTTTATTTAAAAAATAATTAAAAATACAAATATTTTTAGTACAAGGTTGGATTTAAATACAGCAGGCAGGACTGCAAGAGAAAATCAGGCAAAGTAGCCCTAATCACAAATAAGATTAAGGTCCCTTTATCTTGCTTGTGGATGTGTATTGGCAGGTGCAGTTAGTTTGCCTGCTACTAGCTGGCTCCATTCCCATTATAGTATGGTAAGGAGGAAGTTATAATTGGGTGTTAGCTCCCCTTTGAGTTCTTCCTTTAGTGATGTCATGGGTGTAGTGAGTGCCCATATAAAGGTCAGCTGTGGGAGGGGCTAAGGAGTATGGGGCATTGGAGCAAGATACCCCAGAGCTGCAAAGATGTAGTCTCCTGCAGATCTGAACTAAAGGGCTCTTTGCAGGAATGAAGTCCCATACAAGGTAGTACAGTACATGGTATGAATAGCTTTAATCGCCCTTTCTTCTGACCTTCTTGTGCAGGCCCTGCAGTGGGGTGCTTAAGGCCTTGGAGGACAGAGTCTGCTTATGTGAGTAGTAGAGGAAATCTGTTTCCAAGGCGGGAGGAGCTAATGGAATGTGACATGGCTCGACATGGCTATAGGTTTGCTTTTGCCACTGGTCCCATGAACAATCTAAGTACACTTGAGAGTGTGGTGCGGGTTAATCGGCAGGAGTTTGTAGCACTTCTTGACTCGGGAGTGCGGTTACCCTGCTCTGATTCTGCGGTTACCCTGCTCTGACAGGTTTCGGGGAAATCTGATACCCAGGAAAAAGGTTGGAGTGGTCTCTGTACATGGGGTTGTCAAGGACTATCCAACTGCTACACTGAGAGTTGGGGTGATCCCGGGGTCACCCTATGATTTTCTAATTGGGTGAGACTGCCCCCTATTTTGGGACTTGTGTGAACAAAAGTTCAAAGGTTCAGGGGCCTCCCCTAAAAAGGAGAAACCCCCATGTGAAGTGTTAAATACGGTGTTGCAGGAGGTAAACAGTAAAGAAATCTGTCAGATGTGTGGACCTGCAGGAGCTGACCTAGATACCCTAGAGGTGTTTGTAGGAATGGAGGCAGAGAGTTCTCCTTCTGGGCCTATCCTACCAGGAAGCAGAGGCAGCTCTAGGCTTGGGAGGCCTTAGGTAAAATTTAGACATGAGGCCCCGCTCACGAGAGAGAGAGAGAGAGAGAGAGAGAGAGAGAGAGAGAGAGAGAGAGTTCCTAGCCCTGTCCGCAGCCCCTCCTATATGCCTATGTGACCTACTGTATGTCCCAGTCTGTGGGAAGCTGTGTGTGATGCTTGGTACAGTACCTTCAATGCCAGCAGGATGTTCATGATGGCGAGCAGCAGGCAGGGTCCATTCTCATTCTGGGTGGGGACAGTGTCCTGCTCCTTCCAGGTGATCTGTTTGTTGTGAGATGGAGTGGTCCCTGGTCACCTGTATCTTCCACCCGCCCTTCTTTTCCGGCCCCAGTCAGCCTGTCCTCCAGTCCTGAGAGGTCTTTAGAGCTTTTCTCCCTCCTTCTACTATCAATTCTTGCCAGCCTCGCTGCTCACCTTGCCTCCCAGGCCCGGACTGAGACAAAAAATAGACTGAGCGGTCCATTCCCCGCTCTCCAGCCTGAGAGACCCCCCACGGCAGCCGGAGGGAAAGAAGGGGGGAACCTAGCAGAGCTGCCGGGGGGTGAGGGGCCAGAAAAAAGAACAGGGGTGGCAGAGAGCACGGGGGTGAAGCTGAGAGCAGCAGAAGGGGGGGGGGCGAGAGTGTGTGTGTGTGGGGCAAAGGCACTGGGGGAGTGGAGAGCACCAGGGGAGCGCACTAATGGGAGCAGAGAGCCCAGCGGGGGCAGAGAGCATGGGAGGTGGTGGAGAGCATGGGGGCCAGAGAGTACTGGGGAAGGGGCAGAAGAGCACAGGGGGGGGGAGTTGGAAAGCACTGTGAGGGAGCTGGATAGTGCAGTGGGGGGGAAGCATGGGGGGGAGCCGGGGAGAAAAGTGGGGGCCGGAAAGCACATGGGGCAAAGAGAACTGTGGGGGGAGCTGGAGAGCACAGGGTGGAGTAGAAAGCACAGGGGGAGCCAGGGAGCATGGGGAGGCAGAGAGCACTGGGGGGAACTGGATAGCACAGGGGGCAGAGAGCACTGGGGGCAGGTAGAACTGGGAGGGGCTAGGGAGAACAGGGGTAGCAGAGAGCTCTGGGGTGCTGGAGAGTACTATTGGGGGAGCCAGGAAGCACGGGGGGGTTGGAGAGCACTGGGGGGAGAGTATGGGGGGAGCCAGGGAGGACCAGAGAGCACTGTGGGGGGAGAGCACTGTGGGAGAGCCAGGAAGCACAGAGCAGTGGGGGGGCGTGGGGGGAGCCAGCGTTCACAGAGGGGACCAGAGAGCATTGGGGGAGCCAGGGAGCAGGGGGTAGGAAGGGCAGGGAGAACTGGGAGGAACCAGGGAGCACGGGGGTAGTAAAAGAAGTTGGATAGGAGGAGCTGCGGGGACAGCTGCATATGGAGGAATTGATTTTTCCATACTCTTTCTGCAGCCAATGAATGCCCGCAGAAGAAGCAGGCATTCAGCGGCTGCAGAAGGAATATGGTAAGATCAATTCCTCCATATGCAGCTGTCCCCGCTGCTCCTCCTATCCAGGCACACAGGAAGGCTGCACAGCCAGGCACTCATTTACTCTCCGGGCAGTCGGCCAGGCTGCAGCAAGCGCTGGGAAGGGATCCATCCATCAGAGCTCCTCCTTTCCCTTCACAGACAGTCATAGGGCAGCTGGATAGTTTCCACTGCCTCGCCCGAATTGGCAGACGTGGAGAGGCCAGGTGAACGGTGCAGGCTGAAGGATCAGCTCAGCTGCTTTAGCGCCCCGTATGGACTTGCAGCCCGCCCGGTGTGCCCTATGGCTGCCCGCACACCTTTTACAGATGGCACCTGAAGCCAGTTGGTCAGTCCGCATTAGTGATTGAGCACAGGTAAATTAGGCGGCTGTGAGGCCCCTGTGAGTGTGAGGCCCTAGGCGGCTGCCTAATTTGCCTAATTAGAGAGCTCTGCCAGGAAGTGTACCGCTTAATGGAAACTGATAAAAATGACTATGATAGGTTTACAGCAGCAATCCGGTCTAGAAATTATGTGGATTCAGAGTAGGAAGGGGGCATAGACCTGGGCGCGTGCATTTGGGGAAAAAAAGATGCCCTTTCCCAGGCCTATCGCCATTGTGTTATAAATTGTCCAGAAATAGCAAGCAAATATCCACGCTATCCAAATAATGTTTCTAAGCAGCCAGCATAATTTGTTTGATCATCAAAAATAAAAGCATATAAAAGTCCACATGCAGCGCTTAAAGTAAAATATTTTTTTTTTCCAGAGGGAAAAGTAGATGAGCCCATCACCAGCTTCAGTGTATGTAGAAAGGCACACCGCACCACGTGGAAGTTCAAATCTGCTTACCAGATAGCTTAAACAAGCCAGCATGTAGTGGATAAACCTCAATGACAGCTCCACTCCTCAGGTTCAGAACAACTTCAGACCAGGGTTGCAGTACAACATCAGACCATTCCACTCTGTTAAAACTTCATAGGGTTATTTCAGCATAAAAATAGATGCATCAAATATTCGAATGGCCGTAGCTTTCAGCGTGCTAGTGTCAGCCCGCCTGAAATGTTTCATCCAACTGGATTTCGTCAGAGGCATGGCTACTTGACACTAGCACGCCTTTAAATTCTAACAACCAATAACGTCTCACCCGGAGAGACCAATCCCCGGGAGGAAACGTTCGTCAGGAGTAAAGGGAGCGGGACGCAATGCACACCACGTCTGTGCTCCACTGACAAAACCGGACATGATTTGACAACCGATGACGCACATCACGGGAATTCCACATGACACTGAGTGCACTGGAAGTGATATCAGTGGAGCGCAGAGATCACTCTTCCTGCGCTCCACCGCCAGGTAGTCAAGTGCATGAAACAAAACACACAGACCAGACATAATTAATAGCCGGGCGCAACCCAACAAGGGCATTGAATACAGATGCTAGTTTAATAAAAATTATACAAAAATGAATTAAAGCAGATTTGAAATCCCACATGGTGTGGTGTGCCTTTCTACATACACCGAAGCTGGTGATGGGCTCATCTACACTTCGCTCTGGGAAAAAAAAATGTTTTACTTTAAGCGCTGCAAGTGGACTTTTATATAAATTGTCCAGCCCCAGGCCTGGAATGGGGAGGTGTATGTGGAGCCTGGGGCAGGGTTAAGAAGGGCTTAATTAAAGAGGGCAGGTACTTACCCTTTAGACCTGCTTATTGCCAACTGAGTTGAAAATGTCAGAGAGGAGAAGTGTGTATGGAGAGAGATGGCTGTTGAGCTATCAAAGCTGAGAGGAGCTTGAAGCTGGAAGGACCCCTGTTACCTATGACTTGATCCTGCTGGGTGAGCTTGCCTGAACTGGGACTTTTCTATGTTATATGCTGTGGCTGGGATGCTGAGCATTATTTAAAAGGACTGTCTTATACTGTTAAGAAGAGTTTTTGTGTTGTTTGAGCTGCCTATAAAGACAAAGCTTGTATATTTCCTGTTGCTTTTTGCTAAATAAAGCCTTTTAAGTTGACTGAACTTTCTGAGCCGACTTCTCACCCCCTGATTCCTTACAAATATATATATATATATATATATATATATACACTCTGCATTTAATGCTTAATGTAGACTAGATATTCACTCTAGACTCTATATTCTATATTAAGTCAGTGCACAGTCAGTGTAGTATATATTACACAGTGTAATAAAGTGGTTAAGGGGAACCCCGTGCCAAAATGTAAATAAAAAATGGTGTGGGGGTCCCCCCAAAATCCATACCAGATCCTTCAGGTCTGGTATTGATTTTAGGGGGAACCCCACGCCAATTTTATTTATTTATTTTTTAAATGCCCTGGGGTTACTCCCCAAAATCCCTACCAGACCCTTATCCGAGCATGCAACCTGCCAGGCCGCAAGAAAATGGAGGGTGAGAGAGCACTCCCCCTCCTAAACCATACCAGGCCACATGTCACCAATATGAGGAGGGTGCTTTGGGGTCCTCATCCCCTGTCATGAAGATCCTGCCAATAATCAGCGATCCAGACGCAGGGGGACACGGCCGCGGGTTCCTCTGCGCATGCGCACGCGTTCACGGGTGCTGTCACGGACGGGCATGCGCGCGCGCACTCCCGCTAGTGCCAGGCGGGCTATTTAAACCGGCCTGTCACACTCCATCCCCGATGTCTGCTCTACAGTGTTCCGTATGCCTTAACCTGATCTGACCTGTGTACTCTGCTATTGACCCGGCTTCCTGTTAGACCATCCTGCTATCCGCCTGCACCAGACCCTCTTGGCTTGCCTGACCATCCCTCTGTGTTGTCCCTGGTACCTCTGCTGATCGACTGATACCGACCTCTGGCTTGTTTGACCACCCCTCAGTCTGACACCGGTATCCAGCGTTCCAGTCTACTACCTGCTGCCTTGTTCCTGGTTCCAGTCCAGCACTCCAGTCTACTACCTGCTGCCTTGTTCCTGGTTCCAGTCCAGCGTTCCAGTCTACTACCTGCTGCCTTGTTCCTGGTTCCAGTCCAGCGTTCCAGTCTACTACCTGCTGCCTTGTTCCTGGTTCCAGTCCAGCGTTCCAGGCTACTACCTGCTGCTTGTTCCAGGTTCCAGTCCAGCGTTCCAGGCTACCACCTGCTGTTTGTTCCAGGTTCCAGTCCAGCGTTCCAGGCTACTACCTGCTGCTTGTTCCAGGTTCCAGTCCAGCGTTCCAGGCTACTACCTGCTGCTTTGTTCCTGGTTCCAGTCCTGCTTACTTACCTGCTTACTTACCTGCTTCCTTATCTGCTGTGGCTCTGGGTCCTCTCTGCGATCCAGCGTCCTCTTCAGCTTCTGGACCCAGAGGGTGTCACCACTCCTGAACTTCCGGTGACTGTCGATCCTGCCAGGCACCCATACCACTCCTGGCCTTCTGTCCCCATTCCAGAGGAACAGGAGTGGGAGCTGTAAGGGAGGTCCTTCTCTGCACTTCAGGCTCACAACCTACCAGGTACGTGACAGTAGCAGACAGCCATGTCTGAGCCTGAGCAGGGAAGGTCTCCCATGGAGGAACTCTGTGCACACCTGGCAGGTTTGACTGAAGCAGTCAAGAATCTGCAGCAAGGATACACCAGGCTGGAGGAACGAGTGTTAAACTTGTCTAATCCCAGTGGGGCTCAGGGAGTTCCTTCCGCTTCTGCTCCTTCAGTCGGGCCTTCCTCAACAGTGGTGATGCTCCCTCAAGAACCCAAGGTCCCGACGCCTGAACGTTTTTCCGGAAATCGCCTCAAATTCAGGGCTTTCCGCAACTCCTGTGAACTGTTCTTTGCTCTTCAGCCACGTACCTTTTCCCTGGAGGCTACTAAGGTGGGCTACGTAATCTCTCTGCTTTCTGGTGACCCCCAAACCTGGGCCCACCGCCTCTTGGAGCAAAAGGACGTATCCTTGACTAATCTTTCCGCCTTCTTTGACGCACCAGGTCAGCTGTATGATGACCCCCAGCTGTCCGTGACTGCAGAAGCGGCTTTGCACACCCTTCAGCAGGGTCGCAGGGCTGCAGAAGACTATGTGGCGGAATTCAGAAAGTGGAGTGTAGACATGAATTGGAATGACGCGGCTCTCCGCTATCAGTTTCGAATGGGACTTTCTGACTCTCTGAAAGATGAATTGGCCAGGGTGGGTACCCCACAGACTTTGAACGCGTTGATCGATCTAACCATCCAGATCGATCGACGTCTAAGAGAACGAAGGACTGAGAGAGCAATGGGAACCTCTCGCCCAACCTGGGTTACCCCTAAAGTTCCCCATCATACATCACCAGCACCACCAATGTCTACATTTAACCCACCTGAGCCAATGCAATTAGGGGTTCTGCGGCCTTCTCTTACTCAGGAGGAACGACAATGTCGTCGGGTGAATAATCTGTGCCTGTATTGTGGGGAACCTGGGCACTATGTCAGGAACTGTCCCCTTAAACTCCGTAAGTGCCTATCTCTGTCCTCTGACTATGTTGCACCTCTGGTTAAGAACACTACTCACCTTGCTCTCTCTCTCCTGTTACAGCTTCCAGGAAAGACCCTGCAAATAGCCGCCATTATTGACTCTGGAGCTTGCAGTTGTTTCATGGACTCTCTTTTTGCTACTCAACACCGGATACCTCTGTTGCCTAAAACCCATGGACTCTCCATTCATCTAGCTGATGGAACAGCCATTAAGTCAGGGCCTGTTACCCAAGAGGAAAAAATATATATAAAACACAAAGCGCTGTGATGCTAAATAGCTGATAATTACACATAAAACCAAGTGAGGCTGCTATCAAAAGAGAGTGTTTTCAGAGTCACTTAAAAAGAATAAATAATGATATTTGAAGCACTTCACAATGTGCATGAAAATGAATATATAAGAATAAATATAAATAGTCAAATAAATCCAGCCGTGAGTAAAAATTCCTAAAAAATCCAGCAATCAAAATAGTGTAAAATTATAAAAAATTAGTGACACCAAATGTGTAAAAAATTCACATAAAAAATCCACATAAAAATAAATATATAGGGATGTATTCAGAAGGTTCAATTATACAGGTGTAGAATCCTGATTGGTATAGAGCTTTTGATCACTAGCAAAGCTGTTTAAAAACACTTGCTTAATTAAGGTGCTCATTGATAGTACCAATGTGTTTTTTGCTTCTATTCACAACCAATGTGAGAATCATAAACAGGCAGATAAGAGAAAAAAACAATCATTGTGCAATAGTTAGGATACCAAGATACACAGGCAAACTTCAATCCACTCATGTGTGCCTTATAATGATAAGGCATATGCAGATTTTACTATAGCAGTCAGCCGCCTTAGACAGGAGCAGATTTGACTGAATCTGCTCCTGTCTAAGGCGGCTGACTGTGTTGTCCCTGGTACCTGATCGACGATACCGACCTCTGGCTTGTTTGACCACCCCTCAGTCTGACACCGGTATCCAGCGTTCCAGTCTACTACCTGCTGCCTTGTTCCTGGTTCCAGTGCAGCACTCCAGTCTACTACCTGCTGCCTTGTTCCTGGTTCCAGTCCAGCGTTCCAGTCTACTACCTGCTGCCTTGTTCCTGGTTCCAGTCCAGCGTTCCAGTCTACTACCTGCTGCCTTGTTCCTGGTTCCAGTCCAGCGTTCCAGGCTACTACCTGCTGCCTTGTTCCAGGTTCCAGTCCAGCGTTCCAGGCTACTACCTGCTGCTTGTTCCAGGTTCCAGTCCAGCGTTCCAGGCTACCACCTGCTGTTTGTTCCAGGTTCCAGTCCAGCGTTCCAGGCTACTACCTGCTGCTTGTTCAAGGTTCCAGTCCAGCGTTCCAGGCTACTACCTGCTGCTTTGTTCCTGGTTCCAGTCCTGCTTACTTACCTGCTTACTTACCTGCTTCCTTATCTGCTGTGGCTCCGGGTCCTCTCTGCGATCCAGCGTCCTCTTCAGCTTCTGGACCCAGAGGGTGTCACCACTCCTGAACTTCCGGTGACTGTCGATCCTGCCAGGCACCCATACCACTCCTCACTCCTGGCCTTCTGTCCCCATTCCAGAGGAACAGGAGTGGGAGCTGTAAGGGAGGTCCTTCTCTGCACTTCAGGCTCACAACCTACCAGGTACGTGACATCCCCACAACCCTTGCCCGATGGTTGTAAGTGTCTGCGGGCGGGGGGCTTATCGGAATCTGGAAGTCCCCTCTAACAAGGGGGGCCCCAGATCCCACCCCCCCATGTGAATGGGTAGAGGTACATTGTCCCCCCACCCGTTCACCAAAAAAAGTGTCAAAAAAGGTAAAAATGACAGCAGACAATTCCAGTTTTTGACAATTCCTTTATTAAAAAAAAAAGTGTCCCACGGTGTAAATCTATCATCAATCACGTCGCCTGACGGCCCTGAAAAAAACAAATAGACTCTGCCTCCATGGGAGGCGTTTTCATGACTTCCATCTTTTCGCTTTGACAGCTATTATATAGGCAAGGACGGGGCCACCTGATGACATAAATGGGTGACAACGCCCCCCTCTGATGTCACATGCCATCACATGACATCAGAAGGGGGCGGGGTCACTCGTTTATGTCACCGGGTGGTCCGCCCTTGGCTATATAACAGCTGTCAGATTGAAAAGACAGCAGTCGCGGGGATGGCTCCATGTTTTTTTCTTTCAGGGACTGTCAGACGATGTGATTGATGATGGATTTACATCGCGGGACACTTTTTTTTGTCAAAAACTGTCTGCTGTTGTTTTTACTTTTTTTACACTTTTTTTGATGAATGGGTAGGGTTGCAATGTACCCGATAACCATTCTCATAGGGGGCTCTCTCGCCCCCCCCTTTTCCTGCGGCCTGCCAAGTTGCATGCTCGGATAAGGTCTGGTATGGATTTTGGGGGGCCCCATACCATTTTGTTTTTTTTGACGTAGGGTTCCCCTTAATATCCATACCAGACACAAAGGGCCTGGTATGGAGGGGGGGGGGGAACGGATGCAGTTTTTTTCGATGGTTTTTTATGTATATTGTCAGAATCTGGCAATAAATTACAGCCGCAAGCAATTTTGAATTAAATTTTTTCCTTTTAGAAATGTAATTTTGCAACAGTACTGTTCTAAACATGGGAAAGATGCGCTACTTTACAGACAGCACAACGGAAACTTTTTTTTTTAAATTCAGATTCATTCGTTAAGTAAATCATTCTGTTTCGTCATATTTGTTGTTAAATTGATTCTTTTTCGAATTCATTTTGTACATTTGTTGTTCCGAATTCATTTGTATTTTTGGAAGTTATTTCGAAAGATTGGCTTTATGCGTTTTAATGTGTTAATTTGTTATTTTGGGAGATTACTTATGCATCCCTGCTAGTGCAACTCATAAAGAGAAATTGAATTGATCTTATTTGACGATATTGACTGGAGTCACGTATCTGGAAGTAACAAATGGAACAAAATTAATTTTGGATTCATTTGTTATGTTATGAGTCGGAGGTTCTGCTGGATCTACCTCTATTCAACCCAAACACAATTAATAGGAATCATCTTATTTCACTTTTATACCTTACTGTATTTATTTCACTAGGTTTCCATTTCATATGTAGTACATTTTTCTTATATTACATGTTACACTTACCTGCTCTGTGTAGTGGATTTGCACAGAGCAGCCTGGATCCTCCTCTTCTTCTTTCTTCTGTGCTCCTGGCCCCTCCCTCCTATAGAGTGCCCCCACAGCAAGCAGCTTGCTATGGGGGCACTCAAGCCAAGCTGCAGCCCCGCGTGTCCATTCTGACACAGAGCTGCTGTTCGCCCCCCTCCCCTCTCCTCTGATTAGCTAGCTGACCTTGACTGACAGCCACGGGAGCCAATAGCGCCGCTGCTGTGTCTCAACCAATCAAGAGGAGAGTCCTGGACAGCCGAGGGACTAGTGGACATCGCTGGATAGAAATGAGGCTCAGGTAAGTATTAGGGGGGTGCTGGGGAGGCTGCTACATAGGTTTTTTTTATCTTAAAGCATAGAATGCACCTTCTGCCTTTACAACTCCTTTAAGTTGAGTTAATTTCCTTATTCCCAAATGATGTTGCTTGTTGAGTGGCACACATACAAATTAAACGAATAGTCTCTCAAGTTCAACCCCAATACAAAAATAATCACGTTGCACTCGCTAGAATAACATAAAATAGATCTGAATCAATTCGGATCATTCATTATGTCATTATGTTACATGTCATTAAAGTGGGGGTCCGCCAAAAAAAAAAAAAAATTAAAACCAGCAGCTACACATACTGAAGCTGCTTGCTTTTAATAATAGGACACTTACCTGTCCTGGAGTCCAACGCTGTTGGCACCGCAGCTGATGTTTCCATCAGCTGTCAGGTGCTGCTGCCACCATTGCGGCTAATGGTACCCAACAGCGTAGCCTTTCAGCTTCACAATGGGAACCCTACTGCACATGCGCAAGGCACGGCTCCTCTCTCCTACTGGCCCGGCAACAAGGGGAGGAGGGAGGAGGAGGGAGCCACAGCCCAGATGTCAATACCCGCGGCTGAGGCTCCCAGACGTGGGAAAGGATACCTGTCACAGACAGGTATCCTGTCCCCCCTCCCTCCCCCCCCGAAAGGTGCCAACTGTGGCACCGGAAGGGGGAGGAATCAGATGAGCGGAAGTTCCACTTTTGGGTGGAACTCCGCTTTAACAAAAGGCCAAAACTATTGCATTGTCATCTGAATGAAACAAATGAATACAAAGCAACATGTTATTTTCGTTATAATTTATTTCGGATTTGTTAAAATTTGTTACTATTGTGATTTGGAGATTTGGATACATCCGAAATCAATGAAAATTGCATCCGAATTTTGATTTGCAATGCAACAAAATCACGCAGGTCTAGTCTGGTGACTGGGTCTCTTGAAGGAACTCAAATACGGTACGCATACATTGCTCATGATATAGAGCAGGGGTCTCCAATCTTTCTAAGCAAAGGTACAGTTTACTGTCCTTAAGGCTTTAGGGGGGCCAGACTGTGGCCAGTGGGAGTAGAAAATTCCCCAACATTAGTGACCCATCATTGGTTTTAATGGGAGAAATAGTGCCCCATTGATGGTGTCAGTAGGGGGAATGGTGCCCCCTCGTTGGTGTCAGTTGGTGGAATATTGCCCCAAGGGCCAGATAAAGGTAAGCAAGGGCCACAACCAGCCCCTGGGCCGCAGTTTGGAGACCACTTTTCTAGAGGCAATCATATTATTTCTAGATCTATTGCCCATCATTACAGCATTATCACAATTGTCTTGTCTCTTCTTTATCTCAGGCAGTACCCCCACAGTGGTCCTCACCCATGAGACCAGTGAACTTCTTCCAGAGATCCAGGAGAAGTTCAGGAATATGGGATCACAGAATATTTTCTCAGTAGAGAATTGCACTGAACAGGATACACCGAAGTCCCGCAAGAAACATGAAAAAATATTGAAATGTCTCTGTGAGATTGTCAAGGATGTTGGGTTCTGCATGGGAGAGAGACGAGACCCCAGAGAGGAGATAATTGCAAGAAAGAAAATTATATATACATTTATAATAGAGAGAGTGAAAGAGGGAGCCAGGAGGAAAGGGGCTGAAGAGAGAGATAGGGCTGAGGTCCAGAGAAGGTCTGAAGAGTCTGGTGGACTTTGGAAGATGCTATTAAAATTATTTGGTAAATAAAATTTAATCTTATCTGTAAACGTATTTTTTTTTCATAGAGAGAAAAATATTAAAATTCTGACTGAGCTTCAGTACACAAGCGTCAAAAGTAGATGTAAACATGGACTGAATGGCATTTATTGTGCTTTGTGTATGTTATAAACAATTGCTTTTTTTTCTATACAATCCTGTTTTTTGCTCTATTTACCCTTCCTTCTTATCTCTGTACTGATGACAGAGGTGGCTCAAGACTTTGTGAGGCCTTATGCAAAACTTAGACATGAGACTCCAATCATGCCCATAATGGAAAAAAATAATTCCGCGAGGCCCGCTTATGTGAGACAGGGCTCTTAACGCTGCCTGAGCACAGCAGTGTTATGGTCCCGTGTCCCTCAAAACTGGGGTAATGCAAAGTGCTGAAGCATGGGTTTTCAGCGTTCGGGGCAAGGCAAGTAATTTGCACCCCCTAACCTGTGGGCTTACCTATTCTCAGCTCACTCTGGTCTGGGAGATGGGGAGTGAGAGAGAGGTGGAGGTAGAGAGATAGAGAGAGAGAGAGAGAGAGAGAGAGAGAGAGAGAGAGAGAGGGGCTGAGAGATGGGACAGTGAGAGAGATAGGGGATGAGATAGAGAGCAGGCTAAGAGATGGGAGAGTGAGAGAGGGGTGGAGTGTGAGAGAGAAAGGGGTGGAGTGCGAGAGAGAGTGAGAGAGGGGTAAGAGAGAGGGTGTTAGAGAGGGGGAAGCGAGAGATGGGGGAAGAGAGAGGGAAAGGGGAGTGTGGGGGGGCATGAGAGAGGGGTATCTGAGAGAGAGAGGGCTGAGAGGGAAAGGAGGTAGGGGTGAGAGAGAGAGGGGGACTGAGAGAGGGAGGGTGAGAGGGGGTGAGTGAGAGAGAGGGGGCTGAGAGAGAGTGGGGGTAAGGGGGACAATGAGAGGGAGACCACATACCCCTGTCCCTATCTGCCGTTCCTCCTCTCCCCCCCCTGCAGGCTTTGTGTGCGGGTAGGTATGTGTATGATGCTTGGTACCTGATGGCAAGCAGCAGGCAGCACACAGTGTCCTTTTTGATCCAGGGGTGCTCTCAATGGTCTGCTCGTTCCAGCGGCTCCTTGGCAGCCTCTGCATCATGATTAGCAGAAACACAGGATCTCTATCTTCCCAACTAGCAGAACGGCGATCTGCCTTATTTACATAGGCAGACCACCGTTCTGCCTCTCTCAGAAATGATCGACAGGTGCTGGCAGACATCGGGCCCCCCAGACCTGCTGATTGGCTCCCCCTGTGTCCCGGTGCACGCATACACCCCAGACCCTGAAAAGTGAAGTCGCGTACAAGTATGATTTCGCACAGGAGAGCTGCCACCCCACACTATTTGTATGCAGGGTGGTCGGCAAGTGGTTAAAGTAGAACTCTGGCCTCCCGTGGGAGATATATAAGGCACAAATCAGTTCATGTGCTGATAGGAGGAGAGAGCAGAGTGACAGAGAGATGAGCTCATCAGTCTGCTGCTTCTCTCTTCACTGTCCAATCAAAGGCTAGGGTGGGACTAGGATAATCTGAGATCAGAGAAAGTGGATTGAATGATGCTAGGAGACTGAGGTCATCTAGTGGCAGTAAAAAATATGCTATGGGGTACATCTCTTGAATTAAGGTGATTAATGCAGCAGGATTTTGTTTTATTTTATCTTTAGTTGGGCTATTAATGTTTATCTTGTTATTTTTGACTGGAGTTTTGCCTTAAAGCGATGCAGTCACAATGTTAAATCCCAGAAAAAGAAAAACATTTAAGTAAATACCTCTTCTTTGCAATCAAACAGCGCTTTGATGCTGGGAACTTATATCCTGGTTTATTAGCATACATGACTCTACAGTACTGCCAACAGGTTTCAAGGTTTTAGAAACCCTTATGCCCCATACACACGGTCGGACATTGATCAGACATTCCGACAACAAAATCCATGGATTTTTTTCCGACGGATGTTGGCTCAAACTTGTCTTGCATACACACGGTCACACAAAGTTGGTCAGAAATTCCGAACGTCAAGAACGCGGTGACGTACAACACGTACGACGAGCAAAGAAAAGCAGCCAAGGAGCCAACAATTGTATCGTGTGTATGAGGCTTTAGTGTATTCTCACTTTTTTAGCCAAATTATAATAACACCTACTTTATATTTGTTACATGTCCCCATTCACATAGCATAACTTTAGTAACAAAATTTTTTTTTTTAAGTTGAAGTTTACTTTTTTAGATACTCTTTTCTGCAAACTCTAGCAATGGAATTTTTTTTTTAGTTCTCTTTGTTTATGAAGAGGCTGGTTTTGCCATAAATAATCTTGTCTGAGTTGTGCCCAAAATCTGGGGCAAAGCTGTGCATGGTAGTCAATCGGCTTCTAACTGCACTCTCCAGTTTTTGTAAATCAACCCGTCTTTTCTAACAAAAGGTTAAATATTTACATAGTGGGCTCCTTGGCTGCTTTCACACTGAGTGGCGCTTTACCGTCATTTTAGCGGTGCTTTTAACCGCACTAGTGGCCGATGAAGGGGTTAAATGCGCCCGTGTATTATTTTCACCTAGGGAAAAACGTGTCAATGAAAAAACACAGTACACAGGTGTTTAAAGTAATTTATAAGGCAGCTTTGGGGTCTTCTTCCGACTTCGGGGGTCTCTCCGGCGTCTCCTCCCGGTGTCCTGATCTTCTGCCGGCTCCTCTGCTATCTTCTGCAGCTCTCTTGCTAGCGGTGGCCTGGACTTCTGCCTTCTTGTCTTCTTCACTCTTCTCTTCTTCCGATGTTGACACGAGGCTCTCTCCAGCTGGAATGCTCTCCGAGCGCTCCGCAATGGACTTATATAAGCAGTGACCACGCCCCCTTATGACGGCACAGTCCCAGCATGCCCCAAGACTGTGACCTCATAAGGGGGCGGGGTCACCGCCTATATAAGTCCACTGCGGAGCGCTCAGAGAGCATTCCAGCTGGAGAGAGCTTTGTGTCAACATTGGAAGAAGAGAAGAGTGAAGAAGACAAGAAGGCAGAAGTCCGGGCCACCGCTAGCAAAAGAGCTGCAGAATATAGCAGGGGAGCCGGCAGAAGATCAGGACACTGGGAGGAGATACCAGAGAGACCCCTGAAGTCAGAAGAAGACCCCTGAAGTCGGAAGAAGACCCAGGAGCTGCCTAATAAATTACTTTAAAAACCTGTGTACTGTGTTTTTTCATTGACACTTTTTTCCCCTAGGTGAATGGGTAGGGGTATGATGTACCCCATACTCATTTACAAAGGGTGGGAGGCCGGGATCTGGGGGCCCCCTTATTAAAGGGGGCTTCCGGATTCCAATAAGCCCCACGCCCGCAGACCCTGACAACCAATGGCCAGGGTTATCGGGAAGAGGCCCTTGTCCTCATCAACATGGGGACAAGGTGCTTTGGGGTGGGGGGGGCCGCAGGGCGCCCCCCTGCCCCAAAGCACCCACCCCCCCATGTTGAGGACATGCGGCCTGGTACGGTTCAGGGGGGGGGGGGCGCTCGCTCCTCCCCACCCCCATTCCTGACCGGCCAGGCTGCGTGCTCGAATAAGGGTCTGGTATGGATTGGGGGGAACCCCCACGCCATTTTTTCAGCATAGGGGGTTCCCCTTAAGATCCATACCAGACCCAAGGGCCTGATATGCTCTTGGAGGGGGAACCCATGCCGGTTTTTTATTTAAAATTTGGTGCGGAGTTCTCCCTCAAGATCATCTGAGCAAAAGTCACATACCGAAGTCAGATCATGCGTGACGGCGATCCGACTTTCATCCAACTTCAATGATAGTCAATGGGCTGAAGTAGGATCATAGTCGGACCAAAGTAGTACAGGGAGCATTTCTAAAGATGGAACGACTTGTGTCGGACCAGTTAGGACGGCTCCCATAGGGAACCATTGAATTCCACACGTCATGCGACTTGAGCTCCCAATGTCGGAGCATTTGTTGGACCACTGTGAACCCAGCCTAAGACTTAAAATTAATATTGACATCAATAAACACAGAACAGAAATGGGAATTCTTCAAAAAGACTGTTTGGGACCTCACTGCAAAGTGTATTCCCATGGCAAAAAGTTTAAAAGGCTAAAAATAAAACCTATGTTGCTCACAGCCAAAGTTAAAAAATGCTATAAACAATAGGAAAAGAGATTTAAAAAAAATATAAAAATAAAAGGAACACTATTGTCGTTTAAAGGTTACAAAGAATATAACAGAATATGTAAAATGGAAATCAAGGATGCAAAAATTCAAAGCTAAGGACAGATTGCAAAAGATAGTAGGACAAACCCCCAAAAATTCTTTAAAAATATTAATAGTAAAAAGGTCAGGTCTGAACATGTAGGCCCTTTACAAAATAACCTAGAGTGGGTGACGGAGGACAAAGAAAAGTCAAATTTATTAAATACATTCTTCAGTTTTGTGTATACAAAGGAGCATGGGGAAGCTCATGCCCATAATGGGGATGGTATCGACACAGCCCCAAATGATCCACAATGGCTCAAAAGTGATATGGTACAGAAATATTTAGAGGGAATAAAGGTTGATAAAGCACCTAGACCAGATGGCATTCACCCACGGATCCTAAAAGAATTGATCTCTGTCATTTCAAAGCCATTGTATCTAATTTTTAGGGATTCATTAATGACGGGAATGGTACCACTGGATTGGCATAGGGCCAATGTGGTGCCCATATTTAAAAAGGGAACAAAGTCTTTACCAAGTAACTATAGACCTGTTAGTTTAACTTCTATAGTCAGGAAGATACTGGAGAGTTTAATAAAAGACCACATAGATGAGTTCTTGCTGGAAAACAATATTTTAAGCAACAGACAGCATGGGTTCACGAAAGACAGAAGTTGTCAAACAAACCTGTTTTGTTTTTTTTTACAAAATTGTCACATTGACAGGTTATTTCTCTCACAGAGCATAATCATACAACAAATTACACCCCAAAATACATTCTGCTACTCTTCCCGAGTATGGCAATACCACATGTGTGAGACTTTTACACAGCCTGGCCACATACAGAGGCCCAACTGTGAAGTAGCACCTTCAGGTGTTCTACAAGCATAAATTACACATCTCATTTCTCAAACACCTATTACATTGTTGAAGGCCCTGGAGCACCTGGACAATGGAATTGCCCACAAAATGACCCCATTTTGGATAGCAAACACCCCACCATATAATCTATGAGGCATAATGAATCTTTTGAATGGTTAATTTTATTCCAGAAGTTTTTGGAAAATGTAGAGAAAAAAATGAAAACACATTTTTTTTCTATACAAAGTGGTCCATTTATAAGATATTTCAACACATAGCAAATACATAACAAAAATGACACCCTAAAATACATTCTGCTACTCCTCCTGAGTATGGCGATACCAAATGTTTGAGCCTTTTACACAGCCTGGCCACATACAGAGGCCCAACATCCAAGTAGCACCATCAGGCGTTCTAGGAGCATAAATTACATATATAATTTCCTGGCAACCTATCATTTTTGAAGGCCCTTTATATTTCTAACACATAGCATGTACATACCAAGAATTACAATCCAAAATAAATTCTATTGCGGAAAGGTAAAAAAAAAAAACATTACCTGTGCTTTTAGTAGTGTCCACAGAGGAGAGCACTAGTCCAGGCAGCAGGCAGGGATGTGCTTAGTGACAGCAATATTAATTATCCAGGCAGCAGGCAGGAATATTGTCTATAGTCAGCACAAGGATATTGTCAGCATAGCACAGTCCATAGAAATTGTCCAAGCAGAGACAGCCAGCACAGCAATAATATTGGTCCTGGTACACTGTTACCTGCAGACACTCATTATTGTACCTCTTTCTAGCCCTTCATAAACATATTGCCTCTTGCTACAGCTAATTATTTGCATAGTCCAGGTAGCAGGCAGAGGTGTGGTCCATCCATGCGGCAGGCAGAGGCATGATGGCAGTAAGTCAGCAGCGGGCTGAGGGCTGCAATCAGGTAAAACCTGTGCACATGGGCACAGGGGTAGAGTTTTCGACCCACCCAAATCTCTATGAAGCCTCCGGACTCCAGACCCTAATCCGGAAATTCTGAAACACAGAGAAAACAAAAAAATTGTTTTCTCCATCTGGAAAAACAATTCTGGAGCCCCTCACATATGTGAGACCCCTGTGTACTACAGTAGCAGGGCAACAGATCAGTCCATGCGGTAGGCAAAAGCATAGTCCATTAAACAGGCCAGGGTCAGTTCACATGCAAGCAGTCCAAGTGGTGGGCAGAAGCGTAGTTGATAAAACAGGCCAGGGTCAGTTCACATGGAAGCAGTCCAAACGGTAGGCAGAGGCATAGTCACAAAAACGGCCAGGGTCAGTTCACATGGAAGCAGTCCAAACAGTAGGCAGAGGCATAGTCACAAAAACGGCCAGGGTCAGTTCACATGGAAGCAGTCCAAACGGTAGGCAGAGGCATAGTCAAAAACAGGCCAGGGTCAGTTCACATGAAAGGCAGTGGCATGGTTATTTGGGGAAGCATAGAAAAGGGTCAGCACAGATGATGAAATGGTAAAAATATGGGCTAATATTTTAGGGTTGGGATTGCTAAAGTTGGAAGCATTCACCAATGCAAAGGCCAGGTTGGGAGGGACACTGGGGACAATCGTAGCTGGTGTCTCTTAAAAATCCTCTTTTGCTGCACACGCAACATTTTTTTTGCCGTCTTTGGCCTGCTTCAGATGGTGGAATGTTGTACGGGAAGTAGCGCTCATGAAGTCGGCTAACAGCATCAGAGCGAAGGTCTTCTGGGGGGGTCTTTGTTAATAGATGAGGGACGTGACAACTCCCTGGTTTCACTCAATCTTCATCATTGTTCGAGCTATATCCCAGATGTCCAAGTCTGGGGCCACACATGGACAGGTCAAACAGTGCTCTTCACCACAGACAACCAGGCTACGACCAACATCATCAATAAGGTGGGAACCCAGAGCCGACCCAATGACTACTTCTATCCCATCTTGGTCACAACTAACAGTGGATTGAAGCCACATCTTAACAACGCTACCCAGCTCATCACACTGAAACACACTGAAGGCTTATTGCACCATCTGGAACACCTACTGCAGGTTTCTAGTCGCTTTCCCCAGAACCACAGCAGATGACGTTAGACACGTCCTAGCCTTTATATCATATTGTCACACGCAGCTGGCTCTTGCTCTTAACATTATCAGGCTATACCTAGCCGGCATTCAGCATTTCCTGTCCTCACGGGATCCCGGTAAGCCATCTGTGTTCACGGCCCATACAGTAAGGTCCCTCCTACGTGGTATCCAAAAGCAGAAGCCCGCAACCAACGGCAAACACTTACCCATCATGAGCGCTATCTTTAGGGGCATGTCTGAAATCCTCACACATTCCCCTTTGGGGTTCTGTCCAGCCTAGTCATCCAGACAGCCATTTACCAGGCCTTCTATGGCTTCCTAGCCTAGTGAGCTCACCTCTGGTTGCATCAGTAGCCAGATACTGTACAGACACCTCCTGTCCCGCTTCCCAAATCATTATGTCCTTCATCTTATGGTCTCCAAAACACAACAAACCAGACCTGGAGTGGACATCATTCTTTCGGACCAGCAACACCTGGTGCCCAGTAACGATCCTTGACTGGCTGCTCTCTCACCTACCCAGCCAGTGAGTCCTGTTTCTGATCTCTCACCTACCCAGCCAGTCAATCTTTAGCCCACTACTGCCTTTTCCGGTCAACCCCCTGCGTGGCAGCAAGTTTATTAAGCATGTTTAGGTCCTAATGGCCAACTTAGGCCTTGACCCAGGTCGATATTCAGGACATTCCTTTCAGATCTGTGCAGCCTCAGCTGCATCTCAGAATGGAGTACCAGACCATGTGATCAAGAAACTAGGCAGATGGAAGTCCACCTGCTTCGCCAGATACATTCCAAACCCTCAAGTGGAGATGGCCCATGCCTTCTCCAAGCTTGCTCAATTAGGTTAGAGCCAAAAAAGACATACTTCTCTACCTGGTTATTTTTGCCCCTTTTTCTTGGCATACTGACCAGATGACCAAAGCCTCACCTCAGGACTATTTATGTTGTAAGTCTTGTCGCGTGTTTATGTGATCCACAAATGTCTTGGTCGTAGGGCCATGACCAAAAATTAGAAGGCCAGTATAGTGGCCTGAATTTATGGGAAGAGCCCGGAGAGTATTTAAGCAGACCACTACCCCTTGCTCTTTGTCGGATCCAGTGCGCGATACCCTCCCTCCCACTACCCTTTTACAGCACTTCTCAGCATATTCTCCTCCACAAGCATCCATTACTTATCTTAAGTATGCCCCCTTTTCTTGGCATAACAACCAGACGACCAAAGCCACACCTCAGGTCTATTTATGTTGTAGGTCTTGTCACATGTTTATGTGATCCACATTTGTCTTGGTCACTGGGCCATGACCATATATTTATATGCATACAGTATCTCACAAAAGTGAGTACACCCCCTCACATTTTTTGTAAATATTTTATTATATCTTTTCATGTGACAACACTGAAGAAATGACACTTTGCTACAATGTAAAGTAGTGAGTGTACAGCTTGTTTAACAGTGTAAATTTGCTGTCCCCTCAAAATAACTCAACACACAGCCATTAATGTCTAAACCGCTGGCAACAAACGTGAGTACAACCCTAAGTGAAAATTTTTAAAGAAAAAAAAATTGGATATTTATTATCGCAAAAGGTAAAAATTATTGTGTTTTTTTTTAAACTTGTCAATATTCTTTTGTTTATAGCGCAAAAAATAAAACCGCAGAGGTTATCAAATACCACTAAAAGAAAGCTCTATTTGTGGGGAAAAAATGATAACAATTTCATTTGGGTACAGTGTTGTATGACCGCGCAATTGTCATTCAAAGTGCGACAGCGCTGAAAGCTGAAAAATGGCTTGGGCAGGAAGGGGGCGAAAATGCACTGTATTGAGGTGGTTAAAAAATGTTTGGTCGCAGCGGGATTGAGGGTGGATAATTATTCTTCCCATTCTTTCCGCATTGGAGCAGCTACGGAGGTGGTCCGCTGTGGATTAGATGAGAAGGCGGTGCAAAATATTGGGCGCTGGGAGTCTGCTCGATTCTGATGCTATATCCGCCTTCATTTATTGTAAGTTTTTCAGGGGGGGTGGTTTTTTGCTTGTGGCTCCTCTCTCTCTTCTATTTCCTCACATATTCATGTTGTTTGTTCGTGTAGGTCATTAATTTGGTTTGGGGGCTATATGTTTCCTTTACCCCCTTTCTTTAAAAATAAGCGCATATAGATTGGTTTGCGCAAAAGTTATAGCGTCTACAAAATAGGGGATAGATTTATAACATTTTAATTTTTTTTTATTTTTTTACTAGTAATGGCGGCGATCTGCGATTTTTATCATGACTGTGATATTACGGCGGACACATCGGACACTTTTGACACATATTTGGGACCATTCACATTTATACAGCGATCCGTGCTATAAAAATGCATTGATTACTGTATAAATGTGACAGGCAGGGAAAGGGGTTAACACTAGGTGGTGATCGAGGGGTTAACTGTGTTGCTAGGGAGTGATTCTAACTGTAGGGGGCGGGGACTCACTAGGGGAGGAGACCGATCGGTGTTCCTCTGTACTGGGAACACACCATCGGTCTCCTCTCCTCTGACAGGAACGTGGATCTGTGTGTTTACACACACAGATCCACAGTCCTGCTGTGTTACCGGTAATCGTGGGTGCCCGGCGGACATCGCGGCCGCCGGGCACGCGCACCGGGTGCCTAGTGACACGGCGGGCGTGCGCGATCGCCGCCGGCGGTGCGCGCCCCCTGGTGCCCTAGGAAAGCGAGGCCTTCATATGACGCCCGCCCGCCATGAGAGCTGCGCCACCTGGCCGTCAATTGACGGCCGGCAGTCGGCAAGCAGTTAAACACTGCCTGAAATTGGAAGCGAGACAAAGCCGTTCCGTCTTCATGCTTGAAGAAAACCCCCTGACCTTGAGGCCTAATTTGACAGAAATCCCCCACAGCCGCAACTGGACATATTGGAGAGCGAGGGACCGCCTTCAACTCTACCCGTGCACCCTTACCAAACTGATCCATCTTAGATCACCTCAGGAACACCCCCAAAGTATCACCCCGTACCCACACATCTTGAATTCCCAGGCCACCTTCACCATTCCTGTTCTGACTAACCATTTCGACCACCCAAAAAGCCCCAAAGAAGGCCAATACAAAAACGGCCCGGAACAAAACCCTCTCATACCCAGACACACAAACCTTACCCAACTGACCTACCACAACACCCAGAACCGTGAAAGAAACAGAGCGTCTCATGTCGGCAGCCGCCCGACCAACACGGTATCCCCCCAAAGCACGCCGAACCATAAATGCCTTGGTCGCATCCCGTTGCCCCTCCAATTGGAACATAAAAGCCAGCCCAGCTAATTTTCGCAACATATACGAGGCCGAGATCCCGCCCTCAAAATTCCTACCAATAAAATAAAGCAACAAATTTACTCTACCCTTATTGTGAGAGCATTCCCCAACTTCCCTTACCAAGTCTCCCCATTCCTGCCAAACCTTGCTGTATGCTGTCTAAGTAGCTGCAGAGACCGACTTACAAATCAACAACTGGGCAGGGGCAATGCGATGCTCCATAATTGCTCGGGGCAGGGAATCCCACGTAGCTCCGTTTCCGGCGCCAGTTGATGGAATCTGTCCCACTGGAAAGGAGACAATGTATCAGCCACTGAATTATCAATCCCCGTAACATGCACAGCAGACACAAAACAATTAATACGCAAACAAGTAAGAACCAGATGCCACAGTAAGTGCACAACTGGAGGTGAAGAAGCACTGTTATTATTAATGACCTGTACCACCCTCTGGTTATCACAGTAAATGTACACAGTGATTCCTGAAATTCCTGAATTCCTGAAATCCTCCCCCCAGAGCTCAACAGCCAGCACGATGGGAAACAATTCCAATGCTGCCAGATTGCGTACCAAACCAGCCTCCCTCCATGCTGCTGGCCACTCCCGGTGCTCCAACGACCCTGGTAGAAAGCCCCAAAACCACCTGAACCTGCCGCGTTGGTGAAAAGTTCCAAGTCAAGATTTGAAACCACCCACCCCAACCAAAGAGATCGGCCATTATAGGAAGCCAAAAAGGAGTCCCACACCTTCAAATCTTCCCTATGATCCTGCAACAATCTAATGTAATGATGTGGTGCCGCTGCCAGTCACCTGCCAAAATTGTTTTTAAAAAATCGCGTGGGGTCCCCCTCAAAATCTATACCAGACCCTTCTGGTCTGGTATGGATTTTAAGGGGAACCCCGCGCCAAAATGTAAAAAAAAATGGTGTAGGGTCCCCCCAAAAATCCATACCAGACCCTTATCCGAGCATGCAACCTAGCAGGCAGCAGGAAAAGAGGGGGGGACGAGAGAGCGCCCCCCTCCTGAACCGAACCAGGCCACATGCCCTCAACATTGGGGTGGTGCTTTGGGGTAGCCCCCCAAAACACCTTGTCCCCATGTTGATGGGGACAAGGGCCTCATCCCCACAACCCTTGCCCGGTGGTTGTGGGGGTCTGCGGGCGGGGGGCTTATCGGAATCTGGAAGCCCCCTTTAACAAGGGGACCCCCAGATCCCAGCCCTCCCCCCTGTGTGAAATGGTAAGTGGGTACAAAAGTACCCCTACCATTTCACAAAAAAACTGTCAAAAATGTTAAAAATGACAAGCGACAGTTTTTGACAATTCCTTTATTTAAATGCTTATTCTTTCTTCTATCTTCTATCTTCTATCTTCTATCTTCTATCTTCTTTCTTCTATCTTCTATCTTCCTTCGGTTTCTTCCTCTTTTTCTGGTTCTTGTGGTTCTTCCTCTGGTGTTCTCGTCCGGCATATTCCTCCACGACGTCTTCTTCCCTTCTTCTCCTCGGGCCGCTCTGCATCCATGATGGCATGATGGGAGGCTCCTGCTGTGTGATGCTTCTCCTCTTCTGACGGTTCTTAAATAACGGAGGGCGGGGCCACCCGGTAACCCTGCCCCCCTCTGACACACGGGGACTTGACAGGGACTTCCCTGTGGCATTCCCCGTGACGTCAGAGGGGGCGGGTCACCCGTTACCTGGCCGTTTTTAAAACTTTTTTTGCATTGATCCATGTCCCCTGGGGCAGGACCCAGGTCCCCAAACACTTTTTATGACAATAACTTGCATATAAGCCTTTAAAATTAGCACTTTTGATTATTCATGTTCGTGTCCCATAGACTTTAAAGGTGTTCACGTGTATGAACAAATTTTTTGCCTGTTCGCATGTTCTGGTGTGAACCGAACAGGGGGGTGTTCGGCTCATCCCTAGTGGCTAGTTTGTACACCAATATTGACCACAAGGGGGCCCTGGATGCTGTTAAGTGGGTCTTAGAGAATGGCGAAAGTAAGATGGAGGATAATTGATGCATATTTATTCTTAAGTGTTTAGAATTTTGTTTACAACACAATTTTTTTTGGTATGATAATAAATTTTATTTGCAAAAAAAAAGGAGTCGCTATGGGTGCTAAATTTGCCCCGAGTGTAGAGAACCTCTATATGGTCAAATGGGAGACAGAATGTGTTCTGAGTGGGAACCACACAGGCATCATGTTGTATAAGAGATTCATAGATGACCTGTTGATCATTTGGAGCAACAGTATGGAATCCTTGATGGGATTATTGGAGTCTATGAGCAACAATGATCAAAACATCTCTCTCACTTGGGACATCAGCCAAAACAATGTACACTTCCTAGATTTTGGAAATATGTAACACCACACAAGGAATTGTAACTAAAACCTTCTTTAAGGCCACTGACCGCAACTCATACATTCTGGGATATTACATGTTTATTGATTGAGGCTTTACCTCCCTGTTATTCTAAAACACAGGCTGGGGGGGCGTGACACAGCCTGCGACTGCCACATTACAACACTGTTTTTCAAAAACCCGCACACAGTAAACCAGGCTGAGATGGATGGATGGATGGATGGATGCCAAGACTGAAGTGATCCTCATTAACATCACCAGCTGAGTCCAGTAACAACTCCCAAATGAGTTGATCCCTGCTGCCAATACTAGCATCTAACACTACATCTGTTATGCCTACTCTATATACCTCCTGATCTCAGATACTGTCAGCTATCTGCATATCTAGCAGCATTAATAAAAAAAAAACCAGAACACTGTGCTCCGAATGGACATTAGGACTGGCTGAATGGACATTAGGACTATCTGACTGAAGATTAACTAACTCTCAGGAAAGGATTACAACAATATATCATCTTAAAAGAGTTACATGTAGCTACATGAACTTTAAATGTGCACTGACAGGAAAGGATTGCAAAAACTAAACGATCATGAGAAGCAATCATCACAAATAAACTGATCCCATTTAAAACA
Organism: Aquarana catesbeiana; assembly: GCA_037953035.1. Classification (NCBI taxonomy): domain Eukaryota; kingdom Metazoa; phylum Chordata; class Amphibia; order Anura; family Ranidae; genus Aquarana; species Aquarana catesbeiana. The sequence continues at coordinate 923,308 of JBBHAA010000512.1, read as the reverse complement.
TCTTGATAGATTTGCTGTCGGCACCTATAGCACCTTACTACAAGCACTGACCTTCACTCACACATATTTAGAAGGAGTTTTTAGGAGGACTGACATGCAGGGCTGGACTGGCCTACTGTGGATTGCGGGAAATTTCCTGGTAGGCCGCCTGCAATGGGGCCGCATTGCAGGGCAGATCCTGGGTGCTCAGGCTGGCCCTGTAATGGTCCATTGGGCTGCCTCAGAGGGGAAGGGGATTGCGATCACCGCCGGATTACACAGAGTGGGGATCTCCCGCTTACCCAGTGGCCACTGTCAGACAAAGTCCCACCTCCTGGTCCGGCTCCTATGATAGATGTCACACTGGTCCAATGCTGGGACATGTGACTCTCCTTTCTCTCAAATCCCCTGCACTGGTAAGGCTGCATTCATGGGCACTGGTGAGGCTGCATTGGATGGGCACTGGTGAGGCTGCATTGATGGGCATTGGTAGGGCTGTATTAATGGGTACCGGTGATGCTATATTGATGGGCACTGATCAGGCTGCATTATTGGGCATTGGTAAGGCTGCGCTGATGGGCACTGATCAGGCTGCATTGATGGGCACTGGTAAGGCTGCATTGAATTGGCACTGGTGAGGCTGCACTAATGGGCACGGGTGAGGCTGCACTAATGAACACTGGTGAGGCTGCATTGATGGGCACTGATGAGGCTGCACTGATGGGCACTGGTGAGGCTACATAGGATGAGCATTGGTGAGGCTGCATTGATGGGCGCTGATCAAGCTGCATTGATGGGCGATGGTGGGACTGCATTGATGGGCACTGGCAAAGCTGCATTGATGGGCACTGGCAAGGCTGCACTGGTGGGCACTGGTGAGGCTGCACTGATGGGCATTGGTGACGCTACATTGATGGGCATTGATCAGGCTGCATTGGATGGGCACTGGTGAGGCTGAATTGGATGGGCACTGGTGAGGCTGCATTGATGGGCACTAGTGAGGCTGCACTGATGGACACTGGTGATGCTACATTGATGGGCACTGATTAGGCTGCATTGGATGAGCAATGAAGAGGCTTCACTAATGGGCACTGGTGACAGTGCATTGATGGGCATTGATCAGGCTGCATTGATGGGCACTGATGAGGCTGCATTGATAGGCACTAGTAAAGCTGCATTGACGGGCACTGATCAGGCTGCATCGATGGGCAATGATTAGGCTGCATTTATGGACACTGATGAGACTGCATTAATGGGCACTGGTGAGGCAGCATTGATAGGCACTAGTGAGGCTGCATTGATGGGCATTGATCAGGCTGCATTGCAGGGCAATGATGAGGCTGTGCTAATGGGCACTGGTGAGTATAATACATTCTTCAAATGTGTTTTCCCTTTTATGAACAGGAAAATAATGATGTTATGCTGTTGGGCTGGTATAATAATGCTATGGGGCTGGTATGAAATTGTTTCCAGGGCTGGTTTTTCCCTGACAGGTATAGTGAATGCCTGTATCCTGATTAGTCGGTCCTACAAGTGGCCACTTATGACTTTATTTATCGTATATGTTGGTCTAGATAACATAGTCTCTGGGGTGGTGATGGTTTTTTTTTTGTTTTGTCATATTTTTATGAATTGTCAATTTCTTCATTTTGTTATTAGCATACTTGCATAAATTATATAACCTATGTACTCAGTCAGGATATATGCCCAAATAGTCCCAAGAAATAACCACCTTTCTAGGGTGAAACTTTTTCCTTCTTCCCCTAATTTTCCTTCTTAGTTGGAAACCTACAGCATGTGAACAGGCAGGAGAAGGGCAGAGGAGTGACCATTCTTATGTCAAACCGCTCCTTTCTGTGCCTCGACACCACAGGCCAGATGAATCAAAAAGTTACAACACTGTCCTTAAATGAATGGAACTATTAACCCTTAAGTATGTAAACCCACTCAAATAGAAAAATAGAGTCCTGGGTGTTAGTATTTGTATTTATGTAACTAACTGATTAATCCCTTAGTGGGGAGGGATATGTTGTAGTCTCTCAGAGAAGAAAGAAGCCTTTGGTCTTCAGCTAGCTTTTTAGTGAAGTACTTGAGATATCCTGGTAATCAAGAGAAGGTGAAGTGGCTGGGTGATGGCTTAGGCAACAGTGTGTAGCAATGTGTACTTCTAGTGTCCTGTGGAAGGAAGAATGCTGTTGCTGCTCCACAAAGAGTCAGTGTAGCACCAGGTCCTACAGGCATAGGCAAAATAAAAAAACAATGGTGTCTGCATGCAGTGTCTCTTGTGTTATAAGAATGGGCATGTGCCCCCTCACCAGTCCCAACAACTCATGGTAATGGAAGTGGTGTGAGCCTCAGCAATAGGCCTCCATAGAGCCCTGCTCAAGTGGTAAAGCAGTCTGACGACACACCATGCTTCAGCTCAGCTGGATCTGGCATTGATGTGTGAAGATAGGCCTGCAGGCTGCCGCTGAACAGCAGTGGATGTTCCTGCACCCGCATGCAACTCAGCCACAGCACATACTGACATAGAGCCACCTCTCCCAGTATCCTGTTCTTCTTCTCCAGCCAGCTGGTATTTGTAGTTCAAAACAGTCCAGCTGAATGCAAATCTTAGCTCCCTGGACTACACATCTCAAGATCATTTTCTTTGTTCTTAGAACTCAGTATCTCTTCAGGATATGAACACTAGGAGAGAACAGTGTCTCCTGACAATGCAGGCAACATTATCCAGCTCCTGGCTACATGTCTAAATGGCGAAAGAAAGAAATCAGGATGATGAAGCACAAGTCATTTTACTGCCCTCTGAAATTGCACCTCTCTAAGAGCCTGTCTCACAGTTTGTGGTCTTTCCGGTTTCAGGATTTTGAGTATTTATGCCTTGCAAGCCTTGTCACACTCTGCTACTTCTCCTATGGTGACCCACAAGGGCACTTCTCATAATGTTAATATGACCACAAATGCCATTGTGGTTTGCTGACTTTCATGTATCTACTTCCACTTTTGTGTTCTGCCTGTGCCAATATGAACTTTGTATACACAGCTCCTCTTTATTGGGTCATATGAAAATCTGTATTTATAATCACACTCTCAGGAATGACAAAAAAAATTAACTATGAATGTTTTAGGCAGATCTCATTAAATCTTTGGTCTAAACTTTCATTTTATAACACACAGCATTGTAATAACCATACAAACTTGCAGCTTATGCATGCGTTTGCAAATGTGTGCTAACTAAACCCCTGTTTTTAATGCAGACTGTTGGACAGGTTAATTTGGTCAGTTGGCAGACTGGTTGGTGAGTTGAACTATGGAATGTTCTGTTTTTGTATTTCATGTGTTTGCCCTTCAATGTGCTCCTTGCTGTGAAGGCCAGTTATAGGTGGGGGCAGGGGCCATTTGTTTGTTACTGGGGTATATTTGGTCTGGGGACACACTGTACACCTTTGCTGCCATTGTGCTCTTGCTGGGTATCCAGTGTGCTCCTGTTCCTTTAAGGGGGATTGGGCTGCCTCCAGGTCCACCTGCCCCTCATCTATCTATTTAATGCATGTGCTTCCATTGTGGAGACGCTTATAGATTCAGTAGTGTTAGGACTGCAAGCATTCACAGGGTGCCGTGAAGAGGCCTTGCAGCTTATGCATGCGTTTGCAAATGTGTGCTAACTAAACCCCTATTTTTAACGCAGACTGTTGGACAGGTTAATTTGGTCAGTTGGCAGACTGGTTGGTGAGTTGAGCTATGGAATGTTCTGTTTTTGTCTTTTATTTATGCCTTGCAAGCCTTGTCACACTCTGCCACCGATAAGTTATTTCTCCTATGGTGACCCACAAGGTTACTTTTCATAATATTATTATGACCAAAAATGCCATTGTGGTTTGCTGACTTTCATTTATCTACTTCCACTTTTGTGTTCTGCCTGTGCCAATATGAACTTTGTGTACACAGTTCCTCTTTATTGGGTCATATGAAAATCTGTATTTATAATCACACTCTCAGGAATGACAAACATATCTAACTATGAATAGAAAAAATATTACCGCGCTAACACAAAAATAAAAAATACATAAATTAGCAGCAGTTCTAAATTGTGGGATATGCACAATCAAATAGAATAGTGGGTGGGTAGGACCCACGCTGTAACCAAATTGTGTATGGATCTCTGAAGGATCACATAAATAATATAAGAAAAAACAGAAACATAACTGTGTATAAAAAAATATTAAGTCAATAAAATAAAAAAAGTCCAAAAGTGAATTAAAAGAAAAAGTCCCTGGGCGTGGCCTGGACGGAGACCGTGATGGCAGCATAAGCTAAGAGCTCCTGCGATCCGGGGACAGATCTCAGCTTGAAGGGGAGCCCACACCTCGACATCAGCATGAGCAGATCCACCCGGAGCTCCTCAACATCTCGTACCACAATAGACCCAGGTATGCAACTCAGTAGGAACATTCCTGACATATTTCGTACCCAAAAACTGTCTGCACACGCGGTCTCGCAGGCCCAGGCGCCGGCCTCGCCTCCTGAACTGCCCGACATGCAGACCATGGGTACTCTTACTCCTACAACTGACACCGGACGAACACACATGCTCAATCTGTTCGACCTGGAAAAAGTAGCGTCGGATATTAAAAGCACGGTGACAGCAGCTATTGCTGACCTGAAATCGGACATGCAGGCGATTGCACACCGCATTGACACGGTAGAACAAACAACCCTGACTCACGCAGCGGCCATTCGCCAGGTTCAATCTGCCTATGATTCACAACTCTCCCAAATGTTTGACCTCCACAGGCATGTGGAGGACCTCGATAACCGCAGCCGCCGGCACAACATAAGAGTAAGAGGGATACCTGAAAGTATTGATCCAAACTCAGTATAGCAAACGTTATGTGCACTATTCAATGATTTAATAGGAAGACCTGCAGACTCACCTATTGATATGGAAAGGGCCCACCGTGCTCTGCGCCCCCAGCCCAGGGAAAACGAACCACCCAGAGATATTGTGTGTTGTCTGGTGAACTTTTCCCTTAAGGAGGAAATTCTGCGGAAAGCCAGGGAAAGAGGCTGAGTAATTTTTAACGGGGCTGATTTAAAACTATTCCAGGACTTGTCACAGATTACACTACAAAACAGAAGAGCCCTAAGACCTTTATTGGATGCACTACGCGCTAGGAACATTCAATATCGCTGGAAATTCCCCTTTGCCTTATCTGCGTCCACCAGGGGACGCTCTGCTATTCTTCGCACACCAGATGATCTGAAGAATTTCTGCGACCAGCTCGATCTCCCACGGATCGAACTTCCGGAATGGTATGACCTCTTCTTCCCCTCGGAACCATGGCATCCGGTTTCTCTTAATCCATCTCCGAAGGCACCACGCCAGAGATCACGTAAGGCAGGATCGGCATCTCCGAAAGCACACTCATCCCGTCGAGACCTCTACCAACGAAGTCCTGCTCGTGCACCGCCGTCCCCCCCGGGACGCAACCATCTGGAGGATTGACTGTACCCACTCAGCCATGTCGTAACATCAGTGAGTTTTTGATTTAACCCCCGATGCACACCGCCCCTCCATTTTGTGCTGTGTACTATGCTACGCACCAGGAATGCAACCACTCGACATTCTCCGGCACCTTTCACCCTCACCTGATTCGTCCCTCTCCAGCTTCACCTTTCTGTTACACGCAGGGACTCCCTCATATCTCACAAGCCGGACAGGCCTACATCTGGAAAATAACATTCAGGAATCGAAGTACCAGATCCATAATTTTTTCCATGGAGACTCCCGTCATCTCAAATTGTTTTTTTCTCCCCCTTGAAAATGAATATATGTATTTAGCGAAGGCAGACTTCCGGCTATCCTGATCATCAGGGACGTTGTTCTTGCCCGACCTGAGGTGCCCCTCCTGGGGGTTCCACTCTCTTACTTCAACTCTAATCACCTCCTGCACAGCCTGCCCATAAGGTGGGAAGGAGAGACCCCATTAATCCAGACGTCCCTGATCTTCAGTAAGCAAACCACCTATCTCGGGAGTTAGAACACATACAATGTACCTTATCAGGTTCATGAGGCTCCCGAGGGGGGCATTGAACAAGCAATAGCCTTGCAATCACATTATTGCACATCATGACCCTTCAGTCTAAATGTTGATAATTATCTTACCCTCCCCCCCCTCCTTCCCTTCCCCCCTCCTTCCTTTCCCCCCTCTCTCTCTTTCCCCCTCCTTCCTGACCCCCCCATCCATCCTTCCCCTCTCCCCCCTTGTCCTTCTCATTATCTCTCCTCACGTGATTTGCCATTTTAGTTTTTCTCTCAAGATAGTGACTAGCTTTTCGTTTAGCAGGAAATGTTTAAGTTAGATAACTCTCCCACAGTGTGCATCGGATTGTGATTGTTTTTGTTTTTGTTTGTATTCTTGTATTTGTTTTGGGGGTTTATACTGTTATTTTCTGTTATTTTCTGTTATTTTCTCCCCCTTATTTGATACGCTTATTACATGGCTGAAATAGTAAGGTATACAGTCTATAGGCTATACCTCCTTTTATGTTTATGTTTTTCTAAAAAATGCCAATTGTTCCTATTTTTGGGTTCCTTTACTATGATCCCGGTGGTCCTATAGTATAGTAAAATGTTAAGTGGGCTCCCCACAAAACCACAGCTTACATTTCTTCGCCTAAGCGGAATAGCGGGCCTGTCCCCCGGCCCGCACCCGATCTAAGGTCCCCGTCTCTTTTCACTCCCCCACACAGCGAGTCCCTAAGGACACCAGCTGATACTCCAGGACTTTTTTTCCCCTAGGTGAGGCAGATTTTCTAGCCTCACCTCTGGTGTGTCTTTTTTGCTCGGTTCTTCTCTTCTCTCTTACCCTCCCCTGTACTACCGTCCCCTCCCTCCCTCTCTTTCTCTCCTCCCCATCTCCTATTCCCATTTTTCTTTCCTTTTCACTCCTACACCCCAGACTCACTCCCGCTTTATTACTCCTCACTCCCCCTCTCCACTTTTTCTTTTTCTTTCCCTCCCCTTTTTCTTTTCTTCCTCTTCACTAATTCTCTTTCTCTCCTGCTCTGCCCCTAGGCTCTGGGGCTTGACTGGCCCTGCCCCCGCCCCCTCCTTGACGGCCCTCACACATTGTCTACCACTCCTTACCGCATTACACTTTGGTAGGGCTTGATCCCCAAGCGCAAACAGAGTGCAACCATGCAATCGAAACCATTAACCGAACTGTCTTTGACACTAAAATGTATATCCCTAAATGTAAAAGGTCTTAACCTTCCTGAGAAACGCTCCCAGGTCTTGACATCACTTTCTAAACACAAAGCTCATTTTATTTTTTTGCAAGAGACCCACTTCCGCTCCGACACAATACCTAAACTCGCCAATCACATATATCGATCGGCTCACCACGCCACCAACCCAGATGCCAAAACGAAAGGCGTCTCAATATTAATCTCCAAACATGCAAACTTTCTTCTTTCAGACTCATTGATTGACCCGGCAGGCAGATATATCTTCCTCAAAGGGAAGTACGCAAACAAACCAATAACATTGGCAAACGTTTACTGCCCCAATGAACACCAAGTTTCCTTCCTAAGAGATACCTGTGATCGGCTGGCATCCTTCCAGGAGGGCCTAGTTCTCCTTGGAGGAGATTTTAACGTTCCCCTGAACCCACTATTGGATTCTTCCTCAGGCTCATCTGCCCTACCATACAGAGCTCTACGTCAGATCAAAACCCAATTACAAAACCTGACCCTTCACGATACATGGCGCACATTATCACCCACAGTAAAAGATTACACATTTTTCTCTGCACCGCATCAAAAGTATTCTAGAATCGGGGCGTGGCTAACCGCCGAGCAGTATGGAAGCCTGACTTCACAGCTCCTGCACCGATCGGAGACAACAGCCTCTAAAATCACTCCACAGGATCACAAAAATGCATTCCTCTAACCCCCACATAACGGGGAACCAGACCGGAGCATCCAGGAAGCGAAAAGATTACAGACAACCTAAGAAATTGACAGATTTCTACACAGTCACTCAGGCTGAACGAATCCAAGATGGCGCTCGCGGCGCCTCACAGCCCTCAGAGACACAGTATTCTGCAGATTCTTACACAGATCTGCCTGATGAAGATGACCCCTCAATCCTACCTCAAGAAATCTCATCAAGCTCCCATCCGCCATCAGGATCATCTTCCACCTCAAACAGCCCAGCCAAATTGAGGATGCGACTGGATACAGCTGCACAGGCTCAGGAGGTAAGGCCTGCACTAGATCAGCTACTCACCCAGACACCCCTATCCTCCCCTATAGCGGCCTTCCCCACATCTAATCAGCCTGTAATTGACACAATGCTGAAGGAGATGCGGATCTCACTTCATAGCTCCCTCCACAATGACATATCCTCCATGTTCACTGCCTTTAAATCAGAAATGGTACACACAGGCAAAAAGATTGGCCAAATTGAAAAGCAGATGTCTATCATGACCGAAACGGTTAACGATTTAGTGGATGCCCACGATCATACCCGTGAAGAACACCACTGGGTCAGAGCCAAAATGGCGGATCTCGAAGACCGCTCGAGACGCAACAACGTCAAGATTAGGGGCATCCCTGAAAACATCCTCCCAGCTGACCTGAATACATATGCGAGGAAACTCATGTCCACTCTCCTGCCTGACCTACCACCGATAGAAACCATAATCGATCAAATCCATCGACTGCCAAAGCCGCCACACCTACCCCCAGAAGTCCCCAGAGACACCTTGATGAGAATACACTTCTTCCATGCCAAAGATATGCTGCTGGCACAATCCAGACGTCTGGGACAACTACCAGCCCCGTACTCCAAGCTACAACTCTTTCCTGATGTCTCCCAATTTACCCGCCAACAACGTCGACAGCTGCAGACCATTACAAAACCGCTCCACAACCACAAAATTCCGTTTGAATGGGGATTTCCAACCAAGCTAGTAGTCACCAAAAATGGGGCACGGCACAACATCCACACAGTGGAAGAAGGCATAAAGCTACTCCGGATCTGGGGCATCATCCCTGAAGTAGACCAGCCAACCCAGCCGTCCCATCCAGGAAACCCCCAAGCCCACATTAAAGGAACGCATGCTAACTTCAACACCTGAACACCAGGTAGTGATGTTCTTAAATCATCATTCGCACTCCGATCCGGTGCCTGCTCGTTGCAGATAGTTCACGAACTTGACCCTCACACTGACCGGCAGTCCTCTAGATTACTGCCGACCCTTCCTCCTTCACCCTACCAAGTCCTCACTAACTGTTTTTCTTATCTCCTTTTTGTCTGATACCCGTTCCCTCCCGGAGAGCCTCAGTTCCCCAGAATTCGAGCATCTTCAACCCACCATCCAGTCTGATCGACTTCATCAACAAGTGCCAAGGATCTCACAGCTACTACGCTGACAACACAAGAAACTGTAAGTACTGACGGAATATACACTTCCCCCACATCAATACCATCATGCCCAAATTCTTGTCACTTAATGTGAAGGGACTAAACCACCCATCCAAAAGAGCTTCTCTATGGCGCACCGCCCAAGATGGCCACTGTGAAGTACTCTGTGTTCAAGAAACCCACTTTAAATCTTCTGCGGAACCCCTATGTACCAACAAAAATTTTACACACATATTTAAAGCATCCGGTCCAGAAAAAAAGAGAGGGGTCATGATAGCCATCAAGAACTCTTGCTCCTTCACTCTACACAACAGTCTTATAGACACGGAAGGCAGATATCTAGCTTTAGATTGCACTCTGGACAACACCAGATACACCATCGTCACAATCTACGCCCCTAATCGGAAACAAATCCATTTTCTCACCAAACTGATGAAAAAAATTCACCGCTTCAAACAAGGTCACCTAATAATATGCGGAGACTTCAACGTAGTACCAGACAACTCCGTAGACTCCTCCACTGCCTCACACAGACTACCTTCCCCGATGGGATCACTCATCAGATCCAATGACCTATATGACGTATGGAGATGTCACCACACCACAGAAAGGGACTACTCATATTTCTCACCCCGGCATAATTCTTACTCAAGAATAGACTACTTCCTAGTAGACAAATGGACACTACCCAAAATCTCCTCATCAGCTATAGACACCATCACGTGGTCTGACCACGCGCCAGTCTCTATAACCCTACAAGACTCCCCAACAACCTCCCAAACTCGGCTCTGGAGAGCGAATGCCGCAATCCTTAACTCGCCTACCCACGTGACCCACATCAGGACCTGCCTAGAAGAATACTTCAACTCCAACTCAGGCTCTGTACAAGACAACTCCATACTTTGGAATGCCCATAAAGCGTTCATAAGAGGGATTCTTATACAAATTGGAGCCAGGGAAAGGAGGATGAGATCACAGCGTCTAAATTCACTGACTTCTAGCATCAAAACTCTAGAAACCCAAAACCAATCTTCTCCTGACCCAACACTCAAAAAACAGTTAGACACACTTAGACAAGAATTACGATCCCACCTATTGCAAACCTTTGAGAAAGCACATACATATTTTAGAGCGAAACACTACTCCACTGGCAATAAAGCCGGAAAAACTATGGCTAATAGACTAAAAGGACACTACTCAAAAACTAAAATAACACATTTATTCCATCCTGCTACCAAACAAAAACTGACTGACCCACAATCCATTGCGGACGCATTCAGCCACTATTATAACACACTATACAATCTGAAAGACGATATCTCACTCAAACAACCTTCCCTACAAGACATAGAATCATTTCTACAAGAAATCAAACTTCCCAAACTGACCGCAGACCAACTATCTGCACTGAACACCCCATTTACGGACTCAGAAATTTGCACCATAATTACCACCTTACCCCCTAACAAATCACCGGGACCTGACGGCCTTACAGGCGAATACTACAAAAAATTCAGTACTATTCTAGCACCATATATGTCTTTAGTATTCAATGACGCTGCCTCATCCTCCTCTCTCCCTCCTGAAATGCTCAATGCTCTAATCGTCACTATACCGAAGCCAGGTAAGGAACCCACCCACGCACAAAATTTTAGACCCATCTCGCTTCTTAACCTAGACACAAAAATTTACGCTAAACTAATAGCCAATAGATTATTCAACTTAATGCCATTAATGATCCATAATGACCAGGCTTCACTAAGGGCAGACAGACATCCGATGCAACTCGCAGGATTGTCAACATCATTCATAGTGCCGAGTTGACTCGAACGCCTTCTCTGCTCCTATCTCTGGACGCAGAGAAGGCGTTCGACAGAGTACATTGGAAGTATCTACAAGCTACTTTGAGCAAATTTGGATTTCAAGGTCCTATATTAACTGCCATAATGGCACTTTACTCTGCACCATCTGTTTGGGTGTATACATCAGAAATGCTTTCCAAACCATTTTCCATCACAAACGGCTCCCGTCAAGGCTGCCCGCTCTCACCAATCATTTTCAACTTAATATTGGAACCCTTAGCAGAACATGTCAGACAATCTTGCAAGATAACAGGTTTTAAGATAGGGGATACGGAACACAAAATCAACTTATTTGCTGATGACGTGATATTAATGATCACCAACCCTTGCTCCTCCCTGGCTTCGGTACAAACGCTGTTGAAAAAATTTAGCGATATTTCATATTATAAGGTTAACGAACACAAATCCTTCATACTAGATCTAGGTTTAGATGCGGTAGCCAGTAACATCCTGATGTCTGAATATCCTTACCCATGGGCCGATCATGGAATAACATATCTAGGAATAACTCTGACGAAATCCACGAAAGGCCTATTTACTCATAACTATGTAGAAGCTAGGCAAATGCTCATTAAGGAAACAACAAAAATTTCTAAATTCGAACTCACTTGGTCAGGACGCCTAGCAGCATTCAAAATGATGGCCCTCCCCAAACTCCTTTACATTTTTCGCACACTACCTATCCCACTCTCAACATCATACCTCAACTCCCTCCAATCTATCCTGAACCAATTTATTTGGCAAGGAAAGAAGGCTAGATGTAGCCACTCTAAACTCATAAAACACAGATCTAAAGGGGGTATGGGACACATTGATATAAAGGATTATTATCTAGCCACTATATTATCTCAACTAAGAGATTGGTTTCAACCTACACCAACCACCCTGTGGAGCGCCATAGAAAACAACGAAACACCGGGCCCCAACCTCACCGATTGGCTATTCAGTACCCCCGTGAACAACCACTCCTTATTACAGTACTCCCCTCCTATCCAAGCTACCATCAAAGCCTGGAGAACCCTACACCATACCAGATGGTCACTCCTCCCGACCAAACCCCTTTTAATTCCTATCAACACCTTAAAACATCTGACCCCAGATTTATCCATCCCACAATGGATCTCTGATAAGATTAAATACACACAAGACCTCCGCAACATCACAACCTATCCATCCCTAGAAGGAGCACTCCCCATGAAACTTTGGGAATTCCTCTTCTCTGACAACGCCAAACACAAGGGAGTCTCCCTAATTTATTTACTCCTGCAGGAAAAAAACACATTTTTCAAATCCAAACCACTCCTAGACTGGGAGAAAGACCTAAACCTACAATTCACTGATCACCAATGGCTAATAGCAATCAACTCAGTGTATAAGGCAACTTCCTGTACATCTCTATGGGAATTGACACAAAAAACATTAATGAGATGGTACCTAACCCCTCATAGACTTGCCAAATTTAATATCCACGCTTCACATGACTGCTGGCGTGGCTGCGGTCAAACTGGCACTCTCCTACATATCCTCTGGACATGCCCTCACATACAACAGCTATGGCTTGAAGTACAAAACATATTACAAGAAGTTCTCCATCTTCCCATCACTCTCACTCCACAGTTAGCGATCCTCAACCTGAACATTGATGAGCTACCTACACAGCTCAGACAGGTGACTGTACACATCCTCCTAGCAACTAAACTCCTTCTAACAAGAAACTGGAAATCACACACCATTCCCCCAATAGCGGAAGTAGTTAAATTAGTCCATACACACTACACATATGAAACACTTCTATCAAGAGGGTCACAACACCACTCTAAAACACTAGACCTCTGGAATCCCTGGTACAAATGGCACACTGCAAAACAACAACCGGTAACAGTCTTACCTTGATAGATGCTTCACCAATACTGCTCTCTTCCCCCCCCTCCCTCCCCCTCCCCCCTTATTCCACCTATCCCCCCCTCCTTCCTTCCCCTCCCTCTCTCCCCATTCCCCCTCCCATCCCTCCCCCACAGGTTACCACCTTTAGAATTTGATAAGAATACCTTTGTTACATGCTGTTAGTTAACATTAGTTACCTTGAACTTTACTCTCTCAATATCTACAGTTACATGATTGGTCACCCAACTCTTGCTATCATCTGTACAGTATGTCATTGCACTTACAACTGTATACCCATGTACTTTATGATGCATAACCTGTAACCTATGAAAATTAGAAACTTTTCAATAAAAACTATTGAAACAAAAAGTATTCTAGAATCGATTATTTTTTCCTCTCCCAATCCGACCTTCCATTTTTAAAACAATCTACGATAGAACCGATGTTCCTATCAGACCATCACCCCATTACGGTTACACTGTCCTTTCCCGATACTCAACCACGAACTAAAACATGGCGATTTAACCCTTCACTGCTCGGGGATCCGGTTTCCCTAGACCACATACGCACGTGCATCCTCAACTATTTCGCTGAGAATTTGTCACCTGAAATCTCTCCTATCTCCCTTTGGGAGGCTCACAAGTGTGTGGTCCGGGGAGAGCTGATTGCTCTGGCAGCTAAAACCAAAAAATTAAACCAAGAACTTGTTAATTCCCTCATCGAAACAATTAGATCCGTAGAAAGAACACACAAACGAACGCAAGCAGTTGCTACTTTACAAGAGCTCTCACGCTCGTGCTCTTCTTAAAATAGAATTAGACAAACGCTCTGGCAGGCGTTACATCCTCGGCCAGAAGATCTTTTACGAGCAAGGGAACAAATGCGGCCGTTTGCTGGCACGCTCGGTCCAATCTGCTAAAACCTATACCAGAATACACCACATACGCAATTCCAAGGGAGATCTTCTGATCAGGAATGACGAAATCGCTAGGGAATTTGAGACTTTTTACTCAAAATTATACAACCTCCGTCCTGAACAAATGTCTCAGAACGTCCAGAAAGCCCGCTCTGATCTCATTAAATCTTTCCTCTCCAGATATAGCCCCAAGCCAATATCTCTCCAACTTAAGCTAGAACTTGACAAACCCATATCTTTAACTGAAATAGAAGTGGCAACTAAACAAATGAAGCTTGGCAAAAGTCCTGGTCCCGACGGTTACACTCTCCAATACTATAAAACATTTGCGGACATTCTCTTCCCTACACTCCTGACTACATTCAATGCCTTAGCTGATGCCCAATTTGATCCTTCTAGAATGTTAGTGGCCCACATCTCTGTCATACCAAAAGAGGGTAAAGACCCATCATCAGTCGCGAACTACAGGCCAATATCCCTACTAAACGTGGACATCAAATTGTATGCAAAAATTCTTGCTAATAGACTACTCCCCTTAATACCAAATCTTGTATCTCTTGACCAGGTAGGGTTCGTCCCGGGTAGAGAAGCCCGAGATAATGTAATTCGCACATTAAACTTACACCACTGGATATCTACCACTAAAACTCAGGGATTTCTCCTTTCTCTCGACGCCGAGAAGGCGTTTGACAGGGTGGCCTGGGACTACATGCGCAAAACTCTTTCAGCGATTGGAATCGGAGATCGTTTGCTTTCCTCCATTATGGCATTGTATTCTGGTCCGTCCGCTGCAGTTAGAGTTAACGGCCTCCTGTCAAACGCCTTCCCTGTTAGGAATGGCACACGTCAGGGCTGCCCTCTATCACCACTTCTTCATATTCTCACCTTAGAACCCTTCCTCAATAAACTAAGAAACAATCCTGATATTCAGGACATTGTGGTAAAAGGGAAAGAGTACAAGGTAGCGGCATTTGCCGATGACATTTTGCTCTCATTACAAGCACCCCGTGTCTCGCTTCCAAATCTTCTACATGAGATTGACCTTTTTAGCAAAATATCCAACTTAAAAATCAATCAAACCAAATCACAGGCCCTGAATATTTCGCTTTCCCCCCAAGAAGTGACTAGTTGTCAAGAATCCTTTCCGTTTCAATGGCATAAAAACGCCCTTACCTACCTAGGGATACAGATCCCACCCCACTTATCAAACCTATACGTATTGAATTTCCAGGTAGCCCTTCTTAAAGCCCAAAATTTTCTTAAAGAATGGAAGACGTTAAATGTTTCCTGGTTTGGGCGAGCAGCCCTGATCAAAATGCTTATCTTACCGCGCCTACTATATCTAATACAAGCAATACCAAAAGCTCTGCCAACTAACTTTTTTTCAACATACCAAAAAATTTGCTCGACATTTTTATGGAGAGATTCTCCCCCCCGCATTAGATATTCTAGACTCACCTTATCTAAATCCAGGGGTGGAATAGGATTGCCGGATCTGGGCATATATTATAGCGCATGCCACCTTACGAGGATAGCGGATTGGAATATCCACACCCTCAAGAAATCCTGGATTGCCCTGGAAAATGCCGTATCACATCTTTCTTTACACTTACTCCCGTGGTTATCCCCTAAGCACTGGCCACAATCAATAATGACACATCCACTAATCTATCCGTCCCTATTAGCATTCAGAAAGGCTTCACTCAAGGGAAATTTAGCCTCAATCCCAGGTGCCTTAACTTCGTTAAGAGGAGATTCTGCTTTCTCCCCAGGTTCCCACACCAACTTCCTGCAGAAAGAATGGCCACATGAAGACGTCCTAGTTACGCATTTCTATCAGGATGGGAAAATCATGTCCCTAGAAAAACTCATAGAAATATCCAAAACGTCAGCATTTTCCTTCTGGACCTATAGACAAATCAGACACTTCCTGGAAACTCACATCAATCAAACTCATGGGGTTAAGCAGCTCACTCAGTTTGAAACCCTGTGTCACCGCAAAATCCCACAAAGACACCTCATCTCTCTTTTGTATACTTTGCTTAATGAACCCTTGACACCTACCATTTCACCCTCACAGATTTCATGGAATAGGGACCTTTCGACACCCTTAACAAATGAGGAATGGAATAAGGTCCATGAATACATACACAAGGGCTCATTGAATGTTACTACTCAAGAGAACGGGTATAAGATAGCTACCAGGTGGTATAGAACCCCCTCAAGACTCCACAAATTTACGCCCTCTATTCCCAACACCTGCTGGCGATGCAGAGTGGAAGTGGGTACTATGCTCCATGTATGGTGGGACTGCGCAATCCTCCAACCCTTTTGGAAGGAGGTTCATAATTTAATAGCACAAATTACCACATTTACTCTCAATTTTACCCCAGCCCAATTTCTTTTACACCATACATCCTTACCCAAACAAAGCTACTTCAAAGCTTTAGCGATGCATCTAGTTAATGCTGCTAGACTATGCGTTCCAAAACATTGGCAATCGACTTCCGTTCCATCAATCGGTGAATGGTTTGCAAGAATTTCCAAAACAAAAGACATGGAAGAGCTTATTCATGTTTCTCAGGATAGGGTTCAGAAGTTCACGGTTACATGGTCCTGTTGGATACATTTCACGACCACTGAGGGATACCGCCAGTATCTCCCAAAGGTCTCCCTACAAACATAGATACTTTCAACCAGGAGGGCTGTTCCTGTCTTTGCCTTCCCCTCTGGTCCTGGGGGGGGGGGCGGGCTCGGTTGCACCCCGGAGCCATTCTCTTCTGCTTCCATCAGTCTCACCCCCACCTACTACCCTCTTTATTCCCCTTTCACTTTTATATACACCTTACTTCTCACATTCTCCCTCTCCCTTTTCTTTCTTATCTCTTTCTACTCTCATTGACCCATGATTCACTCTGGACTCCCATATCCATCTTCCTGGTGGTCTATCCATTCTCCCTCTCTGTCACCTCTTCCTTATTATACCCTTTCTCTTTTACCCACCCTTCTCTCTTCCTTTTGAGTATTACACCCCCCCCCCTTTTCTTCTCCTTCCTCTTTCCTCCTCTTCTTCCCTTCTTCTCCTTCCTCTTTCCTCCTCTTCCTCCTTTTTAGATCATTCTACTTTCCTCTCCTCTGTCAGCAACCCTTGTATAGTTGTCTCATTTTTTTATACTCCAAGATGAGGGTCTCCACTTGTCGAATGTGAAACTTCAGGACACTCAACACCTGTGCCCGGGGGGGTCTCGACTTTCTTTGAGCCCTAAACCGGGACTGGCCTGGTGCTCAACTCCCCCCTTAATACTCACCGAAAGATGATGTGAGTGGGGGGAAGTTTGTACTGTAATTAAACACCCTGTCGTGAGGTTTCATGTTTTTGCTCCCAACATTATCTTAAATAATCCTCCCGACCAACCTTTTACTAGCATTTTGTTGGAAGACTTATGAATACAATGTTAACTGTTCTTTAAGCTATGTGACGATTGTACAAGATTGTATGTACGATTTCTGCTTGTGACATACTTATTCTATACAATAAAATCTTTATGGAAAAAAAAAAAAAAGTCCCATAAAAT
The DNA here is from genome assembly GCA_037953035.1 of Aquarana catesbeiana. Classification (NCBI taxonomy): domain Eukaryota; kingdom Metazoa; phylum Chordata; class Amphibia; order Anura; family Ranidae; genus Aquarana; species Aquarana catesbeiana. The sequence goes on along the minus strand of JBBHAA010000512.1, from coordinate 905,659 downwards.
GCAATGAAATGGGCAAATACTTCCAATAACACCACAGGAGAAAAAAATCCGCCACCAGATAAATTGAATGCTTACCAGCAACAAGCTGGGAAACCGCTTATATATAATCAGGCACACGATTGTAATGGCGTCCTATTAGGATCAACAGTATGGAGAGAGGATGACCAGAATAACCAGGCAGCCAGGCACATCAGGGTAGCTCCATCCGAAAGATCAGTATACAGGCAGCAGGGAGGACCCAAAAAAAGAATAAAAACAAGGCTCTCCATAGGGCAAATCAATATGTATGAACAGTTTATTAAATAAAGTATTGCACTTACGTAGATAACAGAATGTAAAAGCATGGATTAAAATATCAGCAGCCGACCGGCCAGCGAACACCCGCCCGAGACGAGACACACAGCGATGATGTCAGCGCGTCAACCTTCCAGAGTGTATCTGCAATTAGACTGACAAGCTGGTCTGTGCCCACCTAATACACCTCAGGTGAGGAGGACGTCTCTCCAGTCATGTGACGCCTCCTGGGTTGTGTACAGCACATATCCCAAGATCCTTCACTTCCCATTCACAGGAGTCATGGAGGAAGGAAAGCCCGCCCTTTGATCGAATGATGTTAACCCCCTTCTGTGCCAGTGTCATTTATACAGTGACAGTGCATTTTTTAAGCACTGATCACTGTATTAGTGTCACTGGTCCGCAAAAAGTGTCACTTAGTGTCAGATTTGTCCGCCGCAATGTTGCAGTCCTGCTAAAAATTGCTGATCGCCGCCAATACTGGTAAAAAAAAAAAAAGTACATAAATCCATCACGTATATTGTAGACCTGATAACTTTTGCAAAAAACAATCAATATACACTTATTGGGATTTTTTTTTTTACCAAAAATATGTAGCAGAATGCAAATTGGCCTAAATTGATGAAGAAATTCGATTTTTTTCATTCTTTTATTGGATGTTCTAGTTTTTTTTTTCAAAATTGTCGCTCTTTTTTTGTTTATAGCTCATAAAACTGCAAAAAAAAATGAAAAAGTGATCAAATACCACCAAAAAAAAGCTCTGTTTGTGGGGAAAAAAAGGACATCAATTTTATTTGGGTACAGTGTCGCAGGACCGCGCAATTTTCAGTTTAGGCGACGCAGTGCCGTAAAAAAAATGGCCTGGCCAGGAAGGGGGTAAAACATTCTGGGGCTGAAGTGGTTAATTAATAATTTGATTTTACATTTTGACCATAGATACGCTTTAAAGGAAGACTGTCATGGATGAAGTTCTATAATTAGACATAACTAACTATGCTGGAATGGTGGGTTAAAGACGAAAATGTAATCAGTGATTTTGAGGTTACGCCTTGTGTTCAATTCACACAAATTTAACTGAGCAGAAATGTCCAAGTATAAAGGGTTAAATATACAGTGACTGAAAAGTGCCATTTTTTGCTATTCGGCACTGCGCTACTGTGACTGCCGATTGTGCAACATTGTACCCAAATAAAAATTATATATTTTTCACACAAATAGATCTTTCTTTTGGTGCTATTTGATCACCACTGTGGATTTTTATGTTTTATTATATGAATGAGAAAAAAATGACAATTTGGAAAAAAAAAAAAAAAAACAATATTTATTACTTTCTGCTATAAAACATATGCAATAAAAGAATTAAAAAATCAAATGTCTTCATAAATTTTTGTGTAAAAGTTATGGTGTCTACAAACAATGGTGTATATATACCAGATTTTTTTATACTAGTAATGGTGGTGATCAGCGACATATACTGGGAATGTGATAGTGTGTCGGGGAATCTGCCACTAACTGACACTGACACTGGGTGGGAGGTACACTAACGGACAATGACATCACCAGTAAAACTAATACAGTGATTAGTGCTAATACTGTACAATGTCACTGTACTGGGAAGGGGTTAACATCTGGGGCAATGGAAGGGTTAACTGTGTACCTAACAAGTGTAGTTTGTGCTGTTTTTACAACTAGATTAAATTCCCTGAAAAAAAACAGCCTCATCTCTGCTCCATGAACAGAGCCCTGTGTTGTTAGCAAACACAGGCCTCTGTGCTCTGATTTGCTAAGTTAATCAGCAAGTCCTGGCCATACATCACTTGCTGGGACCTGCTGACCAACTTGAGCTGTACTGAATCACTCCACAGATGGGGTGGAGCATGTGCCTGTGCCCCGTATCCAGAAAATGCCGTATCGTGTACATGATCCGGCGCAAAGCGGGTGCCCCATTGCAGTATATGTACATGGGGCAGTCCGCTAGTGGCTTTAAGTATACCTCGAAGGTTTAATATATGTATATAATTATGGGCTTATGACTGTGAATGGAAATTTACAGTAAAGGGTTAATGTACAGTGACTGGAAAGTGCCAAGTAAAAGGTTAATGTTCAGTGACTGTACGTATACAGCAAAGGTTTAATAAACTGGGAATTTAAGTTTATGGTGAACTCACAATGTGTGTTAACTAGAAATGTATGGCAAAGGGTTAATATACAATAAAAAAAAAATAAAAAAAAGGTTAATGTACAGTGAATAGAAGTGTATAGTAAAGGGTTAATGTACAGTAAATAGAAGTGTAAAGTAAAAGGTTAATGTACGGCAACTAGAAGTGTACAGTAAAGGGTTAATGTATGGCCAATAGACGTGTACAGTAAAGGGTTCATGTATGGTGAATAGAAGGGAGCAGTAAAGGGTTAATGTACGGCGAATATAAGTGTACAGTAAAGGGTTCATGTATGGTGAATAGAAGTGCACAGTAAAAGGTTATTGTACTGTGAATAAAAGTGCACAGTAAATGGTTAATGTACGGTGCATAGAAGTGTACAGTAAAGGGTTAATGCACGGCAAATAGAAGTGTGCAGTAAAGGGTTAATGTACAGTGAATAGAAGTGTACAATAAAGGGTTAATGTATGGGGAAGGTTAGAGTAAAGGGTTAATGTATGGTGAAAAGAAGTGTACAGTAAAGGGTTAATGTATGGGAATAGAACTGCACAGTAAAGGGTTAACATACGGCCCATAGAAGTGTACAGTAAAGGGTTAATGTACAGCCAATATAAGTGTACAGTAAATGGTTAATGTACGGCCAATAGAAGTGTACAGTAAAGGGTTAATGTACGGCCAATATAAGTGTACAATAAAAGGGTTAATGTATGGTGATAGAAGTGTACAGTAAACAGTTAATGTACGGTGAATAGAAGTGTACAGTAAAGGGTTAATGTATGGCCAATTGAAGAGTACAGTTAAGGCATGATGTACAGTAAAGGTTAATGTATGGTGAATAGAAGTGCACAGTAATGGGTTAATGTACGGTGAATTGAAGTGTACAGTAAAGGGTTAATGTATGTGAATAGAAGTGTACAGTAAACGGTTAATGTACAGCCAATAGAAGTGTACAGTAAAGGGTCAATGTACGGTGAATAGAAATGTGCTGTAAAGGGTTAATGTATGGTGAATAGAAGTGCACAGTAAAGGGTTAATGTACAGTGAATAGAAATGTGCAATAAAGGGTTAATTTATGGTGAATTGAAGTGTACAGTAAAGGGTTAATGTATGTGAATAGAAGTGTACAGTAAACGGTTAATGTACGGCCAATAGAAGTGTGCAGTAAAGGGTTAATTTATTTCCTGTACGTGTATTACAAGCTCGACAGGTATATGTGTAGGAGATTGCATGGGAAACATACACTCAGACATACACCATTTATTGATCGTGTCTTTCAGTCAAGACACAAACACATGGTTTGGTTTCCACTTTGTTTCATTTTATATATATTCTATATATACTTTCCTTGTCAAAAGAAGTTTATTGAGTATACAATGTTATAAAGATACATAAAGTAAGTTTACAAGGATCTATAAAGTAAGCTCATTGTTTTACAGTAGGGTTTATATAGGTAAATATCATGAAATTTCAAATATTAAACATTGGGCTCACGTAAACCTAAATTAAAGATATATATCATTTCCTTAGTTACTTTTGTAGGTATTTAAATGATTTATACCTACTATATATATTATTTACAAGTAGAGTGTATATAGGTCAAATAAATTCTGATAATGAGCTTTAATCGTAAGGTGGAGAAAAGGAAAGAGAAAGAAGAAAAAGGGTTGAAAGGTAGAGGTATGGTCCACAAGGTTGTCCCGCTCGTCAGTTTATTATTCTTTTTAGTTCTCTTTGAAGCCTTAGAATGGGTGTCTCTGTAAGTCATTTAATCTGTTACCATGGCAACAGGACAGAGTCATTGAAGTTTGACAGGAACTGTTGTTTTATCCAAGGATGCCAAAGTTTTTCAAATTTTGGAATTTGATTTTGATCGATGGCTACCATCTTAGCATGGGACATTGTATTATTCATTCTGTGAATTGTTTCTGCTAGTACCAATGTAGGAGATTTCCATGCCTTGGCCACTGTTTGTTTTGCAGCCGTTATTAGTTGGATCATAAGTTTGAATTGAGAGAGTGTTAACCATTCCGGTTTTAGATTAAGTAAAGTTATATATGGATCTGGTTGTATTATTTTTTAAAATATTTTAGATGCAATCACGAAGACTTCCTTCCAGAAGGTTTGGATTACTGGGCACGTCCACCATATGTGTAAATATGTGCCTATTTCTGGGCATCCTCGAAAACAAAGAGTTGAGGTATTAGGTGAATATTATGCCACTCTAGCGGGTACAAGGTACCAGCGAGTTAGGACTTATAATTTGTCTCCAGTGCTAAGATGTTGGGTGAAGATGACTTAGATGTGAGCCATATGTTAGACCAGTCCGTGTCTTCTAAAGTTCGTCCAAGGTCCTCCTCCCACCTCTGAACGTAAGAGGGTCTATTAAGATTTGCTACTCCATATAATTGATTATAAAGTGATGAAATTGTACCTTTAGCAAATGGATCTTTTGTACAGATTGATTCAAAAATGGATAATTGGGATAATGGTGTATCCCCCTTTAGGAATGGTGTATAGAAATTTTTGATTTGGAGATATCTAAATATCTCAGAGTTTGGTAGATCATATTTTTCTCTAAGCGATGGGAATGAAAGGAATGATTTAGATGCTATGAAGTCATTTAGTGTCTGAATGCCTGATGTTGTCCAAGCTTTAAAAGAATTTGGGTAGATCCATGCCGGATAAAAGGCCGGATTTCTGATAAAAGAAAGGAGAGGATTGTGTGGAGATTGTAACTGATATTTGGTTTTTAGTTTATCCCAAAAAGATAAGAAGTGTTTAGTTATGGGATTATGAATTTTAAAGCGGTCTTTAGGATCAAGCCATAATAAATTTGATATTAATAGAGGGTCATTTTCTGAAGCCTCTATAAATACCCATAATGGGATTTCCTGTTTTGCATGGTATTTGGACAGACTGGCCAAATGTGCTGCTCTGTAGTAGTTAGTAAAATTAGGGTATCCCAGGCCTCCTTTATTTTTGGGAAGATGTAGTGTGTGTATAGGTATACGTGGTTTAGAAGAGCCCCATATAAACGAAGTTGCTCTTTTTTGTACTATTCTCAAAAAATAGGAAGGAATTGGAATAGGGAGGACTCTGAATAGATAAAGCAATTTGGGTAGAATAGTCATTTTGATTGCATTAATCTTCCCTATCCAGGATAAAGGAAGTTGCGACCATTGTTTTCTTTTCATTATTTTTTATTAAGATTTCCACTTTAACAATAGTAGGACATTACAGTATTTTTTATCAGATAGAGAATACAAATTACATTTGCTTTCTTGATTCTTACTGTAAACATTTGAGAATATAGTGTGTGGATTGTGTATCTTAATGTACTCTATACAATAATTGTTAATAATGGATATGCGAATAAGTATTCCGGACTACATCCGTTATTTAACAGGAACAGGTCAGGGAATTGGGCCACCCCCCTAGACACCCCAGCTGGGAACAAACTGTGTCCGTGAGGGCGCCCCCCCCCCCCCCAACCCCCCCCCCCCCCCCCCCCCCCCCCCCGTTTAACAACACAATCAAACCAATGATCAATTATGCAGAGTACATAGAAAAAAGAGATTTAGAAACAAAAATTATTCTAACTTAACGAGAAGAACAAAAAACTAAACGAAAAATTATAATGTTAAATTATAATGTTAACATCCTACCACTGACCTTTAATTCAGTTAGGTTGGTTATGGCAAGATCTCAGTGAGAAGCCTCTGGAAAACATGCGCACCATGGAGCCCATTCGTTTTGTGCTTTTGTTAGTACATTATTTGAGTAGGCGAAAAAGATTTCATACTTGTAGTGGGTTTTTACTCTATCTATTACTTCACTAATGTTTGAGATATTATCTGATTTCCATTTTGAAGTAATAGATAAGCGAGCAGCTATCAAAATGTGGGTAATTATTGTTCTGTGCCTTGTGGGTATTTTATCTATCCCCAAATTTAGGAGAGCTAATGCAGGGTTAGGGGATATGATAGTTCCTGTAATTTTTGCTATTAGGGAGAAGACTGTATTCCAGAAACCTCTCACGGATTTACATTCCCATAAAATATGGTATATCGTTCCCTTGATTCCACATTTTCGCCAACATAGTTTATCAGAGCTACCAAAGATTTGGGAAATTCTCATCGGTGTTAAGTAGCTTCTATATAGTATCTTGAGGGAGATATCCCAGTGATTAGTACAATGAGAGTATAGGTAGGTGGATTGAACAGCTTTGTTCCATTCAGATAAAGCAAATTTGCTTTTTAGATCTTTTTCCCAATTCATCATGCCAACCGACTTAGTTTGGTTTTGCGTATTGGGTATATTTTTATAGAACCATGAGAGACCTTTGGGTTTATTGTAAGATGTGGTGAGGTATGTCCATATTTCTGGATCGTGACTAAGATAGGTATCTGGATATTTTGTATGATAATGGTGTAGTTGAATGTTTGCAAATGAAAGTATCGTTGGGCTTTGGTCTTTAAGTTGTGCATATGTCATGTTGTTCGGAAGGTGTTTTCCATTGAATTTTAAGGAGGGAAGCAGGAATTTGTACATGCCTAGGGTGATTGTTCTCTTTTGTTTAATTTTGTTGCTATTAGTATGAGCGTTAAAGAGTTGCCAAGCTTTGATTGTTGCAGTGATAGAAGGAAAATTAGGATAAAACAATGGTCTATTTGTTAATGTAGCTAAAAGAAGTGATGGTAGGTCCCTATGGTGAACTATTGCCTTTTCAATTTGTACCCATAGTTTATCTGTTGTTTGATTAAACCAAGACTTAGCTTGGTCCAATATGGCAGCTATATAATAATTTCGTATTTTAGGGAATCCTATTCCGCCTTTGTATTTTGGTTTTTGTAATGTGGAGTATGAAATTCTTGCTATCTTCCCAGCCCATATGAACTTCCTTAACATTTTGTCAATTGTGGTGAAAAAGTGGTCGGGCATTGTGATGGGGATTGTGCGAAAAAAATATAATATTTTTGGTAAAGCTATCATTTTGAATGCTGCTATTCTCCCTATCCATGAGAGTTCATGTGAGGAGATATGTGTAAGGTCATTCTTAATGGTATTTATCAAAGAAGGGTAGTTAAGATCATATACAGAGTTAGAGGGAAACGCTAGGTTTATCCCTAAATATTTTAAGTATTTATGGGCCCATACGAAAGGAAACTCAGCTTTTAGTTTCTTAAGGTTAGAGTTGTTGATGTGTATAGGAAGGATTGAGGATTTGCCAATATTCAATTTATAGTATGATATTTCCCCAAATTCGTTGAGTATATTTTGGGTTCTTGCAAGAGATGTGGTTGGTGTGGTCAGTGTTAGCACCACGTCATCGGCAAATAGACCAATTTTGTGGTCTATGTCTGAGACCTCAATACCCTTGATATGTATATCTTTTCTAATGGTCTCCGCCAGGGGTTCCATCACCAGAGAAAATATCAATGGCGATAGAGGGCAGCCCTGGCGGGTTCCGTTTGTTATAAAGAATTTGTCAGACATAGCATTTGAAGTGTATACTTGTGCGGTTGGGACTGTATATAGTGCTGATATTGCGGAGAGGATAGGGCCTTCAAGACCAAATCTAGCAAGTGTTGCCAGAAGGTACCCCCAGTGGACCCGATCGAACGCCTTTTCGGCATCTAAGGTCAGGAACACTGTGGGCACCTTCCTTAATTCCGCTATTTTAAGAAGATTGAACATCCTACGGGTTCCGTCTGGGGCTTGTCTACCTTTAACAAATCCTACTTGGTCTGCTTTGATTAGGTGGGGGGTTACTTCTGCTAGGCGATTGGCTAGAATTTTGGAGTAGATTTTTAAATCAGTATTTAGTAGGGATATGGGTCTAAAGTTTTGTGGGGCATCTGGTTTTTTCCCTGGTTTAGGAAGGGCTACTATAATGGCTTGGAGCATTTCTTCTGGGAATATGCTATCTACAGTGGCTTTATGGAACAATTTATTCATGTATGGCACTAAAGTCTCTGAAAAAGCTTTATAATATTCGGCAGAAAAGCCGTCTGCACCTGGTGATTTGTTTTGGGGTAGGGAGCTGATTACTTGAGCTATTTCATTTTCCGATATTGCTGAGTTTAAATAATTTAATTGGTCACTTTTAAGGGTGGGGAGATTAACTGAGTGGAGAAATTTATTGATCCCTGTATTAGTAGGTTGTGGTGTTGCTGGGTCTGTGTTTAGATTATATAGTTGTTTGTAGTAATTGCAAAATGCATTTGCTATATCTTTAGGTTGGTATACTATCTGTGACGTAATAGGGTCTTTAATATGTGATAGTTTGGACTTTTGTTGTTTTTTACGGATATAGGCGGCTAAAAATTTACCCGCTTTGTTTCCTTGGGTGTAGCATGTGGCTTTGAATTTCTGTATGTGATACTGGTGTTCTGAAATGAAATGGGTTCTAATCTCTTGTCTTGTTTGGTTTAGTTCCGTGGTTGTTTGGGAGGAGGGATTTGCTTTGTGCTGTTGTTCTAGAGATGAAAGCTTATTCATAAGTGTGGTAAAACTTTTTAATCTCTTTTTTTTTTCCCTTGATGCTGTCTGTATTAATAGGCCTCTACTAAACGCTTTGTGTGAACACCACAGTGTAAAGACATTCATTCCCGGAGTCTCGTTAATTCGAAAGAATTCTTTGATCCGATCACGCAAACCCTCCCTATGTTTAGGATTTTTCAAGATTGATATATTGTTCCGCCATAGGTGTGTAGGCGGTGCAACATTATTTTCTTTGATGGAAAGGGACACGGGAGCGTGATCGGACCAAGTAACTGGATGAATTTTAGCTGAAACTGCACTGTTCAGGCATTGTAAATCAGCTACAAATAAGTCGATTCTGGAGTAGGACTTATGGGGAGCTGAGTAGTAGGTAAAATCTTTTTCACTTGAATTGACACAACGCCATACGTCATAAAGATCAGAGGAGTGTAAGAAATGTTGAAGTTCAATTCGTGTAGCTTTCGATTTATGCGGAAAGGAACAATCTAGTTGTCTATTAGGAACGCAATTGAAGTCCCCACAGTATAATACAAATACTTTCTTGATGCTCCCAACTTTTTTGCCGAGGGCACCCAAAAAGGACAGTTGCCCCTGATTTGGAGCATATACATTAATAATAGTATACCAGATATTGTTTAGTTCACACACTAAAATAATATATCTTCCAGCCTTGTCATATAGTACATCCTGTAATTTAAATGCTACATTTTGGTTTATAGCTATCATTACACCAGCTTTTTTTTTGGGGCCTGAGACCATAAAGATGTGTGGAAATTGTTTGTCTTTGCATAAGGGATGCTTCTGTTGGGTAAAGTGAGTTTCTTGGATACAAAGTACATCGCTCTTCAGGGACTTCGCCTGCTGCCACATTGCCCTTCTTTTGAATGGTATATTAAGACCATGTGCATTGATGGTCACGAAATTAAGGACCATTTGTGTGGTGGGCTAAGTGCTTGATTGTAGTTTCAATCAAAATTTGATATGTGGTGTAAAGTATAAAAGTACCTGCCGTTAGATGTGTCTTTGATTTGCTTGTAGAAAGCTCGCTCAGGTGGGATGCAGTTGTAGAGAGGTTGTACGTCAGGTTCTTGCCATCAGACTTGCCATAGTTGGGTGCCAGTGGTAGAGTAGAAAATAAAAGGTAGTAAGTGTTAACAATTAAACAAAAAACAAAACTTAAAAAAGTGAGGAAGTTTTCCTCAAAGTGCGAGTAAAATCGCATAAGAACACTTGGGGGTATTTGCTCCTTTGAACCAGCTTCGGCCCTAAAGATTAGTGGGCAAACTATAAGTAAGTTATTTCTTTATGTAGACAGTTAGTCAAGTGATTTTGGTTGATTCCCATTCAGGGGATATGCTCCTTGGGGGTTTGGTAGTAGAAGTATCTTCCTCATCTATTGGGAGAAGCCCCCATTTTTTGGACAGCTGGATGCCTTCTTCTAAAGATCTGATAGTGAATGTGCGGCCATCCTTAGTTACCAGAAGTTTTGTAGGGAAGCCCCAGGAATATGGGAGTTTGTTGTTGCGCAGTATTTTTGTCAATGTTATTAGTTTCTTCCTTGCTAGCATTGTATGCTGGGAGAGGTCAGCGTAGATGTTTATGTTTGAGTACGGGTTGGGTAGAGGGGAGTTTTGCCTTGCAAAACGCATTAAATCGTCTTTGACGTGAAAAAAATGTATGCAAGCTATAACGTCGCGGGGTACTTTCTCTGGTAGGTACTGTGGCTTTGGTAATCTGTGGGCTCGGTCTACCACAATTTCCCCGTCTGGCGTATCAGGAAGTAGCTCTTTAATTAGTCGCTGTACATAATTCCGGAGTTCTGGGGGGGGGTACAGACTCCGCCACCCCCCTCAGTTTAACATTGTTCCTGCGGGACCTGTCCTCGAGGTCCGCCATTTTGTTTTTTAAAGCTTCTAACTCCTCCTCTTTTTCATTATGTGCATCCACCAATTCATTGTGTGCCGTTGAAAATTCCGCCATTTTGTCCTCCACGTGGCTAACTCTCTCCCCTATGTCATTAATGTCGTTTTTTATTTGCGATATACAGTCCATGAGGTCCCTGTGCATGGACCCTCTTAAAGAGACCAGCATCTCTTTCATTGTAGTGTCGCTCAGGGGCTGTCCTGATGTTGGGAACTCCTGAATCTGGTCTATGAATTCGGTTGTGCTATCGTAGGATGTGCAATTGTCCTCATTCCTTTCCCCAGCATATGTGTGGGCAGCTGAGCGTTTGGGTGCCGCTTTCTGTGGGCTCTGGGATGGGGTAATGCACGCTGAGGAGCGGCTGCTGTGACCCGGAGAGAAGGACGGGGGTCTGCTGTCCTCTCTCTTATTTCCCCTGGTGTCAGACTGCCTGGCGCGCTGCTGCCTGTGTGCGGCGGCGCCATCTTGGATCTCCGGCGTGCTTGCCGAGGGGTAAAAGTCCGTTAGTTTGCGGGGTCCCCCCAAGGGTTTTCTCTTACCCATCGCAGGCTGTGTGATGCTGGGACTCCTGGAGCTCTCTGCTGTTAGTTTGCTGGCTTCTATCGTCGCTTTGTATGGGCCGTTACCGCTGGTTCTCACGGAGCTCTCTCCTTATGCGGCCATCTCCTTCCGCTGCCGGCCACGCCCCCTGCGACCATTGTTTTATTAGATTTGTGATCTGTCTTAATACAGGAGGATAATTGGTTGAGAATAAGTCAGAATGAGATGCTGTTAATTGAATTCCAAGATATGGGATTGATTTTTCTGCCCATGTGAATGGGAGTGCAGCCCTAGCTGGGATCAATTCCATGTTTGTGAGTGAAATATTAAGCACTAGGCATTTCTTAGGATTAATCATAAGGCCGGATAGGGCTGCAAATCCATCAAGAGCTGGTATTAAGTTAGGACCAGAGACCTGTGGTGATGATAGAAAAAGTAATATATCGTCTGCAAATATACATAATTTGTGTGTAATACCTCCTACTTCAATGCCAGTTATAGTTTGGTTTGTTCTGATGTATTGGGCCATGGGTTCGAGTATAAGGGCAAATAATAAGGGAGATAATGGGCAACCCTGTCGGGTACCTCTTTCGATATTAAAGGCTTCAGATTTGTATCCAGCATATTTTATATAGGCTTTGGGTTTATTATATAATGCTTTGATCCATGTTAAAAAGTGGGGTCCAAAACCCCATTTTTGTAATGAATATTGCATATATTGCCAGGATACTGTGTCAAATGCCCTCTTAATATCGAGAGATAGAAAACATAAAGGGATTTTCTGTTTTTTAGCAATATGTGCCAATAACACTGCCCTGCGTATATTATCGCCTGCCTGTCTATTTGGCATGAAGCCTACTTGATCTCTATCAAGGCTGAAAAAGTCACGTGGCAGTGACGTAACATGTAGGAGGAGCCTGTGAAGTCCCCAGCATCTGCAGTGTGTGAGATAGCAGCGGCGGTGAATGAAGCACCTTGCCGCTCAGCTCCGGTTTTGCAGCTGATCAATACAAGCGATCCCTTCTAGGAGAGTATGTGAGTGGAATAACTCTATCTGATAGATAATATCCAATTTATGTTTAATCTCTGCGCAATGGACATATAATTTCTCTTTTTACATGTCCAGAATCTGAGTGGAGGAGCAATTAGCAGTAAAGAAGAAGTGAAAAAAGTAAAAGTAACACACTTGTTTGACACTATTTCTATTTATATTTTTTTGTTTCAATAATGTCACAATATAATTAACACTGAGCAGTTCTATTAACACTTGATGAATTGCCTACACTTCACATGAAGGATTATTTAGAAAAAGGAAGATTATTGTGTATACTTTCGGCACATTTTGCACTTATTTGTTTATTTTTGGGAAGTTTCATAGTAACAAGCTATGTATTGAACCAGATATAATTTTATTATAAGCAACAGATATATTTTAGGAGCATATACACATTTTAGTGAATTTTATCACCTATGCATTTTTTATGAGCACAGGATTTGTTTAATGGTGGATTAGATTGAATTATTATATCTATTTTGTATTAATTTGTAGATACAGATTATTTGGAGGTATTTGTAGAAGTATATATTTTTACCTTTCACTATTTTAAAGGGAATATGAGGTTAATATAAGCGCAACTGACCACTTTACTATTCAAACGATATGGGCTGTTTGCACCAAATTCGAGTGGCGCGTCACGGGCCATAGTAACTGCGGCATAGCAGTGCATTGCTGGCTGATGATTGGCCAACCATGCACTATGACCTGCATGCTTGGCCAATCACAGCGCCGTCTGTACAGAGAGCCGTAATTGGCCAAAGACAGGGTGGCTTTGGCCAAATATGGCTCAGGTGGTTTAGTACACGCCCCACACTATATAAGGCCACCTGCACGGCAGTCCTGTGTAGTGTGTTCCGGAGTTGAGAGAGATATAGATAGACAGAGAGACATTGTCATTTGATTTACGTTAGATAGAGTAGGCAGGCGAGTCAGTTAGCTGCACTTACAGTGTATTGTGTGTATATATGTATATGTGTGTGTATATATATATATATATATATATATATATATATATATACATACATATATACATCCTAGGTATTGTGTGTGTGTGTGTATGTATATATATATATATATATATATATATATATATATATATACTGTATTCAGTTTAGCTAGATCCGTTCCTGTTATTCTCTTCCTACTACTGGCAGGCAGGTGTTTTTACAGTATTTACAGCTACCTAAAGAAAATTGCTGGTGTTCCTCTGATCCTATTAGTCCTAATAGCTTCAGTATTTACAGTTAGTGTAGTGCGTCCTCTGCACAGTGTGCACCTAAAGCTACCTGAAGAAAACTAATGGTGTTCTTCTGATCTTATTAGTACAGTACCACAGACAGCTGTAGCATTTGCAAGTTAGTGTAGTGCATCCTCTGCACAGTGTGCACCTAAAGCTGCCTGAAGAAAATTAGTGGTGTTCTTCTGATCCTTTTAGTACAGTACCGCAGGCAGCTGCAGTATTTACAAGTTAGTGTAGTGCGTCCTCTGCACAGTGTGCACCTAAAGCTACCTGAAGAAAATTAGTGGTGTTCTTCTGATCCTATTAATACCACAGGCAGGCAGCTACAGTATTTACAGTTAGTGTAGTGCATCCTCTGCACACTGTGCACCTAAAGCTACCTGGAGACAATTGCTATTGTTCTGCTCCTATTAATACCACAGGCAGGCAGCTACAGTATTTACAGTTGGTGTACTGTGTCCTCTGCACAGTGTGCACCTAAAGCTACCTGATGAAAATTAGTGGTGTTCTTCTGATCCTATTAATACCACAGGCAGGCAGCTACAGTATTTACAGTTAGTGTAGTGCATCCTCTGCACAGTGTGCACCTAAAGCTACCTGAAGACAATTGCTGTTGTTCTGCTCCTATTAATATCACAGGCAGGCAGCTACAGTATTTACAGTTAGTGTACTGCGTCCTCTGCACAGTGTGCACCTAAAGCTACCTGAAGACAATTGCTGGTGTTCTCATACTAATAGTATTACAGGCAGACAGTTGATTCTGCTAGCTGCAGTATCAGTGTATATATATATATACATTCCAGCTTTGTGCAGCTACATCTCACTGCAGGCCATTAGTATGTCTGGAAGGCCAACAAGGAGAGGCAGACAGTCACAAGCCGATAAAAGAGGGCAAGCAGGCTCTGTGTCTAGAGGCAACAGTGCTGGTCGTGGAGATGGTGCATCCTCATCTGCACATGGCCGTGGGACATGCTTGTCCTTTTTTTCGGCAGCTGGCCGTGTTGAGCCGCAACATCCAGAAGACTTGGTAGAGTGGATGATCAAGCCATCCTCATCCTCCTAATCCTCTCTCAACCAGGCTCAGGGTACGTTGTCTGGCAAAGCAGCTGCCGACGCAGCCTCTTCCCTCGGCTCAATGGCATCAGTCACTCCTTCCCTAGCCCCACCATGTCCTCCTGAGGAGTCCCCCGAACTGTTTGACCACAGTGTTGGGTACATGCTCCAGGAGGATGCCCAGTGTTTTGAAGGCTCCGATGATGGTACCCAACTAGAGGAAGGCAGTAACGTGAGCCCAGAGAGAGGGGGTGCCCAAGAAGGACAGCAATCTGGCAGTCATGTTCCCCCAGTTGCAGCATACTGCCAGCTTTGCTCCAGTGATGAGGAGGGCGGGGATGATGAGGTCACTGACTCCACGTGGGTGCCTGATGGGAGAGAGGAGGAGGAGGAGGAGGCACATCATCAACGAGGCAGGATGCCCTCCAGAGGTCCGCTTAAGGGCAGCACACTGACTGCATCACACCGCAGAGCTCTGCATGTGTAGGGCGCTGCTGTCTCTGCACGTTATTCCAAAAGTTCTTTGGTGTGGGCCTTTTTTGAGACAAGTGCATCAGATCCCACCGCTGCTATTTGCAACATATGTCTCAAGCGTATCTCGCATGGCCAAAACATCTCCGGCTTGGGCACCACATGCTTGACCAGACATATGTTGACCTGCCATGCAGTTTGTTGGCAAGCGTACCTAAAAGACCCACACCAAAGAACAAAGAGGACCTCTCCTTGCTCCTCTTCAGCTGGGATCTCCAACCCCCTATACCTTCAGTCTCTTTGAAACCTGCACTGAGAGGAATGGAGGTGTAGAATTAGGTGTGTCACAGCCAAGTATTTGGGGGCAATCTGCTATCGGTACACCGACGTCAGATTGTACCAGCTGTTGCACCGCCGAAAGAAGTTCGCTAGCTTGGCTAAATTGCTAGCACTTCAACTGCTGTCTTTTCAGTTTGTAGACTCTGCCCCCTTCCATGAGTTTGTGGAATGTGTGGTTCTTCAGTGGCAGGTTCCCAAACGTCACTTTTTCTCATGGAAGCCGATTCCGGCTCATTACCGGCATGTGGAAGGCAATGTCTTGGCCTCGCTGGACAAGGCGGTCAGCGGTAAGGTGCATATTACCGCTGACTCATGGTCCAGCAGGCATGGACAGGGATGTTACCTATCTTTCATTGCGCACTGGGTGACTCTTCTGGCAGATGGGAAGGATGCAGGACAGGGTGCAGTAGTGTTGGAGGTTGTTCCGCCACCACGCCTCCAAAATACTACTACTGGTGATTCTGCCACACCTCTCTCCTCCACCCCCTCCTCTTCTTCTTCTGCCAAGGTTTATTCCTGTGCTGATTTGTCTTTAGAACCAGTGGTGCTCCATAGGCGTTCAAGGGGCTACGCAAGCACACAGGCCAAAAGATGCCATGCGGTGCTTGAGCTGGTGTGCTTGGGGGACAGGAGCCACACTGGGGCAGATATTCTGTCAGCTCTGCAGGGACAGGTTCAGAGGTGGTTGATGCCATGCCAGCTTAAGGCAGGTATAGTGGTTTGCGACAATGGCACCAACCTCCTCTCCGCCCTTCGACAGGGACAACTGACCCATGTGCCCTGTTTGGCTCCCATCCTTAACTTGGTGGTGCAGTGGTTCTTGGGCAGGTATCCAGGCTTACAGGATGTCCTGAGGCAGGCCAGGAAAGTCTGTGTGCATTTCCGCAGTTCATATAATGCCAATGTTCAGCTGGCTGACCTCCAAAAGGAATTTAACCTGTCCAAGAACTGCCTAATCTGTGACATGCCCACCAGCTGGAACTCAACATTGGCCATGCTGCAGCGGCTGCACATGCAGCAGAGGGCCATCAGTGAGTAGCTGTGCGACTATGGCACCAGGACAGGGTCAGGGGAGCTTGGCTTTTTTTTTGCCACGCCAGTGGCTAATGATCAAGGATGCATGCACTGTTCTGTCACCATTTGAGGAGGCCACGAGGATGGTGAGCAGTGACAGTGCATGCATCACTGTCCCCCTTGTCCACCTGTTGGAGCACACACTGCATGGAATAATGGACAGGGCACTTGAGGCAGAACAGAGGCAGGAAGAGGAGAATTTCCTTTGCTCTCAAGGCCCCCTTTATCCAGACAGTGTTCCTGTGTGCCCGCCGATCGCAGAGGAAGAGGAAGAGGAGGAGGAGGAAGAGGAGGATTGTGTCAGCATGGAGGTGGAGCCTGGCACTCAGCATCAGTAGCAGTCTTTAGGGGATTATTTACAGACCCAAGAAACCCATGGACTTGTACGTGGCTGGGAGGATGTGGCTACGGATCATTTCGTTCTTAGTGACCCAGAGGACTCCGGACCGAATGCCTCAGCAAACCTTCGTTGCATGGCCTCCCTGATCCTGCAAAGCCTGCAGAAGGATCCTCGTATTCGTGGTATCAAGGAGAGGGATCAATACTGGCTGGCAACCCTCCTTGATCCACGTTACAAGGGTAAGGTTGCGGACCTTATCTTGCCATCGCAGAGGGAGCAGAGGATGAAACCTCTTCGGGAGGACTTGCAGAAAGGTCTGTGCAATTGGTTCCCGGAGACTGGGAGGTTACAAACTCCTGTTCCTGGACAACGTGTTGCTGAGGCTTCGGTCAGTCAAAGAAGGAGCGGTGGAGAAGGTGGCCGTCTGACCGATGCGTTCAGACAATTTTTTAGTCCGCAGCCCCAAGGTATGATCGGTTCCAGCAACCATTGCCAGCGTCTGTTTTACATGGTGCAGAAATACCTAGGGGCAAGATCTGACTTGGACACCTTTCCCACCGAAAATCCTATGGGTTACTGGGTCTTGAGGATGGATCACTGGCCAGAGCTTGCACAGTATGCAATTGAGCTATTGGCCTGTCCTGCATCCAGCGTTCTTTCAGAACGCACATTTAGTGCTGCTGGAGGCTTTGTAACCGATCACAGGGTGCGCTTGTCCACCAACTCGGTCGATCGACTGACCTTCATAAAAATGAATCAGTCTTGGATCACCACCAGCTACCAAGCACCTGATGCTGATGTAACCGAATATTTTTTTTTTCTTAAATGTCAGATCCCTTCAAGGCTGCCTATGCTGATGCTGAGTGACTATCCTGTTATGCTGAGTGACTATTCTCTTCCTCAATGATCATGCTGATAGCTTTTAAGAATATTTTTGGTTCTGGGTGCCGCCACCAGTGGCTAAGGTCCAATTTTATTAGCCCCTGTTTAACAGGGGCGTGTAATTACAATTTTTGATGCAATACTTTGCAGCAGGGCTCGTTCCTGCGCTCCAACTAGAGTATCTGTGAGGGGTTGCAGTGTTGTGGCACCAATGCCTAAAGCCCAATTTTTCTGCCCCTGCTCAACAGGAACATGTAATTACAATTCTTGATCTAATATTTCACAGCAGGGCCTGTTTCTGCACCCACCAAGAGTAACTGTGAGGACTTACAGTGTTGTGGCACCAGCACCACCACCCCCAAATGCCAAATGTTTCTGCCCCTGCTCAACAGGTGCATGTAATTACAATTCTTGATCTAATATTTCACAGCAGGGCCCGTTCCAGCTCCCACCAAGAGTAACTGTGAGGACTTATAGTGTTGTGGCAACACCACCACCACCACCAAAGGCCCAATTTTTCTGCCCCTGTTCAACAGGTGCATGTAATTACAATTCTTGATCTAATATTTCACAGCAGGGCCCGTTTCTGCACCCACCAAGATAAATTGTGAGGACTTACATTGTTGTGGCACCAGCACCACCAAAGGCCCAATTTTTCTGACCCTGTTCAACAGGGGCATGTAATTACAAATCTTGATCCAATATTTCACAGCAGAGCCTGTTCCTACGCCCACCAAGAGTAACTGTGAGGGCTTACAGTGTTGTGGCAACACCTAAGGCCGCAATTTCTGCAGAGTATATAGGGCAGGCCCCTACTTTCAAACATCCAACTTACAAACGACTCCTATTTGCAAACGGAAGGAGACAACAGGAAGTGAGATGAAATCTACCCCTAGGAAGGGAAATTCTCTCCTGTAAGAGTTAATATGGGAAAAATGTGTCTCCTCTCCACTGATGCTTTATCACCAATCCTTGTTTCACTAAAAAACCCAAATTGTCAAAAAACATTTGTCATTGGGACAGAAAGTGATGTGAAATCTTCTGAAGAGGTGTACAGACAGCAAAACAAATGTTACATAGGTGATAACCCTTCCCTATGTTTTCCAAAAAGCTTAAAAATTGATTTTTTTGCTGGACCTACACTTTAAAAATGTACCAGTTCAAAATTACAAACAGATTCTACTTAACAACAAACCTATAGTCCCTGTCATGTTTGCACCGCCTGTATACTGCTGTTCAGACTATATAGGGCCTGGGGGCCCCACGCCTTTCCTTTTTTTAACTTGGGTGCGGGGTTCCCCTTAATATCCATACAAGACCCAAAGGGCCTGGTAATGGACTGGGGGGGGGGTACCCATGCCGTTTGTCTCACTGATTTTCATCCATATTGCTGGGACCCGACATTACATTAAAGCCGCAAGCAGTTTTAAATGACTTTTATTCCTTTAAAAATGTCATTTTGTGCAGGGACTGTTCTAAGCACGGGAAACACGCGCCACTTTACAGGCATACTATAGACACCCCCAGGTACAATATTTAAAGGAATATTTCACTTTTTTTTCACTTTAGGCATCATTAAAATCACTGCTCCCGAAAAAACGGCTGCTTTTAAAACTTTTTTTTGCATTGATACATGTCCTCTGGGGCAGAACCTGGGTCCCCAAACCCTTTTTAGGACAATACCGTGCAAATTAGCCTTTAAATTTAGCACACTTGATTTCGAACATTCGAGTCCCATAGATTTCAATGGGGTTCTAAAGTTCGCGCAAATTTTCGGTCGGTTTGCAGGTTCTGGTGCGAACCGAACTGGGGGGTGTTCGGCTCATCCCTAACCACAATCCACACAAACCTCAGTACTCAGTCCTTCACTGGCAACCTTGTGGGTTTCTTTACTCCAGGGCATTGTCCTCTGTATACACACAGCAGTCTCTGGGCAGGTGCAGCAATTCATTCCCCATGCATTAAAACAGCACATCGACCCAGCACATCGACCCAGCACATCGACCCAGCACATCGACCCAGCACATTGATCCAGCACCTGTTCTTTTTCCAGGCTTTATGTGAAACTTCACAACTCACTACAGTGTCAGGAGCTTTAGGTAGCACTCACTCCTATCCCTCCCAATCTCAGAGACTTCCCAGTCTCCTTTTCACCCTCCAGGGCAGAGTTCTTCTGGGACTTGTAGTCCTATTCAGTCTTCGTCTTGATGAGCCATGCCTGCCTGGAGACTACATCCCCCATTAGTCCTTGCCGCTCCCATCATTATTGGGCAAGCCTCTCAGTGCCGCAACTGTGGCCAAAGACAGTGTTCACCTCTCCTGCTGTTTGATGGGTGGAGCTTAAATCATGGTTACAGCCATAGCAGAGTCACGTGTGGACATGTGAGCCAATCAAACTCCATGATTTATCTATGCTTCCCTATCCTCTTTTCTGGTGTTAGAGCTAAAAGTTATAAAATCTCTGCTTCAATCTTGGCTTTACAAGTAATTCAGAATGATAT
This sequence comes from Aquarana catesbeiana, assembly GCA_037953035.1. Taxonomy (NCBI): domain Eukaryota; kingdom Metazoa; phylum Chordata; class Amphibia; order Anura; family Ranidae; genus Aquarana; species Aquarana catesbeiana. Next base: position 885,282 of record JBBHAA010000512.1, on the reverse strand, counting down.
ATCACCATCAAATTCAAAACTGATTTCCCTATTTGACAGAAAACAAATCATGTAGAAAAATGGAGGAACTGGAAAAGAAAATAAAGGAATTAAAATTGTCACAAGAGTCTAAAAAAGCTGAAGATGAAAAGCGAACTGCAGATATGAACTGTACAGCAAGTGGAGTGAGAATGTGACGCTGCAAGAAAAACTGCATCTAGTAATGCAAGCAAAGGAAAGAGTAAGTGCTATAGGAGCTCTATGTGAATCCAGGGATATGTGGGAGGTGAAGAACCCTCTATGATACTCAAGGCTTTTTTCTCAGAAAATAGGTACAGGTACTCTTCTTCTCTTACAAATCACCCCTTGTCTCCACCCCCTACCCATCTCAAAGTTCCGTCCTGTGGTCTCACTTCCCAGTACCGCCCCTTTTAGAGAAAACTGTAACAAGTATCATTTTGCGTTGTTAAGTAAATTGTGAATGATAATAAGAAATGCAGTAAAAATAGATCCCCTGCAACCAGCAACAATACCCCCCAAAAATCAACAATAGATCCCCCCAGCAACAATAGACCCCCCAGCAAAAATATACCCCCTACCAACAACAGATCCACCCTAGGAACAGGAGACCCCTACCAGTCAGCAATGGCTACTGGGAGACCTATATTTGGCCAACCACTACCAACCAGCCAACTGTAGATCTCCCAGAAGCCAACATTAATAGACCCCCAGCAGCCAGCAACAATAGACCCCTCCCTCAACAGTAGATGCCTTCCAGCAACAATTGCCCCCCCCCAGCAACATAAGACAACCCCAGCAACAGTAGACGCCTCCTTCAACAATATACCCCCCCAGCAACAATAGATTCCCCAGCAGCCAGCATCAATGGACCCTCCAGCATACTCCTGAACACCTTGCCATTACATACATTCAGTGTTGGAGGAGCTGGAACTGCATTCCCCCTGTTCCCACTGGAAAAAAGCCCTGGTGATACTACAAGGAGAGGTCACCATCAGCTGTTACTGACAGGGATATAAAATATTGGGTAAATTGAATACAAAAGGAAAGTGAGGTGTCAATGGCTGGACATGATGGCAGTTGGGAATGCTAGAAAGCAAGGGATATGGTAGAGATTAAAGGCAATAGCAGTTTTAGATAGAGACAAGTTTACCAAAATATGAAGGAAATTCAACAGAATTGGAGCTTTCTGAATAAAACTTCTTGTGGCAGCTTTTCTATTAATCAGTTTTGTCATTTGTGTTTACGCAGGAACAAGGCTTGTACACCAGTCAAGGGTTTTATGAAGAAGCTGACATGTACCGCCAACAGCTTAAGGACTTAAAAGAAGAGGCGGAAAAACTAAAAGAAACTTCATGGGTGGATTCTGCAGTTGATATGTTCTGCGGTATTGCACAATTTTTTTCATGGCAGGGGGCCGTTGTGGCAGGCGTGGTAAGGACGGCACGTGACTTCTTCAAGAAGAAGGCTTTATAAAAAAAAATCTTATTTGCTGACATATAGACATTGAGGGTTATTTATGAAAGGCAAATCCACTATGCACTACAAGTGCAAACTACAATTGCAAAGTGTACCTGAAATTGCACTGAAAGTGCACTTGGAAGTGCAGCCGCTGTAGATCCGAGGGGGACATGCAAGGAAAATAAAAAACAGCATTTTAGCTTGCACATGATTGGATAATAAAATCAGCAGAGCTTCCCCGTCATTTCAGATCTACCCATCAGATTTACAGCGACTGCACTTCCATGTGCACTTTCAGTGCAATTTCAAGTGCACTTTGCACCTGTAGTTTGCACTTGTAGTGCAAAGTAGAGTTGCCTTTCGTAAATAACCCCCATTGTGTTTATCGCTTTGAAATTGAACTGTGTTGGAGTGGTTTTTTTTTAATCTTTTAAATTACAACTGTTCTTGCTTCCTGTTTTTCTTATGTAGCAATAAAATATTTACCATAAACACATGAAGCTATCAGTATCTGTTGTTTTTTTCTCACTATATGCTTCCTCCACAATAAGGATGTGGATTTTTCTTAGGCTCGATTCACATCTATGCATGTTGCTTTTGAGCATTTCCGCAGTGCTGTTTGCGTTGCTTGCCACAAGAATTGCAGACTAAAAAAAATTTGTGAAAAAACTGTGTGCCCCCCCCCCCCCCCAGGTCCATACCAGGCCCTTGGATCTAGTATGGATTCGGAGGGGACCCCCTATGCCAAAGTTAAAAAGAAAATGCTGTGGGGACCCCCAAAATCCATACCAGACCCTTATCCGAGCATGCAGCCCGGCAGGTCAGGAAAGGGAGGGGACGAGTGAGCACCCCCCCTGAACCATACCAGACCACATGCCCTTAACATGGGTGGCACCCCCACCCCAAAGCACCTTGCCCCCATGTTGGTGGGGACAAAGGCCTCTTCCTGACAACCCTTGCCCGGTGGTTGTCAGGGTCTGCGGGCTTATCGGAATCTGGAAGCCCCCTTTAACAAGGGGGGCCCCAGATCCCGGCCCCCTCCCATGTGAATGGGTATCGGGTACATTTTAACCCTACCCATTCACCAAAAAAGGTAGTGTAGTGTGACAAAACATAGACAGTTTTTGACAAGTCCTTTTTTTATTATTATACATGATTTATATAGTGCCAACATTTTACGCAGCGCTTTACAATATACAGGGGGGGACAGCACAATAACTGTACAATTCAATACAGAAGGGACAGGAGGGCCCTGCTCATAGAGGTTAAATTCTATTATTAAAAATGTCTTCTTCTTCCTCCTCCGGGCTTCTCCCGCTTCTTCCTCCAGGCTACTCCCGCTTCTTCCTCCGGGCTTCTCCTTCTACCTCCGGTCTTCTCCTTTTTTCTCCGGCCTTCTTCTTCTCCCACTTCTTCTTCAGGTCTTCTTTCTCCTGTCTTCTTTGTCCGGTGTTCTTCTTCCTCCATGCAGCTCCCTCTGACGACCCTCCTCCAATGCTACGTCCCGCTGATCTGTCCTTGCCAATGTCAAGCATTTCTTAGATAGTGATGGGGGCGTGGCCATTGGATGACGTCATCCGGACGTCCCCATGAGATCTTACTGGAAGGAGCATGATGTCACTGTTACTTAAAGGATAAGATCACTTTAAAAAAAAGGTAAAAAAATGTTCACTAACGATTTTTTTTCTTAGGAGCCTTTAAAGCATTGAATCCATGATCAGCAGATCATGGGTTCACAGTCTGGCTCCTGCAGACTGTCAGTGTGGCTGTCTGCTCGTATATCCGATACGGACAGGCAGTTACTTGAGTCTAGGAAGATTCAGGCTAGGTTCACATCTATGCGGTTGCTGCCATTTTCAAGCACGTTTTGCAGTGCGTTTTGCATTTTTAAATCTGCGTTTTTGATGCGTTTGTGCAGTTTTGATGCATTTTGCATTTTTTTTTCTCTTTAACACACTGTAGAAAGCTGGTTGCTAAGGAGTGGGCCGGGAAGATGACCGCTGAATCCTTGACAACTGATGCCAGCAAAAAAATTTGTGAAAAAAAGGTTTTTTAGGTCTGGTATGAATTTGGAGGGGAACCCCACGCCAAAATAATAATAAAATAAAAAAACGGCATGCCCCCCCCACAAATTCTTACTAAATCCTTATCTGAGCATGCAGCTCTGCAGGTCAGGAAAGGGAGGGGATGAGCAAGCTCCCCCCCCTCCTGAACCATACCAGGCCCCATGTCCTCAACATGGGGGGGTGCTTTGGCCCCCACCCTTAAGCACCTTGTCCCCATATTGATAGGGACAAGGTCTTCTTCCCCAAAACCCTGGGCTGTGGTTGTGGGGGTTTGCGGGCAGGGGGCTTATCAGAATCTGGAAGCCCCCTTTAACAAGGGGGTCCCCAGATCCTGGCCCCCCTCACTAAAAGGTGTCAATTAGAAGAAAAAACACCCCACCCCTTACCTATTTAAGAACTGTCAGATGGTGATGCAGGTAGACGGCGGTTAGCCTTCGAGGAGTGCTGAGCTTCTTTTTCTTTTCTTTTTTGGGACCGACAGTGCGGCGGGCAGCGTGATTGACGATGGATCTACATCAGTGGACACTGTCTTTGGATTTTTAGTAAAGGAATTGTCATAAACTGTGTTTGTGTTTTTTTTTTCTAATTGTAAGATCCCTGGCCCGCTGTCATGGGGCAATGGGGGGGGGGGATTGTGGGGAGAGTTGCAGAAGCGGGAAACACCCTAAAAACAGGTGGAACATGTCACATGTTCTCAAAGGTGAACTTATCCTTTAGCCACCTCAATACCGGGCACTTTCACCCCCTTCCTGCCCAAACCATTTTTCAGCTTTCAGCGTTGTCACACTTTGAATGACAATTGCACAGTCATAAAACACTGTACCCAAATGGAATTGTTATCATTTTTTTCCCCACAAATAGAGCTTTCTTTTGGTGGTATTTGATCGCCTCTGTGGTTTTTATTTTTTGTGCTATAAACAAAAGACGAGTGAAAAGTTAGAAAAAAACACAATATTTTTTACTTTTTGCTATAATAAATATCCAATTTAAAAAAAAGAAATTTCCTCAGTTTAGACCGATATGTATTCTTCTACATAATTTTGGTAAAAAAATTGCAATAAGCGTATATTGATTGGTTTGCGCAAAAGTTATAGCGTCTACAAAATAGGGGATAGATTTATAGCATTTTTATTATTATTTTTTTTTTTACTAGTAATGGCAGCAATCTGCGATCGTGACTGCTGCACGCGCGTGGCCACGAGGGCGCCCAGCGCAACGATAGATACACAGCATCTCTGATCCTGATAAAAAGCCTATAACATAGGCTATTTGCCATGTGATCCGCTGTGTCCAATCAAAGCTCATCACATGGTAACCAGGAAGTGCAGTTTATCAGCTTTTCCTCTACCCGCACTGACAAGACATGAGTAGAGGAGAGCTGATCAGTGGCTCTCCTGACAGGGCAGTGCATTGATTATCAGTGCAGACCCACCACGGATGCCCACTAGAGCCCACCAGAGATGCCAACCAGGGCCCATTAGGGATGCCTGTCAGTGTCTTCTCATCAGTGCTGCCTATCAGTGTCACCTATCAGTGCCCATCAGTGCCGCCTGTAAGTGCCCATCAGTGCCACCCATAAGTGCCCATCAGTGCCGCCTATCAGTGACCATCAGTGCAGCATATAAGTGCCTCATCATCAGTGCCACCTCATCAATGCCCATCGGCGAAGGAGAAAGCATACTTATTTCCAAAATTTTATAACAAACAAAGAAAAACTTTTTTTTTCAAAATGTTTTTTTTATTTATATAAGAAAGCTCTATTTGTGTGAAAAAAATGATATAAATTTTGTTTGAGTACAGTGTTGCATGACCGCGCAATTGTATTTCAAAATGTGACAGCGCTGAAAGCTGAAAACTGGCCTGGGTAGAAAGGGGTGAAAGTGGCCGGTATTGAAGTGGTTAACTGTGCGCCTATGGAAAGTACAACTTGCTGGTTACTAATTACAGCTGCTAGACACTTATTTACTTTTCAGATAAGGAAGGTAGATATACTAGGCAGATATTCAAGAGGTGCAGCACTATATGCTCTGTACAAATATTCCTAAAATAAAAATATATCTAAATCCACACTGGTGTAAAATTATTCTCTGAGTGACAAATTAACCACTCGCCCTCTGGAAGAATAATCCCTCTTCCTGACCAGGCCATTTTTTGCGACACGGCACTGCGTTACTTTAACTGACAATTGCGCAGTCGTGCAATGCTGTACCCAAATAAGATTTATGTTATTTTTTTCCCACAAATAGAGCTTTCTTTTGGTGGTATTTGATCACCTCTGCATTTTTTTATTGCTTGTTCTATAAACAAAAAGGCCGACAATTTTAACAAAAGACCACGAGGGTTATTTACGAAAAGTAAATCCACTTTGTACTGCAAGTGCACTTGGAAGTGCAGTCGCTCTAAATCTAAGGGGTAGATATGAAATGAGGTGAAGCTCTGCTGATTTTATTATCCAATCATGTGTAAGCTAAAATGCTGTTTTTTTGTTTTCCTTGCATATCCCCCTTGGATCTACAGCAACTGCACTTCCAAGTGCACTTTCAGTGCAAAATGGATTTAACTTTAATAAATAACCCCCCATATGTTGTAAAACATATCCAGTAAAAACATTTATAAAATCAAATTTCTTCATCAATTTAGGCCAATATGTATTCCGCTATATTTTTGGTAAAAAATCCCAATAAGCGTATATTGATTGGTTTGCGCACAAGTTATAGTGTCTACAAACTATGGGATATATACTGGAGTTTTTACTATTTTTTCTTTACTAATAATGGCGGCGATCAGAGACTCATAGCAGGACTGCGATATTGCCGCAGACAATCTGACACTAAGTGACACTTTTGACACTTTTTGGGGACCAGTGACACTAATACAGTGATCAGTGCTAAATAACATGCACTGTCGCGGCACTAATGACACTGGCTGGGAAGAAGTTAAATGTCTAGGGTGATCAAAGGGTTAACTGTGTGCCTAGCCAGTGTTTATGTGTACTGTATGTGCTGCTTTTACAAAGGAATGTGATGGATTTTCCCTCCATCACATCCCCTCTGACAGGACAGAGCTCTGTATTGTTTACATATGCAGAGCTCCGTCCAGCCTCTCTCCTTGACGGTCAGCAGGTGCCGGCGGACATCCATTGGCCGGCATCTGACTAATCACAGCAGAAGCGGCGTGCTGGCCTCCTACCCGGAAGTGCAGAATCTCACGTATACTGTATATACGTAATTCTGCCCAGTTCGGCCGCCTTGTAGCAGTATATCTGCTATGGGGCGGTCGGCAAGTAGTTTTAATACCTGGCGCTTATAGTATAAATAAATACACAAATCTTCCTCATTATGTTTCTGGAAACTATGCATCTCAAAATGTTCATGTATAAATGTGCTACCTCATAATAGGTGCAAACCAATAAAGTGCTCAGTAAAAAAAAAAATGCTCTTGATATAATGTCAGTGTAAATATTAAAATCTTCAATGCCAATTCTGTAATATTTCACAGGACATTGTCCTTCAACAAGAATCCAGTGACCGTAGCGATATGTGTGTAGGCAGGTTGAATCTTGGATGCCCAGCCTGTGGAAAGAGTTAAATGTTTCAAGCTCAGTTCCCTGGCTTTTGGTCACCAGTGCTATAAAAAGGAGGCTGGCTGAGGTCCAAAAAAAGCGGTGTTGAAGTGGGTCCAGCTGTGAGCGCAGTCGTTGGTGCAGCTGAAGAAACTGGGGTTTTCAGAGGACAACCAAGCCATGGACAATGCCGTTATGGACTCTCACCTCATGGAGGTATGCCCAGGCAGCCACACTACAGTATTAGGAGTTACATTAACTATTCTGAGCCTGGTCTATTTCAATATTCAAAGGGGTGCATATTGGTTCTGGTGTATCCAAAAGAACCAGGGTCTGTAACAGCACTACAGAATATAAAGAAACACCATTACATAAGGGTTAACTTGGAAAGGCAAGAAGAGGACTGTAGATGCTAAGAGTAACCTAGCATAAGCTCAAGACATGAAGCAAACAGTTGGGCGTGGTTCCTGGTAAGTGTGACAAGTCCTCCCGTAGCGAGGGGGTCGATATGCTGGCTCCCTCCCTAGAGGTCAGTATTCAATAGCAACCAGATCTGAATCCGAGTTACAGAGATCTATGGCCTGGCCACAAGGTAGGGAAGGAAGGAGTTAATGAGCACACATGAGGTCCACGCTAGGTGCTCGGCGGGACCCCATTCTATTACTGGAGGTGAGGTAACAGAGGTACGCTGGACTGAAGGAGAGGGCATAGGCTCAGCACATCCTACCTAATGCAGCATACAGGTTACATTGTGTAGTGACATAGGACAAGTCACTTTTCAAAGGAATTCTGTATTATTACTGTACACAGTGACGGCTCATCTCTAAGTCAAGGAACTGCCTTAATGTTAGATTTTTCACATGACCGCTGTCTCTGCCTGTTCCTGGACATTAATGAGCATGCTCTGCATTAGAGATAACCCTACGTGCATGAGGACAGATGACCCACAAGTGCTTATCCGCATACACCATGTGGAAAACTCACTCACCGGATTTCCTGTGACCCGTTATATAATAAGAGGGTCTCCATACTCATTTTTCTATTCCTGCTGTTCCTCTTTAAGATCTTTGCTCCTCTGTCCTCCAATCCTCTGCCTTAGAGCCAGTTTCCTCCACTCTTCACGCCACCACCAATTTTTGCTCTGAAGGAATAGCTCTTTATTAGATCATTTGTTTAGAGTGCATAGCATAACCTCTTGAATATCGGAGGAAGGGAAGGGGATCGGCCACTAAAGTACTGGTCTTTATTGCAAAGAGGATTCTGCCAACATCCCGAGCATGTTTAATTGTATAAATGTATTACTCCAATTGGGACTTTTAAGGCAGAATGTGAAAAACAGTAAAGCTATATAACAAAAATTTTAAAAAGTATACAAAACTTTATTAGAAGTGATAAAAGAAGGTTGACCACATGGTCTAAACTACATCACATCATAACATCCATCGTATGAGAACATCAAAGTTACATATACTCAGAACACCCTAAAGCTCGGATCAATTAGAACATCATGTTGGCCCTGATTCGGTGAAGGGACAAAATTATTGTGGATGTTCACCAAGCAAATTGGAAATGAACAAATCAACAACAGATGAACACAGAATGTCAGATATATAGCATATCAATTAGAAATACCGTACTTACATATTATCATAAGTATAAAAAAAATATATGCAGCAATGGCATGCTCTGATAGATGCGCCGCCAAGCACATCAGCTTTGAGGGCTGGAGTTGAGAAACACTGGTTTAGACCATGTGGTCAACCCTCTTTTATCAATCCTAATAAAATGTTGTATACTTTTTAAAATCTTTGTTATATAACTTTACTGTTTTTCACATTCTGCCTTAAACGTTCCAGTTGGGGTAATGATTTTCTACAATTAACCTCTTGATTATCTGCCTAGTATAATTTTTTCAGGATGTTTGACATCTTGCCTCTTGCATGCAATCATGCATTTTGTTGCAAAGTTTCTTACCTGAAGACCCTGCCAGGAACATCACTTCCTGTGGCATGCTGACAAATATAAGCCACGGTCTTTCAATCACCGGCAGTGTTGTCAGCATACTGTTCACTCAATCAGTTTGCTGTTGGGCTTCCCATCAGGTCTATCTGGATGGCAGCCCAATGGCTAACTGAAGGAGCTTGCAAGGCAAGATGAAAATTGGTATCGGGCAGGGCCTTCAGTTGACATCAGCGCGTGGCCCATGCCAATATAAGTCATTGCACACAGCGGACTCAGCATTACACCGGGAGGTCAAGTCAACATCGGAAGAAGAACAGAGGGAAAAGACCCAACAAAGAGTGACAAGAACAGAGGTAGAAGACTCGGCAAAAGAGCGAGAAGAACAGAGGGAGAAGACCCGGCAAAATAGCGAGAAGACAGCGGAGAAACCAGGCAAAAGAGCGAGAAGACAGCGGAGAAAGGGGACAGCAGAGAGATGAGAAGAACCGGAGTGGGAGAGGAATCGGAGAGGGAGAAGGACCGGCAGAGTGAGAAGACGTCGCCAGAAGTAGGAGAAGAGCCGGAGAGGGGAGAAGAAATCAGAAGAGACGCCGGAGCTTCCTTAATAAAATACTTTAAAAACCTGTGTACTGTGTTTATTTTTGACACTTTTTTTAAGGTGAATGGGTAAGGTACAATGTACCTCATACTCATTCACATAGGGTGAGGGGCCAGGGTCTGGGGGCCTCCAGATTCCGATAAGCTCCCGCCCGCAGGGTTGTCGGGAAAAGGCCCTTGTCCTCATCAACATGGGAACAAGGTGCTTTGGGGTGGGGGGTGCAGGGCCCCCACTGCCCCAAAGCACCCACCCCCCATGTTGAGGGCATGTGGCCTGGTATTGTCCAGGAGGGGGGGCGCTCACTCACCCCCCTTTCCTGACCTTCCGGGCTGCATGCTCGGATAAGGGTCTGGTAATTTTTTTTTTCATTTTGGTGGGGGTTCCCCTTCAAGATCCTCAGCACACTGCATGTGGGATCATCATGATCTGACGTCTGGTGCGACTTCTATTTAAATCAATGGGATCCCATAGGGAACCATTGATTTTGAATAGAGGCAGAGAAATGCCTGATGAGGCTTTACGCTCTGTATACAGCGTTAAGCCACGTTTAACAGCTTTTACAGGCATCTGGCATTTTTATAGCTCTAGCGCTGGAGCCTCAGAATGCTCTGGTCCTGTTTTTTTTTTTGGAGCCTAAAAACGCCTATGCCACTTAGGCTGCATTCACACCTGAGCATTTTCAGCTCGTAAAATGTTTGTAAAACGCCAGAAAAAACACCCAAAATATGCCCAACAAGCAAAATCACATTATTTTAAATGGCCCCTGTTCACATCTGAGCGTTTTGTAGTCTGAAGCAAAATGCCTGAAGCTCAAAAAAGTACATGAGCTTCTTTTTGGGCAAATTACAGGCGTTTTTCTGCTTTTTACATTGGTGACCTTTTCACCTGTGCAAAATCGCGGCAAAAACACAGCAGAAATCACGGAAAGGCATTTTTAAGCTGTAAAAAAGCTCCTAAATGTGGCTGTAAAAACGCCCATGGGCGTGAGGCCTTATACTCACCTAGGTGGATGCAGCATAGATCCGATGCTGCATCTGTCCCCTGTTGGCTCTGCACTGAGAACTGAGTGATCAAAGTCTGAGCGATTGCTCAGTTCCCCCCCCTCCCAAAGAGCCTTGACTATCAGTCACCGACTTTCTGCTCTGCCCCTCCACTGCTCACTGGAATGCTGGGCTGTGGGGGAGAGAGCAGGAGAGGCTGGCTCAGTTTTCCAGGATGAGAGGCTGAGCCAGCTACTCCTCAGGCATTTAGGTGAATCTCAATTGTAAAGTTGGGATCTTTCCAGAGCCTGGAGCGGCTGACGCCAGCCAACAGTGTTAGCATTCCTGTGATCCATAGAAGAAGTACAGCCAAAATAGATTTGGCTGATTCTCCTTTAAGCCCATGTGTGTAAAAGAAGAGCTACAGATACTGAGCAGGTGTAGTTATATAGTAGACATCCGCTCGTAATTGGCTAATTGACACATCACAGATTTATGGCTATGGAATGTAAAGGTCTGTATATATAGGATTGACTATATATCAAAGCAGAACTATGGCCTCCTGTTAAAAAATGCACTGCAGACCTTACTGTAAGTAAAGTTCTGCCTACAATGTACAATTGGTCTGCTTGCAAAGTCACATGATTACATGTTTAGCCTGCCAGTGAATTTCACCTTTTATAATGGAGTGACAACATTATTGCACTGCTTTTGAACTCAAAGCAGGGTTGTCACTTTCATGTAGGATTTGCCTGTATGCTCTACAATGGGATGAGAAGATGACACAGGGGGTGTGGCTATCAGAATTGTCACTTCTGTTTCACAAGCCTGCAGCTTGTCATTCAGCACATGACTACACTTAGTCTCATCCACTACTTTCTACATAAACAGCCCTTCCTCTGTTGCTGAACCCATCCCACTGTGAGCTGCAGTGTCTGGCAGGGGGTGAGTGTGAGATGCAAATAGGGGATGATTTGACTTTACTATATGAGGCTTGTGCCTCATATAGTAATTGGATTTGGGACTAATTTAAACTGCCACACAGGAGGATGTACTTTAAACCAGCTTCATAGGTGTCAGAAACCATGAAATCAGACTGAGACAGAAGGACAGTTAAATCACACTTGTTTATTAATAAAAATAAAAAGAACAAATGCAGTCAAAACATAGCCAAAGTTCAGTAACCGGAATGGATAGTCAGCCAAGCCAGAAGTCAGGGATCAAAGTAGTGGAACAGCAAGCAGGATCTGGAGCCAGAAGGGATGTCAGCAAAGCCAGTCTTTAAACAGGAATGCAGGAGATAGTTTCCTGTGATGTGACCAAGGCGAAGGCAGAGCTCCTCTGAACTGGACGGCTTAAGTAGGCAGGACTGACGAGCAGGATCTGTGGAGAGAGATGGGAGCTGGCAATTAGCCGACAGCTGAGCGGCCAGCTCAGAGAAAGAAGGGCTGAGCCCAGACCTGACAATAGACCAAGCTGACCACACACCTTACAATAAAATTGATGATCTCTTTTTGTTTTGACAAATTTAGGAGTGGGATTCTAGAGCCCGGAGATGTAAGCTGGATGCCCAGGTAAGATAGGGTGTCAAGACAGGCCCATGAGAAAGGAACAACAAACGTGATTGGGTGCTTGAGATAAGTGTTAAGCCCAATGGCTTACATGTGGGGTTTGGAGTGGTTTAATTTATATAGGAAAATTGATCCAAAATGGTCTAGAAGGTGACATAAAGGCAGAAGAGATTGTAAAGGGTTGGTTAGGAAGATGAGAATATCATCAGCATAAAGCTCTATTTTATGCTGTGTGGCTTCTATATTTAAGACTGTGGCCTGAAAATGAGATCTTATATGTTTGGCTAGTGGTTCTTTGATTAGCGAGAGGATGAGTGGCAAAAGTGGGCATCCCTGTCTTGTTCTATTTGTAATAGGGAAGGAGGAGGATAGGAATCCCGAGGTCCAGTCTTTGGCAGTTGGAGTGGTATATAGAGTGGATATGGCTGATAAAATATGACTAGAGAAGCCAAATTTGGCAAGAGCTGCTTGCATATATGACCAGTGGACTCGTTCAAAAGCTTTCTCTGTGTGCACTGATATTAGCAGTGATGGAGCTTTATAATGATCCGCCCATTGTATTAGATTGGCAAATCTTCTGGTGCTGTCAGAGGTTTGGCGACCGGAAAAAAAACAACCTGGTCAGGGCGGATCAGTAATGGAGTAAGTTTAGCTAGGTGGTTAATTAACAATGAGCTTGGTATATAGTTTTGTTTCTGCATTTAGGAGTGAGATGGGGTGGAAGTTAGCAGGGGAATTTGAAGATTTGCCTGGTTTGGGGATAGTGATTATAATAGATTCTAAGAATTCAGAAGAGCATGAACCTCGGTCAGCAATATGGTTTAGGAAGGTGGTGAGGTGATGGGTTAGGTGGGGCATAAAAGTTTAAAAGTTTTATAATATTCATTTAAGAAGCTGTCTGGACCTGGGGATTTATGAAGGGGTATTTGAGTTATGATTTTGTTGAATTCATCTTCCGTAAAAGGTGCCTAAATGTCCCGGAGATGTTCAGGAGTTAAGGTGGGAAGCCATATGGCATTTAAAAAAGACTGAATGTCAGCGGGATTTCGGGGGGGGGGGGGCATGGAGTTTTTTATGTGGGTGTTTTTTAAATTAGATTAGGTGGAATAGTAGTTGCAAAATTGTTCTGCAGTTTCGGAGGGGTTGATTCATTTGCACCAAGATTAATCTAAAAGGAAGAGAATTTTAGATGCAGCTACACAACGTTTATATTGTTTTGCTAAAAAAAGCTCCTGGTTTGTTACCTAGCAAATAACATCTTTAATCTCTTGATATAGAAGTCATAGCTCTTGTGTATAAGGGAGCTAAGCTGCTTACGGAGGGAGTAAATCTCATTGACAAGACAAGTGTCATGATAGGCTTTATTGTGTTATTCCAGTAGTCCAATTTGGGCAATTAAGTCAGTTATTTCTTGGGTGCATCACATTTTCTCACGAGTTGAGAGTTTTATGATGCTGCCTTTGATGAAGGCTTTGTGGGAATTCCAGAGTATGGTTGGGTCGGTGACAGACTCCTTGATAATTTGAAAAAAGTAGATTATCTCTGATTCAATTTGATGTTTGTAGCGTTGGTTGGTTAGCAGAGATGAATTAAGCTGCCATGGGGCTGGTGAGCCTGATGCATTGCCGGGCAGCACATCAATGGAGATAGGGGTGTGGTCTGACCAAGTAATTACCCCAAGAGCAGATACGGTAATTTTTTGAAGATTTTATTTGTCTACAAAAAACAATCAATCCTGGAGTAAACCTCATGAGCAGGTGAGTAATAAGTAAAGTCTCTTTCCCCTCTGCATTTTTTCTACACTCTTTAGTCCATGACTGGTCCTTGTTTGTGCTTCTAGCTTCACTCCCCAGTCTGACAGGTCCTTCTCTCCATCCTGTTCAAATGACACGTGATTACCTACTACTCACTGCTTCCCTCTACCCCTCACTATCAGTTAGTTCTTGTCTCTCCTCTTCTCTCACCTTTACATTGTTAGCTCTTGCTTGTCTTCACCCACCAGCCACTGATTGGGCAGCAATTCGTACCTAAGTGTTTTGAGTCATTCAGAGATCAAAAACCATTCAGCCAAAATGAACCTCTAACATCTAAAATTCAGCATGGGCTAGTTCACAGCAAAGCTTATCTGTAGACAATTTTTTTTATTTATCTAGGGTAAAGAAGAAATAGACTCTCTGGCAGGTTGTTTCTAACTGGATTCCTCATAGACAGATTATCCTTCACTTCCTGTTATGTCAGAAATTTTCTTATCTTGGTAATGCAACAGGAAGTGATCTGAAAGTTTTCCAATTGGGACGATTTTTACACTGTCCATAAATTTCCGTTATGGACGATCTATGTCCATGAAAAAAATGGCTTCCGTATGATTTTGAAACTATGCTTACGCAGTTCTTAAGCTGGGCAGGTTTGGATGGGAGTGGGCTTGTGTTGATGCTATGGTTATGAAATACTGGACAGGGAGCCGGAACATGGGAGCTGGTCAGGGAGCTGAGACACAGATGGGAGCTGGAATCCAGGCAAGTTTGAACAGTTTAAAGGGCTGGTTCCAGCCTTGTGCATATTTCTACTGGCTCATCACCATAATTAGGCTGCCTTAGATCAGCAATGGGCATGGCTCCCGGAGCCTGGCAGTTGGTGGACAGACCCCCTTTCCCCCCATCTATGCATTGGAGTGCAAAAAGAGGGAAGCTGCGCTAAATAAATTGACCTGTGAAGCACTGACCAATCATGAGCTAGTAAATGCACTCACAACTGAAGAAAAATGATGAATAAAAAACCTAAGAAAAATGTGACTAATAAGTTAAAACAGCAATAAGTTAATCGAGCCGGCCGGCTCTCGATAGCAGCCCGTTGCTTCTGGGACTTGCTTAACATGCGGTGACGTCAGCACGTGTTTTTTGGTTTAACTTATTAGTCACATTATTCTTAGGTTTTTTTATTCACCATTTTTCTTCAGTTGTGAGTGCATTTACTAGCTCATGATTGGTCAGTGCTTCACAGATCAATTTATTTAGCACAGCTTCCCTCTTTTTGCATTCTTGTTTGGTGTTGTATAACATCTTGAGTTGCAGCTTGGTATATATAGTACAGGTTTTTTTTTTAATTTACCATGCATTGGAGTGCATGGCAGCTAATAGGAGGCTTGTAACATGGTCTGGAAGAAACTAACTACATGAGAGGAGGCACGACAGGCAGTGGTGAGATTTTAACGATCTCCTGTTCCTGTTCCTGTATCATGTCCGCTGTCTCTAATCTCCTGTGTCCTGCTTGCAGCCTCTAACCATCTCCTGTATCTTAAATGCAGCCTCTAACCATCCCCTGTATCCTCACTGTAGCATCTAACCATCTCCTGTATCCTGTCTGCAGCATCTAACCATCTCCTGTATCCTGTCTGCAGCCTCTAACAATCTCAAGTATCCTGTCTGCAACCTCTAATCATCTTTAAAAACCTGTCCACAACCTCTAACCATCTCCTGTATCCTGTCCACAACCTCTAATCATTTCTTATATCCTGTCCACAGCCTCTAACCATCTCTTGTATCATATCTGCAGTCTCTGACCATCTCTTGTATAATGTCTGCAATCTCTGACCATCTCTTGTATCATGTCCACAATCTCTGACCGTCACTTGTCTTGTATCATGTCTGCAGTCACAGAGGGGGAGCGTGGAGAGGAGTCAAGAGTGGGTGCGCCTCAGTGACGGAGGGGTCAGGCGTGTGTGGACCATGGAGAGGAGAATATAGGATAAAACCAGAGCCACTAAGCTGGAGCCCAGGGAGGATAGTCTGACTGAGCCCTGCATGGTGCACCTGAGAGGAGATCAGTGACAGCGCCGCAGTACAGTAAAGGTTGCCCCTTATATCAGTAACCCCCCTTACATTATTCACTCTCTGAAGGTGGTCTGTGATCACCAGTCCCCCCCACATCAGAGTTCCCAGCGTTCCACCTCAAATCAATGTCCCCAGAGTTCCCCTTTACATCAGAGTATGCGGGATACAGTGCAAGGGGAACTCTGCGGACCCTGATGTAAATGGCAAATCTGCAGACCCTGATGTAAGTGGGAGCTTATGTAAAGGGGAGCTCTGGTGATCAGAGACCGCCTTATATCAGAGTTCCCCTTTACACCAAAGTCTGCAGCATTCCCCCTTACATTATGATCTACAGTATTCCCCCTTACATCAGAGTTCCCCTTGCACTGTAAGGGGAAATCCTGCAGACTCTGATGTAAGGGGGAACTCTGTGCAGAGTTATTTTACCCTGACCTTCATGTACATGGAGAAATATGTTTTTTGGACTTTTGTTATGACTTAAACACATTGCTAATTTCACCAGCTATATGTTTGTAGCTTACATATTGATATTTGCACTGTTTTGCAAGTCCATTTTCTATACTTTTTAAAGTATCAGTAGAAAATATGGTTCTGCTAGTAAATTTCATGATTTTTGGCATAAAAAAATGTGGTGCTGTCAGTAAATTGTGTGTGTCTTGTCAGTAAATTTTACTTTGGGGGGTTGACAACACTGATGGGGACACAAAGTGAAATAATGTATGACAAGCTTGAATCCTTCCCCAGTTTACTCAAAATATAATATTTTGCTTATCTGCCGACATACTGGGTGAGGCTCCCTCGGAAATAATCATTGTCCTCACTACTTTCACTTTCACCTAAAGTTACAAGAAATACTAATTGAAGTAAAGAAATGTGATAGACTGAGGAACGTGCCGTGATAAAAGCACATCTGGTTATCTAACAACGTTGGACTGTTGTGGTAATTAAACTCCAGCCTGAAAAATTTATGAAGCACAGGAGGGGCAGAGGAAGGGTGTGAGACACCAAGAAGACATAGAGGAACTTTGCATGGCCTGAGATTCAACGAGACATAGAGGAAGTTTGCAGAGCCACAGACCACCTGAAAAGGGAAGCAAATCTCTCTGAATATTTTCCTTAAAAATGAACTGTTAATGCAAACAAAGTATCACATACAGGACTCAGAAGAGATCCCCGTAGGCGGTGAGGCTCAAGGAAGCTCCAGAAAGTGTAACACACAGGATTAACTCTTCCAGAACTACTGCATAGAAAACAGGTAACCTCTAGTGATTAGCAGTCATGTGTTATGCTGATATCTTTGTTAAACCATCAATGCTCAATGTGAAATTGCTCTGTTCTGTCATTCCTCTCCTACATGTATAAAACATACTTTTTTGCTAGAGAACTACTTAGAACCCCCAACCATTAAATATTTTATTAAGCAGAGACTCTAGAGAAAAAAAAAATGGGTGTTGCATATTTTTATTTCACATAGTGTTTGTGAAGCAGGTTTCAAACGCCGGCGGAGGAAGTTTACCATAGAGCTGACCGAGGTACCTGGTCATCTCTATGACTCTCGAAGGCCGGGCGTGACATAATGACATCACGTTCGGCCCCTGCTGTTGTAAAGGCAGGTGCCTTTGGCCAATCATGGCTCAGGGGGACTAAGTCCACGCCCCACACTATATAAGGCTGCTTACATATAGGCCGTGTATAGAAGAGTGTGGACAGAGATAGATTGAGCTAGAGCTAGATTAAGCAGGTAGGTTAGTTAGTGGCATTGTAATATATATATATATATATATATATATATATATATATATATATATATATACACAGTATATACATATACACAGTATATATATATTTATATATATACAGTCAGTCTAGTATATACTCTGCATTTAGTGTAGACTAGATATTCAGTGTAGACTCTATATACAGTCAGTGCAGGCAGTGTGGTATATATACAGTAACACAGTGTATTGAAGTGGTTAAGGGGAACCCTGCACCTACATTTTTTAAAAAATGGCATAGGGGTCCCCCCAAAATCCATACCAGACCCTTAAGCAAGCACGCAACCTGGCAGGCCGTAGGAAAAGGGGGGAATGAGAGGGTGCCCCCCCTGCAAAGCACCTTATCCCCATGTTGATGGGGACAAGGGCCTCATCCCCACAACCCTTGCCCAGTGGTTGTGGGAGTCTGCGGGCATATCAAGGGGGCCCCCAGATCCCGCCCCTCCTATATGAATGGGTAAAGGGTACATTGTACCTCTACCCAGTTACCAAAAAAAGTGTCACAAAAGTCAAAAAGACAGGAGACAGTTTTGGGCAATTCCTTTATTAAAGAAAAAAAAAGTGTCCCGCCATGTACATCCATCGTCAATCACAGTGTCCGATGGTCCCGAAAAAAAGGGTGACCCCTCCCCCTCTGATGTCACTTGCCGTCACATGACGTCAGAAGGGGTGGGGTCACTCAGTTACATCACCGGGTGGCCCCGCCCTTGCCCATATAACAGCTGTCAAAGCTGTGTTTTTTTTATATTATTCGGGACCGCTGGGCGCTGTGATTGATGATGGATTACATCTTTTTTTTTTAATAAAGGAATTGTCCAAAACTGTCTGTACCTGATACCCATTCACATATGGGGGGCGGGATCTGGCGGCCCCCTTGTTAAAGGGGGCTTCCAGATTCCAATAAGCCCCCCACCCGCAGACCCCCACAACCACTGGGCAAGGGTTGTGGGGATGAGGCCCTTGTCCCTATCAACAAGGTACTGTGGGGGGGACTCCAAAGCACCCTCCCCATGTTGAGGGCATGTGGCCTGATATGGTT
This sequence comes from Aquarana catesbeiana, assembly GCA_037953035.1. Classification (NCBI taxonomy): domain Eukaryota; kingdom Metazoa; phylum Chordata; class Amphibia; order Anura; family Ranidae; genus Aquarana; species Aquarana catesbeiana. The sequence continues at coordinate 866,441 of JBBHAA010000512.1, read as the reverse complement.
CAGGAGGGGGGGCGCTCTCTTGTCCTCCCCCTTTTCCTGTGGCCAGCCAGGTTGCATGCTCGGAAAAGGGTCTTGTATGGATTTTGCGGGAGACCCCATGGCATTTTTTAAAAAAATTTGGCACAGGGTTCCCCTTAAAATCCACTCCAAACTTTGGGCATGGAGTTCCCCTTAATACCTATACCAGACCCGAAGGGGGGGACCCACACCGTTTATTTTCAATGATTTTTTATGTATATTGCCGAGATCCGGCAATACATTACAGCCGCAAGCAATTTTAAATGACATTTTTTCCTTTAGAAATGTCATTTTGCTGCGGTACTGTTATAAACATGGGAGAGGTGCGCTACTTTACAGACTAAGGGGACCCCCAGGCACAATATTTAAAGATTTTTATTGTTTCACTTTTAGTATTATTAAAATCACTGCTCTTAAAAAAGGTTTTTAAACGTTTTTTTTGCATTGATACATGTCTCCTGGGGCAGTACCCGGGTCCCCAAACACTTTTTATGGCAATAGCTTGCATATAGGCCTTTAAAATTAGCACTTTTGATGTTTCACATTTGTGTCCCATGAACTTTAAAGGTGTTTGCACAAATTTTTTGCCTGTTCGTGGTGTTCTGGTGCGAACCGAACCGGGGGGTGTTCGGCTCATCCCTTCTTTCCAGCCTAGAGGAGAGATGTAGGGTCTTATAGACAAGGGATGTTTACAAAAAAAAAAGGGATAACATTTTTTTTTTAAGGGAAAGTGTAAAAATAAAAAAAATGAAAATAAAATAAACAATAAAAAGAAAATTAAAGCGCCCATGTCCCCGCGTGCTCACATGCAGAAGTGAACGCACACATAGGTCACATCTGCATATGTAAGCAACGTTCAAATCACACATGTGAGGTATCACCATGAACGTTAGAGCAAGGACAATAATTCTAGCACAAGACCTCCTCTGTAACTCTAAACTGGTAACCTGCAAACATTTTTAAAGCGTAGCTTATGGATATTTTTAAGTACCAAAGTTTGGCACCATTCCACAAGTGTGTGAAATTGTAAAGTGTGACGTGTCAGGAATCTATTTACTCAGCGTAACGTAATCTTTCACATTATATAAAATAATTGGGCTAACTTTAAACTGCTGTTTGTTCGTTTTTAATTCATGAAAGTGTTTTTTTCCAAATAAATTGCATTTGAAAAATTACTGCACAAATACCATGTGACGTAAAAAATTGCAATGACCGCCATTCCATTCCCTAGGGTCTCTGCTAACAAAATATATATAATGTTTTGGGGTTCTGAGTAATCTTTATATGTAGGAGAGCAATGCTGGAAATTCACGGAGAATGGAAGTGGTTAATGAATTTTAATGCACAAAGCATAATATAATGTAATACAATACTACATTTTTTGGTAAAATCTAAAAGATGATGTTACACGAGTAAATAGATACCAAACACGTCACACTTTAAAATCGCATCAATTCACGCAACACTTTAAAAGCCTTTGGGCCCAGTTTACACTGATGCGACAATCGCTCTGACTTTGGTCAGACCACAGTTGGACCCCATTCTGTGCAATGGAACCATTCTAATTGATGCGATTTGTGTCGCACTGACTTAGAAAAAGGTTCCTGCGCTACTTTTGGACCGACTTTGGTACGTCTTGCATTGCCTTGTTTTACAGAAGATGCATGCAAGCTGTGCCAAAATCACGCTGGGGTCAGACTTCAAAGTTGCACAGAGTTTGCAAGACTTTGAAGGTGGGTGCAGTGTGAACCCAACCTTAGAGATTACCAGTTTACTTTACCGGCTTCAGAATTACCAGCTGGAAGCACCGATACCTCGATCATCACTGCAGCGATGACCAACATATCACCTTTCCTATCCAGTGACGTAGCACTACATCACTAGATGGGAAGTGGTTAAAATACATCTAAAGCCAAAACTTTGCTTTCTATTTCCTATAAAAAGTATGGAGGGATTGTGATGAGATTTCTCTCACTCCCTGTTGTATCTATAGGATAAGAAGTGAAGGGAATTGTTTCTAATGAGACATTATTTTCGATACTTTTTTAACCAATTCCAGACCGCCTACCACATAAATACTTCGGTAGGGTGGCCCGGCTGCGTGAAATTATGTACCTGTACATGATCTCATGCACGAGGTCTGGGGCACGTGCGAGCACCACAGCGAGAGCCAATCAGCCGGTCCGGCGGCCACGATGGCCGCCAGACACCGGCGATCATTTTCTGGAGAGGCAGAACGGCAGTCTGCCTATGTAAACAAGGCAGACCGCCGTTCTGTGGGGGAAGAAAATAGAGCTCTTGTGTTTCTGCTAAGCACTCCACAGTTAGCCAACACTCCCTAGGAGCACACTTAACCCTTTGATAACTTTTGTACAAACCAATCAATACACGCTTATTGGGATTTTTTTTACCAAAAACATGTAGCAGAATACATATTGGCCTAAATTGAAGAAGAAATTAGATTTTTTACATTTTTTATTGGATATGTTTTATAACAGAAAGTAAAAAATATATTTTTTTTTTCAAGATTGTCGGTCTTTTTTTGTTTATAGCGCAAAAAAAACGCAGAAGTGATCAAATACCACCAAAAGAAAGCTCTATTTGTGTGAAAAAAAGGACATAAATTTTATTTGGGTACAGCGTTGCATGACCGCAGTGCCGTAACGCAAAATAATTGCCTGGTCGTGAAGGGGGTAAAACCTTCTGGAGCTGGAAATGGACCTTCAATATTTTTTTTTTTATCTTTCCATCTATTAAATCTTCTGCCCTTGTAGTTGTTTAAACTTTGGATTGGAAAGTATTTTTTTTCTGTCAATAAATACCTTATACAGCCCACTTCCTGTTTCTTGTCTGGTTATTAGCCTAGGCTTATGATATCATGCATAGCTCTCTCTCTCTCACTCTCCTTGGAGTTTCTCAGGAAGGGAGGGGGAGTCATAAGAGGGTCAATGAGAGCTATAGGGCTGCAGAGCTGGAGGTGTGCCTCTGTGTGTCTGTGTAAATCCAGGAAGTGAACAGGCAGCAGCTTCAGCTGCCCATAGTTAATATGGTTGCAGCCAGACTCAGTGGAGGGGGATTTCTGCAGCATATTTGGCAAGTACAGAATCACAGTATATATAAAATAATATGCAAAGTGGTTGGAGGGAAGCTTCAGAATGGCAAAGATGTTTTTATTACAAATTATGTGAGCAGACTGCCATTCCTCTTAAAGTGGTTAAACATTGTCTTTAAAAAAACAAATACATGTCACAAAAAAGATTCAACAATTAACAAATACCAATAATGTAAATATGTATAATAACAAGGAAAGGAAGTATCCAATCCTACGAAAATTACATGGAGCTAATAAGCAAGACATATGGTATGGTCCAACCAGGGACCCGTGGGATAGCCTGTCCCGGGGGCTGAGGTAAGGGACCTGCAAGCAACGCGGGATAGGATGGAGACACGTCTTTTGTGCCCACCCATTTTTTCTTTCATATTTTTTAGAACAATGTTATTAGCCAGTTTTCAAGGGACAACATAAGATTGTTTTTCTTTTTCTTTTTTTTTGTTGCTCTAGTTTACCATGGCTCTCATACCAAGGATGGACAACCCCATCTGTCTGATTGAGAATTCTGCTGATAGAAGGTTGGTTGTAAATGAGAACGCCCAAACAATCCTGGCACAGATCACACAGCCACTGGTTGTGGTTTCCATTGTGGGGCCCTACAGGACTGGAAAATCATATCTACTTAATAAATTATCAGGCCGGCAAAGAGGTAAGAAGAAAGAGACTTTAGAAATGTTCTGTTTCCATGAGATGTGTTTTAGGATTAAAGCCTAATGCCGCGTACACACGAGCGGATTTTCCGTCGGAAAATTCTTGGATGGTTTTTCCGACAGAATTCTGCTCAAGCTTGGCTTGCATACACACGGTCACACAAAAGTTTGCTGAACTTTCGACCATCAAGGAAGCGGTGATGTACAACACTACAACGAGCCGAGAAAATGAAGTTCAATGCTTCCGAGCATGCGTCAAATTGTTTCCGAGCATGCGTAGGAACTGGTACAGACGATCAGAATTTCCGAATAGAACTTTTTCCGACTGAAAAATTGAGAACCTGCTCTCAATCTTTTGCTGGCTGGAATTCCGCCAGCAAAAGTCCGATGGAGCATACACACGGTCGCATTTTCCGACCAAAAGCTCTCACCGGACTTTTGCTGGTGGAATATCCGGTCTTGTGTACGCGGCATTAGGATTAAAGCTTAACTATATGTTTATATAGTTTGTTTGATCTGGTCCAAGCAAATTATTTAAACTTCACTAAAACCTGGAGTTAGGCTTTAAAACTTAAAGTGGTTGTAATGGCTGAAGGTTTTTTACATTCATGTATGCAGTTCTCCCCCCCCAAGCCCCCCATGTACTTACTTACGAGAGTGCCTGCTGTCTCGGGTCTCTGCCTCCTCCATGGCTGAGACACAGCATTGGCTGTCAATCACAGCTAGTGAGGAGGGAGGCGGAGCTGAGCCACATTCTGTGTGCCCTTGGATGCTCTGTGCAAAACCATTACACAGAGCAGGTAAGTATAACATCCCGCCTTTAATATCACTTTAAGTACTGACATGATAAAACACAGGACATACATGTTCTATTCATATCTTTACATGTGCAGGACTTCTGTAAGGCCTGGCCACTTGATCAGATTTGATGACTGCTGCTACAACGGTTCTAATTAGCCACTGTCACCATATTCTTATGCCCAGGTACCTGCCATTATGTGATCTACATATCTAGAGAGTCCACACAGGTGTAGCACCCTCTAGTGGTACTAGGATGTGTACAGGTAGAATTTTTGTAGTGTAGGAAAATGTAAGCAACCTTGGCAGGCAGCCAAGCCTGTGTGTTTGATTCTGGGTTGGCAGGAAGCCAGGAAGAGCTGGGTGACTCAAAGGCAGCATCACTGAGACCTCCCACTTGTTTCCAGAACATGCTAGAATCTTCTGGAAAGAAAGGAGGAGAGGAGAGGCAGAGCTCCCCAGAGTATTCTGAGGGCTCTGTCCAATCCTCAACTAGTATTGGCAGGAGTCAGGCTCCCTCAATTACTCAGGGTCAGCCCAGATGGAGATGGAGTGTTAGGCTGTCATGGCCTTTGAAGGAGCTCCCCAGCCTGGGGGGGGGGGACCTTGGGCCTTGGCTCAGGTGCGGACAGGACCCTCTTACAACCCACAGAGATGTCCTAACCAGGAGGCACAGGAGAAGCAAGAGAGGACAGCAGGAACACTGCCAGGCAAGTCTCCAGGAGTTCCACAGAGGCAACCAGGAGGGCTGGTGAGTTTTCACACGGTCAGGAGGACTGGGGAGGCATGCCTGAGAGGACTAGGAGAGTGCAGTCTGGGATGGGTGCAGAGCCAGTGTAGTGGCCTGTGATGGCACGGGCAGTGGAGAAAGGCAGCTGCAGCCAGGAGGGCTGGCAGGGCCTGAAGATGTGGTGCTGGGATCAGTAGCCACATGGACAGCTAGCACTAGGACTCCCATTCTTTTTGCTACACCAAAGGGGCCCACGGTGCCTGCCTGCAAAGGGCATTTGCTAAGGCCTGGTGGAGCCAGTGTCAGGCCTAAACTATAGTGCTAGCTGTTCCTGGAAGTGAGGAATCAAGTGATGTGCTGGAGGGTGAGATCAGCAATCAGGTGATGTGCTGAAGAGTGAGATCAGTAATCAAGTGATGTGTTGGAGCTAGAAGTGAGGAGGTGTATATACAAGGAGTGTATATAGTTAAAGTCCCTAATTCCTTATTTCTTCAATCAAGTGAGCATCCCATACTTACCCTTACCCCATTCAAGTTTAATTCCCCTGAATAAAACATAAAAACAAAGTACAAGGACTGCTTCTTGACTTCTGAGTGTCTGAAGATTGTGTGCCTGGCTGTGCAGGGTGAGAGACAGACCACAACTACCAGCAGCCCCTATGGGGATATCGCTATACAGGCTTAGGTAAATATCTAAGAGACATGTAACCAGAGGTCAAGCCAGCTTTGTCGGAAGCAATGCCAAGGGTTTAAGTAGAAGCCTACTGGAACTTAAGACTTAAGCCACCTATACATTGATCAAAATCTGGTCGGTTCAGCAGGAAGCGGACAAATTTTGATCCATGTATAGGCATTGAGGTTGTATGGTAGTCGATCTACCAATAAACTTCCGTACAACCAACCTATTGGATCTTTGCCTCTTGATCAGTGCTGTAGGCTATAGCTAGCAGGCCTGATCTGTGAACTCTGATGACAGAAAAATTTCCCTTCTGACAGAAAACTGACTGCCTTATGGGCTGCCTTAGGACTGTACCAGGAGATCCATAATTTAAGCAACTGTACAGAATTAAGAGATGGAAGAAGAAACACAGGTTGAGATGAATGTCAGGCAGTTTAGCCAAACACCAAGCACCTGCACTTGTTCTGTGTGCCTGAATACATACATAGAAAATGTGTGCCATGGTATTTGGATAAAACCAGGTTACTGTGGTAAGACTGAAGAATTTTAAGAAGGTGAAAGAGAGGTAGGACAAAAATGCCAGAAAGTCCATAAGAAACTGATCATCTAATTCTAATGGATGGAGAACATACAGTCAACAGCTCAATGGATGACCTAACCACAGATGGATGAATAATGTACAAATGACCAGAAAATTGACCTGAAAGTATGGTAGCCAGCAAATTCTTTGCACCTGATTAACATTGATCTAGGTACCTGAATGTGACTTCCTGTAATCCCCTGCATGGTAAAACCGTACTGGGAGAAAAGGGGCTGCACTAAGGGCCAGTGAGATGTTGTGGAATGCACATGTGATAACAAAGAACTTGACAAAAGGAGAGACATGAACTCCTCAGTCTTTTGCTACTGCTTCTTCCTTGTCTAACCACAGAGAGGTTACCTTGTGGTATGTGGTAGAAAAAAGTCAGGTGACCAACCTGGCCAACCTGGCTGTACAGTCTAGTAGAATTGTGTCAATCTCAGAACTAGATGGACAGAAAAACACATTTTTGGTGGGTAAAAACAGTGTATTTCATCTGTGTCACCTATAAGTTTAGCTCTAAAATTACCTAAGGGCAGCAGATCTTTCACTAAAATAATAATTGGTGAGATAGCTACACAACATCACTTTTATCCCTTAGCATTGGAATCCAACCGCAGTTTTTTTTTCTTTCAGCTAGAAAAACAGAGATCTGCTTGGTGAAAGTCTTCATCTCTTTGTTTTTTTGTTTTTTTTTGAGAAATAATTGAAAAATTGTGTTTTATAAGGTAGTTCAGCATGTTGGATAATCTCTGAGAATGGCAACAAGCACAAATTGACTGAACTCATTTAAATATTGCATATGCCAGTCATAGGATGGCCAGCTTTAGGGTGTCACCATTGGGAAAAGTCAAATGTATGATGATTTTTTGAGCTATTAGAATATCTATAATGCCGCGTACACACGAGCGGACTTTACGGCAGACTTTGCCCGGCGGACTGGATTTCGTCAGACAATTCGATCGTGTGTGGGCTCCAGCGGACTTTGTTTTCTCAAAAGTTGGACGGACTTAGATTTGAAACATGTTTTAAATCAATCCGTCGAAATCGAGTCCGGTCGAAAAGTCCGCTCGTCTGTATGCTAGTTCGACGGACAAAAAGCCACGTTAGGGCAGCTATTGGCTACTGGCTATGAACTTCCTTGTTTTAGTCCGGTCGTACGTCATCACGTACGAATTTCGACGGACTTTGGTGGAGTGTGTGTAGGCAAGTCCGTTTATTCAGAAAGTCCGTCGTAAAGTCCGTCGTAAAGTCCGCCGGGCAAAGTCTGCCGTAAAGTCCGCTCGTGTGTACGCGGCATAAGGCACTTAATTGTAATGGCCCAGTGCCTATTTTCACAAAATGGTTATCATTCTTATTGTTGGGTTTTTATCACATGAATCTGCATTTAAAAGTTAGTGGTGGAGTTCCAGGGAAGGTTCTGCTTCTGGGAAGAAGATAAATATTACATCTATTAAGCTTCTGTAAAGGGGTTGAGCTGCCATCTAGATAAAGGAAGGCCCGTAGACGTGGTGTATCTGGATTTTGCAAAAGCATTTGACACAGTTCCCCATAAATGTTTACTGTACAAAATAAGGTCCGTTGGCATGGACCATAGGGTGAGTAAATGGATTGAAAACTGGCTACAAGGGCGAGTTCAGATTGTGGTGATAAATGGAGAGTGCTCGGAATGGTCAGGGGTGAGTAGTGGGGTCCACCAGGGTTCGGTACTGGGACCAATCCTATTTAATTTGTTCATAAACGACCTGGAGGATGAGGTAAACAGTTCAATCTCTGTATTTGAGGACAATACTAAGCTAAGCAGGGCAATAACTTCTCCGCAGGATGTGGAAACCTTGCAAAAAGCTCTGAACAAATTAATGGGGTGGGCAACTACATGGCAAATGAGATTCAATGTAGAAAAATGTAAAATAATGCATTTGGGTGGCAAAAATATGAATGCAATCTATACACTGGGGGGAGGACCTCTGGGGGAATCTAGGATGGAAAAGGATGTGGGGGTCCTAGTAGATGATAGGCTCAGCAATGGCATGCAATGCCAAGCTGCTGCTAACAAAGCAAACAGAATATTGGCATGCATTAAAAAGGGGATTAACTCCAGAGATAAAATGATAATGCTCCCACTCTACAAGACTCTGGTCCGGCGGTACCTAGAGTATGCTGTCCAGTTCTGGGCACCAGTCCTCAGGACAGATGTACTGGAAATGGAACAAGTACAAAGAAGGGCAACAAAGCTAATAAAGGGTCTGAAGGATGTTAGTTATGAGGAAAGGTTGCGAGCACTGAACTTATTGTCTCTGGAGAAGAAACGCTTGAGAGGGAATGATTTCAATTTACAAATACTGGTGACCCCACAATAGGGATAAAACATTTTTGCAGAAGGGAGTTTAACAAGACACGTGGCCACTCATTAAAATTAGAAGAAAAGATATTTTACCTTAAACTACATAGAGGTTTCTTTACTGTAAGAGCGGCAAGGATGTGGAATTCCCTTCCACAGGTAGTGGTATCAGTGGGGAGCATCAATAGTTTAATTTTTTTTTTAGAAAAGGACCTGAACGACCACAACATACAGGGGTATACAATGTAATACTGACATATAATCACACACATAGGTTGGACTTGATGGACTTGTGTCTTTTTTCAACCTCACCTACTATGTAACTATGTAACATCAAATGGACTTTATTATACTGTTATACTTTCACTGCATATAATTAAAACTTTTTGAGCATTGTGTCTACTTATTCCAGGTGTTTTCTCTGTGGATTCTACAATTAAGGCAAATACCAAAGGCATCTGGATGTGGTGCATGCCACACCCAATAAAATGTGATCATACCTTGGTACTTCTGGATACAGAAGGACTTGGAGACCCAGGGAAGGTAAACCTTGGATGATAATTTAAAACTAATTTAATGCACACACTTCTCAATATTGACTTCAATATCTGTCTTTTAGGGAGACAAGAACAATGATTGTATGATCCTGTCATTGGCCATGCTCATGAGTAGTGCTGTCATCTACAACAGTAGTGGGGTTATCAATCAGGATGCCCTGGAGAAAGTAAAGTATCCTTTTTGTCGGAAGACAAGCTGTTCCTCCTGCAGCAACCTTTCCATTTCCCTTTCCTTTTATTTTTTCTTTCCTTTTCCTTATCACAGCATCCTGACTCAGTACTCCTTGCAAGAGCCTTCAGTCCAGCTGCAAGCAGTGGGCTGGGTCTTGCGAGGAGTAAAGCAAAAATCAAAAATATCTTCATGGGTGAGTGTCAGTCTAGAGGAGTGGGCATCCTTAGGTAGACTGCATTTGCTTGCAGACCTTCTTAGGTAATGTTAACATATGATACTGAGCCTCCATGTTTGAAAGAACTGAACTTTAATGAATGAAAAAGAGTGCCAAGGACAGTTAGGCTGGATAGGAAAGGAGTTCCCTTTTCTTTGCCCAATATCTGAGGAACCACCAGATTATCATTTATACCAGTGTATGGGAAGACTCCTCAGAGGGAGTGGCAAATTCTGAGTGATTTATGTCGAGCATTTAAAGTATATGTGAAGCATAACCATTTGGTGAGTGTGATCACAGGGTGAGCACTGGAGGTGACTGCTTGTGGAGTGAAATAATAAAGTTATCCTTATTGCACAATTGGAACACAGCTATTTGCAGTTATATCATGTGTGGAACTCTTGCACTGACTTTTTAATTAACTTTAACACGTCATGCTTTTTTGGTATTTCTTATAAAGGAGGCAGCAAGATTGTTTTCACTGTTATAGATTCATTGTTAAAACACTTTATTTATCCCTATTTATTATAGTTTGAGTTATATGATTTAGTTATTTTTTACAGAGCAGTGTTTTTAGAGGTTTAATAACTGCTTCCTGCCTGCTGTATAGTGAAATGATGGGTGAGAGCACTCTCATTCTGGGATTCAAGCGTGGTCAGGGGGGCATGCAACATACCAATCAGTGGTGTGCCATGTCCCTCGGGCACATCGCAGCACCTATCATGGTAAAGATCATGTTAAAGAGCCCATCAAGAATATTTGTAGATATAGTCTCTTTGAAATTGTGTGATCTAACAGTGATTCCTTGATTATAAACAGCCTGCTCTCTCTCTAAATCTGTACCCTATCAAAAAGGCATAAAAACTGTGCAGAAACTCTGTACAGTTTTTGTGTTCTGTCTCAGAAAAAGAAAATTCTATTCCTAGATGCGGTCTGCCTGCTCTCTCCCTCTGGAATGATATCTTATTAGAAAGGATAATACTCTGTGAATAAAATTTGTACTGTGTTTACTGTCTCATAAAAATGCAGATATACACTGTTATAGGTATTTGCAGATTAAATCTGCCTGCTCTCTCACTCTGAAGTTACATCCTATTAAATATGATAGCATACTGTGCAGTAAACCTGAACTATTTATTTATTATGCTTCTGTAAAATCTGCATTCTGTTCTGAAAGTACATCTAACTAAAAAAGGGGTAAATACTGTCCATCTGTCCAGTTTCCCTGCCTTCAGTCTCACAAAATATCACTGTAATATTTAATTTCTATATGAAATCTGCCTGCTCTTTCCCTCTGAAATTGCATCACATTAGAAAGGGTAACATAATGTTCAGCAAATCTGTATATTTTTTCTGAGTCTGAAAATAGACACTATGATTTTTAATTTCCAGCTGAAGTTTGCCTGCTTTCTTCCTCTGAAATTGCATTCTATTCAAAGAATAATGTAAAGTACAGAAAATCTGTCTCAGAAAAAAATACACTATAATTTTCAGATTACTTTTTGCTAACTCCTTCTGAAATTGCATCTGAGCAAAATAAGGAGCACAGACTATAATGCAAATCTGCACAATTTATCTGTTCTCATTCTCAGAAAAAAGACACATTTTTTATTTAAAGATTAAATCTACTTGCTCTCTCTTTCTGAAATAGCGGCCTATTAAAAAAGATTAAAAGCTGTGCTGCAAATATGTCCACATTTTAAGTCTCAGAAAAAAATACACTGTCATTTCCAGATGAAATTTGCCTACTCTATCCCTCTGAGAAGTTTTAGCATTGTCATCAGAACAAGAAGTGCATGGAAATGTTTTAACTGGAACACCTATTCTGGTAATGACTGTCTAAGTAATGAAATCCCCAGTGACAGGGGTATTAGCCCTTTCTTACTCTCTCTAAAAATAAAGAGAAAGTTTTGGCTTTGCACAGACTTTCAGACACAAACCCTGATCACTAAAGGTTTAATTTCCTTAATAAAATATGTTCACAGCTCTACATTAAATGTATATATTGAGATTGTACACAAAGCCTCAGTTCAGAAGATGAACACTCAGAGTCAGGAAGATAAAGACAATATGGCACCTCTCTTTGTCTGGGTCATACGGGATTTTACTCTTAAGTCAGACTTGGATGGGCACTCAGTCACCGCTGATGAATATTTGGAAAACTGTCTAAAGAATGTCCTACGTACGTTTCTGACCTGTGGTTCAACTCTTTGGCATCTTTTTTTCAATAATGCTAAATTATTTTACCTATTATTTGTATACCTAAAAATCATTTTAGGTCTTTTAGTTCCCATAGCCAGATAGCTTAGTCACTGGAATAAAGTTAGTTCTCCTCATTTACAGTGACAGTCCACCCAATGCTGATGTTATGGTTCCCAATACTGATATTTTTGTTAACCTCTTACACATATGTACAGCAGCAAAGAGGGTTGGTTTTAACACCCACATGTCAAATATATGATGCTTGGATGGCTTAAGTTTCTGTGTTTAGATTGCACTCCTGGTATCTACTAATGATAGGAAGTTGGCACAACCAGCTCCTAAACATGTGACCACTATGACAGCTAGTCATCCAGACCCAATTAAAGGGAACCCAGGGTTGGTTGAATAGAGGATTGGGGTTTTTGGCAAAGTTTTTGGATTATATAACACTACATAATGTTACTTTGTTGAATAAGGCCAGCCATAGACAGTTAGAATTGAGCCATGTGTGGGTAGGCTGAATGTACCAAGTTGATCGATCGATCATCTTTGGTACAACCAGCCGGCCAGATTTTACATGCAATTATTACTAGCGGCTGGTATAGCTGCTAGCAATAATCACTGTCTTCTCCTGGGGCACCCCCCCCCCCCGGCCTGGAGAACATAATGGCTCAACTTGTCAACGTTGTCTCTCTCACCTGTGGTTGCAGATAAGAAGTTTGCTATGTGTATGGCCTGCATAAGCCTAGCTTTTTAATTGTGGTTTTTTCCTATACTTACAGTTTCACTGTATTCAAGTTTATTAGTTTTAAGATTTTTTTCTCTTCATTTTAGCTGTGAAAACACCCAGGGGACACAGGCAAAATGAGATGCGTAGGACTATCAGAGCTCATTTTCCAAAGAGAAAGTGTTTTTACTTTGGATTTCCATCTGCGGACAAAGAGGTGCTGAGAAACATGTCCCAAGTTCCTGAATCAGAGCTAGTGCCTGAGTTTGTCAGGAAGGCTGAGGATTTCTGCAAGTTCGTTCTTCAAGAAGCATCAGCAAAAAGATTAAGAGATGACAGAATTATGACTGGATCTGGTGAGTTGAAAAGCAACCTAATGTCAGCAGGGATCTACAGGGCCATTATAAATGTAGCACCACCCTTGAAGGAGCTGCTGGATGTTTGGGTTTTTTTGTTCTTGATTAGGGATGAGCCGAACACCCCCCGGTTCGGTTCGCACCAGAACCTGCGAACGGACCGAAAGTTCGCACGAACGTTAGAACCCCATTGACGTCTATGGGACTCGAACGTTCGAAATCAAAAGTGCTAATTTTAAAGGGTAATTTGCATGGTATTGTCCTAAAAAGGGTTTGGGGACCCGGGTCCTACCCCAGGGGACATGTATCAATGCAAAAAAAACTTTTAAAAACGGCCGTTTTTTCGGGAGCAGTGATTTTAATGATGCTTAAAGTAAAAAAAAAAAAGTGAAATATTCCTTTAAATATCGTACCTGGGGGTGTCTATAGTATGCCTGTAAAGTGACACGTGTTTCCCGTGTTTAGAACAGTCCCTGCACCAAATGTCATTTTAAAGGAAAAAATCTCATTTAAAACTGCTTGCGGGTTTAATGTAATGTCGGGTCATGGCAATATGGATGAAAATCAGTGAGACAAATGGCATGGGTACCCCCCAGTCCATTACCAGGCCCTTTGGGTCTTGTATGGATATTAAGAGGAACCCCGCACCCAAATTAAAATAAGGAAAGGCGTGGGGCCACCAGGCCCTATATACTCTGAACAGCAGTATACAGGCGGTGCAAACAAGACAGGGACTGTAGGTTTGTTGTTAAGTAGAATCTGTTTGTAATTTTGAACGGGTACATTTTTAACGTGTTTAGCTCCAGCCAAAAAATCTTTTTTAAGCTTTTTGGAAAACATAGGGAAGGGTTATCACCCCTGTGACATTTGTTTTGCTGTCTTTCCTCCTCTTCAGAAGATTTCACCTCACTTTTTGTCCCAATGAAAAATGTTTTTTGAAAATTTGGGTTTTTTTGTGGAACAAGGATTGGAAAGCATCAGTGGAAAGGAGAATTTTTTTCCCATATTAACTCTTACAGGAGAGAATTTCCCTTCCTAGGGGTAGATTTCATCTCACTTCCTGTTGTCTCCTTCCGTTTGCAAGTAGGAGTCGTTTGTAAGTTAGATGTTTGAAAGTAGGGTCCTGCCCTATATACTCAGCAGAAATTTGGGCCTTAGGTGTTGCTGTGGCCACAACACTGTAAGCCCTCACAGGGCTCTGCTGTGAAATATTAGATCAAGAATTGTAATTACATGCCCCTGTTGAACAGGAGCTGAAAAATTAGGCCTTAGGCACTGGTGCTGGTGCCACAACACTGCAACCCCTCACAGACACTCTAGTTGGAACGCAGGAACGAGCCCTGCTGCAAAGTATTGCATCAAAAATTGTAATTACACGCCCCTGTTAGACAGGGGCAGAAAAATTGGGCCTTAGGCACTGGTGCTGGTGCCACAACACTGCAACCCCTCACAGACACTCTAGTTGGAACGCAGGAACAAGCCCTGCTGCAAAGTATTGCATCAAAAATTGTAATTACACGCCCCTGTGAAACAAGGGCAGAAAAATTGGGCCTTAGGCACTGGTGCTGGTGCCACAACACTGCAACCCCTCACAGACACTCTAGTTGGAACGCAGGAACGAGCCCTGCTGCAAAGTATTGCATCAAAATTGTAATTACACGCCCCTGTTAGACAGGAGCAGAAAAATTGGGCCTTGGGCACTGGTGCTGGTGCCACAACACTGCAACCCCTCAGACACTCTAGTTGGAATGCAGGAACGAGCCCTGCTGCAAAGTATTGCATCAAAAATTGTAATTACACGCCCCTGTTAGACAGGAGCAGAAAAATTGGGCCTTGGGCACTGGTGCTGGTGCCACAACACTGCAACCCCTCACAGACACTCTAGTTGGAATGCAGGAACGAGCCCTGCTGCAAAGTATTGCATCAAAAATTGTAATTACACGTCCCTGTTAGACAGGAGGAGAAAAATTGGGCCTTGGGCACTGGTGCTGGTGCCACAACACTGCAACCCCTCACAGACACTCTAGTTGGAATGCAGGAACGAGCCCTGCTGCAAAGTATTACATCAAAAATTGTAATTACACGCCCCTGTTAAACAGGGGCTGAAAAATTGTGCCTTAGGCACTGGTGGTGGCGCCCAGAACCAAAAATGTTCTTACAAGCTATCAGCGTGATGATTGAGGAGGAAGAGGATAATTACTCAGGGATAGTCACTCAGCATCAGCATAGGCAGTCTTTGAAGGGATCTGAGATATCAAAAAAATTATTCGGTTACATCAGCATCAGGTGCTTGGTAGCTGGTGGTGATCCAAGACTGATTCATTTTCATGAAGGTCAGTCGATCGACCGAGTCGGTGGACAGACGCACCCTGTGATCGGTTACCACGCCTCCAGCAGCACTGAATGTGCGTTCCGAAAGAACGCTGGATGCAGGACAGGCCAGTAGCTCAATTGCATACTGTGCAAGCTCTGGCCAGTGATCCATCCTCAAGACCCAGTAACCCAGAGGATTTTGGGTGGGAAAGCTGTCCAAGTCTGATCTTGCCCCTAGGTATTCCTGCACCATGTAAAACAGACGCTGGCGATGGTTGCTGGAACCGATCATACCTTGGGGCTGCGGACCAAAAAATTGTCTGAACGCATCGGTCAGATGGCCACCTTCTCCACCTCTCCTTCTTTGACTTACCGAAGCTTCAGCAACACGTTGTCCAGAAACAGGAGTTTGTAACCTTCCAGTCTCTGGGAACGCGTTGCACAGACCTTTCTGCAAGGCCTCCCGAAGATGTTTCATCCTCTGCTCCCTCTGCGATGGCAAGATAAGGTCCGCAACCTTACCCTTGTAACGTGGATCAAGGAGGGTTGCCAGCCAGTATTGGTCCTTCTCCTTGATACCACGAATACGAGGATCCTTACGCAGGCTTTGCAGGATCAGGGAGGCCATGCAGCGTAGGTTTGCTGAGGCATTCGGTCCGGAGTCCTCTGGGTCACTAAGGATGACATGGTCCGCAGCCACCTCCTCCCAGCCACGTACAAGTCCATGTGTATCTTGGGACTGATCCCTTAAAGACTGCTGCTGATGCTGAGTGCCAGGCTCCACCTCCATACTGACACAATCTTCCTCCTCCTCCTCCTCCTCCTCGTCCTCTTCCTGCGTGATCGGCGGGCACGCAGGAACACTGTCTGGATAAAGGGGGCCTTGAGAGCTAAGGAAGTCCTCCTCTTCCTGCCTCTGTTCTGCCTCAAATGCCCTGTCCATTATTCCACGCAGCGTGTGCTCCAACAGGTGGACAAGGGGGACAGTGTCACTGATGCATGCACTGTCACTGCTCACCATCCTCGTGGCCTCCTCAAATGGTGACAGGACAGTGCATGCATCCCTGATCATGGCCCACTGGCATGGGGAAAAAAAACCAAGCTCCCCTGACCCTGTCCTGGTGCCATAGTCGCACAGGTACTCATTGATGGCCCTCTGCTGCATGTGCAGCCGCTGGTGGGCATGTCACAGATTAGGCGGTTCTTGGGCAGGTTAAACTCCTTTTGGAGGTCCGTCAGCCGAGCACTGGCATTATATGACCGGCGGAAATGCACACAGACTTTCCTGGCCTGCCTCAGGACATCCTGTAAGCCCGGGTAACTGCCCAAGAACCGCTGCACCACCAAGTTAAGGACGTAAGCCAAACAGGGCACATGGGTCATTTGTCCCTGTCGGAGGGCAGAGAGGAGGTTGGTGCCATTGTCGCAAACCACCATTCCTGCCTTAAGTTAGCGTGGCGTCAACCACCTCTGAAACTGCCCCTGCAGAGCTGACAGAACCTCTGCCCCAGTGTGGCTCCTGTCCCCCAAGCACACCAGCTCAAGCACCGCATGGCATCTTTTGGCCTGCGTACTTGCGTAGCCCCTTGAATGACTACGGAGCACCGCTGGTTCCGAGGAAGAGGCCATGGAGGAAGAAGAAGAGGAGGGGGTGGAGGAGAGAGGTGTGTCACAATCATTAGCATTTTGAAGGCGTGGTGGCGGAACAACCTCCAACACTACTGCACCTTGTCCTGCATCCTTCCCAGCTGCCAGCAGAGTCACCCAATGCGCCGTGAAACTTAGGTAACGTCCCTGTCCATGCC
This sequence comes from Aquarana catesbeiana, assembly GCA_037953035.1. Lineage (NCBI taxonomy): Eukaryota > Metazoa > Chordata > Amphibia > Anura > Ranidae > Aquarana > Aquarana catesbeiana. The sequence goes on along the minus strand of JBBHAA010000512.1, from coordinate 849,188 downwards.
TGCTGGACCATGAGTCAGCGGTAATATGCACCTTACCGCTGACCGCCCTGTCCAGCAAGGCATGGACATTGCCTTCCACATGCCGGTAGAGAGCCGGAATCGCCTTCCGTGAGAAAAAGTGGTGTTTGGGTACTTGCCACTGAGGAACCGCACATTCCACAAACTCACGGAAGGGGGCAGAGTCTACCAACTGAAAAGGCAGCAGTTGAAGTGCTAGCAAATTTGCCAAGCTAGCATTCAACCGCTGGGCATGTGGATGGCTGGGAGCAAACTTCTTTCGGCGGTGCAGCAGCTGGGGCAGGGAAATTTGCCTGGTACAATCAGATTGCCCACAAGTACTTGGCTGTGACACACCTAATTCTACACCTTCATTCCTCTCAGTGCAGGTCTCAGAGAGGACTGAAGGTCTAGTGGGGTTGGAAATCTCAGCTGATGAGGAGCAAGGAGAGGTCCTCTTTGTTCTTTGGTGTGGGTCTTTTAGATGCGCTTGCCAACGAACTGCATGGCAGGTCAACATATGCCTGGTCAAGCATGTGGTACCCAAGCGGGAGATGTTTTGGCCACGTGAGATACGCTCGAGACATATGTTGCAAATAGCAGCGGTGCGATCTGATGCACTCGTCTCAAAAAAGGCCCACACCAAAGAACTTTTTGAATAACGCGCAGAGACTGCAGCGCCCTGCACATGTGATGCAGTCAATGTGCTGCCCTTAGGCTGGCCCCTGGAGGGCATCCTGCCTCGTTGGTGATGTGCCGCCTCCTCCTTCTCCTCCTCTCTCCTATCAGGCACCCACGTTGAGTCAGTGACCTCATCATCCCCTCCCTCCTCATCACTGGAGCAAACCTGGCAGTATGCTGCAGCAGGGGGAGCATGACTGCCAGATTGCTGTCCTTCTTGGGCACCCCCTCTGTCCGTGCTCATGTTACTGCCTTCATCGAGCTCAGTATCATCATCAGAGCCTTCCAAACGCTGGGCATCCTCCTGGAGCATGTACCCAACACTGTGGTCAAACAGTTCGAGGGACTCCTCAGGAGGACATGGTGGAGCTAGGGAAGGAGTCACTGATGACATTGAGCCGAGGGAAGAGGCCGCTGCTTTGCCAGACAAAGCACCCTGGGCATGGGTGAGAGAGGATGAGGAGGATGAGGACGGCTTGGTCATCCACTCGACCAAGTCTTCCGCATGTTGCGGCTCAACACGGCCAGCTGCCGAAAAAAAGGCCAAGCATGTCCCATGGCCACGTGCTGATGAGGATGCACCGTCTCCACGACCAGCACTAGACACAGAGCCTGCTTGCCCTCTCTTATTGGCTTGTGACTGCCTGCCTGTAGTATGAGAACACAACCAACCTTCTACAGGTAGCTTTAGCTGAACACTGTGAGGTGGACGCTCCCCACTAACTTGTAGGTTTAGCTGAACACTGTGAGCAGGACGCACTGCACTAACTGTAAATAGTCTAGCTGCCTGACCGTGGTACTAATAGGATCAAAAGAACACCAGTAATTTTCTTCAGGTAGCTTTATATACTGTAACAAGACAAGCCTGCCTGTCAGTAGGAAGATAACAGGAACGGATCTAGCTGAACACTGTGAGCAGGACGCACTGTACTAAATGTAAATAGTCTAGCTGCCTGACCGTGGTACTAATAGGATCAAAAGAACACCAGTAATTTTCTTTAGGTAGCTGTAAATACTTTAACAAGACAAGCCTGCCTGTCAGTAGGAAGATAACAGGAACGGATCTAGCTGAACACTGTGAGCAGGACGCACTGCACTAAATGTAAATAGTCTAGCTGCCTGACCGTGGTACTAATAGGATCAAAAGAACACCAGTAATTTTCTTCAGGTAGCTTTATATACTGTAACAAGACAAGCCTGCCTGTCAGTAGGAAGATAACAGGAACAGATCTAGCTGAACACTGTGAGCAGGAGGCACTGCCCTAAATGTAAATAGTCTAGCTGCCTGACCGTGGTACTAATAGGATCAAAAGAACACCAGTAATTTTCTTTAGGTAGCTGTAAATACTTTAACAAGACAAGCCTGCCTGTCAGTAGGAAGATAACAGGAACGGATCTAGCTGAACACTGTGAGCTGGACGCACTGCACTAAATGTAAATAGTCTAGCTGCCTGACCGTGGTACTAATAGGATCAAAAGAACACCAGTAATTTTCTTCAGGTAGCTTTATATACTGTAACAAGACAAGCCTGCCTGTCAGTAGGAAGATAACAGGAACGGATCTAGCTGAACACTGTGAGCAGGACGCACTGCACTAAATGTAAATAGTCTAGAAGATAACAGGAACGGATCTAGCTAAACTGAATACAGTGTACACCTGGGATGCATATATATACACAATACACTTTAAGTGCAGCTAACTGACTGACTGTCCTGTCTAATCTAGCTAACTCAAATGAAATGACACTGTCTCTCTCTCTCTCTAAGCACACCGGAACACACTGCACAGGGCCGCCGTGCAGGCGGCCTTATATAGTGTGGGGCGTGTACTAAATCCCCTGAGCCATAATTGGCCAAAGCCTCCTTGGCTTTGGCCAATTACAGGTCTCTGTTCAGGCGGCGCTGTGATTGGCCAAGCATGCGGGTCATAGTGCATGCTTGGCCAATCATCAGCAAGCAATGCACTGCGATGCCGCAGTGAATTATGGGCCGTGACGCGCCACACGAATTTGGCGCGAACGGCCCATATCGTTCGCAATTCGGCGAACGACCGAACAGCCGATGTTCGAGTCGAACATGGGTTCGACTCGAACACGAAGCTCATCCCTATTCTTGATGCTGACAGACCTACTAGGTGTTACCACACTCTTCAACACACCTTGAAGCTGAAAAGTGGTTATTTTTTTTTTGGCAAACAATGCCCAGCTGGGTAAATAGTATAAATACTACAGCAATAAAGATCAACCAATGGCGTTGTGACAAATTATGCACAATACCTATGTAATAAGGAAGCAGATTTCAGGTATCAGTATGTCAGGGCTGAAGAAGGACCCCAAGGATAAGAACACAGGGGCAGCTATCAGAGATCCCTCCCTATACCACTTGTCAGTGGTTTCTTAATGAAAGTCGGGGTCTGAGTACTGGAGCTTGCATCTGTTAAGGACACTTGTAATTGCATAGAGTAAAGCGAGACAGCAACAAGAAATTGCACAAGGCATCTCATCAGTGCAGCAGGCACCTGGGTAGTTCCACAGAGCTCAACAAAAAGGTCCTCCTTCTTAAGCCAACTCCTTCCAGCTGTTACAAGCAGTCCTTTTAGCAACAGTGTAGATGAAAGCTCACCCCCTAGAATTAGCATACCTGGAAACACGGATCTTGAATGGCAGTCTGTATAGTTCAATTTCATATGGACACAGTTATTCTTATAGTCCCATACATCACAGTTCAGGTCCCAGTAACACCAGCATAGTGTCCCTTGCAAGTAGGGATAAAATAGAACAATCCATAAGCAAACCACTGTGCAAGCAACCATGACATTAGCCGAGTCCACAAATGTAGGAATGCAAGGGGAAAGTCTCTGAGCACACCTGTTCACAGGCTCATAGCAGGCAGCACTTCTGGGCAACAATGCCAGCCCCTCAATCAGCACACAGCAGCAGGATGGGGCAGTACATCTCAGTAATTTCTAATTCTCCTGTCTAAGACCTGTAGCAGCAGAACAGATAAGTCAGGCAGAGCTAATCTCCCTGCAATTGCCCTCTAGCCACAGCACACCTACAACCTGTACATCTCATTCTCCCCCACCATATCTGTCCTCCTTATGCACGATTTTCCTTCTCCCTAATCCCCCCTGCTCTCTAGGCACTCTGGGATCTGTAGTCTTAGTCCCCTTCTCCACAGGTCTCTGTCTTTATGAAGGGACTACATCTCTCATACTCCTCCGGATTTGATAGGTGGGGCTTCAGACCACTGCGCGGCTAATCAGAGTCCTTCCCTATAAATTTCTCATTCCTTCCAAAATGGCCACCCCCTATGTTGAGGACACCTTTAGCATTGTCCATGGTTGCCTCCATTATGGGTGCTGCCTCTCTTCACTCATTGATGCAATCTTCAACAAAGTAGTCACCACAACACCTGCACTGGGGACACTTTTTTTCTGTCTAGCCAGTCCTCCCATTACAAAAAAGTAAGTAACAAGATGCATTGGAGAAATGTCCTGCAGTGTAAGCTAAAGGGGCCACAGTCCAGGCTGCAAAATATGACCACTGTGATCTAAACAATGTGGTGCTACTGTTATAGTCAAGCTTACACTTTAAATACAGTTGCAACCCCTCTCCAAACATAGCGCTTATGATTGTGACCATAAAGCTCTATTTTGATCTTGTCACTCCAGAATACAGTGTGTCCCAAAGTTGTCAAGGTGTTGTCAGCCATATTGTAACTGGGCTTTTTTGTGGCATTGGCGCAGGAAAGGCTTCTTTCTGGCAACTCGACCATGCAGCCAATTTTTGTTCAAGTATCATCATAATGTGCTTCTTGAAACAACCACACCATCTTTTTCCACAGGTTACCTGTGGGTTTCTCTTTGTATCCCAAACTGGCATATTCCAGGCTTTGGATATATTTTTTGTATCCTTTTCCATCTTTATAAAGTTGCATTACCTTGTTATGCAGGCTTTTGACCATTCTTTTCTGCTCCCCATGGCTCAGTATCTACTTGCTCAGTACGTCCATGTGGGAGCTAAGAAACAACATTTATACACAGACACTAATTGCAATTGAAAAAGCCACAAATGTGGAAAATTAACCTTTTTTGCCATCTTAACCTGTGTGTGTCATCTTGTGTGTCTGTACCAAGGCCAAACATTTCAGGGGATGGAAACTTTTCATCGGGTCCATTTGGGGGATTTCTGTTATCATTATGACTTATAAGCGAAACAACTACTGTGATAATAAATGGCTTCATTTGATCACTATCATTAAATAAAAGACAGTTTTTGGGCATGATCAGTCATATTTTCAATCTCAATGCCAATATTTCATGATGTCTGCCATTGGATGCAAACTTTTGAGCACAACTGCATTAGTTTATATCCAAATCAGCGCTGTTAAAGACTGGAATGGTTTTGTATTATGGCTTAAAAAATAATTACAGTGGAACCTCGGATTGCGAGTAATGCGGTTTATGAGCGTTTTGCAATACGAGCTTTTTAAAAAAAAAATCCTGACTCGATTTGCGAGCATTATCCCACAAGTTGAGCAGGATTCAAGCCGCTGGTTTGTGCATTTCTGTATTTGGCCAGAGATCTGGGGGCACTGGGGGCTCCCAGTGCTTTGTGGAAAACTCGGAGACGCTCAGAGACACTCGGAAAAACTCAGTTCCCAAGTGTTTCTGAGTGTTTCCTAGTGTTTCAGAGCGTCTTCGATCATCACCGGAGCCCCCGCACCTCTGGCCTCTTGGGGTACTGCATACATCGGTGCCCCCTCACCTCTGGCCACATACAGTACTGCATAGACCAGCGGTGGCTGTGGAACGGATTATCCGAGTTTCCATTATTTCCTATAGGGAAACTCGCTTTGATATGTGAGTGCTTTGGATTACATGCATGCTTCTGGAACGAATTATGCTCATAATCCAAGGTATTCCTGTACAACATTTGGGGGAATCACAAGTAGATGTTTTGGGTTGTACAGTTTAGAGATGTATACGTTTTGAAAGAGTTAAAAGGGTTTTTTTTTGCATATGGTTGTGTTCAGGAGATTTCTCCTTCAAGTATTTAAAACTGATACTTGCTTTATTGATTGATTTAATAATGATAAAGTAGGGAAGGTTCACAACCTACTAAGACAAATAGAAAGGGTGAATCTGCTCGATGGGGTCACAGTCAACAATATTATTATTATTATTATTATTATTATACAGGATTTATATAGCGCCAACAGTTTGTGCAGCTCTTTACAAAATGAACATTACAGGGGCTCTAATCCTTACCTTCTATTTTTTTTTTTTACTTTAGGGACTCCTATGCCCCGTACAAACGGTCGGACTTTGTTCAGACATTCCGACAACAAAATCCTAGGATTTTTTCCGACGGATGTTGGCTCAAACTTGTCTTGCATACACACGGTCACACAAAGTTGTCAGAAAATCCAATCGTTCTGAACGCGGTGACGTAAAACACGTACGTCGGGACTATAAACGGGGCAGTGGCCAATAGCTTTAATCTCTTTATTTATTCTGAGCATGCGTGGCACTTTGTCCGTCGGATTTGTGTACACACGATCGGAATTTCCGACAACGGATTTTGTTGTCGGAAAATTTTATATCCTGCTCTCAAACTTTGTGTGTCGGAAAATCCGATGGAAAATGTGTGATGGAGCCCATACACGGTCGGAATTTCCGACAACAAGGTCACACATTTTCCGTCGGAAAATCCGACCGTGTGTACGGGGCATAATTGTGACAAGTCACAGTGTGCAATATGAGAACTACCTAATGCTGAATATTTAAAAAAAAATAACAAACGTTTATGGAGATGGACAGACTTAGTCAATGTTTTCCACAATGTTTTTCAGATTTCTCTCATCTTCTCAAGTCCTATGTTGATTCTGTCACTAAATGTGATATTGCCCACCTGGAGCGTTCCATGTCAAACATGACCCTGGAGAAGAATCAAAGCTCAATACGTAGATCTACAGAGTCATATGAAAACAAAATGAAAGCTCAACAATTCAACACTGAAGAAGAGTTCCAAAGGCTGCATGAGAGTTTACTGGAAGAAGCTCTCCGTGAGTTTGAAAAGAGCTATGTCACGCATGAGAAGAGTCAAGATGAATACCTCCATCAGCTAGAGGTAGTTCATGTGAAGGTTGTAATGTGCCCCAAAAATTTTATACATTTATTCATTTTGTGTTGGCAATTGTTTTGGCAGAAAGACCTAAAGGAAAAGAGGGAGGAGCTCTGGAAGATTTGTGAGGATTCCTCTCTGAAAAAGTGTGAAGATCTACTTAAGAAACTCAAGTGTGATGTAGACCAGGCCCTCAAGGAAAACAAATACCATGTCTCTGGAGGATATGATGCATTTTTAAAGGACAAGGATAATACAATAAGGGTCTATAATGAACAAACCGACAAAGGCGTCAAGGTAAACTTAAATGGTCTTCCAAATTTCTTCCTCTGCAGATTTGGTATATTTTGATATCCCCGTTACATTGGTTTATACTAAATTTACTCAATAAAATCTTCAAATGTAATATGGTATACTGGTTCCAAGCAGGTGTAAATCCTTGCTGGCACTGTGTATATTTTCAAGGACCAAATATACATGTAAGGATAATGCCGCGTACACACGAGCGGACTTTACGGCAGACTGGATTTCGTCAGACAATTCGATTGTGTGTGGGCTCCAGCGGACTTTGTTTTCTCAAAAGTTGGACGGACTTAGATTTGAAACATGTTTTAAATCAATCCGTCGAAATCGAGTCCGGTCGAAAAGTCCGCTCATCTGTATGCTAGTTCGACGGACAAAAAGCCACGCTAGGGCAGCTATTGGCTACTGGCTATGAACTTCCTTGTTTTAGTCCGGTCGTACGTCATCACGTACCAATTCGACGGACTTTGGTGGATTGTGTGTAGGCAAGTCCGTTCATTCAGAAAGTCCGTCGTAAAGTCTGTCGAAAAGTCAGCCGAGCAAAGTCTGCCGTAAAGTCCGCTCGTGTGTACGCGGCATAAGAAACAGAAATAGAGTTCACTGTATATTGCAGATTAAACCACTTTAACAGCAAGAAATTAAAATTGCGCTTACAATACGTACCACCAAAATAAACTCAGATGAAGGGGCAAGGACACAAGAAACATGTTAGTTAGTAGAAGTACTGCATTACCCTACACACGGAGTCAGTCGACAGTCACGTTCCAGCTTGGGATATTTCTGCAGTCTCTATCCTCAAAACTTCCTGTGTCCACCACAAACTTTCTAGTGTGATTGATGTCTTCCCCACTGCCAGCTTCTACATGAGAGTACAATTGCATCTGTTGGCAGGACATGGTATTCCTCTGAGCGGTTTTTGGTGGCATGCATGGAGCAAGTCACTTATATGTAAGTGCAGTTTTAATTTATTATTAATATTATTTAAAATGTATATAGGGCCAGCAGTTTGCACAGCAGTTTACAGTATAAAGGGGGACAGTACAATTACAATACAGTTCAGTACAAAAGGAATCAGAGGGCCCTGCTGATGGAGTTTACATTCTAAAGGGAGGGGGAGGTTCTACAAAAGATCATAGCTGCAGGAGATCATCTGATGGAGATGGCCGAAGTACAGTTTTTAGGTGGAGGTGGGGTAGTTCTTTTACTATCCAATCACAGCCCTGACCAAGCTGTAATTTTATGACTGCAGTAGAGTAAAGTAAATGGTCGGGGTTTAGTGTCTGGCAGGGGTGTCTGGATTTTTTTTTATTTAAATGTTCTTAATTTTCACATACAAGGTACTGCTCCATAAAATCCCCATTTCCTCTCCTCCCCCTCCCCCTTTCCCCCAATCCCTCTTCCTCTTCAACCTTTATAAAGATACAAAATCTTTCTTCTTCCATTTCCACTACCTAGCCTTTTTCATACTCCCATTACCTCAGTATATCTCTTTGTCTTCTTAAACTCTATCCAACCTTTCCAGATATTTACAAATCTTTCTATTCTGTCCTCTCCATAATGATACAGTTCTTCCATATTATAGATACATTCAATCCTTTTTAACTCAATCTCTTAAAGAGGGAGTCCACCTAAAAAAAAATATTAAAAGCCAGCAGCTACGAATACTGCAGCTGCTGACTTTTAATAAATGGACACTTACCTGTCCCAAGGTCCAGCGATGTGGGCAGTCGAAGCCGATCAATCGCTCGGGTCTCGGCAGCTGCCACCGCCATCCACGGTGAGGGAATCAGGAAGTGAAGCATTGCGGCTTCACTTCCCGGTTCCCTACTGCGCATGCGCAAGTCACGCTGCACGTCCTAACTGGTCCCCGCTATCTCCTGGGACCTGTGTGTCCCCAAGAAGTGGGTGCAAATACCTGTATTAGACAGGTATCTGCACCCCCCTCCCCCCTGAAAGGTGCCAATTGTCACACCGGAGGAGGGGAATCGGATGAGCGGAAGTTCCACTTTTGGGTGGAACTCCGCTTTAACGTTGGACTCTCTGGTACCTGCATATCTTTTGGAATCATATATCTTGCTGCATTTATTAAGTGAGGTATCATCATTTTCTTCTATTACTTTATTGTAAGAATGGTATTATGGAATAGGTACAATTCAGGACTTTTAGGCATGCTTTCTCCTGTTATTTCCTGTATCTGTTGTATAATTTCCTGCCAGAATTTCTGTATTTTTGGGCATTCCCACCATATATGTGTCATTGTCCCTCTCATCCCACATCTTCTCCAGCAGAGTGGTGATTTTTCCGGTTGGTATTTATGTGCTTTTGTGGGTGTTATATACAGTGGGGACGGAAAGTATTTAGACCCCCTTAAATTTTTCACTCTTTGTTATATTACAACCATTTGCTAAAATCATTTAAGTTCATTTTTTCCTCATTAATGTACACACAGCACCACATATTGAAAGAAAAACACAGAATTGTTGACATTTTTGCAGATTTATTAAAAAAGAAAAACTGAAATATCACATGGTCCTAAGTATTCAGACCCTTTGCTGTGACACTCATATATTTAAATCAGGTGCTGTCCATTTCTTCTGATCATCCTTGAGATGGTTCTACACCTTCATTTGAGTCCAGCTGTGTTTGATTATACTGATTGGACTTAATTAGGAAAGCCACACAACTGTCTATATAAGACCTTACAGCTCACAGTGCATGTCAGAGCAAATGAGAATCATGAGGTCAAAGGAACTGCCTGAAGAGCTCAGAGACAGAATTGTGGCAAGGCACAGATCTGGCCAAGGTTACAAAAACATTTCTGCTGCAATTAAGGTTCCTAAGAGCACAGTGGCCTCCATAATCCTTAAATGGAAGACGTTTGGGACGACCAGAACCCTTCCTAGAGCTGGCCGTCTGGCCAAACTGAGCTATCAGGGGAGAAAAGCCTTGGTGAGAGAGGTAAAGAAGAACCCAAAGCTGAGCTCCAGAGATGCAGTTGGGAGATGGGAGAAAGTTGTAGAAAGTCAACCATCACTGCAGCACTCCACCAGTCGGGGCTGTATGGCAGAGTGGCCCGACGGAAGTCTCTCCTCAGTGCAAGACTCAGTGCAACACACATGAAAGCCCGCATGGAGTTTACTAAAAAACACACAAGGACTTCAAGATGGTGAGAAATAAGATTCTCTGGTCTGATGAGACCAAGATAGAACTTTTTGGCCTTAATTCTAAGTGGTATGTGTGGAGAAAACCAGGCACTGCTCATCACCTATCCAATACAGTCCCAACAGTGAAGCATGGTGGTGGCAACATCATGCTGTGGGGGTGTTTTCAGCTGCAGGGACAGGACAACTGGTTGCAATCGAGGGAAAGATGAATGCGGCCAAGTACGGGGATATTCAGAGTGCTCAGGACCTCAGACTGGGCCGAAGGTTTACCTTCCAACAAGACAATGACCCTAAGCACACACTAAAATAATGAAGGAGTGGCTTCACAACAACTCTGTGACTGTTCTTGAATGGCCCAGCCAGAGCCCTAACTTAAACCCAATTGAGCATCTCTGGAGAGACCTAAAAATGGCTGTCCACCAACGTTTACCATCTAACCTGACAGAACTGGAGAGGATCTGCAAGGAGGAATGGCAGAGGATCCCCAAACCCAGGTGTGAAAAACTTGTTGCATCTTTCCCAAAAAGACTCATGGCTGTGTTAGATCAAAAGAGGGCTTCTACTGAATACTGAGCAAAGGGTCTGAATACTTAGGACCATGTGATATTTCAGTTTTTCTTTTTTAATAAATCTGCAAAAATGTCAACAATTCTGTGTTTTTCTGTCAATATGGGGTACTGTGTGTACATTAATGAGGAAAAAAATGAACTTAAATGATTTTAGCAAATGGCTGCAATATAACAAAGAGTGAAACATTTAAGGGGGTCTGAATACTTTCTGTCCCCACTGTACCATCTTGACATGCACTTATAATTCATGTCTATTGTGTTTGTTTCCATGGGGGTGTCTGGATTTAAAAAAAAACAAATTACAAATCACTGAAACACTGATATCAAGTCAAATTTCTACCATTCTGTTAGTAATTAGGCTGACTTTAAATTTGTAATTTTGCTATAGCTTAAAGGAAAACAAAGATAAAGAAATAAAATTATAGACATGTGCAATTCATTTTGTTTCAAATTAGTTTTTTAACGAATTTCGACAAATTTGTTAATTTGGAAATATCCAAATTAATGAAAAAACATTTAACACATTTTTCTAAATATTCGTAATTTTGAATATTCATAAATTCGTAAATTTGTAAATTCGTAAATCCAAAAATACAAAAATTCTAAATCTGAAATAATAACTAACTAATAACTAACTATTACTAACTATTAAATTATAGGTATTGGAATTCCCTTTCAAATTTGGCTGTAAGTGAACGTAACGAATACAAATTTATCAAAAGTTACGAATTATCCAAAATAATGAATGCCATATCTCAATGAATCGTGGAACGTAACAAATTATTATTATTAATAATTAAAAATAATAATAATAAACATGTATTATTATAATTATTATTATTATTTATTATGAATTTGTTCCGTTCCATTTGTTTTGATGGAATTATTCCGTTATTTCGGATAATTCATAAATTCGGATAAATTCGTATTTGTTTTGTTCACTAACAGCCAAATTTGAAAGGAAATTCCAATACCTATAATTTAATATACTAGAAGTGGTGGGGAGAATGTGGAATAAGGGCTACTCCAACAAAGCCCTACCTCCCAAGGGAAGAATATTGGACTATTCCGGTACCCAAAAGGATAGTAAACCTTCGGTAAAAATTTCCATTTATTTAATTTACAAACATTGTTATACAGACAAACACAACATCAAGGTTGTTTACAAAATACCTTACATAATTACACAAATATTAAAACAATACTCAATACAGCCCCCATGAGTAGGTAGAGGTGCTTTGATGTGATAATGGATGCTCAGGCCTCAACAGTTTTGCGGCCACTGCCGCTTCCTCAGGAGGTGTCCAATTTTTAACATCTAGGAGAGGTAAATTATACAAATTACCTACAAGATACAATAAAAAATATAATGACACAATGACAGTGAAAATATTGGAGTATTAATACGTTATATAGCACAGACTCACCAACAAAATGAAAGACGGCAATATTGAGACACCCAACCTGGGTGTTCTCCTTGGGGGCGGACACGGGGGGCAGATAGGACGGACTATGGGTAATTAAAAAAATATATATGTAAGAGTAAATATTCTGTGTAGGTTTAAAAACCACAACGATGAGGGTGTGCTGCTAAGACATAAATTACACTGTGTACAGGGGTGGAGCAGGAGGGAGAACAAAAGGAAGAAAGGGGGGGAGAAGGGGGAAAGAAAGACCCCAAGGGGAAAAGGGGGGAGAGAAGGGAAGAAGGGGGGAGGGGGGAAAGGAGGGGGAGAGGAAAAAAGGAGGGTGGGAGGGACGGACGGACCAGGGGGAAGGGGAAAGAAAATAAATAATTAGCAGGGAAGGGGGGGAGAGAGAGGAAGGAAGAGGAGAGGGGAAAGGGGGAGAGGAAAGGGAAAAAGGGAAAGGAAAACATGGGGGGAGGAGAAATGGAGAGACTGGTTAGGAGTGGAGAAAGAGGAGGGAGGGAGGGAGGGGGGGGACAAGGGAAGGAAGGGGAGGAAGGGGAAGAGGGATGGGAAATGGTAGAAGGGGGAAGGGGAAAAAAAAAGGGGGGGAAAGGGGGAGGAGAGAAGGATGGGGAACCTATCATTTAATAGTTAGTAATAGTTAGTTAGCTAGTTATTCTTTTGAATTTTCAGATTTTCTTTCTTATTTTCAGATTTTCGAATTTTAAAATTTATGAATTTTCGAATTTATGAATTGCAATCATAACAAATGACTTGAAAAAAAAAACAAAAAAACAAAAAAACTAATGAAAAACGAATACATTTTTCGGCAGTGCACATGTCTATAAAAAACCTCTTGATGATTTCAAACACATTTTATTTTTACAGGCCCAAGAATTTCTTAAGGAGCTTTCTGACTATTTAGAAGGCATAGGAAACACAATACCAAAGACTGTCCAAGCAGGTAAGTCTTCCTTCCTTGTTACTGCAATCTTATAAACACATTATCTTACGGCAAACACGTACAGTATATTACATTTCAGCTGCTCTTGTAAAGGCAAATTTCTCTTACAGCTAAAAAGCGCAAACAACTAAAAAGAGGAGATTCCCGGGATTGCGACCAGCTGTCAGATTATGTTCAAGATTACCAGCTACCCTCTGGCCGATTTGACCGTCTTCTTATCCAGCTCTTCGGTTACATTGGCCATGGAAAGTCCTCCTTTGTGAATTCCTGTGTCTACACAATGAGTAATGGCAAATTCCAGGACTGGGCAGGAGAAGGAATATCCAATGGTGGGAAGACCATGGAGAGGAGAGCGTATGAGCTCACCAGCACAATCTCTATTGTGGACAATCGTGGCTTTGCAACGTTGGGGGATGCAGAAGCTTGGGAAATCTATGCACAATTATGTAAGTTGATTTCTAATTCTAAACAAACATTGGAATTTCAGAACAGAATTTCTCTGTCACTAAATGCAACTCATGGAGTTGAATAATCGTGATTTGTTTACTATAGTCTCTGTGTACATACCCTGTTTTCCCGAAAATAAGACCTAGCGTGATTGTCAGTGATGGCTGCAATATAAACCCTACCGCCCAAATAAGCCCTACCCTGTATCCCTGAAAATAAGCCCTACCCTAAAAATAAGACCTACAAGGACTTTAACTAGGGCTTATTTGGGGGGTAGGGCTTATATTGCAGCCATCACTGACAATCACGCTAGGTCTTATTTTCGGGTAAACAGGGTAGTACCCCTGGATACTCATATACAAAAATAATTATCCTGAGATTTAATGATTATAATGCTTTATTTTACATTGCATCAGACTATTATTTTATGTTGCATTGTAATTTATTTCCTGTTACTACTATTTTTTAATTTGTGTATTATCTTTATCTGTAAATATTTTTGGTACCCCTCTTCGTGGCCATTTTTTGCGATACAGCACTGCGTTATTTTAACTAGCAACTGAGCGGTCGTGCGATGCTGTACCCAAAGAAAAACATGTAATTTTTTTCCCACAAATAGAGCTTTCTTTTGGTGGCATTTGATCACCTATGCAGTTTTTATTTTTTGCACTATATATGAAAAAAAAGACCAACAATGTTGTAAAAAAAACTATATTTTTTACTTTCTGCTATAAAACATTCCCAATAAAAAAAAAAAAAAAATCTAATTTCTTCATCAGTTTAGGCCAATATGTATTCTGATACATATTTTTGGTATAAAAAATCCCAATAATAATTTAAAAAAGGAAGCCTATTTCTGGCAAAGCCCTGTTTCTGGGGGTCCCACAATATATATATTATGGGGCTGACTTTGCTGACCTCTCAAGTTATTGATCTGGAACATACTTTATATGGAAAAAAAATACTGCGCTCAGTCAGTGTGATCCTGGTGATGGACTGCACTCTGGGGGGAAGGAATGGGTCACATGCTCCCTATAGCTGGAGGTACTGGATATTTCTAAGGCCTCTGACAGTCATACAGCACATAGCATTAAATGTGAAAATTGGTATGAGGTAGGGAGGAGGAAGTAAGAGGGAAGGTGGGTTAGCAAGAAATTCCAACGCTTTGCCTATTCAAGGATTCCTTTTAAATAATGTTATTTTACAGTGAAAACTATGTCTGTAGGGAAGAAATGATGGAACATTTCAATAATCACTTTTTATAATGATAATTATATTTTTAAAAGGTAATTTTGCACCTTTTAATGAGAAGGTGGAGTGGAATAAAAGCTTTCAAGTACGAAACGATGGACTAATACGAAAAATGAAGGAAAATAAAACTCCTGACCTGATAGTTCCCGTCTTTGTGTGCAGGTAACTTTATAGCTTGTGAATCTGATCAGTGAAATATAAATTATATTTTAATGTAAATATCAATTATTTCAATTCTTTGTTATATTTGAACTAGTGATCAGCAAATCTACCCGGGTTTGATTTACCAAGGGTTTGGCAAATCTTTTGCAAGATTTGGTGAACCCAAACTTTCAAATTCAGAGGCGAATCCTATTAAAGTCTGGGGGGGACTTGTTGTTAAATTCTGTTAAATTCTATTAACAAATCTTTTGAAGCTGGGCACTGCCACAGGTGACAAGTACCACTGCAAAATTTTTTTTTGCAAAATACTGTTTTAGAGAGAAGACAGTGTTTAATGTGGCTTTGAAGATAATACACTAATATTTTTAATAACATACTTGGGGGATGCCCTAAAGCTGCATTTGGTCTTACAGAACAGTACGGTTTTCATAGACAGTCTCAGAAACAGCATACATTGGCATCATATACTTGACTATGGAATTTATGGGGTTTTTTTTCACAAGAAATCTGATTCATTCCAGTTTGAAAAAGTTTTTTCTTTTAGGTAGCTTAAAGCTGAGTTCCACCCAAAAGTGGAAGATCCGCTTATCTGCTTTCCCCATCCCCCTTTCCTCATTTGGAACTTTTCAGGGGAGAGGGGGGAATGGGTACTCATTTTTGACAGGTACCAGTCCCCACTTCCGGGAGACTGCACCACGGCAACATCCCTCGAAAGTTCGGCCCCCCTCCTTCTTCCTCTACCACCGAGCCAGTTAGAAAGCACAGTACGCTTTGTGCATGTGCAGTAATGAACCGGCTGTGAAGCCGAAAGGCATCACTGCAGGTTTCCCTTACCACAAATGGTGGCAGCAGCACCCAAGAGCCAATCCGAAAATCGTCTGGGGTGCCAACATTGCATGATCCCTGGACAGGTAAGTGTCCTAATACTAAAAGTTTTAAATTTTTTTCATGGGGGGCTCCGCTCTAAGCAGCAACACATGAATTTTCATCAAATGTAAAAAAAGCTTGCTTTGTGTGGCAGATAGAAATTAGCCAGCAGCTGTGGTTGTCCCTTCTCTCAATGATACAAAGCTTTCCTTTCACTGGACAATTTATAACAAACCCCTATTATAAATTAAGGGATTGTAGATAACACAGTCGTGTAAAATTGACCAGCAGCAGGACATTTTTAATGAGGAAAAAATGACATAAAAATACTGGAGACAAAGATCACTTGCATGTGTTTTACTACAAGAATTAAGGTACTGCAGAGAATACTGCACTGTAAATATGGCTGGTATAGGCCCTTTTTCGCTGATGGACCTTTTTTTATAGTTTTTTTTCTTTTACAAACATTTTGGCCTTAAGAATATTTATAATCCCCATAACATTTTATATTTCTGAAAGCAGGGATCATTTAGAATCCTTAAAGGATTGCACAGGCTTGCACATTTTTATGTTGCAGGATATTTGCACAACTGTTTATCAAACCTTTATTTTCAGCAAAAAAACATAAAAAAAATACTGAACAGAAACACAATATAATCTCCAATTTTGTTAAAAGAAGAAGAGAAAGGAAACTCTTTTGCTGCCAGACCATTTTTTTTTATACACATGCTAAGATACATGTGTTTTGGCCTAAAGACTATATATAACCCCCATAACATGTATTTTTGTAAGCAGGGATCCTACACAATAAAACATGGTAGTTGAACATTTTTAAGTTGCAAGATATTTGCAAATATGTAAAACATATTTGTAAATATGTTTATCAAAACTTTATTTTCAGCAAAAAACATTAAAAAACTACTGAACGGAAACACAATATAATCTCCAATTTTGTTAAAATATGAGATTGTGTTGAGTAAATAGATGCCAAATGTGTCAGTTCTCAAAATGACATGCAACTGCTAAACTGTGACAAACTGTGCTACTCACAATTTTACTTATATGACACTTTACGAATTTCTGCAGCTTATCAAATTAGAGTTAACTGTATATAATGGCTCTAGAATTATTCCTCTGGCTCTGGAATCTGTGGTCATATGCAATATGTGATGCACAATTGGCAGCAAATAAGCTTTAATCAGGGATAGGGGACCTAACTGGTGTATGCCTAACTTTTATTTCACCTATATGGATTTAGGTGCACATTGCTCTTGCACTGGCAGGGACTGCAAATCTCAAACCTATTGTAGTAGTAAACACTTATCCCCTATTAGAACTAAGGATGTGTAGTCCCAAGGTTACATGCAAACAACATGATGGTTGTGTATCTTTTTGACCCATCACTATGTAACCAACGGGTGACATAAACACTCTTACACTTGCATAAAGCAAACCCCTAGCTAAGCCCCCAAAAGTGTGGATACCAAAACCATAAGATAAATTGAATAATCTTGCATGTGTATTGTAGATTTGGGGAATTTTGTATATATTTTACTAACGCTGACCTACAGTATGTCCCCATAACATGTAAAGGGTCCCTAACAATGACGTATCCCTTTACACTTTAAGTGTATTGTATGTATGGTCAAAGTTTTCCTTTACTCCATAATCCAGATGAGCAAAAGTTTCAGTGCAACAAGTTTCCTCATTGGAATATTTCCCCTTACCTTTTGTTTTGGTGGCAGCTGAAACATTTTGGATTTCCCATCGCTTTTGTCTTGTGACAAATGTCATTGGCACAAAGAACTTGAAAATTTTCAAGTTGGACACAGACAGTAATAGTGGTAGGGAATCAAATCCCTTTCTACTCCATCCAAAACGAAATAAAAAAATGTTTTAGCTATATACACATTATTCCTCTCCCTACTTGTATACTTAACAACCTAAATTTTACTTTTATTTTGTCCTTAAAATTAAATCCCTAACCTAACTATAATGTATTATCCCTTTTCAATTACCCTGTCCCCTAAGCAAACTCTAAAAGACCGTAGGCTGCCATTATGCTGACCCTAACAGTAAACTAAACTTGTTCAGAGAACTAACCTTCAAGCCCAACTGAGCTCTCAGTTTAAAGTAGCTAAATTCTTTCCAGGTACATCGAAAAAAAGGTCTGACAAGTCTTTTAGTTTGTATCATTAGAAAACAGCTACAGCCTGAGGAGAGGATTTGTTTGGACGCAATGGTCTTTCTGATGTGGTCTTGGACTTCCCTTGCTGAGTCAGATTTAGAGCTCTCCATTCAGTAGGGAAGATAAGCTTTTCTGATTAGAGAACTTTTCTTCTAAATCAGCAGGGAGTCAGACCTCTGCAAGGAGACCACTGCTTCCACACACGGAGCAAAGTTTGCTTGCTTTCTTAAGAAAAACAATTTTTAGGATACTGCACACCGTTTATTTTTTTCATGCAATGAAATTTAGGTGTATTAAACTGAAAGTTCAATTGTGCTTTAACCCTAAACTAATCCCAAAATCTAAAGAAACCCCTCCAACAGAATAATTACCTTACTCCATGCCAGGCATGTGACAGTAATGAGGTATGATGAACCCAAAAACTGAGCAAGAAAAACAGTGGCACCCTCATTTTGCTAAAATTCAGCAGCCTATGACATAAATTAGCTTTCAATCTTTTTTTTTCTGAGGTTGGTAGAGAATTGACAAACAGAAAAACAGTTTATCCCCAGCAAACAAAATAGTCCATCAATTTTGGCTCACTGTCAGTCACGCTTGTCCCTTAACAGGATTCTTGAAAGTTGCCATCTTCCTCCAGGATCCCAAAGAGGAGGTCTCCACAGTTCAGCAACCATGTCTCAACCACAAGCTAGTTCACACTGATCCTTATGTTCTGCACAACTCAACCTCAGAGACAGGTGCTGGCTGTTTCCTCTTCTGGATGGGTTAACCCTTTCAGCATAGTCCCTGTAATCAGGGTTTAGAGGTTCTTTCCCATCCAAAAATCTCTCTGAGACTCTGAATACCAGGTCCCAAACAAGGACTTAAGAGTCCAAGAATGCAGCGCTACTGAAAAGCAAAGTTCATGTGTAATATTAGTCCATCAACCTGCAATTCAAAGGATAGATGAAAAAGGGGCCCCACACCAGATGCAGTGCAATAGGACAACACACAGCACTGCAGTGTTTCTAGTAAGTCTCCTAAGAAACAAGATGTTAATAGGCATATACTGAGTGTGAATTCTACAAGTCAGCTTCGAAGATCTGGCGGGCAGTTAACATCAATAAAGCACCAAGCAGGTGACTCCACATAATGCGTCCAAAGTATCAGCTTCTTAGGGAACCTCAGACTTACCGGGATAACAAATAAAGAGCCTTCATGGTGAAGTACATCAATCAAGTTTCAAATTTAATGAAAGAAATGTACTTAAAAAAGACTAGTCTGTTCAAATGTTTTAAAAACATTTAAGGAAATACAGAGGCGTGATGTCTATTAAAGACGAAATGCGTAAGCCGTGACCTGGCGCAAGCACGCTATCAGCTGGCTGCCATTTCCTTGGATGTTTTTAAAATGTTTGAACTGACTAGTCAGTGTGTAAGTACATTACTTTTAATAAATTTGAAACTTAGCTGCCTGCCAGATCTTCGGAGCTGACTTGTGGAATTCACACTCAGTATATGCCTATTAACATCTTATTTATGGTAAGGAGACTCGCTAGAAACACTGCGCTGCTGTGTGTTGTCATATTGCACTGCATCTGGTGTGGGGCCCCTTTTTTTCATCTATCCTTTGAATTGCGGGTTGATAGACTAATATTACACATGAACTTTGATTTTCAGTAGCGTTGCATTCTTGGACTCTTATGTGTTTTTTTTTTGTAATCAACAAATCATTGCTGGCTGCTACCATATTCATTCATTCATTTTTCTTTGTGGGCAGCGCAGATGACTTGTTCCCAAACAAGGACTTACCAATCCTGAAATCACTGTAAATTAGTCCTCTCCAAGTGGATTATCCCAGAACCCCTCACCCTACATGGCTGAGAACCCCAAAGTACTCAAACTGAAAACAATCATTCCCCTTATGCCCCGTACACACGGTCGGATTTTCCGATCGGAGCGTGTTGTCGGAAATTCCGACCGTGTGTTGGCTCCATCGGACATTTTCCATCGGATTTTCCGACACACAAAGTTTGAGAGCAGGATATAAAATTTTCCGACAACAAAATCCGTTGTCAGAAATTCCGATCGTGTGTACACAAATCCGACGGACAAAGTGCCACGCATGCTCAGAATAAATAAAGAGATGAAAGCTATTGGCCACTGCCCCGTTTATAGTCCCGACGTACGTGTTTTACGTCACCGCGTTTAGAACGATCGGATTTTCCGACAACTTTGTGTGACCGTGTGTAGACAAAACAAGTTTGAGCCAACATCCGTCGGAAAAAATCCTAGGATTTTGTTGTCGGAATGTCCGAACAAAGTCCGACCGTGTGTACGCCCTATTAGGGTCAAAACCCAAACAGTGGGGGAATATACTTGCTGTCCAGGACACACTTATTTATTATTTAGAAATAACTTTCATATATATATTTTATATTCATATTTTATATAAATTATATTATATTATAATAAATTATATATATTTATATATTTTTGAGCTCTTGAAGTAATCTAGAATAACTCAGAATTTTCCTCTGCAGCTCCGAACATAACCTTAGTGATGCTGAATCCAGCTCCATCAAAATGTTCTTAAGAAAGGCTCATCAACTTACTGGTAAGAGAGCACTAAATTTGCTGTAATGGTAATTTTGCTTTAAAAAATCTATTAAGTCAGCTAAAGCAATATATTGGAATCTATTCTGTTTTCGAGAAAGCAGCCACAGCCCAAGTAGAAAACCCTATCCCCTGCAAGAATGCTGCAGAGAAAAACCTTTGCTCACTGTGTGGAAGCAGTTGTCTCTCTGCTGCTTCAACATGGAACACAAAAGTTCTTCTCTGTGGCATGCTAGCAAGCGGAAGTCCTTTTTACTTAGGCTGCTTATAAGAGGGAGTACACTCCCACCAGTGGTGGATCGTGCTCTATTTTTGGGGGGCTGCAAACAGACCACCTAACCCCCCTCTGTTCGTTCGGTCAGTCGATCGGTCACACGGTCTGTCCGTTAAACCCCCCATCACTCGGTCGATTGTTTGGTCAGTCAGTAGTCAAACCCCCTCCCCCATCGCCTGGTTGATTGTCCGTCTGCCCATCAGCTCCGCACCTACCCCATCCAGGTCGCAGGCAGCTTCAGTGGCTTCCCCCTGCTCCTGGCCAATACGGTCACTTCTCCTCTCGGCCAATCGGGTCTTAAGACCTGCTTCCTGATTATCCAGGAGGAGAAGCAGGAAGACAATAGCGAATATTAATTCACTATTGTCACACAGTGCTCTGTGCCCCGAGCCCACCCTTTTTTAAGTCAATTAGATCCTCAGGCTCTAATCACGTGCTTAAAAAAAAAAATCTATTTAAATCCATGCGTCCGGCGCCCTGCATGTAGATTAGGAGCCAGTACATAGATTAGGGGGGGTGGTGCCCCTGCGCCCTTAATGGAAAGGCCGCCACTGCTATTAGTCCTTTTTACTAATTAAAGTATATATTATTGACTCTGAAATTATGGCAAATCAACTGTTAGACATTTGCATTGACTGATAAGCCCCACCCGCAGACCCCTACAACCCCAGGTAAGGGTTGTGGGGAAGGCACTGTTGCCCTTGTCAACATTGGGACAAGGTTCTTCACCAGGGGGGGACTCCCCTGATGTTGAGGGCATCTGGTCTGGTGTGGTCCAGGAAGGGGAGGGTGGAGCACAACCTCATATATCCCCTTTCCTGACCATGCTGGGTACATGCTCTGATTAAGTGTATACTATAGATTTTTTGGGGTACCTTGCACATTTCTTATATTTTTTTTTCTTTGGGGTACAGCCCTTAAAATCCACACCAAACGCAAAAGGTCTGGTATGAATTTTTGGGGGCTATACCCAAGAAAAAAAACAGCACAGACCCCTTCTAAGTTCCCCCAATATGCAAAGCAGACCCTTTTTTCCATTTAAAAAGAAGCCAGCAATGAAAGGTCATTTGCCAGCCTTTTTATTTCCTTTGTAAATATCAGTGCTGCTACAGCATTTTCTGTACACCACAGTGATGAGCCTCTTCAAAGGAAGGACTAGGAGACACCCCAGGCTTGTTATTTAGAGGAATTGGGAATTTTTAATCTTTCACTTTAAGAATTAAAAAAAAATCACCTCTTCTGGCCAAATGTAATTTTTTAAAAATTGTTTTTGCAGTGGTACATGCTTCCCCAGGGCAATGACCCCCTCCCTTCCTCATGCTATTTTTGAATCCCCCTTGCCTATTATTATTCTGCCCCCATTGATTTCAGTGGAGTTTGAGATTTGGCATCACCCAAACCCTGCTCAATTGACCCCTGGACAGTTTGGCTCATCCGTAGTCCTAATTATTAATCACAAATGTGCTTTTATCAATATAGAAATATAAGAATAACTGATGCTGATGTTGATGCTGATTATGTATATCTCTCCAGGTATTCAGCCCTTCGTTGTTCTGACCAAGGATAGAAAGGACTCCGGACTCAGAACCAAATTTGCCCAGATGGGGATAGAGAATGTTCGTCCTATAGAAAATTACATTATCTCCGACCATGTCAGTGACAGGCACAAGCATCTCAACTTTCTGAACTTTTTGAAAGACATCTTACAGACTGTAAACTTCCACCTGCATGAGAGCGTAAACTTTGAAACTCAGCGGTATGAATGGATGAGCTTCCTGATGCAGATGGCCAACAACATTTGATATAGTTACCCCTGAAGCCCAACTCCACCCAATCTCCTTGGAGCAGCCCCGGCATCCTTAAAGTGATTGTAAAGGCAGAAGGTTTTTAATCTTAATGCATTCTATGCATGAAGATAAAAAGCCTTCTTTGTGCAGTAGCCGCCCTCAGCCCCCCCTAATACTTACCTGAGCCCACTCTCTATCCAGCTTGTTGTAGGATTGTCTCAGCTGCCGGGACTCCAATCCTCATGCCATTGGCTGGCTGACTTTGAGTGACAGCAGCGGAAACCAATGGCATGAACATACTCCCTCTACTGGTCAGATGTCTGAACAGTACTAAAAATAAAACATCAAAAGAAGACAAAATGCTCCCTTGTGGTCAAGAGAGAAAAGACAGAATTATAGATCGTGCACATGGAAATCACCAGCTGCACAAAGCCCAATATCCATGTTAATCCATCTAGTGGTTGATCAATTGAATGAAATAAAAAAATATACCATATAAACTACAATTTTATTGAAATTAACCATCAGCCTGCTGTTACATTAAAATCAATTGACATAAATCACAACCCATATAAATGGGTATTACAGAAAATTATTCTATACATTTTAATCTCAACTGTAAAAGCAAGACATAAAAAACATATAAATAAATAGATCTGAGAAGACATATTTACAAGGAAGGTAAGTGTGACATTCCTACTATCAGAACAAATATAATTGTATATAATCTTAAAAAAATGGTAACAAGGTTATTCAATATTAGCCAAAAAGCCTCAGCCTAAACCTTACAACTTGTGTAGATGGATAAACAATCTCAGCGGATGCACAAGTAACCAGTATGCCATTGTTGAAATAAATGAAAGCAACAATATTACTATTTTGGTCCATAAAGACATGGATGAGTGAGTTTGGGGTGGAGGAACTTTACTGACCTGTACAAAGTCCTGACCTCACCCCGATAAAACACGTTTGTTATGAATTAGAGTGGAGACTGTGAGCCAGGCCTTTACGTCCAACATCAGTGTCTGACCTTACAAATGCTCTTCTGAAAAAATGGTCAAACCTTTCCACAGAAACACCCCTACACCTTGTGGACAGCCTGCTGAGAAGAGTTGAAGCTGTTATAGCTGCAAAGGGTGGGCAAGCTCAATAATGAACCCTACGGACTAAGACTGGGGTGCCAATAAAGTTCATGTGCCTGTAAAGGCGGGCGTCCTAATACCTTTGGTAATATATATATATATATATATATATATATATATATATATATATATATATATATATATATATATATATATATATATATATATATATATACAGTGGGGACAGAAAGTATTCAGACCCCCTTAAATTTTTCACTCTTTGTTATATTGCCTCCATTTGCTAAAATCATTTAAGTTCATTTTTTTCCTCATGTACACACAGCACCCCATATTGACAGAAAAACATTTTTGCAGATTTATTAAAAAAGAAAAATTGAAATATCACATGGTCCTAAGTATTCAGACCCTTTGCTGTGACACTCATATATTTAACTCAGGTGTTGTCCATTTCTTCTGATCATCCTTGAGATGGTTCTACACCTTCATTTGAGTCCAGCTGTGTTTGATTATACTGATTGGACTTGATTAGGAAAGCCACACACCTGTCTATATAAGACCTTACAGCTCACAGTGCATGTCAGAGCAAATGAGAATCATGAGGTCAAAGGAACTGTCTGAAGAGCTCAGAGACAGAATTGTGGCAAGGCACAGATCTGGCCAAGGTTACAAAAAAATTCTGCTGCACTTAAGGTTCCTAAGAGCACAGGGGCCTCCATAATCCTTAAATGGAAGATGTTTGGGATGACCAGAACCCTTCCTAGAGCTGGCCGTCCGGCCAAACTGAGCTATCGGGGGAGAAGAGCCTTGGTGAGAGAGGTAAAGAAGCACCCTAAGATCACTGTGGCTGAGCTCCAGAGATGCAGTCGGGAGATGGGAGAAAGTTGTAGAAGGTCAACCATCACTGCAACCCTCCACCAGTTGGAGCTTTATGGCAGAGTGCCCCAACAAAAGCCTCTCCTCAGTGCAAGACACATGAAAGCCTGCATTGAGTTTTCTAAAAAACACCTGAAGGACTCCAAAGATGGTGAGAAATAAGATTCCCTGGTCTGAGGAGACCAAGATAGAACTTTTTGGCATTAATTCTAAGCGGTATGTGTGGAGAAAACCAGGCGCTGCTCATCACCTGTCCAATACAGTCCCAACAGTGAAGCATGGTGGCGGCAGCATCATGCTGTGGGGGTGTTTTTCAGCTGCAGAGACAGGATGACTGGTTGCAATCATGGGAAAGATGAATACGGCCAAGTACAGGGATATCCTGGATGAAAACCTTCTCCAGAGTGCTCAGGACCTCAGACTGGACTGAAGATTTACCTTCCAACAAGACAATGACCCTAAGCACACAGCTAAAATAACGAAGGAGTGGTTTCACAACAACTCAGTGACTGTTCTTGAATGACCCATCCAGAGTCCTGACTTAAATGCAATTAAGCATCTCTGGAGAGACCTAAAAAATGGCTGTCCACCAATGTTTACCATCCACCCTGACAGAACTGGAGAGGATCTGCAAGGAGGAATGGCAGAGGATCCCCAAATCCAGGTGTAAAAAACTTGTTGCATCTTTCCCAAAAAGACTCATGGCTGTATTAGATCAAAAGGGTGCTTCTACTAAATACTGAGCAAAGGGTCTGAATACTTAGGACCATGTGATATTTCAGTTTTTCTTTTTTAATAAATCTGCAAAAATTTCAACAATTCTGTGTTTTTCTGTCAATATGGGGTGCTGTGAGGAAAAAAAATGAACTTAAATGATTTTAGCAAATGGCTGCAATATAACAAAGAGTGAAAAATTTAAGGGGGTCTGAATACTTTCCGTCGCCACTATATATATATATATATATATATATATATATATATATATATATATATATATATATATATATATATACTGTATAGTGTTATACAGTATATATGTCTTTTTTTTATCAAAGTGCGTTTATCAATGCAGAAAAAAAATGTCACAGAGCTAAACAAACATGGAAATGAAAAGAGGCAATGCTGTGTAGTTTTACAGCCTTTCACACATTTCATAAACTTGATATACAAGAGATGAGGCCCTGATTACTATACACGGGATGTATATACATACAGAGAATCAGCCCGGAGCTGTCTGTCCAATAAAAGGGGGGGCAGCTGGCATACTGCTCAAAGAAAAAGTCATCCCCTCTGCCAAAAATCCAAGGATTATGAAAAAGATGACAGTGTTTCCATAGAGGACCAGGCCGCAGGTTCCCCTGTAGATCATTTTTATTCTGGCAAGTATAATGTCTAAAGTCCATAAAGTCCAAATGCTGAAACTACAATTCCAGTGGTAAAAAAGTAAGCCAACTGAACCTTGAGTCTCTGAGTCATTGCTGAGTCTTGTGGCGATAAAGTGTGGAATGGGAGTGATGACTTAGAATATCAAACAAACAGAGGCCAGTAAACTCTATAAACTTTCTAAGGCACGTCCAAACATGAGAAAGGTCAGACCAGTGTTTCTCAACCTTTTTTCAGTCAAGGCACTTTTTAAAAATTACGGACAATCTCGAGGCATCCCATTCTAAAATGTAAAAGCTATTCTAATAGTTTTACATAATGCAGCAACATCCACAAGTCCAAGTAGGACACACAAAGTTAAATTTGATCTATTCTTCCAAAGCAAAGCAAATTGGCTGAGGCTGTATGAATATGTAGGTGAGGATCTGCCTCCTCCACTCACTAAATTCTGGAACCTACCAGAATCCTTTGGAAAGCAGCAGAGCCTGCAACCAGCAGAACCCAGAACAGCCAAAAGCAATTGAACATTGTTCCTCTGCTACAGAGGAGCCAAAAGTAAATTTGTCTCAACTATTAGGAACCTACCTAGAAGGGTGCTACATAACTTTTTTCTTTTATTTCTTTTCAATTTTTTTTTTTTCTTCATGGGGTGTCTGGATCTGGTCAATGGTTCTACATCCAGCCCGCCCTACCCCCCTTCGCTTGTGCAACTGTGCAGTGGATCGCTTCTATTAGTGATTTATTGCTGGATGCAATCAGCCTGTAATATGTCCCAATAGCAGTGATCTATTGCTGTTTGGACCGGAGGGACAGAACTGTAACATTTCCACCCGATCCACCATACTGACAGAGAGCGCCATGATGTCACATCCCTTCCTATGTAAACACAACCTGGAAGTGTTTTATTTACTTTTAGAACATTGTATCAGCTCCTGGGCTTGGCGCTGGACCCCAGCTGTCCCGAAGTGAGCCCACAGAAGCCGCTGACACCACCAGTTGTTTATAAATAAGTGGTAGACAAGCCAGGCCCAATATTCAGCATTGTTTAGCCTCGTCTAATTTTGCCGCATGCCTTCTTCATCCCAAGGTATCCCTCATTTTCAAGTTCCAAGCGGAGGTATGAGATAGAAACAAAAGTAAAAAAATAAGATGGACTGTGTAAGTGAAAATTATATTTTGGGGTGACGGGTTCTTTCGGACAGGAGGTGTCTGATAAATGTCACTGTAAACACAGCCAGTACAGACTGCAGGAACTGCGGTGACTTTCCCTTGAGAATGTTCACGGTGCACTTCTGTTCTGTTTATCGCTTTTCATTTTCACTTTCACTTTGAATATTATAAAATCTGCAACTGCTTCAGACTGTGTATCAGAATTCTCCCAGCCACATCTCAGGAGGACATTGCAAGGAAGACATAATACTGTAAGTAACATTTTATATATCTGTTCCATTGTGTGTTATTGGCATCCAGCACACTTCTTTCTGCAGCACATCGCACCCAGCACAACACATGCTGCAGCATATTACACCCAACACACCACAGAACAGTAAACTCAATGCATCATAGAATGGTAAACCCAACATGTCTTCACATTGTAGCATATTCCATGCAGCACAATTCACACTGCAGAACATTACACCAAGCACAGCTTACACTGCAGAACATTACACCAAGCACAGCTTACACTGCAGAATATTACACCAAGCACAGCTTACACTGCAGAATATTACACCAAGCACAGCTTACACTGCAGAATATTACACCAAGCACAGCTTACACTGCAGAATATTACACCAAGCACAGCTCACACTGCAGAATATTACATCCAGCACAGCTCACACTGCAGAAGGTTACGCCCAACCATGCGTCACACTGCAGAACGTTACGCCCAGCACAGGATAATACACCCAACAGATGAAAGATACAAACATTTAGCTTTTGCACTCCTGTTTATACACAGTTTGCCCATCTAAGCCCGACTGAAGGGTCTGGTGGATAACTTATATATTTCAAGACATTTTTTAATACTTTCAGTGGCAATTCTTTACGGCAAGAGGCATTTGTATTGGATGGGAAAGGCAATAGGGCAAGAAGCTTGACATGAGCCTGAGGTGCCATCAGGATGTAGACAAAGCTTTCCTTTGTTAGAATTATTTCCTTGGCGGTGTAGTGATCTGGGACTGTTGGTTTAGTAATAAACAAAATGCTATCTAAAAGAACAAATTATACGTGGGTTGTATATGCTGCAAATTTAATTTTTTTCATGAATTGCTCTGTCATTTGGTGTTGCCTTATTTAAAATGTAATTCTGTTCCACTAAGGAGTCAGGGGAAGTAAATTCCGGCACATCTGCGGAACATAAAATGGGACAAAATCATAATAACATTTCTTGGCTGATAAAACCTTCTTGGAGTACCCCACCATTCAGAGAAAGTGGGGACAGTTTGCCCAGCTGCTAATCGTATCCCTTATCCCCATTAGATACCTAAGCCATTGCTAGTTTGTATTTATAATGTTGTGCATTAGAGGGGATCTTATGCTTGGGGGTTCGAAGTACAGTGCTTTGAAAATAAAAAAAATCATACCCCTTGAAATTTTCCACATTTTGTCATGTTACAACCAAAAACATAAATGTATTTTATTGGGATTTTATATGATAGACCAACAAAAAGTGGCACATAGTTGTGAAGTAGAAGGAAAATGATAAAAGTTTTTCAACATTTTTTTATAAAAAAAATTTGTGAAAAGTTTGGGGGGCATTTGTACGCAGCCCCCCCTGAGTCACTTTGTAGAACCGCCTTTCTCTGCAATTACATCTGCAAGTCTTTTTGGGGATGTCTTTGCCAATTTTGCACATATAGAGAGGGACATTTTTGCCCATTCTTCTTTGCAAAATAGCTCAAGCTCTGTCAGATTGGATGGAGAGCATCAGTAAACGATAATTTGCAAGTCTTGCCACAGATTCTCAATTGGATTTAGGTCTGGACTTTGACTTGGCGATTCTAACACATGAATATGCTTTGATCTAAACCAGTGGTTCTCAACCCTTATAGTGCTGTGACCCCTTGATAAAAATTCCCAAGTTGTGGGGACACCTAACAGTAAAAGTATTTTCGTAGCGTGGGTTGTCAGCACCCAAGGCAAGATAAGTAATATGCGCCCCTTACCCACGGACATTTAGCGCCCCCTGAGTCCCTTCCACTCGTACAGTATTAAAACCCCTTATGGTACATTTTAGGATGTACCACTCTCTTTGTTCTCCTTTCTTTCCCCTTTATCTCTCTCTATCCTAATTTCTTGTTTTTTTTTCCCCATCCTCTCTCTAGCCGTCTTTCTTGTTCTCTCTCTTATTCTTTCTCTCCCTTTTTCTTTATTCCTCCCCCTCTTTTCCTCTCCCTTCCATGTATTCTCTATTTTTATTCCTTCTCTTACTCCTTGGTGGGGGAAATGGGATGAGTGGCAGTGCTGGCGTGGATTTGGGATAAGTGGCAGTGCTGGCGTGGAGTTTGGATGAGTGGCAGTGCTGGTGGGGGATGGGATCAGTGGCAATGCTGGGGGGGAGTTCTGATCAGCCAACTTAGGTGCTCTTGATCAAGGTCCTCTGCTGATCTGAGAACTGTAGTGGGGACTTTTAATGGCAACTCTAATCACATGTAGTGTTACTCACTGTGTCTCCAGCTTCACTGTGTCTCTGACTTTGTGGTGTCTTGCAGCAGTGACATCTATGCCGAAATCAGGAGATGGGGTCTCCTCCAGCCCCTACCACTTCACATTCCTCACCAGTCAGCTGACCTCTAGTCTCTAGCCATGCCATGAACTGAATGGGCGGCTGAAAAGAGGCTGAGTGGGTGGCTGCAAGCTCCAGGAACAGCCCAGCTGGGCGGCTGTGAAAAGGCTGAGAGAGCAGTGCGGGATTCAGGAACAGCCCAGGATTTGGTGACCCCTGGCAAATCATCATTCGACCCCCGAGGGGGTCCCGACTCCCAGGTTGAGAACCACTGATCTAAACCATTCAAATGTAGCTCTGGCTGTATGTTTAGGGTCGTTGTCCTGCTGGAAGATGAACCTCCGCCCCAGTCTCAAATCTTTTGCAGACTCTAACAGGTTTTCTTCTAAGATTGCCCTGTATTTGGCTCCATCCATCTTCCCATCAACTCTGACCAGCTTGCCTGTCCCTGCTGAAGAAAAGCATCCCCACGACATGATTCTGCCACCACCATATTTCATGGTGGGGATGGTGTGTTCTGGGTGATGTGCAGTGTTAGTTTTCCGCCACAATTTTGGTCTCATCTGACCAGAACACCTTCTTCCACATGTTTGCTGTGTCCCCCACATGGCTTCTTGCAAACGTCTTTGGCTTTCTTTCAACAATGGCACAGTGGTGTAGTGGGTAGCACTTTCACCTAGCAGCAGTAGGGTCGCTGGTTCAAATCCCGATCATGACACTATCTGCCTGGAGTTTGCATGTTCTCCCTGCGCTTGTGTGGGTTTCCTCTGGGTACTCCAGTTTCCTACCACACTCCAAAGACATGCTGGTAGGTTAATTAGATCCTGTCAAAAAAAATTGGCCAAATATCTTTATGTTGTATGTGTATGTGTTTGTAAGCACGTCAGGACCCCATGGGGTAAAGGACCGCTCTATACCGCAGATGGACACCGGTGGCAAAAAGCGCCCTGAGGCAATTCAGTTTGCATAGGTAGCGCTATACAAGTCACTCATTCATTCTTCTTGCCACTCTTCCATAAAGGCCAGATTTGTGGAGAGCACGACTAATAGTTGTCCTGTGGACAGATTCTCCCACCTGAGTTGTGGATCTCTGTAGCTCCTCCAGAGTTACCATGGGCCTCTTGGCTGCTTCTATGATTAATGCTCTCCTAGCCTAGCTTGTCAGTTTAGGTGGACGGCCATGTCTTGGTAGATTTGCAGTTGTGTCATACTCTTTCCATTTTCGGATGATGGATTGAACGGTGCGCCGTGAGATGTTCAAAGCTTGGGATATTTTTTTTATAACCTAACCCTGCTTTAAACTTCACCACAACTTCATCCCTGACCTATCTGGGGGGTTCCTTGGTCTTCATGATGATGTTTGTTCACTAAGGTTCTCTAGCAAACCTCTGAGGGCTTCACAGAACAGCTGTATTTGTGCTGAGATTTAATTACACACAGGTGGACTCTATTTAATAATTAAGTGACTTCTGAAGGCAATTGGTTCCACTAGATTTTAGTTAGGGGTATCAGAGTAAAGGGGGCTGAATACAAATGCATACAGATATTTATTTGTAAAAAACAAAAATGAAAACCATTTATTATTTCCACTTCACAATTATGTGCCACTTTGTGTTGGTCTATAACATAAAATCACAATAAAATACATTTACATTTTTGGTTGCAACATGGCAAAATGTGAAAAATATCAAGGGGTGTGAATACTTTTTCAAGGCACAGTATGTGTGAAAATAAACTCTTTATTATCTATTATGATGTGAGGTACCCATAATAATAGTCCTTTCTTGCTTGAAGCATCCTGGGTTTTGGGCCACTTGAGCCAAAGTTTGGAAGCAGCA
This sequence comes from Aquarana catesbeiana, assembly GCA_037953035.1. NCBI lineage: Eukaryota > Metazoa > Chordata > Amphibia > Anura > Ranidae > Aquarana > Aquarana catesbeiana. The sequence goes on along the minus strand of JBBHAA010000512.1, from coordinate 817,476 downwards.
GGTATTTTTTACACAAAATTTTAATGGGATTGGCTGTTGCTGACATATAGCCTATTGATTTGCATTAATTATTTTGGAATGGTCACTTTATTTTTCCTTCATTCAGACCTGACTGTATCTTCCCCTATGGAGCCACCAATCCAAATGGAAGCCCCCATCTGCCTAATTGAAAACACAGCAAATGGAAAGTTTGTGGTGAACCCTGAGGCCATACGTTTTCTGTCTGGGATCAACCAACCAGTGGTGGTTGTGGCCATCGTAGGCATGTATCGGACAGGGAAGTCCTACCTGATGAACAAGCTGGCCGGAGCTCAGAAAGGTGATATATCATTAGTAGTAAGTTTTTGTTGCATGTTGATGATGTTAAAAGGGTTGTAAACCCTCAAAGTTGTTCACCTCTATGCATTAAGGTGAAAAACATTCTGTCATTCAGCAGCCCCCCCGAAACCACCTTATACTTACCTGAGCCCTGTGTTTCCCAGCCGGTGTCTCGTGTCCTGATTGGATAGATTGATAGCAGCACAGCAGTTGGCTGCCGATTCTGTCAATCGAATCCAATGACGCAGGGGCCAGTGCCGAGTCCTGCTGTCTGTGTCTATGGACGCAGCAGCAGGACACGGGAGCATGCCCGCAGGAGTGTCCCAAAGGAGAGCGCTTCTCCGACGGGACAACCAAAAAGAGGAGGAGCCTGGAGGGCCACGGAGGGACCCCAGATGGAGGATCGGGGCCCCTCTGTGCAAAACCCTTGCACAGAGGAGGTAAGTATGACATGTTTTTTTTTTTTTAACCCTGAACCTTTACAACCCCTTTAATAAGGGTTTTCCATATTTAATTTCCATAGGCTTCAACCTGGGTGCCACCATTCGAGCTGAAACTAAAGGCATCTGGATGTGGTGTGTTCCTCACCCCTTAAAGAAGAATCACACTCTGGTTCTCCTGGACACCGAAGGATTGGGGGATGTAGAGAAGGTGGGAATATAAAACTGGAAATGATTAAATATGAATACCGTAATTTCCTTTTCTTGTAGGTTCTGAATTTTGTTTATTTATGAATGTCATGATCTGCTCAGTTTTGCAGGTATTGTTAGCAGGCCAATTTAATTTTTTAAACTTCTATAATTCAACATATTTGTTCTTTTTTTTGTGTCACTATTCCACACACACCTACTTATCTCTTATTATTTCTGTTCTTCCCTTTTAATTTTCCTTCCTGGTCCATTTTCCTAGGTCGGAGGGCAAACACCTCCAGCTCACATTTACAGAACATTTCAAGAGCCCTGGGGTCCTTAAAACCAATGGGATTTCTGTGCTGAGAATGTGACCAGAGCATGGTAGACCATGGCAGACCACCTCATCCCTTGCTATGTGCCGTATTATTGGTTATTAGTTTTGTCATCTCTGTTTGGTATTTGCACAATAGAGCACCAGAATTTTGGAAATATTCTTAAAATGTGTGCAGACAACTGGAAGTGCTTGTGCAAAGGTAAACAGAAATGTTGCTAAACTTTTTTTTGGATGAGCTTCAGGTTTGGATTGAATGTGAGTTCAATTTGAGTCAAGCCTGTTTGCTAGTGAATGGGTGAACAAACTGGCCATATTTAACCACTTGCTTACTGGGCACATACTGTATACCCCCTTTCTGCCCAGACCAATTTTCAGCTTTCAGCGCTGTCACTCTTTGAATGACAATTGCGCGGTCATCCAACACTGTACCCATATGACATTTTTATAATTTTTTTCACACAAAAAAAAGCTTTCTTTTGGTGGTATTTAATCACTACTGTTTTTTTTATTTTTTGATAAACAAACAAAGAAATCAACAATTTTGGAAAAAAATAATTTTTGCAAACATGGTAATATTTCTCCTTCATTGATGGGCACTGATAGGCTGCACTGATGGGCACTAATAAGGCGGCACTGATAGGTGGCACTGATGGGCACTGATGAGATGGCACTGGTGGGTACTAATCAGAAGGCACTGATCAGAAGGCACTGATGAGGCTGCACTGATAGGTGGCACTGATGGGCACTGAGAGGTGGCACTGATGGGCATTGATAGACGGCACTGAAGGGTATTGATAGACGGTACTGAAGGGCACTGATGGACACTGATAGGTGGAACTGATAGGTGACACTGATGGGCACTGATTGGCAGCACTGATGGGCATTGATAGGTGGCACTGGTGGGCATTGATAGCTGGCACTGTTGGGTACTGGTAGGTGGCACTGGTGGGCACTGCTTTGCAGTACTGATATGCACTGGTATGTGGCACTGGTGGGCATTGCTTAGCAGCAGTGAGTCTGGAGTGTGTGAGACCGATGTCCCGTTTACTCCAAATGGTAATCTGCTTTTTTTTTTGCCTCACCCTATCAGAATGAGGGGGAGAAAAGCAGATTACTGGCTTCTATTTACATCACGTGATCAGCTGTCATTGGCTGACAGCTGATCACGTGGTAAGGGGCTAGGATCGGTCTCATGTCTCATGAGACTCGCTGATCACAGAGCCGCGTGTGCCCCGCAGGGGGCATGCTGGCTTCACATGCAAGTTAGAATGTACATGGTCCCCCTCCTGGCAACTTAGGCCCGCGCTGTGGCTGTCTTTCGGCTATAGCATATGCTATACTGGCCCTTTGGGGAAAGACATTCAAACAAACAAACAAACAAAAAGTATGTTATTTAAATCAATTCTTTTTTGTTATCCATTAAGTCACATGAAAAGACTCTTTCCCTGCTGAATGGTGTTTACATTTATTTTTTTGCATTGGTCCATGTTTTCTTTGGCAGTGACCAGATACCCATTGGTTTCTTATCAAAAGACTGCAAATCAGCCCTGCAGCCATTGGTGGCTTTTATCCAACAGGGCGGTTGAACAGAAATTTATTGGTAGATTGACTTCTGTTGAACTGAAGTGACTACACATGGATCAAATATTAGCTTGTCCCTGCAGAACCGGCTGAATTTCAATCAATCTATGGCCACCTTTACCTTCTTCCACAACTCACTATTGATGTAAGAGGCCACCTTTCAAAGTGATTGACCAACAGAAAGGTGAAGGAGGCAGAAAGTTTAGTGTTAGACACAGATGGTTTTCGTTTGCAAATTAGAGGGCCCCAATATACAGGGCTCCCAAGGAAGCTCTAATACAACAATAGGATGTTTCATTTTTAAAGGATCGGCAGCTTTGACCTCCTACCCCCACCATGCTGTCACTCTATCATTCTGAGCAAAAAAGAATACCACCAACTATAATGCTGCATGAAGAGCTGCAGTGCTGGTTCCGGTCACCAGGAAAGTGCAGGAAGCTTCCATTTCAGTAATCCTGTCTTACCTTCATGTGAATTTGTTTCTGCCTCTTTTTAGGGGGATGGCAAAAATGATATCTGGATTTTTACCCTCGCTCTCCTGCTAAGCAGCGCCATGGTGTATAACAGCAAAGGAACAATCGACCAGGATGCCCTAGATAAATTAAAGTATCCTTTTTCATCCTAGGGTCTTGGTGGTTTCATGTTGCTTGTTGATCTTGAAGAAATTGGAGTGAAAGGACAGAAAAATGAATACAAAAAAAATGTTATATCTCTTTTTAACTTTCAAGAGGAGTAATCAGCTACTTTTTTTTAAGAGTATAAAGAGTAAGGAAAGATTGCAACCCGTTTCATGTTTTCTTTTTTTTTTTCTTATCATCTGTACCCCATTGGGGAGATTTCCCTACACTAGAGGCGTTTTTGCATTTTTTTGCACACATGTTTAAAAAATAATTTTAGGTCTTAAGATTACACAAAACGTCCAAACATTATATATTTTCTGAAAGCAGACACCCTAGAGAATAAAATGGTGGTAGTTCCATTTTCTTTATGTCACATACTATTACCGCAAAGGTCTAGGAAACACAACATTTCAGTAAGAAACACACAAAATTGAGATTTAGGGCAAACAAACGCAATAAACTGCTCAAATGATGATAAAATATAAAAGATGAGGTTGCGCCGAGTAAAGAGATACCCAACACATAGAACCTTAAATTTGTGTGCACCAGTAAAATGGCGACAAACTTCAGTACCCTATATCATTTATATGCAACGCTTCAAATGCCCCCTATAGGTATCAGTTAAGTGTTATGGAGGAGGTTTTGTGTTAGAATTATTGATATCACTCCGGCGTGTGCGGCGATATGTAACATGTGTATCTCAATTAACGCTTTCATGCATAGGTGTCCCAGACACATATGTTTAGGTTCATATGTGCGTATATCTGGGGGTAGGGGGCCTCGGAAAAAAAAAAAATTGGGGGAGGATGGATTTTATGTGCTTGGGTGTAACTTTTTTTTTTTTGCAAAAAAAACCTTAATTCTTTTACTTAACTTTTTTTTTTCATCACAGAGGGGACAAAAAGTCCCCTCTGTGATGATTTTTAGGTGCCAGGTTCTCTTTAATGAGACATGCAGGGTCCAAAAGACCCCTCTTGTCTCCCCTGTGCGCCACTGAATGTTTTGCAATGCAGATCACATTGCACAACATTGCATTCCCGCTAAGCTGACCCAGAAGTGACGTCATAGATGTCACTTTCTGGGTCATAGCAAGAAGGGGAGAAGAGTGGATATGTGTCCTCTCTTCTCCTTCCCCTCCAGCTGCTGACACCCACCATGTCAGTCCCGGGCTCCCAGATGGACAAGCGGAGCCCAGAAAAAATGGCAGGGTGTGGCGGTGCAGAGGGACTCTGGTCTCGGGGGTGTGTGTGAGCAATTGTGCAGCAACACAATCACCAGAATGATTTCACATGACAGGAAGGAGTCTGCTTGTCAGTTTCACATATAATCCAAAGCTAAAATGTTTGCCTTTAGTTATACTTTAACTGGCTACATTTTGACCAATTATTATTCTGAAAGTCCCTCCATGGTAAAAAAAAAAAGTATTTCTTTGTATTCTCCTAATAATGTGAAATGACAAAGGGAAGGGTCTCTTTACCTCTTTACATGGTTACCAGCGGGAGTTTGGCCGGCCATAGATGAAGCAAATTTCTTTCTCCTCGCTCCATTCCCCCATCAACACAGTCAGTGTTGGCAGGGGAAACCCTCCCGCTAAGTCATTGGGGTTGATTTACTAAAGGCAAGTAGACTGTGCACTTTTCAAAATGCAGTTGCACTCTGCAAGTGCAGTTGCTCCAGAGCTTAGTAAATGAGTTAAAGCTTCACAGTGCAAAGAATAACCAATCACATTCAAGCTAAATAAAAAAAACTGAATTTTTGCTTGCATGTGATTGGATGATGGAAGTCAGCAGAGCTCTTGCTCATTTACTGCACTTTGAAAAGTGCACATTCTATTTGCCTTTAGTAAATCAACCCCATTGTGTTCTCCCAGTGGGAGGGGTGGGTGGGAGAGCTGATATCGCCAGCAAAAGACAGAGATAGGGTAAAGTCGACTATGGCCGGCTTTTGCCAGATTTCCTGCCTCTAAAGTAGTACTGCAGAAGCCTTCAGTGTTTTTGACCCCGACCATTCCTATTGCTTCATGGACTTTCCCTATGCATTATCCTATACACTCAATAGATTGCTACCAGGCTTTTTGGCACTGTTATTTTTTCTTTTCTATATCTCCTTAATAACCTTTGATAGATTTGTAGGGGAGCTCACTGAAATAATAAAGGTGAAATCAAAGGACAATGAAGACGAGGAGGAGAAATTTTCAAGACATTTCCCTATTTTTATTTGGGCAGTGAGAGACTTCCATCTGAGTCTGGAGATCGAAGGGGGACGGGTGTCAGCAGACGGCTACCTGGAGAATGCTTTAAAGCTTAAAAAACGTATGTATTCTGTATTATCCATGCTCTAAAGCAGCCCTGTCACCTGTGTGACAAAATAGATAATGGACAGGCTGTAAAAGACGATCAGTATGGATCTGTCCGGTGGGCAGGAAAATGTCAGTGACACCTAAAAACTTTTGAAGGAACAAAAATTTTGACTCAACACTCACCGGACAAGTACATATTGATCCTACAACCTGGCTATCAGCTATTTCTTTTCACCAAGGTGACAGGGACACTTTTTAAAATATTTATACATATTGCGTTACTGAAGCTGTGGTTGAATTTTTTTGTTGAGATATTCAGGGCCTGAACTGGTTGCACATTACATGTATTACTTTCCGAATGTTACAATGCAGTTTTGGTTGGGTTCAGCCAAACTAAATCTTAATTCTAGGTATGGCTTTTTGGCAAAGTTACATTTGCTCAGCTTGTACCAATGTAAGTATGTACAGTATGTGCCATACCTGTGAGATCCCCGTGAAAGCTACCGTGGAAGGCACCGTTACTACACCACTTCTACAGTGATCTCCACTAGCTTCCATATCCTATGCTGAGCGACTGCCCTGCTGCACTGTTAACACAAGAAGTCAGTGGGCACAGATGCCATTCAGAGAACACTTTGCATTTACTCAAAGAATGAAATGCTTTCTGTGATTGGACGAGGTGGAGATTATGATGTCACCACCCACCTCCCTGCCTCATCCAATCAGAGAATGGAAAGAAAAGTGCTCCTTGAATGGTGCTTGTGCCAAGTAAGTGACTTCAGCTTCCATGGAGATCCCACAGGTATGAAAAATGCAGTAGTTACATTGGGTCCACGTTGGATCGATGTAACTATGCAAAAATACTCATACTTCAGCTTAAACAATCTGCAAAAAAAAAAGCAAAAAGGCTCAAGGGGGTGGATTTGCTAAAATTGAGGATTGTAAAAATCTGTTGCAGAAACCAATCAGCTTCCAGATTTTATTGTCAAATCTTAATTAAACAAAATAAAGTTAGAAGTTGATTGGCTACCATGCACTGCTGCACCAGATTCTGTGTGCTCCAGTTTTAGTAAATCAACCCCAACTCTGGAGCTAGACCATAGAATATAAAATTGATCAGTTGAATTAAAAAATGCCGACCAGCCTTTGATCTACTGTACGTAAAAGCAGTAGAACAAGTACCATTGCCTAGAGCACCATGGTTGCTTCGAGACCTGACAACGCTCTTTTCTTTGAAAACACATCAATTAACACAGTGGTTCTCAACCCTCTAATGCCGTGACCCCTTGATAAAATTCCCAAGTTGTAGGGACCCCTAACGTAAAATTATTTTCGTAGCGTGGGTTGTCAGCACCCAAGGCAAGACAAGTAATTTGCGCCCCTAACCCCCAGACATTTAGCACTCCCTGAGTCCTTTTAATGGCAACTATAATCACAGGTAGTGTTACTCACTGTGTCTCCGACTTTGTGGTGTCTCGTAGCAGTGACACCTATGCTGAAATCAGGAGATAGGATCTCCTCCAGCCCATACCACTTCACATTCCTCACCAATCAGCTGACCTCTAGTCTCTGCTCCCCAACCATGCCGTGAACTGAATGGGCGCTTGCGAAGAGGCTGAGAGGGTGGCCACAGGCTCCAGGAATAGCCATGCTGGGCTGGGAGAGCGGTGCGGGCTTCAGGAATAGCCCAGGATTCAGTGACCCCTGGCAAATCATCATTTGACCCCCAAGGGGGTCCCGACCCCCAGGTTGAAAACCACTGCATTAACAGGACCCAAGACATGAACATGCTCTCAGCTATTTGTACATACCTCTCTTTCTTCCCGAGACTCTCCATTATTCCCAGGGCTGGGAAATCCGCAATTCTCCCCAGGTCTTCATGACATGACTTTTTGAGCCTTACATGACTTCAGTCACTACCAGGATTCTCACTTCATCTAACTGCACCTTTGGCCTTCTCTGTCTTCATTAGTGAGCCCTACTGGTCCATTTCACTTAGACTTTTGCAGGGCCCTTCAACTACATCACTTTTTGCATTCTTTACCGTCTCCACCTATCTTTAGTCGCCATCTCACAACCTTCAAGGATTACTGTTCCAAACAAAGGGGTTTTGCCCCAAGTACTTTCCAAAGCCTATAATCAATTGATAACCCCCCCCTTGAGGACCACCGACTACTCTGTATAATGAAATGGGAAGCTGACTTTGATATTTGTACATTTATTCCAGACCAACAGAACAATATTATCAGGTTCACCCTCAAATTCTGAATTTGCACGAGGATCCAGGAAACCAGTTTTAAAATTCTGACGTGTTGGTATCATTACACCATACATAAATTTGCCATACATAAATTCTTCCCAAACACTACCAATCATTGTTGGAGATGCCAGGAGGAGCGGGAAGCAATGCTACACATCTTTTGGTCCTGCTTCAAATTTGATCATTACTGGAGAGAGGTCTGGAGGATTGTCCAAAAACTTACAGATCATGTAGTTCCGGATGACCCGACCTTTTTTTTCTCCATGTTTCCAACATCCCAGATAAAAATTACAAATTATATATAATTTGTCACATCCTCAAAGCCCCCAAATCTTGCATCCCTCTTATTTGAAAGCATCCGTAGCCACTGACCATTGGTCTCTGGCTTAACAAGGTGGAAGAAATAAATAAGATGGATGACTTAGTCCTTACAGCACAGCATAAGTGTGAACGGTATTCCAAAACCTGAACATCGTGGAATATGGTTGTCTACTCTGAAGAGAGGAAAGCTGGTTTTGATGTATAAGCTGCTGATCAGGTTGCTTAGTGATGCCCCCCGCTGGGACACACCCACAGTTAGTATATATTTATTTTACAACCCCCCTCCACCCCCCTCTTTCCCCCCCACTATCCATTCCCTTCCGTCCTTTCTTTCCTACGCCCCCTCTTCTCCCCTTTCATGTCTTTTCTTTTTTTATATATTTTTTCCCGCGCCAAGGAGTATAGACAATATGGTACATTAAACTATGCTTCAGTGCATCCTCTCGTCATCCTGTGTAATGTAACCTGTGTAATATTACCACTTGCTGGCTACTTTCTACTTCCTTCCTGTATGCAGCATCACTTCTGGGTGCAGTGTGCTTGATGGCATCACATCCGGTACCGCCCCAATGCGTTCCGTCACATGGACATTCTCAAGAGGTGTATGCCTATTTTTTGTGTACTGGTGTATCACTAACTCTCTATTATTGTTTTGTTGACATGGAAACTGCCTTTCTGGTTAAATAAAATATTTGAAAAAAAAAGCAGCAGAACATAATACAATATTGTTGTTGTGTGCTTATAATTAAAGCCTGTAGATGTTATTTGCAGTGTTGTTGATACACAAACTAGGATACAGGATAAAGATGATTACAGCATCAGATAAGGTGTGGTAGGGTAATCTCAGAGCATACAAGGTATGCCTAAATTCTAAAGATTAGGATTTTGTGGGGCATACCTTGTATGCCCAGGGCTTGCCAACCTCACCACACCCACCACTGCTAACAGGACAAGTGCTGCAAGAAAACAACTTACACTGCACTTCAAAAATTGGAAAGGTAGTAACTCTTTGGTGGTGGTGTTGGGGGGGGGGGGGGGGCAGGAAGACACAATGTCAGCAAATGTCAACAGTTAACAGTAAATCAACTAACACCTACCTAAACACCTATCTTTTTCTACATTTCTTAATCCATGTACACAGCTGAAATGTTACCGAGGAATATGGAATATAATAAGCCCAGAATTTGCCTCCAAATGTATTTTGGAAACCGGAAATGCTTCGTGTTTGATTTTCCCACCACCAATAATGAATTTCTTCAGAGACTGGAGGAAGTCCCAGACGATAAACTCAATAAGAAATTTGTGAATCAGTGCAAAGAATTCTGTGACTACATCTGGAAAAATGCCGATACAAAGAGCGTGAATGACACAGTCAAAGTGACCGGACACAGTGAGTTCATCAAATGTTTCTTCCTAACCCATTGTACATAAAGGGGTCCGTCTGTGGGAGGCTAAATCATTCACATTAGTCTCTGCACCAGAGGAGCTTACACTCTAATGCCCCCACCACAGTCAATCACTATTATTATTATACATTTTTTATATCCCTAATATATATCACCTTTTCTAAAAAAAACTGTAAACTCTGCAGGTGAGCAACGGTCTTGGTGTTATTAAAACATTTCATCCAACTTTTCCAAGAGATTGCCTAAAAATTTGACAAAATTAGCCTAACTGCAAAATATGCAAATCCTTCTCCACTCAATAGGAAACAGATATTCAATAATCCTATTGCAAGTGCGATCCCCGGTATGTTAAAAAAAATGATGTCACACCCTGGTCTGCTTTAGTGACTTTAAGATCATCCCAACATTACAGTATCCATGGTTGTTTCTTGTTATTTAAATTAGTTTTGCTAAGTTATAAGGGATTTAGCAAACATAACATTTAGATTAAAAAAAAAAAGTCATTCATTTGTCTCCTCATCTCAGGGTTGGGTGAGCTGGCTAAAATTTACACTGAAGCTGTAAGCTCCTCCAAGTTTGCCTGCATGGAGGACGCCGCGCTTTCTTTAGCTGAGATGGAGAACAAAGCGGCGGTCAATGAAGCGACGCAGCACTATGAGGATAAGATGAAGACAGTTGGGTTGCCCACAGAAACTCTTGATGACTTCATGACTCTGAGCAGTCAGTATGAGGATGAAGCTCGGAAAATATTTCTGGAAAAGTCCTTCAATGACAACGATCAGCAGTTTCTTCGGGAATATCTGGTAAGATTTTTTTTTATTGGGTTTAAAAAAACAAATAGCAAGCAGCTAAATTAGCTTTTTGTTTTATGTAAAGTCTGACTTGTGATATACTATTTTCATCAGATAGACAATGGTGGGGGGGGGGGGGGGGCGGCATTTAAAATATTGATTCATTCATTTAGTCAGCCTTTAAATTGCATAGCTAGGTGAAATGTATTGTTTACATTTTGGATAGGGAGGGAAAGATTGAAACCTGCTATCCAGGCTCCATTAGGGAGATTTATCTTCACTTCCTATATTACTGATATTTTTCCACAGAGGTAAACTCTACAATAGTAACAGCAAAATCAAAGTTTGTGAGATCATTTTTAAGGGAAAAAAAAAAAAAAAAGAAACAGACCAAAGACTTTGTCTGCGTTATATCGGCTTCTGCTGTTGCCTGATCACCCTTAGCTTGACTACCAATTCCATCAGGTCCCATCCCTCTATCTTCATATTCCTGGTAGATTTTTTTTTTTAAAGTGACTTAAAGGTTTGGCTTTAAAAAATAATAAAATAAATAACATATCGTACTTACCTGCTCTGTGCAAAACCATTCCCCCAGTTCCCCGCCAGTGCTCCTGGATCCTCACCCATGACAATGACCCCCAATAACAAGGTTTGTGCTCTCTCCTGAGCCCTGCTCTATGGGTCCATAAGATACATAGAGCCACGGCTCAGCCCCGCCCCTCGCTCTGTCCTCACTGGCTTTGGTTGACAGCAGTGGGAGCCAATGGCTCCTGCTGCTGTCTCAGCCAATGAGAAGAGTGAGTCCTGTGACATCTGAGGCTCTTGTGCACATGTACATGTGCTGGATCGAGAGGGGGCTCAGGTGAGTATTAGGGGGACCAGGGATGGCCGCTCCATTAGGGGCACAGGGGCACACACCCCCCCCCAAGCTACATGCAGGCTGCCACACATGCATGTATTTCAATGTTTTTTTTTTTTTTGTTAGAAGCACATGATGAGGCTCTAATTGCCTTCAAAAAAGGGTGGGCTTGGGGTGCAGGGCACTGCACCCTGAGCCCACCCAGTTGCGTGTTAATATATGCTAATGTCTTTCTGCTTCTCCTCCTGGCCAATCAGAAAGCGGGTCCTGAGACCTGATTGACCAGGGAGTTCCACGGTGTTCCCTCAGAATCCTCGACCCGTCAACAGCTGGAGTGAGGAGCAGCGGGAGAAGGGGCAGCAACAGCCACTTCCAGGATCCAGCACCGCCTAGTCATCGGAAGGTAAGGCACGGATCGCCTTCCTGTCTGATCTCCTGGGGGGTGGTTGTTTGCCATCCCCAAACCTACCCCCCCAAAATATTCAGCACCAGTCGCCACTGTGGGGAGAGCAGCACAGAGAAGGTTTTTTTACCTTCATGCATAGAATGACAACCACTTTAAGCTGTTTTTTGGCCCTATTATTTCATCAGGCAGGGCTGCAAGGAGCTTCCCAAATCGATTTACACAATTTTACAACATTTGCTGTTCTGTAATACAGTTTTAATTGGAGTTTTGTTTGGATTACTTTTGAACTAATGGAGCTTCCAGTCCAAATGTGAAATTTCTGAGGTTTGCAATTTTTTTAAAAGTTTGATTGAACCATAAGTGATTGAACTTTTCAAAATTGTATTAATCTGTAGAGCCCAGTAACACAAATAGAAAATATTTTGTGTAAATAGTTCTAGAAAAGAGATATTCCTTTTAGGACCAATGTTTGCATGCCTAAAAGCTCCACTGTTGAAATCCCATCGGGATAGTTTAGAGGAGGCACTAAATCACAACACTTAACATGACCAATGACCGTATATCTCCCCACCATCAGGAAAACATACATAAGAAGAAAGAGGAATTCAGTGCCATGAATGAGGCAAAGTCTCGGGAGGTATGTCAGGCTCTCATTAAGAAGCATTCAGCGGACTTTGAGAAAGCTTTGAAGGATGGAGCGTACCACACCCAGGGAGGACATGCAAAGTTCAAGGACGACTTGAAAGCCATAGAAAAGAAGTACAAGATGGAAAGTGGAAAGGGTGTAAAGGTGGGTGGATTATATCATTTAACCTCCCTGGCGGTATGATTATTTTGGATTTTAGGTGCTGAAAGCGGTACAATTATTTTGCATGGAAATTTGGCGTTTTATATTGTAGGTCTGTAATTCTTAACAATAACACACTTAAATCTGTCCAAACAAGAGTCTAGTAGATATCCCGGGTATGATAAAGTTTGAAACACAAAAACATAAATTATAATATAATAAATAAAAATAAATAATTAAAAAAAATAAAAATAAATAGTAATAAAATAAATTTCCCCAGGATTCACTATCGCTCAATTCTGCAAGTGTTCTAATTTACTATCGCTGTTTTCTAGATGGTCTAAAGCCACTTTTGACGTAAAGGGACACTTTTTGGTTGCTATGGACAATCTCCAGTTTCCAGGCAGAAAGAACAGTATATATCACATAAAACTGCATGCAGGGCATGGGCCAAAGCACTGGGGACAAAAGGGATGTGAAATAATTTCATACAGTACGGTAATCTGTAGGATTACCGTACTGTATGTGTTATGATTTTGACATTTTTTTGAATTTGCCGCCAGGCTCCGCCCCCGTGCGTCGCGACGCTCGCAGGGAACGGAGCCTGGCAAAGAGAGGCTTCAGACAAGGACAGAGCCCACAGACACTGCGGGGGACATCGCAGGATCCCGGGGACAAGGTAAGTAAAGCCACACCAGGATCCTGCGATGTAATCCCGAGTGTGGCTCGGGGTTACCGCTAATGGTCCTGATTTTTAACCCCGAGCCACACTCAGGAAAACCGCCAGGGAGGCTACAAATTGTTTAATTAAAATTATAGACTTCAATTCTTGATTGTATTAAGCCCTTTGGTCCCATTATCATTAACAAATACACATATCATTGTTATTGTGACCCATTTGGCTTGCTTCTGGGTACCCCTGCTTATTTATGAGGAACACACATATTGGGAAATAAGTTGCTAAAGTATTGTGTCACGGGATCACATAGTAAATACCACAAGGATATGTTTTGTTTGTCTATGAGCATATAATCTTTAGAGAGATTGACCATTTGTATTAGTCCTGAAGGCGGTATATGCTCCTATATACTCCAAACCAAATACTTCTCTGCTGTTCTACAGGCGGAAGAGGTGCTACAGGAATTCATAAAGTCCCAACAAAGTTCTGAAATTATAATTATACAGGAGGACAATGCTCTCAATCAGAAACAGAAGGAAGAGGAAGGTCAGTGGTTTATGTAATCTCATTTACTCAAAAATGTAAACAGTTTATACATGTTAAATCACTGTAATTGATATCTGAAAGTGAATGGCCAGGAAAAGTAATATATATATATATCTATATATATCTATATATAAAGATATATATAGATATATATATCTATATATATCTATATATATAGATATATATAGATATATATATATATATATTACAGTACCTTCTGGATATGGGTGAGCATGAGAACTCTCTCATTTCACAGTTATCAGACCTAATCAACCTAGTTAGGAGACAGGTAGATCACTTACCAGACTCAGTATAGCAACTGCCAAGGTTTCCACTACCATTATTGTTTTGCAATGAGTACTTGTCAATCTGAGCATGTAGCCATTTCCTATTGAAGGGCCAAAGAGGTACACGCCATATTTTTCCTCTTCCCCTATGCTGATCCATAATAAAACAGGTTATTTTTCAATGTATATCTTGTTTGTGCTTTTGTATATCTTGTTTGTGCTTTTTGTCAGAGGAAAACGCAAGGAAAAAAATTGTGGCAATGGAAGAAGAGTTGCAAAAGTTGCAGGAGACGCAAAAAGAACAGAAGATGGAAGAGGAGAGGGACAATGTGCAAAAGACCTTTAACCAGCTCATGCAGAAGATGGAGGAAGACAAAAAAATATTGAATGAGAAACTGGAGCAAGTCATACGACAGAAGGAGATGGTAATGCAAATACACATTGTGCAATTGTCTCACTTAAAGTGATACTAAAGTCTCATTTATTTTCATTAAAAATAACAAACATGTTATACTTACCTGCTCCGTGCAGTGGATTAGCTCAGAGCAGCCCTGGTCCTCCCTCTTCGGTGCTCTTGGCTCCTCCCTCCTGTTGAGTGCTCCCACAGCCAGCAGCTTGCTATAGGAGAACCCGAGCCGAGCTGCAGCCCTGCACTGCCCCCTTTATCTCCTCATTGGCTCAGCCAATGAAGGAGGGGAGCCTCAGTCAGACGATTCTCCTGTGCAACATGGCTGGATCTAGATGGGGCTCAGGTAAGTATTGGGGGGCTGAGAGGGGCTGCTGCACACAAAAGGTTTTTTTTTATCTTAATGCATAGAATGCACATTCTGCCTTTACAACCACTTTAAAATGATTATAAACAATCACCTTGTAAAACAACATTTTCAGTTTAAAATATAAATGAAAAGCAAAACGTTTGTGTATAGATATAAAAGAATTAAAAACATATTTTTTTTCATTTTTTATAAGGGATCACATACCCTCTCTTCTCAGCTGCATAAGGAGCTTGAGAGCTAGAGAAGGGCAAACAGCGGGGGCGTGTCAGGACATGATTGATCATTGGAGGAGAGCAGGTTGAGTTCCCAGCATAGCTAGAGACCTGACCACGGTGTGTTCTCCTGCTTAGTGTGGTCAGTTGTTTAATAGGAAAGCAGAGGGACTGGCAGGAACACCAGAGATTTTAACACAAAGGAAGCAATACAGAAAGAACAGGAGACTTTATCATACATGTAAATGGTATTGCAGACACACATCAGGAATATGAAATGTTGGGTTCACATTCTCTTTAAAGCCCAACTCCAGCTGAGTTTTTTTTTCATTTTGGATGGAGTGGGGAAGAGTTCAAATTTTTGTCAGATTTTTATTTCTGTCCATGGTCACATTTGGGGGATTTTGTCTCACTTCCTGCCCCTGTTACACTCACAATGAAATCCTTTTCTTAGAGCTCAGTGAGGGACCCAGGATAACCCCTTTTTTCCATGCCTCAGTCTATAGAAAGCAGAACTGTGTCCCCCAATGGACATCAAGAAAATGATTTTAGTGAATAGTGAAGAGGGAGTGAATTAGTGAGTACACAACCTCTATTTTGTTTCTTGTCTGTTGAAGGACGTGGGAACTCAGAACATTCAAAAGCAGTCCAACTGATGAGTGGGCAACAGCAAACAAAATGCTAACAAGCCCAACAAAACTGATCTGGGGACTGCCTACAGCAACAGGAAAATTAGAGATTTAATCTGCAGGAGAATGCTTGGAACCTGTACCTTTAGTAAATCAACCCCTATGTTCCTTATAAGCCATCAGTTTTTCTAACTGGCATTGTGTATTTAACCTGGATATCACCTCCATAATTTTGGGAGGAATTGTTGTTATCCACTAGGACTATGACAAAGTGCTGATGCGTGAAACGCGTCATCAAGGCAACCTCATGACAGTGGCCCTACCCAGAACCATGCCACGGTGACCAACCATCCATCCACTCTCGGGAGCTTTACATTGCCCAACAGCAGTGTCTTCCATCAGCATTGCCGGCTCTATTATTTCCCTCCTGGTTTGCTTTTTATTTTTCACCACTGGATCCCCTGAGTGACACCATCCATTATTGAGGCTTTTCACCTTAGAGGGGACACAGACCGGTGAGTCAGCGGCTCAGCGGTACCAGCTGACTCTCCGGCGGCTTTCCTGTGAGAAGCCACGCCCTCTCCTTCCAGCTGGGCTGACGTCATCGCCCCTCGTCACGGAGCCTCAGCGAGGCTTCTCTCCTCACGGCGGAGCATTGGCTTCCCTTCACGCTATATCCACGAAGCAGCTCTCTGGAGCCGGTGAGTCATCTCCTCTGGATCCCACAGTCAGTGGGGAGTCTGTGAGTCCCCGGTTTCTCGTCTGGGCTCCCTTCCTCCCTTCTATCCCCCTCCTTTTTTTACTTCAGCCTGGGGCTAGGCAGTTGGATGGATCTCCCGTTTTTGGTTTCCTGTTGCTGATTGGACTATCTGTCTTTTTCATGTTCCCAATCCAAGTGCAATGTAGTGCTGTGTTATTATGGGACTATTTTTACAATCAGTTTTTTTACAATCTGTTTTTATTACCTGTTTTTGTAATCTATTTTCATTAAAATCCTCAGTTTTCAATATGGGCCGTTGCGATTTGACTTTGTGACATCCAGAGCGCTGGACATTCTTTTTTGCTTTTGATCTGTATCTATCAGTTACGGTTGTTCCAGCTGCACTGGTTTCCCATCCCCCCCCCTTCCCTCCCCCGAGTTCAAGTCATGCTAATTTGCACATTACATGTTATGTACTACATGGTGTGCTGATTGTAAATTATATGTTACACATCATATGTCTTGATTGAGCTCCCTAGGTGTACATTCACTGGCGTTGGGTTATTATTGTTGTTTCATCCTGTTGGAGCTGATCGGGTTCCTGCCAATCCACCCTGAACCTTCAGTATTATTAAGTCGGTGCCTGTGGCTTAGTGTTTAAGCAACGTATCTCAATGCTGAAGCTGGAACCCTTTGTCCCTCTGGTGTTTGCTGTTCCGAGTATTCCCTCATTCTGTGTGTTGTTTGAACCTGTCTTTGTTCTCAGTGTTTCCCTCTGACTTTGCTGTATATTCCCTTTGGTTTCTGTCAGTGGTTTCCCGTATTTCTTGTAACTGTGTGTGTCTATCTCTGCTTAGACTCCTGTGTGTCCCCCGTGTCCCTACAGCATGCTATTTGGTAGCACTTTGCCCACACAGGTGTGCTAGAGAGCTGTAACCTGGGGGCTGTCACACAGCACAACATCCACACCACCAGTGGCTCTGGAGAAGACCGGGTGGCTCCTTAGATCCTGCGACTCTGGCACACCACCGTTGTGTGTGGTCACACATCTGTAAGAACCCATACCCAGGTACACCTGGTTAGTTATTTCATTGGCTGCTAGATCTTGAGCTACAATTGCAATTCGGGCTGCAAGCAGGATGAGAAGAACAACTGTTCGAATGATACTAACAATGCTTAGTAAAGATGAAGCAGGTGAGAGAGTTGTCTTAGTCCCTGTTATGGAGGAAAGAAGAGAGGATATCTCCTTTTAGAACCCTTGAAGCTTATTGAAGCCCGAATTGGGTCCTACTCTAGTAATAGAATGGAAGATCCTTTGTCTCAACCATGGGAGCTGAATTTCTCTATGTGGGAGAACTGAAGGGGATACATCCTATGCACTGGTGGCCACTAAATAAGAGGTAATGAGGAGGGGGAGGGTTGCTACAGCCCAAAAAAAACATTCTATTACTAGGGTAGGACCCACTAATTCAGGGGTACTTTGTGGCAGTAAGTGGGCTTAGCACTATATGACCATATAGTGTGACCCAACCCCCGTATTTTTTTAATATGTTCAGGTGTTTTAACTAGCCTTGCAGGAAATGTCATTCTTGAATGTGTGCGCTGTCAAATGTTTTGCACCTTACTAAGTAGACAATCAAATGTTTGCTCCAAACAGTATTAAGACTACATATCAGAGAAGAACTTTTGTTGTAGATCTACATATATATATATATATATTTATACTGACTCCCAATGTGTTCTCAGAATCAGCAGCTTTTCATGGACCAGGGACTTCCGAAGTGTGCCAACATGTACCGTGAGCAGATCAAAGAAATACAGCAAGAGCAAAAAGAACAGAGCGATCCGGCCTGGTATAAACCCATCACAGACACTTTCAAGGGCGTTGTTGTTGCTGTGATTCCAGAATTACTTGTAAAGGGAGGAACAGTGCTCAAAGAAAAAATTAACAATAAATATTTTAGTAATTAAGGTGGGGCAGGTAACAAGTATGCCCCAAAACAGGCCAATGCCTAACAGGAACAGTGAGACAGATTATGAGACAGAGCTATGATAATAAGACAGCTTCATTCATAAATCCCCCCTCCCCCACCTGCTCTGTACTATGACAGAATAAAACCTGCCCCGCCCACTTCTTAACTGTTCATCATCTTAACAAAAAAGAAAGCAGTAGAAAGGAAAATAAACTCAAAACATAAACAATAAACTGTTCTCTAGGCTGTTTCCTCCATATAATACAGGAACTTTATCACCAATGCTTGGCTTATTCTCCAAGGTATATACACTATATTACCAAAAGTATTGGGACGCCTGCCTTTACAAGCACATGAACTTTAATGACATCCCAGTCTAATGCCCCGTACACATGGTCGGACATTGTTCGGACATTCCAACAACAAAATCCATAGATTTTTTCCAACAGATGTTGGCTCAAACTTGTCTTGCATACACACGGTCACACAAAGTTGTCGGAAAATCCGATCATTCTGAACGCGGTGATGTAAAACACGTACGTCGGGACTATAAACGGGGCTGTAGCCAATAGCTTTCATCTCTTAATTTATTCTGAGCATGCGTGGCACTTTGTGCGTCGGATTTGTGTACACACGATCGGAATTTCTGACAACGAATTTTGTTGTCGGAAAATTTTATAGCCTGCTCTCAAACTTTGTGTGTCGGAAAATCCGATGGAAAAAGTCCAATGGAGCCCACACACAGTCGGAATTTCCGACAACAAGCTCCTATTGCACATTTTCCGTCGGAAAATCCGACCGCGTGTACAGGGCATTAGTCCGTAGGGTTCAATATTGAGTTGGCCCGCCCTTTGCAGCTATAATGCCCCGTACACACGGTCGGACATTGATCGGACATTCCGACAACAAAATCCTAGGATTTTTTCCGACGGATGTTGGCTCAAACTTGTCTTGCATACACACGGTCACACAAAGTTGTCGGAAAATCCGATCATTCTAAACGCGGTGACGTAAAACACGTACGTCGGGACTATAAATGGGGCAGTGGCCAATAGCTTTCATCCCTTTATTTATTCTGAGCATGCGTGGCACTTTGGCCATAGGATTTGTGTACACACGATCGGAATTTCCGAAATTGATTTTGTTGTCGGAAAATTTTATATCCTGCTCTCAAACTTTGTGGGTCGGAAAATCCGATGGAAAATATGTGATGGAGCCTACAAACGGTCGGAATTTCTGACAACAAGGTCCTATCACACATTTTCCGTCGGAAAATCCGACCGTGTGTACGGGGCATAACAGCTTCAACTCTTCTGGGAAGGTCGTCCACAAGGTTTTGGAGTGTGTCTATGGGAATGTTTGACCATTCTTCCAGAAGCGCATTTGTGAGGTCAGGCACTGATGTTGGACAAGAAGGCCTGGCTCGCAGTCTCCGCTCTAATTTATCCCAAAGGTGTTCTATCAGGTTGAGGTCAGGACTGTGAAGGCCAGTAAAGATCCTCCACCACAAATTCGCTCATCCATGTCTTTATGGACCTTGCTTTGTGCACAGAAGAGTTGAAGCTGTTATAGCTGCAAAGGGTGGGCCAACTCAATATTGAACCCTACGGATTAAGACTGGGATGCCATTAAAGTTCATGTGCGTGTAAAGGCAGGTGTCCCAATACCTTTGGTAATATAGTGTGTGTGTATATATATATATATATATATATATATATATATATATATATATATATATATATATATATATATATATATATATATATATATATATATATATATATATATATATATATATATATATATATATATATATATATATATATTGATCTATCTATCTATCTATCTATCTATCTATCTATCTATCTATCTATCTATCTATCTATCCACACACACACATCTCAGAAATATAAAATATCATCAAAAAGTTAATTTATTTCAGTAATTCAATTCAAAAAAGTGAAACTCATATATTTTATATAGATGCTTTACACACAGAGTGATATATTTCAGGCATTTCTTTCTTTTGTTTAAACTCTCTTTATTGTTGTCCATCGCATCTCAACAAATACAGTTCAGTACAAATTTGTTAGTGACAGACTTTTCTTATATCAACAGTAGCAGTAATCTGCATGTTTATATTTAACAAGAATAAAATAAAATAAGGTATAAACAAAAGGAAAAAAAAAGAGACAAATAGAAAGACCCTCCGACCTGAGCAATAATGATCTTCCGGACTAGGGAGAGGTAAGCCGCGGACCGTCCGAACCCCCACCACCGGGCACGCCCTCCGGAGGAGGGGGGCACAGGGCCTCCATCTGTCCTCCCCCGGCGCGCCCCCGGGACCGCGGGCCCGTCCTCGCCCATACGGCCTCCCCGGCCAGGAGAGCAGCTTTTTCTCAATTTTAACCGGTAAGTTGTGTTAGGTGACCATATTCTTATACAATCAACAAGCAGTGCCATAGATAATATCGCTTGATAGGGTAAGAGAGGTAGGGGTAAGAAGAGGAAAGAATAGAAAGTAGGGGGGAGGAGTAGCAGGGAAGGTGGGTAGGGTAAGGAGGGGTAGATAGGATCAAACCTTATTCGCTCGTGTTTCTCCGATCGCCCACTTCGGACCATCCGCCCCCAGGCAGCCCCTTGGTTCTGGCAAAGACATCTGAATCCATGTGCGATCTATATTTCAGTCTTAAGGAGAAACCATGGTGGGAGCTATTTAGGGTGGGCTCTGTGGCCCAGTGTGGGATCCGCCAATTTTAGTAGGGAAATGTCCAGGCTAGAGGGTACATAGGAGGTATCATGGAAGTGTTCTTGCCATATTGACCATATGGCTGTGTGCTTAACTGTAGTGTTTTTGCCCACTGCCACCCATTCCTCTGCTTCCCTTATTGCATTAACCCTGCATATCCACTCCTCTTTGCTCGGTATCTGCTCTTTCTTCCAGAAGATAGGCAGTAGACGCTTAGCAGCGTTGAGCAAATGAGGTAGTGCGCTTTTTTTGTAGCGACTAACTGGTACAGGGGGGACATGAAGGAGGAAATGTTCCGGGTAAAAGGGGATCTCTATTCCGAGGATATCTTTAATCTGGTCCTTAATCATCTGCCAATATCTCGTTATTCGTGGGCACTCCCACCACAAATGTAGGAGGGTACCTCGGCCTCCGCATCCCCGCCAACACCGATCTGAGCTAGCAGGATAAATCCGCGCCAGGTCAGATGGGACTCTGTACCAACGTGTTAGTAATTTGTAATTTGTCTCTTGCATTTTAGAGTCCAGCGAGCTGGAGTGTGTGAATTGGTACATACATGCTAGTTGAGGCTCGGAGAACCCCTTCCCAAGGTCTTTCTCCCATGCTCTTATATAAGTAGGTTTAGAGGCCGAGGCCGAGGATCCCAGTAATTGATAAAGTTCAGAAATCATGTGTGGGACCGGTTCTTCCAGTATAAACAGTCCCTCAAAAGACGAGAGTGTTGAGATGTCTCTAATAGAGTTGCCGTGTACTGCAAAAAAGTGGTGCAATTGTCTGTACTTCCAGAAATTTAGGTGTGGGCTACCTGGTCTATTTCCCAGAGACTCAAAGGGCAGAAGCTTCCCACCTCTCAATAGTTTGCCACAGCTGGCGTTCTTGTCATCTACCCAGGCCTCAAAGAAACCTGCGCGTTCCCCCGGTGCAAACCAGAGGAATCCGCCCAAAGGGGCCAGCGGGGACACAGGGGGGGCTAAGTTCAACCTTCTGTTTACTCTGTCCCATGTGTCAAGCGTAGATAGCGTTAATGGGGACGTAGAATCTGATAATCCCCTGTGTTCCCGCGAAAGCCACAGGGCGTAGGACAAGTTTCTGCCCGCCATATATTTTTCCATGGTCACCCATAGTTTGGAATGTCCGTGGAAGTGCCAATTTAGAGTTCTCTGTAGGGCAATAGCCTGGCAGTATTGCTGTAAGTCCGGGACCCCCAGCCCTCCGTATCTTTTCGAACGTCTCAGCACCTTCATAGCAATTCGTGGCTTCTTTGAATTCCAAATGAAGGTGGTGATCAAGTTGGATACTTGCTTAAAAAAGGTTTTGGGCTGGCGTATGGGAAGCATCTGCATGTAAAACAGAATTCTGGGGAGTACGTTCATTTTTATTATATTTGTCCTGCCTATCCATGTGAAAGCTGTCTTTGTCCAGTGTATTAAGTCTTGTTTGATTTCTGTCAAAAGTCTGGGGAAGTTTGTGGTATATAGAGTGTCAAAGCTGTCTGTCAGTTGTATGCCTAGGTAGCGTAGAGAAGATTTAGTCCACGTGAAAGGGAATGCTGCTTTTAAGCTGTTTGTCATGGAGGAAGACAGGTTGACAGGTAGAATTTCCGATTTATTATAGTTGATTTTAAAATTAGAAAGTGTACCAAAGTTTTTGAGTTCCCGCATCAGGACCGGCAACGAGATCAGGGGATTGGTTAGGTGAAACAGTACGTCATCTGCGTAGGCTGAGAGTTTGTGCTCCACAGCACCCACCGTCAGCCCTGTGATATCTGTATTTGCTCTCACTCTACGAAGCAGTGGTTCTAAGGCCAGGGCGAAGAGGAGGGGGGAGAGCGGGCACCCCTGTCTCGTGCCGTTCCCGATCGGGAATTTGGATGAGAGAATCCCATTAACCTTAACCTGTGCACAAGGTTCCGAGTAAAGGGCCAGTATCCAAGCTAGCATATTTGGGCCCAACCCCATTGAGGTTAAGACCTCTCTGAGATAAGACCAATCTATGCGATCGAACGCCTTCTCGGCGTCGGTGGAGAGTATTAGGTAAGGGGGGGGTACATCTTTAGTTTTAGCCCAATGTATAAGTTGAATCGCACGGATTGAGTTGTCTCGAGCTTCGCGTCCTACAATGAAACCCGTCTGGTCTAAGTGAACTATAAGGGGGATAAGGTGTTTCAGTCGGTTTGCAAGGATTTTCGCTAGGATTTTTACGTCCGTGTTTAGTAAGGAAATGGGGCGGTAACTTTGTGGGACAGTTGGGTCTTTACCCTCCTTCGGTATAACCGAGATGTGTGCTAAGAGAGCTTCAGATGGGATTTTGCATCCCTTAACTAGGGAATTGAAGTATTTACACATGTGGTTCACGAGGAGCGGGGAGAATTTGGCATAATATGCTATAGTAAATCCATCAGGACCTGGGCTTTTCCCGTTGGGTAGAGATTTAATGGTGGACTCAAGTTCCGTGGTGGTAATGGGGGATTCTAGGTCAGCTAGTTGGTCTTCAGTCAGGGGGGGCAGTCCGTTAGTGGATAGATAGTCTCGAATTTTGGTCAGTCTGTTTTCTTTAGCTTCATGGGTAGTTTTCGCATCTAGGTTGTAGAGTTCGGCGTAGTAGTCGCGGAACCCTTCTGCTATCTTGGAGGAGTGGAATGTCATATCACCCGTAGGGGATCGAAGTTTGTGTACTTGCATTTGGGCCCGTTTTGCTCGAAGCGCTCTTGCGAGCATGCGTCCGCACTTGTTACCGTGTTCGTAGTATCGGTGGGATAAGTGTCGCAATTGTTTACGTGCCTGTCGTTCTAACAACCGTGAAAATATGTCTCTGAGTTCCGTTAGTTCTCGTAGGTCATCTGAGGAACCTCCCGCCTTGTGTTTAAGTTCCGCCTGCTGAAGTGCATTTAGAACTCTATTATAGTCAGCTTGCCTTTCTTTCTTTAATCTTGACCCCTGTGCAATAAGTTCGCCTCGTGCAACAGCCTTGTGACATTCCCATATCGTACCCTCGCTCAGATCTCCTTGATTATTCTCTCGGAAGTAATTTTTTATCGTGTCTGAGACCTGGGCTTCCACTACAGGGTCATCTAATAAGTATTCATTAAGGCGCCAGTTCCAGGTTTTCCGGGAGCCTGTTGGAATGATAAAAGAGGCCTGGACCGGGGCATGGTCTGAAATGGTTATGTTTCCTATGGAAGAGCTTTGAAGAAGCTCCAAGGTCGGCCGGTCAAAGTAGACCAAGTCTATACGTGTGTAAACGTTATGTACCGCGGAATAATAACTGTAATCCCTCTCTGTGGGGTGAAGGGCCCTCCAGCAGTCAACTAGGCCCATCATCTGAAGGGATTTTCGAAAGTGCCGAAGGAATGCGTGTGAATGGGAGGGCTTGCTGTGTGAAGTGTCCAGGGATGGGTCTGGGCTCACATTAAAGTCGCCTCCTAAAACTAGGGATCCCTCTCTGAACTCCTCTAATTTCTCTATGATTGAATCAAGGAAGGTCAATTGATTTGAATTGGGGGAATAGATATTGGCGAGGGTGTATTTAGTGCCCGCTATGGTCCCTTTCAGAAAGACATATCGTCCCAGGGGGTCAATCTTGATGTCTGAATATTGGAAGGGGCAGTTTTTGTGGATAGCTATGGAAGTGCCTCTGGACTTGTTGACTGGGGAGGTACTATGGTACCACTGACTGAAAATATGTGTCGGTAATTTTGGTATGGCATGGTGTGTGAAGTGTGTTTCTTGTAGGAAAACTATTTGTGCCCTGGACTTTTTTAGTTCCCACCACAGCTTACTCCGCTTACAGGGTGAGCAGAGACCACGGACATTATAAGAGATTACCTTAACCGTTGTCATTGAAGAATGTTGGTGTAGGTCGGCTGCGGTCCCGGGGGCGGAGTCCGGAGCGGGCGACGGCAATCGAGTAGACCCTGTCAGGGAAGAGGAGAGCAAGAGAGAGGCCTGGGAGGGAGAAGAGAATAGAGGAGGAAGGTGAAAAAACAAAATTAGAAACACAATGAAAATTAAAGCAAACTTTAACGTCAGCATAACCATATGCAACATTTAAATGTAAAGAGAACCTAACAATGGTTCTATATAGGCACAGACTGGGCCCAATGTGCCCCCCTTCCTCAGGGGACCCATTTTGTCCAGATCCGGTATCCCAAATGGGATTAGTGCCCAAACAAGGGCAGCCTACTGGGGGAACGTGGGCCGCCATGGAGGGGAGAAGAGAGAGGGGGTCCACCCCGCTCCCACCTCTTAAATACTGAGTTGTGACCCTTAGATTGGGGGGGGTTGTTGGAAATGGCGTAATAGGGGGCTAGGGGGGGGATTATACTTGGGGGAGGCCCGGGGAGAGTAGTACTAGTAGCTAAGGGGGTCTGGAAACGTCCTCCATCTGTGTCTTTTCAGGAAGCGGGTGAGAGCCTTGACCAGCTTTATGTAGGCAGGTCATTGTCGGGACTAGGTCAGACCAGTCTCAGCAGCAGTTAAACTGTAAAGGAAGTTCCAGATCTGTAAGTGATCTAATAATAAGGGGTGCCTCCGAAACAGGGGAGTAAGGATTCAGTCTCTCAGTGCAGCGGGGCCGGGAGAGGCATCCGACTCTTGCTGGTGGCGACTGCGTCTTCGGCCCCGGCGTTGGGGCATTTGTGTCCAGGGCTGGGGGAGTTCAATGTTTGGAAAGTTCATCATTGCATGGTCTCCTCGCCAATCCGGAAAGTCAACTTTGCCAAGTCCCAGGGCAGAGAGAAAGTGAGGGAGATCATCTCTGGTGCGCAGGGTGGCTGAACGGCCATCTTTAAAGGCTTGTAAGTAAAAGGGAAAGCCCCAGCGGTATGTGAGGCCTGCTTCTTGGAGGGCCAGCAAGACAGGTTTTAGGGCTCGACGTTGCATCAGCGTGCGTCTGGAGATGTCCTGGAAGAAACATAAGTGGGCGCCATCGAAATCAAAATAAGGTCTGTTGCGCATTTTTTGCATTATTCGTTCTTTGAGAGTGTATTTATGCAACTTGCATATTATGTCTCGTGGGTTGTCAGCGTCTTGGGATAGTGGTCGCAGGGCTCGGTGGGCACGATCAATCTCAATGGGCTCTGTATCTGGTAAGTCCAGGATTTCCCTGAATATGCCTTGCAGGAAAGGGATAATGTCCCTAGGGGCTGTTGCTTCTGGCATACCTCGGATACGGATGTTTGCCCTTCTGCTGCGATTTTCAAAATCGTCAAGTTGTGACAATAATAAGTCCAGCTTTTGATCCTGAGCTGCACATCTAAGCTGCAATGCTGACATAGTGGGGAGAGCCTCATCCAGCCTTTGCTCTATAGTTTCCACTCTGTTGCCCAGGTGTGTAGTGTCCTCTTTGAGTTGTGCTATATCTTCTGTGAACGTCTTTTCCACTCTGGCTGTGAATCTTTCCAAGTCCTCTCTAGTGGGGAGGGACCAGATGTGTTTTTTAATGTCCCCATCTTCTATAAGGTCGGCAATATCCGATCCCCCTGCCCTGGACACAGTGGATCCCGGGGATGTCGGGGGTACAGAGTCACTCACCGATTCGGGTGAAGGCTGTGGGGATAGCGCGGCTGGCGTGGTTTGCTTCTGTGCCGGCGCGTGCTGTTTCCCTGTCTTATTGACCGGCGCCATCTTGGATTTCTCCAGGGCCTTGCCACGGGTCCCGGAAAAATAGGAATCCAGCTGCCCCTGTTGGGTGTTCTCTGTCCCGGAGTGGTGGGCTGTATTCCGCCGCCTTTGTGACATGTCCTGGGCCGTGTCTGGGCCCAGGATCGCGGGTATGCTGCTGGGTAAGCTGCGGCGGGAGCGGAGCGCGGACCGGACACGTCCTCACAGCTCCATGTTCAGGACACGCCCCCGCATTTCTTTCTTTTGATTTTGATGATTATGGTTTACAGCTAGTAAAAACCCAGAATTCAATATCTCAGAAATTAGAATATTACATAAGACCAATAAAAAAAAAAGATTTTTAATACAGAAATGTTGATTACTGTAAAGTATAGTATGCACTCAATACTTGGTTGGGGCTCTTTTTGCATTAATTATTGCATCAATGTGGCGTGGTATGGAGGTGATCAGCCTGTGGCACTGCTGAGGTGTTATGGAAGCCCAGATTGCTATGATAGCGGCCTTCAGCTCATCTGCATTGTTGGGTCTGGTGTTTCTCATCTTCCTTTTGACAATACCCCACTCACCATTAAACCAGTTAATGATATACTTTTGGCAGTGTGGGCAGGTGCCAAGTCCTGGTGGAAAATGAAATCAGCATCTCCATCAGCTGGTCAGCAGAGGTAATCATGAAGTGCTCCAGAATTTCCTGCTAGAGGGCTGCGCTGACTTTGGACTTGATAAAACACAGTGGACCAACACCAGCAGATGACATGGCTCCTTAAATCATCACAAACTGTGGAAAATTAACACTGGACCTCATGCAACTTGGATTCTGGGCCTCTCCACTCTTCCTCCAGACTCCGGAACCTTGATTTCTAAATGAAATGCAACATTTTCCACAGACAGGGATGATTTGGGGAGCCATGTCATCTGCTGGTGTTGGTCCACTGTGTTTTATCAAGTCCAAAGTCAGCGCAGCCCTCTAGCAGGAAATTCTAGAGCACTTCAAGCTTCCCTCTGCTGACCAGTTTTATGGAGATGCTGATTTCATTTTCCAGCAGGACTTGGCACCTCCCCACAATGCCAAAACTACCAATACCTGGTTTAATGATCATGATATCACTGTGCTTGATTGGCCAACAAACTCGCCTGACCTAAACCCCATAGAAAATCTGTGGGGTATTGTCAAGAGGAAGATGAGAGACACCGGACCCAACAATGCAGACGAGCTGAAGGCCGCTATCAAAGCAACCTGGGCTTCCATAACACCTCAGCAGTGCCACAGGCTGATCGCCTCCATGCCACGCCACATTGATGCAGTAATTCATGCAAAAGGAGCCCCGACCAAGTATTAAGTGCATACTATACTGTACATGGACATACTTTTCAGTAAGCCAACATTTCTGTATTTAAAATCCTTTTTTTATTGGTCTTATGTAATATTCTAATTTTCTGAGATACTGAATTTTGGGTTTTCACTAGCTATAAGCCATAATCATCAAAATTAAAAGAAAGAAATGCTTGAAATATATTACTCTGTTTGTAACTCATCTATATAAAATATACCGTATATACTCGAGTATAGGCTGACCCGAATATAAGCCAAGGCACCTAATTTTACCACAAAAAAACTGGGCAAACTTATTGACTCGAGTATAAGCCTAGGGTGGGAAATGCAGCAGCTACTGTTAAATTTCAAAAGTGCTCATCATGTACAGCCTGTCAGTGCCCAGGAAATGCAGCCTGCCAGTGCCCATCATGTACAGCCTATCAGTGCTCATGACATGCAGCCTGCCAGTACCCATCAGGTACAGCCTATCAGTGCCCATGACATGCAGGATGCTAGTGTCCATCAGGTACAGCCTCCCATTGCCTGGTAATGAGATCTCACGCTGGTTGTCCCACAGTGGGGAAGGCAGCTATGGAGTCAGGCTGAGGGTTTTGTATCGGCAGGGAAGAGGTTAATGCAGTACTGAGACTCACCTCATGGCTGACTGCAGAGGTATCCAGGAGCATTTTTGCCTTTGCAGGGTTGTTTTACATTGGGGTTCCCAGTGGAGGCAGTGGGGGCTCCGTTCTGGCACTCAGGGATGTGTCCTGGCTCCTCTGGGAGAGAGCGGGCTGCGCTGATTGCAGGGAGAGGAGAGCTGGATCTGAATCGCCGTGCAGCCGCGTTAAAGATGTCCCGCCTCCTATGACACACGGCACAATGATTCCTAGCATTGGATCACTGTGCCGTCTGTCACAAGAGGAGGCGAGATATTGTTATGCGGCTGGCTGCGTGGCAATCTGAAACAGCATGGGAGGAAGGGGCGCCGGGCCGATTTACGAGCATCATCCATCGGCACGGCCCCACCCCTTTTTCTCCTCCATTTCGGACTTTTTTTTTAACTCACTCGAGTATAAGCCGAGGTGGGTTTTTTCAGCCAAAAAAATGGGCTGAAAAACTCGGCTTATACTCGAGTATATACGGGGTATGAGTTTAATTTTTGAATTGAATCACTGAAATAAATTAACTTTTTGATGATATTCTAATTTTATGAGATGCACCTGTATATATATATATATATAAAATTGCTCCAGAGCTTAGTAAATGAGGTAAAGCTTCACTTTGCAAAGAATACCCAATCACATGCAAGGAAATTTATTTTAAAAAAGCAGCATTTTTGCTTGCACATGATTGGATGATGGACGTCAACAGAGCTTCCCATCATTTACTAAGCTATGCACAATCAATTTGCCTTTAGTAAATGAATCTTGTTGCATGAAGTCTAGTTGTATTTAATAAAAATCCCATTAAAGCCATCAAACCAGTGTATACCGGTATGTTATTTTCTTCAGCATCTGTCAAGCCCTGATGAAGGGGAACCTTTTGAACCCTTAAAACATGTTGGATTTAACTGTATTGGACTCTCAATAAGTACAACTCTGTCTGGTGCTTTTTGGCTTGTACACTGGTTGTCACGAGGACAGAAAGTAAATGAAAAGAGCTTGTAACCTTTTACAACATCTCTGCCAAACACACAAAAATTTTTCCACTTTAAAATGACACTGAACAGGGGGCCTTGCAATACCCTCCCTTAAAAACTGATATAATAATCTAAATCTTTCTTTCCTCTTGTCTCTTTCCATGCCACTTACAAAATGCCTATTTGCACCCACTTCACCACAGTGGAATGTTCTCCCTTCCCTATTTACACTCCTCTCATAAGCCCAAACTCTGACCCCTCAATGCGAGATTGGGACTTGTGATATATTCTTGTAATTTCATTTTCCTGCATCTACCTCTCTTGGGATTCTTCCATACCCCTGTATTTCTCCCTGCCTATGGTGGGGGTCGAGAGGGGTTAAGTATGTCTATGACTTGGTAAAGTTAATGTCCATGTTTAATGTCACTTGAAATAGTTTGTTTGGACCAAGCTGATCAAAACAAACTACTTGCTTCACTAAGTCCTGCAGTGTGTCTAAGAACTGTATGCACTGCATGTAACTTCAGCCACCAACAGTACACTGTGCTTGGTTCCGACTGTGAGACAGAGACTTCCTATCTCACACCAGAGCAATCAGAGTCTGGCTGAACAGCGCTCAGCCATTCATAGGCAGTTCTGTATTTTGTGAATGACTACAAAGCTTCCTCTGATTGGCTGAGTGGGAGGGGCAGACTAATGACGTCACGCTCTCAGACTTGGCCAATCAGAGGAAGCTTTGTATTCATTCACATAATACAAAGGTGCCTATGAAAGGCTGGGTGGGAGACGGGAAGTCTCTGTCTCACAGCCGGAACCCATACCTCCCACCCTTTTGAGATGGGAACAAGGGACACCTATTAGCAAAAGTATGTAGGCATAGAACACACCTCCTGCCACTCCCCCTTAAAGGAGAATTATACAAAAAAATAAGTAAAACCCACAAGTGCTTTTTTTTTTACCACTACTATTCCTTTATATTGGTTTTTGAAATTTTACAAGCACTTGGATGAAAGTTTTAGCACTGGGAGACACCTTTTGAAAGATAAATAGTGCATTTTGTATACAACTATATAGATCAGCCTAAAATGAGGGACAAATGAGGAGGAAAGAGGGACAGAGGGACATTGTTCCAAATCAGGGACAGTCCATCCAAATCAGGGACAGTTGTGAGCTATGGGAACCAAGTACTGTGTAGTTTATTTAGCTGAAGTTACAGTACATACATTGCTTAGGGAAACTGCAGAACTTAGTGAGGGAAATAGTTTGTGTGGACCAAGTTGGTCCAAACAAACTATTTAAAGTGACATGAAACCTGGACATCAGCTTTAACTATTGATGGTATCAAATCCCTTCCTTATCCGAAGGAACATTGGAAGTTATCTGCAGGGGAACTTTTTTGTTATGCCCAAATAAAGCATTATCTCTCAAGCTTAATCTTACCACACTGAGTGCCCTACGTGCTTAATGCCTTTTGAAAACCACTTTAGGAAGGGTCCCTGTGACGGACTGCTTGGCACCATGCCTGGGTGCCTCCGAAAAAAAACGCAGAGGTGATCAAATACCACCAAAAGAAAGCTCTATTTGTGGGAAAAAAAGGACGTCAATTTTGTTTGGGTACTGAGTCACAATTGTCAGTTAAAGCGACGCAGTGCCGTATCACAAAAAATGGCCTGGTCATTAAGGGGGCAAATCCCTCCAGTCCTTAAGTGGTTAATATACATTCTTAAAAAATCAAATATGTGATGTATAGCCAAACACTATAAGTGATTCCATAACACTAAAGTAATACATTCAAATAAATTCAGTGTGGCTCCACACCTAAATAAATGACTCATAAATAGTCCAAAGTCCCATACAAATTAGCCTAACTTTACTGTTTTTTTTAATGCATCCAAAAAAACGCCTTTGAAAAATTGCTGCGCAAATACCATGCGAGATAAAAAGTTGAAATGACTGCCATTTTTTTCTCTAGGGTCTCTGCTAAAAAAAACATATATAATGTTTGGGGATTCTATATAACTTTGTGGCAAAAAAAAGCTATGATTTTTACATGCAGGAGAGAAATGTCAGAATTGGCCTGGTAGGGGAGTGCTTAAACAGAAATACAGGTTTTTATACACTTTAGGGGCAGTCCCCACATGAACAATAAAAACAAATATTACACATTGGGGTAAACATCCCACAATGGTTAGGTAAGGAGGTAAAGTTGAATCCAGGTCCTCCAGTTCTCTGTGTGTTCCAGGGGACATGGACTTGAATCTGAAGTAAAACTACTCCAAAGGTCCCCTAGGCACACACCTCCCAAATAATAGATCCCCTCAAATGCCATGGCCTATACTCAGTAGGCAAGAGGATAGCCTGGAGTGCCCTCCAAAAGCTCCTGTCCCGATTGGGTCTGTCACAATCCCTATTCTAGGTGTTTGTTTCCGCTCTGTACGCATCTCTTACAGATTATTTTGGTCCAACTAAACTACCTTATAAGGAGCACTGGGAGAAGGAGTTGGGCAAAACCCCTGATCATGCAGAGTAGGATAAAATCTGGCTAGCCACCTCCAAATGTTTGTATAACACTCTAGCTCAGAAAAATGCTTACAAATTTGTCTCACGTTGGTATATGTCTCCTGACCAAATAGCCAAATTTCTCCCCAATATCCCCTCAACCTTCTTTTGGGGTTGCAGTGAGCAAGGCACCCTTCTCTATGTTTGGTGGTCAAGCCCCAAGTCCTTCTGCTTCTGCATATGTGTATATAATCTGATTGGGTCGATCCTAAACATTGATCTTACCTGCAATCCATGTGAAGCGTTAATATACAGACCTAACTCTAACCTAAACATGAGCAGTTACTGGTGGGGTTCATGTTCCTGGATGCCTTGCAAATGTTAAATAAAGCTTGGAGACAATCATCAATCAATTTTGCTGAGGTCAAACAAAGGCTCATGGGGACCATGATATACGAGGAACTCATGTAAACTTGTAATCAGAGATATCAACACATGTGGGTATTACTGTTTGGCTGAGGTTCGCAGTAACTAGGGATGAGCCGAACACCCCCCTGTTCGGTTCGCACCAGAACATGCGAACAGGAAAAAAGTTTGTTCGAACACGCAAACACCATTAAAGTCTATGGGACACGAACATGAATAATCAAAAGTGCTAATTTTAAAGGCTTATATGCAAGTTATTATCATAAAAAGTGTTTGGGGACCTGGGTCCTGCCCCAGGGGACATGGATCAATGCAAAAAAAGTTTTAAAAAACGTCAGTTTTTTCAGGAGCAGTGATCATAATAATGCTTAAAGCCAAACAATAAAAGTGTAATATCCCTTTAAATTTCATAGCTGGGGGGTGTCTATAGTATGCCTGTAAAGGGGCGCATGTTTCCTGTGTTTAGAACAGTCTGACAGCAAAATGACATTTCGAAGAAAAAAAGCCACTCGCGGCTATTGCATTGCCGGTCCGACAATACACATAGAAGTTCATTGATAAAAACGGCATGGGAATTCCCCACAGGGGAACCCCGAACCAAAATTAAAAAAAAAAAATGATGTGGGGGTCCCCCTAAATTCCATACCAGGCCCTTCAGGTCTGGTACGGATTTTAAGGGGAACCCCGCGCCAAAAAAAAAAAAAAAAAACGGCGTGGTGTCCGCCCAAAAATCCATACCAGACCCTTATCCGAGCACGCAACCTGGCAGGCCGCAGGAAAAGAGGGGGGGCGAGAGAGCGCCCCCCCTCCTGAACCGTACCAGGCCACATGCCCTCAACATTGGGAGGGTGCTTTGGGGTAGCCCCCCAAAACACCTTGTCCCCATGTTGATGAGGACAAGGGCCTCATCCCCACAACCCTGGCCGGTGGTTGTGGGGGTCTGCGGGCTGGGGCTTATCGGAATCTGGAAGCCCCCTTTAACAAGGGGACTCCCAGATCCCGGCCCCCCTCCTGTGTGAAATGGTAAGGGGGTACCCCTACCATTTCACTAAAAAACTGTCAAAAATGTTAAAAATGACAAGAGACAGTTTTTGACAATTCCTTTATTTAAATGCTTCTTCTTTCTTCTTTCTTCTATCTTCCTTCATCTTCTTCTTCTGGTTCTTCTGGCTCTTCTGCTTCTTCCTCCAGCGTTCTCGTCCAGCAACTCCTCTGCGGCGTCTTCTATCTTCTTCTCCTCGGGCTGCTCCACACCCATGGCATGGGGGGAGGCTCCCGCTCTTCTCTTCATCTTCTTCTCTTCTTCTTCATTTTCTTCTTTTCTTCTATTCTTCTCTTCCTTTCTTCTTCATTTTCTTCTCCGGGCCGCTCCGCATCCATGCTGGCATGGAGGGAGGCTCCCGCTGTGTGACGGCGTCTCCTCGTCTGACGGTTCTTAAATAACAGGGGCGGGGCCACTCAGTGACCCCACCCCCCTCTGACGCACATGACGGGACTTCCCTGTGGCATTCCCCGTGACATCACAGGGAAGTCCCCTCAAGTCACCGTGTGTCAGAGGGGGCGGGGTCACCGGGTGGCCCCGCCCCCCATTATTTAAGAACCGTCAGACAAGGTACCCCCTTACCATTTCACACAGGGGGGGGCCGGGATCTGGGGGTCCCCTTGTTAAAGGGGGCTTCCAGATTCCGATAAGTTCCCTGCCCGCAGACCCCCACAACCACCGGCCAGGGTTGTGGGGATGAGGCCCTTGTCCTCATCAACATGGGGACAAGGTGTTTTGGGGGGCTACCCCAAAGCACCCTCCCAATGTTGAGGGCATGTGGCCTGGTACGGTTCAGGAGGGGGGGCGCTCTCTCGTCCCCCCTCTTTTCCTGCTGCCTGCCAGGTTGCATGCTCAGATAAGGGTCTGGTATGGATTTTTGGGGGGACCCCACGCCTTTTTTTTTTTTTTTTTTGGCGCGGGGTTCCCCTTAAAATCCATATCAGACCTGAAGGGCCTAATATGGAATTTAGGGGGACCCCCACGTCATTTTTTTTAAATTTTGGTTTGGGGTTCCGTGCCGTTTTTATCAATGAACTTCTATGTGTATTGTCGAACCGGCAATGCTATAGCCGCGAGTAGTTTTAAATGGCTTTTTTCCTTCGAAATGTCATTTTGCTGTCAGACTGTTCTAAACACGGGAAACATGCACCCCTTTACAGGCATACTATAGACACCCCCCAGCTACGAAATTTAAAGGGATATTACACTTTTATTGTTTGACTTTAAGCATTATTAAAATCACTGCTCCCGAAAAAAGGCCGTTTTTAAAACTTTTTTTTGCAATGATCCATGTCCCCTGGGGCAGGACCCAGGTCCCCAAACACTTTTTATGACAAAAACTTGCATATAAGCCTTTAAAATTAGCACTTTTGATTTCTCCCATAGACTTTTAAAGGGTGTTCCGCGGCATTCGAATTTGCCGCGAACATCCCAAATTGTTTGCTGTTCAGCGAACTTGCGAACAGCCAATGTTCGAGTCGAACATGAGTTTGACTCGAACTCGAAGCTCATCCCTAGCGGTAACCCCACCAATTCACAGTCTTCCTCCCTCCCCTCTCTAAGCTAACAATTTTCCCTTCTTTATACTCATCTTCCCTCCCCTCTTTTTTCTCTTTATCTTGTGTTTCTCTTCTCTTTCACTCCATTAGTTCAGTTTAGAATCTTAGCTCCATGTAAACATGAATCTATTCCTCCTTCTCGTACAGGGCTAATTATTGGCTTTGTTACCCAGGAACCACCATTGGATTTCATGTTCATTATTCATTAGATCTCCAATGAATCACCGAATATCCTCCAGAGATGTCATCCCACTGTTGTGAATAAAAAAATGACACTAAAGAACATTATTCTCCAAAAAAAAATCCATACATATCCACTACTTAATGGCCCTGTAATCTATTTTTCATTAAATTGTTTCTTAATGTGTTTTTTCTGCCTCCTTGTACCATCCTGTGTGAACTTACTCCTCCCATATGTTTGTTTGGAACACGCAGTGAACTTTAGTGGTGGTTCTGTGTAGTGGTGAGACAAACTGCCCTGGGTTCAGTTCAAGCAAGGTTTGGTGAACCTAAAAGAAGTAGGGATGTGGTATCCAAACCACATTGAAATTCATGGGAGCCAAATCTAACAAATTAAAATTGCCCATTTTCAGGGATAATAGGCAAGGGGGGAGCAACACCTTTTTAAAGCACTGATATGCAAATCAAAAAAGAGTTTTAAATTGCTGGCAAATGACATTTCCCTCCTGGCTTCTTTTTCTAAAAGAAATAGCAACGCATATACCCCAAAGATCCCCCAAAATACATAGAGCACCTCAAAGGGTCTGTTATATATTTTGGGGGACCTTTGGAGGGATCTGTGTGCTGTGTTTTTTTTTTTTTAAGCCAACAATAAAGTTTCATTTGTTGACTTTTTTTTTTTCTACAACAAGAATGGAAAAAAATTGTGCAGACTTCCCCCCTAAAATGCATGTGTGAGGTCCCCATAAAATTCCATATCAGACCTACCCTGGCAAAGAGACTTGTTCCCATGTTGATGAGAACATGGGCCTGTGCCCTAAACAACCCTAAGTGGTGGTTGTGGGCAGGCCCAGACTGGGAGAAAAAAAACAGGCCTGGGCATTTCAGACCAAGCATCCATTACTTCCAAGGACTGGGGGGGGGCAACTGGTCACCCACGGAGCCGGTCCCCTGCACTACGACACAAACCCCATCAACTGCTACTCCCCCCAAAATAAAACATTGACAGACCCCCACCTATTGCCCTTTCCCCCACAGCAACTACCACCCGCTCCAACCACTGACAAACCCCCACCCCCAACCACCACCCCCTGCTTACAGACCTTCACCACCCAACCACCAACCCCAAACCACCACTGACAGATCCCCAAGCCCCCCAAATACCACCCTCTCCCTCCACTGACAGACCCCCAAACCCCCCTCACCCGATCTTAATGCTACAGCCACTGTTAATAATGATGACTCATGACTGTGTCCCCATTCGGATGTCAAGGTGCCTAAGCTTGTGTCATGCTTGTGTCCCTGTTGACCATTCAGCATGTAAGGAGTTAACTGAGTTCAGTTACCTCTTTGGGTGCAGCTCCATGCTTGGCATGTTTTGCCTGAATCCTGCGCATACAAAGTTGCTGCAGAGGATACAGTTGAAGGAGACACAGGCATGGCTTCACAGCTTGGGGCAAGCGGTGACTGCAGGCCACATCAGCCCCATCCAGACCGCAGCCACCACCCACCTCTGGCCACGTGGCCTGCTCACCAACAGGCCACTCCTGCCAGGACATGCGGCTTCAGCTCACCAGTAAAACGCCCAGTGTGCCCTATAGCCAGTCTGGGTCCCGTGGCTTTTATTACAGGTTGGTGCTCAGGAGAGTGTGGGTAGGTGCAGCGTGGTGCGGTGGGCAGAAAACACCAGTTTTCCAGATGCAAGTCCAGATACAAAAACACGAATGTATTGTAAAAAGAGTTCAGCAATACACAACAGGTCCAGCGGGGAGGCAACCAAACTGGGAACACTCACAAAATGTTACAGTGGTGTGACAGAAGATGGTAATCTCAGGGAAGCTGACAGCATCTGTCTCAAGGAGCAGAATGCAGGGCCTGGCCAATCCATATCCAAATGGGGAGGTTTCCAGGAAGGATGGCATGTCCCTTCCCTTTTCTCATTCCTCCAGAACCTTTCTCAGATGCTAAGCACTGTCCCTGACTAATGGGTACACTACCACATGCAAAATGCATGCCATGCACATGGGGTGCCGGCATCGAATTGGCTGTTGTCCCTCATTGATCAAGGGAACCAAACTAGGTTCCTCTTGACTTCCTCCTCCACCTGCATTGTCGCTGCGAATGAGCACCACCTACAATGGAGAAAATAAACTGCACCTGCCTTCAAGCGGATGTAAGGGGCAATGGTTATAGGCCCACCAGACAAAAACCTGGTACTGAGGAGGGGTATATATAGGAGTAGGAAATGGTGATATTTTCTCTACAGCACACCACTTTGCCCACTGGGCATTCTGTTGGGAACATCTTGCGTTGACTCTTTCCTAGTTGCCCATATAATGTTTCCTCCATCCTAATATGGTTATATGTCCCTCGCAGGTGTGTTGCTTGATTGTAGGAACTCTGTAGGGCTCACCGTTTCTTTGTTCTCTACCCTTTTTAGTAAGATGAATTTGCTGATGGTGTACTGATGGCAAACAATGAGATGTAGCTCTGTCACAATGTCACAGTGGTGTGAAGTAAAGACTGTCAGTATTACAGCATATCTGGAGCCTATTTGGTTGTCTATCCTCCTCCTGGTTCATACTTTTCATTTACAGGGTTTGTCATGTATTTTGAGGAAATGCATTAAAAGGTGAGGAAAATAACCTAGGCTATTTATTTTGATTTCCTTTGTAAATGCTTCTTCTTTTTTCAGGGAGCCAAGTTGAGCAATCTTGTTTCAAAGCATAAACACTTTGCAGAACGTTATACTAGAATATGTTACGTGTCTCTTCCAACCACTGCTCAGTAATTTCCCTTGTGTATATGTTCATCTCTGATACATTTCAGCACTCAGTGGTTTCCTCTTTATAGATCAGTCCTTCCTCTTTGAGGTTGTTGCTGATCATCAGGTACAAAACACATGAAAACAAATTGCCTTACTATTCTGTAGCTTATAATTGGAAAGCCAATGTAAGTCTCAGAACAAACACATTGGGATGGACTTACATAAGGGAGCAGAGACTGTGCACTTAGCTTAGGGAATGAGATAAAGTAGTGTTGACTTTTTTTTTTTTTTTTTTGGTATTTGTATCTCCTTTATATTTTTTTTATTAAAAATTGTCATCATTACAGAATGAGCTAATTACATTCTTACTGGAGAATATAGCACATATCTCAGTATTAAACTAATACAAAAAAATCCTTATTTCCAAAGCATCACATAAGGTCAATCCAAAGCAAATTCTGAAATGTTCTTTCTTTTTCTTACACATATCATCTATACAATATAACAAGCATTATAAACATCTACAAATAATAACAACAAATACACAAACAAACAAAAACAAACAAACAAAACTAAACAAGAATAAAAAACCCACACAAAGATAGATAAATCAAGCGACTAATCAAATATTCACATGATGTAATGAACTATATCCCTATGTCTATAAGAAAAGTTACTGCTGCAGGTGCATTATTTCACTCCTTTCTAATCTACCCAGGGGGTGGCCCTCCATCCCCATTTTCCTTCTGAAAACATACTTACTATCATAAACCACATTTGACCACCCTACAAAGGAACAATGAGAGCCAATGAAGATGGGGCCAACCCTGGGGCCAATATCCACGTTTTCGACAATTTGGTTAAGTTATTAGGTATGCCCCTGTTACAATAGATTTGTTTTTCCTTCAGAAGGTTATCATTTACTTGGAGACGCCATTCCTCGAATGCGGGCATACTCGGAGACATCCATTTTAGGGCAATTAACTTTCATGCAATAAACAATAGTCTACTGATTTCAAAATCTCAATGGGAGGGGGCAGAAGATGGCCGCAGTGTAGGAGAGCTCCGGGATACACAGGCCTCCTATCCTTCCTGCATAACAAATCACATCCCCGTACAGGAGAACTTCCCAGCACACCCCCGGACCAGAGATGAGCAAACGGGAACACCAGAGCGGCCCCCGCAAGCTCGTGGACATGTTCACTCAGGCACGGAACCCCCGCAGCTAAAATGGCGCCGCTGCTACACGAGGCAAGAATCACTCCGGACCTCACAAGCTGGATGCACAAGCGAGACAGACCTCTCATTACCCGGGGCAGGTAAGTAACCACAGCTCACCTTCCCACAGCCCCAGAAGTCCAAACCCAGGCTGGATCCTGTTCTACATGACACAGATGAGGAGGAGGGGGAGGGGGGCAGTATGGAGGAGACGGCAGATAGTATGGACCTCATCACTCAATTCCCCACCACAGGGCAACCGATCGTGGATACCACGTTAAAAAGCATGCTTGTTGCTCTCCGCAGCACACTTCACAGGGACATGCTGTCAGCAGTCTCCTCATTAAAAGCTAAGGTAGCAGAGCTGGGAGACAGGGTTGATCACATGGAGGACAGAATGGGAGAGTATGCAGAGGCCCACAATGACTTAGTGGAGGCACACAGAGACACAGGGGATGCCATAACACAGATCAAAATGAAAATCGCAGACCTTGAAGACCGCTCCAGACGCAACAACCTTAAATTTAGTGGGGTGGCTGAGTCTGTATTACCAGGCGATCTGAAACGTTACATACATCAGATGATGACCACCCTTCTGACAGAAATCCCAGCACAAAAAATTGTTATTGATAGAGTACACAGGCTGCCCAAACCTCCATACCTCTCAGAAATGTCCCTACAGACGTCATTGCGAGAATCCATTTCTTTCACGTCAAACAGAAGTTACTCCAACTCACCAGACAAGCGAACCCGCTCCCAGACCCCTACACAGGGATCAAACTATTTGCGGATCTCTCCCAACATACTTTGATGGCTCGCAGACAATTGGTCTCTGTGACAAAAATGCTGCAAAACCACAAGATCCTATACAGATGGGGCCCGCCAGCTAAATTAGTGAATAACAGAGGCAACAGACAACATGTAATCACTACACTTGCAGATGGCCTCAACCTCCTGTGAACATGGTACCTCCTCCCACCCCCCGACGACCATGATCAGCGAGGAAGAAGCGATACCCAGCCCAGACACCCTGATGACATCTCAGACCGTTGAAAATCTACTGAAGATCGACATGAATCCCACTCTAGAGAACACCTCAGTTCACCCATGAATCTATGGGACTTCTCCACTCCTAGTTCTTAATCCCCTACAGAATGACCCTCAGGAAGCCATCCCTAAAGGGCTGGTAGTTACCCCCACTCACTCAGAGAGTAGCGGCCGCTACTCAGTAATTCACCTGATTACCTACATAGTTTTACATTTACCATGTTTGTTTTTTTGTTGTTTCTTTGTAAGCGCAACAACGGCGCAAGTTTCTCTTTTTACGCTATGTCCATTCCTTGCTATCTGGATCTCACCAACCACAGGAAAAAATACACCTGCACGTGTATCTTGCATTAACTTTTTCCAGGGCTTTTTTTCTCGGAAAATAGGTGCAGGAACTCCCTCTGACCTCTCCCTCAACAGTAGATCCCTTCGAGCAACATAAGACCCCCCAGCAACAATAGATTCCCCATCAGCAACAATAGACCCTCACACAAAATCAGATCCCTACCAGTGACAATAGATCCCCCAGCAGCCAACATCAATAGACCCTCCAGCACACCCCACACCCCATGCTATTACATACATTCAGTGTTGGAGGTGCCGGAACTGCATTCCCCCGCGTTCCCGCTGAAAAAAAGCCCTGACTTTTTCTGTTCACAGATGACGTCAATTCCATTGAACCGATACCTACACACTCTGGAGAATGTCGGGTACCTGCAGTACCTACAAGAGGACCCCGGTATCTTAAGGCTCAAGATGAACTTCCGCACATACATTAATTTAATTTGTTCATAAACGATCTGGAGGATGGGATAAACAGTTCATTGTAGTTGCAGACGATACTAAGCTAAGCAGGGCAATAACTTCTCCGCAGGATGTGGAAATCTTGCAAAAAGACCTGAACAAATTAATGGGGTGGGCGACTACATGGCAAATGAGGTTCAATGTAGAAAAATGTAAAATAATGCATTTGGGTGGCAAAATATGAATGCAATCTATACACTGGGGGAAAAACCTCTGGGGGAATATAGGATGGAAAAGGACCTGGGGGTCCTAGTAGATGATAGGCTCAGCAATGGCATGCAATGCCAAGCTGCTGCTAATAAAGCAAACAGAATATTGGCATGCATTAAAAGGGGGATCAACTCCAGAGATAAAACGATAATTCTCCCGCTCTACAAGACTCTGGTCCGGCCGCACCTGGAGTATGCTGTCCAGTTCTGGGCACCAGTCCTCAGGAGGGATGTACTGGAAATGGAGCGAGTACAAAGAAGGGCAACAAAGCTAATAAAGGGTCTGGAGGATCTTAGTTATGAGGAAAGGTTGCGAGCACTGAACTTATTCTCTCTGGAGAAGAGACGCTTGAGAGGGGATATGATTTCAATTTACAAATACTGTACTGGTGACCCCACAATAGGGATAAAACTTTTTCGCAGAAGAGAGTTTAATAAGACTGGTGGCCACTCATTACAATTAGAAGAAAAGAGGTTTAACCTTAAACTACGTAGAGAGTTCTTTACTGTAAGAGCAGCAAGGATGTGGAATTCCCTTCCACAGGCGGTGGTCTCAGTGGGGAGCATTGATAGCTTCAAGAAACTATTAGATAATCACCTGAATGACCGCAACATACAGGGATATGTAATGAAATACTGACACATAATCACACACATAGGTTGGACTTGATGGACTTGTGTCTTTTTTCAACCTCACCTACTATGTAACTATGTAACATCACCCAAGTGTCCGGTAATTTAGTAAGTTTTATACCTATAACCCTTTGACATGACTTTATCACTTGTCTCACTTAACGCGCACGGGCTGAACAGTCCCTTTAAGCCAAAGCAGCTTGGAAAGAAG
This sequence comes from Aquarana catesbeiana, assembly GCA_037953035.1. Lineage (NCBI taxonomy): Eukaryota > Metazoa > Chordata > Amphibia > Anura > Ranidae > Aquarana > Aquarana catesbeiana. Next base: position 775,144 of record JBBHAA010000512.1, on the reverse strand, counting down.
CTCTGAAGCTACAAGCAGACATTTTCTGCGTTCAGGAGACACACTTCCATGCATCCAAAGCCTCACAGTGCTCCCACCACTTATATCCACATGTTTTTACTGCCAACTAGGGATGAGCTTCGAGTTCGAGTCGAACTCATGTTCGACTCGAACATTGGCTGTTCGCAAGTTCACCGAACAGCGAACAATTTGGGGTGTTCACGGCAAATTCGAATGCCGCGGAACACCCTTTAAAAGTCTATGGGAGAAATCAAAAGTGCTAATTTTAAAGGCTAATATGCAAGTTATTGTCATAAAAAAGTGTTTGGGGACCTGGGTCCTGCCCCAGGGGACATGGATCAATGCAAAAAAAGTTTTAAAAACGGCCGTTTTTTCAGGAGCAGTGATTTTAATAATACTTAAAGTCAATCAATAAAAGTGTAATATCCCTTTAAATTTCGTACCTGGGGGGTGTCTATAGTGTGCCTGTAAAGGGGCGCATGTTTCCTGTGTTTAGAACAGTCTGACAGCAAAATGACATTTTGAAGGAAAAAACTCATTTAAAACTACCCGCGGCTATTGCATTGCCGACAATACACATAGAAGTTCATTGATAAAAACGGCATGGGAATTCCCCAAAGGGGAACCCCGAACCAAAATTTAAAAAAAAAAATGACGTGGGGGTCCCCCTAAATTCCATACCAGGCCCTTCAGGTCTGGTATGGATATTAAGGGGAACCCCGGCCAAAATTTAAAAAAAAAATGACGTGGGGTTCCCCCTAAATTCCATACCAGACCCTTCAGGTCTGGTATGGATTTTAAGGGGAACCCCGCGCCAAAAAAAAAAAAAAAAAAACGGCGTGGGGTCCCCCCAAAAATCCATACCAGACCCTTATCCGAGCACGCAACCTGGCAGGCCGCAGGAAAAGAGGGGGGGACAAGAGTGCGGCCCCCCCTCCCTCCTGAACCGTACCAGGCCACATGCCCTCAACATTGGGAGGGTGCTTTGGGGTAGCCCCCCAAAACACCTTGTCCCCATGTTGATGAGGACAAGGGCCTCATCCCCACAACCCTGGCCGGTGGTTGTGGGGGTCTGCGGGCGGGGGGCTTATCGGAATCTGGAAGCCCCCTTTAACAAGGTGACCCCCAGATCCCGGCCCCCCCCCTGTGTGAAATGGTAAGGGGGTACATAAGTACCCCTACCATTTCACGAAAAAAGTGTCAAAAATGTTAAAAATGACAAGAGACAGTTTTTGACAATTCCTTTATTTAAATGCTTCTTCTTTCTTCTATCTTCCTTCATCTTCTGGTTCTTCTGGCTCTTCTGGTTCTTCTGGTTCTTCCTCCGGCGTTCTCGTCCAGCATCTCCTCCGCGGCGTCTTCTGTCTTCTTCTCCTCGGGCCGCTCCGCACCCATGGCATGGGGGGGAGGCTCCCGCTCTTCTCTTCTTCTCTTCTTCTTTTCTTCTTTTCTTCTTTTCTTCTCTTCTTCTCTTCTTCTTCATTTTCTTCTCCGGGCCGCTCCGCAATCCATGCTGGCATGGAGGGAGGCTCCCGCTGTGTGACGGCGCTCCTCATCTGACAGTTCTTAAATAACGGGGGGGGCGGGGCCACCCGGTGACCCCGCCCCCCTCTGACGCACGGTGACTTGACGGGACTTCCCTGTGGCATTCCCCGTGACGTCACAGGGAAGTCCCGTCAAGTCACCGTGCGTCAGAGGGGGGCGGGGTCACCGGGTGGCCCCGCCCCCCCTTGTTATAGGGGGCTTCCAGATTCCGATAAGCCCCCCGCCCGCAGACCCCCACAACCACCGGCCAGGGTTGTGGGGATGAGGCCCTTGTCCTCATCAACATGGGGACAAGGTGTTTTGGGGGGCTACCCCAAAGCACCCTCCCAATGTTGAGGGCATGTGGCCTGGTACGGTTCAGGAGGGAGGGGGGGCCGCACTCTCGTCCCCCCCTCTTTTCCTGCGGCCTGCCAGGTTGCGTGCTCGGATAAGGGTCTGGTATAGATTTTTGGGGGGACCCCACGCCGTTTTTTTTTTTTTTTTTGGCGCGGGGTTCCCCTTAAAATCCATACCAGACCTGAAGGGTCTGGTATGGAATTTAGGGGGAACCCCACGTCATTTTTTTTTTTAAATTTTGGCCGGGGTTCCCCTTAATATCCATACCAGACCTGAAGGGCCTGGTATGGAATTTAGGGGGACCCCCACGTCATTTTTTTTTTTTAATTTTGGTTCGGGGTTCCCCTTTGGGGAATTCCCATGCCGTTTTTATCAATGAACTTCTATGTGTATTGTCGGCAATGCAATAGCCGCGGGTAGTTTTAAATGAGTTTTTTCCTTCAAAATGTCATTTTGCTGTCAGACTGTTCTAAACACAGGAAACATGCGCCCCTTTACAGGCACACTATAGACACCCCCCAGGTACGAAATTTAAAGGGATATTACACTTTTATTGTTTGACTTTAAGCATTATTAAAATCACTGCTCCTGAAAAAACGGCCGTTTTTAAAACTTTTTTTTGCATTGATCCATGTCCCCTGGGGCAGGACCCAGGTCCCCAAACACTTTTTATGACAATAACTTGCATATAAGCCTTGAAAATTAGCACTTTTGATTATTCATGTTCGTGTCCCATAGACTTTAATGGTGTTCGCATGTTCGAACGAACTTTTTTCCTGTTCGCATGTTCTGGTGCGAACCGAACAGGGGGGTGTTCAGCTCATCCCTACTGCCAACGCCCCAGTCAAAAAAAATGGTGTCAGCTATTAACTCCTCGGTAGCATTTACAATGCATGAGGTTCACACTGACCAAAAGGGATGACATATTATCTTAATCTGTACCATTAATAATATTTCCTATACCATTGTAAACCTATATGCGCCTAACGTTGGTCAACTTAAGTTTTTAAATTCCCTTTACAAAAGAGTAGAGAGGATTCGGAAGGGCTCACTCCTCCTAGTAGGTGATTTCAACACTATAGTAGATCAAACAATGGATGTTTCAAAACCAAGTTCTCATGTTAGACAAACCTTACAAGACTTCCTTAAAAAGAACCTTCTATATGATCCGTGGAGGTGTATGCACGCCACTGAAAGAGACTTCACCTACTTTTCGGCTCCCCACGGATCATATTCAAGCATAGATCTCTTCCTAACAGACCTGAACATACTACATAAAGTTCTTAAATCTGAAATCATGTCTATAACTTGGTTAGACCACGCCCCCATAAAACTAACTCAGAAAGCCACAGAGCCCTTCCGACTCGTCTCTGGCGCAACAATGCATCTCTATTTAATAATCAAACATGTAGGGAAAGATTGAAAATGCAATTAGAGGAATTTTTAGAGTCAAACATGTCTAATGTATGGTGTACTCATAAGGCCTATACCGGGGGCATTGATTCAGCTGGCATCCAGAGAAAGGAAACGCAGGTTGCAGCTAATTGAAAACCTACTTGCCAAAATACAAATCCTCAAAACACACCCCAAGCTCCCTCACAGACCTAACGATGTGTAGGCATGAATTGAGACTTCTTATGCTCTCAGACCACGAGAAACAGATACATAGGGGCTGATTTACGAAGCATTTGCGCCATGACTTGCGGTGCACGCCGATGCGCAAATTACATTTTCGTATTTACAAAGCATTTGTGCACAGCACGATCCCCCATTTACTATCCTCTTCCCGGCGCATGGGAAGAGGCGATCGGAACACCACTATAGACATGGCGCACGGCATCTTTAACTTAAAATTTAAACAAGCTGGAAGTGCCAATAATATGGAGGTGATGTGGGGTGATGTGGGGAAGTGTAGTACTAACTGTCCAAGTAACAAATATGGCCAAAATAGAATGAGAAAGTGACTTTCTCTGAACAAGCCGGCAGCGCCGGCAAATACATTTAGAGCTATGGGAGGTGAATTTATACACTGCGCATGCTCAAACGGCATTTGCGCTTGTTCAAATGCTTTGGTTCAGTGCACCAGCAAAATATTAGTAAATGTCAAGCAACGTAAAAGCATTTGCATAGGTTGAACGGGCGCACCTCTAGATTTTTTTTTTTTTTTTTACGCTGGTTCACTTTGCGGCTATAATGAAATATCGGTCCGGCAATACACATAAGAGTTCATTGATAAAAACAGCATTAAGAAAACAGACAAAATTCAGAAGAAAAATGCGTGGGGTTCCACCAAAATTCAATACCAGGCCCTTTAGGTCTGGTATGGATATTAAGGGGAACACCACGGCAAAAAAAAAAAAAAAACAAAAGCCGTGGGGGTGCCCCTCAAAATCCATACCAGGCCCTTCAGGTCTGGCATGGATTTTAAGGGGAACCCTGCGCCAAAATAAAAAAAATGGCATAGGGTCCCCCTAAAAATCCTTACCAGACCCTTATCCGAGCACGCAACCTAGCAGGCTGCAGGAAAAGAGGGGGGACGAGAGAGCGGTCCCCCTCCTGAACCGTACCAGGCCACATGCCCTCAACATTGGGAGGGTGCTTTGGGGTCCCCCGCACCTTGTCCCCATGTTGATGAGGACAAGGGCCTCATCCCCACAACCCTTGCCCGGTGGTTGTGGGGGTCTGCGGGCGGGGGGGCTTATCAGAATCTGGAAGCCCCCTCTAACAAGGGGACCGCCAGATCCCGCCCCCCCTGTGTGAAATGGTAAGGGGGTACAAAAATACCCCTACCATTTCACAAAAAAGTGTCAAAAATGTTAAAAATGACAAGAGACAGTTTTTGACAATTCCTTTATTTAAATACTTCTTCTTTCCATCTTCTATCTTCTTTCTTTTATCTTCTTTCTTCTATCTTCTATCTTCCTTTGGTTTCTTCCTCCATCTTCTTCTTCTTCTGGTTCTTCTGGTTCTTCCTCCGGTGTTCTCGTCTATCATCTTCCTCCGCGGCTTCTTCCCTTCTTCTCCTCGGGCCGCTCCGCATCCATGAGAGGTTCCCACTGTGTGATGCTTCTCGTCTTCTGATGGTTCTTAAATAATGGAGGACAGTGCCCCCACCACCCTGACGCTCGGGGACTTCCCTGTCCGCCCCCTCTGATGTCATGGGGAAAGCCTCGGGGAAGTCCCCATGCAAACCCATCATGCCCTGGGACTATGCTGTCATAAGAGGCGGGGTCACCCGGTGATATCACACGGTGACCATGCCCCATGCCTATATAAGTCGCCGCACACCTCGCAGATGGCATTACAGTGGAAGAGAGTGTCGTGTCAACATCGGAAGAAGAGAAGAGAAGAGAGGAGAAGACGACCGGGCCCCCGCTAGCAAAGGAGCTGGAAGAAGATAGCGGGGTTCCGGCAGAAGATACTGGAGAGGAACCGGACAGCGGCAGAAGACCGGGCCCCCGCTAGCAAAAGAGCTGGAAGAAGATAGCAGGGGTCCGGCAGAAGATACTGGAGAGGAACCGGACAGCGGCAGAAGACCGGGCCCCCGCTAGCAAAAGAGCTGGATGAAGATAGCGGGGGTTCGGCAGAAGATACTGGAGAGGAACCGGACAGCGGCAGAAGACCGGGCCCCCGCTAGCTAAAGAGATGGTAGAAGATAGCGGGGGAGTCCGGCAGAAGATACCGGACACCAGGAGAAAAGGCCGGACAGCGCGGAGAAGGACCGAACACTGGGAGAAGATGCGGAGAGGAAGCCGGAGAGCGCAGAAGAAGACCCCTGAAGTCGGAAGAAGACCCCCGGAGCTGCCTAATAAATTACTTTAAAAACCTGTGTAGTGTGTTTTTTTCTTGACACTTTTCTCCCCAGGCGAATGGGTAGGGGTACCATATACCCCATACTCATTCACGCGGGGTGGGGGGCCAGGATCTGGGGCCCCCTTATGAAAGGGGGCTCACGGATTCTGATAAACCCCCCGGCCACAGACCCCGACAACCAACGGCCAGGGTTGTAGGGAAGAGACCCTTGTCCTCATCAACATGGGGACAAGGTGCTTTGGGGTGGGGGGGCCCGCAGCGCACCCCCCTTCCCCAAAGTACTCATCCCCCATGTTGAGGGCATGCCTCATCAACATGGTGACAAGGTGCTTTGGGGTGGGGGGGCCCGCAGCGCACCCCCCTTCCCCAAAGTACTCATCCCCCATGTTGAGGGCATGCGGCCTGGTACGATTCAGGAGGGGGGCGCTCGCTCGTCCCCACTCCTTTCCTGACCGGCCGGGCTGCGTGCTCAGATAAGGCTCTGGTATGGACTCCCCACTCCATTTTTTTGGTGTAGGGGGTTCCCCTTAGAATCCATACCAGACCGAAGGGCCTGCACCTAGAGGGGGAACAAATGCCGTTTTTTCTCACGCTGCTTTAATAGGAAGATGTGTTTTTCCTATTGCAGCGAGCGCGAGATGTACCTCGCCGAGAACCAGTGCGATACCGTTGCGCTGGAAACATTCTTGCATGTAGGTACTCCTGTGTGTGCGCCGGTTAACACACTGAATTAAGTAATTAAAAAAAAGTCGCGCTAAAAAAGATTATTTGAGAATAGCAACAATCTAGTGCCTAAAGTGATAAAAGGTAAATATGAATAAAAAATATAATTGAAACAATACCCAATATATATAAACTCCACGATGAGATGGAATAAATGATATAGAATAAATGATATACAAAAAGGACTATTTTCTATGTGAAAAATAAATAGTGAAATAAATTAACATAGTTGAATGTGAACAACAAAAATTAATTTCCAGAACACTATTACCACGTGCAACAATATAAAGAAATATTGTGAAGATACTGAGCATATACCCTGTGAAAAGCAAAAAATAAAGCAATAAAAATTATAACCAAACTAAAAAAGTCCATAAAAAATCCAAATCCAGAAAAGCAGTAATTATTGAAGTTCTTGCATATTGTGGAAAACAGGCAAGTAGATATCCCCCAGTGCTAGGAGAAGTGCAGAGACAGACTTGCTGAAGTGACACAGGTGCATGGGCAGACCTCCACCGTTTAAAACAACTGCCTCTTACCAAATAGAGTTGGTCTCTAGATTATAGGAGACCTATGGAACGGATGGCTGCAACCCCAGCCAGGGATCTAAAACAGCAGACACTTGTTGTCATCCGGGACCCGGAACTCACTCCGTCACACACAGCGAATAGAATAAGATGGCTCCCCATAAAAGAAATAAAAACTCCACATAGCATAAAAACCACGACTTTATTTAATAAAGAGTAAGATTGCACTTACACAATGGTTGTAAAAAACAAGCATCAAAAGCGCTGGCCGGCTGATAGACTCCCCGTGTCTTCCGGGTGTACAGAACGCGGTGTCGTCGGGACGTAGCTCCTCCTCCCGACGACACCGCGTTCTGTACACCCGGAAGACACGGGGAGTCTATCAGCCGGCCGGCGCTTTTGATGCTTGTTTTTTACAACCATTGTGTAAGTGCAATCTTACTCTTTATTAAATAAAGTCGTGGTTTTTATGCTATGTGGAGCTTTTATTTCTTTTATGGGGAGCCATCTTATTCTATTCGCTGTGTGTGACGGAGCGAGTTCCGGGTCCCGGATGACAACAAGTGTCTGCTGTTTTAGATCCCTGGCTGGGGTTGCAGCCATCCGTTCCATAGGTCTCCTATAATCTAGAGACCAACTCTATTTGGTAAGAGGCAGTTGTTTTAAACGGTGGAGGTCTGCCTATGCACCTGTGTCACTTCAGCAAGTCTGTCTCTGCACTTCTCCTAGCACTGGGGGATATCTACTTGCCTGTTTTCCACAATATGCAAGAACTTCAATAATTACTGCTTTTCTGGATTTGGATTTTTTATGGACTTTTTTAGTTTGGTTATAATTTTTATTGCTTTATTTTTTGCTTTTCACAGGGTATATGCTCAGTATCTTCACAATATTTCTTTATATTGTTGCACGTGGTAATAGTGTTCTGGAAATTAATTTTTGTTGTTCACATTCAACTATGTTAATTTATTTCACTATTTATTTTTCACATAGAAAATAGTCCTTTTTGTATATCATTTATTCTATATCATTTATTCCATCTCATCGTGGAGTTTATATATATTGGGTATTGTTTCAATTATATTTTTTATTCATATTTACCTTTTATCACTTTAGGCACTAGATTGTTGCTATTCTCAAATAATCTTTTTTAGCGCGACTTTTTTTTAATTACATTAGATTCACGGTTTACTACCTTTAGTCGCAGCTTTTCTTATTGTGTTAGCGCAGTATTTTTTTAACCTTACACTGAATTAAGGATCTATCCAGCGCACCAATTAAGGTCTGAACCAGCGCAGTGCATTCATATTAGTAAATGATCCCCATAGACTCAAAGCCACGTACTACTCACAAGGAAATAAGGCAAGTTTTTAGCTAACCAACTTAAAATACGCCGCACAAAAAATTTAAGAGCATATCTTTTAAAACCAGGAATTAACTCCTGATTTTCCACCCAAGGGACATAGCAAATTCCTTCAGAGAATACTATCAAGCTCTATATAACCTCCAGACTGACCCAGATACTATACAACCCAAAGAGGACGCAATTCAAAAATATCTGGCTGATCTTCAGCTCCCAACCATAGATGAAGACACACTCTCACACTTAAACTCCCCTATGACCGAAGCAGAAATCTCTAGAGTCATCAAATCCCTTCCTAACAATAAGTCCCCAGGAGCCGATGGCCTCTCCTCAGAATACTACAAAACCTTCCAGGACACCCTCACCCCACACTTGCAAACACTATTTAATGAAGCTGCAACCTCTGGTTCACTTCCTGAGGAAATGCTTAAGCCATCATTGTTACTTTGCCCAAACCAGGGAAGGAGCCAACCTCTCCGCAAAACTTCCTCCCAATTTTGCTTCTAAACACTGATCTTAAGACCTTTTCCAAAATTATAGCCAACAGATTGGCAGAAATTACGCCTTCCCTAATAAATATGGATCAAGTAGGATTTGTTAAAGGCCGCCAAGCCTCAGACGGTACTAGGAAAATGATTGACCTTCTCACTATATTAGAATCCAAAAAGGAACAGGCAATCTTCTTGACATTAGATGCTGAGAAGGCCTTTGATCGGGTCCACTGGGGGTACCTCAAAGCCACCCTCAGTAAGTTTGGAATTCAAGGCACCATATTAAAGGCAATCTCAGCACTATACTCTTGCCCCTCAGCCCAAATATATACGTCCAATACACTGTCAGATCCATTTAAAATCACAAATGGAACTAGACAGGGACGTCCGTCCCCCATAATATTCACCCTTATAATGGAACCATTTGCTGAAACTATCCGACAAAACCCACATATTACAGGTATTACTACTGCAGAATATGCCCACAAAATTGGACTTTTTGCAAACGATGTCCTACTTACTTTGACTAATGTGGCTCCTTTCCTGAGGAGGGAACAAGACGAAATTGAGAAATTTGGTAAAATTTCAAGTGAACATAGCGAAATCCTCAATTCTTCCCATTAATATCAACAAACAGGCTATCAAGCACTTAAAAAGAAAGTTTCAATACTCCTGGGATAACAATAAAATTGGTTGTCTAGGGATCAAACTAACCTCCCCCATATCTACTGTACACTATACGAAGCAAACTTACCTCCACTCCTACAAGATATCAAACAAGTCTTGCTTAACTACAGGAAAACAGAAATCTCCTGGTTAGGTCATATAGCGGCATTCAAAATGCTGTCCCTCCCCAAAACACTCTATTACTTTCGTACTATACCTATCAGAATCCCTACTAGTTTCTTCACCACTGTAAATAAGTATATTATTTAGACATGTGCATTCGTTTTCGTCCGAATGCATTTTCGTCTGAATTTCGGGTATTTTCGTTATCGTTTTAACAAACGATAACGAACGTGCAGAATCCAAAAATCGAAAGATCCGACATAAACAAATGCGTCATAAACAAATTTTGTTTTTGTTGCGACAACAGTTCAATATAGATAGGAGATTCGACATGACGCTAACTATAGCAATCTGTATCCATCGAACCTGTAGTCGAATGTGCCTAACTTTAGCTCTATTAGTCCAAGATTATTCTACATAGAGAGAAAAGATTCGACATAGAGAAAAATGATTTGACATTATAAAGACAATAGCAAAAAAGGTCGAATGTGCCTAACCTTATGCTGCGTACACACGGGCGGACTTTCTGACCGGACTTGTCCGACGAACCGAATCCGGCGGACAATCCGACTGATTGTGGGCTGCATCGGATTTCCGACGGACCGTTTCGGTCGGAAATCTGACGGACTTTATATTTGAAACCTGCTTCAAATTCTTTACATCATAACTCTGCCAGACTCAGTTCCTAACGAAAAGCCCGTTCATCTGTATGCTGGTCCGACGGACCAGATATGACGCAAGGGCAGGGTACTACATCTCGCGCTCACTGCAATAGGAAAAACAAATTTTCCTGTTGCGGGCAGGCGCGAGGGGGAGGCTACGATGTCCCTTAGGTCTGGTGTGGATTTTAAGGGGAGCCCCCTATGCCGAAAAAATGGCGTGGGGTCCCCCAAAAATCCATACCAGACCCCTATCCGAGCACGCAGCCCGGCCGGTCAGGAAATTGGGTGGGGACGAGTGAGTGCCCCCCCTCCTGAACCGTACCAGGCCACATGCCCTCAACATTGTGGGGTGGGTGCTTTGGGGGAGGGGGGCGCCCTGCGGGCCCCCCACCCCAAAGCACCTTGTCCCCATGTTGATGAGGACAAGGGCCTCTTCCCGACAACCCTGGCCGTTGGTTGTCGGGGTCTGTGGGTGGGGGGCTTATCAGAATCCAGGAGCCCCCTTTAATAAGGGGGCCCCCAGATCCCAGCCCCCCCACCCTATGTGAATGAGTATGGGTATATCGTACCCCTACCCATTCACCTAGGGAAAAAGTGTAATAAAAAAACACACTACACAGGTTTTTAAAGTAATTTATTAGACAGCTCCTGGGGTCTTTTTCTGACTTTGGGGGTCTTCTTCTGACTTCGGGGGTCTCTCCGGCCTCTTCTCCTGGTGTCCGGTTCTTCTCCGCTCTCTCTGGCCTCTTCTCCCGGTGTTCGACCTCTTCTCCTGGTGTCCGATTCTTCTGCCGGCTCCTCCGCTATCTTCTGCCACTCGATTGCTAGTGGTGACCAGGACTTCTGCATCGCCTTCTTCCCTCTTTTCTTCTTCTGATGTTGACACAACGTGCTCTCTGGCTATAATGCTCTGTGAGAGCTCCGCAATGACTTATATAGGCGGTGACCCTGCCCCCTTATGACATCACAGTCCCTGGGCATGCTGGGGTCACTGGGTGATGTTGACCCCACCCCCCTATTGACGTCACAGTCCCAGCATGACCAGGGACTGTGATGTCATAAAGGGCGGGGTCACCGCCTATATAAGTCATTGTGGAGCGCTAACAGAGCATTACAGCCGGAAAGAGCGTTGTGTCAACATCAGAAGAAGAGAAGAGGGAATAAGGCAATAAGTCCGGGCCACCACCATTTTTTTGGCGTAGGGGGCTCCCCTTAAAATCCATACTAGACCTAAGGGCCTGGTATGCCCCGCGACGGGCCTCTCAAGGTGTCAATCTCGACGATAAAAGCGGCAAGATTGACTTCCTTTTCTAGTCCCATCGTACCTGAGTCACGTTCAAAATGAACGAACTTGTCCGTGTATGGGCAAGTCCGTTCATTCGGAAAGTCCACCTTAAGTCCGTCGTGAAGACCAGCGGACCTGGTCTGCAGGAAAGTCTGGTCGTGTGTAGGTAAGTCCGTCCATTCAGAAAGTCTGTCGGAAGTCCGTCAGGAAGACCGTCGGACATATTCTGTCGGAAAGTCCGGTCATGTGTACGTTGCATAACTCTAATAGCCCAAGATTATTCAACATAGAAAGAAAAGATTCGACATGAAGATTCGACGAAGCAGTCGCCGTGATCGGACATTTATGGTTAAATGCTCCGCCCATAGGCTATAGAAGAATTCTAATGTTGGTTGACTAGTAACAATAATTAATAAATATAATTATTACTAGTGTCATACAACATTAGAATTCTAATATAGCTTGTAGGCGGAACATTTGACTGAAAATGTACGATTGCGGCGTCGTACAGTTTAGCTGCTCCATCAAATCATCTTAGAACATTCGACAGACACCATAAGCCTTCAATGACAGATTTGACCTTAATTATTTTGGATTTTCGGCCGAATGCATTTTTTAACCACTTCAATACCAGGCACTTAGACACCTTCCCGCCCAGGCCAATTTTCACCTTTTAGTGCTGTCGCAATTTGAATGACAATTGCGCGGTCATGCTACACTGTACCCAAACAAATTTTTTATCATTTTGTTCCCACAAATAGAGCTTTCTTTTGGTGGTATTTGATCACCTCTGCAGTTTTTATTTTTTGCGCAACAAATAAAAAAAGACAGAAAATTTCGAAAAAAAACAAGTTTTTCTTTGTTTCTGTTAAAATTTTTTGTAAATAAGTACGTTTTCTCCTTCAATGCTGGGCACTGATATGGCTGCACTGATGGGCACTGATATGGCGGCACTGATGGGCACCGATGAGGTGGCACCAATGAGGTGGCACTGATGAGGTGGCACTGACAGGCACTGATGATGGGCACTGATAGGCGGCACTGATGGGCACTGATAGGTGGCACTGATGGGCACTGATAGGTGGCACTGGTATGTGGCACTGATGGGCACTCATAGGTGGCACCGATGGGCACTCATAGGCAGCACTGATGGGCACTCGTAGGTGGCATTGATTGGTACATATGGGTGGCACTGATGGGTACTTATGGGTGGCACTGATGTGTGGCACTGATGGGCACTGATAGGTGGGCACTGATGGGCACAGATGGGCACTGATGGGCACAGATGGGCACTGACAGGTGGCACCAATGGGCAATGACAGGTGGCACAGATGGGCAATGACAGGTGGCACTGATTAAACATTGGGGGCATTGCTGGGCAGATCTAGGACATAGATGGGCAGATCTGGGGTACATACCTGGCCATCCACATGTTGCCCCTTCCCTGGTGGTCCTAGTGGCATCCCTGGTGGTCCAGTGTGGTGATCTGAGGGGGGGCTGCGCTGATAAACAATCAGCGCAGACCCCCCCTGCTAGGAGAGCCGCCGATCAACGGCTCTTCCCATTGACAGCGTGATCAGCCGTGATTGGACACGGCTGATCACGTGGTAAAGAGCCTCTGCCGGAGGCTCTTTACCAAGATCAGTGGAGCGGTGTGTCAGCCTGACACACCGCTCCACCGATCGCCGCGATGCGCGCCCCCAGGGGTGCGCTGCAGCATGTTATCCTGCTGGATGTCATATGATGCCCAGTCAGGATAACAGAACCACTTCCCGGACGTCAATCCGCTATAGGGCGGGCGGGAAGTGGTTAACGAAACAAAATAAATAAAAACGAATTTCAGGAGTAACTAAATAAATTTATTTTTCAGACGAAAATGAAGTTCCGGAAAAAAAATATTTCAGTGTGCACATGTCTAATATTAATGCAAATGTTTGGAAGTCAGGCAAGCCAAGACTGGCACGTAACATCCTTCTCAGAGCAAAACAACAAGGTGGAGTGGGATTACCGAACATACAGCTTTACCACAGGGCAACAATACTTGACCAACTCAAAGCATGGTTTGAACCTACTCCTACCAAACGCTGGGTCAATATAGAGAAAAATATTTTACTAAACAGAAACTTAACTTCCCTACTGATAGCGAGTGCCACACATCAGAAAGTTTATATAGACAGTGCAGCCACTATCTTGGCAGCAGTGGAAGCTTGGAACACATCACTATGAGAGCTTCCCTACAATGATTCCCTCAAAGCCATAACCATTCCTACAACAGCCTATGAATACCTCATCCCCTCATTTTCAATGGCCCCCAGATCTAATATGGATCAACTGTCTTTAGACGAGATGCTAAAATCCCAAGATATGCAAACCTTATATAAAGCAGCACAAATAAAACACTTCCACAGATATCACCCCAATCCCTATGTCAAGGTGAACAATGCAATCTGGACATATTTTTAGAGTATGATGTGACCCAAGAAAGGAATTTTGTGGTTCTATAAGTACCTAAACAATCAACAGGCCACGACCAAACCTCCTCAAATTATTAAATGCGAAAAAATTATACAAAAAGAGTACCCCCTAGCAGACTGGAATAAAGCCGTTAATATGACTTTGAGCTCCTCCCATTGTACCCCTCACTGGGATAATGCTATAAAAATAGCCTACAATTGGTATTTGACACCAGCCAAACTTAACCTTATATACCCAGATACATCTGCGGTATGCTGGCGCAATTGTGGACAAACCGGTGGCCTACTCCACATTTTATGGTCATACAGGATTATTAAAATGTTCTGGAAATCAGTCCCCGCTTTAATTTCACATATCACTAAAACAAGCACTAAGCTAAACCAAACTATGGCCATTTTTGGAATGCAGTTAGACAGTTTTCCCAAACAATCCTTAACAATAGTCTCCCATATCTTAATAGCAGCCCGAATGACAATAACAAATAATTGGAAAAAAACGACAGCTCCTAATAAAGCCGAAGTTATATACAGAGTGAATACAAACTACATCTGTGAAAAGTACATAGCAAGTCAAAACAACTCAATTCACTCATTTGACATAAAATGGATGTCTTGGACACAGGAGTATAACTTGACCCACTTCTGAAATAGTCTTTAATTGATGCCCTCTGACTCACTCGGACAACTCAAATCTTGGCCCCCCCTAAATGTCCGAGGGACAGGGGAAGGCCGACAGGGGAGGGCCGAGAGCACAAGACCCGTCAACAATTTAACAACTTAGGTTTTTTATAAATGATACCTCCATACCCAATATGCTTGGTTAACAATCTGGAATGGAAATGTATGCCACACTAAATGGTTGGATGAGGCTATAGGACATAGCTGTCTGTTATCCAGTTTTTGTAATATATATAGACAGTAACAGTTTTATATTATAATACTCAATTTGGTATATAGATATAGATAACAACTGCAAGGAACTAAAGCTGCATTTGATGGCACAGTGGTGGCAATTTATGGGTACAGTGGCTGCATTTTATGGCACAGTTACGGCAACTGATGGCACAGTAGCTGCATTTGATGGGCACAGTGGCTGCAATTGATGGGTTTTTTTTTTCAGTTTGTTTGCGCCACCCAAAAATCTTGAGCACCAGCCCCCACTGCTTAGGATTCATATCGATATGAGTATAAAAAACGTCATTAATTGTAGTCACCACCTCTCGCCAGTATCCAACCAATTTAGAACACTTCCACAACATATGTATTAGATCAGCGGGAGATTTTTGGTACCGTGGACATGAGACAAACATTGTGTAGGTGATAATTTTTTTTTATAATTCATACTTTAGTAAACATTTTTCTCTTAGTACAATTAAAATTTACATGGCATATCCACATGGGAAAAAAAAAAAGATAATATTCAGTATGGTAACTTACATATACAAATCATTACTAACGAATGGCTCCCTCAACACCACCCCCCATATACCCAGGAGAAGAGAGAGACAAAAAAACCCTTTCCTTTTTCTTCTTATGAAATACAATAAAAATAAATAACTTCAAGTGCTTGTGTTCTGTGTGTATTGTTAACCTAAATATGTGTGAAGGAGAAGAATCTTCCAGTGCTTGTGCTCTATGTGCATGTTATACGTGGAAGAAAAAAAAAAAAAGACACCCCCCATCCCCCACCCCTCCCTCCCTCCTAACTCACTCCCCTTCCTCTTTCTACACATGAAACAACTTGTTTAAGTGAAATCTTCCCATATATTACAGGGGGGGGAGGTTACTCCCCATTCCCCTTACTTCCCTCCCCTCTCCCTCATCCCTTCCTTTATTAAACTCAAACGTGTGATTAAAATAAACTTGGTTAATAAAGTGCTATAAACGAAATAATTTAAAATCTCCACGTGCTTTTGTATATTATTTAACGTAATACGTTTAAAAAAAAAAAAGTAAAATTTTCAATAGTGTTAGAAAAATAAATAATTTAGAATCTTCAAGTGCTTGTGCTCTATATGTGTGTTATACGTGAGGAAGAGAGAAAAAAAAAAAAACATTTGGGAGTGCTATTAAAATGAATACTTTAAAATCTTTAGTGTCTGTGCTCTGTGTATATTATTAACCTAATACAAAAAAAAAAGGGAGTAAATAGATGTCGCGGAGGGAGCCATCCTCCATAATTAACATACGCCACATAATCACAAATCCAATTTAATAATCTTTATTCTTAAAAAAGAATGGAAAAAAAGAAATGTTGTGGATTGTTCCTTAGTTATCTTCCCATTATCAAATTCCCCTTGAAAATGAGTCCAAACTTCCGGCAATAGCTTCTAGTTAATTTCATCTCTGTCTAACTCCTGATCAAGACTTTCCCATTTTACCCATATTTTTTCAAATGTATCCTATTTGTTTCTGATCTTATAAACCCACCTTTCTGCCTCCATCATCCTATCCACCTCCCTTTTCCAATCTCCTAATGTAGGGCATGTAGCCTGTTTCCAGTACGTTGGTATTAATCTCTTTGCTGCATTTAATAAATGTGGTGTTATACTGTTTTTATAAGATTTTATAGCTCCAGTAGTCCCATGGAACAGGAAGTATACTGGTGTTAGTTCTATACACTTATTTGACATTCTTTTGATCTATGGGGCTATTTGGTCCCAGAATACCCTAATCTTAGGGCATGTCCACCAAATATGAAGAAATGTACCTCTCTCTTTAGATCCCCTCCAGCAGCGATTATCGGTGTTTGGATATATCTGTGCTAATCGCGCCGGGGTTCTGTACCATCTAGTCAAGAATTTATATGCCATTTCCTAAATAGATGAGCTTACGGACAAGGAATGTGTTACTTCTATTAATTTTCTTGTTTGTGATGGAATGAATGTACAATTTAATTCATTTTCCCATTCATATGGTGTTGTAATTTCTTGTTTGCTAAGCATTAATTTATACATTTGCAAAAGTAAATGATTGGGTTTTAATATCTTCATGCACATCTTCTCAAATGTAGTTAAAGTATTCTGGGACCTTACTTGGTGTTCTATTTTTTTAAAGAAATTTAGCATTTGACTGTATCTCCATCCTGCCATCTTCATGTCTCCTTGTGATGATACCAATTCTACTTGGGGTATAAGAGTTCCCAAAGGAGCGTATCTTAAACACATTGTATTCCCTCCTGATTCCCATGGACCCAATGCTCCCTTCTCTTCTCCAGGGGGGAACCATGGATACCCTCCCAATGGGTCTAAAGGGGATATTCTTTGAGCATATTTTCCGGTTTTGTTTATTCTGTCCCACACTGCTAGTGTGTTTTGAGTTAGTGGAGATGTCCATTTGGATAGTCCCCTATCCTTGTCTGGTATCCATGGTGCTCCCGCTAAGTCTCTTTCTGCCATGTTTTTCTCAATCAACACCCATGCTTTATTTTCAGAGTCGTGACACCAATTTAAAATGTGTACTAGAGACATTGCTCTGTAGTACATTGCAATGTCTGGTAACCCAACTCCTCTCTCCCTTTTACTTCTGCGTAGGATGTTGTATGCTATTCTAGCACTTCCATTCTTCCATATGAAGGATAGAAATGCTTTACATACCTTTTTGAAATATATTTGGGGTAGTGGTATGGGTACTGTATACAAGATATATAATAATCTGGGTAATATGTTCATTTTAAGGGTGTCAATCCTTCCGAACAACGTTAACGTATGTCCTTTCCAACTGTGCAGATCATCTATTATTTTAGGGAGCTGTAGTTTCGTTCATATAAGAGTTTTACATCTGCATATGTGTACTCCCAGATAGAAAAAAGATTTCTTGTTCGATATAAATGGGTATTTATTTTTCAGGCATGTGATTAATGAAGGTGGCATATGACTGGGTAATAATACCGATTTCTCTAGATTAATTTTAAAATTTGATAATTTCCCATATCTCATCACCTCCTGCATCACTTCTTTAATGGATTCTTGGGGTTTTGAAAGAAAAAATAACAAATCATCAGCATATGCTGAAACTTTGTACTCTCTAGATCCAATTCCTACTCCTAGTATTTCTTTACTTTCCCTTATTTTGCATAGGAAAGTTTCTAACACAAGGGTGAATAGTATTGGGGACAATGGGCAACCCTGCCTTGTGCCATTTCGTATATCAAAACCACCTGACAGGGTCCTAATAACTTTCACCCTTGCCCTTGGTCCAGCGTATAGTGCTGATACCCACCACAACATCCGTTCCTCCAGGCCTATTCCCTTTAGTACTTCCATCATGAATATCCAGCTCACTCTATCAAAGGCCTTTTGGCGTCCATTGATAGCACTACCCTTAGTGTCTTGTTAGGTCGATTCTGTATCCAATGGAGGACACGAAGGGCCCGAATTGTATTATCTTTGGTTTCCAGTCCCATCATGAACCCTGTTTGATCAGAGTGTACTAACTGTATTACTTTGTCCTGCAATCTAGTTGCTAATATTTTTGCTAGTAATTTGGTGTCTGAGTTTAGAAGGGAAAGGGGTCTATAGTTTGCACAGTATTGTAGGTCTTTCCCAGGTTTTGGTATTACTGTTACAAAGGCTAACAATGCCTCTGGGGGTAACGGATTAATGGCTGTAATTTGGTTGAAATAATTACATAGTGGTGTAATCAAAATATTAATACATTTTTTATAATACGCATTTGTTAGGCCATCTGGCCCCAGACTTTTCCCCATCGGTAGATTTTCTAACGCTTTTTTTATTTCCTCTACCATAATCTGCTCCTCCAACCTCTCCACCACTTTCGAAGGAAGAGGTGGTAGTGCAGATTCTTTAATATAATCTCTTATTTCCCACCTTTGGCCCCCTTCTTCTAGTCTCAACGAGATTGGTTGGACATTATATAGGCCCCTATAAATATGTTCAAATTCCATAGCTATAGATTTTGTGTCTATTATCTGTTTATTGTTTGCTCGGATACTATGAACATGGGAAATTTCCTGTTGTTTTTTTAATTGTCTGGCTAATAATATGACACACTTATTCCCATGCTCATAAAATCTATATTTGTCTTTTGTCTTACTGTCCAGATGTGTTGAGAGTTTTATTCTAAGTGTTTCCAACTGTT
The DNA here is from genome assembly GCA_037953035.1 of Aquarana catesbeiana. Taxonomy (NCBI): domain Eukaryota; kingdom Metazoa; phylum Chordata; class Amphibia; order Anura; family Ranidae; genus Aquarana; species Aquarana catesbeiana. The sequence continues at coordinate 756,036 of JBBHAA010000512.1, read as the reverse complement.
TAGCTTCCTCAGGGTCAAGACTGTTTTTATGTTTAGTCTCTAGCTCATGTATGTTTCCTAATAATTCCTCCATCTCCTTCCTTTTCTTTTTTTTTAACCCGTGAACCATGAGCTATCAACTCCCTCCTAATGACGGCCTTATGGGCCTCCCATATCGTTTGTTCTGATACTTCTCCTGATGTATTTTCTTCAAAGTACCTTATCATTTTATTCTGTATATCTTCCACTATCTGTTTGTCATCTAGCAATGGCTCATTTAATCGGCATGTCTGCTCCTATTGACCCGCAGATACTGGAAGAAACTTCATCACCACTGGTGCATGATTGGAAATCGTTATTGGTTCTATTGTTACACCTCTCACCTGTTCCAGATAATATTGATCCACCATGAATAGATCCAATCTAGAGTATACTTTATGGGTCTTTGAGTAATAGCTATAATCCTTCAACCCCTTGTTAAAGGCCTGCCAACTATCTACCAAATGGAGGCATTGTAGATATTTTTTCACTTGTTTAAGCTCTTTAAATGAAAATTCTACTTTTCCTGATGTAGTGTCTAATTTAGGGTCCAAAATAATATTAAAATCCCCCCCCCCAGAATTACACATCCCTCCCTGAATGTATCCAATTTTCTTAACGTTTTCAACAGAAAATCTACCGTACCATTATTTGGGGCATATATGGAGGCAAATGTATAACATAATCCATACAATGTACCTTTAATGAATAAAAACCTCCCCTCTGGGTCTGTTTGTACTGCCGTGGAAATCAAGGGACATGTTTTCCCAAAAGCTATAGATACCCCCCTTGCTCTTGCTATTGGGGATAGTGTGTGAAACCATTGGTTATATTGAGATAATGGTAGCTTAGGAACTGATCCTGGCATAAAGTGTGTCTCCTGCACGTAGATTATATCCACAGCCTGGTGACGCACTTCCTGCCATAGACGGCCCCTTTTCTGAGGTGAGCTCAAACCCCTTACATTATATGTCATGATCTTCAGTGAATTATCCATCATTTATTTTCTCAAGAAATGCATAAAGTCTACACATTTTTAACTTACTGCCGTCTGTTACATTATCCTTTTGTATTAGGGAATCTGTACCGAAATCTAAAAAAACAAATTCACCACAACAAAACACCCTACTAATTAGGGTGTACCATCTACCAGGAGGATAAGCCCATACGGGCACTCCTTGCCCACCCCTCACCCACCCGACCTTCCGCTTAATGCGGATTATCCAATCCCTCATCAGGACCTACCTACTTGTAATGAGGGAACCTTTTTTCTCATTTATACCCCGGATAATTTTTTCTAATTTCTCTTATGAGGCTGCTTCTATTACTCCTTTTCTATATTCGGCACTGGGGGGGGGGGGGGAGGGGGGGGAGGAAAAGGCACATTAAAAAAAAATTAAAATAAAATAAAAAATAAAAAAATTCCCCTTTCCCCTTCCCCTCCCTATCCTTCATCCCCCCTTAGTGATTCATAACATTTCTATTTATACTTTCTATTTAAGTCCTTTGTCAACTCTTCTCTGGAACTTGAGACTAGGGCTCAGAACGTTGTATTACAAAGTTTACATTATTTCTTCTCCAATCTGCAAAATCAATTAAGGGGAGGTCCAATATCTCCACAAACATTTTTAGGTCATCCTTTGTACGGAGTACCAACGTTTTCCCATTTCGTGAGGCTATTAAACAAAAGGGGAATCCCCATCGATATCTAATTTCCTGACTGCTGCATTGCTACCAATAATGAACGCAGCATTTTGCGCTGCATTAAAGTTCTGCATGATATGTCAGGGAATAAAGCAATTTGCGTCTCTTCAAATTTAATCAAGGGTGTGTCTCGTACAGTCCTCATTATAATCTCCTTCACAGGGTATTTATGAATTTTGCATATCACATCCTTGGCCTTTCTTTATTCTGCTTTATCAGAGGGTTAGTACAGTGAACTCTGTCTATTTCCACTGGTTCCAGCATGCTTGACCCTATGATTTGCGAAAAAGGTTTTTGTACCGTTTCTAAGAGATCTTTATTATTATATTTATCAGGTAAGTCCCGTATCCGTATATTTTGCCGGCGTTCCCTATTCTCAATATCATCCAACTGATCTCTATAGGTATTCAACATGTCTTCCTGCTGTCTGATAATGTCTTGGACCTCTCCCACAGCTTGTTTAATCGCGTCTTGGCCATCTTCCAGCACTTCCACTCTATTTCCCACTGCCACTATTTCTTCCCTGAGTTCCTCCACCACTTCTTTACATGACCTCTCTACCGTGGATGTTAACTCTTGTATGTCTGTTTTTGTGGGTAATGCTCTTAACATTTCTCTAATGCCTCTAAAGTCCTGGTCATTGCTACCCTTTATTGGTTCTCTCTCTATTTCTGTATCCTCTATGAAGAGTATATGTTCCTTAGTGGCACCTTCCATCAGCTCAGCATGGGGTGCAGGTGATGTTAATCCATCTGGTTTTTGGATTGTCTCTGGGGGACCCTTCCCTATTCCTGCATAACCCTGGTCATCTCCTTTTGGGTCTGCTAATAGGGTAGCAGTTCTTATTGGGTCATTTGAGTTCTCTTTGGGGGTTACTTTCAGGATTATTCCCGGCTTGTTTACTAACTGTATTGCTCTATCCTTGGAGGGCATTAGTGTCTCCAGCCCCTGCCCTGTTGGGGTATCCCCCAGCTCTGGGAGTCCATCTTTGCCTTTTTTAAGTCCATTCCCCCACCAAATTTCTTCCATACCTTTGGGTGTCTGCGGACTACCCCTCTGCTCCAAATCAATGAGCGTTGTGTGTCCATTGCAGCCACCTCCACTTCGCTCCTCTCCTCCTTCAGACATCCGCCTGCCTCTCCCGTTCATAAGTGGGCTCCGGTTCTGTGGGCTGTGGATGTGGGCAGTGTGAAGCATGGGTGAGCCGCGGCCGGCTTTCCCCTGAAGTCCTCTAAATTCTGGGCTTCCATATCGGCGCATCTCTGCTCCTGCAGTGCCACCGATCTTCTCCACTCTCTGCGGCATCATGTATGCTCTCAGTCTGCCGGTCATGTTCCTGCTACCCCCTCCGGCTGGCTGAAGAGCTGCATGCCTGCGAGTGGTCATCTCTACCTCCACTGCAATTCCACCGCTCTCTCTCACCTGCTGCCTCTGCGTGCAGCTAACGTCTGGAGCTGAGGCTATCAATCTCCAATCAGGTGCAGCTTTCTCTCTCTTTGGTCCGGGTGTGTGAGGGAGCTCTCACTTCACACATCTACTCCTCCCATCCCCCCAGATCAAGGTGATAATGAAACTAAAGGTGCTGTTTCCAAAATTGTTTGCCAGACATCATCTGAAATATCCCCTAGGTCTATCTCCCACCCTCTTCTACCTGGGCTGACACCATTATCTTGATATGATCTTATAAGTTGGCCGTATAAAGATGAAATAATGCCTTTTTTCTCAGTCGCCACTGCTAATGAAATTAAGAGTGGCATCGATCTTATCACTATCTTTTCCTGTTTAAACTGTACCGCGTGCCATAATTGTAGATATTTAAAAACATTACGATGAGGCAATTGAAAAGATTCTTTCAGATCGTGAAAGGAGCGTAGAACGTTATGTGAATAAAGCTGGGCTATATATTGAAGCCCCTGGGAACACCAACGCTCAAATCCCTCCAATTTACATAGTTCCTATTCCCCCAAAGTGGTAAGTACTCCGAAGCCCCTTTTTATTTCATTATATTCCTCATTTCCTGCCAGACCCTATTCATAATTGTCAATGTTGGACCTTTACAGGTATAAGTGAAAGCTCCAGATTCCAGCTGAGCCAGAAGATTGTAACAAGAACAATTTCTTAATAATAGGGCCTATATAGGATCTTCTCAATTCACAACTCCCCAACCAACAAAATGCTTGCTGCAGAATTGATAGCTTAATCCTAGGACTTTTCCTTTCCATAATAGCCTTCGAAATAATGATTCTATTTTTTTGAACCATTTAAGAGGTATCCATATTGGTGAATTGTGAAGGACGTATAATAATTGAGGGACCCAAATCATTTTTATAAGATTTGCTCGGCCTACCACCGATAACGGCAGCTTGATCCACATCATGCTCTTAAGTTGGAATTTGGTGAGAATAGGAGATAAACTATATATTAAGTAATCTTCTACCCTAGAATGTATCCATATTCCCAAAAATTTAAACAATGACACAGTTTTAATTTGCTAAACCTCTCTTAATATGAACAAACTGGGATTATCTAAAGGAAGTATAACAGATTTATCCCAATTAATAACATATCCAGAGAAGAACCAACATTTTGTATAAGCTACATCAAAGAACTTAAAGAGTTATCTATCCCCAAGAAGCAACAAAGCATCATCTTCATACAATGAGATTTTCTCTAATAAATCCACAAATAGATTCCGATTGCCGGACGGCTTCAGCCAATGGTTCAAGGGCCAGTGCAAATAGCAGAGGAGACAGGGGACACCAATGTCTAGTACCTCTATATAATGAAAAAAATTCTGAAACCAAACCATTTATTTGCATACAGGCCCTCAGAGCAGGGCCGGACTGACCTACCGGGATACTGGGAAATTTCCCGGTAGGCTGCTTGACCTGGGGCCCCTTTGAGCTAAGCCGTGGCTGTGGGCAGCTGCAGTGCTCCCCCTCCCTCCTCCTGTCCCAAACAGCAGGCACAGAATTCAGTGTGAAAAGTTTGTCCGCACTGTGACAAAAGTCCCGCCCTCCTCCTAGACCATCTCGCATGATAGACGCAGTGTTCTGTCTATCACACAAGCTGGTCTAGGAGGAGGGCGGGACTTTTGTCACAGGCAGCGTGGTCGAACATTTCACACTGAACTCCGACCGTGACACAGCGGGACATGGATGCCTGCTGTGTGCAATTCAGCCAGGCACTGACTGTAGTGAGGCTGCAATGATGAGCATGGTAATGCTGCAATTATGGGCACAGTGAGGCTGTAATTATGGGCACGGTAAGGCTGCAATTATGGGCATGGTAAGGCTGCAATTATGGGCATGGTGAGGCTGCAATTATGGGCACGGTAAGGCTGCAATTATGGGCACGACGAGGCTGCAATTATGGGCACGACGAGGCTGCAATTATGGGCACAGTAAGGCTGCAATTGTGGGCACAGTAAGGCTGAAATTGGCATGGTAAGGCTGCAATTATGGGCACGGTAAGGCTGCAATGGGCATGGTAAGGCTGCAATTATGGACACGGTAAGGCTGCAATTATGGGCACGGTAAGGCTGCAATTATGGGCACGGAAAGACTGCAATTGTGGGCATGGTGAGGCTGCAATGATGAGCACGGTAAAGCTGCAATTGTGGGCACAGTAAAGCTGCAATTGTGGGCATGGTAAGGCTGCAATTATGGGCACGGTAAAGCTGCAATTGTGGGCACGGTAAGGCTGCAATGGGCATGAGAAGGCTGCAATTATGGGCACGGTAAGGCTGCAATGATGAGGCTGGTAAGGCTGCAATTGTGGGCATGGTAAGGCTGCAATGATGGGCACAGTAAGGCTGCAATTATGGGCACGGTGAGGCTGCAATGATGGGCACGGTGAGGCTGCAATGATGATGCACGGTCAGGCTACAATGATGGGCACAGTAAGGCTGCAATGATGGACATGGTGAGGCTGCAATTATGGGCATGGTGAGGCTGTAATGATAGGCACTGTGAGGCTGCATTGATGGGTACAGTGAGGCTGCAATGATGGGCACAGTGAGGCTGCATTGATGGGCAGTGAGGCTGCCATGATGGGCACCGTGAGGCTGCAATAATGGGCACAGTGAGGCTGCATTGATGGGCAGTGAGGCTGCATTGATGGGTACAGTGAGGCTGCATTGATGGGCACAGTGAGGCTGCATGGATGGGCACAGTGAGGCTGCATTGATGGGCACAGTGAGGCTGCATTTGAGGGGCACTGGTGAGGCTGCATTGATCTCCTGTACCATGCCCACAGCCTCCGACATCTCCTGTACCATGCCCGCAGCCTCTGCCATCTTGACATCTTCTGTACCATGCCCATAGCCTCTGACATCTCCTGTACCATGCCCACAGCCTGTGACATCTCCTGTATCATGTCTGCAACTTTTGACCATCTCCTGTACTATGACCGCAGCCTCTAACCATCTCTTGTATCATGTCCACAACCTCTGATCATCTCTTGTCTTATATCATGTCTGCAGTCTCTGAGGGAGTCTGGAGAGGAGTCAAGAATGGGAGCGCCGCTGGGATGGGGTCATGGGAGAAGTCAGACTTGTGTGAACTGTGGAGAGGAGACTATAGGAAAACCATAGCCACCAAGCTGGAGCAGACTGATTAAGCCCTGTAAGGTGCACCTGAGAGGAGGTCAGTGACAGCACCGCCAGGCCAGTCTGGGGGGATCACTGATGTAAGGGGGAGTGAATACAATAATGTAAGGGGGCACTGATATAAAGGTTTCCCCCTTATATCAGTAACCCACCCCCCTTACCTTAGTGTATTCTTTCTGCGGAAGGTCGTCTCTGGTCATCAGAGTGCCCCCACATTCCCTAAGTCCCAGGTGTCCCCCTTGATAATTGCTCCACTTTTACAACTTTTAACTGAAATTTGCTGATATATATATATATATATATATATATATATATATATATATATATATATATATATATATAGTGGGGACGGAAAGTATTCAGACCTCCTTAAATTTTTCACTCTTTGTTATATTGCAGCCATTTGCTAAAATCATTTAAGTTCATTTTTTTCCTCATTAATGTACATACAGCACCCCATATTGACAGAAAAACACAGAATTGTTGACATTTTTGCAGATTTATTAAAAAAGAAAAACTGAAATATCACATGGTCCTAAATATTTAGACCCTTTGCTGTGACACTCATATATTTAACTCTGTCCATTTCTTCTGATCGTCCTTGAGATGGTTCTACACCTTCATTTGAGTCCAGCTGTGTTTGATTATACTGATTGAACTTGATTAGGAAAGCCACACACCTGTCTATATAAGACCTTACAGCTCACAGTGCATGTCAGAGCAAATGAGAATCATAAGGTCAAAGGAACTGACTGAGGAGCTCAGAGACAGAATTGTGGCAAGGCACAGATCTGGCCAAGGTTACAAAAATATTTCTGCTGCACTTAAGGTTCCTAAAAGCACAGTGGCCTCCATAAGCCTTAAATGGAAGACGTTTGGGACGACCAGAACCCTTCCTAGAGCTGGCCGTCCAGCCAAACTGAGAAGAGCCTTGGTGAGAGAGGTAAAGAAGAACCCAAAGATCACTGTGGCTGAGCTCCAGAGATGCAGTCGAGAGATGGGAGAATGTTGTAGAAAGTCAACCCTCCACCAGTTGGGGCTTTATGGCAGAGTGGCCTGACGGAAGCCTCTCCTCAGTGCAAGACACATGAAAGCGCCCATGGAGTTTGCAAAAAAACACCTGAAGGACTCCAAGATGGTGAGAAATAGGATTCTCTGGTCTGATGAGACCAAGATAGAACTTTTTGGCCTTAATTCTAAGCGGTATGTGTGGAGAAAACCAGGCACTGCTCATCACCTGTCCAATACAGTCCCAACAGTGAAGCATGGTGGTGGCAGCATCATGCTGGGGGGACTGTTTGCAATTGAGGGAAAGATGAATGCGGCCAAGTACAGGGATATCCTGGACGAAAACCTTCTCCAGAGTGCTCAGGACTGTTCAACTGTTCTTGAATGGCCCAACCAGAGCCCTGACCTAAACCCAATTGAGCATCTCTGGAGAGACCTAAAAATGGCTGTCCACCAACGTTTACCATCCAACCTGACAGAACTGGAGAGGATCTGCAAGGAGGAATAGCAGAGGATCCCCAAATCCAGGTGTGAAAAACTTGTTGCATCTTTCCCAAAATGACTCATGGCTGTATTAGATAAAAAGGGTGCTTCTACTAAATACTGAGCAAAGGGTCTGAATACTTAGGACCATGTGATATTTCAGTTTTTCTTTTTTAATACATTTGCAAAAATGTCAACAATTCTGTGTTTTTCTGTCAATATGGGGTGCTGTGTGTACATTAATGAGGAAAAAAAATGAACTTAAATGATTTTAGCAAATGGTTGCAATATAACAAAGAGTGAAAAATTTAAGGGGGTCTGAATACTTTCTGTCCCCACTGTATATGTTTCTTTTCTTCAGCATCTGTTGAGTCTTAATCAAGGGGACTTTTTGAACCCTTGAAACATGTTGGATTTAACTGTATTGGATTCTCAATAAATACAACTCTACTGGTGCTTTTTGGCTTGTACGCTGGTTGTCACGAGCAGTGGCGTATCTAAGGTATAGTAGCGCCATGGGGGGGGCAGCAAAAGCCGCTCCCGCACAAAAAAAACCCACCCTTCTTCCCGTGGCCATCTCCCGCACCAATATAGCCTCCGCCCCTGCGGCCGGCCTGCTGGAGCTTGGCTTCGGCAGACCAATTGCTTATGTTGCTACTTGGCCTGGGGAGGGGAGTGACAGGCACCCCCATGATGGCCGATGACTGCCCATATCGGATACATATAGGGTAGAGTAACAGTGGTGGAGGCAAAGCCTAATGCTCCGCTTACCCCTCTCTGCGAGGCATCATCTTCTCCCCGGAGCAGAGAATGTGATGTGAGGTGTGGAAGAGAAGAGGACAGGAGAAGGATTGGATGACGGCCCGAACCCCCAGCAGCAGCACCAAGTATAGCAACCTAGTAGCAGCCAGGTAGTACTTCTTGATCGTCATCATGTTCATGTGTGTGTGTGCCAACTGCCAAGCAGAAGCAAGCAGCCACAAATAGTGCTCAGTGGATTAAATAAATATGCATAGCCATATATATCATAAATAAACTGTAATAAAGTGTTTTGTGAACAGCTGTTGCACAAAACACTTTATTACACTTTATTTATGATATCCATGGATATGCATATTTATAATTTATTTAATCTATATTGAGCACTATATTTCTGTAGCACTGACCCCCGAAGGAGCTGCTGGTATTTGATTGGGCCTGTACCCCCTATAACTTGGCTCAGTCCCCTTGACACAGCTGTGGTGCAGTGTTAGTGTGAAACTAACAGTGAAGGATAACCCCACAATGTGCAATATAACAACAGTATACCTTTGTTATTACCTGGGTATCCAATGTTCCACCTGCTGGAAAAGGAAGAACACTCCACACAAGTTGTACTTAACCAGGAACGTAACTTTTACTGGAATCAGTATAAAAGTATTATTACAATATTTGCACTGTCACACAAACATAGTGAAACAGCCCACTGAGTATACACAACAATCTGTACACATAAGGTTGTCTTAACTGACCCCTGGAAGTGCGTCTCCAAGTGGGACTAATGCTCAGAGCACAAACGCCTTAACTCTGAGCACCTTCCCACTTCCAGCACACTCTGGCAATCACAGGAATGCAATGTTAATCAATAATGCACAACACAATTCCTAGGGAGCTCCCCCTACTTTATAATGCAATTCCTTTTATCTTTAGCAGGATGCAAGGCCTTGCAATGAGAGATGCGGTCCTTTCAGTCTTCTGTCTTCTGCTAGCTAATTATAAATTGCAATCCAATGGTTAAATAAACCAGGGTTAGACAAAGTAGATGCCGAAGACTATTCTTGTGGTGCAGTAACCTGCAACTGTCTCAGATGCAATTAACTCTGTGCAACACAGTGCTATTAGTGCAGTGAAGGATAGGCTTGAGGCCTATTTGAACTCAGTCTCTAGTTCCTTCAATCCTCCTGTGTGGACCCCAGGTGCTTGTACTGTACATTACATCACCCAGGATGCACAAGAAGAGAGGAGGGGCCATCAGGGAGCAGCACGCCGTGAGACGTCTTATTATTACAGGCATTAGCTGAGCCTGTGTACTAATTATTTTTTACAGGAGTTTAGAGACACCAGGGCTGCCACCATCAGGGGAGGGGGGAGGAGGGGCAGCCAGTACAGATGTAGGGGGCCTGGACTCCAACAGGACCACAGAAGGCCCCATGATACTCTCCTGGTCCCCCCACGTAGTGTCCTCCCCCCTCACATCCCCCTGTGTCCCCTGTCCACACTGCATCCCTCTTTGTCCTCATCACACTGCATCCCTCTGTCTGTCCCCAGCATCCCTTTCTGTTCTTGTCGCACTGTGTCCCTCCCTGTCCCTGGTGTCCCTCTCTGTCCTCAGCTCCCTCTCTGTCCTCGTCGCACTGCACCCCTCTCTGTCCCCAGTGTCCCTCCTTGTCCCTGGTTATCTGAAAGATGGGTTTCAAATGTTTTGACAGGGGCACAGTTTCAGTGCTTGCCATAGGCACCATTTTCACTAGATACGCCTCTGGTCATGAGGACAGAAAGTAAATGAATAGAGCTTGTAAACTTTACAGCATCTCAAACAACACAAATATGTTGTTTTCACTTTAAAATGGCACTGAACAGGGGGCCTTGCAGTACCCTGCCTTAAAAACTCCTATAATGGTCTAAATCTTTCCTCTTGTCTCTTTCCATGCCACTTACAAAATGCCTATTTGCACCCACTTCACCACAGTGGAATGTTCACCTTTCCCTATTTACATCTTAATCTGCACTCCCCCCACTCATAGGCCCAAACTCTGACCCCGCAACATACCCTTCAAGATTGGGACTTGTGAAATATTCTTGTAGTTTCATTTTCCTGCATCTACCTCTCTTGGGACTCTTCCATACCCCTGTATTCCTTCCTCCCTGCCTATGGTGGTGGTCGATTGGGGTTAAGTATGTCTATGACTTGGCATTGGCTAATACCAGCCCTTTACCCCAAGCATCGTACACAGACAAGATGTTGAGGTAAAAAAGAACAGACCTTATTAAACAGAAATACAGGTTTTTATACACTTTAGGGGCAGTCCCCACATGAACAATAAAAACAAATATTACACATTGGGTTAAAGATCCCACAATGGTTCGGTAAGGAGGTAAAGTTGCATCCCGGTCCTCCAGTTCTCTGTGTGTTCCGGGAGACATGGACTTGAATCCGAAGTAAAACTACTCCAAAGGTCCCCCAGGCACACACCTCCCAAAGAATAGACCCCCTCAAATGCCATGGCCCATACTCAGTAGGCAAGAGGCTGGCCTGAAGTGCCCTCAAAAAAAGCCCCTGTCTTGGTTGGGTCTGTCCCAATCCCTATTCTAGGTGTTTGTTTCCGCTCTGCACGCATCTCTTCCAGATTCTTTGGGTCCAACTAAACTACCTTATAAGGACAATTGTGAGAAGGAGTTGGGCAAAACCCCTGATTAGGGATGAACCGAACACCCCCCCCCCCCGGTTCGGTTCGCACCAGAACCTGCGAACGGACCGAAAATTTGTGCGAACGTTAGAACCCCATTGACGTCTATGGGACTCGAAAGTTTGAAATCAAAAGTGCTCATTTTAAAGGCTAATTTGCGTGGTATTGTCCTAAAAAGGGTTTGGGGACCCGGGTACTGCCCCAGGGGACATGTATCAATGCAAAAAAAACTTTTAAAAACGGACGTTTTTTCGGGAGCAGTGATTTTAATGATACTTAAAGTTAAAAAAAAAAAAAAAAGTGAAATATTCCTATATCGTACCTGGGAGGTGCGTGTTTCCGTGATTAGAACAGTCCCTACACAAAATGTCATTTTTAAAGGAAAAAAAGTCATTTAAAACTGCTTGCGGCTTTAATGTAATGTCGGGTCCTGGCAATATGGATGAAAATCAGTGAGACAAACAGCATGGGTACCCCCCAGTCCATTACCAGGCCCTTTGGGTCTTGTATGGATATTAAGGGGAACCCCGCACCTAAATTAAAAAAAGGAAAGGCGTGGGGCCACCAGGCCCTATATACTCTGAACAGCAGTATACAGGCGGTGCAAACAAGACAGGGACTGAAGGTTTGTTGTTAAGTAGAATCTGTTTGTAATTTTGAACTGGTACATTTTTAACGTGTTTAGCTCCAGCCAAAAAATCTATTTTAAGCTTTTTGGAAAACATAGGGAAGGGTTATCACCCCTGTGACATTTGTTTTGCTGTCTGTGCTCCTCTTCAGAAGATTTCACCTCATTTTTTGTCCCAATGACAAATGTTTTTTGAAAATGTGGGTTTTTTTTGTGAAACAAGGATTGGTGATAAAGAATCAGTGGAAAGGAGAAACGTTTTTCCCATATTAACTCTAACAGGAGAGAATTTCCCTTCCTAGGGGTAGATTTCATCTCACTTCCTGTTGTCTCCTTCTGTTTGCAAGTAGGAGTCGTTTGTAAGTTGGATGTTTGAAAGTAGGGGCCTGCCCTATAAACTCTGCAGAAATTTGGGCCTTAGGTGTTGTTGTGGCCACAACACTGTAAGCCCTCATAGGGCCCTGCTGTGAAATATTAGATCAAGAATTGTAATGACATGCCCCTGTTGAACAGGGGCAGAAAAATTGGGCCTTTGGTGGTGGTGGTGCTAGTGCCACAACACTGTAAGTCCTCACTCCCTCTTGGTGGGTGCAGAAACGGGCCCTGCTGTGAAATATTAGATCAAGAATTGTAATTACATGTCCCTGTTGAACAGGGGCAGAAAAATTGGGCCTTAGGCACTGGTGCTGGTGCCACAACACTGCAACCCCTCACATGTACTCTAGTTGAAATGCAGAAACGAGCCCTGCTGCAAAGTATTGCATCAAAAATTGTAATTACAGGCCCCTGTTAAACAGGGGCTGAAAAATTGGGCCTTAGGCACTGGTGCTGGTGCACTGCACTGCACTGCAACACCTCACAGATACTCTAGTTGGAACGCAGAAACGAGCCCTGCTGCAAAGTATTCCATCAAAAATTGTAATTACACGCCCCTGTTAAACAGGGGCTGAAAAATTGGGCCTTAGGCACTGGTGGTGGCGCCCAGAACCAAAAATGTTCTTACAAGCTATCAGCGTGATCATTGAGGAGGAAGAGGATAATTACTCAGGGATAGTCACTCAGCATCAGCATAGGCAGTCTTTGAAAGGATCTGAGATTTCAAAAAAAATTATTCGGTTACATCACCATCATGTGCTTGGTAGCTGGTGGTGATCCAAGACTGATTCATTTTTATGAAGGTCAGACGATCGACCGAGTCGGTGGACAGACGCACCCTGTGATCGGTTACAAAGCCTCCAGCAGCACTGAATGTGCGTTTCGAAAGAACGCTGGATGCAGGACAGGCCAGTAGCTCAATTGCATACTGTGCAAGCTCTGGCCATTGATCCATCCTCAAGACCCAGTAACCCAGAGGATTTTCGGTGGGAAAGGTGTCCAAGTCAGATCTTGCCCCTAGGTATTCCTGCACCATGTAAAACAGACGCTGGCGATGGTTGCTGGAACCGATCATACCTTGGGGCTGAGGACCAAAAAATTGTCTGAACACATCGGTCAGACGGCCACCTTCTCCACCACTCCTTCTTTGACTGACCGAAGCCTCAGCAACACGTTGTCCAGAAACAGGAGTTTGTAACCTCCCAGTCTCTGGGAACGCGTTGCACAGACCTTTCTACAAGGCCTCCCAAAGATGTTTCATCCTCTGCTCCCTCTGTGATGGCAAGATAAGGTCCGCAACCTTACCATTGTAACGTGGATCAAGGAGGGTTGTCAGCCAGTATTGGTCCTTCTCCTTGATACCACGAATACAAGGATCTTTACGCAGGCTTTGCAGGATCAGGGAGGCCATGCAGCGTAGGTTTGCTGAGGCATTCGGTCCGGAGTCCTCTGGGTCACTAAGGACGACATGGTCCGCAGCGACATCCTCCCAGCCACGTACAAGTCCATGTGTTTCTTGGGACTGATCCCTTAAAGACTGCTGCTGATGCAGAGTGCCAGGCTCCACCTCCATACTGACACAATCCTCCTCCTCTCCCTGTGTTCGATGGGCACGCAGTAACACTGTCTGGATAAAGGGGACCTTGAGAGCTAAGGAAGTCCTCCTCTTCCTGCCTCTGTTCTGCCTCAAGTGCCCTGTCCATTATTCCACGCAGCGTGTCACTGCTCACCATCCTCGTGGCCTCCTCAAATGGTGACAGGACAGTGCATGCTGGGACTGTGATGTTTTAGGGGGCGTGGTCACCGGGTGATGTTGACCACGCCCCCTAAAATGTCACAGTCCCAGCATGCCCAGGGACTGTGACATCATAAGGGGGCGGGGTCTCCGCCTATATAAGTCACAACGGAGCCCTCAGAGAGCAGTCCGGCTGGAGAGAGCGTCATGTCAACATCTGGAGAAGAGAAGAGGGAAGAAGACAAGAAGCCCAGAAGTCCGGACCTCCGCTGGCAAGAGAGCGGCCTGAAGACAGCGGAGGAGCCGGCCGAAGACCTGGAACACTGGGAGAAGAGGCCGGAGAGAGCGGAGAAGAACCAACCGGATGCCGGGAGAAGAGGAACCAGAGGGACCCCCGAAGCTGGAAGAAGACCCCCCCCAGAGCTGTTTAATAAATTATTTTAAAAACCTGTGTAGTGTGTTTTATTATTGACACTTTTTCCCTAGGTGAATGGGTAGGGGTACCATGTACCCCATACTCATTCACATAGGGTGGGGGTCCGGGATCTGGGGGCCCTCTTATTATAGGGGGCTCCCAGTTTCCAATAAGCCCCCCCGCCCACAGACCCCGACAACCAACGGCCAGGGTTGTCGGGAAGAGGCCCTTATCCTCATCAACATGGGGACAAGGTGCTTTGGGGTGGGGGGGCCCCGCAGGGCGCCCCCTTCCTCAAAGCACCCACCCCCCCATGTTGAGGGCATGCGGCCTGGTATGGTTCAGGAGGGGGGCGCTCGCTCGTCCCCACCCCCTTTCCTGACCGGCCGGGCTGCGTGCTCGGATCGGGGTCTTGTACGGATTTTAGGGGGGACCCCATGCCGTTTTTTCGGTGTAGGGGTTTCCCTTTATAATCCACACCAGACCTAAGGGCCTGGTATGCCCCACGCACGCCGCAATAGGAAAATTTGTTTTTCCTATTGCAGCGAGCGCGAAATGCAATACCCTGCCCTTGCGTCTTATCTGGTCCGTTGGACCAGCATACAGACGAGCGGGGTTTCCCTCGGACCAGCACACAGACGAGCGGACTTTCCGCCAGAAACTGAGTCCGACGGAAAGATTTAAAACATGTTTCAAATCTAGGTCCGGCTGGCTTTTGGGAAAAAGTCCGCCGGAAAAGTCCGCCGGAGCCTACACACGGTCGGATCCGCCGGACCAAGTATGCCGGAAAGTCCAACCGTGTGTACGCCGCATTAGATCTCCAACGAATCACCGAATATCCTCCAGAGATGTCATCCCACTGCCTCTGTATATGTGCTTTGGTATTGGTGTTAAGTATTCCTCATGCCGCTATTTGTTTAATACATTGTGTACCCATGCCCATGTTTTCTGTATCTTAATTCAAAAATTCAGCAAAAACTTTTTGTGAATAAAAAAAATGACACTAAAGAACATTATTCTCCAAAAAAAAATCCATACATATCCACTACTTAATGTCCCTGTAATCTATTTTTCGTTAAATTGTTTGTTAGTGTGTTTTTTCTGCCAACTTGTACCATCCTCTGTGAACTTCTAACCTCTCCTTTACTCCTCCCTATATGTTTGTTTGGAACACTCAGTGCACTTTAGTGGTGGTTCTGTGTAGTGGTGAGACAAACTGCCCTGGGTTCAGTTCCACCAAGGTTTGATGAACCTAAAAGAAGTAAGGATGTGGTATCCAAACCACATTGAAATTCACAGGAGCCAAATCTATTACCAGTAAATTAGAAATGCCCATTTTCTGGGATAATAGGCAAGGGGGGAGCAATGACTTTTTAAAGCACTGACATGCAAATGAAAAAAGAGTTTTAAATTGCTGGCAAATGACATCTCCCTCCTGGCTTCTTTTTCTAAAAGAAATAACAAAGCACAGACCCCAAAGATCCCCCACAATACATAGAGCACATTGAAGGGTCTGTTATATATTTTGGGGGACCTTTGGAGGGATTTGTGTGCTGTGTTTTTTTTTTTTAAGCCAACAATAACATTTTATTTGCTGACTTTTTTTTCTACAAGAATGTAAAAAAAAATTGTGCAGACTTCCCCCCTAAAATGCATGTGCGAGGTCCCCGTAAAATTCCATATCAGAACCCATAATCTAAACATGCAGTCTGGCAGGCCAGTAAATGGGGGATTATCATGTGCCCCCCCCTCTCTTATCCATACCAGGCCACAGGCTCTCAACTTGTAGGAGTTGCCTTGTCAGGAGGGGACCTACCCTGGCAAAGAGACTTGTTCCCATGTTGATGAGAACATGGGCCTCTGCCCTAAACAACCCTAAGTGGTGGTTGTGGACAGGCCCGGACTGGAAAAAAAACAGGCCTGTGCATTTCAGACCAAGCTTCCATTACCTCCAGGGACTGGGGGTTGTGACAACTAGACACCCACAGAGCCAGTCCCCTACACTGCAACACAAACCCCACCAACTTCTGCTCCCCCACAAAATCCCCACTGACAGAACCCATGTATTGCCCTTCCCCCACCCCAACTGCCACCCCTTCCAATCACTGACAGAACCCCACAGAAAACATCAGTTTTTCAGATGCAAGTCCAGATGCAAAAACAGGAATGTATTGTAACAATAGTTCAGCAATACACATCAGGTCCAGCGGGGAGGCAACCAAACTGGGAACACTCACAAAATGTAACAACGGTGTGACAGAAGATGGTAATCTCAGGGAAGCCGACAGCATCTGTCTCAAGGAGCAGAATGCAGGGCCTGGTCATTCCATATCCAAATGTGGAGGTTTCAAGGAAGGACGGCATGTCCCTGCATCTTTCTCAGATGCTAAGCACTGTCCCTGACAGATGGGCATCTTGTCCCTACAATACCACATGCAAAATGCATGCCAAACCCTGGAGATAGGCTCTGCCTGACCCAAGATGACTACCAAAGTCACATGGCGTGCCAGCATTGAATTGGCTGTTGTCCCTCATTGATCAAGGAAACCATAGAGAAACTAGGTTCTTCTTGACTTCCTCCTCCACCTGCACTGCTGCTGCGGATGAGCACCACCTACAGTGGAGCAAATAAGCTGCACCTGCCTTCAAGCGGATGTAAGGGGCAATGGTTATAGTCCCCACCAGACAAAAACCTGGTACTGAGGAGGGGTATATATAGGTATAGGAAATGGTGATATTTTCTACAGCACACCACTTTGCCCACTGGGCATTCTGATGGGTACATCTTGCGTTGACTCTTTTCTAGTTGCCTATATAATGTACCCTCCATCCTAATATGGTTTCATGTCCCTCACAGGTGTGTTGCTTGATTGTAGGGACTCTGTAGGGCTCACCTTTTCTTTGTTCTCTATCCTTTGTAGTTAGATTACCTTGCTGATGGTGTACTGATGGCAAACAATGAGATGTAGCTCTTTCACAATGTCACAATGGTGTAAAGTAAAGACTGTCAGTATTACAGCATATCTGGAGCCTATTTGGTTGTCTATCCCCCCTCCTGGGTCATACTTTTCATTCTACGGGGCTTGTCATTTATTTTGAGGAAATGCATTAAAAGGTGAGGGAAATAATCCAGGCTATTTATTTTGATTACCTTTGTAAATGCTTCTGCTTCTTGCAGGGAGACAAGTTGAGCAATCTTGTTTAAAAACATAAACACTTTGCAGAATTTTACACTAGAATACGTTGCGTGACTCTTCAAAGAACTGCTCTGAATATTCCCATGTGAACGTGTTCATCTCTGAGACCTTTCAGCTCTCTGTGGTTTCCTCTTTATAGATCAATCCTTCCTCTTTGATGTTGCTACTGATCATCAGGTACAAAACACATGAAAACAAATTGTCTTACTTATCTGTAGCTTATGTAGCACTTACCCCCTAAGGAGCTGCTGGTAATTAATTGGGCCTGTACTCTGCTTTTCCACCCCCAATGAATTGGCTCAACCCACTTGACACAGTTGTGTAACAGGGTTGGTGTGAACCCCAATAACAAGGAATAACCATATATTGTACCTCTATTATTACCTGGGTATCTGTTGCTCCACCTGCTTAGAGAATAAACAAACTTCACGCCAATTTATACCTTAACCAGAATGTGAGTTTACTGAAGGTAGGTTTAAGACAGTGATTCTAATAACAATCCTGGTGCACATATACAGAACAATAATAAACCAAATGCATATAAAAGAATATCACTCACATTACCGGAATGATGTAGGCAGGCGCGTCTCCAAGTGGGACTGATGCTTAGGGTGGTAAGACCTTGACACTGGGCACTTTTCCACTTCCAGTGCAACCACACAAACACACTATCTAGCACTAGGGAACTACAATGCAGTACAGATGTTCAAGAGCTCCCACTGCGGTGCAATGCAGTTCTCAGAGTATGTAACAGGATTAGACCAGATCCGGACAGTTATACTGCTACGTTTCTGTGATCCCAGTCCCACTTCCAGGTGGGCTCCGGCACACTGCACCACTCCGTCCATTGAACGATGGCTGTCGTTAGGCTCCTTCAGGCTTCCTGGATCCTCCAACCCAATCACACGTGGCTCCAGCACACTGTGTCCAAAACCTCTCTGGTGGCATCAACTCCGTTCCGCGGTCAAACAGGCCGTGCTCTTCTGAACACTCCCACACAGGTCCCTGCAGGCAGGTCTCAGGTCCAGGGAAAAAGAGACCCACACGTGCCACGCATGTCCTTTATATAGGCCTACCCACCAGGCAATTCTGCAACTTGGCCTTCTGGGTAGGTAATTGGGCACTGTGGGTAAGCAAGTTCTTTGTAAAACAAAACTTTGAAGCCACTTCCTGTTTATGTTTTGTCCTATGCTCTTATGTGAGGAACAACAATCTTATTCACAGAGATGAGCTGACCACTAGAGGGAGCCAACCACTAATCTAATAGCATTACATACTGCCTATAATTAGATGACAAAAATCCCAGCGCTGCTATAATTGGAAAGCCAATGTAAGTCTCAGAACAAACACATTGGGATGGATTTACATAAGGGAGCAGAGACTGTGCACTTAGCTTAGGGAATAAGATAAAGTAGTGTTGACTTTTAGGCTGGGTGCACACATGCTGCAGCTGCGGCTCACAGCAGGGGATCCAGTGCGTCCCTGTTCACTGATTCAGGTGCAGATCGGGTCCCAATTTCTGCCTGAATTTGCACCTAAAATCGGAACCAAAGACACACAGTACCCTTTCCAAATGCAGACCGCGGCCGCCCTGGAGCTGTGTGAACTGGCTGCATTGAGAGCCGTTCATGCACTTCTATCATGCAAATTGGATGCAGCTAACCCACGTCCAATTTGCATATACACTATATTTCCAAAAATATTGGGACACCTGTCTTTACACGCACATGAACCTTAATGGCATCCCAGCCTTATGCCCCGTACACACGGTCAGATTTTCCGATGGACAATGTCCGATCGGAGCGTGTTGTCTGAATTTCCATCGGATTTTCCGACATACAAAGTTGGACAGCAGGAGATAAAATTTTCCGACAACAAAATCCGATCGCGTCAATTCCGACCGTGTGTGGCCTGTTCCGACGCACAAAGTGTCACGCATGCTCAGAAGAAATTCCGACACGGGACAGCTTGGTCTGGTAAATTTAGCGTTCGCAATGGATACAGCACTTTCGTCATGCTGCAATGTTAAAAATGGTTTAATACAGCGCACTCTCTTCTTCTTTATAATGTGACAAGAATTAAGTAGTTTTGCTGCTCATATTCACACACACTTCTCACAAACTTATTTCGTTACTATTTATCGGGATTCCCTCAATATATTTTGATTTCTCACATCTGACAACATATTTTTTTTATTTTTTTTGGACTTTAATGTAGATTCTTTTTTTGTTTTTCTCTTTTTTAATTTTGTTTTTTGGTGATTTTGATTTGTACTCCCGAAAATGTTTGTGTGTTTTTTGTGACAAGTTCCCACAACACCATTGATATGTTGTTCTATTTAATCTGTAGGAGATTGTTTGGTGTTGTTGTCCCTTGTTAATTTCACATTGTACTTTAGAAATGTACCTGAATCGTCACCAACAAACTGTCCTTTTTGGATGAAAACACACACAGGAGAGTAGAATTTACCTAAAAAAAATTTATTAGGGCAGTCTGGTCCAGAAGTCCCAGAGATCCGGAAAGCAGCAGATGACATCTGTGTCCCCAGGCTGTGGTCATACGAGAGACTGCAGCTTTTGTCAGACCAGACTGAACCCAGGGCAATCACTCTTTGGTCTTCCTTCCATGCTTCCTTCCAGCCTTTGGCTGTGGTGGTGGAGTTGTGGCAGCAGGAGGAGGAGGAGGATCGTCGATCTCAATGACATCCGTCTTGTGTGTCAGTTCCCCACTCTCCCCCTTACGTAGGACTTTATAAATCAGGTCCTCAGAGATCTTGCGTTGGCCCTCCTGCATGCCCAGCAATTTTGTGGCAGCCATGCAGGCAAAGGCATCTTCAGGACTGGGGAAGGCTCTGAGGGACGCCGAAGCCTCCTGGATCAGCCTGTATGCTGAATCCTGCACAGGACTGGGAGTCATCTTCCTGGCTCGTTTATGTGGCAGGCGGAGGGGAGGAACCTGAGACTCAGTCAGGCTGCGACTTGTCCCAGGCTTCTCCTGGCTGCCACTAATCCCCGCCTCCTCCTGGCTGCCACTAATCCCCGCCTCCTCCTGACTGCCACATTCCACAGCCTCCTCCTGGCTGAGGTCTTCCTGTGTATGAAAAAGGGACATAGTTTTAGTATTTTTTCAATCAATCACACACAATTTTCACCTCCTGACTGCTGCAAATTGAATGTTAACAAATATAACAGACTATCCTTCTGAGCCCAGCATTTTGCATTCTTGTCCCAATTTTGGGTGCCCACTACTGTCTATTGATATGTAAAACACTTTTTTTAATCAGCAATTAATGATCAATAATAACATCTAGTAAACATCATTTATTTATTGCCCAGAAATCTGTAGAAGAATGATATACCTGACTCAGCTGGGCTCCTCCACTTCTTCCTGGCTGGAAGGCCCAGGTTGGACATCGGAAGCCTCAGCTGGGGTGGAAGGAAGAGTGGAAGGAAGAGTGGAGAGGGATTCCCTGACTTCAGTGTGGTCTGACAGAAATCGCAGTCTCTCATAGTACCACAGCCTGGGGACATAAATGTCATCTGCTGCAGCTCCGGATCTCTGGGAATCTGTGACCTTCTTGCGCTCCCTAAGATAAGTGCTCCTCAGGCCACCAATTTTGGCTTTTAAATAAGGGATGGTTGCCGTGGGGACCACCGGCTTCACCAACTCCAGCAGTTTCTCCAGCGCTGCCTGCCTCTTCTGTTTGTGATTATAGTGGGGGTGTCTCACTTGCCACAGACAGGGCAGCTCTCTGTACTTGTCAATGAACAGGGGCAGGAAATTGTGGTCGTTGAACCCATCCATTTTCTCTGCAAGACACAACACAAGACAAACCCTAATGTCAGGCCAAACTCCCCTAATCTTGTTACAATATAGGCTTCCATTTCGAAGCAGTATAGGCCCAAGTTTAGATCCTACCTTCGTTAGCACGATCGGCGTCTCCGATGCTCCTTCCTCTGCTCAAAGATCGTACGTAAGACGCGCGCGTTACGATTTATACACACTGCGCATGCGTATAACTGCCCCTGACGTTCTTTCTATTCTATTCCCCGCCCCTTATAGTTCGGCGCAGTGGAGGAAGAGCACATGGCGGATAGACAGCAGGATCGTGCTAATTACAGCAACAAGGAGGAGGAGGAGGAGGAAAGGCCGGAGCCTGAAACGTCCCGATCCAGAAGGAGATTAAAGGACTCAAATATGTCCTTTGGGGAGATGTTGGAGATGGTGGACATCCTGAAGAAGGCTGACTATGATGGAAAGTATGGGCCTTACCCCAACCCCAATGTCCGAAAGGCCAAGATCATGGCGAAAGTGGTCAGGAGTCTGCACCGGAAACTCGGGGTACGACGATCGAAAGATCAGCTCAGGAAGCGGTGGTCGGACCTGAAATTACGAGAACATGAGCAGTACAGAAAGATCCAGATAGTGCTGCAAAAAAGTAAGTAGTTGTGCTGTGTTCCTTTTTTTTTGTGTTTATTACGTTCGTGCTGCTCCATGTGCTTTTAGGAACTGTTGTACAGTTTAAAATGGCAACTTTCATGTTCATGGGCACATTATTCGTTCGGATCACACATTTTTATTTCGGACGATAAAATACCATTGTTTAGGCCATATGCATTTGGCCACCATTTTGACGCCCTATACTTGTCTTCAAAGAATTGGGTTGTGTAGATGGCTTTGTTACTAGAATGAAATGCAAACTAGATTCTGTGTAAGGAGAGGACACTCAGCAGCTGTTTTCACATCTGGACACTGGAGCACTAGTGTGGGACCCCAGAACACCATTTTTATTAGGGGGGCCACACAGGTGCTCCAGTGTATACTATAGGGGGGTCTCCATCTGTGAAGCTTGTACTAAACAGGTAAAGTATTGAAGCTTGACAAAGGACAATAAAAAAGCTACATCTTGGAACTCGGCTAAAATAGATAATTGTACCCCACTTCCAAGCAATGTTTCATCTTTCTAGTTCTGCCATCAAATATCTGTGTGCTAATTATACCATTTTTGTTTTACATAGGGGAGAAAAGACTCGGAGGACACCCCTCATCCGAGGAGACCAGAGACCCCCCCCTCTGGAAGAAGGGGAAATCCCCCCAACACAAGATGAGCAGGAGGAAGAAGACGTGGTGGAACTAGTCACCACAACAGGTGAGTGTCTGCGACCACAGGCTCAGATAAGAGATGCATGGAGGCATTTTTTTTAGACCTAATTTATTTTGGGTTTCCTCTCTTTTTAGGTGATCGTGAGGTTGTGGATGAAGATCCTTTCACATCAGAAAGTGCCCAGATCCTGATCGGGGAGATCATGGGGTGTAATTTACAATTGGAAAACATCAAGCAAAACATCAATGATGTTATTCCAAAATATAAAAACATCATTGATGTTTTGGGGCGAGTTTAAAGCCCCTCCAAATCACTTTCTTCTTTTGTGTGCTACAATGTGCAAAATGTTTTTGTGATTTTTCCCAAAGCCAAATTTGGAGGATGCACACAGTGTGTCAACATGTGCTATCTGCCATCACGGGAGATCAATGAACGCGTTTTGGGGGTGCAACCCCTTTCTCAATAATAAAGTAGCGGTGAGGAAGGGCTTGCTCCCCCAAAACACGTCCCTTGATCCCTCCTGATGGCAGATAGCACATGTTGACATTGTGAAATTTGTGTGCATCTTCCAAATTTGGCTTTTCCAGCGGTGATTTCCCCCCATCTGAACGCAATATCAAACACAGTTCCTAAATACTCATGTCTGATATTGCCTTCAAGTTCTACCATATGTGAACTTTGTAAGATCAAGATTTGTGTCTTTCTTGTGGGTTTTACACAGGCCTGTTTTCTATAAAATGCACATTTTGATTTTGGATAATGACACCACAAAAATTGTTATACAACAAACATGTTGGTTTGTCAGAAAAACCTTTGGTAAATGCACATGTGATTGTGCAGGTATTAAAAAGATTGCTCATCAAGAATGTGTGGATTATTGTCTCAACGCTACAACACGTTTGGGGTGATGTAATTGTTGTTTTATGAGAAAATGGGGGTAATTTCCTAAGGGCAAATCCTCTTTGCACTACAAGTGCAGTTTCAGTGCAGTTGCAAGTGCACTTGTAGTGAAAAGTGTCTTTGCATTTAGTAAATAACAGCCAACAGTGCTTTGTATAAGGTTACACAATCACGATATTTTCTGGACTCCACACATTTCTGTCAGGGTCAGCTCAAACAAACACAAGCAGTAAATGTCCACAAAGAAGAGCCTGGGGGGAGATGCCTGTCGAGAACTTGAGGTCCTGCAGGCTTCTCCCTGTGGCCAAATACCGCAGGGTAGCGACGAGCCTCTGCTCCGGAGTGATGGCTTGCCTCATGCAGGTATCCTGCCTGCTGATATAGGGGGTCAGCGAAGCCAACAAACGGTGAAATACGGGGTCCGTCATCCTGAGAAAGTTCCTGAAATCATCAGGATTATTCTCACGGATCTCACGGAGCAAAGGCATATGAGAGAACTGGTCATGCTGAAGCAACCAATTCTTGGTCCATGAACTCCTCCCCACCCTGTTCATGGACTGGACTTGTGTCAAGGTCAGGACCCCAACACCAAGCCCCCGCACAGCACGAACTCTACGAGGAGTACGCATACGAAACATGGCTAGAAAACTGTCGGCTGCTCAGAACGAAGTAACAGAACGCACTGAAGAACAGCAAGGCCTGTGAAGAGCGACCTGAAAACCAGTAACGAACTAATAAGAATACAATGACTACCTAAAGTCACGCGGAACTTGCTTGCACGCACTGAAGAGCAGATACAAACCCACAAGCACAAACTGAACGGCAGAAAACGATCTGAAAGCCACGAGTCTGAAAAAGCGCGAATCGTCTCTCACCAAACTTTTACTAACACGAGATTAGCAAAAGGAGCCCAAAGGGTGCCGCGCTTGGTTCTGAACTGGCCTTTTCTAGTCTCGTCGTACGTGGTGTACGTGACCGCGTGGTTGTCGATCGGAAATTCCGACAACTTTGTGCGACCGTGTGTAGGCAAAACAAGTTTGAGCCAACATCCGTCGGAAAAAATCCTAGGATTTTGTTGTCGGAATGTCCGAACAAAGTCCGACCGTGTGTACGCCCTATTAGTCTGTAGGGTTCAGTATTGAGTTGGCCCACCCTTTGCAGCGATAACAGCTTCAACTCTTCTGGGAAGGCTGTCCACAAGGTTTAGGAGTTCTTCCAGAAGTGTATTTGTGAGGTTAGGCACTGATTTGGATGAGAAGGCCTGGCTCGCAGTCTCTGCTCTAATTCATCCCAAAGGTGTTCCATCTGGCTGAGGTCAGGACTCTGTGCAGGCCAGTCAAATTCCTCCACCCCAAGCTCGCTCATCCATGTCTTTATGGCCCTTGCTTTGTGCGCTAGTCAAAATAATTTTTTGGAGGGGGGGGATTATGGTGTGGGGTTGTTATTCAGGGGTTGAGCTTGGCCCTTTAGTTCCAGTGAAGGCACTCTTAAGGTGTCAGCATACCAAGACCTTTTGGATAATTTCATGCTCCCAACTTTGTAGGAACAGTTTGGGGATGGCCCCTTCCTGTTCAAACAGTGCACAAAGCAAGGTCCATAAAGACATGGATGAGCGAGTTTTGGGTGGAGGAACCTGACTTGACCTACCACTGACAGCATTGACTTAAGAAGAAGCCAAAACTCAGACATAGCAACAATTCCTGCTATGTTTAAGAACCCCTCACTCAAGCCCCAGAGTACAGTAGGGATGATCAAGCGTACGGTTATGGCCTGTACACACGATTGGAATTTCCGAACGTCAAGAACGTGGTGACGTACAACACGTATGACGAGACTATAAAACGGAAGTTCAATACCAAGTGCGTCACCCTTTGGGCTCCTTCTGCTAATCTCGTGTTTATCTTGTGTTAGTAGAAGTTTAGTGAGAGATGATTTGCGCTTTTCAGACTCGTGGTTTTCAGATCGTACTTGTGGGTTTATATCTGCTTTTCAGTGCGTGCAGTCAGTTCGCATTTGATTATCAGTGCGTTCTTGTCCACTCATTGCTGATTTTCAGCTTGCTCTTCACAGGCCTTGCTGTTCTTCAGTACGTTCTCTTACTTCGTTCTGACCAGCCGACCATTTTGAAGCCATGTTGCGGGTACGTACTTTTCATAGAGTTTGTGCTGTGCAGGGGCTTGGTGTTGGGCTTTTAGCTTTGACACAAGCCTAGTCCATGAACAGGGTGGGGAGGAGGAGTTTATGGACGAAGAATTGGTTACTCCAGCGTGACCAATGTTCTCATATGCCTTTGCTGCATGAGATCCATGAGAATAATCCTGATGATTTCAGGAATTATCTCCAGATGACAGACCCCGTTTTCCACCGTTTGTTGGCTTTGCTGTCCCCTTATATTAGCAGGCAGGATACCTGCATGCGGCAAGCCATCACTCCGGAGCAGAGGCTAGTCGCCACTGACTTGGTCAAATTGATGATAGGCAACTCCTATCCTCATATTGATTAGTGGTTCCAAATTAATAATAACTACTGCAGTAGGGAACAGACACAAAAGATACGCTCAGCATCTTTCCAAATTACTGTTCTGCTTTATTATGACGCAATTGAAGGTTTTTATGCACATGATTACGTAGGTATCACATTAATATTACAATTGTATGTTTATGGTAACAAGGGGCGTTACATAGGCAGGCTAATTCTAATCAGGACTCAAAAGAATGTAAACATGTACTGAAAACATTATTAGTGCTGTGTGCACAGTGAGGGCAGTGTGCGATACATACAAAATACAATACAATTATATACAGAACTTACAAATTTCCATTACAGTCTCCCCTCTTTTGATCAATATTTTGATCACTAACCATACCTGCTATCACCTTTAACCTGGAACCTCCACACGCTTAGGTGGAGGTAGTCCTGGCCAAAGAGGCAAAAACTCCATTGTGGAAAAAATAATAGCTGAGCAACTTTTTCATTACAAAATGACTTTTCATTGTGAAAAACAAATGATTGATAAGACATATCTACAGAGTACTGGCTGTACACTCCTGTGGCCAGAATGGCCTTCTAGCTGAATTGTTGGCATGCTGATTTATCAGCATATGTAAACACAGACAAATCTACATACCGTAAAATGGAAGACATACAAAAGACAAATATGACTTCAACATGGCTAAACTATTTTTCAAATATATATATATATATACCTTACAATTAAAGTAATTGAATCAAAAAGTACCCTAGACTGTGATGACAAGAGGGAAACAAATCAAACACAGAGATTTCTTTAATTTAGTCATTTTTGCAGTGTCTGGTGTAGACCCAGGTGACTTTTCCTTCAAGTTTTGCAAAAACTGTACATGAAATAGATGCTGTATTAAGTCTCCAAACATTTTCTTATATATAAATGTCTCTTAACAATCCACAAGTCACCTGGCTTTAGTTTTAGATCCTTCCAAACTTTTAGGATCTGGAATTGGGGAGAAAACACATAAATGAGTTTGTCAAAAAACCTTAAAAGATCAGCAACATTCTCTGTGAGGTTCGAATGGAGGACTTCAGCTGCTGAGACAAAATATAAGCAAGTGAGTAACACACTCCCATACCAGATCCCATAGGGAGAGAGTCCAACATCCCCCTTAGAGGCTTCATAAAATATAAGAAAATGTTCAGGCAAAAGTTTTCTAGTTTCTTACTCTACTTTGTCCGCTACATTGTAGACAGTAGGGGGTGTAAAAATAAAACCTCAAAACTTCTAGTAAGGACTCTCCTATAAAAAATGATTTCCTCTGTTACTCTCTGTACTTTCTGGCACTCCGTACTTACAAACTACTTCTGATAACACTTTTTACTGTGGCCTTTGCAGTAGCATTTGCCACTGGACATCCAAAAAACATGTCCATACACACAAAATGCATACTTGTAAGATCCTGACTTGGGCATCTGGATATATCTTTTTTGTGATCTCTGGAAGGGATGTTCAGCTTTTGGTAACACCTTTGGTAACAGGTAAAACAAGAAGTGGTATGTTATAAAAACAACTGTGGAGAACCCTGGCTCTATCCCATGCTCATTAACTAATGCAGCCATAACTTCTTGTGACTGATGACTCAGTTCATGTGTCAAGCTGGAGGGAAAAGAGTGGCTGGCAGACATAAATGATCACCTTTTCCAAAGTCCTGTTTCATAAGAAGTTGCCCCCTGTGGACCACTTGTTCTTCTCGTTCTGGGGTCCTTAAAGTTGAATTATTAATCCCAGCTATACTGGGCCAGAACTAGGGTGGAATCTGAGAGTTGCACAGACCCATCAAGTGTCCGGGGCTGTTATGCAGCATCCTTAGTCACCTGGTCTGCTTCCATGTGTGAAAGTTAATATGGCTACCTCAGCAAGAACCTGGAAGGCTGAAAACAGCCAATCAAATTAACTTGGCATGCTTGGTTGGTTTACCTGCCGAAGTAAAAACAAACTTCTGGCCCTTTAAATGGAACCAAAAGCTCTCTATATCTTGACTATCTATATAAATATACACTCTTTTTATAGCTCACAGGCTTTGCTAAAACATGGAGCTTCTTGAGCTTCTTGAGCTGGGGAAAAGGATCCAATGACTTTGAATACAGAGTATCCTTCTGGGTGATAAACTGCATACTCAAATCTACAAAAAATGTAATATCTGGGTCTTCAGGGAGTGTGTCCCGCACTGGGCTCACAGCAGCTGATTCCTACACCATCAATTTAACACACGTGTCTTCCTTTGTCTCCAGCCTCCTCCAATAGAGGCAATAAGGTGTCTGGATTCAAATGTAAGCATTTTTCATTGTTAGATTTGTACATAAACAAACTCATATTTTAAACCTTTCATTAGACAAACATTTAGTTAGCTGTATATTTGCTGCGCAGAATGTCGGACCATTAAAAATTAAATGTTTGACCAAAACAATATCTAACTTTGTCTAAAAGCACCTTTGCATAAAAGCTACAGCTCTGATATATCGGGATGAACCCTTCATTACTGGGTCCAGCTTCCATAAATATATTACAATGGCTTGTTTTCTATCACGCTATTTGTGTAAGAACTCCAATTTCATGTTTCAAAAGACAACTTTTTCCTGGCAATATTATAACAAATGATAACAATACCCTGCGGTCATGCAGAGATGCCCATAAATCCAAAATATTCTTCTGCTTATACCACTGCACTTACAAGGAAAAGGGGCACATCATTTCACAATCCACGCATTCTGCTTTGGATTTCAAAAATAAAAATGAATAAAAACAAAAGGACCAATCTGTATGATGGACCAGAAAGCATCAAAAACTATAAAACAACTGGCTGCAGGTGGCATCTATCCTAACAGGGTGTGTGGACTTGATGTTATGGGTCTGTTATATTTAAATTTTATTTATTATTACTCTCACATCATTGACAGCCTATCAAGTTATTATCAAGAACCTTGAAATTTCATTTTTGTAGAAAAACTTCTTATGTATCCCATCCATCTTGGCTTTGTTAAATATTATGGCAGCTTTATTCCAAATAACAACCTCATCTTAATCGTTTTTTCTCTCAATAAGGGCTTATTGAATAAATGTAAAATTACAAAATTGTTATCTTAATCTAAACTAATTCCATTCATTACAAATTTCCCCAATAACCTGGATATCATTTCCAACCAAAGGTTGTCTAAACCAGTTTCAATATATCTATATTAATAAAATTGTTAAACTCATATTAGAAATGAACACTCATTATTACTTAATTTTACTTAATTTCCCTTTTTTAAATGCACTGTTTCCACTATCAAAGGATATTCAATTTGTGTAATACACGGTTAAATGTAACCTTCATTTTACCATGTTTGGAAAACAGATTCAAAATAATTGTGATCACATTGTTTACCATTAGATTCGTTAACCCGGCACATGTTTTGTCTAAAAAAACTGGAATTGGCATGGTGTCCTTCCAGCTTATCACTGACCTCTCATCTCAGCCACATTCTTTCAGGAGAGCACAAAGGAGGGGGTCACATCTGTGTACATGACACACACAAGGGATAGAACTAAAGGTCCCAGCATTCGCACACACATACACCAATATCTCTCTAAAATCGCTTACATTTTCCCATTTGTACACAACACATGCATATCATTCTCTCACTTTCTTTTAACTCTTTAATATTTTCCTGCATAAATTCTGCATTCCTTATTTTGTTCAGATATCTTTTATATCTAGCTTCTATGATCAGATGGGCAGCCAGAGTGCTCATCCCATCTTCCCTCTCTGACAACATATAAAGTATTCTGTTTTAACTCTCATTTCTCTGTTTCTGACTTTTACTAGTTGTAGTGCCTGACCCCAAATTCATCCCACAACTTAACATGAAAATGTCCCTTTCTGTCTAGTGTTAATGTCAGACTTGATCCATCCTGCTCCCATAGATAGCTGTTTCTCTAGCTGTTTACTCTGCATGATTCTTAGTCCCTGTGGACCTTGGTAACCCAGTTACCCAATGTGGATCACTGTCCACTTTAACCATTAATCTAGGGGCTCAGTATAGGCGAACCGCACCTTTGGTTCATATGTAGCGCTCCTCTTGCGCTGGGCATTTTTGAGGGTCTCTTACCCTTCATTCCCTTACTTAATTCAATGCCCATAATGACTGGCCAGTCTTCTCTACATATGCCTATACCCTCTTGCCTCTAAACTACTTTATCTAGCAGATGTACTACATATACCTGTGAACAGCACTATTCTTCCCTTTCTTATCTATAACACTCCGATGGACAATAGACAGGGATAACATAACATATAACCACCAATCAATATAGTTCAATTAAGGGGAGTAAAATAGGTACCCTTTGTCCCGAAAATGCCTTACCGATCAAGGAAGTTTGATAACTCAAATGTAAGCAAAAGGCTTACCTCAGCCGGCTGATTATCAGAAATTCCCGGATCGTTTCAAGCTCCTCGTTTCGGATACTCAGGGTCACCTGTAAAGCCCCTCCTAAGGCAAAGCTCGCCATGCTGACTTGGTCAAATTGATGATAGGCAACTCCTATCCTCATATTGATTAGTGGTTCCAAATTAATAATAACTACTGCAGTAGGGAACAGACACAAAAGATACGCTCAGCATCTTTCCAAATAACTGTTTTGTTTTATTATGACGCAATTGAAGGGTTTTATACACATGATTACGTGGGTATCACATTAATATTACAATTGTAGGTTTATGGTAACAAGGGGCGTTACATAGGCAGGCTAATTCTAATCAGGACTCAAAAGAATGTAAACATTTACTGAAAACATTATTAGTGCTGTGTGCACAGTGAGGGCAGTGTGCAATACATACAAAATACAATACAATTATATACAGAACGTACAAATTTCCATTACACCACGTTGCGGTACTTGGTGATGGGGAGAAGCCTGCAGGACATCAAGTTCTCAACAGGCATCTCCCCCCAGGCTCTGGGGATCATTATCCCAGAGACCTGTTCTGCCATCATCCAGGTCCTGCAGAAGGACTATATTAGGGTAAGTTTTCTCCTTTAACATCACATTCTATGTATTTAATGTTTGCTAATGTACTGTATTTCTTTCATCATTCCCTTATTACCATGATTGTAATATGCTGTGAATGTCCCCTTTGTCCTCATGCATGCTGGAATTTTTAAAAGTTCCTTTTTTGTCCTTCATGCATATTTGCCCATATACACCTCGCCTAGTCACTTAACACTGTATTTTGTCAGCTCCATTGTAGTGCTTTACCCTAAACACCCCCTAAAATCTGCACAAATGTTATTTGTGTGCTTAAATTCAGGCATAGTGCAAGAGGCTTTTTTGGGGGAGCCCAAACTCATTTGGAACCCTCCCTCCCCCCAACTGCTAAGTCAGCTGATACCAATCCTCTATCTGCTGACTTTGCCAAACCCATACACACTATACCTACCTCTTTTGTGTTCATATTTATGGATGAATTCACCAAAGCATGTAGTGCAAGGGCCTGCCTGAATACTTTCAAATGGTACTGTTTAAAGTTTTGTTCTCCTATTTTTATCTTAATAGGTAATTGAAGAATTTAAAAATGTGCTTCCATTTGTACAGTGTGTATTTATATCTTTGTATTATGACACTTCTTACCTGTCTAGTGGGCTGCCAATAGTGTAATAAGGAGGGGCTGGCCAAAGTAACACACATTATCTATGCAATCATCTCTCAATGAAGTGGAGAGGGTTACCTGTCCAAAACATCCCCCCCCCCCCCCTTAAATTTCTACAATGGGAATGGGGATAGGTGGACCTTATACTTTTGTCTTTAAATACTCCTTAAAATAAATGGTATACTGATGTTGGCCAAGAATGTTTGTGTCTAATCTGCTTGCAATGTTTATGTGCAATATGACTAATTTTCTTTTTCTTGTTTGACTCCACAGTTTCCCTCAATGCCACAGGAATGGCAGACTGTGGCCTCCCACTTTGCCACCCGTTGGGACTTTCCCAACTATGGAGGGGCAATTGATGGGAAACATGTACACATAGTCCCACCCCCAAACTCTGGGTCATACTATTATAATTACAAGGGGTTTAATAGTATAGTGATGTTGGCGGTGGTGTTGGCTACTTACGAGTGCCTCTATGTGGACATGGGGAAGAATGGCCGGATGTCGGATGGTGGAGTCATCGCCCAGACGGAGTTCTACAGGCATCTCCAGAATAGCAGCTTGGGCTTGCCACCCTGAAGACAATGTGGAAGGACTCCCGTTCATCTTCGTTGCGAATTAAGCATTTGCGCTGGGGGACCATCTTATGCGGCCATTCCCTATGAGGACCCTCACCCTGGACCAGAGGGTTTTTAATTACCGGCTGGCCAGGGCCAGAAGAGTGGTGGAGAATACATTTTGAATAATGGCCAGCCGGTTCCGCCTATTTCTTACACCCATACACATGGCGGAATATAAACTTAATCACATTATCCTTTCTTGCTGTGTTCTCCACAACTTTTTAAGAAGAAATTCTTTGAACTATGTTGCCTCAGTTGGGCCAGAGGCCGGACTTATTACTGAACAAACCCTGACGGCGCTTGAAACTGGCCGTCCTAGCTTGCCCCCCCAAAGCGCCCGCGAGGTCCGTATAAAATACATGGAATACTTTGTGGGTAGGGGGGCCATTGATATGCCAGACAATGTCTGAGACATTTTTAAAATAAATTTATTTTTGAAACTGAACTAATATATGCTTTGATTTATTGCTTGGCTTTCTTTTAGCTGTCTCCTCAGTTGTCTAATGGTACATGAGGTGACAATCTCTTCTTCGGCTAACTATTATTATTATGTTGTGGGTCTGCTACACATACACACCTTGTTTTTGTTGTTAATGTATGTTATGCATTACTGACAAAAATATTCATCATTTTCAGCACCATGACAGAAATTTGGGGAAAATTTGGTCATGAAAATGGTGTGATTGTGGCAAATTAGAAAGCACTGTGGGTGTTATTTACTAAAGGCAAATCTACTTTGCACTACAAGTGCACTGCAAAAGTACACTTGAAACTGCACTTGTAGTGCAAAGTGGATTTGCCTTTAGTAAATAACCCCCATTGGCATGCCTCTAGTAAATAACTCCCATGAGCATTGAAAGAAGAAGCCACACATTGTTGATTATCAAACTTTTTACTCAAAGCACATTCACATGTGTGTTTATAAAATGGTTTTTGAACAAACCAACATCTTTGGTGTATAACTTTTTTTTGGTCACATTAATTATAAATAGCCTTTTTTTGGTAAAACAGGCATGTTTCAAAGCATAACATACACAACTCAGGAACTTACAAAGTTCAACTTTGATAAAGTGAAGGCAATATCAGACATTAGAATGTCCAAACTGTGTTGAACTTGCCTTCATCAGATGGGGTGATGTCACCCCTGTAAAAGCCACATTTTGAAGATGCACACAAATTGGGATTCAAACTGCGGATTTCCCTCCTGATCCCATGCCTAATGTCAACATGTGCTAACTCCCATCATAGGGGATCAATGGACGTGTTTTGGGGGTGCAACCCCTTCATCTCAGCCACTTTAGTAGCGAGGAAGGGGTTGCACCCACAAAACGCATACATTGATATCCCGTGATGGCAGATAGCACATGTTGACACACCATGTGCATCTTCAAAATTTGGCTTTTACAGTTTTTCTCCATTGTTTTGGCTCATTTCTTGAAACAGAAATGACATTCTTAAAACTCTAAGTTCATTTGGCAAAACAGTCTTACAGTTCAGCACAACACTTTAACTCACGTGCAAAAGCTCACATCTCTCCCAAAACTGTTCACTCATGTTTCAAAACCATATTCCTTTCCCATATAAAGAGTCAGTGCTACCAAAATGGCAAAGATTCTTCTCAATTGCTTTGGCTCATTTCTTGAAACAGACCAGACGTTCTCCACTCTCTTGGTGCTTTTGCCAAAATAACCTGGATGGTTCAGCCCAACACCATGGTTCACCTTCAAAAGCTCATATCTTTCCCAAAACAGTTCACTCATGTGTCAAAAATAAATTTCTTTCTCATTCAAATAGTCAGTGCCCCCAAAATGCTTCGTCCCTTTGGCATTGTGTAAGCACTGCAAGTCAAAATGTTTCGATGTTTTGTCTCTAAGGCTGGGTTCACACTGCTGCGGTGGCAGACATCGTATGTGATTCGCAGTGCACTGCTGTTCACATCACATGCGATGTCTGTGCTGTGCGATATCAGCCATACAGATAGTATGGCTGATATCGCACCGCATTCGGTCCAAACTCGCACAGGACCCTTTTTTTTGTTCGGACCAGAATCGGATCGCATGGGTGTTCACACCTATGCGATCCGATACATGTCCGAATTGTCAGTTCGCAGTGCGATATGCGAGCTGAACTGGGGGTGTCGTTAACATTGTATGACACTCCCCAGCAGTTCGCATATGGCAGTGTAAACTGCCGTGCGAGTTGGTGCGATGCGGGAACCCGCAGTAAATTCGCTGCGTTCCCGCACCGCAGCAGTGTGAACCTAGCCTAAGGCAGAGGACCATTGAAATATCCCTCATCCCTCAATATCCCTCAATATTCCTCATGTCCACCTTTCAGTCTTAGCCCAGTCCTTCATTGACAATGATTACAGTTTTTGTCTAGCTAACTGAATACAATTGTGTATAAAACTGAAAAAAAAGAAAAGATTTTAGGCTAAGAGTAGCCTCCAAGGTTTGACATCACAGATTGCACTCATACTGCCAAGGAAAAATCAATTTACAGTATTGTTACCATTATCATTTACACACAAAGTTACAGTAAGTCCATACATTAGAGTAAAAAGAAAATTTATTATACAGTAATATACAAAAATATAAACACACAAACAAAAAACAAGGAAAATTACATTTAGCCTACAATGCTGTAAATAAAGCTGGAGTTTCACAACTACTGTAACATCTCTTCACTGGCCACCGTCCTCACCCTCCTGCCCATCCACACGCTGCTGTCTGGCCACAGATTCTCGTCAACATCGCAGCGTATATCCTCCCTTGCGATGCAACGAGGGAAGAAGCGGCGTGCATGTAGCAACCATCCCCTACACTGATCTCCTGTAATATCCTCACAGGCAGCATCCATTGCATGGAGCAGGGACCTCTGATCTTGAGCCCAATGCTCATACACTCTCCACCTCCAAGCAGAGAAAAACTCCTCAATAGGATTGAGGAAAGGAGAGTAAGGTGGTAGGAACACCATATCCATCCTTGGATGAGCAGTGAACCAGGCCCTGATAAGCGGGCCACGGTGGAAATTCACATTGTCCCATACAATTATATATTGTGGTAGGTGAGGCCCTATGAGACCTCTCTCATTTTCAGGGTTCAAATCCAAATGAAGGCGGTCCAAGAAGATGAGGAGCTTCTGTGTATTGTATGGGCCAAGACTGGGGATGTGAGTGGCCACACCATTCTCAGAAATGGCAGCACACATAGTTATATTGCCCCCTCGCTGGCCTGGGACATCCAGCGTGGCCCGGTGGCCAATAAAATTACGGCCACGTCTTCGGCCCTTGGCCAGGTTGAAGCCAGCCTCATCCACATATACGAGTATGTGAGAGGTCTCGTTTCCTTCCAATGCCATTATTCTCTACAATAGAGTAAAAAAAGAAAACATCAAATCAGTCATACAGAAGAGTCGTATACTACAGTTACAGACAGTTACATAGGAATTAGGGTTGTCCCGATACTAGTACAAGTACTTGTACTCGGGCAAATGCTCCCGATGCTTCCCCCGATACCTGGAAGTCAGCTGTGATCGGCGCGTGGGGGAGTTACAAGATTCTCCCCCAGCGGCTTTCAGCGGCTTTAGTGACATACAGCGGTGATCGGTCACCTCTGACTGTCACTGCATCCTCCTCCATGTCCCCTCCGTTC
The DNA here is from genome assembly GCA_037953035.1 of Aquarana catesbeiana. NCBI lineage: Eukaryota > Metazoa > Chordata > Amphibia > Anura > Ranidae > Aquarana > Aquarana catesbeiana. The sequence continues at coordinate 719,982 of JBBHAA010000512.1, read as the reverse complement.
CTCTGTCCCCCTTCGCTGTCCCCAGGGGCGTTGCTAGGTGGCAAAAAGACCAGGGGCTTCAGCCCGAAGTCCAAAAACCGGGGGGGGTGGCGCGGCTTTTTTTTGGGCTGCGTGGTGGGGTTGTGTGACTTACCAGTGCCTATCAATGCTGACCAGTAAACACACCTGCCTGACACTGACCTACATACACTGACCTATATACACTGACCTACATACACTGACCTATATACACTGACCTACATACACTGACCTATATACACTGACCTACATACACTGACCTACATACACTGACCTACATACACTGACCTATATACACTGACCTATATACACTGACCTGCCTGACCTATATACACAGACCTATATACACAGACCTATATACACTGACCTACATACACTGACCTGTATACACTGACCAGTATACACTGACCTGTATACACTGACCTATATACTGACCTGCCTGACCTGTATACACTGACCTATATACACTGACCTGCCTGACCTATATACACTGACCACTATACACACATTGCGTGTCTGACCTACCTCAGCCGTGGTGTGCGGTCACAGCAGGCAGTCAGTCACTTGTCACCGTCAGAGAGGAGCCGAGGAGGAGAGGAAAGCCTCCCGCCCGAGTGGGAATGTAGCGTTCCCGCCTTCTGGAGCCTGCAGGCTAAGATGGACGTCACGTCACACGTCCCGCTCCAGAAGGCGGGAGCTGCGGCACTCTGCCACTTTCAGCCGCACTCGGCCGCTATGGCACTCGGGGACTTACTCAGCTACTTTCGGCCGCTATGGCACTCGGGGACTCGGCTACTTTCGGCCGCTATGGCACTCGGGGACTCGGCTACTTTCGGCCACTTTCGGCCACTTTCGGCCCGCACTCACAATCAGATCGGTCCCGGCGCCGGCGCTCGGGGCTGACAATGGAATGCAGCATTCCATAGACTCTGGCTTTTTGGGGTCACGTTCGGGGCTTCAGCCCCCCTAGCCACCCCCTCCATACGCCCCTGGCTGTCCCCCTCCGTTCCGCCGTTCCCCTCTCCTTCTCTGTCCCCCTCCGCTGTCCCCTCCGTTCTGCTATCCCCCTCTCCTTCTCTGTCCCCTCCATTCTGCTGTGCCTCTCTGCTGTCCCCCTCCAGTCCGCCGTTCCCCTCTCCTTCTCTGTCCCCCTCCGCTGTCCCCTCCATTCTGCTGTGCCTCTCCGCTGTCCCCTCCGTTCCCCTCTCCTTCTCTGTCCCCCTCCGTTGTCCCCCTCTGTTCCACCGTCCCCCGCCTCCTTCCTTTGTGAATGGACAGAGTCAGCTGACTCTGTCCATTCACATAGATGAAACATTGTAATCTCCTGTGATTACGATGTGTCAGTTTATGAATGGAGAGGAGCCGCTGTCTTCTCTCCATTCATTCTCAGTGCAGCTGAGGCTGCAGAGAAAGGGACTGGGGAATCTCTATCCTCGGTCTCTTTCTCTGTCTCAAGGGGGAGATATCAGAGGTCTGTTACGTAAGACCCATGATATCTCACCAAAGCCCCCCAACAGGGCTGATAAAAAAAAAAAATAAAAAAAACACATATTGCAATAAAGAATAAAAAAAAAAGTATCGGTATCGGCGAGTACTTGAAAAAAAGTATTGGTACTTGTACTCGGTCCTAAAAGAGTGGTATCAGGACAACCCTAATAGGAATGTTCTATGTTCTACACAAGTTCAATATACTACTGGCCAGTATTCCAGTGGTTCCAAACCTGGTGTACATGTACCCTAAGAAGAGGTACTACAGGGGGTATTTAACAGAAAGGGGAGGGGAAAAATTATCAACGAGTAGACTTACTGAAATGTCACAGTAAAACCCACAGTATTAGATAGATTTGCATGGGAGGCACTACTGTAATTGCAGCTCTTTGACCCTTTTTCTTACTGTATTATATGTTATATTCTTCAAAATAAGGATTATAATGATAATTGCATCATACAGTAAGCTGCAGTTTTTAGGCAAAATGTTTATAAATCAGATACGTAAATCAAATACTTTCATACCTGGATTACCTAGATTCAGAAATCAGGTAAAGTGGGTACTGAAACCAATACATTTCGGGAACTACTGCTTACGGTAATTGTAAAAAGGTTATCTTGATGGACAACCAGTGACTGACTTACATGTACATACTGCTACCGCAGCTCTTTCACTCTGTCAGAGTTCCTCTCAAACGGTACCCTGTAAATTTGCTTCATTGTCATCTGATGATTCTTCAATATGCAGGCTATTGTGGAGATGCTTATAGAGTTGACATTTTGGAATATGGCTTTGTCTTGTAGGATTTCAGTGCGGATCTGTCTCAATGTGATGGCATTATTTGCAAACACCATGTTACAGATCTCTTGTTCTTGTTGTTCATTGAGAAGTTTTCTTCGGCCACCCGTGCCAGGTTGTCGTCCAATCCTAGACATAGAATTCAAAGGACAACACTTCATTCGTAATTTATACCTTATGTATTCCATACAGAATGAGTTACCAATGTAATCGTATTGTTGTTTTACTTACAGTAACTTTACCACAATTCTAATGCATCACTGCACAGTGACTGGAATACTACTGTAAACTGTATCATCAATATTGTAGAAAATAAACTATTCCATACTATTCCATAGTTTATGTTCTACAATATTTTTCTTGTCATTGTTAGTATCATACGTAACATCCCACTAGGTAATATACTGTAATACTGTAGGCCTATCACACACACACACACACACACACACTAAATGAATACGTAAATGAGTAAATAAACATATTTGTTGCTCTATGCACAGTGTCCTGTCTTATACATTATATAATTCCATCATTGACTGACTACATACCTGTTTTCCCTGCGAAAGGTTTGGATGATAGAGAAGACTGTAGAGCGAGGCACATTAGGCTGCACTCGGCGACCTTCCTCCGCCATTGTGAGGCCATGGTTGATGACATGATCTATAATTGTGGCCCAAATTTCATCAGGGACAGCATGGCGTCTTCGTGCTCCTCTGCCTCTTCCCCCTATTCCACCGCCACTCACCCTTACTCCTCTTCCTCTTCTTCTTCCTCTTCCTCGAGCAGGCAGTTTCCCTTGTTCATTTACTTGGCCAGGTGCCTCCATATTCAGAAATTGTACTGGTCCTGCATGGTCAAGCTCTATATATACATGTTTGGCAGCATTTACAATCATGGACAGTACCTGTCAGGTAACTAAACATACTGTTTGATTGGACATCTGAGACCAACTCCGAATCCTCCTTTGTTAGGCTCCTTTCACACTGGGGCGGGGGCGTTGTCGGCGGTAAAGCGCCGCTATTGTAAGCGGCGATTTACCGTCGGTATGCGGCCGCTAGCGGGGCGGTTTTACCCCCCTGCTAGCGGCCGAGAAAGGGTTAAAACCACCGCAAAGCGCCTCTGCAGAGGCGCTTTGCCGGCGGTATAGCCGCGCCGTCCCATTGATTTCAATGGGCAGGAGCGATAAAGGAGCAGTATACACACCGCTCCTTCACCGCTCCGAAGATGCTGCTGGCAGGACTTTTTTTACCGTCCTGCCAGCTCATCGCTCCAGTGTGAAAGCCCTCGGGGCTTTCACACTGGAATGAAAGCAGCGGCACTTTCGGGTCGGTTTGCAGGCGCTATTATTAGCGCAATAGCGCCTGCAAACCGCCCCAGTGTAAAAGGACCCTTAGTCAAGTTCTAGTTGCACCTGACTGTCAATTGCTGTAATCATTTTATCAAGTGTTCCAAGAGATTCATATATGGTATTCATGGTATTATGTTCCTGAATAATTTTGACAATTGAACAGACTATTGTGCATGTGATGACTTAAACAATGAAATGACGCTGATACGTTTTGGAGAGAACAACCATTAGACTGAGAATTGACAATCAGTTTAGATCAACAAGATCTATTTACCTGGCAATTGTGCTAAATGTAGGCTACTTGTACTTAATCATTTGAAAGATGTACTGAGACACTGAGACATGTACTGAGACATTTGCAATTTTGATGAAATGAGTGAGAAATTCAATTCAGTTGTGAACAATTGCCAAGTGGTTTGGAGATTTGTCCATGTTGTTTTGAGAATGTCATTTCTGTTTCAAGAAATGAGCCAAAACAATGGAGAAAAACTGTAAAATACTTAAAAAATGTTTTTGAAAACAAAAATAGAGGAGAAAAAAATTAGTTATTTTTGGGTGTTTTATATTCTCCCTAAAATATCAATGATGTTCTTCATTGTTTTTTTCAACATTTTTTTGCTCCCCATTATCTCTCTGATGAGGATCTGGAACAAAAAACCACACCATGTATTATAAATATGCAGGCATACATCTATTACCTAAAGCTGTGGTCTCAGACACTCACCTGTTGTGGTGACAATTTTGCCAATTTCAAATATGTCTCCCTCCTCCTCCTCTGGTTGTGCTGGTAGTATTTCCCCTTCTTCTGGAGGTGGGGGGTCCCTAGTCTCCTAAGATGTCCCGAGTCTTTTCTCCCCTATGTGAATAAAAAAAGGTATACTTAGCACATAGATATTTGAGGGCAGAACTAGTAATATGAAACATTGCTTGGAAGTGTGGTACAATTGTCTGTTTTGGCAGAGTTCCAAGCTGAAAACATTATTTTTTTCCCTTTCTAAAGCTGGAACACTGTTTTGTGCAAGTTTCACAGATGGAGACACCCCTATAGTATCCACTGGAGCACCTGTGTGGGACACCCAAATAAAAAAGGTGTTCTGGTGTCCCTAGTGCTCCTGCGTCCAGATGTGTAAACAGCTGCTGAGTGTCCTCTCCTTACACTGAATCAAGTTTGCATTTCATTCTAGTTACAAACTCATCTAGACAACAAACTTATTTTAATAGAACTAGGCCTGAAAAAATGTAGTTAACTGCATCTGCCCAAAACATCATATTTTAGTGGCCGAATGAACAATGTTTCCTACGAATAGGGATGAGCCGAACACCCCCCGGTTCGGTTCGCACCAGAACCTGCGAACGGACCGAAAGTTCGCACAAACGTTAGAACCCCATTGACGTCTATGGGTCTCGAACGTTCGAAATCAAAAGTGCTCATTTTAAAAACTAATTTGCATGGTATTGTCCTAAAAAGAGTTTGGGGACCCGGGTCCTACCCCAGGGGACATGTATCAATGCAAAAAAAACTTTTAAAAACGGCCGTTTTTTCGGGAGCAGTGATTTTAATGATGCTTAAAGTAAAAAAAAAAAGTGAAATATTCCTTTAAATATCGTACCTGAGGGGTGTCTATAGTATGCCTGTAAAGTGACGCATGTTTCCCGTGTTTAGAACAGTCCCTGCACCAAATGTCATTTTTAAAGGAAAAAATCTCATTTAAAACTGCTTGCGGGTTTAATGTAATGTCGGGTCCTGGCAATATGGATGAAAATCAGTGAGACAAACGGCATGGGTACCCCCCAGTCCATTACCAGGCCCTTTGGCCTTGGATATTAAGGGGAACCCCACACCCAAATTAAAATAAGGAAAGGTGTGGGGCCACCAGGCCCTATATACTCTGAACAGCAGTATACAGGCGGTGCAAACAAGACAGGGACTGTAGGTTTGTTGTTAAGTAGAATCTCTTTGTAATTTTGAACGGGTACATTTTTAACGTGTTTAGCTCCAGCCAAAAAATCTTTTTTAAGCTTTTTGGAAAACATAGGGAAGGGTTATCACCCCTGTGACATTTGTTTTGCTGTCTTTCCTCCTCTTCAGAAGATTTCACCTCACTTTTTGTCCCAATGGATTGGAAAGCATCAGTGGAAAGGAGAAATGTTTTTCCCATATTAACTCTTACAGGAGAGAATTTCCCTTCCTAGGGGTAGATTTCATCTCACTTACTGTTGTCTCCTTCCGTTTGCAAGTAGGAGTCGTTTGTAAGTTAGTTGTTTGAAAGTAGGGTCCTGCCCTATATACTCAGCAGAAATTTGGGCCTTAGGTGTTGCTGTGGCCACAACACTGTAAGCCCTCACAGGGCCCTGCTGTGAAATATTAGATCAAGAATTGTAATTACATGCCCCTGTTGAACAGGAGCTGAAAAATTAGGCCTTAGGCACTGGTGCTGGTGCCACAACACTGCAACCCCTCACAGACACTCTAGTTGGAACGCAGGAACGAGCCCTGCTGCAAAGTATTGCATCAAAAATTGTAATTACACACCACTGTTAAACAAGGGCTGAAAAATTGGGCCTTAGGCACTGGTGCTGGTGCCACAACACTGCAACCCCTCACAGACACTCTAGTTGGAACGCAGGAACGAGCCCTGCTGCAAAGTATTGCATCAAAAATTGTAATTACATGCCCCTGTTAAACAGGGGCAGAAAAAATGGGCCTTAGGCACTGGTCTGGTGCCACAACACTGCAACCCCTCACAGACACTCTAGTTGGAACCAAATAAAAAATTATTCGGTTACATCAGCATCAGGTGCTTGGTAGCTGGTGGTGATCCAAGACTGATTCATTTTTATGAAGGTCAGTCGATCGACTGAGTCAGTGGACAGACGCACCCTGTGATCGGTTACCACGCCTCCAGCAGCACTGAATGTGCGTTCCGAAAGAACGCTGGATGCAGGACAGGCCAGTAGCTCAATTGCATACTGTGCAAGCTCTGGCCAGTGATCCATCCTCAAGACCCAGTAACCCAGAGGATTTTCGGTGGGAAAGGTGTCCAAGTCTGATCTTGCCCCTAGGTATTCCTGCACCATGTAAAATAGACGCTGGCGATGGTTGCTGGAACCGATCATACCTTGGGGCTGCGGACCAAAAAATTGTCTGAACGCATCGGTCAGACGGCCACCTTCTCCACCGCTCCTTCTTTGACTGACCGAAGCCTCAGCAACACGTTGTCTAGAAACAGGAGTTTGTAACCTCCCAGTCTCTGGGAACGCGTTGCACAGACCTTTCTGCAAGGCCTCCCGAAGATGTTTCATCCTCTGCTCCCTCTGTGATGGCAAGATAAGGTCCGCAACCTTACCCTTGTAACGTGGATCAAGGAGGGTTGCCAGCCAGTATTGGTCCTTCTCCTTGATACCACGAATACGAGGATCCTTACGCAGGCTTTGCAGGATCAGGGAGGCCATGCAGCGTAGGTTTGCTGAGGCATTCGGTCCGGAGTCCTCTGGGTCACTAAGGACGACATGGTCCGCAGCCACCTCCTCCCAGCCACGTACAAGTCCATGTGTTTCTTGGGACTGATCCCTTAAAGACTGCTGCTGATGCTGAGTGCCAGGCTCCACCTCCATACTGACACAATCTTCCTCCTCCTCCTCGTCCTCTTCCTGTGTGATCGGCGGGCACGCAGGAACACTGTCTGGATAAAGGGGGCCTTGAGAGCTAAGGAAGTCCTCCTCTTCCTGCCTCTGTTCTGCCTCAAGTGCCCTGTCCATTATTCCACGCAGCGTGTGCTCCAACAGGTGGACAAGGGGGACAGTGTCACTGATGCATGCACTGTCACTGCTCACCATCCTCGTGGCCTCCTCAAATGGTGACAGGACAGTGCATGCATCCCTGATCATGGCCCACTGGCGTGGGGAAAAAAAAACAAGCTCCCCTGACCCTGTCCTGGTGCCATAGTCGCACAGGTACTCATTGATGGCCCTCTGCTGCGTGTGCAGCCGCTGCAGCATGGCCAACGTTGAGTTCCACCTGGTGGGCATGTCACAGATTAGGCGGTTCTTGGGCAGGTTAAACTCCTTTTGGAGGTCCGTCAGCCGAGCACTGGCATTATATGACCGGCGGAAATGCACACAGACTTTCCTGGCCTGCCTCAGGACATCCTGTAAGCCCGGGTACCTGCCCAAGAACCGCTGCACCACCAAGTTAAGGACGTGAGCCAAACAGGGCACATGGGTCATTTGTCCCTGTCGGAGGGCAGAGAGGAGGTTGGTGCCATTGTCGCAAACCACCATTCCTGCCTTAAGTTGGCGTGGCATCAACCACCTCTGAACCTGCCCCTGCAGAGCTGACAGAACCTCTGCCCCAGTGTGGCTCCTGTCCCCCAAGCACACCAGCTCAAGCACCGCATGGCATCTTTTGGCCTGCGTACTTGCGTAGCCCCTTGAACGACTACGGAGCACCGCTGGTTCCGAGGAAGAGGCCATGGAGGAAGAAGAAGAGGAGGGGGTGGAGGAGAGAGGTGTGTCACAATCATTAGCATTTTGGAGGCGTGGTGGCGGAACAACCTCCAACACTACTGCACCTTGTCCTGCATCCTTCCCAGCTGCCAGCAGAGTCACCCAATGCGCCGTGAAACTTAGGTAACGTCCCTGTCCATGCCTGCTGGACCATGAGTCAGCGGTAATATGCACCTTACCACTGACCGCCCTGTCCAGCGAGGCATGGACATTGCCTTCCACATGCTGGTAGAGAGCCGGAATCGCCTTCCGTGAGAAAAAGTGGCGTTTGGGTACCTGCCACTGAGGAACCGCACATTCCACAAACTCACGGAAGGGGGCAGAGTCTACCAACTGAAAAGGCAGCAGTTGAAGTGCTAGCAATTTTGCCAAGCTAGCATTCAACCGCTGGGCATGTGGATGGCTGGGAGCAAACTTCTTTCGGCGGTGCAGCAGCCGGGGCAGGGAAATTTGCCTGGTACAATCTGACGTCGGTGTACCAAAATCAGATTGCCCACAAGTACTTGGCTGTGACACACCTAATTCTACACCTTCATTCCTCTCAGTGCAGGTCTCAGAGAGGACTGAAGGTCTAGTGGGGTTGGAAATCTCAGCTGATGAGGAGCAAGGAGAGGTCCTCTTTGTTCTTTGGTGTGGGTCTTTTAGATACGCTTGCCAACGAACTGCATGGCAGGTCAACATATGTCTGGTCAAGCATGTGGTACCCAAGCGGGAGATGTTTTGGCCACGCGAGATACGCTTGAGACATATGTTGCAAATAGCAGCGGTGCGATCTGATGCACTCGTCTCAAAAAAGGCCCACACCAAAGAACTTTTTGAATAACGCGCAGAGACTGCAGCGCCCTGCACATGTGGAGCTTTGGGGTGTGATGCAGTCAATGTGCTGCCCTTAGGCTAGCCCCTGGAGGGCATCCTGCCTCGTTGGTGATGTGCCGCCTCCTCCTCCTCCTCCTCCTCCTCTCTCCTATCAGGCACGCACGTTGAGTCAGTGACCTCATCATCCCCTCCCTCCTCATCACTGGAGCAAACCTGGCAGTATGCTGCAGCAGGGGGAGCATGACTGCCAGATTGCTGTCCTTCTTGGGCACCCCCTCTGTCCGTGCTCATGTTACTGCCTTCATCGAGCTCAGTATCATCATCAGAGCCTTCCAAACGCTGGGCATCCTCCTGGAGCATGTACCCAACACTGTGGTCAAACAGTTCGAGGGACTCCTCAGGAGGACATGGTGGGGCTAGGGAAGGAGTCACTGATGACATTGAGCCGAGGGAAGAGGCCGCTGCTTTGCCAGACAAAGTACCCTGGGCATGGGTGAGAGAGGATGAGGAGGATGAGGACGGCTTGGTCATCCACTCGACCAAGTCTTCCGCATGTTGCGGCTCAACATGGCCAGCTGCCGAAAAAAAGGCCAAGCGTGTCCCATGGCCACGTGCTGATGAGGATGCACCGTCTCCACGACCAGCACTAGACACAGAGCCTTCTTGCCCTCTCTTATTGGCTTGTGACTGTCTGCCTCTCCTTCTTGGCCTTCCAGACATACTAATGGCCTGTAGCTGCACTAAGCTGGGATATATATATATATATATATATATATATATGTACTGATACTGCAGCTAGCAAAATCAACTGCCTGCCTGTAGTATGAGAACACCACCAACCTTCTACAGGTAGCTTTAGCTGAACACTGTGAGGTGGACGCACCCCACTAACTTGTAGGTTTAGCTGAACACTGTGAGCAGGACGCACTGCACTAACTGTAAATAGTCTAGCTGCCTGACTGTGGTACTAATAGGATCAAAAGAACACCAGCAATTTTCTTCAGGTAGCTGTATTTACTGTAACAAGACAAGCCTGCCTGTCAGTAAGAAGATAACAGAAACGGATCTAGCTGAACACTGTGAGCAGGACGCACCCCACTAGCTTGTAGGTTTAGCTGAACACTGTGAGGTGGACGCACCCCACTAACTTGTAGGTTTAGCTGAACACTGTGAGCAGGACGCACCCCACTAACTTGTAGGTTTAGCAGAACACTGTGAGCAGGACGCACTGCACTAACTGTAAATAGTCTAGCTGCCTGACTGTGGTACTAATAGGATCAAAAGAACACCAGCAATTTTCTTCAGGTAGCTGTATTTACTGTAACAAGACAAGCCTGCCTGTCAGTAAGAAGATAACAGAAACGGATCTAGCTGAACACTGTGAGCAGGACGCACCCCACTAGCTTGTAGGTTTAGCTGAACACTGTGAGGTGGACGCACCCCACTAACTTGTAGGCTTAGCTGAACACTGTGAGCAGGACGCACCCCACTAACTTGTAGGTTTAGCAGAACACTGTGAGCAGGACGCACTGCACTAACTGTAAATAGTCTAGCTGCCTGACTGTGGTACTAATAGGATCAAAAGAACACCAGCAATTTTCTTCAGGTAGCTGTATTTACTGTAACAAGACAAGCCTGTCTGTCAGTAAGAAGATAACAGAAACGGATCTAGCTGAACACTGTGAGCAGGACGCACCCCACTAGCTTGTAGGTTTAGCTGAACACTGTGAGGTGGACGCACCCCACTAACTTGTAGGCTTAGCTGAACACTGTGAGCAGGACGCACCCCACTAACTTGTAGGTTTAGCAGAACACTGTGAGCAGGACGCACTGCACTAACTGTAAATAGTCTAGCTGCCTGACTGTGGTACTAATAGGATCAAAAGAACACAAGCAATTTTCTTCAGGTAGCTGTATTTACTGTAACAAGACAAGCCTGCCTGTTAGTAAGAAGATAACAGAAACAGATCTAGCTGAACACTGTGAGCAGGACGCACCCCACTAACTCGTAGGTTTAGCAGAACACTGTGAGCAGGACGCTCTGCACTAAATGTAAATAGTCTAGCTGCCTGACTGTGGTACTAATAGGATCAAAAGAACACCAGTAATTTTCTTCAGGTAGCTTTATATACTGTAACAAGACAAGCCTGCCTGTCAGTAAGAAGAGAACAGGAACGGATCTAGCTGAACACTGTGAGCAGGACGCACTGCACTAAATGTAAATAGTCTAGCTGCCTGACTGTGGTACTAATAGGATCAAAAGAACACCAGTAATTTTCTTCAAAATACTGTAACAAGACAAGCCTGCCTGTCAGTAAGAAGATAACAGGAACGGATCTAGCTGAACACTGTGAGCAGGACGCACTGCACTAAATGTAAATAGTCTAGAAGATAACAGGAACGGATCTAGCTGAACACTGTGAGCAGGACGCACTGCACTAAATGTAAATAGTCTAGAATTTAACAGGAACGGATCTAGCTGAACACTGTGAGCAGGACGCACTGCACTAAATGTAAATAGTCTAGAAAATAACAGGAACGGATCTAGCTGAACACTGTGAGCAGGACGCACTGCACTAAATGTAAATAGTCTAGAAGATAACAGGAACGGATCTAGCTAAACTGAATACAGTGTATATATATATATGCAACACCTGGGATGCATATATATACACAATACATTGTAAGTGCAGCTAACTGACTGACTGTTCTGCCTAATCTAACTAACTCAAATCAAATGACACTGTCTCTCTGTCAACGCCGGAACACACACTACACAGGGCCGCCGTGCAGGCGGCCTTATATAGTGTGGGGCGTGTACTAAATCCCCTGAGCCATAATTGGCCAAAGCCTCCTTGGCTTTGGCCAATTACGGCTCTCTGTTAAGGCGGCGCTGTGATTGGCCAAGCATGCGGGTCATACTGCATGCTTGGCCAATCATCAGCAAGCAATGCACTGCGATGCCGCAGTGAATTATGGGCCGTGACGCGCCACACGAATTTGGCGCGAACGGCCCATATCGTTCGCAATTCGACGAACGATCGAACAGCCGATGTTCGAGTCGAACATGGGTTCGACTCGAACACGAAGCTCATCCCTACCTACGAACTATTAATGTGCCCATGAACATGAAAGTTGCCATTTTAAACTGTACAACAGTAAAGAAAAGCACATATAGCAGCATGAACGTAATAATAATAATAGGAACACAGGACAACTATTTACTTACTGAGGAGTAGGGATGAGCTTCGAGTTCGAGTCGAACTCATGTTCGACTCGAACATCGGCTGTTCGCCAGTTCGCTGAACAGCGAACAATTTCGAAAGCCGCGGAACTCCCTTTAAAAGTCTATGGAAGAAATCAAAAGTGCTAATTTTAAAGGCTTATATGCATGGTATTGTCATAAAAGTGTTTGGGGACCTGGGTCCTGCCCAGGGGACATGGATCAATGCAAAAAAAGGCCCTTTTTTCAGGAGCAGTGATTTTAATAATGCTTAAAGTGAAACAATAAAAGTGTAATATTCCTTTAAATTTCGTACCTGGGGGGTGTCTATAGTATGCCTGTAAAGTAGTGCAGCAAAATGACATTTCAAAGGAAAAAAAGTAATTTAAAACTATTCGTGGCTATTAATGAATTACCAGAAGAACCAGAAGAAGAAGAAGAAGAAGATGGAGGAAGAAACCGAAGGAAGATAGAAGATAGAAGATAGAAGATAGAAGAAAGAAGATAGAAGGAAAAAGAAGCATTTAAATAAAGAAATTGTCAAAAACTGTCTACCCCAAAGCACCCTCCCAATGTTGAGGGCATGTGGCCTGGTACGGTTCAGGAGGGGGGGGCGCTCTCTCGCCCCCTTCTTTTCCTGCGCCTTGCCAGGTTGCGTGCTCGGATAAGGGTCTGGTATGGATTTTTGGGGGGACCCCACGCCATTTTTTTTTAATTTTGGCGTGGGGTTCCCCTTAAAATCCATACCAGACCTGCAGGGTCTGGTATAGATTTTGAGGGGGACCCCACGGCATTTTTTAAAAAAATTTTGGCCGGGGTTCCCCTTAATATCCATACCAGACCTGAAGGGCCTGGTATGGAATTTAGGGGGACCCCCACGTCATTTTTTTTTTAAATTTTGGTTCGGGGTTCCCCTGTGGGGAATTCCCATGTCGTTTTTATCAATGAACTTTTATGTGTATTGTCGGACAGGCAATTCATTAATAGCCGCGAGTAGTTTTAAATTACTTTTTTTCCTTTGAAATCCTTTGAAATTGAGTCATTTTGCTGTCAGACTGTTCTAAACACAGGAAACATGTTCCCCTTTACAGGCATACTATAGACACCCCCCAGGTATGAAATTTAAAGGAATATTACACTTTTATTGTTTCACTTTAAGCATTATTAAAATCACTGCTTCCGAAAAAACGTCCGTTTTTAAAACTTTTTTTGCATTGATCCATGTCCCCTGGGGCAGGACCCAGGTCCCCAAACATTTTTTATGACAATAACTTGCATATAAGCCTTTAAAATTAGCACTTTTGATTATACATGTTTGTGTCCCATAGACTTTAACGGTGTTCGCGTTTGAACAAATTTTTTGCCCGTTCGCATGTGCTGGTGCGAACCGAACAGGGGGGTGTTTGGCTCATCCCTACTGAGGAGCATTTATCTTAAAGAGTGCAAGAAGGTCCAGGATTCCATGAGATCAGAAGCTGCAGCAGATGATGTTTTTGTACCCAGGCTGTGGTACTATGAGAGACTTCATTTTCTGTCAGACCAGACTAAAGTCAGAAAATCCCTCTCTTCCACTTTTCCTTCCACCCCAGCTGAGGCTTCTGATGTCAAACCTGCCCCTTCCAGCCAGGAAGAAGTGGAGGAGCCCAGCTTGAGTCAGGTATAGCATTGTTCTACAGATTTCAAAATCTGTAAAAAAATAAATAAATGATGTTTACTAGATGTTATTATTGATCACTAACTGCTGATTTACTAAAGGTGTTTACATATCAATAGACAGTATATGCCAAAAATAATTGGGACAAGAATGAAAAATTCTGGGCTCAGAATCATAGTCTTTTATATTTGTTAAAATTCAATTTGCAACAGTCATGAGCTGAAAATTGTGTGTGATTGATGAACCAAAAACTAAAACTATGTCCCTTTTTCATACACAGGAAAACCTCAGCCAGGAGGAGGCTGTGGAATTTGGCAGCCAGGAGGAGGCTGTGGAATGTGGCAGCCAGGAGGAGGTGGGGTAAGTGTCAGCCAGGAGGTGGCCGGGCCCAGTAGCCTCACACAATCCCAGGTCCCTCCCCTCCGCCTTCCAACCAAAAGACCCAGGAAGGGGAGAAACGTGGAGGAGTCAGCACTCAGGATGATTGGGGAGGCTTCTGCGGCCCTCAGAACCACCCCCACTAATCAAGAGGCCTTTGCCTCCATGGCTGCATGCAAACTGCAGGACATGGAGGAGGGGCAACGCCTCATGTGTGAGGAAATCATGTACCACACACTAAATAAGGGGTTGAGGGGACAAATCACCAGCAAAACCCACCTGTGTGAGTTGGACCATCCTCCTCCTCCTGCCACACCTCCAACACCACAGCCACAGCCTGTAAGGAAGAGTGGAAGGAAGACAAGAAAGTGATGGCCTGGGTTCAGTCTGGTCTGACAAAAGATGCAGGCTCTTGTATGACCACAGCCTGGGGACATGTATGTCATCTGCTGCTGTTCCTGATCTCTTGGACTTCTGGACCACATTGTACTCCCATATATATGGACTCCTCAGGCCACCAATTTGGCCTTAAAATAGTTGATGTGTGCCCTGGAGGCCAAAGGCTTCACCAATTTGAGCTGTTTCTCCAGCGTTGCCTCCCTCGTTATTTGGTTATGACCCCTAATAAAGGGGTTTTTTTTAACAAATACTTGTGTTTTACTTCAAAAAGGACAGTTTGTTTGTGAGTAGGCAGGTACATTTCAAAAATACAATGTCAAATTAACAAGGGACACCAACACCAAACAACCTCCTTGAGATTAAAAAATACAAGATAATAATGGTGTTGTGGTAACTTGACACACAAAACCCACCAAAAAAATTATGAAGATCAACAAAAAATAAAAAATAAAAACAGGAGATCTTTGATTTAAAAAAACACAAAATAATAAAAAATATAAAAACATATAACTAAAAAAATGTTTGGTAGATCTGAAGAATAAATATATTATATTCATGAAATCATGAGAAATAATAAAGAAAGAAGTTTGTGAGAACTCTGTGTGAATATGAGCAGCAAAACAACTTCATTCTTCTAGCGTTATAAAGAGGAAGATGCTGCATTAAACAATTTAAAACATTGCAGCGTGGCGAAAGTGCTATATCCATTATGAACGCTAGTTTTACCAGACTGAGCACTTCCGTCTCTAAATTTATTCTGAGCATGCGCGGTACTTTGTGTCGGAATTGTCTACACACAATCGGAATTTACACAAATGGATTTTGTTGTCGGAAAATTTTAGATCCAGCTCTCAAACTTTGCGTGTCGGAAATTTCGATGGAAAAAGTTCAATGGAGCCTACACATGGTCGGAATTTCCAACAACAAGCTCCGATTGTACATTTTCCATCAGAAAGTCCGATCGTATGTTACATAGTTACATAGTTACATAGTAGGTGAGGTTGAAAAAAGACACAAGTCCATCAAGTCCAACCTATGTGTGTGATTATGTGTCAGTATTACATTACATATCCCTGTATGTTGCGGTCATTCAGGTGATTATCTAATAGTTTCTTGAAGCTATCAATGCTCCCCGCTGAGACCACCGCCTGTGGAAGGGAATTCCACATCCTTGCCGCTCTTACAGTAAAGAACCCTCTACGTAGTTTAAGGTTAAACCTCTTTTCTTCTAATTGTAATGAGTGGCCACAAGTCTTATTAAACTCTCTTCTGCAAAAAAGTTTTATCCCTATTGTGGGGTCACCAGTACAGTATTTGTAAATTGAAATCATATCCCCTCTCAAGCGTCTCTTCTCCAAAGAGAACAAGTTCAGTGCTCGCAACCTTTCCTCAGAACTAAGATCCTCCAGACCCTTTATTAGCTTTGTTGCCCTTCTTTGTACTCGCTCCATTTCCAGTACATCCCTCCTGAGGACTGGTGTCCAGAACTGGACAGCATACTCCAGGTGCGGCCGGACCAGAGTCTTGTAGAGTGGGAGAATTATCGTTTTATCTCTGGAGTTGATCCCCCTTTTAATGCATGCCAATATTCTGTTTGCTTTATTAGCAGCAGCTTGGCATTGCATGCCATTGCTGAGCCTATCATCTACTAGAACCCCCAGGTCCTTTTCCATCCTAGATTCCCCCAGAGGTTCCCCCCCAGTGTATAGATTGCATTCATATTTTTGCCACCCAAATGCATTATTTTGCATTTTTCTACATTGAACCTCATTTGCCATGTAGTCGCCCACCCCATTAATTTGTTCAGGTCTTTTTGCAAGATTTCCACATCCTGCAGAGAAGTTATTGCCCTGCTTAGCTTAGTATCATCTGCAAATACAGAGATTGAACTGTTTATCCCATCCTCCAGGTCGTTTATGAACAAATTAAATAGGATTGGTCACAGCACAGAACCCTGGGGAACCCCACTACCCACCCCTGACCATTCTGAGTACTCCCCATTTATCACCACCCTCTGAACACGCCCTTGTAGCCAGTTTTCAATCCATGTACTCACCCTATGGTCCATGCCAACGCACCTTATTTTGTACAGTAAACGTTTATGGGGAACTGTGTCAAATGCTTTTGCAAAATCCAGATACACCACGTCTACGGGCCTTCTTTTATCTAGATGGCAACTCACCTCCTCATAGAATGTTTATAGGTTGGTTTGGCAAGAACGATTCTTCATGAATCCATGCTGATTACTGCTAATGATATTATTCTTATTACTAAAATCTTGTATATAGTCCCTTATCATCCCCTCCAAGAGTTTACATACTATTGATGTTAGGCTCACTGGTCTGTAATTCCCAGGGATGTTTTTTGGGTCCTTTTTAAATATTGGTGCTACATTGGCTTTTCTCCAATCAGCTGGTACCATTCCAGTCAATAGACTGTCTGTAAAAATTAGGAACAACGGTCTGGCAATCACCTGACTGAGTACCCTCGGATGCAAGCCATCTGGTCCCGGTGATTTATTAATGTTAAGTTTCTCAAGTCTAATTTTAATTCCGTCCTCTGTTAACCATGGAGGTGCTTCCTGTGTTGTGTCATGAGGATAAACACTGCAGTTTTGGTTACTGAAGCCCCCCGATTCACTCGTGAAGACTGAGGAGAAGAATAAATTCAATACCTTTGCCATCTCCCCATCCTTTGTAACCAGATGTCCTTCCTCATTCTTTATGGGGCCAATATGGTCTGTCCTCCCTTTTTTACTGTTTACATACTTAAAGAATTTCTTGGGATTTTTTTTGCTCTCCTCCGCTATGTGTCTTTCATGTTCTATCTTAGCCGTCCTAATTGCACCCTTACATTTCTTATTGCATTCTTTATAAAGTCTGAATGCTGAGGATGATCCCTCAACCTTGTATTTTTTGAAGGCCTTCTCCTTTGCTTTTATTTGCATTTTTACATTGGAGTTAAGCCATCCAGGATTTTTGTTCGCTCTTTTAAATTTATTACCCAATGGGATACATTGGCTAATGCCCTTATTTAATATGCTCTTAAAGCAAACCCATCTCTCCTCCGTATTCTTTGTTCCTAATATTTTATCCCAATTTATGCCTTTTAGCAAGGTTTGTAGTTTAGGGAAGTTGGCTCTTTTGAAATTCAGTGTCTTTGTGTTCCCTTCATGTTTCCTATTTGTGTGATTTATACTGAAACTAATTGACCTGTGATCGCTGTTACCTAAATTGCCCCGTATTTCCACATCTGTGATCAGGTCTGTATTGTTGGTAATCAGTAGATCCAGTAATGTTTTATTTCTAGTTGGTGCGTCTACCATCTGACCCATAAAATTGTCCTGCAAGACATTAAGGAACTGGCGAGCCTTAAATGAATGCGCGGTTCCCTCCGCCCAGTCTATGTCTGGATAATTAAAATCCCCCATTATGATAACACTTCCCATCCTTGCTGCTAATCCAATTTGTGATAGGAGATCCGTCTCCACTTCCTCCCTCAGGTTAGGGGGCCTATAGCATACTCCCAGTATTATTTTCCCCTTAGCTTCATCCCTTTGGAGCTCTACCCATAAAGATTCCACCTCCTCCCTAGCTCCCTCAGTGATGTCATCTCTCACATTCACTTGTACATTATTCTTGATATATAGGCATACCCCTCCCCCTTTTTTAGCCTCTCTATCCTTGCGGTATAGGGTATACCCTTGAATGTTTGCCAGCCAATCATGAGAGCTGTTGAACCAGGTCTCTGAAATTCCCACAAAATCGAAATCCTCCTTGTACAACAGTATCTCTAGTTCACCCATCTTGTCCGCCATGCTCCTGGCATTAGTGAACATGCCACATAGTTTAGACCGGTCGCATATTGTCCTCGTATTGGGTGCTTCAAGATTGCAACTAGGACTTGCTACTATACTCACCTTGTGTTTTTGTGCTTTGGTTAACCTACCACTAATGCCCCCAATACTACCCTCTGGAATATCTTCCACGCTGGCTATCACTGTCTCTGGACCCTCCCCCCCATCGCCTAGTTTAAAAACCCCTCTAACTTTTTGGCCATCTTCATTCCCAGCAGATCTGCACCCTCCTCATTTAGATGCAGTTCGTCCCTTCTATAGTACCGGTTACCGACTGAGAAGTCGGCCCAGTCCTCCAGGAACCCAAAACCCTCCTTACTACACCAGCTCTTCAGCCACTTGTTTACTTCCCTAATCTCCCTCTGCCTTTCTGGTGTGGCTCGATGTACCGGTAGTATTCCCGAGAACACTACCTTGGAGGTCCTTTTCCTCAATTTAGCACCTAAATCCCTAAAATCGGTCTTTAGGACACTCCATCTGCCTCTGACTTTGTCATTGGTGCCAACGTGCACCATGACAGCTGTGTCTTCCCCAGCCCCTCCCAGTAATCTGTCCACAAGATCTGTGATGTGCCGAACCCGAGCGCCCGGAAGACAACATACTGTTCGGCGCTTCAGGTCTTGGTTACAGATTGCCCTCTCTGTCCCTCTAAGAATTGAGGCCCCTACCACCAGAATCTGTCTTTCCTTTCCCTTTGCTGCCCCCCCACTCTCACTGGAGGAGTTCTTCCCCTGGCAGCTAGGAGAGTCCCTCATCTCCAGCAGTGCTGGTCCCTGACTGGTTTCACCAATGTCACTCAATGGAGCGTACTTATTGGGATGCTCCAGTCCTGGATCGGCCTCTCTGGCACTTCCCCCTCTACCCCTCCTGACTGTCACCCATCTACTCTTTGCTAGTGCCTGCACCTCTTTGTCTCCACCCACCTCTGTGCTGGCCCCTGCCGGCACCTGCCGTGTACGTTCCTGGCTCACCTTTAGTATGGAGGGACTTCTCAGTGCTGACAGTTGCTTCCCCAGATTCAGAACCTGGGCTTCCAGGGAAACAATGTGTTTACATTTTGCACAGCAGTATTCGCCCTCGATCGGATGATCAAGGAACGCATACATGCGGCAAGATGTACAAAGAGTCACCTCTCCACACCCGCCGGGCATCGTACCTATTGAATATAGTGAGGATTTGGGGATTTTACCCTGTCCAAATTACCTAACAGCTAGCTTCCTGGCACTAATACTCAAGACAATACACAGATACACAAGACAATACACAGGTACACAACAAGACAATACACAGGTACACAACAGTATGTACAGGGCATTATCCTCCCCCAGCCTGCTGCTTCTGAAACCCCAGTGGAGCAATCATCTGCAGGTTCAGCTAGAGGCTCTTGAACACGGCGTTCAGAAATCTGGTAATACTTTAATATACTTGGTGATGGGCGAATAGCCAAATGCAAGTTATGCAGCAGAGAGGTTAGCCGTGGTAAAGTTTTAGGACACCTGACCAATTCCGGCATGAACGAGCACATGCGCGCACATCATAAACCAGTTCTCTTAAGGACTGAACATGGCGTGGCTCCTGCCTTATGCACCACTCTGACAATTTCTAATGTCAAAAATACAAGCAGTACACAAGCCAAGGGTGGTATTGACCAAAGCACATCAGCCATAGCTTCATCATCCACTCAAAAGACACTTCCACACTGTTCCAAAATATCACAGCCAACCATTGATCAATTTGTTGGTTTTCAATCCAAAGTTTTGTCATGCCAGCAGTCAAGGAAACTGACTCGCTTGATTGCCAGGTTATTGAAGTTGGAGGCACTCCATTGAATTTGGTGGAAGGGGAGGCATTTAAGTAACTAATGGAAGCTGTAGCACCCGGGTACCAAGTACCCTCATGGACTACTTTTTCATGGACAATAGTGCTTTCACTTTATCAGTTATGTGCTGCATTGGTGAAGGAGGAACTGGCTAAGGCTGCTGGACAGTCAGTGCACTTTACAACTGACTTATGTAGTGCTCCAAGTGGCCAAAATGCATTGTTATCCTTGACTGCACACTGGTGGCAGCCAAAAGTGATGCATCAAGAAAATCCAAAAACATCATCGATAATAAATGGCTCTGCTGCATCTGTGTTAGTGAATCAAGGGCACCGTTCATTGCTATTACATGCAGAGGTTATGGATGAGCAGCACACTTCCCAAAACATTTTGGAAGCATTCAAAAAAATGGTGGCACATTGGTTGGGAGAGAAGAGTGGAATTGGTCAGAGCTTTATTGTCAATGACAGTGGCGCAAATATGGTGAAAGCTGTACGTGATGAGAACTATGTTGGCGCGCATTGCTCAGCCCATTTAATTAACCTTGTAGTTAAAAATGCCCTTTCTGATGAAACAACAAGTGGAAGACTGTCCACGCTTCTCGACTCATGTCGAAAGATTGCTGGACACTTCCATTGCAGTGTCAAAGCCAACAATATCCTGTGGAAGGAGCAGCGAAAAGCAGGTGTCAGCGAACACCATCTAAAAATAGATGTGATAACAAGGTGGAACTCCACATATGATATGTTGGAAAGAATACTCGAACAACAAAAGGCCATCCATGCTATGTCCAATGAACATTTTAATGGCATTAGTAGACCACTTGGGAGGAAGGATTGGGCCATGATTGGTCAGCTAGTGGCAGTGCTGAAACCCTTCAAAGCTGTGACAGAACAGATATGCCAGGAGATCTCCAGCATATCTGAAATCGATGCATTTCTGTCATATAAGGTGCCACTGCCTGGTGGACATTTCCGTGAAATGATGTCACTTCAAAAGAGGTGTACGGAACAACTAAGCAGGCGGCTAAAAGACCTAACTGACTCTTGCCCAGAGGTAATGCTGGCTACCCTGTGTGATCCCAGAATAAAGGGCAAGATGGCACTCAGATCCAATTCACTGACATTCTGGCGAGAAGTGTGCTTGAAATGGTGACTACATACCTATCGGAGCCCACTTTGCCCTCTTCCATTAGAATTTTGGGATGCTAAAAAGGGAAGTTTGGCCAGCCCTGTCTAAAGTAGCTCAGGAGCTACTGTCATGTCCACCTACTAGTGTTAAGAGTGAAAGAGCGTTTTCAGTTACAGGAAACAAACTATCCCCCCAACGTTCTCAATTGTCGCCAATGCCAATGGAACAAATTGCTTTTCTAAAAGTTAATCTGCCAAAGTTAGGATACCCAGCTCTCAAGTATGACACAGAATGATCCATATCACCAGAGTGTTTTTGTTCCACGGTGTTCTTTTATATTAAGATTGTTGGTGTGTTGTTTTTTTTATTGATCTGTCTTCATCTACAGTCCACTGTCATAATCCTGCTGTGCAGTGATTGAACTTTAAAACAGACGAAAAAAAAAATAACACCAAAAATAAAAGTAGTTACATGCTCTATGTTTTAATCTATTGTTTCACTTCATATCTATTTATCTATCTATCTATCTATCTATCTATCTATCTATCTATCTATCTATCTATCTATCTATCTATCTATCTATCTATCTATCTATCTATCTATCTATCTATCTATCTATTTCATATATATATATATATAGAGAGAGAGAGAGAGAGGAAGAGGATACAATATATACTATCATATATATATATATATATATATATATATATATATATATATATACAGCCCTCAAAAATTACACTCGCCTGCTCGCATTTTGCGAGTGAATTTTGAGGGCTGGCGAGAAAGGGCTGCCTGGGAGCGAGGGGGGGGGGGCGAGCACTGCTGGCCGGTGGGTTGTATTTTTAGTCCTTTTCCCAGCGCTCGTGGAGGGGAAGAGAGAGGAGAGAGCGGCTGGATGATCAGAGCGCGAGGGACATCACTAACGGTTTTCATTTCAATAGCCGTGTGTTCCCCGCACTCGCTGTCACACACAGCCCTGCACCCTGGTCCTGGGAGAATTTTATAGACAGATCACCCATCCAACCCGGGATGAGTGATGTGTATCAAAGTTCCCCAGCCAGGGGGCAGGGCTGTACGGGATGCCGAGCGGCAGAAACATACAGCAATTGAATGGAACGTAGCAAAATGGGTAGTTGACAATGATAAGGAAGGAAAAGGGCACCAACATCCCTGTATGTAATTGTAAGGAAGGGAGATTATTTGGCGGGACTTTTAAGGTGCCAACAAGGAAAAAAATAATAATTTCAAACCATGATAGGCACGAAAAATGCAAGATTTTAGTGTTACATACAAACAAAACATGATAAAAGGTTTGGTAAAATTTATGTGCACATGTACAAGAATACATCTAGAATAATGTCATAGAATTGAAATCAAAGCTGTTCCAGTAATGTCCCTCGGCGCTCTTATCATCCGGCCAGCAATGGCCTTCTTCTTCTCTGCTCCCCTGCATGATGGACACAGGTAGGCAGCACGATGAACACGGGCAGGCTGCATTGGTGGACATGGGTGAGGCTGCATTGGTGGACATGGGTGAGGCTGCATTGGTGGACATGGGTGAGGCTGCATTGGTGGACATGGGTGAGGCTGCATTGGTGGACACGGGTGAGGCTGCATTGGCAGACAAGGGTGAGGCTGCATTGGTGGACACGGGTGAGACTGCATTGGTGGACAAGGGTGGACATGGGTGAGGCTGCATTGGTGGACATGGGTGAGGCTGCATTGGTGGACAAGGGTGAGGCTGCATTGGTGGACAAGGGTGAGGCTGCACTGGTGGACACAGGAAGGCTGCATTTGTGCGTACAAACCTTTTATTTTGCTAGCAAAAAGGACTCAGCAGGACTCATATCCAAAAGACCAAGTGACCCTTTAGGGGCATTTAAAATATATATATATATATATATATATATATATATATATATATATATATATATATATATATATACATATATATATATATATATATATATATATACATATATATATATATATATATATACATATATATATGTATACATATATATATATATATATATGTATACATATATATATATATATATATATATATATATATATATATATATATATATATATATATATATATACATATATATATATATATATATATATATATATATATATATATATATATATATATATATACACAAGCTTTTCCATGACAGTTCCATATTTCCTCTAAGCAGGAGACTCCTGGTTCTTTTAACCAATGATAAAGATATACATATTTAGAACTCTTTACATATTTGTTTTTGGACAACTTAAACTGAACTAATTTTGCACGTAGCATTTTGTGATTTACTAAATATCGTTAGCTTTCGCTATCCAAAAAGTCACCACTAAGTTTTACAATTACTATGAGCAGATAGAGTATCTGACAGTGACAAACAGCGATTTGTGGCATTTACAGGATGAGGGGGGGGGGGGGGGGTTTGATGTAGGTGTTATTTGAAGTTCTCTACTCCTTGCAAGTAAAAAAACATTTAATCTAAACAAGCATTTTCTTAGTCTCCATCTTATTCAAGTTCAGCCATGTTACTTACAGTTTTTCTCCATTGTTTTGACTCATTTCTTGAAACAGAAATGACATTCTCAAAACTCTAAGTTAATTTGGCAAAACAGTCTTACATTTCAGCACAACTCTATAACTCACGTGCAAAAGCTCATATCTCTCCCAAAACTGTTCACTCATGCTTCAAAACCATATTCCTTTCCCATATAAAGAGTCAGTGCTACCAAAATGGCAAAGATTCTTCTCAATTGCTTTGGCTCATTTCTTGAAACAGACCAGACGTTCTCAACTCTCTTAGTGCTTTTGCCAAAATAACCTGGATGGTTCAGCACAACACCATGGTTCACCTTCAAAAGCTCATATCTTTCCCAAAACAGTTCACTCATGTGTCAAAAATAAATTTCTTTCTCATTCAAATAGTCAGTGCCCCCAAAATGCTTCGTCCCTTTGGCATTGTGTAAGCACTGCAAGTCAAAATGTTTAGATGTTTTGTCTCTAAGGCAGAGGACCATTGAAATATCCCTCATGTCCATCTTTCAGTCTTAGCCCAGTCCTTCATTGACAATGGTTACTGTACAGTTTTTGTCTAGCTAACTGAATACAATTGTGTATAAAACTGAAAAAAAAGAAAAGATTTTATGGTAAGAGTAGCCTCCAAGGTTTGACATCACACATTGCACTCATACCGCCAAGGAAAAATTACTTTACAGTATTGTAACCATTATCATTTACACACAAAGTAACTTCCATACTTCAGAGTAAAAAGAAAATGTATACAGCATAATATACGGAAATATAAGCACACAAACATAAAACAAGGAAAATTACATTTAGCCTACAATGCTGTAAATAAAGCTGGAATTTCACAACTATTGTAACATCTCTTCACTGGCCACCGTCCTCACCCTCCTGCCCATCCACACGCTGTTGTCTGTCTGGCCACAGATTCTCATCAACATCGCAGCGTATATCTTCCCTTGCGATGCAATGAGGGAAGAAACGGTGTGCATGTCGCAACCATCCCCTACACTGATCTCCTGTAATATCCTCACAGGCAGCATCCATTGCATGGAGCAGAGACCTCTGATCTTGAGCCCGATACTCATACACTCTCCACCTCCAAGCGGAGAAAAACTCCTCAATAGGGTGGAGGAAAGGAGAGTAAGGTGGTAGGAACACCATATCCATCCTTGGGTGAGCAGTGAACCAGGCCCTGATAAGCAGGCCATGGTGGAAATTCACATTGTCCCATACAATTATATATTGTGGTAGGTGAGGCCCTATGAGACCTCTCTTATTTTCAGGGCTCAAATCCAAATGAAGGCGGTCCAAGAAGATGAGGAGCTTCTGTGTATTGTATGGGCCAAGACTGGGGATGTGAGTGGCCACACCATTCTCAGAAATGGCAGCACACATAGTTATATTGCCCCCTCGCTGGCCTGGGACATCCACCGTGGCCCAGTGGCCAATAAAATTTCGGCCATGTCTTCGGCCCTTGGCTAGGTTGAAGCCAGCCTCATCCACATACACGAGTATGTGAGAGGTCTCATTTCCTTCCAATGCCATTATTCTCTACAATAGAGTAAAAAAAGAAAACATCAAATCAGTCATACAGAACAGTAATACACTACAGTTACAGACAGTTACATAGGAATGTTCTACACAAGTTCAATATATTACTGGCCAGTATTCCAGTGGTTCCAAACGTGGGGTACATGTACCCTATGCAGAGGTACTACAGGGGGTATTTGACAGAAAGGGGAGGGGAAAAATTATCAATGAGTAGACTTACTGAAATGTTACAGTAAAACCCACAGTATTAGATAGATTTACATGGGAGGCACTACTGTAATTGCAGCTCTTTGACCCTTTTTCTTACTGTATAGTATGTTATATTCTTCAAAATAAGAAAATAAGGATTATAATGATAATTGCATCATACAGTAAGCTGCAGTTTTTAGACAAAATGTTTATAAATCAGATACGTTAATCAAATACTTTCATACCTGGATTACCTGGAATCAGAAATCAGGTAAAATGGGTACTGAAACCAATACATTTTGGGAACCACTGCTTACGGTAATTGTAAAAAGGTTATTTTGATGGACAACCAGTGACTGACTTACATGTACATACTGGTACCGCAGCTCTTTCACTCTGTCAGAGTTCCTCTCAAATGGTACCCTGTAAATTTGCTTCATTGTCATCTGATGCTTCTTCAATATGCGGGCTATTGTGGAGATGCTTATAGAGTGACATTTTGGAATATGGCTTTGTCTTGCAGGATTGCAGTGCGGATCTGTCTCAATGTGATGGCATTATTTGCTAACACCATGTTACAGATCTCTTGTTGTTCATTGAGAAGTTTTCCTCGGCCACCCGTGCCAGGTTGTTGTCCAATCCTAGACATAGAATTCAAAGGACAACACTCCATTCGTAATTTATACCTTATGTATTCCGTACAGAATGAGTTACCAATGTAATCGTATTGTTGTTTTACTTACAGTAACTTTACCGCAATTCTAATGCATCACTGCACAGTGACTGGAATACTACTGTAAACTGTATCATCAATATTGTTTATTATAGTTTATTTTCTACAATATTTTTCTTGTCATTGTTAGTATCATACGTAACATCCCACTGAGGTAAGATACTTTAATACTGTAGGCCTATCACACACACACACACACACACACACACTAAATGAATACGTAAATGAGTAAATACACATATTTGTTGCTCTATGCACAGTGTCCTGTCCTATACATTATATAATTCCATCATTGACTGACTACATACCTGTTTTCCCTGCGAAAGGTTTGGATGATAGAGAAGACTGTAGAGCGAGGCACATTAGGCTGCACTCGGCGACCTGCCTCCGCCATTGTGAGGCCATGGTTGATGACATGATCTATAATTGTGCCCGAATTTCATCAGGGACAGCATAGTGTCTTCGTGATCCTCGGCCTCTTCCCCCTATTCCACCACCATGCACCCTTACTCCTCTTCCTCTTTTTCTTCCTCTTCCTCGAGCAGGCAGTTTCCCTTGTTCATTTACTTGGCCAGGTGCCTCCATGTTCAGAAATTGTACTGGTCCTGCATGGTCAAGCTCTATATATACATGTTTGGCAGCATTTACAATCATGGACAGCACCTGTACGGTAACTAAACATACTGTTTGATTGGTCATCTGAGACCAACTCTGACTCCTCCTTTGTTAATCGAGTTCTAGTTGCACCTGACTGTCAATTGCTGAAATCATCAAATGTTGCAGGAGATTCATATATGGTATTCATGGTATTATGTTCCTGAATAATTTTGACAATTGAACAGACTATTGTGCATGTGATGACTTAAACAATGAAATGACGCTGACACGTTTTGGAGAGAACAACCATTAGACTGAGAATTGACAATCAGTTTAGATCAACAAGATCTATTCACTTGGAAATTGTGCTAAATGTAGGCTACTTGTACTTAATCATTTGAAAGATGTACTGAGACATTGAGACATGTACTGAGACATTTGCAATTTTGATGAAATGAATGAGAAATTCAATTCAGTTGTGAACAATTGCCAAGTGGTTTGGAGATTTGTCGATGTTGTTTTGAGAATGTCATTTCTGTTTCAAGAAATGAGCCAAAACAATGGAGAAAAACTGTAATTGTAAAAAGGTTATCTTAATGGACAACCAGTGACTGACTTACTTGTACATACCGGTACCGCAGCTCTTTCACTCTGTCAGAGTTCCTCTCAAATGGTACCCTGTAAATTTGCTTCATTGTCATCTGATGCTTCTTCAATATGCGGGCTATTGTGGAGATCTATTGTGGAGATCTATTGTGGAGATCTATTGTGGAGATCTATTGTGGAGATGCTTATAGAGTGACATTTTGGAATATGGCATTGTCTTGCAGTGCGGATCTGTCTCAATGTGATGGCATTATTTGCAAACACCATGTTACAGATCTCTTGTTCTTGTTGTTCATTGAGAAGTTTTCCTCGGCCACCCGTGCCAGGTTGTCGTCCAATCCTAGACATAGAATTCAAAGGACAACACTCCATTCGTAATTTATACCTTATGTATTCCGTACAGAATGAGTTACCAATGTAATCGTATTGTTGTTTTACTTACAGTAACTTTACCACAATTCCAATGCATCACTGCACAGTGACTACTGTAAACAAGATCTATTCACTTGGAAATTGTGCTAAATGTAGGCTACTTGTACTTAATCATTTGAGAAATGTACTGAGACATTGAGACATGTACTGAGACATTTGCAATTTTGATGAAATGAATGAGAAATTCAATTCAGTTGTGAACAATTGCCAAGTGGTTTGGAGATTTGTCCATGTTGTTTTGAGAATGTCATTTCTGTTTCAAGAAATGAGCCAAAACAATGGAGAAAAACTGTAAACTGGGCTGTTATCACACTGGGACACTGTAAAACACATCAAAAACGCACTGGAACACACCTGAACACACCTGAACACACATGTCCTTATTTAGAGTGAGGAGGAACTGTTCAACACCTGAGGATTATCTAACACAGTCTAAAGTGCTAAAAAATAGATTTTTGGAGAAAGGATATAAAAAACAACACCTAGAAGCAGTAGTAGAAGAAATTGGACCGATTCCTATGGAGGAGTGTTTGAAAGAAGATACCTTAGGTCCTAAAATTATGGAACATGAATGGGTGTTTATTTCTTTGTTTCATTCTCAGTTTAGAGAAGTTGAAAATATTTTTAACACACATTGGCATGTCTTGTTCTTGGACAGATCTCTGGCTACGGTCCTTCCAGCCAAACCAAAGTTTGTATACCGTAGAGGTCGTAGTTACGGAGATGCTGTAGTAAAAAAGGTCCTTGACCCCCCAGCCATCTCCCCACCTTTTGGGATCAGGAGGGGTTCTTTGCCTGCAGGAGATGTAAAGCCTGTAGGGAAGTGAGTAGACCATTTAGAGGGGTAAAGACCTTTGTTTCCCCTTCCAATAACAAAGAGTTCAGGATTAAACATTTTATGACATGTAATATGACACATGTAGTGTATGCCCTAACTTGCCCTTGTGGCTTACTATATATTGGAAGAACCAAACGCCTTTTGAGAATACGTGTAGTGTATTAGAGCATATTCATAATATACGCATTGATTTTAAAGATCATAATTTATCTTTACATTTTAAGATCCACCACAATCAGAATCCTGCTGGCCTAAAATTTTGGGGTATAGACCACATTAAACCTTCATGGAGGGGTACCAATTTGGTGAGGGAATTATCCAAAAAGGAAATGCAGTGGATTTATTTAACAGATAGCCTTGCCCGTAGAGGGTTAAATGTGGATCTTGATTTGAACTGTTTTGATAGTGATTAATAATTTTTAAATTTTTTTTTTTTGGTGTCATTGTTTTTTGGATATGGGGGTAGTTTAATTTAATGTTTTGGGACTGAATTTTATATCCCGAGTATTTCTGACTTTCAGTTATTCATAAATAACAAGAGACAGAGGCGGCTCTCTAATTAGGCAAATTAGGCGGTCGCCTAAGATCTCACCCTCTCAGGGACCTCGCGCCCACCTAGTTTGCCTAAAGAGCTGCCTCTGCTATCCTACTATCCTAAGAGACCGCACTGACACCAGCACTGAGAGAGACCGCACTGACACCAGCACTTAGAGAGACCGCACTGACACCAGCACTGAGAGAGACAACACTGACACCAGCACTGAGAGAGACAACACTGACACCAGCACTGAGAGAGACAGCACTGACACCAGCACTAGCAGAGTGTACACTGACACCAGCACAGAGAAACAGAGCACTGATGCCAGCACTGAGAGAGAGAGAGATTAATGACATCAGGGCCGAGACAGAGCACACTGCACTGAGATAGAGTGCCCTGACACCAGTACTGAGAGCGTGCCAGCACTGACACCAGCTTTGAAATAGGGGACACTGACACCAGTACTATATGCAATTCATTTTCATTGCTTGAATTATTTTTTCCCTTATGGACGTGAGTGGGGCCTCATGTCTAAGTTATGCCTAAGGCCTCACAAAGCCTAGGGCCGCCTCTGACAAGAGAGGTTTTAATTCCTATTTTTTATATCATTTTTACTATGAATGATCCTAGTTAATGTACATTCAAGTCTAGGAATAGTAAGAGTAAAGTCAACCATCTATCTTAATGAATTTGTTTTATATGTATAGAGTGTTAGGTGAGAGAGGCATTACCACTAATGATGTACATGATTTTGTGATCCTCTGACTTGATGTTGGTTCAATTTAGTAATATATTTGACTTCCTTGATTTTTTTGGAACTCTCAGGTTGTGGAGTGCACCCCTTTAACCACTTGCCGACCGCCGCACGACTATATACGTCGGCAGAATGGCACGGGCAGGCAAAAGGACTTACAGGTACGTCCTTGCCTGCCCGCGGGTGGGGGGTCCGATCGGACCCCCCCCCCCGGTGCCTGCGGCGGTCGGCAAATCTCCCCCGGCGATCGGTGGTGAGGGGGAGGCCATCCATTCGTGGCCCCCCCCTCGCGATCGCTCCCAGCCAATGGGATCATTTCCCTGCCTCTGTATTGTACACAGAGGCAGAGGAAATGATGTCATCTCTCCTCGGCTCGGTATTTTCCGTTCCGGGCCGAGGAGAGAAGACTGTAATGTGAGTGCACAACACACTACACACACAGTAGAACATGCCAGGCACACAAAACACCCCGATACCCCCCCCGATCGCCCCCCGATCCCCCCCCAATCACCCCCCCCCTGTCACAAACTGACACCAAGCAGGTTTTTTTTTTTTTTTTCTGATTACTGTATTGGTGTCAGTTTGTGACAGTTACAGTGTAAGGGCAGTGAGTGTTAGGCCCCCTTTAGGTCTAGGATACCCCCCTAACCCCCCCTAATAAAGTTTTAACCCCTTGATCACCCCCCGTCACCAGTGTCGCTAAGCGATCATTTTTCTGATCGCTGTATTAGTGTCGCTGGTGACGCTAGTTAGTGAGGTAAATATTTAGGTTCGCCGTCAGCGTTTTATAGCGACAGGGACCCCCATATACTACCTAATAAATGTTTTAACCCCTTGATTGCCCCCTAGTTAACCCTTTCACCACTGATCACTGTATAACCGTTACGGGTGACGCTGGTTAGTTTGTTTATTTTTTATAGTGTCAGGGCACCCGCCGTTTATTACCGAATAAAGATTTAGCCCCCTGATCGCCCGGCGGTGATATGCGTCGCCCCAGGCAGCGTCAGATTAGCGCCAGTACCGCTAACACCCACGCACGCAGCATACGCCTCCTTTAGTGGTATAGTATCTGTACAGATCAATATCTGATCCGATCAGATCTATACTAGCGTCCCCAGCAGTTTAGGGTTCTCAAAAACACAGTGTTAGCGGGATCAGCCCAGATACCTGCTAGCACCTGCATTTTGCCCCTCCGCCCGGCTCGGCCCACCCAAGTGCAGTATCGATCGATCACTGTCACTTACAAAACACTAAACGCATAACTGCAGCGTTCGCAGAGTCAGGCCTGATCCCTGCGATCGCTAACAGTTTTTTTTGGTAGCGTTTTGGTGAACTGGCAAGCGCCAGCGGCCTAGTACACCCCGGTCGTAGTCAAACCAGCACTGCAGTAACACTTGGTGACGTGGCGAGTCCCATAAGTGCAGTTCAAGCTGGTGAGGTGGCAAGCACAAATAGTGTCCCGCTGCCACCAAAAAGACAAACACATTCCACAGACTAGGCACACTTTCACAGGGTCTCCCAAGATGCCATCGCATTTTGAGAGACCCGAACCTGGAACCGGTTACAGTTATAAAAGTTACAGTTACAAAAAAAGTGTAAAAAAAAAAAAAAAACACAAACAAAAATATAAAATAAAAAATAATAGTTGTCGTTTTATTGTTCTCTCTCTATTCTCTCTCTCTCTATTCTCTCTATTGTTCTGCTCTTTTTTACTGTATTCTATTCTGCAATGTTTTATTGTTATTATGTTTTATCATGTTTGCTTTTCAGGTATGCAATTTTTTATACTTTACCGTTTACTGTGCTTTATTGTTAACCATTTTTTTGTCTTCAGGTACAGCATTCACGACTTTGAGTGGTTATACCAGAATGATGCTTGCAGGTTTAGGTATCATCTTGGTATCATTCTTTTCAGCCAGCGGTCGGCTTTCATGTAAAAGCAATCCTAGCAGCTAATTAGCCTCTAGACTGCTTTTACAAGCAGTGGGAGGGAATGCCCCCCCCCCCCACCGTCTTCCGTGTTTTTCTCTGGCTCTCCTGTCTCAACAGGGAACCTGAGAATGCAGCCGGTGATTCAGCCAGCTGACCATAGAGCTGATCAGAGACCAGAGTGGCTCCAAACATCTCTATGGCCTAAGAAACCGGAAGCTACGAGCATTTTATGACTTAGATTTCGCCGGATGTAAATAGCGCCATTGGGAAATTGGGGAAGCATTTTATCACACCGATCTTGGTGTGGTCAGATGCTTTGAGGGCAGAGGAGAAATCTAGGGTCTAATAGAACCCAATTTTTTCAAAAAAGAGTACCTGTCACTACCTATTGCTATCATAGGGGATATTTACATTCCCTGAGATAACAATAAAAATGATTAAAAAAAAAAAAAAATGAAAGGAACAGTTTTAAAATAAGATAAAAAAGCAAAAAAATAATAAAGAAAAAAAAAAAAGCACCCCTGTCCCCCCTGCTCTCGTGCTAAGGCGAACTCAAGCGTCGGTCTGGCGTCAAATGTAAACAGCAATTGCACCACGCATGTGAGGTATCACCGCGACGGTCAGATCGAGGGCAGTAATTTTAGCAGTAGACCTCCTCTGTAAATCTAAAAGGCTTTTAAAGGCTTTTAAAAATGTATTTATTTTGTTGCCACTGCACGTTTGTGTGCAATTGTAAAGCATGTCATGTTTGGTATCCATGTACTCGGCCTAAGATCATCTTTTTTATTTCATCAAACATTTGGGCAATATAGTGTGTTTTAGTGCATTAAAATGTAAAAAAGTGTGTTTTTTCCCCAAAAAAAATGCGTTTGAAAAATCGCTGCGCAAATACTGTGTGAAAAAAAAAAATTAAACACCCACCATTTTAATCTGTAGAGCATTTGCTTTAAAAAAATATATAATGTGTGGGGGTTCAAAGTAATTTTCTTGCAAAAAAAAATAATTTTTTCATGTAATCAAAAAGTGTCAGAAAGGGCTTTGTCTTCAAGTGGTTAGAAGAGTGGGTGATGTGTGACATAAGCTTCTAAATGTTGTGCATAAAATGCCAGGACAGTTCAAACCCCCCCCCAAATGACCCCATTTTGGAAAGTAGACACCCCAAGCTATTTGCTGAGAGGCATGTCGAGTCCATGGAATATTTTATATTGTGACACAAGTTGCGGGAAAGAGACAAATTTTTTTTTTTTTGCACAAAGTTGTCACTAAATTATATATTGCTCAAACATGCCATGGGAATATGTGAAATTACACCCCAAAATACATTCTGTTGCTTCTCCTGAGTACGGGGATACCACATGTGTGAGACTTTTTGGGAGCCTAGCCGCGTATGGGACCCCAAAAACCAAGCACTGCCTTCAGGCTTTCTAAGGGCGTAAATTTTTGATTTCACTCTTCACCGCCTATCACAGTCTCGGAGGCCATGAAATGCCCAGGTGGCACAAAACCCCCCCAAATGACCCCATTTTGGAAAGTAGACACCCAAAGCTATTTGCTGAGCGGTATAGTGAGTATTTTGCAGACCTCACTTTTTGTCACAAAGTTTTGAAAATTAAAAAAAGAAAAAAAAAATTTTTTTTTTGTCTTTCTTCATTTTCAAAAACAAATGAGAGCTGCAAAATACTCACCATGCCTCTCAGCAAATAGCTTGGGGTGTCTACTTTCCAAAATGGGGTCATTTGGGGGGGGGTTGTGCCACCTGGGCATTCCATGACCTCCGAAACTGTGATAGGCAGTGAAGAGTGAAATCAAAAATGTACACCCTTAGAAATCCTGAAGGCGGTGATTGGTTTTTGGGGTCCCGTACGCGGCTAGGCTCCTAAAAAGTCCCACACATGTGGTATCCCCGTACTCAAGAGAAGCAGCAGAATGTATTTTGGGGTGCAATTCCACATATGCCCATGACCTATGTGAGCAATATATCATTTAGTGACAACTTTGTGCAAAAAATAAATAAATAAATAAATAAATAAATTGTCACTTTCCCGCAACTTGTGTCAAAATATAAAATATTCCATGGACTCAACATGCCTCTCAGCAAATAGCTTGGGGTGTCTACTTTCCAAAATGGGGTCATTTGGGGGGGGGGGTTTGTGCCATCTGGGCATTTTATGGCCTTCAAAACTGTGATAGGTAGTGAGGAGTAAAATCAAAAATGTACGCCCTTATGCCGCGTACACACGGTCGGACTTTCTATCCTACTTGGTCCGGCACACTTTCCGACGGACTTTGTCCGCCAGGTGCGCCGGACTTTAAAACGGACGGACTTGCCCACACACACCCGGACTTTCCAGCGGGCTAAGTCCGCCCGTCTTTCCGACGGACTTTCGCCGGAGTTCCGGCGGACTTTCAGAATGAACGGACTTGCCCACACACGGACAAGTCCGTTCATTTTGAACGTGACTCAGGTGCGACGGGACTAGAAAAGGATGTCAATCTTGCCGCTTTTATCGGCGAGATTGACACCTTGCGAGCCCCGTCGCGGGGCATACCAGGCCCTTAGGTCTGGTATGGATTATAAAGGGAACCCCCTACGCCGAAAAAACGGCGTGGGGTCCCCCCTAAAATCCATACCAGACCCCGATCCGAGCACGCAGCCTGGCCGGTCAGGAAAGGGGGTGGGGACGAGCGAGCGCCCCCCCCCCTCCTGAACCGTACCAGGCCGCATGCCCTCAACATGGGGGGTGGGTGCTTTGGGGGAGGGGGGCGCCCTGCGGGGCCCCCCCCACCCCAAAGCACCTTGTCCCCATGTTGATGAGGACAAGGGCCTCTTCCCGACAACCCTGGCCGTTGGTTGTCGGGGTCTGCGGGCGGGGGCTTATCGGAATCTGGGAGCCCCCTTTAATAAGGGGCCCCCAGATCCCGGCCCCCCACCCTATGTGAATGAGTATGGGGTACATGGTACCCCTACCCATTCACCTAGGGAAAAAGTGTAAGTAATAAAACATACTACACAGGTTTTTAAAATATTTTATTAAACAGCTCCGGGGGGGGGGGATCTTCCTCCGGCTTCGGGGGTCTTCTTCCGGCTTCGGGGGTCCCTCCGCTTCATCTTCTCCCGGCGTCCGGTTGGTTCTTCTCCGCTCTCTTCTCCCGGTGTTCCTGTTCTTCGGCCGGCTCCTCTGCTGTCTTCAAGTAGCTCTCTTGCCAGCAGAGGTCCGGACTTCTGGGCTTCTGGGCTTCTGGGCTTCTCTTCCCCAGATGTTGACACGACGCTCTCTCCTGCTGGACTGCTCTCCGAGGGTTGCGTTGTGACTTATATAGGTGGAGACCCCGCCCCCTTTTGATGTCACAGTCCCTGGGCATGCTGGGACTGTGACGTTTTAGGGGGCGTGGTCAACATCACCCAGTGACCACGCCCCCTAAAACGTCACAGTCCCAGCATGCCCAGGGACTGTGACATCAAAAGGGGGCGGGGTCTCCACCTATATAAGTCACAACGCAACCCTCGGAGAGCAGTCCAGCAGGAGAGAGCGTCGTGTCAACATCTGGGGAAGAGAAGCCCAGAAGCCCAGAAGCCCAGAAGTCCGGACCTCTGCTGGCAAGAGAGCTACTTGAAGACAGCAGAGGAGCCGGCCGAAGAACAGGAACACCGGGAGAAGAGAGCGGAGAAGAACCAACCGGACGCCGGGAGAAGATGAAGCGGAGGGACCCCCGAAGCCGGAAGAAGACCCCCGAAGCCGGAGGAAGATCCCCCCCCCGGAGCTGTTTAATAAAATATTTTAAAAACCTGTGTAGTGTGTTTTATTACTTACACTTTTTCCCTAGGTGAATGGGTAGGGGTACCATGTACCCCATACTCATTCACATAGGGTGGGGGGCCGGGATCTGGGGGCCCCTTATTAAAGGGGGCTCCCAGATTCCGATAAGCCCCCGCCCGCAGACCCCGACAACCAACGGCCAGGGTTGTCGGGAAGAGGCCCTTGTCCTCATCAACATGGGGACAAGGTGCTTTGGGGTGGGGGGGGCCCCGCAGGGCGCCCCCCTCCCCCAAAGCACCCACCCCCCATGTTGAGGGCATGCGGCCTGGTACGGTTCAGGAGGGGGGGGGGCGCTCGCTCGTCCCCACCCCCTTTCCTGACCGGCCAGGCTGCGTGCTCGGATCGGGGTCTGGTATGGATTTTAGGGGGGACCCCACGCCGTTTTTTCGGCGTAGGGGGTTCCCTTTATAATCCATACCAGACCTAAGGGCCTGGCATGCACCGCGCTCACCGCAATAGGAAAATTTGTTTTTCCTATTGCAGAGAGCGCGAGATGCAATACCCTGCCCTCGCGTCGTATCTGGTCCGTCGGACCAGCCTACACACGAGCGGGCTTTCCGTCGGACCAGCACACACACGAGCGGACTTTCCGCCCGAAACTGAGTCCTACGGAAAGATTTAAAACTTGTTTCAAATCTAGGTCCGGCGGGCTTTTGGGAAGAAGTCCGCCGGAAAAGTCCGCCGCCGCCCACACACGGGCGGATTGTCCGGCACACTCTGGTCCGCCGGACCAAGTATGCCGGAAAGTCCGACCGTGTGTACGCGGCATTAGAAATCCTGAAGGCAGTGATTGGTTTTCGGGGCCCGTATGCGGCTAGGCTCCCAAAAAGTCCCACACATGTGGTATCCCCATACTCAGGAGAAGCAGCTAAATGTATTTTGGGGTGCAATTCCACATATGCCCATGGCCTGTGTGAGCAATATATCATTTAGTGACAACTTTTTGTAATTTTTTTTTTTTTTTTTGTCATTATTCAATCACTTGGGACAAAAAAATGAATATTCAATGGGCTCAACATGCCTCTCAGCAATTTCCTTGGGGTGTCTACTTTCCAAAATGGGGTCATTTGGGGGGGTTTTGTACTGCCCTGCCATTTTAGCACCTCAAGAAACGACATAGGCAGTCATAAATTAAAGGCTGTGTAAATTCCAGAAAATGTACCCTAGTTTGTAGGCGCTATAACTTTTGCGCAAACCAATAAATATACACTTATTGACATTTTTTTTACCAAAGACATGTGGCCAAATACATTTTGGCCTAAATGTATGACTAAAATTGAGTTTATTGGATTTTTTTTAGAACAAAAAGTAGAAAATATCATTTTTTTTCAAAATTTTCGGTCTTTTTCCGTGTATAGCGCAAAAAATAAAAACGGCAGAGGTGATCAAATACCATCAAAAGAAAGCTCTATTTGTGGGAAGAAAAGGACGCAAATTTCGTTTGGTTACAGCATTGCATGACCGCGCAATTAGCAGTTAAAGCGACGCAGTGCCAAATTGTAAAA